>OY283146.1:54981101-57628675 GCA_958299785.1 Medicago lupulina | reverse complement strand
AACATTTTAGTATTTTCTCTATGCGAACAATTCAATCATAATTTCATTTTTTGGTGTATCATGGTTACAAATTCAGGCATTGCTAGAGGATCTGGTTGGCAAAAAGCTGGTGCATTTGTCTATTTGGGGTCATGCTATTTAGTTGGGATTCCAGCAGCCATTGTATTTGCTTTTGTATTACATACTGGTGTTAAGGTAATTAAAAAATGGTGCATTCTTTTGCAAAAAAAGAATTATTATCATATGATTTCATTTCATTCAACTTGGTATTTCAAATAAATGCTGCATGTAGGGGCTATGGTTTGGGATCATTTGTGCACTCATTGCTCAAGCCTTTTCTCTGATGATCATTACATTACGCACTGATTGGGAGAAAGAGGTTAACTTCTGATTTTTTTGTTAATTGATCTAATGCATCCTTAGCTTTCATTAAGTGCATGTTTAGATTGTCCGTAACTTCCTAAAGGGCAAAAAGGGTAACCCGATGCACTTAAACCTCTCGCATACGCAGGGTCCGGGAAGGGGTCCCACCATAAAAAATAAATAAATTGTTCACGACTTCACGAGAACCATGTGCCATCATGATTTTGTCAAACTAGCCGCGATCTAAACATGTACTAAATCATGTGATGCATTGTTGGATGCTGACATGCCTTTATTTTATTTTCAGGCAAACAAGGCTAAAGATAGAGTCTATAAATCTATAACAACAGTGAGTTTAGTCTCATGAAAGAATATATGACTTTTTATTTTTATTTCCTTAATTAATGTACGTAAATGGCATATCTTTTAATGTAATGATTTTTATAAAAATATTTTCTGGGAATAGACATTCTTGATGTTTGACAAAATGTATTTTTATATCATTAGCGTTTTCCTTTACTTTTTTTCTTTTCTTTGTAGTGTTTTTTCCTAAAATGAATTATCTGAACTCTATGTTGCTTGGTTATTTGCGTTTTACTTTTTTTTTTCTAACATGTAGTGTTTTCTCCTAGAAGAATTATCATAACTATATGTTGCTCGTTTTTCAATTTTTATATTATTGAAATCACGAATTTATTAGAGAATTTTGACGTACCAACTCAACACTAACTAAATCATTCGAAAAACTGACTCAAAATGTTTTTTCTGTTGTAGTGTATTTGTGTTAAACTTGGATCTGGATTAATGTGAACTATTTTTCTTAACTGGATTTGTGTAGAAAGTTTTTCGCTTTGAAAGTCATAAATTTATTAATGTGAACAATTTTTTTTTTAAAACTTATTAATGTGAATTATTGAAACACTATAAAAAAAAGTTATTTATATTTTCTTTTTTTGGTGGTGAAGTTATTTATATTTTCTAAAAGCACTTCAAGAATTCAAAGTAACCCTTCAAGATATGAAAAACCTAAGATGTGCTAACCTCTCTGCATTTGTTTCGGTATTAAACTTCATAACCAGAGTCACAATCACAATGTTGATATTTGGCAATCTTAAATGGATGGAAAACAGTGCACTCAAGATAGATAGTTCCTACATCCAAGTTTAACACACATAGCAAACAAATCCTAAAGTCCAATTAAACAAAGCTACAAATGACTAAGTAAAAAAGGATTAAAATATGTGATTTTCTTTATATATCAGCTTTGTAATGTCATGTGAATGGGTGCAACTCAGTGGCTAAAATACAAACGAATGAAATTAGAGATTTTCTAATATAACAGTAGAAAATAACATATCTGCAAATATTTCTCTTTAGATCATTTTAAAGATTATAACATCTAATATGTCGACAATTGATCACCTAATTAAAGATATATTTACAAAGGAAAAATCTTTATAAAACAAATTTGTTAAATATGTCCAAATTATCAAACAAATATCTCCTAATGATTTTACATCAATAATATTATACAAAACTCTTATTCAAGTAGGTGCATAAATATCGATCATTGTTGACTTGCGTGTAATTGGGATCTTCAAATCACTCTACGAGAATTTCCTTAGTGAATACAAGTGAAAAATGAAGCCTTGAAAGGATATAATGTATGTTGTGGCTATAATCTATGAGACCAATAATGCCTAAATTTTTTTAATGAACTGTGGGAAATTATTTCATGTTTATTGATAAAGTTAGTATAGATAAGAGTTAGTTAGATAACTTGCACCACAAGTTAACCCTGGTAACTGTTTTCAAATCACAGTTAGTTAGAGAAGTAACTAGAGTTAGTTGACAGTTATAGAGATACAAATGCTATATATACTCTTCCTATACTACTTGTAAGATCAATTTTGTGTGAAACATTATAATGAGAATAAACTTTTCTCCTTCTTCAAGTTTTTTCTCTCCATCAATGGAGTTTGTTTTCCAGTTTTCACATGGTATCAGAGCCTTCTAGTGGGGTTCTGCCATGATTGCTGCATTTGATTTTCACTCCACAAAACTCGGATATTCTTTCTTCTTTCTACCATTGTCTCAATATTGAGTTCTGTTTTCTTGATTCAAAACTAAATCAGTTTCTTATCATTCTCGCAAATTCTCACTGAATCTCTGCGTTTTCGATCTTCTTCTTCTCACGAATAACCCAACTCACTCAATTAACTAAAGGGAAATGATTCATATACATGCAATTGTGTGCCGCCACGCTCCCATCATGTCAAAAAAATTAAACTATTAGCATGCCACAACAATTAGTCAACACTATCATACTCGTCATGTAGTTAATTACACCTAGAATAATTATTTTATTTCTCCTATTCTACATTGATGTATAAATTAGATAGAATAAGATTCTAAAATAGTGAATGTGACGATTTTTCATAAATTCTTCACATGCAAATAAATTGTAAAAGAATAAACAAATGATAAATTAAGAGAATTATTGAAAATACATGTATAAAATTTTGGGGCGTTACACTGCTAATGAAGATCGAAATTCAATTGATTGGGATCGTTACAGTACCATGGTTATGTCCTGGCTCATCAATTCAGTTAAAGAAATTATGGCAAGAGCTTGATAATTTTAGACCCAATCCTGTTGTTTCTTGTGTTGATGATTGGAAAGTTGTGAGCAAGATGTGTGAATATAGAGATAGTAACCAAGTTATTCGTTTCTTGAAGGGTCTTAATGAACAATACTCCATTGTTCGTTCTCAATTCATGTTAATGGAGCCTCTTCCCAATATTGGGAAAGTTTACTCTTTACTTGCACAGCAAAAAAGACAAGCAGTGATTCCACTTGATGAATCAAAAATCCTTGTTGCTGCTAAGTTTACTCCAACATACGGTAGAGGCTCTATGTCTCGTGGAAGAGGACATAAAGGTGGAAGAACCTCTTATGGAAGAGGTAAAGGTCTTATAGTATGTTCCTATTCCAAAAGGAATGGTAACACCATTGATACATGCTGGAAGAAATATGGGTATCCTCCACATCTTCAACAAAATTCCTTGGTTAACAATTATGTTAATACCAATTCCAATGAGGAAAATTCTCAATATGTTGCTTATGAAGAAGAGAATCATTATTCAGACAATGGGAAACTGGTTATTACTCCATAGCAGGACAAGGCTTTGATAGCTCTTCTCCAAGGTTCATCATCATCTTCTGCTCATAGTATGAATCATCTCACCACTAAACCATCAGGTACAATTATCGTTTGTACTTTACTGAATTTACCTAAAACTGAAGCTTTCATTCTTGATAGTGGTGCCATAAATCATGTTTGTTTTCCAAAAAAAATCTTCCAATGTCTTAAGAAAATTCACCTTGTTCACATCAAATTACCAAATGGTTCATTAGTTACTACTTCTCTTGCTGGCACCATAGTCTGTAATCAACATTCTCAATGATTTTTGTATTTGCCACAATTTTCTTTTAATCTCATTTATGTTCCCAATTTTACTCAAAGTATTAAGTGTCAACTGATTTTTGAAAATGATAAATGCATTATAAAGATACTTACTCACAAAAGAGGATTGGTGCAGCTGAAGTGAAATATGGATTGTATATGCTCACAGAACCATTAGTTAGTCTTGGTCAAGTTCCTTCTTTCATTTGTACTAATGTAGTTTCTGTTTTTGATACAAATAAGCATTATAGCATAAGGCATATGAGGTTAGGATACTCTTCATTGGACAAACTTGTTGAAATCAATAAAATCATTCCTTTTGTTTCTGTCAATAAATATGATTCTCCTTGACTTAGTGGCGGATCTTGAGAAATTTTTCCGGGGGTGCCAAATATTCGTATGATATATATTAATCAGTTTCAAAACATTTCCAGAATTATATGTTCTTGTGGTGGTTTGTTTGCTTGAGTGTTACATTGACGTTAGCGGTTCAACTCCCACCAGGATGTCTTTTTTGAATATAAAACATTAAAAAATACAATTGAAATATAAAAAAGAGGGTGTGGGAGAGTCGAACACATGCCCTCAAAAGAATTGGGGGGATGTCTAACTGCTACAACAACCTAAAAACATATGACATTATATGATTAATATGGTATTGGTAGAGAAGTTGGGGGTGCAGTGGCACCTGCGGGTCTCCAAAGAGATCCGCCCCTGCTCCTTGTGATACTTGCTTTTATGACAAACAAAAGCTCTTTTCCTTTAAGTTCACACATTTCTGCTCATAATTTTGATTTAATCCATATGGATATATGGGGACCACTTTCCATTCCCTCTATGTTTGGTTATAGATATTTTTTTTAACTATTGTTGATGATAAAAGTAAATCTACTTGGATTTATCTTAGTGGTGTTGAATGTTTACTCAAAGATTTTTCATAGTCAAACTCGTATTTTACATCAATCTTCGAGTGTTGGTACACCTCAAGAAAATGGCATTGTTGGCGCAAACACCAACACATTTTAGCTATTGTTTGAGCTCTTTTATTTAAATTCAAGCAAAACTTCCTAAAAAAATTTTGGGTTCTTGTTTGTCGCGGTGATTTTTGGATATCAAGCTATTGATTAGCGTTGACTCGGAAATTTTAGATTCACCACCGAGCTCTTATTTTTCCAAGAAAAAGGGCACCCTAAACGTCTATAGTACTTTATACGAACCTAGGCGCCAGGAATAGGTACCTGAAGAGCCAACTCTCAGGTTGTGGGTGCTAGGCACCCTTACTGCAGCGCTGCGCTGCGATGCTTCCAAATTCTACGTTTTTTAGCTAAGGGAATGCTTCTATGTTGTCCTAAATGTCCACTTTCAAAACCCTTATGATCCCAAACAGATATAAAACATTACCTAGGGTTACCTAGTCATCCAAATACTACTTCCTCACATATTTCCTAATTATCCACCCCTATTGCGGTTAAAATCTCAATTCATTCATCCTAGTTTTGTTCCTTTCAATTCTAATCTTCTTACATCATCACCAATTCATATTACATATGTTCTTCATAACATTTTCATCATAAGTTACATCATAACAACATTCTTAATATTAAACATTCCCCGTCATAGTTTAACATACCCTATAGTGAAAGACTTCTGATAGATTTTTAGCAAGTGTACTAAAAATGTATCGAAGTAATAAAATTTATAAGTTCGTCTCCACAGGGACTGTGTTTATCTCAATTTGGCAATAAAGTAAATATTTAGGATGTATGAATTATTTTGTTAAAGTATATTTGATTTGATTGCATAAAATTAAATTACAGAAAATAAAGATTCGGTTAGAAAATATGAAGATGAGATCAGGTCTTTTGAATCATCTCTGTTCCCCCTAATTGGTATACTGCACCCTATTCTTATGAATGATTTTCTAGTTCCACGATAGTTAACAAAATAGTCATAATCAATCCCTTGAGTTAGGACCCTCTTCTCAAACGACAGCCCCTAATTCCTTAGGTGGTCTAATAATCTTTAAAGGTTTAAGCACGTTAACTTAATATCACTAACAAACAATTATCCATTCCTATAATAACCATGTTTATTAGAACAATTCAATTCTATCTAAGTTAAAAGTTATGGTCAGTAGTCATTCATTCTCATTAAATCATGTTTATATGTGATCAGGATATAAAAAGCATTAAGAACAATTGAATTGAATAAAAACTAGATTGTCGTTCACAATAAATAGAGTTTCACAACAATGTGGATCAATTAGGGTTACAAAGAATCATCTCAGACCTAATCTCTAAGAGATTTATCTACTCATGATTGGGTTTACAAATAGCATAATCAATATAGGAATTAAAACATACATGAACTGATAAAAGGATGAAGAAATCACCCTCTTAGCCGTCTCTGGATGTCAAAATCGCACTTTGCTCTCCAAGATTCATAACCCTTGTTTCTGGAACTGACTTATGTTTAAATAGGAAATATTTTTTGAGTAAAAAATCGCGCCACGCCAAATAAAATCGCGCCATGATTACTTTGAAACCCTAGAATTCTTCTAGATCCTTCAGCAAAATTGCGCCACGTCACATAAAATCGTACCACGATTTCAGTGGTAGAACTAAACCTTCATTCTGGTCATAAAAATCGTGGCATGCCACAGAAAATTGCGCCACGATTCTTTGCATACAGCACCTCCAGATTTTCTTTTTACACCTCTAGATACCTTATATTGCCTCAGAACTTGGGAACAGAATTCCTCCTATTTGTAAGTCTTCTAAGGCTTCTTGAATCTTCATTTTATTCTTTATTCTTGTATTTCAAAGGTCTTGACAATTCTTCAGTTTTTCTTGTTTTTCTTGATGTTTATGTTTGCTTGTGAACTCAAAATATCATGAACATAACACTAAAAATAGCGAATGACTGACTGTCATCAGGTTCACCCCTTTACCTCGAATCTCCGAAGTCACAACATTTTGGCTCTCTCCTCTTGAATTAGGGTTTTCTCCTCTGTTTCTCTCTTCTTCTCTTGTTTCTACATTTCAACAAAAGTGAGAACTTTGAATGTTAATTCTCTATTTATATTTGGGCTAACCTCATACTATTATTCCATACTATTATTTCTTCCATTCTATTTTCTATTATTTTTATGTCTCCCTCCCCCACTTAATTAAAACTTCTATTATACACCTTCCGCCTCTATAATATTTTATTTTCTTTTTCCTTCATCATAATAATCCTCCTAGCACGTCATTAATCATCATAAATCTATTTCTTCGTAACTAACATAATATCCTAGCATCATAACATCATTATAATCATAAAATCAAGAATACTTCTAAATAACTTCGTTAAATCATTACATGAAATTTTTGGGGTGTTACAATGACAATCAAGAAAATGGGATATATATTTTATAATGGTGTAAATTATATAATGATGATGAGTTTTGAGTTATGCATTGTCGAGTCTTTACTTGAAGTTCATGCATTCATTGAGTATAGTAATCACGAAGATGGGAAAATCACGAAGATGGAGTAATGAGTCGGTAACAATAAATCCGGTTGTATCCAAATAATTACGAAGATGGGAATCACGATGATGGGTAGATTATTCAGTAATATTACCTCTGATATCGAAAATTGGTACAACATGCATGTAGAGGTATCTAGAACATTGCATGCACTTGAAGTTGGTGAAATGTGTCATACTTGAATATGTGACTTGGTGAATATGTGCATTGGTGAAATTTGGTGAATGTTGTGACTATGTGGAATCGTGGACTTGAATGTTGCTTGATTATGCTAGTATACTTGAGAATAATGTTGGTGTGATTTGGTGATTTATGTGATTATGTGAAAATGTGTGGAGAGGTGTCCTTAATGACGTTTGTTAATTGGTGATGCTTGTACACTTGGTGATTTTATTTGATGATAAATATTTTTGGTGATTTTAATTGATGATAATTATTTTGGTTATGGTAATGAAGTGTGAATCATATGTATTTGACTTGGGGAATTCTTGATGATGTTGAATTACTTGTCTATACTCTTGAATGATGATTGTGATTAATTGAAATGATTATATGAGGATTTACAGAAATGTTGTATGAACATGTATATTTCAAAATGTAAAAGGTGATGTTATATTACTTGATGAGATGAAATGAGATAATGAATTCTGTGCTAATTTCCCTAATCGAAATGGTGATATATGTTGATGAGTTTTGTTATGTTAAGATATGATTTGATTGTTATACATGACAAAGTATGAATACTATGAATTGAATTGTTGATGACATGATGACCATTTGATGTTGAAATGATGATGAATATGTTTACTTGAGTTGATATCGTTAATTACAAATGATGTGATAATGGTTTATGATAATATTCACATGATGTTAGTATTCTAGGATGATGAGTATGTATATGAATATGTGGTAATTGAAATCCTTGAATGTTAATTATGTGATTATATGTTATTATGTGAATAATATCTAACCACAATGGTCGTTCGGTTGACCACTGCGGCATTTATTTGAATGGCGTAGGTGATTTTCAGGCTTGAGTTGTTTTGCTTACTTGTGAGTGCTTGAGGACTAGCATGGATGCTACCTCGTTTATGTTTTCGTTGGAGTCTAGATAGGCTCTGATTTAGGAGTGTAATCAGTGTCAGTCTTGAGTTTTTATTTTGATATCTTTGAGGCTTTATTTATGTACTTCAGATGGGGATTCCTATAATGATATATGAGAGCCAAGCTGAACTAATATCGGCATTATCGTGTTATATTTAGCATGATCGCTAAGGTCATCCAGAAGCACCTGTTATAGACTCTGTAACGCCCACACTAAACGTATCTAGAAAGTTTAACATGTGCATTATCTTTAGTACTGGATACATTTAAATTTACAACTTTAAAAATCTTCGGATGAATATCATATACAACAAATCACGTTCGTACATCAAAAGTTACCATACATCTATCCAATAATATGGAAATACATCATAAAAATCCATGCGAACATCCTGCAGCGGGTACGAACGAGTGCTTGTTGATTATCTATTCGGCTACAGCTTGCTAAACTGACCTGCTGATCTGAAACAAATAAGGATTGGGATGATACATAATGTCTCAGTGAGTTCTACCTAATCCTAGGCTATAGGTAACCTCGGGGAGAACCTACGGTCACCACGTGTCTACAATACAACCTGCCGGTTGATTATACGTGGTGGGGACTTTCATATTTAAACGGTCGTGCATACTAGGGCCGTCATAAGGTTATTCATGCCATAACTTAAAAGGTCTTGCCTCACATCATACGCGTCATGGTGGTCAAGAGAACCTAAAACCGCTATGTCAAGATGCGTTTAGCGCATCGAGACCTAAACATAAGTCATTCATGACACGTTCCCTCATCGGACGATTGGGGAGTTCCTAAATCGTCTACGATGTAACATTTTAACCTTAACTTGATACATAATCTATACCTGCCGTACATTATGCCATAAACTTATCATGTCGTAATCATAATCATATTGGTAATCATATCATAATCATTTTCATATTCAAATTCATTCTTTATGTTAGCGTTGAATAATCAATCATTATCTTGGTTCATTTTACGGAATAATCCCGAGTGGAGTAACCCCGAAATATATTCCCATACATTACAAATGAAAATCTAGCTAAGGTACATCGAACTCCCTCAGTGTCGTGCGGGCCCCCCTTGCGGAGCTTATCCCGTGCCCCTTGGCGTGAACCTCTCGTATCCCCCTTGGCGTGGATAACGGAGAGACACGACACCTACACATTTACTTATTATCATAGTCATACATAAAGTCATATACATAACATTCATTTTTCACTTTAGAGGCGTAGCATCATACATAGAAGCTTAAACTTAACTTATGTGAATGGTCACCACGAGTCTGTAATCTACTCGTTTAGCAGTGAGTCACCACTTACTTATCTTAACATTCATAGCTTAACATACTAGTTCTCAACAATCTACGTCGAGGTTCTATGGTTTTCCCATTGCTTAAGGGTTAGAACACTACTCGAGCATAACGTATACTTAATCGTACTCTCGTGTTAATATGATGACAATGACGTATGTTAATACTTGGTTAACTTTTATTAAGCTTTCTGATATTGCAAAATGGTCATTGGGCAGAAAATATTCATTCTTTAAGAAAATGGTGAATTTTTCTGTCACGGTGGCTTAGCCACCATCTGGCTCGCTTAGCCACCATGACAGAACAACAAATTGTGAATTTTGCTGTCACGGTGGCTTAGCCACCATCTGGCTCGCTTAGCCATCATGACAGAACACCAAAAACTCAGTAAAATCATGTTTTGAGCATCTGTGAGATGCCCAATCGCCCATGATCATTCTAACAATTTCAGTAAGCCTGTTTGAGTGAAATAATAAAGTTTTAAACCAAGAATAACAAGTTTTTTCAAGCATTAACAGTTGGGTAACTAATCTCCTAATTTCATAAATCTTAAATAACAAGTTATCTCACATGGTAAAACTCATAATACCAAGGGTGGGAACTAACTAAAGAACTCATCTTATAGATTTCTGATAACTTCTTAACCAATGGCTCAAGCAATCAGACATTGCCATAATCCGTACAAGCATCCTTCACACCAACATGAAAACAAAGGCTTCAGCTCAAAGCCTACATCATTCCCCAAACTTCAAAATCGTCTATAGAATTCAATATTGGACCATAATCAGTGAAACTGGTACCAAAATGTTCGGAATTTCGTTATCTAACGATAGCATTAAAAAATCACTTGATTCCAAGTTACAGAGAGAAAGTTCTTACCGTTTTAGCGAAGCCCTGTCACAAAACCCGTAAACAAAATCCCAGCAGGAATTATCAAACTTCAAATGCGTTTTCCGAATTCGTTTCCGATCTGAATCATACGGAATTTGTGTCCAAACTGTAAGGAATTGAATGAGGAATCCAATACTTCAACAATCACTCAAATCCAGGCTACACAGAAACAGATACGAATCAAAAACCAGAACTTGAGCTTACCATTATTTCATGAAATTCATCCATAATCAACCTAATCCTCATAACAGTTCCAGCACCAACATAAACCGTATTAAGCTATAAATTAACTTCTTAAAACAGATTAATATTTTATTACCTTGTAAAACTCCAATTTTACACACACAAGCTTCTAACTTTATCTCTTGCTTCAAGTCTCCGTTCCTTGCATACAATCCAACCGCCAAGCTTAGTTAAAGCTCATGAAAACCCTTACTTCATGGGTAAGTGCAGAATCCACCAAAAATGTAAAAGGATGGGAGAGGTACGGTCTAGGCAGAATTGGAGAGGGAGGACATGTTTGAAGCTTGTTACTAGGTTAATTTTCAATGGGAAATGAGATTATGTAATTGCATGGAACATTGATTGAGAATAATTGATGAATTTGTGGTGATGGGGTTTAGGGGCGTGAGATAGAAGAGAGTGGGAGGAGTTCTAAATTTTGTTTTGTAACCTTAGAGAAAGAAAGTCACTACTACAATGAGGAATTTGTGCCAAAACTTACTTAAATACCTCTTGTGTGCATGTATCATAATGCCCTTCTTTCTTAAACGTGTTTAGCTTGACACCAAAAACTGAACATGCGTGTAATTACCGACATTACATCACAAAACATTCTTCGTCATAAAAGAATCTCCTGAGCATTTATCCTCTAATACGTTCGGCTAGTAATATTCCAATAACTAATGTGTGGGTTATTACAGACTCCCTTAAAAGAAAAAAAATAGATCTAATGTAATAAAATTTCACATTTGAATTCATATTTTTGTCATTCGTATCCTCTTGGTAAACATGTTAAATTACTATTTATTAGTTCTCATAATTCTATAAATATGTCATTTGACATTTTATTTAGTTATGTGTGGACTTCTCCCATTATGAGCTCTTTGGGTCATAAATATTATGTTTTTTGGATTATTACTCAAATATTTTATGAAATTTTTGAATTTCAAACAAATCTCAAGTCTATTAAACATTTCAAAAAATAAAAGCATATTTCAGTGGGAAGTCAAACATATTCAATGTGGTAGTGGTGGAGAATATGTGAATGGTGAATTTCAAAATCTTTGTGAAACAAAAGGAATTTCTTTTCGCCTATCACGTCCTCATACATCACCACAAAATGGTAAGGCCGAAAGAAAGTTTTGTTCTACTAATAATATCATTCGAACATTATTGATTCATGCATCACTGCACTGTCCATTTAGCATCTTGCTTCACAAATAGCCACATATCTCTTAAAAAATTTAGCAAGTAAAAATCTCCATAATAGCACTCACCTCTCAAAATACTATATCAAGAAGACTCATTCTACTTTCACTTTACTTGTGTATTTTTTGGTTGCATATGTTATCCTCTATTCATTATCACTGTGATAAATAAGCTCCAACTATGTTCAACCCAATATGTCTTCTTAGGATATCCATGAAATCATTGTGCTTACAAATTCTTATATATCCATAAATAAAAATTATCATTTATTGTCATATCTTATTTGATGAAATTGAATTTCCCTTCTCAATGTTGCATACTCCCTTTTCAAACTTTCAAATAGGTTGACCTGATCCAAGAGGTTCGACTACATAAATGGGTCAAACCTATCATACCGATTCATAATCGGCCTCATATTAATGAGTCTGGTCCGATCCATATGCCCCATGGGATATCCCGGCCTGACCCATTCTACTTGTTTTATATATTTATTAATCTGTTTTATGCCACTTTGATATATTAGTTCCTCACAATTATCTATTTTGTGATATATGATTGGATAAACATGGAAGTGAATAATAATTTTGCATTAACATTAAACTCTAAATTTAGTCTTTCTATTGAATCAAATTAATACTTTATAAATTTAAAAAGTGTTAGCTAAATTTATCCACTTTATTAAGTTTACATATTTAAATATTTTTTATTATTAATAGTTTTAAAACTAGTTGATAATTTTATTTTAATTTTTCTTTAAACAAAAACAAATGGAAATGAATGGAATGGGTTGGGCCGGCCCAGCCCAACCCCAATTTTATATGGGCTAAATCGGACAGGGCAAAATAAACAAATTGTATGGAGCTATCGTTTTTTTAAATTGCTTTTTTTTCTCTTTCATTTTTAATCATTCCCACTCCAAACTTTCTAAATTAATCTCAACGCAAGTTAACTCAAGTTGGGTATCGAACAATTTGGAAGTTTGAGGTTAACTCATTCCCACCCCATATTTTTGAGTTAACTTGTGTTGGCGTTAATTTTAGAAGTTTGAGGTGGGAATGAACAAATTTGTTTAGAAGAATAGCAATTTTCATCTTTTTTAAGCTTAGCCAGTCCAAAAATATAGGTCAATGGGCTGACCCATCATTCCGACTCATCATTAACAGCTTTATTAAAAGCATGACCACAATCCACATATGACTCTTTAATGTATCATTTTTCCACAAAATTTAATGTATTGTTTCAAAAAAGTCAAATTACAAAACACCAATCACACCTCCCCTAAAAAAGACAATTTTTTTTTAAATGCATGACCACAGTCCACATTTTTTTGACAAAATAACCACAGTCCACACAAAACTCTTTAATGTTTGTGTTTCTTTGACTAACTTTAATGTATTGTTTCGAAAAAGTCAAAATTACAATATATTGTTATAAATGCATAACCACAGTCCATATATGACCATTTAATATATATTTTTTACCAACTTTTAATGTTTTGATTTAAAAATGTCAAAGTTGCAATTGATTACAATTTTGCCTTTAATAAATATTTACACTTTTCCATGGTTTTGGTTTTCTGCAATTTGGAAGAAAAAAAAAAGTAAAAAGAGGCGCACTGGTTAAGAATAACACTTTTTAGACTTTTGAGGAGTTAACTGCATAACTTTCAACACAATATTATTTACTATATTTGCGTCTTTAACTAACGCGCCAGGTGCATTGGATTTCCCCAAAGTAAAACATCGGTTACACATTCTCTATTTTAAAGAAATTGATTAATTGTATTGATTTTAATGGCAAAATTAGTATCATTTACTAAAATACTCTTATTTTATGTTTTTTCTAAGTCAGGAGCAAGGACAGACATTAAGGGGAAGCAACGACATAACAACTAGGTTGACACCTCGAAGAGCCCCCATCCTTTGCCGCCAAGCTCAAATAAAATTTTATTAAAAAAAGGGGGAAAATATGTACAACAGGGGGGGGACTAGGCCAAAACCCTCAAAACAGAAAGCAAAACAATAAAAATAAAAACGAAAACAGTCAACAGCCACCTAAGCAGTTGGAGAAGGATCCCCCCTAGAATGGGTTTGGTATGGAGGCTTCCCAACCTAAAATTGTTTCTTAACCTGTTGTTTATGCTTCTTTGATAAAACTGGTGTGAATGGCGTCTCGACTGCTTTTGCATCATATTCATGAATACGACGCCATAATTCCAAGTCATGATGTATTCTCGTGTTGTTGTGTGTGTTCTCATGCACAACTAAAACCATGTTACAATCTGCATTTGGACCCGCGGCTTGTGTCACAATAGCCAGAGAGTCATTATGTTCCAACCTCTCTAAATCAGTTAACAAATTCGTCTCAACAGGGAGTGGAGAGATTGAAGGGCTAGAATGCACGTCATCTTGTGCTACAAATTGTTGAATCGGTGACTCCTCCCTAGCAGAAGTGGAAGAAACTAAGTCAACAGAAAAATCATGCACACCTCTATGCGCAACTGAGGATGAGAGCGAAACAGTCGCATCGGGAACCCGGGGGAACCACCACCACCTCCCATGATTCCGGACTTGACTGTTCCACTATATCCGAATGTAATTCAACGTGCGCTACTTGAGGAACATGTTCCAACACCGAGCTAGTCGAAAAAGAACCATGAGGAATATCATCGGACACATGTTGCCCATCAAAGCTGAAGGAGTCTGAGGCTGAATTTGTGTGTGCAGCCTGAGGGGTCTCTATGTGTGCATCTTTTTGTTGGTTGGATGCTGCAACTTCAAAAGCCTTAAAGGAACCATTACCTTCTGGATTATCCAGTGGTTTCCACCCTTGTTTCTATCTCTGCGAGTTAACTGGTTTTTTACCCTTGTAAACAGGATGCTCAACTTTGTCCGCTTTTCTTGGATGTTAACTGGTTTTTTACCCTTGCGTTCAACCAAAACATCATAGAAATTTTCCTTGGAAAGATCCAAATCCACCGGTACTCTTGCATAATGCCCAAACAGTCTATTCTTAGTAACGTTATCAATTAGCAACGGAGTCCCGACATCCCCTTTAATCTCGTAGAGCATTCTCTCCATCCAATATTCATTGGTAATTCTCACAAACAATTGTAGTTAGTGGAGTGGTTAAGTTGGATGAAATTCAACAAACAATGGTAGAATAATGAGAAGAAAAAAAAAGGTTTCATGAATATTATAAAGTGACAATTATTTTGATACAAAGAAGAAAATGTATAAGAGACGGTTATTTTGAGAGGGTGGGAGTAAAAAGTAAAACATACAGGATACAAGTTCATTTTTTTAATTCTCTTAAAACAATGAGTCATGCTAAGAGTACTAGTTAAAAAAAAGAAAAATTTTGTCTTAAAATGAAATTTTTTATACTTTTAATAATTTGACTACAAATTTTTTAATTTGAAGAGAGAGTTTTTCAAAGAGATGTATATTATTTTAATTAAATAATATCCATTAACTTTAATGTATCATTTTTATGGTAAAACTTTAAGAGTTTTTCAAAGAGAAAAAATGATACATTAAGAGTTTTATAAAAAAATGATACGTTTTTTAAGAGTTTGATACAATAAAGTCTCACTCACGTGTACATCTTTCAGCTCTTTTTATTGCGTTAATGTTTGAAAATTATGAACGGTAATTTTGTTATGAAATTTTTATTTTGATTAAAAGTAAAAATATAAATGTTTGTGGCTTTCAAGTTATAACAAATCAAACTAACCATGATTATCTATTTTAATGACACCAACAATATAACAAAAATATATAATCTAAATTCTTTTTTTAATGACACCAACAACAATCTTTATTATAGAATTTTTTTTAAGGGTATAATTGAGATAATGAAAAAGTAAGTATAAATATACTCTTTTTTTTTTTGAATAAATAAATATACTCATTTAGTTTTTTAAACGATAAAGGAAAAAACCAGACATATATTCATATTGTATTTGTTACAGTTTTTTTAATATTTAAATTTATTCTTATATATTTGTTACATGTGTTATGTGTATTGAAAATTGAGGGTATTTTTAGATATAGAAAAGACTAATCCAAAAGAGTTGAAAGTGATTATTTCTTTATATATAGTATAAATTATTATTTTTTCAAAAAAAAAAGGTATAGATTATTATTATTGTTGTTGTTGTTGTTGTTGTTGTTGTTGTTGTTGTTGTTATTACTTTTTTTTGAAGGAATTATTATTATTACATATTATTATTTTTATCATCATTATCATCATCCCATCAAAGAAAAAATATATCTAAATTTTAAAGTGATAGGTATAATATTAATTCAAGGATACATTTGAAAAAAAAAACTTATTCAATTAAATAACACTTAATAAATATTTAAATTAACTTTTTTTAATATCTTTAGTCAGCAATTTTTTGTATAAATATGTGTTCTCCTTCATTCAGATATCAAATGTTATTCACTTTCAAATAAAATATTAATCGAAGGTGCAATGTCTCCATTTCTCCATAGAGTTGTCCTGATATGTGTGTTAATGTTGTTATTTGTGCACTATATAGTTGGAGTTCGTGTGAATGTTAACAACACTTTGGAAGGAAATATGGACTTAACCCTTCATTGCAAATCCAAAGATGATGATCTCGGAGTTCAACTTCTGCATCATGGTCAAAGCTTTAGTTGGAAATTTAATCCTAGATTTCCTCCAATTATTTTCCAAACACTCTTCTTTTGTTCATTTGCGTGGACAGGTGAATTCCATCGTTTTGATATATATATACAAGGTGATCACAAACTAGATAATTGTGATTATTGCAACTGGAATGTATTCAAATCTGGACCATGTAGACTTCAAGAACGTGGGGACCCTATTTGCTTTCCTTGGGATAAGTAACAAATAATATAATACTTATTTTCGAATCAATAAATGTTGTTCTTAATTTAGGAAGAACTCGATGTATTATCTTAAATCTTATTAATATAATTTCTCAATATTAGAACTTCTATGCATATTTGTTCTTATTGTGCTTAAACATTTGGGCAAACATGGATTTTATTCCCTTGGTTCTTTTTATAAAATTTCCTCCCTTGCAACTTGACATTCCTTTAAAACTATTATGAGATCACCATATCACTTAACTAAATCTAAAGTCAACGTATACTTTTGCTGACTATCCATTTCCTCATGGACATGTTTTAATGACGTGACAAACTTATGCTGACCAATATATTTCACATTTTTAATAATCAAAATCCTAAATAAAATGTTGGGAGTAAATGTGTTATAAAAAAATAGAGTGTGATCTTCTTCATCGCTTCAACCATATTCATCCCTTCAATTCCATATTCATCCTTCTTTAAGGATCCGGATCCTCTCAATCCGACTTTTCTCTCAATCCTCTCAACAATAAAATCCAAACATTAGATCAATCCAATGGATGGAAGATTGAAAGAACAAATGATTAAAACAAAAACACATTGCACAAAATAAAATACAACCTAATTAATTACAAAATTGTTCTTGACCAAATTAGTGCTTTTGGGCAATTCCAATTTTAATATGCAAGATCATTAGTGCTTTTTTCTTCAAATCAGGGCTGAAGATGAAGAAGAAAAGAAAAGGATATCCATTGGATTAATCTAATGTTTGGATTTTATATTTTAACCTACAGAAATATAATTCTTCAACTCAAAAAAAAAAAATTCAAAGCACTATCACTTGTCCTCTTCCTTTTCTTCATTACAAAAGTTTTAGAAATGTAAATGTAATAATGTGATATGTAGTTGGTTTCTAAAAATTCGGAAAAAGAAAAGTAATAAAAAGTATAACATCAGATACTTTTTATCTCTATTTTTTTTTTTTTGGTTTTAAAAATTGAAAATTGTTTTAAAAAATAAAAAATAAAAAAAAATGAATTTTTCTAGTTACACCATGAATTTATCTAGTTACACTCAAAGTCAAAGACATATATTAAACAGAACAATCTCAATGACTAAAATGTCCTAGTAACTAAATGAAATTTTAAAACATCAACCACACCATCGCCTAACAAAAAAAAAACCATCAATTTATCTTTGAAAGCCAGCTAGACTAACTGATAATCAGTTTCAATCCTAATATTGTTCCAATGTTTAGAAGCAGCAATCTTCATGGCTAGCATAACATAACAGCCAAGATCTCAACAGTGAAAACAAAATTACAATAGGGAATACTTTGAACAAAGAAATCTTGGTAGACACCAAGCAGGGGTGGCCCTGAGGGTGGGCCAGAGCGGCGGCAGCCTAGGACACCAATTTTTTAAAGGCACCAAAATTATTATTTTTATTTAGTAGTTAGTATTATATAGATATATTTCTTTTTAATTTGCTTTGATTAATTCTATTAAAAATATATTTTTAAATAACTCTAATTATAAATGAATATTTTGCAAAAAAAAAAAAAAAAGAAAGATATTAAAATAATAAGGAAGGCATAATTAATTGTTTTGCCCAAGGCACAAAATATTTTAGGGCCGGCCCTGACACCAAGTGCAGCTCTGAATATTCCTTTAGACGATGCTTTGGTAGGGTTCTTCACCACGTCTCTATTTGTATTGACTTTAATCTAGTCTATTGATTGAGGGGAGGGTTCCATAACACTTCTATGATCAAAGGAGCCCTAGGGGACTCTATCGTGCATTATTCTCCGAACAAACACAAATTTTGAAGGGGGATACCAGGGGACCAAATAGTTTTAGTGAAGGCATGCTACAAATGGTTTTGCGACTATTAAAAAAAGGCTTTGCGACTATCAGGTGACCAATTTGGAATTTGTAGATGAAAGCCTCCTTGACTGATAGCTCTAGAATTAGTTGATTTCCACAAAAGTTTTCTATAAATTGGAGTATTTGGAAGTGTCACTTGTTAAGTAAGCAATCTGAGAGTAGGGAAAGCTAGTTGCACTGATTGAGGGAAACAGCAGCGGTAATCTTCAATAAAATCACTTACCCTAGAAGTCAAACTGGATGAGATATTTGATGCTACTCCTTAAAGAGGAGAAGATATAAAATAGGGCAGGTCATCTATTGTTGAAGGATCTACTTTTCAATAAGTTAGGCCATGAATCACCACTTACATTTAGTTAATTAATACTTTCTCACATATCATCAATAAATCCAACCAATATTCATCACCTAATCATTATCGTATAACTAATTACTATTCAACGTGGCATAGTTCATTATTCACAACATCCGTCTATTTTGACATATTTCACCAAAACCAAGTTACATGTTCACATACATCCTTACATGCTATCACTATGTTGATAATCACAGTAGTGCAAACATAACAACATCATTTCACTTGGAAAAACTCTACTTCATTCTATGTCATTTTCATCATAAACGCATCATAACCTATGTGTAGTATTTTGATCATAACTCAAGTTCTAGATGTCAGAATAGAGTCAAACAAAAGGCCAAAGAAAGCTAACATCCACATCTACAACTTTCATGAAGACACATAAGATAGAATAGATTCACATCTTCATGAATCGATTCAAGCAAGTCATAGAAAAGCATTGATACGAATAAAAAATGTCTAACTCGATTCAAAATTGCCCAGATGCATTTTGACACGGTTCAAACTTTCTTGAATCGATTCAATGGCCTGGAAAACATATTTTTAGCCTTGGGTTCACCCTCAAATTAACTCAAAAATCTCCATTTTGATCTCCAATATACCCAAAGTGTTTAAAATCATTTTAGGCTCTTTTCACAATAACACAAAACAACTTATACATCAATTAATCATAGTTTTCACTTAATTCAACAAAACCTCAACATTGATCAACAACTTCATGAATTCATTGAAATTAAGCTAAAAACTCAAGTAACTTATTAACATCAACCATAGGTTCTAATGCAACAACAATAAGTTTTGAACACTCTTCTCATATTCAAAACAACCATCATCAATTGAGGACAAAATTAACTTAAATTCACAACAAACTCATGAAAACATCTAGAACACAATTAATCTAAAACCCTACAATTGTTTATAAACCAATATGAAGAACATAACTTTTTCCCCTTGCCTCTAACTCCAAAAGCTAAGTCTTCTAAGTTCCAGTCTTCCCCTCTACTTTGGTTCTCCAAACCTTTCTCTTCTTTTCTCCCTTTAAATCTTCTTTCTTCTATATCTTTCTATATTCTCTCTCTAACATCTATTTTGTAAACTTACCAACTGATTTCATAACCCTAGTTTGTGACTACTACTATTCTTATATACTCACACCAATTGGGGTTAGTGAAATTCTAGCGTACTTGTTTTAATATGTTATGTGCGATGTTTGAACGTTTGCAATGTTACGTTTAAGGTTTCAACATCACGAAATAAAAACAAGAAAATAAATGACAAGAAAGTAAAGAACACAGTGAGTTTGTTGACCCAGTTCAGTGACAAACACACCTACTTTGGGGGCTACCAAGCCAGGAAGGAAATCCACTAGTGTAGTCCTTATTCAAAAGCTCTCAGCAAACTCCTCGTTTATACTTTATGACCTAGGACCTACCCATCTAGACTTCAACCTAGGAACTCCTAGATCTGAGATCCCATCTCACTATCCTATGGTCAGTCACAGCCCCTGTGACCTATCAGACTTAAATACAAACTCAATATTGAAGTTACCTTCAAACACAAACAACTAACACCTTGTTTCACAACTTCGGTGTAGTACACAACGAGTTTACAACTCTATCTAAGTCCTTATCATGTATCACAAACGATACAAGAAAGGCTCACAAATATCAGAACTAAACTTGCATCAAACGATACAAGAGTGGAACACACAAAAGACTCAAAACCCTAAAAACTAGACTTTTAGAATGACGGCTTGAATGAGTGAATGAATTAGGTCTTGTAGTCTTGTATATATACCGAAGCAGCACATGCTATAGTCTTGTTGGGCTTTAGTAACAAACACGGCAGATCCTTGAGCTGATCCACTTCACAAGTAACAAAAATAGTAACTCCTAAAAAGTAGGAACATCTTTAGGAACTACCAAAAACATCATCAAAGATTCCTAAAATATTGTTTATATTTTATAAACAAATCTTCAGAATAATGTAGATCCTCCAGCAGATCCACGTAACAAATCAGTAACAAATAGTTTGTTACAGTTTGTTTCCTAAAATGTTGGTTCATCTTTAGGAACAATCCAAACACATCCAAAGTTTCCTAAATTGTTGACACAACTTTAGGAAATAATAAAATAGCTGATTCTGGACAAAAAGCACGCGTCTTGGCCAACAAGAAATAAGACGTGGTTTCCTTAAAAAGATAAAGCTCACGAAAACCAAACCACTCAAACAGGGCACACTGAACCATGCCAGGATGTTGGAACATCGTATCCAACATCATGTATGAATATTTGTTTTAGCAAAAGTGAAGCCAACATACAAATACTCAACAGTTAGTTCACTTACTCTTATTGGGTTTAGTCATTATTCTTACTAATGAAAATAATACTACTCATTTTACTACACTTGAATTCCTCTTGTATCATTTACCTCTATCATATTAATTCCACAAAGTTCATACTAACCTAAACAAACAGTCTGTTGAAAAGTGACTCAAAATTGATGCATCTTGAATCTGTCAAAATCAGTGGCCCAATGGTTCTGTCCGGTGGCCGAATTTTGCCTGTTTTTGAGACATGTTGATTCGACAATACTTCTTTCACATATAATCAATTAATCCAACTGATATTCATCACCTAATCATTATCATATAACCAATTACAATTTAACGTGGCATAGTTCATTATTTCATAAAGTCCATCTATTTTCCAAAGTTCGTCCATTTTCACATATTTCACGAAAACCAAGTTACATGTTCACATACATCCTTAAATGTTATCTCTATGTTGATAATCAGAGTAGTGAAAGCATAACAACATCATTTCACTTAGAAAAACTCTACTTCATTCTAAGTAATTTTCATGAGAAACACAACATGACCTACATGTAGTATTTTGATCATAACTCAAGTTCTAGATGTCTGAATATAGTCAAGCAAAAGGCCAAAGAAAGATAACATCCATATCTACAACTTTCATAAAAATACTTAAGGTTTAATCGATTCACATCTTCGTGAATCGATTCAAGAAAGTCCCAGAAAAGCATTGATACGATTCAAAAATGTCTGACTCGGTTCAAAATTGCTGAGATGCATTTTGATACGAGTCAAACTTTCTTGAATATATCCAAGGGCCTGGAAAACATATTTTTAGCCTCGGGTTCACCCTCAAATCATCACCAAAATCCACACTTTGATCCCTAATATACCCAAAGTGTTTAAAATCTTTTTCCAAGGCTCAAACAAACCATTTATGGTTTTTTCACAACAACACAAAACATCTAATACTTCAATTAAATATAGTTTTCACCTAATTCAACAAAACATCAACAATAACAACTTAACACTACAAAACATGACTTAGACATAATCAATCAACACAATTTTACTACTTTCACTTACCCACTAACATAGCAAGAAGATTAAACATAGTTTCAAAATCATTCATCAACAACTTTATGAATTCTTTGAAATTAATCTAAAAACTCAAGTATATCAACTTATTAACATCAACCATAAGTTCTCATGCAACAATTGAGCACGAAATTAACTTAAATTCACAACAAACCCATGAAAACATCAAGAAATCATTTACTTTAAAACCCTACAATTGTTCATAAACCAATATGAAGAACATAACCTTTTCCCCTTACCCCTAACCCCAAAAGCTAAGTCTCTTATGCTCCAATCGTCCCATCTGCTTTGGTTCTCCTAAGCTTTCTCTTCTTTTCTCCCTTTATATCTTCTTTCTTCTCTATCTTTCTCTATTCTCCCTCTAGTATTTATTTTGTAAATTTACCAAATGATTTCACAACCCTAGTTTGTGTCTACTACTAGTCTTATATACTCACACCAATTGGGCTTAGTTCACTTAGTCATATTGGACTTAGTCATTATTCTCACTGATGAAATAACACTACTAACTTTACTACACTTAAATTTCTCTTTTACCATTTACATCTATTTAATTAATTACATAAAGGGACTACTAACCACAATAAAGATTCATCCACTTCTAAATTACTAAAATGCCATTTACTCCAAAAATTACCAAAATACCCTTAATTCCTATATTTCTAATAAAAACTAGGTTTAATAACAGTTTTAGCCCCCTAACTTTTCTAAAGTTGCGATTTTGGCCCCCTAAGAAAAAAACCTACAAAACCGCCCCCTAAGTTTTGCACATGTGGCAGTTTTAGCCCCCAAGGCCAATTTTGAGTCGGTCTACGCTAACATGGCACCCTAAGTAAGGTGCCACGTGTTTTTTTTTTTACCTTGGGGGCCAAAACTGCTACAGTTGCAAAACTTAGGGGACGGTTTTGTAGTTTTTTTTCTTAGGGGGCCAAAATCGCAACTTCGTGAAAGTTAGGGGGGAAAATTGTTATTAAGCCTAAAAACTAATTATCCTAACAATTCAAACACATCTAACAAATAAATAATTAATAAAGCAGTTAATAAAGTGATATCCTAAAAATCGGGTCGTTGCACGGTTCGGAGACAAGGCAATTGCGTTGGCAGCCACCACAATGGGGTCAAGTGAAATGCAATGTTGATGCATCCTTTTCTGATCAATTTAATAGAACAGGGATTGGAATTTTTGTCTGTGGTGATGAAGGTACTTTTGTACTGACAAAAACTATTCATATCAATCCGATGTGTTCAGTTCCATTGGGGGAAGCCTTGGCTTTATACTATGCTTTGGAATGGCTAAGTGACATGTCCTTCGATAATCAGGACTTCCATTTGATTTCAAAGTTATTATAGATGCTTTCCATCAGGAGTAGGTTGTCGTTACGGAGACTGGTCACATAATCTTTGTGTGTCAACGTTTTGTTTACTTCACACTTCACAAACTCGAAGGTTGAGTTTAATATGCAACAAGCAATTGAGGTAGCTCACACTTTAGTAGAGTTTGCCACATTATCAGCTAGTCCCACTACTTATTATATTATACCTCGTTGTATTGAACAACTTCTTAGTAATGAAATGCTATAAGCATCTTTTCTTTTCAAAAAAATTAAATATTATTTAAACTCTGAATTTATTCTTCCTTGAATCAAATTAATGATTTATAATTTATAAACTTTAAAATTTAAAAGTGTTAAGCTAAATTTATCCATTTAATTAATTTTACATATTTAAATATTTTTTATTAATAGTTTTTAAATTGGTTAAATTTATTTTATTTTTAACAAAAATAAATGTAAATGAATAGAGTGGGTCGGGACGAAGCATGAGGGATAGCCCATCCCAACCCCAATTTTACATCGATTAAATGGGATAGGGCAAAAAAAACCCAATTGTATGTGAGCTATCTTTTTTTTAGGCTTAGCTCGTCTAAAAATATGAGCGAACAGGCTGACCCATCATCGTGATTCATGAATAACAATACTGCTCTTCGCTCTGCATGTTTCGCTCCCACCTAGCTAATTGGACAATAATGCCCCTGTGTTAGTTAAGTCACGCAGCGTGACTTAACTAACGCACCTTATGATGCTCTGCCACTTAAGTCACGCTGCATTAGTTAAGTCACGCAACGTGACTTAAGTGTTTATACAGCAAAACAAAACCAAAACTCCCATATTTTCAAACTTCTCAAATACGATTTTTCCCCCTCCAAGTGCGAATTTCACCAAACTCAAGCAAATCATCATCAAATCATGCAATTGAACAAGTGTTTCTTATTCTACATCATTGCTTAATTTTTGTTCAAATTTTGTGATTTTTTTAAGAAATTAGATATTTTTAGGTTTTTAGAAATTTGGCTGGCATATTAGTTTTGATGATTGTTAATGATGAATTAAGTTAGGATTTGTATTTTATATGTTGTTTAGGGTACAATGTGGTAGTTTTTGGTTTAGAAATTGTTAGATTTCTTAGTTGTTTGAAAATCGCATTGTATGTGTTTGATAAAATGTCTCAATGATATTTTTTTTGTTTTTTTGGAATGTTAATGATGAAATTAGTTAGAAATATGTTGTTAATGTTGATTATAGTTAGTTTCAGGACAATGTGGTAGTTTACGGTTTGAATTGTAGTTTACGGATTGAATTGTAGTTGTTGATTATAAGTGTTGTTGTTGATCAATTGTTGGAAATGTTGTGCAGATATGTCTCGGAGTAACACGTTTTAGAGACCGCTTGAGCCGCCTCAGGATAGGAATGAAAAATTTAGGGCAGTGAGGCCTGCCCCTACTGGTAGTTTACGGAGGGAGAAAGAAGCATCACGCCCTCCTACAACTGGTCGAGGGAGAGGTGAGGGAACGAGACTTGGTAGAGTTGATACTTCGGGGGATCATCGTCCCAGACGGGTCTATCCTAGACGTTGGATCCGACGCAGTATCAGAAGGATTATTAGGTGTATCAGCAGCCGCAAGATCAGGCGTATCATTTTGAGGTGCCTCAGCCTCACCAGTATCAGTTTGATGCATATCAGCAGCATCAATACGAGGATCATCGTGAGCAACCTGTTATTGAGTAGGAGCAACATGATATTAAGCAGGAGCAGCCTGATCTTGAGGAGGCTCAGCAACAGGATAATATTGAGCAGCCTCAGCAGCATGATGGTAGGGGTCGTTTTCAGGGGGTGCCGAGGGTGGTGTACAAGGTCGGACCAGACGGATATGCAGGGGGGTCTTCTGACCTTACACTTTTACCTCACTTTGGTGGACATATGGCATGCAGGATATGGGTCGATGCCGATGTAAGTATATTTTAATGTTTATTTTATTTCTTTTACTATTTATACAATTTATTCTAATTATTATTTTACTTATTTAATGTTAGAATTAAAATTTATGTTAGAATATATTTAATGTTTATTTTACTAATTATTTATTTAACGGTGTTGTATTTTTTTTTGTATTTCTGTTTCGAAAAAAACATAGGGTGAAAGGTATCTCGCAAGGGAAGAAGTTGAGCCATAAAAACCTGACAATCCCTCAGCGGGGTGCACAAAACCAATTGTTTTTGTATGAAGTTAATATGTTCAGTCTTACTCCCCTTTTGACTAGTGGGTACAGGAACATCTCTCACGGGTTCGTTTGTGCGATGACAGAGATGAGGAGACCAACAGCTTCCATCTACCTATTGGGGAGATGACCATCACACTAGATGATGTAGCGTGTCTCCTAGGCATCCCCATCATTGGGAGGCTCCTTCCTGATAAAGAGTTAACCCGTGAGGAGGGGCTAGAGATGATGCAGACGGACCTACTTTTTACAGCGGAGGCTGCCGCTAAGGAGATGACAAGACCAGGTGTTGCTCACATTAATTTTGGTGTACTGAAGAGGCGTTACAAGGAGCTCTTGAATAGGTGTAATCAGGTGCTTGAGATTGACACACAGGAGGAGCAAGACGAGTGAGATGAAGTTAGGTTGGCCTGCATTAAGGCGTTTGTGTTACTCTTGCTTGGCTGGACCATTTTTTCCGGCAAGAACTATAACAACATTAATCTACTTTGGCTGCTTGCGCTGCAAGATATGGACGAGTTGGACAGCTGGTCATGGGGTGGGATGGTACTTGCTTTCTTATACGATCATTTATCTCTTACTTTCGACTCATTTGTGGCTTCATATGGTGGCTAAATGACCTAGCTTGTGGTAATATTTGTTTTTCTTCTTTTTTACTTATTGGATCGTAAATGTATAGTTGTTTGTATAATACTTGTGCTCATATAAATTTGTTTCTTTATGTTTGCAGGGATGGACTTTGGTGCACTTCACGAAAATCATTCCGAGGATTGATGATGAGGACTACGACCCTACTGTTTCCCCGCTTCTGAGTCAATGGAGACCTCCCAGGGGATTTTCTAATCTTGGACACTACTGAGATGCCATTGATTCCTTGGACCATTCTCTTGTCACCTGGAGGCCGTACGAGAGATGACAAAACATCACGCCCTTTTAGGACATATGCTGGTACTCTGGATGGATCATGGCCGACAGCGACAGGATGGTCCGTCACTTGCAGAGCGGGTTTTTAGGAAATACGGTTATGTCTAAACTATTCACA
This sequence comes from Medicago lupulina, assembly GCA_958299785.1. Classification (NCBI taxonomy): domain Eukaryota; kingdom Viridiplantae; phylum Streptophyta; class Magnoliopsida; order Fabales; family Fabaceae; genus Medicago; species Medicago lupulina. The sequence goes on along the minus strand of OY283146.1, from coordinate 57,601,449 downwards.
GGCCTCTACATGTCCTTAGTCATCAACAGAGGGGTCATCCGATTCCGGATAACCAGCCGCGGGCTCATACTAGGGGGTACATAAGATGGTTCATTAGAGTATCACATCCTATTGTGATCCCCCTGCGGCCATTCCTAACTACACAATTGATGCTCCTCCTCGTCTTTGTTGAGCAACAGTGGGTCAGACATCCTCTCAACCCATACCAGATCATCAGCAATATCAGGGCCAGAGTGGACAGTGCAATGGCGCATCCTTGTGTGTTTCATAATCTGGAGGAGGTTATGCGCTTGATTATGGGCATACAGTCTGAATGGAGCATGCTGGAGCAGATGCCGGCTCCGCGAAGGAGGAGTAGAAGTCTACGGGATGGACCAATATGACTTATGTAGCTTTTTTTATAACATTTTGTTGGATTTGGTTGTAATCCTATTACACTTGCGCTTTTTGCCGTTTTCATGACATTATTCCTTATTTTCATCCGTTGTTTTATTTTGTTATTTTTCGTAATATAATTATGAGTTAATGCTTGATTGAATGAATGCTTGAATGAATGATGAAAAATGTATGCTTGAATGAATGTATGAAAGAAGGATTGAAAAATTAGGGAAAATAGAGGTTTCTGCCTCTTCTGGTTTATTGCACAGACTGCGGGTGAGTTAACTCACGCATGTGCTAATGGCTGCGTGAGTTAACTTACGTTGTGCTTTACACATGCGTTACTTAACTAACGCATAGTGTTACACTTACATTAGTTAACTAACGCAGAGGTATTTTGGGTAAGGCTGCAGGGCGTGAGTGTTTTGTGTTGGGGGAGAGCAGAATTCCATGATTAATAGCTCTATTTAAAGAATAACCAAAATCCACATTTGACTCATATATGTATCGTTTCTCCACCAACTATAATCAGTGGCAGAGCCACGTATAAGTGAGGGGATGGAGCTGCATCCCCTAGGTTTTTAAATTTTGCACATTATGGCACTGTTTTAGTGTTACTTGAACCTCCTGATATTTTAATATTGCATCACCTGACCCAAAAATTTTGAATTGTTTTACCACTAAATCAAATATGTCATAGTGTTTAATTCTTGCCAATATAATATATATTAGTTAATATTTTATATTCTTTCATAGCTTAATACTCCCACCATCCTAAAATTTAACAAGAAAAAGTTTACTTCTTTGTCCCAAATTATAAATAAAAAAGACAAATTTTTATCTTATTTAATCATTTTGGTTTTAAAAGTCATCTTTTCCCAAAAAAAAAAAAAAAAAAAAAAACTTACTTATTTTCATGAACTCAAATGTAAGGAGTACTCAATTTACTCTCCCTCCCATTTTCTCCGTAACCAATAACCTATTCAAATTATGTTTACTTCTTCCCGTGAAATTTATTTCAAGAACACAAAAAGTTATACACCAAATTATATTCTTTAGAATTATAAATTTATAATCTACACAAATTCAAACTTTCATTTGATAGGTTTTGAAATTTATAAATTGTACAAAAATATGGAAAATATAAATAAAATTAAACATTTATTCAAAAAATAATATTTGATTGGTAGAAAATGACGAAATTTAAAAATTTAGTAGTATAAATAAATGATAATTGAAAGAGAAAAGAACTGCACAAAACTTTGGTATCTCTAATGAAGTTGAAAGCTCTGAACCCCCTACCCCAGGGTCCTCACTACACCACGGACTATACTGTATTTTTTCAAAATAGTCAATATTATTTTAAAAACATGACCATAATCCACATATGATTCTTAAATGGGTAGTGTTAACTTCTACCCATAGGGCACATGTTAAGAAACTTAAAAGAAAAAACATTCTCTAAAATTTTGTACATTTAAATGATTAAAAAATTAAATATTGAATGCAATGCACACATTTCAATAAATTTTTTTTATATTTGAATCATTAACTTGTGCCTTGAGGACAGAAGTTAACATTTCCTTTCTTAAATATACTCCCTCCGTCCCAAATTGTATGTCGCTTTAGGGAAAAAAAATTTGTCCAAATTGTATGTCGCTTTACAATAACAATGTAACATTAATGTTACTTTTCCTATTATAACCTTAATTATTTATTACTCTCTCTTCTTTTAATTCTTTCATTTATCTTTCTCATATTATTTATTAAGGACAATTTTGTAAAATAACTCATAATATCTATTTTCCACACAATATTAATTGCATTTCTTAATATGTGTGAAATGCCCAAAACGTCATATAATTTGAGACGGAGGGAGTATTATTTTAAATGTATAACCACAATCCACATTTTTATTTTGGCAAAATAACAACAGTCAACATTTAACTTTTTAATATCTGTTTCTTTGACCAAATTTAATGTATTATTTTGAAAATGTCAAAGTTACAATATATTGTTATAAATGCATAACCACTGTTTGAATGTTTTTGCTAATCTTTTTACTAAGTATATTATATTTATCCCTTCAAAATTATTATTATTATTATCCCGTCAAAGAAAAAATAAGAAAATATATCTAAATTTCAAAGTGATAATATAATATTAATTAAAGGATATAATTGAAAAAAAACTAATTCAATTAAACAATACATAAGAAATATTTAAATTAACTTTTTTTTAATATCTTTAGTCACCAATTTTTTGTATAAATATGTGCTCTCCTTCGTGCATATATCAAATACCATTCACTTTCGAATAAGATATTAAGTGCAATGCCTTCATTTCTTCATAAAGTTTTCTTGATATGTGTGTTAACGTTGTTATTTGTGCACTCTATAGTTGGAGTTCGTGTGAATGTTAACAACATGTTGGAAGGAAATTTGGACTTAACCCTTCATTGCAAATCTAAAGATGATGATCTCGGAGTTCAACTTTTGCATCATGGTCAGAGCTTTAGTTGGAAATTTGGTCCTAGATTTCCTCCAATTATTTTCCAAACACTCTTCTTCTGTTCCTTTGCATGGACCGGTGAATCCCATTATTTTGATATATACGTACAAGGTGATAAAAAACTAGATGATTGTGATTATTGCAATTGGAATGTGTTCAAATCAGGACCATGTAGAATTCAGGAAATTGGCGACCCTATTTGCTTTCCTTGGAATAAGTCACAAATAATGTAATACATATTTTTATATTAATAAATGTTGTTCTCAAGTTATAGAGAACTCGATATATTGTCTTAAATCTTTTAGTATAATTTCTCAATATAAAAACTTCTATGCATATTTGTTCTTATTGTGCTTAATCATTTGGGAAAGGTTGGATTTCATTCCCTTCTTATTGTGCTTAATCATTTGGGAAAGCTTGGATTTCATTCCCTTGGTTCAGTTTTTAAAAGTTCCTCCCTTGCAACTTGACATTCCTTTAAAACTACTCTTTGAGTTCACCATATCACTTACCTAGAGTTGAAATCAACATACACTTTTGTTGATTATTCATCTCCACATGGATATATTTTAATGATGTCCCAAAATTATACTGATCAATATATTTTTTATTTTTAATAATCTAAATCCTAAATAAAATGTTGAGTGAATGTGTTATAAAAAAATAGAATTTGATCTTTTTCATCGCTTCAATCATATTCATCTCTACAACAAGCTTTCATGACCGTATGGCTGCTCTTCAAACACAATTCACTGCTATGCGACATGATGTGCTTGCTGCCCACAATTCGGTGTTGGCTAAAAGAGGTAATGGTGCTCATCCTGTTTGCAAAGTGAACTTGCTGCCCTCTTCTTCTACAGGTACATCGACCTCGAACTTGCTTCAGGATCGTCCCTTGGTCCTTGGTTTGCATGCTGCCCCTTGTTCAAGTGAATCCAATGCTGAGGTAAATGAGGAGAATGGCTCGGAAGCGAAGAAAAGAAAGCGTATGCTTGCCCTTCAGAATGGAGAACCATTTGTTTCTGATGGGGATATGGGAAACAATGTAATAACATCAAATGTTAGTCATGGGGTAGATGTTGATATGAATGTTGTAACGCCCTCTTTATTTATTTAATCATTTTATTATATGATATAGTATATTATTATATATTATATATGATTTTTGACGATTATGTGACGAAGTTGTGATGTGTGATGTAATATTATTTTATTGCTTAATAAAATAATATATGTGGTGTTTATATGAATATTTATATGAAAAATATAGAGATTTGTTGGAAAAATATAATATTTTTAGAGATAGGGTTATATTTATAAATAGGAAGAGTTATGAGGGTTGAGATAGAATTAGATAAGTTGGGAGGTGGTATAAAAGGAAATTAGGTTAAGGAAAGTCAGTATACGCGTTATCAGACTTTGGAATAGAGAGAAAGAACGGTTGAAGGGAGAAGAGAAGCTAGGCTGCGATTTTCTGCTTATTTCCAAGTAAGGGTGAGCCTAACTTCAGTAATGTTAATTGTATTTCATCTGTTTAAGATTAGCTAAGAGATTAGGAAGAATTGGGAAGAGTTTCATGAACTAGGGTTTTGATGATTTTGATGAATTTGATGTGAGATGGCTGCAAATTGGTGTAGAAACGTGTTACAGAACCTAGATTATTCCCTAGGACAACATTGCTGATGAATTAGAAGCCTAACTTGAGAGATTTGAGATGTTTTTGTGAGAATTTGAGTGAACCCGTAGTGGTTCTGAGATCGCTCGCCTGTGGCGAGTGACAACTCGTCGTAGCGAGTACAGCCCTATCGCTCGCGAGGCGAGCAGCATAGCTCGCCGTGGCGAGCTTGTCCCTTAAACTTAGGATTTTTGCCAAAATTTAGATGATTTTGAGTGCCTTATTATTTATAGAGATGACCTGTGAAGTTGTTTGGATCAAATTGGATTTAGGAAACCTTAAAACGAAGATTTTTGGTGAAAAATGTCAAAAAGGCCGAGAGCACCCAGGATTTCTCGCCTCCAGTTCGCCCCCAATTCGCCTTTGGCGAGTAACCTTTTGTGAGTACTCGCTTGTGGCGAGCAGGTCACTCGCCGTGGCGAGTTAGTATAGTTCAGGACTGATTTGTTCTCTTGCGATCTGATTCGCATAGGACTTTGAGGGAACCCCTTTGGGCAGTATTAAAGATGTTTCATAGCCTGAGATGGAGTCTGTGATAAGGATTAAAGACGCACCTTTGTGTTGATGCCAAAGTGATGAATTAATTATATTTTAAATGACTTGTAACATGAAGTTATGTGACTATGATGATGTCTATGTATTGTGATGTGTATGTTTAATGAGATGAGCTTCTGTCATGTAAATGTTATAGCTGCATGTGTCAGTCTTGAATTATTAATGATGTTTGAAATGATATGTTAACTTGATTAAGTTATTGAGAGTTGAGTCCATGCATTTGCATAACTATGAGACGGTGGAGCTTTATGCTCAAAGCGACGGTGGAGCATTTGCTCAAAGCGACGAGGAAGCATATTAATGCTTATATAGTTGGTACCACATGCATGATGTCAAGATGTTAAGAGTTGCATTTAGTTGAGTCAAATTGTTGACATAATATGAGACGATGTTTTGAGACGTTGATGTGTTTGTTTAAAGATGTTTGTGATGATGACACTCTGTGTTTAATAAACTGTTTTATGTGATGGATTTTATGTTGTTAATCATAACTGCTTGATTTATATATTAATATTCTGTTGTGAATCTCACCCCTTCTGCTGGAATTGCCGCCTTGTGGGCAAGTGCAGGTACCCAGTCTTAGATGCGCAGATGTGAGGAGTCTTGTGTGACGTAGGATTCCTCTAATACGTAACGGGATGGGGTCTTTATTAGAGTCTATTCCTTTATGTATCTTGTGGAAGCTATTTTGTGACTTTTTAGTTTGACGAAGAATAATCTGAGACGTTATGAGGCCTAGTGCCAAGACCTTTTTGAAGGATAATTTGATTTATGATTCCGCTGCTATATTTGATCATTTATGCGAACGATTAAAATAATATTTATTTGGTATAAAGATTTTGTTGTTGTGAAATGTGACACTCCTTTGTGAGGTTACTCTGATATATGCTTTTATCTTAATGATTTTTTTTTTTTAAGTCGGGAAATTGGGGTGTTACAATTGGTATCAGAGCAGGTCGGTCCGTCCGGCCAAGTAGAGAGTCGAGTGACGCTGTCTTAGAGTTAGAATACTATAATTGTATTATTTTAACTTATGTTTGCTTTCCAGAGAACTAAGATGGCTGGTAGAAACGATGCTGCGATTGCTGCTGCTTTGGAGGCTGTTGCCCAGGTTGTAGGACAACAACCGAATGTCAATGCTGGTGTGAATGCTGAGGTCCGTATGCTAGAGACCTTCTTGAGGAACCATCCTCCTACCTTCAAGGGGAGATATGATCCAGATGGATCCCAGACATGGCTCAAAGAGATAGAGAGGGTGTTCCGGGTGATGCAGTGCACTGAGGTGCAGAAGGTGCGTTTTGGTACGCACATGCTAGCTGAGGAGGCTGATGACTGGTGGATTAGTCTTCTACCTGTTCTGGAACAAGACGGTGCTGAGGTTACATGGGCCATATTCAGGAGATAATTCCTCGACAGATACTTCCCAGAGGATGTTCGTGGAAAGAAAGAGATAGAATTCCTGGAGCTTAAGCAAGGGAACATGTCGGTGACCGAGTATGCGGCCAAGTTTGTGGAGTTGGCCAAGTTTTATCCGCATTATACCCCAGAGACTGCTGAGTTTTCAAAATGCATCAAGTTTGAGAACGGTTTACGCGCGGATATCAAGAGAGCTATTGGATATCAGAAGATCCGCAACTTTTCTGAGATGGTGAGTAGCTGCAGAATTTATGAGGAGGATACCAAGGCTCACTACAAGGTAGTGAATGATAGGAAAGCTAAGGGCCAGCAGAGTCGTCCTAAACCGTATGATGCTCCTAGAGATAAAGGGAAGCAAAGAGTGAATGATGAAAGAAGGCCTCAGAAGAAGACTGCTCCTGCTGAGATTACCTGTTTTACTTGTGGTGAGAAAGGCCACAAGAGTAATGTGTGTACTGCTGATGTTAAGAGATGCTATCGTTGTGGTCAGAAAGGGCATACTACTAATGACTGCAAGTTTGATGATGTTGTGTGTTTCAACTGCAATGAGCAAGGACATATTGGTTCGCAGTGCAAGCAACCGAAGAAGACTAAGACCACTGGAAGGGTGTTCGCGTTGACTGGCACACAGACTGAGAATGATGATCGCTTGATCAGAGGTACTTGTTATATTGCTGATCAATCTTTAGTTGCTATTATTGATACGGGTGCTACGCATTGTTTTATTGCTCTTGATTGTGCTGCTAAGTTAAATCTTGTTGTATCTGATATGAACGGGGAGATGGTTGTCGAAACTCCAGCTAAGGGTTCGGTGACTACTTCCTTTGTGTGTTTAAGATGTCCTTTGTCTATGTTTGGCCGTGATTTTGAGATGGATTTAGTTTGTCTACCTTTAAGCGGTATCGATGTGATTTTGGGTATGAATTGGCTAGAGTACAACCGTGTTCTTATCAATTGTTTTAGCAAGACGGTACATTTTTCTTCTGCTGAAGAGGAAAGTGGTGCAGAATTCTTATCTACTAAGCAGCTGAAGCAACTGGAACGTGATGGAATGTTGATGTTTTCGTTGATGGCTTCCTTATCCTTAGAGAATCAAGCGATAATTGATAAACTACAAGTGGTATGCGATTTTCCGAAAGTTTTCCCAGATGAGATTCCAGATGTGCCGCCAGAAAGGGAAGTTGAGTTTTCTATTGATCTTGTTCCTGGAACGAAGCCGGTGTCGATGGCACCTTACCGCATGTCGGCTTCCGAATTAGCTGAGTTGAAGAAACAGTTAGAGGACTTGCTCGAAAGGAAGTTTGTTAGACCAAGTGTTTCGCCTTGGGGAGCGCCAGTGTTGCTAGTAAAGAAGAAAGATGGTAGTATGAGGCTATGGATTGACTATCGGCAGCTGAATAAGGTAACTATCAAGAATAGGTATCCACTTCCGAGAATAGACGATTTGATGGATCAGTTAGTGGGTGCCCGCGTGTTCAGCAAGATTGATTTGAGGTCCGGTTATCACCAGATTAAGGTGAAAGATGAAGATATGCAGAAGACAGCTTTCAGAACTCGTTATGGTCACTATGAGTACAAGGTTATTCCTTTTGGAGTTACCAATGCACCTGGAGTGTTTATGGAGTATATGAATCACATCTTTCATGCATTTCTGGATCGGTTTGTAGTTGTATTTATTGATGATATTCTGGTTTACTCCAAGACTGAAGAGGAACATGCTGAACATTTGAAGATTGTTTTGCAAGTGTTGAAGGAAAAGAAGCTGTATGCTAAACTGTCTAAGTGTGAGTTCTAGCTAAAGGAAGTAAGTTTTCTTGGCCATGTTATTTCTGGTGATGGTATTGCGGTCGACCCATCTAAAGTTGAAGCGGTATCGCAATGGGAGACTCCTAAGTCGGTTGCGGAAATTAGAAGCTTTTTGGGACTAGCTGGTTACTATAGAAGGTTTATTGAGGGGTTTTCTAAGTTGGCTCTTCCGTTAACGCAGTTGACGTGTAAGGGTAAGTCTTTTGTGTGGGATATCCACTGTGAGGATAGTTTTAATGAGTTGAAGAAGCGTTTGACGACGGCTCCAGTGTTGATTTTGCCAAATCCCGATGAACCTTTCGTGGTGTATTGTGATGCGTCCAAGTTGGGATTAGGTGGTGTTCTTATGCAAGATGGTAAAGTGGTAGCTTATGCTTCAAGACAGTTGAGAGTTCATGAGAAGAATTACCCGACGCATGATTTAGAATTAGCGGCTGTGGTCTTTGTATTGAAAATATGGAGACATTACTTGTACGGTTCGAGGTTTGAAGTGTTCAGTGATCACAAGAGCTTGAAGTACTTGTTTGATCAGAAGGAGTTAAATATGAGACAGCGAAGGTGGCTTGAGCTATTGAAGGATTATGACTTTGGTTTGAATTATCACCCAGGCAAGGCTAATGTGGTTGCAGATGCCTTGAGTAGGAAGACTATGCATATGTCTGCTTTGATGGTGAAGGAATTTGAGTTGTTGGAACCGTTTAGGGATTTGAGCTTAGTTTGTGAGAGGACACCTCAGAGTGTAAAGCTGGGAATGTTAAGAATTGATAATGATTTCCTGAAGAGCATCAAAGAGGTGCAGAAAGAAGATGTTAAGTTGGTAGATTTGTTGATTGCTAGTAATCAGGCTGAGGATAGTGACTTTTAAGTCGATGGTCATGGAGTGTTGAGATTCCGAGATAGGATTTGCATTCCTGACAATGATGAAATGAAGAAGATGATTCTTGAAGAGAGTCACAGAAGTAGCTTGAGTATTCACCCGAGAGCTACGAAGATGTATCATGATTTAAAGAAGTTATTTTGGTGGTCTAGTTTGAAACGTGATGTGGCACAATTTGTGTATTCTTGTTTAGTATGCCAGAAATCGAAGATTGAGCATCAGAAACCGGCTGGTATGATGGTACCCTTAGATGTGCCAGAGTGGAAATGGGATAGTATATCCATGGACTTTGTGGCGAGTTTGCCAAATACTCCTAGAGGAAACGATGCAATTTGGGTCATTGTTGATAGATTGACGAAATCGGCTCATTTTCTACTGATTAATATTACTTTTCCTGTAGCTCAGTTGGCAGAGATTTATATTAGAGACATAGTGAAGCTACATGGTGTTCCTTCGAGCGTTGTATCAGATAGAGACCTAAGATTTACTTCTAGATTCTGGAAGAGTTTGCAAGAGGCTTTAGGATCTCAGTTGAAGTTGAGTTCGGCTTATCATCCGCAGACAGATGGTCAGTCGGAGAGGACGATTCAGTCGTTGGAGGATTTGTTGAGAGTGTGTGTACTTGAGCAAGGAGGGACTTGGGATAGTCATCTTCCGTTGATAGAGTTCACATACAACAACAGTTACCATTCGAGTATTGGGATGGCGCCTTTTGAGGCTTTGTATGGTCGGAGATGCAGAACTCCGTTGTGCTGGTATGAGTCAGGTGAAAGAGTGGTCTTAGGACCGGAGATCGTTCAACAGACTACTGAGAAGGTGAGAATGATCCAAGATAAGATGAAAGCGTCGCAGAGTCGACAAAAGAGCTACCATGACAAGCGTAGGAAGGACCTTGAGTTCCAAGAGGGGGATCATGTGTTCCTGAGAGTTACTCCTATGACAGGTGTTGGACGTGCTTTGAAGTCAAAGAAGTTGACTCCGAGATTTATTGGTCCGTATCAGATTTCAGAGAGGATTGGGGCGGTGGCATATCGTGTTGGTTTACCACCACATTTATCGAATTTGCATGATGTTTTCCATGTGTCGCAATTGAGGAAGTATTTTCCGGATCCGTCTCATGTGATCCAAAGTGATGATGTGCAAGTTAGAGACAACCTTACGGTTGAGACCTTACCAGTGAGGATTGATGACCGAAAGACGAAGACGTTGAGAGACAAGGAGATACCTCTTGTGAGAGTTGTTTGGGACGGAGCGACGGGTGAAAGCTTGACTTGGGAGCTAGAGAGTAAGATGCTGGAATCCTATCCAGAGTTGTTTGATCGAGGTAAATTTTTTAGGACGAAAATCCTTCAAGAGGGGGAGAGTTGTAACGCCCTCTTTATTTATTTAATCATTTTATTAGATGATATAGTATATTATTATATATTATATATGATTTTTGACGATTATGTGACGAAGTTGTGATGTGTGATGTAATATTATTTTATTGCTTAATAAAATAATATATGTGGTGTTTATATGAATATTTATATGAAAAATATAGAGATTTGTTGGAAAAATATAATATTTTTAGAGATGGGGTTATATTTATAAATAGGAAGAGTTATGAGGGTTGAGATAGAATTAGATAAGTTGGGAGGTGGTATAAAAGGAAATTAGGTTAAGGAAAGTCAGTATACGCGTTATCAGACTTTTGGAATAGAGAGAAAGAACGGTTGAAGGGAGAAGAGAAGCTAGGCTGCGATTTTCTGCTTATTTCCAAGTAAGGGTGAGCCTAACTTCAGTAATGTTAATTGTATTTCATCTGTTTAAGATTAGCTAAGAGATTAGGAAGAATTGGGAAGAGTTTCATGAACTAGGGTTTTGAGGATTTTGATGAATTTGATGTGAGATGGCTGCGAATTGGTGTAGAAACGTGTTACAGAACCTAGATTATTCCCTAGGACAACATTGCTGATGAATTAGAAGCCTAACTTGAGAGATTTGAGATGTTTTTGTGAGAATTGGAGTGAACCCGTAGTGGTTCTGAGATCGCTCGCCTGTGGCGAGAGACAACTCGCCGTGGCGAGTACAGCCCTATCGCTCGCGAGGCGAGCAGCATAGCTCGCCGTGGCGAGCTTGTCCCTTAAACTTAGGATTTTTGCCAAAATTTAGATGGTTTTGAGTGCCTTATTATTTATAGAGATGACCTGTGAAGTTGTTTGGATCAAATTGGATTTAGGAAACCTTAAAACGAAGATTTTTGGTGAAAAATGTCAAAAAGGCCGAGAGCACCCAGGATTTCTCGCCTCCAGTTCGCCCCCAATTCGCCTTTGGCGAGTAACCTTTTGTGAGTACTCGCCTGTGGCGAGCAGGTCACTCGCCGTGGCGAGTTAGTATAGTTCAGGACTGATTTGTTCTCTTGCGATCTGATTCGCATAGGACTTTGAGGGAACCCCTTTGGGCAGTATTAGAGATGTTTCATAGCCTGAGATTCTGTGATAAGGATTAAAGACGCACCTTTGTGTTGATGCCAAAGTGATGAATTAATTATATTTTAAATGACTTGTAACATGAAGTTATGTGACTATGATGATGTCTATGTATTGTGATGTGTATGTTTAATGAGATGAGCTTCTGTCATGTAAATGTTATAGCTGCATGTGTCAGTCTTGAATTATTAATGATGTTTGAAATGATATGTTAACTTGATTAAGTTATTGAGAGTTGAGTCCATGCATTTGCATAACTATGAGACGGTGGAGCTTTATGCTCAAAGCGACGGTGGAGCATTTGCTCAAAGCGACGGTGAAGCATATTAATGCTTATATAGTTGGTACCACATGCATGATGTCAAGATGTTAAAAGTTGCATTTAGTTGAGTCAAATTGTTGACATAATATGAGACGATGTTTTGAGACGTTGATGTGTTTGTTTAAAGATGTTTGTGATGATGACACTCTGTGTTTAATAAACTGTTTTATGTGATGGATTTTATGTTGTTAATCATAACTGCTTGATTTATATATTAATATTCTGTTGTGAATCTCACCCCTTCTGCTGGAATTGCCGCCTTGTGGGCAAGTGCAGGTACCCAGTCTTAGATGCGCAGATGTGAGGAGTCTTGTGTGACGTAGGATTGCTCTGATACGTAACGGGATGGGGTCTTTATTAGAGTCTATTCCTTTATGTATCTTGTGGAAACTATTTTGTGACTTTTTAGTTTGACGAAGAATAATCTGAGACGTTATGAGGCCTAGTGCCAAGACCTTTTTGAAGGATAATTTGATTTATGATTCTGCTGCTATATTTGATCATTTATGCGAACGATTAAAATAATATTTATTTGGTATAAAGATTTTGTTGTTGTGAAATGTGACACTCCTTTGTGAGGTTACTCTGATATATGCTTTTATCTTAATGATTTTTTTTTTTTAAGTCGGGAAATTGGGGTGTTACAAATGTAATTGCTAATCCGTTGTTTGTTGAACAAGATGTAAGGGCAGGACCTGATAATCAGGTCGGCCTAGGTAAATGAGTCTAGTGGCGTGGAATTGTCGGGGTGTAGGTAGCCCGAGTATAATTCCCGACCTTAAGTACCTAGTTCGGCACTTCAATCCGAACCTTTTATTCTTAAGTGAGACTATAGCTCACACAAATAAAATTGAAGAACTACGTGTTTTGCTTGGTTACGATTGTTGTTTTCCTATAGACCGCACCGGTAGAGGCGGGGGTCTTGCTTTATTTTGGCGCAATTCTTTAAATTGTCAACTTATTGATTTTTCAAGTAATCATATTACTGTTGAAATTCATGATATTGTTCTTGGTACTTGGAGACTTACCGGTTATTATGGCTATCTGAATGGTGGTCGTAGAACTGCCGCTTGGAATTTTCTTCGACAACTTTCTCATCAATTTAGAGGTCCTTGGTGCATTTTCGGCGATTTCAATGATATCCTCGATGCGAGTGAGAAAAGGGGGCGCAACACTAGACCTCCGTGGCTAATAAATGGTTTTCGTCAGGCTGTTATTGACTCATCTTTGTCGGATGTTCCGATTGAAGTGTATCCGTTCACATGGTTCAAAAGTCTTGGTACTCCGCGTGTCGTCGAAGAAAGGTTGGATCGTGCACTAGCTAATAATTTGTGGTTTAATATTTTTCCAAATGTTTCTGTTGAAACTCTGGTGGCACCTGCTTCTAATCATTATCTTATATATGTTAATGTTGCTCCTACACCTCGGATGCGTGCTTCCAAGCGCCATTTTCGTTACAAAAATGTGTGGCACCTTGAACCGGGCTTTAAGGAGCTTGTTACTAATTCTTGGCAGGAATATTCTACTCATAATATTATTCCAAAACTTGCCTCTTGCGCGGCGGACATGTCTGTTTGGAAAAAGTCTCATTGCCACAAATTAAAAAATGATATTGCAGATTGTTGTAAATAGTTGCAGGAAACTCGGTTAAGAGCTTATGGTGAGGACCAAGTCCGCATGGTCGAACTTAGGAAACGTATGCAACGGTTGTTGTCCCAAGATGATGTCTATTGGCGTCAACGTGCAAAAAATCATTGGTATAAGGACGACAACAAAAATACCAAGTTCTTTCATGCATCGGCTATAGCTCGAAAGAAGATAAATCGTATAATCTCTCTTGATGATGATGCCGATAATAAAATTACCAGTGAGCAGGGTATGCAAGATGTGGCACGACAATATTTTGCAAATATTTTTCAACAAAAAAAATAGTGATTTCTCTTTTGTTATTAATGTTATTCATCCGTCTGTTTCTGCTAATGATGATGACATGCTCACGGCTCCGTTTACTAAGGCCGAATTTAAGGATGCTATTTTCTCTATGCATCCGGACAAGTGCTCCGGCCCTGATGGCTACAATCCGGGTTTTTACCAACACTTTTGGAATTTATGTAGTGACGATATTTTCAAAGAGTGTTGTAGTTGGTTGGATATGGGACAGTTTCCTTTTGATTTAAATATCACTAACATTGCCCTTATTCCTAAAGGTTCTTCGCAGGTTAGCATGAAGGGTTGGCGGCCAATAGCACTTTGTAATGTACTTTAAAAAATTATCACAAAAGTGTTAACGAACCGGTTGAAGAATGTGTTACCTAAATGCATTTCTGATAATCAATCCGCTTTTGTCCCGGGACGCTCTATCTTGGATAATGCTATGGTAGTGATTGAAGTTCTTCACTTTATGAAAGCCAAGACGCGAGGGGCAGCTAGGTATGTTGCTCTAAAACTCAATATTAGCAAAGCCTATGACCGCATGGATTGGAATTACATGAGGGTTGTTTTGATTAAAATGGGCTTTCATACTCGTTGGGTTCACTGGATGTGTATGTGTGTTGAGTCAATGGATTACTCTATAATTTTCAATGGTGAACAGGTTGGCCCTATCACTCCAGGACGTGGTCTCCGTCAAGGGGACCCTCTCCCTCCGTACTTGTTTATTATTTGTGCCGAAGGTTTATCTTTGCTTATTAGACATGCTGAGACAAGAGGCGTTCTCACAGGCACAAAGGTTTGTTGTAATGCACCGTCTGTTTCTAACCTTTTGTTCGCAGATGATTGTTTTCTATTTTTCAAAGCTATCGAAGACCAAGTTCATGTCATGAAAAATATTATTTCCACGTATGAGTTAGCTTCTAGTCAGGTGATCAGTTTCCCTAAGTTCAAAATATTTTTTAGTCGTAATGTCCCTGATGATCTTAAAACTAACATTACAGATATTTTAGGTGTTCAAATTGTGTTGGGTACAGGTAAATATTTGGGCTTACCTTCTATGATTGGGCGAGACCGCAATGCTACTTTCGCTTACATCAAGGACCGAGTCTGGCACAAAATTAACTCTGGGAGTGGTAAGTGTCTATCCAAGGCAGGTCGTGAGATGATGATAAAATCTGTTTTGCAGGCTATTCCTTCTTATGTGATGAGTATCTTTCAGCCCCCCAACACCTTACTAGACTCCATTTAAAAGATGATGATGAACTCCTTTTGGTGGGGCCATGGTAAAACATCGCAATGAGGAATTCATTGGATGAATTGGGAGAAGCTTTCAGCACCAAAGATTGACAGAGGTATGGGTACTCTCTGCTTTTAATTTATCTATGTTAGGTAAACAGAGTTGGAAGTTTATCACTGAACCGGACCCGTTCGTTGCTTGTATTTTTAAAGCTCATTATTTCCCGAATGGTTCTTTTCTCACAGCCACCGTTGGGCACAACTCCATCTATGTTTGGCGCAGCATTATGCGCGCTAGATTCCTTGTGCGTGGGGGTGCTAGGTGGAGTAGAGGTTCAGGTGCGAACATTTCTATTCTCAATGAATCCTCTTATAACTGGCGTCCGGGGTACTGGTCTGGTATATGGAATCTTAAGGTTCCACCGAAAGTAAAGAATTTAATTTGGCGTATGTGTCGTGGGTGCTTGCTGACCTGTGTCTGCTTGCTTGATAAAGGTGTCACTTGTCCAACCAATTGTGCAAACTGTGATTCTAACCATGAAGATCTTATGCCTGTTTTCTTTGCTTGTTCTTTTGCCATACAGGTTTGGAATAGATGCATAACCACAGTCCATATATGACTCTTTAATTTTATTATTTTACCAACGATTTTGATGCGCCTATAATTGCCATTTGGGTATTGATGGTGGTAATGTGTTCCAGAAGATTAGTTTTTCCATCAAAAGATGGAAGTAGTGACAGTTTAAAATTAGGCGGGACAACATCATCCTAGATCTAATCTGAGAGGTGTTGTTGTGGTCACCCATATCCAGATCATTTTCGGTTTGATGATCTTGTTGTTGTTGATTCACTGCTACCGAGGATTGTAATGCCTGGTTTTATTGGCGTAATTGTTCCATTTCTAGTTGCATAGCCGCTAAAGCACCATCCTCTTGTTGAGTATGGTGTGTGGCAGTGTTGCGATGTGTTGATGATCCTCCACGGGCCATTTTTCCCTAATCCTTACGAATTAGAGATAATGGAAATTTTTTAGGATGAAGTGGTCTGAGTAAGTATACCGGTCCCTACAGACGGCGCCAGATGTACATGTGAGGAGTACGATCGTCCCTACCTTGCCCTGTGTAACTCCAAGAAGGGCGATGTTGTCTGTATTTTGTGTATGTGCAAGTGAGTGTGTTTCCCCGTTGCAATGAATGTCTGATCCTTTGTTCAGTGGTTGCCTTTTTCTTTTGTATTTTCCCTCGTCTTATAACTGTCCCTAACCTATATGCCTTCGTGGGACCTATAACTTCCCCCACTCAATCTTTGAATTTCGTTAAGTCTCCCGCCTTTGGCGAGTACGTATCTTCTTCACTTAAGTCACACGTGCCGACATGTGAGCCACATTATGTTATGTTTTAAGAGGGGAATATGGTTTCATTCTACCTCTGAGGGTCCAATCATTATTTAAAAAAATAAAAAATAAATAGAGAATTGAAAAATTCGGTGGAGTGTGATTGTTAGTGATATCAGTGAGAAATAGGTAGTAGATTGTGATCTTTTGTGGTTTTTTGGAAATGAATAAGTGAATGGGGTTGGATTAGAAGAAAATTGAAGATGGAAAATTTGCTTGGTCCACGGGAGATAGAAGAATAGAACAAACACACAACGACGGTGAATTTCTATTTATAGGTAAATTTCTTCTTTTGTGGTTAGTCTTTTTTTTATACAACTTTTGGGGTTAGTCTATTTCGTCCATTCCTTTTTCTTATCTTTTTACTATTATTAGAAATTGATTTCAACTTTAAGGGCAAGAAATGAAAAACTCTTTTATTTGGTTTAACGATTTCATTACGTGATGTTGTTGTTTCCTACTATGAGAAAACAATTTTTTGTTGCCATCATTTTCCAATATCTGCGAGGGTTTGTGTAGTAACAGATTTGATATTTTAATTATTTTTAACTACCTTGTGGTAGAGTTTAAGATTTCTTTTACAAATGAGTTATACCAATGCCTGATTGTGCTAGATCTAAAAGAAAGTTTAGATTTTGAGCAAAAGTATTTTAGGTCTAAACTTTGAGATCTTCTAAACTGTCACAAGAAAAGAAAATTTAAAATATGGACATATTGAGCTTTGAATTATGCTCTTCCCCCAACACCAAACACTCGTGCCCTACAGCCATGCCAAAATTGCCCTTGCACTAGTTAAGTAACATCGCGCATGTTAACTCACGCTGCGTTAGTTAACTTGCGCAGAGTTACTGTTTTCGTACAAAACCCATCGGTCCATACTCCAAGCACCATTTTCTTTCCCTCCACCTTCAGAACCCAAAAAGTGCGATTTTTTGGATCAAAATCCTCAACCCAAATCATTGCCAATCATCAGGAAGCAAGTTTATACGCTCATCAAGCACCAAATATCAGGTATTGCATCATCAAAACTCATCTCATTTTGCTGGTTTTCTGCTTGGTTCGTCTGTTTTTCGTAGGAAGTAGAGCTTGGTGCGCAAGTTAACATGTGCAGGTGTTAAAGGGTGCGTGGCTTAAGTCACGCAAGGGTTAATGAGTTGCCTGACTTAAGTCACGCCACTATGTGGTCCTGTTTTTTGAATTTTTTGCGCCACTTTTTTTCTTGGTTAGCTTGTTCCACAAGTAATTTATTTATTCTTCCTTTGTTATTTTCTTTATTCAATAGATATATAGTGAGATGGTTGACAATGTCGCGAGTGATGAAGTTGAACCGAAACCAACCAAAAATGAAGCTTCTTGCGATGTCAAACCAACCACTAATATGAAAGCATTTAAAGTCAAAATTCCATTTCAAGCTCGCATTGGTAAAATTGAAGAACCTAAACCGGTACCTATCGGTGTTGTTTGCAAAGGTCGCGACACAGCCTCATTTTTTACAACAAATGCAAGATGGATAGAGCGACAAGAGTTACTTGATTGGGTTCGTCGACAAGGGGTAAGGGCCGGATTTAGTGTTTGTATAGATAAATCCGTTTTAAAAAGGTCGTACTTGACGATGCAATGTGAAAGGAGTGGGATATACAAGCCACCTAAGACGAGGAAGAAACCGAACCTTGAAGGCATAGACTCAAGGAAATGTAATTGTCCGTTTAGGTTGAAAGATTTCTTTGATAAGGAAACCAATGATTGGTGGCTTGTAATGCTTTGTGGAATGCACAACCATGACTTGGATGAAAAGTTATCCGGACACCTTATTGCGGGTAGACTTAGCGTGGAGGAGAAGAAAAAAGTGATCGCCATGACAAAGAGCTTGACGGTGCCTCGAAACATTCTCACCAATTTGAAGCAAAATAACGAAGAATGTGTGACAACTATCAAGCAAGTGTACAATGTGCGAACAAGATGGCATAAGGGGGAAAGAGGTAACATGACGGAGTTACAATACTTGATTTCGAAGTTGGTGGCGCATAAATATGTCTATTACACAAGATGCAATAGTGAGGAAACTACTCTTGAAGACATATTTTTTGCTCATCCGGATTCAATTAAATTGCTCAACACTTTTCCAACCGTTTTGCTGATGGACTCCATTTACAAGACCAACAACTACCAAATGCTGTTGTTTGAAATAGTTGGTTGCACCTCTACAAAAATGACGTATTCTGTTGGTTTCGTCTTTCTTCACTTTGAACTAGAGGAAAACTTTACTTGGGCACTTACGATGGTGAAACGTCTTTTGTCCTCAAAAGACAACATGCCTAAGGTGATTGTCACCGACAGAGATGGTGCTTTGATTAATGTCGTTGGCACAGTTTTCCCTGAAACATACACCATGCTTTGTTTTTTCATATTGGGAAGAATGTAAGGGCTAAATGCATCACGGATTGCAAAGTTAACCCAAAGCCTCCTAAGGGTGCAAAAGTTGACAAGAAAGAATTGAAGAAGAATAGAGAAGTTGTTGAGAAAGTCGTGATCGCTTGGAGAGAGTTGGTCGAATCTCCTACGGAGGAATCATATGCAAGTAATTTGTTGAAATTCAAAGATGTATGCATACCATTTCCGAAATTCATAACATATGTTGAAACAACGGTTTTGAACCTTAAGGAAAAATTTGTGAGGGCATGGATGGATAAAGTCTTGCATCTAGGGTGTAGAACCACCAACATCGTTGAATCGGCTCATGGAGTGTTGAAAAAATATTTGAGGAGTAGCTTGGGTGATTTGACATCATGTTGGGATGAAATACACAAGTTGTTGACCGTGCAATTTGGTGAGAGTCAAGGAAGTTTTGGGAGGAACAAAATAGTCTTGGAACACAAATACAAAAACATCAAGATGATGAAGGAGTTGGAGGGTTATGTATCTAGGTGCGCTTTGAGATTTATCTATGATGAATTGAAACGCTCCAAGACATTCGGATTTGAGAAGGAAGATTGTGGTTGTGTGCAAAAGACATCGTACATGTTACCTTGTGTGTGTATTATTGCCATGAAGAGCAAGCAAAAATTGCCTCTTGTCTTGGATGATATATACCCTCATTGGAAAAGGTTAAGTGTACAAGGGGAAGAGATTGATCATGATTTTTTCGTGATGGAAGAGTGGAATGACATTCAAGAACGTCTCAAGACCGTGTATTTTCCACAACGTGTCGAAGATGATAGCGACGTTGTTCACATGTTTAGCGTAATGGTTAAAAATAATGATTTACACCTTTATGTCTAATCCGTTGAAGTGTAATATTTATTTAAGGGTAATAGTTTAATGTTTTCCAAATTTGTGTCTGTATCGTTGAATTTTAATGAATTTGTGTTTATGTAATTTAATGATGAAATTTGAGTAATTTTGACTTTTTATGTGAGATTATGTAATTTTAGAAATTTATGGACAAATTTGTGTAATTTGGATCGTTTACGTGTCATTAAGTGTGTTTAAGTGATTACGTGTGATTATGTGATTGTGAGAAAAACGATGTTTTTGTGTAATTTTGATCGATTATGTCGTATTATCCGATAATCAAGTTAAACCGGCGTAATTCGGTTCAATTATAAGCGTGTAAAGATTACGGGTCATTAATGCTAATGTTTGCAATCAATGCACACCAGTTCAGCATTAAATGTTGTACTGATATATCAGTAGAGCGTGAGTTAACTCACGCATGTGTTAGCATTATGCGTCAGTTAAGTCACACAGTGTTTTACACTTGCGCATCTTAACTAACGCATAGTTTTATGATAGAAATTTGACAAGTGTACCAAAACCTATCGAAGTAGTAAAATATCGATCCCACAAGGACTGTTTTTAACTTCAATAATTCAACTTCGTTAAGCAATAGGATGTGTAAAAGTTATATTTGTTTTGCCGCTAGGCGGTTTGTTTGATTTGAATTTAAGAAATCAATTAACAAAAAGTAAAAGTTGTTAAGAAATAAGAGAGCGATGAGATCAGGTCTTTCAAATCATTTATGTTCCCCTAATTGGTCATTGTACTCTATTCTTGTGAAAGGTTCTTTAGTTCCACGATAGTTAACAAATTAGCCCTAATCAATCCCTTGAGTTAGGACCCTCCTCTTAAACTACAACCCCTAATTCCTTAGGTGGTCTAATAATCCTTGAAGGTTTAAGCACGTTAACCTAATATCACTAACAAACGATTATCCATACCTAGACTAACCATGTTTATTAGAACAATTCAATGGGTCTAAGTTGAAAGCTAGGGTCAGTAGTCATTCATACTCACAAGTTTATATGTGATCAAGATATAAAAGAATTAAGAACAATTTAATTGAATAGAAACTAAATAATCATTCACATTAAATAGAGTTTCATCACAGCAACATGATTCAATTAGGGTTACATAAAATCATCTCAGACCTAATCTCTAGGAGATTTAGCTACTCATAATCAGACTTACAAATAGCATAATCAACAATGGAATTAAAACATACATGAATTGGTAAAAGGATGAAATAATTGCCCTCCTAGCCGTCTCTTGATGTCAAAATCGCACTTTCTTCCTCTAAAATCGTAACCCTTGTTTTTGGAATAGACTTCAGCTTAAATAGGCACAAAATTTCGCCTAAAACGTGTCACGTTTTTAGTAAATCGTGATACGTTTTCACTTGTGTAACAAGAAACTAAATTAGGGTTTCACCAAATCGTGTCACGTTTTTGCCAACGTGACACGTTTTCCTTAATATCAAAACAATGCATTCTGCCTTGTGAAATCGTGTCACGTTGTTGACCAAACGTGCCACGTTTTGTGTTTTGTCCATTTTCTTCAGTTTTCTTGCTTTTCTTGCTGCTTAAGTCACCTTGTGAACTCCAGAATGTGATAATATTTACATAAAAATTACGTAATGACAACATGTCATCATTTTACACTTGCGTTAGTTAACTAACGCAGGGGTATTTTGGTCAGTTTGGCTGAGTACGAGCGAAAAGATAGGGGGTAGAGCAGATTGATCTTTCCATCACTAACAAAGTATATTGGACTGTCACAAGAAAGGCTAAATTTATTTTGTAGACTAGGTATAGTCATGAACTTTGAACAGTAAACTTATTTTTGGTGTGAAAATTTGAAAGGTGTAGAAATAGTCCTAGAGAAACGCCAATGATTACCAAAATATTTTGGTGTAATTAATAGTAGGGTTAAATATGTTTTTACTCCTTATATTTTATGTTCTTTTAAAGAATAGTCTTTACATTTCATTAAATGTTTTTAAAATCCTTACATTTTATCTCCGTTATCAAAATTAGTTTCTGCTATTAATTCTTTAACGGAAAGTTGATGTGGCAGTTAGTGGGTCCCAATTATTTTAAGGTTAAATATGTTTTTGGTCCCTACATTTTGCGTAACTTTTGAAAGTAGTTATTGCATTTCAATAAATGTTTTTAAAATCCTTGAAATAATAAGGACTATTCTTCAAAGTCGCAAACTGTAAGGACCAAAAACATATTTAACCATAAAACAAGTGAAACTCACTAACTGCCACATCAACATTTTGTTAGAGAATTAACATCATAGACTAATTTTGATAATGGAGATAAAATGTGAGGATTTTAAAAACATTTAATGAAATATAGAGACTATTCTTCAAAGAGGCGCAAAATGTAAGGACTAATAACATATTTAACCCTTAATAGTATTATTAACAACACATGCTCCGCGAACTTCGAAAGAAAAAAAACAACACATGCTGCGTATTAAAATAATCGTCGCTTTAGAATATCAATGCATAATTTGTTTTTTTTTTCTCATTATGATACCTCTATTTATTGAATTTCAACTAACTTAACTACTCTACTAACTACAATTAATAAGGGTATTTTAGTAAATGATATTAGTTTTATCATTAAATTCAACGAAATTAATCATTTTCTTAAAATCGTACACAAATCTTAAACGACTATCATTTTGAGTCGAATGGAGTATTAATTTTTCTGGTTGATTGATAATTTAACTTATATCTTATAGGGAGATTCAAATGCAATGTCGATGCATCCTTTTTCACTCCCCCTCAACAAGGTCGGATTTGGCGCCTGCATAAAAGATGATGATGGAATTTTTGTGGCAGGCTGGACTGCTTGGCCCACCCCTTCACTTGATGTAGATATGGGATAAGCCTTGGGACTTTTACACGCAATGCAGTGGGTGATCGAGCTCAATTTGGTGAATATGGACTTTGAAACAAACTCTAAAGTTGTGGCAAATAGTATATACAAGGGGGATGGTGTCTCTGATTTTATGGCCATAATTCATTATGTAGACACTTGTTGATGACCAAATTAATGGACTCTGATGTGAAATTCATTCGGAGACAAGCCAATGGTGTTGCCCATAGTTTAGCTAATGACGCAATATGTCATGCTAGTTTTCAATTTCATCTTAATACACCACATTGTATAACTACTTTGATTAATAATGAAAAGCTATAAGCTTATTTCTCTAAAAAAAACAAATATATAGTTGATTGATTGAAAAGGTTTCTAAATAAAAAAGAGAAAGTATATATTTTTAAAATTTAGGGTCTTATTATTTTGTCAATTATATTCATAAATTATTAGTAACATTAAAAGACTTATTTGAGATTTGATAGTTTTTGCTTCATATATATATATATATATATTAAGGTTTAAGAGGAATCAAATTAGGGAAACTCACACGCCTTGCAAACCACAACATGAGGTAGACATGAGAAAATCATAATTTATTTTTTCTTATATAATTTTTGACCAAATCTCCTTCTTATATGTATAGGACAAGGTATAGTGTTTTTTATTGTGAAGAGGAAAGAAAAGTGAATTGAGTCACAACATCACTATAAATGACAACTTTGAAAGGTGTAGAAATAGTCACATAGAAACGCCAATAAATACCAAAGTATTTTGGTGTAATTAATGGGATTATTAAAAGGGTTTGTCTAACCTGTGCAATATTGCACACGTTAAGGTAACTTAACTAGAAGTAGTAACTTTTCATTGAAAATCAACAATTATTGATTAAAAATTACATATTTAATATAAAAAACATAAGTTTCAAGTCAAAGTTACTACTTTAAACTTCTTAACATGTGTAAATTTGCACATGATAAAAAAAACCCTTATTAAAAATACTTCATCTATCTTAAAATAATTGTCTCTTTAACATTTTTCTTTACATTTTAATAAAAAAATATTGACAGTGTTGTTTTTAAGCGAAGTTCGGCATCATTTTGGACAAGACTTGTGTTTTTGTCTTGGAGACTTCAAATAGAGAAAAAAGAGAAAACAGGGCACAATGAAAATAGGGAAAAAGGAGTTTATAGAAGAATCAAAGAAACAACTATGGTTATCAGGGCCAATGATACTTGTGTGTGTGTTTCAAAACAGCCTACAAATTATATCTCTCATGTTTGTTGGACATTTAGATCATGAATTGCTTCTTGCTGGTGCTTCTTTGGCTATTTCATTTGTCAATGTCACTGGCTTCAATGTATTGGTATGTCACATGATTTTCTTCATTGATTTCTAATTGTCTATGCATCATGCATGTATGAAAGTCATGATGAAATGTTCATTGTACATCTATTATTTTTATGCAAAACAATATTTTAGATTGTAAAATTGATATCTTTGTGTACTATAAAACTTACATAATACTATTAATGTTGTTTATTTTTTAAAAATAAAATAAAATGTATTTAAGTACATTATGTTATGTAACCAAAAAATAATATTATGTTATATTCTCTAATACAAGTATACAGTACAAAAATTGAATTGTCTGTTTGTTTACATGCAAAAATAATTTTTTTGACTTGTGAAAAAATGTGTTATTTAAAAACCTGTATTATTTTTAGATTAAAAATTGGATATTAGACCATTATATTCTCTCATAATGGGTAGAATTAGAATGCTTATTAGTAAACAATTTTTGGAATATTTGATATGTTGTGGTGCAGATTTAAATCTGTAATTTTCTCGACACTTGCTATGTGTGAGTTTCGTCGGTATAGTATTTTTACTAATTAAAAAAGTATTACACATTAAAATTATTAAAAGGAGTACTATAAATATCTCTATCTCTCTTGCTATGTGTGAGTTTCGTCCGTAGAATTAGAATGCTTATTCATGAGATTTAATGGGACTTATAAAGTTTACGATTTTTTTTTTGTTGCAAAGTTTACTATTTTGTATTGTTATTCAAAGTTCAAACATTATTTTGTATATTTTTTAGATATATTTTCTTTTTGTAAAAACAATATTGTTTTTTTTTAGTTTATTTAAAAATGCTGTTTGTAATATGGAGTAATAGTTTGAAAGATTCTTAAATAATTAATTTTGAATAATAGTTTGTAATATGCAGTTGAATTTTAGGTCAATGTTCAACCGATTGACTTTGGTTTGGACAAACAAGGACTTTTTCCAAACTTGTTGACTATTTACGCTTTTCACTAGTTTTTAAATAAATGTAGTCAAACTGTTTAAAAAAATTGTAGTCAAATAAGAGTGTAGATCGTAATCCTTCAAAAAAAATTAAGATCGTAAAAATAGTAAAGAGAAGTAAAGAACGTAAATAGACATGTTGTACAAAAAAGGAAGTAAATAGACATGTTAATATTTAATTGTTTCTTTGATCATTTATGTTTATTTTAGGTTTTAAGTTGATATCTTATGTTTTAAAAGTTTTAAGTGGGTCATTTATGTTTTAAAAATTTCATGTTGGTCCAAAACATTACTCATGTTGGAATAAGTTAATCTCTTTCGCAACATGATATTGAGATGAATAAAACTGATTTTATAAATAAGTTAAATTCAATCATCCATATTGTCAACATAAATCTTTAAACGGTCAAGTGACAGAAAATACTAACATATTTCAATGTGAGTAACATTTTGAACCAACTTGAAACTTTTAAAAATATAAGGGACCAACTTAAAAACATATGAGACCAACTTGAAACCTAAAAATGTGGGTAACATTTTGATCCAACTTGAATTTTTTAAAATATAAGGGACCAACTTGAAATTTTAAAACATATAAGACCAACTTAAAACTTAAAATAAACATAAAGGACCAAGCATGCTAGAAACTTTTTAACTTTTTAACTATAATGCTTTAAAAAAAAAAAATTAACTTTCATGATGTACAATCATCTTTTATTCAATTAATTAATACCGTTTTCTTAGTGATAAAAGATGAATTGTGGGTTTTTTTTTTGGAAAAACTATTAGTCTATTTAGTTTTCAAAAAATATATAATGAGGTTGAGTAGGTTTAAGCTAAGAGATAAATAAGTTCAAGAGTTAAAAAAATACATGGTTCAAATGTTCCCAAAGAGGAAAATACTAACATGTATAATAACAACTAACATACTAACATTTTCTTATATATATATATATATATATATATATATATATATATATATATATATATATACTCAATTCCTATTTTCACTTTTACTTAAAAAATATCACATTTGATTAAATTATATATTCCGATAATATTATTCTTGATTAATTCATTATTGTTTATTTAGATGGGTATGTCAAGTGCAATAGACACATTTTGTGGGCAAGCATATGGAGCACAACAATATCATATGGTTGGAATATATACACAAAGAGCAATGTTGGTTACCACCATTGTTAGTATACCCTTATCATTTATTTGGGCATACTTAAAACCCATTTTGATAATTTTACGTCAAGACAAAACTATTGCAGCAGAAGCTCAACTATTTGCTCGTTATTCGATTCCAAGTCTTTCTGCCAATGGTCTTCTACGATGCATTATTAAATTCCTACAAACACAAAACATAGTTTTTCCTATGGTGCTTGCTAATGGAATCATTTGCTTAATACATGTTATTTTATGCTGGGCTTTGGTTATAAAATTTGGACTTGGTATTAAAGGAGCTGCTATTGCAATTTGCATCTCAAATTGGCTTAATGTGATACTATTGGTGCTTTACATCAAGTTCTCATCGTCATTGAAAAGGACTTGGGTTGGTTTATCAATGGAATCCTTGCACGACATCCCTCAATTTCTCAAACTTGCTCTTCCTTCGACCGTCATGGTTTGGTATGATATTTTTTACAAAACTAAAATTTACTTTGATAGAACATAGATGAATATATAAGAAGGTTTAAATATATTTTATTTTCTACAAAAGTACAAATATGAAATCATTTGCAATTACTTTTAGTCCTTACATATTTTTTTTTTCTTTTTTGCCATTGTTATGTTTTGAATGGACAAAAATATTATTAGAAAAGCAGAGAAGTACAAAAAGTACTTAACCTACAACTCTAGAAAAATACAAGGATACTCGACCCAAAAAAGACAAATTAAAAAAACTCCCAATCAAAACTAAAGATAATAAAGCGGATACTAAAATCACTCATAAAACATAAAAAAGCCCCCATAGCTCTTTGAAGAAGAAAAATAACCTCATTCATAGCCTTTCCATATCTTCCAAATTGTACCGTGTGAAATAAGAGCTAGCTCTTTTCATTGGTTTTTACTCCAAGATGAAGTGAAATGATTAGGTATGGCAATGGGGCGGGGTGGGGACGGGTTTGACCTTCCCCGTCCCCATACCCGATTCTCGCATACTTTTCCATTACCCTACTCATACCCAACGGAGATCAGGAGTTGAATCTCATCTCATCCCCGACGGGTTCGGGTATCCCCGCCCCATCCCCGTCCCGCATTTAATAAAAAAAATTAATAAAAAATATAAGTGTTTTTGCAACCCTAAGAGTAATGTTGAAATAAATTATCCAACAATATGTTCATTTTAACATTTGTTAGACCCAATGATTTAGTTGCTCATTTAAATATCAGTGGTAGTTTTTATGACATGACAATTATCAAACAAAATAACATGGTATATCAACATAAAGTAATTTTCTACATTCGGGACGGGTTTGGGTATGAGTTCGGGGTGGGTACCTATATACCCGTTACCCGTCCCATACCCATGTTTTGAAATCGGGGAAAACCCAAACCCATACCCGAACCCAGTCAAAACGGGGAAAATCCGTCAAATTGGGTTTGGTTCGAGTGGGTGACCACGAGTATGGGTTTTGTTGTCATGCCTAAAAATGATCAAAGAGAGAAACCTCATTTTCGGGTAGGATCACTCTCCTACCGGTCCACTTAAAGATCAAGCACCACACCTTTACGACAAAACCACATCTACAAAATAAATCGTCCTAGACCTCTAGGTTCCCCAGACATCACACACAATTTGAATTCACTCCTTCTAATATAACACTCCCATCTAGATAGATTGTCGTAGGTAGGTAACCTTCCAAGGATGAGTTACCAAGAGAAAATTTGGACCGTCGATGGCACATAACTATTCCCACTTTTTTAAGGTGCCTTTGACACCCCCACACTCAAATGAGAAAATGAATTGAATTTTCCACTCAAATCAATATATGAGGCTTTAACAAGAAAAACATTTGAAGCGTCAATCACCTAAACTCACTTATCTTTGTCTTTGGAAACTAAATAATTAGATAACGAACCCCAAAATTCACCCAAAACTTGGACCTCCCTACCAAAAGGCTCCCTCCTCCAACAATAATCACAATTCCATATTTCTTCCTCTCGACACCCAATTTGATTCAACTTGCAATTGTTTTGGGTCAACGACGAAAATAATCAGGGGTAAACTAGTGAAAGAGGTTTATCCACCAACCAATTGGCATGTCCAAAATATGTGGATTCCCTATTTCCAATTTTTTTTCACAAATTCCTTGAACCAATCTTGATAACTTGCCAATCCCTGCCCTATAACACACACTTTTTCCCATCAAGGAGACGGGAATTTAAATTTATCTCTCTTTAAAAGGTTTAAAGTAGTCATATTTTACCTTCAACACATCCTTTCATAGCGTCTTTTCATCAATTAACAAGCGCCATTTCCACTTTACGAGAAGGGTCCAATTGAAGTTTTTCAAATTTTTAACTCCAAAACCCACCTCTACTTCAGGCTTACAAATTACCTCCCACTTCATACATGGATTCTTCTCTTTGGAATTCCCCATTCCCTATAGCACACACTTCTTTCGACCTAGGAGATGAGAATTCAAATTTATCTCCAAAACCTTTTCCTCATTTAACAAGCACCATTTCCACTTTACGAGAAGGACCAAATAGAACCTTTTCACTTTTTTAACTCCCAAACCCCTCGTCCTACTTTTCCCATGGGATCTTCTTTTGGGATCCCCCCTAAGGAATTACCTTTGAATTTGCACCACCATTTTTCACACTTTTGTAATCCATTTTGAGAAAAGAGAGAAAGAAAATTGGGATTGATGTCAATACCAAATTTATAAGGACCACCCTTCCACCAAGATTTTGATCATTGTTGTTTGTTTTAGCTCAGGTAAATTTGTACATATTGAAATCAGTCCCGATAATATGTGTGTAATATTCATTTTAATCATTATGTAGCTCATATTGAGAGACTAAAATCAAATGCTCTACAAATTACAATGGTCAATTCTAACAAAAACATGGATCAAAACAAAACAAAAAATCATATATTTACAAGGACTATATACATTGTTTTTTCAGAGAATAAAAGCAAAAATTTGTATATTTAAGCCATTTAATAATTTGAAACTCAATGATGAAGTAGCGTTATCTTACTACTTTAAAGAATGATACTATTTCCTTTGAGAGAGAAAAATGAGACTATTTTTAAAAAAAGTTTAGTCACTATACTCCAATAGTATAAATATGTTTTGCATAAACGTCAGGTCAAATTTTACTATATATCTTAAGATTGTGAATTAATTTTGAGAAGTAAAAGTAATATTAACAGAACAATTTAGTTAAATATGATTGAATATAAGTGTAATGTGAAATTTGCTTTGAATTTACATTGCCTTTAAATAGTTATTAAATTCTTTTTATTTGGCACATGATATACTTTGAAATAGAAATTGTGCTATTTAAATAAAATGTTATACATATATGAGACCAATTTATCTATTGAGAAATTCTAATTGCATCTTTATTTGTATCACTAACGTTTTACAGCTTAGAATCATGGACATTTGAAATAATGGTGCTCCTTTCTGGTGCTCTTCCTAATCCAAAATTGCAAACTTCAGTCCTTTCTATATGGTTAGTTTCTTTCTAGTCATGATCATAAAGATTAATGCCTACTCCATCTTGCGGATACTATATATTATATTTCATATTCAGATAAAACATTTATTGCTTTGTTATATATGACCAATTTAAACTTTCTATCCCCCAGTGTTAATATATCTGGTATGTTTTGGATGGTACCATTTGGAGTTAGTGTTGCTGGAAGGTTAGTCATGCATGCTAAACTCTTTTAATATATACTGTATTTGAATCCAAAATAGATACCACAAAACTGTGCATGATATCACTAAACATATATTGGTGACACATTTATTTGGTTTAATTGTATGTGTAGTCTTCAATTTAGGATTGTTGTCAGTTTTAGGCCCTAAACATTAAAAATAAGTTTTTCATCGTCCAAGCTATTAAATGAGCTGGAATTAGCAGAGTTTGATATGGTTTTTGGGAGTGGCTTAGCTAGCTTGCACAAGCTTGGCAAGGTGGTGTTTCACTAGGTTAAGAGGACCATTTATTGTGAAAATATAATGTAGGATAAAATCCTCAAGGGTAGGGATTAGGGAAATAAACAAGGCAGAAATTTAATGATGTTGTAAGAGCCCTAGACTCTGGTAGGCATAGCAATGGGGCGGGGTGGGGACGGGGTTTACATTCCCCGTCTTCATACCCGATTCTCATATACTTACCCGTTACCCTACCCATACCTAACGGGGATGAGAAATTGAACTCAATCCCCGTCCCCGACGGGTTCGGGTATCCCCGCCCCATCCCTGCATTGAATAATTTATTTTTAATAAAAATAGAAGTTTTTTTGCAACCCCTAGAGAAATGTTGTAGTGCATCATTCAACAAGATGCTCACTTTAACATTTGTTAGACCGATTGATTTAGTTGTTCATTTAAATATCAATGGTAGTTTTTATAGCACGACAATTATCAATCAAAATAACATGGCATATCAACATAAAGCAATTTTCTTCATTCGGGACGAGTTTGGGTATGGGTTTGGGGTGAGTACCTATAAACCTGTTACCCGTCCCATACCCTGTTTTGAAATTGGAGAAAACTCAAACTCATACCCAAACCCAGTCAAAACGAAGAAAGCCCATCAAATTGAGTTTGGTTCAGGTGGATAACCACAAGTATGAGTTTTATCTGTTAATCTTACTTGTTGTAATAACTTTGCTCATCTTTTTCATATAATAAACACTCTATTTCATCTCCTAAATTCCTATGATTCTATCATAAATTATATCATAGATTCTATTTTTTTTTAAGCAAAAATTAGAGTGAAAACATCAAATGGCAGGCTTGACATTTCAACTAGGTCGGAACCCAAAAACTATTAAATATCATGGTGCTAAAATAAAATAAGAACGAATCTTAGTACACTTCAAAATAATAAGGACAAAAAAATCTTTTAATATATGTGTTCGCTCTAATTCATTCCTAAAAAAAACCAGCTTTTAAGGTATTCGTATCTCTTGCTCAAAAAAAAAAAAAAAAAGTATTCGTATCTCATGTGATGTGTGACGCTGCAACGCACCTAACTCAACTCAACATAACTACTTATATGTTATTCATAACCGCTCGTTTTTCCACTCTTTTTATTGCGGTAACGTTTGAAAATTATGAACGGTATTTTTTTTTTTTTATGAAATTTTGGTTTTGATTAAAAATAAAAATATAAATGTTTTTTGTTTTTTTAATGACACATACAACAATCTTTATTATAGAAAAAGTTGTTTAAGAGTATAATTGGAATAACGAAAAAGTAAGTATACATATATTCATCTAGTTTGTTTTACTTTTTAAATGATAAAAGGAAAAAAAAAACAGATATACATATATTCATATCGTGTTTGTTACATTTGTTTTAATATTTAAATTTATTCTTATCTATTTGTTACATGTGTTACTTGTATTTAAAATTAAGGGTATTTTTGGAAATAAAAGTTCAACCCAAAAGTGTGCTGAAAGAGGTAGTTTCCTTTATATATAGTATAGATATATCAAACTGGCTTTTAATAAGGTGATATATATTTCCCACTTATAAACATCTTTATATAATATATCTCATCTAATGTTGAACTCTCATAACAAAAACTATTGACACAGTCGAAACCGGAGGCTAACAAGCGTTAAACTTATATTGAAAAGAAACAAGTTTGCAAGCACAAACTTGTTAAATAGGGTTTCGGAATCCACCAAACATTGAGAAAACTCTCTAAAATATTGTTGAATGAATAGAAGCCGTCTCTTAGGCTACAAATGTTTTGGGAAATAACAAAACCCTAAAATGGGCCGAAAAATCAAAAATAAAACAAAATAGACAAATAACAAATTAGATGAGCTGAAATAATAAAATACTAAGGAAACCCTGTTTCGTCAACTACTTTTCAAAGTTGATGGACTAAAATGACATTTATGTTAAATTGGGAAATTAAAAATGTAAATAACTTTTTATGTTGATATCATTGACTATAATGAATTTGATTTTACATGTTTCTACACAATAGTACAAGAATCTCAAACGAGCTTGGAGCTGGATGTCCAAATGCTGCTTATTTAGCTGTTATAGTAACCTTATTCGTGGCATTCATCTGTGGAGTTCTAGAGTTTACTTTCCTTATGTCTGCATGGAAAGTTTGGGGCAAGGCTTTTAGCAATGTACATGAAGTAGTCACATATGTTACTTCAATGATACCGATTGTTGCAACCTCTGCTTTTATAGATTCATTTCAAACACCACTCCAAGGTAATGATTAAAAGCATCAATGTGCTCTAAAAATAATCATTTTTGCTTCTCTTATTCATATCTTTAGTATAGAAAATGCAATTTAATAAATCTTCGTGCATGTTTGATTTTAGCTTTTATCAAAACAATGTTTTGAAAGATTCTAAATGAAAACGAATAATGTTCTAAATCCATTTTGTTATAATATCAACCGGCTAGTATAGTAAGTATACAAGAAACAAAAATCTTTAGACAACGAGACATAATCTTTGTTCACGCATTTTGGTCAATGGCGTCTATTTCTACAACTATTGAACAACTTTATTTATGTGATGAATTTGGATTTCAGGGTTAGGAACTTATGTGTGTGTGTGTGTGTGTATATATATATATATATATATATATATATATATATATATATATATATATTACATGACGTAAGAAATATTTAAGCCATATCTTTGTAACCCCTGGTTAACCCTTTGATTTTGATAGGTGTTGCTAGAGGATGCGGTTGGCAGAAGCTTGGTGCATTTGTTAATTTAGGAGCTTATTATCTTGTTGGCATTCCTATTTCTGTTGTATTAGCTTTTGTCTTCCACATGAAGGGACAAGTAAGACTTAGCCATGTTTTCATCATGTTCCTATGTTGTTTAGTAGTAGTAAACTAATTGATATAGAGCTACTAAATTTGAGATTATCTTGATTCTTCGTTAACACAGGGGCTACTTTTGGGGCTTTTAACGGCGCTTCTTGTTCAAGTGGTGTGTTTCCTTATTGTCACATTGCGCACCAATTGGGAGAAAGAAGTAAGTCCATTATTTTTCTAAATTATTTTATTTTGTTAGGTTTAAATATGCATTTGATCTTTGCAATCTATCATTCTTTTTTCTTTGTCTTTGTATAGATATTATTAAATCATGGTTATGGTATATATGTTATGCTTTTCTTCTAGTCCTTGTTGCTTTGTTTTAGTCCTTACAAAATTTGTTAATGTGAATTGATCCATGTAAAATGTGTGACATATTTATTTCAGTTATTTCTCTCACTCATATTGAAGTGGTTAAAATAAAAAATTCTATATATTAGAGAGACCAATTTCAATACAAAGACAAAATTTGGTGTTTTTGTATATAACCAACAAAAATTATTTAGAAAAAAGAAACAAATTTTTTTGAAGGGATAAACCCTAAACCAGTAAAAGAAATAAAAAATAAAAAGTTCTTCATTTAACACAAGGTTTTTTTACCCCTTGTAATAAAATGTGGTACATTTGCTAGAATGAAAAACAACACAAAAAATATTTTAATTACAGGCATTAAAAATAAGAAATTGTATATTTGCAAAGAACAAATAAATCCTATTTAACTATCAATTGTATTGATGTTAGTAACATAATCTTTATTCTTCAGGCTAATAAAGCTGCAATAAGAGTTGGAGGCAGTGGGGTCCAAGTTAATGCACTTTCACGTGACCAAAATGTTGCTACTCCATAAGATCTAAAACCCTTCATTAGAATTTTATTTGTTGAAACTTTATGTGCGTGGAAACAAAATTCAGCATCATGTACTCATTGCAAGACCATAATTATTCCTTAGCATATAAATATAATTATCCAGCTTTCTAAATGAATTATCTTCGTTCTTCAAAAAAAAAAAAAAAAAGAATTATCTTCTG
Organism: Medicago lupulina; assembly: GCA_958299785.1. Taxonomy (NCBI): domain Eukaryota; kingdom Viridiplantae; phylum Streptophyta; class Magnoliopsida; order Fabales; family Fabaceae; genus Medicago; species Medicago lupulina. The sequence continues at coordinate 57,567,298 of OY283146.1, read as the reverse complement.
AATTAGAATTTAAATGAGTTAATTTACAGCTTTCTAAGACGGCAACTTTCTATTAGCACCCACCCACCACCCTGATTGTACTGCGCCGGAGCCGGAGATTGAACTTTGTTAGAGGTAAAGTACTAAAGTGTAATATGTATCATTCATAAAGTGTTCTAACAATGCACTCATAGTTAGATAGCTTGGTTTCCTATGAGACAGTTCCAAATTGGGGACGGTTGATTGATTTAATTGGGATAGAAAATTGATTGATGAACATGTTGGAATTTGACTCAAAATTGTGATTCTGTGAAACGCCAAAATTGTGGCGCGATTTTTGAGTGGCGTGCTGCGATTTTCTTGGCAGAATAGAGGTTGTCTTCTGAAGCAAAATCGTGATGCGATTCTGAACTGCCGTGACGCGATTTCAGGATAAAACTGTCGTTTCTTGGGGCGCACGTTTGAATCGCGGCGCGATTTTTTCCTGGTGTGGCGCGATTTTGTCTGTTCCAGTGTTCTATTTAAGTGTTTCACTTCATTTTTTGAGTGAGAGTGAGAGGGAGAGAAACTTGGATTGCAAAGGAGGAAACTTTTCAATTGATAGTCTTTGTAGGGAGGTTCTCTTGTGTTAGGGAAACATCAAAACACCTTGGAGAGTGAAAATTCATGAGAGCTTTTCATTTGGTGACTTGGGAAACAAATGGGTAGATTTAGGTTTTGATCTTTGTGATCTTGGTGCCTATATCTTGTAACTCATTTTGTAATCACTTCGTGAGATCTCTTGATAGTGGATTGGAGAGCTGCTCTCTCCCCCAGATTAGGTCATATTGGACCGAACTGGGTCAACAAAGCATGGTGTGTTTGTTCTTCTCTTTTATTGCTCATTCTTATTGCTTGTTTATGCTTGTGATGTTGTTCTACACTAGGCTTTATAGCTGTTTGATTGTTGTTGTTGCTTGAAGCTTTTTTATCCATTGATTATCACTACCTTTGCTCCACACATCTTTGTTTTCTTTCATTGGTGTGGTTTGGTTTTTGAACCGTATTCACAACAATTGGCGCCCATCGTGGGGCAAAGGCGTAAATTGGTAAAGTTTGGTAGTGGCTTGCATCATTCTAGTAGACCATTTGAGTATGTGCATTCGGATCTTTGGGGTCCTTCCAAGACTCTTACTCATGGGGGAGGTTCCTATTTTCTTTCTATCATTGATGATTATTCTAGGAGAGTGTGGGTCTTTGTTTTGAAAAACAAAAGTGACACCTTTGAGAAGTTTAAGGAATGGTACACTCTCATAGAAAATCAAATGGGAACTAAACTAAAAGGTTTGAGAACTGACAATGGCCTGGAGTTTGTTTCAGAGCAATTCAATGAGTTTTGCAAGTTGAAAGGAATCAAGAGGCACAGAACCGTACCAAGAACACCGCAACAAAATGGTCTTGATGAACGTATGAATAGGACCCTTTTGGAGCGGGTGAGGGGTATGCTTCTAGGAGCTGGGTTACCAAAGAGTTTCTGGGGTGAAGCAGTGACTACTGCTGCTTATTTGATCAATAGATGTCCATCAACGGGAATAGACTTCAAGACACCTATGGAAGTATGGAGTGGGAAACTGGCAGACTACTCATCTTTGAAGGTTTTCGGAGCTTTGGCATATGCGCATATCAAGCAAGACAAGCTTGAGCCTAGAGCTTTGAAATGTGTCTTCATTGGTTATCCGGAAGGTGTGAAGGGTTACAAGTTGTGGAAATTGGAATCTAGTGGAGGATCAAAAGTCTTGATTAGTAGGGATGTTACCTTTGATGAGACCCACATGGGGATGAAGTGTAAAGATCTAAAGACTTTGGTACCGGAAACAATAGTGGAGGAAACTCAGTTTGAGGTGGAGCTTCCAAATGAAGAGGAAGAAGATGTGGAGAATGAAGCTTCTACATCGGATACTAGTGAAACTCAACCGGTAGTGGATCCCGATTATCTTTTGGCTAGAGATAGGGAAAGGAGGACCATTACAGCACCTAGAAGATATGGTTATGCGGACTTGGTGTGTTATGCTCTAAATGCGGCTGAAGATGTGCAAGACTCGGAGCCTAGAAACTTCAAGGAGGCATTTGAGAGCAAAGAAAGCAAGTATTGGTTGAAGGCGGTGAATGAAGAGATGGATTCATTAGAAAAGAACCAAACTTGGAAACTTGTGAAGCTACCTAAAGACCAAAGGGTAGTTGGTTGCAAGTGGATCTTCAAGAAAAAGGAAGGTATTCCAGGAGTTGAAGGTCCAAGGTACAAAGCAAGACTTGTGGCTAAAGGTTTCACTCAAGTGGAGGGGATTGATTATAATGAGATCTTCTCACCGGTGGTGAAACATTGTTCCATAAGGATTCTTATGGCTATTGTGAATCAATTCAATCTTGAGTTGGAACAAATGGATGTGTCATCGCGATTTTCGGGTGTCAAACCATTAATTGGATTTGAACCTTTCAATCATTGATGTCTCTATTTTTTTTTTGGGGAGAGGTAAAAATCGAGAAAAACCTCAGAAATCCTAAGTTCGGGGCCGATTTCATTGCGGGAAGGTGTTAGGCACCCGCGATGACTATAGTATCCTATAGGAACCGTTTTCTATGCTTTACGTTTACGCGTTGCTTTTATCACTATTTGTAAAAAAAAATGATTGGTTTTAAGAATGAGAGGGAGGAGATTGGATTTTATTTTATTGGACTTGGAGAGATCTTGAGTCTCTTGCCTACATACCCTTTTAAGGGATCAAAATTCCATGTAGTTCTCTTCCAAAATGTTTTTGTGGGTTTGATTCAATTTTAGTTTTGACAAAAAAGAAATTTTTGAAGAAAGAGATAAGAGGCCGTGTAGGCTTGAGATTAGGAAACAAGTGAGGTTGGTCAATTATTTACAAAAAGGTTAAAGTTGGAAATTAACACTAGTTTTGATTTTGATTAAGAAAAAAGAAAGGAAAAAAAGTGAGGTTTTGACCTCGTTTGTTGCAAAAATAGTTTGAATTATGTGTTGACTTTTGATGAAGAAATTATAAGTTTCCCTAGGTTTTACGCTTCCTACGCATACATCTAGCGAAAAGTCATACAACGTGTGTGCATGTGTCAGTGCATGTGTCGGTGTACACCATTATAGTCCATGTCCTTTACATCGGGTCCTATTTTACATTCTATAGTCTTGCATGAAATTAAAGAAAAGTAAACTACCTAAACTTTACATGAGATAGTAGAAAGTTGCACAAAAACTAAAAGAAAGAAAAAGGTGGAAATGATGTAATGCTTGTAAAATGCTTAAGGCATGGAATGAGAGGATCAATAGTAAGTAGAGAAATGATAATATGAATAATAATGCATGAATGGTGAAATGAGCAAGCAAGCACTAAACAAATCGCAAAAGACGAAATGAACATAACCAAAACTATTAAGCAAATTGCGAAAGAACAAATATCTAAAACAATGCAAATGACACTAAATTAAGACCTAAAATCCAAACCTAGCTCCATAACCTATAACCTTTACCCAAAACAGCACCCTTTTTCTTTTTTTGTAAGAAAACATTTCAAGAATCAAAGAGAAATTATGAGTCACACTTAAACCCTAAAATCAACACATTTCACAAACAAATTGCATTTCGAAGTTAACAATTAAACTTGGCACATTGGGGGCTATCAAATGAGTTTGCGACGCGAAAAATATTAACGATCAACATAAAGGAATTTAGCTCATGACAATCAAACTTGTGAAGCCGAGAGCTTTCTATCACATTTATGGAGCAAGAAGCTAGCAATTAGGCTTGGAAAAACAACAAGAACAAATAATTAAACTTGTAGAACAAGCTAGTAACAATTAAACCTTGAGAAACTGCAAGAAACCACATGCATTCAGAGGTAAACATCACAAGTTTATATGCCAAGCATCAATTTTGTACGGCAAGAGATTGGGCCAAAAATCATACATGAAATTCTACCAAGAACACCAAAATGCGCAAATCAAACGAAAAAATTAGCGCGCACATTATTTATCCACCTCAAACTGTGAGACTAACACAAAATAGTCAAGGATGCATCAAGAACACATAGTAATTTTCCAGGAATTTTCGCAAAAAAAAATCAACACACATAGAGGTTCAGATAGCAAGGAAAGGGGTGTGTATAGCACAAGAATTCAGAAAAGCACACAAAAAAAGCTGAAACCCAAGGTTGCAAAGCCCAGACCCACACACCTGGTGGATCCGGATCAAACTAACGCTCCAGGAGCGTTGGATTGATCCAGATCCATCAGGATCTGATCAAACGGCCAAGATCAAGAGAAAATGGACCGGGTACGGGTCAACCCGATCCAAGAGCGTATATAAAGGGTTGTTTAACCCGGTTTGCCTCATTTCTTGAATTGTTTCTCTTTCTTCTTCTCTTGTCCTGCGCCGTTCTCTCACATTTGTGAACCCTAAACCTAAATCATGCAATTCTACCCAGAAATGATTCGTTTATGGCTTAAAAGCTTCGTACAATCAATCTAAACACGAATCATGTGAGAGAATGTGGGATTAACCGTTCAAACGATGTGAATTTCTAGATTTTGGGTTCAAGTTCGAACTGTTCGGATTCTTTGTTTTCTTTTGGTGAAATCGTTAAGATTCAGCATGTATTTGCTTCGATTCACACTCGTTGTGGATTTGGAAACGTTTTTTGATTTCTTTCAAATTGTTTCTCGTTAGGGTTTGAGTTTTGAATCGAACAGCTTGAACTTACCATGGATTCACATCGTTTGAGATTCTGTAATGGTTTTTTATGCGATTAGAGGAGGTTTGAGAGTTACCTGAGTTTGTTATTCGGAGATTTTGGTCCGCTTCTTTGATTCTTTGATCCGGATCCTCACTGGTGAGCTTTCTTTCTTCTTCTTCGATCCAACGCTGTGAAATCCTTCACTTCTCTTCTTCTTCTCTGCTCTAGCGCTGTGATCACGCTTGCAGCGCGCTACCTCCGGTGGCGTGCTCGCGTTTGGATTGCAGTTAGTTCGATGATGAAGATTCTTCGGAATATCTGAGAACTGCTGGAAATTTGTATGAATTTGCTTCCGTTTTGATTCTGCGTGATGAATTCAGAGGCTGAATTGAAGCTTTCTGTGAAATTTGTGTTGAATTGGCTTTGATTCTGAGTTAGGGTTTGATGGAGATGTTCTTCGTGTTCTTGGATTTTCTGAATTGGTTATTGTTTTGATCCAACTGAATCGGAGAGAGAAAGTTGATTTTGTTTATGATGTGGCGCGTGAATGTGATTCTGTTACACTGTGTGCCATTTATAGCCTGCCAAGTGTGCATCTGACCCAATAGGAACGTGACATCTGGACCTTGAACACCTGCGTAGCAATTCTTAAATATTTCTGACTCAAGGACCAAAATGCAATTATGTAAAAATTTGGGACTGAACTGCAATTTATTAAAGATTGGGCTACTTTTAAAAGAAATGAAAGAATTGGACTGTTTTCAAAAGAAATGAAAGAATTGGACTGAATTGCAATTTTTTTAAAAGTATTTGGACTAAAATGTAAAAATAATAAAATTGGCTAAAAAATGTAATTTGAAATGCAACGTAAAGTGAAACAAATAAAAACGACAAAACGGACTAAAATGAACAAACTACCAAAAATGAGGTATTTTAAAATACCTCTCTGCCCAAAATTCAAATAATGTGAAAAGACTAAAATGCCCCTGGGGCAAAAACGACTCAAACTGACTCAGATGCAAAACTAAGACGATTTTTAAACAGAATTTGATATATGATTCATGCAAACAAACAGAAAAGACTCAGGGACAAATTGTAGGGACTGAAAATGGGTTCCTTTGTAGGAAATGACCAAAATACCCTTTTGTATGATTTTATGCAAAAAATTCAAAAGACTGAAACAGTACTGTGTGCAGTTGAAGCACAATAGAAAATACGGTGAATGTGAAAGTTTTAGAAAATAGTAAAGGAAATTGAATGAGTATTTTTAGGTCCAAAATAAGGGTATGACAGGATGTAAAGACCGCATTCTTACATGGTGACCTTGAAGAGACAATCTACATGGAGCAACCGAAAGGTTTTGTGGAGGACAAGTCTAAGGTATGTCTTTTGAAGAAATCTTTGTATGGGTTGAAGCAAAGCCCTATGCAATGGTATCGTCGGTTTGATGAATTTCTTTTGAAGACCGGTTTTGTGAGAAGCGGGTATGATTCTTGTGTGTACATGTTGAAGAGGGGTGAGAAAGTCATTCTTTACCTTCTTTTATATGTGGATGATATCTTGATGGCAAGCTCTAGCAAGGATGAGATTGTGAAGCTCAAAGAAAAATTAAATGGTGAATTTGAAATGAAAGATCTTGGTCCGGCAAAGAGAGTCCTTGGTATTGATATCTTGAGAAATCGTGACAAAGGTGAACTTTTCTTATCTCAACTTAGTTACTTGAAGAAGGTGGTGGAACGGTTTAGAATGTCAAACTCTAAAATCGTGAGCACTCCCTTGGGTCATCACACAAAGTTGTCCATAAAACAATGTCCTCAATCCGAGGATGAGAAGCATGCAATGGAAAGTACTCCCTATGCAAGTGGGGTTGGAAGCATCATGTATGGTATGGTTTGTAGTAGACCGGACTTAGCTTATGCGGTTAGCATTGTGAGTCGGTTTATGTCAAATCTGGGAATTATGCATTGGCAAGCTTTGAAGTGGGTGTTGAGGTATTTGAATGGGTCTTTGAAGGGCGGTTTGAAGTACACAAGAGCAGCTCAAGAGAAAGACGCTTTGGAAGGGTATGTAGATGCGGACTATGCGGGCAATGTGGACACAAGAAAATCTTTATTGGGTTTTGTGTTTACTCTTTATGGCATGGCTATTAGTTGGAAAGAAAATCAACAATCCGTGGTGGCACTATCTACTACTCAAGCGGAGTACATTGCCCTTGTTGAAGGGGTGAAAGAGGCCATATGGTTGAAAGGGATGATTGGTGAGTTAGGAATTACTCAAGAATGCGTGAGGATACATTGTGATAGCCAAAGTGCTATTCATTTGGCAAATCATCAAGTGTATCATGAGAGGACAAAGCACATTGACATTCGTTTTCACTTTGTTAGAGACATGATTGAATCTAAAGAGATTGTGGTGGAGAAAGTTGCATCGGAAGAGAATCCGGCGGATGTGTTTACCAAGTCATTACCTAGATCAAGGTTCAAGCATTGCTTGGACTTGATCAAGTTTGTTGAAGAGTAATTCCCCATTGGAGAGAGCAGCATGGTGGTTGATGGTTAAATTGACATCATCATCAATTTGAAGTCAAGGTGGAGAAATGTTGGAATTTGACTCAAAATTGTGATTCTGTGAAACGCCAAAATCGTGGCGCGATTTTTGAGTGGCGTGCTGCGATTTTCTTGGCAAAATAGAGGTTGTCTTCTGAAGCAAAATCGTGACGCGATTCTGAACTGATGTGACGCGATTTCAGGATAAGGCTGTCGTTTCTTGGGGCGCATGTTTGAATCGCGGCGCGATTTTTTCCTGGCGTAGCGCGATTTTGTCTGTTCCAGTGTTCTATTTAAGTGTTTCACTTCATTTTTTGAGTGAGAGAGTGAGAGGGAGAAACTTGGATTGCAAAGGAGGAAACTTTTCAGTTGATAGTCTTTGTAGGGAGGTTCTCTTGTGTTAGGGAAACATCAAAACACCTTGGAGAGTGAAAATTCATGAGAGCTTTTCATTTGGTGACTTGGGAAACAATTGGGTAGATTTAGGTTTTGATCTTTGTGATCTTGGTGCCTATATCTTGTAACTCATTTTGTAATCACTTCGTGAGATCTCTTGATAGTGGATTAGAGAGCTGCTCTCTCCCCCAGATTAGGTCATATTGGACCGAACTGGGTCAACAAAGCTTGGTGTGTTTGTTCTTCTCTTTTATTGCTCATTCTTATTGCTTGTTTATGCTCGTGATGTTGCTCTACACTAGGCTTTAGAGCTGTTTGATTGTTGTTGTTGCTTGAAGCTTTTTTATCCATTGATTATCACTACCTTTGCTCCACACATCTTTGTTTTCTTTCATTGGTGTGGTTTGGTTTTTGAACCGTATTCACAACAGAACAGAAACATTTAAATTACGTAGGATTTTTTGGCAGAGACATTTTCGGAGAAAGTGTTGTTTTTTGGGCTGTTTGAAGAAGATGAGACAATGGTGTAGGTAGATATGAGTCTTACTTCATATGGCTGACATTTTTTGGAGTGAATTTGTAGTAGTCAAAGCTGGACTCCTAACCATCTAATGGAACATTAATTTTTTTTAAATTTTGGTAAGTGTCATTCAATATGGCACATTGTAATCTCTGTTAGAGGTTTGGACAATATTGATCATGTTTTTGGATGACAATAAAAGGGAGGTTCACCTATACTTGCTCATAATTTTTAGCCTTTTCGGGGTTGGTATTAGACTGGAAGAGAAAAAATCTTTAGTATTTGGTACATACAGAAGTTGACGTACATTCTCAAACTGACTATCAAGTTCAGTAAACCGATCATCACCAAATACAATATGACCTTCGAGAGGAATATCAAAGACTTCACATATTACCTCTGATGTGAGACAAATCTCGACATCTTTGATCCTTAACACGATTAAAGATCAAACTCTTCCCTAGGAAGACTTCTACCATAAAATAGAATACTTGGACGACTTTTGGGCAGTGTCTTCACAAATTTTCAAGAACTTTGTCCAACCCAGAGCTTCAGAGTATTCTTTCAAGATGATATTATCTTTTTCTAATTTCTCGAAGTCGAAATATCTCGTAAATCCTACAGGTCTAGAAGACCATTTTTCCTTGAATTCCTTTTTGAGATCGAAAAAGGGAATCTTTTTTTTTTGTTTGAAAAATGGATATGTTTTTTTAGAGTGGATTTTTGGAAGATTTTTTAGAGGTTGGAGAACGTTCTAGTAAACATTATGGTTGAGCGGTTTCCTTTTGTTTTCCCTTTTCTTTCAGGGATGGCCTGGGGTTAGGCTTCTTTGGAGTGGGTGTTTTTTTTAAGCCTTTTCGATTTCGAGAGCTTTTGGTTTGTTTTTGGAGGTGATGTTTTCTTAATTTGTTTTGTTTTTGGTTCGTCATCTAATTCAAATATTTCGTAAACAGTGTTGTCAACACTCTTGATTTTTCGAGTTCCAATCCCAACAATAATCCTTTTGGGATCTTCTCGCTCGTGTGGTTTGGACTGATTTGGCTCTTTTTGGTTTAGGTTTTGTTGAGGTGGGGGCCATTTGGTTAAGATCTAGAGGTGCAGTTTGAGAAAAACTGTATGGAATCATGGCGAGATGATTAACGTATAAGGGGTCAATGTCAGGGTCATGTAAGGGTGATTAAGTTCCCTCTGGGATTTTGGACACTAGTACAAAAAACATTTTTTAATTCAGGGTTTTTAAATGGGTGGCTATCCAACTGACTTAAAAATTGTCCTTGTGATGAGCATATTAACTACAAGAAAGTTTAAACCGGGTTGCCTGACTTAAAAAGTATTTTAATTAAATTAAAATAAAACTAAAAAGAAACACGGTGGCAATTTGGTAAATAAGAGAAACTTTATTCTAAGATAACTTTACTATGTGCCTTCTCTCTCTTGAATCAATCTGAAGCCCATCCGTTATCTCTCTCTCTCTCTCTCTCTCTCTCTCTCGACCACGGATTCAAATTGCTCAAGGTCACGTTGTGTTGTTCTGTTGTCGCCGTCGTTGTTCCATCCATCTCCTTGGTGAGTTTCCTTCTTTCTTTTCTGTTGTCTCGCATTTCTCATATGAGCATTAGGGTTCATGGATTCCTAAGCTTAAAACCTAATTCCAAATCTCTCAAACATTGAAATTGATTCGGATTACATATGAAAAATGTTGTTAGTTTCAAATTTCACTTGTTAATTTTCTAATTTCATCTCCAAGTTGTATTTTCATTCAATTTTTTTATCCAAACCCTAATGCCCATGAACCCTAAATCCGAATTGGTTCTCATTTGTTAAATTTCAGAAGTTTGTGGTTGTTAGGGTGACACACAATCACTAGATCTGATGTTTATGAAGAGGTTATTTACCGAGACTAGAGAAATTGAAGCACAAAAGAAGGTGAATATGAACATTGAGAGCAGGGAAGTTGAAAATATGTAACTTCGGAATGTCAAGACAGTATTGAATAGCTTTCAAGCAATATACTTCTCTTATGGTTACACTATGGTATAGGTGAGTATCAATACCACATTGTATACATTTGCTTATTACTTAAATTTTCTATATTTCGGTTTGTGATTATGTGTTGGTACCATGTGGAGAGCTCCTAAACTTTTGTTGGTCGCTAAAAGATACCCCAAAGCAGCTAATATATGGTTGCTGGCCAGTTGTATAATGGTTGAATAGGTTTTAGAGTTTCCACTTTACAGTACTAAAATAGAACTTGAATAACTTGAAGAGTTTATTATTACTAAAGGTTTATATGTGACATGAAACTTTGACATCTTAGGTACACTTTTTTTTTTGAAGGAACATCTTAGTTGCACTTGATTGCTTGTTATCTGTCTACATATTTTTTTAATCCTTGTTACACCAGATGAGAAAGTAAAAATATTGCCAGGATTATCTTAAAGAAAATTTTGTTAAACAATGGTAAGCTTGTCCTTTCTATTATCATTATTTTGTGGGAGTACTTTATTTCATGACTGATAATAAGAATACTTATGTTAATTTACAATTTTCTAGTATAGAGAGATTCAATTTAGTCTTTGCATATGATTTGATTCACGTAATTCAATTTATATGTGGATATCATCAACTACAAGTCTACATCTAATGAAGCCATACTTGTGGGGTCTCTTCTCAAACCATTGGATCCAAGTTCTTTTTTTGGGTGAAAAGTACAAATTTCTATACTTGTTAATTTTAATGATGTTTTCTGAATTTTAAGTTGTGCCAAAATCTAATGAAATTATTAAGTTGTGCCAAAATCATGTAATAGCATCCTTTGTTGGATTTCTTTGAAGTAATTATACTAGGTAAATCAATTGTTGTACTAGGTGTGAAGAACTAACAATGTTTAAATTGTGGATGATTTTGTAGCTATGTTATTATTTACAAGTTGGTATGATATTAAGGTCCTATGATGATACTTTGTATCAAGTAATTGTGTATAAAGAAAAGTTAAAAAAAGAAAAAGGTAGATATTAAATTGGTGGAACAGATCTAAAAGATGTGAATTTAAATCGGGTCATCCGACTTAAAAAAAAAAAGATAATAAATCGGATGTAGCAAAAGACTTAAAAGTTAAACACTTATTAAATCGGTCACCTATAAATCGGATGCTGAACCGATTTAAAAAGTCATTTTCACCCCATTTAAAAAGTGTTTTCTGTACTAGTGGGAGAAGATTGATGAGAGGTTTGTTATGGGGGTGATGAACAAGGTGGGTTTAGTTTTGGTGAAGATGGAGGTGTTGAGTTTGTGTTCTATTTGATGATTTAAAGGAGAGTTGTGGTTCATCAAAATGTTTTGAAGATTTTGGATGTGAAGGTAAAACATCTGGAGAAGTTTGGAAAGGTGTTTGTTCAAGTGAATCGATAGTTTATGGTGATGGATGCATGGGTTCTTTTCTTGAAAATTTGAGGGTGATTCTAGTGGTGTTTGAAATGGTGTTTGTTATTTGGTTTTTGGTGAAAGAGAGGGAGGCGAAGGTGCTCTTTCTAGAGGCGCTGAAGGAGGAGAGGGAAAGCATGGTGTAGATTGAGAAGGCGAAGGTGAAGTTGGTCCGACTGAGGGACCTTTCTCCCCCCTAGCCTTTGGTTCTAACCATTTTTTTGTTTGTTTTGTGGCGGAGTGTGATGGTGATTTGAGAGAAAGAAGATGAAGAGATAGTTGGTTTTATGGAAGATATAGAAGGTTGTATATTTCAAAGAGATAAGAGCGAAAACAGTTTTTGAAAAGAGAGAAACAGGTGAGATTTGATGGCGAGTGGTTTAATGATGAGTTTTCTAGATCGATGGGGTAATTAAGTGAGCTTTTTCTAGGGAAAAGGAATAACTTTTTAGGGCTTATTATATACATTTTTTTAAGAAAGAAAGTTCAAGATATGAGAGGCAATCACGATCCTCAAGTTTTGTGTTTGAGAATGATCTACAAACAAGCAAGGATTTTAAGTAATATGTAATTTTTCTACAAAATATACATTTAACATCATGGGGGTTTTAGTTTTCACATCAGCACGGAAAATACCTGAAGGAAAAGATACACACTATGAGTTTTTACATCAGTTGATATAAGCACATGATGGAAATTCCTAATACCATATAACATTTACATCAAAGGATAATTGAAATGAGGGGAAAAACATGCGGTGGCATTTTTGCAATTTTATTGAACTTTGTATTTTCACCTTGACTAATATTAAAAACCAATTTTTCACTCTTTTCCTTCTTAATTCGTTTTCTCTCACCTCTCAGAGACTCCTCACCTCACCTCTCACCTTTCGCCTCTCATAACACATAACCCTAACCTCACCTCTTGCCTTGCCGTCGTTTCAGCCCTCACATCTCACACTCCATTTCCCTCTAACCTCTCACACTCACCGTAATTTCAGAAGTGTTCATAGATCAGTCGTTGTTTTCATAGATCTCACAACATAACACGCATTTCTCTTCTCTTACGGTGGGTCTCGCATTTCACAGATCGGTTAGTTTTCTCTACTTCACTTCCAATTTCTAGATCTCGTTTTTCGTGTTCTGGATTTGGCAACTAAAAACCTAATTTTGAGTGTTTGTATTTCGTTTTTATCGAATTTGAAGGTTTTTCTGCTGAACTTGATTATTCACAGATATGTGATAGTTGGTAGCGTTGTTTTTAATCACTTCATGCAATTGTTCATAGTGTTTGTTTTTCAACAGATCCGTAGCCGTCTTTTGCTGAACCATCGTCTTTAACTGAATCGTTGTCGTCGCCATTTTCCTTCTCTCATGAACAAACCTCGTCTTCGTTCTCCGTCGTCGTTTTCCTTCTCTCATGAACAAACCTCGTCTTTGTTCTCGCCATCAACATAAGTGTCCTTCTGTTGCGGCTGGGTGGTGGTAAGTGAACTGAGTTGCATGCTCTATGACGTTTATCTTCTGATTCTGGTTAGTAGTGTGTAACATTGAAGATAATTTCTTTTTGTGTTGGGTTTTGGTAGTTTGGTGTTTGTCCTGTTTACTTGTAAACCTGCATAATCTTAGCATTTTTTGTTGTAATTGTTTTGTTTAGCTTTTTGATTCACTTGAGTGAAAAAGGAGCTTCTAAATTCACTTCAAAGAGTTCAGTATTGTAATAGAAATCTGCATGATTTGGTTGGCCACAAAGTGTAAACATGTATATAACAATTTTAGTTTTCAAAGGTTCTCTTTTACTGGAATTTATGTTTGTTGGATTTTTATTGTAAATTTTGAAACAAACAATTTCTAAGAGATGCATGTATAGTGCATATATATTGACAATATATTGCACTTTAATTGTGATAGTTTATTGTATGAACCATGGTCTAAAAATTGTAGCTGCTACATTAGTTGAGTTAGTCTTCATGTGGTAGGCTGAATAGAAACATAAGTATTGCTTGTTGTATATGGTTTGTTTATAGAGCTAGATATCAAGTAATGTTTCAAGACAAAGATGTGTTGGTTGAAGAAATTCTAGAACAGGCTAAAACTAAAGGTTTTGTTGACTTTATAGCTCAATGGCTCTCTATCCCTCTAGCTTGTCTAGGTCCTGTTTGTTAATGGCTGAGTGTGATCAGGCAGCACTGTTGTTTTTCTAGATATGTGGGAGTTTTTCATAGCAGCCTGTGTAATTTTCTTCCTAAAGTCTACTATAATTTTCTTCCTAAATGCTACTATAATTTGGCTGGTTGTGTATGAAACAAGAACGTTCTGTATATTATTATTATAACAAAAAATATACTATTTTTATTTGATCACATGAGGTCATTTGTTGAGCTTGATTCAGTTCCTCCTAGATGTGCAAAACTTAGTAGATTAGCCCTTAAATCATTTCTGACCCCTTCTTACACTTCTGCTCCATATTTTATTATTTAATGTGTATCACACAGATAGAGCGAGAACAATGCTTCAAAATTTGAAGTGATATGAGGGATTTGAAAAATACTTATATATATTTTCATATTAAGTAGGACCAATAGGATGTATTCATTCATTTCCTTATAGAGGAAGTCTTACTAAATAGAGGAAGTCTTATTTATGAACATTGATTAACGTTTAATGTTGTTGTCTTTTTGTGGTTTGAATTTCAGGTTAAAAGGAACATATACTTGGTGTATAGTGGTGGGAGTGTTGGATTGATGGATTTGATATCTCAAAAAATGTATGATGGTGGTTGTCATGTTCTCGAGTATGAATATTCATTCATCGTAAGCTTTGTATTGTTATTTATTGATATCAATTTGGTCCTGTTTGGGATAAATAACTTATTTTACAGCTTACAAGATAAGAGCTTATGATTATGTTATGTATAAGCTATCACAAAGTATAGTCGTGTATGAATAAGTTATTCCAAAAGCTCTCATGCCCATGAGGTATTTGTGAACTACTACTTGTGTAACTGCTATAGCGTTATTGGTTTGTTTCACTATTGTTGTTTTTACTTTGGTTCCTAGAAATGAATTGGTTTTTGTTTGATATTAGTTTATCATCTGGATCGGGTTATTAAGTAGTGTCATTCTTTGTACATGTAGGCAATGTTGTTTGATTTTGAAGGAACTCATTATTGAAATTGTTGGTTCCTATGTTTGAATTAGTTTCTTAACCAAAGTCTGCACTTGAAATAACTTTTATAATTGAATTTTATTCCATTTTTTTTGATAAAAAGAGCTTCATTTTTTTATAAAAAATAATAGTTTTCACATCAGTGGGTAAGATGTCTGATGTGAAATATACATATTTAACTTCAATGTATATCATAAAACAAATGTGAAAACTTTATTGTTAAATATTAAATAGAGCGTACCACGTCAGTGGAAGAAATGCCTGACGTGGAAAATTTTCTTTCACATCAGCTCATACCTGATGTAAAAAGATGTGGACATACCACATCATGTCACCTTACATCAGTTGCCACCTGATGCGAAAAGTGCTTTTCAACTGATGTGAAAAATACTTTCTGTAGTAGTGTTTCTTTAATGAAATCAAAACGATTTTCAACTAATGATTTTATAAAAATATCAACTATCTAATTTCATTGTCAACAAAAACTTGTTCAAATTCCTTTGTATTAACATGATTCCTCTTAAAATGATGTTTGATTTCGATATATTTTAATCTTAAATGTTGAATGGAGTTTTTTGATAAATTAATTTACGTGCTCTTGAATAGATAATTTTATATTTCATATAACCTTAGTTTTTATTTGTACAAGAATATAATCTAAATCAAGTTTAAAGCGTGTTTTAGTGTATGGGATTGGGAGATATGAAGTCGAGAGACATGTTAAATCTAAAACAAGCATATCCTACTTAAATCTAATACAAAATGAATATTAAGGAACCACCTTAGTGTAAAATGAATATATTTAAGACTAAACCAAAAAGACCAAACATATGAGACCTACTAATTATTTTTTAATCAATACAATTGGTTCAACCAAAATTAAAAGAAATAAAAAAAATAAACAAATTATAAATAAGAACAATATTTAATATACAAATAACTATTACAAATAATAATTTATAAAGTGAAATTCACAAAAAAATACAGTAAATAAATAAGGTTAGTACTAACAAAAAAAATTACAGAAAAGTAAAAGAATTGTTTTTAAAAAGAAATGATAATGAACCAATGATGGCCCCAATATATTGTAAATTGAAAAAATGGCCCAGTGTATTTACTTTTGAAAAACCAACCCATATCTTATCTTATTAGCCATAAAAAAAAATTAAAAAAAAAAAAAAATCTTATTAGCCATAAACCTCAACATCTACCTTTCTTTTATTATGCACCGCAAAAATGGCCCCTGTGTCAATTAGGACTTACCGATGTTGGTCATGTATGCCTGGACGAGCAGGGGTATTGATAGAAATTTGGCAAGTGTACCAAAAACTATCGAAGTAGTAAAAATATCGTTCCCACAAGGACTGTTTTAATCTCAATAATTTAAATTCGTTAATCAATAGGATGTGTAAAAGTTATTTTGTTTTGCCACTAGGCAGTTGGTTTGGTTTGATTTTATAAATCAATTAACGGAAAGTAAAGAGTTGTTAAGAAAATATGAGAGAGATGAGATCAGGTCTTTCGAATCCTCTATGTTCCCCTAATTGGTATACTGCACTCTATTCTCATGAATGATTCTCTAGTTCCACGATAGTTAACAAATTAGCTCTAATTAATCCCTTGAGTTAGGACCCTATTCTTAAACTACAGCCCCTAATTCCTTAGCTGGTCTAATAATCCTTGAAGGTTTAAGCACGTTAACCTAATATCACTAATAAACGATTATCCATTCCTAGACTAACCATGTTTATTAGAACAATTCAATTGGTCTAAGTTGAAAGCTAGGGTCAGTAGTCATTCATACTCACGATGTTTATATGTGATCAAGATATAAAAGCATTAAAACAATTGAATTGAATAAAAACTAGATTGTCATTCACAAATAATAGAGTCACAGCCACATGGATCAATTAGAGTTACATAGAATCATCTCAGACCTAATCTCTAAGAGATTTAGCTACTCATAATCGAGTTTACAAAGAACATAATCAATATAGGAATTAAAACATACATGAACTGATAAAAGGATGAAGAAATCGCCTTCCTAGCTGTCTCTAGATGTCAAAATCGCACTTTGCTCTCCAAGATTCGTAACCTTTATTTTCTGAATGGTCTTCAGCTTAAATAGGCACAGAAATTCGCCTAAAATCGTGACACGTTTTCACCTTGTGTAATAAGAAACTAAATTAGGGTTTCACCAAATTGTGTCACGTTTTAGCCATCGTGACACGTTTTCCTTAATATCGAGAGCATGCATTATGTCTTGTGGAATCGTGTCACGTTTTTGACAAATCGTGACACGTTTTGAAACTTTGCATTTTCTTCAATTTTCTTGCTTTTCTTGCTGCTTAAGTTGCCTTGTGAACTCCAAAATGTGATAAAATTTACATAAAAATTACGTAATGACAGCATGTCATCAGGTATTGCTGAATTTAAAGCTCCACCTGGAAACTCAATATCATAGAAGGCCAACGGTGGTCGCCCCCCAAGCTGTAGGTTAGAGAGGACCAGCTGGTTGATGCTCAACAACTCTTTAAACTTCCTCTTCATGCTTCCCATGGTGAAGTTCGTTATCCCACTGGTGATCACATTGATGGTAGGAAATTGCTCCCAAGTGCACAAGTAAGGAGTTATTTCCACGTGCTCGGGGAATTCTTCTAGCTGCTCGACAGACATGGTGATCACCACGTCTTGGTTGTTGCCATCAGTGATTTTCCTGACGGTTTTCCTATTCGATTAATAATTCTTTGTGAATTGCTTGAGCCGACCTCATTGTATGACGATTTCAATGGCATTCTTCATGTGGGTGCAGTCATCGGTCATGTGCCCAATGCACTTATGGAACTAACAATACTTTGAGTGATTTTATCCCAGCTTCTTTCAGATTGGCAGATGCAATCTTCGCTAGGATGTTCTATTTGGACAAGGGTGTATACTCTGTTAAGCGACCGATAGGTCCTTTGCCTTTGCAAGCAGGCTTGCCTTCCTTCTTTTTCTCGTGGAAGGGCTTTTTGAAAGATTCAGTAACATATTCTTCCTTATTAGATTTGTTCAAGTTGTCAGCATACAACTCCTCCTCGTACCTGATGTAGGTCTTGGCGATCGCTCGAAACTCGTTTAGAGTCATTGGGTGATCAGGCTGGACGGCCTTTTTCATGTATGTGCCAGGGTGTAGACCTTTTGCGATGAGGTACTTTTTCATGGATTCGTCAATACCTCGAACCTAGACATCTTCTTTGTTAAACCTCTCGATGTAGTCTTGGAGAGGCTCGTTATTCCCTTCCACAATGGCTTCGAGGATCGCTGCTGTTTTGGGCTAGGTTCTCGAAATCTTGAAGTGGTAGTGAACTCAAGGCACATATCCTCCCCAAGAGTCGATAAAGTTTCTCCTGAGAGTTTTGTACCATGTCATGGCTCCTCGCCAGAAGGTCGTGACGAAGAACCTGCATACCATGCCTCGCACCTCTCTGTAGGTGAGGACAACTTTAACGTTTTCAATGTGCTCGTCCGGATCAGTCGTCCCATGGTAAGGGTCCATTTGTGGCGGCTTCTCTAATCTGCGAGGGATGTGAGATACTCTGATGCGCTGAGTGACAGAATTGTATGTCGTATTGTCGTCCTCAGAATAAGACGAGGACTGCGAACGTCTTTTGCGCCTCGGTGGAGTCTTTTGCGAGGGAGATCGTCCGGGGGATCTTCTGCTAGGCAATCGCTGATTGCAGGTTGGAGATCTAACGCTGGCAGAATGTCTGGGCGATCTTAATCTAGACGGGCATGGACTCTCTCCCCTTATGTTACGCGGTGGGGAGAGAGGTCGTCTAGGAGGCAAAAGTTGTTGCCTCCGACGATCTTTCTCTATGTCCGACAGGCGGCGATTCTGCACTTCGATTATTGACGTTTGTCATTGAACCGTGCAAAGCAGATTATTAAGCATAGCCTCGATAGGAGTGACATTGTTCGAAACTTTGTTAGGTCGTGGAGGACAAAGATGGGGATGATCCTGTAGAGGTACCGCCAGCTGGGGAATCTACCGGTCAGAGAACTTAGGCCCAATAACAAATCAAGCACAATACCACATTTGGCAGTTTACTCGCAACAACCCTCTCCGCGAGGGGGTGCACGGAGCAACTGAGACCAGTTCAAACGAATTGTAACGTCTTTTCACCACGTTCCCGCGAATCTCTTCCCGGTGGTTACACTTCCCATGATTTCGTAACCGTCAGGCACACGTGTGCCATACAACGGCTCTGCATTCACCCACCTCTATATAAAGGGGACTTCTCGCAGTCTCCAAGGTAGAATCTCTCTCATCTCTAAACCCCCATTTCTGACCTCTACTAACTTGAGTGTCGGAGTGTCTGCAGGTACACCCCCCATGTCGTTCCAGTACTCAAACTGAAGCATTTCCACCACCATCAACCACTGCATTAAAGAGCATCGACAGTCACCTTCTAATCAGGTACGATCGCAATTGTTTGTACGTTTTACCTATTTGTTTCAAAAAAAATTCTTTAAATTGCACAAGTTGGAGATTGGTTACAACAAATGCAGTCCACGAATAGATTTAAAAAGGGTTAATAGGTCTTTACCCCCTTGTAATATAGGTCATTTCTGATTTTACACCCTGTATAATATATTTTTTGATTCACCCCCTGTCAAATATTTTTTTTATTTACCCCCCTAATAGGCAAAACAAAAACGAAAATTTCTTGAAAAAAAAAAATAAATTTGGTTTTTGTTTGGCCTATTAAGGGGTAAATAAAAAAAATTACAAAGAAAATTGAAAATGACATATATTACAAGGGGTAAAGACCTATTAACCCATTTAAAAATACATTGGTGTGGTATCAATTCAAATTTTATGAGTTTGTCTTACTCTTTTATGTTCCCTTCATAAAAGCTAAAACTATTCCTTTATATTATTGTAATCAATTACTATCAAAATTCATCGAATCGAGTACTAAACCATGATTTGTAGTTGTGGTTGATCACGCACTAAAACGCATGTTTCATTGATTCTACTAACTAGAGCTTCCTTAAAACCACGTCAAATGGTCATTGGAACATGATATTTCTTGTTCCACCGCCAAACCAAACAGCTAGCCTATTAGTCTCATGGAACCACCTTAGTGTAAAATTAATATATCTAAAACTAAACCAAAAATACCATGCATGTGAGACCCAATAGTCAGAGTTTAATCAATAGAATTGGTTCAACCACAATTGAAAGAAATAAAAAAATAAACAAATTATAAATAAGAATAATATTTAATATACAAATAACTATTACAAACCAAAATTTATAGAGTGAAATTCAGAAAATTCACAAAGAAAAACCGTAAATAATTAAGGTTAGTACTAACAAAAAATTTACAAAAAAGTAAAAGAGTTGTTTTTTAAAAGAAAGGATAATGAACCTATAATGGACCCAATATATTGTAAATTCAAAAAATGGCCCCATGTATTTACTTTTGAAAAACCAACCCATATCTTATCTTATTAGCCATAAACCTTAACATCTTCCTTTCTTTTCTTATGTGCCGCTAAATCTTGTGAATTTTGTTCCTTTCTTCAAGATATATGTGGTGGAACCTCATATATTATTAAACTTTAGATCTGAACAATTTTCAACTGTTAAGTCCATTGATTCATGGTAAAAATAAAGATCCACTATTTTTAGGTTTTTGAAATTGGATCTTAAACACTTTTAAAAAAATAACTCTAAAGACAATATGTCACCAAATCACATGGTTTTATGGTAAAACTTCTAATCGCACTACTAAAAAAAGCAAAATTATGGAAGAAAATTAATGACGGAAAAAATAAAATCTTTCACAAAATTTAGTGACGAAATTAAAGAGAGATTTTACATTTTCTCTCTCTAAATTTCCCTCACTTATTTTTGTTTTTTATAGTGAGATCGAAGGTGATTATCCTAACATAAAACCAATTTTTTTTTTGGTACAACATAAAACCATATTTCTAGTGCTAATAAATATTACAAAATCATTAGGTATAAAGATTGAGATTTTCTCACGAAACTTAAGTTATAAGCAAGCATATGTAATTACTACCTTGTATGGTAGAATATTCTTCTTGAATTATCGAGTTTGCATCAAATCCATAAAGTACCAAATAATATAAAGAAAACAAATGATTCATATATTGTTTGTTTTTTTCCTTAAAAAAAAATGATTCATATATTATAAGGCACTCCATAGACCGATAAAAATATGTCTTTCAGTTTCATACAATTACCAAAATACAACTACTCAACATTTAATATTATATGAGGAAAATTTATGGAAACACTCATCACTTTCTGCCTTCCCCTTTGAACATTTATGTACGGTATGCAATGCTATATATAGGCAAAGGTATACAAATGGGTATCTTAAGGGACAAGTAGTAGTCCCCCTATACCTGGCCCATTAAGAAAAAGGATACTCTTGTTTGCTCGATCCAACACTAGTATTTAATAGTCTATTTTATGGGTAACTCTACATACCTTTTGTTGATGAGTATTGTAGTTGTCACCAATTTTTTATTTAAAAAGAAAAAATGGAAAGTGAATGGGAGCTACACCTACACTTTTTTTTTCTTTTGAAAAAGCCAAACTGATATATTAAAAAACACTACTAGACTCTTTAGCACAAGTAGTGCTAAAAGGCCTAGGCAAAGTCAAAGGTCATACAGACCTTACAAAATGCCACAAAAGCCAACGGAGGAAAAACAGCAAAACAAACATAAGGAACAAGCTAAAAAAACAGACGTTAATCATGCTAAAAGACTTCGCCGCCACAATTGATAATCAAATTCGAAAGTAGCATAATTCGATTTCAACCACTAAAGAGACTGAAGCTTCACCCTTTCGCAAATCGCTTGCAGCTGTTCTTCTTTCCTCTGAAAACTTTGTTATTACGCTCTTTCCGGATTGCTCAGACAACTGACATCCATATAATGTTCATGGATTCAATTGACTTCTTCGAAAAACCACAAAGCCCCCCAAACTGATGAAAAGAACAGTGAAAAACTGTTGAGAGGCCAAACCAACGCGCAATGCACTGCCAAATGCCTCCCAAAAAAAAAATCTCAATTTAGGAACAAATGATCTCTGTACTCATTCAAACCGCAATTTGCAACACAATTCTGATCGGAAGCCAATATCACGTGCCTTTGGACCAGCTTGTCTCTAGTTGGAATCCTACTTAGAAATAGACGCCACGCAAAAATTGACACTTTTAAAGGCACCGCTTTCAACCACAGAAAGTTGTTATTATTACTGTGCTCCTGACTGATATATGTTTCTGTCAAGTAAGAATAAGCAGAATTCACAGTGTAACAGTTAGAAATATGTAAAGACCAAATCCATCTATCAGACCGCTCAACATGTAAAGTATCAGAAGTAAGTCTAGCGACACATTCCCTCAAAAGATCCTCCTCCCAAGCAAACAACCTCCGACGCCACCTCCACGCCTCCCCATTAAAACCCCACCCGCTCGCAAACACATTGGCTACCGATTCAAATTTAATCTCAGATAACTCATACAATCTTACATAAACTTTGCACAACGGTTTCCCGTCAAGCCAATGATCAATCCAAAACAAAGTAGACTCCCCATCCCCTACTTGATGAGTTATATTATCTAGTAACCACCCTGTATCCACTTGCCCCACACCCTCTCTAACACTTAGAATTGTCAGCCGCCACACGGATCCGTCCCTCCCACCTGCACAACATAACCGCCCCCTCCTCCCCATAACGGGCACATGACACCCTGTACCATAGACTCTCCCTCTCTTGAAGAATCCTCCACCACCATTTACCCAAGAGAGCAAGATTAAACTCTTTTTACCGCCTAACCCCCAAACCTCCCTCCTCCTTACTCAAACAAACAGTGTCCCAACTTATCAAAGTAATTTTCCTAATATCCCCACTCCCCCCCCCCGTCGAAAAAATGCATTAAAAATAGATTCAAGGATAGAGATTATACATGAGGGAGCCTTGAAAAATGAAAGAACGTAGACCAGAATGGAGGACAAGACAGATTTAAGCAGAATCAACCGACCCCCCATTGAAAGATTGTGGCTCTTCCAACCAGACAACCTTTTTTAATCCGCTCAACCAAAGGATACCAAAAAATAAGCTTCCTAGGATCACCACCATAGGTAGGCCCAAATACATTAAAGAGATTCTTCCATGTTTACACCGCAATACCGAAGTCAAAAATATTTAAATGACCGTAGCTTGTTTTTGTCTTTGTCATAAGAACTAGTAATAGTTTTGTGCTTTTGCATAAATCTATTAAGGTCAATATTATAGATTGGAATAAGTTCATTAGTCATTCTAAAACATTAATGTAGTATTTATAAAAGGGGCTGCTAATTTACACACTCCTAAAAACACTAAGGTATAAATTAGCAAGTTTTCTTTTTACCAAAAAACCATCTTTTAATATTTAAAATCTGTTTAACATAAAGGCTAGTTTGGTAAATTTAATTTTAAAACAAGCCGTGTTGTGTTCGGTTACCAAAAAACATTGCATTCACGTGTTGAGCCTTAAACACCAATTTACTGGAAAACATTGTATTCACATGATTAGGGAGGCTAATTTCTTTATGTTCTTTTAAATTTTATTTTATGTTGGGTTAAGCCTTTAAACAAGAGATTTTGCTTTCTTAGTGTTTTGTTTTTTTTCTTCTGATTTTGCTTAATTGCTTCTAAAAAACAAGAGATGATCACTACTAGAAAAAGAAAAATTAGAGCGGGAAATTAGTGACGAAAAAAATAAAATCTCTCACAAATTCTTTGATCGCAAAATTTAGTGACGGAATCAGAGAGGGATTTTACGTTTTCCCTCTCTAAAATTCCCTCACTAATTTTAGCTTTTTTAGTAGTGGAGTTATCTATATAATTAATACCCGTAAATTAACAAAAAAAATACAAAATCAATTAATAGAAGTTATTTACTCCTTGACTTACATAATTAAAACATTAACGTACAAGAAACAAAATTTAAATAAAAAATACAAACATTAATGTATTATTTATATATAACATTTTTTCATTTTATATGTGAAATCGGTTAAAATACTTTTACTATGCTCGTTACAGATTTTATCTACTTATATTTATAGGTTGAACATTTATGTCATGAATATATTTATCTAAGACAAAAATTTGTCTCTTGTTTTTTTTAATATTTACCACCACTGATGAAAGAAAAGTAGAAAAGAGGGAGAAAAAAAAAAGTAATCAAATAATTGAAGAGTAAGATAGACGGTGAGAGTCGAAATGAAAAATAATAAATAATGAATGAAAACGTAAAATAATAAAGAATGAAAGTGGTATCAGAAATAATAATAAAAAAATTGCAAAAATATGAAAGAGAAGAAAATTAGAATGAAAAAACAATAAAGAATGAAAAAGTAAATTTTTAAAATTACTAAATTGCCCCTAATGAAAATTGTTTTAAATTATTTGAATGAAGGATAAGAATGTAATATCATAAATAATTAATTTTCGTATATTAGTAGACTAGTAGTAGTGTAGATAGGACCCAAAATATCTTCCAAAAATTTCTTATAAGATGAATCAAAGATAGTACTTTATTGTATTAATAATGATACATGCAAAGAGGGTTGTTTTTAGGGGAAGTTGACATCATTTTGGTCAAGACTTGTGTTTTTGTCTTGGAGACTTGAGAGATAAAAAAAGAGGGCACAATGAAAATAGGGAGAAGGGAGATTATTGAAGAATCAAAGAGGCAGCTATGGTTAGCAGGGCTATTGATATTTGTGTGTGTGTTTCAAAACAGCTTACAAATTATATCTCTCATGTTTGTTGGACATCTGGATGAGTTGTTTCTTGCTGGTGGTTCTTTGGCTATTTCATTTGTCAATGTCACTGGTTTCAATGTTTTGGTATGTTACGATTTTTCTTCATTTTAGTTTCCATCAGTTTTATTGATTTCTAATTATCTATGCATGTATGAAAGACATCATAGAAATGTTCACTATCCAACTAGTATTATTTTTTATGAAAATCACTTTTAATTTCCATTAATTTTACTGATTTCCAACTGTCTATGCATGTATGAAAGTCTTCAAATCACCTTTAATTTTTTTTATGATATTTTATTAAAAAAATATTTAGAAACTTATACATTTTCATAATTATTATTTATTCTCACGATTTAATTTCTTAACAAGTCTAAAAACTAGTTTTTTTTTTTTAACAGCTAACAAACTAGTTAAGATCCTGTATTTTAAAACTAATATATACAGATTACTATCAAATTGGGATTGTAAAATTGATATCATTTTCCTCTATATTTTTTTTGTTGTCGAACAGTCCGCTATAAAATTTACATCATGCAACAAATATTTTCATATTTTTTAAAATAATAAATAAAAAACTGGATTAAAATACATTATGTGATATTTTCTCATACAAGCATAAAGTAAAAAAAAAGGGATATAGCTCTTTTTGTACACGAGTGGCAAAACGAGCACTATAAATTGCACAAATCCATACAAGAATGGGTAGTTATATAACCATGAGATTTAATGGGACTTGCAAGTTTATGATTTTGTTTATATATATATATATATATATATATATATATATATATATATATATATATATATATATATTATAATAATAATAATAATTCGTTAGTTCTGTATCATCCTTTTGTCAAAATATCAAACTATATTCGTAATTAACTCATTTATGTTTATTTAGATGGCATGTCAAGTGCATTAGACACATTTTGTGGGCAAGCATATGGAGCACAACAACATCATATGGTTGGAATATAAGGACAATCCATAATTTCTTAAAAAAAGACAATACATAATATATACAAGGTTCAGAGTTCGAACTCCGGCCACCGCAACAAAAAAAAAAAAAACACATTCATATGAAAAAGACATTTAAACATTTTAAAGGTCATATAAGATTTTTAGGACATAGTCATATCTGAAAATAAACGTATGACATACTACATATACCTTAATTAATATTTTGACCGACCAAACTTAGGGTTTGAAAAACCTAACTCTGTCAACCTATTCTCCCTCCTATCCATAACAATCGTAGTCACATATATAAGTTATATACAGAATTAATTAATGTAATTTGTTTAACATAAAGCATATAAATGTCCATCTTAAAAGTTTTCTTTTTCCAACACTTATAACCACTTTTTGTTTACGTTAACAATTATAACCACTTTAATTTTAGCTATTTAAGATCAAATTTTGTATATGGATTAGTAAGACATGAATCTCCATGATGGCACCAATGAAATACATAACTATTAACAAATTAGTTGATACTAATATTTCCACATACATTGCAATGAAAATTGTTTTAACATTAATATTATCTTCTCAAGTCACATATACATGGGGGGATTGGCGTTGTTTGGGAGGAACATATCATACAATGACCTTTGAAGATCGTATATCTGATGGGACATTTGAGAATATTCGTTGTTTTTGTTTATGGTGTTTGAAGACAAGACACCATAAAAATGAAACTTTGAGGTTTTGTGGTTCATCAACATTGCATTGCGAAGTCTTTATGCGAGATGAATACCCAAGAATGTTTGTTGCTTTTCGTTCATCATATGAGTGTGGTAAATATAAAGAAAAACAGTGTCATTGGCAAATATTTAAAGATAATGTCAAACTTTATAATCCAAAGGAAAAAATATATGAAGACCATGAATATTTATATTAACTTCATCATTGTCATCGTAAAGAAAATTAAATGATTGTAAACTTTTATCGATCGCTTCATCATTATTATATTATTAGTGCAAACTTATTCCAAAAAATAAACCAATAATATAACTTTTCGTGTAAGGATAGCCAAGCAAATTCGAAACACAATTCTTATTGGGATTTAGAAAAAGTTCATTGGTAATCTTAAATGTGTGAAAAACAGTTTTGAAGATACCTTCAAAATTAGTTTGAGTTTTAAAATTAAAATTAAAATTACTTTGAAAAAACAATAGACAATTAATTTGAAGAAAAAAAAAATGGATACATTAATTTCTGTTGTATTGGCTTATGTCTTCCACATGAAAGGACAAGTAAGATTTAACCATCTTTTAATCATGTTTCAATGTTATTGAGTAGTATACTTAGTAGTTTATTTGGAGCTACTAAATTTGAGATTAACTTGATTCTTAAAAAATACAGGGGCTCTTTTTAGGTCTTGTGACAGCACTTATTGTACAAGTGGTGTGTTTTCTTATTGTCACGAAGAAGAAGGAGGTTGAGAGAGGAAGGGGGCAATCGAGGGGTGTCGAGGGAGTGAAAATAATGGTGGGAGATGTAGTGTGTTCAGGAGAAGGAGCGAAGGTGGGGGGTAATGCGAATGATGTGGGAGGAGTGGCTGACATGGTGCAGTCGAGAAAAGTGTCGGAGAAGGTATGTTCGGAGTCGAAGTGTGGGTGCCAAAGTTAAGATGTCGGCACCAATCGATGTCATGGTGTTGAAAAACGGGACCTATGCAACAGTATAAAGTTCATTATTAAATACCGGACTAGTGTTCAAGATGTAGCGTGGGCTCAAGACGGTGTGGTGGCGACTGTGTTTAATGGTGAGTCAATACCGATGTTACAGCAGCGTATTTTGGATGCTGGATTTGAAAATTTGAATATCATTCCCATGGGAGCGGATAAAGTGTTGTTGAAGGCTTCCGGTATCGCAGAGGTCAATTCTATTTTATCAGGTGCAGCTGAATTTTTTAATTCTTTTTTCTCTGCCACTGTACCATGGAAAAAAGAAAACGTAAAATTTGAGCGTGGTGCGTGGATCCGTTTGTATGGAATTCCTTTGCAAGCATGGAATGAAAATTTCTTTAGACTATGTGTTTTTGATTTTGGACGTGTAATGAGGGTGGATTTGAGCACGGTTGATAGGGAGAGATTGGATTGTGCCCGGATTTTAATAGCTACATCTTCTTTGGATATTATTAATTCGGCAACAGATGTTTTGATCAATGAGGAATTGGTAAATATTAAATTAATGGAGGAATGGGGTTTTTCTATTGGTGAGGATGTGTGTGTATTTGAAGAAGAATCCATTAGTGATGCAAATGATAATGTGGAGGAAAATGTCAATTTAGTAGAGAACATTGATGGGAGGGATGATAATTTGGTGGACAATTTGGTGAATGACATCTCTAAGGTGTTCATGGAGGAGAGGACTTCATGTCAGAATGGTAGTGCTTGTAATAACAACTTGGTGGCAGCTAGTACTCCATTTCAATGTGTGGAGATAAACAAAAGTGCAGCAGCAGCGTGTGATATGGGTGTGCGGCATCCTTTAAAAGCCATGGTCAATAAAGATGTGGCTTTTAATGCTACACCTTCTTTGTGTCATGCTTCAGGTAATGCTTGTAAAAACAAATCGGTGGCAGCTAGCACTCCAATTCATTGCGTGGAGATAAACAAAAGTGCAGCAGCAGCAAATGAATATGCCATTGTTAATGTTGATGGTTCGGTGCATAAAGGGAAGGATAACATCATTGGGCCGATAGGAGTTGATGGGGCTGTTGAGACACATAAGCCACGCATCCGTACTACTTCTTGTCCGCCTAGTCGTGAACGGCCTAGGATTGTGGGGCCATGGAGTTTAGAATGGTTAGGGGATCGTAATCATGGAGATGCCGGTGTAATTTTCACATCAAGGAAGAAGCTTAAGAAAAAATCATCTATCAATCAAGGCATGCAGGCTAAAAACAAAGATGGTCAGGTAACTAAGAAGAAATTAGATGGTGTGT
This sequence comes from Medicago lupulina, assembly GCA_958299785.1. Lineage (NCBI taxonomy): Eukaryota > Viridiplantae > Streptophyta > Magnoliopsida > Fabales > Fabaceae > Medicago > Medicago lupulina. The sequence goes on along the minus strand of OY283146.1, from coordinate 57,538,742 downwards.
TACGTCATCCCGGGGGGTGCCTCAAAAAGGTTGCTAGGCTGCTCGCAACAGATAGAAAGGCAGCGCTTCATGAGTTGAAACATCTGGTTAGAAAGCATCAAATTGGCGACACTGGTGTGAAGAGTTCAGCGCAGGAATTTAGTAATGATACCAACACTTTTGAGGCTTCTGTTAACAATGACTGGAAAAAATATGTTGTGTTGCATGGTAACGAGCAGGTTGCGGTGGATGATGTTTGGGGAATTGGAAAGTCGATTGGTGTCAAATGTAATGGCGACAAAGCTAACATGTTTAACGTTTTATCTCACAGGGGAAGGAAGAGTGTGTGTTGAGGGAGTGGGTCGGTTGGTGAGGTGTTGTGAAGGAGGACAAGGGTGTGGGGAAGGAGTAGGTGAGGGTGGCGTGAGGGGTTAGGGTGTAGGGTGTTGGTGGTTACCGATGAAGATCATTTCTTGGAATATTAGGGGTTTGGAAGGTCATGAAAAAAGGAGGGTGGTCAGAAAGTTGGTGGGAGAAAAAAATCCATTTATTTTATGCCTTCAAGAAACTAAAATGGAACATGTCGATGCTTTCTTGTGTTCCTCGAAGTGGGGGAGTTCATCTCATGGATACTTTTATCGACCTTCGGTAGGGGCCTCTAGGGAGCTTCTCATTTTATGGGACTGTGAGGAGGTTGAGATTTTTTTTCGTCGTCTTTTGATCATGTGCTGGTGGTGAGTGGTAGATTTGTGAAGTCGAATGAAGATTTTGTTCTCTTTAATGTGTATGCTCCTTGTGATGCGGGGAGTCAGCAAGTGTTGTGGGGGAACTTATCTAATAGGTTGGCTCATTTTGCTAGTTGTAATATATGTGTTTGCGGGGACTTTAATGTTGTTCGGAAGGAGGATGAGCGGAAGAGGACGGCCTTAGTGTCTCGGGTGCAAGGTGTTTCTTATTTTAATAGTTTTATTGATGTTAATGACTTTGTTGATCTTCCCCTCATTGAGAGGCGATTTACTTGGTATCGGGGAGATGGTTGTTCCATGAGCCATATTGATAGATTTTTGTTATCTGAAAAGTGGTGTTTGACATGGCCGAATAGCCTTCAACTGGCTCAATTACGTGGGTTATCAGATCATTGTGCTTTGGTTTTATCCGTTGATGAACAAAATTGGGGTCTGAAACTGTTTCGTATGTTGAAGTGTTGGGAGGATATTCCGGGTTACAAGAATTTTGTTAGTTCCAAATGGAGGTCGTTCCAAGTGGAGGGATGGGGAGGTTATGTGATGAAGGAAAAGATTATAATGATTAAGGTGGCTCTTCGGGAGTGGCATCAGGAACATACTCATAATATTCCGGGCAAAATTATAAATATAAAAAACCGCATTTATGTGTTAGATGAAAAAGGGGAGCTTTCCTCTTTAACGGAGGAGGAAGTAAAGGATTTACATGGTCTCTCTTCTGAGTTGCATTCTTTATCTCGGATGCATTCTAGTATTTGTTGGCAACAATCTCGGTTGAATTGGATTCGAGAAGGGAATGCTAATTCTAAATTTTTTCACGGTACCATGTCGAGCAGATGGCGTGCTAATAATATTTCTATTCTTGATGTGGGTGGGGTATCAGTGGAAGGTGTAGATAATGTTCGGACAGCGGTGTTCAATCATTTTTCGGACCATTTCAAAGCCCCCTGGATAGGGCGCCTCCAAGCTATGGACCTCAGTTTCCGCCAGTTATCCTATAGGGAAGGGGCAGATCTCATCAGACCTTTCAATGTGGATGAAGTGAAAGTTGCAGTATGGGATTGTGATAGTTACAAGTGTCCAGGTCCGGATGGTGTCAATTTCGGTTTCATCAAGGACTTCTGGGTTGATATGAAGGATGATCTCATGCGTTTTTTGTCAGATTTTCATCGCAATGGAAAGCTTCTGAAAGAAATAAATAGTACTTTTATCACTCTAATTCCGAAAAAAGATTGTCCGCAGCGGTTAAATGATTATCGGCCTATTTCATTGGTAGGAAGCTTGTATAAAGTGCTGGTTAAACTGTTAGCTAACCGCCTGAAGGGTGTTATTGGTAGTGTTGTATCAGATTCACAATCTGCTTTTGTGAAAGGCAGACAAATTCTTGATGGTATTCTAGCAGCCAATGAGGTGGTAGATAAAGCCAAAAAATTAAACAGAGACCTCTTGCTTTTTAAAGTTGATTTTGAGAAGGCTTACGATTCGGTGGATTGGATTTATTTGGATGATGTTCTGTGTAAAATGTCTTTTCCGGTTCTTTGGAGAAAGTGGATGAAAGAATGTGTTACAACGGCAACGGCGGCAGTTCTCGTTAATGGTTCTCCTACGAAACAGTTCTCTTTGGCTCGTGGGTTACAGAAAGGGGATCCCCTGTCTCCTTTTTTATTCCTTGTGGTGGCAGAGGGTTTTCATGTGATGATGGAGTCTATGGTTGAACATAATATTTTTACAGGTTACAAGGTGGGGCGTGATAGAGCCTTGAATGTATCTCACCTTCAGTTTGCTGATGACACTTTAATAATGGGGATCAAAAGTTGGGCGAATGTCAGAGCTATGCGGGTTGTGTTGTACTTGTTTGAGGCTATGTCTATGCTCTTTCCTTCTTCAAAGCTCCCTCAGGTATCATCTCCTCTAATGATTCTCTTTTTATTCATTTTGTTTGGGGGGGGGGGGGGGGGGGGGGGGGTGAGGATAATAGGAAAATCTCGTGGATTGACTGGGACACTGTTTGCTTGAAGAAGGAGGTTGGTGGTTTGGGGGTAAGGAGACTTAGGGAGTTTAATTTAGCTTTGTTGGGGAAGTGGTGTTGGAGGCAGGTGACGGATAGAGAGGGGTTCTTTCATGTTTATGATTTGGTTTGCGGCTTCTTGGGTCATCTGGAAGGAAAGAAACAACAAAAAATTTCGGGGCGAAGAGAAGACAACTCTTAAGCTTTTGGAAAACATAAAACTTCTTTCCTTTTGGTGGCATAAAGAAAATTGTGTAGCTTTCTCTTATCAGTGTCATGATTGGTGCCAAAATCCTTTGTTGTGCTTGGGTGGTACTTAATTATTGTTATTACTTCGTTTGAACTTTTGATGTAAACTTTGGTATGTGTGCTCTAGCACACCTTGTGCTGGAGGGATAGGTCGCTGGTGTTAATTTATTCCATTTTAATTTCTTCAAAAAAAACATATGATAAACAATATGACTAACAAAAGAATATTCAAATATATTTTTATAATTTTGTCTTCATTGAAATTATTGAAATTATAAAAATAATTTGACAAAAGAAGCACTAATTCAAGACTAGACCATAACTTGTGCACAGAAGCTCGTGACCAAGGCAAAAGGAGGTATGTTTGAACAAGCCATGTGTATAGAAGAAGAATCTTAGATCACTTAAACGCCCAAGGATTGAAGAATATGAGGGTAATCGGTATAAAAATTGTGGTTTTCATGAAGACGAATATCAAAGTGATAAAGATGACAACTCTATATATGGCAGTGAATGAATATTAAGACTATAAGTTGACAAAAGCAATCCAAGAGGAGATTATCAATCCCTCACTAACCATATGTTATGACTTTGAGGGTGAAGATGGAGATTTTGAAGATCTAAGATTTCCAGAAGTCTTTTTTTCCTTTTGAATTGAAAGAGTTTAGACAAATTTTGAAGATCTCCAAGACCATCTTCCCTCCCCATCACACACTCTAACATCACTCAACTTTGCCTTTTTATCCTCCGATAATGAATACAATCGAGGGAATTGGTCGCAGCAAGACACATTCCCCATCCATTTCTCTACAATCGAGAAGTGTTTTTAAAGGTATGCAACGGTGGGTCAATTAGTTTTTGTAGAGAAATGGATGGGGAATGTGTCTTGTTCCGACCAATTCCCTCGATTGTATTCATTATTGGAGGATAAAGAGGCAAAGTTAAGTGATGTTAGAGTGTGTGGGGAATGTGTCTTGTTGTGGTCGCAGCAAAACACATTCCCCATCCATTTATCTACAAAAACCAATCGACCCACCGTTGCCTACCTTCAAAAACACTAAGTCGAGCCACCATCTAAATGCACAATAAGACCAATTCAGTGACTGCCAATCCATCGGTGTCAATACATTGCTCCCATACTTCCCCACAAGTACATCTTTCCATAAAGCCCTGTCATTTTGCAGTAGCCTCCATTTCCACTTTGCCAACAAACTCACATTTACAACTCGAACATCTCTAACTCCCAATCCCCCTTTTCCTTTGGATGACACACCAAATTCCACCAAACCCAATTTATTTTCTTACCACTGGTCACTCCTCCCCATAAAAACTCCCTATGAATTCGAATAAAATTCTTTCAAACATGAACCGACATTTTCAAATACGAGAGATAGAATATTGGGATTGAATTGATCACCGAGTTGATTAGAACAATTCAACCCCCTAGGCTCACATACTTATTGACCCAACTATTCAACTTCCTTTAGATTTTTTCCAACATAGCCATCCAAGTTGACAAATTTTATGATTCCCCCCGCACCCCTCCTAACCCCAAGTAAAAAAAAAAGGCAATGTTCCTTGAGTACAATTGAGAAAATTACATGTCATTTCCATGAACTCACTTTGGACATTAAACCATCCAAGCAACTCTTCCAAAAATTAACCTCAACCCCGATGCCATTTCAAAACCTATAAGGATTGCCTTCAAAGTCCAAAGATTGTCTATTGTTGCTTCCCATGTGCATAAAGTATCATCCGCATACCATAAATGTGAAAAATCAAGCCTTGATTACCAGCCTCAAACCCGGAAAACAGATTTTGCACCACCACATTACACATCAATCCCCCCAAACCTTCCGCGATCAAAAGAAACAAGAAAGGTGACAATGGATCACCTTGTTTATACCTCTTTGAATACTTATCTCTTCTGATGGAGTTCCATTCACCAATACCAACATATTCCTTCCATAAACACATGCTTTCATCCAAGTGATCGACTTAGCATTGAAACCAAATCTCCCAAGCATATACTAAAAAAAGAAACTAATCCACCAAGTCATACGCCTTTTTAAAATCTACCTTTAACACCAAACACTCTTCCCGGTCTTTCAGCCAAATCTAGAACCTCATTTACAACCATCACCCCCATCCACCAAATTCCTCTCCTTTATAAACCCTCATATATTTGAAGCAAATAAAGAATTCATCACATTACCAAGTCTAACTGCCAACACCTTTGCTAGAAGGTTATCTTAACAACCCAACAACGAAATTTGTCAAAATTCTTTCAATTCAAAAGGAAGAGAGACTTCTGGAACCAAAGTAATAAAAGAAGACAACAAATTTCTTGGAAGTCTTTCATTCTCATAAAATTGATCAAACATTATCCTTACCTCATCTTTAACCAAATACCAAAATTCCTTTAAGAATGCAACATTAAAATCATCGGGATCCGGACTTTTACTACCATCTTTACCACATTTTCAAAGTCGGAAAAACAACACCATCATGAAGATTTATTAGTCATGATTTAAGTGGCACAATCGTAGATAGATACAACAATTTCTTAGATAAAGTATACAATTTTTATTTTATAATAAAACTTTTTGGCAACAACCAAAAAATGCATTCGTCCAGCTAACAAATGGAACGAACCACACTCATAAATGCATGCCATCAACCAGCATCTCTTCCTATATATTTTGTTCAGGAAACAAAACCTGTTGGAAGCACCCAAGAAAATACATATTTTATCCTTAAAAGTTAAACAATAATTTCTCTTATGATAAATAACAAATTAATCTCAAAAATCAGTTTCCACAAACATCGCTTTCTCCGGAGTCAGATACAGCACGGGCTACAGAAAATGCCCTCACTCAAGGCCTTCTTCCGCGGACTTGTACAAGTTTTTTTTTGTGTTTTTTTGTACACTTAGAACATAAATGACAGCAAAGGGGTCCAGAGAGTATGGTTACTGTTAACCTTTTTTTTCTATAATAGTTATTTTTTGTCTCTGAACTACTATTGAAATGAGATGTTTATCAGTTTGCACTGCAACTCCTTCCTTTAAACATCTAGACATAGCAGCTTCAAGCAGATCGACAAAAATAAGGAATGACATACAATGAAAGCTGATTCACAGCATTTTATCAGCTACATCAAACACCTTGTACTAATGCGGCGTTCATAGAATACTTATTCTGGTTACTGGAATTCTAGATCTAATTTCCTTTTTAAATGTGATCTGTCAGCGCTGCAAAACAAAATAAACAGAAGTTAAAAAAAAAAAAAATAAATAAACAAAAAAGATCATTTACATGTAGAAATTAATAGATAATAACAAACTAATGGGCAGCAGTATTATATGTATAAAAGATGAAAATGTATTCTATAGATCCATCTCCCAGCAAGATTTCTCACGTGATGCCTTTCAACATAGCAATTAAGCATATTCATTTCAACACCTAAAAATAATTTTGCTCTCAATGATCTTATTTACGAATAAAATAAAGATTGTGACTCAACATGGTTTCAGAAGTTTGATGTAGGCTACAACAAGCAGTACAGTGAAGCACTTCGGTATACCACCTAATACTAGTATAGTTAGCTTTAACACAGCTCCACCATTTAAATTTCAAAAAAATTACACTAGACCTTGAAATTCCATTATGCACAAACCAGACAGTATTAAGTCTTCCATATTTTTCTCTTTCAATAACATTTTACTATGGTTCAATATGAAGTTCAATAAAGAAAATTATTATCTACTTTTTTCATGTTTGACACAGATGAAATCACAAAGTACAAACTATAATGCCACTTTGAAATGACATGATAATCAAATTTGTATTACCTGTTAATTGTTGGTCTATTTGGAGGTTTTAATCCAAATACAGAAAAATCTAGCGACATTGGTGCATTCTCATTCTTCCCTGTATTATCACCAGCTGTCTGTTTGAGGTTACCATGATTATCGTCAACCCTATCTCCTTGCAAAGAATTGCCTTCAAGTCCATCACGTCCTGGCATTACTCTCCTAGTCTTTCTCGGAGGTGATAAGACAGTGGGACCCTCTGGAGGATTCAAATCTGATGGCTTAATTTCCTTCTTAGGGGCAGGTCTTGGAAGCTTAACTGGATCTGTTGGTTGAGGAGGACAAGTGAAGTATCTGAAGTGGAAGAGAGATTAAATTAGGAAAAAAGAAAGGAAATAAATTTATTGTCTTAACAGAATCTTTATTTAAGGGCAATACCTGTGTTCTAATGCCTGTTGCACTGAAATTCTATCCTTTGGGTCATACGTGAACATTTTAGACAACAAGTCTAAAGCATCATCAGTTGCCATTGGAAATAAAGAACGCAGAGGAGGGGCCGGCACAAATTGATATTCAACATAATCTGGAAGGTATACCATATCAGGCCACTGAGTAGGAGATGGAGTTCCAAATGCAGCAAAAATCTTTCCTAATTGGTCGATATCACTTGATCCCTACCAAATAATAAAACCAAACGCATGAAATTGATAATCAAAGGAAAGATAGATGCAAAAGGACACTAAAACAAATGAATAAATCAATCAATGCAATAGATGACGCTGCACACTTGGATTATAAAGAAAACTGCTAAACAAAAATATCACAGCAGGAATAAGATGGAAGCCACAACTAATAAATAGTCAATAATTTCTTCTTTTTTTAAGCAAGTAGTCAATAATTTCTATATAATATAATATAATATATACACCACAACATCAGCTCATGATCTCATCCTAATTCCTAATTCAGTAAAACAACTACAATGATTATTTGAGACTGCAATTTGAACTACATGATAAAATTTAATAGTTATTTTCATCCTAACATAGATTAAATAGTTGAAAGTCTAGTGAATGGTAAATTTTCAAAAGAAAAAACATCAATTCTATCTTTTTTAGAATATCGACCATTTGTGATTTACCGGATAAATAATCCATATATAACCCAATAACCATGATGAAGATGATCTTGGTTTACCTGCAAAAAGGGTCGACGAAGAAGAAGCTCAGCAAATATACAAGCTGCAGCCCAAACATCTACTCCTGGGCCATACTGCTTGGTACCAAATAATAGCTCAGGTGCTCTATACCAACGGGCAAATACCTATTCACATATAAGAGTCAAATTTAAAAATACATTAAGAGAAAATGCATAATACAAACATAAAACAGAAACGTGTAAATGTTTAATATTAGGCAAGACAGACAAAGGTTCCAAAAGATACATTTTATCCCATAGAAGTTTGAATGTAAGCTGCTACTTATTCAACAGTTTATACACCGTTCATATGGTTATCCTGGAGAATCACAATTCTAGACAACATGCCCCAAAACCTAATACATTTCTCGAATACATCAATGTATGATTGTCTCCAGAACCTTTTTTCCCATCTCCTCTTCTCATTAGATGTTGGGACAGAAACAAGTAAAAGTGGACAATTCAAGATAAAATCCATTGAGTAAACACTTAAATAATCCTCCAACTTTTAGGAAAGTTTGCTAATTTAAAAACAATGGAGAAAGCGAAAGTATTATTAGTAATGGTGGAAGTGATGGTATTTTACAACTGTGCTATATGTGATTTGAACTCCATCCCTCTAGATTACACTTATAGGGTCACGCTTTTACCACTGAGCTGACATCTCGTGGATTTGCCAATTTGATAGTAAAAGAATATGAGGAAAATGGGATGATAAACGGTATAATTTAATTTTAAAAGTCACAGTTTAGTAAGAAAGCTGAGTTTTATTGAAGGAAAATGGTCCGTCTTAGAATTCAAGTTAGGCCTAACTCAACCCCACGAAACTGGTTTGTTAAGTGAGGATTTCGTTTGGCCTATATAATTCTCTCGCCAGTGAGGGATTTTACCAATACAACCCCTACACCCAAAGCTATTGATAGTGGATAATAAAAGTGGCCTGTTAACATATCCAGGCTTGCTCTGACAGCATTTTAGGATTCCAGCCACAAAACCGGCTTCATTAAGTAGCATTATAAGTATTACAAACTACAGAGGTTATATATCTAGAAGATGTGGGACTAAACCCACCTCTTCGACCAAAGCACGCTAAAGTTGTTGCACCAAGACAGTAAATGCTAACAAAGTGGCCAAATAAGAGACCACAATAGAGGTGGCTGCAACTAAGGAAGAGTTTACAATACCACCCATTCACGGCAAGGCCTAACGGGCCGGCCAAGAGTGCGGGCAATGCGAGCAACCCAATATAAGATCTAAGATAGGCGCTAATATCATCTTAGCATTTGGGATTACAAAGTTTGCTAGTAATGTGAGAATTACCCAGACTTTACTTGTTCTATTTAGGTCTTATCTCTAGTCTCTCTAGCTAATGCGAGACTTGGATTTTTCCAAATTGCCAAGAGCTATTGGGTCTGGTGTATGAATAAATGGGTGACCCATTAATAGATCTAGGATAGTTCTGATGTCATCTTAGTTTTTGGCCCTAACTCAGCCCACAAAATCAGCTTGTAAGGGAATGATTGTTTATGCCTTATAAGCACTACACAGGCTATATCTCTAGGCCATGTGGAACTAAACCCACCCTTCCAACCCTACACACTAAAGGTGTTGTATCGTTGCAATGAAGGCAAATAGAAAAAGTGTCGAATAATATAACATAGGGGTGGCCTACCACAATTAACACAGATTTTCTAACAAATTCCAAAGTTGTCTACGTGCTTACTCCCAAGTTTTGAAAGGGATTCCCATGATATTATACATGAAAAACAAACCTGATGAGTGAACCTGCGATCTGGGCTTCCAAAAATACGTGCTAAACCAAAATCTGCAAGTTTCAGTTGTCCATTAGGTCCAATCAACAAATTATTTGGTTTCATATCCCTGAAAATACACAAGAAAACATTTCAGTTATGAACCAATAGCACATTTCAATTTGGAATAACCAAATCTAACATTACCCACCTATGCAATATCCATTTTTTGTGACAATGAGCAAGACCTTTTAGCGTCATTTGAAGGTAAGATTTTATATCACCCGGCGCAAGGAAAATATTTCGGTCTCTTATGACAGCTTCAAGGTCTGTCTCCATGAACTCAAATACAAGATGCAAATTCCCTTTATGTGGGAAGCAATCAATCAACTCAATAATATTGGGATCTTTGAGCTCTTTAAGCAGTTTAATTTCTCTAAGAGCGGTAAAATTCACCCCTTCTTTCTGTTTGCCGATTCGGATCTTCTTAATAGCAACCGTCTGTCCCGTCTGTTCATGAAATAAATATATATTTGTAAGGACCACAAGATAATAATAGTACTATTGATGTCCTATCATTTTCACTATTGAATAAAAAGCCAGCTCATAAAAACATTTACACACATCAACACAACAACATCAACTAGTAACCCCTCATCGCACAAGCAAAATTTTCAATTAAAATTCACCACTGCAAGGTAATAGAAGAGCAATGCACGCATGAATATTTAATCTTAAGAGCCATTTAAACCCTTTCATCAAATCTAAAATCTTAAATAACTTAAGAGACATACTCATGAATATTCTCCTATGACACATTAAACGTAATATGACACGTTATATTACTCCAGAATTAAAATATAGAGATCAATTTTTCTATTATTTCAAGATTCCTTTAACCCCGTCAATCTATAACACATTCGAACTTCTCTAACAACTTCCAAATTTTATTTTAAAAGTCCGATTTTCACAACACAGGAAAAACAAATATTCAAAAAATCATAATTGTTTTACTGAAATTCCTCGTTATCTATACCCTATATTATCCAAAAAATCGTATTTTTTTCACTGAAATTCCTCACAATCTATCTATAACATATTCAAACTTCTCTAACAACTACCATATTTAAATCGAAGGTCCTAACTCAACCGTCAAAAAATCATTTAAAAATATCTTTTTTCACCTATGACACACTTAAACTTCCCTTACAACTTCCAAACTTCATTCAAATGTCCAATTCTCAAAACCAAAAAAAAATTATTAAAAAAATCCTACTTTTTCACTGAAATTCCTCGAAATTTCCTTCATGATCTATCTATAACGCATTTAAACTACACTAACAACTTCGAAATTTCATTTAAAAGTCCAATTCTCACAACCCATATAAAAACTATTCAAAAAAATCACTTTTTACACCGAAATTTCCCATAATTTCACTATACTATAATTACTCAAAGAAAATAATCAACATTGAAAGCAGAAAAAATCTACCTGGGTATCAATGGCTTTGTAAACAACACCATAGGTACCTTCACCAAGAACCTCACGTTTGAGATACCTATCAGCAACTTTCTTAGCCGGATCTAATTCTGCCATTTTTGTCGCAAATATTAGTTTTGTGAAATCAATTGAATTTTCAATTTGAGCAACAAAAATCACCAATTTACGAGAAATTGGTCATTTTGAAGAAATTAGGGTTTCGGAAGTGTGAATTGGGAATTTCGATTTGATTGAAATTCAGAAGAAAAATTGAGGATATGAGAGTGCGGGTGTAGTGGAGTTGATTAGGGTTTTGAATTGAGAGAGAGAGCGAGAGCGAGAGAGAGAGAGAGAGCGAGAAAGAGAGAGAATGCGCTGGAAGCACAAAATGCAGAGAAAAAGAGAAATGGAGCGTAAGAGGAGAGAGAGATATGCAACGGCTACACTTGTTGATAAAGAATTGGTCTATGATACTAATAGTCTAATCTAAAGAATTTTTAACTTTAATTTGAAGTTTTAGGTTTGTCTTTTTTTGATTTACAAACCGAATTAAAGGTATGTTTGATATCACGGTAGATGTATTAAAATTACGATGATCTATTGTGATTTTGTATGACATATGTGTTGTTTGAATACGATTCAAGCAACCCCATGTTTCCTTGAAATCATGGCGGCAATACACATAAATGCAGAAGTTTCGTTTAGTAGCTTCTTGAAACCATTGAAGTTTTGCCTCGAGTACCCTTCAAATACATGTTTTGTGAAGACCCCTCAAAGACATGTTTTGTGAGGACGGCGCATATTCAAACAGACCATATAAAGTACAGCTTTTGGAAAATCATAATTGGTCAACGTGGTTTTGGAACACTCACTATGATACAAACATATGTTGAGTGCTATTGGAATTCACTAAGTCTTAGTTTAACTGACAAATGCCAAAATTGTTATGATGATATCATGTATTTCAGGTTTAAACTCGGGACCTCTCCTCTGCGATACAAACATATGTTAAGTGCTATTGGAATTTATAAGTCTTAGTTTAACTGACAAATGCCATAATTGTTATAATGATATGATGTATTTCAGGTTTGAACTCAGTACCTCTCCTTTGTCTGTGTGTGTGTGTGTGTGTGAGTTTCATGTAGAATTTATCATTTTGTTAGCATTAGGATACTTAAAAACATGAGTGTTGTTGAAAGGAAGGTGATTCTCTCTCGTGAGATTTTTCATTAGAGTCCCGTGAAAATCTACATCATTCAAAAAAAATTGATTAATTGACTGCATGTGAAAAACATGATGAGCATATGAGATCTCACTACAAACAAATGTCAAGCAAGTGATTTGTTTCCACTATTGGAACATTGTTTAACATGTTTGAAAATCTATCAGCTACTTTCTAACATAGATTTATTATGCCATTTTTTGTCACAAAGATTCGTTTAATGAAATCTATTGAAATTTCAATTTCAGCTGCGAAAATCGACAATATACAATAAATTGATCATCCGAAAGGAATTAGGGTTTCGAGAGTGTGAATTGGGAATTTTGATTTGGTTGAAATTTAGATGAAAAATTGAGGATTTGGAAGTGGATTGTAGTGGAGTTCATTAGGGTTTTGAATTGAGAGAGAGAGAGAGAGAAAGAGAGAGAGAGAGAGAGAGAGAGAGAGAGAGAGAGAGAATACACTTTTTGATAAAGAATTGGTATATGGATTTAATACTATACTAATCTAACCTAAATGTATTTTAACTTTAATTTGAAGTTTTTGTCATTTTATGTTTTACAAATGTCATAGAGTGTATGTTTGGTATCACAGTGAAAATATCAAAATCACAATCACCTGTCATGATTTGCAGAAGATACAGAAGTATAGCTTATGGGAAATCACCATAGGTAAACGTAATTCTAGAAGACGGGTCATGATACCAAGCATATGTTAGATATTATTGGAATTCATAAGTCTTGGTTTAACAGACAAAAGTCAAAATTGTTGTGTAGATATCATGTGTATCAAGTTTGAACTCGAGACCTTTTCTTTATGCGTGTGAGTTTCATGTAGTATTTATCATTGTGTCAGCATATCTAAAAACATGAGTGTTGCTGGAAGGATTATGATTTTATCTATCGTGAGATTTTTTTTGTTGAAGAGAGTCCCGAGAAAATCTACATCATTCATATTCTTTTTTATTAATTTTGAGTGCATGCGAAAAAATTATGAGCATATAAGATCTCACTACAAACAAATGTCAAGCAAATTATTTTATCCCTCTATTGGAACATTGTTTAACATGTTTGAAAATTTATCAGCTACTTCCTTACATAGATTTAATTCTGCCATTTTTTGTCACAAAGATTCGTTTAGTGAAATCTATTGAATTTTCAATTTCAGCTGCGAAAATCAACAATTTACGAAAAATTGGTCATATGGAATAAATTAGGGTTTCTAGAGTATCAATTGGGAATTTTGATTTGGTTGCAATTCAGATGAAAATTTGAGGATTTCGAAATGGATTGTAGTGGAGTTGAGTATGGTTCTAAATTGAGAGAGAGAGAGAGAGAGAGAGATTCAACAGATACAGTTTATGATAAAGAATTGGTATATGATTCTTATACTCTACTAATCTAACCTAAAGGTGTTTTAACTTTAATTTGAAATTTTTGTCATTTTATGTTCTGCAAATGTCATAGAGTGTATGTTTGGTATCGTAGTGAAAATATCAAAATCACGATGACCCGCAATGATTTGTAGAAGATACTGAAATATAGCTTTTGGGAAATCACCACGGGTAAACGTAATTCTAGAAGACACTGTGATACCAAGCATATGTTTGATATTATTGAACTCGAGACCTTTTCTTTGTGTGTGTAAGTTTCATGTAGTATTTATCATTTGGTCAACATATCTAAAAACATTAGTGTTGTTGGACGGATGATGATTATCTCTCTCTCTCTCGCTCTCTCTCTCGATTTGTTGGAGAGAGTCCCGTGAAAATCTACATGATTCATATTTTTTTATATTAATTTTGATTGCATACGAAAAACATGATGAGCAGATGAAATCTCACTACAGACAAATATCAAGCAAATAATTTGTTTCGGCTATTGGAACAATGTTTAATATATTTAAAAATAGAGTAAATTACACTCCCCCTCCCCTCTTATGTTAAAATATACACTCATCTTTCCTTAAAGATGTTTGAATTACACTCCTCCCCCCGATTATGTTAAAAGATACCCCTTCCTCCCCTCCTATTCAAAACATATTAGAAAATATTTCACCTCCCTCCCCTAAGAGAAGTTTGAATTACATTCCTCTCCCCTCTTATGTTAAAATCTACACTTTACTCCATCAATAATTTTTTAACATTTTTTTTTGTACAAATTTTTATCATTTCTAATAATCATGCAAAAATAAAAAAATAATCTAATACACTTTGAAAAAAAAAACATTGCGGGACCATTTTAATATAATCAAAATTTGAATACATATTTTTCGATATTTTTTATTCACAAAGATGTGAAAAAATTAAAATTAAAATATGTGAAAAAATACTAGAGATGATAAAGTATGGTTATTTAAAAGTTAATTTTATACTCTAAATTATAAAATTAATAGAAAAATATTTAAATTTAATTATCATTTTTTTGAAAGAAATGGTGGTTCAAAATTCTTTCAAATTTAATTATCATTTATTTTTCTTAAATGGTGGTTCAAAATTAGTATATATCATAAAAATATGTATTTACTTTAAAATAAATTAAAGGTAGTGCATTGTTAATTATTAAGGGAGAGAGTTGTAATTCAAGGATCTTATAGGGGAGAGAGTATAAATTTTATAGTAAATTACACTCTCCTCCCCTAAGAGAAGCTTGAATTACACTCTACTCCTCTCTTATATTAAAATATACACTCCCCTCTCTTGAAAAGTAAAATTTATACTCTCTACTAGGGGTGTTCAAAAAGAATGGTTAACCATAACCAAATTAGTAACCAAACCTTTCCCATTTTTAAAAACCAACCCTTTTTTTTAAAAAACGAAACCAATTCATTTCTAAAAACCAACATTAAACCGATTCTCATTCTGGTAGATCTGTTTAGAAACCAGTTTGCGCATCTCAATCATCTCAGAATTCTAGACCGCATCGCCCCTCTCGTCGGCATCGATTTAACTGTCGCCTTCGACGCCAGCGAATTGTCCAGCTGTCTAAAACCATTCATCTCAATCTCCGTAAACTGCTCCAACAATGCATCGAATACAGATCCGAGCCGGCGGCGTAGAAAAGTTTGATAGTGTTACCACCATTTTGATCGGCGTCACCTTCACATTCAAATTTCATTTCCATTCCTCAATCATTTACATGCTTTCTGTTATCCCAATCTAAACACGTATACTAAAAGCAACCAAGCCAAATTCATATATGTTCCTCCCTCAAGAATAAAGGGGGCAATTTCTAGTGACGCGTCGGCGATAGCGACGGCAGAAGCCTTTACGGTGGTGTGACGAAACGCTAACATCTTCGGGTGTTGCAAAAAAAAAAAAACCAGTTTGAAAAAAAATTGGTTTAATTCAAAAAAGAAATTGGTTTTTACGACAAACCGGTTTCAAACCGGTTATGAACCATAACCGAATTGATTGTACTTAAAAACCGGTTTTTAAAGAAATGGTTTCAGGAACCAAACCAAAACCAATTTGGTTTTGGTTTGGTTCGCTTTTTAAATTTGCACACCCCTAATTTACATGGTTTATGTTATCCTAATCTAAACACGTATTTTAGTTTTAGGTTTTTTTTACTTATTTTTATTATTTATTTTTGAATTTATTTACTTATTAGTACTTTATTATTTATTTTTTTCTTTTAAATATTATTTTAAGTCATTGAGTCTTTTGTCCTTATCTTTTTGTCCACATGTCACAATGTCATTGGTCCGTCAGCACCTAACCCTAAAATGACAGTCTATAAATAGACTGTCATTAATGCTGCAGAGCAGGCCCATCAATCATTGGCAGCCACAGCAGAAACCCTAAATTCCTCTTTCTTTCACAACTTTCTAGATCAAACACTAAAAATCCCCAAAAAAATTCATGAACATGAAGAACATAAAAGTTTCCAGAAAAAATGAACAACACCTAAATAATCACAAAAATCATTCGATCCAAACACAAACCACAAATTCCACTCCGATTTCGAATCCTACCGATTCCCAACAACATCAAATTTCTGTTCTCAGGTTCGAACAACAACAATGTCGAAATCGAACCGGGGCTTTTAACATCACTAAACAAACCGAATTAAATCAGAAACAGTAACAAGGAAGAAGAAAGATTTCGAGCAAAGTCGGCAACAAAACAAAGAAGCCAGACCGAAGGTATAAACCTCCAGATTCGACTGAGGTGATACTTCTTTTTTTTCCCTTTCGTTTTTTTGTGTTCATCATAAAAAAAATTCGAAACTAAAAGTGTAGATCTAGAAGCATGTAAAACTTTTTTTCAAAAACTGGTGTCAGATTTGGAGTAAGCATCGAAAAGGATTGTTAGAAGTGTGAAAAGTTTTTGCATCGGAGGTTTTTTATATCTCCGACGCGGCAGCGCCGCCGCTGTTGGCCGGCAGCCACCGCGCCGGACTTTGTTCCCTTCGTCGGAGAAGACGATCAGAATTAGAGAGAAGAGGGAGAAAATGTTTTAGAGAGAAGGAAGAGAGAGGTTGGAATGGTTAAAATGAAATAAAAAACCGAAAACCCTCTTTTATACTACTTATAATAAATCGGTTTTCTTTTTCTGAACCAGTCCAATCTCTTCCTAAACCGGCTTTTCTTCTAGGCCTTAGATCTTTGATCTAACGGCTACTACTATTTCACTGTGTTTGTTTTGTGATCAGTATTCCTGTGTGCTTCTGCCACGTTACTAATATGTTCCCTTGTTGTTTAAACTCTTGGATCCCTTTGATTTTGATCCAATGGCTGTGATGAGTTTCACTGTGATTAGATATGAGCCGTCTGATTCATCTGACCGTTCAGATTTATCCTCTCTGAGCCCATTGTGTTTTTTTTTTTTTTTTTTTCACTATTATTTTACTATTTTCACCATTTTTTTTACTTTCTGCACCTCTTTTACTTAAAACTTTTTTCTAAAACTTACAAAAAAATTGTGATTTGCTTCAATTGTTATTTACTGTTTTTTTTTATTGTCTTTATTTTACATTTTCATTTTATTTCCCTTAATCATCTCATGCATATTTTATTTCCTCGTCATTTATTTTTAATTGCCATTATTTTTAGTGTGTATTTAGGACTTGATGTAATTTAATTTTTTCGAATTTTATTTTTTCTTGTCATTTACATTTTGCTTGAGACTTTAGCATGTATCTAGGTCCCTTATAAATATCCCATAATGAGAATATGCACCGAAACCACACTTTATTTTTACCGTGTTACGTCATGATCGCGATCGAGGACCAAATGAATTAGTGACAAATTAGGTTAATAATTGGACTTTATAATTTTCTTAAAATCAAACTATTAGTAATTTTAGGTTTATTTCAAACTTGAGAATTTGCTTAGGATCCAACGTCCTTTGTAAGTTTCTCGCTTTTTATTATATTACGTCGATGCATATAGTTTTTTTAGTGTACGTTTAACTTAGAAAAAATCGATTTTCCAAAAAATCAAATAATCAAAACTCAAAAAAATATTTTCTTAAGAAACCTTGGTTTATCCTTTATTTTCTTAATCAAACTTTTAATCAATTTTAATATATAACTTTCTTGTAAATAAAATTAACCAACTTCACTTCATTTTATTCTTCTATACCTTTGAGGTCTCGCAACCCTTCTAAAAACATTTTTTTTCTAAAACTTTAAAATCAACTCAACTCACCAAATAAATTTTTGAGGTGAACTACATGATTTTGATCCCTTTTCTTCAAGGGTATGTATGCAAAAGATTTATCCTTCCAAATCAATAAAAACAACAAAAAAACATACTTCTTCTCCCTCCATTCTTTCACTTAGACTTTAGGCAATATTTTACAAATAAATAAGCAAATAATTAGCACAAGATAATTTAGGCAAGAGGCTCCTTCGAAGTACTGAAGTCGTTTAGGGTGCTTAACACCTTCCCTATTCGAAACCAACCCCCGGACCTTGAATCTCATAAGGGTTTTTTACTCACTTTTTTCCTTCCCACGAATAAAAGTTGAGAGTTCAAAGATTGAAAGGTTCAAAACCAATTAATAGATTGATACCCGAAAATCGCGAGCACAAGTAGTATTAACATAGAATTTTCTTTTCAATGGCAAATGTTTATAGAAATTTTTTGTTTGTTTTCTTGTGGGGCTTATGCCCCCAATTTAGTAGGAATCAATTTCCCTCAAACATTAAAAATAAAGTATGAGAGAAATAAAAGAGTCCGGAATAAACATAAAGCCTTTCTAATTAATGCATTTTGCAGAGAAGATTATATATATATATATATATATGACCAAGTTCAAATACTATTCTCTTTGTTCATTTGGGTCACTTTTAGTAGAGTCCAGCTCCATTTAGACTATTTAAGGTCTAGATGTTAGACATGTGGCAAGAAAATTAATTGATTAAAAAAAGTATTTATTTAATAAAAAAATA
Organism: Medicago lupulina; assembly: GCA_958299785.1. Taxonomy (NCBI): domain Eukaryota; kingdom Viridiplantae; phylum Streptophyta; class Magnoliopsida; order Fabales; family Fabaceae; genus Medicago; species Medicago lupulina. The sequence continues at coordinate 57,519,901 of OY283146.1, read as the reverse complement.
AATTAAATATCTCTCCTCTCACTCACCTTCCCTCTCTCCCTGCGATCTCAATTTTCTCCTCCACTTCAACACTTCAACAAAAAAACACAAAGAGACCTCCACTAGGAGGCCTGAGATAAAACTTCTTATTCCACCTCTAGAAAACAATGATTCATCTCCCCCATACATCGGCAAGGACTCCAAGACCATTCATAAAACAAAAAATGGGGCATATTCAACTGACTCAAACTCCACCTCCACGACGCCTTTTTGATCTCATCCACTACTTCCAAATGTTCTTTTCTCCCATTTGAAAAAACTTTATCATTCATTGCTTTACAAATAAGCCATTAAAACATTCATACATTGTTATGAGTAAACTAGGGTTGGCGTTTTCATATAAGATAGATAAAAAATGGGAATGGAATTTAACAAGAGGTAGTCAGGACAATCCACCCACCCAGGCTAATATACTTAACTCCTCCAATCCAACTTCTAAGTCCCAAGCAAAGATATTCCAATGAAGGTTCCCAAAGTTGAAAGATGGTGTGGGTTAACTCCAACAATCCCAACTTCTAAAAAGGTTCCAAGTTGAAATTGAAGTAATGAAAGGTTAGAAAGTTAAAAGGTGAACTTAATCCAAAAACATAAAAAATACGTGAATTTATGGTAAGTGTAGGTTAGTGCCCGGTCAATTTTATGGGACTGAAAAAACCTATAATAATATTTTATTTACATAATAAAATAAAATCTGTAGTAGTAGTAACATAGAAATTTTTTGTTTTTTTTTCAATGGCAAATGTTCACAAAAATTTAGTAAGAATCAATCCCCCTCTCAACACTAAAACAAAAGTATGAGAGAAATAAAAGAGTCCAATATAAAGATAAAGTGTTTCTTATATATATATATGGTAAAAAAAATGTCTCGTCTGATTTCGTTTTTGAGTGTCTTGGTTTATTTTATCCCAAGGAAAAGGTACTAGACCAGATCAAAATATGACCAAGTTCAAAATACACTTCTCTTTGTTCATTTAATTTGGGTCACTTTCAATTTCTTAAACTAAGCACACCATATTTGAATGTAAATTTACATATCTTAAACTAAGCACACCATATTTGAATGTAAATTTACATATATTATGATGTTTAAATACTGAACGTAACCATACTAACTTTTTTTTATTACAAAATTACATCCTACCAAGTCAAAGAAATACAAATTATATATATTTACTCCAATATAAATATGCTTATGTGACACTCAATATCATATATGAGTATTCACTTCTTTGTTTACAAAATATAGTTACAATAATAATGGGTGAAGTGAAGTTAATTGCCACTCCTCAAAGCTTCCCTTGTGCAAGAATTGAATGGGCTTTAAGAATAAAAGGTGTTGAATATGAATACATACAAGAAGATTTATTAAATAAGAGTCCTTTACTTCTTGAGTCCAATCCTATTTACAAGAAAGTTCCAGTGCTACTTCATGATGGAAAATCAATTGCTGAATCACTTGTTATCCTTGAGTACATAGATGAGACATGGAAGGACAACCCTTTGTTGCCACTTGATCCATATGAGAAAGCATTAGCTCGTTTTTGGGCAAAGTTTATTGATGAGAAGGTGAATATAATACCATACTATCCATTCTTTTCAATTCTTTATTTATTTGTTTCTTTGTATATCAAAAGGTTCTATTTGTTTTGCTAGCAATTGTTTGATAGTAGAAGTTCTTTTATGAAGATATGTCTATCGAAATTTGCTTATTTGAACTCATATATTGTCATTAATTAGTATTTTTCGAGATTATCATATGATAACAAGTGTCATAAGAGTATTGTTAAAGAAATACATAGATAAAAAATTTGTCTTTAACATACAAGTCAAAGTCGTTTAATAAAATTATGTCACTTTCAATGCAAAAGTTACTTTTTTTAGTTGTTTAAACAATGTCATAAGGCATAATTATCGGTTGGCAATTGTCGTGTCTTAACTGAAGCCAAAAACACCATATCATAAATATATGGATATTTGGATTTGAAAAGCAACCACAAATTTGCCAGGGTTCCCCAATTGAACCACAATGGTTTATGTTTGTGTTAGAATAAAAATATATATAAATTACAAATAACACATACTTGTTGGATTGTGATTGATTATTGTAGATCTAGTGTGAACTTTGTAGAGTTTGGGATGAGTAGTATATATATATATTTAAAAAATATAGTTGATTTGTTTAAATAATTAAGAAGTTTGAAATAATATAATATATTGAGCAAGGTTTATTTATATCACCCATGGTATGGATGTGGAGGTTCACTTTTTAATGGAAACAGTGTATTTTTGGTGTTTGGGGAGCCTGTGTGGCCCAAGGAGAAGAAAAAGCAAAAGCTGTAGATGCTGCAATTGAGTCACTTGCATTTCTTGAGAAGCAGATTCAAGGGAAAAAGTTTTTTGGTGGAGAGAAGATAGGATATCTTGATATTGTAGCTGGTTGGATATCATATTGGCTAAATGTTCTTGAAGAACTTGGAGAAATGGAACTTATTAATGCTGAAAGGTTCCCTTCTCTTCATGAATGGGGCCATAACTTCATCCAAACTTCACCTATCAAAGATTGCATTCCGCCAAAGGAAATGGTGGTTGAATATTTTAGCTTTGGTATCAACTATGTTCGTTCCTTGGCATCGAGTGAATAGGAGGACATGTATATGTTTGGAATTATGGTGGATATGTTAGAATCATGGTGAGTCACTGAGATTTTGTAAAACTTACAAAGTGTAGTTTTTAAAAAATCTTTATGACTTATCGTGATTCTGATAAATCCATTCTAATATCAAACATGCACTGAATCAGTTGTCCTCTTTATCTATCATTTTCCTTGTGTTTCCGATGAAAACACAACTTGAGCAATAAAAAAAAAAAAAAAAAAGGTTAAGGAGTAGAATATTACTTTTAGATAGGGATTTGGATGCTCTACATTTACGATATCATGCACTCGTGATCTCGGCCATCTCATCAAAATGAGATTGTTCATATTTCCAAGTCATATTTTGGATCTTATTTATCAAAGTTGAAATGTGGACTATCTAAGTTTGATCCGAGGGTCCAGATCTGCATTAAATGCATGGTTTCATGATAGTCAGAGTGAATTTTTTTATTGAAATATGCTTTTATTGAAAGATAGAAAATAAGATAGGTCAAGGAGACAATGATTTCAGTTCAGACTAAATTATGAAAATAGATTTGTGTAAACAAGTATGCATAAGTTATAATAAGCTCAGGTTGTCATTGGACTTTGCTTTCTTGTGGTGTTAAACAACATATAAGCAGATTTTATGTATAATAAGTTTTCTATTAAATGAAGGGACTATAAAGCTTCACAAGCATTTTCAAATACGAATGCTATATTGTGATTATGTGGTTAAATACAATTCACAGATATTTGTTTATTGGTCCCATTTACTTGAAAATATAGGAGGAGAAAATCCCAAACAAAGATACATAACTATGTCTATATGCACTAAATTGTCAAATATGACCAAGTTACATTTGAAAATTTACGTTAAATCATCTAATAATGGTTGTTTCCCTCTTAAATCTATATGGCAATATTAGATAATAAATCTTTTTTACTAAGACATCTAATAATGGTTGTTTCATAATCGTCCTCGCAACCACCATTCTTACATATTTTGTGTCTTGAACCATCGTCTTAATATCATGTTCCAACACCGTGCTTAGGCCAATTGACAACCAAGAAAAACAGGGGTTGTATTATATTAGTAACAAGTAAATCTTTTATATGTAAAAAATTCTAAAATTCATTTTTTGGAGAAAAACAATCGAAAGATTTCAGATTCGTCCAGAAAAAACCTTTTATTTTGAAAATATATTGATTATCTCGTACGTATTTCGTGTGTATTTCACATATAATTTTAAAAAATCTCACAAACTAACAACAAGCAACACAATTGAGTGTACCACCTCGAGGTCGATCTTTTGGAGTGTTTTGTCCATTTATCTTGCCACAATAACTTTAATTTTGGACCATTAGTATATCCATACACAAAACTTAAGTTGTATATAGTAAATGCCACTTCAATAAAAACAACAAAAGGTAATTTCTTAATTACAATTTTAGAAACAAAAACTAGACTTCATGTATGAAAGACAGGCAAATGATGTTTTCGACCACCAAATGCATTGCTCCAACTTACATCATTTTAATATAAGTTATTGATATATTTTAAATTTAATTCAAAAGATTAGGCTCATGATAAAAAGGTTGCTACGAAAAGTTATTTTAGTAATGTAAGTTGAAACATTTTATTTAGAGTAAATTACACTCCCCTCCCCTCAAAGATGCTTGAATTACATTCCCCTCCCCTCTTAAGTTGAAATATACACTTTACTCCCTCAATATTTTTTTTATGTTAAAATTTATGCTCCCCTCCCTTATAAGATGCTTGAATTACAAACCCCTCCCTTAATAATTAAATATGCACTACACTTTAATCTATTTGAACATAAATAAATATTCTTATAATATATATTAATTTTGAATCACCATTTAAGAAAAATTAATTCATTTCTTTATAGTTTAAATGTCAATGATAATTAAATTTAAATATATTGCTATTGATTTTATAAATTAGAGTATAAAATTAACTTTTAAATAATCATGCTTTAATATTTTAGTAATTTTTCATATATTTTAATTTTGTTTTGGGTTGTTTCATATTTTATAATAGGGTTTAAAACTACATGTTAATAAATTTTGAATAAAAAATAGCAAAAAATATGTATTCAATTTTTAATTATATTAAAATAGACCCACAATACTATTTTTTTTAAGTGTGATAAATTATTATTCTTTGCTAGATTATTAGAAATAATAAAAAAGAATATTGAGGGAGTAAAGTGTAGATTTTAACATAAGAGGGGAGGGGGGTGTAATTCAAGCTTCTCTTAGGGGAGGGGAGTGAAATTTATTCTAATATGTTTTGAATAAGAGGGAAGGGGAGTGTAATTCATGCATCTTTGAGGGGAGGGGAGTGTAATTTACTCTTTTATTTAATGGTGCAAACTAAATGTCACGGTGAAAGACAAACTTCACTTTTTTAAATTTTTTTGACTCTTTTTTGTTCAAACCTTCTTCATTTGATTGGTGGACCTATCCTACTTTCTCTTGTCATTTCAAACTTTTTGAACCATATTTTCTATTTCCATAAAAGACAAGAAAAGGCCATACTTTTGTGAGGATGTTCATGTACACGTATCATCTTGGAAATATTAAAGAGTTTCTCTTTCAACACCTAAGACTTAAATGTGTAATGTATAACTAACTTGCATGGTTGAATCATAGCCAAACAATTGGTGACAGCTACTTAATCCAACCAGACCATTCTGTTTGACTAAATATGAAATGTAACTTTTGTTTCAAACCAATTATTTTATCTTTCTCCATGTAGCCAAAATCTTAAAGCATGCTATTTGGCAACAAAAATAAAAAATAAAACTTCAAGCATGCCTGCATACATCTCTTTCCTCTTGTTTCTCATGTATGGTAACATTATATGTTAAACTGTTACTCCTTTGGTTCTATAATAACCGTCACATATTCATTCAAAATTGTCTCAAAATAAATGTTAACCTCTCGTTAATATTGTATGCATCATCACATCAAACTCAATATTACCCGTATATGTTCACAAAATAAAACAGATAAAAATATCAAAATCGTTAAGTTAAATGTTGTGATTGAGATTTAAACCTGGACTCATTCATTTATGTGTATGACTATCTAATTACTATTGCATTTTATCTATCTATCAACAAAAAAGAGTACACCATACATTTTTCGATAGAAAATACATCAATACTTGATTTGTTTAATTTGATAAAAATTACTGTTATTTTTCTTTTATTAATAGCCTTTTCTTTTTCTTTTGACCAAAATTTATATATATTTTTAATCTGTAAAATAAGCAACCGTAACAATTATTGTGGTATGGAGGGAGTATATGTTGTGTGAATTTTCTGTATCTATGTCTTTTTATAGACATTAAATAGATGAAATGAAATCCCATCAAAATTTATGGCATGTGTAAAAAGTGATGGACACAAAAATTGTGATAAGGTTGCTTAAATTATTCTGACTTGAAAATCCCTATTCCCACGTAACACTGGCCACTTGTACCTTTATAAGGAAAAGCACATTAAATTCATTTGGACCACTTTACCTATCAAAATTCACATTTGTCTTGATCACCAAGGCATCAATACAATGCTACCGTTCATGTTTTATCCACCACAAATACTATTCATAAAATTTTCTTGGTTGAGAAATGACCAACAACTTCACAATTTCCCCATGCTTCATTCTCCTTCCATTTATTTTTCTTTCAAATAGTTTAGTGGTTGGAGCTCATTTTTTAAATATGGAAAAATAAGGTGTCTGGGGTTTGAACCTCCGCCCTGTGTCTTGGGTTTGAACCTCAACCCTACATATATTATGCATTGTTCCTACAAATTGTGTTAAGCTTACGAGGACTTTTTCATTCATTTTTTAATTGTGGTTTAAATGTTATTTATACATACCAAAGACATTAAATAAATTTTATTACTTTTGATAAAATTAATAAAATTAAGTCTTTTTCCTATAATACGGTTGTTTTATTTTATCTTACTCTACTTATTTCTCTCTATGTAATAAATAGTCCTGAGTATTATAGACGAAACAATAATTAACGAACTTTAAAAACGATAAAAGGGAGTATATTAGTCTTCCAACCTCAAGTCCTAATTTAACTAACTTTCAAAGCTTAGCATCTTTATCATCATCCAAGTTCGAACAACTCTCCCTCTCTTCTCTCTTTGTTACCTAATCATTAATAATATATCCAATTTCTTTTGCTACAACAACTTCTTCATTCCCTAGTAATGGCAGCTGATAACTCTACCAAGAGGAATTCCAATGTTCAGCTCCTTGAAGAACTAGAGGCTCTAAGTGATTCCCTTTACCAATCACACACAACAGCTAGAAGAGCAGCTTCTCTAGCTCTTCCAAGAACTTCAACTCCTTTTGTTCCATCTACAAAAGATGATAATGACACTGCTAAACTTGATAACAACAAAAAAAGCAACAAACCTCGGTCGCGTCGCATGTCCTTATCTCCATGGAAATCAAAAACAAATCAAGAAGATGCCAATGGCAAGTCACCTTCAACTCAATCAGAAAGCAATAAGTTTGATGAAACAACAAATTCAGGTGACAACAAGAAAGGGATTTGGAATTGGAAACCTATTAGGGCAATTACTCATATTGGAAAGCAGAAAATAAGTTGTTTGTTTTCTGTTGAAATTCTTACTGCTCAATCTCTTCCTTCATCAATGAATGGATTAAGGCTTTCTGTTTGTGTTAGAAAGAAAGAGAATAAAGATGGTTCTGTTCAAACAATGCCATCAAGGGTTTCTCAAGGTGCTGCAGATTTTGAAGAAACACTTTTCCTAAGGTGTCATGTTTATTGCAATCAACAAGGTAATGGAAAAAATCTTAAGTTTGAGCCAAGACCATTTTGGATATACCTTTTTGCAGTTGATGCTAAAGAGCTTGATTTTGGAAGAAACTCGGTGGATTTAAGCCAGTTGATTCAAGAATCAGTTGAGAAAAGTCGGCAAGGAAATCGAGTTAGGCAGTGGGAAACAAGCTTTAGTTTGCAAGGAAAAGCTAAAGGAGGAGAGTTGGTTGTGAAACTAGGATTTCAAATCATGGGGAAAGATGGAGGAGTTGAAATATATAACAACGAAGAGAATTTGAAGCCTAGTAGTAGGTTCAAAAACCTTACATCTTCATTCGCTCGACGACGATCCAAGACATCGTTTAGCATGCCTAGTCCAAGAATCACAAACAGAAATGATGCTTGGACTCCTTCACAGAGAAGATTGGCAGAAGATATCCAAGAAATGGATGATTTGAATCTTGACGATGATCCAAATCCAGTTCATCATTCATATCCATCTACTAATAAACTTGTTGATGACAAAGAAAAGGTGGAGGATCTTGATCTTCCGGAGTTCGAGGTTGTTGATAGAGGAATTGAAGTTGAAGAGAAGAAAGAAGATGAAGGAGAAGGATCAGAGAAATCTATAGAAGTGAAATCAGCTTCAAGTGAAATTGTGAAGGAAATAGTTCATGATCAATTGCATTTAACAAGATTAAATGAGCTTGATTCACTTGCTAAGCAGATTAAGGCTCTTGAATCCATGATGGGAGAACAAAGCAAAGATTTTGACACGGAATCACAAAGATTGGATTCTGATGAAGAAAATGTTACAAGAGAGTTTCTTCATATGCTTGAGGATCAAAAGTCTAGATTATACAAACTCAACCAATCTGAAATTCCACCTTTGCATCTTGAAGAACATGATGATAATTCTTCATCATGTGGAGAATCTAATTCTCAAGTGTATCTTCCTGATCTTGGAAAAGGCTTAGGTTGTGTGGTTCAAACAAGAGATGGAGGATACTTAGCATCTATGAATCCTTTAGACAATCATGTAGCTCGAAACGATACTCCAAAGCTAGCTATGCAAATGTCAAAGCCTTTTGTGTTAACGTCACAACACACCTTAAATGGATTAGAGTTGTTTCAGAAACTGGCTGCAATTGATCTTGATGAACTCACCTCTCAAATTTTCTCATTAATGCCAATAGATGAACTCATAGGTAAAACTGCTGAACAGATTGCTTTTGAAGGCATAGCTTCTGCTATCATACAAGGTAGAAAAAAAGAAGGAGCAAGTTCAAGCGCTGCACGGATAGTTTCAGCATTGAAAGACATGGCGAATGCAATGAGTTTAGGAAGACAAGAGAGGATTTCAACTGGAATTTGGAATGTTGATGACATTCCACTAACTGCAGAGAAAATTCTAGCCTTTACAATGCAGAAAATTGAGTTCATGGCTATTGAAGCATTGAAAATTCAAGCTGGCATAGCTGAAGAAGAAGCTCCATTTGAAGTTTCTTCAGTCAAAGAAGGGAACAAAGAAAAAGATCTATTGAGTTCTGCTATTTCACTTGAGGATTGGATAAGAGACCAAAGTTATAGTAACACTAATGCAAGTTCTGATATTGATGAACTATCAAATATCACGTTGATGTTTGTTGTTCAACTGAGAGATCCAATAAGAAGGTATGAAGCAGTTGGAGGACCTATGATGGTGTTAATCCATGCAACAAATGTGGACACAAAGGGTGATGATCATGATGAAGGTGATGAGGAGAAGAGGTTCAAAGTAAGTAGCATGCATGTGGGAGGTTTTAAGGTGAGGAGTGGGAATGGAAGAAAGAATGCTTGGGAGAGTGAGAAACAAAGGCTAACTTCAATGCAATGGTTGATTGAATATGGATTAGGAAAGGCAGGGAAGAAAGGAAAACATGCATTGATAAAAGGGCAAGATTTGTTGTGGAGCATTTCATCAAGAATCATGGCTGATATGTGGCTAAAGACCATTAGAAATCCAGATGTTAAACTTGTTTAAAGTAATAAGCATGTCTCCTTTAGTTATAAGCATGACCATGTCATCTATGTAACGCTGACACTTTAGATTAATGGTGTGCCTGGTGTTCGACCCTGACTCAATGTTGACACATTTAGTTGTTTTTATTTCTTAAATTATTACTAGTGTCTACGTGTCAGTGTCTTGTTCGGTGCTTGCACAAACTTGTATTCATGATTCATAGAAGATGATACATCAAAATTTTAAGAGAATGTTCAATAGAAGATATTGCATACAAATATCTTTACTTGCATGTAATATTAGGTTTTTTCCGTAGAATCATTAATAGTGTGACTTAGGAGTGTTATGTATGCAGACCCTTTTTCTCACATTCCCATATCCATTTATATTTTTCCCTTATCTAATTAATATATGTTGCCCTGTTACGCAAGACAATTGTTAATTCGTTCCCCCTTAAAAGAAAAAATGTTAATTTTGAGTCAAAAAATACTTTTATTATCTTAATCAATACCTGTTAATATTGAGTCAAAAAAAACTTTTAAATATGTTTACTGAACTAGAATTCTTTTTATGTTCTTATTGTTCGAAATGATATTTTACTATGACAATTAATATTGTGAAAAGTAACAAAGTAAATTATACATTTCCAAAACATATGACAAAATTAATAATAATTGATCAAAAAGAGAAGAAAAATGATAAAACCAATTTTCACACAATAATCTCCCTTGCTCCCCCTCCTTCTCCCTATGTGTCCCTCTCCCTCCGTCTCTTCTTCTACTCTCTTAACCTAATTGTCACCATTTTTTCTTCTTGATCTACCGGGTAGTTTAAGGTAAATCTTGTCTAAAATTCCTATTTCAAATTGTTTTGTTTTCTATTAGTTAAATAAGTGATTTCTACTTATATTTAGTTTTCTTTCGCAATTTTTCTGAGTTTGTCATCTTATCGCAACATTGATTGTTTAATTTCCTGGTGTGGTTTCCCCCATTTTGAGGTTGTGTTCATTTCATTTAGACTCGCAGTTTGTTTTAACTTCCCTTCTTGGTGCAAGTTTTCTTTCAATCTTCCAACAAAACTTGGATTATCATGCTCTTGTAAAAATGGGTTAACACATTAAAAAAATTGATCTCGTGATGAATGATCTTGATACCATTTACATTGAGTCAAAGTCATTTGTAAGCTTAAACATTTTCTTATTTTAAGTTATTAAATTTAACTCAAATGTACTTAACAAAAAAAAAAATTAACTCAAATGTTGAAAATTTATCTGCAAATTCTTATTATTTTTAACAACTTTGAATTTGTATTGTGTTTAACTACTATATTTATTTGAATGAATAAAAATAGTTTCTTTTGGTAAAAAAACAAAAATCACTGCAATTTATGATTTCAACAACTATGATTTGTGCTTTCTTTTCTCCGACTTCTTTTAATTTAATTATGTTTAGTTGTCTTTAGATTCACAAATTTGGGCAGTATATTTCAAGGATCAGTCAACTTATCATGCAGTCAATGCAATCAAATCCTTTCATCACCGGCGAATTGCATTGGATATAACACCAATGATGACTAAATATCATTGGCGAATGTATGTACTCCGTTTCAAAAATAGTTGAATGCTTTGCACGTTAATTAAAAAAAATGAGCATCACTAATTTTAAGAAAATATAATGTTCTGAATTCTGAAACCGATGCTCCATGTTTAATACCAATCATTTAAACTAAGTTTTGACCGAATCGATCCTTCAAACACAACTCTAGTATATATTCTCAACTAACACAACTGAAATGGGTGAAACATGGGGAAGTTTTCACCCACACACTGAAGCAGCAAAGACCACATAAAAGTACACATGTACCGGTAGCAACAAATTACTCTTCATCATGGATATTTTTCAAATTTGATGTTGTAATATGTCTCAGTGCGGCCAACTCCATTTGTCTGTGCAGGAATTACGTTATGTCCAAATTAATATCCTGCTGAAATATAAATACAATAACTAATTTGGACAAATATAAAAACCAAAAATGAATCTTGGAATTTTAGTCAGCCTGGTGGTAACCAGTGAAAAACTAGTTTCTCATTGTAAAAGATGAATCACAAAGCACAAGGTAGTCACATTCTAACAGCGAAGGAGTATCCAGCTGTTTGAAAACCATATAAAAAGATAGCATTATTTCTTCCAAGAATTTAGAGAACGTGTTTTTTGGTTAAAATTGTTAGACTCCGATGATTTTTTCAAAAGAGAAAACACTTTTGTTCGGCACACCTCAGACTGAGCTCCCCCAGGCTTTCTACCCAAAGTACGAGACCACCGAGGAAAGGATTGTGCGCCAAATCCCAATCTCTCACCAAATCCATGACCTCCCCCCCCCCCCCCCCCCAACTATGACAACCACTAACCCACTCAGACATTGCAATGGGAAGGGCAACCCTTAGCCATCCCATGAGGTGCCCATCGCAAGTCGCGTGATCAACCAATTGGTCACCACATAAGAGGCTACAAAAAGGCAAGTTGAGGACTAAAATAAACACCTAATAATTTGGACTGCAAACAGAGATCAATTCTTGTAGCCCTTAGGCATAATTCTTTGTTTTTGAATGTTGATTTCGCCTTAGAACCCCAATTTTTGTGCATTAACAAATACTATCATTATGTTTATTCAGCTTAAAATTTTCTTATAGCCTATCCAATGAAAACAAAAAACAGTAAAACCTTGTACTATTTTAGATTGAAGTATAATGCCAAATATTGACATTTTTACTTCAACCATTTGAACAATGCCCTAATATCTAAATTTATCAGATGACCAGAATTATACGCTAAAGAAGCAAGCAGGACCATCATGTGTGACACAAGTTACCACTAAAAAGGTTGGCCATGAAAAGTCATAGCAGCTTGACAAGAGAAAGATGCAAGGATAGACTTTATGTATTATTTACCTCAAGTCAAAATTGTGGTGTAAATTTAAAGGCTATTGATCCTTCCCACGGCAATAGTTTTTCCTGCAGGACAGAGTGATGTGCTTTCAGCATAATTACAAGGAGCATAGTTGGACAAACAAAAAAAGAGACATCATCTCTTAAAAATAACCTTCAGTGCGAAGAGTGAATCTCCCAAGTTGTGGAAATTCAGAGAATTTCTCGATGCATATGGCGTTATTAACCTGCAAGAACATTTCCAAAACAAAATCAGATGAAGTTTAATGATATTGAAAATACAATAATAAATGACCATTCCATAAGCAGCTAATTCCTCTATCTGAAACTCAACAATCATCCCACATGATCATCATAAGTTTAAATAGTTCAACATCCCTGGAAATCCCTAGTAAAGCAATATAATAATTTGTTAAACCAAATTTACAATGGGGCATGTACCTGAATTCGGCACACAACACCTGCACCATTTTTCACAAAGAGAACTTTCTTTTTCATAGGCTTCCTTGTCTTTGGATCAATTTGATGTATGAGCTCAATAACCTCACATTCTTCAACTACAGAGTGGACGTGCAGAATAGCCTTGTACCCAGCAGTAAAAATTGCCTAATTTTATACAATAGAAGTTCTAGATCAATAGAGAGAAATTTTGTAAAGAAACAAATGCAAAGAGAGAGAGGATGAATAAGTACATTGTCCAGCAATTCAAGAATTTGCAGCTGGGCAACAAACTCAGTAACAGCTGGTATTGGATTTGCTGAGAACAGGACAAAAAACACAAAACCAATTAGCAAATGCATAACCATATAAACACAACCATAATCTAAAGGTAAAGAGTCCCACAGGTTGAATTGGCTAGGACGTGTGTGAAGGGAAAATTGGAAGAAGGTCCCTTCTGACACCATTGTCGAATGAATGTCAACCTACCAGAATTTAAGCCTAGGCTCCCAACCCAACTACTAAAAAGAAAAAAGGTCTTTCTTGCTTAAAGAAAACTGCAACAACATGATACAATAGTAGCGTGTTTGAACATCTCATGCCATAGCAAACTATTTATTCTATATGAAGACTTGCCTTTAAAAAAAAAAATTGGGGAAGGGGATACAAAGACTGACCTTAATATTACATGCAGAAGTAATAAATGAACCAGGAGACAGGCCACTAGTTTTTACATACTACATGTAATATGATCGTGAAAAAGCATCCACATTTTAAGTGCTTAAATGGGTCCCACGTTTACACATCGCTCATTGTTATAGTTTTGTAATGTTAATACTTAATAAGTATCAAATCTCTCCAGCTCAGCACCTCACAAAATAAATATAAATGGGTCCCACTATGGATGCTCTAACATTTTAGGCAGCATCTTTCATTCAATTAAATTTCTTTTAAAGTAGTCACAAAAATTTGCTAGAACACAGTACAGCAAAAGCTCACCAGTACTAGACAGGACAAACCCAGATAATATGTCTTCTTCTTCAACACCGGATACTCTAACCCGTAAATTTTCACCAGGTCCAGCACGTTTAACCCGAGTCTCATCAATATATATAGCAACAACTTTCACATGATCCTACAGATTAATATGCAATCACATTCAGATGGGGATCAAAAGCAGTAGATAAGAAAGGACAAAGTTCATAATTGCCCCAAAAAATAAAATAAAAGATAAAATAACCAACCTTATTTGGCATAATCAACAAGGAATCTCCCTCACGAATACTGCCAGATTCCACTTTTCCCATAACAACAGTTCCCATGTCTTTGAATTTGTCGAGTATAGGCATCCTATGAGAACCAAAAATCCAACCTTATCAAAGTCAAATTTTTAAAAATGCACAAATACATATACATATGTGTTTGCGCGCGCTTACATACACACACACACATGGACCTTTAAGAGGGGTCAGGAAGTAACCAAATATTAAGTTCAAACACATCGTACCTGAAAGGACCATTTGGATCTCGTAGAGGAACCTCAATGGCGTCAAGAGCTTCGAATAGGCAAGGACCATCCCACCAAGGACAAATCTTTTTATCCAGTCTTGTTTTTAGGTTTGCACCAATCAGCCCAGATATAGGTAAAAACAGGACATCTGGTAAATAAATGACAATACTTAAATAACAGCAACAATAATTTCCCTTCACAACAACCAAACTGGTCAAGCCTAGTAAATAATAAGATTATTTACCAGAAGTTGATTATAAAAGAGATCTTTCTTTCACAGACCAATTTTTTACACAAACTTTTCTAAAAGCCTACCCCAAAGACCTATGTTGTCAATAATGCCGCAATAACAGAATAGCATAGCAGTGGTAGCGTTTGGCATGACCTTTTGGCCTGTGAGCCTCCATCAGCAATAGCTGTTGTTGCGACCGCTAATTGCAGCAAAATTGCAAACTGCTATCACGTCCACTATTAGGGTTTTGGGGTGAAGTTCCTCAAATCCTTCTATTTTAAAACTGTTGTCATTTTGTAAAGGTATAAATGTCAATTTGAACCCTTTTGGCCAAGACATGGCTTGAAGAATGGGGCAAAAAGAAACTTGTGTGGCAGTGACACAACCTTAACACTCCCAAATCTCAGTCCTTAACTGCTGAAAATCAAGCTGTGTTCACTTCATTGCTAATTAGAGGTTAACCAGATGAGAGAAAACAGTTCCTTATTTTACTTAAAATGAATCTTCATTTCACTGAGATACACTAATTATATGAACTAGTAGAAGCCCAACTTCTTGTAGGAGGGTATCCTACTTCTATATATATAAGATATATCAACCATATCAATAATGAACTATTTTTGGTGTTCTTAGTTTGGATTTCTAAATTACAATAATATATATTTACCGTATTTTCTGAATATTTTTTATACATGTATATAAATGTATCACATCATATATTTCTTGAGGATCGTTCAGGAGAACCTGAGTTTGATTCCTAGGTGGAACAATTCTTGGCGAGGCTTTACTTACCTCCTGGCCGAACTCCGGACTACTACAGGGCCCCTTCCCCTAGTAGTAACAGAACACACACACACATTTCTTGAGGAACAATGTATCAACGTATCGGATACGTATTATATCTGATACTTGTACTGTGCCCATGTATAATAATTAAAACCTAATAGGACAGTAAGTCAAAAATAAAGTTCCAGCATACCTTTCTTCACATTGTAACCCGATTGCTTAAGAAATGGTATCATCTTCGACTCAATTTCGTCATACCTAGGGCACAGAAACAGAAAATCCATTACAATTGTAATAAAAACACTTGGAGTTGGTGTTGAAGCCGAGTTCAGAGTACCTTTCTTTTTCCCACTGCACTGTAGGATCATCCATTTTATTAACAACAACAACCAGTTTGGACACGCCCAGGGTTTTCGCAAGCTGAACATGTTCACGGGTTTGACCACCTTTCTCATATCCAGTTTCAAATTCTCCCTTTCGAGCAGAAATCACCTGATTGATGCAGCATAGAGATACAGACAGAGACATATCATCAATTGGTTGTCAAGAAGCATCTATTGATGATCAATAAAGTGTCACACATCATAGATCAACTAACCAATACTCCAATATCAGCTTGAGATGCACCACTGATCATGTTAGGGACATAACTCTTATGACCCTGTAGAAGCATTGCAGTTTATAATAAATATTAAATGGTTGCTCTTGAAATAAATTGAATTAGAAGGGGGGAGAGAGAGAGAGAGAGAGAGAGAGAGAGCAAAAATTGACACAAGCAAAGGTGGCCAAAAGAATACGTCAAACCAGAATAAACAGGAGACCATTAACTATTCAAAACTATAAATTGGAGTGAGTACCTAAGTTTGTCTTTGAAAATTTAGGGTGCTAGCATGTTCGGCCCTAGAAAATAGAAATTGACAAAAATGTCCCTGAATTTGTAAGCTAGTCATTTTAGTACATGTTAGATTCCATTAGCATCAATACTTAAAAATCAAATAAGCTCCTGAAAATTACAAACGAATGACATATCGTTTTCATATTCGTTAGCTAATATTCAAAATGCTATCTAGAGGGTAACATGTGGCTAAAATGACCAAACATTGTGCAATTTCAGGGACATTTTTGTCTACTCCCTGGTGAAGTCAAGAAAATATATTTCTTTAATTTTATGATCAAAGAGTATTATGCTAGAATATATCAAGCATCAAAAAATAAATGGAGAAGTAACCCTTAGAAGCGAGAAGAAACAGACCATAAAAAGAAAAAAGAAAAAAACATCAACTAAGCAAAGCTCCCAAATTGATACTCCAGAACCTAAATATAAAAAATAATAATATCCAGGACGGCTTGGATTCAACTTGGTAGAGCTCGTTTCAGCTCAATAGAGTGGAGTTCTTTCATATTGCTGCCCTGTTGGGTTTATTGCAAACTTGGGACGTGTTTTGTTCATGATTTCTGGTGCTTTGTATTATTTATGTTGGGAGCTATGGGGTTGAGATCTTTCACCTCCTTTGGAGATGGGTTCACATTAGGATATTAGATGCGTTTGTGGAGTCAGGTTCTACTACAACTGAAGTTAATATTCTGTCCACCACAGAGCTTTATCACTTGGTTGTTGCATGCTGGGCTTCCTAAAAAACGCGGAAACCATCCTCAAACTTGTAATTTCATGCAAGTCTATATAAAACTCTGCAAATCTACCCGAGTTTACACTGAAATGATTTTGTAAGCGAGTACCTAGAGTTGAAAACTACTATGATTCTGAGTAAACACAAGAGACTGGTAACCATCGTCATTGGTAGGGGAAAATTCCTAAAAGAATAATGACACAAATACTCACTGGTGCATCCAAAATCGTAAACCTCGATGTCTCCGTCTCAAAATGTGCTCTTCCAACTTCAACTGTCTTTCCCTGCAATCAACACAACATTATCCTGATTATATATATGCATGGATATATAATTAACAAGTAAAAATGAAAACCACATTAAATAAAATGAGATATTTAAACTTCATCAGCAGATTCATTCATACCTTTGCCCTCTCTTCCTCGTTTGTGTCCATTATGTAAGCCATATACCTATCATTTAAATTTCAAATCATTAACTAGAATCAACAGATGCATTCAAGCATACACATTCAGCTAAATTATCCCCAAACCAAAAAAAAAGTTGGCCTAACATAAAAAATAAAATAAATAAATAAAAATGAACAATATGACCGCATCCTACACTTTCATAGTTTGAGTGACTCATTGTCAAGAAAACAAAGCTTGACGAGTCGGTTGAACAAAGAACAACACCTGTTAGGCCCACACTTAAGCGATAAGCCCATTAGTAATCGGAAGGAAATAACAAAATGGGACAAGTGGAAAAGAGGGAGTGAGAGAGAAGAATCTAGAATCAAGAGGATATAGGCAGAGAATTATATATATAAAGGGAGGCAAATCCGAAAAGGGTGGAAAATTAGGAATTGGTTTGGGGTGATTTTCGGCTGAGTAGAGAAGTTGGTTCTCTCTCTTAATTTTCTTTATCTTTTAATTGATATTATCCTTTTTAATTTACCATTTCTGCAAGGAGTATAACTCCAATCCATGGTCCATTTTCAGTGTTAATACTATTTTCCCATAATCTGCTTGCAGTGTAGCTCTAGTATATACAATATTACATTTGTTCGGTTCCTATTAACACCACTTAGCCGATTCATTCAAGTCAAGTGAACCAAGAAGTTACAAACCAGTCTAAGAAATGATGAATTGGTTCTGAACCACATTCATCCACACTAAATTGGTTAGTAGAAGAAATAATATAGCAAAATGTTTGCAGTTGGGCAATACATAAGGAATCAAATAAGCAACCCGAACCACAACACCATGACTATCCTTTAGTTACAATACTCCTACTATTATATTTATATTTCATCATTATACAAGAACAACAAAAATCCTTTCCCACTAGCAGAGTTGCCCAACAAATGACACCGTATATTCGAAGACATAATCCTGTTTGTACCCAAAAAAAACATATATTCCAGTTCAACCACAATAAACCATAGATGAACCTCTCAACCGTGAATCAATTTCTTCATAAGTTTAATAAAAGCCCTGATTGTCAAAACATGTTGAAAGCAACACCTAGTCTGTGTGAAAACAACATAGACATAAACTATAGAAGAATGGTTCTAGAGAAGATGGCAGGCAATCGTCAACAAATGTGTGTTCGGGATTATTTTTTTGGTGAATGTGTGTTCAGGATTAAGGAAAAACCTGATGATTCAATAAATAAATGCAAAGCTTGGTTGGTGGCTAAAGGGTTTCATCAACATCTTGGCTTTGATTTCTCTAAAACCTTTCATAGATTTTTAAACCTTTCACATTCATGTTGATGGTATTAAAATTACTGATAATTCACTAATCTCTGTTAGGAATTGATCTCTAAGCTTGTCACTGATCTCTATTAGGAATTTGATCTCTAACCCTATCTCAGAATTTTTCCTGAGACAGTTGAATCTCTAGAGTATTTACTTGGACTTCAAACCAAGTACCTTCAAGATGGTTCTCTGTTATTCTCTCATCAAAGTATATTCAAGACTTACTGAAGAAAGCTCATGTAACATAAGCAAAGGGAATCTCAATCCCATGGTTCCCAGTAGTAAACTCTCCAAATTTGGTGAAAATTATTTGCAAAAACATACTCTCTATAGATCATTGTTTGTCCCTTGCAGCATGCCATTATTACTAGAGGTGGAATCTGTATTGCTGTTAATAAGCCATGTCAGTTTTTTCCCCATGAATCGAAAGAGCGTTAAAAGGCTGTCAAAAGGATCATTAGGCATCTAAAAGGAACTATCAACCATGTTTTGCTTTTGTAGAAGAACCAGCCTCTTTTCCAGCCTGCTGTGATTTGGATTGGACCACTGACCGAGATGACCGCAATACTTAACGTGCCAGAATCTATTTTGGTCCTGATTAAAGTTTCTTGGTTGACGGTCAAATAAACATGCTTTAGTAGCCAAATCCCGTACTGAGACATACAGAGGCTTAGCTAACACAGCTGAAGAAATTCAATGGATGCACTCCTAACTCCTTGAGCTTCAGATTCTTTTCAGCACTCCACATATTCTACGATATTCTGAATACAGTGTTATTGTCACACAATCCCCTGTTCTTCATAATAGAACTAAGGACACGAAGCTTGATATATTCTTTGTAGTTCTATTCAAAGGCTTCTTAATGAATCACAATGGGCAATGATTGCTTTGTTAACAGGACATTCAAAATGCATCTGTTTGTTGTGATCTTGAAGAAGTGATATACTGGTTTGATGCTCAAGGGATGTCAGGTTTGGTGTGTAAGTTGAAGCCATCTCTATAAGTCTAAAATAATCTCCTCAAGTTATGTTGGGAAGTTTGGTACTTGTGTACATGTTTGGTTGGTCCAAATAAAGAAAAGAGGTGATTGAGTTTGCTACATGTTTGGTTTACATTTCCATTAGCGCAGCAAAAAGTTAATCCTTCGAGAAAAGTCATTTGGGGGCATTCAAAACCTAGACTGAACAAAATTCTAGATGGTCCGATTTCAACCTGAATAATTTATCTAACTGGCAGGCCGCCCAATTCCAGCCACAAGAGGTTGATTGGCCCAATTTCAGTCGAATAAATTTGCGCGGGTGGGCCAGATTTAAGCAACCAGGATGATGCCTGATTTCGAATCACAGTTATCAGGCTGGCCAGGTTGTTGTCCAAAAAGTTGTGTCAGACTGATTTTGGCCCAATAGTGTTTTTACTGGTCCGATTTCAGTACAAACGTAATTGGGTTGGCTTTATAACCTTGTGCAACGAAACTTAACCATATATCAGTAAACCTGTGAACTGCAAGAAGAGGGTAAGACCCTGTGTTGCAGTAAACCAGACCAATGTACAATCATAACTCCTACTAGTTTTAAGAAGAGCACTGCCTTAATGACAAAAACAACTAAACAAATATTGATTGAGGCAGCAAAGCAGAAATAAATAAATATGTCATCCACAAACAAGAAACGCTGATAAATGAACTTACCAGCTTTCTCTACTTTTGTCCTTGGCTTCTTTCTCGTATTTTTGGATCGTACGTTCATCAACCTGGCCACTGAGGTAAAGTATCTGGCCTCCTGTTGTAGACTTACCAGCATCTGTAATCAAGATGCAACTTATGTAACTCCTATCGTAGTTTGCAATCAATGTCTAAAGTATAAATATATATGATGCTGAAGAACAATAACTCAATAATATGTATTAGTTGCACATCTAACTAACTACCTCTTATACTCTTCCCCTTAGTAATAGTTCCTGTAACCCATAACTAACTAAGCCAGCTAATACTCACCTAGCCCTTATAGAATATACTTGTCAAAACCTAAGGCCCTGGTTGGGTTGCACTTGCCCATATCCGACTATTTTCGGGTCATTGAACTACTTAGCACATGCACATCTAACATCCATGTTTGTGTCTAAGTTCCATTTTTAAGCATATATAATACAGTAAAAAGAAAATACAAAAGTTTATATCTATTAAGTTGATTTATCTTCAGGTGTTTAAATCAGCTATTAGCTTACGACATAACCTCCTAAAGCATCTAAAAATCCATTAACAGTTATCATCTCCTATGCCCTACAACTTCAGACTTCCTCAGCCGTCTTAACTATGAATGAGGGTATTAATGAACATAATAAACTAGAGCTCTTGTTAATCAGATATTCAAATTGAAACATTGCAGCTAGGCCAATTTTATGAACTCTTGAACTCCATACACAACTCAGATCAAAATACATAAAGAATGTAGAGAATAGTGATGTAATTCAAGAATGTTATGATAATTATAGACCATCAAGACATAATTTCACAAGAGGGAGGGGGAGGAGGGGGGGTGCAAAATTTACGCCTTTAAATCCTGTAATCAGATCAGATGATACACATGACAGTGCACTTCATGAACAACTCCACACAACAATCGGAAGAACTCCTACAAATCCATAACAGTAAAAGAACCTTAAGAATTCATGAACTTACCCACATGACCAATAAATACAACATTTAAGTGTCTTTTCTTAGATATATCCACATCATCTTCTTCAACTTGCACCGGAGGAATTTCCTTATCTGTCAATACACATCAAAGTCATGGTGTCAACAACAGAAAAATGGAAATCGATGTCTTTGTTAGCCATGACCTGTTTAATTTTGATACAGCAATTCAAATCACAAGATAAAAATTATCACATAAATGAAAATAAAATACTTATGTGTTACCTTTTATCTCGGTCTTAATAGATTGTGCTTGAACCTCTTGCTTAGGATCTGAAACCACCAGGGTAAAATTCTTACTATAAACTCTATCATTAATTTATGTTATGGAATGCAGTGTTAAGGTAAATAAGATAGATAGCAAGCAACCAAGAAAACAACCTACAACAGGGCTGATGCAGTTTTCATTAGCCCTTATTCTAGAAGCAGGTAAAATTCTATTGCAAAATACATAAAATTACTTTCACATTTATTTTCAAATGGCTGGCGAGAGTTGAAGATAAGAGAGTGTAAGAAAAGTACAATGAGATATAGAAAAAGATGCATTGAGTTCCAAACAAACACTAACAAGTAATAAATATAAATTTTGAAACAAAATTAATAATACGCTCATAAATACAAGAATCTAAGAAGGAAACGCTAATGTATATATGTATTCCGGTCCAACTTCTCTAATATTTGTTGGTCCTCATAACAGGTAAAATTAAATTTCCACTTTAATCATTTTCTGAGTTTCTAACTGATTGTGTAAAGCAAGGGAATAAAAGGTGTTACTACGAGACACTTATCACTGTATGTATGAAGCAGAGGCAAATTATTCTAAAAAATATGAAGATAACTTGGCTGAAAGTAAATTTTGTAAATGAGAGCAAACACAGAAGTAAAAAAGTAAAAAACACAAAAATGGCAGAAACGGTATATAAATAGATAGTTATAAAGTATGACAATGGTACACATTGTCGTGAATAAGTTTTGTACCCAAAGGAAAAAAAAAAAAAAAAATCAACCACTTCCTACCAACCTTCATCTGCATTAATAGATTCCTCGACTTCTGAAAAAAAGAGAGCGAAAGAAACACATGGTGTCATGAATGAGTTTATAACCCATGGGTAAAATACCAAAAAAACAAACCATTTTCTTACTACCAACCTTGATGTGTATTAACAGATTCCTGGACTTCTGTCTTTCCATCATCTGGACTTACAACTCCATTGTTGTCTTCTGCTATGTTTACATCAAAGATTGGATAAAATGACTTTTTTTCAGACAAATTGGATAAAATGACTTAAATGCAACCAAACCACACAACCTTGATATAGTATAAAGAATATATAAAAAATAAATAAATAAAATATCATTACGCCTTTCAATTACCTGCTGACTCAAGCTGTAAAGAACGGATGTCCTCCTCGATATCTACCATTCGCCACAAAAAAAAAAAAACAAAGATATAAATTACCAATAATTAAATAAAAATGACAGAAAGATTCCCATTAACACCTCCAAGTTCGACAAAACCTCAAAGCACAATTACTTTAATTTAATTCCGGAAAAAGCATGAATTCTATCTCAACTTCAATTTTTCTTCAGAAACAATAAATGATAAAACAAAAATGCAAATCAAACCATACACCACCTCATTAAGAATCCATATAAACTGCAAATCAGCTCAATGTCACAGTAAATTTACTAAAAACTAAAATCCTAGACATGGCTACTAGCACAAAACCATTAAACGAAGCATAAAGCAGGTAAGTACTTCTAAAAGACACCAAAACTTATTATTCCTTCAAATTGTGTAGACCTAGCTAAAAAGTGTGCAAATTCAAACCCCACAAAACAGATAAACTAATTAATTTTCCCACAAACAATCCAATTTAGTGGAATTAAAGTAATAATAACGAAATTATACTATTATCCCTCCAATTCAGTGGAATTAAGTATAAGATCCCAAAGCAGTTTAAAATCTATTATTCCTCCAAATAGTGCAAACCTAGCTAAAAAATTTGCAAATCAGATCCCAACAAAACCAATATACTAATTAATTTCGACACACGAGGAATTCAATCCAACTCGCTGAAGTTAACCTCCAATAATAACGAAATTAAGCAATATCATTACTCCAAATTAGCTAAAAATTTGTCCAAATTCAAACCACCAAAAAAACGAATATACTTAATAATAACAAAATTAAGCAAATTCGCACCCCACGTCGATATACTAATAAATTTTCACATGCAAGGAATCAAACTCACAGAAATCAAACTAAAAATAACGAAATCAAGCAATATTGAATAAATAATAAGCAAATTCAAACCCCACAAAACCAATATACTAATTAATTTCCACACACAAGGAATCCAAATCAGTGAAATTAAACAAAAAATAACGAAATTAAGCAATACATATTGTATAAATAATAACTAAAACATAAATTAATCGTTATGAACCCTAATAATCACATTAACAGTGATTCAAATCAGCTCAATAAACAGAAATTAACAGTGATAAACACGGAATTGAAAAATCTTTGATGAACACGGTAATTCAAATCAGATTCATGAAGAGCGATGAAGAAATCGAAAACAGAAAATATATAATAAAAAAAAATTAAAAAAAAATGTAAAAATGGATATGGATATAGATGCGGTGAATTGGAAAGAGGAATGAAGATGATGAATTACCAGCCATGGATTAAGTGAAGCGAATCGAATGAAGATTGAAGAGAGGGAGAGAGTTGTTGTATGTTCTCTCGGTTGGGGAAGAAGGGTTTAACTGTGCGGTGGTGTGTGAGATTGATTTTGAGTAGCTTCTTTACCCTAGTTTTGTTTATTTCATTTTTTAATTGATTTTTGTTTTAAAATATTTTTTTTAGGCTTAAGACGAAGGAATACCAATACTAATTTCATTGCTCATTATCTTGACTCAGGACCGACTAATCTAGAAACGGTCCAAACCATAAATTGTTAATTTATGGAGGATTGAAATGTGAGGTTCTTTTTGCTTATATGATAGGAGAGAGAAAACGTTTGTTCACCTAACTCTATTGATTATAGCTTCATTAAAATCAAATTAATTTTGATTTGGGATGCGAGAAATCCATATCAAACGTCATTTCGAACATTTCATCAGAGAGTATAACACTTTTAAGTCTCAAGTTATGGTGGGATATCCACTAAATGTGTCATTCCCAAAACCAAAGAATTGTTAATTCAAAAAGTTACATTAAGAAAGTCATCGGGGACGTGAGAAACTCAACTATACAGACGTGAGAAACTTAGCTATACCGTGAATCCAAACAAGTCATTTAATTATGAGAAGCTTGATCTTGTGACTCTGGTCAAAATTGCTTCAACCATGATTTAAACTTTCATTAAATCTAAATAAATTGGGACATAAATTTAGTTCAAGTCTAAAAACGAGGTAAAAGATGCTCTCTTGTGATTCGGTTTATGAGCATATGGTTAATACAAAAAGTGAGAAAATTTATTGTGTTAGAAAATAGAGAATTTCAATTGGAAACATTAGTGGAGAAAGTGAAAGTTGTATGATGGGAATGATCAACGCTAAAAGGGTTTAAAGGATTCAATTTTTTGATATCGATGATGCTAGAGTCGTCTACATCATATTCGATTGATGTCTCGTTGAAATTAGGATGAAGCCTAGTTGGAATTCATGTAGATGTTTGTAACAACCTCTATTTTATTTAAACTACAATTGTATACGATTTATTATATGGTTTATTATATGTATGTGAGTGTGATCAATGTGAATTGGAGAGTGATAAAATAGTGTTAACTATCTACATTAAATAAGTAAATGGTCCCTTTAAATATACTAACATTTGATTTTAACCCCTCTAAAATATTTTTTAGGGTTTTGTTCTCTAAAAATTTGGCAATTCATGCAATTAGTCCCTGAGGTCAACTGCTCTAGAACAGTTTTGATGTGTCAACTCCTCTTGTTCATTGGTTTTTAATTACTGAGTGGTTGAGGAAGGTTGAAGGGTGCAAGAAGGAGAGTTCATCTTTAACAGAATTCTTTTGAATGATGGTAAGGTTTGTGGTGGTGATAATGAAAAGTGTGTGAGTTGTTTTTGTTTTTTAGGGTTTTTCAGCTTTTCTTTTCGATCCTTACTCGTGTTGATCTTATATATGGGTCCATCTCCGTTGTTGTTAGCTTGTGCCGGTTTTGGGTATTCAATTGGCTTATGACTTGTTTCTGGGTTGTTCTTGGTTGTGGGATGTTTACGAGCTAAGCCCTATTATAATCTTGTATGTTTGTGTTACCTATCCACATGTCATCTGCCTTAAGGATTTGTTTTTTGGATTTTGGTGGCCCAATCGCTTTTGATTTGAGATCGGGAGTTAGTTAGTGTCTAGTTCCAAATCTTTGAGTTGATTATGGTGTGTTCTTCGATAGGCCTAGAGTTAAGGAGCGCCTTCATGATTTGTTAATGGAGGCATGTGAGATTATTGCTTTTAAATCGATATCAGGAGTTAGTTTCTTGACTAAAGTTTTTGGGCTTGATATGATGTTTTCTCCAGCGGATCAGAGGTCGAGTGGTGACAGAATCCGAAGGAGTGTTGGAATAAGTCATTGTTCATGAGTTTATTTGGGCTCATATGTGGTGATGAGGAGTTGAGGTTCTTCTTTTAGGCACTTTGTTCAGTTGGATGGTTTTTTTGGAGGGATTATGGGGAGCAACAATCGGTAGGTGATTGGATTTTGTTTCGCGGGTTACTCACGAGGAAGGGTGGGAGTTTGTCTTTGATTTAGGTGTTGAATATGGCTTTGGTTGTTATATTTCTGATTGGTGTTTGGTAGTAGAGAAATAAAAATTGTACAACCATTTTCTAACAATTTTTTGACAACTTTCTGTCTCATACTCACATTATCTTCTTATTCTCTTTTTTCCTTTTCTCTCTCTATTATTTTTGACCAATCAAAAGAGAAAAAACTAAAGTTGTCATGAAAGTTGTACCAAAGAGTTGTACAAATATCACTACTCTTGGTAGTATGCTTAAGTTTAGGTGGTGTCTGTATTGATGTCGTAGTGGTTTTCTGTTAGATATTCCACATATATATGACGCATTTGTTTCATAGTTTTTGACTGTCGGTCTCTGTTTGTCTTGTATAAAGGTTTGATTATTAAAAGACAACTTACACCATACGGATATTTTAGAAAATAAATAAGAAAATGGCACGACCAACGATGAATTGGTCCAACTTTAAAAAAATAAAATTAATTGGTCCAAATAATATAAGATTTGAACTCTTTAATCAAGTGGTCTTACATTCAATCCTTGTGTCTTGTGTATGAAGAAAATTTGGTTATGAGGGGAGAACCGACATTCTATACCCCTCAGGTTCTCTAAGAAAATTAATCATGGTTAAACGATAGAAAAACCTTGTGTACCTATAACATAATATTAAGAACACAATAATATAATTTAATTGGAGGGGAAATTGTTATTTTTATAAGGGTTAATACCACTTTTCGTACCTGTAATATAAGTGAATTCCGGTTTTAGTCCCCGTAAAAAAAAAGTTTAGATTCTGTCCCCAACATTTCAGATTCTTCTACTATTTGTCCCTCATTTAAACCAGTCAACAGAATCTGCTAATGTGTCCATCTGATTGTATAATAATAATTATTTTTTCATTTTTTTTAATTGGTTTAAGATGCCATTTGGATTAAAATGATTTTTAATTTTAAAATTAAATTTTTTTGAAGAAAATTTTTAAAATTAAATAAAAACTGAAGTATATTAAATAAAAACTGAAGTATTTAAAATTAAATTATCCAATTAAATTCTATCTTCTTCTTCTTCTTCTCCCGAGCGTTCTTCTATTTCTTCATACTCCTCTAGCAGGTTCTTCACCTTTTATAATTCACCAAGGCTTTAAATGGTTAAACACACAAAAACTCTATTCAATTTCTCAGTCAGAACCATGACCCCTCACTTCAAACAATAACCCCACAAATTGAGTAATCTGTTGCGATGAAGCTCGTGATAAAATGTTGTTCAAAAATTGAGTAATTTACAAGAACATAACAAAATGGAAAAATATAAAGGGAAGAAGGAGAACCAGAAAACAAAAAACTACAAAGAACTCAAATTCTGAACTCTTAAACAACAAGAACAAAACACAAGCTCCAAACCCACATCTCTTTAACCCAGATTCACAATCATATGCAAATATAAAATGTGGGGTTTTCAAAACAAAACACCATCAAATCTAATGCGAATTTAAATGGTTAAATTATGAATTTTGAAGGGGAAGAAAATTAGAGTTTAGAATCAAAGTTTGGGGCTTTTGATGTAAAACATAAATTGGCAAAGAATATACACTTGAGTAAAAAGACGAAGGATGATGGTGAGAATAGTAGGCGAAAGGCAATATGATGTCATATGGGTATGAGTTTAAGGTTAGGGATTTGAACAAAGTTGACATGGAGATAAAGATGTAAGAAGAAGGGGATGGATGAGAGGAATGATGAAGAAGATGGGAAGACGCTCAGTGAGAGGGAGAAAAATGAGAGGAATGATGAGAATGTTGATTTTTTTTTTAATTTTTTTTTATATTTATGTTTTTGAATTTTAAATAATGAAATAATTATAAATTTATGGTGGATTAAAAAATATTAAAATTACACAGTCAGTGTAACATGTGGTCAGATTCTGCTGACTGGTTTAAGTGAGGGACTAATAGTGGAAGAATCTGAAATGTTGAGAACAGAATATAAACTTTTTTTTTTACAGGGACTAAAATCGGAATTCACTAATATTACATGGACCAAAAGAGGTATTAACCCTTTTTATAATTGTCAAAGCATAAACTTATAATAAGTTTTTATTTTTTGGAAGGAAAACTTATAATAAGTTTATCGGTATGTATTAAAAAAGAGAGTTAATTAGTAGTATTATTTTTACAATTATATTTTTGAGTTTTTTCCTCTCTATGTATAGCAGTAGTGTAAAAAGAAATGATAAATCGTTTAAAACCCTAATTCATCTTCTTCACTTTCAACATGTGAGTGGGTTACAGAGGTTCGCGACCCAAGTTCTTCACCTTCAATCGCTACTTCATCTTCGGGTTCGGCGCTTTGAATTTGAGAAGATGGAGAAATCAATTGCAACTGAATTACATCCACAATGACATTGCACTTTCCATTCTCTCCAAATTGCCTTTAAAATCTTTGAAACGATTTAGTTGCGTACGCGGATCATGGTCTCGCAACAATTTCATGTCTAGCAAAGATGATGATGGTTCATGTCTCCTCCTACAACAGACTCTGCCATATCCATGTGATCATCGTCAGGTGTTGTATTTGCTTTCTGGTGAGAGATTTGAGAATAAAGTCAAATTAGGTTCGCCACCTCCGTTTAGAGAGTACGACCCTGGTTTTATATTGGGTCATGTTATTAATGGAATTGTTTGTCTTTACCATAGTGGTACAAATGTTGTATTATGGAATCCTACTAATGATGAATTTAAGGTCCTTCCTGAAAGCCCTACTAAGTTAGAGCCCTCGGTATGTTATGAGATTGAACTGGAAAGGCTTCATGGATTTGGTTATGACCGTGTTAGAGATGACTATAAGGTGATTAGATATGTTCATTATGAATTAAATTTATCTGACTATGAAAGTGATAGTGACCATGAGAGTGATAGTTATTATGAAAGTGATGCGTTAAGTTTGCCAACCAGCGTGTCACGTGAGGATGTGTGGGAGATATACAGCCTAAGAAGTAACTCTTGGAGGAAACTTGATTTGGATATGCCTTGTGGTATGAGGACTAATGTAGGTGTCTATGTGTATTTAAATGGAGTGTGTCATTGGTGGGATGATGACGATGATGATAATGACGCATATTTGGTGTTGTTATACCCTCATTTTGGACCTAAAAATACTTATTCAAATTCCTCTGCTATTTTCTAATACTTTCAAATTCACCGTGTTTTCTACTGTGCTTCGGCTGCATACATTACTGCTTCAGTCTTTTAAATTTTTGCATAAGATCATACAAAAGGGTATTTTGGTCATTTCCTACAAAGGAACCCATTTTAGTCCCTACAATTTGTCCCTGAGTCTTGTCAATTTGTTTGCATAAATCATTGATCAAATTTTGTACAAAATCGTCTTAGTTTTGCATCTGAATCAGTTTGAGTCAGTTTAAGTCGTTTTTGGCCCCAGGGGCATTTTAGTCTTTTCACATCAAACAAATTTTGGGCAGAGAGGTATTTTAGAATACCTCATTTTGGTAGTTTGTTCGTTTTTAGTCCATTTTGTCAATTTTAACTGTTTCGCTTTACGTTGCATTTCAGATTACATTTTTTAACCAATTTTATTATTTTTGCATTTTAGTCCAAACATTTTTTAGAAATTGCAATTCAGTCCAAATATTATGTTTTTTTGCAAATTAGTCCCAATTCTCTTAGAAACAGTCAAATTCTTTAATTCTTTTAAAAACAGTCCAATTTTTTTATAAATTGCAAAAAAGTCCTATTCTTTTCAAATTTGCAGATTGGTCCAATTTCAAGTCCAAGGCCACGCAAGCAAGGTCAAGGCCACATGTCACTACCTCATTTGTCAGAATCACACTTGGCAGCCTATAAAAGGCCAGTTACTGTGCAAAGTGCCAACAGATCCATTCAGTACACGCCACATCACACAAACAATTCAGAGCTTTCTCTCTCCTTTCTGTTACGATCAGAATCATCACAAACCCAGAAAACCCCAAGAACACAGTGAATATTTCTCAAACCCTAGAACTTCCAGAACTGAATTCAAGCCAAATCCATGGAAATGGTGTTAGCTCTCAGAGATTCAATGAGGAATCTTCATCATTGAGCTAGTCCCTCCGCAATTCAAGCGCGAATTCGCCACCGGAAGCGGCAAACTCAAGCGCGATCACAGAGGAGTGAATTGAGAAGAAGAAAGAAAGAAATTTCACCGGATTCGAACCAGAGAAGAGGAGAAGAAACGATACCGGTTCATTCACAGAGTTCGAAGCCAAAAATTCAAAATCAAAAGCCAAATCCAAAGGAACGGCGAAGAAACGGTTCGAATCTCCGATCAAGACTCAGGTAACACCCAAATCAACTTCATCTTGTTAAAAAATCATCACAAATTCAGAACAATATGAATCCATGGAAGGTTCTAACCGTTCGGATCAAAACCCTAACCCTAACACATAAAATAATATGAAAAACAAGGAAACGCTCCAAGATTCGCAACGAGTGTGAATCGGAGTGAATCCTTGAAGTTTTACAAAGATTTCATTCAAAAATGCGAAAAAACCGAACCGTTCGAACCTATGAGCAAAATTCCGGATTCACGTTGATTCAACGGATGAAAATGATTTCCAAAGAATGATTCATGCTTAGGATGAAAGCACGAACGGATTAAGCCATGAACGAACCGTTTCTGAGCAAGATTCAAGAAGTTAGGTTTAGGGTTTGTGAAGAGAGAACGGCGGAGAAGAAGAGAGGAAGAAAGAGAAAGGTTTTGAAAAAATGAACAAAAACGGGTAAACAACCCTTTTATATACGCGTTTGGGTCGGGTTGACCCAAACCCGACCCACTCTCTTCTATCTCCGGCCGTTTGATTTAGATCCTGATGGATCTGGATCAATCCAACGCTCCTGGGGCGTTAGTTTGATCCGGATCCATCAGATCCGTGGGTTTGGGCCATGAACCCGTGGGCCTTAAGCTTTTGTAGGTTTTCTTGATTTTTCCTTGCTATATACACCTTTTTTCTTGCTGATTGAACCTCTGGCATGCTTTAATTTTATTGAATACTTTTGTAATTTTTCTATGGGATTCTTGGTATATTCTTGACTGTTTGATAATGATTTTTCATGTTAAGGTTGATAAAAATGATAGGGGTAAATTTCCTTTTTGATTGGTATGTTTTGGTGCTTTTTTGTGAATTTCTTTGTGTGATTTTTAGCCCAAATTCGTATCACATGATTCTAGTGCTTAGCTTTTGATTCTATGACGATTACCTTTGTTTCTTGATAGATTCATTTAATTTTGGCAGGTTTAATTTTCTTTTGTTCTGGTGCATTATTCTCAATCTTGTTAAACTTGAATTTTGTGATATTTCTCATTTTTGTTAAATTTGATTCTTGATTACAATTTTGTGATATTTTACAACTTTGTCAAATTTGATTCTTGATTACAATTTTGCGATATTTCCATTTTCTTGTTAAAATTGATTCTTGATACCAATTTTGTGTGATATTTTGCAATCTTGTTTAGTTTGATTCTTGATACCAATTTTGTGATGTTTTGCAATTATGTTTAGTTTGATCCTTGATGCCAATTTTGTGATATTTTGCAATGTTGTTTAGTGTGATTTTATGCCAATCTTTGTGATAGTTTACCATTTTGTTTAGGATTAGTATTTCATTACTATTTTATCTTGTTTTACTAACCACTTTACTCTATGTTTCACGCATACTAAGCATCTCATCTCATTCCCATTTCTTCCTTTAACCCCTTCCATGGAACGTTCAACTAATTCTCATGCAATGTTTAAGTGGATTACTTTTCTTTAATTTCATGCAAGATCATAGAATGTAAAATAGGACCCGATGTAAAGGACTATGGACTATAATGATGTACACCGACACATGCACCGACACACGCACACACGTTGTATGTCTATCGTTTAGGTGTATGTTTAGGATGCGCGATACTTAGAGAAAATAAATCTTTTAAAAAACAAATAACTTCCATCACTTCAAATATTTTCCAAATAAACCTTGGAGTCAAAACTCCAAAGGATTTTCCCTTTATTTTCTTAATCAAATCAAAATGCAATTAATTTCCAACTTTAACCGTTTTCATTAACAATTGAACCAACCAAATGCTTTCTTTTTCTTTTCAATTCTAATGCCTATACGGCCTCCTTCCCTTCTTCAAAATCTTCTTCAAACTTAAAAACAAAACCCACAAAAATATTTTGGAAGAGAACTACATGGAATTTTGATCCCTTAAAAGGGTATGTAGGCAAGAGACTCAAAATCTCTCCAAGTCCAATAAAAACAACCCAAAATCTTCTTTCTCTCATTCTTAAAATCAACCCCTCTTTTTTACAAATAGCAATAAAAGCAAAGCGTATACGTAAAGCATAGTAAAACGGTTCCTATAGGATACTATAGTCATTGCGGGTGCCTAACACCTTCCCGTAGTGAAATCAGCCCCGAACTTAGAATTTCTAAGGTTTTTTCTCGATTTTACCTTCCCCCCAAAAAATAGAGATATCAATGATTGAAAGGTTCAAATCTAATTAATGATTTGACACCCGAAAATCGCGATAACAGGTGTCATTAGACTTAAGCAAGGAGGTGGTTTGTATAACACCCATGCCTTCAACTAAGATTGTTAATTTTGTTTTTGGATCGGAGATGAGACACTTGACGGTGTTAAATGACCATATTGCTTTGATCTCATATTATGAACAGTTGGCTACTTTTCACATATCAATTTTGGGTGAAGTTGGTGTGAAGGAGTCTTGGACTAAACTCTTCACTCTTGGGCCCTTACCTGGCATTCATCATCCTATTGGAGAGGGAAAGAATGGGGATTTATTCTTCAGAAGAGATGATAACGTACTGGTTTGGTTTAACTTGAGAACCCAAATGATGGAGGATCTTTGTATTAAAGTACAAATGCATTGTTGTCAGGTAGTCGTTTACAAGGAAAGCCGTGTTTCCCTTGTAGGATGAAATGATTGATTATTTTTCTTTTTTAATCTCAGATTTCACCCTAGAGGTTTATGGCAATGGTTATTAAGTTTTACCTTGTATGCAAATTGGCTTGTCAAATTCCGCAAATCATAATTAGTTTCAAGACAAGTTATCGAATGATTAATGTATGAATCTTGGTTTATGGATTTTATTTTCATGTTTAATCTCTTTCTATTTGTGAATTGCTTATTTATTTCATTTCTAAGAATGATATTTTTCCTTTACTGAATGAGTATTTCATTTGCAAGAATGATATTTTTCCTTTACCGAATGAACTCTAATATTATGTAGAAATAATGTTTATTTGGGAACTTGATAAGCTACTAAATCGTATTCCATGATTATGTCATGCTTAATGGTTTGTACAAATAATCTGTTCATTGGTTTGTTAAATGCTTTAAACTTGGAAGGGCATCTTTTTGCTTATTGTTGGTAAAGTTCTACTGTGTTGAGATTGACAGTCTTCAATCACTTTTCGTTGTTTTCCAACAATCTGTCTAAAGGACTAAGGAGGATCTTTCATTGGTATAGGGTGGCTGTCCTTGACCTCCATAGAATGCATAAGGTTGTTCATAAGTGGAACAATCAACTTCTTTTTGACTTGTGCCACTTGAGAGAAGTTGTAACAGTCTCCAATCTGCTTACATAATGCATTGATATTTGATGGCATTATTATTAGTCCATGAATTTTAGGCAAAACAGTGATTTCAAAAAGTCTATATCCCTTTTGTGATGTTTTAACATGTCCTGCTACAACAAACTGAAGTTGCCATTCCTTATCTCTGTCTCTCTGCACACACATTCCTACACATTTGTTGTACACTAGTTAAAAACACAAGGGTGTTGTTTTGTTGTTTTTTATTTGCTTCTATTTCAGTTCCAATGCTTGTCTGTGGAGTGTCATTCTGTGGTTTTTCACTTTTTTGGTTGGCATATTCCAATTAAAGTGAGACTTTCATATGATTAAGGTACAAACAAACAAACAACTAATTAAGGTTTATAATGAATTTTAAGGTTAATATTTGATGGTTTGACCAACCAGTTCTGCACTAGAGAGACCTATGATTATTCACATGCCTTTGATAAGAAATCCAAAATGTCTAAAAATGTTACTTCACAACATGGTAGTACCTAATAAGGTTTCTGTAACAATGTGGTTTTAAATTCTGATTCTTATTCTATTAAATAGCTTTTAAATTTAAATGTAAGCATAAAGCAAACCCACTTGGGTTGACTTGGTGGTGTTGGCTTGGGACCTTGGAGTGTGTCTCAGGTTTGATTCTACCCGATGCCAATTTCGACGGGTTAGTCTAGCTTATTCCAAAAAATTGTAAGCATAAAGCAGTAAAAGTTTTTGTTTTTTTTTTTTGTTTTTTTTGTTTTTGTGGTTGTTGATAATAGTAAAAGGGTTTTTTATGTAAAGGGATATGCAAATTGTACTAAGAGACCTTGCAAGATGTTTGAGTGTATATGCTCTGGGAAGTTTAGTCCATAGCTTAAGGTGGCAGACATCTAGCTAACCCAATTTGTTAGTTAGTTAGGACAATATCTGTTGTATAATTTGAGTAATGAAATTTATAATTTTCAGTTTAATTCTTTTTAGCTATTCAACCTTTTGATTTAAGAGTTGTTATCCGTTATAGAACCTTAACCTTACAACATCCAGAAGAGCCAAAATCGGTATACACTGTCTAGTGAATCAGGTGTTCTGTTTTGTGTATTTGTTAACTCCAGGTTGAGTCTTCTCACTTTTTACTGTCATTTTTTACTGAATCTTTATTACTTTTCTTTTTCATTTTCATGACAATATCTGTTATATTCAACATTTTAGAGAAGGTGATTATAAATGATAGGACTTCAGGTTGGATAGGGGCTGATTATTAAATAACCATTTGTTTAGACTTCTAAGAAAGATCATATTTTCTTCTTCCATTCTTCTGTGTTTTTATTTGTATTTAGACTTTCGTATATACATTTTAGAATACAATGAGTCTTGTTAACAAGTGTCTTAAGGACATTGTTTAAGAAACCCACATAAGGAAATTATATCTTGAAAATACAAGTCAAGCATTTGTTAAAGTCAAAACCGTACAATTTCCAATGCAAAAGTTGCTACTTTTAGATGCTTAAACAATGCCCTTAGGGCACTTGTTAACATTTTCCTATATTATATACATATTTTACATGATATATGGTAAAAACATGCATTATTTATAACAAAACTTCAAGGAAATGAAATTAGGGCACTTCTACGGTGCAGTCAGGAAACTGACTTTTTTTGAAAAAGTTATTTTGTTTAGCCAATAGTATAATCGTTAATGTCATGTCAACTAGTAACAAAAAAAAATGCCATGTCAACCAGTGTCATGTCGTTGACCACTTTAAGACTAAACTTTATGCACAATATACACAAACACAATGGATTAAGGATAAGGGTATTATTTAATTGGTTACTATTCAATATGAACTAGTTTATGCATATGACGTACATTTTTTATTGAAATTTTCATGGTTTTTTACTCAACTCTGTCTCCTGCATCTTCCCTGATAGCTTTTATGTACAAGCTCTTTATGTTAAGTTGTTTATTAATCCTCAAAGTTTCTATACAGTTTCTATATTCTGTGATGTGAATGAAGCCTTGTCAGCAGTCTCAAGTAGACCTAAAGATTTCCATATAGCCATAGTGGAGGTAATGAACTTTCATTTTCTATATAAATGACAAATCGTGATGTAGTAAATTTGAAACTTAGATTTGTGTGGTTGTTGAAAATAAAATGAACATCTCTAAGAAGAAATGATGGCATTGACTTGTTAACTGCTGCCAAATTTCGTATCATAACTTTGTAAAGTAATATGGCTTCAATAATGTTATTTGTAACCACATGCATCCATCCTAATTGAAGGCGAGTTCAAGAAGTTGTGAGGGAGGCTTCAAATTTCTTGAGAATGCCAAGGACTTACCAACCATCGGTAAGTACATAAACCAAACACAAATTTTGTTGATCATAAGGTTAACTTTACCAGAAAAGTCATTATCATGACTTCACCATAGAATCTTCCATGAAATTAATATATAAATTAGGTGGATTATAATATGCACATGTAAGAAGATTATAATTTAGATCGTCAATGTTGTGACAAATTCAGGAGAATGCACTTTTATCAATTAAGAAGGAACTAATTGTTTGGTATTTATAAAAAGTGCTGATATATATCAATTAAGAATGAGCTTAAGGATTTGGGTAGAAATGTGGTTGTTGGTTATCATTTAACCATGGTTATTGCTTCATAAGCTCCCCCAATTCCCTAACAAACTTTAGGTATAAAAATATGAGAACTTTTTTTTTTTCTCATATGATTTTAAAAAACTACACATATGTTAGAAAGAACAATAAAAAAACGTTTTTATTTGAACTATGCTTTCAAAAGTTCTAGAGTGACCAAAGTTTAACAAATATTTTAGTATATAAATTAATTAATTAGAGGGTACACAGTCAAGTCAACGTGGTATACCATTTTTTGGTTTCATTCGAAGGGCCTACTGATAAGGAGAGGTTCTTGGACATTTGACACAAAAAGGTATCACTGAAGGTCTCGTTACTTGTTTGACGTCCTTTTGGTAATCAGCTTCCAATAAGGGATAATTTAGTTAGACATGGAATTCTTCTAACTGCCGATGAAATCCTCGGTTCTCTCATTCATCGACAGTTAACTGCCGTCGGGGATTTTCAGTCATTTACATGTGTTTTTCAGCTATTAATGATGTGTCAACAACATTTTTCAATCATATTTGTACGTGTTGGTGAGGCTCAACTTTGTGAATGAACTTTAGATGTAAGGATTGAACCTTGGCCAAGTCGGGCACGTTACTCCATAGTTCAACTACAATTACTTTTATAAAATAAGTTTTTCTAAAAAAAAAATCACTTAAGTTAAAATATAACATTGTCATATTAAAATAATTTCCATATAACATTTTAGAACATTTTATATTTTTAATCTATTTTTTCTTCATAAAATATATTTTGTTGTTTGTGAAGGTGTATGAAGTAAAGTTTTTAAATTTTATAAAAATGTCAATCCGATGAAACCGAATTAAAACAACTCATTTTTCATTGGTTGGATTTAATACGTATTTCGTGAGAAACTATTGCAAAAATCGAACCAAATTAACTTGACTAAGTCCCAAACTACTCATAGTCAATTTAATCACCAGTTGACCACTTTCACTCACTTTGAGATTATAAGTTGGCTCAAGATGGAAGAGGTGGCGACAAACACTAGTTATCTAATGCTACACACAACTAAGAAGTTGGGGTTAGAATTCAGATGAAAATACTCAGCCTTACTATAAACTACATTATACTATTGTTAAAGTAGTTAAGAATAAACCACAAATTCAAACTAATGTTTGAAAAAATAAACCAAATATCAAAAACATTCATCATCCAGTACTTGGATAATAATTCCTATGTATTCACCTGGCCATAAACATCTTAAGGCTGATATATAAAGCGACTAAATGCAATATCAAAATCATAAAAACAAATCTTCAGGAGACAGATGAAATTTTGGTAGTAATTGACAAAAATCTCAGCAAGCCAGATATAAGATTATTCAAGATTTAAATTACAAGCAGCGGGAATAACATATGAAATTATGGATATGCACAACCAAAAACTATGAATTAGCATCTATTACTTCACTGATGGATTTGTTAACATGTTTACATTGTTTGTGATCATGATATTTTATCTCTAACTTGTCCTGCATTATTGTTATATTCACATGATAATTCATATTTCTACTTCGTAGGTCTGAGCATATAGTAATCAAGAGCCCAAAATATATTCTAATGATAATTCATTTCTCTTGAATTTCTTTTGACATAATTTTTAACTCAAAATTTGTTGAAAGACACATCAAGAATCAAGTTCAGACTTTAAAATACTTACATGGATTATAATTAAGCACACTGTTCATAATTCATTTTTCTATATATCTAATCCTGATGCCATTATATGTTAAGGGGGATATTGATTTTAGGGATTTGATATCCAATTTGGGGATATTGATTTTTGGTTCATGGACCAAAGTGATCATTTTCTACTTTCACTATGTTCCCTGTGACAACTCATACTTCTTGTCAGCATAACACATGCGCCACATCATCACTTAACAATTTTTTTTAACGCCAATGACTAAAGTGATAACGGAAGTGTAGAGTCAGGGCTTATTTGCATTTAATCCTATGTCAGCGACCTATATGACAGCGAGCTGCAGAATCAAGGACTAAAGTGACTATTTGCTACTAATTTTATCTTGATGTTAAAATTTTTTGTATAAAAATCTAATCTTTTTTTTTTGTTAACATCTTTTCTAAATTTAGTTAAAAGGAATTGATAACTAATCAAAAGAAAATATTAGTAGTATTGTACCCAAAAATAAAAATAAGTACGAGTAAATAACCGACTCATATAGATTTGGAGTAGAAATTAATTTCGTTTTTCTATATAAGCTGATAGCGTAAATAGAGAACGAGAAATAATTTGAAAACCCTAATTGCATGTTACACCAATTGCTGCCGTGAGTTTGTCAGTGTTCTTCACATCAGACACTATCGCTCGCTACTGTGATGAAATCGATGGATTCTCTTTCAACTGAAAGGTCAGTAATCATATTCACGAAGATATTGCATTTTCCATTCTCTTGAAATTGCCTATATAAAATCTTTGAAACGATTTAGCTCCGTAAATAAATCATGGTCATGCTTATTTGAAAACCCTATTTTCATGACCATGTACCGCAACAGTTTCATATCTGATGCTTACGATGACGATGGTTCATGTCTCCTCCTACAACAGACTCTGCTTCTGCCAGTGCCATATCTATCAGATCTTCGTCATGTGTTGTATTTGCTTTCTGGAGAGGGGTTCGAAAATTAAGTCAAATTAGGTTTGGCCCCTCCGTTTAAAGAGTGTAAGAACTCTGGTTTTATATTGGGTCCCGTTATTAACGGAATTATGGAATCCAACTATAGACGAATTTAAGGTCCTTCCTCCAAGCCCGACTGAATTAGAACCGCCAGTACGTTATGAGAAGGAAGTGAAATGGCTTTATGGATTTGATTATGATCATGCTAAAGATGACTATAAGGTCATTCAATATGTACAATATGAATTTAATTTATCTGACTATCAATATTATGGTGATGATGGAAATGATAGTTACCGTGTTTCACGTGACGACGTGTGGGAGATATATAGCTTAAGAAGTAACTCTTGGAGGAAACTTAATTTGAAAATGCCTTATGGTCTGGCGCCTTATGTAGGAGGTGTCCATGTGTACTTGAATGGAGTGTGTCGTTGGTGGACTTATGATGATGATTATGATAAAGAAGCATTTTTGGTGTCATTTGACTTAAGCAAGGAGATGTTTTGTAAAACACTCTTGCCCTCAACTTTGATTGATAATTTTGATTCTGGATTGAGACACTCTAGACGTGAGATGAGACACTTGACGGTGTTAAATGACCACATTGCTATGATCACATGTTATAATCAATATGCTACTTTCCACATATCAATTTTGGGTGAACTTGGTGTAAAGGAGTCTTGGACTAAACTCTTCATTCTTGGGCCTTTCCCTAGCATTGATCATCCTATTGGTGAGGGAAAGAATGGTGATTTATTCTTCAGAAGAGATGATAACGTACTGGTTTGGTTTCACTTGAGAACTCAGATAATGGAGGAGCTTGGTATTAAAGGGAAAAGGCATTGTTGTCAGGTAGTCATTTACAAGGAAAGCCATCTTCCTTTTCTTTCAAAAAAAAAAAAAAGGAAAGCCATCTTCCCATTGGAGGAATAAATGGTTGATTTTTTTCCTTTTTAATCTCAGATTTCACCCTCGAGGTTTATGACAATGGTTATTAGGTTTTATGCAAAGTTGCTTGTCAATTGCGCAAATCATAGTTAGTTTTAAGACAAGTTATAGAACGATTGATGATATGAATCTTGGTTTATGGATTTTATTTTGATGTTTAATCTCTTTCTATTTGTGAATTGCTTTTTTATTCCATGATGCTGTCATGCTTAATGGTTTGTAGAAATAATATCACGTTCAATGGTTTGTTAAAAGCTTTAAACTTAAAGGGCATCTTTTTGC
This sequence comes from Medicago lupulina, assembly GCA_958299785.1. Classification (NCBI taxonomy): domain Eukaryota; kingdom Viridiplantae; phylum Streptophyta; class Magnoliopsida; order Fabales; family Fabaceae; genus Medicago; species Medicago lupulina. The sequence continues at coordinate 57,479,492 of OY283146.1, read as the reverse complement.
TTATTGTTGGTAAAGTTCTACTATGTTGAGATTGACAGTCTTCTATCACATTTCGTTGTTTTCAACAATATGTCGAAGGTAAGATTTCTCAATATGTCTAAGGAGGATCGTTCATTTGTATAGGGTAGCTGTCCTATACCAATGAATGATCCTCCTTAGACATGTTGAGTTTTCTTGAGAATCGAGTGTGGTATTGTAATTAGGTAGCATTTATGTATTGTTTAGTGCATTATGGTTTTGCTCAAACCAAAAGATTCTGCACACAAGCTTAAATATTGTGCTATTGTATCTAAATGCATTGAATTATAAGCTCATTTCAGTTAGCTGAATTAGAAGCTCTTGTGGATAAATCCAGGGTTATTCATCTACTTACAGACGTGCATTCCAAATAATAGAAATGACATGCATAATTATCTGTTATCTCCTAGTTGTTAGATGAATTTGTATAGGTAGTCAGATTAGGGAGAATAGGTTTTAGGGTTTGCTTATTTATTTTGGCTCAAAATTATTTAGTTGCAAAATTCTGTTCTTTTATTAGATTGTATACCAATGTTAAAGGTACAAACAGACAAACAGGTAATTAAGGTTTATAATGAATTTTAAGGTTACTATACCTTTGATAGTTTGATCCAACCAGCACTGCACTAGAGAGACATATGATTCATGGCGCATATACAAATTGATAACACTCACACATACGATTATTCATATGATTTTGAAAAACCACACATATGTTGGAAAGAACGATAAAAAAAACGTTTTTATTTAAACTATGATTTCAAAAGTTCTAGAGTGAACAAAGTTTAAAAAATACTTAACAAATATTTTACTATATTTCCTCAAAAATATATTTTAGTATATAAATAAATTAATTAAAGGGTACACATTCAGTGTGGTATACCATTTTTCGGTTTCATCTGAAGGGCCTACTGATGAGGAGTGTTTCTTGGACATTTGACACAAACATGTTTCACTGAAGGTCTTGTTACTTGTTTGACGTCTTTTTCGTAATCGACTTTCAACAATGGATAATTTAGTTAGATGTGGAATTCTTCTATCTGCCAATAACCTTTGGGTAGATGATTGTGATTTGGAGGAAACTGCAATGCACCTGTTCTTACACTTTGGTAATATTTGGCCTCTTATCCGTCCTGCTTAGTGGATCATTTCTTACAGTATGGACAACTTCGCGGGTCTTCAAAAGTTTTGCGGTCTTTATTACACCTCATATGGTTCGCAACTGTTTGGGTTATTTTGAAAGAACGAAACAATAAGATTTTTAATAATAACTTTGACCATATGCAGCTATCATTATACAAAATAAAGTTAATACCCCTGGTTAACGGGGTTCAAACTTACACACACGCGTGCGCGCGCCCACACACGTGCGCGCACACACAAACATATATATGTTATATATTCAGAAAATTGCATTGTACTTAAAGTTACATACATACTCTCCAATTGTTCTATACACAACTAGTCATTACATTTTCATGGTATAAACAAAGTTTTTTTTATTTAGTTTTTTTAATAACCACATAATATTTAATTACATTATTTCTTGTCAAATTGTAAATTTTGATATTTATCACTTAAAAATTAGAAGATGAAGCATCATCAATTAAATATAATAACAATTATTATAATTATAGACAAGCAAACCACGATTTAATCTCGAAATATGTACTTCGTTGTCATATTAATATCTTGTTGTATAGAAATTGCAAATACATCCACAAGTATCTCTTTTGAATTTTATTAAACTTTTTTAATGGACTTTTAATGGACTTTCTCGGCCCATCAGGAATAAAACAGAAAAAAAAACGTGGAAAGGCCCAATAAAGAGGAAAATAATGTAAAGGGCCCAACTAACACAAACAAAAACTTCTTTTAAGCAATTAGAAAGACAGATGAAAAAAGAAACCTAAAAAGAAAAACCAAAAGGTTCCAAAATCAGTCATTCTCTCCAGGTGAATTGTTTTAGGTTTATGTTTTTTTTTTTATTCCAATTCTATTTGATAATATTGTTTCAATTCTCTAATTGCTTCAAGTGTTGAATTCTAATTATGTTTTTTTTCTTATTCCAATTCTCTTTGATAATCATTGTTTCAATTATTTAACTGCTTCAGAAGTTGAATTTTAAAATTCTAATTGAATGATTTATGTTTTTTCCAATTGAATTCTTGATTTTTCCATATAGCATGATTTGTACACCAAAAAGCATATAGCATGATTTATTAAAGAATCAAGAGTTCACGTACTGTACATAAAACACAGTACACGTTGAATATCAATTTTTGATATTTTTTTTAATTAATTGTTTGTACCCATAGACTACAGTAGTACAATACACGTGATTTTTGTTTCGCTTTTTGTATTTTTTTTTCAATTCAATTCTTGATTTTTGGTGTTGATGTATTTCTATTTTTTGTTGCACTTTTATTTTCAGGTGCTAAAACTTCGGTCTACTTTTAAGGTGCTATTGCTCTCTACTTCACTTACTACTACTACGGTTTTTCTTTTTTGTTTGTCTGTTTGTATGATTCACAAAAGCTAATGTTTTTGGATGATAATGAGTTGAACGAATGTTGTGTTAAATTTCACTCAACTTTTTCTCATGGTGATTTATCAGATGTTGATGTTAACGATCTTTTCTCAGAATTAAAAGTGTTACAATGCACTTTGCCAAATGAAACAATGAATGCCTTGGATATTCTTAAATTTGTCAAACTTGCAGATTGTTATCCAAATGTAGCAATTGCATACAGAGTTTTATTGACGGTGCCCGTGACTGTAACATCCGCAGAGAGAATTTTTTCAAAATTGAAGTTGATTAAAACCTACTTGAGGTCATCAATGTCACAAGATAGATTAAACGGTTTGGCTACTTTGTCAATTGAGAAGGAAATGTTGAAGAATATTGATGTTGATGTCATTATAAATGATTTTGCATCACAAAAAGGTCGAAAAACAACTTTTAACTTCACGAGTAAAAGAGAATTTTTTTAGATATTTTGTGCAACTATTGTATATTCTCAATGATGGTCTATATCTATATGTCATAGTTTTATTAGAGTTGTTTTCTCTGGAGATAGGTTGGTATCCATACCTATAATTTTACTTAACTTTGTTGGGTTAGGTTCGGCCCCCCCAACTTTTTTGTTTTGTTTTTCCTTTTTATTAATAATATATAGGATGAGGTGTATTTGAAACACGATATTTTGGGGTGCCAGCATAGCTGGAATGTCAAAATATTGTATTATAGTGACTTGGGGTGCCAGTATAGCTGGGATGTCAACCACTATAACTAATACATGTCTCATTCATCATTTATCAGAAGAAAAAAAAATTATGATGTAATACAAAGGACCCTTTTTTCATACTATGCCTAAGGCCCGTAAAACTCTAGGAACGGCCCTGGATAGATGCATGTCAACAGGTGCTTATATGAAACAAGTGATTATTATTATTATTATTATTATTATTATTATTATTATTATTATTATTATTATTATTATTATTATTATTACATATTTGATTTGAATTTTAAGAATTGTCTCTTATTTATTTAATCAGATGCTAACATGTTGGAGGCTCAACTTCATAAAGGATGATGGAATCTATTGAAGGGAATTGATGAAGATTTTTGGAAGAATGAATGGGACAAACATGGCACTTGTTCTTTGAGCAAATTTTCACAAGTTGAGTACTTTGAGTTGACCTTAAAATTAAAAACAAATATGAATCTTTTAGATCTTCTTTACTAAAGTAATGTTGTGCCTAGTATTACAAAAGCGTTGTCAAGATCTTGAATAGGGGGTTCAAACTTACACACACGCAAGCATGCACATGCGCGCGCGTACACACACACACATATATAAATATATATATATATATATATATATATATATATATATATATATATATATATATATATATATATATATATATATATATATATATATATAGGGGATGTATCAAATAAGAAGTGATTTTAAAATGAGAAGTAAGAAGGTTAAATAGCAGCCGTTAGATTAAAATACACAGTTTAGATTAAAAGTTGGTTTTAGTGGAAATCATGGGGTAGTTACATACAATTTAGGTTTTAGTGGAAATCATGGGGTGGTTGTTCATATTCTTAGTTTTCGTGGATCTAGCACCCCATGATTTTCACAAAAACCTAAATTGTATGTAACCACCCCATGATTTCCACTAAAACCAACTTTTAATCTAAACTGTGTATTTTAATCTAACGGCTGCTATTTAACCTTCTTACTTCTCATTTTAAAATCACTTCTTATTTGATACATCCCCTATATATATATATATATATATATATATATATATATATATATATATAGGGCATTTCAAATGAGAGGACTTTTTAAATGAGAGGGTGAGAGGATTAAACTCTGACCATTGGATTAGATAGATGGCTGTGATTTAATTCTCACATTAGTAGGTCAGGTGACACTATTTTGCTGAGCAATTAACCAAAACACGCGCTTCCCTTTGACGTTTCTTATTCCATCTTCTTCCCTTCATTCAACGTAAAATATTTCTCTTTCTGCATAAACCATCACTACTTCTTCTAAATTCCAACCAATTTGATTTGATTTGGACAACTTCCACTTCTATTGAGTTACGTTCATCATTCTTCATGGACAAAGATACAACAACTTGTTTTCAAATTCCTAAGGTATATTATAATTAGTCTGGCTTAAATTCATTTGCCTTGTTATATTGATCATATTCAACCATCGATGCCTAAAATATGTCTTTTTTCTTTGAAGTTTCATTTGCCTTGTTATATCTCTTCTTATTCAACTATTGAGTTACGTTTTTTTGTTTTGTTTTCATGGTATGATATTGGGTTTATGGTATGATATTGAGCTACTACGTGAGTTACGTTTTTTTTTATTTTGTTTTCATGGTATCGCTTCATATTAGTTGTATTTTTTTCTTTCTATTTTCTTGTTGGTTTTATTGTTGTTCAATGGTGGGTTTGGCTATAGGAATGACTAGTTTTTGTTCTTTTTTCCTGCTGAGTCTGTGTTGCTATTTATTTCTTGTTGATGACTTTTTAATAAAATTTGTTTATTGAAGATATTTATTTTGTTAATTTTAGGAGTATGAATGTGTGCCAAATTGTGATGATGAATTAAAACCTAAGATTGGACAAGTATTTGATATGTTAGAAGAAGGTAAAATTTTTTACGAAAAATACGCACTCTCTGTCGGATTTAGTGTGCGTTCATCATCATCGACTATAGATAAAAACGGCGTGAAGCGTTGGAAGTATTTTGTTTGCTCGAAAGAGGGTTATTTGCTAAATAAGACGGATGATTAGGAGCAAAGTGAATCTATCGTCAAGGCTAAAAGAAGAAGGGCTTTAACAAGAGAAGGATGCAATGCAAATGTTGTTTTCAAATGGGTGGGCGAAGGTAAGTATGAGATAGCTCGATTTCATGAAAGCCATACACATCCACTTGCTTCACCTATGAAGAGATTGTTTCTAAGGTCTGCAAGGAAAGTGAATTCAAGTCACAAAAGCTTATTACTTGCATGTAATAGAGCAAATATTGGACCTTCAAAAGCTTTCCACTTATTAAAAGAACAATGTGGGGGTTATGAAAATGTTGGATGCACACAGAGAGATCTTCAAAACTATTATAGAGATTTAAAGACTTTGAATAAAGATTCGGATGCACATGTTTTGATAGACTACTTTAGAAGGAAGCAAGAAGTTAATCCATCCTTTTATTATGCGTATGAGGTAGGTGAAGAAGGCCGACTGAAGCATATTTTTTGGGCAGATGGTATTTGTAGGAAAAATTATTCCTTATTTGGGGATGTGGTTTCATTTGATACTACATATCAAACAAATAAATATCATTTGATTTTTGCACCTTTCACTGGGATAAATCATCATCGACAATCTATTACCTTCGGAGTAGGACTTATAATAAATGAGAAAAGTGATTCATTTGTATGGTTGTTTGAAAAGTTCTTGGAAGCAATGGCTGGACATAAGCCAACTCTTATAATAACCGATCAAGATCCTTCCATGAGAGTGGCTATAGAAAATATTTTTGATACTTCTACTCAGATTGTGCATGTGGCATATCATGAAAAAAGTTTCTGAAAAAGTAGGTGTGTCCACGAATGATGATGATGAGTTCAACAGAAGTTTCAAGTCATGTGTTTGGGGTTCAGAGACACCAAATGAGTTTGAAGAGACTTGGGCATTTTTGATGACAAGGTTTGAGCTAGAAAATAATAAATGGTTGTTACACATGTTTGAGATTCGAAGCATGTGGATTCCAGCATACTTCAAAGACACTTTTATGGCTGGGATATTGAGGACAACATCAAGATCAGAAAGTGAGAATTCTTTTTATGGCAATTTCCTGAATCCTAATGTTAACTTGGTTGAATTTTGGATGAGGTTTGATTCAGCAATAGAAGCGCAACGACATAAGGAGTTAGTAGCTGATAATAACTCAATTCATTCTAAACCGAAACTAAAGTTGAAACGTGGTATAGAGAGGCATGCAAGAGATGTGTATACTCGTGAGAACTTTTATATATTTCAACATGAATTATGGATTGCATGTGTGGATTGTGGGATTGAAAATAAGAGAGATGAAGATGGGATGGAAATATTTCATATATATGATATTAGTCAGGTCAATGGTAAACTTCGAGAAGTGGTGTATAACTTGTTCGATCACAATGCAAATTGCTCATGCAAAATGTTTCAGGCCGAAGGAATACCTTGTAGACACATACTTTGTGTTTTAAAGGGAAAAAGTTTCAATGAAATACCAAGTAAGCACATTGTGAATAGGTGGACTAAGTTTGCAAACAGAACACCTATTTTTGACAAAGCTGACAATGTCTTGAAAGAAGATAGCAAACTCATTTCTGATGTGTGGAACCACTTACATAGCTGTGTGGAGAAGGCTGGAAAAGATAAGGAAAAATTGCTTCTTTTGTTAAATGGGGTTGTTGACATGGAAAAACAATTGGACGAATTTGAAGGGAGTTCTAAGAGAACCGGGACAGATGATTTGATTCTTGGGTCCAATATTCCTGACGAAGTAGAAATCCTTCCACCAAAATTTGCAAAGACTAAAGGTAGTGGTAAAAGAATCAAAGGTGGCAAAGAGAAGGCTATTGAACAACAACAAAAAAAAGCAAGACTTTGTAAGGCATGCGGTGAATATGTGCATCATGACAGCCGCAATTGTCCCCAAAGAACATCTCCATAATTTTGGTAAGAAGCCCCTTTCAAAATTTACTTATTTTGATCTTTTTGAGCTCATGTTTATGGTGTAGATTTTTACTTGATGTTTTTTGCTTTTAGGATTGGAAGAATGGCATAGAAGAAGGATGAATGAAGTTAGACAAACAAATGCCAGAGTTTTAGATCATTGGTGCTAGATTTGGAGGCTTTTATGGTGTTGTGTTGTTACTGTTGGGGTGGAGTTTTTTGTGGTTTCTGGTGTTTTTAGTTGTTTTAGCATTGCTGCTGTTCTGTGTTATTAGTGCTGACATTTAGGAGTTTTTATGCTAGCAGTTTTAGTACTCATAAATTCTCTTAAGTTTAGGTAGTTTTTTTGCTAGCAGTTTTAGTACTTGTAATTCTCTTAAGTTTTAGTACTCGTGAATTCTCTTAAGTTACATTTTACTTTGAAAGCCTTGTAATTCTCTTAAGTTACTCATGAGTTAAGTTATTTGGCTATTTTTATAGGCAACAACAGATATGCCCATTTTTCTGCCATGCTTGACTTTCTGTTAGTTTTTTCTAGTTTTTATCTGCAACTGTGCTGTTTTTCTGTTATGTATCAGCTGTTTTACTGACTTTCAATTAAATAGCCATGGTGTATTGAGAGGTTGGAACGTGATGATAAGTGTCAAATATACTTGTTTTTACTTATATAGTGGATGATATGTGAAGGTATGGTTTTTTTGAGGGAGAAGGTATAGTTAAAACATTATAAGTATGTAATCGATCAAGAAAATTATAAGTATGTAATCGATCAAGAAAAGACAATAGCAGCGTTCTGCCAATGTCAATCAGCTTGATCGCCTTGGTGCTAGACTTATTCGCAGCGTTCATTTAAATTGATTTTAGTGTAGCTAGCTTAGGTATGTTAAATTGCTATCATACTCATACACCACTTTTGGTTTGTCATACTCATAGTGATGATGATCTTATAGTCCTCAAAGTAATTTCTGGTTCATTTCATATTTTAGTGAATTTCATGGCTGAAACTCTCTACAACCACTTTTCTTATTTACAGCCTGTGAATATTGTAAGTTCAGATTGTAACCTAAGAGGGGGGGTGAATTAGGTTTCTAGGAATATTGGTCAATTTTTGCAAGTTTAGCGTTCTTGATAATTTTTCCGGAAACTTAATATGAAGGTATGAATGCGGAAAAATAAAAGAGTAAGGGAAGAAGAAAAGACACAAGAGAATTATAGTGGTTCCCCTCTAAACCTTAGGGTCAGTCCACTCCCTTCACACCCCGCGAAGGAATTCACTATGTAAAGAATCTTTGTTACAAAGCAACCTTAATCCCAAGGCCCCCTAACAATATTTCTCTACACACCAAGATAGCACCCCACTATCTTTAACAATAATTCTCACCAACAATGGCAAGAAACTTTACAACAAAGTAATTGAAGAATATCAAATGTATGGCTGTATATCTTTATCAATATCACTCTAACAAATGGACTTAGTGCTCAGAAAACTTTTTAATGAATGTTAAAGTGTGGACAAAGTTTTCCAAACAATTTGAATGAAAGTTTGAAAGCAAGTGATATTGAAAATTCACAATTGAGAATTTGAAAGTTGGTGTAATAATGTTAAGTCATTTGTTTTGATTCTCAATTGAATTTATAGAGGCTAAAAAGATGTTTATGAAGCAATGCTATTTTTTCAAAAAGAGTTATAATGAATAGACACATATTTCAAATGGCACCTTTTCATAAAAAATATATGAAATGTATTTAAGAAAAGAAGTAGCCGTTGACAATAACTTTGAGACATGGCCGTTGCTGCTTAAAATAATTAACTAGCTGTTCATAAGTAGCATTGCAAAACTAGCCATTGCCACACTGATTTATTAGGCCAAATATTTTCTTTATAAAAGCCAACGGTCACAGAAAAAGATTAAGTGCCATTTTATAATTCTCAATGCATGCTAAACACAATTTTTATTATATTGCTGTCAATATGCTAACTATAACATTCTACTTTACTAAACATAGTCATTGTAGAATCTGTATTCGGTATTCAACTGGTGAGAAATCATCATAGGCTTTTTCTAGACATGTTGGATTGCTCTAAAACAGAAGAGTACACTTGAAACCACCAAGCTAAAGAAGAATAGCTTGATTACATCATTATAAATGATTGCATTTATAATAAGCTCGATAAAATATACTTTAGGGTCTGTTTTATATGATTGAGAATTTAGCAATGAGTCTGTATTGTTTATAGCGTTAAAATTGAAAGCCTTGTATAACAAAAAATAAAGCAGTCATCTTTCATTCCTGTTTTTGTGCCACAGTCAACTAGAAATTATAACCAAGAAAGTATAACAAAAAATGAATACCAATTTTCTTTCATATAGTATATAATTTGCTTTACAATACAAATGTGAATTACATCGCAAAACCCCCCCTTAACATAACAGGAACCAAAACAACAATAAAAGCCAACGAGAAGCAACTCCAAAACACGTTGGCAAGCCTCCCAAACACAACACCAAACCACAACTGCAGTAGCAGCACATAACAAATTTATGTGGATGAGGCGCAACCATGCTTGTTGAGAAGCATATAAATTGCTGCATCTTATCAACTGTCTAGCATATAAATTGCCTTGAGATGCTTGACCATTCCTCACATTGCCATCATCTTATCCAACAAGAACAAATTTATATGGATGAGGCGCTCCGGAAACGGGGAGAAGTGAAAGCATGTCATTTTTTGTCTTCCCTACTTTAACATCAACCAAAGCAATTTCATATTCTCCCAGCTGCAATTGAATTTATGTTTATTATTCAACATAATAACTGGCAGACAATTTGTATAAATCAATCAGTTCAGACGTATATTATATACCTTTTTGAAGAGTACACTACACATAAACTTCTCAGATAATTGAACCTATAACCATAAAAGCATAACATGATTAATTTTGACATGTTGTACAGTTTTTTCGGCAAATGTGCAAAAAGTAGTTAATAGTTTTTTTGAATTATAATGAATCAGTATAAAAAATAATCAAGCTCAATCAGACCTGGAATTATGATAATCAAACATAACAAGGTGTAAAAAAAATTGAGGTATCAAATTAAATTGGGAAGAAGTGAATCAAATTAAGGTATTAAATTAAATTGGGAATAAACAAATTGGGAATTAAATTAGGGTTTGAATAAACAATTTCCAACCTGTTAATAATCGAAATTGAGAAGTGGTTGTGGACATATCGCCGGAATTGAGAAGTAGTTGTCGAGATATCGCCGGAATTGAGAGGTGGTTGTGGAGATATCATCGGAATGGCCATTGGAGTAGAACACGTTTAAAGAGAACCGCAGAAATAACGTGAGAAGCGAGAAAGCATTTTAGAAATTGGTGAAAAGAGAGTCACGTGCCTCATTAAACCTCTCTTTTAATCAAAGTCATCTATCTAATCCAATGGTCACTATTTAATCCTCTCACCCTCTCATTTAAAATGTCCTCTCATTTGAAATGCATATATATATGTTGTATATTAAAAAAATTGCATCGTAAAAGTTTCATATATACTCTACCGGTGTTCTATACACAACTAGTCATTACAATCTTCAGAGTATAAACAATGATTAGATATATGGATGGGAGATTGGTTGTTTTAAATTAAACTATATGTACTTGTTTACACCAAAATATATTCAAGTTTTTGCCGATTACAACAAACCTCAATTAGTCAAACCAGAGACAAATGTGAAGATTTTGAGTGAGAAAAAGGTGCCCACAGTTCACATCATGTTTGAAGAAACGTACACAAATAATAGAGCAATTATCTGCCATGAAACCATTTTTAGCAGTAACCATGAATACATAAAATCGACATAATATACAACCAGAACCTAGTTATCACAGTGTACATATCTTGAAAATACTGTAGACAAACATACACCATTATTAGAGTTTGCCAATTTGGCAAAAATACGAAGATATGGTCCTCAGCGTACCTGTCAAGGTGTAGAGGCAATGTTGTCGACGGTGGATAGTGGAATATATAGTTGAAGCCAAAAATTTGCCATATAAACACGCTATGCGGCCTATTGCACCGCAATGGCTAGCATTCCTTCGCAAATTTCCTATGGTGGTTGTCCAAAAGTCCGCCATGGCAGTGCTATACACATGTCCAAGACGAATAAAATCAGTGCCATATGTTATTTTGGTTACTCCTCATGATTGATGTCACACATAAACATGTCCAAGACTATTCTTAAATTTCATGGGACTTTCAAGATATGCATAAGTAGTGGACTCTGCTAGCAAAATCTATGTACAAAAGATAAAGAATATGATAGGTGCAATGCAAGCATCATTTCTTAGGATATACTTTAACTGGAGTAGGATCACTGCATATTACACCTTTATGCTTAAATCCATGGCTCACTATTAAACCTCACTTTTTAAACTTTAAAGAATGCCAACAATTGGACCACCTCACATGAGTTTTGCAATCTATAATATAAAAAAATACACTATTTAGAAAGGAAGCAATTTTAACCAATGTCAAGCAACGTTGGTGATCGCTGTTAAGAAACAAAGTTATAATTATGTAACTTATCCAACAAGCAACATAGCTATAATTGTGTTACTATTTAGAAAGGAAGCATCCAAGTTATAATTATTATGTTGCATAAAAAAGATAAATGCAATGCAGCAAAATCAAACTATTACATCAAAAAGTGCAGCAAAACAAACAAAAGCATAGACTCCTGATCCTTTCAAGCAAAAGATCGAGATCATTCACTAATACAAATCAAATAGTAACCTTCCACAACAAACAACAAAAGAATAAAAATGCAATGCCGCATGAGCTATGATATTCTAGTTTGAAAACAAAAGAAAAATACAATGTTCATATTGTGTATTTTTATAGTGTTTTTTTTATCATATTGTGTTTTTTTATCATTATATGTATATGAAATTTTGACAGTCGTGATTAATCTTCGTCAGAAAATTGTATAACACACAAGATGAGTTCTCTTCTCTCAAACGAGGTTTCCCCATACATAAGAGCCTACAATCAAATATGACCACTTGCTTATGGTTTGACCCCATTATTAATAAAGTCGTCCCCGATATTACCAACTTAATGTCACTCTAGTCTTTGTAAATATTAAAGAGTAATGAATGCGATTAACATTTTGAACTTTCAAAATGGATTTTCATAGAATATGGATAATGTGAGAGTCTATAGATTAATACTTTGTGCTACGAACCCGGAGGGGGGAAGGTGGAGGTTGGTGGCATGAGTTGTTTGAGTGGGAAAAGGAGCTTTTAAGCTCTCTTTTGGTGCGGTTGGAAGGGGTTGGTGTGGATTCTTGGGTGTGGAAACCGGACAATGGAAGGGGTTTTTTCTGTTAAGTCTTGCTTTTTATTAGTCCAAAATCAACGCCTTTTGGATGGAATCTTGACTTTTGAGGAGGAGGTGATTTTCCTGGAAAATTGGAGGGGTAAGGCGCCAGGAAAGATGTTGGCATTCTCATGGACTTTGTTACTTGATAGAATTCAGACAAAGGTCAACCTTGCTAAGAGAAGGCTTATGGGGCCAGAAGATTCAAAGCGGTGTGTTTTTTGTGAACGTGAAGACCAATCGGTGGTCCATCTTTTCCTTCATTGTGACTTTATATCTAAAGTTTGGCTGGAGGTGATGAGGTGGTTGAATTTCAATTTTATCACTCCCCCGAATTTGTTCATTCACGCTTTTTGTTGGTCTAGAGAGGTGAGATCCAAGATTCTTAAAAGAGGGGCGTGGTTGATTTGGCATGTGGTGGTTTGGGTGGTTTGGAAGACTAGAAATAATCGGAATTTTAATAACAAGATTATCGGGGTGGAAGAGATGGTGGACCAAATTAAAGCGTTGTCATGGCAATGGAGTTTGTCTAGATTGAAAATAGTGACGTGCTTGTTCTATGAATGGTGTTGGAATCCTCGTTATTTTCTTGGTGGCTGATCCGGACGGGTAGGTCTAGGTTGGTTATCGGGTGTGTTTTGGGCTGGCAGCTGGCTGAGGTCTGTGACCCTCTCCTATGCCGTGTTCTGCTGGCAGCGGCTGTGCAGTTTGTTTGTGGTGTTTTTTCTGGTTTTTTTCCCCTGCGGTGTACATGATCAGGGCCTGTCCAGTTTGTTCTGTTTGTTTGCCCGGTCTATCTCGTCTTGAGAGGGCTGTGTTTGGCTTAATATATCTTTGGCTGTTCAAAACAAAATAGAAACAGTATGATATTTACCGGGTGGGAAGTCTTCGATAAGTGCTCAACTTTTTTGTCTGATAACTAATCAATTTAAGTTCATTGTTTGCTTAGTCTCGCTCATTGAGACACAACATTGAGTTTTGTTGGACACAATCCACCGCACAATCACTATAAAATTAATATCGACGGGTCTCATAAAAAAGTCATACGGGGTTTCGACTTGTTGAAGATTGATTAGAAGTCCTCATGGTAGGTTCATTTGTGGCCTTTACAACAGATTTGGCATGTGCTCTTTTGTGTGGGCGGAACTCTAAGCTCTAGACGTTTTTATTAATATGGTTATATCGGGTTCATCTTCAAATGCTTTCCTCCAACCTCTTCTTCAAGAGGTGATTTTTTTCTCTACCGTCCTAGATGGAGAACCTCAATTTGTCTTGTATATCGTGAGGCTAATTGTTGTATTGACTTGTTAGCGAATTTTTGACACCCTTTATATTTTTGTTGTATTTTTATTGATGTTCTTCCTCCTGCATTAAAGCTTCTGTTAGAAGATGATATAAGAGATGCTAAATTTTGTAATTTAATTCTTTTTCACATAAAAAAAATGAATTTAATTTTTATGCAAGCTTGTAAAATTTTGTAAAAATACAAAAGAAAATAATAATCTGTCATGGCATCGATGTAAAATATGATTGAACGTCAATGTAAAACTTTTTCATACCATCGCTGCGAAGTCATCAAATTATTTTACAAAATTCTTAAGTACACCACAAAATAATTAACTTGTAATTTAACAAACACAATCCATCTACAATTCATAACTTTCCTGTATAGTTTTTGTTGATGTTCCAAATGCTGAAAAATAATTCTCTTGTTTAAATTCAACTTGGATTTTGGAAGACTTCCTTTGTGATGGATTCAAGTTTCCTTCGGCTATTGCTTTGACATAATTGCGGCACTAGTTACGTTTGAAATGGATCACATATAACCTAAGTGCTGCAAGTTCTAAATACAAAGGTATAGTATACAACATGATATATACTCAGAACTTTAACATACATTAATACAAATTGTGTCAGACGGTTATGCCAAATAGCGGTTATGGTAGAACTATAGCGTAGCAGAATTTTAACAAACCACTATTGTTCTGCGATACAAGATTTAGTACAAAATAATTTTCTATCTACGATCCGCAATCGACAACAATGGATGCAACTAATGTAGGATGGACAGGTTTAGAATATTGAGAATGATGGAAGAATTGAGAAAAACTTTTAGCCTAAGAAACGGTGACAAAATACAACAAATCAAGAATAGTCCAAACTGAAGTTTTCAACAAGTGACTCGAGAAGATTTTCTGGAAAAGGCTTCATGTGCTTGAGTTCTCTGGTATTGATATCATATCTACACAAATATTTCAGAAGAGAACATAATCATTAGAACGAATAATAAATACTTGATATAAAAATCAGAAATAGTTCTAGTATATTAGTAGTACATTCAATCATGCTGAAAGACAGCAAGACAAGAGCATATTTGAAGGATCGATTTGGCTTAATTTTCGGGAATTTGATTACCTCTCTCAAACTCAAGAACAGACAAGATCTGCAAAAAATGATATATTAGTCCGAATGAATGAGGTAACATCAACATCAAATTTACTTGTATAAGTAAATGAAGATCATGTAGTGTGTGTGCGTGTTATAAAATGTTCTACATCGGTATATCAAGCTGATATTTCTTGGAGTTTGCAGAAAACTGCTATAATTTTAGAAGCAATGAATCTTCTATTCTAACTGAATTCACTTAGACAAGTAATCGACGACAATAGTTATTAAAAGCTAAGAATATAGTTATACAATACATATTATGATGCTTCAAAACAAAGGCATGACCTCGAGCAACACCAATGCCAGGAACGGATGAAAGAAAATCACATCTAGCTAAAACACACAAGCCTGGAAAGAGGATAAATTGCTTTTTCAACCGTCTATTGCAAACGAGTTTTGAGTTTTAAAGTTATTCAGCAATCTAATTTTCATGCTTTCAAAAACACACATGCATATTTTTAAACACATATTATTGCATTCAACAAACAGCAAGAAAATCACATGTGAATCACTTCACATCGAAACTCTAAAATGAAGGTTTATTAAATTCAACAGAGAAAACGATTTCTAATTCTATTCATTCACTATTTCCCTCACGATCCATCTTATAAACAACTTGTTCAAAACAAAAGTGAATTAAAATCCAAAACACAGGACTCCTATGAAATTGAGTTACTTGAGCCGGATGAAGAATATGATGCATTGTTTTCTCTTCCTGGTGAGAAATTCGAGAATAAGATCAAATTAGATCGGCCACCTCCAATTCAAGAGAATGATCAATATTTATATATATTGGATTCTGTTGCTGATGGCACTATTTGTTTCTACTAAGGTTTGATAATACCGAAAATTACAATTTGGAACGTAACTACCAAGGAATCCAAGGTCCTTCCTCCTAGTCCTCTTGAGTCCCTACCACCTTCTTATGACAAAGCTATGATTTCACTTAATGGATTTGGCTATGACCATGTTAGAAATGACCATAAGGAAATTCGACTTGCAGCATATTGTATGCCTCTAACTGTTTCGAAAGTTTATATCCCACCACACGACTCCAAGTGGGAGGTATATAGCTTAAGAAGTAACTCATGAAACAAACTTGATGTAGATAAGCCTACCGGCTATCGTGCTTAAGGTTTCAGAGTACACGCAAATGGAGTGTGTCATTGGTGGGATGGACTTGATGATTGCAAGGTGTCATTTGACTCAAGCAGTTAAGTCTTGAGATCCATTGGACCGTATGGCTAGGTGATTCAGTTATCTGTTGTTCTCTGCAATAGCATTGTCTGGCCTTTGCTGCCTGATAGACTTTTAGCAAGTGTACTAAAAATGCATCGAAGTAATAAAATAAGTTCGTATCCACGAGGACTGTGTTAATCTCAATTTGGCAATAAAGTTAATATTTAGGATGTATAAATTATTTTGTAAAAATATATTTGATATGATTGCATAAAATTAAATAACAAAAAATAAAGATTCGGTAAGAAAATATGGAGAGATGAGATCAGGTCTTTCGAATCCTCTAATGTTCCCCTAATTGATATAATGTACTCTATTCTTATGAATGATTCTCTAGTCCCACGATAGTTAACAAATTAGTCATAATCAATCCCTTGAGTTAGGACCCTCTTCTTAAACTACAACCCCTAATTCCTTAGGTGGTCTAATAATCTTCGAAGGATTAAGCACGTTAACCTCATATCACTAACAAACGATTATCTATTCCTAGACTAACCATGTTTATTAGAACAATTCAATGAAGTCTAAGTTGAAAGTTAGGATCAGTAGTCATTCATTCTCACTAAATCATGTTTATATTTGATCAGGATATAAAAAGCATTAAGAACAATTGAATTGAATAAAAACTAGATTGTCATTCACAAATAATAGAGTTTCATCACAGCAACATGGATCAATTAGGGTTACAAAGAATCATCTCATACCTAATCTCTAAGAAAATTAGCTAGACATGATTAAAGAAATAAACAACATAGTAAAGAAAATAAACCGATAGAGTTTCGTCGTTGCCGACTTTGCTCCTCAACTTCTCTCAATCGCTATTGTTCTTTTCCATCTCCATGTGCAAGCCTTTTTCTTTTCTCCCTGTAGCGTAAATGTGCGGCTGCGTTTCTTTTCCCAACTTCGCTATGTGCCGAAAACGTGAATCAGCCTTCTTCCATTTATAATTGATGATCCTTCCTTTTTCCTCTCGGTCAACAACGTTCTTTTTTTGTTCAAAGCCCAATTTTCATTCAATCATGCATATAAGATATTTCTACTCATATCTCCATTATTTATTAGGCTAGACAAATTGTTCGGTACTAGATGTTTCTCTTTAACCTTAAAAATATGTCACCCTATTGGACCAATAATAATAAAATATACAACTTGACTCAATAAAATAAAAAATGATAATTTATTTAAAATGACTCTAAATTAAATACTTAACTAATAATAATAGACTAAAAACTTAACTAAAAAGACTCTAAAAACAGTGAATGACCAACTGTCATCACTGTCGTTTTGAGACTTGTTTTTTTTTTCTGGTTTGGCGCTTCTGTGTTGGTATCCGGATATTTTACTGATATGAAGGTGGTGGTATTGCTAAGTTTGTAATATTAGTGGCAGTTCCCATGCTGCTAGTTCAGCGGTTGTGTACTTAAAATGTGTTTATCAAAATAAGAATTATCCTTTAAACCATATGTAGTTGCACAAACTTTAGTACCATGTTCTGAACGGAATTTTAGAAATTGAAGCTTTTAATCCAAGGCATATAAAACAAAAAGAAACAAACAGTTAAGCCCTTAAGCTTTTAACCAAAAAATTGCAGCCGAGCAAAGCAACTTTTATTAGATACAAAAACAAGACTGATTCATAGAATATGAGACTGATTAAGCAAATCATTGTAGCCGAGGAAAGCAACTTTTATAAGATTAAGCAAGACTGATTCATAGAATGCAAGACCGTGTTTCATAAACAAGACAACAGGAAAAAACTTAAGATACTCAAATCCTATAACATATATATTTAACAAAACAGATAACATTGTTCAAATTATTAAAAATATGACGGCAACATGAAAGACCAAGAGAAACAAACAGGGAGAAGAATCCTACAAAGTAAAGCCATGGTGTTCATTAGCTTGTCAAGCTCCCAAATATACCTTATTTTACATAAAATTGAGTAAAGGAAATAACATTCTTACAAGAAAAAAAGTACAAATAGGAAAAACCCCTATTAATCCTAATAATCACTGCCTCACTGGTATAAAAATCTCGGGTGAAATGGTTAGTATTAAACAAGATAAACAATCAATCGTTTATTTGTCCAATAGTAAGAGAGCTTTCCTTGTAATTGACAATCTGGCAACAACCGAATTCCCCTTTAAGACCAAGCTCATCAATCCCTCCGGTACTTAAATTAAATCTGACTAGTTCGCCATCTTTTCTTCTGAAGAATAAATCACCATTCTTTCCCTCCCCAATAAGATGCTCAATGCAAGGTAAAGGCCCAATAATGAAGAGTTTAGTCCAAGATTCCTTCACACCGAGTTCATCTAGAATAGAAATGTGAAAAGTAGTCATTTCTACATAGTTTGAGATCAAAGCAACGTGGTCATTTATTACCATCAAGTATCTCAACAAATATACATAATCAAAACTATCATTCATATACAAGGGCAGGGGTGTTGTACAAAACACCTCATTGCTTAAGTCAAATGACACCAAATATCCTTTATGCTCAAATTCATCTTGATACCAATGACACACTCCCCTCAGGTACAAATAGACACCTACCCAACTGTGATGAGCACGAGGCAGATCCAGATCAAGTTTTCTCCAAGAGTTGCTTCTTAGGTTGTATATCTCCCACATGCTGTCGCGTGACATGTAACGCCCTAATTTCTAATTTGTTATTTTTAGTTGTTTTGCATAATTTATTTGAATTTATAAATAACTATGTGATTATGTGGTGTGTTATTTGATTTATATTTTATTATATGAAAATTAGTAATGATTTTTATTATTTAAGTGAAATAGAAGAAATAATATTTATTTTAGAAAAAAGGGGATTTATTTAGAATTAATAGAGTTAAGGAGAGGGGTTACACTTTAATTAGGAGATTAAGTGAGGAGTTAAGAGAAATAGATGTTATGTTTTGGTTGGTAAGGAAATAGGAAGAAGTCAGACAAAAAGAAATTTGTACGTATCAGTAAAACAAAACATAAGCTTTTGGGAGAAAGAGAGGAGAACCAAGAACAAGGGAGATTGCTAGGAAGAGTTGAGTTCTGTAGCTTTTGTTCATCTAATCAGGTAAGGGTGGGTTTACTTTTCAATTGCTAATGTATATGTATATGATTCCATGAAATTTGGATTGAAATTGGTGGTTTTTGGTTTAGGGTTAAGAACATGATAAATTGCTCATTGTTGTTAAATTATGTTGTTGATGGTGTTGTTATGATAGGTTTCTGGTGCTTTGTTGCGTATTGAACCCATAACCAATGTAGCAAATCATTTTGGGTGTTTGGGGGATCAAAAAGGGGTTTTTGGATGATTTAGGGTTTAGAAAATCGTAGTTGGAATTCTGCCCAGTTGAGCACTCGCTCAAGCGAGCCAGCCGTCGCTCAAGCGAGCGACACCTTTTTGTGCCCAGTTCAGAATTTTGCCCGTTCGCTCAAGCGTGAACCAAGCGAACGCTAAGCGAGCGAAATCCCAACTTTCGTCATTTGCGTCGCTTAAGCGAAATTCCCGTCGCTTAAGCGAGGGACGCCAATTTTGCCCAGAATTCTAGAAAATAGCCTGTTCGCTTAAGCGAACTGCAAGCGAACCGTAAGCGAGCGAAACTCTAACTTACGACTTTTTGTTCGCTCAAGCGAGCAGCTGCTCGCTTAAGCGAGTTGGGTCCTGTGCGACCATTTTGTGTAATTTTCCAAAGTGTTCCAAACCCAAACCTAAGCTTCCTAACTTGTTTATTGGATTTATTAAGAATTGTTTAGATGATAAAACTTGTATATGAAGATGGTTAAGATGGATTAATGTATGTTTACATGAAAATAATTATATTTTGCTAAACTTGAGTTACTTTTGATGATGTTGAGTGGTGTTATCCAGTTGGGGAGGGTGTCTTAGTTGTTAGACACATTAGTTGATGTCCTAAGTAGTTGTTGTTGGTTGCATGCTGATATGCACCATTAGATGTTGTTGGGTTGTATGCAGATATACACCATAGAGTCATTCATACTCATATGCATTTGTTGGGGGCTTATTGCCCTGGAATGTTTATCATTCACCTGATGGGGGCTTATTGCCCTGGAACGCTTTATCGTTCACCTGTTGGGGGCTTATTGCCCTGGGATGCTTTAACCATCCAAACTGTTGGGGGCTTATGCCCTGGAATGCTTAGCATTCAACGCGCGTAGTATGGTACCACATGCACATTGCATTTGTAGTTGAGGTCTTGCATAGTTATTGTGGGTGTGAGTTGTCTTGTTGGAGTTGTTGTTGGTGAGATGTCGCCACAAGGGTTGTTGTTGTTGATGTTAATCAAAGATGAATCAAAATTATAATGTTGAGATGATATTGTTGATAATGTTGTTGTTGGATTGTTATTATTGTTGTTGTTTTCAATTCACTTTGATGATTCATATATCTATATATTACTTTTGATTTGTGAACTCACCCCTTTTGCTGGAATTACCGCCTCGTGGGCAAGTGCAGGTAACGAAGGCTAGTTAGATTATTGGCTCTTGTGTCCTAGGCTCTGATACGTAACGGGATGGGGATTCTGCTGTTTACATTCTTCATTTCCTTATGTATCATTGATGAACTATGTTGTTAGAGATTTATTTATTATTAAATAAATTTTAGTGATGAGGCCTTTGTGCCAAGGACGTTGATGTAGCTGTTGATTATGATTTTTAAATAAATATTCCGCTGCAGATTTTATAAGATGATTTATTGAAGTTAAATAGTTTTATATTCTATTTAATAAATTTTGAAAAGCAGTGTGACATGCTCGTTATTGTTGAACTCTGATTGTTTTAATATTATTATGTTGTTTTGGGAAACGGGGTGTTACAATTGGTATCAGAGCAGGTTGGTCCGTCCGGCCAATTAGTAGAGTCGTGTCGAGTCGTGTCGAGCCATGTAGTGTTGTGTGACAGCTTTAAACTGTCCTTGTTGTCCTAATTTTTGTTGTCATGTAGAATTATCGAGATGGCTGGAAGGAATGATGCTGCTCTTGCTGCTGCTTTGCAAGCAATGGCTCAAGTTGTGGGGCAACAACAGCAAGGTGCTGGTGGTGGTGAAGGTGTGCGGATGCTGGAGACATTCTTGAGGAATCATCCACCAACCTTCAAGGGACGGTACGACCCCGATGGAGCGCAGACTTGGCTGAAGAAGGTCGAAAGAATTTTCCGAGTGATGCAGTGCAGTGATGCCCAGATGGTGCGATTTGGCACACATATGTTGGCTGAGGAGGCTGACGACTGGTGGGTAAGCACTCAACCGATTCTTCAGGCTGAAGGAGCTGTGACCACATGGGCTGTGTTCAGAAGAGAGTTTCTGAGGAGGTACTTTCCGGAGGATGTCCGTGGTAGAAAAGAGATTGAGTTCCTTGAGTTGAAGCAAGGAGATATGTCTATCACAGAGTATGCTGCTAAGTTTGTGGAGCTTGCCAAGTTCTATCCACATTATGCTGCGGAGACTGCTGAGTTCTCCAAATGTATCAAGTTTGAGAATGGCCTGCGAGCAGATATCAAGCGGGCCATTGGCTATCAGAAGATCAGAGACTTTTCTGAGTTGGTGAGCAGTTGTAGGATCTATGAAGAGGACACTAAAGCTCACTACAAGGTGATGAATGACCGTAGAGGTAAGGGGCAGCAGAGTCGCCCGAAGCCTTATAGTGCCCTAGCGGATAAGGGCAAACAGAGGATGCATGATGAGAGGAGGCCTGCACGTAGAGATGCTCCGGCTGATGTTGTTTGTTATAAGTGTGGTGTTAAGGGCCACAAGAGTAATGCCTGCAACCGAGATGAGAAGAAGTGTTTCCGATGCGGAAAGAAGGGCCATACTGTCACTGAATGTAAGCGTGGGGATATTGTTTGCTTCAACTGTAATGAAGAAGGTCACATCGGTTCTCAATGTACTAAGCCTAAGAAGGCGCAGACCAGTGGAAGAGTTTTTGCTTTGACCGGTACCCAGACCGATAACGAAGATCTCCTTATCAGAGGTACTTGTTTCTTTAATGGTACTCCTTTAATTGCTATTATAGATACTGGTTCTACGCATTGTTTCATTGCTATTGACTGTGCAAAAAGATTGGGTCTGTTTATGTCTGATATGAATGGGGAGATGGTTGTTGAAACTCCAGCTAAGGGTTCAGTAACTACTTCCCTTGTCTGTTTAAGTTGCCCGTTGTCTGTTTTTGGTAGAGATTTTGAAGTTGATCTCGTTTGTTTGCCGTTGGTGGGAATGGATGTAATATTGGGAATGAACTGGTTAGAATACAATCATGTCCTGATTAATTGTTTTAGCAAGACGGTGCGATTTTCTTCTGCTGAAGAAGAGAGTGGAGCAGAATTTTTATCCACTAAGGAGATGAAGCGGTTAGAACAAGACGGCGTGTTGATGTTTTCCTTGTTGGCGTTCTTGTCGGTAGAAAACCAAGCTGTGATTGATGGTTTGCCTGTTGTGAAGGAGTTTCCTGAAGTTTTCCCTGATGAGATTCCAAATGTGCCACCAGAGAGGGAGGTTGAATTTTCGATTGACCTTGTGCCGAGTACGAAGCCTGTGTCGATGTCTCCTTACCGTATGTCAGCTTCTGAGTTAGCTGAATTGAAGAAGCAGTTGGAGGACTTACTTGACAAGAAGTTTGTGAGACCGAGTGTTTCGCCATGGGGAGCGCCGGTATTGTTAGTCAAGAAGAAGGATGGTAGCATGCGGTTGTGTATTGATTACCGTCAGTTGAACAAAGTGACGATCAAGAACAGGTATCCATTTCCGAGGATTGATGATTTGATGGATCAATTAGTGGGTGCTCGTGTTTTTAGCAAGATTGACTTTAGGTCAGGTTACCATCAGATTAAGGTGAAGGATGAAGATATGCAGAAGACGGCCTTTAAGACGCGGTATGGTCATTATGAATATAAGGTGATGCCTTTCGGTGTTACTAATGCGCCTGGTGTGTTTATGGAATACATGAACAGAATTTTTCATGAGTATCTGGATCAGTTCGTGGTGGTCTTTATTGATGATATTTTGATTTATTCTAAGACTGAAGCAGAGCATGCAGAGCATTTGAAGACTGTATTGCAAGTGTTGAAAGAAAAGAAATTGTATGCCAAGCTGTCCAAATGCGAGTTCTGGTTGCATGAAGTAAGTTTTCTTGGCCACATCATTTCTGGTAATGGTATTGCTGTAGATCCTTCGAAGGTTGATGTTGTATCGCAGTGGGAGACGCCGACGTCAGTTACCGAGGTTAGAAGTTTTCTTGGTTTGGTTGGTTACTATCGTAGGTTCATTGAAGGATTCTCGAAGTTAGCACTTCCTTTGACGCAGTTGACTTGTAAAGGAAAAGCATTTGTGTGGGATACTCAATGCGAGAGTAGTTTCAATGAGTTAAAGCAAAGATAGACGACTGCTCCTATTTTGATTTTACCGAAGCCAGAAGAGCCTTTTGTTGTTTATTGTGATGCATCTAAGCTGGGCTTAGGCGGTGTTTTGATGCAAGATGGGAAGGTAGTAGCTTATGCTTCTAGGCAGTTGAGGATCCATGAAAAGAACTATCCTACACATGATTTAGAGTTGGCAGCTGTGGTTTTTGTGTTAAAAATTTGGAGGCACTATTTGTACGGTTCTAGATTTGAAGTATTTAGTGATCATAAGAGTTTAAAATATTTGTTTGATCAGAAGGAGTTGAACATGAGGCAGAGGAGGTGGCTTGAGTTGCTTAAGGATTATGATTTTGGTTTGAATTACCATCCTGGTAAAGCCAATGTGGTTACGGATGCATTGAGTAGAAAGACGTTGCATATGTCGGCTATGATGGTGAAAGAGTTTGAGCTACTTGAACAGTTTAGAGACTTGAGTCTTGTTTGTGAAAGATCACCTCAGAGTGTGAAGTTGGGCATGTTGAGAATTAATAGTGATTTCTTGAATAGTAACCATGTAACGCCCTAATTTCTAATTTGTTATTTTTAGTTGTTTTGCATAATTTATTTGAATTTATAAATAACTATGTGATTATGTGGTGTGTTATTTGATTTATATTTTATTATATGAAAATTAGTAATGATTTTTATTATTTAAGTGAAATAGAAGAAATAATATTTATTTTAGAAAAAAGGGGATTTATTTAGAATTAATAGAGTTAAGGAGAGGGGTTACACTTTAATTAGGAGATTAAGTGAGGAGTTAAGAGAAATAGATGTTATGTTTTGGTTGGTAAGGAAATAGGAAGAAGTCAGACAAAAAGAAATTTGTACGTATCAGTAAAACAAAACATAAGCTTTTGGGAGAAAGAGGGGAGAACCAAGAACAAGGGAGATTGCTAGGAAGAGTTGAGTTCTGTAGCTTTTGTTCATCTAATCAGGTAAGGGTGGGTTTACTTTTCAATTGCTAATGTATATGTATATGATTCCATGAAATTTGGATTGAAATTGGTGGTTTTTGGTTTAGGGTTAAGAACATGATAAATTGCTCATTGTTGTTGAATTATGTTGTTGATGGTGTTGTTATGATAGGTTTCTAGTGCTTTGTTGCGTATTGAACCCATAACCAATGTAGCAAATCATTTTGGGTGTTTGGGGGATCAAAAAGGGGTTTTTGGATGATTTAGGGTTTAGAAAATCGTAGTTGGAATTCTGCCCAGTTGAGCACTCGCTCAAGCGAGCCAGCCGTCGCTCAAGCGAGCGACACCTTTTTGTGCCTAGTTCAGAATTTTGCCCGTTCGCTCAAGCGTGAACCAAGCGAACGCTAAGCGAGCGAAATCCCAACTTTCGTCATTTGCGTCGCTTAAGCGAAATTCTCGTCGCTTAAGCGAGGGACGCCAATTTTGCCCAGAATTCTAGAAAATAGCCTGTTCGCTTAAGCGAACTGCAAGCGAACCGTGCGAGCAGCTGCTCGCTTAAGCGAGTTGGGTCCTGTGCGACCATTTTGTGTATATTTTGCTAAACTTGAGTTACTTTTGATGATGTTGAGTGGTGTTATCCAGTTGGGGAGGGTGTCTTAGTTGTTAGACACATTAGTTGATGTCCTAAGTAGTTGTTGTTGGTTGCATGCTGATATGCATCATTAGATGTTGTTGGGTTGTATGCAGATATACACCATAGAGTCATTCATTCTCATATGCATTTGTTGGGGGCTTATTGCCCTGGAATGTTTATCATTCACCTGATGGGGGCTTATTGCCCTGGAACGCTTTATCGTTCACCTGTTGGGGGCTTATTGCCCTGGGATGCTTTAACCATCCTAACTGTTGGGGGCTTATGCCCTGGAATGCTTAGCATTCAACGCGCGTAGTATGGTACCACATGCACATTGCATTTGTAGTTGAGGTCTTGCATAGTTGTTGTGGGTGTGAGTTGTCTTGTTGGAGTTGTTGTTGGTGAGATGTCGCCACAAGGGTTGTTGTTGTTGATGTTAATCAAAGATGAATCAAAATTATAATGTTGAGATGATATTGTTGATAATGTTGTTGTTGGATTGTTATTATTGTTGTTGTTTTCAATTCACTTTGATGATTCATATATCTATATATTACTTTTGATTTGTGAACTCACCCCTTCTGCTGGAATTGCCGCCTCGTGGGCAAGTGCAGGTAACGAAGGCTAGTTAGATTATTGGCTCTTGTGTCCTAGGCTCTGATACGTAACGGGATTGGGATTCTGCTGTTTACATTCTTCATTTCCTTATGTATCATTGATGAACTATGTTGTTAGAGATTTATTTATTATTAAATAAATTTTAGTGATGAGGCCTTTGTGCCAAGGACGTTGATGTAGCTGTTGATTATGATTTTTAAATAAATATTCCGCTGCAGATTTTATAAGATGATTTATTGAAGTTAAATAGTTTTATATTCTATTTAATAAATTTTGAAAAGCAGTGTGACATGCCCGTTATTGTTGAACTCTGATTGTTTTAATATTATTATGTTGTTTTGGGAAACGGGGTGTTACATGACAGCTTGATTGGCTCACCATCAATATCACCTTCAAAATCATCGGGTACATCTAGACTATAAGATACGTATCGAATGACTTTGTGGTCATCTCTAACATGGTCATAACCAAACCCATGAACATA
Source organism: Medicago lupulina (assembly GCA_958299785.1). Taxonomy (NCBI): domain Eukaryota; kingdom Viridiplantae; phylum Streptophyta; class Magnoliopsida; order Fabales; family Fabaceae; genus Medicago; species Medicago lupulina. The sequence goes on along the minus strand of OY283146.1, from coordinate 57,453,078 downwards.
ATAATAGACTTCCTCATAAAGTACAGGTGACTCGGTAGGGCTGGGAGGAAGGACCTTGTATTCCTCGGTAGCTGGGTTCAATAATACAACAACAGGTTCTCGCCCTTGATAGAGACAAACAATACCGTTAATAACCGGACCTAAAATATGAATAGCTGTGTTATCCTTTTCAAATGGAGGTGGCCAATCTAACTTGACCTTATTCTCAAACCTCTCACCAAAAAGCAAACATAACACATGAAGATTTGGTAAATATGGTAGAGTCTGTTGTAGGAGGAGACATGAACCATCCTCTTCATAAGTACTAGATATGAAATAATTGCGGTACATGTTCATGAAATTAGGATTTTCAAATAAACGAGACCATGATTTACGTATGCAACTAAACCGTTTCAAAGATTTTAGAGGCAATTTTGACAGAATGAAAAATGCAAGATCATTATGAATATGATTGCTAACCTTTTCAGCTGTAATAGAATCTGTCGATTTCATCATCTTCTCAGAAAATGGCTTACTCGTGAAGCTAGTAGCAATTGATGTGAAGATGAAGTGTTTGTTGATTTCTTGGTTTCGTTTTACTCTAGTTATATAGAAAAACTTGCTTCAGAAAAATTGCTATTTCTTTTTAATCATCTAAAGAAAGCTATATTTTGTTGGTAAAAAGAAAAGAAAAGAAAAGTAGATAGAAAAATTAAATTCATTAACTTTTTGAGGCAATTAGTAATTAAAGTTTTCTTTTGACTTCTTGTCAACAAAATAAATTCTTGACTGATTATTACTTTTTTTATGCTAATTTTGATTGATTATATCAACTACTATCATCTTTTTTTAGGGAATATCAACTACTCTAAAATGTGGTATCTTGACTTTTGTTGATATAATGTTATTTTTTTAGGCTAAATTTATATTTTGCTCCTTAAGTTAATTTTAGGTTTTCTTTTGAGTGAATCATCAACTTCGTCCCTGAATTTGCAAGGATTAGACAAAATTGTCTCCAAATTTTGTGAAATATCAATTTTATCCCTGAATTTCTCTCACGTCCATTAAAATGGTCCCTCCTTCCAAAAGGTCCGTTAGTGATGCTGAGCTGGCTCCCTGCATGTTGTGTTGTCCTGTACACATGTAAAAAAGAAAGCCACGTGTACAAGGACTAAATTGATGGAAACGCAAAAAATTCAGTTTTCACTTTCCAGTTTTTCTGCTTTTCCATTTCTTTTCAAATGCAATTTTTTCTGCTTTTCCATTTTTGCCTCTGTTTTATTCTTACCTTCCACCCTCAGATTTCAGTCATACCCATCAAAACAGTCCCCGACCTTTCTCCTCCCACTAAAACCTTCATCACCTTCTCCTCTCCAAAATCATCATCATCGCCGGCGATCAACAATGATTTTTTTAAGAACGAAACAGTCTTTGGTTTAGGCAAGTCTCACGTCCATCTCACCTTCTCCTCCTGTTCGTTTTCACCATTTTTTTGGCCGTTTTTTTTTTCCGTTTTTAGTTTTGATGATTTCGTTTTTAGTTTTAATTATTTCGTTTCCATTTTTAATGATTTTGTTTTCAAGTTTTCAGTTTTTTGTTGTTGTTTAGATTAGTCTTATTAGGGCCTGTTTGATGGTCAGGATAGGATAGAGGCAGGATATGATATAAAGCTGGATAGAGATATGATATGATATGATAAGGACGTGATAAACATTAATCTTATCATGTGCTTGATGCGCACATGATAACAAACATGATTTCATTATAATTAAATGAAAAAAATGCTTTCATAATTAATTAAATATTATAAAAATGACATGTTATTAATTATAATAGAAAATACTTGCTATCATTATTTTAAAAATGACAATATTTAAAAATGACAGAATATCAAGATAATAAATAAGGAATGATCTTTTAATCTCATCTGGATAATTTCTAACCCAGCTTATACTCAGGATAGAAATTACAAAAGAAAGTCAGGATAGGATAGGAAAATGGTTTATTTTATCCTATTCCTTTGGTGCATCAAACATGAGATTTAAGCATGATATGATTAATGTATCATATCATGTATCCCTGTCCTGACCATCAAACGGACCCTTAGGGTTTTCGGTTTATAAAATAGAATGATGATTTTTGTTCTGGTTGGTTACTATATTTGGTAATGGTGGAAATGTAGAAATTGTTGATGCTGATAAGGGTGGAAATGCATAAAATGTTGATACTGCAAATGTTGTAAATGTTGATGTTGCAAATGGTGGAAATGTTGATGCTGCAAATGTTGTAAATGCTGCAAAGATCAAGCTGTTTTTTTTCGCGTTTTGTATTTTGTTTTGCAAAGCTTGCCTTTCAAGGACCAAACTGATAGTTAGTTATATAATTCAAGGACTGATTTGATGTTTTATAACATAATCTAGGAATCGATTTGATGGATAGCCATAAAATTTAATGACTAATCTAATGTAAATATTTTGATAGAAAGATTACATGAAGATTCATCTTCAACCTCTTTTCATTACAACATTACACACGTCTAGTACAATTCAGAAGCATGTTCACAAACTCAAACAAGCAAACCACGACTATCAAAAACTTAATCAACCTAAGCTCAATTCTTAAAGTATCAACTTTGTCCATCAACCTCACCCTCCAAACAACTTCATTCTCACTTTCCTTTGACTTGAACATGAAGATCAATTTTCTAAACATTTTTTTCCCATACACCCACCCTCATCATTTTAGATTCAATTACAACAGTTTTGTTTGAAGGAATTTTGGGGATTTTTTATTTCGGATTCAATCAAAAAATTAGGGTTTAAGGTTATTTCAATTGAGGAAGAACGTTACCACTAATTATTGGAAGAATTTTTGGGAATTTTGGAGTGTGGATTAAAGATTGTAAAATCAGCCAAATTAATCCTTGTAAATGTTGGTTACAATCGACCATATTAGTCCCTGCTTATGTGGCGTCTGACATGGCAGTCCATGTGAGAGGTTAACGGCCATGCCAGCTCCGTTAACACCCCAGTTAATTGGAAGGACGAAATTGATTGACATTTTACAAATTCAGAGACGAAACTGATATTTCGCAAAATTTGGGGACGATTTTGACAGATGCTTACAAATTCAGAGACGAAGTCGATGATTCACTCGTTATCTTTTGGTCTTTTGAGTTTAACTTGGTCTACTATATTCTATCACACCATACAAAAAAAATGTAAACAATTGTGAAATGAATCTTATCCATTAAATGGAAGATTGAAGAGAGCAAAGATAATTTTTTTTTTTGGGTCTAGAGATAATTAAATATATTATTATGTAATATAACTGAGATATGTTGTAGTGTAAAGTCTGGCTCCAAATATATTATGTAAACATCAAAATAGTATCAAAATAGAACTTAATTTCATTGACATGTTACTTCGGCAATTTATGTAATTATTACTCCAGTCCCGATACCTTTACATCCTTACGTGTACATACCCCTCTTCTACACCATCCTTGTTGTAAAAAATAATGATAAAATGATATGAATATCCATATCATCAAACAAAAATAAAAAATTAATTGAATTTGTGTCTTTTTTCTCTCATCTCACTCAATCTTTCTTGCACCACCGCCACTGCTTCTACTTTCACCACCGCAGAAATTTGCAGATCCAATGGTGGTTGTAGAGAAAAAAGGAAAAAGTGGAAAGAGGGAGGAGAAAAAGAGGTTGAAATTCTGGTGTTGCGGGATTGCATATCTAGTGGTGGTGGTGGTCTTGATGAAAATGAAGGTTAAAGTGTGAACTGAGAAAAGAGAGATGGAGGTTGATCAGGGGCGGTTACACCCCCAGCTAGGCTGGGTTAATGCCCAGGCTCTGCTTCTACTTTGCTTGCTAAAAGCCCAACCCAATAGCCCATTCCTACTTTAAAAAAAAAAGGGCAGAATTGTGTAATTTTTTTGAGGCGTGTAGTAAAAAGTAGAAACCTTTCTCCTTCAGAATAGTAATCGACTCTCCCTCTTTGTGCTCTCCCTTTAGATAACAGCCTCACAGAGTTGGCGCAACCTTTTTAAATTAGAAAAATGGATTGTTATTTTTTTGAAATAATGTTATCTTTTGTGATAAACTTTCAGAGATGAGGAGATATTTGGTTGATAGAACAAGTAATGTGAATGCTGTGCAGCCAGAAGTCGAAGTAGAAGAACCACCGCCTAATGTGGCCAATGAGTTTAATCCAAATGAGATTGTGCCTGATCCAGGTCTTAGGAAACAAATTCATACATATGCTCCGGATATTCAAGACCAAGTGAGGAGGGCAAATATCTTGAAGGGTCCAATGCAACCAAATTTGTCAAGTTTTCCTCGTACTCTATTTGGGAGTCAAACAAGAGCATTTTGTAGATCATGGTATGAGAAGTATACATGGATTGAATACAGTGAGTTCAAGGATGCAACTTATTGTTTCTATTGCTTTCTCTTTAAGCAACCCGGGAGGGCCGAGTACTTTGGTTTCGAAGTCTTCACGAAAGACTGATTTAAAGATTGGAAACATGCATCTAAAGGCTTGAGAGATCATATTGGGAAATTTGATAGTATGCACAACTCATGTATCAAGCATTATGATGATTATAATAATCAAAGACAAAGCATAGGAAGTAATTTTGCTAGAGCAACTAAGGAATCCGAAGAATTGTATAAGATCCGTTTGACTTGTTCTCTAGATTGCACTAGATATCTTATAGCACAAGCCATTGCTTTCCGTGGCCATGATGAAAAAACTACTTCTCTAAACAAGGGTAATTTTAGAGAGATGGTAGATTGGGTAAAATCTAATAATGAACAAGTGAGAGATGCTTTTGACCGTGGTGGAAAGAATTGAAAAATGACTTCCGGTGACATTCAAAAGGATCTTGCAGAGTGTTGTGCACATGAAGTTATGAATGTGATTATGGAAGAGCTTGGTAATAAACAATTCTCTGTGCTTATTGATGAGTCACGGGATATATCCGTCAAAGAGCAAATGACGGTGATGTTGAGGTTAGTAGTTATATTTTCCAATTTATATTATCTATTATTCTCCATGGCTTATTGACACACCAACTACCAAGTAAATTTAATATGGTATATGATTTTCTTAGGCATATTTATTCTCTGTTGCTTTCCCTCGTTCAATGTTTCATTAGAACAAAAACATTATTGCATCCTTATTCAATCATAAAACCATGTTGAACCTTATTGACATTACTGCTTTTAATTAATGTGTTAATACATGTGAACGACAAAGGGGAAGTTGTGGAACGATTTATTGCTCTACATCATGTCAAAGATACTACTTCTGAGGCACTAAAGAATGCTCTTTATTGTATTCTTGATCGTTACAAGTTATCTATTTCAAGGATACGAGGGCAAGGGTATGACGGAGCTTCAAATATGAGAGGTGAATTTAATGGTTTGCAAAGAAAGATTCTAGATGAAAACCCTTATGCTTTCTATGTCCATTGTTATGCTCACCGCTTGCAATTGGTAATTGTGTCCGTTGCTAGCAGTTGCTCATCTATTAATGATTTCTTTGAGTACATTTCCTTGATTGTAACAACATCAAGTGCATCTTGCAAGAGAAGGGATGCCTTGACGGAGACACAACGCCAAGATATTTTAGATAAACTTCAGAATGGTGAGCTATCTACAGGAAGGGGATTGAACCAATCATCTACTCTTGCTAGACTCGGGGATACCAGATGGGGTTCACATCATACTACGTTGCTTCGTTTGGATCAGATGTGGTCCTCCGTGTTAGCGGTGCTTAGTATGGTTCATGAAGATGGACGTGGACCATCTCAAGCAGCGGGTTTGATTGAAAAAATGGAGAGCTTTAAATTTGCTTTTATTTTGAAGTTAATGTTAAAGTTGTTTGGTATCACAAACGAGCTTTCAAAAATCTTGCAATGAAAAGATCTTAATATTGTGCTTGCCATGGAATTAGTTAACACCGTCAAAGCTCGGTTGGCCACGTTGAGAGATAGTGGTTGGGATAATTTATTTGTTGATGTACAAGAGTTTTGTGTTGCTAAAGGTATTCCGGTGCCAAATATGGATGAAGAAATACCGGTTCGGGGTCGTTCAAGACTAGAAGGGAGGACTGTCACTAATCTTCACCATTATCGTGCCGAGATTTTTTATGTTGCTATAGACAAAATATGTGTGGAGATGGATCATCGCTTTAGTGAAGGAAGTAACATTGTGCTTGATTGTTTCTCATGTCTTGACCCCAAGAACTCTTTTTCCAAGTTTGATGTTGATAAGCTTGCTCGTCTTGCGTATATTTATCATGTAGACTTTTCTGATGATGACCGTGGAACAATAAGGGAGCAACTTGACACTTATGTACTTCAAGTGAAAAGACATGCTTCATTTTCTTCTTGTGAAGATGTTCAAAGTTTGGCAATGAAGATGGTTCAAACTGAGAAACATTTGGTATTTCCATTGGTCTACAAACTCATTGAGTTGCCTTTGATATTGCCGGTGTCAACAACTTCCGTTGAAAGAGCTTTTTCAGCAATGAAGATTATCAAGACTAATTTGCGCAACAAGACCAACAATGGGTGGTTGAATGACTTGATGATATGTTACATCGAGCGGGAGATATTCAAGTCACTTGATGATGTTGATATTATTCGAACATTCACACGAAAGAGGTCGCGGAAAGGGCATTTACCTCCTAATTTTATTTAGCACGCTATCGACAGGTTATATTTCATCTCTCTTATTTTAAATTGTACTTTTGTTGAAAAAATGACGAACCTCTTTTATTTTGATGTATGCTTATTTATATATATTATGTCACATATAATTTTGCAATAAATTTTTTGCCCACACTCTATTATATTCCTGGCTCCGCCACAGAAGTTGATGATTTGGTGGAGGTTACAGATATATTGGATAAAAACAAAACATTGATTGGAGGTTTTAGGTTTTAATTTTAATTTCCATTGAAATAGATAAACTAAAACCAAACCTCAATACCCATGTAACCATTTATACGCAACCGAGTTATATAAAGAAATAATTTGCTTTGAGTGCAAGCAATATGGGACTAAACTTTGTTTCAGTTGTGATTTCATAATCATTTTGACTTTATGTATAAAAATGCTTCTCGATTCTGGATGCTATTCCAGTTTTCTAACACATTTAGTTTCACTTAATGCAAAATCCATTGATGTTATTCAATAGGTTTACATTGATTTCTTGTTACCATTAACTAACTAGTGTTTATTCCTATTCAACAAACTCAAAGTCCAACATTTTAAGCTTATAAAGCCTATTATAACCAACTAGATAGAGATAAAGTCTAGATAAAGTCACTATAGCTAAGATGATATCAAAGTATATTCTATGCAAGATGCAAGACATCTTGATCGGCAACAACAAATTTTTGGTGCTAGGAGTGTTGTGTACTTAATAGAATATTTTCATTACTTTGTAAAATCTAAAACATGCTCGTAGTTTTAACCTGTAATGTAAGCACAAAAGTAATTAATATACAATACAAACAACTACTAAGTAACGTTTCATTGTTAAATCATTTAGTATATAGACAGAATTGCTATAGCAATCATTGTTAAAGCATTTAGCATAGAGTATAGACAGAATTGTTATGCTTTTTAGCACTTCAACACTTCTAAGTAGGTAGTACTATGCTTACAAACTATTACCACAATTGAGCTAGACAAAACTCGGTATGTTTTTCGACACATTCACTACTAGTTTTCATTAAAGTAGTATTATACCTAGGTTCCCATTAATTACAATCATGCTTAATTTTATATATATATATATATATATATATATATATATCGATGAACTATATGAACCTAGATATTTATGTCGAAACCCTTAACATTAATATGTTTATTGATTAACTCCATCCATTTTTAATTTTTTTTTAATAATTAACTCCATTTATAGTAACCAAGTTTTTCCACCCATTTTAAAATAAAAATAAAAGTATTTAAACCCATTAACTCTTTCAAAGAAATATAAAAAAAAAAAAAAAGCTCATTCAATATAAATGAGCTTTGATTCAAACTATAAGACGACTAAAATAAACTTTAAAATTTATAAACATGACGATCAACTTGATTAAAGATACTAAAACACAACCAAAACATGTCTTTCACCTTAAAATCATAATACCCTAACTTAAAGATGTTTAGCTCACAACGAGATTCTACAAAAATAAGATAAAAAGGAGAAATATAATGTAAAGATCCATGTTACACATACAAGGAAAGAAGACATGGAAAGCTGAAAATACATAAGTTGTGTAGAACTGTCACAGGTTGCTGCAGCAAATGTGATGCTTATTTCTTCTCCAAAATGGGTTTCATTGGTTTTCCATGGAAGGATATGAGATGGGGTAGGGATGGCAAAATCGTTTCGATTCGTCGGATAGGCCTGTTTAACCCATCTTTTTTTTTAGCAAAGTGGGTTGAGAGTTGAATCTGTCGCTAGTAGTTGGTCCACTCCGCCTAAACCACTAAAAGAAGGGGCGGTGTGGATTAGCCCTTCGGGTTGAAATTTAAAAATAATTATTTTTGCAGTAGTAATCAATTTTCCGATTTTCATCTTCATAGAGTATAGATAAAAAAGTCACTTAATTTAATCACTTTTGTTTTATGATTTTAGTAATTTAATCATTTTGTTTTATGATTTTAGTCTCATGTTTTTAATAGTTTGTCAATTGGTGAACTCTTGAGTTTTTTTTTCTATGTCTTTTTTGTTTATTATAGATTTTTAGATCATATAATTTATATGTTTAAATGATAATTTTCATATTTTAGTGGAGTCAATAGTTATATATTTTGATTTCCTTAAATTGGTCTTACAATCATATATTTTTTATACCTTTTATATTGTGTAATGTTCCATTGTTTTAAAAAAAACAATGACGAGTCAATCCTCCAACCCATTGATCTGCATAAAATAGGGCAGGGTGAAATTTTCAACCATGCACCTCTAATTGACTCGCCCCGTCCTTTTTCAGACGAGTTGGCCCGTTTTGCCATCCTATATGGAGGTGGTGGATGGGCCACGAAAATTATGGTCACAACCAGCCTCCTTCGGCTCTCCCTTTTATTGGTGGTATGATTGTCCTTTTATAGTACTTTTGGCTTTTTTTTTCTCTTTCCTTTATCTTTTGTGATAAGGTTCCTTTCATGGTGAGATGTCGCATGACCCATCCCATATGCTCTTAGAATAAAATTGACAATTAGAATATTCTCTTTGGTTGTCCTCGGATGTTGAGGTGTCTCATGTGCTCTTCTGATAAGGTTTCCATACTTTGGGTTCTGATAAGTGCTCAAATGTAACATATTTCATGTGTGAATCTAGGCAAATTAGTGGCTTGTTTTGCAAGTTATCTAAGGAAAAGCTACCATTTGAGTGCAATTTTACCATTTATGCTTTACATGCCTGACTCTACCCAATTTATGCAGGAAATGACAAGCAAGGGTGAAAAGAAGGAAGTTCCTGAACCAAGGTCAGTTTGCTTAAGCGAACGGCTGTTCGCTTAAGCGAACCAGTTACAGAAGCATCAGCACGGTTCGCTTTCTAGCACGCTTTTAGTTCGCTCAGGAAAGAGAGCCAGTTCGCTTAAGCGCCACAGGGTTCGCTTAAGCGAATCAGTTCCAGAGAGCTCCAGGAAAGTTCACTTAACCTTTCGCTTACAGTTGGCTTGAGCGAACTTCATCCATCTTCAGAAGATAAGGAACACGTGGCAGCTCCTCATTGGACAACGGATGATTTCCTTGATGTACGCTTAAGCGAACGGTGCTTCGCTTAAGCGAACGGGCACGAAGACAGCCCATATAAATAGTTTCTCTCTCTCTTTCCCATTTATCTTTTACTGTTTTATTCACATTTTCTGGCCTTTAGAGAGAGAGTAGGGCTTTTCTAGAGAGAGAAACACAAAGCAAGGTAGTTAGGAGTAGATTCAAGCCAAGATTTGTTGAGACATCATGAATCTTGTCATGGAATCTTCATCTTTTCTTCATCCTTTGCAAAGCTATCATAGACATATGTAGCTACATCTACTCTTGTGGATTTGAGGTATTCAAACAAGCTATTATGTAATCTTTTGATCATTTAATATATAGTTCTAGTTATTTATTCAATATTGTTGTTATTCTTGCTTTTAATGTTTTATTGAGATTCAAAATGATATGGACACATACTTTTGAATCTAGAAATAGAATAACAATCTATCTTAAGTTATCACTCTAGACATGGATGTTAATATTTGATAATCACTTTTAATCTAGAGCTTAATGCTTTTGGGTAATTTAATCGGTTGGGAAATCGTCAATTAAACTACCCAATCGACTTCGTGATCGTTTAAATGTTTGGGAAATCGATGTTTAAACGATCCCTTAGAAATAACGATGTCATTTGGACACGAATGATATTATCGAGTGATTGTGATAATATCGTTTAAAAAGCTAGAATCCGTTAATCGATCGAGGGATTGCAGTTGTTACGCTTGGTTGATGTCTCTAACCACAAGCGAAATAGCCCTATCTCTTCTCGTTTTACTTTTATGTCGAATAGGAAAATAGTTTTACACAAACAAACAATTTATACCCAAACCCTTAACATGATAAATGGCGTTTAAATGGTTATGATATACGCAACTCTCTGTGGATACGATCCTATTATACTCACGTATAGTTAGGTAAATGACATGTAAAAATCTTACATCAAAATGGCGCCGTTGCCGGGGAGTAGCGGAATAATATCATAAGTATCGAAACAATTTTGTCATGTTAAGCAATTTTGCACAAAATTCTTTATTGTACATATATACACATATACTTTTTTTTTTATGTTGCTAATCACTTGGTCAAGCGGAAATGTCCAGTCAACAATTCAAAGGGATCTTAGAGAAGACCGTGTTGTAATCACGGAGGGATTGGTCATTAAAGCTTGATGAGAAGTTCCCACGGGTTTAACATCGTTGAGATTGATGTATGGGAAGTCTTACCACTTGCCGGTTGAACTAGAGCACAACGCGGTTTCGGCGCTAAAATTCTTTAATTTTGACCAAGAGCAAGTGGGGGAAAAAGAGGAAGGTTCAAATGCAATAATTGAAAGAAATGCGTGTTCAAGCGTTGAATCCTCTTAAGAGTACAAGGAGAAGGCGAAAAGTTTTCATGACAAGCGGATTGTGAAACAAAACTTTGAGCCCGGATAAATGGTGTTACTTTGGTGGAAGCCCTACTTTGGTGGTGAAGTTGATCGGCAAATGTCGACAATTCCACTAAGTGGCCCATGATTCTTCATTGAAAAAGGCATCGAGCTCATGACGTAAAACAAGCGCATGCTGGGAGGCAACCCAGTTTTGTAAGTTAATTTTACGTTTTATTGCATGTAGGAGTAGAACTCAAGCATTGAGAAGCAAGTAAGCAATTTTGAGGAAACTGCGTTCTGTTCGCTTAAGCGAACAGTGGTTCGCTTAAGCAAACTGAGTCTTGGCAAGCCAAAAGTGACGGTTCCCAAGACCATTACTCTGCCCAACCATTCACTTTCTTTTACTCTTACGGCTTTCTCTCTCTCTCTCTCACAAACTATCAACTTCTTCTCCTTTCACTAACACTAACCCACAAAAAAATCAAACATTTTTTCAAACATTTGTCAAATCAAGTCAAGCAATCATCTCACTGCATATTTCATCTTGCATTTGCATCAATCACTACATCACAGATTTGATTCCTTCTCTATCTCTTGTTTTTGAATTGAAAAATTATGCTTTTGAGCATTTTTAGAGATGGCTAGGGTTAGGTGTAAATGTGTGTTTAGAGACTGTAATTATAGGAACCTAGTGATTAAAGGAACAAGAATCACAACACAAATACTTTGAACATTCAATTTTTGAAAAATTAAACCCATTTTAGAAACTTTTGAAAAATAAGGGTTTGAATGATTTTTGAGAAAATGTTGTGATTTGGGTTCGTTTCTTTGTCACTACTGAGTTTGTAGAGGCTTAGGGATGAAGTTTGTTGTTGAAAATATGCTGGAATGTGAAAATAGGTTGGATTCTGTTTGAAATTCGCAGGTACAGGGACGGTTCGCTTAAGCCTACGCTTAAGCGAACATTCATGTGAAACCCAGATTTTGCATGAACATTCGCTAACTAGTTCGCTTAAGCGAACGGAAAGCGAACTGAACCCAGATTTTGCATGAATGTTCGCTAACTAGTTCGCTTAAGCGAACCTAAAGCGAACTGACCCCAAAACCTGAATTTTTTATGCTCCAATCTGCCTTGCCCACTTAATTCTGTATACTATGCTAACTGTTATACTATGTATGTGGAATTTTCTGGTTGTTTTGCAGATGGCCCCTAATGATCAGTTACCCGCCAAACGAAAATCCCGAGCTTCATCTTCCGGTACAATTAACCGATCCTTACCCTTACCCAGAAACCCCGACCGGACCCGGTTCACCTCGAACAAACACTATGACAGGTTCCTAAAGTTAACCAAAGGAACTTGGCATGACAAAGTGTTCAGAGTTGACCCTTCAGGACCGTATGATTACCTCCTCCAGATGTTCACTGATAGGAAGTGGGACAAGCTCCTAAGTCCACCCACATTGATCGACCCGAACATCGTGAAGGAATTTTATGCAAATGCCATGCCCGTGTGTGATCAAAGGGACATGGATGCCCAGTTCTCGCACACGACCTTTGTGAGGGGAAAGACCATTGTTTTTGACCGAGATACTATTAATGATTATCTTGGTAACCCTCTCACTTTACCACCATCTGAGGACCCCACGGTCCCTACTTTATGTGAATATGGTCGAAAGGAGGAGGAGAAGGATTGAGACCATGACGAGATTGTGAGGGACATCCTGTTGCCTGGACGGCGTTACAACAAAGGGAGGACAGACGACACAACCACGGCTAGTTATGCTGACATGACTTTTGAAGCCACTTTCATTTTTAAATTCTTGGTGCACAACGTGTGGCCCAAAAGTCATGTCAGCACCACCCCAAAAGCTGTCACCCCTCTTGTTTGGTATATTTGTAGAGGAGGGGAGGTTGATGTTGCTAGGATCATTTCCCGGGAACTAAAGCATGTGGCTTTGAGTGGTCTGACACATAAGGCCTCCAAACTATCATTTCCTGGATTCATTACGGGACTCGTCCAAAGCCAAGGTGTGCAGATTGCGGGACCCTTTACTGAGCAGCTTGTGGGCCCTATTGATGATAGATTCCTAAAGGGTCTTGCTAGAACAGTGGTGGAGAAACTTTCAGCCCCATCCTCCAGTATCCCACACCCCGAGCCTGAGCATGAGCCTGAGCCAGAGATACCTCAGCAGGAGCAACCCCAGCATCCTGGCTCCTTTGATTTCTCTTCCTTTTCTGCTTGGATGATACAGCAGGATCAGAGAGCAGAGGAGAGAGCTCAGAGGCAAGAGCAGAGGGACCACTTCTTGATGGATCAGCAGACTGCAGTTTTCCGCAGTAACCAGGGGATTTATCAGCATCTCTTTGATGTTCGTTTGGATCCACACTATCAAATGTTGACTCCTGGCGAATATAGGCAGTCTTGCATGTGGCCTGGGGACAGGCCAGTTTATTTTGGAGGGAGTGGTGCATTTGGTTGGAATGCTGATGATGAGGAGAGGACTGCTAGTGTTCACGGCGTGGATGATATGGATGATGATGGGGATGACGCAGCGAACCAGTGATGGCATTCTTGTATTTTTAGTGATGCTTTATTGCTTTTGCTTTGACATTCTACTTTTTGTTTTTATTTTAATTTTAATGTTAGAACAATTTTATTGCCATTTTGATATTATGTTTCAGTATTTTTATTTTCATTTACTTTGGTTAAATAACTTAGCTTGTTGTTGTTTTTAACTGTTGTGCTTTGGATAATTTTTGTTTAAATCTTGCTTGTGTCTCTCAAAAAGAAATTGCTCATGAACACCAAAGTTAAAGTGCTCGTAAGAGCCAAAGATTGAGCAATAATCAGGTGAGTGATAATGATTTTATTTGTGAGAAAGCGCAAAGCCAAGGTATTGGTTTCCTGTTTTTCTAGGCATTCACTAAACAAATTGAAACTAGTACTTTGCACAAAATGTATCTCATCTAATTCTTCTCATAAGCATGATTGTTTTTGAACCACTTAGTACTTAGCCTAAATGTGAGGTAGCTTCAAACTGTTATACTATATGCTGGAGACCGATAATCATTGCTTAACTTGTTTTTGTTATGTTAGATCTGATAATTGTTTTGAATTGTATGAAAGCATGGAAATGATCAAGGCATTTTTTTTGAAATTGAGTTGACATACTTGACCACATAAAACCTACCCGTGAGAAGAGTGAGTATCTGATACCCAATTCGAGCCAAATGAATCAAGTCCTCAAACATGAATTGTCAATATTCATAAGCACAATGCTCATTGAAATTGCTCAAAATTGTTCAAAATCCAGTTCATGTTTGACTCACTTGAGGACTTTGATATTTTCACTTGTTGAACCCTTAACCTTATTGTACTTTGTCCCTTACCTTAGAGTAGGGGAACATTCAATTAGAGTTTTGTTGTGTTTAAGTTGGGGAGAAAGGGAGGTTTATGCTGTCAAGCATCTTGGTGAAGTATTAAAGTAACCTGACAACATTGAATTGTATAGATTTTAGAAGTTTCAAAGTCTGTACATTTGAAAAAGAAAAAGAAAAAGAAAAAAAGAAAAGAAGAAAAAGAAAGAAAAATCAAAAATAGAATAAGTTGTCAAGGTTATTGGAAAAATTGTTAATCACCAAGGGTTTGTAATAATTGGTAGGAAAGGTTATGGATTTTAATTGTTGATACAAGGAATGTTCCTCTACGATAGGTTTTTGATTTCAATTATCCCACATATGACATTTCTTTTGTAGCCCGGCCAAGTTATAACCCTAGAAAGACCTTTTGATCCATGCTTCTGTGCTTTTTGAAATGATATTTGGATGGACACATAACTTAATCAAGATGTTAGCATGATTGTTGGATGTGTGTTCATTACCCTCACTAATTGTTATTGTTGTATTTTATCTACTTTTAAAGAAGTGTGTTAGGTGTGGTCATAGATAATCATGTTTGTGACTTGAACTGTGTGATGTAAATTTTGTGCTTAGGACTTGTTTAATTCATAGTGTGTGCTTAGATTAGTGGAAGACTTCATGCTTGCCCGCGCAATTACAATTGAATCACCACCTGAAATTTTTGTGTGTGAACTGTTTGACACCGTGCTGAAAACTTTGTCCAAAGCCTTGTAAGTTTCCTTGTTGATTCTTTTGTTTGAGGACAAACAAAAAGCTAAGTTGGGGAGTATTTGATAAGTGCTCAAATGCAACATATTTCATGTGTGAATCTAGGCAAATTAGTGGCTTGTTTTGCAAGTTATCTAAGGAAAAGCTACCATTTGAGTGTAATTTTACCATTTATGCTTTACATGCCTGACTCTACCCAATTTATGCAGGAAATGACAAGCAAGGGTGAAAAGAAGGAAGTTCCTGAACCAAGGTCAGTTCGCTTAAGCGAACGGCTGTTCGCTTAAGCGAACCAGTTACAGAAGCATCAGCACGGTTCGCTTTCTAGCACGCTTTTAGTTCGCTCAGGAAAGAGAGCCAGTTCACTTAAGCGCCACAGGGTTCGCTTAAGCGAATCAGTTCCAGAGAGCTCCAGGAAAGTTCGCTTAACCTTTCGCTTACAGTTGGCTTGAGCGAACTTCATCCATCTTCAGAAGATAAGGAACACGTGGCAGCTCCTCATTGGACAACGGATGATTTCCTTGATGTACGCTTAAGCGAACGGTGCTTCGCTTAAGCGAACGGGCACGAAGACAACCCATATAAATAGTTTCTCTCTCTCTTTCCCATTTATCTTTTACTGTTTTATTCACATTTTCTGGCCTTTAGAGAGAGAGTAGGGCTTTTCTAGAGAGAGAAACACAAAGCAAGGTAGTTAGGAGTAGATTCAAGCCAAGATTTGTTGAGACATCATGAATCTTGTCATGGAATCTTCATCTTTTCTTCATCCTTTGCAAAGCTATCATAGACATATGTAGCTACATCTACTCTTGTGGATCTGAGGTATTCAAACAAGCTATTATGTAATCTTTTGATCATTTAATATATAGTTCTAGCTATTTATTCAATATTGTTGTTATTCTTGCTTTTAATGTTTTATTGAGATTCAAAATGATATGGACACATACTTTTGAATCTAGAAATAGAATAACAATCTATCTTAAGTTATCACTCTAGACATGGATGTTAATATTTGATAATCACTTTTAATCTAGAGCTTAATGCTTTTGGGTAATTTAATCGGTTGGGAAATCGTCGATTAAACTACCCAATCGACTTCGTGATCGTTTAAATGTTTGGGAAATCAATGTTTAAACGATCCCTTAGAAATAACGATGTCATTTGGACACGAATGATATTGTCGAGTGATTGTGATAATATCGTTAAAAAAGCTAGAATCCGTTAATCGATCGAGGGATTGCAGTTGTTACGCTTGGTTGATGTCTCTAACCACAAGCGAAATAACCCTATCTCTTCTCGTTTTACTTTTATGTCGAATAGGAAAATAGTTTTACACAAACAAACAATTTATACCCAAACCCTTAACATGATAAATGGCGTTTAAATGCTTATGATATATGCAACTCTCTATGGATACGATCCTATTATACTCACGTATAGTTAGGTAAATGACATGTAAAAATCTTACATTAAAATGGCGCCGTTGCCGGGGAGTAGCGGAATAATATCATAAGTATCGAAACAATTTTGTCATGTTAAGCAATTTTGCACAAAATTCTTTATTGTACATATATACACATATACTTTTTTTTTATGTTGCTAATCACTTGGTCAAGCGGAAATGTCCAAGAGAAAAAAAAATTATTATTATTAAGTTGACAACATTATATAAATTAAGTAACAAATATTTTTTTGACGTTAAAGACAATTTTATTAACAAAAATCTAGCAATAAATCAATTGTCAAAACTGCAGAAATACAAGACGGAGTTTCTTCGATCCACATGCAACCTAAATTCTAAGAGCGTATTTAGCTAAAGTTTTTCGTAATGTATGATAATTAAGGTTCACTGTATAGTTTTTTAAACTATATTGAATTTATTTATTTTGTTCAAGTGTCAAACTTTAAAGATGTCACTTTCATATGTGTAATTTAGTTCTTTTGTATAACTTATTCGCGAATGTTTTTATTCGATTTGACCCGAGCATCGCACATGCCGTGTATGAAGAAGTATTTAGAAATGTGTAATACTCCCTAATACTCCATCCGTCTCAAATTGTATGTCGCTTTAGAAAAAAAATGTCCTAAATTTTATGTTGCATTTACAATACCAATGCAACATTAATGTTATTTTTCCTATTATAACCTTGATTATTTATTACTCTCTCAATTTTCAATTCTTTCATTTATCTTTCCAATATTATGTATTAAGGACAATTTTGTAAAATAACTCATAATATATCTTTTCTACACAATATTAATTGTATTTCTTAATATGTGTGAAATGTTCAAAACGTCCTACGATTTGGGACAGAGGGAGTATATGCTATGTTGTCTTGAAAAACCGTTTATATCTAACATGTTTGGTTTGTGATATGATACTTCTCGATATAGTAGCTTGGTGACTCCGATAAATTTTGTTTATGTATTCTGATTTTTTAAATTCCATTCCAACATATTTCGATTTATTTTGTATCAGATTATTCTGGCTCATAAGACCCGTGCGGCGCACGGGTCGGCGTTCTAGTTTAGCTAAATAATGAGCAGTTGGGTTGGCTTCACGCCTAAGATGCCAAAAAATTAAACTATGAAAACTACAATTAAAACTAATACAATATGGAATAATAGACCAACATAGTTGGAAGATTGTTTATGAGCATTCAACACCAAAGCCACATTAGAAGCATCTGATTATGCTATAAGATTCATAAAAGTTATCTCCTTTGCAAATTCCAAACCTTTTCACATAGCTAAAGCTTCTGCAACCTCTGAATCTGATAATGAAAAGACTTGTTAGGAACTAGAGCAATGACAACACCTTCATTATCTCTCACCACAACACCAATACCTCACTTATCCTCCTCTATCAGACCGTTGCATCAACATTAAGCTTGTCGAAACCACTAAAATGGAGTGTCCAATGAACATCAAATATTGACAAAATTGGAACTCCACTTAATGTATCTACCAACATCGTACAAGCACTCTTAAAAATTCACAATAGATCTTTGTTCTTTTTGAGTGGTAGCAGCCAATCAACATCAGTGCCCTCAAAACATTTCTTATTTCTAACACACCATATCTCATAAAGATCAAAACATAGACTATACTATCCTCGTCGACATCAATTAAGTAACAAATGTTAATTTGATTAAACGAATAATTTTTTTTATTAAATTGACAACATATATATATATATATATATATATATATATATATATATATATATATGAGTTTTGCTAGAAGACATCTTTTATGAAAGAGCAAGTTATTCTATGAGCATTTGTTAGAAGACACCAACTAATTTTTATGAAGGTGTCTTTTAGTAAAGTTATAACTAAAAAGTGGAAATCACACCTTGAGGTGTGAGTTGCTAAAAGACACCTTCATGGATGGCTTCTAGCAAAACTCATATATATATATATATATATATATATATATATATATATATGGTCTTGCTAGAAGACACATTTTATGAATGTGTCTTTTAGTAAAGTTATAACTAAAAATTGAAAATCACACATTAAAGTGTGGATTGGATTGCTAAAAGACACCTTCATAACTTCTAGCAAAACTCATATATATATAATATATATATAGACAAACCACTTTTTGGTTGTCTAAATAATTTGCTCAAAAGGGATAAAACCGTCAAAATAGCATTCAAAAAGTGAAGTACGAACAAAAAACTAACTTGACCCGAACCAGTATAAACAAAACGAAGAGAAGTGCAACAGCGTTCAAAACAGAACAACAGAAAAAGCAGAACAAAACGGCATCGTATAAACCCTCTCTCTCGTTTCACCTTCAATTTCAACACTAAACCCTAAAACCCTAATTTCTTCAATCAATCCAATGTCACCACGCACCGATGAATACGAAGATAACAATTCCCTCTCCGCCACCTCCGATGAAGACGACGACGGCGGACTTAAAGATGACATGGCGGCTCTCGCACGCGCCTGTAGATTCACCGCCGATGAAGACGAAAATGTAGAAGATCCGCTTTTATCCGCTGGTGACGCTATTGTCCCTTTCACCGCCACTGCCACCGCCAACGAGGATTCTGATTCCGATGACCTAGAATGTCTCAAGAGAGTTCAGAGTCTATACAAACCTACGGGGAATTCTGTTCCTTCTCCGGTGCCGATGATACCTGATGCGGCTGCTGATGATGAGGATGACGAAGATGATTTTGAAACTGTTCGCGCTATTTTCAAACGGTTTTCTGCTTATGATGGAGGTAGGTTAAGTAATATTTGTTATAAAATTTTGCAATTTTTTTTTTTAAAATTTGAAAATTTGGTTGTGAATTTGTTTGTTTTGGTTAGGGTTAATATGTTTGAAGAAAAAATATGCAGCTTGTGGGTTAAGTAATCTATGAATTATTTTATTTTTTTCAGTTAGTTTGTTTGTTTTGGTTTAGGGTTAATGCATACTGAAGGAAAAAACAATGTAGCTTAAGTAATCTTTGAAAAAAAAAATTGGTTTAGTTAATGAGGATTTTTCTTTGATGGAGGTAGGTTAAGTAATTTTTGTTATATCATTTGGAATTTTTCTTTCAAATTTGAAAATTTGGTTGTGAATTTGTTTGTTTTGGTTAGGGTTAATGTGTTTTGAAGAAAAAAAGATGCAGCTTGTGGGCTAAGTAATCTACGAAATTTTGAATTTTTTTAGTTCATTTGTTTGTTTTGGTTTAGGGTTAATGCATAATGAAGGAAAAAGCTATGTAGGTTAAGTAATCTTTGAAGAACTTAAATTTTGTTATTGTTTATGTGTGTGGTGATTGGAGCTGAACATTGTTTGATATTGGGTTTCTGTTAGTTAATTTGTTTTCAGCAAGTATATTTGAGCTGGGTATGTGAAAAAAGCTATATTTTTGAAACATAGGGTCTGTTTGTTTGATATGGAATATAAAAAAAGTGATTTTGATACTCAATAATTTGGAGATTGATTTTAAAAAAGTTCAGCTGTTTTGTGTTTGTTAATCGGAATTAGTATCCTTTTTTTTTTTTTACCAAAAAAATTCAGTTATAAAAAAAATGATTTTCTGATAAGCTACTAAAAACAGCTTTCGTTTGATGCCGTTTTTAGATTTTTTTTTCTTTCTTTTGGATTCTCATTTTTATGAAAATCTGTAACAATCGGGCTCATAATGAAAAAATATATAGTTTTTTATTTTTTGTAGTTCATGTGTGTGGTAATTGAAGCTTAACATTGTTTTGTTTTTGTTTTCTGTTACTGCTTGTGTTTTGGCCAAGAATATTTGAGTTGTGCAGGGTAAAAAAAGAGGTTATCTTTTTGAAAAAAAATCAGAAAACATGTAGTTTTTTTTGCACTGAGTGATTGACATGAATAACAAGAGTCCATAGTTATGGAGCTTGGTAGTGCTTTTCTCAAAAATGTCTTTCTGATGTCATTTATTTTTTATAAAAAGCTTGGCGTAGTAACAAATATCTGGTTTCATTGAAGGTGGAAAGGAGGCATGGGCAGAGGGGGATCAGGCCTCGAGTTTAATGGATGAGCAGGACGTTGTCAAGAGCTCCATCTCTGACAACTCAGATGCCGGTGAATTGTGTCCTGATTCTCAAGACCCTGATAATGACAGCAAGTTGAAATTGATTAAGCCATGTGGTGCTGACGAGACTTGTAAAAATGTTGCGGGCTTGTCTTCTCAATTACCGAAGAAAAGGTCAAGCTTTCCTCCATCAGCCCAAGCTTTTATTGATGCGGTCAAGAAGAATAGAGCTCTCCAGAAATTTCTTAGAAGTAAGTTAATTGAAATTGAAGCAAAAATTGGGGAAAACAAAAAGATAAGGGACAATGTTAAACTCCTCAAGGATTTCCAGGTTTCATGCATTAGAAAAACGGGAAGTGCTTTATCATTGAGAAAGGACCCGCGTGTGCAGTTAATATCATCCAAGTCTTCTGCAGCAAATAAATCAAAGGTTGGTTGTGTAATGCTTCTATGGTTCTGTGAACTCTAGTCCGAATTGTTATTCATATTGATATTGATTCATTGTGATGTCATGGTCACTATTCAGAAATTTGTTTATTTATAATGTGGTATATGACTGAATAATATTGCTCAAGATTTTCCTTCATTTGAAACATAATTTTGTGAATCACTAGAACTGTAGTTAATGTCTGTTTTGTTAGATGCTTATGTTATGTCCATCATATAGTCATTGGATTTAAGGGTTATCTCTTTACGTTTTTTGATTAGATTTGTAAAAACTACTAGTATTTGCTTATAAGGATATTGTGTCCGAGTGTCAGTCTGTTGGGCGGCTTGTGGGCTTCAAATTTGTTGCAACAATCTTTCCTAGTTAGTGGCTTAACCCAATATAAAACTACAATGAACTAGTACAAAAACCAAGATAAATTAGACATAAGCATAGCATTTGTGACATTCTTGGTATTTTCACTGTAAGAACTGGTTGGTAATCCTTGATTTGTTTTTCTTTTAGCAGAGCCATAATAAGAAAGCATCTGCAATGTGTTATGGCCCAGATCAGAATTCTCGTGTTGCTAACTATTGTGGGCTTCAAATTTGTTGCAACAATCTTTCCTAGTTAGTGGCTTAACCCAATATAAAACTACAATGAACTAGTACAAAAACCAAGATAAATTAGACATAAGCATAGCATTTGTGACATTCTTGGTATTTTCACTGTAAGAACTGGTTGGTAATCCTTGATTTGTTTTTCTTTTAGCAGAGCCATAATAAGAAAGCATCTGCAATGTGTTATGGCCCAGATCAGAATTCTCGTGTTGCTAACTATTGTGGGCTTCAAATTTGTTGCAACAATCTTTCCTAGTTAGTGGCTTAACCCAATATAAAACTACAATGAACTAGTACAAAAACCAAGATAAATTAGACATAAGCATAGCATTTGTGACATTCTTGGTATTTTCACTGTAAGAACTGGTTGGTAATCCTTGATTTGTTTTTCTTTTAGCAGAGCCATAATAAGAAAGCATCTGCAATGTGTTATGGCCCAGATCAGAATTCTCGTGTTGCTAACTATTGTGGGCTTCAAATTTGTTGCAACAATCTTTCCTAGTTAGTGGCTTAACCCAATATAAAACTACAATGAACTAGTACAAAAACCAAGATAAATTAGACATAAGCATAGCATTTGTGACATTCTTGGTATTTTCACTGTAAGAACTGGTTGGTAATCCTTGATTTGTTTTTCTTTTAGCAGAGCCATAATAAGAAAGCATCTGCAATGTGTTATGGCCCAGATCAGAATTCTCGTGTTGCTAACTATAAGATGGTATTGGAAAGATTTCCCCTTTCATTGGATAAGAAAAAATGGTCGGATAAGGAAAGGGAAAATCTATCGAAGGGAATTAAGCAACAATTCCAAGAAACGGTGCTTCAAATTTCAGTAGATAGAATGAGGTAATAATAGTTTTTTTTTTGTTTGTTAAATGTAACATTTGGACTTTTGTCATTGCAACCCTTTCCAGTATTGAGTACTGATGTTATTCTTCAATTTATTTACTTCACAGTTCAGAGTGTTTACCTGGAGATGCAAATGACATGGATAACCTTATTGAATCAGTTAAAGGTCTTGAAATCACACCAGCAAGGATTAGAGAATTTTTACCTAAAGTTAATTGGGATCGATTGGCTTCTATGTATGCCACTGGCTGTACTGGTGCTCAATGTGAATCAAGGTATGTATTTCTTAATTGGTGAATTCTGTTTTTCTATGTAAGTAAAGATAGTTATTGATGATAAAGCTTTGTGCTTCATGTTTTTATTATTGCGCTATGCTCATGCTTCATATCATATCTCGTCTTATGATTATGAGAACCACATCTCCTCTGTTTAGTTACTGTGGTTTGAACATTTTGTAATGATATTTTATATGTTTAATAGATGACAGACGCTAACATAGAGTTTGAAGATGGCGAAAGAAAATATTAAGATAGTACTGTGATTCATTCGCCATGTATGCCGGTTTACTTTTTGTTTGGGTGGGGGAGATCCTGACTAGATGTAAGATTCATATTAAATTGAATTAGGATCCTGCTTAGGATGTTGTGTGTATGAGTATTCCATACCTGTTTGGTAAATTAGGGTTGGATATTAAACGTGTTCCATCAATCCCATACCATGCCTGTAGGGAGGATCAACTTGTCTCTTGTTGTGCCTGTTTGATGTGTTTTCAGATGCTTCATTATCAGTGTTATATTATTTGTATATTCAACACAGTTCTTTGACTATTGTTTCGTGTTTACTGCCTTTCTATGAAGAATTTCTTCCTAGGCGTTGCAGACATCTATGACGATTACAATCACAGACAGTTTATCCTTTTTGGTTTTCCATAAGGGTTCAAGGTCAACATAGATCATGCAGGTGGGACTGTACATGAACTGATTTTTAAAATGGTGGTGCTTAACATGTCTGTGATGATTGTCATCACAGATGTCTGTGACACTCCTTTCTTGAATCCAATGTAGACCATAGAATAACACACTTGTGTGAATGGATGGATTAGTTCTGATACATATACTTGACTAATTCTTTTAATATTCGCAACCATAGGTGGTTAAATTGTGAAGACCCTTTGATCAACCATGGCCCATGGACTTGTGAAGAGGATAGATCTCTTCTGATTATTGTCCAAGAGAAGGGCATCAGGAACTGGTTTGACATTGCTGTATCATTGGCCACAAACAGACTTCCATTTCAATGCTTGGCACGATTTCAAAGGAGCTTAAATCCTTCGATAATAAATAGTGAATGGACTAAGGAAGAAGATGATCAACTTCGTTCTGCTGTTGCAGATTATGGCGAGTGTGATTGGCAGTCTGTAGCTACTGCTTTAGAACGGCGGACGGGAACCCAGTGCTCAAATAGGTTGGTTCACTCTCTGTTTTAATTTTGTACTACGTACATGTGTAGAATTTTTTGCATTTTGGTTGAAATTCTTTTAATTCAATATCTGAAATCAGAACAATTTTCAATGGTAGCCTATCACTTAAATTAACAATGTGCATATTATATGCTAGTTTAAAGCCTATTCATAAGTATTTCGTTTACAACTGTTGGTGAATTAAAATAATATATTTTCTCGAGGGAAAGTGATGTGGCCTTGCAGGTATAAGTGACTGACAAATAATAATTATATTTCAGCTCAGTATAGTTTGAACCTCAACTGCTTGACTTCTTTTTTTATATAGTAGTATTGCTGGAAGATTGAGAAAAGAAGTATTATGCTATTCTAACTTCAGCTTCAAAACTTTTGCCATACTTTTAGCAACACAAAACAGTCATCTACCCCGTTGTATCAGTTGTTGATCTACATTCCGGTTTTATTTGGAAATATCTGGTTACTACTTTTAGATGGAGACATCTTATGTTTTTCCAATCCCAAGCTGCTATGTATTGAATGAATTGCTTCATGTATAAATTATTGTGTCCTCTTAGGACAGAGGCTAGTCTCTTGAGGCCGTGTATTATTTTGCATCTTAAACTACATTTGGGATAGACTTAAGCCCCTAAATCCTTCTTATATTTTTCTTGCAAGGTTGCTAAATGTAAAAATAAAATGAGAATAATGTGCTTATTCTTGATAATGAAATGGCACAATTAGTAATTAACAAAGCCTGGTCACTGATATAAAAAACTGAAACAAGATCACCCTAAATTGGCATGGCTGTTAAGTATATTGGAGAACAGGAGAAGTTATTTATTTGCTGCTGAATTTTATCTCCTAATGCAACAAATTATAATTGATGCAGATGGAAGAAATCGCTTTATCCTGTGAGGAAAGGGAGCTTTACCCCCGAGGAGGATGAACGCCTTACAGTAGCAGTCATGCTGTTTGGACGGAAATGGAAGCAAATAGCCAAATATGTTCCTGGCCGGATCCAATCTCAGTGTAGGGACAGGTATTGCATTCTATTATAAACATTTTGGCAACACAGTTTTTATGGTTTAGACTTCTTGTTGAAATTCTTGAGCATTTTTATGGCAGATACCTTAATAGTTTGGACCCTTCTTTGAAATGGAGTGAATGGACTGAAGAAGAGGATTTAAGATTAGAAGCTGCAATCACCAAATATGGATGTTGCTGGTCTAAGGTTGCTGCAGATGTGCCTCCCCGCACTGATTGTCAATGCCGGAAGTACGTTTCTAGCATTAACTTCTTTGATGAAAATCTTTGTTTTAAAAATCTTTAAGTTTTGTTATGTTACCCATACCTATATATATTTGTTTCATTGGCCAGGAGATGGATGGTGTTACATCCTGAACAAGCTCATCTGCTTAAAGAAGCAAAAAAGAAGCAAAGGTCTCAGCTTTCCAGGAACTTTGTCGATCGAGAATCTGAACGGCCAGCCCTTCCAGTGAATGACTTAATTCCTTTACAAATGTTAGTTCCACCATCTGCTGTTGGTACTGAAAATCTCCGAATCAAGCGGAAGAGAAAGTCAAGGTACATTCTCTTTAAACTTCTTTCATTTTCCCATTGATTGTTAACAGCATAATCATATGATGATGCCAGCTTTGTTAGAATTATTGTTCCAGTAAATTGTACTGGCCATTTAGTGTATTGATTTTTGCTATAGGTGTACCTTTGTTTTTTAATTCCCACTCATTTCTTGCAGTCACCAGAAAGAGAGGTCCAAAAAACATGCAAAAGAGGCTGGACTTTGTCCGGAGGAAGTACAAGATGCAGATCCCAAGAAAGAGAGGCCTAAAAGACATGCAAAAAAGAAGGTACCATTTTGTCCTGAGGAACAAGATACAGTTCCAAAGAAAGAGAAGCCTAAAAGACATTCAAAAAAGGCTCGGATTTGTCCTGAGGAAGTACAATTTATAGCAGCATATAGTGATAAGGTGAAGAGTTCTGATCGAGGTGTTCCATTGTTTGAGCAAAGCAATGTTCTCAATAATATGAGATCTAAAAAACGTGCTAAAAAGGCTTCAGAAAGTCAAGATGGAGACGACATCACACTTGCATGCTGGCGCAACAAATTAAAGAAGAAAATATCTAAATGTACCAAAAATGTGAGCCAGACTTCATCTTTCTCTAGGACAAAAATTGTATCTAAGCAGGTTGGAATTCAAATCCCATCTAATGAGCAAGGCGGATTGTCTCTTACATGTGGTACTGGTGGAACTAAAGATTTGTTAATCCAACCGGAAGTTGATTCTAGTGAACAAGTCAGAAAACCAGAAGGTGAAAATGCAGCTAGAAAACCAGCGGATGCACATAATTTTAATGGTGATGGCAATGATAAGCCTCTTAAGGTCTATGTGAGAAAGAAAACAAAGAAATTGAGTCAAGATACTGAAGGATGCCGTGCTTGCTCTTCCTCCAACTTGAAAAAGGTTTCTACGTTACTGCATGGAAACAAGCCGACAATCATTTCTGACGGCAGTGAACCATCCATGTCAAAAGTTGTTGAAGAGGAGACTGTTTTACATGGTGGTGTGGCTGAAGCTGAACCCACAAATATCAATGTGGAAGAAAATGATGATGACCTTCCTCTTTCCTCCTTGCAAAACAAGATAGGGAGGTTACTCCATAGAAACAAGCCAACCATCATTTCTGACGGCAGTGAACCATCCATGTCAAAAGTTGTCGAAGAGGAGACTGTTTTACATGGTGGTGTGGCTGAAGCTGAACCCACAAACATCAATGTGGAAGAAAATGACGATGACCTTCCTCTTTCCTTCTTGCAAAACAAGACAAGGAGGCGAAAAAAGATGGCACAATATTAGGATATAAAGTTGTTCCTCATGATCCAATTCAGTGGGTTGGTAAACCTGTTTGTTTTCCAAATCATAGGTATGTAAAAATACAAAACAGTTGATTTAAACATGTGCTCAGAAATTGTGGAATGGCCAAGCCATATCATAAGGGAATACTAGATGGGTAATTTCCAACCCAATATAGCCATGATCATGAATTTGACCCAGATTGCCTAGAAAAAAGGCCATCACCTGGATTGTGCGTGACGGCAACTGCAGGAATCTGAATTAGAAGAAGGCTTAGTTCGAGGTATAGTGAGTTATGAGATTTAAGAAGCATGCCAATGGAATTTTGTTGAGCTTTGGCCTGTATAGACACGTTTTCGGCCTATCCCTATATATGCATGCTGTTTGGCTGCTAGAATTTTGTAATCTTGAAATGTGAGTTACATTTTTGTTAGTTACAATACACTAACAAACTTTACGCAACTATATGCATGCATGGGATAGTTTTGCCATCACTAACTAATATAATCAAATTAGACATCAAACTTGCAAGACTTCTGGAATCCGGGTCATTATTCAACTGTTATGTAGACAATGCTAGTTTGCAGTTTAACTGGTTTGCGTTTGGTTTTTAAAACGTTGTTACTATGAAAATATAAGACATTGATACTTGCAAAAGTTACTCAGTGATAAAGTAAATATGCTCTACGGTTGATTGCAGATAATTATTCGTAAAATTGAGCACATGCATAGCATTTAACTCAGTAGAGTGGTAAAACACTGGATTGTTTTTATAGTAGAGTGGTAAAACACTAGATTGTTTTTATATATTTCAGACAAATTGAGGGAAAAGAAACGGGAAAATGATTTTACTTTTTTTAGCTCAACATTCATTTATTTTGAAACAGATTATGAAACATTGTTGCTCATACACTTTTTTTTTTAACAAAATTATGAAACATTGTTGCACTTACAGTCTACACAACCGATAATATTTAATCTATTTCATTTCAATGTTATTTTTACTGTTTTACTTCTTTTGATAACTTTTGTTCCTCTATATTGTCAGAATAATATAAAGGTTTCGTATAAGTTATGAGGACGTCCATTCCATTTTATGCCACCATTTCTTCCTATTTTCTTTGGAAACTTGCTTTTTCGACATCCATTGTTTTCTATAAATACATGGAAATGATTAAAAATCCAGGGTAGTTAATTACCGTGGGGTGTTTTTGGTTATTTCCATTTGTTTCTATGAAACATTGAAAGTCAAAAAAGCAACTCTCTTTTCCTTGTGTCCCAAATTGGGGGTAGTGGATTTTTCATGTGATTTATCCATGAGAAAGTAAAGGGTAATCTTTCATTATTTTACTAAGAGAGAGAGAAACTGAAGAGGAATTTAGATGAAATGAATTTGAAGGGTAATAGATCATATTTTATTCTTTAATGCGTAAATTACATACTCCCTCCGTCCCTTAATATAACCACCTATTACTTTTTTCACATTTCTTAAGAAATGTTGTTGGTGTAGTTAATGTGTCTGTTTTATAGTACAATTTTACAAAATTACCCTCATTAAAGAGATAATGTGAAAAGTCAATTTATTGTAATTTTAGAATTAGTAGTAGTATTAAATAAGGGTATATATGGAAAAAAATAATTAATGTGTGTTGTAATTTGAAAAGGGGGTTATATTTAGGGACAAAAAAAAAAAACAAAAGGGGGTTATATTAAGGGACGGAGGGAGTATAAGAGAATTTATTCCTTAAATCGAGGATATATAATGGAATGAAATCTCTTAAAAACCTTTTGAAAGTTTAAGGAAAAAATAAAGGTCAACATTAATTAGATACTCCCTTGAAATCATGTGTAAGCAAAATATGATGGTTGAAAAGTTGGTGCAGATGGATTAACTAATTTAAACCACATACATGTACTTTTCTACTATCTTTGTTGTTTATATTTCATTTTAAAGAAAGGAACGTGTTAATTCTGCTGGTAATTTTAAGTACTATTCTCAATAGGTATAGTTTGGTTACGGCTGGTGAAGCTTGAAACAAACAAAGTGGTAACCAATCACAACACTACCAAAAAAAAATTGGAAATCGGGGAAAAGATGGAAGCATCCTTGAAATGTGTTAAGAACATGGTTGAAGTAACTATTTACGAGTATGAATTAAATTTGAAATCAATTTTCTTTTACATTATTTCATTAATTAAAATGTGTTTAGTACAATTTGATATTTCTACCAAGATAATGTGACCGTCTTAAATAAAGTATGAGTAACCTCATTTGCTTGTCTCCACATAAACTTCACACTAGAGTTTTTATAGTGAAACCTAAATAGGGATTACAACTTTGTACAATACTTCCAAACTCACATCGTGTTTTAATAGATTGAAGTTATACACAACATTTTTTTTTGCATCCAGCTTAAAGTCAAATTGGACTAAGATTAAGATCATGAACCCATTCTAAAGTATATAATAAAACATGAGTTTATCCCAGATGAACTTCACACAGTAGACATATTCATTCAGTTTTAACCAATACAAAAATGGTTGTATCGTCTCTTATGCATACCCGTATTCCAACCTTATTTAACATTTTGTAGAAAGAAACATCAATATTGCATTAAAAGCGACATTTAGATGGTTTCTTCCGCGTCAAAATATCATTAATTTTTTGTAACCTTAAAAGGTTGTTGACGATATGATTTAGCTGCTCTCCTATTCTAGATTTTGTTGTTCCTTTGCTTCCATAACAGTGATGCATCACCACCCTTTAAAATCTGCAGTAGCAGAACATGTGGTATGCATGCACATGGTATGGGACGCCTCAAGCCAGTGTTAATGTTGTCCCTCATTTAACATGGCCCACATGGTAATGTTGTCCATGATTTCCTTTGTCTTTGTCCATTATCTAATAGTTATACCTGCACTCTCTTGTCCTTGATTTAGCACAACATTACTAATTAAATTCATACTAATAGTAATGATGCTGTTCACGTGATGCAACAACTCCATTTTGTTTTTGCATAGTCTAAGCCAGTGTTTGGATACACGTTTGTCATGGCAATACCACGTTCTAATGCACTCTCACCGTTAAAAACTTAAATTATTATATATAGCTTATGCGTTAGTGTAATTTTAAACGTGATTTTGAATAAATTAGACGTCAATCCAAACAGACCATAGTCTTTTACACAAAACAGTTCGGTCTTTTTTTAAGCGAAAATAGATTAGTACCGGAATTCATTTAACAAATAGTAAATTACTGTAAACAAAAAAAAATTAAAACTTAGGTCATTATTACTATTAGCAAGAATTTAATTAGTATGCACAGTTAATTGTGAGATAATTTTACTCATATATCTAAAAATGTATTGTCACCTCAAATAATAAGTATAAAAACATGAGTTGTTATATTCATCGATTAATGTAACAACATATTATTAAATACAATTGCTCAAAAAATATTATTAAATACAAACGTACAATAATTTTATAATATATAATAATTTTTTAATACCCTCCCTATGTATAATAATTAAACTCATAATAGTAAAGGAGTATTGAATTACTAATAGCTGAGATTCACTACATTGACCAAGAATAATGTTGTCTGCCTTTTTGTCGTTAGCTGAATACCCCTTCTCCCATATAGATTACCGTAGATTTGATTCCTTTTTTTTTCTTTTTTATTTTTTCCATGTTTTGACCGGACTCGTTACGGTTGGAAATAGGTTAGATCGAGTTAGGCTTTGTAAGGCTTGAGCCTGGCCTACCAATTTTTTTGAAGGCCTAAGTCTGGCCTGCGGCTTATCATAGACTTACTTTTTAGGCATGAGCCTGACCTTATGAAAGTCTGATGCGGTCTGCTAGCCTGTTTAAAAGCCTATTTCATATGAACATCTTTAAATCACAATGTGATCTAAGTTTAAATACACTAGGGATCTAATATATCAATTAGATTAAACTATATTTTGATAATCAACATGAGTTTTTAGGGAATTTGACTATATATTGTATCATATTTCAATTATAGTTTATAATAATACATTTAAATATGCAAAAAATGAATGTATACTAATAAGCTTAAATTACTGAAAAAGTTAACACATTTTTATTTTAACTCAAAGTACAAAATATAATATAATAATAAATAATATTATTCATATTTATTTAAATAGGCCGGCATAATAGGCCTAAGAGACTTTTTGAATGATCTATGGCCTGGCCTACTAAGCTAAATAGGCTTTTAAAAAAACCTAGGCCTTCTCTGTTTAAGAAAAAAGTCTGGCCTGGCCTAACTTGTCGTAGGCTAGGCTATAGACCCATATAGGCCGGTCTGACCTATTCCCATCCTTAATCCTCGTAGGTAAGAGTTTACTTTTTGTTACAATTTTTTTTTAGCTACATCCTAGGAAAGAGTATAATAATTTTTTTTTTTTGGTTACAGGAAAGAGTATAATAATTTGGGTTTTGATGAAAAGTTAAATAAATTCTTAACAATGGTTATTTGATGATTGCTCGTAAACTTTTCAAAAGTCTTCGATTGATCCGGTCAACAAAATTTATGTATATTTTTTAGATTTAATTGTAGTTTTAGTCCTTTTATTTTTAAAATTTCTCAATTTTGATCCCTCTATTTTTAAATCAGCAATTTTAGTCACCTTATTTTGTAAAATTCAAAAATTAAACTTATCCCTTGCCATTTGCGCTGATGTGACACATTAATATATGATGTGGCATTTTCTATTTTAAATAATCAGTGCCACGTCAGTATATATTAAAAAATCTAAATAATTTTACTAAATAAATAACTTTTAATTTTTAAAAAACGTAAAAAATAACAGTGTTTTTTAGAGAGAAAAAAAAGTTAAAAATCAAGGTTTTTTAAGAAAACTAATAAAAGACCAGAAAAATAGTCCTATAAAACCAGAAAAAAAAATAGTAAAGCAATAAAATCCAGTAAAATACCAAAAAAATTAGATAAATACCTGAAAATGATAAAAATACCATAAATATTCTAATAAATACCAAAAAATTCAGATAAATGCGACAAAAAAAAAATACCAGAAAAATTTCAATAAATTTCATTAAAACTAGAGAATATATATAAAACCAACAAACAAATATGTGCTTATAAAATAGCTAAAAATTCATTAGCATAATCATTTGGACCATAATGCCATGATTTTCACATAAGTCGCTAGTTAAAAACTAATCATTCAAAGTAATGTCGTAATGATACCCAAGTCATAAGGTATAAGCAAAAGCCATAATATTTCGATTAGGTCGTACCTTTTAATAATTTTTTTTTTTAAATTATGAATAATTTGAGAGACTTATTGAACAATCAATTAGTTATGTTAGTCATAATTTAAATTTAAATTTTTTGGAACAATTTAAATTTGTTAAGTTTTCAAATTTAAAACCTTTATCAAAAAATGTTTTGAATGATAAGTTTTCAAATTCACCTCCATGATCACTTCTTACGGAGATGATGTTTGATTCCTTTTCATTTTGAACAAGACTGCAAAAAATTTCAAAAGCTTCATCCTTGTGTTTTAAGAACAAAACCCATGTGTATCTGGAAAAGTCATCGACTATAACAAAACCATATTGTTTTCCAGCAAGACTTGTTGTTCTAACAGGTCCAAATAAATCTATGTGAAGAAGCTCGAGAGGTTTTTTCAGTAGAAACAATGTTATTTGATTTAAAACTACTTTTGACTTGTTTTCCTCTAACACATGCTTCACATATTTTATTTTTATCAAAATTGATTTTTGGAAGACCTCTTACCTAGTTTAGTTGTGAAATTTTTGAAATAGTTTTCATACTAACATGTCCAGCTCTTTTATGCCAAATCCATTTATCTTTGTCAATGGACATAAAACAAGTTTCGACTGGAATGTCATCTAGGTATAAAACATAAAGATTTTTCTTTCGCGAACCAGTAAAGAAAATGTTTCCTGTAGAAACTTGTTTGACTTCGCATATGTTGGGTTTAAAGATTACTTCAAAACCACTGTCGCATAATTGACTCATGCTTAGTAGGTTGAGTTTTAATCCTTCAACATATTGAACATCTTCTATTTTAGCAGAGTTATTTTTACCAATAATACCTTTATCTTTGATTTGACCTTTGTCATTGTTACCAAAGGTTACTGCTCCTCCTTCTTTCTTTATGAAGGAAATAAAGCAGTGTTTGCCACCTGTCATGTGTATAGAGCAGCCATTGTCTAAATACCATGGCTTTCTCCTTGCATTTTGTGATGATTCCTGCATTTTAAGTTAGTGGTGTCTTAGGTACCCCAGATTATGTGGGTCCTTCATTGTTAGTTTTCAATAGCTCAAGATCTTTCTTCTTGAGAAAACAATTTGTTTCTAAATGACCACTTCTTTTACAATATGCACATTTTATGAAAATGCGTTCTTTGTTTTGAAAAGAATGTTCTGTTTTAAGAGGAGAATTTTTTGCTATCCTTTTTCTGTGAAAACAAAAAGACTCAATGTGTCCATCTTTTTTGCAAAATGAGCATCTCAATTTTTCTTTCTTAGGTATAAGAGTGTTTTCATAGATTTGATGTTTAGAAGTATTAAAACCTACTCTAGTATAAAGATAGTGAGATCATTTCTTAAACTTTTGACTTCATTTTTTAGTAAAGTATTTTCATTTTTAGAACTCAAAGGATTTTGAGTATGACTAAGTTCTTTTAATTTTTCAGCTGCTTGAAAATATGAGTCCTGCAAACTTTATATAACTTTCTTTTGATCATTGTTCATAGTTTGAAGTTTCTCTTTTTCTTCTTTAGAATCTTTGATTTCTTTTTACAAAGAATAGCATTTATTAGTTAAAAAGTTTGAATTAGATAAGAGGTTATCAATTGTGTTTTCTAGTTCCTTATTTAAAGATAGATTGTTAAAAAGAATTACCTCTGCATTCTCTGAGTTTGCCATTAGGCACATATTTGCTTCTTCTCCTTCTTCTTCTTATGGTTCTTCAAGATCGTACCATGTAATTAATGCAGACTTCTTGTAAGGAGATTTTTTATTCTTTTTGTTTAGTGGACATTCATTTTTGTAGTGACCTTCCTTGTTGCATCCATAGTAAGTTACTTGGCTTTTATCCACTTTCTTTTTCGAATTGTCTCTTCTATTAGGGAAGTATCTTTTTATCTGATCTCTTCTCATCATTCTTTGAATTTTCTTTGAGATGAGTGCTAGTTCATTTTCTGCTTCTTCTTGAACAATCAGTTCTTCTTCTGTTTCTTTATTTTCTTCAGTTTGTGAAGGTGCTTCATTTAGGTTGTCTTTAGTAGCTTTGAGGGCGATCATTTTTCCCTTCTTAATAGGTTTGTCTTCTTGAAGTAAAACTTCATGAGCTCTGAGTGTTCCAATGAGATCTTCTAAAGCCAAGGAGTTTAGATCTTTGGCTTGAGTGATTGTTGTAACCATTGGTCTCCAAGTGTTTGGAAGACATCTCCATATTTTTCTAATCCTGTCATGAGGGGAATATATTTTTCCTAATGACCTTAATTCATTTACTATAGACGTGAATCTTGAATACATTTCATCAATGTTTTCTTCTTCGCTCATTTCGAAAATTTCGAACGCCAATATCTATCCTTGTTTCTTTAACATGGCTTGTTCCTTCATGATGAATTTATCTCAGATTTCTTTTGTTTTATTGCATTCATAAATTCTTTCACTTTCTTCCATAGTTAATGAACATTGTAAAAAGAGTTGAGCTTTAGAGTTTAAGAGTACTTTCTTTTTATCTGTGTCAATCCATGGTGCCTCGGGTTTAATAGTTACTACTGTTGTGACTGCATCAGTAGTTTGTGGTACAAAGTTACCTTCAGTAATAACTTTCCACATATCTACATCTTGAGATTTTAGAAATAATTCCATCTTTCCTTTCCATAAGTAATAATTCTTTCCATTGAACAATGGCAGTTTTGTACATGAAAGACCTTATGGTATATAAGACATTGCTTCTTCCTGAATCTTTTCCTCTTGCACGTGTTAAATGCTTTACTTTAGAGACTGTTCTCTGATGCCAATTGAAGTTGCAATAAATGTCACAAGGAGGGAGGTTGAATTGTGACCCTTTTAAAATTATTCCTGAAACTTTAAATTACGTTTTATATACTAAAGAAAAATTCTTGGTTAATATTAGTGCAACAGATAAATATTTAATCAATATATAAAGGACCAGAATGATCTGGAGAAAGATAATACGAGCAGAATGAGAAAAATGATATTAGGCTGAATTATAAAGTAAGTTTAGCAAGGACCAGAATGTTCTGGAGAATTATAAGGGCAGAAAGATAAAACAGTATTATAGACTGAATATAAACTTTAGTTAAGTATTTGACAATTGTTTTATCTTGGACCAAAATGTTCTGGAGACAGTTTAAATAATAAATTAATAATTAAATTAGGACCAGAGAACTCTGGATTAATATGGTTGAGATTAATTAGGACCAAAGAACTCTGAATTAATATGGTTGAGATTAATTAAGACCATAGTGATCTGGAGTAAGTATTAGTGTGTGACTTGTGTGTATGAAAAATAAAGAAGATATATATATATATATATATATATATATATATATATATATATATATATAGAGAGAGAGAGAGAGAGAGAGAGAAGAAGAAGAAGAAGAAGAAGAAGAAGAAGAAGAAGAAGAAGAAGAAGAAGAAGAAGAAGAAGAAGAAGAAGAAGAAGAAGAATAACACAGGGGAGTTATCCTGGTTCACCAAACCCGGCTACTTTTAGTACCCACACTTTGTGTGAGATTATCCACTATAGTATATAGTTGGTAGAAACTTCTAACCAACACTATAAGGTCTTGATCACACCAGATCAGTCCATAACACCAATCTCAAACTGTTAAGCCCAACATACTTAAGATCTAAACACTTCTTGTAGGATGATGATTTCAATCTTAATGTCTCAAACAAAAGAGACTTTTACAAACACAAACTCAAAATGTTATCTCAAACAAAAGAGAAAAGGAAAATAAATATAGTGAAAGATTATGGAGTTTGCTTTGTGATTGTTGAAAGATGATTGAAGAGATTGATAGCTTTTCTTGCTTTGAGAAAGATGTATGCTTTGTATTTCAAACTCTTGGTGTGATGCATGCTGCCCACTCTTGAAAAATAGCTGGTCTTGCTTTAATTCAAATCTCATTTGCGCTCCAAAACATTTGCTTGAGAGAAACCATGAGTATTTGCACTACCAGATTGATCTTGCTTTGTCCAGATTGATCTTGAAAAAATTCAGCATGTGCAACAAAGAGAAGTCACACGCTTTATAAGCTGTGAGTGTTGTCTTGCTTGGTACAGCTCATGAGAAGTGACTTGAGTGATGTCATGCCATGATCTCTTGCTTATGTCACTTAGCTACTTTAAGAAAATGGATCTTTTCTTTAATGGGTCAAACCATTCTTTAAAGCCCATTCATTTGTCCAAATCAATACATGAGATATTCCTTAAAATGGTGAAACAACATTTATTTCTTGATCCTCATGATTTATTCCTTTTAAATAAAAAGTTCAAACTTGTCCTTTTGCGTGTCTTGCTTATGAGCTTGCTTATCGTACAAGATCGATCTTGAGAGCATTCTTTGATGAAATAATTCTCACAAAAATCATTAGTAATAACAAGATGATTTATTTAAAATATGTTTGTAATCCTTAAAACATTAAAAGAGATTTTGGTTCAACAAGGTACTGGTAAATGTCATGGCTTGCCGTCTATGATAGGGAGTAGTAAATATGCAACCTTTAAGTTTATTTAAGGATCACATATGGAGTAAAATCAATTACTGGAGTAGTAGGGGTATCTCACAAGCAGGTCGGGAGATAATTATTAAATCGGTCTTGTAGTCTATTCCTTCATACGTGATGAGTGTCTTCCTTCTTCCAGAATCACTAATTACTGAGATTGAGAAAGTGATGAACTCCTTTTGGTGGGGTCGTAGTTCATCAAACTTGCAAGGTTTACACTAGATGCCATGGAAAAGACTTTCCACGCCTAAGATTTTTGGTGGTATGGGTTTTAAGAGGTTTAAGGAGTTTAACATGGTTATGGTTGGTAAGCAGATTTGGAAGTTGGTTTCTAATCTAAATTCTCTCATTACCCAAGTACTCAATGCTAAATATTTTCCTCAAGGTGATTATTATGGACTGTTATAGGCCATAATCCCAGCTATGTATGGTGCAACATCAAGAGTCCGAGAGATATGATTCGAAGAGGATTTAACAGAGCATAGGTATGGGACAAAGAATATCAATTTGGGACCATATCCTTAGCTCCAAAATGCTGAATGTAACATCCCGATTTTTAGTTTATTATTATTTTAGTTATTTATTATTTATTTAGTTGTTTATTTGATGTGTTTGAATTGTTGGGTTAGTTGGTTTTTATTAGAGACTGTGGAGTAAAAGGGTATTTTGGTCATTTAAGCGTGGAGAGTATTTTTATGAAGTTAGTAAAAACTTGGAGGAATTAAGAGAATCGAAGTGAACAGTAAAAGGGGGTTTAAGTGAAGTAAATGTGTAGTGTTATTTTCTTGAGAAAGAATAGTGACTAAGCTCAATAAGAGTTAAGTGAACCAAACCCCAACCAAGTGGATATTAAAGTGTGGTAATCCTCACAATTTAGGGTTAGAAAATCATTTGCTAAGTTTTGGAGAAAGAGACAAGGAGAGAGAATATAGGCAAGAGAGAAGAAAAAAGGGATCTAAGGAGAAAGAGGAGAAAAGCTTGAGGAACCAAAGGGAAGAGGGAGATTAAAGTTTGTATGAGGCTAGCTTATTGGATTATGAGGCAAGAGGGAATACTATTTTCACCATATAAGATTTATAAGATTTATGATCAATTGAGTAGTTATGTGTTTTCTTATACTTTCATGAATTTGTTGATGAATTAAGTTTAATTTCGTGATCTAGTTGTTGTGATTACTATGGGTATGTGAAATCATGTTGTTGTTATGTCAAAAGCCATGTTTGATCATGATGAATTGTTGTTTTCGAGATTTATGATTAATTGAGTGAAAACCATGATGATTGATGTGTAAATTGTTATTTCAAACGTGTTGAAAGAGCTTAAATGAAGTGTTTGGACTTTGGAAAATAATTTTAATCACTTTGGGTGTATTGGGGATCAAAATAAATGCTTTTGGGCTGATTTTGAGGGAAATCTGAGGGCCAAACACACATTTACGCACTTTTGTAGCGTTGACATTGCAATTTGGGCGCTAGGTGCCCAGTTACAAAGAGTCAGTGCTTCGACAGGCCAAGCTTGGCGCCAGGTGCCCAACACAAGACAAGTTTTTTATTATTTTGTGTTTTTGGTGCTTAGGGGATGGTCTTGTGTATTCTTGAATGTTCCTTTGATGATGATTTCTTGTTGTTTTGATGATTGAGTGATAGGTAATCAAAGCTTGCTTAGGATTGAAATGTATATGTGGTTTTAGAGACGAAATGGAATTGGTTTTGAAACTTGAACATGAGATAGAATGAGATAGAGTTTTCCCCAATTGAATAAATGTTGTGATGTTTGAACTAATGTGATGTTAGTCTTAGAGATAACATGTAAGAATGATGAGGATGTATGTGAACATGAAACTTAGCTTATGTGAATATTGAAAATAGATGGACTTAGTGAATTGATGAATTATGGCATGATTGGCTTGTAAATGGTTATATGACGATAATGTGATGAGTAATGGTTGAGTTGGATAATGATATGTGATTGAAACATTGTTTAACTAAGTGAAAATTGCGAATTGTGAAATGATGATGATGATATAATGATGATGATGAAAATGATGATGGTTATATAATGACGTTGAAATGATGATGATGAAATAGTGACAGTGAATATATGACGATGATGTTGATGTTAGTTGTTGAGTTGTATGAATTTATGCATTGTCGAGTCATATGACACGTTCATGCATTCAAATTTAGTCCAAGTGGCGGTGATAAGTGACGGTGGGATTACTCGGTAACATAACTCTGATATCCAAAACGATACCACATGCATATAGAGTCGAGTAGAGCATTGCATGCATATGAGTCTATGTGGAAGTTGTGTATTAGACTATGTGCTTCTATGTGAAAGATGTGTACATGACTATGTGTGTCCATGTGGTAATTGTGTGATTTGGCAATGGTGATGAAGTGTGAATGCTATGTATTCGACTTGGTGATAAATTGATGGTGCAAATACTTGTTATATCCTTGTGATGATGACTTGAGAGTTTGTTGTATCTATTTAATTAATCGAATGATAATACATGCGAATATGATATTGATTAAGATGAATATGTGTATTTGTATGATGTTTTGATCCTAATATTATACTACTGTTCGTATTTCCTTTCTGTTGAATGTATATCTCACCTTCTAGTGGATGTTGGTCGCCTACATCCTTGTGGTGTAGACTTGCATATTGAGGACGCCTAGTCGATGTGAGTTCTCGAGGACGACTTGGCGCCTACTCGTCTTTTTATGCTTTGATTTTGGAGTCGTGTCTAGTGGTGCTCTGATTAGGATGTTGGGGATTTTTATTTATGTTTCGGATTTATCTTTGAGGAACCATAGTGTTCATATTGATAAAGTATATGAGATTTGATATATGACTTTATATTGTTTGAGATGTTATTTCCGTTACGACTGATTATTTACATGATTAAATATGTTGGTTTTGTATTTATGAAGAGTAACACCTTGATATGTTCTTATAATCATTGAATTATTCTATTTAAATTAGTAATGTGGGGTTCAAAGGTGTTACACTGAACGCATCTTCCCAACCACTGATCAACATTTGGAGTGGCCACATATTACTGTTTTAAACTTGTTGGTTACACATCAGAAGCAATGAAAAACGGAGCTAATAAGTGGTTTCTTTGACAATAATACATCTAGAAGTATATTTAATACTCTACTTTTGGCTTCAGTAACTCATGATATGCCTACTTGAATATTTGAGAAGGATTGTGGTTATTCGGTTAGGAGTGAATATAAAGAAATTATGAATAATAATTTGGAAGCTTTACAACATCGTGTCCAAAGAAATTGGAGTTGTGTTTGGAAGTTAAAGTTGCCGCTGAAGGTGAAGAACTTTTTGCGGAGAACTTGACAAAAGGTGTTCGATGCCCCGATCACTGCGCGTGTGTGAAGACTCGGTTGAAGATAATCTTCATCTCTTCTTCTTGTATAGCAAATGTGTGCTTTGATGGTTGTTTCAATCCTGATGCAAGTTTTTCGACAAATGTGTTTGCTATTTTACAACATATTGAGCAACATAAGAAGCAAATCTTTGGTGTGGCCCTCCAGAGCATTTGGAAGCATAGGAACAACAAGGCCTGGAATAATGTTATTGAATCTGCTTCATCCATTTGTGAACGGGCAAGTTCCCTCCTCACTAGCTGGATGACTACCCAAACAATGCACAATCATGCTCCTAGACATTCATGGTGTGCTACAATGGCAAAAGCCAAGCTTCGGACGGTATAAATATAATGTAAATTCTTCCTTTTCTCATGTGCTAAATAAAGTTGGAATTGGCATGTGTATTCCGGATGAAAAGGGCGATTTGTGCTTTCCAAAACAGAATGGATGGCTCCACTTCTTGATGTGGACTTGGGGGAGGTTTTAGGATTGTTTATCAGCCCTCAGGTGGTTTCGTAACCTTTAGTTGGGTATTGTGGACTGTTAGATTGATACCAAAACTGTGATGGATAGTCTTTATGGTAGTAAAAGCGACGTTTCTAATTATAGTGCATTGATTAATGATTGTAGACGCATGTTAGCTTATGATCTAGTAACCTCTGATGTTAGATTCATTAAGAGACAAGCCAACAAAATCGTTCATAGTTTAACAAGGATCGCTTCGTGTCATACTAGTTTTTGTATTCATATTAGGATTTCATCTTGTATTTCTACTATTATTATAAATGAAATGCATTAAGTCATTTCGTGCCCTCAAATTGACCAGAACATTGTGTGTCATATCATCATCATTTGTCTCAAGTTTCGGTATTTTTGCACATTGACCAATCTTTAAAATATTCTCTTTTGATTCTCATTTGGCTTTGAATACTTTTGTTCCACCAACAAGATTCTTTATCCCTAGGTCCAAAATCTCTTGGATCTCTCTACATCTCTTTTGCTACTCATCTAATATCACGAGTCATCTTATCTCACATATCATTTGCACTTATTTTAAATTTCCCAAAACCTCTCTCTAAAACATTGTGTTGGAAAGACCTTTGTTTCCCCCTTTGAATGCAACCAATTGATCCTCGTAGCGACACCTAGACTTCTTCTTCTTGCTCTCCTCTGAACTCTTATATCCAAAATCAAAACTTTATGGTAATCAAGCTCTTCATATATGATTTTATAGTCCAAACTAATATTTGTGTTTTTTTTGTCATGCCACTCTTGTATGTTATAAGATAATACTCTCTTTTTTCTAAATTACATATTAGCTATAGTATGACCATAAACAGATGAAAAATCTAGGATGGATTCAGCCTCTGTTTTGATGTCCTCGAAGCCATACCCCCTATGCAAGCCCTCAAAACCACTGAAACCACTCCCTATATTCTCATTTCGATCCCCTCCTAAAAAGATTTTTTCTCCTAATAGTATATCATGAATTTAGCCTTCTAAAACCTCTCAAATTTACTTCAAGGTGTTGTTTTAACCCTACCCGAGGTGCTTAACTTTAAATGTGACTATGTCCACTAAAAATTTTAAGGCGATGATTCGATCTTCTATCCTTTTTAGATCCATGATATCTTGCACTTCTTATCCACAATAATGCAAACTCCATTTCTCGATCTCACCTTTTCAATGTACCAAGACTTAAATGCCGACCAATCTAATTTTTTCATCTATATTCCATGTTTCAAAGCAAATTATACTCTCATGAACAAACTTCTTTATCCACACACTTGTTCACAAAGATGTAAAAACCCTTTTTTATTTTTCTCATCTAGGCAACCATACATCGATCCTTTTGCTACTTTGGCATTCTATGTGTATAGCTCGAGTACACATCATAGATTCTCTCATCTAGGCGGCTGCCCCATTTCTCAATCTAAATTCATGTAATATTTGGCACTCACTACCTCAGATCCACGAATTAGTACAGTTTAAGAACCAGATTTATTCATAGAAATTCAACTATTACTCCATTACCATAAAAACTATACAACTTTCATCACATTCATTGAAAGTAAGTACTTTACAAACTTCCAAAGTTCAGATACATTGATGACCGAAAGAAAATGGAGTACTTCACACTTGACAAAAATATATATATATATATATATATATATATATATATATATATATATATATAGATTTCTGGGATGCCCTCATTCAGACCATGACTACACAAGGAGACAAAAAAGGAAGGTCACACTAAATTTCCTTTAGTCAAGAAAGCATCATTGCTCGAATAAAGCAAAAATCTTTGCCAGAAGGAATCCCCTTTCCTTTAATAAAGGAGTTTCGTCGTTTTATGCTTTTTCTTTTTTAATTTTGTTGTTTTCTGTTAATAATTGTGTCGATGGGGCCCAAAGTGTACCCGGCATTATTAACATGTTGTTATTTTCTTTACCGGATACTATAGGTTAAGTGGTATCCTTAACCGGAACAAATAGTGTTCCTTATCTTCCTATATAAGGAATGTATGTGTTCAAAAGTAGGACACACAAAATTTGAAGTAAATAAAAGTTTCTTCCTTTTGGTACCGATATTCTCTTCTCTTAGCTCTCTTCTCGTATAGATCCGATCCTGACAACGCTGCGTACACTGTGGTATCAGAGCCATTACTGTATACAAGGTAATGAATTCTAGCTGCTAAATATTTGTCATGGGAGGTTAAATGTTTAATTAAAATCAAGTAAGATAGGTAGTACTCTTGATTACTATTCATCGAATCAAACTTCAAGGTTTTATTAGGAAATGATTTTAATGTTCTCGTTCAAAATGGCATGTCTAAGGCGTGTTGCCGTTGTTTTGGGTGCCTATTAAGAGCTTGAGGATTTCTGTTAAAATCATTTTGTCCATCTTTTATAAGATGTTTATTGATAAAATTGAAGTTTGGCACTTTGGATAGTATATCAAAAGGAAGATCTATCTTATGAAAATTTTAATTATAGTATTTAGCTAACCATGACACTTTAGCCTACATCCTATCTTTATGGATAACAATGATGATAATAATCAAATAAAAAATGAAGAACTCATGGAATATCCAATGAATCTTGAAAAATTAAACAAATGGATTATTCCATCAGTTCCCCCTAAACAAATTTATAAATTTGGTATTTTTGACATATCTGCAAGATTTGCAGTAAAA
Source organism: Medicago lupulina (assembly GCA_958299785.1). Lineage (NCBI taxonomy): Eukaryota > Viridiplantae > Streptophyta > Magnoliopsida > Fabales > Fabaceae > Medicago > Medicago lupulina. Next base: position 57,409,665 of record OY283146.1, on the reverse strand, counting down.
ACTATAGAACAAACTGTTCAAATTTCTGGAGATAACCAGACTATTAAATTATTAAGTAAGAAAGACTTACAACCTTTTAAAGGTTATAATTTTATTCATATAGGTTTAATACAAATCGCTTTTAAACCTCTAACCTTATTAGGTTTAAACTCCAGTATCATGGCATATGTTAGAGATAGCAGATGCAATAATTTTAAACAATCTTTAGCTGCTGTTATAGAAACTAACCTTTGTCATGGGCCAATTTATTTTGATGTTTCTCCAAATTTAAGTTTATCCTTAACAGATAAGCATTTATATGATGCTTTACAACTTAATATTCTTACTAATGGTTATAATTATAAAAATGGTAGTGAAGTAATTGCTGTTTGTTATAGAATCTATTATAAAGTATTAAATACTTTAAATCCAAAGGCGAAACAAATTAGTTTCCCTGGTACTACTACATTAGTCCAAACAAATTTGTTAACTTCAAATGTAGCTACCAATAGAATGATTAAATGGAATGAAATTACATTCCCAGAATCCTGGTCATTAAATCAGGAAGTGGAACCTGAACCCATCCTTAATAAGGATATAGATCAAATAATTCAGACTATTGAGGGTGATGTTGAAATCAAATTCAACCCTCACAGAAGTTGTAGAATACCTAGAACTCTGTCTGAAAGACATTCAGAAAATGAATACTATTCAGTTCCTAGCAGGGCATCTACTTCTAGAATTAGAGAAGAGATTGAAACGGTTGAAAATATTTGTATTAGTAATAATAATATTCCTCATGGAATTTATCAAAAAAGCAATTTTGAACATAGGAAATCTCCTACTCAATCTGAGATGAGTTTTCATCTCCAAGAAGATTAAGTTTTATGGATTTAAGACCTGGTAGTGCTTGGAGACAACTCATCAATGATGAGTTTCAACACGAAAGATATTTTGAATTTAGGAGATGGTATTTTAAAACTTTTAAACCTTGGGAATTGGCCCAGTTTAAAGAAGAATTTTATAACCATTTGAGTATGACTCAAGATTATATTCCTTTTGTAAAATGGTTTACAAACTTTTTCATAAAAAAAATGGAAAAAGAAGATATGGTTTTGCAGTCTAAATCTTGGATAACTACAGAAGGTAACAATATTACTTCTCCTTTTCCCCCAGAAAAAACTATAAATCTGGGAAAAAATGTTGAGGCTACAGCTTATCTTGCTTTACAAAGCAAAAAGGCTGAAAGTAGTATTGGTGCTATCCAAGAGTTCAATTCGATAATTAGATCGCAAAATTATACAAATATCTTTTTGAATTGTCTAGGAGACCAATTAATTTCTATTGAAAAAGAATTAATAAAATTAAAGAATCTTTTTGAAAGCCAGATTTATCAAAATAAACTAGATTCTGAAAAATATAAGTGTAATAAGGATGTGAATGATGTTCCGATTATACAACCTCCAATTTCCATAGAAGGATTTAAAATTCAAAAGGATAGTGATGAATTCATTAATATTTTGGATGAAAAACTTAAACAATTACGTTTAAGTGTTATTGATAAGGAAAATGATTCATCAGAATCTGATGAGTCTCAATCAATAAATTCAGAAAATGTTGATCAATTAGCAGCAATGTTTGCTAACCATGACATTAATGATAATGTCAATGCCAGTATTAATCCTGTCTATGCTCCCAGAGCATTAGATAAACATTATTATAAAAGACCTTCTCCTCAAGATTTGCTTTTTGAAGAAACTGAGGTCTATCAGAATTCGTATTCTGGAAAATCCATTTATGAATGGAATATAGATGGCTTAAATGATAAACAAATTATAGATTTAATACATAGAATGATTATGTATTCTACTGTCTGTAAACAACAAGGTAATTCAGACAGTTCTATTGCTTCATTTATTACAACAGGATTTGTTGGTCAACTTAGGGGATGGTGGGATCATTATCTCACAGATTCCCAAAAGAAAGAAATTCTTTCTCATAAAAAGATTGTAAAAATTGAAGAGCCTAGTAGCTCTACGGTGGTTGCTACAAATGCTGTCATGACTACTGGTGAAGAGGATGCAGTTTATACACTCTGTCTCTCTATTCTTCAGCATTTTGTTGGGACTAATATTCCCATAGCTGAAAAACTTAATACCCTTCTTCAAAATCTGAGATGTCCCTCTCTAACTCATTTTAGGTGGTATAAAGACACATTTTTGTCTAGAGTTTTCCAGTTAAAGAACCCTGATTCGGTCCATTGGAAATCAAAATTCATTGATGGTTTGCCTCACTTATTTAGTGAAAAGGTTAGGCAATCTCTACGTAACAAGAATGATGGTATTAACATCAATTATTCTGATTTAACTTATGGCCAAATTATTAGTGCCTGCATTAATGAAGGTTTGAGTTTGTGTAATGACATAAAACTCAAAAATCAGCTTAAGAAGCAACGACTTACAGAAAAACACCAAATAGGTGAATTCTGTGAACAATTTGCTTTTGATTTAAGTAAACCTCCTTCTAATGAAAAAAAGAAGGGAAAAATCCATTTCAAGTCTAAGCCTAATTATGATAAGCCCTTTAAGAGAAGAAAGAAAAGAAAAGATTTTGAGAGGAAGATTCCTCAGAAACATCCTAAGGATTCCTTTAATAAAAAGAGAAAAGCCAAAAAATTGGCAATTACTTGCCATAAATGTGGCAAGGTTGGCCATTATGCTAACCAATGTTGGACGAAGAAGGCCCTCAATAATATTGAGGATGATGAGCTTAGAGCTCAATTAGAGAAAGTTCTTTTATTAAACTCAGATAATGAGGATAATAAATCTGATTATATATCAGAGGAAAGTGGAGAATCCTTCACTGATATAAGTTCTAGTAACTCTGACAATAATAATTGTCAATGTAATGAAATAAGCTATTGGAAATCTATTGTTGAAATGAATGGATTAAATGTTCTAACTTCAGAACAAGATCAAGCCTTAAAGGTTTTAGAGTCTATTACGGATAATAATTTAAAAAGAAAAATGATTGAATTTCTTATTAAAGAAAATTCAAAAGAAAAATTTCCTAAAATTGATGAAGCTCCATATCAACTTAGTGAAGTCTTATCAAGATTTCAACAAGTTAATATTAAAGAAACTCCAGTTTCAATGACAGACTTAAAGAGAGAAATTAATCTCTTAAAATCTGAAGTTAGTCAAATAAAAAAGAATAATGAATTCCTAAACCAAAGAATTGGTATTCTAGAGAATACTAATAATAATAGTAATTTAGCAGAAAGCTCTTTGGGAAATGAAAATCTTTCTGACCATCCTAAGAAATACTTGAGTATTTTACAAAGGATTACTTCTCAGAAGTGGTTTACTAAAATCACATTAATTATTAATAAAAATTTTATTTTAAAAAATGAAATGGCCCTAATTGATAGTGGGGCAGATTTAAACTGTATTCAAGAGGGAATTATCCCTACTAAATATTTTTCTAAAACCACCCAGAGTCTCACCCAAGCTGGTGGAGATAGGCTTCAAGTTAATTATAAACTTGAAAATGCTTATATTTGCAAAAATGATATTTGTTTACCAACTCCTTTCATTTTAGTTAAAAATCTTACCCATAGAATTATTTTGGGTACTCCATTTTTACATATGATAATGCCTATTATTAATATAGATCAAAAAGGCATTACAACCATTTTGAAAGATCAAAAAATCACTTTTGAATTTATTTCTGACCCTCAAACAAGAATGCTCAATGAGGTTAGAGATTTACTTTTAAAGAAAAAAGAAAAACAAATATGTTTTTTGAAAGAAGAAATTAGTATTCTTAATATTAAGGATCAACTTAATAATGAGAATATTAAACTCCAAATTAAAAATCTAGAAAGTCAATTTCAAATTGAAATTTGCAATGATTTACCAAATGCTTTTTGGAACAGAAAGCAACATGTAGTGTCCCTACCTTATGAGGATAATTTTAGAGAAAATCAAATTCCTACTAAGGCTAGGCCAGCACAAATGAATCAAGAATACCTTGATTTATGCAAAAAAGAAATTAAATCTTTACTTGATAAAGGTTTAATTAGACCCTCCAAATCTCCTTGGAGTTGTACTGCTTTCTATGTCAATAAAGCAGCTGAAAAAGAAAGAGGGGTTCCTAGATTGGTTATTAATTATAAACCCCTTAATAAAGTTTTGAAATGGATTAGATATCCTATCCCTAACAAAAAAGATTTGTTAGATAGGTTAAATGATTCTTTAATATTTTCAAAATTTGACATGAAATCTGGGTATTGGCAGATTCAAATTAATGAATCTGACAGATATAAAACTGCTTTTACTGTTCCATTTGGGCATTATGAATGGAATGTCCTTCCTTTTGGTCTGAAAAATGCTCCTTCAGAATTTCAAAATATAATGAATAATATCTTTAATCCTTATTCGGATTTTATAATTGTTTATATTGATGACGTGTTAGTTTTTTCTAAATCTTTAGAACAACACTTCAAACATTTAAAAATTTTCAAAAATATTATCAAGCATAATGGTCTTGTTTTATCAGCCCCAAAAATGAAATTATTCCAAACTAAAGTGAGATTTTTGGGTCATGAAATTGATCAAGGAACAATAGTTCCTATTAGTAGAAGCATAGAATTTGCTTCTAAATTCCCTAATATCATTACTGATAAAACTCAATTACAAAGATTTTTGGGGAGCTTGAATTATATTTCAGATTACTACAAAAATTTAGCTAAAGATACTGCTATATTATATGCTAGGCTTAAACCTAAGCCAGGACCTTGGACTGAGAATCATACTCAGACTGTTAAAAATATTAAGGCCAAAGTTAAATGTCTGCCTTGTTTATCTCTTGCTAATCCTAAATATTTTAAGATTGTTGAGACTGATGCTTCTAATATAGGATATGGTGGTATCCTTAAGCAAATTATACCTGAGACTTCTAAAGAAGTTCTTGTTAGATTTACTTCTGGTAAATGGAATGATACTCAGAAGAAATATCCTACAATTAAGAAAGAGATGCTTTCAATTGTTAAATGCATTTCTAAGTTTCAGAGTGATCTTTTAAATCAAAGATTCTTACTTAGAATTGATTGTAGCTCAGCTAAATCTATTATTGAAAAGGATGTTAAAAATTTAGTAGCAAAACAAATTTTTGCTGGATGGCAGGCTCAACTGTCTGCATTTGATTTCGAAATTCAGTATATTAAAGGTGAGAATAATTCACTAGCTAACTATCTTACTCGTGAATTTTTGCAGGGAGAATAAGTATGTCAAACCCCTATGGGGGTAGAGGCCGTGGCAGAAGTAGCCATGGCAGGGGAAGAGGGAGCAATAATTTATTGCCCTTCCAAGAATCAAATATTCCTCTAATAGGGGATTGGACTACAGTTACACATAATAAAAATAGGCAAATGCCTAAAAAAGAGGAAGCTTCTTCTTCAAACTCTCAGAATAAGATAATATCTTATAAAGAGGTTGCTATCAATGATCCTCCCCAAGAACAGGTTTCAGAATACTTTGAAAATCCTGTTACAGAAAAGATTATGTATATAGAACATGATGATATAAATTTAGCCAATAATAATGGCTGGTCTGTTAAAACAAGGTATCTAGAATCAAGAGGATACCCAGGACTTTTTGGAAAATCTAGACCTAATCTTGAAATTCTTTTGGCTATCACAGAATATGTGACCATTACTCACCATTATCAAAATAATAACCCAGAAAGTTTCATAAACTTTTCTAAGTGCCATATCAATAAGATATTACTCCCTAAAGAATGGGGTCTTAATCCAAATGGAGAAAAAGCCATTAAAGTTTCTGAAGGAAAATATATTTACTTTAATTATTGGGACTATGTCCAAGCTTTTACTAAAGCATTTTATTACCAAAATCCAAAAAACAAGCATTCCTGGTTTTTCTCCATCAATCCTAATATAGTGGCATTCGAAATACCAAATTGGTTTTATGAATGGTGGATCAAATTTGGTAATAACAACATGTGGTATCAGAGTGTACGCAGCGTTGTCAGGATCGGATCTATACGAGAAGAGAGCTAAGAGAAGAGAATATCGGTACCAAAAGGAAGAAACTTTTATTTACTTCAAATTTTGTGTGTCCTACTTTTGAACACATACATTCCTTATATAGGAAGATAAGGAACACTATTTGTTCCGGTTAAGGATACCACTTAACCTATAGTATCCGGTAAAGAAAATAACAACATGTTAATAATGCCGGGTACACTTTGGGCCCCATCGACACAATTATTAACAGAAAACAACAAAATTAAAAAAGAAAAAGCATAAAACGACGAAACTCCTTTATTAAAGGAAAGGGGATTCCTTCTGGCAAAGATTTTTGCTTTATTCGAGCAATGATGCTTTCTTGACTAAAGGAAATTTAGTGTGACCTTCCTTTTTTGTCTCCTTGTGTAGTCATGGTCTGAATGAGGGCATCCCAGAAATCTTCTGGGGTAGGTTCTTCTAATGGCTGAGATTCTCCGGCTAGAATTTCCACAGATCCTTGGGAAGAAGTGGACATAGCATCTTCTTTTGATACTCTTGTGGGAAAAGTTTTGAAAAATTGAGTCTTCATGTAATCCAGAGTTCTAATCATAATTTCTTCCTCAAATTCCCTGGGATATTTTTTCTGAAAATAATTTTTCATTTGAGCCAAAGAGAAATGATTTGTATCTTGATCTTTTAGTCTTTTGGATTCATCTTCTTTAATGGTATTATTAATATCCTTGACAATAGCTTGAATGTCCTCTGGACTCATTTTATTCCACCATTTATAAAAGAAATTTCTTTCTAAAATGGGGATATTAAAACCATCTTTTGAAATTTTTAAAGACCATCTCCATATCCATGGTATCTGGAATTTTATAAAAAATAGAGCAGGACATTGTCCTGTGATTAAATTGCTTGATGCAACCTTTGCAATTAAAGGACTGTTATCACACCAATGGTTATAAAGACTTGAAATTCCTTCTGGTAATATTTCCAGAGAAGGACCAAATTTGATCCACCATTCATAAAACCAATTTGGTATTTCGAATGCCACTATATTAGGATTGATGGAGAAAAACCAGGAATGCTTGTTTTTTGGATTTTGGTAATAAAATGCTTTAGTAAAAGCTTGGACATAGTCCCAATAATTAAAGTAAATATATTTTCCTTCAGAAACTTTAATGGCTTTTTCTCCATTTGGATTAAGACCCCATTCTTTAGGGAGTAATATCTTATTGATATGGCACTTAGAAAAGTTTATGAAACTTTCTGGGTTATTATTTTGATAATGGTGAGTAATGGTCACAGATTCTGTGATAGCCAAAAGAATTTCAAGATTAGGTCTAGATTTTCCAAAAAGTCCTGGGTATCCTCTTGATTCTAGATACCTTGTTTTAACAGACCAGCCATTATTATTGGCTAAATTTATATCATCATGTTCTATATACATAATCTTTTCTGTAACAGGATTTTCAAAGTATTCTGAAACCTGTTCTTGGGGAGGATCATTGATAGCAACCTCTTTATAAGATATTATCTTATTCTGAGAGTTTGAAGAAGAAGCTTCCTCTTTTTTAGGCATTTGCCTATTTTTATTATGTGTAACTGTAGTCCAATCCCCTATTAGAGGAATATTTGATTCTTGGAAGGGCAATAAATTATTGCTCCCTCTTCCCCTGCCATGGCTACTTCTGCCACGGCCTCTACCCCCATAGGGGTTTGACATACTTATTCTCCCTGCAAAAATTCACGAGTAAGATAGTCAGCTAGTGAATTATTCTCACCTTTAATATACTGAATTTCGAAATCAAATGCAGACAGTTGAGCCTGTATATATATATATTACAACTTCCAAGTTTGGCTACATTCATAATTACATATCGTTCTCAATAAACAAAAATGAGGTAAGCAGATACTTTACAACATCAGCAATCTATTTTGACAACAATGACATCAATCTTTACATATCAAAGAATCTTATGTAACATTAGCCATGCCACACATCACAAGTGGTTGAATTTTAATAGTACCTTCACTTGTTGCAAGATCATCGATTGGTCAATCCAAGTACACTTAGAAACACATCTTCTTCAGGCAAGATCTGTTCTATGTTGAGTAGAGTTGGATCAACTGGAAGGACTGCAAGCTAACAAAAACGATAAGTCAACAAATTGTTAAGAGTTCCAAGTCCAGATCCATCTGAACGTGGAACAAATATTAGTAAAATACATTAGTGTAACAATTTTTGGTCAACGAGAATACAAATAATAAATAAATATATTTCAACAAAAGATGATAATGTGGTTAAAAAAAAAGATGATATAAAAAACTCAAACCATCAAAGATTTTACAGATCTAGGGTGGAACAAATATTTGAAAAACAAGATCTGGATAAAGAAAATTAATCAACAGAAATTAAAGAAATATTTCACAGATCTTACTCAAATTATATAAAAAAATGAAAGAAAACTAAGAAATAAAATTAAAAAGTCACCTCAACTACAAAGATTTCACAGATCTAGACTAAGGATAACACTTTAAAAAAATTTAGCCCTGGATTCGTAAAAAATTGAATAAATCAATAGAATTAAGATGAGATAAATAACTAGGGCTTGAAATATTTCGAAATGTAAAAATAATAAAGTAAGAGAGCAAGATGTAGAGCTCCCTTCAATCCAAAGAAAGATTATACTAAAGGTGATAAGGCTCCCTAGATATGGAAGCCACAAAACTACCACAAAGAACAAGATGGGTAGAATTGAGGGATCCATAGCTAAGCAGCTCTATCAACATAGCAAGATCCATATTTGGACTAAAGGAAGCTCCACCCCTTAAAACCCTAGCATCAAAGCTTCAACTTCATAGAAATAATTTTTCATATAATTTTCAAAGTAAAATAAAATAAAATTTTAAATAAAGTAGATGTAAACAAGTGAATCTAGTAAAATAAAAGTTCCATATGAGGAACTTAGAAGCTTATGAATAGTTATGAAAATATGAGGATCGAAGGGAAACTAACAAAAATAGGAAAAACAAAATAATTAGCTGCAAAAAAATCTAGAGACTAGATCTCATGTCTCAGATCAGATCCATCACAAGATTTTGATGACGATGGAAGAGAACCTGCGTATGTAAATATATACGGACATTGAGATCTAGAAGGTATCTATAAGGTAGTACCTTCTCCAAATAGATAAAAAGGAAAAAAGAAAAAGGAAAGACCAGAAGTTAAACTAACTCAATACTGAAATGAGAACCATATCTCTTAGAAGCAATCTCCTTCTCTTAAATAAAGGGCACTTGGACTGAAACGCATCTACTTTAGTCGTTCCATTAATTTACTTTATTTACTTTACTGTTTCATTCATGTGGCTTAAATTGCAGTTTTAACCTCATAACTTTCATAAAGTTGTGATTTTGGCTTCTTAAAAAATACAAAAAGGTCCTCTAAGTTTTGGATCTGTGGCAGTTTTTTTCCCAATGCCAATTTTGACTCGGTCTACACTGACGTGATACCCTAAGTGAGGTGCCACGTGTTATTTTTTTTTATTTTTTTTGGCATTAAGGGGCCAAAACTGCTACAGATGCAAAACTTAGAGGACCATTTTGTAGTTTTTTTTCTTAGGGGGCCAAAATCGAAAATTTATGAAAGTTAGGAGGTTAAAACTGCAATTAAGCCTTTCTTCTTGGGAATAGATAAAAATATTAAGCATAAATATGTTTATAGTCCCTACAAATATGACTCATTTGAATTTTAATCCATATACTTACTAATTCTTCCAAACCTTCTCTACACTTACTAATCACTTGAAATTTGGTCTTAATCTAGTTTACTTACTGATGTGGACTGTAATTAGTGATGTGGCGCTGATTTGGCATAAGTTGGCTATGTAATTAACATGTTGACTCATATTTATAGACATGAATGGACAAAATCACCCTTAATGAATCAAGCCAAACTGAAAGGACGAAATTGCCCTCCTTCTTCATTCTTTCTTCATTCTTTCATTTCAATCTCTTTTCCTTTCTCTCTCTTTACACAACGACACCCCTTCCCTCCCCACCATCACCAACTCCGACCACCACCATCGTTACCTTTCTAAAGTGTTCATCAATCCTTAATTGTTGAATTCAACCTAATTTCTTAATTTGCGAGATATTTTGCTGAATTGAATCTATTTCGATTTGGGTTATTAGTTTAATGTTACGAAAGGTTGCAGAAAATTGAATTGAAATCGATAGATCTTTTGGATTTCAAACAACAATTGAAATGGTTCAACAAGCAATCAATGTTGCTCTTGTGGAGGCCGAGAGTGCAATTAACAGTATATGCTTTGTGAAGTTGATGGGTCGAAGCACAAGTTACACTCTTCAAACCATGGTGTTATGAATGGATATACTGGATTTGTTGCTAGTCCTATTAATGACAACTATGCATACATTCCACTGGAAGATGTAGCATGTGAAAAAACCCAGTTAATACAAAAGAACATAATTGGTCATGGGTGAGATTTGTTTCCAATCAACCTGGTTTTCCAAAGAGCTAGACATGCAATCCATGCCCTTATTGAAGTTTTTAGAGGACTCACATTATTGTGGGAATCGGGTAGCGTTGCAGGCTTATATGATCTCCGACGCGACGGTGGGAGAAACATATGGAGGGGGAGTGGTGGTGGTTGTGGACATGGTGGTGAAACAGGGGGAGAGGGGGGGAGGAAGAAGAAGAGGGATTTTTCGTCATTATGAGCAAAAGCCAGGGGTATATTGGTCATTTTTCACATCTCTGGTTTCATTAAAGGCAAAATAGAAAGTTCAAGTGTAGAAACTTGAGTGAGCAATGTCCTTACTTAGTGAACTGGATCCACATAAACGCCACATCAATAGTCACTTGACACATGTGCAGACATAAGTAATTAGGACCAAATTTCAAATGATTATAAATTGCAGGGAAACTTTGAAAGGATTAATAAACAAGCCCTATTTGCAAGGATTGTAGACATATTTAAGCCAAAAAATTATATTCATTTAAATGACATAAATAATCATTTTAGATAAAAAAAATTATACACTATTTATACAACTATTTTTTGTGATACTAATTTTTAACAATTTTAAAAAGAAAAATGATATTTTTAACCCATTTATATAAAACTTGTAGCATGACCCATTAATAAAGTATACTGTCATACCACGTGAACTATCATCAATTCTATCAATTCTACGATAACCCTTCTTGACAATTATTCTTGTAAGACCGAGATTCCCCTCAATTTATCTATTCTCCCATTTTTCTTACTTTTTGACCGCCAACTTGTATAACTAGTGGTTATTGTTTATTTTTTTGAAGATAAACTACTATTAAAATTCACCAAAAAATAATCGATCTGAAACCTACCATGAGGAGAGATACACACGGTTCTAAAGGTATCATCGACTGTAAGCCAAGTGAGAGAGGGGCATAAATGGCATTTTATTATGTTTGTTTTCTTAGAGATGTGAGATTGGACTTGAAACGTTGGATTAATCTCTTTATAGAATAGTCAATAGGGATATATAAGAAAAAAAATCATTTTCAAACAAAGATTAATTAATTAATTAATCGAAAGATCATGTATGTGAAAAAAATAGTGCATTCAGTGAAACCTTATCTCTTTTACCATCAATACATTACAACTTTAACCTTTACTACATTCAATGAAAGCAAGTATTATTACAACTTCCACAGTTTAGATACATTGACCAAAATAAAAACTTTACAACTTCAAGGTTTGGCTACATTCATAACTTCATTTCGTTCACAATATAATAACAAAAAATGAGGCAAGCAGATACTAGGAGTACATTACAACATCAGCCTATTTTGACAACAATGACATCTATCTTAACATGTCAAAAAATATTCACTTGTCATCAGCTATGCCACACTACAAGTGGTTGAATTTCAAACATCTTCACATGCTGCAAGATCAGTCATTGGTCAATCCAAGTCCACTTAGAAACACATGCAAGATCTCTTCTTTGTTAAAGAAGAGTGGTCAACCAGAAAACGAAAAATAAATTTAGTTCAACAAAAGATGAAATACAAAATATTCAAACAATCAAAGATTTCACAGATCTAGCGTGGAACAGTTATTTAAAAAAATTAGATCTAGATAAAGTAAATTAATCAACAGAAATTAAAGAAATATTTCACGGATCTTACTTAAATTAAATAAAAAATGAAATAAAACTAAAAATAAATTTAAAATATCATCTCAACTTCAAAGATTTCACGGATCTAGGGTGCATCTAGACTAGAGATAATACTTCAAAGAATTAAAGCCTGGGTTTTGACATATGTGAAATATATGCTTTGAACAAATTGAGTAAATCAACAGAATTAAGATCCCATAAAAACTAGGGCTTGAAATATAACAAAATGTAAAATTTAAGTAAGAGAGCAAGGTGTAGAGCTCCCTTCAATCCAAAGAAAGATTATACTAAAGGTGATAAGGCTCCCTAGATATGGAAGTCACAAAACTACCACAAAGAACAAGATGGGTAGAGTTGAGGGATCCATAGCTAAGCAGCTCTATCAACATAGCAAGATCCATATTTGGACTAAAAGGAGCTCCACCCCTTTAAACCCTAACATCAAAATCAAAGCTTCACCTTTATAGAAATAAATTGTCATTTAATTTTCATAGTAAAATAAAATTTTAAATAAAGTTGATGTAAACATGTGAATCTAGTAAAAAATAAAATAAACTCCATATGAGGAACTTTGAACCTTATGAATAGTTATGATAATATGAGAATCAAAGGGAAATTAACAGAAATAGGAAAAACAAAATAATTAGCTGCAAAAAAAGATCTAGAGACTAGATCTCATGTCTCAGATCAGATCCATCACAAGATTTTGATGACGGTAGACTTTGAGATCTATAAGGTAGTACCTTCTCCAAATGGATAAAAAGGAAAAAGTAGAGACCAGAAGTTAAACTAACTTAATGCCACAACGAGAACCCTATCTCTTAGAAGCAATCTCGTTCTCTTAAATAATGGAACTTGGACTGAAACGCATCCACTTTTGTCGTTCCATTAATTTACTTTACTACTTCTTCTTGGGAAAAGATAAAAATTTCTTTTCATTTAAATGACATAAATAACCATTTTACAAATCTCTTCCATAAAATTTGAATTTTAAACTTGATATTATTAAACTTTTATGTCATCATGACAATTCCCTAAAAAAAAAAAATGTCATCATGACAATAGAGTGGGATAGGGATGGGTTTTACTTTCTCTATTTCTATATCCAACTTTTGTATCGATTATCATATTTATATTTAGCAGTGATTAACAATTTAATTGCATCATCGTCTTCAACGGATTCAAGTATTCATGTATCATCCCCATTTTTGCAATACTTATTTTTTAATAATAAGAAAAAGAATGTTAACTAGTGCCCAATGACATTGGTTAAACAACTAAAATAAATAAGTTTTTCATAAAAAGAAGTATAATCATTATTTGGTAAAATGTAACATCTTACATTTTCAAAATAAAACTTTTACTTTTGGATTCTTTAACCATTGTCCTTAAGGCACTAGTTAGCAAGACCCTAAAAAAACTTATTGCTCGAAGCGCAATGTAGCAATATATTATCCAAGAAAGAGATAGTGGTGATCGATGACTATGATGATGGTGAAGAGAGAGACCGAGAGTGTGAGATGTGGAATGAGAAGAGAAAGAACTCAAAAGTGAGTGAATATAGTATGAAAGAATGAGATAATGACTATATGAGTTAAATGACTTATAGTTTGAGTTTCTATTCATATAAAGGTAATTGGATAGGAGTATGATTTCGAGGTACCCGCGTTTTAAAATCATAAAAAAAAAAAAAACAATCTCATACCCAAACAAGATAAAAGAGAGGAAAATCCAGCAAATCAGATTTGGTTCAAGCGGGTAACCATCGTACGAGGTTTGTTGTCATGCCTAGTATTTAATGATGTGTTGCTATAATCATTAATAAGGTATGATAAAGCATGTGAATATCAATAAAACTCTTAAATTCACATTTTAAGTTGGGATGAAAATACATTACATCGATCTACAAGGGATCACAACCTAACATACAATAGATCAGGTCTGACCATATTTTCTTTTTAAATAGATAAGACTTAGGTTTTTTTTATAAAAAAAAAGAAGAAGATAAAAATGTCATATCACAAAGCCATAAAAAAACCTCTTAAGCCTATTAAATCGGTCTAATAATTATGAATAGTATTTTTATCCTTTATAACAACAATTAAGTAATTATATGCTATAAATTGAGACCGTTTCACACGTTATTTTTTTATTAAGAAAACTAGCGATTCAAAGCAAGGGTCAAACATTAGAGTTTTATGCCAGGATTTCTTCCTCCTCTTGTTCTCTTTAGAGTATGTTTTTCTATTGTTTTGTTAGGATGTTTGTTGTCATGAGCAACTAAACATCTTTGATTAAGGTTCTAAGATGAACCCCTTCTTATTTGTTGGATTCTATTAATAAAGTTTATATTATGTTATGATATTTATATTGTGTCCGATTTAACTCGTCCTTGCATGTTCATGATCCTTCTTTAACTGAGAATTTGTATCGGTGATCTTGAAGGTTGATATATAGGGTATTAATAGGACTGACAACCCGAATTTACTTTGATTATGGCAATTCCTGTTGCCTATTTATCATTTGTATGTAATGAACTTAGGTATGAAACTTCGTAATTTCTAAATCTTCTTTTTGATAATGTCGTAATTTCAACTAGGTTAAATTATAATCATGTTCATGGCAGAATCCGTATTTTTTATGAAATTCTTTGTGTGTTTTCTATAATACTTATAACCATTGACCATTTCATTATATTATTTTTTGTCTCTACAATAAATAGGTAAGAGTATTTCTCAAAAAAAAATAAAAATAAATAGGTAAGAGTATTATTACAAAACAATAATTAATGTTGCATTGAAACCTTTTTTTTAATAAGTTTTGCATTGAAACTTGAAAGTGACAAGTAAAGTGAAACAAAATGATTTTCCCAAGGTGACAAGTATTGTGAAACGAAGGGAGTATAAAAAAAAAGGCTAAATTACAATTGTGATCCTTTAGGTTAATTTTCAGTTTCACATTGATTACTTAAATTTTTTTCGTTTTATTTTGATCCTTTAAATTATAAAGGTTAGACAATTTTGTCCTTTAACTTTTTTCATGTTATGTTGGTCATTTATCTTACAAATATTAGATGATTTGATTCTTTAAGTTACAACCTTAAGATAATTTAATCCCTCCTAATAGGGACCAAAATGTGTTAATATTTGTAACTTAAAGAGACAACAATGTCCGATGTTTATAACTTAAGGGACCAAAATAAAACATAAACACCTCAAGAGGCAAAATCGTATATTATTTGTAACTTATGTGATCAAAATGAAACAAAATAAACTCAAAGGACCTGAGCTCCACTAGTGTCTTTAGAGGGAGATAAATGTAAATACATTTGTAAGTGTTCTTTAAGACTAGAGGTTTTCCCTGCCTTGAACTAGGGCACCATCCCCTCATCTTAAAATTTTTGTAAAAAAAAAAACTCAAAGGACCAAAAAGAAAACCTAAAATTAACTTAAACAGCAAAATATAAATTTAGCCTAAAAAAATAACATCATATCAGCAAAAGTCAAGATACCACATCTATTATAGATAGGATAACATCATATCAGTCAAAAGTTAGTATAAAAAAAGGTTAATTTTTTCTTGTATAATCAGTCAAAAGTTAAAAGTTAATTTTTTATTTTTTTATTTATAAAAAAGTTACTTTGGAGTAATAATCAGTCAAAATAATTTAATTCTTTTTATAAGAGGTCAAAAGAAAACTTTAATAAGTTACCAATTTCCTCAAAAAGTTGATAATAAATTTAATTTTTCTATAACTTTCTTCTCTTTTCGTTTTCGTTTTAAGAAAGAAAGTAAAACGAAAAGTTATATCTTTTCGTACCAACAAAATATAACTTTCTTTCTATTATTAAAAAAAAAAGGTATAGTTATTTGCACCAAACATAAAGTAAAAATATAACTATTTTTCTGAAGCAAGTTTTTCTATATAACCAGAGTAAAACGAAAACAATAAATCAACAAACACTTCAATTTCAGAGCAATTGCTACTGGCTTCACGAGTAAACCCATTTTTTGAGAAAATGATGAAATCAACGGACTATGTTGCAGCTGAAAAGGTTAGCAATCATATTCATGATGATCTTGCATTTTTCATTATGTCCAAATTACCTCTTAAATCTCTAAAACGGTTTAGTTGCGTACGTAAATCATGGTCTCGTTTATTTGAAAATCTTAATTTTATAAACATGTACCGCAATTATTTCATATCCGGTACTTATGAGGAGGATGGTTCATGTCTCCTCCTACAACAGACTCTGTTATATTTTCCAAACTTTCATCATGTGCTATATTTGCTTTTTGGTGAGAGGTTTGAGAATAAGGTCAAATTAGATTGGCCATCTCCATTTCAAGAGGATAATAGAGCTATTCATATTTTAGGTCCGGTTATTAACGGCATTGTTTGTCTCTATCAAGGACGAGAACCTGTTGTTATATTATGGAACCCAGCTACTGAGGAATACAAGGTCCTTCCTCCCAGCCCTACTGAGTCACCTGTACATTATGAGCAAGACTATTATTATGTTCATGGATTTGGTCATGACCATGTTAGAGATGACTACAAGGTCATTCGATACGTAGAACATCTATTTGTACCTGATGATTTTAAAGATGATATGGAAGGTGAGCCAATCAGGCTATTACGTGACAATGTGTGGGAGATATACAATCTAAGAAGCAACTCTTGGAGAAAACTTGATCTGGATCTGCCTCGTGCTCGTCACGGTTGGGTAGGTGTCTATGTGTACATGAAGGGAGTATGTCATTGGTATCAAGATGAATTTGAGCCTAAAGGATATTTGGTGTCATTTGACTTAAGCAATGAGGTGTTTTGTACAACACCCATGCCCTTGTATATGAATGATGGTTTTGATCCAGTATTTTTGATGAGATACATGATGGTATTTAATGACCACATTGCTTTGATCTCAAACTATGTAGAAATGACTACTTTTCACATATCTATTTTGGGTGAACTCGGTGTAAAGGAGTCTTGGACTAAACTCTTCGTTATTGGACCTTTACCTTGCATTGCGTATCCTATTGGGGAGGGAAAGAATGGTGATTTTTTCTTCAAAAGAATAGATGGCGAACTAATCAGGTATAATTTAAGCACCCAAGTGATTGATGAGCTTGGTTTTAAAGGGGAATTCGGTTCTTGTCGGATTGTCAATTACAAGGAAAGCCCTCTTCCTATTGGACAAATAAATGATTGATTATTTATCTTGTTTAATCCTATATGCACTTTTTTTCTTATTTGTAAGAATGATATTTCCTTTACTTTTATGTAAAAAAAATAAGGTATATTTGGGAGCTTGAACTTGACAAGCTAATGAACACACCATGGCTTTACTTTGCGGTCATTTTTTAATAAATTGAACAATATTATCTGTTCTATTAAATATATATGTTATAGGAAAGTAAGCTAAGCATCCTTAAGTTTTTTTCTTCTATCTTGCATTCTATGTTTCAGTCATGCTTAATCCTATTCTATTGTTACCTTATAAAAGTTGCTTTGCTCGGCTACGATGCTTTGGTTAAAAGCTAAAGTGTTTAACCCTTCGATTAAAAGCTTCAAATTTCTAAGTTTCAGTTCATAACTTGTTAGTAAAGTTTTTGTGACTACATGGTTTAACTTCAATGTAAAATATACTTCTAAGATGCATTACATCAGATTTCCACAAGCCATAAAATAAAGTTGATGACGCAAAGTTCATATTTTCAATCAGTTTCTAAATTTGCTACCTACGTGATAATAATTTTGATATTCAAGGTGAAATTATAATAATCGGTGTCATACCCTTCATATTCCTCCGACAGGAAGAAGAACTTCCTTACGAAGGAGTATCGTAATAACAAGTACATCGTTGATACAATATTTCTCAATCATTTGAGTACTCAAATCAAACCGAACTAATTCTCCATTGGTTGATGTAAAGAATATATCATCCTTATTATCCGCTCTAATAGGATTATCAACACAATATGAAGGTAGGGGTGTTCTAAAGAATATGTCACTCTTGCTTAAGATAAAAGCAATGGATTCATTTAACGCCACAAATTGTCTATCCACCGATAGAAAACCAAAATTATCATGCACATACGATGGTAGGGGTGTTCTAAAGAATATGTCACTGCACAAGTCAAATGACACTATGCAATCATCAAGTTCATCCCTCGAATGACACACTCCATTTGTGTGAACATCCGATACCTGAATTACGATAGTGGTTAGGCATATCCACATCAAGTTTCTTCCATGAGTTACTTCTTAAAATCAGTTAGAGGTTTACAAAGTGTTGCATGTTGAATTACCTTGTGGTCATTTCTAACATGGTCATAGCCAAATCCATGAATGAAAAACACATCTCTGTCATAAGAAAATGGCAGGGACTCGAGAGGACTAGGAGGAAGGACCTTGTATTCCTTAGTAGTTACGCTCAAAAATATAATTTTCGAAAGTATCAAACCTTGGTAGAAACAAATAGTGCCATCAACATCATAATCCAATATATATAAACCTTGATCATTTTCTTGCATTGGAGTTGGCCAATCAAATTTGACCTTATTCTCGAATTTCTGGCTAGAAAAAGAAATCATTGCATCATGTTGTTCATTTATCTTAAGTGAGTCTAAGGTGAGACATGAATCATCCAGATAAGAGTAGTTTTTGTCAGATGCAAAATTAATACGGTACACTGTCATGAAATAAGAGCTTTTAAATAAGAGAGATCATTATTTACACATCTAAATTGAACCCAGGGCAACCTTAGGCATAGGCTGAGGGTGCAACGACCTAGGGTCGTGCTGGTAGGGGGGCTAATTTTTTTTTATAGAGGGGGTGTATATAGAAATATTTCGTTTATGAAGGGTCTAGATAGAAAGTTTCACTGAAAGGCCCCAAACATTGACATGATGAAAGGCTGAGCTGAAGTCTTTTATTATTTTTTGACCTTTTTTTTTGTCGCTCTTAGTAATGTGCCAAAAAAATTATTATCGAAGAAATTAGTGATATTTTTTTGGGTCTTTCGTTCTTAATAATGTGGCTCAATAATATTTAAAATATTAGAGATATTTATTATCTAAGAAATTGAGATAATTTACATAACAAAACAAATTATATTTTTTTTATTCAAAATTGGCCTACTAGATAAATAAATCTTATTCTTATCTTTCAAAAAAAACTCCAAAAAAATAAATTATATCAAAATAGTAATATCAACTTTCTTGAATTGATTGAAAGGATTGTATAATTGAATTTGATAATGCAAGATCATGCGAGACGCATTCATAAAACATAAAATAAACGTCGTCCTAGATCAGAGCCTCTCTAAGACACGAAAAGTGAAATAAACGGAGGAAGCTCTCGCTATCCTCAAGCAACTCACCAAGCAATGCAAATCAACTAATCCTGCACGACGTCTACCCATTAATACAAATAGGTAGGTGGTCCACCACAGACCACTGGGGTTAGCTTCACATCAATCATAATCGAAAAGATAAACATGATTAAACATGCATTATAGAATTACATATTTCATAATGAGCATTATTATAACACATCTTCACACATTCACCAAGTCATCACCAATAAATCTTGCACAAGTACATAATTTATCAATTGCAAGTAATCACCAAGCACACAACAACACCAATACATAATTCACATCGAGCACATAAACAATTATGACTCATCCTAAACATGCGATGTGCCTAGACCGACTCTAGACACGTGTGGTACCAAATCACCTCCGAGGTCGTCGCCCCTGATGCCAACTGAACATCATAATCACCCCGAATAATTGAATACAAAAGTATTCGTCACCAACATGGATATGAAATTCGACATCAACAGTGTGTGGACCTATGACTCAGCAACAACATGCATATTTTCATACGACTTCAACAATCCACACCAACATATTTCAATACATGCTTACACCAACAATTCAACACCAATAGCATGTAAGAAAATTCACCAACAATATATATGCACATAACATATATAAACACCAACAACATCTCCATAGTAATTCAACAACTTCATATAATTCTCACAATTCAAGTAACGGAGAAAATACACCACAACATGAAGAACATCATATTCAACACCCATCAATCATTCATACATCTTATATATTCATATCAAACTATTCATGAAAGAATTTCAAAGTAAA
The DNA here is from genome assembly GCA_958299785.1 of Medicago lupulina. Classification (NCBI taxonomy): domain Eukaryota; kingdom Viridiplantae; phylum Streptophyta; class Magnoliopsida; order Fabales; family Fabaceae; genus Medicago; species Medicago lupulina. Next base: position 57,389,289 of record OY283146.1, on the reverse strand, counting down.
CGGGTTCAATGAATATTTTCAACCAAGTTCGTATAATATATTTCGCAACTTTAAACAATTGGGGTCAATGAACCAAAACAAAACAAAACAATTCAATTACATCAACTATGCATGCACATTAATCACTTATGAGTGTAGGTGTACATACATGTGCATTTCACCAGCCAACTACCAAGAAATCTCATAATTGGCAAAGTTGGTATCATATTGCCACTTTTTCAAAATGAAACTATTTTTCAAAGTAAGACAAGGTAGTTCCAAATGAATTCGATCAAAACCATTTCTAGTAATCACATATACATCATGCATACCTAGCCCTACATCATTCGTTTAAGAAAATGCATTTCGGAAAGAACGAAGTTTATTGGACATTTTCCAAACGTTAAAACCAATTCATAAAAACTAAGTCCAATTTGATTCAAATGATGTTCCAGTAGGATTAGATGTATAAACATTGATTAACTACGCCAAAAGAAACCTTTTTGAAAGTTCGGGTTGGTCCCCAAGTGCACGAAGCGAAAAGTCAAAAGTTGCTGAACAGGACTCTGCTCGCTTAAGCGAAGTCTGGTTCGCTCGAGCGACCATGTTCCAGTAGCTTCTGGTCACCTTCGCTTGGAGCTCGCTTACAGCTCGCTCAAGTGAACTATCCAGAACCTACTAGTCACGTTCGCTTAGAGCTCGCTTACAGCTTGCTCAAGCGAACTGTGTCCAGAACTTTCTAGGCACGCTCGCTTGGAGCTCGCTGATGGCTCGCTTAAGCGAACACTCATCAGTTCTGAGAAAAACCTTCGGGTTTCAAATCCTTTTTTCCCTAAAATCCCAATTTTGATCCTTCCAAAACCCAAAACTCGTTCCAAATAATGTTTACAGGTCATATACATGAAAGTACACTCAATGATGCATAAAACTTGAGATTAAAACATCATTTCATCAAAATTCAACAATTCACTAAACTTTCACAAATTTTCAACAACAACAACAATTCTCATCACCAATTCACAAATATGGATACCCATTATATCAATTCATCAACAAGAAATAATCATGAATTCCCTCATAATTCAACAACCACAACTTCATTCTTCATCAATTTTATACAAAAACATAACATACCCACATATATAACTTTTGGCATGCAAACTCATCATCAACAACACAATTATCATTCAATTCATATACACAATAATAACATCAACATCCAAGTATGAATTTCACGCTTAAACTCAAATAATCACTTATCCACATAATCACTTATTCAATTAAGCACTTATGAGAAATGAGTAGAAAAAGATTATGCTTGAACACTATCCCCTTTACCTTTAACTCCAAGAATCCAAGCTTTGACCTCACTTTAGCTCCTAGATTCTTCACCCTCTAGCTCTTCAAGCCTCTTTCTCTTCAAACCCTCTCTTCCCTTTTCTCTAGCCTTTCTCTCTCTACCTCTATCTTGTGTTATGAAATGAATTGTTCTAACCCTAATTTCCTCATAAGAGTTGGGTTATATAGTCACCAATGAGCCTAACTCTCTAAATGTTATATGGGCTCAAACTCTAATTAATCAAATTCTCTAGTTTCTATCTCACTAACGGTAAAATAACGAGTAACCACCGGTCTAATTTTTAATTACCACAACATACTAACAATTAAATAAACAAATGGTCCTCACTTAAAACGCTACAAATAATCCTCAACCAAAATTATTAATTTACCCTTGCTCACCAAAAGACCAAAATACTCTTCTAACACGAAACCCAAGAATTTACACTTAAGGATAAATAATCACATACAAGCATATATGAATACACCTAAAATAATTGAAAATAAAATAACGAAAAATCGGGCTGTTTCATTTGACATATGATGGTTTGGGGTGCTAGCATAGTTGAGATATCAACTGTCAAAATAAATGTGTTTTTCATCAATTTCAATGAGGTAATTTCTTATTATAAGTGTGATAAAATTATTGTTATAAATATTAAGTGTGTTAAAATTCACCATTGAAGGTACACCTTTAACAATTGTCTAACATTGATTTTTCCTTATAAAAAAAATGTCCACCATTTGATTTATATCATCATAATTAACTTGTTAGAGATACCTATACAATATAAAAAGAGGAATGATGTACTTCTAGCATACAAATGAGTTCTTGTATCTATGATTCTTCTTAAAAGTCTAACACTAATTTTGTATCATGTATGTTTTCGTTATGAGTTTAACATTGGAGAATTTTGCATCCAAAAGTTTAAAATTTAATTAACTACGTGTTGATATATTTTTACTTTTTTGGTGTTATTATTCTTAAGTGGTAAAATTTCAATCTCTATATTCCAGATGCTAAAATTTCAGTGTACTTCATAGATGCTATTGTTCTTTTCTTCTACGATATATTTTTTTTGGTGTTTATGGAATATTTGATTTATTTTCAGATGTTGCTTAAAAAAATATTTATTTGGTAGTGAAAAGAGGAAAAAAACGAAATGAAGAGTTAATAAAATCACAACAATGAACTAATTTTTTTTATGATATATTATGCAAGGTGTCATTTTCTCATATTATGTCTAAGACCTGTAAAACTCTAAAAACGGCCTTGATCCAACCAAAGATTTTAGAGGCAATTTTAATAAAAAGAAGAATGTTAGATCATCATGTATAAGATTGCACGCCAAACACAAATTAAGAATTACGATGAGATCAAAATTTCAGAATGATTATCGTGTTTGAATATTGTAGGTTGGATATAAGTGAGGTTGTTTATATATATATATATATATATATATATATATATATATATATATATAAGTTTTTTTTAACCACCGTGGTTTGATTTTTTACTTTTTTTTATTGTATTTCAATTCTCTTTTTTGCTTATGAGAGTAGTTGAGGAGATGGACTAAAAAATTGTAAATTCATAAAAAATCATGATGATAGAAGTGTGGTTAAACACATATACATGATTAAAATAAGAATAGTATTATACTATTTTCTAATCATGTTTTTTCAACAACAATGGTAATAATGCACTTAGAAAATATTTTTGTTGATGTTTTATATTAAGGTACATGTATCTTCATTTTTCAAACAAGGGAATGTTATTGCAGCTTCAGAGCTCTTCCAGCTTAGTATTTAGATTTTAGAAGGTTACTGCTTATGCTGATTACTCCAAGGATTTTAGTAAACCTTCATTTCGGAGTTTAGATATGAAGCTTTGCACATGTGATCTTCTTGTTGTTTGTTGAGCGCATTTGCGTTTTCGAAAGTATGAAAATTAGAATGCTGCAAAACTTTAAAACACAAAACTCGTTCACAATAGACGATTGAAAAATCGATTTTTCCTCCTTCCAAGCATCTGTTACATGCGTTGGTGTTGCTCAAGCTCATGTCCTAGTTTCGAAGCATCGAAATATGGATTATGTAAGTATATTTTTAGCGGTTAATAACCATTATAGTCGATTACTTGTGTAAGTGAATTCAATTGGAATAGAAGATTCATTGCTTCTAAAATTATAGAAGTTCTCTCCAATCTCCAAGAATTACTAGCTTGATAGACCACTGATTTAGAACTTTTTATAACTCTCACACACACTACATGATCTTTATTTACTGATGAAGTAAATTTGTTGTCTCAGTCATTATGACCAACATATCATTTTTTACATATATTGTCTGTTCTTAAGTTTGAAAAAGACGAGAATTACGCCAAATCCTTCAAATATGCTCTTGTAGTCTTTAACCGCGCTTAAATGTACTTAAATACTTGATTTTTATGTTGAGTATTTGTTATTCACTCCAATCATTATGTTTTCTTCTACAATATTTGTATAGATATGATATCAATGCCAGAGAACTCAAACACATGAAACCTTTTCCAGAAAATTTTCTCGAGTCACTTGTCCATCCTACAATAGTTGCATCCAGTGTTGTCAATTGGGGATCGTAGAAAATAGCAGTTTGTTTACATTCCAATATGATATAGGACTATAGCACTGATATAGCTTCTATTTAACAATACTTTGTACTAAATTGTGTATTGTAGAACAACAGTGGTTTGTTAAAATTCCTCTATGCTATAGTGCTGCTATAACCGCTATTTGACAACAATGTCAGACACAATTTGTATTAATTTATTATATCTTTATTGTAACCTGTTGTATACCATACACTGTAGTTTTTTTTTTTGTTACATAGCAAAACCAAAAGGAAAAGCAACAAAAAGAAGAAAGAAAGAAAAAGAGAAGAAAAAAAAAACAGAAGGAACTACTCTCTAGAGTAGAAGGTACCTACTGCGTCCATCCTAAGAAGATGCAAGAGATCATCAGGAGGAGAGTCGTGGTAGAGCAGCTCAGTGCCTGAATTAGCTCCAAGTTTAGCAAAGAAGTCTGCACAGTAATTTCCCTCTCTAAGAGTATGACAAACAATGACATTACTTTGCCCAATTAAATCTTTAACATCTTGAATCAAGACAAAATAAGCATGGTAACACAATGGAGGCCCCTTGAGGAGGTTGATACAGTGCAAGGATTCGGTATAGCAAACAAGCTCAATTATATTCAAGCTTTTTGCCAAAATAACCCCTGTAGATAACATAAAGTTCAACATATAGGATGTCAGAAGAAACATTGATGCAGCCAGAAAAACTTGAGAAATAGTATCCTGCACTATTTCGGATAATTCCACCAAAATCAGCTTGCGGTGTACCCAAGCAACTACCATCGACATTAAAAATGGTACAAGAATAATTATCATTATTCCATCTAATGAATCTGCCAACCTGAGCAATTTGAGAATTATTTTTGAAACAAAGATTGAAGGAGTCTACCATACTGTGAATGTTGTAGGAGAGGCGACTGAGAGACCAGGTCTCGTTGCTGAGACACATGAGATTACGATGACGTCAAACCCACCAAACAGTGGCTGCAAAAATGAAAGATTGATGACCTAAGGAACCCTCCTTTAACCAGCGGCTTACCTCCATATCAGAAAAGAAATTCTCATCATGAAAACCCACATGGTGCCAAATAGATTTAGAGAAATTGCAGTCACGGACACAATGAAGAAATGTCTCATCTTCAAGACCACAACGAGAGCAAAGAGCCGAAGAGGCCATATTCCTGTTGTTGAGCAAAAAAAGAGTGGGAACAAAATTATGGCACGCCAACCAAAAAAGAAATTTAAACTTTTTCGGAAGATTTAATTTCCAAATCCAAGACTAAGTGGCAGAGGGTTGAATATTTGTACCTTTGTTAGTATGGGAAAGCAGTTAAGCATAGTCACTTTTAGTAGTGTAGAAACCATTTTCATTTGATGCCCAAATGAAAGTAGGTCAGGAAATGAGTTGAATCGAACTCATCTGAGCTCGGCTCGATAAGAATTGTTTCAGTTCGAAATTCGATCCAAGTTTGATACAAACCTATTTTTTAACTTGAGTTCAACTCGTTTAAAATTCACAAATCACAGTTCACAAACAACTCAATTCAGCTCATTAGGTTGACTCATTTGTTCGAATCACATATTTCAAAAGTTTTTTTAAAAAAAAAAAAAAAAGAGCAAAGATATTATTACAATGAAACTATGGAGAATATCAACTACTATAGGCACTTTAAATTACCTAATGTAGCACACTCCGTATTCCAGTATACTACCAATGCATGTTTTCCTTGGGGATGCACTTCTCTTTTATATAGGCTATTCCTCTCTAATGTTTTCAAAACTCAACGATGTGGGACTTATTTAGTGCACATTATGGTTTGAAAGAATGCACAATTATTAGCTTTTTTTTTCCTCTCTCTTTTAGTATGGAGTAATTCTGGATAATTGTTAATCATACTAGTAATAATTTATATAGAAAATAGTACATGAATATTAGAAGAAGCTTGTAATAATTATATATATCGAACTGGTTCATGAACCAAACGAGTCGGATCAGGCTTAGCTCAAGTTCAACTCGTTTATTTAACAAGCTTAATTTTCAATTCAAGTTCGACTCATTTGGTTTATGAACCAAGTTCAACAATTCAATTGTCGAATCGAGTCTCGAATTATTTTCGAGTTTGTTCAGTTCATTGCCAACCCTAAATGTAGTTCAAATGTAACTAGTGTCCACAACTATGTCAAAGCAATAGCTTTTTTCCTAATGTCGCACTTAAGAAACTTCAATCCATCAACAAAGGCAATATTAACTAAAATTGGAGATGAATCGTGTTTCTTATATTACAAGTTAATTATTTTGTGGTGTACTCAAGACTTTTATAAAATAATTTGATATCTTCACATAAATGGTATAAGAAAGTTTTAGACTAACGTTCAATTATATTTGATATTGATGTTATGCAAGAATATTATTTTATTTAGTATTTTTACAAATATTTACATGGTGATTTTTTTTTTTATCATGTAGTAGCATAAAAATTAATTTTTTTTTTATTTTTTGACGTGGAAATGAATTAAATTACGAAATTCAACAAGGCAAACTAGCACTTGTTTACATAATCTTCTAGCAGAAGTTTTAATGTAGGAGGAATTAATGTTCATCAAATCGAATGTTGACTTTCCGAGTTTATCGAGTTTACGTTTTTAGATACAAAATTCGTGTGAACTTGAAAGTAAACTTCGTTTTTGGTAAAATCGGAAGATTTGACGAGTTTGACCGAGTTAACACTCGATAAACTCAACCGAGTTTACTGAGTTTTATGAACTTACACCTATAAAGAGTGTTCGAGATTTAAAAATGAGTGTTCAAGATTTGCTAGCAAGTAGCAAGTCACCAAATTAATTAGCCTTGCGATTATTATGATAGACTAAGGTTCTCCATCCATAATGATGGTGAAGAGAGATCACCTCTTGAATAAAAGGTTGGAGGAAAGCATTTGAAGATGAACCAAATATTATCCTATTAACAACTACTAGAGCTTAGAGTTTCGCCCACACAACATAGCATGTGCCGAGTCTATTGTAAAAGCCACAAATGAACCTACTGTTGGAATATGTGTGGAAATTGAGTTAAAAAGACTAAACACAAATTCTCATATTGGGTAGAACTAGTGTTGTGTGAATTGAAAAAAGTGGAAGTCCCATATCGGATGGAACACACACATTAGTAGTGTTTATAGTGGGGGTGTACCTCTAATTAATGGGGGGTACATAGTTATGTGAACGGAGTAAGCACTAGAGAAAAAATATATATTGATATATATTTTATTACTTGGAAATGATAAATTAAATAATTAATTTAATCATTATTAGAAAGTGTTTTCTTAGTCCCCAAGTTTTGCTAAAATATTTTGAAACGCAATCTATAATATTTTGGAACACAATCTGAAATATTTTGGTAAACAATCTAATATATTTTAGTGTTTGATCTGAAATATATTTTGGTACATAATATAATATATTTTAGTACATAACATAATATATTTTTATACTCAGTATAATATATTTTGGTACTCAATTGAGATATTTTTGTACTAGATCTAATATGTGAATTACTTGCTCCCAAAGTTTCTCACTTATTAGTGGTGAATTTTCTCTATAAATAGAGAGCTCACACAATGCATTTTACACACCGAAATTCACAGTTGATGCTTCCTGTGTTTTTTCCTCTCTTCTCCCTCCTTCGACTTGTGTTGACGAGTCCTTCTCCTTTTTCTACTCCTTTCTATCCCTTCGGAATTAAGAGTGTTCTTAAGACCATAGTCCCTATTCGGTATATTGTCCCTTCGGAATCAATAAAGGTCTTAAGAGCATAGTCCCTTTAATTATTTATATCTCTTTAGAATAAATAATATTTTAAGATCATAGTCCCTTTTCGGTATAACAAGAATGATCTTAAACATATATATTATTCTTCAATTCATGGAGAAATTAGATGTTAGAATGGTCGTAGAACCATATTTGAGTGGTTAAAATACCATATTGATATTTGGAGAAGTTAAAATTAGAATGGTGGTAGCACCATATTTGAGTGGTCTCAACAGAAGTTAAAAATTAGAATGGTGGTAGCACCATATTTGAGTGGTCTCAACACCATAATAGAGTGGTCACAGTACCATATTGGTTTCAGTATTAAAGAGTGGTCTTAGTATCATATTGAAGGTGTAATTCTCGAACGGTTTTCTACAGTGCAGTAGTTAACCGCACAGTTGTAGCTGGGCTTGTTTTAACCGCACAGTTCAGTATTAAAGAGTGGTCTTAGTATCATATTTAGGTTTTATGACCTAAATGCTTAAGTGATCATAAAAATCAAACGATGTTGATTTCTATGAAGTAAGTACCCTTTTAAATTAAAGAACAGTGGGGGCACTAGTGGGGGTAAACTAAATTCCCCTTGTATATTAAGAACTAGTGGGGGCACTATATCTGATCATATTTCAGTAATCAGAAATAGTTACGAAAACATCGCACGGGATGTTATAGAACCTTAAAGAGGTAAGAAAGCAAGAATTGCTAAGGAGTATGGACCTTATGGTTTATACATTGGAAGAAGATCCATTAAGCCTTAAAGAAGCTATATCCTCATTGGATGCTGAATTATGGCAAGAAGCAATAAACGATGAAATGGATTCTCTAGATTCTAACGAAACATGACACTTGGTTGTCTTGCCTCATGGTTGCAAACTAATCGGTTGTATTTGGATTTTGGGAAAAGAACTAAAACCTGATGGTACGGTTTATGAATACAAGGTCCTCCTTGTAATCAAAGGTTTTAGACAGAGAAAAATATAGACTTCTTCGACATTCAATCATCAGTCACGAGAATCATATCCATAAGAGTACTAGTCCCTTTAGCTGTTGTTCATAACTCGATAGTACTTCAAATGAATGTGAAAGTTGCCTTTTTATGGTGAACTAGAAGAAGAAATCTATATTAAACAACCTGAAGGTTTTGTGATTCATGGACAAGAAAAACAAGGTCTGTAAGTTAGATAATTTTTTGTGAGGTCTCAAAATAAACTCCTAAAGAATGACATGAAAAATTTGACATTCTAATGTTATCGAATGAGTATAAAGTGAATGAAAGTGACAAATAATATTTGCACGATCATGAACATGACTTGCTCATATTTGATTTAAAGATTCATGTTATGAATTATGTGAAATCATTGTTTATCAACAACATTGATAAGAAAGACCTAGACAAAATTGAAGTAATTCTTGGTTTCAAGATTACTAAATCAGAAAAGAGAACTTTTTTTGATGAATCTCATGAAGTTGAGAATATCTTAAGAAAATGTAATTATTTGACTGTAAACTTGCAAGCACACCTTATTATCCAAGTGTAAAACTTTTCAAGAACACTTGAGATGGTGTTAGAATAAGTGAGCATCATTGGCAGTCTTTAGATATGTCATTAAATGTATTAGACTCGACGTTGGCCACGTTGTGAGAATTTTGTTCAAGTTTACTAGTAGACGGATGAGAAGCATTGACATGCTTTTGAAAGAGTCATGAGGTGCCTTGTGAAGATTATGACTCTAGAATTACATTATAAGAAGTATCATATTGTACTTGACTGGTACAAGATACAAATGAGAAGTATCTTATTGTACTTGAATGGTACAAGATACAAAATAAAACATCCTTCAGATGAGTCTTAAGTGACCAGTGGTTGCACATTGAGCATCACTGGAGGAGTTATTTGTTGAAACAAATGATATTGACTCAGTCCACTATGGAAAGAACCTGAGATGAGAACACTAGAGAAAACTAGTGAAGAAGCAAGTTGATAAGATGCTTGCTAGTTGAGAACCCTTAGTGGGTAAAACTGTTTCCAGAAGTGTTAATTCATTGTGATAGTACTGCAGCTATTACAAAAATTGAGAATTGTTACTACAATGGAAAGAGACGATTATTAAGGCACGAACATATAAAGAATTAGAGAGCTAGCTACTCTCAAAAGGAACAGTTAAAGTAGATCATGTACGTACTAATGATGACTTAGTTTATCCTTTGACGAAAGGAATAACTAGAAAGAAAGTCCTAAACACATCCAATAGGATGGGACTAATGCCCAAAGGTCACAAGTGATGGTAACCCGACCTACATGACTGGGGATCCCAAGAAATAGGTTCAATGGGTGATAACAAGTCACAAGTGATAGAACATGCTATGACAAAAGTAAGAAAACATGATTCCTGCAGTGATAGAAGGATGAGATAATAGAAACTCTTAATGAGATCTATACTCTATGTTGAGTGGAGTACATAGCTACAGGAGTACTATTGATAGACTCACCTATACGAATGTGGAACTGTGGCCGGTTCCTATGTGATTCGGGGCAGAATACCTAGAGCGTTCGTTAAAACTTGGATAGACGTGCAAGGCCATAAACGCACAGGCTTTTAGAATGCACCTTAGAAAAGGTTTGTGTGCGGATTTTATGTCTGAGATAGAGTTCAATGTTGTAAGCAACTCTTGTTAAATCGGAATATTATCCGCTATGCAAAGGTTCAAGTTGTAGGCGACACCTTTGTTTACTAGCAAATCTTATGTAGACGTCTTTGACGTTATTTCTGAAACCATTTTTTAAATTCAAGTGGGGGATTGTTGGAACATGTGTGGAAATTGAGTTAAAAAGACTAAACACAAATTCCCATGTTGGGTAGAACTAGTGTTGTGTGAATTGAAAAAAGTGGAAGTCCCATATCGGATGGAACACACACATTAGTAGTGTTTATAGTGGGGGTGTACCTCTAATTAATGGGGGGTACATAGTTATGTGAACGGAGTAAGCACTAGAGAAAAAATATATATTGATATATATTTTATTACTTGGAAATGTTAAATTAAATAATTAATTTAATCATTATTAGAAAGTGTTTTCTTAGTCCCCAAGTTTTGCTAAAATATTTTGAAACGCAATCTAGAATATTTTGGAATACAATCTGAAATATTTTGGTAGGCAATCTAATATATTTTAGTGCTTGATCTGAAATATATTTTGGTACATAATATAATATATTTTAGTACATAATATAATATATTTTTATACTCAGTATAATATATTTTGGTACTCAATTGAGATATTTTTGTACTAGATCTAATATGTGAATTATTTGCTCCCAAAGTTTCTCACTTATTAATTGTGAATTTTCTCTACAAATAGAGAGCTCACACAATGCATTCTACACACCGAAATTCACAGTTGATGTTTCCTGTGTTTTTTCCTCTCTTCTCCCTCCTTCGACTTGTGTTGACGAGTCCTTCTCCTTTTTCTACTCCTTTTCTGTCCATTCGGAATTAAGAGTGTTCTTAAGACCATAGTCCCTATTCGGTATATTGTCCCTTCGGAATCAATAAAGGTCTTAAGAGCATAGTCCCTTTAATTATTTATATCTCTTTAGAATAAATAATATTTTAAGATCATAGTCCCTTTTCGGTATAACAAGAATGATCTTAAACATATATATTATTCTTCAATTCATGGAGAAATTAGATGTTAGAATGGTCGTAGAACCATATTTGAGTGGTTAAAATACCATATTGATATTTGGAGAAGTTAAAAATTAGAATGGTGGTAGCACCATATTTGAGTGGTCTCAACACCATAATAGAGTGGTCACAGTACCATATTGGTTTCAGTATTAAAGAGTGGTCTTAGTATCATATTGAAGGTGTAATTCTCAAACGGTTTTCTACAGTGCAGTAGTTAACCGCACAGTTGTAGTTGGGCTTGTTTTATCCTGGAGGCGGCGTGGTTGATAGTCTGCCTTGCACAATTTTGGGTAGTGCCACGAAATGTCTTAAAGAGAGCGACCTGGTCGTGACTTAACCTAGTAACAACTTCGGTAGATATTCTCATAGAAAATAGAATTTGGAAAACCAAAATACAACACTTTAGAAATCCAAAAACAACACCTACCATAATGATCTCTAATCAGTCCTCTACCTGTCAAAACCCTTATAACTTTTTTATGAGACTTATCAACATTAATTTTAGAGTGATTGTGTGGAAGAGTCCACATTATTATTGGAAGAAGAAACAATAAACTTAACATAATCATATATAATGGTAAAAAATAACACAAGACACATGTTAATGAAATCTTTCTAAAAATATAAAAATGATTGACATTCAAATATCCTGCCACGATATTTTTTTTTTATAAAAGCAAAACGATATTCATTCATTCAAATCGATATAATACATCAGATACAATAACATCATCAATATCGCTAAAAACGTAAATGATGAAGCTGCAAACATACTCACAACATCCAAGTTAATAGCATACAACGGCAAAATGCCTGTAAATAATATGATCAAATCCAAATCACCAGAATACCCATGTTTCTGGATATGTAACGTTGATGTCCAAATCATTGATTGAATCTGTAATTGATTGACTGAAGTTGATCTTTCAATAGGAACAAACGAACACCACAACAAGACGCGAAATCAAACAATGCCGCACAAGACGACGAACAACACAACGTCGCACTCAGACAACGAAATCACAAAAAAAAAAAATCACTTATGTGAAAATCACTTATTTGATTAAGAAAGGGAATAAAGATGCAGAGGGTGAAGTGGATAAAATAGTCACAAGGAAGGGGGGGGGGGGGGGGGGGGGGTTGAATTGTGACCCTTTAAAAATTATCCTGAAACTTAAAAGCAATTCTCAAGCCGAGGCTTGGAATGGTTAAGTTAATAACAGACTTCAGAACGTTCTGATGTCTGAGTGCAGAAACAGTTTATCAAGATAAATGTGTATGTGTGTGTTTGTGATTGCAATAAATAAAGAGTATAGGGAAGAGAGAATAGACACACAGAGATTTATAGTGGTTCTCCCAATGTGGGTTAGTCCACTCCTCACAGTCTTGTGAGAGTTTCCACTATGATGCTTGAGATAACCTCTAAAATCCTGCACCTTACAATCTGTGCTCACCTGAACACTTACAACTCTGTATTCTCTAAGCCTCAGCAGGCTTGCACCTTGTTGCTAAGTTAACCACTTAGACTTTTACAACCCTTGCTCAAACTAACACTTTAGTACCCCTAAAGCTAGATGAGACTTTGTTACAATTTGTATGGAGGTTGAATGTTTGTGAATCAAACAGAAGAGGAGGAGGAAGAAGTTATCTATAAAAGAGATAATAGAGAGAATTGATTTACACTACAAAGAAGGTAAAAAGAGCCTTCAGTGATGATCAATTTAATTACAAGAGCTTCAAACAATTTCAAGTTGTTTTCTTGTATGCTTTGCAATGATGCAAGTAATGCTGAGCCTTTGATCTCTATTTATAGAGTTTTTGGGCTCATATAGCCGTTGTAGGGTGTCCAATGGTGTTATGCCACGTGTCTTGAGCCCCACAAACTTTTACTTGAAAATCTGGGTGAACATTCTGACCATCAGAATGTTGTTGCGTTCCCATGATGAACATCAGAATGTTGCTGTGTTCTTTATCAGAATGTGTATATTTATGAAGTTCTTCGTCTGGGTTCATCAATGATGAATGTCTGATGAGTTTCTGGGTTTGTCCAACGCGTAACATAAGATTTGTTCAGGTTTTATCCTTAAAAAGTTACTTCTCCATATGCATCAAAAGTTGTTGGATAAAGTGAGATGAAGTTACCAAATCTGTCTTGGACTTTGTGCAGGAAAGAGAGGATAGTGGGTCTGCAACTTCAGGCCCATGCTTCTAGAAGATTTTCTTGATTCAGTTCAGAGGACAAGTTATCTCTGATGCAAGATCTCCTTTTGTTGTGCTTGCTAACTTTTCACCAACTATACTGTTCATAGCTGAAGCATGCGCAGAGATGAACATTTTGATCATCATAATGTTCCATTTGTTCTTACTTTAGGATGATTTGTAAGACTTACTTTTGTAATCAATCCTAATAGTAAAGACATAACTGAAGTGCAGTGAATGCAACATCTAGGACAATATTCTCATTGGAATATTCCTAGTTACTTTAATGTTCAGTCTTAAATGATCATTAGAGATCCTTTTGACATAGTTCCTTGTTTATGCCATTATTGTTGATAGATCCATGCATATGTACTTTTCTGGACTTTTTATTCATGTCAAGTGTGCTTGCATGTTCTTCACGTTCTTGATGAATCTGGGTTTACTTATGAACACCCTTCTAGACTTCAATTAGAACGTTCTGATCAACTCACTGATCAACATTCTGAACCAACTTTCTGAACTTCAGAGTTAGTTCATGAATTCAATGTCCTTTGATTTCTTGTATCTTGGTATAATTTAATTCTTGTTCCTGTCTTAGTAAAACACTCAAGAGCACAAGTTAAATACCAAGGAATTAATCAAAGTTCATTTAATCTTTTAATCATTAAAACTTATTATCTTTAAAATTAATTAGGGATTTTGCCTCAACAGAGGGGTGATTCTAGGTCAAAAAATGACCTAAAATCACCCTTCCTCGATGAGTGAAAAAGAAAGAAAACCTAGAGAGAAGGTGAAATTTCTCTCACTAAAAAACTAGGGCCGACTGTATGTCATTATAACTTTTGTTTGTAACACAATATTAATGCCCCAAGTACAATGCAATATTTTTTTACAAAAATAAACGTTATTTATTCATTTAAATTGATATAGTACATCGATACAATACAAATTCAAAATCGCTAAAAACAAAAATAATCAATTTGTGAATAAACATAATTTTTTTTTTGAGGAAGTGAATAAACATATATGTTAATAGCATAAAACAACATAATACATATGCTTACAAATATGACTATATTCAAACCACCGAAATACTCATGTTTCTACATCTGCAACGTTGACGACACAAAAATCATTGATTGAATATGCACTTGATCAAAGTTAAACTTTCAACCTAAATCAAATAAACACCACACTAAAATGATGAATATAAAACACAACGCATAAGGACGAGAATCAAAATAAACGAAGTTGTGATATACGAGGAAATCATAAAACCAATGAAGAAATCATTTATTTAATTAAAGAGAGAAAAAAAATTCGAATGGTGATTTTGAGTCAAAATTAATCTTCAATCATTCCCTTTGATATATCAAGAAGAAAAGTTGGGCCGGCTAGGAAACACAAAAATAATTTCACATTTCTTACCGTAAGGAAAACACCAAAAATCATATAGGCAAACAATTATCATACTTCATTGACGGGATTGTTAGATTGTGTTTGGCGTGCAATTTTCCTAACTCTACACATGGAAACAATTTTGAGAATACGGGGAGATCAAAATGAACGGATCCTCCAAGAATTGAAAAGGTTAGCAATCACATACCTGATGACTTCACGTTCTCCATTCTTTCAAAACTTTCTCTTAAATCTTTGGTTCGATTTAAATGCATATGTAAATCATGGTCTATCTTATTTGAAAACCCTTATTTCATGAACATGTACCCTTGTTCTGAAAGTTGTATTTTGGAACCTAACTACTAAGGAATTCAAGGTCATTCCTTCGAGTCCGTTTGAGAATGCCACCTTCTTATAAAACTGTTTTTATTAGTTTTCATGGATTTGGTTATGATCCTATTAGCGATGACTGTAAGGTGATTCGACATGCAACGCATATTTAAAGTCTTACTAACTTTGAATGTCATATCCCACCACACGACTCACTGTGAGAGGTATATAGCTTAAGAAGTAATTCTTGGAGAAAACTTGATGTAGATATGCCTTCGGGTTATCTTACTTCAGGTTCGCGAGTGTACAAGAATGGAGTGTGTCATTGGTGGGATGAACATGAAGCTTGTTTGGTGTCATTTTACTTGAGCAAAGATGTGTTCTTTAGAACACCCCTACCCTTATATGTGGATGATCATTCTGATTTTGAATTAGTGGATAGACGCTTTGTGATGTTAAATGGGTCTGTTGCTTGTATCTCAAGCTATGAAACAAGCTATGCAAATACACCAACTGCTTTTCACGTATCACTTTTGGGTGAACTCGGTGTAAAAGAATCATAAATTAAACTTTTTAGTTTCGGTCCATTGCCTTGTACTTACAATCCTATTGGAGCAGGAAATAAAGGTGATATATTCTTTAGATCAAAAGATGAGGAACTTGTTCGGTTTGATATGAGTACCCAAATGATTGAAAAGCTTGGTATTAAAGATGTGCTTTACATTGAGACACTCCTTTATAAGGAAGTCCTTCTCCCGATCTGAGGACTAAAACATGTATGACTGTGGTTATTAGGATTTCACCTTGTATATAAAGTGTATGAGCTTCTGGAAGAGATATTGTCATTGATTCAAGTGGTGATTTCAACAATGATGCAATGTTCTCAATGAAATCATTAGATAAACGCTTTGTGATGTTAAATTATGTTATTTTAATAATGTATGTCATTTTAATGAAAAGTCTGAGTAAATCAAGTTCGAATATTATATCCAAAAATCCAAACAGAGTAAAAATGTAAATTTAGAGGGCGTACAAAAAATTTAGACGGTGAGAAAAGCAAATATCTTGAAAATTTATGGGTTAATAATGGATCGGCTATCCTGACCCATTAAGTTTGAAAACATCATTGGACATGCAACAACATTAAAAATATCTTAGATTGTGTTACATGTGCAATTTTCCCCACTCTTATATGTTGAAACAGTTTTCTTTAATCGTTCAATTGTTGCGTTTGAGAAGATGACGGATGCTCCGCCAATTGAAAAGGTTAGCAATCACATACCTGATGACTTCAAATTCTCCATTCTTTCAAAACTTCCTCTTAAATCCTTGGTTCGATTTAGATGCTTACATAAATCATGGTCTCTTTTATTCAAAAACCTTTATTTCATGAACATGTACCGCAATAATTTCATATCCAATAATAATTTTTTTTATGTCGATCATTCATGTCTCACATTAGACATAGAGGAGCCAACCTACGAACTCCATGATGCCTTGTTTTCGCATTCTGGTGAGAGGTTTGAGAATAAAGTCAAATTAGATTGGCCACCTCCGTTTCACGAGGATGACAAAGGTATTAGAATGTTGGGTTATACTTCCGCAGACGACACTCTTTGTTTATACCAAGGTTTTAAAATTCCAAAAGTTGTATTTTGGAACCTAACTACTAAGGAATTCAAGGTCCTTCCTTCGAGTCCCCTTGAGTTCACGCCACCTTCTTATGAAACTGTTTTTATTAGCTTGCATGGATTTGGTTATGATCCTTTTAGCAGTGACCATAAGGTGATTCGACATGCAGCGCATATTCTGAGTTATACTGACTATGAAGGTTGTTATTTCCCTCCACACGACTCCTTGTGGGAGGTATATAGCTTAAGAAGTAATTCTTGGAGAAAACTTGATGTAGATATGCCTACCGGTTATCTTACTTCAGGTTCCCGAGTGGACAAGAATGGTGTGTGTCATTGGTGGGATGAACGTGAAGCTTGTTTGGTGTCATTTGACTTGAGCAGAGAAGTGTTCTTTAGAACATCCCTACCCTTATATGTGGATGAAGATTATGATTTTGATTTAGTTGATCGACGCTTTATGGTGTTAAATGGGTCAGTTGCTTGTATCTCAACCTATGAAACAAGGTATGTAAATACACAAACTGCATTTAACATATCACTTTTGGGTGAACTCGGTGTGAAAGAATCATGGACGAAACTTTTTGTGTTTGGTCCGTTGCCTTGTATTGACCATCCTATTGGAGCAGGAAACAAAGGCGATATATACTTTAGATCAAAAGATGATGAACTTGTTCGGTTTGATATGAGTACCCAAATGATTGAAAAGCTTGGTATTAAAGATGTGCTTTACATTCAGACACTCATTTATAAGGAAGTCCTTCTCCCGATCGGAGGACTAAAAAATGTATGACTGTGGTTATTAGGATTTCACCTTGTATATAAAGTGTATAAGCTTCTGGAAGAGATATTGTCATTGATTCAAGTGGTGATTCCGACAAATTCGCCATTAGATAAAAGCTGGTGGAAATTAAACAATGATGTAATGTTCTCAATCAAATCGTTCGCCAAAGTGTGCTGGGAGTGTGGAGGGGGCTAGCACCCCAAAGGACTGAACTACTCATGTGGTTTATTATTGGTGACAGATTGAATACAACGAGCAGACAAAAGAGGTTAAAGGTGGTGACTGAAGAAGCTGCTGTGGTTTAGTAGGTGGATTTGGATGAAAGTGAAGGATTGGTGGGGTGTTCAGATGCACATGACGTACGCTTCCAGCATGAGATATACGGTGTGTATGTAATCAAGGGGGAATATCGTGTATTTTTCTGCTATGCTAGTGGCTGCTTGCGGTTTGGCACAATATAAGGTGGAGTATATGCATTCAAGCCGGTTTTTTTTTTTCTGCAGAACTGTCTGAATTCAGGCCAGTTTTTTCAGGTTTTGTTAAGTGTTTGTGCAGGGTCTCTTTTGTGGTCGTGCAGAATGTGTATCGCTTTCTGTAGAATGCATTGTCAGCTCATATTATCAATGAGAGGTGTTTCGATCAGTGATCCTAGATGGTGTCTCCTTCTGCTGCCAATTCTGTGGGTCTGTATGTATTCAAGCCATCAAGGTCTCTGCTTTGGTGTTTTGAATACTTACTAGTGAGTAAATTGTGCATCGGTTGGATATGATCTATTAATTATCTTTCGAACTTATTTATAATGAAAAGAAATGTTAAAAAGAGAACTTATTTACTGCTAGGTGCGTTGAATATTAGCAGATAGTTTGGTACTTGGTTATTGTTAATATTTTGTTCTGCAATATTGATATCATTGAGATCCATTCTCTTCTGCCTATAGTTTGTGGCTGGTTCTGTTTTGCTGTTCAAACTGCCACCAACAAACTCTTCTTTCTTTTGAAATTTCACATAACAACTGCAGTGAATATCCGGAAACAACCACTAAATACACTTCCAGCAGTTGCCATAACAGTCACAAAATGACTCAACGACGGTGAATTCCACGGAGGAAAAGAACCACCACCAGTTGTACGTACGGTTGTGTAGTGAGCTGATAGTTAATCAATTAATTGTGTGCATTTTGTCAAACATGATCTGAATTGTCGGCACCTTTTTCTCGCTCAAAATCTTCACATTTCGTCTGTTATCTTCGTGTACTCGATGATTTTAAATTATTTGAATTAATTCAAGCTAATAGTCATGTGATCCGCAGGGAAATTGCCTCATTTGAGTTTCATATAAGCTCATTCTTCACTGTTCCAATAGGTTAATAGCTTCTCCTTTGATTCGGCTTATTTTATGTGGTTTAACTAATGGAGGTTTGAGTATCAATAACTCGACTCACGGGATAACTTGATTGTTTGTTTTAATCGGCAAAAACTTAATTATGTTTTGGTGTAAACAAGTGCATAGAGTGTAATTTAAGACAACCAATCTACCATCAAGTCAAGTCAGAGTTTTATATAACCGGATTTTGAAGCTCACAAGTAAAAAAAGTACAACATTTCGAGCAATGAAATCTTTGAATGATTGCAATGCAACTGTTTGTTATTTTGTTAGCTATTTTGGTGGAAGTTAGTTAGTTTTTGGTTGATTACTTGTATAACAAGTAACTCACATATGTAGTGTAGTAATAGTATATAAACATGTAACCACACATTTTCATTGCTAATGAGAATATAGCATAATCACTTGAACGCCTACAATAACTTATGGACAAATTTTAATTGAACGCCTATAGCATAATCACTTGTCATGTAAGTGCTTATGTATATGCAATTTCTTTGTAAAAAAAAGTGATTTTTATAACAAAAATTTAAAATTCAATTATATTTATATAAGCAATAAGAAATTTTTATAAGTTATCCTAGAGAGCTTATAAAAATAAGTTGAAAATAACTTATGGACATGTCAATGTCCTAAGCTCTTTTCATAAGCTTTGACAAACAATCTCACAAGTGCTTATGCCAGTAGATAAGATAGATGACAAAAGTTTATTGTACTATTTTTTCAATTATATTTCAAATGACACATAAAAGAAAAGAATTTCAAAATTCTTCGTTGTTAGAATTTTTCAAATTTTGCATTTTGGTCCTCAAATTTTTCAAAAACTTCAATTTGACCACAATAAATTTAAAAAATTGCAAATTGGCCCCTTAATTTTTTTAAAAATTATAATTTGACCCCTCAAAATTTTCGAAAATTGCAAATTGACCCCAAATTTCAATTTTCAAATTTGGCCCAAAAAAATAAAATTTCTAAAAGTTGTCCAAAAATAATGACTATGATTTTTTTTTTATTAAGCCATCCAAACAAAAGTTTTGAGAAATGAATTTAATTTAATTGAATCATTTAAGTTGGCTAGAATTTTTTCCGGTCCTAACAAAGCACTTTCTCTTGACTCATACCAACACAACGGCGTCCTACACCTCCTTCCATATAACACTTCAAAAGATGTCATTCCAATACTCGATGAAAATTGTTGTTGCAAGTAAATTCAATCAAAGATAAACATTCACTCCAAATCACACCTTGTTCCAAACACACAAGCCCTCAACATATCTTCGAAAGACTGAATGGTCCTCTCTGACTGACCGTCTGTTTGAGGATGATAAGCAGAACTCAATCTCAACTTAGTTCCCAAAGCTGCTTGCAAACTCTCCCAAAACATAGATGTAAACCTCAGATCCCTATCCGACACAATGCTAGACAGAACACCATGCAATCTGACAACTTGCTCAATGTAGATCTCCGCTAATTTTGCCATAGACATATTGGTCTTAATATAGGAATAAAATGTGCCGACTTCGTCAACCCCCAAATCGAGTCACTACCCTTTGCAGCCTTCATCAAAGCTCCAATAAAGTCTATCGAAATACTATCCCACTTCCACTCCGGTACAAACAACTGTTGCATTATTCCAGACGACTTATAATGTTCAATCTTAGGCTTCTGACAAATCAAACAAGCATACACAAACCCAGCTACATCCCTCTTCATTCCTGACCACCAAAACAACTTCTTAAGATCTTAATACATCTTCATCGCTCTTGGATGAATACTCAAACTACTCCTGTGACCTTCGTCTAGAATCTTCCTCTTAAGCTTGGGTACATCCAGTACGCAAACTCTATCACGAAACCTCATAACTCCATTATCATCCAATCTAAAGTGATTTTGATCAAAGAAATCACACTTCTTTGGTTTTGGAGTTGGAGAGGAAAAGAAAATGTATTTGGAAGTTTAGATCGATGAGTTTTGTACCAAAACAATACAACCCGCCACGCTGAAAGTACCGAGGGTGACTTAACTGACGTAGTAGGTACTTTCGTCTCTTTAGTTGGGAGTGAGTGTTATTTGACGGAAGAAGAGCAAAATTCATCTTCTATAGAAGGTGATTAGGTGAGGCGAGGCCTACTTTGGGGGTAAAAGTTGTTTGTCAACCACAAGTTCTTCACCGTTAAAATAATATATGAGTAAATATGCAATTACCCTTCTGAAATTGTAAGTTTCGTCAATTATCTCCCTGATATTAACAAAACTTCAATTATCCCCCCCCCTTCAAATTGCATAACGTTAATCAATTTACCCCCTCCATCAAATTCTTTTGTTAGTCAACATGTCGTTTTGCAAATATCCCCCAAAACTTTTGTAATTACGTGCAAAATGTCCCCCAAACTTGATTTTTTTCATCTAATCTTGACTTAAAAGATATTAATAGAAATCTTACCAAAGAACAATTGCTAGGATTCCTAAGTCTCAAAGTTTTTTTTATCACAAATTTGTGCGAAATCATTCCTCAATTGCAGCACCTTGAACTGCACTGCTTAAGAGAGATGATTTTTTGTGGACTGAAGCTCCTCAAACCACATTTGACCATAGCGTACCTCTGCTAAATGAGTCACCCTTCTTGTTAGCTTGAATCATGAGAACTAATAAGAAATGCATGTGCTGGAGAGAGTATATTTTCCAAATCCTTGAGAGGGTAGTACTATATATAACTTTTTGCATAATGAATAAAGAAGAGAATAAGTTTTAGACTATTTGTAGTCTTTAACTATCCTACTAATTTAAGGTCTTGCATTCTTACAGGACAAAAAAAAAAATATTATTTTAGTGGTCAAGGATATATATATATATATATTTTCAAGTTCGGGTGTATTTTGCACATAAGTGTAAAATTTTATGGGTTATTTGCAAAACGTCATGTTGACTAATAAAAGAATTTGACGGAGGGGGTAAATTGATTAACGTTGTTCAATTTTAGAGGGTAATTGAAGTTTTGTTGATGTCAGAGAGGAAATTGACGAAACTTAGAACATCTTCAATGTGAGGTCCTTACTTAACAAAAATCACTCTATGTTAAAGAACCCCATTGAAGGAAGATAAAATGAGTCACTATTAAGACAACTATGTAAAGACCCTCTTTCTCCTAGGTAATTATCGGGTCTCACGTTTAAAAAAAGTAATAAAATATGTACCATGTGGTTTCACTTACAAAATAAGTAATATTTTAATAATTAATTGTTGTTTTAAATATTATTTTGTCTATTTGTCATTATTTTAAATAAAATGTAATTTATGTAAAAATTATTATTATTATTATTTAATGAAAAATGTAAAATTTGTAATGTTAATTTTTCTATCTTCAAATTATTAGGAAATGTGGCAAAAATTTAATTTCATAACAATAATTAAATAACATGAGGTAATTTATAATTTAATAAATAAATTATTTTTGTTTAATGATGTAAAGTTAGTGAAAACGTATTAAGTATTTTTTTATTGGAGTTTTTATTAGTAATCTCATCGGAGTCATTGAGTTTCTAATATTTACTTTTATTAAAATATAACATAGAAATGATGTGTAACGTTAAGGAACTAATTCGATGGTAATTGCCTAATATATATAGAAAGGAAATCAGAAATTATATCCTCTATTAGATCCGGAGAGTATACGAACACAGAGAAATCATTTGTTGAAACAATTAACCAAACTCTATCGATTTTATCATCGAAATCGTTAAACTGTGTTTGCCTTGCAGTTTTCTAAACTCCATCAAAACCGTTTTCCATAATCGCTTAATCACGTCTACGTTTGAGAAAATGGAGAAATTGAAATCGACGGATCCTTTGACAGCTAAAAAGGTTAACAATCACATGCCTGATGATTTTACATTCTCAATTCTATCAAAATTGCCTCTTAAATCTTTGATTCGATTTAAATGTGTACGTAAATCATGGTCTCTTTTATTCGAAAACCCTTATTTCATGAACATGTACCGCCTCAATTTTGCATCTAATAAAAATTACTCTTACGTGGATGATTCATGTCTCACCTTAGATTCACTTGAGACAGATGTACAACGTGATGCACTGTTTTCTCTTTCTGGGGAGAAATTCGAGAATAAGGTCAAATTAGATTGGCCACCTCCAATTCAAGAGAATGATAGTTTATATATATTGGATTCTGTTGCTGATGGCACTATTTGTTTCTACCAAGGTTTGGTAATACCGAAAATTACAATTTGGAACGTAACTACCAAGGAATTCAAGGTCCTTCCTCCTAGTCCTCTCGAGTCCCCGCCACCTTTTTATGACATGGCTATGTTTTCACTTCATGGATTTGGCTATGACCATGTTAGAAATGACCTTAAGGTAATTCGACATGCAGCCCATTGTATGCCTCTTAATGAATCTGATTTTGAAAGTTATATCTCATTACCACCACACGACTCCATGTGGGAGGTATACAGCTTAAGAAGTAACTCATGGAAGAAACTTGATGTAGATATACCTACCGGCTATCATCCTTCAGGTATCGGAATACACACAAATGGAGTTTGTCATTGGTGGGATGGATTTGATGACTGCATGGTGTCATTTGACTTGACCAGCGACATATTCTTTAGAACACCCCTACCCTCGTATGTGCATGATAATCTTGGTTTTGTATTGGTGGATAGACGATTGGTGACGTTAAATGGATCCGTTGCTTTTATCTCAAGCTATGAAAATAAATCAACAAGTTTTCACATTTCAATTTTAGGTGAACTCGGTGTGAAAGAATCATGGACTAAACTCTTCGTTGTTGGACCATTAGATTGTGTTGACTATCCTATTGGAGGGGGGAATGAAGGTGACATATTCTTTATGTCAAATGATGGAGAACTGGTTCGGTTTGATTTGAGTACCCAAATGATCGAGAATTATTGCATTCAAGATGTATTTTGTATTACCATAATCCTTCATAAGGAAGTCCTTCTTCCGGTCGGAGGAATAAAAAGTGTACGACACTGATTATTAGAATTTTACCTTGTATACAGAGTGGCTTGGAGGTTGAGCATAACAAAATTATTATTATGTAGGTAGCAAATTTAGAAACTGATTGAGAATACGAACTTTGCTTCATCAACTTTATT
Source organism: Medicago lupulina (assembly GCA_958299785.1). Lineage (NCBI taxonomy): Eukaryota > Viridiplantae > Streptophyta > Magnoliopsida > Fabales > Fabaceae > Medicago > Medicago lupulina. The sequence continues at coordinate 57,364,999 of OY283146.1, read as the reverse complement.
TTATGGTTTGCGGAAATCTGATGTAATGCATCTTTAATCTGCATTGCAGTGTGCAAACTAAATGTCATCCTATTGCCTCTGATGTGGTTCTGATATCTTATAAATGCACTTTGTATTAAGGGTGATGCTTCAAAGATTTTGTGGGCTGGTTATTTACAACAGGTGTTGCTAATTTTATGATTTCGTTGTATAAACAGCTGATCAGAATCTATTTTTGATTAGATGAATGTGATTGAAGGATCGTAGTTCTGCAGGTAGTGTCGTGTGACGGTGCAAGATGAATGTGTTTTTTCTGGTGTTATGCTGCAACTTTTACAGTACAATTCAGGTGTTCATGCTGCTGTGTCGCTGTCATGGTGTCGAAATCCTTCCATGTTGAAGATTACTCCTTTCGTTTTAGTTCTAAACAGTTTGGTCTTTGCATTGTTTTGTTTTTAGGTGTCTTTTCTTTTGTTTGTGAATCTGGGTCTGGTATGGAGCCCTTGTTTTGTTGTGCTCCCTTTAACAGAGGGATGTACTTATGGCATGTACGTTCTATAAAGACTATGTAAGGGAGACCAACCTTAGAGCAAATGCTAGGGTGAGATGAGATATCTGCAAACTTTCATTGTAATGCTGAGTTTAGTGTTGTTTGTGTCACGCATAATCTTACTATTTTTTTTTATTTTTATTTTTTTGCAACTTCAAAAAGTTGATTTGGCTATGTCTTTGCATAAAGTTGCTTCTATAAGCAGGGCACTTGAAGATAGTTTTTCATATATTTATTATCATGCTTGCTAATGGTTCTCTTCTGTAGTTGGGATTTATATATAGTTTTTCAACAAATGGCATATAATCAGCTCTATAGTTCTGTGTCATATTCACATTAATTTGAACGAACTGTTATTTTCTACAATTCGCAATTGGCAACACTGGATGCAACGAATGTAGGATGGACATGTTTAGAATCTTGAGCATGCTGGAAGACTCGTGAAAAACTTCTAGCTTAAAAATGATGACTGAATACAACAAATCAAGGATACGGTCCCAAATAATTGAGGGTTTCGCCAAGTGACTCGAGAAATTTTTCGTAGTGATATTCTTCCAGAAAATGGAAAGCCTGATCAGGTCGCGCTGAATTTTGTGCCCTTTTGGGTCCAAGTCCAAAACATTCCACCCGGATATATGTCAGAAAAGGTTGGGACAGATATCGCAAATTATATCGGAGAATTTCTTGAATATGATGTGAAGAACAATTCTAACTATCTCAGAACATACATGAGGATCATAGTCTTGTTAGATGTCACGAAGCCACTCAAGAGACAGAAAAAAATCAAGAGGCAAGGTGGAGAAGCATCTTTCATCAAATTCAAATACGAGCGTTTGGGAAACTTTTGTTACTACTGCGGCTGCTTAGGCCACATTGAAGATTACTGTGAGAAGCTCTACTCACTGGAGGTTGGCGATGGTACAAGATTATGGGGTCCAGAACAGCGTGTCGATAAGCAAAGTAATTCTGGAGCAGGTAGGGGACCTGGCTGGAAACCGGAAGGGAGCGGCGCCACCAGTACATCATCACAGTCGTCAGTTACAGAGAAGGGAATTAATGAATTAATTCCAGCATCAAAAACTGTGGCACAACTGTTACGGAATCCTCAATTAATTCTCCCTCAAAAAGGCAATAATGAGATAGTAAAAGGAGACGTAAACGCTGCGATCATTCAAGAGGAAAATAATGCAGCCATTATTACCGGTAAATCCAAACGATCAAGGGGTGATGATGAATATGACCAACCAATTTCTGTTGTAGTATCTCAGCCTCCAAACACAATTGCAACAAACCCACCCGTTTTAGGAGAAAATTCCAGCAACAAACACAACTCTGCATGCCACGAATAGACTGCAATTCTCATGGACGTTTCGCAAGCACAAACTCCTTTTTTATCGGCAGAGCCTGGCTCCCAGGCCTGCCGGGCAAAATGAATGTAATATCGTGGAACTGCCGAGGCCTGGGAAATGTTAAGGCAGTTCCTGCTCTTAAAGACTTGGTCCGAGTCTATAAACCAGATATTGTAATTTTAAATGATACTTTGGTGCACAATAATAAAATTGCTGGATTATGCTACTCTTTAAGCTTTGATAATCACTTCTCAGTGGACAGAATCGGACGTAGCAGAGGGTTGGCAATCCTCTGGCGAAACTCTATTGACTGCTCCCTCATAAATTATTCGCAAAATTTCATCAACTTATCCATCAAAGATCAAGTAATTGGTAACTGGAGACTCACAACATTCTACGGTTACCCAGATACAGAAAGACGCAGAGACTCATGGGATTTACTACGATCCCTAAGCGCTCTATCAGACGACCCTTGGTGTATTATCGGTGACTTCAATGATCAGCTTTCAGCAGAAGATAAAAGGGGAGGTCCCGAGCGTCCTACGTGGCTCATACGGGGATTCCAAAATGCTGTACAGGATTGCAACCTTATCGACATGCCTCTCACATGCTATCAATTTACCTGGTTCAAGAGTATCGGTACCGAATCCTCTAAAGAAGCACGCCTTGATCGCGCCCTTGTCACATCCTCATGGCAGTCCCTTTATCCAAATGACGTCCTTCAAACCTTGGTGGCTCCCACTTCTGATCACACGCCTCTATTTCTCCAAATGGATCCAATACCATGGCGCCAACCCCACCGTTGTTTCCGTTTTAATAACGCATGGTTGCTGGAGCCTGAGCTTGTCGATTTGGTGAAAAATTATTGGGAATATTATCCTCCTTCCAACATTATAACAAAGTTAAAACTGTGTGCCGAGGACATTGCCTCATGGAGCAAAAACATTTCTCCAAACTTCTGAAAGTTAATTAACAAACCGAGATGAAATCGAATCATTCTGTATCACTGCAGAGGACGCAAACCACCCTGAGTTGATCACTATGCAGCGAAATCTAGCAACTTTTTTACTCCAAGAAGACAGCTATTGGAAACAGAGATCAAACGTATTCTGGCTTTCCGACGGGGATACTAATAGCAAGTTCTTTCACGCATCAGCATCAGCGCGCAAGAGGAGAAACACTATCAAGAAACTTCAAGATTTTTCTGGAAATTGGGTCACTGCTCACGAAGATTTATGTCACATAGTCCGCAATTACTTCATAGACATATTTGCTGCCCGACAAGGGGATCCCCAACCCATTATTTCCTACGTCCAACCAGTAGTCATCGAAGAGGATAATTCAATGCTCACCTAACCATTTTCAGCACTCGAATTCAAGGAGGCTATTTTCAGCATGCATCCGGACAAATCTTCGGGTCTGGACGGTCTCAATCCAGCCTTTTACCACCGATTTTGGGAGGACATAGGGGGTGATTTAATCTCTGATGCTGCTGTCTGGCTCAACTCCGGTCAACTACCCCAAGGCCTCAATGCAACAAATATCGTCTTGGCACCTAAAGGAGACAACCCGGAGACAATGAAAGACCTTCGCTCAATTTCATTATGCAATGTCCTCTATAAAATCATCTCTAAAGTGCTTGCAAATCGTCTTCGATTGTTGATTGGTAAATGGATATCACCTGAACAAGCAGCTTTTGTTCACTCTCGTTCCATTATGGATAACGCTCTCACAGCTTTTGAAATCCTCCACCACATGCACTGCAAAACGAAAGGAAAAACAGGTGAAGTTGCTTTAAAGCTCGATATATCCAAAGCCTTTGATAGCGTGAGTTGGACTTATCTGGAAGAAATTCTTTATAAGCTGGGTTTTTGTCAAACGTGGGTAAAATGGATGTTGATGTGCATCACCTCAGTTGAGTACCACGTCATCTTTAACGGAGACCGCATTGGGCCTATCATTCCAGAACGAGGCCTTAGGCAAGGATGTCATCTCTCGCCTTACCTTTATATCATTTGTGCAGAAGGTCTCTCGGAAATCATTAAGAACCATGAATCCCAAGGTGCTCTTCATGGCAGCCGCATTTGTAGAACTGCACCTTCCATCAGCCACCTTCTTTTTGCCGATGACAGCTTCATCTTTTGAAGAGCTACACAATCTGAAGCGCACCACCTGAAAGATATTCTCTACAAATATGAACAAGCATCAGGGCAAGCTATAAATTACAAGAAATCGGCTATTGCTTTCAATACCAATACCGGCCAAGAAGACATCGCTTCAATCAAAATGATTCTTGGTGTCTCAGATTCTATTGGAAGCGGTAAATATTTAGGCCTTCCCTCAATGGTAGGTCGTAACAAGAAGGCTATATTTTCCTACCTCAAAGATCATGTTTGGAAGAAATGTCAGGATTGGAATGCTCGCTCTCTATCACGTGCCGGTAAGGAGGTCTTGATCAAATCAGTTGCACAGGCTATTCCATCTTATTGCATGGGAGCTTTTCTCATTCCTAATTCGCTTTGTGAAGAATTGGAAAGAATGATGAACTCTTTCTATTGGGGTTCTAAGAAGAATGGGCGTCATGGTATTAATTGGATGAAATGGGACAAACTTACTCTTCACAAAAATCGCGGTGGCCTAGGCTTTCGTAACATGGAAGCTTTCAATCTTTCAATGCTTGGTAAGCAAAGTTGGAAACTCCTAACCGACTCAAACTCCTTACTTACTCGTGTCCTCAAAGCTAAATATTTCCCTAGAAGGGATTTCTTGGATGCCCCCCTCGGCCATAATCCAAGCTACACATGGAGGAGTCTCTGGAGTACACAAGCTTTACTTACGATGGGCTATAGATGGAAAATTGGTGATGGCTCAACGTTAAATGCGTGGACTGCACCTTGGATACGTACTATCCCGTCTCACAAACCTTCAACTCCACCACCCCCTTTTTAGAGGATCTCACTGTCAACCACTTAATGAATCTAGATTGTCTCTCATGGAACCACACATTGGTAAACTCTCTCCTCATTCATCAAGATGCTTCTGCTGTGCTTTCCATTCCACTTTTTAACCGTACCATGACTGATTCAAGAATATGGAAAGTAACCTCAGATGGTAACTACACGGTAAAGTCTGCTTACCGAATATGTGTAGACTTCCTCCATTCATCCACTAATGCACAAGCTGCTATTCCATGGCAGAATATATGGCGCCTCCAAATTCCCCCTCGTGTTCGTTCTTTTCTTTGGCGCCTAGCTCAACAATGTTTGCCCACTTGTCAAAATCTTACCAATAGAGGCATCCCTTGTGACGACTCTTGTGTTGTTTGTGAATCCTTTGCTGAATCTCACATGCATTTGTTCTTTGTTTGTGCCAAGACAAAGGAATGTTGGGAGAGCATTGGTTTAGGAACCATGGTCCGGGAGTTGCTCCACCAAGCTAACAATTTCACAACTCTATTGTTTGAATTTTTGGACAGGTAACCTCCTCCCCAACAGCAAACTGCTGCAATGCTCTTATAGAGTATTTGGAAGAGTAAAAACATAAAGCTTTGGGAGTCTCGTGAAACATCATCAACCGCAATCATTTCGAGAGAAAAGGACTCACTTCATGAATGGATGTGTATGCAGAGAGCAAAATCACAAGCACACAGGCCGAACCATAACACCATGTGGGTTAAACCGCAAGAAGGCATGTTAAAGTGCAACGTTGACGCCGCAATGTTCCAAAACAATGCTATAGAAGGATATGGTCTATGCTTCCGCAACTCTATGGGGCAGTTCATAATAGGGAAATCTGCGTTTTCATCATCCCCAGGATCAGTCTTAGAAGCTGAAGCCATTGCATTGTTTGAAGCTTTTAAGATGGCAATATCATGCGGTTTCCTTTCTGTGCACTTCGAAACAGACAACAAAACTCTTGTTGATGCAGTTCATTCAAACTCCACTCACATTAATGAATTTGGAGACATTGTTTCACAGTGCAAAGACATCTTGACCACAAATACCGACTTTAAAGTGTCGTATATTAGGAGGCAAGCAAATAGGGTTGCTCACACCATAGCTAGAGCTTCCTTATCACAACCTAGCCCCCACATTTTTCATATTGTACCATCTACTTTGTACTCTTTAATTATGAATGAAACGATCTAAATTTGCCTTTGCTAAAAAAAAAATACAAAAAATACGTTAGGGATTATGTGGTGATCCAACATCACTACAAAAATCCACGCGCTTTTATTTTTATTGCTCCGTTAGTTTAATTTTCATTCATTATTCAAAAATAACAAAAACATTAAAATAATAAAAAATTACAAAAAAACTTTTCATAATAAACCTTGATTTTCAATCAAGTGATCGTTCTTTTTATTTTCTTTCTTAATAAAATTTCAAATCAATTTTAATTCTACTTTGAGTCATTTTTCTATCAACATAAAAAATACAAACCAATCCTTATTTGTCACTTGACTTTTTGTTTTAAAACCTTTTTCAAAAACTAATAAAAAACACAAAACCAATCAAACGTCAACTTCTACCCTGAACTACGAGGTTTTGATCCCTTACAGGTACGTAGGCAAAGGACCTAGTCCTTCCAAATCAATAAAAAAATGTAGATAATAAGCTTCTTTATTTTCTTTATTCACCATTCTCCTTTTCCTCAAAAAAAATCAAGTAAGTTTATAGCACAAAAAAGTAAAATAAAGTCAAAAGGTTCTCGTAGAGTACTACGAACATAAGGGGTGCTAACACCTTTCCCTTATGTAACTAGCCCCCAGACCCCTTCTAATTCAATTTTTTTTCAAAAGTCGTGAAATAATTTAATAAGTCAAAAGCTAATTAAATAATCTTGATCTCCGAAACATGACGCGACAATAAGCTATTATGTCATAAGCCTTATTTATTCATTTCGTTCTTTTAACAAGTCATAACTATTCTAGTAAAGCCTAAGATTCAGGTAATTTTGATGGCATCCAATAACATTTTCAAGACAAAATCCTTGGAGTGATCAGCATAAACAATAACCTTGTTTTTCCTTCTTTTGCAATTTTATCTTTGAGTCATTGAGGACAATGTATAATCCAAGTGTGGGGGAGTCAATAAAGTGTCTAAGTTGTTAAGTGTCTTAGTGATTTAAATTCCGTTTTATTTGAGTTTTTGTTTGTTTTGAAGTGAAGGACGAAGTGTAAGCAACATGTTTGTTTATGTTTTGTGTTATTATATAAAAAAAAAAAAAAAAAAAAAGTTTCTTTCAAAAGGCTGTTTAAGGATGATTATGTACATGTTTGTGAAATCTTGTGTTTTGAGTGTTTCTACTATACCCACATCAAGTTTCAATGTGAAATTCTCTCTTTGAGAAAATCACAAAGTTGCATTCTTTGAGTAAGTGTGTAGGTAGGTATTTTAAGGAGCACGTTCTAACTTCTATGGTAAACAAACCCTCAAAAGTTTAAAGTAAAAGTAGTATAAGTTGGTGTAGGGAACAAAAAGATCAAACTAAGGTGACCGTAAAGATACCGGTAAGGGTTGATCACCACGATATCAAATAAATGACCGTAAAGATACCGGTAAGGGGCGGTAATAAAGGGGTCAGAACAAATACATATATAAGGGACATCATTGATTTGGGTTGGTAGAAGTTTCCCTCACTATACTCCCGTGGATGGTGTCTCTGAATATCAATACAATTTCTGCAGTTCCCCAAGCGGATAAATGTCAAATGATCAAAAGAATTCCCACCTTGCTTATATGAAACGAATAAGGAACTTTTCTCGGTTGGTTTAGTGTTGAAGTTAGAACCTGTTTCCTCATAATACCTCTTACACAGGCGCAAGAAAAAGCTGGACACCACACACACACTCACTTGAAATTTGTTGTTGGGTTGAAAAGGTTCATAAGAAGCACTTGAAGTTTTGATAAGTGTACGCTGAAAACAAAGCATTGGAGGAAACAAAAGTTTTTAAATTTATGTTGTTCATGTTGTTTATGTTATCATGTTGCTAAAGTTCTTTGCCTTTTGCTTGAGGACAAGCAAATATTCAAGTATGAGGGAGTTTGATAAGTCGTAATTTAAGTGGTTTTTAAATGTTTATTTTAATAGAATTTTGTGAGTTTTAGTTTCTTTTTAGAACTATTTTACTTCAAATCGTTTGTTTTAATTTCAGGATCTAAAATGATGGATGATCAAGTCTTTGAGAAAAAAAGAATGGATAAAGATGCATGATTGAAGCTTATTTGAAAAGAAAGCTAAAAGGAGGGAAATTATGCCAATCTATCGCGCACGGTCGTGCACACCATTGCACTGACCGTGCGCCCCTCTTAAAGAAGTCGTGCCAGCAAATGTCGAATGCCACGCACGGTACGTGCTCACCTACGCACGACCGTGCGTGACTCCCAACTCCCCATTTTGGTTGACGTGTTCTACACCAGGCACGATCGTGTGTCCTGCACGCACGACTATACGCGTTGACCTAGGAAGATTTGGTGCAAATTTATGTTTCAATTTGGGTTGTTTTTATGCCAATTTTAGTGCCTTGTAATGTGGAACTATTTCCTTTCTTAGAGACTAGGCTTTACTATATAATAAGCAACAATCATATTTGTAAAAACATCCTGGAATATTTGTGACAATTGTTTCCATTGAATCAAAGTTTGTGTTTTTATTTTCTGCAACCCTAATTTCTTCTTACTTTCTTGTTCTTTACTTTCAGCCATTATACTTTCAACAATTTTACCTTACATGCCTTTAAATTCCGTCGTTTTAATTTTAATCTCTTTGTCTACGATGATCATGAGTGAGTAGATCTCTATGTCTGGTTGGATGAGTCTAATGACTTAATTCCTATCAACCCAAGCCTAGAACTCTAATCTTGTTTAAATCTACCTTCTAATCTAATCTCATCGTCTTTAGTTCATATTTCAACTATTAACCGAAGGATCGAAAGATGAAGGTTAGTATTAGAACAAGTGAGATTAGATAAGGTTTGCAAAACATGAGAATAGTTTTGTAAACCTTGAGACCTTAAAAGTTTCGTTCTTAATGGATTTCAATAGCATCCAACCATGAGAATAAGTTTGATTGCCATTGAAATACACTTGTGGATTCCGAAAGGAAACATAAAATACATTAGAGAAACTTGTCTTTAGAAACAGATTTAACCTAAGATGAAAATATAGGTTTGGGTTGTGAGTAATTTGTCATTACCAATAATCCTCAGACGTTTTTTATTATCTAAATTTTATATCAATCAATCTGTTAAATTTCTAAACTTTAAACCTTTCGGCTAATCATAATTAGAAAGAAAATCGGTAATTACAATAACTCTCTGTGGATCGATATTTTACTACTTTGATAAAACCGTACGGTTGCGGATTTCGCATCACAATACATATAAAATATTCTTGAATTTTCAACTCAAATTTAACATTTTTCTATATAAGATATATTGGTAGATCCGCTTATCAAGGGCTTACTTTTTGGACCTTTTCAAGGCATGTAACCCAAGTGAGTTTAATTGAGTCATTTGATATTTTAGATCAGTGGAGTCAAAATTATTGTATTTGATTTAGAGGTGTACGCAGTGCGGTTTGGTTATGAGGTTAAAAGTTATCTGAACTGCAAGATAAATAAGTATGCGGTTTGATTTGGTTCGGTTGACTTTTAAAATAAAATCCGAACCAAACCAAACCACCAATGCGGTCTGGATTGGATCGGTTGGTGCGGTTTTTTTTAGACAATAAATTTTTGGCTTACTAGCAGTTTTAGCCCCCTAACTTTTTCAAAGTTGCGATTTTGGTCCCCTAAGAAAAAAAAACTACAAAACCGCCCCTAAGTTTTGCATCTGTGGCAGTTTTTGCCCCCAAAGTCAATTTTGACTTGGTCTACGCTGACGTGTAACCCTAAGTGAGGTGCCACGTGTTATTTATTTTTTTTTGCCTTGGGGGGCAAAAACTGTTACAGTTGCAAAACTTATGGGACGATTTTATAGTTTTTTTTCTTAGGGGGCCAAAATCGTAATTTCGTGAAAGTTAGGGGGTAAAAACTGTTATTAAGCCTAAATTGTTTATGTTTCCAACATTAAAATCAAATTAAAAAGCTAAAACACAAAATATTTTCAACAATGTTTTAAATTTCATCCAATATTACAATTTTATTTTCATCCAACAATGCTCCCAACTACGTAAACCAAATTTAAACGCAGACAAAAAGTAATCCTATTTTTATAAGAAATACAAAATACTAAATTTTTTATCATTCTCTAAGAGTTCAAGTAGTACATAAATACATTTTGAAAGAAAAAGGAAAGAAGAAACTTAACAAGACAAAAAATATGACATTTTATTAAAGTTTCCATTGAGTTTATATGAGTATTGGTTTGTGATATATATTTAATTAGTGTTTTTCTTATACTGTGGTTTGGTTTGGTTTGAATCGGTTGATAAAATTAAAACCGCAAACCGAACCAAACCATCCGGTTGAGTAAAAAATTGATCCGAATACATCTAAATCAAATGTGCTTTTTTGTGATTTCGATTTGGATTGATTCAGTTTACGATTTTTCTATTGAATTGGTTCGGTTTTGAGCACCCCTAAATTTTGATTATTACCATTCTTATATTATATGCATCACATGACATCACTTTCGAATCACATCTCTTATAGCATTTAAGATGTTTGGACCAAAATAAGTATTAAACTTTTGAAATAAATCGTAAGAAAAAAAAACTATTTGAAATAAATAGTGGCTCAATGAATAATTTTATATAGATGTTTTTGATAGAGATTAAATATCTTCCGCGGTCATTTTGGTTAGATGTTTTTAATAAGTTAGTCATTTAAGATATTTTTTCTTTCAATAAATTGGTCTAAGCCATATAATAATTTTACCATTACCCTAATTTCATTTAACTAGGCTAAAAAATGTTTATATAGATGTTTAATGTTATGTTGGAGGGTCCAAGTTCATTGCTCTCATAACTAGAATTTATAAGTGTATTATTCAATTTTGATATAAAACAAAGTCGATCAATTACTTGATTTATCGACAAAGTTATATTTGAATTCGAAAACAATGAGAAAATGTGTGCACAAGTAATCATGTTTGGTGCCATAAACACTTTTTGTCGTGACACTTCACTATTAAATCGTAACTTAATCACTTTTTAACTAAGTTAGACAAAAAATGGTAATAATGTAAATATTTTAGGACTCAAAAGAATCAATTTGTTACCAAAGAAAATGAAATAACTAATTTGTTTGCAAAAATAAAATAAAATGACTTATTTATTACGGACATCTAACTTAAAAGACCGTAGAAGGTATTTGACTTATATTATCTTTTTATGGATAGACGAAATAATAATAATCATTAAAAATTCACTCAAACAAACAACATAGTTAGAGTTCTAACTCTAATCACGACATCCAATATAACAATTTCAAGATTTTTTCAGGATTAGTACATCTAATCGTATTTTTTTTTAGGAATGAACCTTCCATGCATCTAACAAGTTCAACTTTGAAATTGACATTTTCAAAAGTTCAAATGACACTAAATGAAAACGGATAGATAATCAGAGATACTAGTAGTCAATATCACATACACAAAAATTATTAAAATATCATAAAGCATAAAGCATGCATATGCTATGAACTCCAACCTTATCAAATCGGTACTCTAACGATCCTTTTCCAATTGATGGCCCGAATTGATTGGGGACAATCTTTGTATAAAACTCCATCAGCCTCCAAGCATACCCTTATTTCTTGAAGAGCAGAATTTGACCTTGAACTTTTACACAAGACTGCAGGCTCAAAATTTTTGGTACCTACTTTGACTGCGTTGACAATAGACACTAGACCATATGTGCGAGTAGTGCTAGGCACAATGCCACCTTGTTGAAGAAGCTTTAGCAAATTCACTTTTTTTTTTTTTTTTATACTCAATGCTAATTTGAAATATTAAATTTGTGAAAATTTATTTAGGGAACAAGTTCCATGCTTGATCCACTCTTTTTCCCAAAAAACTTCATCCTTTCCTTTAAACAAGGTTGGCCATTGCATGTGAAGTTGAGATTCTAATGCTTTAGGCATCTGTTGATATGCATCCCTTGGATCATTTGAGCAGAATTGTGGATATGGCTTTGTTGTGTTTGTTGGCCAAAGGCCATGGATACCAAACACTTTTCCAATTTTCTTTTTTGCACAACCACCACTCATACACACAGTGGTGGGCCATTGTTGTGACATGAGTAAATACTCATAGTCACCTACTGATGTCACAGCTTGGTTTACCTCTTGTAATAGCATTTGCAGGGCATTATTTACCACTACTATACACACGGCTTCAGTTCAGAAGCTTAGCAATATGTAGCTTGGACAAATATAAAAATGTCACTAGAAAACAAGACACCTCTAAACATGTTTTCTCAATTGATGTAAGGTAAGTTAATTTCCACTACTATTCTAAGGTGAGTTAATTTTCTACTGAATTATTGTGTAACTAAGGCAAACTAAAGCTTAATATGGACAAGAATGAGTATACAGTAGTGAATCATGAGGACAATACAAGATATGGTAAACTAAGCAGAGGATGAAAATGTGAGCATTTTTGTGAAGTTCAATTTGAGAATACAAGTATATAAAGGAAATCAATACATTTGACATTTCAATGTCCATTTAGCCTCACTTCACATTGTTTGAAATGTACATAGGTCTTTGACATAATGTGAAGTTCTATGTAAATGGAATTTTCAATGTCAATTTAATATAATCATCATTGACATTGCCAACTTAAACTATCTACTAAATCACCAAGAAAACATTAGGTTCACAGCCAATGGATATCCGTTAGGTTCACAGCCATCAAATCACCAACATTGGCATCCTTTTGAATCGAAAGCGAGAACAGCCTAAGATATTTATAACGAAATGCAACGTCCCCCCTCCAAGCCACATCCCAAAAACTCGTCTTCGCTCCATTCACCACCTTTCTAGATAATTCGGACTTCCACTTTGCAAGTAGACTCAAATTTACAACTCTAACATCCCTCACCCCTAGACCACCCTCCTCTTTTGATTTATAAACCAAACTCCACCGAAATGTATTAACATTTTGGTTAAATATATTCGACGCCTACTAACACTTAACATTTAATTACACATAATCGCTTTCTTTAAACATTTACTCTAATATCCATATCGCTAATTAGTCCAAAAAATTGAAACACGAGAATATCTGTGAATGCGTGACACTATTTTGAATTTTCCATATAATAATTATCGCCATATCTACTATAATAAAGCAAAAACAATTACTTTTGTTTGGAAAAAAAATAATTATCAAGTTGTTGATTTATTTTATTCATTTTTAAGAAAATATATTACATCTTCTAAAAAAAATACATCTCTCACAAAATAAAACAATATTCTTGTACTAAGTGTATCTCAATTGATATCTTTTAGAGATATATCCCTCAAAAAAAAATCTTTTAGAGATATTATTTGCGAAGTTCAGAGTTCGCATTTTAGTTTCTCGACACTTAAAATGTATTCATCTAATAATTATGTTATTTGAACAATACGTTTGATGGAACATGTGTTCAAACCCACGACTTCTCGTTATTAACACTTAAAAAATGTTTTATTCTAGCTACTCAACTAATTAACTATAAAAAATAGTACTCTTTAGGTACAATAGTGTAGGAAGAATATCTCTTGTCTAATTACTTAATATATTATTAGTTTCAATAATGTGTATGCTCGTCATATTTCTTGTTTTTATATGTGAAATGAACCGATAACGAAATTTGGTTTTTAAACATATTGCTATGATGAGAAATGGTAGCAAGACTTACTTTTGAACACTCTTTAGTATTCACTTTTTTATTGGATAAAATTAATGTATATCCCACTATTTTTTATGAAATTTATTAAAAAAAATTATTAAAAAGAGAGTGTTAGCAGCAATATTCTTAGCATGATTGTTTGTTTCATATCAATAAAATATTATAAGCAAAACATTTTATTAACTTTTGTACAATGGAATATTCAAAACTCATTACAACACTACAATCAAATTATATCGAAAACAATAAACCAATTTACCAAATTAACCAAGATTGTGTGTTTGATAAATGTCATCTTATCAAATAAACCAATTTATCAAATTAACCAATTTACCAAATTAAACAATAAACCAATTTACCGAATTACATCTTATCAATCACCTCCTCAATATAAGGTATGTAAATAAATGTCATTACGTTCCAATCAAATACACCAACTTTCTATAGTAGCTAGCTAAATTAAACCTTTTTACCGGTCTAATTCACTTCGCATACATCTTTGAAGAGTATCTTATATGATTTCTATTATAAAGAAAAATTATCTTTTCTATTATACTCTCTCAAAGAAAAAAAGTATCTTGATTTTATTTTTCACAAAACTTAATGATTGCGACGTTAGTCATATATTAAATTTTAAGAAAATATATTACATCTCTCACCAAATAAATAAGTAGAAGATGTAATATTTTTTTACCAGAAGTATAGAGATGTAATATTAGCCAGTAGTTAGTTTGTACTTTGACACTCTATTCTATTTAAAAAAAAAAAACAAAACGATATTCATTCATTCAAATCGATATAGTACATCAGATACAAACATCACTAAAAACGTAAAGGGTAAATCTACGAACAAACTCATAACACCTAAGTTAATAGCATACATCGGCAAAATGCCTACAAATAATATAATAAAATCTAATCTACCGAAATACCCATGTTTCCGGATCTGCAACGTTAACGCCTGAATCATTGGTTGAATCTGTAATTAACTGGTGTCGATCTTTCAATAGAAAATAAACGAACATCGCGACAAGACGCGAAATCAAACGCCGCACAAGACGACGAACAACACAACGCTGCACTTAGACGACGAAATCACAAAAAACAAAAGGAAAAACTTGATATGTGTGAAAAACAGTTATTTAGATTGAAAGAAAAGAAGAAAAAAGATGTAGAGGGAGTGATTCTAGGTCAAAAATGACCTAAAATCACCCCTCTTCGATGAACGAAGAAAAAATAAAATTTAAAAAAAAGTTGGAATTTCTCTCACTAAAAATCAAAGGCCGGCATATGATCGACACTCTATTCAACTTATTTATTTGTTCCAATAAGATATAAGGAAATAAGTAGGAGATGCAATTCCCTAAAAAAAAAAAAAAAGAGTAGATGATGTAATATTAGCATGTAGGTAGTTTTTTATTTGTTGAGGGGAGCCTCTAGGTAGTTTGTACAAGCTAAAAATTACTAGCGATATGGGTAATTCGTTGAGAGTTTCTTTAATTTAATTTTAAATTCATCTTTTAGCTTTATAAAAAAAAATCATTTTTATTATATCTTAGTTTCTTTTTAATTTCAAGGTGGTCCTTTAGGTAAAAAGAAATTTGACGTAGGTTTTTAAGCATTAACAAGTTTAAATTAGTCTCTTAAATATGAAGGAGAATAATGTACGATATATATAGATATCAGGTTCAAACCTCAAACACTCCACCTACTTATTCGCATTTAAAAAGTAAATTTTTAGCCACCACACTATACGACAAAAAAACAAAATAAGTGTTCATGTTTTAATATTTTTGAGAGAATTTTAAAATTAAAAATTAATTTAAACATTACAAGACCTCTAGAATACTTTTGCCGCAATACACGTGTTTTTTCCAATCATAATCAAAATGAATTCATAATGTGTGAACACCAAGCAACATACTGTTGCGTCTTGTAGGGCATATGGTGGTTCCTTGCTTCAATAATCACTCTCGACTATTCTAATATTTCAATGTTTATTTAGGTTTATTAGGTATTGCCGTATTGGTCAATAAGAAAGAATAATAAATGCATAAAATAATTTTAAGTATCAATTTTTTGTTGAATCTTGGCTATTATACACTAGTAAAAAAGCTTTAAAAAGTATGCTTGCATTTAACTTTTTTAATAAAAAGTATGCTTGCTTTAGATAGTCCAAGTAACATTGCATAAATAAAACGACTTTTGTATACCAAAAAAGAAAAAGAAATTCGATTTAGTTGTTTGATGTAAAAGAAAGAGAAATTACATTCTTTCTCGTCCCGTCTGATCTGATGGAAATTGAGAGAAAATAAAGATGTATATTGGTATAGACAAAAATGGCTTTATTGAATATGATAGACAAAACGACCTTTGAAAAAGTACATTTAAATATATCTTCAGATTATTTGAATATCTTCTCTTTCATCTTCCTTAAATTTAAAATTCAAAATCCTCAATGTTAATAAACCTTAAATTCACCAAACCCATAAAATCTCCAAATTCATTTTTTCTGGGTTTTTCTTTCATAATAATCCCCAAATCTCCACAAGGCATCCAAGTATTATCCTCTCTCACATATGTGAATCATCTCCTTCAACAAGTTTTTAATAGTTATACTAGATTTGAAAACCAATTTTAAATACCGCAAACAACCAAAAATATAATCCAATTTTGATACAAATGTAACACAAAGATGAATCAATCTTGAACTATACCCATATATCTGGTATGTATGCAATACCCAATCATGCTTGTGTATGCAAAATGATGTTTTTTTTTAACAAGCCAAATTAGAGTATATTAACAGAGAAAAAGCATTATATCTAGCACAAAGTGTACCATAATAGAACTCCAAAGTCTTACAAAAGCAACAAACCAAACAAGATAAAGCAAAAATTAACCAATCCTTAAACAAACAAAAAAGTTAAGCTACCAACTATAATAATTAAAAGTAATATGAGCAAATTTTGCCTTCAAACACTAGTAAGAAATCAGATTAATTTTGTCCAAGAGGTGATAATTGGAGCTTTTTGGGTATGTGGATTTTTGTATTTTAAGTTTAAAGAAAAAGATAGAAGGGAAGATATTCAACCAATTTGGTGGTGTATTAGGTGGATATTTTTGGGGATTTTGAATTGATTTAATGAAGAACATGGTAAAGATGTGGATGACTATGGTGAAGATGTTCATATTTATATTACTCTTTTCAACATATTTTTGGGTTGAAATTTTCTTTCTAAAAATATCCTTAATTTTAAATACAAATAGCCAATTATAAAATAACACGTGGATTAATAATCAATGTCACTAATCGTCACTGTTAACCCTCTTTTACCATCGTTAACCACAGATCAAACTCACAAAAAGTTTAAAAATTATATTTGCATTCTTTATGTCTCTTCTCATGAATTCAAATCGATCCACAAATCGATCCAGAATTCATAATATCACATCTCATCACCTCTAAAAAATTAGAAAGTTTCAAGGCTCAAGAACTTATTAATACATCTTAAGCACCAATGAATGAAATATCTTTAAGGTCCACTTCATGAATTGAATATCTTTCTGTTTTATCTTTCGAGCAATTTACTTTCCGCCAACACTACAATTCAAGCTTTGTTTTTACTTTTTTTTGTTAGAAGAATGAATGAATCAGAATTTGAGAAAATCAAAGGTGAACAATAATCACTTATGCAAAAAAAATAATCTAAAGTTTATGTTTTTTCCTGCTTTATTTCTCACGAGTCTATGAGTTTTTTAAATTTTTTTTTTAACAAAAATAATAGCCGATGAGGATTGGACTATAAATCCTCTAAAGAAAAGACTAGCAACAAACGTGAGCAAAAAATATTGTTAACGATTGAACTTTAAATCCTCTGAAAAAAGATTAGCAACAAACGTGAGCAAAAATTAATGCTAAAGATTAGACTTTAAATCCTCTAAAAAAATATTAGTAACAAACATGACAAAAAATAATGTTAAAGATTGAACTTTAAATCCTCTAAAAACATATTAGTAACAAACGTGAGAAAAAAATAATGTTAAAGATTGGACTTTAAATCCTCAAAAAAAAAAAGATTAGTAACAAACGTGAGCAAAAAATAAGGTTAAAAATTGGACTTTAAATCCTTTAAAAAAAATATTAGTAACAAACGTGAGCAAAAAATAATGTTAAAGATTGTCCTTTATCCTTTATTTAAAAAAAATTAATAACAAACGTGAGAAAAAAATAATGTTAAAGATTGAACTTTAAATCCTCAAAAATAAAAAAGATTAGTAACAAACGTGAGAAAAAAATAATGTTAAAGATTGAACTTTAAATCCTCCAAAACAAAATTAGTAACAAACGTGAGAAAAAAATATTGTTAAAAATTGTACTTTAAATCCTCTAAAAAAAGAGTAGTAACAAACGTGAACAAAAAATATTAATAAGTAGGGTTCTCATAGTTCATAGTTCGTTCCCACATTGTTTAGTTTTTCTCAACCTCCCTCAGCCCTCTGCATCAGAATTTATAATCAACATGTAATTATTATTTTTTTCCTTTTCTTTCATGTTACAACTAATCAAAGTCGATTAATTTTATGGATTATTTGACTTTGTTGGTTTTTAAGTGATTATGATTCAAATTGTTTACGATTAATTTTAAGGATTATTTGATTTTCAGTCATGGTCAATTATACGTAGATTTATCAAGATGAGTTTCTCAAAATTCAACAAAAGTTCTCGTTAGAGAAGGAAAAATAAAAGGAGAAGATGGAGACTTTACGAAAAAAATGTAGTTTTTAAAGATATTCTTTTATTACAATCATAACAATGTTTCTTTTACATAGCATGTCATTTATACATTTATGTTATGATGTTACTAATTACTATTAAAATAAACAAAAAATTATCATTATTTTATCTTTATTTTATAATATGCAGGCAAACTAAAATATATTGAGCAGTGGCGGATCTTGGATGATTTTGTCGGGGGTGCCAAATATTTTTAGAATGTATAAAAATTGTTTCATAACAAGTATATAAATTTACAGTTGTAGCAATGGCTTAGCTTACCTAAGTGGTACCCCTTGGTTTGTTGTTCAACTCTTGGCAAAGTCTTTTTTTGGTGAAATAAAATAAAAATAAACATTACATGCATGAAAAGGGAGTCAGTAGCACTTGAACTCATGACCTTATGAGGCAAAAGATCATCATTTTCCACTGCGACGCACACAATAAACATGATATAATATGCCTACTCTAGTATTTATAGATTATATGGGGGGTACCATGGCTCCTGCAAGTCTCTATGAAGATCCGCCACTGATATTGAGTTCATAAATAATTTTGTTATGTCTTGACAATATTTTGTTCATAAATCAAAATATCAATAATTTCCATTAATATTTAAAAATTTAAAAATTTTAATCAAAATTATACAAACAAACGTAATAAAATAATCACATGCGTTAACACAGTAGAAAAAGCGGTGCCCATCTTTTCGCTAGTGGTTAAAGTAACTTATGAAATTATAATTTCAGCATTTTTTTTAATAGAAAAATGGTAAAAATGATTATCTTTTGCACATTTTGATAGATAAAAGACCTAAGTAGTAAAAAAAAATATAAAGGACAAATGTATTACAACTAAATAAGATAAAAGACCCATAATGTAATTTGTCTATTTGATTTCCTAAATTCAAGGATTTCATGCCACATAGTAGCTGAGTTTCACCTATTAGACAAAATATTTGGTTTTATCTACAAATTTTGATCGTACATATAGAGTTGTCAAATGAGGTCGGTCTAGTGCTTTTTTTTTTTTTGAACCCACTCATATTGTGATCAGAATACTATCAACAACCACATTTTTCATAGTGACTCATATTGTGATCAGACATATGTTTTATACAACATTTATTATATTTTTCCACTAACATATCTTTATTTATTGTTTTTCAATCATTTATAACTTCTCCATTAATTATAATTAATAAATGTGTTTTAATAAATGATACATATGGTGCCATTAAAATCAACACTATTAGAGCTTTTAACCCTCTTTATAATACAAAAAATATCAACACCATTAATATTTTTTTAGTAACCGTCTAAAACTCTAATGAAACATATATTGTGACACGGAGGAAGTATCGACAAACCCTAGTGTTAGTGCCATAAAATATTTACATGAAAACATTTTTCTCGGGTTACCTCGTTTTATTTCACCAATCCCATCTTCACTATCATAATTCATAAGCCTCTTATCATCTCCGTGCCTATGTGTAAGTTATTTCTGCATTAAAAGATAAAATAAAGTCAAGTATTTTATATAACCTAAAGAGTTTATCAAAATACGCTAAAAACGACATACATACATGTTTTCTGTTGAACGGCGAAGGTACTCACACACATATAGGGAGCATGAATGAAGATAGGTAGATGAAAGAATGAAAGGAAGGAAGGCACATGTGTTTGAGTATCTTTGGCACATGACTCACTTAATTGTGCTTTAATCTTAACCCTTGCTTTTAATTTAATAGCTGTAATTTATTTTTATCATTCTTACATACAAAAGTCATGTTCATGTGATATGCTCCATTTTTTTTTCTTTCCTTTTTGTATATTTTTATGTTTTTTTTTACTCTATAGTTTATGATTTTCTTCACTTAATTGTGAAGTAATTTTTGGTTTAACTATTCTAGGGTGAAAAGAACCCATAATTTGAAATGTGGTCTAGATATAAATAAAATCCTATTAAATGCTTTGGTTAGAAATTTGATACTAGCATAAATTCATTAAACATTAATATTTTTAATTTATTTTTATTTGAAGTTTTAAGGATTTGAATCAATTTTGTCAATTTTTTAAAAGTTTTTTTTTAATGTTGTGTTTGTTTGATTTTTCGTTTATGATGTTAGTTTTCTTTGGTTGTTTTAGGAAATAAAATTTTTACTGTCAAAAAAGAAAAAGAAGTAACACCAAGGTAATAATATATCTTATATTCTTCTCTACGTGGATGACATCATTTTGGTTGTGTCTTTAAATTCCCTTTGTCAATCCATCATGATCAAACTCGGTTTTGGATTTGCTATGAAAGATTTGGATTCTCTTAATTACTTTCTCAGTATTTCTGTTACCATACACAAATGAGGTCTTTTCATGTCACATAAGAAATACATCGAGGAAATTATTGAGCATCCGGGTATGTCTTCTTACAAACCATCTGCTACATTGGTGGTCACACAAACCAAACTAACGGGATTTTCTGACAATCAATATCATGATCCAACTTAATATTATAGCCTTGATGGAATCCTGGAATCTCTTATGTCATGTAGAAAATGTGTTGTTTATGCATGATCCAAAAATACAACATATGTTTGCTTTGAAGTGCATCCTTCGATATATTCAAGGTACTATTGATTTTAGTCTACATATATACCCTTCCTCCATTGGTAAGCTCATCACATACACTGGTGCAGACTGGGGTGGATGTCCAGACACCAGAAGGTCTGCATTTGCATATTATGTACATCTTGGAGGATAACCTCATATCTTGGTATGCAAAACGACAACCTATGTTGTCTTGATCCAATGCTGAAGCCGGGTATTGTGGAGTCCCTAATGTAGTATCCGAGTCAAGTTAGCTTAAGAATCTTCTTTTGGAACTACATTGTCCTGTCTCCAAGGGGACATTTGTTTATTGTGATAACATAAGCAATATGTATCTCTCTAGTAATCATATTCAACATCAACGCAATAAGCACATTGAGATGAATATTCATTTTGTATGTGAGAAAGTTACTTGTGGCTAAGTTTGTGTGCTACATGTTCCTTGACGATACTAAATAGCTGACATCTTCACTAAGGGCCTTCCACGATAACTCTTTGATGACTTTCGACATAGCTTCGACATCTGACAACCTCCAGTTTCGACTACATGAATATATTAGAATATGTATATATCTTTCAAATTAGAATATGTAATTAATTTATCTCATTTAGTTAGAATAGATTATGAATTAGTTAGTGTCATGCCCATAATGTTTTGGCCGATGCTTCGGTAGAAATGGCTTCTGATGCGGTGGAGATAGAGTTTCCGACGTGAAGGAGAGCAAACTACTTCAATGAAGAAGAATGGTGCCTGTAAATATGTTAGCAATCAAACACTCAAGATAATATGTAATAGAGGTGGATTATGTGCGAAAAGGGGTGAACATATCATACCTTGGGCGTGACACAAGGTCACACTTATATAGGCAAAAATGTTAATAACTACTTATGGGATATGCAGCATCATATGCAAATACTATTAGTGAGGGCTTCAACGGCGAAAATCGACTCTATGCGCGCTTATGTGCGGTAAGCCGCGCAGAGCTTCTCGTGTACATCCCTTGTATTTAGCTCTGAGTGACATGAGCTTTACCTTGTTGGGCCACTCTTGTTGGGCTTCATGCCAGCCCGAAACAATTAGTATTGATGTAGATGAAATGGTGCATTTCATAATGCAAAAGTGTATTAGGCTTTAACCAACGCTAAAGTCTACTTTGAACCATTAATTTCAGTTAAATACTCAAATCACCCTCACACTACAACTAAAAACTACTCCTTCCGTCTCACAATTATTGTCTCTTTAACATTTTTTCTTTTTCTTAAAATAATTGTCACTTTACAATACCAACAAAACATTTATTGTTTTTTTTCCATTATTATACCCTTATTTATTGAATTTCATCAAACTTAATTACTCCACTAACTGCAATTAATAAGGGTGTTTTAGTAAATGTTACTAATTTTACCATTGAAATCAACACAATTAATCATTTTTTTAATAATCACACACAAACCTTAAACGATTAATATTGTGAGACGGAGCGAGTATCAAAGTTGTACTATTTTAACCCTAAAAAAATACTAAAACCTTTCGGTTCATAACTAACAAACGACATTTTATTTTTAATTTTAACTCCTTTATCAGATAACTTTTGAATGATATTTTTCAACATATAGAGCAATTCAAAGGGCAGAAATTTTCAGCATAAAGAGCAATTGAAGGGGCAGAAAAGTAAACTCCAACCACACGCATCTTCACTAGTATCGAGAAGTTTACACGGAACATAGTTTTCCTCGTGTTACCTCGTTTTATTTCACCAATTACCGCTTTTCCCGCCATTTTCTGTCTCTATAATAATATAAAAATAAAATAAAAAATAAAATAAAAGATTTAAAGAAAAATCGAAAAAACCCAAAACCCAGAAACGAAAACCTACGAACATTGCAAATGGGAATCAAAGATCTTCTCAGATTCATGAAACCTTACGTTGAACCAATTCACATCAAGAACTACGCTGGAAAACGTGTAAGATTCAACTAAATTCCATTCAAAGTTTTGATTTTTACTCAAAATTTCATCTGGGTTGTGTTTAATTTTCATTCTTTTAGCTTCTTTTAATTCATATTGTAAAATCTTCAGGTGGGTATTGATGCATATTCATGGCTTCATAAAGGGGGTAAGTAAAAATTTGATTTTGATGAAGTTTTGAGATTCACTCATTATGTTGTTATTGCAATTTGAAGAATTTGTAGTTTGTTAGAACAACTTGTAAAAGAAGAATAAAGAAATACAAATCGCGGCCAAGTGTGCCTACCTCTAGGGCTATAAAGTAGTTGTAGTTCAGTATATTGAATGAATTAGGGTGTTGCAATGCCTGTATAAAGTTTTGAGATTCACTCATTATGTTATTCTTGCAATTTGAAGAATTTGTAGTTTGTTAGAACAATAACTAGTAAAAGAAGAATAAAGAAATGCAAATCGCAAACAATGGAGCACAATTGTTTGTTTACACAGTTCGGTCAAGTGTGCCTACCTCTGCGGCTACAGAGCAACGATAGTTTCGTATATTATTTGAGTAAATTAGGGTGTTGCAATGCCTATATATAATAGAACATCCCCATATTACAATAATACCTCTGAACCATACCACAGGGGTCAATCGCCCCGCAACAAACAACTGACCCTTACCCACGTCTAGGCCAAACGGAAGGGCAGGGGTGAAGGGAGCTTCACAACGTTGCGCTAGCTTAACTCCCTCGCTCCTTGCCCCTTTTTTGGGCCTATGAGCCATACTCAACATGATTTGATCAAATAAGTTTGCTGAAAAATTTCTCAAGAAGATTTTGAGAAAGAAAGTTGCATAATGATTATCTCTCTGATACATATTACAATTCTTGATAGACCTCATACATGAGAGAAAAGTATAGAAAAATATAATGATTAATGAGAGAATTGTTGTTCACATGAAGGGATACAAGGATGTTTATAGTCAATTAGAATAACTAACTAGTCTAACTTAACTCACCTGTGGAACTAGTTATTGTAACTTGCTATTATATCTAATACATTTTGATTAGTTTTTTTTGTTTGTTTGTTTTGTTTTTAGCTTATTCATGTAGTATGGAGCTTTGTCTTGATTCTAATAGTGAAAGGAAATTGCGGTACATTGAATACTTTATGCATAGAGTGAATCTGCTTCGGTACTATAAAGTAACACCAGTTGTTGTTTTTGATGGTGGCAATGTTCCTTGCAAAGCAGCAACTGAGAACGAGAGGAACAAGTATGCTTTTATTTATTTGAGCTTTAAAGGATTTGAATCAATTTCTTCAGTCTTTTGTTTGTTCTGTTTTTCAGTTTATGATGCTTGTTTGATTTGGTTGTTTAGAAAAAGGAATACTAATCGTGAGTTGGCAATGGCTAAGCTCAAAGAAGGGAATGTTAACGCTGCTTCAGAACTCTTTCAGGTTAGAAACATTTTTCAGTTTTGAAATGGAAAAGAAAAAACAATGGTTATTTGGGGGGTTTATTTTATTTCTTATGTTGATTAATTAGATGAATCCTAGGCTTTACTTGAATAGTTATGACTTGTCAAAAGAAAGTAATCAATAAGGTATGAGCAATGATGCCAATTTTATACTTTTTTGGTCATGGCAAAACAACTTAATCAAATGCTTATAACATGAGTGCTTATTTTATCAGTGCTTATGTATAAGCTATTTTTGTAACAAAAGATAAGGTAATATCAAATTATTTTTATATAAGCTATAGCTGTTTTCATAAACTGTCCTGGAGAGCTTATGGACATGTCATAAGCTCTCTCAAACAGTCTAACAGGTGATTATGTCAGTAGATATGAAGTGACAAAAGTTTATTGTATTTTCCATTTGACATGTGATGCTTATGCATATGAAGCAAAATAATTGAAGCATTTTCCATATTTTTGTTTGTAGAGAGCGGTGAATATTACTCCTGTTATGGCTCATAAGCTGATTCAGGTACGCTCTAAACATATAATTTTGAGAATAATACCACTCATCTTGAACAATAATCTATGAATAACGTGCACTATAGAGTAATTCCTTCATTTAATTTTGTTGCAGACTCTGAAATCAGAGAACATTGAGTTTGTTGTAGCTCCATATGAAGCAGATGCTCAGTTAGCATACTTGTCCAACCTTGAAACCCAAAAAGGTGGCATTGCGGCAGTGATCACTGAAGATAGTGATCTGATAGCATATGGTTGTCCAGCTGTAAGAACTTCTCTGAAACTATGATCTTGCGTCCAGGTTTACCACTTTATCTTTCAATTTCATAGAAGTCCTGTGTTTTGGATTTTAATCCGCAGTTGTTTTGAACAGGTTATTTTTAAGATGGACCGTGAGGGGAATGGCGAAAGAATTGAGTTAGAGAAGGTTTTTTCTGCCAAATCTTGTAAACCTTCGTTTCAAAGTTTCGATATGAAACTTTTCACAGGTGATTTTCATGTTGAAAGCAGTAATACGTGCTTAAAAATATGCATGTGTATTTTTTTCTGAAAGAGTGAAAATTAGAACGCTGCAGAACTTTTCTGCACAAAACTTGTTCGCAATTTACGGTTGTGTCTACTTGAAATGATGAACAAGTTGAAAAGAAACTAGGAATTTACCATTATTTTTTGGTTTTATGACAAGCTGAAAAAGAGCATTTTTCCACTCTCCTTTTAGGTATGTGTGTTTTAGCTGGCTGTGATTTTCTTCCGTCTGTTCCTGGCATTGGTGTTGCTCGAGCGCATGCCCTAGTTTCGAAGTATCGGAAGATTGATCGTGTAAGTACTTGTGGAAGTGAATTCAATTAGAATAGAAGATTAAATGATTCTAAAATTACAAAGATCTCTCCTGTCCCCAAGAATTACTTGCTTGATATATTAGTGTGAAGCTTTTTTAACACACACATGCACGTTGAGCACACACTACACGGTCGTCATTTCTTAGATGACATTCACTGTTGGTGTATACTAGAAAATAGTAATTGCCTATCATCACATACATATTTAAAGTCCAAATTGATACATGTTGTTGCCGCCGATGTTGCCTAAAGTCATTATGAGACTAATATACGAGTTCTTTAGAACAGATCTTGTCTGTTCTTAAGCTTGAGAAAGGCGATCAAATGCCCGAAGATTATGCCAAATCCTTCAAGGATGCACTTGCTGTTTTTGAGCATGCTCGAATGTACTAATATACTAAAACTATTTCTGATTTTCATATTGAGTATTTATTATTAACTCCAATGATAACATCTTCTTTTCAAATATTTGTGTAGATATGATATCAATACCAAAGAGCTCAAGCACATGAAGCCTCTTCCGGAAAGTTTTCTCGAGTCACTTGACGAAGACCTCAATTTTTTGGGGCCGTATCCTTGATTTATTGGAGTTTTACTTAAATCTTCCATTATTTTCAATACTCTCATTTCAACCTCTACATTCTGCATTTGTTGCATCCATCAGACGCCGTATCTGATAATATTTATCTAGAGTTTCTGAATATGTATATCATGATTTAGCACTTGCACTTAGATTATGACCTTGTTTCTATTTGGATAAACAACTTAATTAAGAGCTTATAGCATAAGATCTGATCATATAAGTGATTATATAGAAGCTATTTCTATTTCAAATGATGAATTAAGATCAAACTGTTTTAATATGAACTTTAAGCTGTTTTCATAAGCTATGCTGGGGAGTTATGAAAGCAAGTTGAAAACAACTTATGGACATGTCATAAGCTCTTTCCACAAGCTCTCCTAAACAATCTCAAAGTGCTTATGTCAGTAGATAAATTCAAACAAGTCAATTCAAACATGCCTTATATATGTCATCAGTTTTAATATATGATTGCTGAACATGTAATTCTTTCCTTGACCAAATCCAAATGTAATTAGGGAACTTCCCTCAACTATAGTCAAAGCAATAGCTGAAGGGAACTTGAATCCATCAACTAAGGAGGCCTTTGATAAATATGAATGTTCTAGACTTCCCTTACACACCATTGATCCCCATACCATTGATCAACTCAGGAAAAGTGAAGTTCCTACACCAATTAAACAGGAGAATTGTTTTTCAATCTTTGGCTCCCAGAAAATGAATGAAAAATGTACAGGCAAGTCATATAAATTTGAGATGCATTTTGTTTGTATTAACTATACTTGTAAATAGTTTGATAACTTTGCATCAATAATATAAAAAAGTTACACAAATGTTCAATCATATTTTACAGTGATGTCATGTAAGGATATTCTTTTCTGAAGTATTGCTCCAAATATTTACATGGTGAAATATGATTGAATCTCAGTGTAATATTTTTTTTTTATCCTGTGGTTGCATAAAAGTTAATTTCTTTGTGAAGTATATCATCAACTTTATGCATATTTTCTCGAATAATTATCAAATTTGTACTTGAAAGCTGAAAATGTGGGACTGTATAAATCTAGTCTTTCACATTATCGATATTCCAAAATGATCTTTAAAATTACAAAATCTTAATCAAATTCATCCGTCCATAATATTTACACAGACTAGAATGACATTAAGTTTGTAATATCATATATGAATTTTGAACTAAGTGGATAATGTTAGGTATGTTTATGGTAGCAGATTCTTAAACTCGATTGATATTTTTTTCGATTCCAGATACCATTTTGGAATATTGATAATGTGCAAACTAGGTATTTAATCCAGTTTCCTGGCATGGTATATGTTGTATTCTCATAGACATTTTTCTTTATCTGCAGTGACAAGGCTCTCAGATAAAGATAAGTATTCCAATGAAGCATTGGCACTTCAGAAACTAATCATGCCATTGGAAACAAATGAAACAATGAAAAAGCCATTTACATTTGATGAAACTCATTTGAAGGTTCCTAACAACAATCCTTTTAGGATAAGAAAACAGGAGGAGGAAATAAATTTGGTTCAGAAAGAGGAAACAATGGAAGAAATTTCTATTGTAAGCAGTGCTGAATATATTGATCTTGATGATTACATGTCACCAATTAACTTTCAAGAAAAAGGGCTTATAAATCTCTCAAAGAAAAGGAAATTTGAGAATGTTTGCTTAGATAAAGTAGAAGTCACTGATGAACAGGTTTCAGGAGTGACTGAAGAGGAAAATTGTGATGCTTTATGCTTGAATATGGAGTCACAAGAAAGTGTAAAGTCTAAGATTAGGAATAGTTCTGATTTGAAAGCAAGTGGTGGAGATGAAAAGAAATCCAAGAAGAAAAAAGGGAGTAACATTAGAACTATTCTGAGTTTCTTTTCAAAAATGTAATCATTCAATATGCTCATGAATTTTGTTGTATCCTAGTTAGAATTTATACATTTTTTAGAAAAGTAATTCATAATCTGTCAAATGAGCGAACCTGTCACGTGTGTGTAACACAAACACATCTAATTATGGTGTCCAACACCGACATGATACTGACATATGTGATTATATTTAATCACTTATTTTCATAAATTATTATACTGACACATGTGATTATATTTAATCACTTATTTTCATAAATTATTATTGATGTTTGTGTCAAAGTTATGTCTGGTGTCCGTGTTAGTGCTTCAATCATGGGCACTAGAAGATATAGATCTTTTATCTTCCTTCACTTTCTCCACAATCTATTAAAACCCAAGTTGCATAGGCTTAGCAGTAGCAGCTGAACAATGTTGAAAGAGGATGTTTGTTTAAGTTATATAATTTTTATTTAAGGAGTAACTTTTTCACATATTTGTACAAATTCTAATTCTTAAACATCATTTGTGAGAATGAGATATAGTAGTAATTACATAGAATTTATTTCCAACACATGATAATTGTTAGATTTGCTGGAGGTTGATGAATTCAATTTTGAATCTAAACTCATGATGTTTTATTTAAAAGATAACTTTATTCCAAGACTTGCATTAATCAAGTCACATGATTACATTTGTAGAGACCAAAAAGAGGCCTTTTTATCCAAAACCACAAAAACATTGTTAACTGCCACAATTAGAAACTTAAGAAACATTTTTGTAGCTCAGGAATTTACTTCTTTTTGGTAAGTAGCTGCTTGAACCAATATGCAGACATCTTAGGGGTTCTCTTGAGAGTTTTGAAGTCAACATAGACAATACCAAACCTTGATGTGTACCCTAACCTCCATTCAAAGTTATCAAGCAATGACCAAGCATGGTATCCAAACACATTTGCTCCATCATCTATAGCTTTCTTTAGTTGAGTCAAATAGCCTTTGTAATAGTTTATTCTTGTTGTGTCATGCAAACCCTTGGAAAATGTTACATTACCAGGATCATCCATGCCTACAAATCGTTAAATATTTACATGACATCAAAATTCAAATTTCATATTTCCTTTCAATTGAACATTCATCCTTACAAAAAGGAGGGTTAAGACTAATAAAATGAAGCATACAAATAAGAAACTTGTTCTTCTCCCTTTCGTTTTTGCTCATTCCCATAATTCAGCATGAGTTAAGTCACGCTTGACATTTTTCAGTGTGAGTTATCGCACATTGACACTTTTAAAATCGGTTCATTTACTTTTTAAGCCAGTTCAACCAATCTTAAAAGTGTCAGCGTGAGTTAACTCACGCTGAAAAATGCCGAGCGTGGGTTAACTCATGTTGAATTAAGGGAATGAACAATTTTAAAAGGGAGAAGATCAATTTTCTTAAAATAAAGCCAGAAACTAGTGTCAACTTTTACCATTTTCAGATAAGAACATAGTTGGGTTTTTATAATGCTCTTTGATGTACATTATTGATTTGTACAGACCCCATGGTACATTGTATAGCCAATATGAATATGCCTGAAAAGTATCACATATAAATAAGTAAATGTATGATACTATTATCTAAGAAATTGTAATTGCATGATTTTTGCACTAATATTTTTAAATTTCACTTGTTTCAAACTTACTCTTGGTCCAACAGACACTCCATTCTTAGCATCTTCCATATTTAGCAAGAAAATCAATGTCAGTCATGGACATTAACAAGAAAAATAATCATCAACTTACTTTCTAAAGTATTACTCTCTATACAATTCAGTCACTAAAGTATATAAAAATAATAAGTAGTATCTGAAGTATATGAAATTCGTCAACATAGTCGCTAATAACGTAATAATAATGACTAAAATCGACGGATTTCATATACTTTCGTGATTACTTATTATATCTTCATATTTTAGAGGCTAAATTGGAGAGAGTGATACTTAGAGACTAAATTAATGGTGGTATATTTAAACTTTTTAAATATGGTTGAAGGAAGCATTATCTTACAAGCAAACCCTACATTCCAATCTGATTGATAGCCAGGGACTTTTGGTTTTGCTTGATGAGGATCATACATGTAATAAGTAGTATATTGATTGATACCAACAAAATCAATTGAGCCCTTCACAAGTTTCACTTCCTCCTTAGTGAACTTTGGAAGTCTATTCCCAACAATAGTTTGCATAGTTCTTGGATACTCACCATAAACAAGGGGATGAATGAACCTGTGGAAATTAAACACCATAAATATACACTACGAAATTAAGAAAATGACAAAACTTAGGTACAATTCTAGTAGGAGAACAACACCGACAATTTCTTCAATTAGAAAAGCCAACAATTTTTACCATCCAATATGAAAGTCTCTAGCTCTTTGAGCAGCATAGTTATCAGCCTTTGATCTTGTAAGAGGCTCATACCAAACAAAATCCAACAAAATTCCAATCCTACCCTTTTGCTTTTCCTAAAAAAACCCACAAGATAAAAAAATCAAAACAAATTTAATAAACCACTTAGTGCATGATGAAAATCACATCGAGTTTAACGAAATCACAGTTGTACCACGTGACTTTGTCGAAGCTGCAAAGTGTAGTTTTTACCGAAATCACTATGACACATTGTGATTCTGACAAACTCACCAATAATCTAAACATATACCTAATCTAAAAAAGAATCAAAATACTAATATTACCTGGTATTTCTCTCTATATCTTTGAGCAGCAGCAGCATGTGACAATATCAAATTATGAGCTACAGTATAAGGCTCAGTTCCTGAGTTTCCAGCTGTACAATTTCCATATTCTTTTGAACACCTTCCAGGGGCAAAAAAGCCATTATCATAGCCTAGAGCAGCAACAACTCTTGGTTCATTGAAGGTCATCCAGTTCTTCACTCTGTCTCCATATGTCTTGAAACAAAAATCTGCATAATCCGCAAAATCTTTCCTGTCCAATTTTAAAACATCGATCATTCAGAATTTCGTTTTTAGTCCATATAAAATAAAATCACATTTTTTTCATGGCCATAGGATATTTAAGTACTTACACAACATTACGACTCAATAAACCGTTGTATTTCAACTCAAGAGCTAAAGGAAGGTCATAATGGTAGAGATTTGCGTAAGGAGTAATGCCTGCAACGGTTTAAGGAACAAAAACACAACGAGCGATTAAAATTAACATTACATTTCCAAAACTATGTTAGTATATAGACTACGGCTACATAAAAAATTACCCTTTTCTAGCAAGTAATCGATCAATCTGTTGTAGTATGCTACACCTTTCCAATTTACTTTGCCAGTTCCATCTGCATCAATAGTTTAAAATTGATTATTAATGGATTTTCTACATCTTGTTTTGATCAAATATGTAAATATAGAAATATTTGAATTACTTGGAAAAATTCTGGACCATGAGATTGAGAACCGGTATTGATCAAAATTTAGCTTTGCCATGAGATCTATATCTTCCTGTCAAATTGAACATACTTGAGCTCACACGCGCGCGGCCACGCACACATATATGATCAAATGCACATTATATAATACTCCCTCCGTTTTTAAATATAAGTAAAATTGACTTTCTAGGTTCATTCAATTAATGATGTATGTAGTCCATAATATTTCTATAAAGTCAATTTTGCTTATATTTAGAAACGAAGGGAGTATGTAATTTGGCAAGTTAAATTTAAGGTTCATACAAAGGATTTTGGATTGCTTGTGACAAAAGTTATGCAACTTCAATTAAATTTCGAATGTATAAGTTTTAAAGGCGCTTACTTTGTAGCGATGATATTGATCAACAGAAACTTCTCCTGTGCCATTATTTGCAACAATCCCTGTTATGAATTGAAACAATGGAATATTTAACATTTTAATTTAAAAAAAAATGCTTAACAGAAAATTATTGTAAAAAAATATATCTTTGACCAAAAATAAGTATTTTTTGGACTGGAAAATTTATTTCAATCATCTAATCATTGCTCTTTTAAGAAAAAAGAAATTCGTACAGTGTAAAGATGTGCACTTTCCATCAAAGAGAGTCTCTTTTTCCGACAAACAGGCAGACCAAATCAAAATCTTACCAATTTTTTTTATAAAGAGATTAATATATTTTTAAATAAATGTCTTTAAAATTAGAAAAAATGCTTCAATTATGTTATGTCTATTGGTTAAAATTTACATTACTTCACCATATTCATATGGCCCTTTATGAATTATAGGAGTTTGAATTTCAATCAATAAAAAATATGTTAGAAAATGTATTATTATTATTATTTTTATTTTTTCATTAAATTGTCAAGTGAACAAAAATTCATCTTTTTAAGATGAATAACTAGAGTGTCTGAGATTAAACTCATTTTCTGCATATATTATGCAATCAACTTGAGCTAAGTTCACGAGAACAATGTATTATTAATATTAACACTCCTTTTGAATTATTATTTGAACAAAATTTATAAGAATTATAAGATTGAAATAGCAAAAGGAGAGAGTGTAATTTAAGATTTTATTTTATTTATAAATAACTGCCCTTCTCAGATTGATTTCTAATCCATATTAAAAGGTGAACAAATTAAAAATACAGGTCAAACCCAAAATAATTTTTGGTTTAGTGAATAAAGACACACCATGCATTTTCCCAAAATAATTTCATCAAAACAATTTTTTCTTACTTCCAATAAAAACACACTTTTTTATATGGTCTTTCTTTATCAAGAAAAACAAAAATGAAATTATTATTTTTTGACTAATTAAGAATAATTAATTGATATTAGGTAAGAAACACAAACCAGGTTTTTTGATGAAAACATCCCAAATACTAGGGCCACGACCCTCTTTGCTAGCCATACCCTCAACTTGATAAGCAGAAGTTGCAACTCCAAACACAAACCCTTTAGGAAACACATCTCTACTCAACCCTCCAGTATCTAAATGCACTGTTTCAGGCACTGTAACCCCATTAACTGAACCAACAAGAACAACTAAGAAGAAAAACATGAAGTAGAAACATTGATGCTGTTGTGAATCCAACATCACCATTTTCAAAGACAATAACACTAGTGAAGTGAAACACTGACACTAGATAATGTTTCATTCATTACCACATGAGTGTGAGTTGGTTTTATAGGACATGTTTGAGGAAAATTTCTGTTTTGCCCATCAAAAAGCTAAAATTAGAAATAAATTGTAATGTATATTTGGCAATGTGTCGTAATCATGGGACCCTTATATGGCATGCGTGTACCTCTAAGCTCGTGCCTATGTATCTATGGGTGTAAAAAAATGACATCTTAGGTTGGGTTATTTTATTGGGTGTTCTTAATCCGTGTTTTCGCACACTCTTTAAGCCTACTAAATTAAGTAATTATTTTAGTTTAATTGCAGTTTTAGTCCTCTATTTTTACCATTTGGCAGTTTTTGTGTCCATATTTTAAAATTCGACAGTTTGATCCTTCTATCAAATTTTTGTCTAAAATATTGTGATATGATATGTTTGAAATAAAGTTTTCAAAAGAATTTTGTTACAATTTCATAGATGTTATCTTTTTTCATCTTCAAATTATATTACACGACATTTAAAATTTACCGCATTATATCTTTATAGTTCAAATATATGATAGAGGGACTAAAACTGTCGAATTTTAAAATATAGGGACCAAAACTGCAAAATGGTGAAAATAGGGAGACCAAAACTACAATTAAGTCAATTTTTAAATAAAAAAAATGTCAAAGTTTACAATTTTCAATACACTAATTGCACAAATTTACATAAAAAATTAAGATTTAAAATCCTTAATTAGTGCCCCACATTTTCCTATTTTATTTATTTTTTAATAAAATCATAGGTTGGGTCATGTATGCCTCTCATTCGACCTTCACATTAGATTAGATTGAGATAAACTTTTAGAAACTTTTTGGGGGAATTTAGGCAAAGCGTTTAAAAAATATTTAAGATGTTAGAATTAAGCTCTCTATTTAAAAAAAATAAAGTTAAACTCTCTCAAATGCATATTAAGCATGTCATTAGTAATCAAATGTTCTAAGAAGTAATCAAATATTAAGCATGTCATTTTGGCAAAGTAGCCTCTTTAAAAGTAGGTTAAATTTCTTTTTAAAAGTTGTAACATAAAATAGACTTTTAAATATATTAATAGATTGAATCAGATTTTTAAAAATGTCAAATCAAACTCAAATTAAAAGGTTTGATTCCAAACGTTTTAATAGACGATGTCTCAAATATGATTATTATTTATTTTTTTGAAAAAATAAATAAATAAATAATAATCATATTTGAGGTATAAAAACAATCTTCATGTACAATTCATAGGTAGACTGTAACCAAAATAATTATAGGTAGAATAGAAGTCCTTATGACCTTTAGAAATACTTGTATCATCTTGATTTAATTAAGTTTAAGTTTTGACTACTTCGTAACATATTACCCACCAAAGATAACCTTTTTCATAGGAGAGTCTTCCATCATGATGACATTATTTGCGTAGGTGGGTGTGGTTGTCTGGAGACCGTGGGTCACCTATTCTTTCGATGCAACTTTTTCGGTAGTTTCTGGCACCTTGTTTATCAGTGGATTGGTATTAATTTCACACCACCAGAGTCCGTCCGTGAACATCTTCATCAATTTGGTCATATGGCGGGGTTGCCGCGGTTTACTCATTCTTTTCTCCAAGTGATCTGGCACGCCGGCTGTTGGGTTGTTTGGAAGGAAAGAAATAACAAAAAAATTTCCCACACTACTAAGGATTTGACAAATTTATTGGAGAGCGTTAAATTTTTGTCTTTTGCTTGGTTGAAAGCTAAAATGATTCATTCCGCTTCAGTTATACTGACCGGTGGCGGCATCCTTTATTGTGTATGGGTGTTATGGACTAGTTGTAATTTGTAGGGTGATCCTCTTTTGCACACCTTGTGCGAGTTGAATCACTCTTAGTATTTTAATTCCATTTTGATTTCTTAAAACAATAAAGTTAAGTTTAAGTTGGTTTATTTAAATGATTTTTTTACACAAAATATGATATCAAAACATATATTTATAAGGTTTTTAATATTTATATTATTTTGTCTCTCAAGTCTTTTCTCTCTTTCTCATTAGATATGAAGTTCACACTAATCGTATACGGTGTTAAAATGCGGTGTTGATTATTGTATCTCTAATTGATACAATTGTTTGTTTAATAAGAAATGATATTTGAACATAACTATTTTGATAACCATATGTATTAGTATATAGGGATATTTTTGTAAAAACAAAAGATAAAAAAAGCTCTAAAGCACCATGTAAATATATCATAGGAGTATGTATTTTTACGTTGAAAAACTGTCAGAAAATAAATATCAATATATCACAACTATTTTTCAATTAAGCAAAACGAGCTTGAGCAAATACTTAACAGTATAGTTTAGCTCATTTACATGAGCTATCAGTTTAGGGGCTTTAGAAATTAATGTTCAAACTATAGGTGTATAAGCGGAGACTATTTTTCAAGCCTCCGCCTATACACTCGGCTTAGACGGAGGCTATCTTGGCAATTAATTTAACAAGATGTAATTTAGGGGGCTTGGAAATTACATCTATGGATACATAGCGGAGGCTATTTTTCTTTTTAGAACTGTGGCATGGTCAGATTTACGATGAGATTAAACAAACATTAATGTAATAGAGGAATATTTGTACCTGTAACATGCTAAAGAAAGTTAGAAAACTCACGCATGTGTCCAGAAAAAAAAATGAAAAGAAAAACAAAACTCACGCACACTGAAAAAAATCACTTAAATTAATAAGGGTATTCATATGAGACATTCTTAAACTTAAAAAATTAAATTATCAGTCTTAATCATGTGATGTTGTATAATTATATATTACCTTGGCTGCTTGGCATATTCTGACCTAAAATTAATCTCGGACTATCTATAATTTGCACTACTTATTCTATTTTTTAAGAGAAGGCTAACAACAAACTAATTAATACAAATTTTCCAACATAGTCTCTTTTTTGGAATCATCCAACATAGTCTTTTTAATTGGTTGAAATTTACATTAGCTATAAATTTAGTGAAACCCATATAAATTTCAACAAATGAAAGAGAATGTACATGTTCAAAAGTGTGTGAACATGTGTTGTTAACATTGTCTTATAAAATTGGTTTGATGTCTATTTTGTTAGGGTAGTAGGTAATGGTGAATCGACGTTGTTTTAACATGGTCCTTGACTGGAGTGTGGACTTTTGAGAGAAATTCAACATAATTTTCGATTTATCTTTAGATAAATTTTTTTGATATCAAATATTCTTTTAGATTTGGTTGGGTGAGTAA
The DNA here is from genome assembly GCA_958299785.1 of Medicago lupulina. Lineage (NCBI taxonomy): Eukaryota > Viridiplantae > Streptophyta > Magnoliopsida > Fabales > Fabaceae > Medicago > Medicago lupulina. The sequence goes on along the minus strand of OY283146.1, from coordinate 57,328,316 downwards.
AACCAGAGAGTGGCGTTGGAGAAAAAAACTTTTTGCTTGAATGAAGATTACAATCAAAATTATGTTCCTTGCATTTTGCAAGGAAATTAATGTTTTAGAAAATCATAATAAGACTTTCTCCGTCAAATGTGCCTATCTTTTGCTCACTTAAGATGTGATAGAGGATCTTTTACCTCTTTTGATTTAGAATAAATTGGTTCCTTTAAATGTTTCTCTTTTCCCATGGAGATTAACTCAAAATCCGTTTCCTACAAAGATCAATTTGATTCATCATGCCATCATTAATTCAGAGTCTTCTTTGTCTTCATGGTTGTGAATTTGAATAAATCTCCCAACACTTATTCTTTGATTGCGCTATTCCTAAGAGTGTTTGGTATGCCATTTTGAATTGGCTAGGTATCTCAAGTGATTTGTCAAATAATATCATTTGCCATGCCCAACAATTTAATGACCTTTTTATTCTTAAAAAGGACTTTAGTGATTGTTTTCAAGACATTTGGCTACCTTGCACTTAGATCATGTTATTTTGCCCCAAGAAAATGTCACTTTCTCAAATCAATGATTGTCTGAAAATTCGGATTTGATGGTGGACAACAACGAGATATTTTATTTTGATCTTAATCTTTGGTGGACTAATCCTCTCAGTTGTATAGACTACTTCATTTCTTGGTGTTTTTTGATTTGGTTGTACCTTTTTATTTAAACTCTTTTGAAATTCTTGTCACTCGTTTTTTCTATTCTTTGCACGTATTGTTTAACATATTAGGGTTCGAACCCCGATCATTTACTCCCTCAACCTCATTAACTCAGCTTTTAACTCAACTCAATTGAGTTATCACTTTTAACATTTAACACCAAGATTGTAGTCATCAACAAAAAAAAAAAGGCTTCAAATATAATATATAAACTTCAAAATATTTGAAATATTGTTTCTAACGAGAGGAGTGGTTATTGTGAGAGGAGCTATTATTAACCTTTGGATGAAAATGAAGGGTTGAGATTACATTGTATGTATTAAATGAGTCACATGAGTGCTGTTTGCCAAAATCAAATGTTGTTCCACCTTCTTTGTCTTTCATCTATTTTCCCCTCCTCCTAATTTCGCAGAAAAATTATGACTACGCCTTCTTCCCTCTCGATTTGTTCCTTATGTGTTCGATTTACTATATAAGTTTGACTGCCTAATTAGTTAATTCAAGAATGACTATCATAACTCATAACTTGTTTTTGCTGCTATGAGTTTTGATTAAAAAAAATTAAGGGAAGCCACCGAATGAATTGAATTAGCACTAAAAACTAACAACAAAGTTTGGATTTCACAATGTTTTAGTTGTTACATTGCTAGCTTTAAACTCAAGTAAAGTGTTTTGAAATACATACGATTTACGATATGTAACATACGTGTCCTAGGATACAAAGTGTTTTGAAATACATAATAAGATACGTATTGATGAAAGATGTTTTCATATTATATCACGATACACATCGTAGGACTTTTTTTCAAATAACGTAGGATACTTACTACACAACTTATATTTGACAACCTTATTTATGATCTTAGTCGTATAATTTCTAAATTAAATATGCGAATTTAGATCTCTAATTTTCAAAATGCACGTGTTCTTTTGTCCACATAAAAACCAACCAAATTCGATGCAAGACATTATCTAGATAAATTCTCACTTAGCAGTTTTATTTTTATGTCATCAACTTATTGTGCTACATGACTATATCATCTGCAACATCAATCAAAATAGAGGACCATATGTTACACAATTTTTTATAAAATATTTTGGTTTTACTATCATTTAAGTGGACAATGTTAAGTGTCAATTTTCAAATCATGGACCAGTACTCCCTCCGTCCCATAATATAAGCAAAAAAAACTCATTTTCTTTGTCCCAAAATATAAGCAAAAAAGACAATCTTTTATCCTATTTAGTCTTGTTTTTTTAAAAAATCTCTTTTTCAAGAAAAACTTTTGTTTATTCTCATAAAATTAAATGCAAATTGCATTCAATTTTCTCTCTCTTTCAATTTTTCCATAACCAATAGCCAATGAAAATTGTTTTTACATCTTCCTATGAAACTTTTTCCAAAGAAAATACAAAAAACTATATTCCAAATTCTTATGTTTTAGTTTTCTTAATAAGTGTGATTTTTTTTTTTCTTATAATTTGGGACGGAGGGAGTATATCTTAATTTTTTATAGGACAAAAAATATCACGAGATTTGTCATTGTGTAATAATAATTGGAGGGCAATTTCGTCATGCAGTGATAGTCCCAAGGTTTTGACTTTTCACTACGTCTGAAACACTATAGCTGCCGCTTTATGTCGGTGGACGGCGTCTCTTTCTGCATGCAATTCTTTGATTCCTACATAAATTCCATAATAAGAAAAACCCATAAGAAAATATGTAAAAATATTATCTTCTACAAAACAAAGATAAAGTAATATCAAGAACATTTGGATTAAATGATAAGCGATATCTTCTGATTTAAGGAGTCTTGGAATTCAGTCATAAAAAATGCAATAATGTCAATCATTTGAGATAAAATTTTGTCACTCATTGTCTTTCTATTAAATTCAATGAATTAATTACGTAAAAGATATATTTTTTTTTGGTTACAATGCGTAAAAGATATTGAGTTTACATTATTTTTTATTTTTTAACTTTTAAAACATAATTATAGTTAACAAAATGTAATCTTTTTGTTGGGGGAATTTGAATTTAATTTTTAGATGGAACATTTTTTTTATTTTATTTTTGTATTTGTGACCTTTCCATAGGAATCGTAGGTTGATCACTATAATAAAAAGTAATTTTATGTACATATAGATTGTTTTATTATAAACATACAAACGGTCGATCTTATAGATAAGGGTGGACATGATTGGGTTCGTGATGAAAATTGAACCGAATTGAACTGAACTGTTTGAATTTTAAATTGAACAAAATTGTTCCAAATTGAACCGAACTATTATTATTGGTATCATTGAAAAATAAATATAACAAACCAAACAAAATCAAATTTTAGAAGGTAAAGTTGAAGCGAACTGTTTTAAACCGAACAGTATCGAACCAAACTGTTTCAGTTCAGTTTTAGAACTGTTGGTAATGGTTCAATTTTTTTTGTTTGGTTCGGTTCACCAGTTCGATTCAGTTTTTTTTTATTTTTTTACCCACCCCTACTTATAGATTTGTCAAAAGAAAAAAATTATATTTATATGATTTTTTTAACGAAAAATGTTAGTATGTTAAAAAGAGAGTGTCTATGATACTCCTCTATTTGTTAATGTTTGTCATTGCGAGAACTTGAACATTTGATATTTAACTTCCCAACTCCTTTAATTACTTAACTCAAACCAATTGACCTACCACCTAAAAAAATAATGATTAATCAAACATTGTAATATTGTTTAGATGCTCAATTAATGACTTGTACAAAAATTACATGACATTTCTAAACTATTTTTGAATATGCAACTTGAGTTCGTTAAAGTGTGTTTGAATGAGAGAATTGAAAGTTTTCGATTTTTTTTTATAATTTTAGCCAATTCGAATATTTTAGTTGAATTCTCATCATTTCTAATTTTTCATTTTTCAAATTCTTTATTATTAAACTTTGTTGAATGATCTTATTTGTGTTTGAATGATCTTATTTGTGAATGTTTTTAAAAGTAGGGACAAATATACAAATTTTAAAATTGAATAGGGACCAATATGCAATTATTTGAAAATTCATAAAAACCAAGTTGCTAAATTTGAAAAATACAGGGACCAATTTCTAAAATTTGATAAATAAGTTGGACTAATGTGTAAATATTCAAGACATAGAAACCAACTTGCATAATTTGAAAGAATTATGAGAATTAGTTTGAAATTTAGCGAGGAAAAAAAAGTCTAAATTCATCTTTTTAGGTGACATTTGATTTTTTTTAAAATTTGTCAAATTATATGTTGTTTTGGCTATTTCACTCGTATTAAGACATGTAATAAATTTTGTATGAGAAAAATATATTATGAGTTGTTTTACAAAATTGTCCTTTTTAACATGGGCAAATTTGCACACAATAAAACAACCATAATAAAAAAAGTAACATTAATATTTCATTGATTTTGTAAAACGACTTATAATATAAAATAATTTATTTTCAAAACGTCTTATAATTCATGACAAAGTGAGTATAAACCACTATCATGTATGTTATTTAGCCAATATATATGCCCTTAGAATCTCTTAAAAGGCACCACCACGTGCTAATGGAAAAGCTTGTATTCCAATGGACCATTATTATGTATAACCTAAATTTCTTCCCACATGCTTGTACTATGTATACGTTTGTATAACTCATAAAAAAGAAAGTATTCGTTTGTATAGAAGATACATCCAACTTTCCGCCACGAGATTGTTGAAAATAAGCCAAAATATATCTTCAACCCCATGTCAGTTTGTTAGGAAAGGATACACAAGGATTTCAAATATAGTATATGGTCCATACGACAACCGAATCTATATATAGTCTCAGTCTAAAATTTTGTCTCATTGATTTAATACAATCAAATCCTTATCACTACTAAAATTTCTAGTGATTGATATAGAATGTGGAAATTTTGGGTCCGTATAATGACCCATTTTTTAAATCAATCTTTAAATCGGTCACTAAAAGATTTTGTATCAAATTTAATGATAGATTTGTAACAAGTTGTTAAACCTAGTCACAATTTGAGTGATTGATTTTCTGGTCTCTATCATTAGTGATTAAATGTTGAAAATCCTTCCTTTATATTTCATCACTAATTTTCATCGGTGCTTAAGAAAAATGTGAGAGAAGAAGTGACACTAAAGGGATCATATTTTTCTAATGCAAGCAACTATCATTAGGTTTTGTTTGGGAGTTTGGATGGGAATGAAAAGAAAGACTTTAAGGGATGCAAAATATGAGGAAAAATAAAGAAATCTTTTAAATTTTTTAATATAGTAGTTTTTTAGAGAACGATAAATTAATGCTATGATTACTATATTTTTAATTTTAAAAATATTATAACAAAATAGATTAAATTTTAAGAATTCATATTAACTCTCCAAAAACCCCCAAAACCCTCATCGAATACAATTTTTTAGTTCCCCAAAATGAGGAGGGTTTTGTATTTTGAAGAAAAGTTAACCCCCAAAGCCCACCCCTCCCATTTTCCTTTATTTCTTCCACTTGCTAAATCCTTTTTTCCCAAGCCTTCCCCTCCAAACTCGCAAACAAAGCCTTAGAGAAGAAACCGAGTAATATCAATCTTTGATAAACACATTAATAGTTGATATTATTTGTTATTTTTTTTTTAAATTTGATATTCAACCTAAGAACCGATTAAAATTGAGGGATCAATTCCATCGACAAACAATGGAGGCTAAATTGAAGTCACAACAAAATCTTGTACGGACTAGTCCAACATATGAATTGTTGACATCTAAATCATTCAAACCTCTAAGACTTAAAAGAGAGTACGCTCTTAGATCCTCAGCCTACATGCCAAACTCCTAATACTTTGTTTGTGAGTTTGGAGGGGATGGAAGGAGTTTTGAATTTTTTTTTTTGAGAAAGGAGAGTTTTTTTTTTTTTGAGGGGGGAGGGGGGTTGTTTTTCTTCATAATACAAAATCCTCCTCATTTGAGGGAAATCAAAAATTGTATTGGAAGAGGGTGTTCATATGAATTCTTTAAAATTAATCTATGAGGTTATAATATTCTTAAAATAAAAAATATATTAATTATAAGCATTAATTTATCATTCTCTATGAATATACTCTTTAAAAAAAATGTGAAAAATTTCTCTATTTTCTTTTATACTTCACACCCTTCAAATCCCTCCCATTCCCTCCCCTCCAAACAAAGCCTAAATGTTTAATAGTTAATTTATTAGATACATGTGTATAACAAATCATGCATGAGCAATTAAAGTATCAACCATTGATATACTCTCCAAAGGAATTGATTGCTGAAAAAAAATAGAGGTGAAAAAACCAGTTCCCATATATCCTTTATCTATTCATATACTGTCATTTGTTTAGTGGGTCGAATGTAGCATAGTTTCCGTTACGACCGCCTCTTTTTCCACCCTACCAACTTTTCGTGTGTCTTATCAGATTATAGAATCCGAACGATATAAACTTCTCATAAAAACCTCCAAAAACACATTGAAACATTTCGAATTTTTAAATCCGAATAAACGTGCAAGAAACTCTTATGGTGGGTAAATTTTCCGTTACAGATGCATTAAGCCCAAAATTACAAGCCCAAATCAGTACCCGAGAAGAAGGTGAAGGCCCAATGTGACCCACAAATCAGTCAACAAAGGGGGAGTATATTTATAGCATAAAAATCACCAACTTTGTGAATTTCATTCCTTAAAAAAAAACTGTGATTTTTAATAATAACCTACATGCAATTGTTACAAGAACTTTGCCATACATAACATTCCTGCAAAAAGGCCATTTTTACCCTTTGTATGAATATGCTGCTTTAATACATATTTGGAAGACCATTTTACCATTTGACATTTTTTATCTTCCAGTTCAGTTAAGCTATAATTACCATTGTTTACTCCAACTTTAATATGGATATAAGCTTAATTATCATGGTCAACATAACCTTTCCAATATAATCTAGGCCAAATAACTCCCTGGGTCCTTTAAGTTTCATGTTTGTTTCAGATAGATCCTTTAAGTTTCTAAGGTTTTAGATAGGTCCTTTAAGTTTAGAGTTTGTTTCAGATAGGTCCTTTCTATCAACCTCCGTTAAGTCAAAGTTGATTTGTCCGATAGAAACTTAAAGGATCTATCTAAAACAAACTCGAAACTTAAATGACCTATATGAAACCTTAGAAACTTAAAGGACCTATCTGAAAAAAACGTGAAACTTAAAAGACTCAAAGAGGTATTTGGCCTATAATTTATGGTTCCACTGTTTTTTATCTTTCTATATCTTTCACAACTATAATATAGACAAAACGTCATTAACTTCTTTTTCTACTATGAGGTTTTTCCTCATTTGCTGAATTCAATTCTCTTTTCATACTGAACTTGTGACAAATCTTTGTCCTTGGAATAATTTAATTAACAACAATTCTCTACCACCCCACCTCATTAAGTGTAGACAATAGAACATATATGGATATAAAGTAACGTTCATAAATATCTTGTGAAGCTCATAAAAGTCTCAAAGGGAAGCCACACAAACAAGTCCCAAATGTTTCCCCTTTAAAGCAATGCACTTGTCTCAGGCCCACCAAAATAAAAAAAGCTGTATATTTTTGAGAACTAGCTACATCAAAAGCTTCTATAACAACATTCTTTTACTCACAATATTTTTAAAGGAGGAGTGTTATTTGAACAATCAAATTGGTTGACAACTTATTTGACAACCATAATTTATAAAGAAAAAATGGATATAGACACGGAAACCATAACAATAGAGAGATAAAGTAAAAAGCAATGTGAGTATGAGAGAGAAAATTGTCACAAAAATTGTCACCAAATGGATGTTCAAATATCATTTCTCTTTTCAAAGTAAGTCACATTAGTTGGTTGTGAAAAAATGATTTCCAAGCGTACAAAACATAACTTCCTCTGTCATATTTAAGAAAAAACTATTTTTTAAGTTCGTTGAATATATAATATATTTGATATATATATATTATAGACTAAATACATATATATTCAATAAACCTAAAAAAATAGTTTTTTACTTATAAATATTATCAGAAGGAGTATGTGTTTGGATACACGTCACACTTGACATTCTCGCATCTCCATGCATTTTGACCGTAAAATTTGTGAAGCTGCTTTTTTTTGGAGAGTTTGTAAAACGTGCCGACAACGTAATTTGATATTTTTTTAAACACGTTAAATCAGGAGTGTCATATCAATTTGAGATCCAGGAATTTCAACTAATAAAAGACAATGTGCTTAAAAAAGAGAATTAGATACTACTAATATTTATCATCGTGAGTTTATCGCAATTGGTAGGAATAATGCATAATATATGCAAGGTCCGGGGTTCAAACACGACCAACAAAAAAAAAAGATACTACTAATATTTTTCTTTCATATCAATTAATTACCCTTACACTATCTCAATTACCAACAACATAAAATTGCATTCCTAAGCACCAAAAGAGGGATTATAAAATCTACAAAATAACATGTTTGAGACCAATATCCTTTTGTTCTGGTTTGAGTCATGAGGATAGCACAATAACATGCATACATTGTACCAAACAAAGTAACAATAACATAGAAAGAGACAAAGTAGGTTGGAGTTTGGTTGACGAAGATTGATCATAGAACTCAGATGAATCAACAGCTAGAGGCATTCCATCACTATTTAGAGTGCATGATTTTGGTTTAGATCCATCTTTGTTCAACAGCAAAGCACGAAGAACGTTAGTAACCGTGTGAATATAAGCCGTCCGATTCTTCGACAGAAGCCATGTCAAGCCCATTAGCTCACAATCTTTGTTATGAATCTTTGTGTTCCTGTCTTCTTCTTTGCTTGAGTTTGAAGTCTTTTTGTTAAGCTGCTTAGAAGTAATCTTTCAATTTTAGAATATGAAACAAAAGTAGCATATAATATGAATGATGATAGCATAAAAGAGGTTTGGTGCATCATAGCTTTTTAAGTAACAAACATTTTGGTTGATGTAACATTTACTCAAAAGACAAATCTTCAAAACTCTACTTCAAGGTTAAAACACTAGATCACTACCTAATCAAAGTTTAAGTGTGTGAAAAAAATGTGTGTCCGAAGGTGTAGGCCGCTAATACTAATACGGGTGGGACGCCGAAGGTGTTTTAAGAAGAAGGTTTAGGGTTTGATCTCTGCTGCTAATAAATTCCCTCTCGCTCTAATAAAATAACCACTTACATTTGCAAAAAAAAAAAAAAAAGTGTGCGACAAAAATGCAATTGTTTATCTATTTTTTTGGTTGAAGCAGAAACTTCAAATAATGTCTTGAAATGGAACAAACAACATTTGTGACACCTTTCACTAAGAAGAAAAACATCGAAAATGACTAGGTTTATGTAGTTTTAATATTTACTAATAACATTTTATTGTCATAATCATAACAAATAAACAATGTTTTACAAATATAGGAGCATTTTATTTGACTCATATATCTACTTAATGTGAAGCTTTCCATGAAATTATTTTGCAACCAAAAGACATCAAAAGAGAGTTAGCAAAAGTGACACTTGAATACACTTAACTCTCAACTGTCTTCTCCATATCTAAACTACAGAACCAAAAACTATTCTGTTGTACCAAGATAGTGACATTGCATGTGCTTAATTTCTAGAAACATTAAGGTGTATTTAATAACTTGAATTTATGACATTAAAGTGTACCAGTGGTCTATGAACTACACTGCTCCAAAGCATTGAGCAAACACTTAAAAAAGAAACCATCATACATTAATGTTTGGACACACAGCTTAGTTTATAAGTGTTTATTATATAAATGCTTATGTATAATAAAAGATAATATAAAGTCGAACTGTTTTTATATAAACTATAAGCTGTTTTTATAAGTTATTCTAGAGAGCTTATGTGAATAAGCTTAAAACAGGTTATGGACAATGCATAAGTTGTTTCCGTAAACCCTCTCAAACAATCTCACTAGTGTTTATGTCAGTTGTTAAGCTCAAATAAACTAACCCATGAAACACTTACTTCGAAATTAAATATAAGCAAAAATGATAGTTTAAAATTTAGTCCACATACGTAAACTTTTCAACTATCATTTTTGCTTATATTTCATTCCGGAGTATATGGTAACTTGGTAAGTACTTATACTACAAACACTTAATTAAGTTGTTTATCCAAACATAGCCCAATCTTCATCAATTTTCAACAAGATCAATCAAATTCAATGTCACAAAGTACCAAACAAAGAACATCAAAACATACCATAGATAGAAGAAAAAAATTATAATTTTTTAGAAGGAAAACTCACCAAATAGAGACTATTCAAGCACTTAGAACATCCTCCAAGACCTTGAAATCCACTACCATTTTTCTTCCTACTCAAGCAATTCTTTTCCAACCTCCTCACACTTCCATCTCCAACAAGTTCTCCACTTTTTGTAACAGAAAATGCATCAGGACAATTAAAAAGATGTAGCCTAATTCCACAATAACAATACACCAAATCACAACTCTCATTTGGCTTTATAAGCTCAATTCCTCTCACTTTCAAAGCCTTTTCCAAACCATCCACACATGTTTCTGAGTCATCTGGCACCAAAGGCATGTCAAATGATGATCTTAACGACGACGACGACGATGATGAATGGTTTCTAAGGGCAGTGGAAGAGTATGAAGAGTATAACCATGCTGCGAGAACCGGACAACATCGGCTACGGTCGAGTTTATTGTTAGAACCATGTTTTGTTGAACTACATGCAGTTTTTATGCCATTGAAGAGTTCATTTGAGAGAGATAATGGACAGCCTTTAACATAAGACTGTTCTTGGAATGAAGGGATTGTTAATGTTGTTGGGAAAATGGGATTAAGGGTTGATGATGTTGAGTTAGGATGAGTGAGACTCATGTAGGAAGGGAAGAAGAGAATGTAGAGGAAAAGGGTGATTTGATATGGAAATGGAAGTGATAATGACATGATGGTGTTGAAGGTCTAAGATGATGAGAATGGAAGGAAAGTGTAACTTTTCTTGTGATAAAAAATGAAGAGTCTAAGTTATATATTGGGTAGGAACAAAGGAAAAAGCAAAGAAAAACAAATGAGTCAATAGGGAATTTAGTTCTGAAATTGTAACCATAGGTACAATTAATTCATTTAACGTATCAAATCATGCTATCTAAAAAACGATTTAACATATGGATTTTTTAATTGTTATGTCACGATTTTATGTGCGAAATTGATAATTCGTATAAAATTTGAGATTAATTTGATTGATGGTTAAAGTTTATTGCATTTTTGACAAAAAAAGCAAAGGGTAAAAGATGTTTGATTGTTTAGAGCTAGGTTTTGTGAATGAGATCCAAAGTAAGTAATTATAATGTATATGATATATTAATCAATTGCATGAACTTTTTTTCTTTTCTTTTAAACATAACCAAACAATAAACATTCATATTTACTTAGATTGTATCTTAGATTAATTAGACTTATACATCATATTTACTCAAATCTAGAATAAATTTACTTGAATTTAGAATGAGGAAAATACTTGGGTGGTCACACAATTTGAGCACACACCAACAAAAAAACCATACCATTTAATTTATTTTTTTGCAATTTTTTAAATATGTGTATTCTAAATAGTGTGATTAAAATGGTTGTGACTATGAAAAACTTCCCCTTAAAATGAAGTTAGGGTTTAAAAGTATGATTTGATGAACATTTAAAGCTAGGCAAAAGGCTAACATATTTCATTCCAACCAGTTTCATGATCACCTTGATTACTATGGCATATATGTGGATATGGACTAAATTGCTAAGACATTACTAGTAGGTTAGGTAAATTGTATTTAATGATGAATTATTGTGTGGTTGGCTATAGAGGGATGGTTAGAGTTTTCACATGAATGAGAGGGTTTTTAATTTGTTGAGTGAGAGAGCACGAGAGAGAGTGCACATGTCTTAATTGTTTCCACCAGCAGTTGTTGCAAACTTTATTCTTCTCTTACACGTCCTTCATTACTTCCTTTTTTCCAAAGAGTTTAGTGACACAAGTCACACACACACTAAATGCATGGAGCGGATTGAACCCACGTTCCACTTTAATCAACTAATATAGTTGTTCAAGATGTATGTAACCGGTCGGTATAACATACTCTTTTTTATTGAATGTTGGTTTATTTAAAAGTTTAAAAATAACGAAACTTTTCCTAACATTAATTAGCCTATTAAGATTATTCTTAGCCAAACTTACTTTCCTTGTAATTCCACCAAGAAGATTTTTGGTGGTCCTTCTCCAATCCATACTTCTAGATTGAGTTCTTGGGAGCCTTCTCCAAATAATGTGATTAAAGTTATATTGATGGTAGTTCGATTAGTAACCCTGATACATCAGAATTTGGGGGTCTTTTGAAGAATTCTTTAAGTGGTTGTTGGATCATTGGTTTTGTTGAAATTTATGGTCATACTACTAATATTAATGCGGAGCTTCGTGCTATTTCTAATGGGTTACAGATCACTTGAGATCTTTATTTTAAGGATATCATGTGTGAGTCTGACTCTCAAACAACTTTGACTTTTATAAAAGATGGGATCCTACCTACTCACTCTTATGCTCATTTGATTGATATGTGTTCTTATATGAGAGATTGAAATATTGGTTTTGTTCATACCTTGCGTGAATGAAACTCTTGAGTTGATTGACTCGCTAAACTTGACGCCTCACTTACTCATGAACTTAGAATCATCTCAACTTGTCCTTCTCTTCTGTTGAGATATTGTATAGCTGATGCTATGAGAACTCAGTTCCCTCGTTTGTAGTTTTTTTTTCTTTCTTTTTTTGTTTTTCTTTTGCTTTAGTTTTTCCTTTTGATAAAAAAAAATAAAAAAAATCATGCAGCTGTTCTCTAGATTGTACTTACACTCTTACTCCCTCTTAGTAAAACAATCAATTTACACCAACAAAAAGAAAATATTACGAAATAAATGACATTTTATATTTCAATATAACATTAATTATTTTATTCTAATTATGAAATTAAATTAATACTATAATGTCTTTTTGTAATAAAAATGTTAGTATGTTAAGTTTTTTTTTCCTTGTCAGATAGGGTTGGACATTAATTATTTTATTCTCGTTACACATTTGTTGGAGATAAAATTTATATTCCATTATCCCCGTTAGCTTAGCTCAGTTGATAAGGATATTGCATATTTTATGCAGAGGTCGGGATTCTAACCCCGAACACCCCACTTCTCCACAATTAAATTGTTTGAGCTCTAGCCACTAAGCTACTTGACCAAAAAAAAAAAATTATGTTTCATTCTCCTATAAAAAAAGAAAAAAGAAAATGTACCATTTAGTAACAAAAAAACACCTATCATTTTTCCCAGGTAGCGATTGACTGTAAATTTTGGGTTCATTTCTGTGAAGGCGTTTAGTTTAAGAGACATACACTTCTATTTAAGATTAGTAAAAACCACTAATCTATAACAATACTTGTTAGCATTTTTCAAAGGCACAATGTGGCAAGTGCCAATGTAATATTTCATTTTAATACCTTTGAGAAGGGGACCTCTTCAAGGCACAATGTGGCAAGTGCCACACCAGCCTAGGTCCCCACCCCCCCCCCCCCCCCCCCATATTTTTTAAATGTTTATTGGGTTCATTGTATTCATATATTAATACAAATTTAATTTTTTATGTTTATACATGTGTCTATATTTTTACTCGTATATTAATAAGGTGACTTATATTTTTAATTTATATATGTGTCTATATTTTAACTTATATATTTACATGAGGACCGATTTTTTTTAAATTTATACATGTCTCTATATTTTTACTCATATTTAATACAGAAATAATTTTTTATACAATTTGTACATGTCTATATTTTTATAATTTTTACGCAATTGCGACCTGCTTTAAAAAAAAGAGCGTAACGCGCTCACCCGCCCGTAGGTATCATGCTAGAGCATTCGATTCATCTCTTCTAACCTATATTAAAAGAGATGTTCTTAGAACAATTAGTAATGATATCATTTTCAACAAAAAAAAGATTATTTTCTTTATAATTTTGGTGCTACAACTATTTTTAATATAACTTCTTATTAAATTAAATACAATATTATTGAATCATTTGACAAAAAAAAAAGTTGCCCCACTAATATTTTAAGTCCAGATCCGCCCCCGCCTTTGAGACAACATTTTACATTCCTAAAACATACACTATAAAATATGTAATGCTTGTAATTCCAACTGTGATATTTATCTTAACAATAATAAAACTACCAATATAAATTTTATACAACTGTTATATTTATCCTTAAATTTTTTGTTATATTTATAATTCAAACTGTTATATTTATTAAATCTTATACAAATTCTCTTCTATTTCTTATATCTTATAGAAATTTAGATGTGGGTATGTGAACTACTCTGCCCAATTCTATTCGGTTTGTTCAATGATGAACGCTAAATAGAGCGGTATGATCGGTACACAAATAGTAATGAGTTATGATATGTTGGTTTGAATTTGCCCGACATTGGTCTGAGGTTAAACAGACTCATGCGAGACAATAAATATATATTTTTAAGATTTCGTAAAATTTTAAAAAACTGATATTATAAAACTTTGGTATTTAAGAAAAGCTAAAAATCTACTATTATTGATAATTTATCAGTAACTTAAAAGAGCTACAAATGGTTCTTAAAAATAACTCCAACACTTAAAAGTGTAGTTACACAAGTCACAGTCTCACAGACTAACTTGTGAATCTGCAAACATAAACCACATAACACAGGGTTCAAAAAGTCTAACCCACCTGGGCCACAGGTTAAACAAGCCATTCCGGTCGGCTACGGGTTCCGATACATATACCCAACTCTATCGAACACACATGTTTTCTAAACGTTAATCAAATGACAGTTTCTTATCCCACAATACTAGTTTCTCGCGCGCCCTACAACATTTCGGATTACATAATCTGAAATGTAAACATGTTAAAAACACCCTCTAACGCCCTACAATATTTTAGATTATATAATTCGAACTAGATGTAAAAGGTGGGAAGAAAATCTGTTTAATTAAATACCTTTCGATCCTTCATATTATGTCATACATAAAAGAGATGATATAAGCCCAATCATAATTCAACTCATGAAGAAGAGTCGGATCCTATTTGCCTCCAATTCCCCATACCAGAATCCTTTTTATGATTGTGCAGGAATTGTATCCAAGAGTGATGACATATATCTTCACGATAGAGGATATCTACCTTTGTTCTAAGCAAATACTCAGCCCTAAGCCCCAAGGTACTCAGCACAAGAGGACAATACATAATCCCATCTAATCAAACTCCAAATAAGACGATCACAATACTAACCAAAAGTATGCATCATATTCTCCTAGCAAACGGTTGAGAAACAAACTCACTTAAGCACCAGAGTGTCTTAACACGACTACACTAACAAACAAAAAACATATTTGACCACTAAAAGAAATAACGAAAGACAAATTTTAAAACCAAACTGATTAATGGAAGACAAATTTAAAGAACAAACCGATCAACTAGAGACACGTTAGAGGATGTTTTTGTAATTTTAAATACAACGCCTTCCACAAAATAAAAGTGTCTTTAATCAACTTGGCTCTTGAATGTGTCTTCAGTTAGTTTATCCTTGAATGTATCTTCTGTTAGCCAATTTGGTCCATTAAATTACTAACAAAAGACACATTTGTAATTTTGATACATTCAAAGACTATATTGACAGCACCTTCACACATTTAAGTATCAAAATTAGTGTTTACTCAATTATAGCATGTATACATAATGCATTACATTATATTAAATATACAATCTATATGCATGAGTTCTACATCCTGCTTCCTATACTAAACGAAGGAAAATCAGCAAAGAAATGAAGGCAAGGAAGGAGATAGACGATACCGCAGTCGAGTTAAGAAATTACCACCATACAGCTGTGGCTAAAAACCAGACATCTCAAGGAACTAGTAACTCCCCCACTAGAAGTTGATATCAAAAGTGTTAAGTATCCAAATTTTATGGCAAGAAACACGTTAATAAAACAGAGAATCAAATGAAGCATTAGTGAATCAGCAGATTGAGAAAGAATTCATGTTCATATCTGCTTATATTCTAAGGTAAGCATTGGTAAGGTTTTTTTTTTTTTTTTTTCTTTTTTGACCAAACCATTGGTGAGGTATTAACTTAACATCAATTGAAATTTACAATTATTCAATAATATTTTTGTTATGATTTGAGGGAACCTTGGCGCAACTGATAAAGTTGTTGTCATGTGACTGGAAGGTCACAGATTCAAGTCCTGGAAACAGTCTCTTATGTAAAAAACAGGGTAAGGCTGCATACAATACACCAAATGGTGGGACCTCTTCCCGGACCCTGTGTATGCGGATGCTTTAGTGCACCGGGTTGCCCTTTTTATTTTTGTTATGATTAATTTTTTACTAGAACAGTCTGAGTTACTGAACATTAAAAGACTAATGTAATGCTAAAAGAACTGAGTATAAGGTGTAAACATAGTCCAGCTATAAAATGTCTAGAGAAGAAAAAATAAATATTGGATGGTTGTTTTAAATTCATAATAACAAATTGTAACTAGAAAACATCTTACCTAGTTTTACACTTTAGAGTAGACCTCTTGCAATCATTTCACGAAGAAGTTTCACCGCATTATCATTTCTATCACTTTCAAACAAAGCACGAATGATAATTTCATAAGTTACACCATCATGAGTGCACCCGTTGTCTTCCATTTTTGAGAGTAAGGACAATGCTTCATCAAAAAACCCTTCTTTACAAAGCCCATTAATCATCACAGTATATATCCTAGCATCTAAATGATAGCCCTTATTCAGAAGAACCTGATAAACCTCTTGTGCATCCCTAAGTCTTCCATTTTTGCACAGTCCATCAACAAGTATAGTGTATGTATACATATCTGGCTGAATTCCTTGGTTCTTGATCTTCGTTAACAATGTGATTGCCTTGTCAACCTGATGGTTTTTGCACAATCCATCTAATAAAGAACTGTAAGTGATAATGTTTGCTGGTTGACCTCTATCATGCATATCATCTATAAGATCCCAAGCATCAGATATTCTCCCTGATTTGCAAAGTCTGTCAATTAGGGAATTGTATGCTACAGTGTCAGGAACCATATTTTTGGAATGCATTTCTTTGAAGAGATTTACAGCTTCATCCACCATATTATTCTTACATAATCCATTAATCATGACACCGTAGCTACGAACATTAGGAGTAACTCCCCTTAAAGAAATAGTGTTGAATACCTGTTTGGCCTTGTTGACTTCATTAACCAAGAAATAGCCATCCATCAAAGAAGTATAAGTAACAATATCAGGTTCCACACGTTGTTTTATCATAACAGCCAACACATTTCTAGCTTTTTTGACCTCTCCTTCTTTACATAAACCATCAACCAATATATTGAAGGTATACACATCGGGGTTGTTGTTTTTGAGCACTCGAGAGGAGTTTAAGTATGAGTTTGGGGTGTGTACCTATATCTCTGGAAAAATAAAATTATTTTATTGGTAAAAAAAGATAAAATAAAATATATTTATTTAGCAAAAGATAAAATTGAAAGAAAAAAGGTAACACTAAAACTTCATATATTTAAGTAAAAGAATAAAGATTTAAAAAATTCCTTATTTAATTGAATAAAGGTATCATCTGCATGCATCTTGAGATTCATTTGGACTAATCTCCACAAATTAACTGAGATTCATTTAATCCAACAAATGTGTTAACTGAGACGCCCTCTATGTTCCTTGAATCCTTATAATCCCAGCTCATGCATAAAAATCTTTTCCAAAATGGTATTTGGACTTGTAACTATCTGACAACACAAATTGCAGGACAAATTCAATCCAAAATCAGAAGCCTTTATATCATTAACAACACCAATTGGATTCACTTCACTTCAGTTGATTTCTCTGTGCCAATTGCAATCAGCTTCCAAGTGCCTTATCATGTCTACTACACCTCCTGCAGCTCTTGAGTTTAACTGGAACTTACTCCATGGTTTATGCTTTGTCCACTTAAATAGTGTAGGAAAGAATGTCGGCGTTGATATACAGGCCAGTGAATTAAACTGAAGTTGTCGCGGCTGGCTACTGCAATGCAAAAAGGAGGAATGAACTTTGTTAGTTTGAAATGTATGGAAATAATGTCTGCATTGATAATCAAAAAGGAGAAAGCGAACACTGATAGTGTAACCGAATGAAATAAAGCATTGGAACTGTTAGACCATCTGTATCAGTTGATCCCAGGAATTGATATTCGGACAAGACCAGCAGATGTATATGCTAAAAAGACTGCATACTAGTGAATTGTTAAATTGATGAACAATTGGTCACGGCCTCGAGGGTAAAATCAGATGCTGACATGAAATTTAAATGAATAATTCTTATAGTTTAAGATGTTTCATGTGAATGCAGCAGGGCAGGATCGAAAAACCAAGACAGCAAGACCTTAAAGCAGAAGCTTATAATCAATAAGTTGATATCATTGGTCGTTAGATTTATGCACCATATATTCGGCCCTTAAGTAATTGACAGGCACACACACGAATAACTTTAGTATTAGAGACTGAGAAAGTAGACTGATATCTATATTTATAAAGTTCCGAAGAAAACAATCATTAGTAATCCTTAAATAAATCCCTAGTGTTAAACCAAATACAGGTTTACCATCAAACTCAGAAACAAGCTAAGGATTAATCATACAAGCAACAAGCACCTTCAATCATATTCATGCCATTTCTCTTTGATGATTGTTTTCAAAATCTTTTTCGTACAAGCCAGATTAATCAGTTAGACAAAGTCAGGCAATCACATTTTTCTAGCTTAAGAAATCTCACACAAAGGCTATAATCTAACTGCTTCTGACCAGTGACTTCAGTAGGAGAAAATGAAGAAAAAGCTAACACAAATCAACCCTCCCCTTCTTGTGTTTTTTTCACCTTCAACAACCACCTTGACCGGACCACCAAACTACAATCTTTGGGTTCAAGGAATGAAGAGTTGTCTGATCGGCCGCAAACTTTGGCGCATAGTCACCGGAGATGTCATCAAGCCAACTCGAGAAAAAGATGAATCTGCTACAAAATTTGCTGATCTTCTTGAGGATTGGGATAGCAAAAATCACCAGATCATCGCGTGGTTGTGAAACACGTTTGTATCGTCTATTCATATTCAATTTAATAACTATGATTCTGCAAAAGAAATTTGGGATTTCTTGAAAAACTGCTATCAGACCATTGGACTTGCTCACTATTATCAGTTGTGGACCACACTTATCAATATCAAGCAAGAACCTGGTCAATCCGTGAATGATTTTCTTGCTCAAGTCCAACCAATTTGGCATCAAATATCTTCGGCAAAAATCAATGAAGACCATCTTCATCTCATTCAAGTTCTTATGGATCTTCGACCTGAATATGAAGTTGTACGAGCCTCACTGCTGCATCGAAATCCGCTTCCATCGTTGGATACTGCTATTCAAGAAATCATTTTTGAAGAAACCCGTCTGAATCTAGCAAAACTCCTCAAATGGATGTTGCTCTTGAAACTACTCGATTCTCACACCAGAAAATCGAGTCATCATCCATGTAAGAATTGCAATCGTACCGGTCATGTATTTGATAATTGTCCTACTATAGAGTGTAGGTACTGTCATGGTATAGGCCATATTCTTGAAAATTGTCCCATGCGACCTCCAAAACAAAATCATGGCTTCACCAAATCCAAGAATATTCCAAAGTCTGGATCTTCCTCTATCTCTGCTGCTGCCACTGAGGGTTCGACTGCCATTACTATGAGTGATATTGAAGCTTTAATCAAACAGGTTATATCTTCCAACACCTCTACTGCCATGTCTACTACTCACGGTAATTCTCGTTGGTTTTTTTATTTTGCATGTTGTAATCATATGACCACTGATATTAAATCATTGCCTTCTGCGACATTTGTTTCTTCTTTGCCACCAATCCACACAGCTAGTGGCAATACAATGAACATCACTCATATCGGTCATGTATCCACCTCAAATCTCACCCTTCCTGATACATATTACATTCCTAACTTGACACTTAATCTTATTTCTGTTGGTCAATTATATGAACAAGGTATGAATGTTTATTTTTCAACATAGGTACAAGATCCACAAACGAAGCAGATCATTGAGACGGGTTGCAGGGTGGGTCGATTATTTGAGCTTCAATCTCTCCACCTTCCTAAGGATCCACAAAGTTTGAGTCTTTTGATTGTTTACATTGTAAACTTGGAAAATAGCATGCTCTATCCTTTAATTGTACTGTTTCTATTTCATATAGTCCTTTTGATTTGATCCATTCAGAGATTTGGGGGCCTTCTCTTGTTTGTTCAATAAATGGTTTTCTTTATTTTGTATTGTTTATTGACGATTTTTCTTGTTTTACATGGATATATTTTCTGAAAAATCGCTCTGAATTACCACAAATTTATATTTCTTTTGCTCGTATGGTTAAAACACAATTTTCTTGTGATATTAAGATTCTACGCACAGACAATGCGATGGAATATTGTGATTCTTCCTTGTTACAGTTTCTCAGTCAGCAAGGCACTACGGTTCAATGTTCATGTCCTCACACCTCCCAGCAAAATGGTCGGGCTGAACGAAAACATCGTCACGTCCTTGACTCAGTTTGTGCCCTTCTCCCCTCAGCCTCGTGTCCAGAAAAGTTTTGGCTGGAAGCAACTCTTAATGTTGTCTATACAATTAATCGACTTCCCACCATAAATCTTCAAAACTTATCTCCTTTTGAAAAATTGTTTGGTAAGTCTCCTGAATATTCCATTCTTAAACCTTTTGGAGGTGCTTGTTTTGTTCTCTTGCAGCCTCATGAGCGCACAAAATTACAACCATGTTTTCGCTTGTTGTGTTGCTTTCTTGGTTATGGCACATAACACAAAGGATATCGTTGTTGAGATCCAATCTCCAACAGATTACACATATCACCTCATGTTACCTTTTGGGAAAACACCATGTTCTCCTCTCTTTATACATTTCATCATTCTCGTAGCACTGAATCATTTTATTTCACCGATCCCTCAGTTGAGTTATTTCCAAGTTCTAATGAGGATAACTCTGATGAGCTCAATATTCGTCCACCCTCACCTGCTCCTGCTGAACGTGTTCCAGATGTTGATATTGTACCTGCAACTCGTCATTCCACCCGAGTAAGTAATCCACCTACTCATCTTAATGATTATCATTGTTATTCTGCTATTAGAACTCTTCATGAGCCTTCTACTTATAGAGAGGAGAGTATTGGCCCCATTTGGCAGTAAGCTATGGCCGAAGAAATTCAAGCTTTAGAAAAGACACGTACTTGGGACTTAGTTAATCTTCCTCCAGACAAGATTCCTATTGGATGCAAATGGATTTACAAAATTAAAAATTGTTTTGATGGAACTGTAGAACGTTATAAAGCTCGACTAGTAGCGAAAGGGTACACTCAAGTGTATGGGATAGACTAAGAAGAGACATTTTCTCCGATAGCTCGAATAACATATGTTCGTAGTCTCTTGGCCATTGTTGTAGTTCGTCAATGGAACCTTTTTCGAATGGATATCAAAATTGCCTTCCTTCACGGTGATTTGACAGAGGAAGTATACATGCACCCTCCTCCGGGTTATCATTCTCCTCATAAGGTCTGTAACCTTGAGAAAGCCTTATATGGTTTGAAACAAGCTCCTAGAACCTGGTTTGCCAAGTTCATTTTTACTCTAACATAATTTGGTTTTCTCTCTAGTCCACACGATTCTGCTTTATTCACTCGAAAAAGTGATAGTGGTATTGTAATTCTGCTTCTTTATGTAGATGAGATGATCATAACTGGAGATGACAAGTCTGGAATCTCATCATTACAACAATATCTCAATCAACATTTTGAAATGAAAGACCTTGATTGTCTTAGTTATTTTTTGGGGCTTGAATTTTCCCAAGACTCAGAAGGCTATCATCTTTCCCAGGCCAGGTATGCCTCTGACTTTCTTTCTCGTGCAGGCATCACAGACTGCAAGACTGAATTGACACCACCTGAAGTCAACTGCAAACTCACACCACTTGACGGCACTCCTCTTGAAGATGCCACCTTGTATCGACAACTAGTTGGTAGTCTTGTTTACCTGACTGTCACTCGCCATGATATTGCATATATCGTTCATAAAGTCAGTTAATTTATGGCTGCTCCTTGGTCATCTCATTTCTCTGCAGTTCTTCGTATTATCCGCTACGTTAAAGGTACTCTTTTTCATGGTTTACGCTTCTCTGCTAATTCATCCTTGGTTTTATCTGGATACTCTGATGCAGATTGGGCAGGTGACCCAACAGATCGTCGCTCAACAACATGGTATTGTTTCTTCTTAGGAAGTTCTCTTTTTTCCTGCGTAGCAAAAAGCAAACAGTTGTTGCTCGTTCAAGCACAGAATCTGAATATCGTGCTCTTGCTAATGCTACTTCTGAGTTACTTTGGTTACGATGGTTGCTAAAAGATGTGGGCGTTATACAATCTTCTGCCACTATACTTCATTGTGATAATAGAAGTGCTATCCAGATTTCCCATAATGATGTTTTTCATGAGCGCACAAAACACATCGAAATTGATTGTCATCTTGTACATCATCATGTTACTAATGGCACCATACTAATGTCATCTTGTACATCATCAAGCTGCCGATATATTCACCAAAACACATCATCCGGTGCGCTTCAAAGATTTATCAAGCAAACTCCAGTCGACATCCACAGTACCAACTAGAGTTTGAGGGAGGGTGTTAAGAGAAATTATAGGGATACCTTTTGATGATAGATTAATTATAGGAGATTTCAGCTATATTATAGCGTTATTATAGGAGATTTACATTACCAAATTAGCTATTGTAAAGTTGTATATATTTGCCTATATTGTATTCTTGTAAAGTCAAGCAAATAGAAGCACCGTCATTTTACGGTGTTTTACCAATTCCACTTTCTATTACCAATTCCATTTTCGGTTAACAATGACAAAATCATGAACACTAACACTAAAAAAAATCAAAAATTATTATTCCGTTAATAATTGAAGTAACACCCAAGTGAATTAATAAAAAAATGAATCAATTATTTGAATCAAATTGAATTTAAGAGAAAAGTAAAAAAAATAAAAATTACACTATTCCACTAATATTTGAAGCAACACCTAAATAATAGATTTAGCAAATAAAATAAAACTATTAATCAAATCAAATTGAAATTGAATTGAATTCAATCAAGGGTTTGACTTGAACTACCTAGAAGCAAAATCAACAACAAGAGATTCTCGAAGGTTCTTCTACTAGAAAGAAATTTGATTGAATCTAAGATACAACAAAAAGAAAATACACTGATCTTTTTTTTTTGAGAGATTTATACAAAAACTATGATGAGAATAATTATTATATAATTGAATGTAAGTTATATAATAATTTATGGTCAGAAATGATGGATATTATAGTTTTTTTTTCTTTTGTCAAAGGAAAATTTATTGTTATTTATGGTGGTTAAACCACCATAAATAACAATAAATTTTCTTTTGACAAAAGAAAAGAAAACTATTATATTTATCATTTTTTGACCAAATCATTATTATATAATTTACATTCAATTATATAATAATTATTCTCGTCATAGTTTTTGTATAAATCTGACACTAAAAAAAAAAAAAAAAGATCAGTGCATTTTCTTTTCGTTGTATCTTAGATTCAATCAAATTTTCTCTTGTTGTAGATTTTGCTTCAAGGCAGTTCAACTCAAACCCTTGATTGAATTCAATTCAATTTCAATTTGATTTGATTACTAGTTTTATTTAATTTGCTAAATCAATGAATTATTTAGGTGTTGCTTCAATTATATATTAATGGAATAATTAAATTATTTATTTATTGTCGATTTTTTTTTCTTCATTCACTTGGGTGTTACTTCAATTATTAAGAGAATAATCGTTGTTTTTTAGTGTTAATGTTCATGATTTTGTCAATTTGTTAGTTTGAATTATTTTTCAGATCGAATTTGTGTGAAATGATTGTATATTATGACAAAAAGAAAAAGAAAAGAATTATTTCGTTTGAATTATTTTTCTGAAGAAATGGTGTGTGGATGTTGGTTGTTGTTTAGGGTTCATTGTTGATTGAATTTGAGGAATTGTGATATGCAAGTGCATTGTTTGCTTGGCAAAAATCGTACAATCAATATGTGTTGGTGTTAATGTTGATTGTTTGCAAGTCTAAAAATTTAAAAAGATCAAACGAACGTACAAAACAAGATTAAATATTATATATTAAGGGATAGAAAATGATTTACCTCCAATATCGGATCATCGTGAATTATCGTTCTCATCCATTGCGAAGTAAAGCTCTTCAAAACCCTAAAAAAAAATCATCAAAGAGTCACAAAAAATTAAATTTGATTACTTTGATTGTTAGAAGATCTAAAATCTAGGCAAATAGTAAATCTATAAAATCAAAATCGAATTATGCGAAACTTGTTATAAAAATTAGATCAAGATGGATTTATCAACCTCTGTTATAAAAAGCAGATGGCATTGCTGAAACGCCAACATCATGCCCAGTCGTGTCGGTGTAGTACGAAAGTGGAAAGCGGTCGGTACGGCGCGGTGTCAATTTGGGCAAAGGTGGGCGCTACAACCTTCTAGTTCAAAAAAAAAAAAAGAAAAAATAAATAAGTGTATGATATAAATAGAAGAAGCAGAGGATGCAAAGAGAGAAGAAAACAATGGAGGTGTGAAGGATCGACAAAACAAATGATGCAGAGAGAAAGAAGAGAACAATGGAAGAGAGAATGATGAACAAAGATGTGGTGCGGCAACAATGTATTTATTTAGGGCTACAAAAACAACTTAGGCTATTTGGGCCTACTGTATGGGCTTAGGTTAACCGAAGTCCAAAAAAGAGTAAGTTGTATTTTCGAAATTTTACGATATACCCCTACATATGTACTTTCACACCTACAAATCACACAAAAAAATAATCCAATTTTACCCTTTTTCAATTTAACTTTCTATACATTGATTTTTCACCCTCGCTTTCAACATTTTCTAATCCATTATAAATTCACCCTCACATAACATTTCATATATTTATTTTCAGTAAAACCATCTAAAACATTTTTTATGTGTATATTTTTCCCCCGGAAAGGTCTATAGAATGCTTCTGGATTTGAATAAATGTTTGAAATACTCGTATTTATATTTCTAGAAGCCTCATATAAAACATTTTAGGACTTTTTACAAATTTCATCCTAACATTTGTAAGCAAGGGCCAATAACACTAGTGGAATACACATCAACATTCAACATCCATTTTTCAAATATCATGACTAACAATGTGTAAGTAAGTTTTGAAAAATATTGGCTGAAAACCAAGCATCGTAGAAATACATAGAAAATATAACACTTTTTATGTCTTCCATAGAAACGAACATAAGGAGGTGGTTTTGCAAATAGTCCCAATTGAAGGAATAATGTGCAGTTGTAAACTATTACGATTACAATGATCATTAGATTGAAAGAATTTCCCTTTTAATGATACTAGCTTCTGTACACCAATTGTTGTTCCCCATAATGCCATAAATTTTAGGTAAATTCAAATTCTTTTAGGTAAATTTCATTGTTTGGATGATTAAGAGCCCGTTTATTATAGATTTTTTAAGAAAAAAAATCATTTTTTTTAAACAAATAATCACTTTTAAGAGTTTTGCATCCGTTTGTTACAGATTTTAAAAAAAATCAGAATCTAAAAACAGCTTCTCAAAAGATAGATTTTTTTTAGAGGAGATAGAAAATATGATTTAAAATATTGAAATAATTTTGTAACAAAAAATCTCTTTTATATAGTTGTATCCAAACAAACTAGATTATTTGTTTAAAAATGATGATTTTTGTTAAGGTAAACAAACACAAAATAGATTCTGATTTTTCACAAAATCTCTAAAATATAATCTCTAAATTATTTTATGTCAAAATCACTTTTATTTTAATCCGTAACAAACGGGCCTAATTTGGAGAAGTTTTAAATTATTTTGTCCAAGCTGAGTTTAGAGAATTTCAAATGACACTTAAAAGGTAGGAATTTCAAATTTATTCCTTCTTATTATTTTTTTGAATTTTCCAAGTTGGCCCCCATATCGTTCATAATATACAAAACATTGCAAATTACCCCCTATTTTAAAAAAAAATTACATATTGACCCCTCAAAATTTTCAAAAATTCCAAATTCACCAAATTCATGAATTGCCTAGATTTTCACTTCAAAGAGAAATCCTAGAAGTGGGAGAAGGAACAACATGACATATTGATATTACACTTAAATAAAAAGCAAGTCATGTTTGGTTGGCCAAACCAATTGAGGTGAAGCATGATGATACTAATAGGAAAGATGAAAGCATATTCAAAATTGAGGCTAGCTATCAAAGGAATCAGAAATGGAAGGAACAGTGTATATAAGACAGTTTCTTTGATAAGATTGTAAGAGACCCCACAAACAAGTTCCTACTTGATCTGCCAAAATGAAAATGATCAAAGGAATTAATACTGATTATGTAGTAACATCAGCTTTTGTCTTTGAGAAGGACCTGAAAGGGGTTCTCAAGAATGGTTCTTGTAGAGCAAATGCTAGAGAGGATTATAATGCCTTAGAAGCACAAAGTACTTCAGGTTGAGCATGATTGAAGAATCACTCCAAAGGAAAATGGAGCTAGAAAAAATAATTCTCTCATCAATTATACGCGGTTCTGCCACTTTTGACATGAGCTACATGTTTAATGATTAACCTGCAAAAGTTCACAACATGTTTACTATATGTATTATTTTTATTTGAAAGATTTTTGTTATAAACTTTTTGAAAGAAACATAATTAATCATATTGAAATTTGATTTTGTAAAAAGTAATATTTAAAACCCTTCATTATTTTGAATTTGACTAAATAAAACTTCAGTTAACTTCTTAAGTGAAAAATAAAAACTTTAGTCAACTTCAGCATGGTCATATACTCACAAAGTTACAATCAAACAAGCAACTTTTTTTTGCCACCAATCGATGGTTGGTGATGCAGAATCATAAGTATGCTTCTTTGGACTTCTGCTACGACCATATTGCATTTGGGGTTTACAATAGCAAGAGACTGGAATAAGCAAAAAGAAAGATTACTACTCAGAGCTAAACTGAAGTACTCACGTTTGTAAACAAACTAACACAAGTTTTCATTATGCTGTAACCGATGCTCTATAAATTGCTTGGTTGTTATTGTCGCGAGTTTGCAAACAGAATCAGCTAGAACAATTTTTTGTTTCAAGTCTCTATAAAAACAAATTTAATGCATACAAAATATCATTTTAGTTTTAGATCATCATTTGCCAAAGCCATTAAATGCTTAATTTCTCCTATATCAGGATGTAAGAACAAACAAAGTAGTTTAAATTCTCTTAGGATACAAGCTCAAAAACATCATTGATTTTCTTAATTGCAAGATTTATTTTTTATCAGTATGAGTGTCAATGGAAGAAATAACACCATAACATCCTTTTCCAACCACTTTTTGGTTATTGTATCAACTTGTGTCTTCATTCACAGCAAAAAAAAAAAAAAAAAAAACTGTCCCTAGACGCCTATTTTTATAACAAGAAATGCTTATGTAGAAAGAGGAAAGTAACAACTTAATTTGAACAATTCAGTTTCCTAATTATGTTTATCAGTTTCTAACATATTGCAATCTAAAAACAACAGATCAATTGTCTCAAGCAGGGAAATTTCAAGTAACATAGCCAGCTATATGTCACAAGTAAAGAACTCATATTTTGCCACAACAGTTATAGTAAAATAATGACGTTGACAAAGTGAGCATATCAAATAAATGCATTCATCAGGCTCATCAAAAATAATATGCATGGCTGCTGCACCTTATGAATTGTCTAATTTGAAGAAAATGTATTTTCTATTCAATATATATGAAAGAAGTAGAAAACTGCATCCAACCATTCTCTGCATTATGCATATACATTCTTTGAAAATATCATATCTAGAATTCTATGTCAGTTGAATGAACAACAAAAAAGACTCATCTAAATGGGACATAAAACACAAGTAATGATATTTTTTTTATTGAACACATTAATCAATGTCTTGCAATCTCATGACCAAACAACCCGTAACCCTTCTTCAACATACTGATCCCACATGATAAAACAATCAAGTGGAACTTTTTTAATACAAGTAAAAACAATACACCACACAATTTGAGCTTCATTGACTGAAATAGAAATGATAGTCTGTGATATGTGTAAAATCAAGGATGGAGTTTGTGAATTGCAGCCCAAAACACAAATCAGGTCTAAATTCAAAACCATATCATAGATGGAATAGAACAGTAACAAACGAAAAAACATCAAATTTCTATCTCAAACCTTATGATTTGATGTATTGGTTCGTTACTCATCATCAAGCACATAAAAATTCTCAAAATTCAAGAGGGTACGAGGGATTCAGACCCTTCCCATCAACTCCCATATTAGCTAAAATACTTCTAATATATATACTAAAAAGTTGGCACTTCTTATGCTCCAATTGTAATTACATGCCCAAGTCGAAAACTATAAATATCAGAACACATACCATCAAACAATTGCTTTAAGATACAACATGAGAGCACCAAGATAAATTAAGAAAGATAAGGCTTACTTGTTAACTAATGGCTTAATGCTACATCTTAGTTCTTATCCTCAAGAGGACTAAGCATCAACAGGGGTTTTACCAAAACTAAACCTAACATATGACACAACTTCTCTTGCAACCAAACAGAATGATAGACAAGCTGTCAAACAGAATCTGGATTTCAACTATTGGCAAGGCCAAAAATGCAAAGGAAAATCTATTCAAATGCAGAATTGATTATTATTAACAGACTTTGGATGCAAGATGTCAAGAAAAAAAAATAGATCATCTGCTATTGTTGTCAAAATATCATTATGAACCTTACAACATCTGACTTATACCAAAAACTAAAGAAGCAGTTAGCCCGCTGCGAAGTCCACTTTCGTTTTTATGGGAGACAATAAAAGGAAATAAAGATCGGATGGTTGTATTCAGATTCCATACAATAAATTGTAACAAGAAAGCATCTCACCTAGTTTTACTTTTACAAAAGACCTTTAGCAATCATTTCACGAAGAAGTTTCACCGCCTCATCATTCATATCGCTCCCGAACAAAGCATGAATAAGAGTTTCGTAGGTGACAGCATTAGGGGTGCAACCATCGTCTTCCATTTTCGACAGTAATGACAATGCTTCATCAAACAAGCCCTCTTTACAAAGCCCATTAACCATCACAGTATATATTCTAACATCTAACTCATAGCCCTTAATCAAAAGATCTCTGTAAACCTCTTGGGCATCCTTAAGTCTTCCATTTTTACATAGTCCATCAACAAGTATAGTGTATGTAGACATATTTGGCTGAATTCCTTGGTCTTTGATCTTGGTTAATAATGTAATTGCATTGTCAATCTGATGGTTTTTGCATAAAGCATCTAATAAAGAATTGTAAGTGATCACATTAGCAGGTTGGCCTATATCATGCATCTCTTCAAGAAGATCCCAAACATCAGAGATTCTCCCTGATTTGCAAAGTCCATCAATAAGAGAATTGTATGATATTGTATCGGGAGTCATATTTCGGGAGTGCATTTCTTTGAAGAGATCCACAGCTTCATTCACCATTTTATTCTTACACAATCCATTAATCATGATATTGTAGCTACGAACATTAGGAGTCACTCCCCTTAGAGAAAGAGTGTTGAATAGATGTTTGGCCTTGTCAACTTCTTTAACCAAGAAATAACCATCCATTAAAGAATTATAAGTAACAACATTAGGTTCCACACCTTGTTTTATCATAATAGCTAACACATTTCTAGCTTTTTTCACCTCTCCTTCCTTACATAAACCATCGACCAATGTAGTAAAAGTAAGAACATCCGGGGTGATGTTTTTCAACGTCATTTGATTTAACAAACCAACTGCTTCTTTCATTTGACCCAAAATGGAAAAACCATACATTAGAGTACTGTAAGTGACGACATCAGGATAAATTTTCTTAACAATCATTTCAGAATATAAATCATAGGCATCACTAACAAGCTTATCTTTGTAGAGACCGTCAATGATTGTGTTGTACATGACAACATCAGGCTTAACCAACAATAACCCTTCAATCTTTCTAAGCAACTGCAGGGCAGCTTGTGTTTCTCCGGATTTACATAACCCGTTGATCAATGTCCCATAACTAACATGATTAAGATGAAATCCATTCGCTATAATTTCGTCATGAAAGTGTAGTGCTTTCCTAACATGACCATTAAGACAAAGACCTTTGATAATTGTATTGAATGTTGCAGTATCAGCCTTATAACCTAACTTGATAATCTTACCGAATATAGAAAAAGCGAAATTGATTTGATTGAGATTGCAGAAAGAATTAATCAAAATGGTTAAAGTAACAATGTCAGGTTGAATTCCATTGAGTTCCATTTGATGATAGAATGAAATAGCAGTGTTGAAATGATTCATCTTAACAAGAGAAGATAGAATTTTACCGAATTCGAAGATGGGTTGGGTAGGATTCTTCATATGAAGAATGCGATTGAAGGATGAAACCGCATCGTCGACATTGGGAATGAACGAAGGAAGAGGCTGAACGTGTAAACGACGAATTGGAAGAAACAAATTGGCAGTGGAGGCTGAACGTGTAAATGATGACGTCATCATATGAGTGAGTGAACGTGTAAACAACTCGACGGGCAGAATGAGCTTAGCTTACTACTGATACAGAAGAAGCCTTCAAACATCAGTTTGAAATCACCGAAATACCCCTATTATAAAATTAAATTTACAAAAATCTTTTCCTCTTCATGTTCTACGTCTCCCATTCTCCTATCAATATTATATTATCCAAATACATTTTTAGGTATTTTAAGTTGGATAAGATTATCAGATTAATCCTTAAGTTTTAAATAGATCATTTAAATATTAATTTGTTAGATCATTACTTTTTTAAAGATCCTATTTAAAACTTAAAAAAATTCAAATAGATACACTAAATTAACAACTTAAAAATTTATTTCAAATTTAAAAAACTTGAAGGACCAATATGCTATTTTTGTTCAAATTAAAAGGAAAAAAAATGCATTTTGCCTGTTATATTATCTCCATGAAGCAATTTTTGTTACATTTCAAATGTAATAAAACTCTTACTTTGATTTTCTTTTTTGTTGGGGATTTTGGATTTGATCTCTTCAAATTAACGTTGATCATTTTGTGTGAGTTTATCGGTTTGCACAAGTATACAACTGACTAATAATAATATCAGTTAGTTATTGAACAATCGAAGAATGCTGAATTATAAATATGAAGAACAGTTGGAATTTGATTCAATTGTAAAAATGTGGATGTGAATGAATTAATTTTAGTCTTACATCATGTTTTCAATTAAAATTCAGACTAATCATCAACTCGATCAATGTACTAGATCTTTGATAAAACAACTAGGTTATCAATTAAACCACATGATTTAACTAAATGACTCCACCGAATAACTCAACTTCTATAAAAAAAAAAATGTATAGATATTAAATAGGATTGAACTAGATAACTGAGTCTAAATTTTTATTAAAAAAAAAAAAAACTCAAGACATACACAAATATCAGAAAAATCATTGCATAAGAAAATGTATCTATATTCAAGAACACAGAGACAGATCAGAATAATAGAAAGATAGGCAGATTATATTGAATATGACAATTGGTAGTATCTAATCTATTGAGCAAAGAAGCTTGGTCCAAACCAAAACAATCAACAAATTGATTAGAAATAATCAATAGAAAATCTGCACACAAAACATGAATACAACTAGAAACACAAAACTAGGAACACATAACAATGACAAAACACACAAACCAGTAAAAATGCAATTGTAGCATAGCAGATATGTGCACAAAATTATGCAGACACGCAAACCAGAAAGTAATGCAGCATCGTAAATGTTACAAATTGGAAATGTGATTACTGCAGAAAAGCATCAGCAGTATAATTATGTAGAGACAGTGATGGTGTATAAAACAGAAATGCATGTAGCAGTAGAAATGTGATTTTGCAGAGATTGATATAAACAAGACAAAAAAACGCAGCGGTGAAAACTATTATAGAAATTAAACATTAGGAAAGGAATGCCTAATATTTCAATAATATCCCATTGAGTCAAAATTTCCTTTTTCATCAGCTTTTTTGGTACCTGTAACCATAGTGCAAAAACTTGTCTAAGGTGCACCCTTTTTTATAACTAGAAATGACCTTAGGAAACATCAAAAAAGAAAAAAGAATATACATGAGACACTGAGACAGTCCAATAGGACAGAATCTTGCAGATTCACATATGCTAAACCAGGAAGCATCTTGAATGAGCTTATGTAGATAACTTCCTTCTTATTACTGACAACACCGAATGACGTCTTCCATGGCAAGAACAGATTCTGATCTCTTCAACTCTTTCAAACGGAAAATCGGAGGTCGCAACCTATGTGAACTTTGTTATAAATGTTGGTCAATAAACACATGATATGCCATCATGAGTGTATCTCATCTGCATCCTGGAGAGCCAATACATGAAAAAGTGGATTTAAAAAAACAGGAAAAGCGATGAAGGAACTTGATCTACCCGTTATACCACAAACTAGCATGATTAGAATGAAAAGTTTATACATGAGAGAAATCCAGAGATATAGTAGGTGCGAAATGGTTCTTTTTTTTCTTTCAGATGAACAAAGTAACAAGAAGGTGCTCCCATTCACATGTCTCAGTTTCTGTTACTTTTGCCAAATGCATTCCTTTACCCTTTCTCCTAGTAGAGCAATCACAAATTTCTATCTTCTACTTTGCAGAAAGTTCATTAATGAATAGTTTTGTTGGCTTCATAAACCACCAGAACATTGGAAATTGGAGGCCAAATCATCAGCTGTAATTTCTATTTGTATAACATAGTTATAAAGAACCAACAACTACAACAGCAACAAAACATATAGCCAAAGAGTATAAATGAAATAGAAACCTCATTGCAGTTAGTTCTTGCCTCCCATCATAATCCAAAAGCGTATTACATTGACCAAAATGAATTATTACAAGAAATGATCAATAGATATGTAAATAAAATTGATTCTGTGCCCTTGAATAACTGACAGGAACATACATATATAATTTTAGTATTAGTGACTGATATTTGTGTTATAAAAACTCAAAGCAAATCATTCGCTGGTAAACCTTAAACAATGACATGGTGTTGAATTAAATCCAGGTTTCATTCAATTGTGATCATATTCATGCCATTTCTCCTGGATGACAGTTTTCAAAACCTTTTTCGCACAAGCCAGTTTAATTAGTTACAAAAAATCTGGCAATCAACACATTGTTCTAGCTTTAGAAATCTCACACAACGGCTATAAGGAACTATCTTTTTTCCCTACCGATCATTTGAAACCAATCGTATTACCTGTTAGCTGGCTTTTCGATCAAACTGAATGATGAACACTCATACAGAATTCAGTCAACAGAAATTGGGAGATATAACTAAAATGCATTTTGTAAATGAAAAAGTATTCAACTGCATAACTGTGATTTTATAGACTTGCTTCAGACATTTTATTAAAATTTAAACAGACCAGAGTCTTGACAATCAGAACTCAGTATGTCATTAAATTGGCAAGAACCATACAGCTGTAATAATGATAGGCAAAAGCTACCATACATAACTTGTTTAACCTAAAATCATATCTTTCTAAATTATCCTTATTCCTTCTGTTATGTTCATTCTATTATAAAGGTAACAAACATTCTTGAAATAGTTACAACCATAGACAATTAATTGCACAACAATAACCTAAGAAACTATCTGCAACTTTAACACCTAAGACAACTCAAATGATACAAACAAAACAAAATGTGTGCAGACTTTAAGGTAAAACCTCTAAAATTGAATGCAGAGTAAGAGATAAAACGGTTCAATTTTCTAAAGAAGATCAAGAAAATTCAAAGTACATTGGAAAGATAAACAAAAGGAACCTAGCAAAACATGACTTTTAACTAATTTATCGTACAATTTTTTCCTATCTTAATTTCTCCATGGATATCTTAATAAGGGATTCAAAACAAAATGCATTTCTTCCTCTATTAATTAAGACCAGTTGATAGAAAAGCTAAACATAGGTAGGATTGTATTCTGGCAATTACAGTGAATGAAAAAAATCTTTGAAAACGGATTAAGCAGGTTCACAACAAATTGAGAAGAAAAGCATAGTAACTAAGGAATTAAAAAAATCAGCCACTATTGTTGTTTCAACTTCCAAGTATCATAGTGAACACTACCAAAGTGTAGCATTTAATCAAAACTAACGTAACAGGGAACCAATTGTACTAATCATCTTTTATTAATATGAAAAGAAATAAAGATTACATGTTCGTTTTGAAATTCAAAATAACAAATTGTAACTTGAAAGCATCTCACCTAGTTTTACATTACAGTAGACCTCTAACAATCATTTCATGAAGAAGTTTAACCGCCTTATCATTCTTGTTGTTTTCGAACAAAGCACAAATAAGAGTTTGGTAAGTTATCGCATCTGGGGTGCAACCATTGTCTTCCATTTTTGACAGTAAGGACAATGCCTCGTCAAATAAACCCTCTTTACAAAACCCATTAACCATCACATTATACATCAAAACATTTAAAGGATAACCCTTAGTCAGAAGATCATGATAAACCTCTTGTGCATCCTCAAGTCTTCCATTTTTGCATAGTCCATCAACAAGTATAGTGTATGTATACATATTTGGCTGAATCCCTTGGTCTTTCATCTTCTTTAATAATGCAATCGCCTTGTCAACCTGATGGTTTTTGCACAAAGCATCCAATAAAGAACTGTAAATGATCACATTAGCTGGTTGACCTCTATTATGCATCTCATCTATAAGATCCTAAACATCAGAGATTCTCCCTGATTTGCATAGTCCATCAATAAGTGAACTGCATGTGACAGTGTTAGGAGTCATACTTTTGGAATGCATTTCTTTAAAGAGAATCTTAGCTTCATTCACCATTTTATTCTTACATAATCCGTTAATCATGACATTGTAGCTATGAACATCAGGAGTCACTCCCCTTTGAGCCATAGTGTTGAATACAATGTAGTCAGGAACGAGTTTCTACGTAGGTTCGTTTGGCTGATGAAGGAACATAAAGTCGGGGAACGTAACACAGTTCGTAAGAACCCACTCAAGGGCAAAATTGTAATTTCCTATACACACACACACAATCATATACATATATAATACAAAAAAAGAATAACATAGAAATCATAAGTACATCAAACTTAATTAATAAGTCATAATCATCAAAGTACTCAAAATAAGTCATAAGTCATAAGTACTCAAAATACAAGCAACAAAAAGAAACTACCAAGTTAACTACCAAGTTCAAAATAAGTTTCTAAATGGACAAACCATAGAAACTACCAAGTTAACTACCAAGTTCAAAATAAGTTTCTAAATGGACAAACGATAGAAACTAGACTACCCATCTAAGTTGAAGACATCATTCATTCCAATGTCAGGAGGAAATTCTTCATAAGGGTCATCATCATATTCATCCTCATTCTCTTCCACTTCATCATCATCATTGTCTCCTTCTTCATCAATGGAAGGCAGCTCCAAATCATCACCAAGAACATCACCAATACAAGCACCTTGTCCAACATCAAGTGAGATGTCATCTTCTCCATCTTCATCATCCTCCACATTCTCAATCCACTCTTCCGCATCATCTTTGGAATCAATTTCATGAACCTCGTAGTTAGCACTCTTTCTCTTCGTCTTAGTCTTTCCCAATTTTGAGTTAACCATCACAAAAACAACCTTATTCATCGTGAGTTGCTTCAAGCGATTCCTCTTCTTAGTGTGAACCTATTATATTTATAAGATGAATTAAAACATAATAGATACTTGGATTGTAATACAATTTGTTCAAATAATTCAAAAACTCACCCTATCAAAAGCACTCCAATTCCGTTCACACCCTGATGAGCTACATGTCAAACTAAGTACTCTCATAGCAAACCACTGCAATTCCGGATGTCCAGATCCATAAGATTCCCACCATTGAGTTGGTGTTTTAGTTTCAA
This sequence comes from Medicago lupulina, assembly GCA_958299785.1. Lineage (NCBI taxonomy): Eukaryota > Viridiplantae > Streptophyta > Magnoliopsida > Fabales > Fabaceae > Medicago > Medicago lupulina. The sequence goes on along the minus strand of OY283146.1, from coordinate 57,292,255 downwards.
GTGCATATGTAGCAAAGTCATCACCAAATTTTCCAACCCTTGCTTTGAAATCCTCAAGTTGCTGATCAATTTTTTTCTCTTTTCAGCATCAGCAACTATTCTACGCAAACATGCGTACATGCCACTTACAATCTCATCATCAACTGTGAAACTAGGAGCATAACGTAACATAGGGTTCAAGAAAAGCCCAACAGCATGTAATGGCCTATGAAGTTGCCTATCCCACCTATCATCAATTATCTTCCATATGGAATTATAGCTAAAAAAAAAAGAAAGGAATTGAATCACATATAGGCAGAATTGAATTATAGGCAGAACATAATTATTGGCTGAACTTATAGTAAAAGAGAAGAGAATTATAGGCAGAATTATAGTTACCTTCTAGCTTGGCCACTGAAGTTGGTTCGAATCTTCTCTTTAGCACGATCCATCTCTTCATAAATATAACCCATGGCTGCCTTTTCTTCCGAGTCTACCATGCGCAACACTTTAACAAGTGGGAAAGCACCCCTCAAACAGTTCAAAACATCCTTCCAAAAAAACTTGCTTAAAACATAATTTTGCACGATCTTTCCATCTTTACTCTTAGCAAGTTTACTAGTCTTCCACTCGTTTGACTTGAACAAATCAATAAGTTGATTTTGATGTTCATTCAAACACCCCAATGTCAAATAAGAGGTAGCAAAACGTGTCATTGCCGGTCGAATCAAATCAACATCATTAGTAAACTTATGCAACAAAGATATGAGACTTGTTCTTCCATAAATATAAGTGGTGATCTTTTTGGCCTTAGAAATTGCATCTGTATGGAGAGGGATCTTCTTCTCAAAATCCTCCAACATCAAGTCAATACAATGAGCAGCACATGGTGTCCAATACAAATGTGGCCTCTTCTCCATCAACAACTCACCAGCTGCCTTATAATTTGCTGCATTGTCCGTAACTACCTGGACAACATTTTCTTCTCCAATCTCTTCAACAACATCATCAATCATCTTAAAAATTTTATCAGCAATTTTGGTAATGTCAGATGCATCAATAGACTTTAAAAAAAAAAGTTCCCTTTGGACTATGTACCAAAAAATTCAATATAGTTCTTCTCCTCCTATCAGTCCAACCATCAGTCATAATTGTGGAACCACATTTCTCCCAAACAGCTCTATGTGCTGCCAAATCCTTACTAATTTCACCATAAAAATAATTCAAATATTTAACTCTAATCTCATGATAAGAGGGTGGCTTAAATCCTATACCATTCTTTGCAACATATTCAAACATCTTAAAATATTCATCAGACCTGGCAACATTAAATGGAATAACATTATTGTAAAAAAAAAGAGCAATAGCCTTACAAGCATCTTCCTTGTCTTCCTTTTTCCACACACCATTGATTGTGCTTTGTTTCATTATAGTGACTCCTCTTTTAAACATGTTCTTAGGTGCTATCTCTGTTGGAACAAAGGGTGTTTCACAATTATACCACTTAAGTTTTGATGATAACAAGGTATTAAAAATTATCAATTGGATATGCTAAAAGTTTATTCAAGTGTACAGGACCATTAACAAAGATTTATTTACAAGAGGTTCTGACTGAATGAATTAAAGAGCAAAGGAAATTAAGACTGAAGCTTGAAGAACATCTGAATGATAGCGCTCCTGGAAAGTCAAAAGCAGAGTGCGTCTGAAGAAAGAGCTCCTGAAGATGACGTCATCAGAAGCCAATTTTTCAGAGGCAGACTCATCAGAAGCAAATGTTTTTTAGAGGCAAATTCATCAGAAGCAAAGATTCTTCAGACACTGGAGAGCGTTGACAAAGTACAATGTACGAAAAGTACAACCACTATGCCTACGCCTGTCCCTGCAACCACCAACTCTGCATAGTATCCGCTATACACGACAAGGATAACAGCAACTAATGCAGAGACTTTTACATATTTGGTGGAATGGATTTGAATTTGATTTCATTGTACAAGCCTCAAATCAAGCAAAGGATCAAGGTGTCAAATCAGCTTCGGTAAAGAAAAAGTGATGAGCTAGAAGTTCCCAACGTCTCTCAAATTCTCAATAAATAGGGATGAAGACTTGAAGAACGATATACACACATATACATATACGCGAACAAGGCTATTCTCTCATATCCAAAGTCGCAAACCTTGCTCATCAACAACTTAGATAATTCTTACAAAAGCTTACATTTTAGAATTTCTAAGTATCTAAGAAAAACAGAGTCTGTTCTGTTTCGTTTTGTTTTGTGAATACCTCTGATTGTATATCAAGTATTCGAAACTCTTTTCAATTCTCTGTAATTGTTTAGAAGTCTCTTGGAGTTGTCCTTGAGCATTGAAGTCTCTTTCTTGTGTGATTGAGCAAAGGAAGTCTCTTACTTGTGTGTTTGAGCAACTTGTAATTTGATATTACATTTTAGTGGAATCTCCTTGGAAGTGCAAGGGGGATAGGACTACTTCCGGTTTGTGGAAGGAACCTATATAAATTGCTTGTGTCTTCTTCCTTTTCTTGCTCTCTTATTCTTATTCGCTGCATACTCAAACTCTGAACTCTGTTCAGACTCTGATCTCTTTCAAACTCTGATTCTGAGAACAGTGCTTTTTCGAAAGAAAGAAACGGTTTTTGAAAACACAATTCAACCCCCCCCCCCCCCCCCCCCCCCCCTCTTGTGTTTTTCCCACCTTCAGTTGGTATCAGAGCTTCGGCTCTGTAGTTAGCACTTAACCGTGTTACAGTAAACGATCGGTGAAAAACATGTCTGGGGATGAAGCTTCTGCATCTGCATCTGGTCCCGGTTCTGGTTCTGGAGCTAATATAAACTATGACTACGGCAACAACAACAAAAGTGAAAGATCCTCCAATCACAACAAACCTCCTATGTTTAATGGTGATCCTGAAATGTTCTCTTGGTGGAAGACCAAGATGTATAGTCACATCATGGGAATGGATGAAGAGTTGTGGGATGTTCTTGAAGATGTTGTTGGTGATCTGAGGTTAGATGAAGAAGGTGCTGCTCTTGATAGGAAAGCTCACACTCCTGAGCAGAAAAAGCTTTATAAGAAACATCATACGATCAGAGGCATTCTTGTGGCTGCCTTGCCTCATAAAGAGTACTTAAAGATGAGTGACAAATCAACAACAAAGGCTATGTTCACCTCATTGTGCTCACTTTATGAGGGTAACAAGAAAGTCAGAGAGGCCAAGGCTACTATGCTTGTTCATCAGTATGAGTTGTTCAGAATGAAGGAGGATGAAAACATTGAGACCATGTACTCAAGGTTTCAGACTCTTGTTTCTGGACTTCAGATTCTGAAGAAAAGCTACGTAACGTCTGATCATGTGAACAAGATTCTGAGAAGTTTACCTGCAAAGTGGAGACCGAAAGTGAGCGCCATTGAGGAAGCTAAAGATTTAAACACTTTGAGTGTTGAAGATCTCATAAGCTCCTTGAAATGTCATGAGATAGGTCTTAACGAGCATGAACCTGTCAAGAAGCCCAAGTCCATTGCACTAAAGTCCAGAGGCAAGTCAAGTAAGGCTCTGAAGGCTTTGGAGTCTGAAGAAGAATCTACATATGAAGATTCTGATGAAGACTCTGAGATTGTTCAAGAGATGGCTATGCTCACCAACAGATTACAATACCTCGCGAAGAAGAACAAGAAGTTTATGAACAGAGGCAGTAGTCACAAAAGCTCAAGAAAGGAAGATCAGAAAGGTTGCTTTAACTGCAAGAAGGTTGGACACTTCATTGCTGAATGTCCAGACTTGCAGAAAGAGAAATCCAAAGAAAAATCAAAGAAAGCATTTTTCAAGTCTAACAAATTCAAGAAGCAATTCAAGAAGAGCTTGAGGCAACTTGGGAAGATCTGGGTAATGAGTCTGAGTCTGACAAAGATGATGCTGAAGATGAAGCTAAAATAGCTCTAGCTTTGGTAGCTACTGCTAATAATGAAGAAGAATCATCTGATGCTGAGTCAAGTACAGATTCTGAAACTGAAACTGAGGTATATTCTAAACTCACTAGATCTGAATTAATTGATTCTCTCAAAGAACTTCTTTGTCATTATGAAAACCAATCCACTGAGTTGAGGAGAGTTAAACAATGATACATTAAGCTGCTAAAACTCCATGAATCAACTAAGACGGAAATGGATGCTTTAAAACAAGAGAACAATGATTTGAAAACAATGACTAAGAAGGGTGATAATAAAACCTTGTCTGAGCAGGATGCTGCTCTTCAAGAGTTTATTAACACAGGAATTGATAGAACCAAAGTTGCATCCATGATTTATAGCATAAATCAGAACAACAAAAAGGGAATTGGTTTCACAGGAGGAAACTCTAGTGAAGTAATTCTGAAACCTTGTTCTGATAACATCAAAGAGGGTCTGAAAACTCATTTTGTGTCTGAATCTGAAAAAGCTTCTCATTCAGAATCTAAGCCTTTAAATTCAAAGGAGTTGACTAAGTCAAAACCTAAGAATCAGAAGACGAAGGTCATGAATGACTCTAAATCTAAAGCTCCAACGTTACAGATTCTGAAAAGATCAGAACCTATCAAACAGGTTCTGAAGAAAACAGAGTCTGAAACTCAAAAGCCTAGATTTCAGAGGAAGGAGGCTATTTTTACTAAGTCACATGCTAAGACTAAAGGTTCTGAACCCAAAGTCTGGAAGAAGACTGATAAAGAAAAATTCAGACAAAGAACACAAAAGAGATTCAGAACTTCTAGGACTAACCCAAGAGGACCCATGAAAGTATGGGTACCTAAGACACAAATTGTTGATGCTGCAGATATGTCTAAAAGGAAATATAATGCAGAAGTCCTGGTATCTGGACAGTGGCTGCTCGCGACATATGACGGGAGAAAAGTCTATGTTCCTAACCCTGACCATGAAAGAGGGAGGAACTGTGGGATTTGGAGGAAACCAAACTGGCAAAATCATTGGTACTGGAACAATTGGTAATTCCTCAGTCTCAATCAATAATGTGTGGTTTGTAGATGGACTAATGCATAACCTACTTAGCATAAGTCAATTTTGTGATAGTGGTTATGACGTCTTGTTTAATAAGAACAACTGCACAGTAATCAACACCGTTGACCAATCTGTAGTTTTTATGGGAAAGAGAAAGAACAATGTCTACAAGATCAATTTTTCAGAACTGACTGATCAAAAGGTATTTTGTCTTCTGTCAATGAGTGATAAGAAATGGTTGTGGCACAGAAGGTTGGGACATGCTAACTGGAGATTAATCTCTAAGCTTAGCAAGTCACAACTTGTCAGAGGCTTACCAGACATTGATTATCATTCAGATGCACTTTGTGGTGCATGTCAGAAGGGAAAAATTGTTAAAACTTCTTTCAAATCAAAAGACATTGTTTCTACTTCCAGACCCTTGGAACTACTTCATATTGACCTATTTGGACCAGTCAGTACTGCGTCCCTATATGGAAGCAAATATGGCTTGGTTATAGTTGATGATTACAGTAGATGGAGTTGGGTTAAGTTTCTCAGATCTAAAGATGATTCATATGATGTGTTTACAAGATTCTGTATTCAAGTCCAATCTGAAAAGGAACTAAAAATTCTAAAAGTCAGAAGTGATCATGGGGGAGAATTTGAAAATGAGCCATATGAGATATTTTGTGAAAAAATTGGTATTATCCATGAATTCTCTTCTCCTAGAACTCCACAGCAAAATGGGGTTGTAGAGAGAAAGAATAGGTCTCTACAAGAAATGGCAAGAACCATGATTCACGAAAACAATCTGGCAAAACATTTTTGGGCAGAAGCAGTAAACACAGCATGTTATGTTCAGAACCGGATCTATATCAGACCCATACTGAACAAAACAGCATATGAACTCTTTAGGCAGGAAACCTAACATTTCTTACTTTCATCAGTTCGGATGTACATGTTACATTTTGAACAATAAAGTCTATCTGAAGAAATTTGATGCAAAGGCTCAAAAGGGAATCTTTCTAGGTTACTCTGAGAGGTCTAAGGCATACAGACTGTATAACTTGGAAACACTCTGTGTTGAAGAGTCTATGCATGTCAAGTTTGATGACAAAGAGCCTGGAAGTGAAATTCCAGAGCAGAATGACAGTATTGCAGGTTCAAAAGAGTCTGATGATTATTCAGAACCTGATCATACTTCAGAGTCGAATAATACTTCAGAAGCTGTGACAGCTCCTGATGTCCCAATTGCTGAAGCTTCTGAAGAAGATCAAGATGATTCACAACAAGTTATCCAATCCAAAAATTCATTCAAGTACAAGTCTTCTCATCCTGAGGATCAGATCATTGGTAGCAAAGAAAGTCCCAGAAGAACTAGATCTCATTTCAGACCTGAAGAGTCTGCCCTGGGTCTGCTGTCCATGATAGAACCTACAACAATTGATGAAGCACTAGCTGATGATGGATGGATCTTAGCAATGCAAGATGAGCTTAATCAATTTAAAAGGAATGACGTATGGGATCTTGTACCTAAGCCTGAACACAAAAACATTATTGGAACTAAATGGGTGTTTAGGAACAAGCTGGATGAACAGGGAGAAGTAATCAGAAACAAAGCCAGACTTGTTTCTCAAGGATACAACCAACAAGAGGGCATTGATTACACTGAAACTTTTGCTCCAGTTGCAAGATTGGAAGCAATCAGGTTACTTCTCTCCTACGCAGTAAATCACAACATAACCTTGTATCAAATGGACGTTAAAAGCGCATTTCTCAATGGAGTCGTCTCTGAAGAAGTGTTTGTAAAACAACCACCTGGTTTTGAGGATTTAAAACATCCTGACCACGTTTATAAGCTAAAGAAATCTCTGTACGGTCTGAAACAAGCTCCCAGAGCCTGATATGACAGACTGAGCAATTTCTTGCTTAAAAATGATTTTAAAAGAGGACAGGTTGACACAACACTTTTCAAAAAGACACTTGAGAAAGATATTCTGATTGTACAAATTTATGTTGATGATATTATTTTTGGTTCAACTAATAGATCTCTTTGCAAGGAATTTTCTAAGATGATGCAGGAGGAATTTGAAATGAGCATGATGGGAGAACTGAAGTTCTTTCTAGGAATTCAGATCAACCAGTGCAAAGAAGGAGTATATGTTCATCAGTCTAAATATACCAAAGAGCTTCTGAAAAAGTTTAATCTTGAAGACTGCAAGGAAATGAACACTCCAATGCATCCTACCTGCACTCTGAACAAAGAAGATCAAGGAGCCACAGTTGATCAAAAGCTGTATCGAGGTATGATTGGTTCTCTGTTGTATCTCACTGCATCTAGACTTGATATTTTGTTCAGTGTCTGCTTGTGTGCAAGGTTTCAATCAGATCCTAGAGAATCACATTTAACTGCTGTTAAAAGAATCTTTAGATATTTGAGAGGAACAACTAATCTTGGACTTCTATATAAGAAATCTTCAGATTATAAGCTAGTTGGATTCTGCGATGCTGACTATGCTGGTGACAGGATTGAAAGAAAATCAACCAGTGGAAACTGTCAGTTTCTTGGTGAGAATCTGATATCCTGGGCCAGTAAGAGACAAGCAACTATTGCTCTGTCAACAGCAGAAGCAGAATACATCTCAGCTGCTAGTTGTTGCACACAACTGCTTTGGATGAAACATCAGTTAGAAGACTACCAAATAACTGAAAACTGTATTCCAATTTATTGTGATAACACAGTTGCTATTTGTTTGTCTAAAAATCCGATTCTTCATTCAAGAGCCAAACACATTGAAATCAAACATCATTTTATCAGAGACTATGTTCAAAAGGGAGTATTAGATATTCAATTCATTGATACTGATCATCAATGGGCTGATATCTTTACAAAACCCTTAACTGTTGAAAGATTCAATTTTATAAAGAAAAATTTGAACATGCATCTTGTCTCTGAGTAATGCTTGACTCTGAATGAAACACCAGACTCTGAAAATTATCAGACGCTGAAGAAGTCTCAGACTCTCCTGGGAGAATCTGAAAAGACTCAGCCTCTGAGACAATTCTCAGACTCTGGAAAGGAATCTTTTTGACTCTGATAGTACTGAGAAGTGGAAAAGGTTAAAGTTAATTTTTGTAGACCTTTGACACGTCTATCTGCATTGGGAAACAACATTTTTAGGGCAATGATGGTTAGTATCTGAACAAATATTCTTGCGCCCCTAAAAGTCATTAATGCGCGTGTTTGGCTGTCGTCTCTGAAATGTGAAAAGTTTTTTTTTTTAAAAATCACTATAAATACCAAACACACACTACTCACTCACTTTCCTACACTTTCAAGTTTTAAGCAGTTTCGATTGAAAATCAATTTTCTTTCTCTTCTCTCAACTTAGAAACCCTAAACCCCCAAACTTCATCTTCTCAAATGGCTACTTCTACAAGCGGTTCAAGCATGCAATCAAACCATTCTATCAAACCGGTAACTGTGCCGATTCCAATCGATTCGTTGGTTGTTCAAATCGAATCGCCGGTGGACTTCTCTTCTCTGAAAAGGAACAAAGTAAACATGGACGCTCTAATTTCTGCTCAGAAGATGGCTGAGTATTTTCAGATGCTCAACGGACCAACTTATGTGAATCTGGTGAAAGAGTTCTGGATTAGGGCTGAAGTTTTTGATGTTGAATCGGCTAAGGCACAAGAAAGTGAAGCTGTGTCAAGAAACCCTTCTCTGAAAGGGAAATCAAGAAAGGAAATGAGTCTTGAACCTTTCCACGGTCTTGAAATCAAGTCTGCTGTGATGGGTATCCCAGTATCTATCACGGAAGGGGTGATTGCTAAGGCATGCAGGATGCCTCTGGAAGGAAGGTTCCAATGGAATGTTAGCAGGAAAGATGCTATGTTGGAGAGCTTTACAAATCTGCTGCTTAAGGGAAATCCTGCAACCAAGTTGGTTGAAATGGATATTGAGCACAGGGTGCTTCTGAAGATCATCAATGAGTGCTTCTTCTAGAAGGGAGGAAGTGCTGACCAACCGAATCTGGATCATAAACTGGTGCTGTATTTCTTGGCTGGATTTCAACCAATAAATCTCCCAAGATATCTAATGCATCATTTATGCTGGGCTATCAAGGAAGCCTATAAAGGAAAAAGAAAGCAAGTCCATTGTGGAAGACTTCTCTCTGAAATCTTCTACCAAGGCGGTGTACTGAAGACTCTGGACACATTTAACCTTGTGTCAGACAGAGTGTTGGGTATCACCACTGGAAGGATGATCAATGGCACGTCTCTTCACAACATGAAGGCCATTCAGATAATCCTTACTGATTCAAAGGATTTGAAGGAATCTGAAGCCCCATCCCAATTTATCAGAGATTTTCCTTCTATTCTCAAGGAAAATCATCCTGGAGCATTGTCTGCTTATCTAGCAGCTTTTGCTAAGGAGTCTGAAGAGGCCCAAAGGAAATCTGAAGTTGCTTAGGCCAAGAAGCAGAAGGCTGCTAAATCTGAAGAAACTGACTCTGGAGTTGTGGCTGCTCCAAAAAGGAAAAGAGGAAAGGCTGACTCCAATATTGAGGAAAGATATCAACGAGCCATGGAAGAAAAAGAAGCTGGATTTACTGAAGTTGTTAGACCACTCAAGAGGCTAGCAACAGGGGAGATTGTGATGCCTATGTATGAAGCAACTCTTGAAGAGAAGAAAAGGAATGAAGAATACTATCAGAATCTCAAGAATGAGAAGAAGCGGCTGAAAGCTCAGTGCCGAATTGACAGAGACAGGACTCTGGCTGCTATAGGCATTGAACATGATGAAGATCAACACCTCATTGAGAAGGTTATTGAGGTTCAGTCGTTGGCCAGGAAGCTGGAAGAAGATGCTGTGAAGAAAGCCCAGAAGGTTTTGAAAGAGACACCAGGAACTTCAGTAGCTGATACTTCAGATGTTGTTCCTCAAGTGGCTGTTTCAGAAGCTGCTGGATCTCCACCAGTAATCCGGACAAGTGTTTCTCTCCCAGACAAATCAGTCACAGGGATTACATCAGAAGCTGTTACATCAGAAGCTGCTGCTTCAGAGGCTGCTGTCTCAGAAGCCCCCAAAACTTCTAAGGTAACTCAGAGTTCAGTTTCCCCTACTTCTCCTTCATCTTCATCTTCTACAGACTCTGACTTAGACAGCACACCTCTAAGTCAGAAATACAACCTAACCAAACCCGTTCCAAAATCCAAACGAACCCAAAGAATTAAAACAACAACTACAAAATCCAAACTATCTCCAAAAGCCAAACCTTTCAAAGATGCTCCCTTTGATGTCTATAAATCAATAGGAGAGCTATCTGAGCATAGAGTAGGTGTTTGCAACAAACTACCTACTACCCACCCTTTCCAACCACCTGTTATCAAACCATTAAACATGCTACCTCCTGATGCTCCCATTCCATCCTCCTCAAACCAAGGAAGTCCAAAAGTTGTTGATTTGACAGCTACTGCTGAAGAGCAAGTAGTTACTGAAAATCTAACAACTTCTAAACAACCTATCTCAGACCCACCTACAAACAAACAACAACAAACAACCTCTTCACCACAAAACAAAACCTCTGAACAGGATGACTTATCTAATCTAGAAATCCATTATTCAGGAGAACTTCCTGAATACCAACAACAAAAGACCACTGACAACCCACCTCAATCTAACCAAACTCAAGAACAGACTATTCTAGAATCTGTTATGGAGACAATGGCTACAGAGTCTGTCCCAGTGACAGAGTCTGAACCCACTGTGTCTGTCTCACATTCTGAACCAACACAAAACCATACTTCTGATTCTGACCAACCCTCATCCTCCTCACCAATTCAAATCTCTGACCAACCACCCACAAACATACTGGATTCTAAATACCTGGAAGAGCGTCTGGTGGAAATTAATGACGAGATGCAAAATTTGGTGCTTCTGAGGAACACTCCATTTCTACCATTCGTTTATCAAGACAGCTGGTCTAATCTCACGAACAGGGCATTGAATTTCATTGATGGTGTTGCCCAGAAGTGTTGTCGTGTTCAAGCTCTCGCTATGAAACGTCGTTTGCAAGAATCACACTATTCTCATCAACTCCAAAGCAAGCCTCTGTATCTGGCTAATGCTCCATTCTACGCTGACTCTGAGTATGTAACAAGAGATTCCAAGGTGTTCAAAATGCTGAAGCAAAAGGTGCTGAAGCAGCAAGAGGAATCTAAGGCTAGGGAAGCCTACCTTCTTCAGAGGCAGTTGGCTCTGGAAGAAACTGTTAGGAAGCAGTCTGAAGACATTCAGCGTCTGATGGCTCTTATCCAACAGCAACAACCCCAACTCAACCCTTAGTTGCACACCTTGTTTTGTCTTTTTGTTATATATATTCTAATTGTCTGCTTCTGATCTCTCTGTACTTGCTTGACTCTGTTTTATATACAAGTTCTCTTTCCTTTATTTCTGTTTGTATCTTGCATTTACTTCTTCTTAACTGTTCTTTTTAATTGATGACAAAAGGGGGAGTAATAGAAAGTATTTAAGTATTTAACAGAATCTGAGCCCAAGAATAAAATAAAACTTAACAAATTTTATTTGAGAACCCAATTTTATCTCATCTGCATTTTATGAAAGTTTTGTTAGCTTAAAAATGAACTTAATTAACCTGGATAAGACTTAGGGGGAGCTTACAAACCTCACCTTAAAGAATATCAGACTCAGGGGGAGTCAGAGCTTACAAACCTCAGAACCCCTTAAAGTCAACTTGTTAATTAAGTTAACAACAATTGATCTTTTTAAATACTTATGTTTGTCATCATCAAAAAGGGGGAGATTGTTGGAACAAAGGGTGTTTCACAATTATACCACTTAAGTTTTGATGATAACAAGGTATTAAAAATTATCAATTGGATATGCTAAAAGTTTATTCAAGTGTACAGGACCATTAACAAAGATTTATTTACAAGAGGTTTTGACTAAATGAATTAAAGAGCAAAGGAAATTAAGACTGAAGCTTGAAGAACATCTGAATGATAGCGCTCCTGGAAAGTCAAAAGCAGAGTGCGTCTGAAGAAAGAGCTCCTGAAGATGACGTCATCAGAAGCCAGTTTTTCAGAGGCAGACTCATCAGAAGCAAATGTTTTTCAGAGGAAAATTCATCAGAAGCAAAGATTCTTCAGACACTGGAGAGCGTTGACAAAGTACAATGTACGAAAAGTACAACCACTATGCCTACGCCTGTCCCTGCAACCACCAACTCTGCACAGTATCCGCTATACACGACAAGGATAACAGCAACTAATGCAAAGACTTTTCCATATTTGGTGGAATGGATTTGAATTTGATTTCATTGTACAAGCCTCAAATCAAGCAAAGGATCAAGGTGTCAAATCAGCTTCGGTAAAGAAAAAGTGATGAGCTGGAAGTTCCCAACGTCTCTCAAATTCTCTATAAATAGGGATGAAGACTTGAAGAACGATATACACACATATACATATACGCGAACAAGGTTATTCTCTCATATCCAAAGTCGCAAACCATGCTCATCAACAACTTAGATAATTCTTACAAAAGCTTACATTTTAGAATTTCTAAGTATCTAAGAAAAACAGAGTCTGTTCTGTTTCGTTTTGTTTTGTGAATACATCTGATTGTATATCAAGTATTCGAAACTCTTTTCAATTCTCTGTAATTGTTTAGAAGTCTCTTGGAGTTGTCCTTGAGCATTGAAGTCTCTTTCTTGTGTGATTGAGCAAAGGAAGTCTCTTACTTGTGTCTTTGAGCAACTTGTAATTTGATATTACATTTTAGTGGAACTCTCCTTGGAAGTGCAAGGGGGACAGGACTACTTCCGGTTTGTGGAAGGAACCTGTATAAATTGCTTGTGTCTTCTTCCTTTTCTTGGTCTCTTATTCTTATCCGCTGCATACTCAAACTCTGAACTCTGTTCAGACTCTGATCTCTTTCAGACTCTGATTCTGCGAACAGTGCTTTTTCGAAAGAAAGAAACGGTTTTTGAAAACACAATTCAACCCCCCCCCCCCCCCCCCCCCTTCTTGTGTTTTTCCCACCTTCAATCTCCCCTGAACTTTTTCTTTTTCCCCTCCCACCATCAACAATCTCAAGATCAGCATCGTCTTTGTCACCATCAGCAGCATCGACAACTATCAAATTAGCTTTTTCTAGCAGCTTCTTTTGTAACTTACCAACCTTATCTTGCATAACTTTCTTAACATCCGGAGGAACCGACGGACAACTCGCAACATCTCTACTCGTTCCAGCCAAATGATGCTTAACCCTATAAGCACTTCCTGTAAAAGTAAGCTGACAGAACTTACATTGCACCCTTCTTGATCCTGTTTCAATAGAAACAACATACTCCCATGCTGGACCAGTTTTATTTCCTTTTGCATTTTTTGCCCTAACCCTAGCAGCAGCTGATGAAGAAGCTACTGGAGCTGAAGAAGCAACTGAGGAAGTTTCATTGACATTACTGGAATTTGCTGCCTTTCCCTTTTGCATTTGCTGCCTTTCCCTTTATTGGGGTCCCGCCCCGGTACCGATTCCAGAACTGGCTTAGTGACTTTTACCTGAACAGCTGATGGGAGAACTCTTCCACTTCTTAAAATTTTACTACCCTCGGCAATGTTGTCCACAGATGCCGTGGGTGACTGAGATACTTCTTTGCTGGTCCCATAGTCATACGGAACGACTTGTTGAGAGGAGTACGGTTTTGGCACATAGATCACTAAAGGAGTGCCAACTGGTTTGCAGGGTGCTTCCGGACACCTTTGAGTTTTAAATACTGGAGTAATCACACAAACACTTTTGTCTTCCCTTTCTACAACAAGTATTTGTGCATCCATCAACATTTGTATATCTCTTCGGACCAGGAGACATCCGTGGGGGTTTGCAGAGCATTCATTGCAAGCAGCATGATCATGATTGAAAAGAGCAGCTTCACACATCTTGACATGTATTGGTACCAACGGAGTTTTGACATCCTGTACCCTACGAATGCGACCATTTCCTTGATACCCTTCCACCATATTAACAGTAGGCCCATGGGGAGGTAGAGGGTTATGTTGGGCATTTGGGGGGTTATTAGTGAAGGATAAATCACCGCTCTCAATCAATTTCTGAACAACGTCCTTGAAAGAATAACAGTTCTCAATGTCATGACCTGGAGCTCCTTGGTGGAAGTCACAGGTGCGGTTAGCGCGATACCAGTTGGGTATGTGATTTGGCATGCGAGGTGGTGGCTTAGTTTGTGCCAACCCTTTTGCAAGCACAGAGGGTAGCAAGTCTCTATATGACATGGGTATGAGAGGAAAATAAACTCGGCGAGGGCGATTTGGTTGTTAAGGGGTTTGAGGGCGAGGTTGATGTGGTCGAGGTTGTTGTGGGTAATAGGGTTGTTGGAAGAACTGTTGTGGATTTTGTGGGTAAGGTTGTTGGTATAATGGTGGGTAATATGGAGGTGGTCTTTGTGGCTGGTAATTTGGCATTTGTGGAGCTTCTTCATCAATAAGCTGACAGAACTTACATTGCACCCTTCTTGATCCTGTTTCAATAGAAACAACATACTCCCATGCTGGATCAGTTTTATTTCCTTTTGCATTTTTTGCCCTAACCCTAGCAGCAGCTGATGAAGAAGCAACTGAGGAAGTTTCATTGACATTACTGGATGAAGTCATTACAAAGGTATGGAGAGAAAACGAAAACAGAGTCTGGGTATGAGAGAAAATGAAAACAGAGTATGGGTATGGAGAGAAAACACGAAAACAAAGTATTAGGTGAGGGTAGAGAGAGAGAACGACGGAAAACACGTTTAAGTGAGGGTAGAGAGAGAACAACGGCAACAAATTCGCCGGAAAAGAGAAGTGGCCGCCGTTCTGTGCATTGAGTTCGCGTTTAGGGTTTGGCCATTTGGATGAGGAAGAAACACGAATGAAATTTTCTGGGTTTTTTCTTTTAACAAAAACCGGGTTATATTTTGACTTGACCCGGTTCATTAAGCCCAATTCACTTAAGCCAAGCCCAACACGTTTTAAACTTACGTTCCTGTATCAGGAACTCGTTCCTGACTGTGAAAGTGCACAAAACGAACCCAGGTAAGAACGAGGCACGTTTGTGTGTGGGAAGCACGTAGGAACGGACGATCCTACGTGCTGGGACTCGTTCTTGTCTACCTTGGTTGAATATATATGTGGCCTTGTTGAATTCTTTAACCAGGAAATACCCATCCTTTAAAGAAGTATAAGTAACAACATCAGGTTTCACTCCTTGTTTTATCATAACAGCTATCACGTTTCTAGCTTTTTTCACCTCTCCTTCTTTACATAAACCATCAACCAATGTATTAAAAGTATAAACATCCGAGGTGATGTTTTTCAACGTCATTTCATTTAACAAACCAACTGCTTCTTTGAATTGACCCACAATACAAAAACCATATATTAGAGCATTATACGTGAAAACATCAGGAAAAATTCCCAGGAAAAATTCTCTTGACAACCATTTCAGAATACAAATTATACGCATCAGTTAAAAGTTTATCTTTACAGAGACAATTAATGATCATGGTGTTACAGATTTAAAAAAAAAAATCAGAATCTAAAAACAGCTTCTTAAAAGATAGATTTTTTTTTAGAGGAGAGAGAAAATATGATTTAAAATATTGAACTAATTTTGTAACAAAAAATCCCTTTTATATAGTTGTATCCAAACAAACTAGATTATTTGTTTAAACAAACACAAAATAGATTCTGATTTTTCACAAAATCTCTAAAATATAATCTCTAAATTATTTTATGCCAAAATCACTTTTATTTTAATCCGTAACAAACGGGCCTAATTTGGAGAAGTTTTAAATTATTTTGTCCAAGTTAAGTTTAGAGAATTTCATATGACACCTAAAAGGTAGGAATTTCAAATTTATCCCTTCTTATTATTTTTTCAAATTTTCCAAGTTGGTCCCCATATCGTTCATAAAATACAAAACATTGCAAATTTTCCCCTATTTTTAAAAAAAATTACATATTGACCCCTCAAAATTTTCAAAAATTCCAAATTCACCAAATTCATGAATTGCCTAGATTTTCACTTCAAAGAGAAATCCTAGAAGTGGGAGAAGGAAGAACATGACATATTGATATTACACTTAAATAAAAAGCAAGTCATGTCTGGTTGGCCAAACCAATTTTTTGTGAAAGTGACTCAAAATTGGAGAAATTGAAGTTTGCTGAAGCTGTCAAAATCGGAGCACGATTTTCTGGAGCAGAATTGACACTTTCATTCGTAAAACATCGGAGCACGATCTGGAAAAATGTTTGAAATGTTTGAAATACTCGTATTTATATTTCTAGAAGCCTCATATAAAACATTTTAGGAGTTTTTACAAATTTCATCCTAACATTTGTAAGCAAGGGCCAATAACACTAGTGGAATACACATCAACATTCAACATCCATTTTTCAAATATCATGACTAACAATGTGTAAGTAAGTTTTGAAAAATATTGGCTGAAAACCAAGCATCGTAGGAATACATAGAAAATATAACACTTTTTATGTCTTCCATAGAAACGAACATAAGGAGGTGGTTTTGCAAATAGTCGCAATTGAAGGAATAATGTGCAGTCGTAAACTATTACGATTACAATGATCATTAGATTGAAAGAATTTCCCTTTTCATGATACTAGCTTCTGTACACCAATTGTTGTTCCCCATAATGCCATAAATTTTAGGTAAATTCAAATTCTTTTAGGTAAATTTCATTGTTTGGATGATTAAGAGCCCGTTTATTATAGATTTTTTAAGAAAAAAAATCATTTTTTTTAAACAAATAATCACTTTTAAGAGTTTTGCATCCGTTTGTTACAGATTTTAAAAAAAATCATAATCTAAAAAAATAATCTAAAAACAGCTTCTCAAAAGATAGATTTTTTTTAGAGGAGATAGAAAATATGATTTAAAATATTGAAATAATATTGTAACAAAAAATCTCTTTTATATAGTTGTATCCAAACAAACTAGATTATTTGTTTAAAAATGGTGATTTTTGTTAAGGTAAACAAACACAAAATAGATTCTGATTTTTCACAAAATCTCTAAAATATAATCTCTAAATTATTTTATGTCAAAATCACTTTTATTTTAATCCGTAACAAACGGGCCTAATTTGGAGAAGTTTTAAATTATTTTGTCCAAGCTGAGTTTAGAGAATTTCAAATGACACCTAAAAGGTAGGAATTTCAAATTTATTCCTTCTTATTATTTTTTCGAATTTTCCAAGTTGGTCCCCATATCGTTCATAATATACAAAACATTGCAAATTACCCCCTATTTTTTTAAAAAAAAATTACATATTGACCCCTCAAAATTTTCAAAAATTCCAAATTCACCAAATTCATGAATTGCCTAGATTTTCACTTCAAAGAGAAATCCTAGAAGTGGGAGAAGGAACAACATGACATATTGATATTACACTTAAATAAAAAGCAAGTCATGTTTGGTTGGCCAAACCAATTGAGGTGAAGCATGATGATACTAATAGGAAAGATGAAAGCATATTCAAAATTGAGGCTAGCTATCAAAGGAATCAGAAATGGAAGGAACAGTGTATATAAGACAGTTTCTTTGATAAGATTGTAAGAGACCCCACAAACAAGTTCCTACTTGATCTGCCAAAATGAAAATGATCAAAGGAATTAATACTGATTATGTAGTAACATCAGCTTTTGTCTTTGAGAAGGACCTGAAAGGGGTTCTCAAGAATGGTTCTTGTAGAGCAAATGCTAGAGAGGATTATAATGCCTTAGAAGCACAAAGTACTTCAGGTTGAGCATGATTGAAGAATCACTCCAAAGGAAAATGGAGCTAGAAAAAATAATTCTCTCATCAATTATACGCGGTTCTGCCACTTTTGACATGAGCTACATGTTTAATGATTAACCTGCAAAAGTTCACAACATGTTTACTATATGTATTATTTTTATTTGAAAGATTTTTGTTATAAACTTTTTGAAAGAAACATAATTAATCATATTGAAATTTGATTTTGTAAAAAGTAATATTTAAAACCTGCTCACTCCCTTCATTATTTTGAATTTGACTAAATAAAACTTCAGTAAACTTCTTAAGTGAAAAATAAAAACTTTAGTCAACTTCAGCATGGTCATATACTCAAAAACAAAGTAGTTTAAATTCTCTTAGGATACAAGCTCAAAAACATCATTGATTTTCTTAATTGCAAGATTTATTTTTTATCAGTATGAGTGTCAATGGAAGAAATAACACCATAACATCCTTTTCCAACCACTTTTTGGTTATTGTATCAACTTGTGTCTTCATTCACAGCAAAAAAAAAAAAAAAAAAACTGTCCCTAGACACCTTTTTTGATAACAAGAAATGCTTATGTAGAAAGAGGCAAGTAACAACTTATTTTGAACAATTCAGTTTCCTAATTATGTTTATCAGTTTCTAACATATTGCAATCTAAAAACAACAGATCAATTGTCTCAAGCAGGGAAATTTCAAGTAACATAGCCAGCTATATGTCATAAGTAAAGAACTGATATTTTGCCACCACAGTTATAGTAAAATAATGACGTTGACTAAGTGAGCATATCAAATAAATGCATTCATCAGGCTCATCAAAAATAATATGCATGGCTGCTGCACCTTATGAATTGTCTAATTTGAAGAAAATGTATTTTCTATTCAATATATATGAAAGAAGTAGAAAACTGCATCCAACCATTCTCTGCATTATGCATATACATTCTTTGAAAATATCATATCTAGAATTCTATGTCAGTTGAATGAACAACAAAAAAGACTCATCTAAATGGGACATAAAACACAAGTAATGATATTTTTTTATTGAAAACATTAATCAATGTCTTGCAATCTCATGACCAAACAACCCGTAACCCTTCTTCAGCATACTGATCCCACATGATAAAACAATCAAGTGGAACTTTTTTAATACAAGTAAAAACAATACACCAGACAATTTGAGCTTCATTGACTGAAATAGAAATGATAGTCTGTGATAAGTGTAAAATCAAGGATGGAGTTTGTGAATTGCAGCCCAAAACACAAATCAGGTCTAAATTCAAAACCATATCATAGATGGAATAGAACAGTAACAAACGATAAAACATCAAATTTCTATCTCAAACCTTATGATTTGATGTATTGGTTCGTTACTCATCATCAAGCACATAAAAATTCTCAAAATTCAAGAGGGTACGAGGGATTCAGACCCTTCCCATCAACTCCCGTATTAGCTAAAATACTTCAATTGTAATTACATGCCCAAGTCGAAAACTGTAAATATCAGAACACATACCATCAAACAATTGCTTTAAGATACAACATGAGAGCACCAAGATAAATTAAGAAAGATAAGGCTTACCTGTTAACTAATGGCTTAATGCTACATCTTAGTTCTTATCCTCAAGAGGACTAAGCATCAACAGGGGTTTTACCAAAACTAAACCTAACATATGACAAAACTAAACAGAATGATAGACAAGCTGTCAAACAGAATCTGGATTTCAACTATTGGCAAGGCCAAAAATGCAAAGGAAAATCTATTCAAATGCAGAATTGATTATTATTAACAGACTTTGGATGCAAGATGTCAAGAAAAGAAAAAAAAGATCATCTGCTATTGTTGTCAAAATATCATTATGAACCTTACAACATCTGACTTATACCAAAAACTAAAGAAGCAGTTAGCCCGCTGCGAAGTCCACTTTCGTTTTTATGGGAGACAATAAAAGGAAATAAAGATCGGATGGTTGTATTCAGATTCCATACAATAAATTGTAACAAGAAAGCATCTCACCTAGTTTTACTTTTACAAAAGACCTTTAGCAATCATTTCACGAAGAAGTTTCACCGCCTCATCATTCATATCGCTCCCGAACAAAGCATGAATAAGAGTTTCGTAGGTGACAGCATTAGGGGTGCAACCATCGTCTTCCATTTTCGACAGTAATGACAATGCTTCATCAAACAAGCCCTCTTTACAAAGCCCATTAACCATCACAGTATACGTTCTAACATTTAAATGATAGCCCTTATTAAGAAGATCATGATAAATCTCTTGTGCATCCTTAAGTCTTCCATTTTTACATAGTCCATCAACAAGTATAGTGTATGTACACATATCTGGCTGAATTCCTTCGTCTTTCATCTTCGTTAACAACGCAATTGCCTTGTCAACCTGATGGATTTTGCACAAAGCATCCAATAAAGAATTGTAAGTGATCACATTAGCAGGTTGGCCTCTATTTTGCATCTCATCTATAAGATCCCAAACATTAGAGATTCTTCCCGATTTGCAAAGTCCATCAATAAGTGAACTGTATGTTACAGTATCAGGAGCCATGTTTTTTAAATGCATTTCTTTGAAAAGTTTCACAGCTTCATCCACCATTTTATTCTTACATAATCCGTTAATCATGACATTGTAGCTATTAACATTAGGAGACACTCCCCTTTGAGCCATAATGTTGAATACATACGTTGCTTTGTTGACTTCATTAACCAAGAAATACCCATCTATCACAGAACTATAAGTAACAACATTGGGTTCGACGCCTTGTTTTATCATAACAGCCAACACATTTCTAGCTTTTTTCACCTCTCCTTCCTTACATAAACCATCGACCAATGTAGTAAAAGTACGAACATTCGGGGTGATGTTTTTCAACGTCATTTGATTTAACAAACCAACTGCTTCTTTCATTTGACCCAAAATGGAAAAACCATACATTAGAGTACTGTAAGTGACGACATCAGGATAAATTTTCTTAACAATCATTTCAGAATATAAATCATAGGCATCACTAACAAGCTTATCTTTGCAGAGACCGTCAATGATTGTGTTGTACATGACAACATCAGGCTTAACCAACAATAACCCTTTAATCTTTCTAAGCAACTGCAGGGCAGCTTGTGTTTCTCCGGATTTACATAACCCGTTGATCAATGTCCCATAACTAACCTCGTTAAGATGAAATCCATTTGCTATAACGTTATCATGAAATTGTAGAGCTTTCCTAACATGACCATTAAGACAAAGACCTTTGATAATTGTAGTGAATGTTGCAGTATCAGCCTTATAACCTAACTTGATAATCTTACCGAATATAGAAAAAGCGAAATTGATTTGATTGACATGGCAGAAAGAATTAATCAATATGTTTAAAGTAACAATGTTAGGTTGAATTCCTTTGAGTTCCATTTGATGATAGAATGAAATAGCAGTGTTGAAATGATTCATCTTAACAAGAGAAGATAGAATTTTACCGAATTCGAAGATGGGTTGGGTAGGATTCTTCATATGAAGAATGCGATTGAAGGATGAAACAGCATCGTCGACATTGGGAATGAACGAAGGAAGAGGCTGAACGTGTAAACGACGAATTGGAAGAAACAAATTGGCAGTGGAGGCTGAACGTGTAAATGATGACGTCATCATATGAGTGAGTGAACGTGTAAACAACTCGACGGGCGGAATGAGCTTACTACTGATACAGAAGAAGCCTTCAAACATCAGTTTGAAATCACCGAAATACCCCTATTATAAAATTAAATTTACAAAATTCTTTTCCTCTTCATGTTCTACGTCTCCCATTCTCCTATCAATATTATATTGACCAAATACATTTTTAGGTACTTTAAGTTGGATAAGATTATCAGATTAATCCTTAAGTTTTAAATAGATCTTTTAAATATTAATTTGTTAGATCATTACTTTTTTAAAGATCTTATTTAAAACTTAAAAAAATTCAAATAGATATACGAAATTAACAACTTAAAAACTTATTTGAAATTTAAAAAACTTGAAGGACCAATATGCTATTTTTGTTCAAATTAAAAGGAAAAAAAAATGCATTTTGCCTGTTATATTATCTCCATGAAGCAATTTTTGTTACATTTCAAATGTAATGAAACTCTTGCTTTGATTTTCTTTTTCATTGGGGATTTTGGATTTGATCTCTTCAAATTAATGTTGATATTTTGTGTGAGTTTATCGGTTTGTACAAGTATATAACTGACTAATAATAATATCAGTTAGTTATTGAACAATCGAAGAATGGTGAATTATAAATATGAAGAGCAGTTGGAATTTGATTCAATTGTAAAAATGTGGATGTGAATGAATTAATTTTAGTCTTGCATCATGTTTTCAATTAAAATTCAAACTAGTCATCAACTCGATCAGTGTACATCCTTTGTGAATCCTTAAGTCTTCCAAACATCAGCAGGTTGGCCTCTATTATGCATCTCATCTATAAGATCCCAAACATCGGAGACTCTTTCCGATTTGCAAAGTCCATCAATAAGTGAACTATATGTTACAGTATCAGGAGACATGTTTTTTAAATGCATTTCTTTGAAAAGATTCACAACTTCATCCACCATTCTATTTTTACACAATCCATTAATCATGATATTGTAGCCGTGAACATCAAGAGCCACTCCCCTTGGAGCTATAGTGTTGAATACATGTTTGGCCTTGTTGACTTCTTTAACCAAGAAATACCCATCCATCAAAGAATTATAAGTAACAATATCATGTTTCACACGTTGTTTTATCATAACAGCCAACATGTTTCTAGCTTTTTTCACCTCTCCTTCCTTACATAAACCATCGACCAATGTATTAAAAGTACGAACATTCTTGGTGATGTTTTTCAACGACATTTCATTTAACAAATTAACTACTTCTTTCATTTGACCCAAAATGGAAAAACCATACATTACAGTATTGTAAGTGATGACATCAGGATGAATTTTGTTAACTATCATTTCAGAATATAAATCATAGGCATCACTAACAAGCTTATCTTTACAGAGACCGTCAATGATTGTGTTGTACATGACGACATCAGGCTTAACCAACAGCAACGCTTCAATCTTTCTAAGCAACGACAATACAGCTTTAGTTTCACCGGATTTACATAACCCGTTGATCAATGTCCCATAACTAACATGATTAAGATGAAATCCCTTTGCTATAACATCATCATATAAGTGAAATGCTTTCTTAACCTCGCCGTTAAGACAAAGACCTTTGATAAGTGTAGTCAACGTTACAGTATTAGGCTCATAACCTAGCTTAAGAATCTTACCGAATATAGAAAATGCAAAATTGATTTGATTCAGATGACAAAAAGAATTAATCAAGCTGTTTAAAGTCACAATGTTAGGTTGAATTCCTTTGAGTTCCATTTGATGAGAAAAGGATATAACAATGTGGAAATGAGTCGTTTTAACGATTGTGAATGAGTTTAGAGTAACGATTGTGAATGCCATTTCTAAACACTAACATTGTAAATGAGTTTTACATTCAGTTTCTTAAAGAATGGTGAATTTCATGGAATTTGTTTACCAAAAGAATGATTCATGATGATGCCAATATAATGAGTTCTAAAAGCTTTAATAAAAAAACTTGACAACTTCGATCTACTGATTTGGTAGATAGCTCTAAATTTTTTTTTTTTAAAACACAAGAGACTAAATAGTCACTTTGGTCGTGACTCTACACCTTCCTCGCCGTCATAAAGGTCTTGGATTAAATACAAATAATCTCTCAATGTGCACTTCTCTTATCGTTTATTGTTAACTGATGAAGTGATGTGCATTAGGTGTCACGGAGACTAACGTGAATAGAAAATTATCAGTTTGACTCTAAACCAAAATCAACATCTCAAAATTGAATCTCAAATCCCTAAATGTCATATTTAATCTCCAAATCCATAAATCTTAAACCCCTAAATCTCATCTCATCTGATTCTCTATTTTTGTTCAAAATCAATTTATTTTTTTGTTAATTTTCTGGATTATATTGAATTCTAATGTTTATAAGAAATCATTATATTTTAATCCTCAATTCCAAAAAGTATAATATTTCCATCATTCTATAACGTGAGTGCCCTGAAGCTAATTAGTATGTTTCCACATGTATGTTTGATAAATGTTTTGTAGTATAAAGTAAGTTATGGTTGAATGTAGTAATACTGACAATTCAAACAAGCTTCATGTCAGTTCCCTTTTATAGCCATCAATGAGTTGGACTAATGGGCCTACGTCTGATTATCCTAAGCCCATTAACTTGTGATCCAGAGCTTCCCATTGGTCATCTGTCTTCTGTACGGCCGCGCGTGGAGTGAGAGTGCAACTTGTCCGTACCAGGCGCGTGGGGTCGAGACGCGTTGCTCATCCATACCATTTACGTGGCCCTAAGTGAAGGCGTGCCGAGCTGGCTGGTCCGACTTGAACAATCAAACCAGAGTTGACTGAAGACGTGCCGAGCTGGCTGGTCCGACTTGAACAATCAAACCAGCGTTGACTGGAGACGTGCTGAGCTGGCTGGTCCGACTTGAACAATCAAACCAGCGTTGACTGGAGACGTGCTGAGCTGGCTGGTCCAGTTTAAACAATGAAAATGGAGTGATCTATCAATGCCAGTCCACAGTCCACCAAGCGTCAAGCCTATTAAGGCGCAGGCGTTTGTTCCCCGTTCGTTCCATATCAGTTCGGATCCGTACCAGTCCACAGTCCACCAAGCGTCAAGCCTGTTAAGGCGCAGGCGTTTGTTCCTCGTTCGTTCCATATCAGTCCGGATCCGTACCAGTCCACAGTCCACCAAGCGTCAAGCCTGTTAAGGCGCTGGCATTTGTTCCCCGTTCGTTCCATATCAGTCCGGATCCGTAGTCCACCAACCCACTTACTTTTGCATTTATTATACCTTATCATCTCATTGCAACCATATTATTAATGCTTCACCTCTTCTTTTTTTTTTTTATAAAGACAACGGGTCCCGCTCATTTTAACTCCTATAAATATGGGAGTTTTACTTCACAATTTTCACCATCACAATTTTCACCATCACAATTTTTACTCTTGAGATTCTATCAACTCCTTTGTAGTTCTCCCAGCTTGGCTCTTGGTGCAGCAGAGAGTGCTCCTACGCTACACAACTTACTTCTTCTTCGCAGGTAATTCTTACTTTGATACGTAGCTTCCATGACTAGTTAAAGTACTTGTAGTAAAGTTCTTTGTGCTTTCCCTATAAGAACATTGATAGAGTAGGGGAATGCGTACCACACCTACCCACTCGGCCTAGGCTATCCGAGCCATACCTCCCACAACCCACGAACTCGGCCAAGGCTAGCCGTATCATGGGGTTGTAAGTTGCTTGCCCTGGTGAGTCAACTCGGCCAACTCGTCCTTGTATGTCCATGCTATTTTAGCTTTGGTATTGAAGTAGTCATAGCCATAGAAATGTGTGTAGCTAGGGACACTGACTTTGTCATTGTGGAGTGAAACTTGCAAGAATTTTATCTATGTATATGGGAAAGACGAGTGCAAAGAAGGAAAGAGGATGGGTAAGACAAAGGGAGAGGAGGGATAGAGTAAATTGTGGTTGCAAAAAAATTTTGTACCATGTGAATCTTCCATCACTTAGTGGAAAACTACTACTGTCATGAAGGCATCATTGACATGCCTAGAGAAAGTGCTTCCAATACTATGTCCTTTGCTTACATGCACCAAGAAAATTGAATAACCATTAATAGCATAGTACACTTGCACTTATGTTAATGTGGTCAAAGAAAATTGAATAAGCTTTAATGACATAGTACCAACACTTACCAACCTAATAACATTGCACTTGCCTTTATGGTTGGGATAAAGACACAATAAAGGACAAGGGAAATTAATGGGAGGGAAGGGTAGGAAGAGACGGGACATGTAGGAGTGGGGCGCGTGGGAGGGGGACGTGTTGGGGGGTTGGGACGGGTAGGGAAGGGTTAGGACGGGTAGGGGTGTGGGACGGGTAGGAGGAGACGGGACGGGTAAGAGAAGGGAAAGTTGGGTGGGATAGAGAGAGGATGGGGGACGGGTAGAGAAGGAGGGGTGGGGTAGGATAGAAAAAGTTGGGTGGGATAGAGTGAGGAGGGGTGGGGTAGGATAGAGAAAGTTGGGTGGGATAGAGTGAGTGGGGTCGGGTAGGAGAAGGGAAAGTTGGGTGGAATAGAGAGAATGGGGACGGGTAGAGAAGGAGGGGTGGGGTAGGATAGAGAAAGTGGGGACGGGTAGAGAAGGAGGGGTGGGGTAGGATAGTGGGGACGGGTAGGATAGTGGAAGTGGGGACGGGTAGAGAAGGAGGGGTGGGGTAGGATAGTGGGGATGGGTAGGATAGGAGGGGTGGGGTAGGATAGTGGGGACGGGTAGGATAGGGAATCTTCAAAATTTGTGGTTGTTTCCAAGAATGTATCAATGCTATGCTTATGTTACCTTGTCCAAATGGAACCCATGCACTGCAAATCTTGTGTGGTACTTTGTTGGTTTCCATTCGAAACTCATAGGAAGCCTTCGCCATTTTTTTTTTCGTCGCTTAATGATACTAGTATATCTATCTAGCAACATGTCATATACGCATAATAACAACTATATATTTGTTTGTGTCAGGAACTAGTGCATTTGTTCATCATGAGTCATCAATCCACCTCTAGTTCCTCTGAGCCTCCTCCGATTTCAGACACATCCTCCGAAGCCATGTCGGAAGAATGTCAACTTGGTTCAGTGGCCGAGGAAGTTCGCCAATCCTCCGTCTATGTCGATCTCAATAGTACATTTAAACTTTATCCGTATCTGACAAATCCGTCACGGAAAGGTTTTTTTGACATTTTCCCTTGCGAGGAGGGAGAATTTGTTTACCATTCACTGTCTAACCCAAGAACCGAATACTATACCTACATGTATGATTGCTTCTTCACAAAGTTAGGAGTTCGGCTGCCTTTTACTGACTTCCAATGTGAGATCCTCCGCATCCTTAACGTAGCTCCTACTCAGCTTCATCCCAGAGCGTGGTCTTTCGTCCGCTCCTTTGAAGTCATTTGTCGTGAGGTCGGTTTTCCACCATCCGCCTACGCCTTTTTTTAGCTTTTTCTTGGCTAAGAAAAGCAACAACTCGTGGGTATATATGAGTAACTTCTCTGGCCGTTCACTCGTCCGACCCTATCATTCCTCTTGGAAAGGAATACATAGCTTTAAGGGAAAATTCTTCCGGGTCCGTCCCGGGCCTAACTATCCTCGACTCTTTCATGACGAGTCAGGAGATCCCCTGTTCCCTTTTTACTGGACGGAGAACCCCCACTCCAAGATTAGACGTCGCAATCTTCCGAAGACGGATGCAGACGAACAACTCATCTCACTTTTGCGTGAGGCTACCCCCGTCTCTGCAGCGGATGTGCTTGGTAATGAGCATGACCGCGAGAAGCTAACCTCTTTGTTGAGTAATTATTCTTCCCTTGTCATGCTAATTTTATTTTTCTCTCTTCTCTTTTTTTTTATATGTATAGGACTTGCTTTTCATTTCCTCCTTTATACTAACGTTTTACACCCTTTTCTTCTTGCAGGATCAGCAGGGATGGCACCACTCACGCAGGAAGAGCGCCACGCAGCCAAGGCGGCACAAAAAGCTGTAGTGCAAGGGGTTGGTCCTTCCTCTGTCGTACAAGACAAACACACTCAATCTTCCGCAGCTCGTTCTCAAGGGCCATCGTCAAAGCGTCCTTCCAAAAGACGCCACCCCAACACCTCCATGGTCGTGGCTGCTGACGCTGCTGAGGGGCGTGCTGAGCCTGAGGCTCCCGAGCCTACTCCTACTCCTTTCATCCCTCCCAGTGGGACTTGGCGTTCCGAGTTGACGGCTTGTCGTTCCGGGGTCGGGGACCCCTCATTGTGGGATGTTGAATTTCCCTTCAAAAGCGTCTTGAACCAGGTCTCCACCCCAGAAGACAAAGCTAAGATGAAAGAACTTGGAGTCAACGAATCTCTACAAGCCATCAGGTCTTATTCTTTTTGGGCGAGTTCACTGGCCAACTCCACTGAGAGAGTTTGTCGTGAGCAGCGACAACAATACCTGGAGACTCTGCAATCACTTGAGCAACGCTGTGCAGAGTTGGAAGATTTACTTAGCCGTGCTAATTCCAAGTTGGAGAAGGCTGAGTTGGCCTTGAGCACTTCTAGTGCGAAGTATAAGGCTCTTGAAAAAACCAAATCTGATCTTCAGTCCCTTCTGATTTCCACCCAGGAAGAGCGTGACTAGCTGGTGGCGAGGATCTCCGAGCTGACGAGTCAGGGAGTAGCCGATTACGATCACGGCTTTCAAGCAGCCCTTGATCGAGTGCATGAGATGTTCCCGGCTTTGGACCTTGGCGAGATCCATCTGAACTAGCGGATGTTCCTTTCTAGGATTAGTGTTTTATGCTTGATGATTGACTTGTATGATTTCTGCTTATCGTGTTGTATTCGAACTATGTCATTTCATTTTCCAAAGAAGGCCACCTCGCTTTGAGGGCCATATTGTGTTGTACTATGTTATCCCCGTACTATTGAGATGTCCCTTGCTGTTATTTCGTATTATGAATGTCTTCTTTTACTTGTGCATTTTAACTATTGCGATTTTTTTTTTGTTCTTGATGATCAATCCTTATAGCTTGACTTTGCCTAAGGGTCGGGTCTATACCGATACTCGCTTAGGTCTTGAAGGCGTAGCTCTGTTCGGCTACCCTTATGAAGTCGTCAAGGAAACTCTCTAACGGATCAATCCTTAAAACGTAAGTTTGCCTAAGGGTCGGGTCTATACCGATACTCGCTTAGGTCTTGAAGGCGTAGCTCTGTTCGGCTACCCTTATCAAGACGTCAAGGAAAGTCTCTAACGGACCAATCCTTAAAACGTAAGTTTGCCTAAGGGTCGGGTCTATACCGATACTCGCTTAGGTCTTGAAGGCGTAGCTCTGTTCGGCTACCCTTATCAAGACGTCAAGGAAAGTCTCTAACGGACCAATCCTTAAAACGTAAGTTTGCCTAAGGGTCGGGTCTATACCGATACTCGCTTAGGTCTTGAAGGCGTAGCTCTGTTCGGCTACCCTTATCAAGACGTCAAGGAAAGTCTCTAACGGACCAATCCTTAAAACGTAAGTTTGCCTAAGGGTCGGGTCTATACCGATACTCGCTTAGGTCTTGAAGGCGTAGCTCTGTTCGGCTACCCTTATCAAGACGTCAAGGAAAGTCTCTAACGGACCAATCCTTAAAACGTAAGTTTGCCTAAGGGTCGGGTCTATACCGATACTCGCTTAGGTCTTGAAGGCGTAGCTCTGTTCGGCTACCCTTATCAAGACGTCAAGGAAAGTCTCTTAACGGATCAATCCTTAAAACGTAAATTTGCCTAAGGGTCGGGTCTATACCGATACTCGCTTAGGTCTTGAAGGCGTAGCTCTGTTCGGCTACCCTTATCAAGACGTCAAGGAAAGTCTCTTAACGGATCAATCCTTAAAACGTAAATTTGCCTAAGGGTCGGGTCTATACCGATACTCGCTTAGGTCTTGAAGGCGTAGCTCTGTTCGGCTACCCTTATGAAGACGTCAAGGAAAGTCTCTTAACGGATCAATCCTTAAAACGTAAATTTGGTGCATCCTGCAGAAAAATGGCCTTGATTTAATATTATAGAAAAGATAGACAACCATTACAGTGATCCACAACTATTGGCATAATGCCTTCATTACACTCTACTCTTAACAAAAACTAAACTAATCATAATGAAGATAACACAAGACTTGGCCATTTTCCTCGATCCGCTTCCTTCAGTTGTAGTAATAGAGGAGACTCGCCGCATTCCAAGTGCGTGGTACCCTCTTACCATCTAAGCGTTCCAAACAATAAGCTCCTTTTCCCACTTCGTCCTTTACTCTGAAAGGTCCTTCCCAGAGTGCATGCAGTTTCCCTGGTTGCTCTACCCCTGGTCTCTTCCTCAGCACCAAATCTCCTTGTTTAAGACTTCTCCTTCTCACCTTCGAGTCATACCTCCGTGCTGCTCTTCTTTTACAGGCTTCCTCCTTCAATTGAGCTCGCGCCCGAACCTCTTCCTGAAAGTCCAAGTTGTTCAATAAGTTACGGTCGTTCTCTTCTGCTTGTGCGAAAAGTACTCTCGGATTTGGCTCCATGACTTCAATCGGTATCATAGCATCTGATCCATACACCATCCTGAAGGGGGTTTCCTGCGTGGACGAGTGTGGGGTGGTAAGGTATGACCATATGACCATTGGCAACTCCTCTACCCATAACCCTTTGGCCGCCTCCAATCTCTTCTTCAATCCCTGCAAGATCACCTTATTTGCAGACTCGGCTTGCCCATTGGTCTGCGGGTGCTCGACCGAGGTGAAATTGAGTTGTATTCCCCACTCATTGCAGAAATTCGCCACTGACGAGCTAGCGAATTGAGTTCCATTGTCAGTAACTAAAACCGCGGGCAGGCCGAACCTGCATATAATCTTCTTCCAATAAAACTTCCTGATCCTATCTGCCGTGATAGTTGCCACCGGCTCCACCTCAACCCACTTCGTAAAATAGTCCACTACCACAATCAAAAACTTCACTTGACCTTGGGCCAAAGGAAAATGTCCTAGAATGTCCACTCCCCATTTGAAAAAGGGCCAAGGGGAAATCACCGAGCTCAGGTATTCAGGAGGAGCATGATCAAGATTAGAGAACCGTTGACACTTGTCACACTTCTTGACATACTCGGAGCAATCCTCCTTCATGGTTGGCCAATAGTATCCAGCTCTTAGCACTTTAGCCGCTAAAGCTCGACCCCCAATGTGGGTTCCGCACACCCCTTCATGGACCTCTGTTATTACATACCCGGCTTGCTTAGGAGCTAGACACTTCAAAAGCGGGCTAGAAAAACCTCTCTTGAAGAGCTGGTCTACGATAACCACGAACTTGGCCGCCCTCTTTTTGACCTTTGACGCTTGTTTTTCTTCCATTGGCAGCTGATCATCTTTCAAGTATCGAATGATGTCTCCCATCCATGACTCGAAATCTTCTGTGACGAAAAGAATATCCTCCTGCTCTATACTTGGTTGTTTCAGAGTTTCTTGAATTACCGACCTATTATTCCCAGGTCGTTTTGTGCTAGCCAGCTTAGCCAGTAGATCTGCCCTGCTATTTTGCTCCCTTGGTACATGCGCCAATTTAAAACTTCCAAACTTCTGAGTTAAGCATCTTACCCTCTCCAGGTACATCAAAAGTTGAGGGTCCTTTGTTTGAAAACTCCCTGTCACTTGTCCAAAAACCAACTGAGAGTCACTTCTGGCCTCCAGATTCTGAACTCCTACTTCAATTGCCAAGCGCATTCCTGCTAGTAAAGCTTCATATTCAGCTTGATTGTTACTTGCTTTAAACTCAAACCTCAAGGATTGCTCGATTAATACTCCATCTGGTCCTTCCAACGCCACGCCTGCTCCACTTCCTTTGAGGTTAGACGAACCATCGACCGATAACACCCATTTAGCTGCTTCCAAGCTTCCTTTTTCCACAGTCATCTCCACAAGAAAATCCGCCAGAACTTGTGCTTTTATCGTCCCCCTTGGTTCGAAAGCGATGTCAAACTCGGACAGTTCCACCGTCCATGCTACCATCCTTCCTGCTAGGTCCGGCTTGTGCAATACTTGTCGAATGGGTTGATCAGTCCGCACTATAATGGTGTGACTCTGAAAGTAGGGTCTCAACTTTCTAGCCGATGACACCAGAGCTAGTGCAACTTTTTCAATCTTCTGGTATCGTACTTCCGCCCCGTGAAGTACTTTGCTGGTAAAGTACACTGACTTTTGCTCCTTACCCTCTGCTTGTACCAACACAGAGCTGCAGGCAGTCTCGGATACCGCCAGGTAGAGTATCAGGGGAGTGCCCAACTTTGGTTTCACAAGGATCGGAGGTGTCGTCAAGAATTCCTTCAGCTTTTCAAAAGCTTCCTCACATCTTTCTGTCCAACAAAACTTCTCATTTTTTCGGAGTAATTGGAAAAAAGGTAGGTTTTTATCAACTGAGCATGACAAGAACCTTGCTAGTGAAGCAATTCTCCCCGTGAGTTTTTGTACCTCCTTCGCATTAGCTGGGCTCCTCATGTCCACAATAGCCTTGCACTTTTCCGAGTTGACCTTTATTCCCCTCCTAGTCAACATGAAACCTAAAAACTTCCCTGCATGTACTCCAAAGGAACACTTCTCTGGGTTCAGCCTGATATCGTGCCTCCTAAGCAAGTCAAAAACCTTATTGAGGTTGTTTTGATGATCTTCCTCTTTTGTTGATTTTACCACCATGTCATCTACATACAACTCAATCGTTTTGCCTATTTCACTCTTGAAGACTTTATCCACCAACCTTTGAAAAGTTGCTCCCGCATTCCTCAGACCAAACGCCATAACTCTGTAACAGTGGTTAGCCCTGTCTGTCATAAAAGCTGTCTTTTCCTCATCCTCTGGATGCATTCGAATTTGGTTATAGCCCGAATAAGCATCCATGAAGATGAGAAGGTCATACCCCGATGCATTATCCACCAATTGATCTATGCTCGGCAGCGGATAAGAATCTTTGGGACACACCTTATTTAAATCAGTATAGTCCGTGCACATTCTCCATTTTCCCGAGGACTTCTTCACCATCACCACATTGGCCAACCAGGTCGGGTACTTTACCTCTCTAATGAATTTTGTTTTTACTAACTTATCTGTCTCCTCTTGCACCGCCTTTTGTTTCTCCAGACTCATCTTACGCTTTTTTTGCTGTACCGCCTTCACCATTGGATCAATGGCAAGTCGATGACATACGAAATTGGGATCTATTCCTGGCATGTCTTTGGCTGACCATGCGAACACATCCAGATTTCTCCTTAGCGTCTGCTTCAGGTTCTCCTCCATTTCTCTTGATAAGGTTGTTCCCACCTTTACCGTCTGGTTCGGCTCTTCCCCAATCTGTATCTCTTTCAACTCCTCTGCAGGCCTCGGGTGCCACTCCTCCTCATCTTTACTGAAACCTCTTGGGTCAAGGTCCAAGAAGTCACAACGTTGGTCTTCAGAATTACTCTTCCTTTCAACTCCCTTGTTTCTCAAGCTATCCTCATAGCATTTTCGGGCAATGAACTGATCCCCTTTGACCGTTCCCACTCGACCGTCTTCCAGCGGATATTTCATGCACAAGTGTGCGGTTGAAGTAACCGCTCCCAGGCCATTTAATGCTGGCCTCCCCAAAATGATGTTGTAGGAGGATCGCGCATCAACCACAATGTACTTTATAGTCATAGTTTTCGCATTTTCCCCTTCTCTAAATGTGGTGCGTAAGTCTACGTATCCTATGATTTCTACTGATTCCCCCGCGAATCCCAGCAGAGATCCTCTATGCGCCCTCAAAACCTCTTTTGGCAGGTCCAACCTCTTGAATGCGTCCCAAAACAACACATTTGCCAAACTTCCAATATCCACCATTGTACGCTTGATTTGGAAACCAGCCGTGAGCACGGATATGACCAAGGGGTCGTCATCGTGAGGATACGTCCCTCCAAAGTCATCAAAGGTAAAAGCCAATTGAGGGTGTTCCTTGAAGGCAGAGACTCCCACCGCATTGCAAGAGTGGGTGAAGCGTGAATATCTTCTTCTGGCCGAGCTAGTTGATCCGCCCCCAGAAAATCCGCCGGCTATAGTGTTGACAGTGCCTCGGTTGTTTCTTTCGTGCCCTTCCTCTACTTCTTTGTCTTGCGCTTTCTCCTTTCCACGACCTCGCTTCGGGGATCGACTGGTGTTCCCGCCGGGAGCTGCTCTTTTGTCCTGGTTGCTTCCACCCCTTCCTTGAACGTAACGCCCCAAGTGACCTTCTTGACTCAACTTTTCTATATGCATTTTAAGAGTACGACAATTGTCCGTATCGTGCCCTTGTGTGCGATGGTACTCACACCACAATCCTGCTTCGCTCCCCATAGGTCGTGAGTTTGGAGGTGGTCGCTTGATAATCTGAGTGTTCATCACCTCCTTGAGTATTTGAGCTCTTCTTTTGTTGAGAGGAGTGAAATTTTCTTCCCATTGACCTCTTCTGGTTGGGACTTCTCGGTCTGGTCGACCTCCTCGATCCAGTCGAACGCCCCTCGAGAATCCTTCCCCCCTAGCCTTTTCAGCGCTCCTTCCCAACGATCATCAATAGCTCGGTCCCTGTTTCGTATCTCCCTGGATCCTTTCTCTCTTGTTATCTCCTCCGCTTCGATATGCTTCTCCGCCCTCATCCGAATCTCATTCATGGAATGCGCCTTACGCAAAGTCAAAGCTTCACTAAAAGCTCCAGAATTCAGACCCTTCTCAAAGGCCATAACGAAAATATCTTCATTAGGTTCCGTTACCATGAGGGTGGCACTGTTGAACCGGGCTAGGTAACTCTTCAAGGATTCCGTTGGACGCTGTCGGATATCAAACAAATCTGCCAATAGGAAAGGCTTCTCAGTATTGGCTGCAAATTGGGCTACGAAACGGGTTGCCAGGTCCTCAAAGTTTGCGACGGATCTGACGGGCAGCCCAGCAATCCACCTATGTGTTACTCCCTTCAAGGTCCCAGCAAAGATTTTGCAGCTCAATGCATCATCAGCTCCACTTATGAACATCTGTGTTTGGAAGGTCGAGACATGACTATGTGGATCACTTGTTCCATCATACGAGTCAATGGTGGGTTCCCGAAAATGACGAGGAATTTCCACCGCTTGTATTTCTGTTGAGAATGGCTGGAAAACCTTAGGCATCAATCTAGTGGTTTCAGCTCCAGTGACGTTATTCCTTAAGAGCTCGAGCTGCTCCCTCAATTCCCTTTCTCTAGCCTCCATCGGATGCCTGAGCTCGCGCTCTCGATCTTCCAATTGTTGTTTCAGCTCGACCTCCCGAGCTTGTGCTTCAGCTTGCAAACGTTGATGCTCGTCATTCTGCTTTTGTTGTTCGACATTCTGCTCTTGAAGTTCACGCACTGCTTCCAGCAGCTGGGCTAGCTGGGGGTTGGCGTCGTCTTCGAGTTCGGACCCGGATGAGGTCCGGGGGGGTCTGCGTCCTACCATGATGACAGGTTTGTTGAAAATGGAGCTAGGTCGTTGGAAAGTTTTACCGTAGCGCCACGGTGGGCGCCAATGTTCACGTATGTAAACACAAATTTAAGTACAACAGGTGAGCTGCTCTGAAAACGTCCGAGGTGGAGTTCTAGAGCACTCTTTGACTAATGTTACACTGTTTCTAGTTGTTCGAATCTGTCCCATCAATACTCTATGTGTTCCCTTTTATAGCCATCAAGGAGTTGGACTAATGGGCCTACGTCTGATTATCCTAAGCCCATTAACTTGTGATCCAGAGCTTCCCATTGGTCATCTGTCTTCTGTACGGCCGCGCGTGCAGTGAGAGTGCAACTTGTCCGTACCAGGCGCGTGGGGTCGAGACGCGTTGCTCATCCATACCATTTATGTAGCCCTAAGTGAAGGTGTGCCGAGCTGGCTGGTCCAACTTGAACAATCAAACCAGAGTTGACTGAAGACGTGCCGAGCTGGCTGGTCCGACTTGAACAATCAAACCAGCGCTGACTGGAGACGTGCTAAGCTGGCTGGTCCGACTTGAACAATCAAACCAGCGTTGACTGGAGACGTGCTGAGCTGGCTGGTCCAGTTTAAACAATGAAAATGGAGTGATCTATCAATGCCAGTCCATATCCATTTCTCAAACTCACTTTTCTTTTATGATTTCTGGCAGTCCTACTATTGTACAATGGTTTTTAAATAACTTATTTACCTCATATAAACGATTATTAGTTTGGGTTTCGTGATTCATTTATCATGTTTGAGCTACTGATGTATCAGTCCACTCTGTAGTTGATGGCGGCGTCTTGTAGAGGCCCTTCGACGCTATGGTGAAACATCGCTGTGTTGTGTTTTTGAGTATCGGATTCAGGGCTGATACATTGAAGAAAACACTCCATTGCCCATTGGATTCTTTGCATTCTAAAAGAATTTGTGGGAAGGGAACCTGGAGTAAGTTCCAGTTAAACTCGGGAGCTGCAGGATAGTAGAG
The DNA here is from genome assembly GCA_958299785.1 of Medicago lupulina. Lineage (NCBI taxonomy): Eukaryota > Viridiplantae > Streptophyta > Magnoliopsida > Fabales > Fabaceae > Medicago > Medicago lupulina. The sequence continues at coordinate 57,256,339 of OY283146.1, read as the reverse complement.
ATGATAAGGCACTTGGAAGCTGATTGCAATTTGCCCAGATAAAGAACCTCTTGTACTAATAGTCATTCGAAACTCACATATTAATGAAAGAGTTGGATTGAAAATTCGGTCACGAAATCCGGTGTAGTAAGTATTTTTTGTTCGTTGAAGTAAAATTTGTGGATTTGTTTATCTAATAAACCACCAAATTAATTTCTGACTTTATATGAGCATGAGCGCTTTCAAATAGATCCCTAACTTTATTAATATCTCAAAAGATCCTTAACTTTATTAAATTCTTAAATTATTCACTATATTTAATCACTTATAATCAATTTAGTCTCTAAGTTTATCCACTTACTATCAATTTAATCTCTATTACAATTTTATTTTTAAAGAAATGATATGACTAAAACTTAAAAAGAGTCAAGAACCTTTTTAAAATATTCATAAAGTTAGAGACCAATTTTTAGGAGGGTGTATTGTATTAAGATTTTAAAAGACAATTTTTGTTTAAAAAAAGTCTTGAGGATTTTATAGCAGTTTTGTAGGATTTTATTGACTTTAATATTATTTTTTTACTTTAAATTTTTATTGATTTTAAGACTCTTTGAAAAAAAAAATGATTATAAGATTTTATATGACTATCAAGAATTTATTGATTTTGTTATTTTTATTGACTTTAAAAGACCATAAAGATTTTATAAATTTATAAGATTTGAAAAGATTTTATGAATTTTTAAAACACGTTGAAAATAAATGATTATAACACACTCTCTTTAACAATGTTCTCAATGTAGACTTTTTTTTTTATAAGAGAGAGATAGAGATAGGACGAGAGAAAAGAGGAATGAGGAGAGAGACTAAAATCTTAAAAGAAATAACAATTTAAGAAATCTCAAGTTTTCATGAATGACTTTTCATGTTAAAATTTCACTAAAAAATCACACAAAATTCAATTTATTAAACAATTCTTCAAAATTGAAATGATTTTGGATAACACAACAATTTTTAAGTGATAAAGACTTGATTGAATATCACTATAATTTTTTTAATGACAAAAAGTGTTGATTGAACACCACGAGAGGAGAAAGTCTTGCATGATCAAAAGCCTTTGGACACACTACTTAGACACACACACATAAAAATATATTTTATTTCATTATTTAAAAAATAAATATTATTTAATTATTTTCTCTTTCTACCTTTTTCTCAATTGTGTATGTGCGTCTAAATTTAGTGTCAAAATAATTGTGTCCAAGTATGTATTTTTGCACCAAGAAACTCTTTTTTTAAGTTACAAAAGTCTTTTTTTTGGGTGTTCGGGGTTTGAACCCTGAACCTTGCATATATTATGCATTGTCCTTGCCAACTGAGATAAGCTCACGAGGACACAATTTTTTTTATTGAATACCACGGGTGCGGTTATCATGCATAAGGAAATCCTTATGCACTCTGCATAAATCCCAGCCGATTAACCGGTAGCCCAACATAATTGCTTCCTACACCCCCAAGCGAAACCAAGCGAAACAAAACGAAACAACACTATAACCGCGGAAATCATCATTTTAGTTCAATGATGATTTCAGAGTGTTGATTTGTATAAAATTAAGCCAAAACCATTTTGCTGTGTAAATGGTTTTTGTGAGTTGTACTCCAAAACCATTAGATGTACTTAATGGTTTCCAGCAGGTGAAAAAAACTAAGGACCAAGAGTCATTGCGATCATTTAGTTTTGGACTGACACAATTGGACGAGGAGGAAAGAAATGGTTTCTGTGAGTTGTACTCCAAAATCATTAGATATACTTAATGGTTTCCAGCAGTTTTGGAGGAGGAAAGGAAATCCATGCAACCTCGTCGGTGAAATCACGTCGCAATCACGTCGCCGTGAAGCTGGCCGGATAAATCACGTCGGAGCAGGGAACAAGGGGTGAGAATCAGGTTGGAGCGAGTGAGCAAGGCTTCGGAGGCGTGTGTGCGATCAGATTGTGAGAGTGTGAAGGAAATCTGATGGTTGTGAAGTGTTTATGTTTATGCAGGGTGCATAAGAAAATGACTTATGCATAATAACTTTTGTCGAATACCACAATACTTTTTTTTCTATGAAATACAGACACGACACGGACACTGACACGCCGACACAACTAATAATTTAAAAAAAATCACATAATTCAGTTTAATTACAAGTGTTGGTGTCGTGTCGTATCGGTAACCTAATTGTAACCATAGAAGAGTTTGAGCAAATAGTCACTTTAGTCCCTGGCTTTGCACCTCGCTGTCACATAGGTCCTTAACTCAGGATTAAATACAAACAAGTCCCTGACTCTACACTTCCGTTATCACTTTAGTCCCTGCCGTTAAAAAAATCTGTTAAGTGATGATGTGACACGCTGACAAGGAGTATGATGTGTCATAGAGACTAAAATGAAAGTAAAAAATGGTCACTTTAGTCCCCGAATCGAAAATCAATATCCTCAATTTACTGTTAGATCTCTGACTGTGCATACTTACTGTCAGTTAGGTCAGGGACTAAAATGACTATTTACTCGAAGAGTTTCTCCCAATAGATCGCCTTTGAGTGGACCCCCTTGGAGGTGATAAACTGGTTGCACGAAATTCACCATTTTTAGAAACTGAATGCAAAGCTAGGATCAAATCCAATTTACACTGTCAGTGTTTGGAAATAGCATTCACTATGGAAAAGTTATCATTGTTAAGGTACGCAACTCCCAATTTGTTTATTCATCGTGGATTACACATTCAGCCTCTTCCCTCATTCATTGATAATTTTGATGATGCTGTTTCATCATTCAATCGCATTCTCCATATGAAGAATCTTATCCAACCTATCTTCGAATTTGGTAAAATTCTATCTTCCCTTGTTAAGATGAATCATTTCAACACCGCTATTTCATTCTATAATCAAATGGAACTCAAAGGAATTCAACCTAACATTGTTACTTTAACCATTTTGATTAATTCTTTCTGCCATCTCAATCAAATCAATTTCGCTTTTTCTATATTCGGTAAGATTATCAAGTTAGGTTATAAGGCTGATACTGCAACATTCACTACAATTATCAAAGGTCTTTGTCTTAATGGTCATGTTAGGAAAGCTCTACAATTTCATGATAACGTTATAGCAAATGGATTTCATCTTAACGAGGTTAGTTATGGGACATTGATCAACGGGTTATGTAAATCCGGAGAAACACAAGCTGCCCTGCAGTTGCTTAGAAAGATTAAAGGGTTATTGTTGGTTAAGCCTGATGTTGTCATGTACAACACAATCATTGACGGTCTCTGCAAAGATAAGCTTGTTAGTGATGCCTATGATTTATATTCTGAAATGATTGTTAAGAAAATTTATCCTGATGTCGTCACTTACAGTACTCTAATGTATGGTTTTTCCATTTTGGGTCAAATGAAAGAAGCAGTTGGTTTGTTAAATCAAATGACGTTGAAAAACATCACCCCGAATGTTCGTACTTTTAATACATTGGTCGATGGTTTATGTAAGGAAGGAGAGGTGAAAAAAGCTAGAAACATGTTGGCTGTTATGATAAAACAAGGCGTGGAACCTAATGTTGTTACTTTCACTTCTTTGATGGATGGGTATTTCTTGGTTAAAGAAGTCAACAAGGCCAAACATATATTCAACACTCTTCCTCTAAGGGGAGTGACTCCTAATGTTCATAGCTACAGTGTCATGATTAATGGATTGTGTAAGAATAAAATGGTGGATGAAGCTGTGAATCTTTTCAAAGAAATGCATTCGAAAGATATGGTTCCTAACACTGTAACATACAATTCCCTTATTGATGGACTTTGCAAATCAGGGAGAGGTATCTGATGTTTGGGATTTTATAGATGAGATGCATGATAGAGGTCAACCAGCGAACATTATCACTTATAATTCTTTATTAGATGGATTGTGCAAAAGTCATCACGTTGACAAGGCAATCACATTGTTAACGAAGATCAAGAACCAAGGAATTCAGCCAGATATGTATACATACACTATACTTGTTGATGGACTGTGCAAAAATGGAAGACTTAGGGATGCACAAGAGGTTTATCAGGTTCTTCTGAATAAGGGCTATCATTTAGATGCTAGGATATATACTGTGATGATTAATGGGCTTTGTAAAGAAGGGTTTTTTGATGAAGCATTGTCCTTACTCTCAACAATGGAAGACAACGGGTGCACTCCTGATGGTGTAACTTATGAAATTATCATTCGTGCTTTGTTTGAGAGCAACAGAAATGATAAGGCGCTGAAACTTCTTCGTGAAATGATTGCTAGAGGTGTACTCTAAAGAATAAAACTAGTTGAGAATTGAGATGCTTTTTAGTTACAGTTTGTTATTATGAATTTTAAAAAAACTATCCAATATTTATTTGTTTTTAATGCCACTTAAAAAGGAATTTAGACCCAGATGTTGGTAAAAGTCATATGTTGTAAGGTTCATATTGATTTTGTAACAACAATAGTGGATGATATATTTTTATTTTATTTGTAGCTGGAGTATCTTTATACTTTATACTCAGATCTTTTAGCATTCTATTAGTCTTTTAATAGCTGAAGTGTTACTGTTCCAGTAAAAAATAAATCATAACAAAAATATTATTGAATAATTGTAAATCTCAATTGATGTTAAGCTAATACCTCACCAATGCTCACTGCAGAATATTGACAGATATGAACATGAATTATTTCTCAATCTGCTAAGTCATTAATGCTTTCATTTGATTCTCTGTTTTATTAATGTGGTTCTTGCCATAAAATTTGGATACTTAACAACACTTTTGATATCAACTTCTAGTAGGGGAATTACTAGTTGCTTGAGATTCTTAGATGCGCAAAAAGTTGGTTTGAGAGAAATTTGGCGTAAGCTAGTTGTACACAGACATCTTCATGATTTCTCTTTTATTGCAGGTTCTTCTATTTTTGCTCTCTTGGAATCACAGAACAATATTGTTTACATCTTCTTCATTCTTGTTCTTGCCAATTCCCAAGTTTTCAATGCATATACAACTAATGCTAGTCAAAGTAGTCCTCCATAATTGTTGGTCTGACCTCTTGTGTTAAGGCTCTGGTTAGCTTAGAATCATGTCAGTTAGTTGGTAGTTCGGCTTCCTAGTCAACGTATAGAGGTCTAATTAATCAATTAAATACATTTTTCTTATAAATTTCATTTGCATTTATAACCCTCCCAGTGTCGGAAGTCCAAAATCTGTTCAGCAGCTTTTGCCTAACAAACCGAGTTCTGATCGTCAAGACTCCAATCTATTTTAAGTCTAATAAAATGTCTGAAGTTAGTCTATAAAATTACAATCATGCAGCTGTGTAATTTTTTAAAAAACTGCAGTTGCATGTTTATCCCTCCCAATCTCTGTTAACTGAATTCTTTGTGAGTGTATATCATTCTGTTTGATTGGAAAAGCAGCAAAGAGGTTTAGTACAAACTGTTATATCATTGGTTTCAAATGACGAGTTTGAGAAAAAGCCAGTTACTTATATAGCCTTTGAGTGTGAGTTCTTAAGCTAGAAAAATGTGTTGATTGCCTGATTTTGTCTAACTGATCAATCTGGCTTGTATGATTAATCCTTAGCATGTTTGAGTTTGATGGTAAACCTATATTTAGATTAACACTGGGGAATTATTTAAGGATTACTAATGATTGTTTTCTTCGGAACTTTATAAATATAGATATCAGTCTACTTTCTCAGTCTCTAGTACTAAAGTTATTCATGTATACTAGAATTATATGGTGCATAAATCTAACGACTAATGATATCAACTTATTGATTATAAGCTTCTATTTTAAGGTTTCATTGTCTTGGTTTTTTGATCACACCCTTGCTGCATTCACATGAAAACATCTTAAACTATACGAATTACTCATTTAAATTTCTTGTCATTTGCATCACTACATCTGCTAGAGACCAAATTGCTAGCAACAAGTATCAACGAGTGTACCTTAAACATTCTTCTTATCATATTGAAATAATTTAAATTTCTAAAAGAATGGTGGAGTAAGATACCCGAACCCCGTGTCACTCTAAAGATGCTCTTGAATATTTAAAAAGATGTTTGATTCTTTTTAAACTTAGAGTGTGTTTGAATGAGGTAATTGAGAAATTTTAAAGAATTTGCAATTTTAGTCCATTTAAATGATTTAATTAAATTATTTTCATTTCTAAATATTCTTTTTTGAATGGAACAATAAAACCGTAAACTGGTCGGATCTAAAATAAAACCACAAATCGATAAAAAAAAAAAGCAAAAAATTGAATTTTTTTTTATGCGTTTGGATGTTGTGTTGTAAAAACCAGTAGGATCGGTTTGGATTTCGGATCACTTTCTCAAAACCGAACCAAACCAAATATAACCGCAAAAGAAAATATTAATATTTATTTATTCTTTTATTAGTATTGTACCTTGCACTATTATGTTGCTTGTTGGTTTTTAGTCTTATATATTGTACTAATTTAATCTAGGATTAATTACACTTTTGGTCCTCGTCACGAAAATGGTCCTGCCTCTTTCAAATCGAACAAAACCGTCCCTAAACTATCATGTTTTTTTTTTTTTGCAGTTTTAGTCCTACCTCTTATTTTCAACTCCAGAAACGCACATAAATGACAATTTTAGACCTACCCTTATGCTTAACCATGAAATAAACAAGGAATAAACATGTGGTACAAGAAATCTACTTTATTCAGCACACTAACAAAAAAATGCATATCTTAAAAATTATGGTTTTTTTGGTTAGTGTTCTGTGCGTTTTTGGAGTTGAAAATAGGAGTTAGGACTAAAACTGCAAAAAATATGATAGTTTAGGGACGGTTTTGTTCGATTTGAAAGAAGCAGAACCATTTTTGTGAGCTGGTCAAAATGTGTAATTAAGCCTTTAATCTATACTGTTATTACATCATATGGTTAAAAAATAAACGATAGTTTTCATACTGTAATTTTTACTTTTTTAATATATTTTGCATCAAACATTATTTTGCGTGTTTGTGTATTATTTATATTAATAAAAAATACATTCAACAAAAAGTAAATAAAAAATATATATTTTTATTGCATTTTTAGAATTTTATTCAATTTAAATGATTCAATTAAATTGCTTTCATTTCTAAATATTCTTTTTTGGATGGAATAATAAAAAAATTCATTGTGATCAACTTTGGGTAACTTTTATAAATTTCAATCTTTTGGACCAAATTTAAAATTTTAAAAATTTTGAGGGGTCCATTTATAATTTTTCAAAAAATAGGGGTCAATTTGCAATTTTTTGACATTTATTGTGGTTAATTTGAAAATTTGAGGACCAAAATGCAAAATTTGAAAAATTATAAGAATGAAGAAATCTCAAATTTTACCTTTTAATTGTCATTTGAAATTCTAATAACAAGGCATCCCACAAAATGTGTTTTCAATCAACTTGGTCCTCAAATATATCTTCTGTTAGTTTTATCCTTGAATGTATCTTTTGTTAGCCAATTTGGTCCATTAAATTACTAACAAAGCACACTTGTAAGTTGTGATTTTGATACATTCAATTTCAAAGACTATATTGACAGCAACTTCACACATTTAAGTATCAAAATTAGTGTTTACTCAATTATAGCATGTATACATAATGCATTACATTATATTAAATATACAATAGGTTAATGATGTGTTTCGTCCTTGAAAATAGGGGTCGTTTAAAAATTCGTCCCTGTATTCGTTAATCATTGTTTTTTAGCCTTGCAAAGTTTAATCAGTTAAAATTTCGTCCCTTGACCCAGTTAATGACTGCCACGTCACTAATTTGATGACGTGGCAATCACTGCCACACATGAAATTCCAATTTTGCCCTTAAGAAGGGGAAGAAATAATTGAAAACCCAGGGGTAAAATTGGAATTTCATGTGTGGTTTAGTGACATGACAGTGATTAAGTAGGGAGAGGGACGAAATTTTAACTGATTAAACTTTGCAAGGCTAAAAAGCAAGGATTAACGAATACAGGGACAAATTTTTAAACGACCTCTATTTGCAAGGACGAAACACATCATTAACCCAATATACAATCTATATGCATGAGTTCTACATCCTGCTTCCTATACTAAACGAAGGAAAATCAGCAAAGAAATGAAGGCAATGAAGGAGATAGACGACATTGCAGGGTAATTATTTCATGTTAAGAAATTACCACCATACAACTGTGGCTAAAAACCAGTCAAGGGCAATCAGATTACATGTTTATATGTGCAAAAAAGTGTAGATGCAACTGAGACAAACCCAAAGGCGAATCAAAGGGTTTACTTAGGGAAGAAACTAGGTGTGCAGAGAAGATAGCATTACCCTCTTTCAAAGACATGCCAAGACATGCTCTGACGACATAAAACCCAATGCTCTGATGACAGAAGATGTAGATGTAAATATCAAAACTCACAACAAATGCTAGGTGACTAAGCACACTATAAAGTATTAAAAAATCAAATTAGAATAACAGAAGTTCCAAAATCAGAACAAGAACTAAAAGCCATTGTAGAATAGTAGCACTGCACGAAATCATAAAAAAAATTGAGTTTGAGAAATGGATAGAATGAAATGCTTAGTATTACTACATTCATACCTCGGATACATGAAGCTTGTTTAATCTCCACTATTCTTGTAGCATTTGGGGATAATCGATACTGTAATAAATCATTGAAATGTATTGCCATGCCTCTTGATAAGTCAGCTTTCTAACATCATCTTTGATCAATTTTCATCTCTCAAGTTCAAAATCGTGCTTTGAAAAGGGCTGAGTGAATGGTTCACGGTATATGCTCCGTATATCTTTCAGATATTTCACTAAGTGAAGATCAACTTCTTGAGCTGTATACAACTGATTGCTCTGGCAAATGAAGAGCCAAAGAATGGAACTGGTTTTTTTTTTTCCATACTACCAAGGTACTTTCTAACCCTTTCATTTTGAATCTATATGATTACTAGGATAAATATTATTTACAAGATGACAAAGGAGAGGAAGTGAAGCAAGACAAGCATCTCAAACATCAGATATTTCCCCTGATTTGCAAAGTCCATCAATAAGCGAATTGTATGTTATAGTATTAGGAGCCATGTTTTTTAAATGCATTTCTTTGAAGAGATTCACAACTTCATTCACCATTTTATTCTTACAAAATCTGTTAATCATAACAATGTAGCTTTGAACTTCAGGAGTCACTCCCCTTCGAGCGATAGTGTTGAATACATATGTGGCCTTAATATATAACTAAAACATACTTGAGTGCCTAAATTTGGAAACATATATAAGGCTTCAGTTTCCTTTCAAGTAGTGTCAGCCTAGCCTAGGCCAAGAAGGCTTTTGTATACCAAGACTAGCAAATTGAGGGGATTCAAAAGTCCCACAAATTTGAACTTATAACAATACACTAACATGTAAACCAATCTGCTGTAGGTGTCAAATTTATAAGAAACCACTAACCTTTTTTATCTAATAGTTATCAGAGCAAGTGAATTACCAATGCTACTTCCTCATATTCTCAACCACCTTGACTTTGCAGGTGTATCTAAGTAGTTAGTTCTCTAATACAGAACATCTATTCCTTTCCTATTGACAGATCATGCTTAGCTGGTACCAGCTCACACATAGCTGACTATTTCTGTTACCGATAAGCATCTATATAAATAGGGATTGTAACAGTTTTTACATCATAACAATAATAGACAAATTAAGAGTAACCATCAACTCTTTTGATTCTAAAATCTTTGGAGATTGGTTGGAACGGGAGAATTCCGGTGACTGTGCCCGCCCTAGGGTTTCCGGTAACGATTTGGACATCTGTTTCTTCCTTTTGAGAACGCGCAACCGCGATGATGCCTCCGGGCGTTGCAAAGGTTGGTAAACGTGTTTCCCATGAATAGAAACATCTCTGATTGTTACATCTTCATTGTTTCTCTTTTCTGATTCTCTCTGGTCTGTCTGCTTCTTCACTGTTATTACTCTATTTCTTTTTTTCATCGCAAGTGAGAACAATTTTCAGAGCTTGATTCTTCCAATTGGGGTCGTGCAGCCGTGCTAATGCCGTTGTGCATTACAAAGGTTGAGTCACGCGTGTATCAATCTTAGAATCGTTCTGGTGAATTGTTAACGGATTTCAGATGGCATACACGTGCCCTTGGCCGTGTGTGTCTGAAGCGGCTCCATACATCACAACCATGGTGCAATCTGCAGCACCGGTGCAACCACAGAAGACTTTCGCAGCAGCATAACGGGTGCAAATGTTACTGATGACAGGCCTTTTCCTTCCCCTTGCATTAAAGGCGATGCTTTGAGCATCAAAATTGGTCAGGAGGAGTACTCTAAGGGAGTCGAAGATTGCAAAAATGCCTTAAGGGCTCGGCTGACTCTAAACAAGGGCGAGAAACCGTATACTGCACGTGATTTAAGCAACAAAATTGACAAACTGTGGAAAACAACATCAGGTTGGAAAATGGTGCCTCTTGGCAAGGGGTATTACGATTTTCACTTTGATTCGGCAGATGATTTAAAGAAAATTTAGGCAGTAGGTACGATCAATCTAAAGTTGGGTCTGTTACGTTTGTCACAATGGACTAAGGACTTCAAGTACTTGGCGCAGAAACAGACACATGTATCTCTTTGGATTAGATTGGTCGAGGTACCGCAAGAGTATTGAAGAGAGAACTCTGAAGGAAATTGCAAGTGCGGTAGGTACACCTATTGACATTGATGGGCCAACTAGAAATCGTACATTTAGTCACTATGCCCGCATTTTGGTGGACATTGATTTATCGAAGAAAGCATATGATGAGGTTCTTGTGGAACGAGATGGTTTTGCGTTCATGGTGGAAATACAATATGAACAGAGACCTTTGTTTTGCCATCATTGTTATTCCATTGGTCATAATATCAATACTTGTCGATGGTTAAATCCGCAAGATGCCAAAGAGAAAACGAATCGTGGGAAACAACCGGTCAAGGAAGTTGCTGCTGCACCCCTCAAACGTAAGGATGAGGGAGCTTCTTCTTCGGCCTTTGGAGGGAATGGTACGTGGATTACGATTGCTGTCAATTCCAAAGTTACCACCAGTACTAGGACTACTGTCTCAGCTCCTCAGACATCACATGTTTCATCAATTCCGGTCAACATGCTCACTCAATCAATTCCGGTCTCTTTACCTGCAGTGTCGGTTTCAGACATATCATCAAACTCTTTCAGTTTTCCGCTTCATAATGTTTTTGACCGACTCGATCGTATTGCAACTGATGAGGCAGATAATACTATACCTGTGTTGGAGAAGGTTGTTTCCCCTGTAGCGCGTGATGACGTGCAACCTGTAGAAGTGGGAAGGTCTCATTAGACACCGCGGGAGGTGGGGACAACCCCAAGGTGACCGATGTTACTAACTCGCTTCTGGATAGTGTGCAACACAATCATGTGACCCCGAGAGAGCTGGTGGAAAGTCCCAACGGTGCTATTGAGCGTGTCACACACTCATCCCCTCTTGGGCGTGAGGACATACAACCTGACGAAGTGGAACAGATAACTCAGACATCGCGGGAGGAGTTGGTGATCCCCACGGTAGATGATGTTTCTGGGCTGCTTCAGGATGGTGTGGAAACTGATCATGTGAGCCCACGGGAGCTGGTGGAGAGTCCCAAGGGTGCTTGTGAGAATGTTACAAGACCATCCCCTGTTGAGCATGTTGACATGCATGAGGTGTCGGCTGAGTTCCAAGACCACCATGATATTTCTCACATTGATCCTACAATTGTTACAAATGATTATTCTGATGGGTCGATGGAGGGCATTGATGATGTACTTGCTAGTACACAAGCACTGACAACACCTATGGTTACGGAAACATCACGTGTGGTTGATGTTGACATGGCCTCGGCAAAGGAACAGAATGTGGTTATTACTTTCCAAAGACAAGAGGTTCACCCTAGCAAGAATATCCAGCATGGTTTAGAGTTGTGGGCACGAGTTCGTGATTATGATGCGAGATCAGCAACTGAAGCATCTTAGGGTCTCTTGCCTGTCCTTACACGAAATCAAAAGCAAAAACTTAAGGTGAACCACGTTCTATCAAAGCAGTCGCCCAAATCCCGAGCATGGGGTGACAATCAACCGCCTGCTCAATGAATATGCTCTTTTGGAATATTAGAGGTATCGGTAACTCTGATACTCGAATTGCTTTGAAAATTTTATATATGACACACAAGCCAATGCTTATTTTTATTGCGGAGCAAAAGATTAATTTTGATAATATTCCTGTTTGGTATTGGCCGACAATTGGTGTTACTAAATATTGCATTAATAATAGAGGTTCCTTATTGCCTAATCTTTGGGCTGATTTTACTCACCTCCAAGGATGTTTTCAAGGGCCGTGGCTTTTCATCGGTGATTTCAATGCCGTTTTGGGTGCTCATGAGAAAAGGGGCAGGCGTCCCCCACCTTCTTTGTCGTGTGAAGATTTTTTGAATTGGACAAATGCGAATATTTTGAACCATTTGCCAACTTTGGGATCTTTTTTAACTTGGACAAATGGCAGATTTGGTACGGAAAATGTTGCTCTTCGTCTTGACAGGGCTGTTTGTAACGAAGATTGGATTAATTTTTTGAGAAGCTCTTCATGTTCAGCCTTGGTGCGCCATCAATCTGACCATAATCCACTTATGCTCTCAGTTATTTTTTCTTTAGTCAGACATGCTACTCCTTTCAAATTTTTTAAGGTCTGGTCTTCACATAGTGACTGTCGTAAATTGGTTTTGGATTGCTGGTATAAACATGTTCGTGGGCATGGTATGATTTGGTTTCAAGCTAAATTGCGTAACTTGAAAAATGCTTTTAAGGTTTGGAACAGAACGGTGTTTGGGGATGTTGACAGACAAGTGAGACTAGCTATGGACGAAGTGAATCGCATTCAACAACTAATTGACTCTGATGGCTTTTCCGATCAGCTCTACAGACAAGATTTAGAGGCGCAAATTTTGTTAACAAAAGCGTTAAATTTTCAGGAAGAATTATGGAAAGAAAAAGCTAGAGACTAACAATTTAATAGTGGCGACCGTAACACTGCTTTTTTTTTCATAGAATTTCTAAAATCCAAGCAGCAACAAAATCTATTTCTTTTTTACAAGATGGTGATAATATTATTACTGACCCCACGGCTATAGAATTGCATATTCTCTCATATTTTCAGGCAATTTTCGGCATGGACAATAATTGTGCACAAAATACTTTGGTTGATGAAACAATTCCTTCTCTGGTGTCAGATGTGGATAACCAAATGTTGCTGCGTTTTCCTTCGAGTGCGGAGATTAAAGAGGCGGTCTTTGCCCTCAATGGTTATGGGGCACCGGGACCGGATGGGTTTGGTGGACATTTCTATTAAACTTTTTGGGATATTGTTGGAAAAGATGTGGTGGAGTCCGTTCAAGAATTTTTTCAAGGTGGTGTGCTACCCAATAATATTAATTCAAATAGGATTGTGCTTATTCCGAAAGTTCTTGGTGCAAAGTCTATGGGAGATTACCGTCCTATTGCGCTCGCTAATTTCAAATTCAAAATTGTTACCAAAATTGTGGCGGATAGGCTGGCTTGTATTACTTCTCGGATCATTTCTATTGAACAAAGGGGTTTTGTCCGAGACCGCAACATCTCTGATTGTGTTATCCTTGCCTCCGAAGCGATCAATTCTCTTGACAAAAATCAGTATGGTGGGAATATTGCTCTCAAATTCGACATATCCAAGGTTTTTGACACTCTAGATTGGAATTTTTTAGTGATGGTTCTGAGTAATATCGGCTTCTCACCAACTTTCATTGATTGGATTCTTACCATTCTAAATTCAGCTCGTTTATCTATTTTGGTTAATGGTAAGGCGGTTGGTTTCTTCTCTTGCTCTCGTGGGGTTCGTCAGGGAGATCCTCTTTCCCCTCTGTTATTTTGTTTGGCTGAAGAGGTTCTTAGTAGGGCTCTCTCTAATTCGGTTGCTAGGGGTCGACTCACTCCTATGTCCTACTGTCGTGGTACTTCTTTTCCGACCCATGTGTTGTTCGCTAACGATATTATGATATTTTGCACAGGTTTGAAGAGTAACATCCGGGAGCTCATGAGTATTTTTAATAAATATTCAGCGATTTCTGGGCATATTGTAAATAATTCAAAAAGCAGGTTCTTCACACGTGCAATGTCTGTAACTCGGATAAATATGATTGCAAATATGCCGAGTTTCAGTGTTGGAACAGTTCCCTTCTTGTATCTTGGTTGTCCAATTTTCCAAGGGAAACCAAAGGTAATGCACTTAAGGATGATTACAGACAAAATTTGTAATAAATTAGCTACCTAGAAGGGTACCATTCTTTTAATTATGGGCAGGGTGCAGCTGGTGAAATCTATTATTCATGGGATGCTTGTCTATTCTTTTCATGTTTATTTTTGGCCCAGACGTTTGCTTCGCTTACTTGACTCTTGGATAAAAAAATTTATATGGAGCGGTGATGTCCTTTCTAAAAAAGTTTGCACAGTTTCGTGGAGTATGATGTGTAGACCCTGGTCTGAAGGGGGGCTCGACCTAAAACCGACGGTTTGATTAATGAAGTGTTGATTCTGAAGTTGGCTTGGGATTTATTGGCAAAAGAAACTCAATGGTCTACTCTGTTCAAAAGGCGATATTTCTCTAATGGTAAACCGATCACACATCATTTCAAATCCTCAGTTTGGTCGGGTATCAAAGTTCAGATTGGCACAACTATGGAGAACTCTTTGTGGATAGTAGGATCGGGAGAAAACATTCAGTTTTGGACGGATAATTGGCTCGGTGAACCTTTGGTGGACTTGATTCAGCTCGACTCAGAGTTTCATGGTCATCTTAAAGGATCAGTGTCTGAAGTTATAGTGAATGGTGGCTGGGAGCTGCCTGCGGTTTTAAAAGACTTTGGGGACATAAATTCTCGCTTGGCACCCGACGTGTTGGTTTGGAGTCACAATCCAGATGCTGTTCTTACATCGAAGCTTGCTTTCTCTTTTCTTCGTACGCAGAACACTATGCTGCCTTGGGCGGAACAAATTTGGAGCTCTGCTATCCCTCCTTCTCATTCTTGTATTTATTGGAGACTCCATCATGGGAAGATGCCTACGGATGAAAACCTTAGGAGTCGTGGTTACATTGTTGTGTCGGTTTGCAGCTTATGTTTGGCTTTGGATGAATCCTCCGATCATCTTTTCCTTCGGTGTCAATTTGCAACGCAACTCTGGAACTAGATAGGTGATATGCTAAATTGTGTTATAGATCGCTCTTTCGTAGACACTCTTCTCTCTTGTAGGCCGATCAGGTGCTCCTCTCAGGTATCAGACATTTTTTTGGCAGCAATATTGCACACACTTCATTCACTTTGGTGGGCTAGGAACTCCTTGCGTTTTACAAATGTAAAACCAACTTTGCATTCAACCAAAGTTCGTATCCATTCTTTTATTGCCATGTCAGGGAATGTTTCGAAAGGTAAGTGTATGCATTCTGATTTCCCTTTTCTTAACACTTTTGCGGTTTCCCTGCATTGTCGAAGAGTCAAAGAAGTCATTCAGGTTTTGTGGAAGCCTTCGACTGCCCCGTGGTTGAAGGTAAACACGGATGGCTCGGTGCTAGGTGGCTTTGCGGCTTGTGGGGGGGCTGTTCCGTGATAACTTAGGTACTTTCCGTGGTGCTTTTTATTGTAATGTTGGTGCACAAAATGTTTTTTATGCGGAAGTACATGGTATTATCTCTGCTATTGAATTTGCTGCCCGTAATGGTTGGAGAAACATTTGGCTCGAGAGTGATTCCCAGTGCTCTTTTGATCTTCTCGAACTCAGCGTTGGTCCCCATTATGTTATGGAATAGATGGCATAATGCTCGCAACCTTGGGATTCAGGTTATTTCCTCTCATATCTTCCATGAAGGAAATTGTTGCGCTGTTAAGTTGACTGCTTTGGGTCACTCCATAATTGGTGAGATTTGGCTTGACTCGCTTCCAGATGAAGTGAAGATTGAATTTTACAGAGACAGATGTGGGTTACCTAATTATCGATTCCCTTGATCTTTTATTGGGTTGCTTTTTGTTTTTTGCTGTTTCTTTTTCTGTTTCTTTTGTTGTTTTCAGCTGTTTCTTAGGTGGGTTTTGGTATAGTCACCCCACCTTTTGTATATTTTTCCCCCTTTTTTTAAATAAAGTTTTCGAGTTTGGCAGCATAAAATGAAGGTAGCTCGGGGTTCCAACCTAGTTGGGATGTCAATGCTGTCTCCTGATGCATGTCCTCTCTCCTTGCTTAGAAACAAAAAAAAGTTGTGTTCTAGTGTGTTTAAAAGATTGAGAAGATTTTCCCAGTTGCTTGCGGTTGCCAAAAAAATATATCTACATGTACATTTTGGGTGGATTTTGTTTATGAAAACAAAGAATCTCTACCATGTCTTAACTTATATAAATCTATGACTTGTGTGTTGTTGTGTCTTTGAAGATCTTTTTGATTTACTTGTTGGTAACGTGAGCTGTCTAAAACAAACATGTTAAATTGATTTAATAGATTCATGAGTTGCGGTCTTCAACCTGGGAAAAGAAACTTATTTTTGGTGTAAAAATAGATTATGAAGTACTATTATGTTTTTACTACTTTTGGTAACTAAGGAAAACTAAAATTATACCTTTGTTACTACTTTTAGTATAAACTAATGATTTAGTTAGTAACAAAATTATCTAAAAGTTATCATAGAAATTAGTGTGTCTTAATAGGCAGACTTGAAGATTTGTAATGTTAGGCTTAATTATTATTCCATGTAATTTTAAGTTACAAATTAAAATTTATTTAAAAGGTTATTATAGAAATTAATGTATTTTATGGTGTAGTTTAATTATTACTTTAGTTTTCTTCATTGCGGTGTTTTTCTCTATGACACCGGTGACTTGACATTGTAAATTGTTTGAGTGTTTCTCTTTGCACGCCTTGTGCGAGATGAATCACCTTCATTAATGTTATAAATTCCATTTTGGCTTGTTTAAAAAAAATTAATGTATTTTAATATGCAACTTATAGATCAAAAAATGTTAGGACGAATTCAATGTTTATTTTGATGTGTTCGATGGTGATGATTTTTTTAAAATTGAATCATGTAACAATTTTAAAATAATTACATTTAGTCATGATTTTAGGTGTTATGGGATCAAATCAAATGTAAAATATAATTTCAAATTTAAATTTTATGTGTCATATGTTTAATGAAAATGAGTATTTAATGTGTTTTAATCATTTTGGTGTAAGTAGTTTCCATTTTATATCAAATTGACTCTAAAAATACTAATATTATTTCATTTCAACCAATAATGAGGATTTGATTTTTTTTTTATTTCATTTCAACCAATTCCATTTTTTTGAAAGGATTAACAAATCTCATATTGTTTTTGCAAGTAATAAAAGCGTGAGCCAATAACATGAAGGACAATTACATGATACATATAAAGGGAAAATGATAGTTGTCTTATATAGTACTTAATTAATGATAAGAAGGTTAATTGAAATTATTTGTGAAGGCTGCTGATGTACTAAAATCTGTAAATCATGGTCTTCTTAGAAGTTGCATGTATGTTGTTACCCTATGTATACATTGAATTGAAAAGATTGTTGTACATTAAATAATATAAAATAAAAACACAAAAATAAAGACATAATATATTAATCAACCTCAAAATCCTGAAAAACCAACTTGAGTGACTGAGATTTATGTGAGTTCAAGAACTCGAGCACAAGGCACATTCTGAAAACCCTCACTGTCAACATCAAATTGTCGAAATTTACGGTAACATCAGAGATTAAGACGTTTTTGGAACTAACAACCATTTTTAAAACGAAAAAAAAAACCAAGTTAAAAATAAATAAGTTTTCAAAGTTTTTTTTGAAGAAAAAAAAAATAGAAGAAAGATGTGATGGAAAATGATTAAAGGATGAGCCTACAATTGAGAACACAGTTTTGTTAAGCATATACTATATACTATATACTATTGTTTTTTTTTTTTAGGAAAGCATATACTATTGTTGTAATTATCATTAACAATGAAAATAATGAATACACTCATTATAATTGTTTAATGTAGCAGTTGACTCATTATAATTGTTTAATGTAGCAGTTGACTGCTTTCTTTCCATTTTATTTATCAGATTTATTTTTAATTTGACAATGAATAGAAATGTGTCACACAACCCCACTAACAGGCAAATGTGCCTGAAAAAAAAAAAAACACAACTCCACAATTCTTCTTAATTTTTAAGAATCAGCTAGTATTATTATTTTTTTGATCTCAATCAATTTGGTGCAAGTAGTTTCAATTTTTTGTACACATATTTTTTTTGAGTCATTATTACCGTATATTAACGGTATTATTATATTTTACATTAAAATTATTTTAGGGTCATTTTCATACAGTAATTTTCTAGGTGTAAAAATTTGTAGGGCCTTTTTCCTTTTTTTTTTTTTCAAGTGATTATCAAGTTAGAATTGCTACTTTTTTGTGTTCAAATAAAGAATTAAAAAAATAATCACAGGCAATTTAATTATATAAATGTTGCCTTTTATAATTAATAAACACTAAAAACTACTTAAAACCATAAACTCCTAAATAGTCACTGATTAGATGTTATGGGGCATGCATTCACTCAATTTCTCATTGACTATGAGGGATAAGTGCAACGTAATTAAGAGGAATATATTGGGCGTGTTCTCGTGTTGCAGAAGCCCTATGACCAAAGATGTGATCGTCAAAACACCACCCATCCTTTTTTTTTTAAGAATGCATTCCATGTTGCGAAGATGAAAGAATGCATTCACTTATTAATTTCTCATTGACTATAAGGGATAAGTGCTACGTGATAACCTACAAAATGGCCGGTTATTAGTATGTGATCAAGAGGAATATATTTGGGGTGTGTTTCCTTGTTGCATAAGCCTTAAGACCAAGATGTGATTGTCAAAAGACCACTGCCCTTTTCTGAGAATGAGTTTCGTGCCGCGAAGATAAAAGAATTGGAAGAGAGAGTGATTGGTATCAACCTCCTTAATGGACATTTGACAGACTGGTTTAATGAATTCCAACATATTTTCTTTCATCTTATGGAATCAGTTATGACGATTCGTGAGGAAACGTCCAAGAACATAGGATACTTCAAGAGAATCAGTAACTACTTGGTTTTCATCTATCTGGATTTTGACCTCATCTTCTTCACCTTCGATGGAGAGGTGTTTCATGAGGAAAATAGTGGTGATCGGTGTAAAGAATCAAGGAAAGAGCGATTATATAATCAAATGAAAATAGAAACTTCTCATGGCCGCGTGGAGATTCTCCTCACTAGGTTTCAAAAACCCTAGGAGAAAAGAAGTAAGTCCTTCTAGGAGTGTTAGATAATGGAAAAAAGAAAAAGAAAAGTCCTTCTAGAGTATTAATGGAAATGAAGCCAATCAATTAAAATAACTATTATTTTTTTAATTGTTTTTGTTATGTTAGTTATTTTTCTCTTTGTTTGGACTTGAACCCTGGACCTCCGACTCTTCGACCATTCTCAAATCAGTTGAGCTACCCAATCTCTTGAAAAGTTTTGAGAGGTTTTTAATTTAATAATTGGCTTATATGTAAACTACCAATTATTTATAGTTTAGATTTAGATATTTGTCTTTGCAATAAATACTCATGGTTATTATTGACAAAACTATAATTAATATTAAATGTAAATAGAAACAAAAATTTTGTACAAAAGCATCACCACAACTATTCCAACCTCCAAAATCCCAATGTTCCCCATACCTCCTTATTCTTTTTTCATTTCTTCATTCATTCAGACTTTTGTTCTCGCTAAGCCTCTCCTTCCTTCATTTCATGGCTTAGCGGGAACTTTTTCTTCCTTTGCTTATTATTCTTATATTATCCCTTTTATCATATCCAAATTTGTGCATGTTAATTGATTCATGATTTTTTTCCCTTCATGTCTTCAATTCAAACATCAAATATATAATAATTGTGATGCATGCATGATAATGAATTCAGGTTATTTCTTATAATAATAATTTTGATGCATGCATGCATGATAACGTCCTTTCTTATTCATTTTATCCATTAATTTTGTAGGAGGACCCCTTCACAAATTTCATCATTATATATTAGATCCAAAGTGTAATTCAATTCCTTTATAAACCAATTTCCATATAAAAAAAAAAAACATACATAAATTTAAACGAGCCCTAGTTAGGGATGGACGGTATAAGTAATGAAGCTAGTGTTGATCTTTTCCCGATTGGCCCTTCGGGAATTTTTGGCCGAACAATTGCTTTCAGGGTTCTTTTCTGCAAATCTATTTCACATTTAAGGTATCAATTATATATAGAGTTATTGGATGTGTTTTATAGGATTAGGAAATTTTGGGGACCGATTATATCATCCTTGCATCCAAGAAACCCTCGGGGGATAGTAGCCATTATGGCAATTGTTGCTTTCATGTTAAGACGTTGCAGTAATGTTAAGGTAAGGGCTGAATTAGCATATAGGAGGAAATTTTGGAGAAATATGATGAGAGGAGCTTTGACATATGAGGAGTGGGCTCATGCATCTAGAATGCTTGATAAGGAGACACCAAAGATGAATGAATCAGATTTTTATGATGTAGAATTGGTGAGGAACAAGCTTGAAGAATTACGACATCGTAGACAAGAGGGGTGTCTTAGAGATATTATATTTTGTATGAGAGCTGATCTTATTAGAAATCTAGGTAATATGTGTAACCCTGAGCTTCACAAAGGTAGGCTTCATGTGCCTAGACAGATTAAGGAGTATATTGATGAGGTTTCCACTCAGTTAAGAATGGTTTGTCATTCTGATTCGGAGGAGCTTGCGTTGGAAGAAAAGCTTGCTTTCATGCATGAAACTAGACATGCATTTGGAAGAACTGCTTTGCTCTTGAGTGGGGGTGCTTCTCTTGGAGCTTATCATGTGGGTGTAGTTAAAACTCTTGTAGAACATAAGCTTATGCCTAGGATTATTTCTGGTTCAAGTGTAGGATCCATTATGTGCTCTATTGTTGCAACTAGGTCTTGGCCTGAGCTTCAAAGCTTTTTTGAGGATTCATTGCACTCCTTACAATTTTTTGATCAAATGGGTGGAATTTTTACGATCGTAAAGAGGGTCACAACATTCGGTGCAGTTCATGAGATCAGACAGTTGCAGATTATGTTGAGGCATCTAACAAGCAACCTTACATTTCAAGAAGCTTATGATATGACAGGTCGAGTTCTTGGGATTACAGTTTGCTCCCCGAGAAAACATGAACCGCCTAGATGCCTTAACTACTTGACTTCACCCCATGTTGTTATATGGAGTGCAGTCACCGCTTCTTGCGCCTTTCCTGGCCTTTTTGAGGCTCAAGAATTGATGGCAAAGGATAGAAGTGGAAATATTGTTCCTTACCATCCTCCGTTTAATTTGGGGCCTGAAGAGGGTTCCTCACAGGTGCGTCGTTGGAGGGATGGTAGCTTGGAAATTGATCTTCCTATGATGCAATTGAAAGAGTTGTTCAATGTCAATCATTTTATTGTCAGTCAGGCCAATCCTCATATTGCACCATTGTTGAGACTGAAAGAGTTTGTACGAGCTTATGGAGGTAATTTTGCTGCCAAGGTATGTTCATGGACTCAAATCTCTATATAAGGAGGATAATACATACATATGGAGGATATGTCTGAACTATCATTTCCTGTATTTTTTTCTTATATGATTTTTCGCTTCTACATCTCCCATTAAGTCAGATTGTCCGTTCCTTATAAAAAATATGACTTAATGGGAAATGTATAATGGAAAAATCATAGAATTGATATTAATGCATGAATAAAATTCTCAAGTCCAAAACACTACTATGATAAAACTTTATGTATTGTTTTCCCGAACTTGATTTCGAAAAGTTGTGGTATCTCAACAGTTATTGCATTAAGACATCGTACATGTTAGCCATCATGGTATGCAGTATGCTACTCCTATAATATTCTAAATATGCAACTATAATAACATTTGTGGTTTTGATTTTTAAGCTTGCTCATCTGGTAGAGATGGAGGTGAAACATCGATGCAATCAAATACTAGAACTCGGTTTTCCATTAGGCGGACTTGCAAAGTTGTTTGCTCAAGATTGGGAGGGTGATGTAACAGTTGTTATGCCTGCTACTCTTGCTCAGGTATAAAGGCTGAACTTCAACTCCATATATTAAATTTAAGAAAAAAGTGTTAGTGGTCATTTAAAATTTTCAAATATTCTTGTAAAAATTATGAACTTTTTTTGTCCTGTTTGAGATTACGTTTTTTGTTTTCGCTTCTTGTTATCACTATTAGTTGAAAACTTGCCCACTGCTTTCATTTTGTTTCCAGTTTTCAAAGATTTGTGCAGAAAATAGTGAATGCAACTCTTTTGGTTTTCTTGATTTTATGCTTTTTGGACAAATCTTCGAAAGCAGGTAATACAGTTGAAAACAATGGGCAGAATGTCAATTAAAAGTGAAAATGAGAGATGAAAATCGAAAACATACTCTTAACAAGAGTCCCTTACATTCTGGAAAAAATTAAAGATTTTTTTTATTTATCATTTATTAAGGACGATTCGCGAAATAATGGTTGACTTATGTATGTTTCCTGCATCATGTATCAGTACTCGAAAATCATCCAAAACCCTTCTCATGCAGAGCTTCAAAAGGCAGCTAACCAAGGGAGAAGATGCACTTGGGAAAAACTTTCAGCTATTAAAGCTAATTGTGGAATTGAGCTTGCTCTCGACGAGTGTGTTGCAATTCTCAATCATATGAGAAGACTAAAAAGAAGTGCTGAGAGAGCTGCTTCTGCTTCTCATGGTTTTCCAAGTAGTACCAAATTCAATGCTATAAAAAGAATTCCATCATGGAATGTCATTGCGCGAGAGAATTCTACAGGATCTCTTGAAGACTTTCTTGCAGACACTGCTGCTTCATTTAATCACGGAGTTAGTGGTTCCGGTGGATCCACTGGTAAAAATTCCAAATACCACCGAAATATGCATGATGTAAGTGACAGTGAATCCGAAAGTGCTGACTTGAACACTTGGACCAGATCTGGCGGTCCTTTGATGAGAACTACTTCGGCAGATAGGTTCATCGACTTTGTCCAAAACTTAGATGTTGATACTGACCTAAATAGAGGAATGGGAACTAGTTTTAGCCCTCGTGAATTTCAGTATCACAGTCCCAGATTAACAACACCGGATAGATACTCCGAGAACTCAGAATCTGATCCGAGAGAAAACGGCAACAGGGTTGTCATGAATGGGTCTAGCATAATTCTAACTGAAGGTGATTTTTTGCAGCCCGAAAGAATGCTTAATGGAATTGTGTTTAATGTTGTCAAGAAAGAAGACTTTACAACTTCAAGTCGGAGTCATGACTATGATAGTTATAACAATGAAGTTGCTGAGTGTCTCCACATTGAATGTCCAGAGAAGGAGATGGATGATGCTGCTAGCTCAGCTTCCGAAAACCGAGATGACGAATCTTCAGCAGCTAGGACCTTAACTGAAACACCAGATTCTAATCCCATAGATAAATCCTGAACAGATTTCGGGTGAGGATAAAAGGATCGTCGACAGTGATAGTTTCAATTATAATAGTAACTTACCTCGGTGACTTTGATAATTTGGTGTTTTAGCTGTCCAAAATGTTAATAGCATGAAATAAAGTATTGTCTCAGTTCTCTATATTAATTTTTTATTTTATTTGTAGGCATCATAGATGTGACTTTGAGAGAGAAGAAAACTAATCAAAAAATGAAATGATATATATGCGGTATTTATATACGGTGTTCGACAACAAAAAAATTGTCAACATAAAATTTTCTCTTAATTTTTAGGCATCTTAGATTCACTGCGGCGTGTATTTTAAGCCGTGCAGCACACATGAGATCATTTCATTTTTGTATTAAAAAGTTACTAACTATTGTAGACACACTGAAATGTTGTAAGTAACAATACGATTTTTCGATGGAGATGGCAAAAACAATTAATCAAGATGCTCAAATTAACAACATTAGTGTCAATTCCTTGGAGTTCTATTTGTCGAGTAAGGGAAATAACAGCGTGGAAATGGTTGATTTTAACAAGGGAACCTAAGATCTTACCGAATTTGAAGATGGGTGGAGTAGTTTTCATATTGAGCATGCGATGGAACGAGGAAACATAATCATGGACATCATCATTGTGTAAATGGGAATTAGTTTGAGAGTGTAACATAAAACTACGAAGAATTAAATTGTTGGGACTTGGAAGAGAGAAATTGTACTTTAGCCTTGAAAAAGACAGCATTCTAATAAGAAAATGATTGGAGGATTTGGTTCTTCAAATTGGAAGTCAGAGAAATAATAATGTGCAAGGGTTCCTATATGTATGCAAGATGAAGTCAATGTAGCAAATGAAATACAATCAATGTGATTCACATACTCCTTCCGTCTCTAAATAATAGTCGTTTAAGATTTTTGCACGACTATTAAGAAAATAATTAATTGTGTTGATTTCAATGGTAAAATTAGTGTCATTTACTAAAACACCCTTATTAATTGTAGTTAGTGGAGTAGTTAAGTTGAATAAATTCAATAAACAAGGGTATAATAATGGAGAAAAAATAATAAATGTTGCATTGGTATTTTAAAGTGATAATTATTTTGAGAAAAAAAACAAAAATGCTAAAGAGACAAATATTATGAGATAGAGAAAGTATAAAAGAAGATTCAAAATAGAGTTTCAATTGTATAAATCACAATGATTATTTGTGGTAAAATGAAGGGTACTTACCAGAACATAGCTTCTAGAAGAAGGAGGGGAAGAAGTTCAGAGGGAGAGGGAGAGATTACAGATTACTATCAAATATCACTTTTTATTGGATCAAGTTTCACATATTCCTTTTCTCTAACCAATTTTTTATTCCCCTTTGGTGATAGAGTTAATAATGGCATAGTTGGTGGAATCAGTGAAAGAATGTCTTTTTTTTCTTTGGTGCCCAGGGTTTGAATCTCAGACCTTGTATATATTATACATTGTTCTTATCAACAGAGTTAAACCTACATAGACGATTAAAGAATATCTAGAACACAATAATTAATATGAATATAATTAAAAAAATTGAGATAGTGAAAATGAGAAGAATGGACTGAACAATTTTTTTTTTGTACAAATGACTGAACAATTTTACTACCCCACAGACAAAACAAATAAAAAATTGTCTAAAAATGCAAACTATCAAAAATAACAAAATATCCCCTAAACTTAATACGACTTGTTTCATCACCAAAATACCAAAATTTATCCAAATTACAAACGATGAAAAATACCAAAATATTTTTCAACATAAAAATATTATATTTCTATCTCTCTTCAGTACCTTTTTTGTCTTGTCTCATCACAATTTGGAGGCACTCTTATAATCTTGACAATTTTCTTTTAAAAAAAATTAAAAAAAAATCTAATACAACTTATAGTGATAAACTTCAAATATATATATATATATATATATATATATATATATATATATATGAGCTACAGTTTAAGTATGACTTTTGCCTACAGACAAATAAACATTTACATACGAACAATGTATAATCGACAACAAAATTATAAATCTCCTCTTAATTAAAGGTCATTTGCAAAGGGCCTTGATGCACTTGCATTGGCCCTATGTCTCATACTGACATATTATTGGTGAATCGAAGGCACTCTAAAAGTATGATAATAAAATTAAAAAGAATTGTCAAGTTTTGAAGTTTTTTTTTTAGTAAATCAAATGTATCTTCTGCAGGCATCTAACTATTTCCCTTGAGATGACTGGGTCCATTTAAGATATTGATTTATGTCGATAAATAATTTTTACGAATGCTAGCAATACTCTCTTTTTAACGCTTTTCTTACCACTCATTCTCTTAGTAAGTGAAATCAATATGGGTCCTACACTTTGAAAATGGGACCCACATGAAACGATGAGACTTACATTAATTTCACCTAATAAAAGAGTGAGTGTTAGTGAGGGTGTTGAAATAAGAGTGTTGCTAACACAACTCAATAATTTTCCCTACAAGAGGCTGATTTTTGTTTTAGAAATAGCAAGACCATTTCTTTTAATTGTAGATATGAAAAAATTAATATGCTTAAAATGTTATCCAAAGATTTGGAGAAAACTAACACATCGTCGATATAAATTATAGTAAATTATAGTAAGATGCTATATGCTTGTGCATGTAGAAAACAAAGAGAATTTGAAGTGGTTTCAAACACTTTTACGTGAAGACCTTTGAGACTACGTTGAACATGGATGAAACTTCATTTTAAACATGAAAACGTAATAAACTACAATTAAACACATTCTTTCAGTTTTTAGTATTTATTTGATAGAGATCAATTTGATAGTTAAGATAAATAATTTAGGGATTAGTTTGATAAGGAGTGACATGATTCAAGGACCATCTTGATTTTTAGTGTTAATGTAAAAATTGGTAAGACTTTCATTTAAAAAAAGTTCAAAAATAAATTAAAAAATTTCAATCAATTTAGTCCCTAAATAGGTGACATTTGAGTTAGCAGTCCACATCAGCATCTAACGTTACACATCATCACCATTAACTATGAGACTTAACTGATGGACGAAATTGATCAACTTTTGTAAAATCCAAGACGTTTTAGCCATTGCTAAAATTTTAAGGACGGTGTATATAAATTGAATGAGGAAAAAACCTATTCACTCTAACTAAATACGTCATTCTAGGACACAACAATGCTTCGTTATTCTTCTTTCTCTTCAATGTTGCCGAGGTATGTTTTTCATGTTTCTATTTTTGTTCCAGAAAAGTTTCATCCTTTTCAATTTCCAAAAAACACCCATTTCCATTTCATTCCTTCTCTTTGCTTCTCCTCTTCAACTTCAATCACATTCAATAATAACAATGATGTTGTTGATGCTGTTTCTTTGTTCAATCGCTTGCTCCATCAGAATCCCACTCCTCCGGACATCGAATTTGGTAAGATTTTAGGTTCCCTTGTTAAGACCAACCACTACCAAACTGTTGTTTCCCTTTCTCATCAAATGGAATTTAAGGGAATTAAACCTGACTTCGTAAATTGCAATATCCTGATCAATTCTTTCTGTCAATTGGGTCACATCCCTTTTGCTTTTTCTGTTTTGGCAAAGATTCTCAAAATGGGTTACAATCCAGATGCTATTACATTGACTACACTCATCAAGGGTCTCTGCCTCAAAGGTCTGATACATCAAGCATTGCACTTTCATGATAAGGTGGTAGCGCTGGGATTTTATTTAGACCAAGTTAGTTATGGAACCTTGATTAATGGGTTGTGTAAAGTTGGTGAAACAAAAGCAGCTCTACAATTGCTGAGACGCGTTGATGGGAAATTGGTTCGGCCTAATGTGGTAATTTACAGTACGATTATTGATAGTATGTGCAAAGTTAAACTTGTTAATGATGCTTTTGATTTATATTCTGAAATGGTTGCTAAGAGAATTTCTCCCAATGTTGTTACTTACACTGCTTTAATTAGTGGATTTTGCATTGTTGGTAAAATGAAAGATGCAATTGATTGTTTTAATAAAATGATATTGGAAAACATCAATCCAAATGTGTATACCTTTAGTATATTGGTTGATGGATTTTGTAAGGAAGGAAGGGTGAAAGAAGCTAAAAATGTGTTAGCTATAATGATAAAACAAGGCATCAAACCTAATGTTTTTACTTATAACTCTTTAATGGATGGATATTGTCTGGTTAAAGAAGTGAATAAGGCTAAGAATGTATTCAACACTATGGCTCAGAGGGGAGTGAATCCTGGTATTCACACTTACAGTATCTTGATTAATGGGTTTTGTAAGATTAAAATGACGGATGAAGCCATGAATCTCTTTGAAGAAATGCATTGCAGAAAAATTATTCCTAATGTGGTAACTTACAATTCCCTTACTGATGGTTTGTGTAAATCGGGGAAAATATCTTATGCTTTGAAGCTAGTCAATGAGATGCATGATAGAGGTCAACCACCTGATATAATTACTTACAATTCTATATTGGACGCTTTATGCAAAAACCATCAGGTTGACAAGGCAGTTGCTTTATTAACAAAATTGAAAGACAAGGGTATTCAACCAGATATGTACACATACACTATTCTTATCAAAGGACTGTGCCGAAGTGGAAAACTGGAGGCTGCACATAAAGTTTTTGAAGATCTTTTGGTCAAAGGCCATAATCTAAATGTCTATACATATACCGTTATGATCCAAGGGTTTTGTGACAAGGAATTGTTTGATGAAGCGTTGGCCTTGCTCTCAAAAATGGAAGAGAATGAATGCATTCCAAATGCCAAAACTTATGAAATAATTATCCTTTCTCTGTTCGAAAAAGATCAAAATGATATGGCAGAGAAACTTCTTCGTGAAATGATCGCGCGAGGTCTTTTGTAAGACTGAAACTATTTGATAGCATCATTTCATTTTATGTACTTGCCTCTGCTAGTGGAAAATTTAGTGTTTCCTCCAGTTGAATTGTTTGACTAATCGTCCTTCCTTTTTATTTATGGTTACGAATGGTCCCGTACTTTTGTACAGTTAACTATATTGCAAAGGAATGTTGTTAGTTGCTATAACTAATTTGATTTTGCTCTTGAATTATATCTTTATCAGAGAGACATGTTATCTTTTACCTTTCGTAGTTTTGAATTATATCTTTACAGATACACCAACCAACATGGATGACATTGACCTAAAATTCGATGAGATTGAACTTGTTGCAGCTGCTGCTGGATACTCTACTGTTATAGCTCTCTACAAACTTACCCTTGTTTCAAGGGCCAATTGTCCAAATGATCTTTGAGCTCTTTATTCCTCATTATGATCTTTTAAGTCGCTTTTCCTATTCATCACTAGTTATTCTACTTTACTAACCTTTTCCCTCTCCCTTCGATCTTTTCAGCATTGTATAGGAGTAATTGATGATATTGCAAATTCCTGCACATGTTCCACTTCCAGCCAAAGATCAATCTCGATTTTGCAATAACAGAGCTATCCGATCTCAGAAAGAGCTTTAGCTTGCACATTTGACCTGCAGTTGATATCCATTTATCCTCTTTGGAAGGTTATGTCACAGAATTGCGGTTGTTAAGGGAAGTTCTTGATGCCCCAGACCAGAATTTCCCACAAATTCTTCAAGGTTCGATTGCTTTATTTCTTCGGTATTGGAATCATTATTTTTTATTGATAGCATTAGTTGCTACACATGACATTAGTAGGACATTAGAATACAGAAGAATTTATTGCTCCTTTTCAAGGGGTTCGGCACCAGCCTTATGAGTATACTACTAGTCAATTACCTAGAAATGCAAAAGAGTTGTTCAATTACAGGCAACACTTTGTGAGAAATACTATCTTGAGGTCATTTAATGTTGTTGAAAACTGGAGTCCTAATCCTTAAACCTGCTCCCCAGTATTCTTTTCAGATTAAGAAGTATATAGCAATAGCTGCTTGTGTTTTGCAGAATGTCATCCACCACGAAGAAAAAGTTGACTGGTTATTTACTTTAGTAGGGGAGAAACTTGTGGATGAACCATGAGATCTTTATGAACTTCCTAACGTTCAATTTCAACTTCCTTCATGAACTGAAGTACCGACACAAATTCTATCATTTAAAAGAAAAAAAAGAAAAGGTGAAGAGTATAGTATGTGATTAACTATATATGAAAGCATACAAAGTTCGCAACGCATTCTTACCTTGTTTTCTACACAAGAGGTTGTTTCCAGGACTTGAATACACGACCTTCCAGTCACTTTCCAATCACATGACAGCAACTTTACCAGTTGCGCTAAGGTTACCACTTGAAATTAATATACTATTAACTTATTAAAATTTATCTAGAAAAAAACTATAAGTAGACTAATGTTTTATTAATTCCAAACTGCTATTCATTAAAAAATTATGTGGACATCCTTTTGTTGTCATAGGTGAAGGAGCATGTAAACTGATTGGAGATATTAGGTGTAACTTCAAATGTTAAATTTGTAAACTCATTCACTGATTCTTCATACTCCAATGTATCAATTTTTGCAATGAAGTTCTTTAAAACTTGAATTGCAATGATGATTCATTATTTTGTAACTTGTAAGTAGGGGTGTTCAAAATTGAACCAATCAAATAAAAAAACCGCAAACCGAACCAATCAAACCCGAAACCGCCATTTTGTTTGGTTGTAATCGGATCATTTTCTTCCTTAACCGCATGGTTTGGATTGGTTTGGTTTGTGGTTTTCATTTTACCAACCGAAACAAACCAAACCAAACCGCAACATAAGAAAAATGTTAATTAAACATATCTCACCTAGACCAATACTAATAAAAACTCAATGAAAACTTTATAAAATGACTTTTTTTTTCTCTTATTAGATTCTTTCTTTACTTTTAAAAACGTATTTATGTGCTACTTGAAATTTGAGAGAATGATAAAATCTTAGTCTTTTGCATTTCTTACAAAATAGGATTACGTTTTGTCCATGTTTTTAACTTGGTCTATGTTGTTAGAAACATTGTAAAATGAAAATGAAATTGTAATATTTGATGAAATTTAAAACATTGCTGAAAATATGTTGTGTTTAACCTTTTTAACATGATTTTAATTTTGAAAACAAAAAATTGTATCGTCTTGAAAAAACCGCACCAACCGATCCAACCCAAACCACATTGGTTTGGTTTGGATTTTATTTTTAAAGTCAACCGAACCAAACCAAACCGTATTTTTTTTATCTTGTGGTTTGAATGACTTTAACCCTCAAAACTGAACCAAACCGCACCGCGAACACCCCTACTTGTAAGGCACCTACATCAACTCCCCAGCCGCCACAAAAGAAAAGGTTATTTGTGAATGAGTTTATTTAAATGTTAATTTTATACTCTAAATTATAAAATAATGATAAAATATTTAAATTTAATTATCATTGATATTTAAATTATAAATAAATGAAAAAACTAATACTTCTTAATATATAACGAAAATTTAAAATACTTGAATTCACTTTGTAAATTGTTCTTGCTAAAAATGCATTAATTTATAAATAGGTTTCCATAAAATAAATTTACAAAGATTGTACTGCTGATGAAATTAAAGAAATAATGAATAGTTATTTATAAATTTCTTTTAGTATAAAACTTTGTCAAACGTACTATGATCTGCAAGTTAAGGGAACTGAAGAGTTGTAACCAGGTTCATAGTTACTAGTAGTGTAGTCTAGTATTAGAATTCTGCTCTGCCCCCAGCAATTTTTGCTCGCGCCCTGCAGTGCTGCCTAAAATACCCATGCGCTAGTTAAGTAGCGCTGCGCTACTTAACTAGCGCAAGTGATATTTCCTGCGCCACTTAAGTAGCGCCGCGCACGTTAAGTAGCGCAGCGTTACTTAAGTTATACAGGCGCGGAAACAGAACCATTTCCTCACTTCTTCAAGTTTTCAAAACACGAAATTTTCCCCTCCAAGTGCGATTTTCACCATTCTTGCGCCATTCAAAGCCAATTCATCCCATAATATCAAGTAAGTGATGATTACCCTACTTAATTACATTTAAGTTGTAGAAATTTTGGTTTTTTTAGAAGAAATTGTGACTTTTTAGGGTTTTATAAATTTTGTTTGCATGTTAGTTTTGATGATTGTTAGTGATGAATGAACTTATGAATTGTTGTTTAGAAGTTGTTTAGAGTACATTGTGGTAGTTTAGTGTTTGAAAATTGTTAGATTACTTTGTTGTTTGAAAATTGCACACCAAGTGTTTGATAAAATGTCTCAATGGTAATTGTTTTGTTTTTTTGGATTGTGACTTATGAAATTAGTTAACATATGGTTTGTTAATTTTGATTATAATATGTTTGACTGCAATGTGGTAGTTTACAGATTGAAATGTCATTGTTGGAATTTTAGTGTTGTTGAATTGTTGGAAATGAAACAATGTTCATGTGAAATTGTATAATTTAATGTGTTTTGTTAAATATTGTGCAGATATGTCTCGGAGGAATACTTCTCAGATACCGTCCGAGCAGGATAGGAGCGACAGACTTAGGGCAGGGAGGATTGCCCCTACTGGTAGTGTAAGGAGGGAGAAAGAAGCATCACGCCCTCCTATGGCTGGTCGAGGGAGAGGTGGGGGAACGAGGATTGCTAGAGATGATGCTGCGGGAGGGTCATCGTCGCGTACGGGTCCATCCCAGACGGTGGACCCAACGCAGTATCAGGTGTATGAGCACCCGCATGGTCATGAGGACCCTCAGCCTCACCTGTACCAGTTTGATGCTTATCAGCAGCATCAGTATCATCATGAGGAGCCTGCTGTTGAGGAACCTCAACAGCATGAGGAGGCTGTTGTTGACGAACCTCCGGCTCGATTTCAGGGGGTGCCCAGGGTGGTGTACGAGGCCGGCCCGGACGGCTATGCAGGGGGGCCTTCTGACCTCAGGCTTCTACCTGACTTTGGTGGACATGTGGCCTGCAGGATATGGGTCGATGCCGATGTAAGTATAATTTAATGTTGATTTTACTTTTCTTTTACTATTTATACAACTTAATCTAATTATTATTTTACTTATTTAACGGTGGTGTTTGTTGTGTTTTGTTTTTGTATTGCAGTTTCGAAGAAAACATAGAGTGAAAGGCATATCTCATGGGAAGAAACTAAGCATTACAAACTTGACATTGCCTATGCCCGGGGAAGAAAATTTTTGGTTTTGGGATAATGTGAATGGGTCCGGCCTTACTCCCCTCCTCAGTAGTGGGTATGAGAACATATCTCACGGGTTCATTTGTGCTATGACCGAGAGATGGCATGAGGAGACCAGCAGCTTCCACCTACCTGTTGGAGAGATGACCATCACACTAGATGATGTGGTGTGTCTCCTAGGCATCCCCATCACTGGGAGGCTCCTTCCCGATAGAGAGTTAACCCGTGAGCAGGGGTTAGAGATGATGCAGGCGGACCTACTGTTTTCACTAGAGGATGCCGCTAAGGAGCTGACAAGACAGGGTGGTTGTTACATCAGCTTTGGTGTCCTGAAGAGGCGCTACGAGGAGCTCTTGGGCAGGTGTAATCAGCTGGTTGAGATTGACACCGACGAGGAGGAACAGGAGCGAGCTCTGGTTAGGTTAGCCTGTGTTAAGGCGTTTTTGCTGCTCTTGCTTGGCTGGACCATTTTTTCCGCCAAGAACAACAAAAACATTAATCTTCTCTGGCTGCTTGCGCTGCAAGATATGGATGAGTTGGACAGCTGGTCATGGGGTGGGATGGGACTAGCTTTCCTATATGAGCAGCTCTCACTTACCTCCGACTCATCGGTGGCCTCCTGCGGTGGTTACATGACATTGCTTGTGGTAATATTTGTTTTCCTTCTTCTTTACTTATTTGATCGTAAATGTTTAGTTGTTTGTATAATTCTTGCGGTGATATAAATATTTGTTTCTTTGTGTTTGCAGGGATGGACTTTGGCGCACTTCTCGAACATCATTCCGAGGATTGAGGATGATGCCTACGACCCTACTGTTGCCCCACTTGTGAGTCAATGGAGACCTCCCCGGGGATTTTCTAATCCTGGACACTACCGAGCTGCCATTGATTCCTTGGACCATTCACATGTCACCTGGAGGCCGTACGAGAGGCGACGACACATCACGCCCTTCCAGGACATATGCTGGTACTCCGGATGGATCATGGCCGGCCGCGACAGGATGGTCCGTCACTTGGCAGAGCGGGTTCTTAGGCAGTACGGGTATGTCCAGAGGATTCCCAGGCCTCCTACAGACGTCGAGGTTCTTGCAGCAGATGACGTGGCCGATGCCTTCACGGAGTTTGCTCTACATGTCCTCAGCCATCAGCAGAGGGGTGAGCAGGTTCCGGATAACCAGTCGTGGACTCATACCAGAGGCTACATGAGATGGTTCGTTGCAGTGTCACATCCTATTGTGAACCCCCCTGCGGCCATTCCTGATTATGCATCTGCTGCCCCTCCTCGTCCTGTCCCTCCTTACGAGGAGGTTATTGTTGAGGAGCAGTGGGCCAGACATCCTCCAGACCCATACCAGATCATTAACAACATCAGGGCCAGAGTTGACAGCGCAATGGGGCATCCTGATGTGTTTGGTAACCCGGAGGTTCTTCGCATCATGCAGGGCATCCAGTCGGAGTGGAGCATGATGGAGCAGATGGCGCCGCCCCGGAGGAGGAGTAGGAATCCACGAGACTAGGGTTTTTTTCTAGGTTTTTTTGTAGGTTTTTTTTCTAGATTTTTTATGACATTTTGAAGGATTTGATTGTAATCCTTTTAATTTTTTATAACATTTGATTTTTAATAATATTTGCCCTTTTATGATAATATTCGTTATTTTTTCCCGTTGTTTTATTCTGCTATTTTTGATTGATGTAGTATTTTTGCATCAACCAATAGTAAGTATTTATATCGTCTCCTCTGTCACTCTGGATATTTGCTGCAAAATTTGCAATTCCTGCCAGGCAGGAAAAATGTCGCCATGGCGACAAAGAGGCAGTAGCAAACTGCCTTTCTGCTTATCATTTCCCGCTATGGCGACAATATGTCGCCATGGCGACAGTTTGCTAACACATGCGCCAGTTAACGTGCGTAGTGTCAGTTAACGCGCGTAGTGTTTTACACATGCGCTAGTTAAGTGGCGCGGCGTGCGTTAACAAGCGCAGTATTTTACACTTGCGCCAGTTAACTAGCGCAGGGGTAAAATGGAAATGGCTGCAGGGCGCGAGCAATTTTTGCAGGGTGGAGAGCAGAATTCCTAGTATTATAGTTCTTGGATTAAAAATAGTTCTTGGATTAAAACTCATTATTCTCAATTCTCCAATTTTTAACTACTTTAGCATCAAGGAAATATTGTGACTGAAATTTGACCAACACTAAGCATACAGCCACGTCTTTAAAAAAAAAAATAGAGCCACGTCCTTAAAAAAAATTCCACCATTCTTTATTTTGGAAAGAAAGACGTGTTGATCAATAGTCATAACTATATTATAAGTATGTAAGTAATATAATGATTAAGAAATATACAATTTAGGATGGCATGGCTATACATGCAATTATACAAAGATCCATATTCTAGTGGAAAAATAGGTCATAGTCTTATTTTTAGGGAAACTAGGTCATAGTCTTGGCACCAAAATTGAGGACCCTAGAAAATCCTGGCATCACCCATCTTTTAGTGATATAAGCTTAAAAAACAGACGAGATAAACAATAGAAGCGGCTAACGAGACAATACTTTTTCCTCTCAAACAAAAAAAAGACAATACTTTTTAACTTTTGCAGTTTTTATGTTTTGAAAAGTTAGTGATATTATTTATTGATTGAGAATATTAAACATGTTTAGTTGAGATAAAAGAAGGGGCAAAAGGGAAATTCATTATTCAATGTTAATCAATATAACTAAAACTTCAACATCAACACCTAAAGAGAGAAATAAAGGGTAACATATTGTTACACCCCAATGGTTCATTACTTGTTACAGGAAATTGCCTAGAAAAACAAACGAAAAATGTAAATATGCAGAATAATCAAACTTACATATGACTGCAGCAAAAGAGGGGATGAAAAGCCAGAAGAAGAAAATAAGTTTACTTTTAAGAATAAAGTACCGTGTATGTGTACGATGCCACCAAGTTGCAACCTAGTCCTTCGTATAATTAGGCAAAATAATTCAGCAAGATGTTTAAAAGGATAGTATCTTGAACAAAAATAATGGATTTGATCGCAATTCGTGGTTGAGAATCTTAAATAGCCGGTACAGATTTAATAAGTCCAAAACATTGCCATGACATGCACAAAGATAAGGTACGCGACAGCGATTTAGCGCGACATCAAGGTTTTTGATGTCTCCTCGACGACAATGCAACACAACATCAATGATCACGACAACCACGAACATGATTAAAAACCTTACTACTTTGATGCATAATTATCAATTATCATCAAATTTACTGATGGGACTAATTACAATAAGCAATTGCAGGTTGAAGGGAAAAGAAAATAATAGCATTATAACCCTCCAAGGAACATATGTTGCAGAAAGGATTACAGAAAAGAAAAGCTCTGCAGCTTTAATGGTGTGAGTGAACGACACAGCCACCTTTCCAAGACTCATTAGTAACGAAGCTAGCAAAGTATAACTTTAAATCAAAACAAATGTAATAGTGAGCCAATTGTTCAAATTTTCTTGTATTTCTATCAAAAGAAATAAAGATTAGATGATCGTTTTAAAATTCAAAATAACAAATTGTAACTTGAAAGCACCTCACCTAGTGCTAGATTACAGTAGACCTCTAACAATCATTTCACGAAGAAGTGTCAGCGCCTTATCATTCTTGTCGTTTTCGAACAAAGCACAAATAAGTGTTTGGTAAGTTACCGCATTTGGGGTGCAGCCATTGTCTTGCATTTTTGAGAGTAAGGACAATGCTTCATCGAATAAACCCTCTTTACAAAGCCCATTAATCATCACAGTGTACGTCCTAACATTTAAATGATAGCCCTTATTAAGAAGATCATGATAAATCTCTTGTGCATCCTTAAGTCTTCCATTTTTACATAGTCCATCAACAAGTGTTGTGTATGTACACATATCTGGTTGAATTCCTTCGTCTTTCATCTTTGTTAACAACCCAATTGCCTTGTCAACCTGATGGATTTTGCATAAAGCATTCAATAAAGAATTGTAAGTGAACACATCAGCAGGTTGGCCTCTATTATGCATCTCATCTATAAGATCCCAAACATCAGAGACTCTTCCCGATTTGCAAAGTCCATCAATAAGTGAATTATATGTTACAGTATCAGGAGCCATGTTTTTTAAATGCATTTCTTTGAAGAGATTTACAGCTTCATCCACCATATTATTCTTACATAATCCGTTAATCATGACATTGTAGCTATGAACATCAAGAGCCACTCCCCTTCCAGCTATAGTGTTGAATACATGTTTGGCCTTGTTGACTTCATTAACCAAGAAATACCCATCCATCAAAGAAGTATAAGTAACAACATCAGATTCCACACCTTGTTTTATCATAACAGGTAACACACTTGTAGCTTTTTTCACCTCTCCTTCCTTACATAAACCATCGACCAATGTAGTAAAAGTACGAACATTCGGGGTGATGTTTTTCAACGTCATTTGATTTAACAAACCAACTGCTTCTTTCATTTGACCCAAAATGGAAAAACCATACATTAGAGTACTGTAAGTGACGACATCAGGATAAACTTTCTTAACAATCATTTCAGAATATAAATCATAGGCATCACTAACAAGCTTATCTTTGCAGAGACCGTCAATGATTGTGCTGTACATGACAACATCAGGCTTAACCAACAATAACCCTTCAATCTTTCTAAGCAACTGCAGGGCAGCTTGTGTTTCTCCGGATTTACATAACCCGTTGATCAATGTCCCATAACTAACCTCGTTAAGATGAAATCCATTTGCTACAACGTCGTCATGAAAGTGTAGTGCTTTCCTAACATGACCATTAAGACAAAGACCTTTGATAAGTGTAGTCAACGTTACAGTATTAGGCTCATAACCTAGCTTAAGAATCTTACCGAATATAGAAAAAGCGAAATTGATTTGATTGAGATGGCAGAAAGAATTAATCAAAATGGTTAAAGTAACAATGTTAGGTTGAATTCCATTGAGTTCCATTTGATGAGAAAAAGAAATAGCAGTGTTGAAATGATTCATCTTAACAAGAGAAGATAGAATCTTACCGAATTCGAAGATGGGTGGTGTAGGGTTGATGTTGAGGATTCGATTGAATGAGGAAACGGCGTCGTCGACATTGGGAATGAATGAAGGGAGAGCGTGAACGTGTAAACGACGAGGGTGAACGTGTAAATGACGAATTGGAAGAAACAAATTGTTGAGAGATAGAGAAGCGTACCTCAACTTTAACAAATAGGATGACATTGTGAGTGAGTTGTGAAGAATGAATGAAAATTAATCTAGCGAGTGAGTGTTATAGAAGAAGATGATGAATTCATCTATATGTGAAAATTAGGGGTCTATTGGATTGGTATTTTAAAATAATAATAATAATAATAAAAAACCTAATAGTATTCAATTAAGACTTTTGTAAAATATGAATAAATTTTGTGGTATTCAATCAAGACAATCATGTAGCTTAAAAGGGGAAAGATAAAGATAATTATGTAGCTTGAATCATGGATGAAATTATTGAGATAGTTATGTAGTTTGAATCATCGATGAAATTATTGAGTTGTTTCACCTCTTGGTGGAGGCGTGGAGCTATAAACAAAGAGGTTATGTGATGTCTGAAATCCTAAAAATTTGAGTTATAAATCCAATAAAATCTTTCTAAAAAAAAAATTTAATAAAATCTTAAAGGTATATGTTATAAATCGAAATAAAATCCTTTGGCATAAATCTTGAGTCTAAAAAGTCTTTTATAATAAGTCTTTTAAAATCTCACAAAATCAATATAATCCTACAAAGTCTTTTAAAATCTTAAAGACTTTTTTTACCAAAACAATCTTTTAAAATCTCAATCCAATACACCCCCTTAATCACTTGAGCATCGTGGACTCAAATGGGCGGCAAAGAGTTTTAAAGTTGTTGTATATTCAAGGTTGGATTTGAACCAAGACTTTAGTTAAGTTATAAAGATATGTGACATCGGAGTGTTTTTGTGTTTTTTTTATTAATTTATCTATAACTATGAATTAAAATATTAAATTGTTGAATTAAATATAAATGGATAAGTTATTAAGTTTGTAGTAAGGTCTTAATGACATGTTGTAAAAAAATCATTTAAAACATGAATTTTTTTAGAAAAGCATGGACTAAAATTGAAAGTAGAAATATTAGAGACTAAAATTCGTAGGAAATTCTTAGAGAGATTAAAAGTGAAAGTTGATCTGTTTCGTAGGAAGTCTAAAAGTTTTGTAAAGTTGACAACTCAATGGTTGCATGTTTTTAGTAGAGACATCTAAATGCGAAACGTTTGATCTCCTGTGTGTTTCATCGTTTGATCATGATGATTAAGTTTGAACTATTCACAACTATCGATGAAGGGTGCATCATGTTTCGCTTATAAGGAAAATATTAACGACTGTCCTCAGACACTTTCAAGACATAGTAACATTTTATGAAAATATGTGTAACCAATACATTGAAAATCAAAATATTTTTCTTTTGGGTCATGTTAACTTGTGCCCTTAGGACACATGTTTAGCAACCTAAAAGTAGAAATTGTTTCTTAAATTTTGTACATTCATTTAGATAAAAGTCAAAATGTTAAATTTAAATGTATTAATTACAACAAAACATTTCTATTTTTACTTTTTAACTTGTGTCTTGAGGGTACAAGTTAACATTAGCCGTTTCTTTTATATAAAATAATATTTTTTTTTAAAACCCTTAAAAGTGTCCTGCGACTGTGAGGCACTTGTTAACAATACCCTTTCTTATAAACCTTCCATTTTCCCTCTTTTTAAACTTTTATTTCCATATGAGCTTTGTCCTCCATTGTATATCTTCGTACTATTTTGATATCTTGTTTCGGCATCGTTCGTCCTTTCTATATGTATATCAATATATTGTTACGACTTCATTTCTTTTGCTTTTGTAATGTCTAACTCTAAAATTGGTGGGTCGTTGAGGGTTGAAACCCCTTCTGATGCTTCAAAATGGTACGTCTTAGCACATACTTTCTTGGTATGTCTTTGGTTGGCTTTCGGTTTAAGGTTCTCTATAGATACATGTGACCTTGGAAAAATGGTTCTTGTAAACAGGAGAAACTTTGGATTCAAACAAGAAAATAAATTGAGATCTGGTTGACTAACAATTAGGATGCAATTAGGTAGTAGCAACTAGCAATGCTCAACCAACAGAGCACCTCTCATTTAAGATCACTAAAAGGCAAACGCATATCTATTTTTTCAAAGAAACATTTATAGACAGACATAAGTGAAATCCAGATCATCATTCCTACCTTTTTTTGAAACAAATACGTTCAGCGTTGTTACAGAAGATGAAATGGATATTGTCAAGTCTATATGGACACTAACAACAAAAGGCTTAATAGAATTTACTTCTACATAATGCGAATCTGGTTCCCTGATATTGTCTTCTACCTAAGAGTAATCACTAAGTCCCTCTCAATTAGTTTTTTGTTCAGTTTGAACAATTCGACACAGGCACCAGACCCTAAATCGTACACATCAACGAAAGAAGACAACAAAAATTGTGTTTAGTCCTCAGAGAACATGGCCTCAATCGAAGCATTCAACGATGTAGTAGCCCTGTGAGGAGCAGTAATAAATTGTATAAATTTGCATGAGGTAAAAAAATAGTGCATATGTAATCTATAAGTTATCTAGTAATTTTTTGAATTTAAGTATGCAAAAGGTTGTCTGCAATTTCAGTTGAAAACTAGTAAAGATCATGTGCAAGTTTGCACGTATATGTAAAGATAAAATGGCAGAAAAATAGAGTATGAAATTATGACATGTGTCATTAGCCGAAGGCTTTTCCTCAGATAGATAGATCTGTTCAAATCATAATACATAAATCAAAAATCACTGAGGGAATCCAAGGAATCACTTGACAATAGTGCACCGCAACATCAATGACAAATTACTTATCAATTACTCCCTCCGTCCTTTAATATAACCCCCTTTTGTTTATTTTTTTTTCCCTAAATATAACCCCCTTTTTAAATTACAACACACATTAATTATTTTTTTCATATATACCCTTATTTAATACTACTACTAATTCTAAAATTACAATAAATTGACTTTTCACATTATCTCTTTAATGAGGGTAATTTTGTAAAATTGTACTATAAAACAGACACATTAACTACACCAACAACATTTCTTAAAAAATGTGAAAAAAGTAATAGGTGGTTATATTAAGGGACGGAGGGAGTATAATCAAATTTACTGCTGAACTGATTACAATAAGCAATGGCAGGTTGAAGGAAAAAGAAAAGAATGGCATTATAACCTTTCCAAGGAACCTGACAGAAAGGAGGACAGAAAAGAAAAGCTCTGCAGCTTTAATGGTGCGAGTGAATGAAACAGACACCTTTCCAAGACTCATTTGTGAAAAGGTTCTCCAAAGTATGTAGTGAGTGGTAGTATCACTGCAAACAAACACACGTGCATGACCAACAACACAGAACTCAATAATTGATGTTGATATCAGAGTTCAGCACCTAAATTTATGGAAAGAACCACGTTTCTTGACAACCACATTTGTAGACTATCAATGATTGTGTTGCATATTACCATGTTAGGTGGTAGAACCCAGAAATTTAAGTAAGCAAAGTGTATTATTGAATGTAAATGGATGTGCTCTACGCTCTTGCAATCATGGAAAATCAGAAAAACAGTATGTAAACCAGAATCCCAAGAACTACTAATCCAGAGCAGAGCTCCTAATCCAGAGAGTAACTCTTCTAACA
Organism: Medicago lupulina; assembly: GCA_958299785.1. Classification (NCBI taxonomy): domain Eukaryota; kingdom Viridiplantae; phylum Streptophyta; class Magnoliopsida; order Fabales; family Fabaceae; genus Medicago; species Medicago lupulina. The sequence goes on along the minus strand of OY283146.1, from coordinate 57,214,726 downwards.
GAATTTCTAACTATTCCTGAATGAATCTCTACATAGCCTTCACTCCCTCAAATAACCATAATCCATGAAATCAAGGTGACACATCACTAACTCGTATTCCAGCGACATTCAGAAAACCAGATGCTTTGAACTTCACTTTCGCCGTTTCCTTCATATATTCCTGCTTCTTCAATCTTCCAGTACCACAGCTACCCAATTCTGTTTAACCACCAACTGAGCCCCTGTCCAACCCATCAAGTAATGCAGACAGAATGTATTTTATTTTATGCAGGAAAACTAATTTAAGCAAATTCAAAGTCTGCGCATACTGATTCACTTTCCTCACCAAGTCCCACCTTCACTTTCTGCAGTTTGTCCTACACCTTTAGAGCTTCATGGAATAACATATTTCTATTTTGTGCATATGGCACGACATTGATACCAACAAAGGAACTCAAAATCTAGAGCTCTATGTTTCATGGGTTTATAGGTTCATAGTATTCTGATGCCATAAATCACAATGTTACCTATTCTGATGCTATAAATCACAGACTACAATTCCTTCAATCCTTTTCAACTTTACCTTCTTTTTTCAGAATCTTTGATCTTGCAGCATCATTGAGTATTCCATCTCCTTGTGTTGAATGCCTCTTGCGAGTTAAATCATTTGAATCCTGAGAACAAATTATTTCAAATGCAGCAGAATATATAAATATTTTAAATTATTGAGTCCAGTTATTGAAAGGTTTATGATTTCTAAGAAATTTGAAAGTGTATAGCAACATAAGACACAACTAAAACTTTGCAACTGCATGACACTAGACAGCTTATCAGAGCACCTCATTGTGGATAGCTCAAATATAGAGGTCAATTGCCTATGACAAAACAATTCAAACGTCAACATCTTAGAACGGATACAATACATGACTCCCACAAACATAACTTGCAAAAAAATACACACTGTGCTGTTAACATAAGTCAAGTCCATGTGAAAATGAAAAGTGGGTATTTTCCTGATTCATGGTTGGGGTGACGGGTATATTATCATCAAACAACTCGTCATCAAGACTGACATGAAACACAGAACCAGCAAATAACAGGACCGTTCAAAACATGAAGCATACAACTAGTAACCACCAAAAATTAATATTACTGCATTTAATACATAGCCCAACCTGTCAAGTTTATGGCTGACTTTATAAGAAATTTATGAAATACAATTAAAAAGTTTTTAAGTTTATTAATTAAGATTGTCATACAATATATAAGGTGCATACAGTACTAGCAAGGACAAAGTTTAGTAATTATGAAGAATAGTACAACCTTTCTATGAAGAAAAGCCAAAGTTACTCAACTTAAAATTCTAAATTCATACAAATTGTTGGCCTGATGTATGTTATTTCAGCAGAGGGCATTAGTGGCGATATCTAATATCTATATCTATCCAAGAGGAATAATACCAACAAATCTATCTTTTTTCTACGAAACAAATGCACTTTTTCTAGTTTTGAAATCCCACACAAACACCTTGAGACAAAAGCCAATCATATAACTGTCTATACTGAAATCCTTGACTTTTCTCTACGAATCAAATTGATTTTTATCAAACCATCAATCACTAGGGGTAAAAAAAAAAAAAATTAAACCAATCATATAACTGTCTGTACTGAAATCCTTGGCTGCTTTCACAATCAAACAGAAAAATAGACAAAAGCTGTTATATAGAACTCGGGAAAATGAACGTGATAAGAAAATAATTCATATAAATTAGAAAATTGGGTCTCTAAAGACTAACTTGCTTTAGACACAACTGCCGAAACAATTTATTTGATATTATAAACTAATCAGAACCGTAATACAAAGGGTGAGGCCAACAATTATGGAGGACTATGATGAGCAGCATTAGGTTTTATATACAGGTTGTAGAAAGAAAATCATATTGAAGCTATAACTAATAAACCTGTAAATTAATCAAACTTTACAATCGGAAAGGACCGAACTCGAGAGCCTGTGAACAAAATTGTTGTGATCTCAAGACATCAAATAGCAAAATCTGCAATAAAAAAGAGAAATCATGAAGATGTGACGATGTTCACCAGTAGATTGGGCAAAAAATAACTTAAAAATAGCTTATAGTAACTTTTTGCAGCTCTCAGTTAATCTGACCTGAGGATCTTAAGTAACACCCCCCACTAGATGCTAATATCAAAAGAGACGAGTATCCAAACTGTGTGGAAAGAATATTATTATCAGGAACCCAATAATAAAACAAATGATCAAACTAAAGAATGAAAGATCCATATATGATATTCTAAGGGGAATGGATGAGGTATCAGTTTAAAATCTGTTGAGAGTTGTTATTATTAGTCTATTTTGATATTATAATTATTATTTATAGTTGGCTATAACACTAACAGTCTAACTAACTGAATATTAGCATACTTACAATATGCTAACAGAGCTGATATTAAAAATCTAGAGCTGCAACTGCAATATGTCGAGACTAGACAAAACAGAAGACAAATTGACCACTACTATTCTTTCAATAACAATATGAACCAAACAGCATCTAACTTTAATAAAAAAAACTTAATTCAAAGTTAGCCCACTGTGTAGTCCATCTTCATTTTTATGTGCGATAGTAAAAGGAAATAAAGATAGGATGGTAGTCATAAAAATTCAAATAAATTAATCAGTAACTAGATAGCATCTCACCTTGTTTTAATCTTACAGTAGACCTCTAGCAATCATTTCACAAAGAAGTTTCTCTGCCATATCTAGCTTGCCTTTTCCAAATAGAGCACAAATAATTGTTTCATAAGTTACAGCATCAGGAACGCAACCATTCTCTTCCATTTTTGAAAGCAATGCCAATACTTCATCAAACAAGCTCTCTTTACAAAGGCCACTGATCATAACAGTATACGTCAAGACATCTAGATGATAACCTTTAATTAGAAGTATCCTGAAAACCTCTAGTGCATTCTTAAGCTTTCCGCCTTTGCACAATCCATCAATTAGAACTGTGTATGTGTGTACATCTGCCTGAATACCCCAATCCTTAATTTTCATAAACAACTCAATTGCCTTGTCAAGATTATGGTTTTTGCACAAAGCATCCATTAAGGAAGTGTACGTGATCACATTAGCTGGTTGACCTCTATCGCACATCTCATCAATAAGATCCAAAACATACGAAATTCTTCCAGATTTGCAAAGTCCATAAATAAGAGAATTGTACGTCACCGTATTAGGAACCATATTTCGTGAATGCATTTCCTTAAAGAGATTCACAGCTTCATCCACCATTTTACCATTACACAATCCATCAATCATAATATTATAGCTGTGAAGATTAGGACTCACTCCCCATCGCACCATAATCTCAAATACATCTTTCGCCTTATTCCCTTCATTGACTTGAAAATACCCATCCATTAAAGAACTATAAGTAACAACATTAAGTTTAACTCCACTTTTTATCATCAAACCCAACAAATTTCTAGCTTTTTTCATCTCTCCATTCTTACACAACCCATCAATCAATATATTAAAAGTATAAACATCCGGGTCAATGTTTTTCAACATCATTTCATTAAACAACCCAACAGCTTCTTTCAACCGACCCACAATACAAAAACCATATATCAACGTACTATAAGTAACAACATTCGGAAAAATCTTCTTTTCAACCATTTCAGAATACAACCCATAAGCATCGGTCACGAGTTTATCCTTACACAAACTATCAATGATTGTAGTATACATTACCACGTCAGGCTTAACAGACAACCCTTCGATCATTCTAAGCAACGACGATGCAGCTTTAGTTTCACCGGATTTACATAATCCGTTAATCAAAATCCCATAACTAAACTGATTTAACTGAAACTCCTTTGCTATAACATCATCATAGAAGTGAAATGCTTTCTTAACTTCGCCGTTAAGACAAAGACCGTTGATAAGTGTAGTTAACGTTACAGTATTCGGTTGATAACCTAGCTTAAGAATCTTACCCAATATAGAAAATGCGAAATTGAGTTGATTCAAGTGGCAGAAAGAATTAATCAAAATGGTTAAAGTAACAATGTTAGGTTGAATTCCTTTGAGTTCCATTTGATGAGAGAATGAAACAACGGTGTTGAAATGATTCATTTTAACAAGGGAAGATAGAATTTTACCGAATTCGAAGATGGGTGGGGTAGGGTTGATGTTGAGGATGCGATTGAAGGATGAAACAGCGTCGTTTACATTGGGAATGAATGAAGGAAGAGGATGATTGAATGAGTAGAAGCGAAGGAGGAAAGTGGAGATTGGAAGAGAATTGAGAATGGGAATGGTGAGAGTGTACCTTGATCTGAATACAGAAATTGACATTGCTGTGTATGTGTTTGTGTTTTGGCCGCAATGAAAAACCTTCGGCCTCAGAGTATACAGAATCTTTGTATTGTAGTATCAATGAGCGTACCTTAAACATTTATATCAAATATATATTTAATGAGTAAGTAGAGAAATACCCCTTGAAATTGCAAAATCTTACAATGACCCTTAAATTTTGAGAAAAGACGGAAACGTCTTTGAAATTGTTAAATATTAGTCGGTTTATCTTCTCCATTAACTTCATTCATTAGTCGACATGACGTGATCGTTGAATGCTTATGTGGTACTTTCATATGGTCTAGTATTCAGACCATGTGGCAGTGTCATGTGGGCAGTCAACGAACACGTCATGTCATGTTGACTGACGGATGAGATAGATTGACTAACGCTTGACAATTTTTAGGTTTTTTTTTTTTTGCCTTATCTCAAATTTAAGGGGCGGGGGTAATTGCAAGATTTTACAATTTCAGGTGGGTATTTAAATCATTTTAGATAAGGTCAAGAACAATAGTTGAATCAAAGAGACACAACACTTAAATCCAATATACCAACACAACTTCAAACCATGGTATAAACCCAAAATTTCAGCCTGGAGAATGCAAAGTCTACTAATTTTTTGGAAGAACCCATACAAAAAAAAAAGAACTTGTATGATCACGAATAAGACCATCAAAACCTCTCAGGTTGAAATTGAGGTACACGTTGTCATCAACATTGAGAGCTACTGAATCCACATTTGGTCATAGCCAAACGACGGTACGAGCAGACTGCTATACAGTGAAAAGGTATGAAACACCAAAGTATTCAAGACATAATGCAAAAGAGAAAACACTTGATCATTAATGTCTTTAAACATAATGTTTAATATCTTCAAAGATATATTTGCTGCGAGAACACCAAATCTTTCCCATGATAATGGGTCCAATGGAGTCAATATTTGCAAATTCTTTCATCCAAGAATGTAAATTATCTTCGATCAAGAGGAGTGACTGTCTATGAAAACAAAATGACCACATGTACATGGCATGTGTCTGGAAAACACAACATGTAGCATATCTTCTTTTTTTTTTATAAGGTAAGAGTCCAAAAGACATAAAAAAAGGAATAGTAGACAGTCCAACATAGTTGGAATGTCTTGTAGATTCCAGTTTATGTCAGATGCTTATATATATATATATATATATATATATATATATATATATATATATATATATATATATATATTATTAAAAAAAGGAAAAAAGAAATACAAAAAATAACTAGGGGACATAAACCTAACCCAGTCAATCCACACAAAGTGTAAACCAACCCAATCGGTTGATACAAAGAAATAAAAACAACACTGGTGAATGTCTAATGTGCAGTGTATGGACCAACCGTCAGCACGAAATGGACCCAAGAACCAACAACTCCTTGCGATAACAACAAGCATAATATCTCTTTTGAGCCAAACTGTCCAACATCAAAGACTGATGAGGATTTTGAAACCTCCCCCAAGATATATAGTGCCAAACTTCGTGAAAGTGAGAGATTCGACCGCCAACACGGATACAGAACCCCACACTTACAACCCGTTATGCTTTGACAGAAAGCTCCACGGCCATTTCTAGCCAAATCCAATAGAAAGCAACTCAAATCCAATTGAATGCTAGATCGAGGGATGGTTAATCAACGAGTCTGAGCACCACGAGCACCGCCAACACGGTAACACCCGCACCCACCATTCGCAGCAACAACGGACAACATATACATTACCATTTCTAGCCTAGAAGACCTGTTACGAAGCACATCCATGATCTTGGAGGAGCGATGAATCTGAACAACACCAAACCCATCTTTTCAATCATGGTATATGAACTGACCGCCAACACGGACAGATTCACGGACCAACTGCCCCTGCAACAACAAAGCACAACAAGCATAACGGCTCTTTCGAGCACAACAAACTCTCATAACGAGTCTTATGATTCAACAGAAGCATGGCATGTCCCTGAAGGCAGCCACACTTTCTTTTTTAAAGCCACCGCCTTTGAGACCGAACCACCGCGACGAATCTGCGGACAACCATTCATGAACCATGACCAGCCGCCGCCAAGAAAGGAGGCGGAGCTGTTGAGAACAAACCCGCTTACGGGTTGTACGGACAAAACAGAACCGACAAAACCTCCGAAATCCGACAGCGAGGAAAGCCAACTGCGAAAGTTTTGTGCAAAGTAACGGTGATGCGGAGAATCTGTACAAATAGGTCATAAGCCAGAAGAGATAAGATTAACGAACAATAAAACGAACCTAAAAGGGATAGAATTGTGGCATAATTGTCATAAGAAGAATTGTATATTGGAAAAGCACACAATGATGTCAAATCCAACTCCAACTTTCTGCTCAAGGCAACGAAGTATGTGTCCTCATTGACCATCGGTGTACTTGGTAGCCTTCTGAAACATGTTATATGACAGATGTGAAGTTGATTCACATCCACACATTAAGAATGTTGTGGACAAGAAAGGGATGAGCCAAATTAATCTTATTAAAAATATTGATGGGAAACATGGAATATATGCAACAAAGTTGCCAATCATTCCCATCAACAAGATCACCGATACTCCGATTCATATCATGATAGTGAATATAGGGCACATGAGTATAAATAGTTCCTTATCTAACAAAGGGCTAAACCAAAAATTGGAGTTATCATTCCCTAAATTGAACTGAAACCCATATTTAATGAATGAGGTCAATAGTTTTGAAAATAAAGTTCTAAGTTGGAGGTCCTTCCGTGAAGTAGCATTTAAGAACGTATCAAAAGGTACAACCACCTTTTCATAATATAAAAGCTTTAAATAAACATTAGTTTCAATAGTGTCAACTCACGTTCAATCAAAAGCTATAAGCGGTATCTTCAGACTTACCGGATGTTTACTTACTCTCACCACATGTAAGATAAATCAAAATTAACAAAAAAGAAAGGGAAAAAAAATTGTGATATTTTTTTTGGTCAAGTAGTCAGTCTACTGACTAGAAATTTACATTTAAAGTGGATAAGTGGGATGTTCATATAATCATATTTGAACTTTGACTACTAAATATATTTATGCATTGATCCTACCAATTGAATTAAACTTATGGAGACTAAAAACCGAGTGATATTACTAGAAGACTAAACTATATGGAGTAATTAAAATTATACTAGAATAATGTAATTTTGCACTTAGTTTTAGTCATTGTTGTTTTTCAAAAAATTTAAATTTGTTTAATTAGCTTTAAACTTCTAAATTTTTGAATAATTTTTTTTCAGGTATGTTTAGAATATTATAAAAAGTTTTTTTTTTTTGCAAAAGAGAATTTTTTAACAAGGATGAATTAAATATGAACTTTTCAAATGTCAAAAGTTCAAGTTAAGAGTAACAAAATATCAACTTAGAAATTAAATTTTTAGTTTATTTTTCGTGGAGCAACTTTTTATGATGTTATTCAAGCAGTTATGGGAAAAAAATACACATTAACTTAATAACATGAACTAAAACGTGTGCAGAAAAATTTTCAAGGGACAAAAATGTGCCATTTCTTTTATAGGGACGAAAAACAAAATTAATGACTTTTTAGAGATGAAGAAACTTATATTTACCTCTCAATATTTAAACCTCAAGTCAAAAAATATATAAGTTAAACCTATTAATCTTAAGGGTCAACTTATTTTGTAAAAGTTTTTTTCTATTTTTGTTTTCTAAAATTTATGTTAATTTTAGAATCGTGGTATTATATATGTGGACGCTCGGTTTTGTGTCACGGATGTGGGCATGTTGAAGATGTGAATCATATGTTTTTGTCTTGTCCAAATTTCGGTGTATTATGGCTTATGGTGCGGGCATGGCTTGATGTTGAAAGGGTAGACTCTAATGTTATCTCCGATCATTTTGTGCATTTTATTGAATATGCAAGTGGTTTGAAAGCTCACCGATCTTTATTTCATTTGATTTGGCTTCAATGTGTTTGAGTTTTATGGAATGAACGGAATGACAGGTTATTTCGAAACCGTCAAAGTTCTATACCACTATTATTAGATAAAGTAAAATCACATACCTTGTGGTGGTTGAAAGCTAATAATGTAGTCTTTAATTTTTGTACTCAAAATTGGTGGTCGAGCCCGCTTTTATGCATGAATATCGATTGACTTTGATGTAATTTTGACAGAATTTTGATCTTTTCGTGATTGTTATGGCACGTCTTGTGCTTCAACAATTACAGTGTTCATAGTAACATATTCCATTTTTGCTTCTTAAAAAAAAAAAAAAATTTGTTAAGAAGCACGGATAAGAGACTTTTTTTGTTGAATAATTTGCAATAATCAAATTCAATAACCCTCACCCCCGTTCCATCCTGTCTCTGTTCTGCAGTTCCATTTACTTGGTCCACGCCCATACTCTCTATAAAAGCTATGGTTTGCTATCCCTAATATACTAACACAAAAAGGAGCATATTAAAAGCAAGTAGCAAACACATAAGAAGCACTTCATTCTTCATCCCAATCACCACAATGCTAAGACTCATCCTTACTCTCTTCCTCGTCTCATACATTGCAGGTAACTTCCTCTCCTCTCCCTCACACACATTTTCTCTCTTCTAAACCACTTCACATCACAAACTTGTTTTAAAATAAAAATATATATATTTCATGGACATTCAATTTCTCTATATCTACGATTTATGGTTAATGACATGCAAAATTATGTTTAAGTCAATTTACTATATGGTTAATTTAGACCACGTTAAAAAAGTGTTAATTTGTGGTTTATCAGTAGTTGAATTAATCTTAATTTTAACAGTGAATTGAATTAATCATATACTCAATTGAACCAACCACAATTTAAACGTGATTAACCTAAATATTAGATGTGTACGAAAATATGAATGCCTTAATATCATTATTCATTACTCATTTAAAATCGATATGAAACTTTACAACTTGTTTGTTTAAAACAGTGACCGAGGTATCAGCATCAACAATAACACTTTACAACAAGTGTCCTCACCAAATCTGGCCCGGGCTACAGCCCACTGCAGGAAAGCCTATCATAGCCCAAGGAGGTTTCAACCTTCCATCTAACAATGCCTACACACTCCAACTTCCACCACTTTGGTCGGGTCGCATATGGGCCCGTGACAACTGCTCCTTTGACGCTACATGCCACGGTCACTGCACCACAGGAGATTGCGGTGGTATACTCTCATGTAATGGTCTTGGTGGCACACCACCGGCAACACTAGCCGAATTCACCCTCGGCAATGACCAAGATTTCTATGACGTTAGTCTTGTTGACGGTTACAATCTTCCGTTAACAATAACGCCGTTAAATGGTAACGGAAAATGTGAATTGGCTGGTTGTGTTAGGGATCTTAACGTTATGTGTCCTATGAGCCTTCAAGTTAGGTCAAGTGACATGAATCATGTGGTAGGTTGTAAGAGTGCTTGTTATGCTTTTAACTCACCTAGGTATTGTTGCACGGGTAGTTATGGAAGCCCACAGGCTTGTAAGCCCACGAGTTATTCGAGAATCTTTAAGTTGGCTTGCCCTAAGGCTTACTCTTATGCCTTTGATGATCCTACAAGTATTATTACTTGTTCTAAGGCTAATTATTTGGTCACTTTCTGTCCCTAAATTGTCCCTAAATTGATCAATTAACATTTAGCTTATAGTATGTTACTTTTAATGTTTGTTGTACTATGCTGATGAACTACTCAAAAAAATAAGTTATGAACTACTCTTATGTGTCTTGTGTGTACCATTCTAATTGTAACTGATTCATGTGCTATGGTAGTTGTTGAGATTTTTATTCACATGGAAGTAGTTGAAGTGTTGAATTGTTCAAAACAATGATCTCTAGTAGGGTAGGCATGAAACTCTAGTACGTTTAATTATTTGCCAATATGAGTTTGCAATTGTTGTGATTTGAATTTGATTTTAGAGTTTTGTAATTGATAGACTTTAAATTTCCTTGTGATTTGGATTTACCAATATATGTACTTTATGTAAATTTTGTTGTTTGTTTGGTTATTGTTGTCTCTCTCCGGAACAAAATATGCAGAGGTGATTTTGACATAGTAATAATATCACAAAATCAAAAAATATTTAGTTGGTCACAAGTATTTGGACATTCTATTTGAGCACCCACATCTAAAAAAAAGGTAAAAAATAAATAAAATAGAATGTGTGTGTATGTGCTCAAATGATGAACCATATAAGACTTCATCTCATGAACTTGTTGCATCGTAGTCATTATTTTACTTTGTTTGAGTGAGGCATGACACCCAGTGATAGATAAATTAAAATCTTGGACACATGCCATAAGCCTATAGTAACTATTATGTCATTGTTCAATAGTTCATTCAAAAAACAGTCATTAGTGAATATAGTCATTCATATAATCAAATCATCTTCACATATTATGATAAAGTTGATTTGCTATCAACCATCAATTATAAAATGATCTTAAGTTATAAGTTATCCGATATCTTTATCGATGAAAATGGCACTTTAGAAATTAAATCAAATTTTTACCTAATTGATGTTTTTGGACGTTCAAAGGTGTTATGTCACAGACCAAATATATTTAATATCAATATTTGGGATATTTAGGTATAGTGGTTATATTTTGGAGACAATTTAAATCTCTAGTTTTTAAAAGCCTTAAATCAGAAGTTCATCATGTTCTCGATCTTAAATTAAAATAAAAATAAATAAAAAATAATCACCTTCCTCCTTCTTCATTTCCCATTATTTCTTCCTCTCTTAAATCAAAATCACATAGCTTTTTAACTTTTAAGGGACTAAAATTGTATTTTTGTATTTTGTGAGGACTAAATATGAATTTTCATAATATATGATAGCTTTTGCTTTCACACAGATCCAATAAACGTCACTATCCCTTCATTAAAACCAGCAAACAAGTAAGGAATTATACCAATAAATTCAAAAGGCTATGTATAACAACAAATACAACATAAAAATCTAAAATATCATGGTACCATAAGAATAGAACTAACAAGTAAGGAATCAAAATGAGAATACAACCAACAAAAACAAATTATAAATCCAAAACACAATACAATTCGAAATAGCAAAACATAAACAAAGTGGACCACCACACACAGAATAAACACCATGTCTTCTTAAGGAAGAAGTTGATGGTCATAGTTATTTGGGTATACTCACATATTTAAAAAGAAAAATAATAATTAAATACGTTATTTTTAAAATACATTCATACAGTTTTTGTTTTCTTAGTGTATTGAGTGTAACAAAAGAAAAGTATTTTAGGGTATTAGCTAATATTTTCCTTAAAATAACTAAATTATATACATTCAAGTATTCTACTCTTAAATCTTAGAAAACTTGCGTTATTTTGCGAGAATTATGGTTGGGGTCCGCCAGCTTGGAGTTACCGTTCCTTTAGGGCGTAACTCTCCTCAATAGTTATTTTCTGACATACAAGAATAGAAAATGATATTCCCTCCTTTCCTTTTTAAGTGTCTTTTTAAAAAAATTAACACCAAAATAACAATGTGTATTTTTACACATTTTCTTCTTATTATACCATTATTTTAATCCACCAATACATTCATATTTCACACACTTTATCTTTTCAATAAATTTAATAATTAATATGTTATGTTTCTCCCGTAACAAACAATTATTATATTTTTCTCCAACAAATTTCTATTTTTTTACGCGCTCTCTCATACCAAATAATTGTCAATTTTCTAAACATTGTGCACATCTTTTTAATTATTGTAAGTCAATATAAAAATTATTTCAACTTCACATTTATCAAAAGTTAAGAAAAAATTAACTTTCTTCCAACTCCTTTAATCAAAGTTAAGGTTTCAACTAATGCTAGAGTCACCATTGAAATTTGTAACAATTGTTACTCATCTTATTTATAGAATTTTAACTCTTCTTGAAATTATTGTTTGGAACAAAATTTTGTTTAAATTTAAAGATAACAAGAAACAAATTTTGTTTAAAAAAAAAACAAACTTTGTTTAAAAAAACAAACTTTAATTTTCCAAATAGATAACATTAATTAGTTTTATTGAAAAAGATAAAAGTAATTGATAAGGGGGATAATTGACAAATCGTACCTTTAAAATACCAAAAAGACAGTTAAATAAGAACGAAAAATTCACTCTAACAAGACGCTTAAAAAGAAACGGAGGGAGTAGTTGCTTATTATTGATAATTGGATTTGCCATATTATTAGCTTAATACGTTGTTTTTTTAATGAATATTAGTTGTACGACTCAATTAGTAAACATGGTCTTCATGTAGCAATAGCAAATGGATTTGCCATATTATTAGCAGAATATTGTTATTAAAAATTAAGTTCAATTTTTATTTTGTTTTAGTTTTTTCAAATTTATATTAATTTAAACTAATTAAATAAATAATTTAGGTTGTAGTAAAATTAAATATGAAAAGTCTCAGTGAACTTAGCTCAGTTGGTAGGGGCATTGCATAATTTATGTAGGGCCGAGGTTCGAACCCCAGACACCTCACTCCTCCACATTTAATTGTGTGAGCTCTAGCCACTAGGCTACTAAACCAAAAAAAAAAAATTAAATATGAAAAAAATGTTAATATATGAAGTAAAGTTGTGGGGTCTAATATGAGTTCTTCGGAGTTCACCGTTGGAGTACATAAATGAATGAGTTGCTTCAAGGTGATGTGACACAATGGGACCCATAAAATAACCATTATAGAGTTTACTATTGGAGGTATTATTAGGGTTTTTAACTAAGCAACATTCTTCCACTTAGTGTAAATGTCCTCAACTTATTTTTAGCTCTCACGTCTTCTTTTAATTGTCTTTTTTAGTCTATGAACGAAATAATAAACACTATCTATAATCATACACAAACTATAATGTTTTAGATTTAAAGAGTTGTCTATCTCCTATTCATATATAAGTAATATTGATAGTAAATATAAAAAACTTAGATAAAAATATTCAGCTAACAATATTAGACATTATCAGTTGAATTGAACTTTAGATTTTATTTTTCTTTTCAAGGGATTAAGTTGTCTCTTACTAATTTTTAAAACAACCCCACATAACTAACGTCTTGTTAATGTCAAATCATTAGCATCACCATGAACATAATAATTATTTAAAGATGATTCAAAACCATCAACATAATAATTACTCTCTTAGGTTCTTATAGTATTTTATCCGATCTTTATTATAAGCAACAATTGACTATTTTAGTTTATTGTGTAAGTAATGTATCTAGTCTATATTTATAACAAGATATATTAATTATTCTATGAATCTAAAAAGTTAAATTTTTCTTATAATAAAGACCAAAAAGAATATTTAAGAGATGATTCAATTATGTATTTTGGATCAAAGACTCGTTTATTTGGCTTTATTTTACAAAGTCTCTCTATAGACTCTATGTTGTTTTTATATTTTTATAATTATTGATGATAAACAAAATGATAATAACTATATGAAAATTCACACATAAATGAAAAATTTAAAATTTAACACCGATCAATCTAGCAATTTCAACATAAGCTAGATTTCAACATAATTATTGGTTGAGCTAAGATTTGTAAACATTCTCAGGGTTTTCATATAGGACTAAAATGAGATGTCAATAACCAAATTATTTGGACTTCAGTGGTAAGGAGCTCCTTCCAAAAACGTATCCGGATAATATCGGGTTCGATTCTCGAGGAACAACACTTAATCTGTGTACATGTCTCTACCCATGAATCTAATTAGTCGCTCACTATTAGTGGGTTGGAAACCAATGTAAAAACCAAAAAAAAAAAAATTCAATAACTAATTCATTAATAATATTCATTAATTAACGAATCGTTTAAGAGAACACAAATTCAATTTATAGATAAACCAATTTTCTGTCGGATTACATTTTTCTCGGAGCATAGCCGACATGTTAACACAAAAGTATTAGATGACATTTCAATATTTATTTTTATTTGTTTAAAATTTCATTGACTCATAGTCTTCTCGTACTCGTACTATAGTACCCAACAACAAAACCAACTCAAGTACCCCCTTCGGTCAATTATTATCTTCTTCTCCAAACGCTACCAATCCCAAACCGAATAATCTTCAAACCAATGGCAACAAACGAACCCGTTCCAGTAGAATCCGACCCGACTCCAACACCTTCACCACTTCTCGGCGACATGGATGAACTCAAAAAAGTCTTCAACAACTTCGACGCAAACGGCGACGGCAAGATCTCCGTCAACGAACTCGAAACCGTACTCCGAACACTCAGATCCGACGTACCACAACAAGAAGAACTCCGACGCGTCATGGAAGAACTCAGCACCGACCGCGACGGTTTCATCAACTTATCCGAATTCGCCGCGTTCTGCCGCTCCGACACCACCGACGGCGGCGATTCAGCCTTACGCGACGCCTTCGATCTATACGATAAAGACAAAAACGGACTCATTTCAACTGAAGAGCTTCATCTTGCACTGGATCGTCTTGGAATGAAGTGTTCCGTTGAGGAATGTCAAGAGATGATTAAGTCTGTTGATTCTGACGGTGACGGTAGCGTTAACTTTGAAGAATTTAAGAAGATGATGACAGCGAAAGTTAAGATTCACACCGTTAACGAGTCTGTTAGTTAGACTGTAGAGATTTTCTCAGTCTTCATCGCCGCCGGTAGAAGTTCCGGTGAATCTCCGGTAAGAGCTACGTTTTCGCTTTGGTTTTAACATAAATGAATAAATATAGATAAATAATGAGCGAATTGCTCCAATGAAACTTTAGACTTAGATCTAAATCGAAGACGAAAATAGAAATTTCGTATATTATCAAATTTGTAATTGGAATATGAAACTTTTGTTCTTCACGATTTTCTTTAATCATGATTATTACAGCAGCTTAATTAAATTATTAATTTAGATTTCGATGTTTGAGTTAATTTGATGTGTGTTTGGTTCTCTTGTGATACCAATTGACTTTCACGGTAAACAAAGTGCAACATGCACAAACCATTTCCAAGGACGTATCCGAGGAATAACAGAGGGAACAACACTTGGTCAGTGTACATGCCACCATTGGTGGGTCGGAAACCAGTGCAAAAATAAAAAAAAGTGCAACATGCACAAGAGACATAGGTGTTGTTTGGTTGGTAAATAAAATTTTCAGCTTATTGAAGAATGTTTATACTAATTTATAAGTTAATATGATCAATATATATTTTGCAACAATTTTTGGTTTAGAGCTTATAACTTTTTTTCGACTAGTTTATTTATTGTGTTTTTAGGTAAACTAGTTCAAGTACTAGTGTTTGAATCATTTTTTAGGGGATTCTAGTGTGTTTGAATTTAGGCTTAAATATGCATTTTATCCCTATAATTAGGGGTCGTTTGAAATTTCATCTCTGAGCTTACTAATCCTCCCATTTTGCCCTTGCAAATATTAATAATTTGACTTTTGGTCCTAATTAAGTTTTTTTGCTGAAGTGGACTGTCATTGGCGACGTGGTGCCCATGTGGCAAGTGATGATTGAGTAAAGTGGTTGGCTTAAATAAATCTTTCGTCCCTGCAAATATAGGTCATTTGAATTTTCGTCCCTGAAATTACTAATCAGATGTAATTAGGACCATTTTTCGAATGATTAATAATTGCAGGGGCAAAATGGAAGGATTAGTAAGCTCAGTGATGAAATTTCAAACGACCCTTAATTACAGAGATGAAATGCATATTTAAGTCTTGAATTTATAACTTATAATCTGACTTCTTAATTTTATCCTTACTAACTTATTTGGAAAAAAAATCAAGTTTTAATTATAAATACATTTTTATATCATTTCATATTAATTAAATTGCAAATTTTATCAAACAAGACAAATTAAATCATAAATCAACTAACTTATCTGCTATCAGTTAATTTATTCACTATAAACTATAGCAAGTAGTTTATCCGCTATTAGCCGGTGAGGTTTAGCATGGTTTAGCATGGAAAAGAGAAGTTGTTTCCCACCATGAAAAAGTTAATTTTAGACCATTAGATTAATTAGAAAGCACAGATTTATCATGGACATTCAGCACTAGAATATTTTTTTTCAAGCAAAAAATAAAATATTTTTTTCTTGAAAAAGGGATTGTTTTTTGTTGAGGAAACTGTGATTAACATCAACTAAATTCTTTACAACATCAACAATTTAAAAACAAGAACAACATTCATCATCATATGAAGCCTATTCCTCAATATCCTTTTTCAACACTAATTTTTTTAACACTATCTTCCACCACCACTTTCTCTTTCATCTCTACTAGCCCACCACCAGCATTTCCTTAAACTAAAAAACGTGGCTCACCCACCACCACCATCAATTCTTAATCTTCAATAATCTTGGAACGTGTGAGATATTTTGTAGTGATGGGTTTGAAAAAAATTTCAAGAAAATTCTTTCTGTGATGATGAATGTTGTTGTTTCCCACAGTTGGCAATGAGAAAGGCTTTGGTTACCTAAACTGAATTTGTTGCCAATTCCATCTGGGCACTGCCCCTCCCATTCCGATAGAAAAATCCACACCCTCTAAGATCTGATTTTGTTTACCTGAATTGTTTGATTTTAATTTGATTTATGGATTATAGGTGTTGAAGACTTTGAAGAGTTTTTAATTTCTGTAATTGTTGAATTGTGAAGTTTTAATTCTCTGAGTTGAAGATTGAATGTGACATAACATTGAAGGAGAGATAGCGGTGGAAGATGATGAAAAAACAATCTAACGTTAACGGTGCATGATAAGACAGTGTTCCTTACTTGATCTGATGGTTAAAATTAGCTTTCTCATGGTGGGAAACAACTTCCCTTTCCCATGCTAAACTCCACTCTATTTAGCTATATAAGTTTATTTGCTATAAGTTAGTTTATTATGGTTATAATAGACTATTTTTTACCAAATTTAACAGTAAATTGTATATAGTGAACAAGTAGAATTGAGTAGTACAGTAGATTTGGGGCTAGACCCTCCTCCACTATCATATTTTTCCTACTTCCCTTCCCTCACCACTTGCTATGCTCAACTGAGATGGGTATAGAATAGATGGATATCAATAAAGTATTTTACAACAGATACTAACACTAGAATCTAGTTAAATATATTTTCTGATTTCACAATTATAGCACCGTGCATAATATTTTCATCATAGAATTTAGACTAAATTATGTTTTTGTTCCTTTAACTATTTAATTAGTATGACTTTGGTCCTTTAATTAAAATTTGATTTATTTTGATATTTTAACTTTTCTCTGTTACATATTTTGGTCCTTTCCGTTAATTTTAATTCAAAAACGTTAGGTTTTTTCATTTTTTTTCCGGAGTTTTTCTCGGATTTTTGTTGTTGAAGGTTGATGGAGATGGTATAAGATGAAGAAGAGGAAAAGAAGATGAAGAAAATCTAACGTTTTTTAATTAAAACTAACATAAATGACCAAAATATGTAAGGAAGGAAAGTTAAGATACAAAAATAAATCAAATTTTAATTAAGGAACCAAAATGATACTAATTAAATAGTTAAAGGACTAAAAATGTAATTTAGCCTAGAATTTAATGATAACTGCCCTTTTGATTAAAAAAGAGTGAAGACCTAATATGGTCCTTCACAAAAACTCATGACTCAAGTTAGTTCCTTATAACAATAAATCGGGACATTTAAGTCATCGACATAACCTATCATCCAAAAACCGAGGTTTTTTTTTTATTTGTTTATGTGGAACCTTTTCCTACACCATGTTGTCTAAGGCTATGTTTGGATTGGTGGAGAGTGATGGTATGGAATGGAATGGTATGGGATGATTCAACATTCTATTGTTTGGTTTTGTAAAAAATGTATGGAATGGAATGGAGTGTGATGGAATAAGTTCCATCAAATACCACTCATTCCCCAAATTTTCCATTCCCCCCAAATTAGGAGGTATCCAATGGAATGGAACACTTAAACAATGCAATTACAATTTTGTCCCTACTTTTCATTCTCAATTTTGTTCTCCCGCGTACCATTCCCTGTTTTTTTCCCCTTCACCCCTTCTTATTCCAATCTACTCTCATCTTCTCCTGTCTTCACTGTTCGTCTCCTCCACTTCTTTTTTTGCATAACATCACTCCAACAAGGTAATTCATATTCTCCCTTTTTGTTCATGTTATTGATGCTTCTTTTCCTAATTGCTGAACCCATATTTCTGTTGTTATATCTGAACCCAAATTTCTTCTTTTTTCCATCTTTATTCATGTTTGATGCCTCTTCTTCTAATTCTTGAATCCATATTTCTATTTTTATTTCTTGATGCCTCTTCAAGTTTAATGACAGTGATCTTGGTAGTTTACTATTGTTATTATTTTGGTGCTATAGTGGCAAAGATCTTGATAGTGATTATCATTTCAGACTTATAAGAGATCACCCTTTATTCTGATCAAGGCAATAATGTTTACTTTTCAAATATTCATGTCCACATTCATTATATTTTAGTTGTTGATGTTAGTCAATAATCATGTTACATACATGATATTTGGGCTGTATCAAATGGTTTGAAGTTATCCAAAATATGTGATCATTTTATATAGGATTTATAATGCTTACTGACATGGATCGACTAACCATAGAGTTATATAATTGGATATGGAATGTATTAATTTGTCTAGTCATCTTATGTACAAGCAAAAGACAGAATGAGTAGGAGTGTTAAGAGACTAGACTTATAGTGTCCAAGCAAAGTCCATTGATTAATTTTGTATATACTACTGGTATATGCATATATTTACTGATAATTTCCTGCCTATACGAGAAAAAAGGCCCTGCAATTTTCTTTGTAGATTGCTTTTAGGCACGGAGCGCATCAAACAGGATAGTAAGTAGGTAAACAAACTGATTCTCTTTGATAGAATTGAGTTAAGAATTCAACTTATTGATATTTTTTAAATAAAGGGTAAAATAGGAATAAAAAAAATTATAACTCATTCTGTTCCGTCAATTTTCCAAACAATGGAATGGAAAATTAGTTACATTCTATCGTAACGTATCCAAACAATGGAATGAAATCTTTATTCCGCTCCATTCCGTTCCATTCCATTCCGTATCATTCCGCTCCGCTCCGTTAATTTTAAGTTATCCAAACAAAGCCTAAATGTCATGTGATGGATTGAAGGATCAATTTAGTCTCTAACAAGAGAAAATATTACGAAGGACTTGAAGATTAATGAGTTGGACTAAAACATGGTTTGTGACAAAAGATTATGACGTAATTTGATCTATGTAATTTGGTTGTTATTGTTTAAAACAAAAAAAATTCGATCACAACAAAACATATTTTAATCTCTAAGAATATTCTGAAAAATTATACTAGTCTCTATCTGATTGTTACCCATTATGTACATATTTTCAAAGAAAACAACTACTCGCAATGAGATTTTTTGTCACCGTCAAAACCTCAACCGAAAAATAATTCAAAAATATTTTCTTCACGACACATACCAATTGTTTTGTTAATAAATGTTATATGAGCAGTGCTAAATTGCACGACAAACGTCTGCCATTGCCAATGAACCACAAGACGCAATAAGTGGCGTCAAGTGGAAAACATAGTATGCGAATCCGACGACAAATCCAGTTGTACCCTTAAACATTTCCGATTTAATTTGAGTTTGTTTCTTCTTCTTCTTCCCCAAAAATGATTGACGCACTTTTTTTTTCTTTTCATTCTTCCTCCATTTTTTACTCTCTGTTTTTGCCCAAATCAGTAAAACATGGTGAACAACCTTAAATCTCCATCTTATGATATAAACTTTCCCCATCCTCTTCACTTGATCAAATGTAGGAATGAATGGTGAAAATTGTTGTTGACACATTTGGTTTGGCTGAGAAACACATGTAAAAAACGAAAATGTCCCTCGACAGTTAACTGCCGAATTATGGAACCGGCTGCAGTTAACTACCGAGGAAAACTTCGGCAGTAAACTACCGAGAAAAACTGAAAACTTCGGCACTTAACTGCCGAGGAAACTTCAATCATTATTTTGGTACGTTTCAAACAATTGCAGTATTATACTTATGTGTATATATCTTAGTAAGAATATCATTTAAATAAGTGTAAAAATTAAGCATTTGAATATTGTTTTGCACATTACTTAAATAAAAATAATAATAATAAATTCGTTAAAATAATTGTGCACAACGATTTTTTTTAAGGTATAATATGTTGTTATATTTTCTACATTAAAATAATTGTGCACAAAGATTTTTTTTTTATTTAAGTAATTTGCAAAACAATATTCAAATGCTTAATTTTTACACTTATTAAAATGTTTTTTGAGGACTTAAATGCTCTTTATTTTTTTTGTCAAGATTTAAATGATATTCTTATTAAATGCTCTTTATATATATATATATATATATATATATATATATATATATATATATATATATATATATATATAAAACTGCAATTGTTTGAAGCGTACAAAATAATGATTGAAACATTCAAAATCAATAAATATTATTAATGACAATTTATGGTTTTTGTCAAAATAAAAAAAAAGGTTTGAGGTTTCCTCAGCAGTTAACTGCCGAAGTTTTCGGTTTTCCTCGGTAGTTTACTACCGAAGTTTTCCTCGGTAGTTAACTGCAGCCGGTTTCATAATTCGGCAGTTAACTGTCGAGTGACATTTTCGTCTTTTACATGTGTTTCTCAGCCAAACCAAATATACCAACAACAATTTTCATGAATCGTTCACACATCGAATGTGTGTTTCCCTTTTCACTTCATATTCATTTTAGATTTCACCCTTCTCTCATGCGTTCTCTTGTAGTGCTAAAGGGACACTTAATTTCTTCACATGGTGGACAGAAAAAAATTCTAAAAAAAAACCAATTTTTAGATGATAGTTTAATTAAAGGATTTGAATGTCTCTGTTTATTTTTGTAAGCGACAAAATGAGTTTTTTTTATTGTAAGGGACTAACTTGGGTCCATAATATATGTTTTATGAGGACAACTTTGGGTCATCACTCGTTAAAAATGGAGAAAAATTCACTGATTTACATTTTTTTTAAGTAATTTAGTGGCTTGATCCATACACTTTTTAAGTATACTCTAATCTTTGCATATTATTATCTTTGCAGTTGCCAACTTAATTGTACATATAAGACCAAAAATCACAGGTTTTGACGTCACTGCCAAAGAATATATTCCAGAGAAATTATACCCGACATTAACTATAGGCAGTAGCTGCTGATAAGCTCAATTTCAAGAAGTTAGTTTGCAACACATGATTTATCTATAATAAAGAAGCTAAGTTTCAAAAAATAAAAATAATGAAGAACCCACATTTAAAATATGTGATGAATGTAGGGTACTTGATTTATGATGATCATCATGTGGATGATCAAAGTCCTTTTCAACATTCATCGTAGACTTTTAGTAAAGGTGTCGATAGTGATTATTGCAACAACTTTTTTAACTTATGCTTCTATATACTTGTTAGAGAAATGATATTTGTATAATCATTTTATGACAACTTTTTGACAACTTTCTCTCTTATACTCACATTATATTCTTACTCTCTCTTCATTTTCTTCTCTCGATTGTTTTGGACCAATGAGAAGAGAGAAAATGAAAGTTGTCATTATAGTTGTCACAAATAGTTGTACATATATCACTACTCTACTTGCACAGAGTTGGAGAGTGTGCACATAAATTACATATATCATCTTCTTCTTTTTTCCACCACTATTTTTTTTACCAAGAAACTCGATGTTTTCACCTTCTAAAATTCTCATCTCACTAGGGGTTGCCGCTATCATCATAAAACTGTCGGAAACGACAACAAATTTGAGTGTTTGCAGACTCATTTCCGGCTGTTTTAGTCGCCGCAAATGAATGATATAAAAGATTCGAATCTTATGTGGGTTTTCAGTAGAGGTGGCAAAAATACCCATGCCCACGAGTACCCGTAGGTAAAATCCGTCTCAGGCACGGAGCGGGTAGCTAAACGGGTATCCATGGGTATAATAAACGGGTATTTGATTATCCATTATTATATGGATATGGACACGGATTTGATTGTACTCATACCCACGGTTACACATACCCGATAATAAATTAAGTAAATTATTAAAATATCCTTATATATCTTATCTTGTTACTTAAAGTTGTTACCTTATTGAAGGAAATATTACCGTCCATCTAAGATTCTTCATTAATAACCTTTTTTTTTTTTGTTTTTTTTTTTAATTCATCTTATTAAGTTCATCGTTTCTACTTCATTCACATCATAAAACATATCATATGGATTATGTAAGACTCATGAATTTTCTATGGATATTTATGATTTATGAAATTTTGAATAGATTATGTATGGATGTTTAAAAGTTGGGAGTTTTTTGGTAATTAAAAAAAAGTTATCATTTGTACCAAAAAACAAATAAATTCAAAAATTCATGGGTACCCGTGAATACCCATGAATAACTAAATATTGCGAGTACCCGCATAGTGGGTACCCACGAGGGTACGAGGCAGGCACGGGTATCATAGTTATTCAACGGGGCAGGGACGGATATCATACCATCCGTACCCATGGGCACCCTTTTTTTTGTGAATTAAAATAAAGCAAAAAAAAAAACAAAAAAAGCACACTAAGTGTCCATGGTATCTCTAGACAGCTGATTTAAGAGCCTAGAAGGTGGGGAGGACCATGTCGTGAAACCCATAGCGGAAGAGTTTCCGTATTTTGCCAACCAATCAGCACTGAGATTAGCTTCTCGAAATATATGACGTAAGACCAGATCTGGGGCATGATCGATCAAATTGGTAATCCTTAGCAGTAATTAAGTGTATTCATGAAATTCTAACTCATTTCTTCGAGTCAACATTTGAATAGCCTATAGGCTATCTGATTCTATGATTGCTCTTGAATGCCCATGCTGAAGCAGAAAAGTGATACCATGATAAATTGCAAAAAGTGTGAAGAAGATTTTCTTCTTAGACTTGACTGAGTTTTGATGATAACAAACTCACATCACAAAAGAAGAAAAACCATGGAGGCTCAAGTTGAAGAATGAAGATAATGGGTCTTAGGCTTCATTGTTATACACTTTGTAAGTATGACACTTATCTTTTGATTTATCATTTTTAACTTATGGAACAACTTAGAATACTCAAAAAATAATTACAAACATTTTTCTAAGTCCTCGTATGAAGCAATGCTAAAACTCTCATGAAAATAAATCACACACTCACTATTATTTTCATACAAGTGTGATTTTGCATGGAAATATTTTTTTGCATGAAAAGCCATAATTTATTATGAAAATTGCATTATTATTTTGAAAATAAAAATATCTTCAGCATGCAATTGATTTGGTCTCTATTTTTGTAATAACATAACTCCAAAGATTTATGCCATTATACATACAAGTTGACCGAACTTTATTTTAAATTGATTCTATATCTCTTAACAATTATTAGTGCATTGTATCCTTTGGCAATTAATTTTGTTACGTTGCCAAATTTTACTACAATGCTTAATTGCTATTCTTCATTTAAAAAGTGGCAACAACTATTATTTAAGAGGATTTTTCAATCAACATTTTTATATGTTCCAACGTCCATATTTGGTTCAAATATATTTCAAACTCTTTTTATGAATAGGTGTCATTTTAAATGTGTCTATTCATTGGTAAAACTTTTTGAAAAGTAGCAATGCTTCATAAACAACTTTTTAGCCTCTATAAATTCAATTGAGAATCAAAACAATTTTAAGACAACAACTTTAATTATCTCAATTGACATTTTTCAATATCACTTGCTTTCAAACTTTCATACAAGTTGTTTGTTAAACTTTGCCCACACTTTAACATTCAATAAAAAGTTTTCTGAGCACTAAGTTCATTTGTTTGAGTGATATTGATAAAGATATACAGTCATACATTTGTTATTCTTCAATTACTTTGTTGTAAAGTTTCTTTCCATTGTTTGTGAGAATTATTGTTTAAGATAGTGGGGGTGCTATCTTGTGATTGTTGTAAAAGGTTCTTTGATTCAGGAAGATTCAAAGTCCACCAAAAGTGTTTGGTGTTTGTGTTGTAATCAAGAGAGAGGGTTTCTTTCTTGTGTTTATGTTAGAAAGATTGTTAGGGGTTCTTGGGGTGAGATTGCTTGTAACAAAGATTCTAACGTAGTGAATTCCTTCGCGGGGTGTGAAGGGAGTGGACTGACCCTAAAGTTTAGAGGGGAACCACTATAAATTATCTTGTGTCTTTTCTTCTTCCCTTACTCTTTTATTTTTCCGCATTCATACCTTCATATTAAGTTTTCGGAAAAATTATCAAGAACGCTAAACTCACGAAAATTAAACAATATTCCTATAAACCTAATTCACCCCCCTCTTAGGTTACAATCTGAACTTACAAAAAGCTCCGCAAATAACACATCACCTTGACTATCATTGGAGGAAAATCCAGCAAGTCAATTACCTTTATCGTCCCGAATAAGACCATCAGTACTAATCCCTCCATGAGAGTTGCAACTTCCATCCACATTCAATTTCACAAGACCTGGTTGTGGAGGTTCTCATGGGTATCCATTGACACCCTTAGTTTTCAGCCGCCGATAAACTTGCCAGAAATTTCATGTTTTCTTGAAGTGCAAGCAAACTTTATTAACGAGAGTACAATGAATAAATTCTAAACCCGTTGCAACTGATCTACATCACACACATTAAGTACAGTCACATACAAAGTTGCCTCAAAACGGTTATGAAAAAAACAAATGTGGTTGGAAACAATTGTAAAAAATAATATTATTATTGTTATTATTTATTCCATAACACGGAGAGCATTTTACTTTTGGCTATAAATATGAACGAAGGTATAACATATAGGGCACCTCACTTTTGACGGGTTGGAACGGAGCAAAGGAAAAATGGGTAGAGAAGAATGAATTCTTTTAGCGAAAATAATACTGAGATATTGAATGACAGATAAAAATATCTCGGGGTTGAAGTCAGGTCGACATTGAACATCGTATAATGTCAAATATTGACCTGACTTTTACACCAAGATATACCACTCTGTAACCTCGCCAAAAAAAGATATGTTGATTTATCACTTTCATCGGCAAAAGGCAATTACCAAATATTATTAACAAGTATACATGACATACTTTAATCAAAAGTAGTTAACAGGAACACATTTCTGAAACAATATGAGATTTCTAAAGAGAGAGGGGAAGTAGCTCCCAAATAAAGTTGGATATGTAGTTAACCAAAGTTCCTAAAATGGGAATCGTTTGGGGAAAATATATTTTTCACAAAAAAAAATAAAAAATAGAGCTAGGATGTGAATAGAAAACGAGAGGGTGTGAATAGAAATAGCCTGCTGTCGTGACTTGAAAATGTCATTCTAGCCCGACAACCATAAGAGCTTTTTTCTTATAAGTAAATTGTTATGATATTTGTTCTTTAAGACCTAGCATTAGCAATTGCTTAGAGGCATATCAAATGGTAATTAATCGTTGTTTTATATTTTTTAAATCAGTTAAATCAATTTACAAAATATTTGTAATGGTAATTAACTACGGCTCCGTGTTTTTAAGTGTCTACAAACAATTATCAAATATTATTAACAAGTGTACATGATAATATAATATACTCTGATCTATTAAAAAGCTCTACGAAAACATGAAGTGGGCACCTCAACCAATTAGAAAAGGGCATGCTTAGATTACCTCCTGTTCCGGACCGGCTAGAAGCTCACAAAAGCAAGGTCTATTAAGCCAAACAACAAAACAAAGAAGGCAAAATACGGCGAGGGAGCACGCAAAGTCTTGTGCGGCGCCTTGACTCCATTTCACAGTCCACATCATCACCAACTGCCTCCAAAGACGGCGCCGCATTTCACAAGGACAGTTAGCGTTTGTTACAACCTATATAAGAGTGATTCAGTGTCACCCTGATGCATGCAGACACCTTTCTCCTCCATTGTAAAGACTTATTTTCGGCCCAACATAGCACCGTGAACCACCTCGATCATCACCGAACATATCACCTCCCTTTTGACCAATAAAGCACTCGCACACTCAGAACTTTTAATACAATCAACCAATCTTTTTAATACAATCAACCAATCTACTACAATTAACCATAGCTCCATTAGTCATATATTAAAAATAAATAAATAAACAGCTCCATTAGAGATAATATATAGAATTTCTCAATCTCCATATATTCCATGTCACATCCAGCCATATTATATGATTTATTATGTCAAAATTCTTCCCTGGTTCCCAACCGTAAGAAGTGATTCACCCCATCCCACAGAGCTCACAACTTTGCAGCACCACCAATCGTCAAGCAGTAATGGAACACGAGGGAAACGATAGAATTGATTTTAATATCCTCGATTATAATTGAGTCTAACTTAAAGTTAAAATTGAGATTTCAAACTTATATAATTGATTTTATCCTTATATTTAATTTCACTATTATAAACAAAAAATGACTTTTTAGATTTATTGAATAATTGATGTATGTAATCTATGTTAAAAGTCAGGTATATCAGTTATTCAACAAAATTAATAAGTGAATTTTGTTTATAACAATGATTGGAGATACTATATCGTAAGTATAATGATGTGAAAGGATCATGTTGCTTCATTCTTCATCAATTTATATATAAAAACTTAAATGTCTCTAATCTCATATAGGTACGTATGAAGAAATTTGATTGTATAACATTCAAAATAACTTTTAACAATACATTAGTATGTAAATAATTAATATCGATCATAAGTTGAACCAACCTTTATGTTATTTTTGTAACAAAATAAACCTTTATGTTATTTCATTTATTGTATGGGACTGCTATGGTTGTAAAGCTAGTACTAGTACTACCACATACAATAACTTGATAGTGCCCCCTTGCTTAATCTTTAATTTAATATATGTCACCGTGCATATAATTATGATGATGACCATGCACCTTCTCATTACTTACTCCATATATATCCTCCTTTTTGAGCAATAGATATATCCTTCTATACTTTATAAACAAACAACAATATCATTTGGTTTCAAGAGTTTTCTCACCTCCTCGTTAGTCTTCTTTCTTTGGAATTAAAGGGTATTACAAAAGAGGAGAAAGAAGTGCTTAGAGATAAATTAATTAAGGATCATATATAATTATATATAGTATTATATATGGCTGATACATTTGATGAGCAGTGTGATTACCTCTTCAAAACTGTTCTAATTGGAGATTCTGGAGTTGGGAAATCAAATCTTATTTCAAGGTTTACAAAAGATGAATTTCGACTTGATTCTAAGCCAACCATAGGTGTGGAATTTGGTTACAAGAACATCAAGGTTAGAGACAAGCTCATCAAAGCACAAATATGGGACACTGCCGGCCAAGAGAGGTAATTTTTTTTTTCAACAACTTTCAATTATGTATTGTTTTCTTTTAGTCTTCTTTTCTCAATTGTTTTGTCCCTTTTTCTTGTCTTCAACATCTTGGCAAAGGTTTTGTTTCAATGGTTAATTAACCAAATTTATGTAACCCAACTTTGAATCCTTACTAGAACAATCATTCGTCCGATTTTATCTATCATATTTACTCGATTTTAGATTTTCATACCTCTTGAACTTTCACTATTACGAAAAACATATAAACGGATACTGGACACAACACAGACGTAGACACTGACACTTTCAATAATTTGAAAATATCTCATAATTCGATTTAATTATATATGTCAGTGTCAGACACGACATGTATCTGATAACGAGATACGTCTAATCCAAAAAATGTTCGTGCTTCATAAACTTTTTGAATATTAAATATGTTGAATACATATGAACTCAGTTGCATGATACTTTCTAGTCTTTTTGCTTTTTTTCTTCTTGGCTTTAGTTGGTTTCACCCTTTTCCAACTAGCACTAGCATATTCAGTTTTCAAAGTTGGCGTTTATTTGGTTTCTTAGTCTAGAAGATTTTAAAATGAATTATACTTTATTTGACTTTATATTATTAGTGTTAATCTTTTCATCCCTTATCTACATCCCTCAAACATTGGCCCCACCCTTTTTGTTTGTTGTTGCATTTTTTCTGTTAACTAACTTCGTTTGCTGTTTGCTTTTGTATGTTATCGTGAATAAATAAAACGAAAGGAAAGCACATACAAAAAAAAAAAAATTAAATAAATAAATAAATATTTACAGCATTTAATAATTTTCCAACTTTACTACTCATACGTGACCTTGATAACGATATCTTGAAATTGAAAATGTACAAAATAAACAAGCAAAAACTAATTAAAAGTCAGGGTTGCCAATTGAGTATAGGTTTGGTTATTTTGTGGGGAAAACACATACTATAATAATAAGTCTATAACTAGAATAATATCGTGTAGGACCTTGATGACAATGGGATTATCATGAATTGGATTATAAGCTTGACATAGGTTTATATATAATTTTTCGTCAAAAGAAAAGGTTTATATATTTAATTTGTTTATAGTATTGTTTAGAACAAATGCTCACTATTTGAAGGTATCATTCAATCAAAAAGAAAATATGGTTTTTTCTTTAATCAATATCAATTAACACGGTATATTATTGAATTATTTAAGACGTTTTATGGTTTGTTTGAACTAAAATGTTTGCAAGAGTACTTTTCAAATAATTCCTTTTTGTTATGTTAAATAAAAGTAAAAATACAATAATTCCTCTAAATTATGTTAAATAAAAGTAGAAAAAACAATAATTCCTCTAAATTATGTTAAATATAAGTAAAAATAAAACAATAATTCCTCTAAATTATGTTAAATATAAGTAAAAATAAAACAATAATTCCTCTAAATTATGTTAAATAAAAGTAAAAATATTCAAAAGTTTAAGGATTATCCTTGGATTTTGACTTTCAATCATTTCTTAAGGGAGAAGAACAATTGTGCAAACTGTTTTGCAAAATATGGTTATAAGTTGGATTGTTGCAATGTTTCATGACATGGACTCAATATCCAACTCCATCAATTAGTTATGTGATGGCAGATGCCTTGCAAACTCGTTTCTCTCGTGTGTAGTTTTTTTTTCTTTCCTTTTCATAAAAAGAAAAAACAAAAAGTAAATGTTTTTATGAAACCTCGTCCAATTTTTTATTTAGTAGTTTAGTTGTTAGAATTCATCTTCTTTAAAGTGAATAAGTTGGGTGTCCGAGGTTCAAACTTCAATCCCTACATATAATAATGCATGTTGCTCACGGGGACAATTTTCTTTTTTATTTTGACATCATGTAACTTCGTTATTCTTTGTATTTTTCAACATTTAAAAGCATTTTTTGTTTTAATTTTTCAAATTTGAATTAGTACATAAATTAAATTTGTTTTCATTGTCATCCTCAATATCTTTTAGTTCAGCACAATTTCTTTCTCTCTTTTTTTACGCGGAAGTGTAGATATTATTTCGAATTAGAAGAAGAAAAAATTGGCTCAAACTATCGAATAGAATGGGAGAGATTAATAATCTTTTTATTAAACTGAACTCAAGCGATTAACAATCTTATAAAGATAAATTTTTCGCCAAAACTTGAGTTTAATTTCCTTCAAAAAAAACTCGAGTTTAATTCTTAATGGAATAATTTTTTATCAAGTTTTATTTACCTTCGGTCGAATTCTAGATTACTAGAGCCCTCCTCCTACAAAAACAAGAGGGTTAACAAAAATAACTCGGATATATTGAAAAATATGTTTGCTATTTTCACTTCTTGAGTTATCTTTTATAGAATGACTAATCATTGCAATAGCTCAAAAGTTCTATTCACTTTTATCAACTAAAAGAGAGTTTTATTCACTATGAATTGAATATCAATCATCAAGAATTAAATGCAATAGATTTATTTGTATTAATTTGTCCCCACAACTTAAAATGTCCAGATCTGTGTTGAAGTGTAGTAAATTGAAACCAGGTTGTTTTCAATTCAATGCAATCTTTGATTAGAGTAAGGTTGGGTGGGGTGGGTCTAGGACAAGAATTGGGCATGTGCAGTTGATGCATAAGAAAACAAAGTTAGAAAGTGATTGTGTATAGTGAGTAACAACAAAAAATAACCAAGTCGACTATCAATAGGTCGAGGAAAAGCATGTGACACAAACATGGTTTTGGTCACCAACCCCACAATCAATAAATCAATAATCAATATCTTCTTTATAAAGCTCACCAAACATGACATTCAGTTAATCACATTGAAGTTCTTAATGCATAAATGTGTTTTTCTTTTTCCATTTAATTTCAATGAATGCGTACTTTTTTTTTTTCTTAAAGAAAATTACATGAGAGACAACTTTGTCATTCATTACGGTCATACGTGACTCAGATGACTAGTTTCGGTAATTACATGTATGCAAAAGATACATGTTTCACACCATAAAAAGAAAGGAATTTTATTTTCTATTTTTACATTATATTATAAGCTCCATCTCCCATCAAAATGCTTTTTATTTTACTATTTTTAAATTTTACAATATTGGCTATCCTTCAATTATGATCATTACTTAATTTTGATTTTGATCTTATATTTCATTCTCATAAATATGTGTACAATTTCATGGTAGGTTTAGAGCTATCACAAGCTCATACTATAGAGGAGCATTGGGGGCAATGCTAGTCTATGACATAACTAGGATAATAACTTTTGTTAATATAAAAAAATGGTTACATGAGCTTAGAGAATTCGGAAATGAAGACATGGTGATCATTCTAGTAGCAAATAAATCTGATTTGAGTCAATCAAGGGAAGTTGAGAAGGAAGAAGGAAAAGGGTTTGCAGAAAAAGAAGGTTTATGTTTTATGGAAACTTCTGCTTTGCAAAATTTAAATGTTGAGGATGCATTCTTAGAAATGATTACTAAGATCCATGATATTATAAGCCATAAAAGTTTGGAAGATAAAATGAATGGTACAAAATTAGGTCTTCCTAATGGGAAGGAAATTCATATAGCTGATGAAGTGACTGCTACTAAACAAGTCAATTGTTGTTCAGGATGAGAACTTGCATCATAATTTTTTGCTATTTTGCAAGTATGATTAATTAACTTGTTATAAATTATTTTTCTTTGTATAATTTCTTTTACTTTGGGCTTTTATTTAATACATCAAGCTCATGGCAATTTGTAAGGGGTGAATTAAAGTTAAAATGTAAATGTTGATTTCTTATATAATTTTATGTTGTTAGTAGATATTATTATTTTTTAACAAAGTGTGAATAGTAACCAAGAGACTCGGATATCTTAAAATAAGCATTCAAGAGTTCGATTTCTGATTAGTCTTATATATGGATAAAACATGATTTAAATGAGAGACCTTTTCTTTTTAATTTGAGGTAAATGAGAGAACTTATATTGTGTGTACAATAGATTTTCAATGAAAATTCATGAATTATGTGTGGAGCCATGAAAGAATATGTTTTCGGATTATTTGCTAGTTATTCACCTTGCGCCTCATTGTAATCAAGAAAGCATAAATTTTGTTAAAAGAAATGTTAATGAGTGTCCCGAGACATTCTTTAAGGACCATAAATAGTAAGTATTTATAAAAATGTATGTAATCAATGCATTGAAAATTAAAACATTTGACTTTTTTAAAAATAATTGATTATTTTATAATGCTTAAAGAGTGTCCGAGAACACTCATTAACATAGTAAACAAAAATTAAGGACCTTGTTGAAGGAAACATGTTTATACAAAGTAATAAATTTAACTCTTGTTATCAGAATTAAGACCTTATTGACGGACAATATATAAATATTTTTTTGTAAGCACTTGAGATGCAACTCACATAAACTTTTTTTTACTAAAATACATAATCATGTTTATATATATATATATATATATATATATATATATATATATATATATATATATATAGAGGGGGGTTATTTTGACTCCAAGAGTAAGTGTAATAACTTACTCCAAATCTTGACCTTTAATTCTAATTTTGATCAATGGTTTAGATTAATTGATATGGTATGCTTTAATTTTATTTTCTATTGTAATCAACACTTATTACCACAAAATATCAAAACAATAAATGTCTTTTAATTGTTTGATTTTTTTCCTTCTCCCATTGCTTTTTTTGGTTTCACGATAAAAGAATTTGCAAAGAAAAAAAAATTCTTTCCTTGAAATAAATTGAATAAGAAATTTTTTGCTATTCCTTCAAAAAAATTGCATAAGAAAATATTTGCATATATTTTTTTTACGCTAAAAGAATTTTTTTTCTTCTCCCATTGATTTTTTTTTCTTCTCCCTTTACTTTTTATTACGCTAAAAAAAATTGCATATTTATCTTTTTTAAAGAAAACAATTGTAAAATTTAAAGAATTGCATATTTGTTCTACTCCCGTTACTATTTTTTCATACGACATATTTTATTTAGTTTCTTAATTATAATCCTGATATTTTCTTATATTTTTTGTAAACACACATTTTTGTACTAATCTGTCACGAAAAATAAATAGAGGAAGTAACCTTGATCTTTTCTTATATCCAATTCATTTATAATACTTGTATAAAAATAAATAAATTTGTGTTAAGACCAAAAAAAGCAATAAGAGAAGAAAAAAATAAACAATTAAAAGACATTTATTGCTTTGATATTTTGTGGTAATAAGTGTTGATTACAATAGAAAATGGAATTAAAGCATACCATATCAATTAATCTAAACCATTAATCAAAATTGGAATTAAAGGTCAAGATTTGGAGTAAGTTATTACACTTACTCTTGGAGTCAAAATAACCCCCCTCATATATATATATATATATATATATATATATATATATATATATATATATATATATATATACACTAGAAACTGGACCCGTGCCCGCACGAGTTTATTGCTAAAGAAATGACATACGAATAATAAAATGCAATATATAATTGGTAACGGTGAAAAAATAACAGATGATAATCCAGAGTAAACAAAATAAAACGCTCCATAAAATGTATAAAATCTGAAAAATATTATAAAAGAAAATTCGGTAATCTTATCAATAATTTGGTAAGAGAATATGAAATTTTTAGTAAATTGGCATGTTGTTTCATCGCAAATTGTGAAATACTTCATCATATACGACGTTAAAAGTCACATTGGTATCTTCACCATCTTCATCCGTGATCAATATCTTTAGTCCTTCTCTGGATGTAACTCTTGAAACAGCAACATACAACTGTCTGTGAAAAATTACAGGTGTTGGTAGATATACACCAACATGTTTAAGCGACTGTCCTTAACTTTTGTTAATTGTCATTGCAAATGATACAGACAAAGAGAATTGTCTTCGTTGAAACTTAAAGGAAATCCTGACATCTGAAGGCGATATAGATAACCTGGATACAAAAACCTGTTCACCAACATTACTTCCGGAAATGACCCTCCCCCCAATGACGTATCTTCCCATCCTAGTGATAACCAATCTGGTTCCATTGCATAATCCATATCGTGTATCTATATTTCTCAACAACATAACTGGCACACCAACCTTTAACCTTAATTTGTGATTAGGAAGTGCAGAAGCAGTGATGGTGTTGAGGAATTCAGGTGTATGAACATTGTCAATATGATCATCGTTTAAGTTACGATGAATAGGTGAATCATAACTCAAATAAACCTTCTCCTCATCTGGAACCATGTCCAACATATAGACGTTGATCTTCTCGACTATGGAATTTTTTGTTGTCATTATAGCTCTATTTTGAAAGTAACCTATGTCACTCATGCTCTCCAAGATGTTAGGATATGTGCTTTCAACAATAGCAGCAAGAGGATCTCCTGCGCTTTCTATGAGCAAATCTGACGGAATAGCAATGGTCTTGTCCACTTCATTGTCTTCCCCTATTCGTCCATCGCCTATACTTAAAACCCATTCTGAAAATTGTCTTTTTTCCTCCATGTCTACTACTGACGCACCAGACAAAAGCCTCATGTTCTTAGTCAAGGTAAGAACCTCACAATAATTCCATAGTTTTGAAGAATTGATAATAGCATGAACGATTAAGTGTTTCAAAGTAAAATTTGTGCATCATCGGAGCCTCGTCCCATATTACTAATCTTGCTTGGACTACCAACTGAGCCAACGGGGTATTAGGTTTGACATTACACGTGGAGCATTCGTCGATAATAAAGGGAAGGCCAAATCTCGAATGTGCGGTTCTACCACCTGGTATTAATAATGCAGCTATACCACTCGAAGCAACTGTTAAAACTATTTCCCCTCTTGACCGTATCGCTGCCGACAATTCAGGTGTATGATCAAAAAGTTACCAGTTAAGCAGTGGTATGAGAGGAAAGTTGTAAGGTCACGTCGTTCCATTTGCAAACCTTTAAATATCAAAAGATATGATTCTTGTGATGTGTGTGAAATTTACCACGGGTTAAGGTTTTTTTTAGAGAAACACAGTTTAGAGTTTGGTATATATAGCCAAGTTATCATGGAAATTAGGGTATCATATAAGTCTACAAAATATTGTCAAAAAAAAGAAAGATACATTTTTTTAGTATCAAAGAAGTGTATAAAAAAAAGGCAAGAGGATAGAAACGATGCATTTTTTTAGTATTAAATAATTGTACAAAATACTTTGTCAAAAAAAAGTGTAGAACACAAAATAAGAAAATTAGTTAAAAAAAACTAAGATTAATAAGAAGAAAAGAAAAAAAAATATATATGTAGAAGTCTATCGATATGTTTAGCCTTTTTTTTTTTTGCTATTTATGAATGGATTTGTTTAGGCTTTTTTTTTTGCTATTAATAAAAACATATTTGATGCATTTTGAGAGGCAAAATTTTAAGATAGATTTGTTGCAAACTTAAAAAACATTATGGAGGGAAAAAATTAGGGGTTAAGGTTTTTTTTAGAGAAACAGTTTAGGGTTTGGTATATATAGTCAAGTTATCATGGAAATTAGGGTATTATATAGATCTACAAAATATTGTAAAAAAAAAGATGCATTTTTTTAGTATCAAAGAAGTGTACAAAAAAAAAAAGGCAAGAGGATAGGAACAATGCATTTTTTTCGTATTAAATAATTGTATAAAATATTTTGTCAAAAAAAATGTAGAACACAAAATATGAAAATTAGTTGAAAAAAAAACTAAGATTAATAAGAAGAAAAGAAAAAAATATATATATATGTAGAAGTCGATATATTTAGCTTTTTTTTTTTTAATTTTTGCTATTTATGAATGGATTTGTTTAAGTTTTTATTTTGCTATTAATAAAAACATAGGATAGATTTGTTGCAAACCAAAAAAGCATTATGGAGGGAAAAAAATTAGGGGTTAAAGTTTTTTTTAGAGTAACACGGTTTAGAGTTTAGTATATATAGCCAAGTTATGATGGAAATTAGGGTATTATATAAGTCGACAAAATATTGTCAAAAAAAAAAGATGCGTTTTTTTAGTATCAAAGAAGTGTATAAAAAAAAAGGAAGAGGATAGGAACGATGCATTTTTTTAAGTATTAAATAATTGTACAAAGTATTTTGTCAAAAAAAAGTGTAGAACACAAAATAAGAAAATTAGTTGAAAAAAAAACTAAGATTAATAAGAAGAAAAGAAAAAAAATATATATATATATATGTAGAAGTCGATATGTTTAGCCTTTTTTTTTTTTTTTTAATTTTTGCTATTTATGAATGGATTTGTTTAGGTTTTTTTTTCTATTAATAAAAACATATTTGATGCATTTTGAGAGGCAAAATTTTAGGATAGATTTGTTGCAAACCTAAAAAGCATTATGGAGGGAAAAATCAGGGGTTAAGGTTTTTTTTAGAGAAACACAGTTTAGGGTTTAGTATATATAGCCAAGTTATGATGGAAATTAGGGTATTATACTAGAAACTGGACCCGTGCCCGCACGGGTTTATTGCTAAAGAAATGACATACGAATAATAAAATGCAATATATAATTGGTAACGGTGAAAAAATAACAGATGATAATCCAGAGTAGACAAAATAAAACGCTCCATAAAATGTATAAAATCTGATAAATATTATAAAAGAAAATTCGGTAATCCTATCAATAATTCGGTAAGAGAATATGAAATTTTTAGTAAATTGGCATGTTGTTTCATCGCAAATTGCGAAATACTTCATCATATACGACGTTAGAAGTCACATTGGTATCTTCACCATCTTCATCCGTGATCAATATCTTTAGTCCTTCTCTGGATGTAACTCTTGAAACAGCAACATACAGCTGTCTGTGAAAAATTACAGGTGTTGGTAGATATACACCAACATGTTTAAGCGACTGTCCTTGACTTTTGTTAATTGTCATTGCAAATGATACAGACAAAGGGAATTGTCTTCGTTGAAACTTAAAGGGAATCCTGACATCTGAAGGCGATATAGATAACCTGGATACAAAAACCTGTTCACCAACATTACTTCCGGAAATGACCCCCCCCCCTCAATGACGTATCTTCTCATCCTAGTGATAACTAATCTGGTTCCATTGCATAATCCATATCGTGTATATATATTTCTCAACAACATAACTGTCACACCAACCTTTAACCTTAATTTGTGATTAGGAAGTCCAGAAGCAGTGATGGTGTTGAGGAATTCAAGTGTATGAACATTGTCAATATGATCATCGTTTAAGTTACGATGAATAGGTGAATCATAACTCAAATAAACCTTCTCCTCATCTGGAACCATGTCCAACATATAGGTATTGATCTTCTCGATTGTGGAATTTTTTGTTGTCAATATAGCTCTATTTTGAAAGTAACCTATGTCACTCATGCTCTCCAAGATGTTAGGATACGTGCTTTCAACAATAGCAACAAAAGGATCTCCTGCGCTTTCTATGAGCAAATCTGACGGAATAGCAATGGTCTTGTCCACTTCATTGTCTTCCCCTATTCGTCCATTGCCTATACTTAAAAACCCATTATGAAAATTGTCTTTTTTCCTCCATGTCTACTACTGACGCACCAGACAAAAGCCTCATGTTCTTAGTCAAGGTAAGAACCTCACAATAATTCCATAGTTTTGAAGAATTGATAACAGCATGAACGATTTCTGGTCTTATGCTTTTAGGAATTACAGGTACAAAGGGATGTATTTGTTTCTCTTGTCCACCTCCTTCATAACGTCTCTGAAAGAACGATCAAGTGCTTCAAAGTAAAATTTGTGCATCATCGGAGCCTCGTCCCATATTACTAATCTTGCTTGGACAACCAACTGAGCCAACAGGGTATTATGTTTGACATTACACGTGGAGCATTCATCGATAATAAAGGGAAGGCCAAATCTCGAATGTGCGGTTCTACCTACTGGTATTAATAATGCAGCTATACCACTCGAAGCAACTGTAAAAACTATTTCCCCTCTTTACCGTATCGCTGCCAACATTTCAGGTGTATGATCAAAAAGTTACCAGTTAAGCAGTGGTATGAGAGGAAAGTTGTAAGGTCACGTCGTTCCATTTGCAAACCTCTAAATATCAAAAGATACGATTCTTGTGATGTGTGTGAAATTTAACACGGGTTAAGGTTTTTTTTAGAGAAACACAGTTTAGGGTTTGGTATATATAGCCAAGTTATCATAGAAATTAGGGTATCATATAAGTCTACAAAATATTGTCAAAAAAAAAGAAAGATGCATTTTTTTAGTATCAAAGAAGTGTTTAAAAAAAAGGCAAGAGGATAGAAACGATGCATTTTTTTAGTATTAAATAATTGTACAAAATACTTTGTCAAAAAAAAGTGTAGAACACAAAATAAGAAAATTCGTTAAAAAAAACTAAGATTAATAAGAAGAAAAGAAAAAAAAATATATATGTAGAAGCCTATCGATATGTTTAGCCTTTTTTTTTTGCTATTAATAAAAACATATTTGATGCATTTTGAGAGGCAAAATTTTAAGATAGATTTGTTGCAAACCTAAAGAGCATTATGGAGGGAAAAAATTAGGGGTTAAGGTTTTTTTTAGAGAAACACAGTTTAAGGTTTGGTATATATAGCCAAGTTATCATAGAAATTAGGGTATTATATAAGTCTACAAAATATTGTAAAAAAAAAAAAAGATGCATTTTTTTAGTATCAAAGAAGTGTACAAAAAAAAAGGCAAGAGGATAGGAACAATGCATTTTTTTTTAGTATTAAATAATTGTACAAAATATTTTGTCAAAAAAAAATGTAGAACACAAAATAAGAAAATTAGTTGAAAAAAAACTAAGATTAATAAGAAGAAAAGAAATATATATATATATATATATATATATATATAGAAAGAGAGAGAGAGAGAGAGAGAGAGAGAGAGAGAGAGAGAGAGAGAAGTCGATATGTTTACCCTTTTTTTTAATTTTTTTTTGCTATTTATGAATGGATTTGTTTAGGTTTTTTTTTTTTACTATTAATAAAAACATATTTGATGCATTTTGAGAGGCAAAATTTTAGGATAGATTTGTTGCAAACCTAAAAAGCATTATGGAGGAAAAAACTTAGGGGTTAAGGTTTTTTTTAGAGAAACACGGTTTAGGGTTTAATATATATAGTCAAGTTATGATGGAAATAAGGGTATTATATAAGTCTACAAAATATTGTCAACAAAAAATGCATTTTTTTAGTATCAAAGAAGTGTATAAAAAAAAAGGAAGAGGATAAGAACGATGCATTTTTTTAGTATTAAATAATTGTACAAAATACTTTGTCAAAAAAAAGTGTAGAACACAAAATAAGAAAATTAGTTAAAAAAAACTAAGATTAATAAG
Organism: Medicago lupulina; assembly: GCA_958299785.1. Classification (NCBI taxonomy): domain Eukaryota; kingdom Viridiplantae; phylum Streptophyta; class Magnoliopsida; order Fabales; family Fabaceae; genus Medicago; species Medicago lupulina. The sequence goes on along the minus strand of OY283146.1, from coordinate 57,175,539 downwards.
AAGAAAAAAAAATATATATGTAGAAGTCTATCGATATGTTTCAGCTTTTTTTTATTTTTTATTTTTATGAATGGATTTGTTTAGGTTTTTTTTTTTTGCTATTAATAAAAAAATATTTGATGCATTTTGAGAGGCAAAATTTTAGGATAGATTTGTTACAAACCTAAAAAGCATTATGGAGGGAAAAAATTAGGGTTAGACTTAACAAAATTAATAAATAAGGATAAGTCGACAAAATATTGTCAAAAAAAAAGATGCATTTTTTTAGTATCAAAGAAGTGTATAAAAAAAAAGAAAGAGGATAGGAACGATGTATTTTTTTATTATTAAATAATTGTACAAAGTATTTTGTCAAAAAAAAGTGTAGAACACAAAATAAAAAAATTAGTTGAAAAAAAAAACTAAAATTAATAAGAAGAAAAGAAAAAAAATATATGTAGAAGTCTATCGATATGGTTAGCATTTTTTTTTAATTTTTGCTATTTATGAAAGGATTTGTTTATGCTTTTTTTTTTTATTGAAACACTGTTTAGGGTTTAGTATATATAGCCAAGTTATGATGGAAATTAGGGTATTATATAAGTCGACAAAATATTGTCAAAAAAAAAGATGCATTTTTTTTAGTATCAAAGAAGTGTATAAAACAAAAAGAAGATGATAGGAACGATGCATTTTTTTAGTATTAAATAATTGTATTTTGTCAAAAAAAAGTGTAGAACACAAAATAAGAAAATTAGTTGAAAAAAAAACTAAAATTAATAAGAAGAAAAGAAAAAAAAATATATTTAGAAGTCTATCGATATGGTTAGCCTTTTTTTTTTTTTTTTAATTTTTGCTATTTATGAATGAATTTGTTTAGGTTTTTTTTTTTTTTTTTGCTATTAATAAAAACATATTTGATGCATTTTGAGAGGCAAAATTTTAGGATAGATTTGTTACAAACCTAAAAAGCATTATGGAGGGAAAAAATTAGGGTTAGACTTAACAAAATTAATAAATAAGGATATATATATATATATGGTAAAAAAAATACTAAAAATGAGTTTATAAGGATATATGGATTGACTGATCACAAGTCAACTAGAGTTGGTTTGCCTATTCCACCGGCACCTCCTTGCTCAAACAACTAGTACAAAGTAGGGTAGGGATGCAATAAACAAATTAAAATTAGATAAATTTGAAAGTTCAATAAACAAACCTTAACTCTATCGGTTTGGATATTAGTTTCACGTCATTCAAAATCGAAAGGGCAGCCTTTAGATTTAGAAGCAATAAGTTGAAAAACCAATAGAACGCTTCGCGTTTTCTTATCATCTAAAATTCAAATCAAATTATTATATTTTTTTGTTATTTCTTCCATTCCATGCTATATTAGATCTGTTATCTTAAAAAACTTATTGTCGCATTATAGTTTATACTTCCTCCGTCTTAAAATATAAACAAAAATGGGTTGCAGAAGATAATGTATTTGGTTCAAATTTTAAACCTAATATATTAACTTTTGTTGACCAATCTTTATTTATATTTTGGGACGGAGAAAGTATATTTATTTTAATAGTATGAAAAAACTTCTGATGTTTAAAAAAGACTTAAGAGGGATATTGAATATAGCATCATTACTGACTTCGGGGATATAAAAGGGGTGTGTTGTAATCATAATTCAATGTCAACTTTGGAGTTTGTTGAAGCAGTTAGCAATTAGTAGAGACAATTATTAGTATAACAGCTCATGATCTATCTAATATGATGACACTAATAATTAGTCTATGTGGTACACCAATAATTGTCTGCACTATATGTTTGTTAACTCACACCCATGCATGCTGTTATTAGGCACATTAAATTCAAGGCATTGATATAAATTAGGGTCTTGCTAACAAGTGTTCTAAGGGCATTGTTTAAGGAACCCATTTAAAGAAATTATGTCCTAAAAATACTAGTCAAATACTTGTTAAAGTCAAAACCGTTTAATTTTCAATGCAAAAGTTGCTACTTAAAGATGCTTAAACAATACCCTTAGGTAACTTGTTAACATTTTCCTACAAATTATATGGACACTATTTACAGCAACAAACATTTCTAAAATTGATTAACTTCAACTGTTCCAAGTTACAGCTACAAAATTTCATAACTAACTATCAACATCAAAATTTAGAAATAGTTATAACAATTACAAAACATAACAAAGAAAGAAAAGGGAAAAGAAAAGCAACAAAATTGAATTGAAAAGAACAAAGAGAAGCACTCAATTTTTTTCATTTAAAATGTACTATACAACAAAGTCCTCCATTTTTATTAGTAGTAAAATGAGCAAACATTTGGTTAGTTGTATGATTATTTCCTATCTTTCTGCAGCTGGTGGTTGCGCCTTCCCGTGCCTACCTGACGTAATCGGTCGAGGCACTTGAGAACCGGCAATTGGCTTCTGTAATGGCTTTAGAGCCGCCAATATCTCAGCAAATGTAGGTCTTAACTTTGAATCTCTGCAATGCAAGAGAGTAGAATTTAATCACCAAAAAATGAAATTATTTCATGGTAATAACAAAAATACACAACATGAACCGGAACTATCTACAGTGATTCACAAACCAAACTGGACAGTTCAACCAATTGAACCATGAACTGGACTGTCTAAAGTTCAGTTATTTGAGGTGGTCGAACATGATTTCCTCCTTGTTCGAGAAGCTTAAAGCAGTTGAACTATGACTTGGAGGTCTTGCCAGTTCGATGTCCAGTTCGCTTTTTAAATCACTAATATTAAGAATGTTTTCGTCCATCGTGATCTCAATGAAGACATTATATGCAGAATTCAGACTCCCCCCTCCTTTTTATTACTATTAACCAATGTGATTCATAAATGTCGGTTAAATAGGATAAGATGAAAAATGAAGTATACTCACGTTTGCCAGCATTTTCTGACAATATCTGCAATGGAAGGGTCAATGTTATCAGGAATGTCGAGACGACGATGTTGGAAACCCACAGCACCAACAACTTGCATTGAATTCATTCCTCTCCAGGGTTGCTGCAAAGTAGATAGCTCCCATAATATGATCCCAAAGCTATAAACATCACACCTGGATAATGGATCATCACTTGTTAGCATCACAAAACCAAGAAAATATGTAACAAGAAATTTTAAGACAACGTTTTGAATATACGAGATGTGAAAAATAGCAACAAGAAACAACAATGACCAGGAGTTAAACAGATTAGGGCATTACTTTCCATCTTCTGTCTTTATTTTCACTTCAACAAATAAACATAAGAAAATATAGATCAAATATTTCTATCACCATTTTCTTTTACAATTTTTGAAAATAGGTTAGCATTTTCAGAAATTTTTAACTTGTCAAAACACTGTTTCTGAAAATGCATTCTTGGTAGCTTGTCTCATAGTTTCTTCTCTCCATGTTAGAAATTTAAAATGAATGCAAATACTAGAAAATGAAAATTGAAAATATACTCAGGAAGCAAACAACAGGCCCTTACTTTTCATTTGACGGTTCATTTCTCAACATTTCGGGAGCCATCCACTCGGCCTAAAACATAATATACAAAATGAAGTAAGCTTTTATTCACTAATGCAGATACACATCATAGAATGATAATGCAAGAACTGAGCATATGAAATAACATATATGCAGATTTATATATTATGATATTCAGTAGCATGAACAATTAAGCAAGAAAGAGTAAATAAATCCAAATGGAGAGTTTTACGATAGCTTACTGTTCCTGCAGTTGATCTTGAAGAAAGAAATGTACTGTGCTTCATACGCGATAAGCCAAAATCGCATACCTATTCAAAAGAAGAAGAAAAACATTGTGATGTCAATATATAGCATTTCTCATACTATAAAGGAACTCTAATTATGAGATTGCATTACCTTTACAACCCAATTTTTATCAACAAGAAGATTTGGAGACTTCAAATCGCGATGAACTATCACTGGACTGCAGTTGTGCAAGTAGTTCATTCCTCGAGCCTGAATATTTGGCGGTTATAGAAATAATTTTCTGAATTCAGCAGCATTGCATTGAAAGACAATAGAATCTTACAGTATCAAGGGCCATCCGCAAACGCTTTCGCTCATCTAATTGGTTGTTTGGCCGATGAATTAATCTATACAAACTTCCTCTGCATACAGATTATGTACATCTTAGCATTCCAAGAGTCAAATATGGGGGCTCTATGAAACTCTTGAAAATGAAGAATTTCAAGTTACCTTGGAAGATATTCAGTAACAATTGAAAGATTTGGCGGTCGAATTACAGCTCCCATGAAGAGAACCACATTTGGATGCCTCAATCTTTTCATTATTCTGACCTATTTGCAATTAAATACCGTAAGTTTTCTAGTATATATAAATAATATCATACGTTAAATATGTTTCCACATCATCTAAATGTAGCAGTAGCATAATCAAGACATTGGAACTCACCATAAAGATTTACATGAACCTACTGAAAACCACAAATGATTGCTCTATACTAATGTGTTGAAAATTAATATAGTGGCTCCATACATTATATATGGACAAGCAAGACATAGTGAGGGAGGATAAGCGACTTGTACCTCACTTATGAATTCTTCAAGTGCCTCACCGGATATATCTTGATCTAGAAACCTTTTGACAGCAACTTCCTACAAACCAAAGAATGAAACTTTTCTGTGAATATAATCTACAATAACCCCAAAAAAATTTGACAAGAAAAATTTGTAGATAGTCAAGTAAGCTAGCATCTAGCAGTAAATATGGCAATAAAATTGATAACTATTTTGTACATATTATAACGAAACTAAAGCTCAAGAATTATCAGTACACATTCAATCATGAAAAGAATTACATTTAGAGCATGTTTGGATAGGCTTAGTGTGCTTATCTACTAGTATAAGCACTTGCGGTACTGTTTGGGAGATAGCTTGTAGCTTAAATGAGAACTGATTGACTTTAATTTATTTTTTGTTATATTATAAATGACTTATACATAAGAATTTATATGATAATTTCTTATGCTATAAGCACTTAATTAAAAAATTTATCCAAACAGAGCCTTAATAAAATTAGGTTCATATATGCAAGTGTTACTGTGACAGCAAAGTCTTAACACTTTACATTTCACTTCAAATCTTTGATGAGAATAATACAATTGATTATGTTCAAAAATATAAGAAACTCACAGTTCCTCTCCATTCACCATGAAACACCTCTCCATAAGATCCTGCAAGTAATCAAGTTTTCATTTGTAAAACCAAATAAATAGCACCATCAAAGAAAATAATGTAAAAAAATCTTATACAAATTACAGTTAATACCAAGTCCAATACGCTCGCCGAGCGTGATTTCCTCCCACAGAATTTCATATTCGGCAACATCGTCTAAAGAAGAACAATCGGATTTTGCACTGCCATTACTTACAACTGAGCTACCGGACCTTCTCTCACCTTCCAGATTTGTTCCAGAACTCTCAGTATCCCCGTCACTTCGACTGCTATGCTCATACTTACTTACTACAGCAGTGGTTGCTACTACAGCCGCAGCAGTAGCAGTAGCAGCTGCCGAGACTGAAAGCTGAATGTTGGAGTCGATGCTTGACCTCGCCACTGCAGCTACCATAGAAGATGCAACAACTGCTGCCGCTGCGGCTGCTGCTGCAGCAACTGGGACATTTTCGCCGTATTTTACCTGAGTTGGTATAACGTTTTCAACTCCTTCCCTTTTATGAAGAGGGAATTTAGTTCCTAAACCTTCTACAGGCTTAAATCTAGCAGGACCAAGATTATCGTCGAATTCCATTTCTTGATGTTTGCTTCCTTGTTTATGTTCATCTCTTTCTTCTGTTGAGAAAACTAATTCTTCGTGATAAATGTCAGAAAATAAATTTGGAGGAGGAACAACACCACTTTCGAGCAAAACATCATGAAGTTTCTGAGCTAAGTGAGGGTTTTCCATGGCGGTGTCGATCATGAATTGTGAAACGTTTTTGGCCTTCATTTCGGTCAGTACCGAGGAACCGATCCCTTCACTCCAAGAAGACGATCTTGCATGCACATATCGATGATTAGGTCTACCAGGAGCTTCCTGCTTAATGATTGTAGCATGATGATGTTTTGATCTGTTTCCTCTGTCTGACATCACAAAATCTGAAGTTTCTTCCGACGAACTTCCAACACCACTGCTAGTTGATGCTACACGAGACGAATCGAGGTCTCTTGATGAAGGACTTGCCATAAAAATGGACTCGTCATACTCGATATGTGATCCTGTAGCATCAGATGGAATAAGAGTTCCAGGATCTGCCATTAGGTCAACAATGTACTCCCTGAAATTTACAGCAAACATATCTTATAGATACTGAACAAGTCCTTGCATCTCTTACTTTAAGACAGAGTTGTTAAATAGCAGTGTTATAGCGCTAATAGCGTAACAGAATGTTAACAAATCACTATCGTTCCGCGATAGACTATTTAGTATAAAATGTTGTATAGCAGAATCACTATTTGAAAAGAATGAGATGATCGTCAATATTAGTGTCTTTAAAAGATTGATTGAAAAATCAACAAAAAGCTACATCAACAAGAGCAATATGACTCGAAACAAAAAATTTGATATCAATTACCTTCCATCATCAATCTTGACAAAGTTTATTGCCACGTCATCAGAACCTGTATATTGCTTTCCTTTCACCAACCGTGATGGAATACTCAAATCATCAGCTAGAACCTACATTTATTATTAAAGCAGTAAATTTTATTGCAAAAACAGAATTTCTTGAAAACTAAACATGAATGTTGAGAAAGTATAACAATACAAAAATCAAGATAATCTTATTATTAAATTTAATTTTAAATTAACTTTTAAGAGCAATATAAGGAAGTCTGATTCAAAAAAAAAAGAAGAGCAATATAAGGAATTCCAAACAAAGCCTAGGTACCTTAAATAACAATGCGCGGTGCCGAGCTAATCCAATAGTTAAAGAACCGAGCGGCACAACCATGCTGCCAAGAGTTGTTTTCAGACTATAACTAAGACTTCTCCATGCTTTTGACATGCTTTCAGGATTTCCGACTGGTCCGCCCATATAATCAGCTACAAATAATGCAAGCTTGCGAACCAAATCGGTATCTATAACTACTTCCAAATCACGTCTCGATTTCCCGGTCAGCTCAAGGGCTTTCTGCTCAAGTTTCAACAAATTAGAATCAGCAGCCCTATTGACCAAAACAGCTTCCCATTTGACATTACCTGAGATTGGTGTTCCTTGAAGATCTACAAGAGAAGGAATTCTTGCGATGTTTGACTCGGTTAAGATCCCATACAGATCATAGAAGCCATCCAGGATTTTGTCATCATAACCAAGAGCATTGTAATTCTGTGAAGCACGGATAAATCTACCATATGAGATAAGTTAGAAATTTTATATTTCTAAGACAAATTAGAGTCAAGAAACTTATGAGAATAGCTTCATTTTATTTCAAAATCATCTCATTTAAGGATCATCTAAAACAATCCAAGCTATTCACAGCAATCTATTGAATCCTAAATCCTAATCACCTCAACGTGTAGAACCTAAACCAGAAAAAAAAAAAACCGAAATTATTGACGTAAAGGAGCAAATCAGGGTTACAAGTTTAAAAACCAAAGGTCACATAATAGGCTTTAAGTAAACAAACCCAACAAAGTATACGAAGCCAGTCACATTATATACCAACGTTTAGTATAATCTCGTGATGGAAAATTTGACAGTAAACAAAGGAAAATTATGAATTCCTCCGAAAGTATCAACTTCTTGTTCACACTAAACACATAGAATAAATAGTCAATTTGGTCCAATGTGTGAGGCCGTGTCATTATAGTCCTTGAAAGTACCAAAGTTATAAAATCATAGACCAAACTGACTAACAAAAGAGACACCCGAAAACCAAACTTACCGATGAAAGACCTATAGAAGAACTAAACCGACTAAAAAAACGCATATTCATGAATATTTTCTATACATTCAGGGGCTATTGCGACAACAAATCACGCATTCAAGGACCAAAATGGCTATTTACTCGAACAAATAATCGGGGGAAGTTACAAACTCAAATCTGGACAATAATATTTTTTCAACGTAGAAAAGCCTGTGGATTTCATCTTCCAAACTCGAATCTGAATAGTAATATTTTTTCTATGGCAAATATGTACTTTTTTTTTATGAAAGCAATCTTGAAATCATAAAAGAATCATAATCTTAACCCCTTTCAATTAAAAAAATTAAAATCTTTAGTCTAACAGAACAATCAAACTTGAAATTTATATCAGTCAAGTTCTTATATTCTAAACTGTCAATGAGATAGCATCTATGAAGCACGGATACGAACACCAGACACGACACGGACACTGACACGCCGACACAGCTAATGATTTGAAAAAATCACATAATTCAGTGTAATTACAAGTGTCGGTGTCGGACACGACGCATGTCCGACACCGGGACACGCCTAATCCGAGGAGTGTCCGTGCTTCATAGCACCATCAATAACACATCTGAAATTCTCCACAAACTTCTACAACACTCATTTCTTTAAGAATAACACAATAATCAAACTTGGAACTTATATCTTCCAAGCTCCAACATCCTCAACCTAAAGTCAATGTGCTTAAAATGAACAAAGTAACTCACCCAGTATCTGTATGCCACAATTTCAGCAGGTGTATTATCAGGATCACAAGACCCCAAACTAATCTGCTTCACAGCTTCAATCTGCACAGCTTCAGGATCCTCCTTTGCACTCAACTCCAAAGCCAGTTTTAATTGATACTCTTCCTCCACTTCATGATCCCTTGAACCCGAATCACGCCTATCTGAATCCGAAACAACATCCAAACCAACATTTCCCACCATATCAGATGACTCCATCCTCTCAACTTTTCCTAGGTTCAAAGATGTAGAACTAAGATTCTTCCTATTAACAACTGAATGCAACCAACTAGAACTCAAAAGCCTCATAGAAGATGAACCATGATTTGACTTGTTTCCTTCTGATGAAGCAATCCCTTGTTCATTTTCTGATTTCTTAGACATGATATGTAACTTCTTAAGAATGTTTTTCATATCTTTTGCTATACTTAATGCTAAAGAGTGCTTTTACATGCGGTAAACAATCTCGGCCATTAATTTGAAACCAGACGACTCAAATTACACAATAACAAAATCAGTTTCAAACAATCTCGACCGTTAATTTGTGATCAGACAGTTGAAACCGAAAACTATGCAAAGCAGTTACTACTTACTACACAAAATTTGTTTCTCAAAGAATGGTAGCTAAAAAACTAATCAAAAACATTTTTTTTCTTTTCCACTAATAAAAAAAAAAACTCTTAAACCAAAGAAAAGCATGCAGGGTTGCAACCAAGCAATAACCTTTAGAATCTTTGTCCAATTAAGGTGATCCAAATGGTTGGAAGAAGTTTCCTTTATAGGAGACAACAACATATAACAAACAAAACATGTGTAACTCAACAACCTAAACTACATATATGTTACTATTACCACATGTTATCACAAAAAAGGAATCATTGAGCATTTGAATCATTTGAGAAAGAAAAAATATATATTTCTAAGTATTGCACAAAAATAGAAGGAATAGGAATAGCGTTGAAGAATGGATGATAAAAGGTAGTTAAGAATTTAGAATTTAGGACAGGGAGGAAAGTCATTAAAGAGAGAAAAGGAAAAAGGTGGCAACAAAAGTGGGGTCCACAACACAAAGGGAGGGTGATTCATCACCCATTTGAGTAAAGAAGTATAAGGATTTCTTTTCAAGATTGGACTTCAAACATCTATGGATTTTGGAAATTTCTCATATACAAGTTGGAGATTGTGTTGAGACTTGATGCTTACACGTTTCGGGTTGAGTTTTATTTTTAATGTTTTCATTTTATTTTATGTTTTGTCATTCTATCAAAAGAAATAGTAGATTTTATAAATTGATCGTTTACTTTAGATTAGAAAAGTCACAATCAATTTAACGTATTTTATAATTGAATAATATGAATGAGAAATTATAGATAAGATAAGAGAGAACAATATAGAAAAGAGATTAAAAAAATAATGTGTTTTGCATTTTTCAAGTGGTTGATTTTCTAAATAAAATTAACTTGGTGGGAAAACAAATTAAACAGCTAATCAACTTATTCTAGGTTGGATTCACTTTTTCAAGTAAGACAAAGGTGGTTCAGCATGTATTAAACAAATTATGTAGGCTTGGATTCACTTTTCCACAAAAATGTGGTCCAACAAAGGTATTTTGAAATGTTTGGTTCTTCTCCAATATAATTATTTTTTAATCCATAATTATTTTTAATTTAAAGTGGCAGAAATTTCAAGTTTATCCATTTAAATTTAAAAATTTGATAGTGTTTTACCTCCTATAATATATATCATTTTTTATTTCTTTTTTGTAGAATAAAAATTTGGATTTTGTCCTTGTAATTTGAAATTTTTTTGATTTAGGACCTTTATGACAAATTTTGTATTATGTAATTTGAGCAAATTTTGGTTTACCTTACCCTGTTAATTTGAACAAATTTCGGTTTACCTCTATGTCATATCGTACAGTCAAAATTCATAAATATCTAAAATCAAAAAACTTCAAATTAAAAAGGACAAAATTCAAAAAGAAAATTTTACTGGAGAAAAACCAGAAATAACATGTATTACGTGGGATAAAGGATTATTAACCCAATCTAAAATTTATTTTCAATTGTTAAAGATCAATTACTTTCTATTTTTTTTTAATTGAGGGGGTCCATTCCCGAGAGAGACATATCAAAACCCACAGCATAGAGAAACAAAAAGTACACCAACTCAAATTAGAGGCTGAGAATGAAGAAAAAGTTATATACAATTTAACACATATAATTTCTTAAGTATTTTTCATATTTGTTATGTGGTGCTGCTTCATTACTGATCATTGGATCTAATGGCCAAAGTATGGCATGTCTGCATCTAACATATCCTTTATGAAGGACGGTGACAGCTGCTTCTAAATTTCACCACACGTTTATATTATTTTGCAAAATGATAGGGACCAAACTTACACAAGTTTTCAATGGTTTTGCTTATTCTAGTTCACAATTAAAAATGATTGCTTTGGTCCCATCTCTCTACAAATTCTTTAATATTGACAAGTTTAATTTATGTAGGGTTTCTATTAAAGGAAAATGTGTCTATAGTAAAATCCTTCAGAAGATAAGATTTATGTGACGTTGTTTCTTAGCCAACAAGTGTTAATATTACCTCGTCACGTTTATATGTAAGCCATGTCCCAATTTTTTTCAATGACTAATGAGATTCCACTCTTAAATTAATTTGGAATAATGTTTTCTTTTATTTAAAAAATCATCATAAATGTGATGGAAAGAGTAACTATTAGGGAAGTACAGTCTCCATCATGTTCTAATTGAGTCTGGTTCATGCTTATTAATTGTGTTTTGCCCTAAGTCCTCATATTGGGTGAGTGCTATTGCAGATTCGTGTTGCAGCTCTATCAGAGTTATAAAAAAAAAAAAAAAAAAAAAAAAAAAAAAAGTCTGTTTTTTGGTTGAATGAGAATTTCATTCATCTTTAGTAGATAGAAATTGGGGGTTCACAATCTGGTTAGGTTGGCCGACAGTAAACTCAATCAGTGTTATTGGACCGTAACTTCTAATCGCATAATATCTATCAAAAGATAAGATTGATTCAGTGTTTTTTGAATCGAAATGCAACTCTCGATCGGACTATCTCAGATGTTGAGTAATTTACAGGGGAATCGAGTAATTCTCATCTCACTTGTTTTTTTATTATTTTCGTTTGTAATTTGGGCTAATCTTATTGGTTGATTGGGCCTTTTTGTTTGATCTCTAATAAAATCCTCTTTTTAATCAAAAAGTTTAAGTGGTAATTAGAATCATGAGTGTGTTTTAGCTAAAGTTAAATCGATTAAATAGAATATGAAATTGATCCTTTGATCCTCAATGAAGCGTTTTTATATTAAGTTTTAGGTTAACTTACACATTTTGTCCTTTAATGTATTTTGTGGTTTCATTAGTCTTATAACACAATTTTTTTATATTTTGGTCCCTTAATTGTATATTTGGTAATCAAGTTGGTCCATTATGTTCACTTTTAACCTCAAACGTCTAATATGGACTAATATTGTAGGTTATACATAGAATACCTCATAAATTTTTAACCAATCGATCTTTTACTCCAAAAAAAGAAAAATGTTGAATCTTGGAGTTCTGTTAGATCTAATAATGCACTGTCAAAACATTTAATTTTTGTAATTATATATTTTTTCCTAAACAAATTTATTTTTTTTTATTTTTTTTATATTATAATGTTGATATTTTAAAATTAATATATGTATATGTATGGTATCTAAAATTCAATCAGAAAAAAAGTTGTGATAATATGAAATTCAATCATGTCATCTATTTTTTCAGTTACTATCCTCTCAAGTCTCATCTACATATAAACTCACAATTAGTTTTTCCTTATTTGTAGTGTTTCTGCATTATATGTTATGCTCACTTACACATTTCACAAATCCTTGTTGAAGAAGGAACTCAATTATTTTCTTGTTCCAAGCTTTAGGTGTCTGTTAAGGTCATAGAGTGCTTTCTTCAACTTATATATACATCTTTATTTGTCTTTTACCTCAAATCTTGGTAGTTGACTCAAATATGCTTAGAAAAATTGAATTGACATCTAGTTTATACATTGACCATTTATTTCAAGTAGCTACTGCAACAATCAATTTGATTGTTTAAATTCTTGCAACTATAGCATATATCTCATAATAATCCTGACCATATTTTTGAAAGAAGAAAAAAAACCTCAAACAACTACTTTGGTGTTATTTCACACTTTGGCTTCAATTTAGTCTTAGGGGAAATTATACTCACCTTCCTTAAATTTTATCAAAATAATATTGTTTTTTAAAACTTACACTAACTTCCCTTAAAGTTTCATTAAAAGACAAACATCTCTCTTCTTTATTAACACCGTTAGATTACCGTTAACTTTTAACAAATTGATACATTATCCTATAATACATGTCAAACCTCTCCAAAAAAAAATTAGAGATATCTATGCCCAACAATCTCTCATGATCAAACGACACACAATACCAACATCACAAGAAATATATTACAAAAAATTGAATAATTTGTCTCTTTATTCGATATGAACTCATATATCTTCCTTCATTTGTCTCCAATGTTGCAGTTGTATACCATGTGACTCCATAATCACATGCCGCCAACTAACCCTTGAAAATGGTCTTTTAATCATTTGCTCACATTTGAAGATACACTCAATTTCAATTAAAACCTATGCATCCTCCTTCAAAGCCAAAATTGGAGTCATCTTAGACATTCTAATGTGTATATTTAAATATAAGTAAATTACACTCCCCTCCCCTCAAAGATGCTTGAATTACACTCCCTCCCCTCTTATGTTTAAATATACACTCCCCTCCCTTAAAAAGAAAAATGTATACTCCCCTCCCCTATAAGATGCTTGAATTACAATCCTCTCCTTTAATAATTAAATATGCACTACACTTTAATCTATTATAACTTAAATAAATATTTTTATGATATATAGTAATTTTGAACCACCATTTAAGAAAAATAAATTCATTTCTTTATAATTTAAATATCAATGATAATTAAATTTAAATATTTTGCTATTAATTTCATATTTTATAGTATAAAACTAACTTTTAAATAACCATGCTTTATTGTATTTAGTAATTTTTCATATATTTTTATTTTATTTTGGGTTGTTTCATATTTTGTGTTAGGGTTTAATACTATATGATAATGAAATTGTGAATAAAAAATAAAGAAAAATATGTATTCAAATTTTGATTATGTTAAAATAGACCTGCAATATTTATTTATTTTTCAAAGTGTGTTAGATTATTATTTTTTTGCTAGATTATTAGAAATTAAAAAATATTGAGGGAGGGGAATGATAAGAAATGCATTAATGTAAAATGATAAGGTTCATCAATCATTGCTGCTTTCTAGTGCTTTTCCTTCAAACCTTGTTCAAAGCTTATAGAATCAGTTTCAGCAAACATAGCTAGTTGAACTAGCTCACATCTTCATTCACAATCGAGTCAGAAAACCTATGAACTGCTTGAATATTTCTAGTTGGTCTACCTTCCCCTTCTTCATCTGTAACCTCATCTATTTCAATTTGATTATCAGCTTTCATTTTGATCATTTTCTTCAGGTTTAGAGAAGTAAAATTGTCTCTCATTATATGTTTTATTTGATGTTTCTTTTTCCCAGTGCTAGCTTCTAGCTTCATCAAATTTTACATCTTTGTCGAATACCACTTCCTTATTCTTAGGACCATACACATAACTCATCTAAAACATTTTTATGATCATAATAAAATCTAATTTGTAAATATAGTTTATTTCAATATTAATAAACAAAGCTGAAAATTATTCCACTCTTTCCCATAACCAGAGTTGTACTTGTGACAGTGAAAATCAGGAACCAAAACAGTTTACACAACCACAAAATCAGAAGAGAATTCAAACAAACAAGGACACACAAATTAAAACCTCACAACAAAAAATGGAGCCATTTTGCTACTATTGCAACTATCAATTATTTGGATGTTTTTATTTTGGCATCCACTGTTTCATCAAACTTCAATAGCAAGAACCAAAAAGTTTGAAATTGATAACAAATCTGTAAATCTCATTCTGAATTCTGATACCTTAAGCATCAATCAATCATATATAAAAACAACCACATGATTCAAACAAAGAGGCAGAAAGTGACACAACATATCAGGCTGCACAAACCAAACAAGAAACAGTAGAGAAAAACAGATTAAAAGAGGCCAACCAGCATGGACAATAATGGACTAAACTTATGCTGTCATAGTCAAACAAATATAACTTGAATAACAGAATCATCATCAGTACTCTAAAAATCTAAAAATCACTTAAGGGGTCAATCTAAAAACGGTGCAACACAACAACAACAACAACAGCAACAACAAACTTAAACTGAACAGTCATTTTCACTTAGAAAATTCAGATCTGCTACCGACTACTCGCTTTACAAATCTGTCACCTCATCATGTGTCTTATGTTAAAACACACTTGTACAAAGTTGTTCATAATCAAATTGAAGATCATAATTAAATCTTCCTAGCTTCACAAATCACAACCAATTGACCACTGGCCATGTAATTCCTCCTAGCTGATGCTGATTCCTAAGGATGAAACTGGTTCTGCTGTGGCGGCGGTGGCTGGTATAGCTGTGATTGCTGGTACAACTGCGGCTGCTGTTGCTGGTAATGGTACTCCTGTGCCAAAAATGGATAGTGTGGAAGTACCTGCGGATGTGCCACAATTTGTGGTGGTGGAAGTTGTTGTTGCGGTGGTGGTTGTGGCAGCTGCTGCTGCTGCTGCTGCTGCGGCTGATCTTGTGCCGACAGGTTCTGTTGCTGTGGAAGTGTTTCATCCTTTAGTGGTTCATTAAGATCCATGGCTACTAGTATTTCCAACTCTTGAATTGCCGCAATTGCAGTGACCGGACTTTCATGGTTAAAATGAGGCCTAAGTACGGCAAGAGATTCCTTAACTTTTCCTTGCTGCAAATCAATGTACAGTGGATTAAATAAGATAGTTCAGAAAATATAATAAATAGAAATAATTGACAATTGAAACCAAAGACTATTTATTTCAGCTTACAAAGTGTTCAAGTTTCCTCTTGAGATCATCTTCTTTAGCAGCATTTTCTGGAGCACTAGCAGTAGCAGGTGTTGTTCTCTGTCCAATCAATATGAGCAATAAAATATGCAAATAAGAACAGTATATAAATGCTTAGGAAGAGAGAGATTAAAGCATGTGTTAAGTTCAGTTAAGATTTTAAGCATAAGTCATTCGCTTCAAACTCAATTTTAACTAAAAACAATTTCACAAAAACTTGTGCTTTCAATAATCATGTTCGATAAACGCTCACTCAAACACACTACATGACAGTCATTTTCAATTTGGACCCCAGAATTCACAGTATCTCTGCTAAAAAGGATAAAAATGTGTAATAGTAATAAACTTACGGTGGAAAATTAAGTGTTTGTTGAAATTCAAAAACAATTATACAATAGGGTTTACATAATAACAATCTTAAATCATATAGGAAAGGAAATACAGGGAAAATGAGTGTAACAAGGCAGATAAAGAAAGGCAAAATTAATAAAGTAATTCAGACAATATAATTCAAACGCAAAAGCAATGTTGTCAATTTCTGATAACGGAAAATAGCGGTTCACTCAAATTCCGCTACGCAACAATGCTATAGCCACTAGTATTTCATAACGTTTCGTACAATATTGTGTATCGCATCTATTTAACAACACAACACAAAAGTTATTTTAAATATTCGTTCAAGTTTTGCTAGCAATAGTAGCACTATAGCGCCACTATTTAACAACAGAACACAAAAGTTACTTTATCACCTTGGGGAACAAATTATTTTTAAATCATAAAAAAAATTAACATAGGGAATCTACATGCTTTTCCCCTATATATTTGCATAGAGTTCCTTTTATAAGGATTGTGTACTACTATCCCACAAAAATGATACGATAGATCGAAAACAATAAAATTTCCTGTAAACTTACAAGGCAAAACAGAAAGTAAGACATCAAACAATAATGAAGTATTTCAAAAACTTCAACTTTAAACAACAAAGTAATGACTTCACTAAAAATCCAGGGAACAAAAACAAATTTAAACCGCACAAAAAATATGATATAGAATTTGCAAATATTGTATAAACCACCAAGATCATTTTATACAAATATTGCAGTATCAGAAGTTGTTCATCACTCACTAAAAATGATGCAAAAAAATGTGGGTTGCGAATAAAAATAATAAACAGAAATTTAGAAAGCAAAACAAATAAGAGGACATTTAACTATCCAAGAGCAATTCAAACAACTTAAGGACAAAAACAACATTAAACATACAGAAACTCAAACATTAAAATCGTACATATTTTTCTATAGTCCAGTCCAAAAAGTTCAATTATAAGTCTCCATATTTCACTCGTGTTAAAGTCAACATGACATATTAATCCTATAGAGTCAACTTGCAGTTTAAAAACATAAAACTCAATATTACAACAAAATACTTTCAATTATTAATGTTATTATCACCTATTCACCTTCAAATTAAAAAATACCCCAAGAAAAAAACTTATTTTTGTATAGAACTATCAATTGATACATAAAAGCTGCACTGTTTTCCATTCATATGGTCCATTGGCAATGTAAGGAGAAATACTTAAGCAGCCCTAAAAACGATAACACAATGTTTATATAAATAAAATAAAAAAACCCAATAAAAGTACAATAGCTAACAATAGCAAATTGATGACATTCGCCTTAAAACAGTCGCACATAATAACTTGATATAGTATCTTAGGAACAAATTTAAAATCATACAAATATGTTCAAATACAACCTGTTCATATTTTGTATAATCCAATATTCACCTTAAAACAATCAGACATAAAAACATGATATAGTATCTTAGGAACAAATTTTAAAATCATACAAATATTTTCAAATACAACTTTTACGCATTTTACATAATCAAGAAAAATCAACTGTTTTTTTGAGAGAAAAAATCCATTTTCAGATTGCAAAATTCACTCATGTTAATTCTGCAAGTCACAACAGTCCTACAAAGTAAACTTTTAGTTTGAAGATTAAAATTCACAGCTTTTAAAAACACAATTACAATAATATGATAAAAAAAATATAAAAAAAAACTTTTTATAGAGTACATAATCTATCTATGCATGTTAAATTGCTGCATCTCAAAATAGTTCTACAAAGTGAATTTGTCAATCAAACAGAAAAATTTCACAGTTTTCCATCTTCAAATAACTCCATTATTAACTTATTATTATCACCACCAAAAACAAAGTTCATAAAAAAATCAAATCAAAGTGAAAGAACTTAAGTTATTTAAGCTAAAATGTTTAATTTATATAACCACAGATAATGAAATTGAGTAGTATAATTTTTAAAAAGCAGTTAACTTTTTTTTAAAGGAAAAAAGGAGTTAACTTAAGTACCTATATACTACATAAACAGAAACAGAAACACACATAAAATAAACTTTTATTTGATAAATCACATTTCAAAGTGTTTTATTCACAAAAATATTACATTTCAGAGTTAATAACATCCAAATACATCCTTTGTCAAACAAAAAAAAAAATCCAAATACATCTTGGAACGTAATTCAATATACATTAATTAATTTCTTTCTTTTAATTTTCCTGAAACAATGCATAGATATTCCTAACAAAAACCTGACATTACCATATTCAGTTCCAGTTAATCTACCCCCAAAAAGGAAAAATCTTCATAATAGTAAGAGGGTACAAACATGGAAATAAATAAATCCTACTAACACAATCAATCCAGCAAAGATTTAGGACAATCCAAATTCAAAATAGAAAAAAACTTTGAACAAGGAAAAAAAAAACACATAACACTTGCAGCAAAATTATCAATTTCAACAGAAAAATTAAAAAAACAAACATTTAACTGCCAAAAATAAAAATTCATAGATCTTGCACATCCAAAACCATTCATTAAACTTCAAAACAAGAAAAACACTAAACATTGTAACAAAATTATCGATTTCAACAGAAAAATTAAAAAACAAAACTTTTATCCACAAATAATAATAATTTCATAAAATGGGCACATCCAAAACCATTCATTATACTTCAAAACCAGGAAAAACAGAGTATTATAACAAAATTATCAATTTAAACACAATAATCAAAAAATTGAAAAACAAAAACTACAAAATACAATTTCATAAATCTTGCATATCGAAAACCACTAATTCAACTACAAATGAAGAAAAACACATAGCATCACGACAAAATTATCAATTTCAACGGAAAAATTAAAAAACATAAACTTTTGACTACAAAAAACAAATTCATAAATCTTGCATATCGGAAACCGCTAATTCAACTACAAGTCAAAAAAAAACGCATGGCGTCGCGACAAAATTATCAATTTCAACAGAAAAATAAAAAAACATAAACTTTTGACTACAAAAAACAATTTCATAAATCTTGCATATCGGAAACCGCTAATTCAACTACAAGTCAAAAAAAACGCATGGCGTCGCGACAAAATTATCAATTTCAACAGAAAAATTAAAAAACATAAACTTTTGACTACAAAAAACAACTTCATAAATCTTGCATATCAGAAACCGCTAATTCAACTATAAGTCAAAATAAACGCATGGCGTCGCGACAAAATTATCAATTTCAACAGAAAAATTAAAAAACATAAACTTTTGACTACAAAAAACAATTTCATAAATCCAACATGTCTAAACCCACTAATTCAAATCAATTTCAACAGAAAAATCATAAAACATAAACTTTTGACTACAAAACATAATTTCATAAATCCTGCATATCTAAAACCACTAATTCAACAACAAATCAAGAAAAACACATAATATCATACAACATTATCAATTTCATCGAGAAAAAAATTTAACTATAAAAATTATACTTTTGACTACAAAACATAATTTCATAAATCCTGCATATCTAAAACCACTAATTCAACAACAAATCAAGAAAAACACATAATATCATACAACATTATCAATTTCATCGAGAAAAAAATTTAACTATAAAAATTATTTCCGTAAATTTTGCATATCCAAAACCACTAATTCGTCTACAAATCAAGAAAAACACATAAAATTATAACAAAATTATCAATTTCACCAGAACAATAAAAAAGATTAAAAAAATTCACCTTCTTAGGTCGACCCACAGGCCTTTTTCCAAAAGATTGAGCCAGCAGATTAAGCCTAGGTCGTCCCCTTCCACGTCCTCTTCCAGCAACACCACCGCGGGGTCTTCCACGTCCTCTGCCTCTACCAGTAGCAGCAACCGCAGCAACCGGCACAGCAGCAACAGCATTCACATTCTTTCTCGGCCTTCCTCTAGATCTCGGAGTCAAAACAGCTACCCCTTCCACTCCAGCCTGCACTGTCCCTTCCTGCACAGGCGCAGCAAACGGTATCACAGTTGGATTCTGCTGTTGATTCTTCGGTGGACGCCCTGGTTTCCTCTTCGAACCACCCGAAACAACACCAGCACCAGTACCAGAACCAGAAGCCGGATTCAAACTCTCCGGCTGAATCTTTGGAGGACGTCCTGGTCTCTTCTTGGATTTAGCTTTCGAACCAGGAGGACGTCCTCTCCCTCGAGAGGGTGTTGTTGATGGTGAAACCGGACCCAAACCACCTTGAATTGGGTCAGGAGAACTCGAGCTTGTTCCCTTTTTAGGACGGCCCCGTCCTCTCTTACTTCCTTCAAGAACAGTACTAGTCTGAATAGCAACAGGCTCATCATTAAGCCCAAGTGCGGCCCAAACAGGCTCAGCAGAAGCATTCTGCTGAGCCTGTGTCTGAGCCGCAACCGGGTAGCTGCTGTTATTATTATCAGTAACAGCAGCAACAGGAAGTGGGTGTGGCTGTGGCTGTGGCTGTAGCTGAGGTTGATTATAATTATTATCTTGGGCCTGCTGGGCTAGAGGGGTTTGGGCTTTTCTGGGCCTACCACGAGGTCTGGGAGAAGGTGAAGCGGCGGTGGGGGGAGGTGGTGCAGAAGGAGGTAATGGGGTGGATCTAGGGATTATGTAAGAGTTTTTAATCATTTGAAGTAAACCTTCAGATTTCAAACGCTTCAAGTGATGAGTTAACAAGTTTTGATGAGATTCTGAATTAGGAAGCTGGTCTCTGTAAACATGTTCTATGTATTTTGATATTGCTCTTTTGCTTGAACCATCTTTCTCCTTCAATGCTTCAATTGCTGTGTATATCATCTGCAACAACAAAGAATCTTGTTAGTTCATAATTATTTATCAAGATTTTAGAGTTAGAGAGAAAGAGAAAGATTACCTCAGCGTAAGGTGGGTGGTTGAAAGAAGGAAGTTGTGGTGGTGGAAGAGGGTGGTTGTTAGGTTCGACGGCGAAGGGGACGGTGTTGGGTGGCGGAGCTGGTGAAGAGATCGAAGATGGGTCCATGAGGAGAGAGAAAGAAGATATTCGAAAAATGGGAAATGAAATGAATAATTGTGAATAAAGATGAAATTAGGGTATATAGAGAGAGAGAGTGTGAAAATGTTTTTTTATTTTAGAATATAAATATGAAGAAGAGATAGATTCATAGAAGGGTTAGGTGGAAATGTGAAATAAGTGTGAGGTGTGTGGTGGAAATTGGAAATTGGAATCTAAATTTCAAATGAGATAAGACAATAAGCAATTAATCAAGTAACGCTTTTTGAAGGATTTTAGCCTTACTCCTAGGATTTTAGTCTATGTTTGGGTCTAATTATTTTTTGAGGATAAGGTTGAATTAAAATTAGGAAAATAAGACACTTGTTTAGAAGTTTAAAGTGAAATTTTTATTTTTTTAAATTATGTATTTAAGATATTAAAACAATAAAAAATAATTTTTTTCACATAAAATTTATTGATTATTTTTATTTTTGAATCATTGACAAGTGTTAGTAGCGTACTCGTTAGCATAACCCTTCAAATTAAACGATGTGATTTTGCCAGAAAATACATTCTAAAATTTTGATATTACTACACTAAAAAAATAAATTGGTATTATTATAATTTTGCTAAAGTTAATGGTACTTTTTTTTTTGCAAACCTTTTGTTTTTAGAGGAAGGAGACTTTGGTAATCTGAAATAATTTATCGGTAAAAGACTGTTTTTTTAAGGGTTGTCAATGAAAGACCGTTGATCACTTGACTTTAAATCATTTTATTAAATTGATTTGTGAAATTGACTTTAATTGAAAATAAAAGGTTAAATAAATTTTCCGTCTTTAAAAACATAGCGAAATTTGATTTTTAGTGTCTAAAAAATAGCCAGGTAGTTTTTACTTGAGTTTAGCTTTTGGTCCTTAATGGAAGTATTTTTGACGTGTTCTTGACATTTTATGAACATAGTAATAAAGAAAGTCTTTCGTAGAAACAATCCCAAATAAATTATTTGGGCACACTCACATAAAATTAACAAAATTGAATAAAAAGAATTTGATCACATTAATTGATATCTTGTATTTTTATTTTCCTTTAAGTTTTTATTGATTTTGTGTGTGTCCAAATATTTTTATTTAGGTTTGTATCCAACCAAGTGTGTCTCCATAATAATAATATGGACATATAGAAGTTAAAAATAATAATCGGACATGATTTGGATACATCTTCAACGTATAGGACCGAAAACAAGATAAAAAAATTGAGAGAGTAAAACATCTCATTTTATTTCATAAAGACTAAAATCAAAATTCACTAAATTTTTAAGGATGATAAACTTGCTTAATCGAAAAATAAAGATAATATAAAATGAGTATTTTTTAGGGAATAATATATTGACTTAGATTTTTTTTTCAAGTGAGTTAGATATATTTTTCTTTTAACAAGGTGAGTTAGATATATTTTAATCACTATAAATATGAACTTTTTGTTTTAGTCCATATATAAAATTTATTTAATCCTACTTTTTCTTTTGTATTTTTATAAAATAAAAACAAATATTGACTTATTTTAGTCGGTGCATTTAGTTCCTATATATAAAATCAAAATAAGGGCTAAATTTTGACAAAAATTTATGTAAACTAATTGGAAAAGTGTGACTTTTATAGGGAGTCCAAACATATTTGACTTTAAGATATTTTAAGTTGAAATATGTATACTTACTGTACTTTTAACAAAGGAGATTGCATGGTTTGTATGGTGTAACCTATTTACAATGTATTTAAATTAGCTTCAAATAATTTTACTTTTAAATTCTTGATTATTAATCGATTGGTATGAATATAGTATTTTTTTTAAGGTTAAATATGTTTTTTATCTCTATAAATATGTTAAGTTTATATTTTAGTTCCTTTAAAATTTTCTTTCGATTTTTAGTCCTCAAATTTTTTTTACATCTTCACTTTTGGTTCCTCGTTTCAAGTAAACTCATATGTAGAATTTATATTTTTGAATAAAAGTTTACCCAAAATTTATAATATTATAATAATCTTTACCAAAAAAATTAGAATTTTTAAACAAAACATAAATTAAATATAAATTTTCTATTTTTTGTGGTTAAAAATTCATATTTAATTTATGTTTTGTTAAAAAAATTATTATTTTTTATATATTTTAATAATATTCTGCACATTTTTACACAATTTCGTTAAAAAACACGAAATTTTACTTGAAAATAGAAACCAAAAGCAGTGATTGAAAATTTTATAGAAATTAAAAGTTAAAGAAAAATTTTAGAGAGACTAAAACAAAAATTTAATATATTTATAAAAATTTTACCGGTTAAAGTCTTTAGAGAGACTCGTTAACATTTTTCATAAAATAACTTTTTCTTTTCTAAAATGTGTCAAAATTTTGTAAAAAAAATGTCAAAATTAATTAAATTGATACTTCTAATTTATTTTTTCCCTTTTAAAAGTGAAACAAGCCTAACCTTAGGAGACTATGAGTAGGAGTGATGGGTTTCAGTGATGAAACGCATGACATGATGACGAATTGACGGTGAAGATAATAGATGAGGTTGGCAATTGATATCATCTTGACCGTTCACTACAACACTAGTCACTAGGATCAGTGACGTGGGCCTCTATAGCTGTCATTTTCCCTGTTTACTTTTAACTATTTCATCGGTCTCTTATTACTTGACTTAGTTGACTCTGTTATGTATGTCAATGCATAATTTTAAACTTAAATTTTTTTAATAATATAGTAGAAAAAAGTACGAAAATTTTATATTTTGAAAATATTCATCGAGACGAATCTAACAAAATCTTATATGTTATATTTTGTTTTTATATTATTAGTAAAAAAATATAGTCAAAACATATTACATGAATATTACCTATTTTTAAAATAAGTCAAGTAATAATGGACGGAGGAAATTTGTCAGTCTTTCTCTCAATTTCCACGGTTGGTGGCTTAGTCCGTTTACCATCTTAGGCGTTGGCTAAGTGTTAGTTTCTTTCTTTGAGTTTTTTGACCGCTTATGCGGTTGACTTTGTATTGTAAATAGTATTGTCTCTTTTTGGATCTTGGTGTTTCTTCCGTAGCTCATATTGCCCTCGAAAGGTCTTTTGTTCGTGTTAATACAATTTCATTTTAGCTTCTTCAAAAAAAAAAAATGGACGGAAGAAGTAATTTTTTTTACTTTTGTTGGATTTGTTTACTCTGTCCTAGATTTGCCAATTTGGGTTTTGCATTTCTGCCCCTTGTTTTTCCCTTTTCTCCTTTGTTCCTCTGTTTTAATCAAATCCACACATTCTTAGCAAAATATACATTTAACATTATTAGATGATTTTTTCGAGGATTTATTTTATTTTATTTTAGGTGAACTTAATGGTTTTTTCTTTGGTCAAAGGCCAACTTAATGGTTTTAGTGAACTCTGCATAAACAAATGAGAATTGCCGATCAAAATATAATTGAGACATCAATTATGTGACTAAAATCACAAGATTTGTTATACCAAAGAAAAATATAAGATTTTCTTTGATAAACGTACGAGAAATGTTAGGTGAATGTACTTCAATTGCTGAAATTTAAAAATAAGTGTTTTTGAGTTTGATTCCAAAAACTAACCACTTATTTTGTGTGTAAATCGATTATTTTTCACACGCGCAATTGTGTAGACTAATCATCGAGCTTTGTGAGACATAAATAGACGGCAAATTCTCCCTAAGAATTTTAACGATGTTGTATGACCAAGACTGTCTGGATTCGAACTCAAGGTCTTGGTTAAACTAAAGTCTAGAAGAGAAATACATCATCTCATCTAAATGATATTGGATAAACTAACCACTCGTTTGATCTAACTTATTGAAAAACAAAGAATAAATCACAGATTATATGTGATGTTCTTAATTCTTAATATATAAAAACTATCCCTAAAAAAATATTTTAGGAGTGCCAATATGATGTTATTTAATTAAATATTTGTGTATAAAAGTTTTATTAAGAACAAAAACAATTTATGTCTAAATTGTATTTACATTTTTGTCAAATTTTTTATTAACATACTTACTTTCTCCAAAACTCAGATGGTTAACAAATTTTGTTTATGTTATTGATTCATACAAATTACATCATTTTAAAAGATTTGAATTGCTAATATATCAACTTTATTGATTTCATTCATAGGTTAAAAAAGAAAAACGGTGGGCTTGTGTTAGTTAATTGAGACGCTATATATTGGAAAATTATTTAGGATCAAAAGTGAAATAAGTGGGAAAGTCCAAGAGAATTAATGAAAGGGTAACGTAACGTGACAAAAAAACCACAATATCATCCATTGGATTGGATAAGGTTTGAAATTATTTTAGTACGCCAAAACTATAATTCAAATTTCATATGAAATCAAATACTCCCGCCCTTTTGAAAAACAAGAGGCAAATTAGGAAAATCAAAATTGAAATAATTTGATTTGGAATTGGAACTCTCCTTGTTTAGTCACTTACTGCTTGCATACGCTATCTATCCATTGTGGACCACACACCAAAGTGCAAAACTACAAAAAATGTGTTCAATTTTATTGAGTGCATTGCTAGTTTGCTACTAAAGGAGACTTTTGTGGTGCTCATGTCATGTATGAGTTTCATTTGACTTGAAATTTAACATAGTATATTTGAGGGAAGATCAACAAATTGTTAGGTTGGATGTTATGAACGAAATTTAAACTTTGAATTTTTTAGTTGTGTGTGTAGGTTTATTATTAATTATTATTATCATTTTGTCTATTTATAAAAAAAGGTTAATATTTGAAAATATTAAAGGTCGGTTTGTTATAAACTTTTTTAAAAATTGATTTTTTCTTTATGGTATTTTGGAAAATGATTTTCATGAAAATTTACTCAAAAATTAGTTTATTTTGAACTTATTTGGTATACTGAAAGAGGATTTTTTTTTTTTACCAAAAAAAGAGTAATTTTTTGTACAATTAAAAAAAATAATTTTGACATTAATTAACTTAGATATGTATTTTTAAAGATTTAACATATGATAAAAATCACATAATTTTTCTAAAAGATATCTCGCAAAAAAAAAATTTATGAGAAGATGTTCAAAATAGCTTGTCATTTTAAACATTTTTTGAAATTATATTATACAAAAAAAAAATCATACCAAAAATTATTCAAACCAGTTTCTCATGTGAAGTTTTCTTTAAAAAATCTTTGTTGACAAATTATATCAAAAAGATTGTAATTATAAGGATCATTTTTAAAAAATTTAAACAAATATCCTCGGTGTATATTTGGTATTGTGATAAAAAAACATTGATTATGAATAAATTGATTTTACTTAAAAAGTAAGTAGAGTATTGTGTAATTTATATTTTGATATATCGACATCAAAGTGAGTTGAACGGTAAATTTTAATGTTAAAATCATGTTTAGACTCAAAAGTTGTAAATATTAACTTTAGATCAGATCAATTTTATAATCAAAATTAATTTAACTCGAGAACAACCAAATATGTCGAAATTAAATTTACAACTCGTTAGAGTTTATTAGCTACTCCAACCGGGAAACAAAACAAAGGCTAACAAGACATTTTTTCACATACATAGTTTTAGACACATATTTGCTTTTGATTGTTTTTGTTTTATTGTCGAGGGAGCATGGATTTTGAATTTTGGGGTCCTTGATTGTGATTTCCTTTTCTTTTTTTTTTATGCAGAAGGAACTTTATCCCTTAGTTTTGGAATCATTAACTGCTTCATCAAAATGTTAAGTATAATTGTTTGGGTTTTTTGCTACTAGACTACAAAATGCATGTAAAAAATAAGATACAGGTTTTGTGTGTTTGATTGATGTGTCCATTTTTACAATATACAAAAGAAGTATTTATAGGCAAAAATATTCCTATTGGTCAAATGACAAAACTTACGGTGTCAATCCTTTCCTTGACTAATTTTGAGTTTAAAGCATTAGTTTTCCCTTGTTTAGAGGCTCGTGAAGCCCCAAGTTCAACTCTCATTTTCCTCTTTCACGGCATGATCAGTTGACAAGGTCCTTGGTATGTAGCTCTCGTACGAGCATGTTTATTTTCTCATCACCATGTACAGTCAATGATGTCGTAAATATGAAGCATGGGTTTTAAGCATCATTGTCCAATCCTACTTTGTTTTGACTCAGTTTGAGTTCCTCAAGACTCACGTACTTAGTCGGTAGACTTGATAAACAATAAACATTCCTTCAATTGGTTGTCTTAGGATTTACCTTGTTGAGGCAAAATCCCTAATTAATTTTTAATATAATAAACTTTTATGATTAAAGAATTAATGGACTTTGATTAATTCCTTGGTATTTAACTTGTGCTCTTGAGTGTTTTAACTAAGACATAAACAAGGTTTAAAGTGTACCAAGATTCAAGAAATCAAAAGACATTTGAGTTCATGAACTAATTCTGAGGTCAAAAAGTTAGTTCATAATGTTGCTCAGAAAGTTGATCAGAATGTTCAAGCAGAGTTCATAAGGTTGTTCTTATACAAGCCCATAATCTCAAGAACATTATCAAGAACATGCAGGGAACACGTGACATGAATATATGTCCAGGAAAGTACATTTGCATGGATCAATCAAGCAATAAAGGCATTCACAATGTTAATGTCAAAAAGGATACTTAATGTTCATTTAAGACTATGAACATTAAAATACTAGGAATATTCCAAGATGGAATATGATCATAGATGTTACAATTACTGCTCTTCATTGTTGTTTCACTATTGGGATTTGATTATATCAAATGGTAGTCTTACAAATCATCCTAAGTGAAATAAATGAAACACTCTGATGGTCAGAATATCCAGGTCAGCTCATGTTTCACTTTATGAACAGTAAAGTGGTTGAAAAGCAAAAACAAAAATGAAATCTTCTCTCACTTAATCAGAGTTAGACACATATAGGATTTGGTACTGCTCAAGTATCAAAAAATCTCTCAAAGCATGGGCATGAAGATGCAGAATCCACTTTATCTCTCCTATATAGCTCCCAAGGCAAATCTGGGAAGGTATTATCCAGCAACATTCTGATGTATGTGGAAAAGTCACTGCTTATAGATATTACAAATAAACTCATATGAAACGCATATGATGAACCCATAAATTCATCTGACATTCATACATGATGAACCCATATGAAGAACTTGATGAACCCAAATGAAGATCATCAAGAACACAACAACATTCTGAAGTTCATAATGTTTACCCAGAATTTCAAGTAAAAGCTTGTGGGGCCCAGGACACATGGCATAACACCATTGATCACCTTACAACGACTATATGAGCCCAAAAACTCTATAAATGGATATCAAAGGCTCAACATTATTTGCACCATTGCAGAGCATTCTTGAAAATATCTTAAACGTGTTTGAAGCTCTTGCAAATCTGAATTGATCATTACTGAGATTCTTATATCTTCTTGTAGTGTAAATCAACTTCTTTGTTATCTTGTTAAAGATAATTTCTCCTTCCATTCTTCTCTTGTTTGTTTTCAAACATCCAAACTCCATACAAATTGTAATCAAGGTCTCATCTAGCTTTAGGGGTACTAAAGTGTTAGTTTGAGAAAATGTTCTAATAGTCTAAGTGGGTAACTTAGCAAGAAGGTGAAAGCCTGTTGAGGCTTAGAAAATACAGTTCTTGTATTTGTTCAGGTGAAAAAAGTTGTAAAAGTGCAAGATTGAGAGGTTATCTCAAGCATAGTGGAAACTCTCACAAAAATTGTGAGGAGTGGACTAACCTACATTGGGTGAACAACTATAAATCTTTGTGTGTTCTTTCTCTCTTTCCTATACTCTTTATTTTTAGTATACACTACACACACAAACACTTTTACTTTATTAAATAGTTTTTACATAAGAACTTCAGAACGTACTGAAGTCTCTACACTAACTTAAACTTTCCAAGTAAACAACTTGAAAAGTAATTTTAAGTTGCAAGATAACTTTTAAAGATCACAATTCAAACCCACCCCTTCCTTGTGACTATTTTATCTACTTCATGCCGAACCTTCCATTGGTTGAGGCTTATGTCGCATAAGCCTCGATCGGATATATGTCGATCTAATCTGACATGATAATTATTTTTAGGTGCAAACAAATGTCTCCTGCGTTGTATTATTGGTTGATCAATGAGTAATGAAATGATGTGTCGTAACTGAACCCATTGCATTTGCGTGTATCAATTCTTTTGCATCAAGACCATTTTCTTTTTAACTTTAAAAACGTATGTGCTTAACTTTTGAGCAGGTTTAGTTTTGATGAAATTTGTTTTTCTCATCCAACCTTTTTTCTTCTAAGAAATCATACAAATTTAGGATGTTTGTCTTTATTATAATATGAGCAGTATGACTTGTCATTAACTTTCTTACTTTCTCGTACAAATAGGTTTGTGTAACTTTGGTTTTTTAGATATGTCCAAACCAATACCAGTTTTACCAATCATTCATGACTGAGATCCAACATTGTTTAGAGAAGTATTATGTTGACTTCACATAAATTTTTAAGACCCTTAACTTCACTTTTTAAAAGAACATTTTCTCTTTGCAAATGAGAAGTTTTTGGAAATTTACATTTTGGTTGAGTTTTAGAAAGCTCCTTTTTATTCTCAAAGTTGAAAAAAGAATCTTTCAAACTTTGAACAATATCCTTTGAAATATCATCCAATGTTCTAATCAAATTTATCCAAAATTAACAATTATTTTGTTCTTTAGTGTCTTGCCTTGATGACCAAGTTTCTCAAAAACTAGCCGTTATGCCTTGTGCTTTGCATCTTAATTTATGATCCAAGCACGTGTTCTTATATCACACATTAGCTATGTTTTTTTATGATTCAATTTGGTGAATTATGAATTTACCGTTATGAAGTCCATTATGATCTTTAAGATTTCAATCTTTTGTGATTTTGACGTGCAATCTAAAGTACCCTTGATTTCAATTATGATCTAAAAATTTGATCTTCAATTAGGTATATGAGATTGATTATGAATTTTGTAACAGATGCTTTATTTGAACTTGAACTAAAGTGTTTCTTAACTTGCCACCGAGATATTACTTATCTTTTGAACTGATGACTGATGCCTTCTTTGAACTTGAACTAAAGTGTTTCTTACCTTGCCATTGAGATATTCCTGATATGTTGATGAGTCAATAATGAGTCGATAATTAGTGTCTTTTATTTAATATTTAAGTTTATTTTATTTAGATTTAATATGTTTTTATTTCCTTCTAGAACTATTTTACTTCAATTGCAAGTTATTTTATTTTAGGAACAAATATTTGAAAGATAGAGTCTTGGAGCAAAAGAAAGTACAATTGAAGCTGATTCGTGCCAAAAATATGAAGATCTCATACAAAAATATATGGTGCAAGGATTCATGTAAAAAATATGAATATCTCATACAAAAATATCTTGTGCAAAGAATTTGAAGATCTTGTACAATAATATGACAAGAGGCGCGCCCCCTTTGGTCCTTTTGCTGCTTTTGCTTCTCCGACAGCTACATATTTTAGTATTTTTGACCTAGAGCCTATGGTTTCTTGTGCAACACTTAAGTGATTTATTCTTGGGGCTCAAGTCAATGTTAGACTATAAATAGAGCAGCCATTTAGTTTGTAAAATCATCTTTTGTTCTGTGAAATAATAAGTGACAATTGTTTCGCTGAATAAAAGTTCACCTTTATTTTATTTTATGTTTTTCTTCTTCTCTTCTATGTCTACAATGAACGTAAGTGAGTAAACTCTTCTTGTCTTGGGATTGTTGGATAAGTCTTAATGACATAATCCTAATCAAACCAAACCATAAACCCTATTTTTATATAAATCTACCTTTTAATCTAATTTCACCGTTTTTATAATGAATTAACAAATACCAAACTCATAAAGCAAACACGGAGGATTAATATTTGTTAATTCATCATCACAAATATCAAAGTGAAGCATCGAAAGAAGAAGTTTTAATATTGGAACAAGTGAAATTAGATAAGGATTGCGAAACATGAGAATAGCCTAGCAAACCTTGAGACACATAAAGTTTCATTCTTCAAGGATTCTAATAGCAATCAACCATGAGAATAAGCGTGGTTGCTAGAGGAACACACGCAATGACTTCGAGAGAAGCTTTGATACGCTTAAGAGAAACTTGTCTTTAGAAAGTTGGTCCAATATAAAATTACTGGTTTAGGGTTTGTTTGTGAAGGCCTTGTCATTAAGATGAACCAATAATCCCAAGACACTTTTTTATTATTGTTATTTTTCTTTCAATTAAAAATCCAAACTTTTCAACTCAAACTTTCTTTTAACGAGTTAATTGAATTCATAACTCCCTGTCGAAACGATACTCTATTTTTATTACTTCGGTAGACCGTGCAAGTTGCGGTAATGTTTATGATATTTTTCTTCTTAAGTCATCTAGTTCACGTGAATGAATAATTTTGATAATTTCTCAATTGACACGAGATTTGCATTTGATCTCTTATTTCCTCGGTCAAGCCTGTGTTCATTTTGAAGTGCTAACAATATACTTTTGATCTTATTTTGAACTCTTTCTAACGAATATGAAGTCATTCTTAACACCTTTTTGATGCTCAGAATCATGTTTCCTTAGATGCCTCTGCATCACGTGTTTATCATATACCATTTTTAAATAAATAGAAGAAATCTCTTATAAAACAACACACATCATAATCATTATGATCTCTATGTTCATATAATCTTGTTATCATTAAAACATCAACTTAAGAAGGATTATATGATTTCCTCAACATGATCATCGTCACCAAACATGAATTTACACAATGCTTCTAACTCACTAGTCACTACATGAGCATCTTTTAGCACTTTTGGCTCCTTTCCTTCCACATCATGACTTGCCAATATTGTTTCACTCTCCCCCAATTCATAGGGCACCACTGGTTTCGCTTGTACTTTATTTGTGACGCTCAACTATACTATTTGCAAGTTGTCTCAATTGTTTGTGTTCTTGTGCTTCACATAAAGACTCAATTGCTCGTTGAGATTATACATCAAATGTGATCTTTGCATACTGCACTTTTCTTTGAAGGGGTTTATGAACTTTCTTCCAATTTTGTCTAGTTCTTCCTTACTACAACACGTAGATTAGATCCTTTTGCACATGATTAGATCCTTCCATGTGAACACGGGCTAGTTGTCTTCGACTGTATAATATTCATTTGTGGCGGTGGAGGGTCACCGTGGTTTGCCACATTGTTTGTTGTTGATAAATCAGAATAAATTAAAATAGATGATTCACATTGTGCGTTTTTGTGTTTGGTTTGCTTGAAATTTTTCCTTGTCATCCTCTCAATTTCTGAATTGTAGAGCAATTGATCGGTTGGATCTTTGCCTCGCATACAAAGCACAACAAGCTATACCAATAATTTGAAAGAATTATCAAACAAATATGTTAAAAAAATAAAAATAAAAATATTTTTACAAGAGTAAAGAAAAAAAAAGTACTAAATTAAAATTACTCACAAAACTTTAAACAATTAAAGGTTAGTACAATGTTCAATTGTTGCAAGTCCTCACTATAACGTCATTTGATAGTTTGCATTTAGTAGTGTCAAAGATTTACAATTATCGATCCACGAGGACTTGGTAAAAGAATTGTTCAACTATTTTGATTGTTAAAAGTGGTGCTCATAAACAAATGGTTGGTAGTGGTTGATCAATTATATATTTCTCCTATTTCAATTATACATTCACCTATTGTCCTCTGTACTTCTCAATGTATCGCATATAACAGAAGATCCTTTTTATTCTATAACCTCAGATGTCTCGCTCGGTTGGCTAACAGAAAGACATTACACTCCAATAATGTGTGTGATTGCAAACCTAATATGATGTATCGTAAGTAACGTCTATAAATGCATTTACCCATGTCCTTACAAATGAAGTATATGTTTATCACTACCTAAAACAAAGATCAATTTCGGATCGCTCGTCAAAAAATTATAAAATGTAAAAATAGAGACATCGACATAATAAAATATGATTTACATATAACTCGCCAGACCAGGTATTTACATTAGATTCCTAACGAATTACACTTAATCTCAACGCAAAGAAAGATTATATACACATAATATGTATAACTTACGATATAAATGGGAGGATGACAAAATGTTGCATCAACCGACCTTATTTACGATGCATCCACCTCGTTTCTGTCTTATTTCTCTCTCCTTACCTTTTTTTTTCTTTCTAAACTTGTCAAAACAAAGAATGTCCTAAAACGAGGCCGCAAACCTTTATTTATAGATTCTAAAAAAGTACCCTTGTGAGGTGAGTGAGTTGTTTGTTGGTTGAATAGACGTTTATTCCTCAATGAGTTTCTACCATTAGTCAACTAAACTTAAATCGCCATCCTTTACAGGGTGACTTTCCTCTGTTTATGAGCATGCACCTCTTTAGTTTTGCTCATCACGTGAGTGATTTGATGCACCTCTTTAGAGCTGTTTAGTTGGGCATTCAATATTTTAATTCAACTCCCAACAAATGTGTTGGAAAGAAGTAACGGTAGAAAATACCAATAAAAACTTGAGTTTATACAATTTATAAAAAATTTAGTGAGAAAAAACTATTTACAATAATTGAATGTTTTTCAAAAGATTTAAAGTTACTAAATGTCATGGGTTACGTAAGTATATTAACGTCAATTTAACACTTATGGTTCACATGTTCCATTCACCAAAGGTAATTTTGTTTAAGGTACGGTTAGACATTAATGTAGACACATCTCATAGTAGAGATTTGAACTTTGATTCTAGTTATTGTGAGATTACAACCATTTCACTAAATCTAACCTCCGGTAAGGTTAAATATCCAAGGTTCGAATCAAATTAATGGATAAAATACTAAAATAAACAACTGAGGTACTAACATTTACCATTCAAAAAATCCGTTAATTTATATTTTTAATTTCAACAATTAATCCATATATCAATGAATAAGTCCTATAAATACAACTCAGTTGATAACCTACATAAACATTGGTATGTATGAGGTCGAAATTTGAACACAAATACTTCACTTTTTCACATTTAAATTGTACGAGTTTAGAAAAAAAAAGTATTTACCTTTATTTATTTATTTATTTATTACAACATAAAACAGTATTTACCCTTATTTATTTATTTATTTATTACATCATAAAACAGGAAAATTGAATAAAAAATCCAAAAAAAACTCCCAGAATCATTGTTCTCCGGAACATTCGGGTATATAGAATTCCAAAAAAAGAAGGAAAAAAAAAAAACTGTCAAGAAAAAAAGAGAGAGAATCAATAATGTATGTGATGTTGTTTTGGAGGAGTGGCGAAGATTGAGGAGGAAGGAAGTGTATATGGGTGGTGGAGGTACACTCGTTCATGCCATTCGTCGATTCTTTCATCGCACCATTTCTATTAACTCTCATTCACTTCATCACAACAATGCCAATCATCCTCTTCATTCAAACAATGATTCAAACAACGACCCTTCTTCTTTAAATCTTCTCAAAGTTCCTACACGTTCACTTTTCATACCTTCTTCCATGGATCGTCTCAAAAAGGTTCCATTTTTATGCTTTTTGGTACAATGATGATCGACCCTTTTGATTTTTTTATGTGATCTCACTTTGTTGTATGATAATGTTGATTGATTTTGTAGTTTAGCTTATTTGGGTAACGGTGGTTGTTGTAAAGTTTCAATTTTTGTTTTTGGGTTCAATGAAGATCTACCATTTTGAGTTTTTAATATAAAAAAGTTAACTTTTTTGATTTTGTTTATGTGATTTGACTTTGTAATGTAATATTGTTGATTGGTTTTGTAGTTCAGCTTATTTGGGTGATGGTGGTTGTTGTAAAGTTTCAATTTTTTAACCAACCATTTTTGTGTTTGTTTTGTTTTATGATTTACAATTGATTTATTCAATTGGGTTGTATTTGTTTTTTTGGGAATTTTGTTTTTGACTTTGTTTGATTATATTTCATGCTAGAAGATTTTGATGTTAGATAGAGACTATTGTCATTGATTTCATTTGATGCTTCTTCATGGTAAGAGGTAGCATTCAGTTATTAGTTATTGAGTTAGGTTTTGTTTGTATAAATAGTTTAATTAAGCGCTTATGATATAAGTGCTTATGTCAATAGGTAAGCTCAAATATTGAATTAGGCCCTATCTCCTAAACAATCTCACAAATGCTTATGCTAATGTATAAGCTCAAACAAGCCAATCCAGACAGGCCTTCCTTTCCTTGCCATGCTTGGTTTGTCTTTTATTGTTATTGTTATCCTCTTCATTCAAATTTCTAATGTTCCGACTTTGATGTACAATAAGAAGAAGTGCCAAAACTAAGGGAATCTCTATTCTCTAGTATATGCAAATTTGCAAGAATGTGTTCATAGTATTATCCTTTTGTTTCATGATATGCTTCCTGTGCCTGTTAATGTAGAATTTGCAATTATTCAAAAGAGAAAATCAAATGAATCTTTGGTCCTTAAATTATCTTTACATGTTATTAATTATTTCTACATAATTGTTTCTGGTTATCGAGCAGGGTGCAGGAGAGGTAGAATTTTTTACCGAGTATGGAGAGGCAAGTCGGTACCAAGTCCAAGAAGTGGTTGGAAAAGGAAGTTACGGTGTTGTGGTTTCTGCCGTGGATACTATTTCTGGGGAAAAAGTTGCAATTAAAAAAATCAATGATGTTTTTGAGCATGTATCGGATGCTACACGGATACTAAGAGAAATTAAACTCCTTCGTTTGCTACGACATCCTGATATAGTAGAAATTAAACATATAATGCTTCCTCCTTCACGAAGAGAGTTCAAGGATGTCTATGTCGTGTTTGAGTTAATGGAGTCTGACCTTCATCAAGTAATCAAAGCAAATGACGATCTTACTCCTGAGCACTATCAATTTTTCTTGTACCAACTTCTTCGGGGCCTGAAATATACACATACAGGTGTGCTTGTAATTAAGTCCCATGCCTGTGCTGATCGTGATCTTAAACTAAGATGATATTTTTCTTGCAGCGAATGTGTTTCACCGTGATTTGAAGCCAAAAAATATTCTAGCTAATGCTGATTGCAAACTAAAAATATGTGATTTTGGGCTTGCTCGTGTTTCATTTAATGATGCTCCGTCAGCTATATTCTGGACCGTAAGCATTCTATAGTGCATTAAATGGCAATCTATTGCTCTTATTTTGTTTGTTAAAAAATTATCCTTTTAATAATCTTGCTGATTCATTTTACTTGTACTAAGGACTATGTTGCGACTCGGTGGTATCGTGCACCTGAACTATGTGGTTCTTTTTTCTCAAAAGTAAGCCCTTCTTGTTAATGCTTCAAGTCCAATTATGCCCTGTTATATTAGTCCAATAATCTCTTGTTAAATGTCGTACATATAAGTTTAAATCCTGGACATTGGCATATACAACACTTTCTACATTGAAATCTTGTTATAGTGTAGTGAAATTTTAATAAACTGTTATTGTTTTATGATATGTGATTTGGTACAAAGTGTGGTCTAATAGAGGCTATAACAGCACTATAACACTCTAGTATTAGTGTAGCGGAATTGAACAAATTACTATTTCCGCTATCCACGGTTGACAACAGTGGTGTATAAGAAAAGAAATTGAAAGTATTGAAATATGTATGTAATTTGAAATTCTTGTCTTTTGCAGTATACTCCTGCAATTGATATTTGGAGCATTGGATGCATATTTGCTGAAATGCTTAGTGGCAAGCCATTGTTTCCTGGGAAAAATGTGGTGCACCAGTTAGACCTCATGACTGATTTGCTTGGTACTCCTCCTACTGAATCCATTTCGAAGGTTAGTTTATCCAAATCTAGTGTGTAGTTTGTAATATCAGTAGTCAAGCTTATGACATGCTGTGATGAATCTAATTACTCACGATGTCGGTTTTGTGAAATAGCAACTATAACGCTTAAGCATATCAAAATTTGAACAAATCACTACTGTTCCGCGATATGCTATTCAGTACAAAACATTGTCAAATAGCATAGCGGACATATAGGTACTATAGCACCGCGCAGCGGAATTTGAACAAAGTGCTATTTTCCACAATCTGCAATTGACAACACTGAATGATATTTAATTATTAATTCTTAGCTCGATATCTTATGCTGTGACTAGGGCTGGAAATGAGTCGAGTCAAACCGAACTCATCTGAGCTCGACTCGACTCGATAAGAATTGGTTCGACTCGAAACTCGACTCGAGTTCGATACGAACCTTTTTTTGAGCTCGAGTTCGACTTGTTTGTAGTTCACGAACAACGAGTGAACTCGGTTTCACTCGTTAGGTTCAACTCATAAGCCTTTTAGAATAGATAGCTTAGAGCCTGTAGCATAATTTGCTTCAAGTTCAAAAAAAAAATTAAAATGCATTTAACTGTGGGAGGTTGGTCATTATAAGACCACACGCTCCACTAATGCATTGCAATATCTTCTTTTCCTTTTATTTATAACCAAATTCCATATCTTTTACTCGCTAAACTTCCGATGTGGGACATCATAGTGAAGACTACAAAGTTCAGTGAATACTACACTATCTTCTTTTCCTTTTACTTTGAGTTTATCTTTTTTAATGGTTTTGTAGGAATATGGTTTTTTTAAAACAAAGTTACTGGAATAATAAATAAAAAACGTAATTATGATGTGAATAGAATTCTTCATCCATGGTTAAACTAGTATGGCTCGTCCTATTACCAAATTCATATCAATTCTCATGCAAGTGTTGGGTAATTAAAGAAAACATTGACAGAAGCTACATGATTTCATGTCGAGGATTAGAAGTTGATTTAAAAAAGATAGAGATTCAAAGTCATATCTTGTTGTCGAGAGAGGCAAAATGAATCAAAATTAATTTTAATTAAGGACGTTTTGAGTAGAGAAACGAAGGATAGTGGAGAAATTAAAAACTATACGAGAACTAATACAAATAACAAAAACAAAAATTATATATATATATATATATATATATATATATATATATATATATATATATATATATATCGAGCCAACTCATGAACTAAACGAGTCGAAATATGTATAGTTCAAGTTCAGCTCATTTATTCATCGAACTTTATTTTGAACTCAAGTTCAGCTCATTTGGTTCATGAACCAAGTTCAACGAATTAATTGTCGAGTCGAGTTCCGAACTATTTTCGAGTTGGTTCGGATCATTGCCAGCCCCTGT
Organism: Medicago lupulina; assembly: GCA_958299785.1. Lineage (NCBI taxonomy): Eukaryota > Viridiplantae > Streptophyta > Magnoliopsida > Fabales > Fabaceae > Medicago > Medicago lupulina. Next base: position 57,137,128 of record OY283146.1, on the reverse strand, counting down.
GACAATTTTCATTAGGATTTGTTTCAGTAAATGCCTTTCATGCTTTCTTTACTTCCTCTCTCTTGTCCTCTTTAAATATTTTTAATCTTAATTTTACTAATCTTAATTTTACAGATTCGAAATGAGAAAGCTAGAAGGTACCTTAGTAGTATGCGAAAAAAGCAACCAGTTCCATTCACCAAAAAATTTCCAAATGTAGATCCATTGGCTCTTAATTTGCTGGAGCGTTTACTTGCATTTGACCCTAAAGATCGTCCTACAGCTGAAGAGGTTGAAATTTACTAACCTTGTCGAATGCACCAAACGAAGTAGTTGTAAAATAAGTATAGCTGATGCAGTGCACCGAGTTCCTTACTTTTTTGTCACGCTTGTGATTGCAGGCACTATCTGATCGCTATTTTCACGGTTTGTCAAATGTTGACCTTGAACCGTCCACTCAAGCAATTTCAAAACTTGAGTTTGAATTTGAGAGAAGAAAATTGGCCAAAGATGATGTTAGAGAGCTGATTTATCGAGAGGTTTGGCCATTCATTTCGACGACTTGGTTTGATTTTTTGTCTTCTGCTTTGTGCCTTGTTAATAACTTGTTATATATTTGCACTTAACAGATTTTAGAGTATCATCCCCAAATGCTCCAAGAATATCTTAGTGGTGGAGATCAAACAAGCTTCATGTATCCAAGGTAAGGATGTAATACTAATGATTTCATAGTGGTTTTTAAATAATTTATAACCTAAGCTAAATACTTTGTTCAATCTAAGTTCTTGTTTTTAATAATCTGGATCTCTATGGCTTAACCAGCATGCATTTGTAAATTGATGGCCTGATGCATATAAGTGGAAGCAAATTTGCTTAGATGACATATCTGTCCTGTCTCGAGACATGGTCTCTCCTAAACGAAACAAGACATTCAGTTGACCTAGTTTTACAACCATTATCAGGATCCTTCGTATTGTATACATTAAGGGTTTGTTTGACGGCAAGGACAAGGAAGATAGGATAAGAATAATTATCCTATTTTATTATACTCCTATGTTTTGTGAGGGAATAGGATATAATAAGGTTGTCATGTTTGCTTATCCTATGGTCAACTTTATGCGGAGAACAAGTCGAGTTAGATACGAGTAGGATAAAGTAATGTAACCATTTTTTTCTTTTATTTTTCACTGTTACTTGCGACGTTTTCTTCCTTTTTCTTGTCCTTCCCCCATGGCAGCACTTGTTGCCTAGTAACACTCACCACTGCTTCCTCTGCCGAAATCTTACGCTACTACACGACACCTTCCGCCGTTACTACCCAATGCTTTTTTCCCTCTGCCACCCGACACCGTCTACAACTATCACCACCACTACTGCCAGGCACCCTCCACCACCATCCACTACTACATTAGGTACTCTCTGCAACACACATTTTATTGCTGTCACCACTCGATACCCTCCACCATCTCTCTACCACGGAGCACCCACTTTCAGTACTGTCACCGGGCACCCTCCATCGCTGGACACCTTCCATCACTACGCTTCACCTTTCACCACCACCGCCTGCCATCTCACAAAATGATAATTGTCATTTGCACTATTTATTATATCATGCATTATCTATTCCATCTCAAACATATCAATAGGGTTGTTTAATACTATATGGTGCACACCAGTTAAGATCTTATCAAACTCATCATATCCTATTCTTATCCAATTCTCTTGTCATATCTATCACGGCCATCAAATGAGCCCTTATTAGTTTGTTGCACCAAAGTTCTGGTGGATATTTTTTATTTTCTATACAAATACATGTGCAGAACTAGAGCCTCCATTAGCAAAACATCAGCCTGCAAGTTTCTTTTTTGCGTAGGAGCATGCAAGCTCTGTTGTACCGGCACTTTTGATTGAAGGAGTGTCCCGCTGTCCGACACGTATCGTATCCGACATCGACACTTGTCATTAGTCATTACATTGAATTATGTCATTTTCTCAAAATTTTATCGGTGTTGACGTGTCGGTATCGTGTCCGGTGTCTGTCCTTCATAGCATGCAAGTTTCGTTTTTCATACTATTAAAATTTCAACTCCTAATTATCCATTTTTATCGATAAAACAATTCTTGTACAAATTATAGTATTGACTCATGAGAAATGGCTGATGGTTAATTTCCCGTGCTTGCATCTCATATAAGAAATGCATGTTCTTGAAAATTGTTGTATTCTTTTGATTTGAGTCCATAATTCTGTTATCTGTGACACAGTGGGGTTGATCGGTTCAAACGGCAGTTTGCACATCTTGAGGACAATTATGGGAAAGGTGAACGAGGCTCTCCATTGCTGAGACAACATGCCTCCTTACCAAGGTAATTATGTGTGTTCTTTTGAAGGTTTATTTTATTTATAGTTTTAATTTTGTATTACCATAATGGGTTTGAAATTTTAATCGAGATTAATTATTGTATCTGCAATCTTCATAGACAAGACTTGGAATATTGCTTAATAACATGCATTGAAAATTCAAATTTGAAGTTTTTTTTTTCTTTCAGAGAGCGGGTTCCTGCTCCCAAGGATGAGAATAATCAAAATAATGATTGTGAAAAGCCAGCCGGAATAAATCTAAATAGCCCTCCAGGTGCAACAGATTCTGGTAACGCAGATGCACAAAATGGACTGTCAAACATGACACGATGTCTGTTGAAGAGTGCCAGCATTAGCGGTTCAAAATGTATAGATGTCAAACAAAGTAAAGATCCTGAGGTATTCAATTATCCTCCTTTCTTGGTTAGAAAGAAAATCATCAGAATATATTCAATAGTTGATTTTGATTTCCTTGTTTTGTCAAGTAACAATTTAATTGGTAACATTTTTCTCAACTGTTATTATTTTGGTACTCAGAACTGTGCATATAGTGATCATGATATCCTTACAAATTAGTCCTTTCAATCTTCAATCTTTCATTTTTTTTTCCGTGAGATAAATATACTTTCGGTCCTTATAATTATCTCGAATTTTATTTAGTCTCTGTACCCACTTTCCCGTCCCTACAAATTACAAAACTGCATGCTTTTTAGGCTCTGCTTGAATAAACAGCTTAATTAAATGTTTATATCATAAAGTTTAATCATATAAGTGCTATGTATAAGCTATTTCTATAACAAAAGATAAAATCAAGTCGAAATGTTTTCACATAAAGCTATAAGCTCTCCCTAACAGTAGCACAATTGCTTATGTCAGCTGATAAGCTCAATGTTTAACTATTGTTTCTTTTAAAATTTTGGTTTTGTACATCAATGTTTTCAAATGACCTTTTTGTTCATATCTAAATCTGTACTTTCTGACGTGTTTCTCTCCGGATTCTGTAAATGGCATTACTTTTCCATAGGAGGAGCCAATTCCAGAGGCCAATGATGAAGCGGTGGACGAGTTGACAGAGAAAGTTGCTGCTGCTCTCCATGCTTAGTTCAATATTTTGATCCAGCTTTCATAGAGATTGTAAAGACCTAATTCAATCCTACCTCTTTTTCCACAAAAAGAGAAGAAATAGTTGCTGCATAGAAATTCTACAATTTTTTCGTAGTAGAAGATAACTATAGGACCACATTGTTTTAATCTACCATTTTGTATCATTCACCACAAGTCATGTAAGTATGTATTTTGTGTAATAGTACTCATTACTACGCCACATTGTATATTGGTATTCAGTATTCATTCTCAATCCTCAAGCAGGGATGGTCCTAGTTGCAAATGTTAGTGAAAAAATGATAACATTGCTCTGTATTAACTAACAATTATCTTTTGCATTCAATTTTGAACAGTAATATTTTCTAAAAATTGTTTGGTAAAATATTACAATTATTACTAGTCACTTTTCTAATTAAAGAAAATGTTAATTCATGATATTTACAATGGCTATCATTCTCGATCTTTTTAAATATGTTCAAGTGTTTCTTTATTTTTTTATTTTTTTTGAGAGAAAGTGTTTCTTTATTTAAATTCCAAGAAAACCGGTTTTGAAATATTTATGAAAAATATATTAACCAATATGCCATTAATTTTCTATAATGTGCATAGATTTATAACTCTTTTAGTTGTAGGAATAACCTACTTGTTAGTGGAGCCGTGTATATATCTTTCTATGCAATTTATATTTTTTTTATAAATGAATATTTTGCACTTCCACTACGTCCATTGTATAGTAATGTCAAAATTGTAAGAATCTTAATTCCAAAAAAAAATAATGGCCTCTCATTTTGTACTACTCGTACCAAATTAAGGTTATCAAGGAGAAATACTTAGTTGGACACAACCCTAAATCAAACATACATGAATGATAAATCTAACATAACAATAATTTAGTCACAATATTTAATATCATTTCTCTTTTAAATATTTTCAATCATGTGTATTTAAATAAATTTTATTTAGGGTCGTGCCTATATAAGACTTGCTCGTTATCAAGAGTCACAAGCAAAAGTAATAATTATGGATGCATGAGACAATGTGAAAAACTAAAATTTATTGCAAGCAATTTTAGAATTAGTAGTATATTTAAAAAAAATAATTAATGCGTGTTGTCATTTGAAAATTAGTTTATATTTAAAGACAAAAATATAAAGTCAAATGAATGAATGAATAATTAAATACAACTAAGATATTAATACGCAAATGAGTTATTTTACACGGTTGGATCAAATATGGTTTAAATGCTGAGAAGTGAAGTGTGGAGGTTCGAACATGGCCCATCTGGAATGAGAATCATTAGGTATGGTTGCATATCTTTTTCTTCAATTCTTTCTCAATCTCATTCACCATTACATCGCATTCACAGTGTTAATGTTAATGTTAATCATTATGTTTCTTCATTCAATCACATGCTCAATATGAACCCTACCCCACCCATCTTCCAATTCGGTAAGATCTTAGGTTCTCTTGTTAAAATCAACCATTTTCACACTGTTATTTCACTTTCTCGACAAATGGAACTTCGAGGAATTCAAACTGATGTTGTTAATTTGAACATGTTAATCAACTGTTTCTGCCACTTGGGTCAACTCAATTATGCATTTTCTGTATTGGCCAAGATTCTCAAAATGGGTTATCAGCCTGATACCATAACATTGACTACACTTATCAAAGGTCTTTGTATTAATAATGAAGTTAAGAAAGCATTGCATTTTCATGACTACGTTATAGCAAAGGGGTTTCATCTTGATAAGGTTAGTTATGGGACGTTGATAAATGGATTATGTAAAATAGGAGAAACAAAACCTGCCGTACAGGTTCTTAGAAAGATTGAAGAGTTGGTTGTGGTTAAGCCAGATCGGCTAATGTACACCATGATCATTAATCGTCTCTGCAAAGATAAACTTTTGATTGATGCGTATGATTTGTATTCTGAAATGGTTGTCAAGGGAATTTTTCCTGATGTTGTCACGTATAATGCTCTAATATATGGTTTTTGTATTGTGGGTCAATTCAAAGAAGCAGTTGGTTTGTTAAATGAAATGACGTTGAAAAACATCACCCCGGATGTTTATACTTTTAATACATTGGTTGATGGTTTATGTAAGGAAGGAGAGGTGAAAAAAGCTAGAAACATGTTGGCTGTTATGATAAAACAACGTGTGGAACCTGATATTGTTATAATTCTTTGATGGATGGGTATTTCTTGGTTAAAGAAGTCAACAAGGCCAAACATGTATTCAACACTATAGCTCGAAGGGGAGTGGCTCTTGATGTTCGCGGCTACAATATCATGGTTAATGGGTTATGTAAGAATGAAATGGTGGATGAAGCTGTGAATCTTTTCAAAGAAATGCATTTAAAAAACATGGTTCCTGATACTGTAACATATAGTTCACTTATTGATGGACTTTGCAAATCGGGAAGAGTCTCTGATGTTTGGGATCTTATAGATGAGATGCATAATAGAGGCCAACCTGCTAATGTGTTCACTTACAATTCTTTATTGAATGCTTTGTGCAAAGTCCATCAGGTTGACAAGGCAATTGCGTTGTTAACAAAGATGAAAGACGAAGGAATTCAGCCAGATATGTGTACATACACAACACTTGTTGATGGACTATGCAAAAATGGAAGACTTAAGGATGCACAAAGGGTTTATCAAGATCTTCTATTTAAGGGATACCCTTTAAGTATTAGAATGTATACTGTGATGATTAATAAGCGTTGTCCTTACTCTCAAAAATGGAAGACAACGGTTGCACTCCTGATGCAGTAACTTACGAAACTCTTATTTGTGCTTTGTTTGAAAGCGACAGAAATGATAAGGCGGTGTCACTTCTTTGTGAAATGATTGCTAGAGATCTACTCTAAAGAGTAAAACTAGATGAGATGCTTTCTAGTTACAGTTTGTTATTGGACTCTGCAGCAAGTTAACTACAGCTTTAGTTTTTGGTAAAAGTCATGTGTTGTAAGGTTCATATTCATGTTTAACTTTATATTTTAACTTAGTGGATGATATGTTTATACTTTATACTCTGTTCTCTTTGAATTCTATTAGTCTTTTAATGTTCAGTAACTCAGAGTGTTATTGTTCTAGCAAAAAATAAATCATAACAAAAATATTATTGAATAATTGTCAAAGAAATGGTGGATGAAGTTGTAAATCTCTTCAAAGAAATGCTTCTAATTATTGATACTAATTGACGGATTGTGCAAATGTGGAAGATTTGAGGATGCTTCTAATTAATGGTTGTCATCTACATGGCCAGACCTATAATGTTATGATTAGCGGCCTTTGTAAAGAGGGTTTGTTTGATGAAGTATTGGCCTTACTTTCAAAAATGGAAGACAGTGGCTGCATTTCTGACGCTGTAACTTATGAAATAGTTATTCGAGCTCTATTTGGAAAAGATAAGATAGATATGGCATAAAAACTTCTTTTTGAAATGGTTGCTAGAAGTCTATTATAAGAGTAAAACAAGGTGAGATGCTTTTTAGTTACAAACTAACGTATTTAAATTTTCATGACTACCATCCTATCTTTATTGTCTTTTACTGTTACAGATAAGAGTGAAGGTGGACTACTTCAATTTAGTTTTTAATTATGTTAGATGTTGTTAGGTTCATATTGTTATTGAAAGAATAGTACAGTTACTATAGGGTTTTTTTTCTCTCCTTTTTTTGCTTAATTCACCGGTGAACATCATCACATCTTCATGATTTCTCTTTTTTATTGCAGACTTTTCTATTATGATGTCTTGAGATCACAACAATTTTGTTCTCTGACTCTTGAGTCTGGCCTTTTCCAATTGTGAAGTCTTGATTAATTTTATAGCTTCAATATGATTGTCCTCCTACCTCTTGCATATAAAACTAATGATGCTCATCATAGTCCTTCATAATTGTTGGCCTCACCCTTTGTGCTGAGGCGCTGCTTAGTTTATAATATCAAATAAATTGTTTCGATTGTTAGGTGTCTAAATCAAGTTTGTCTGTAGAGGCCCAAATGTTGTAATTTGTTTCAATTTTTTCTTATAATGATTTTTATTTTTCCCTCTTGAATCCTTGGTATCATGTAAGCAGCAAAATCATTCATTCATTTCTTAAAAGATTTTGTTGAAAAATTTCTGTTGAAATTGTGTGCTTTCTCTATGTTATAATGTCTATTGAAAATTTGAGTTAATTATATGATATTTACTAAGTGAGGCTTATTTTTTTATTTTTTATAAGTTGTTGTTATCAATAAGTTAAATATGTGGAGGGACTCCTACTTTAGGTTAAATCTTGAAGTCATGCTCAAATTGTTTTATAAAACATGAGTTGTGAGATTGAAATTTGATGGATTTATTTATTTGTTTATGTTCCGTTTCATAGCTGATATGTGCTCAAATTGTTTTACAAAACATGATTTGTGAGGCTGGTATGGTTTTATAAGTTGTTGTTATCAATAAGGTAAACATTTCGAGGATTGTGTTCATTGTGGTCTCGCGGAGGAAACAACTCTTCACCTATTTTTGTATTGTGATTTTGCCTCAAATGTTTGGAAAGAAGTGTTTCGGTGGATTGGTGTTGTTATTGTGTTACCTCCAAATTTGTTCATTCTATCCAAATGTTTAAATGGCGAAGCTGCTGATAAGAAATTTCGGAAGGGGTTTTGGTTAATTTGGCACACTACTCTTTGGGTCATATATAAGTCATGAAATAACATTTTCTCCAATGAAGAAATATATATGAGGCAAGTGGTTGATGAGATCAAAGCTTTGTCGTGGCGTTGGGGGTTAAGTAGACGTTTTAAGTAGCCTTGTTTGTTTTGAGTTGTCATGGGAGTCAGGTAATTGTATGGTAAGATGAAGTGTTATGCTGAAACCTTATTGGCGCTTTATCTGTTAAAAGATAATGGCATTTCTGTCAGTTTTGGATTGAATTGTTTTTCCGTTTTTGCTGCGAACGGTCTATGCTGTACGCTTTGGCAGAGTTTATTTGCTGTCTTAGTTGTTGGTGTTTTTGCCTTGGATGATGATCGGTTCAGCTTGCAAAAAGATAATGGGGGCATAACGGATTAGATATGTTTATATGTTTTGTGGTGCAGTGAGTGATTTAGTGTTTGGCAGGTTTTGCTGATGTAGACTTTGGTAGTTTTATGTTGGAGGTCCTTTTGTATCTTGTGTGTTTTTCTGTTATATATTGTTTTCTCTGCCGTGCAATGTTTGTATTGTTTCTTGTAGCGCTTTCATTCGGTTACTTGTGATCGGAGTGGGGTTTGTTCAATAAAATTTTATTCGATTCAAATAAAAAAAGATGACTCTTTTAGGTTGTTCATTCAAATGAGATAGAAGTCTAGGTGATAGAACCTGCCTTTTATTCATTTGCCTTTGTTTCCTAGGAAAAATGTGATTTGGACCTTACTTTCTAAATGAAGAAGACTTCACAAAACTTGTAGATAGAGAAAGGTGAAATTATTAGAGGGTACTACTAAGCACAAAACACTGGCAAAAGTTTCTAAAATGATTTAATGTAACCACATGTGTCGGTATTGTACTTTACCGACAATAAACTTGCTTCATTTGATTCCTTAAACTGATGTTTAGGTACTTGAATGCTCAGTGCCACTTTAGCTCAGATTTGGAATCTCCAAGGTTTCTGCATACTAGCGCAGAAAACACACTTTAAATCCAACTAAAATTCTACATCTATAACCTTTCTCATGCTAATTACAAACCACTGTGACATTTCGGTATGACCTAATGTTTATCATACTGACGTGTACCAATTGTTTTTCACACCCTTTTCATATTTTAGACAGGGTATTATAGATATTGGATAAACCACCATTTTAGTCTTTAAATGTGTAATTGTTACATTGGTCTTCGACTAAAACAAAAACACAATTTAATCCTCAATTCTTTAATTCTTTATGAACGGTGACTAAATAAAAAACACTAACACAACAACCTTTGAGATACATTGTCATGTTAGGAGCAATTTTTACATAAAACCGAAAGTTATCATTTCTTTCAAACAACATAATCCACATCGAATTAGACACCTCAAATCCAACTATGAAAAAATAAAACATCCCTTATTTTCACGAACCTTTGACCCATTTCATCTTCTTGATTTCACAAACCTTAACCCATTTTTCACTTATTTAAACCAAAAATCGTAACAAAAAAAATAAAAATAAAACCTCCCTTAGGTTGAAAATGGAGCGATTTTTTTAGAGTTGATGAGTTGGAGTAAATGCGTGCATACTATGCATCAAAATTAAAAAAATTAAGTGAATGTGTGCTTATTTCATTTTATTGATTACTCATCACTCCTTCCAATCACTATTATAAATGAAAATTCATTTTTTTTCCAGGTTTATTGAATAAATTAATTAAGACTTTATAGGTAGGAATTATCTATCACACACATTTTAAATATACATTTCAAAACATTTTTTAAAAAGTAAAATCACAAACTCTCTTAAACCACTCAAACTCCGCGTAAGGTTTGATTTCACAAAAAAACAAATTTACTATCGAGTTAACACTAAATTCACACATAAAAACGTAAACTCAAATGAATTTGCAAGTTAACGCTAGAGTTACAGGTCGTTAACATCACTCAAACAACTCTAAGTGAGCAAGTAACTAGATAGATTAAAATAGCATGAACAAGTCCTTAAAAAAAATTAATTAAAAGATCCAATATATTTGGTTCCTAAACAAAAAAATCCATTAACTAGTGGACTCATCATGCCCTGTTGTATGTTGTTCTATGAGAAAATTATGAAATTGGCATGTCTTGCAAGTCACTCTTAAATTAATGATTGACTTTGTTAATATCTGAAATTAGTTTCTTTCTTTCTCAAAAGTTTTTCAATTATATCTCTATGTTTATGTTTTTATCACATGACGAATGACCTAATTATAAAGCTTTTGGGACTAGTTTAAAATATTTAAGAGTCAATTAATTTTAGAGTGATTTCTAAAGACTACGACTAATTTGCTAATTTACTCGTTTTTCAAGCAAACAATCAAATTAGTCCATGCTTTTGTAAGTCATTCTCAAACCAACTAGTGACTGTGTTAATATTTCAAACTAGTCCTTGTTTTTGTCAAACGTTTCTCAATTAGGTCCCTCGTGTGATAAGTGATCTAATTGAGAAACGTTTGACAAAAACAAAGACTAATTTGAAATATAAAGAGCAACTCTAACGGTGGTTTTGCAACCCAGTCTGCCACCCTGTCATAACCCAATTTCCACTTTATCTCAAGTTCATTGAGTGGAGTCCGCCATCTTGTAATAACCGTTACTTCATCTAGTAACGTTCCTCGACTACAATTCTGACACAACATGCACTTTTTAACTCTTTTTTTTATACTCTCTCCATCCTTATATACAATCATACATTTTCTTTTTCACATTTCTTAAAAAAAGTTGATAGTACAATTAATGTATCTATGTACAATTTTACAAAACAATTTTTTTTATCCCCATGAGCTTAGCGCATTTGGTAGGGAGTCAACAATTTTTTTACTCTCCATCTTTATATGGTTTTTGTATTGTGGGTCAATTCAAAGAAGCAGTTGGTTTGTTGAATAAAATGACGTCGAAAAACATCACCCCGAATGTTCGTACTTTTAATACATTGGTTGACGGTTTATGTAAGGAAGGGGAGGTGAAAAAAGCTAGAAATGTGTTAGCTATTATGATAAAACAAGGCGTGGAACCTGATGTTGTTACTTATCTATATATTATCTATCTATCTTCTATATATCCTTGAATTAGAAACTTGAGTTATTCTTATGCAAGAGTTGTGATGATGTGGCATGTCTATTTGAGCTCCAATTATTCATTCCCAATTGATTGAAACCTTGCCACCTTTCTTAGCTACTTAACTATTACTCTAATAATTCATTTTTTATTATCCACTTAATGTTTGCCTATTCACGTTGAACCTTTCATTAGCTTAGAATTCAATACAACATAAGGTCATTTTTGTTGAAACTTAAGTTATTGTCAAATTCATGAGTTATAGAAGATCAACAACCACAACCAAATAACATAATTAATTTATATTAAAATGTGATACCTTTTTCTACTTAACAAAACATACCTTAACAAGTAAAAGATGAAGAATAAAATCCATCTTAGTCCAAAATAAAGGAAAGAAATTCAAAAAAAAAAAAAAATTAAGGAAGAAAGAAATTCAATTTTAAATGACAAGTAATGTGACATAAGTAGTTGCCCGTAAATTTCATGACGTTGTAGCATAATCAACATGTTAATATACAAGTCTTTTTTTTTTCTTTCTTAAGAAGTTGTTTTGAGAGGTTTACAAATTTGATATAGAATATCATTCTTTTTTTTCTTTTTCCGACCAATACTTGAATCTTTTTTAAAACTATCCACACAAAAAATACATTGGGATTACAACCATACAAGTAATAAATTGATTAGTTACACTTATTAATTATATTTTTTAAAACTAACTTTATCACATTGTTCTTTGAACTACTATTTTTTTCTATTCCATAACTCATATTTCTTAACCATTCACTCACTCATTGTGCAAGTTATAGTTTGTTTTGATTGCTATTCTCTAATTCATCATCTTTGTGAGTATAAATGTGTGATTTTTTGCATAATGGTTTTGGAATAAGTTTTGGTTTTTTATTACCATCATTTTCCCCAAACAACTATTTTGTATGGTGATCTTTGTTTCTTTTGTATTGTTTACATAAATATTGACAATTCATTGATTTTTATGGTAGGATAAGGATTCAAAATCATTTTGTTATATATAGTGATAAAATATTTAACCACTCTTTTTTTTATTGATGTTATATTTGGTAATCTTTATTAACTTTTTTTCTTAATGTAGATATGACTATTTTTTATGTGAATGAGGAGAAGAGGATAAAAGGCTTCTATATTTGCTTTCGTTGCATCCATACTGCTCTCAAAGTTTATGAAATGGCAACTCATGTAAGTGTGTATCTTCAACCACAATTTTTTATATAAATTAAATTAAAAATTATAGAATTTGTATAGCAACTTATATACATTTTTTTAAATATTCACCTGTAAATAAGATATTTAATATAAACAGTTTTAAATACAACCACTAATAACATGATCTCAATATATTTAGTTTCTACTAATGATATTATTTGTCCTATATTGAGAAAGCATTGTGTGTATAAATATGTGAATTTGTGCATCAAATTTTGAATTTTGTTCATCACCACTTCCAAGCAACTGTTGGATTATTCTTCATCTCTTTATTATTCATTGGTTTCTATGACATGATTGGGAGTTAAGTTACTCTTAAAATGACCAAATATTTAAAATCTACATTTTTTATGGATGATGTTTGTTAGTCTATTTTCCCGTTTTTCTTTCATGTTTCTTTTATTCCTTAATGTGTATATGTATTTTTTTTATGTGAATTAGGAAAAAGAGGATGAAGGAGGCTTCTATTTTCATTTTTGTTTCTTCGTTGTTGCTCAAAAAGTTTATGAAAAATGGTTGTTCATCGTCACTTTCTCCAAGCAACTATTGAATAATATCTCTTCAATTTTGTATTAATAGTTTTTTCTTATTCTGTTTTTTATGCTTCATCTCTTGGCTATATTCATTGGTTTCTATGACATGATAGAAACTCAAGCTACTTAATTAAGATTGACCAAATAGTTTAACCCTACTTTTTTTCATAGATATAATGTTTGTTACTCTATTTTTTTAACTCTCTTTTTTAATTCTTTAATGTGGATATGATAATTTTTCATGTGAATCAGGAGAAGAGGATAAAGGAGGCTTCAATTTTCACTTTTATCTTATATCTATTTATATCATTTGTGTATACTTTTGAAAAATATAGAACACTAAAATGTTAAAGATCATGCAATGATATTTTTTAGTCATTAAAGTTTGCAAATAACATATTTTAATATTATATAGAATACAATTATAGAATGACAAAATAGTTTTAGTAGAAAAATGATATAGTCCTACTTTTTAATCTTCATCTTTTGGCTATCTATTGGCTTGACATGATAGAAACTTAAGTTACTCCTAGATTGACCAAATATTATAACCCTACTTTTTTTTATTGATATAATGTTATTAGTCTATTTTACTAACTTTCTTATTTCCTTTTATTTATTGCTTAATTTGAATATGACAATTTTTTATGTGAATTTGGAGAACATAATAACAATTTTTTTTTTGACAAAGCATAATAACAATATTTATGAATCAAGTCTAATATATTAAAAAAAAATGGAAGACTTTACATAAATTTTAAAATGTCCCTCAAATTTAGTATGCCTACCTTGATAATAAAAATTGAAAATTTTTAATAAAACCCTAGATACGATAATTTACTCACTCATTGTATTAATGAAAAAATTTAATGAATAAATTGGTTAATTAGTTACGAACATACAATTGTTTAGTAATTTTCTATTTTCATTTATAACTCTTAGATTGACCAAGTATTATAGCCCTACTTTTTTTTTACTGATATAATGTTTATTAGTCTACTTTTCTAATTTTTCTTATTTCCTTTTGTTACTTGATTTGGATATGATAATATTTTCTTGTGAATTTGGAGAAGGGAATAAAAAAATTGAAGGAAGGAGAAGAGGATAAATGAGACTTCTATTTATGAATTAAGTATAATATATTAAAAAAATGAAAACTACAATATATTTAAGTAGTCTAAACTTAGAGTCTTTCTGTAAATATCAATAACATAGAACATGAAGTAAAAGTTCAATTCATTTTTATTCAAATATTTTCAATTGAATATGGAAGATTGTATCTTACATAAAAACAATATTTTAGTTTATAAAGATTTTATCGTATAAAAACAATAACAAAGATTTTATAATATAATTAAGACATGATAGAGAGAAGCTAAGACTAAAAGATATGATCCAAGTTACACATTTGTAGCATTTGCTTATGAAAAACACTAAATGAATTTATACAATAAAATTTAAATTTTATTGCACATAAAGTCCCGACTAATGAAGAGATTGTGCTAAAATCATATTTCATATGTTTTTTAAATTTAACATTTTTATTTTCATAAAAAAATTGTTTTGTATTTAGCACCAAAATTCTAAATATAATATGCATCCTTAGTATATGTTGAAATTAAATAATGAAACTATAATTATTCAAATTAAATTTTAATAAATAAATTATTTGTAAAACGGAGGAGGAGAAGATGAATAATTATTATTTTTTTTATCTAAAAACTATGTTGTCATGAAGTGTTTGAATGGTACATATGAAAATGAGTCATTTAATTAATTAATTTATTAAAATTGAGACCTTTCCTTCTATTTTCTTTAAATAAAATAATTTCATTGACTCAAGTTAGAATATAAATTTGATAATATCTAAAATCCACAAATGTATTAAAATAAAGGTAAACAAAAATAGGAGATATAAGCTAAACCAAGAAAATATATTAAAATGAATTTTTATTGATTTCTAATAGAGGTGAATGACACACTATTTATGTCAAAAGTAATTTTTATCTACTCTATACTCGATATTCACTGGACGAGAGAATAATAAGTTTAAAAATATTTTAATAGCTACTCCATCCGGTCACTATTATAAGAAAAAAACTACTTTTGAGGTTCATTGTTAAAAAATAATTTAATAGAGATCCACCTAATTTATTATTTTCAATAATTTTAATAAATAAACATTATAATCAAACCCGTGCAACGCGTATATCTTTGTAAAGGAAACTTGAGCTATCTATGAGCTAGAATTATGATGATGTGGCACATCTAAAAAAGCTTCACACATTCTCTATATGTTTATGAATCATAAACTCCAATACATTAATTTTTATTACATTATTATTATTATTATTATTATTATTATTATTATTATTATTATTATCAACCTTTGAACTACTATTTTTTTTTGTATTCCATAACTCATATTTCTTAACTACAAACATTCACTCAGTCATTATATATACAACCACTAATATGATCTCAATATTTTTAGTTTCTACTAATGGGACTATTTGTCCTACATTGAAAAAGATTGTATATAAATATGTGATTTTTTGCACTAAATTTTGGGTTTTGTTCATCCACTTTCAAGCAATAATTAGATAGAACATCTTTAATTTTGTCTTATTGTTTTTCTACTCACTTCTACTCTTCATCTCTTGATTATCAATTGGTTTCTATGACATGATAGGGAGTCAAGTTACTCTTAGATTGATCAAATATTTAAGCTCTATTTTTTATTTATTTATATGATGTTTGTTAGTCTATTTTACCGACTTTCTTTCATATTTAATTTTATTCCTTAATGTGTATGTGATTTTTTTTATGTGGATTAAGAAAAGAGGATAAAGGATACTTTTATTTTAATTTGGTTGCATAGTTGTTGCTCAAGAAGAAGTTTATGAAAAATGGTTGTTAATCATCACTTTCTCTAAGAAACTATTGGATGGTAGCTCTTCAATTTGGTATTATGATTTTTCTTCTGTTTATTACTCTTCATCTCTTGACTATTCTTTGGTTTCTATGATATGATAGAGACTCAAGTTCCTTTTAGATCGACCAAATAGTTTGGATAAAATTCAACAATTTATAAATATAAATTTGAATGAATTATTTTAATTTTTGAATTTAGTTTATATGAACATAGTGATAATTATTATCATCTATATTTATTTTCTTTTTATCAAAACAATCTGTATTTATTTGAACACTTATATTTTAGTATATTTTATCTATTTATCATGTTTATATACTTTTGAAAAATATAGAACACAAAAGTGTTAGAGTTCATTAAATAATAATATTTTTCTCATAAACTTTGCAACTTAGATATATTAATATTATGTAAAATAAAATACAGAATGACAAAATAATTTTTGTAGAAAAATGTTATTAATGAACAAAATAAAATGATCACTCAAATGATATAGCCAAAAAATAATTATATTTCCTAAAATATTAAGAGCATTTGAATAGAGGTTAATTTTTTTGAGGGAAGTTTAATAAAGGTTAATGAAAGGTTGTAACTTACAAATTAAAATAATTATATTAATAAACTCATTAGTTACATTTTTATTAAATACTAATGTCTTATTATATTTTTATAAAGACTTTGTCACACGGACCTTTGAACTACTATTTTTCATATTCCCTAGCTATGATAATTTACTCGCTGATTGTATTAATGAAAAAATTTAATGAATAAATTGGTTAATTAGTTACAAACTTACAAATGTTTAGTAAGTTCCTATTTTCATTTATAACTCTTAGATTGACCAAGTATTCTAGACCTACTTTTTTTTTATTCATATAATGTTTATAAGTCTACTTTTCTAATTTTCTTATTTCCTTTTGTTACTTGATTTGGATATGATAATATTTTCTTGTGAATTTGGAGAAGAGAATAACAAAAATTGTAGGAAGGAGAAGAGGATAAATGAGACTTCTATTTATGAATTTGGTATAATATATTAAAAAATGAAATCTACAATATATTTAAGTAGTCTAAACTTAGAGTCTTTATGTAAATATCAATAATATATAGCATGGAGTAAAAGTTCAATTCATTTTTATTCAAATATTTTTAATTGAATATGGAAGATTGTATCTTACATAATAACAATATTTTAGTTTATAAAGGTGAAGATTAAAGATGTCTACCATTTTTTTGTATCTATTTATCTATATCTATCTATCTATCTATCTATCTATCTATATATCTTTGTAAAGGAAACTTGAGTTGTTCTCATACAAGCTTTGTGATGATGTGGCACTCAAAAAAGCTTCCTATCATCTCTCAAATTCCTTCATAGTTCCATTGATGGTGGTGCTTAAGAAATTTTGGCATAAACCAATTAAAACCACAAACCTACTATATATTGATCCACTATAAATAGCTTAATCCCTTCATTTACAAAAATAATAATGTCATCGTTGCCCCACTATTTATTGCATGTATAGCCATTCATTCTCCAATCCAATAGTATATGTTTGTTTTAACGCCAAAGGAAATTTTTTTAAATAAGCACATAAATAATCCTTAATATGGATGTTATGTACACTCTAAGAATTCCAACGTATGCAACTTTTTAAGAGATATTATATATTAATCATCTTTACTATGGCTGTTTCAATGGTCACACTCTAAGAATTTTAGCCTCCACACATCCACACAAATCACAATTGAGTAGATATACAATCCTCTTTATATCGAGTTTTGCAAGAATTGGATTATTTTGTCAAAAAAAGAAGAAGCAAGAGTTGGACTATATAATTGTTGTTGTTTATCAGGGGAAATAATAATTGAAGGCTTTGGCAAGATAAATCATATGTTTGGTACTGATTGTTCGAGGTTTTATTTTCAGGTTTTATCCATAACAATAGAGAGGTGTGATTACTAAGATGTATTTTTAGCTATATGTCTTATGAATTTTTTAGATGTATTTTTTATATCTATTAATTTATTTTAATAGTTTTCTTCCTTTTCGCATCTATTTGTTGATGGCATTTTTGATAGTTGAGTCAAAGTATATTTTTTCCTCATGATTTATTAGTGAAAATCCTTTAAAAGTAGTTGACTTTTTTTATATGGGAATTGTGATATATTTTTGGAGTTAGTATGTTCATGGTCTTTACCTGAAAGTTGTTCTCTCAAATTTAGTTTTGTATTTAGTTTCTTTTGAAATACTTCTTACATTTTCATAGAACGTATTATAGTTAGGTTTGTTTGGTATCCAACTCATGACAACATTTTTTTTAGGAATTATGATCAATGTACATTTATAAATAAAAATATTTTTTGTTTGATTACGTGATATTGGAGATGGTTGTATATTGCATGAAATTTCATCTCAAGCTTAGATGAATTGAAGTTTTCTCGAATATCATAAGTTAAGTTGATTTATATTTTGAGGAACT
This sequence comes from Medicago lupulina, assembly GCA_958299785.1. Lineage (NCBI taxonomy): Eukaryota > Viridiplantae > Streptophyta > Magnoliopsida > Fabales > Fabaceae > Medicago > Medicago lupulina. Next base: position 57,118,729 of record OY283146.1, on the reverse strand, counting down.
TGGTTTGGTAAAGCTTACCATTTTTCTAAGGCAGCCATATGTCTCGCTAAACCATGTATACATGTAATATATTCTATGAGAGTAATGAAATTTTGAGCATTTATTTTTGTGTCTAACTTTGAGTTATTCTTAAGCTAGAATAATGATGATGAGTCACCTATAAAAAAGCTTCACACTTCTCTTATTCCATTTCATAAATAACTTAACTTAGTTTGAGTTACAAAGATTCCCATTTTTATCTCAAACTTAGATAAATTGAAGTTTTCTTGAATCTCAAAAGTCATGTCTATTCATGTATAAAAGTTGCATTGTACTTATACTATATACTACGAGGGTTATGAAATTTGAGCAATTGTTTGTTAAAAGTAAATTATCAATTCGGTCTTTGAAATTGTACTTTTCAGTCAATTCAATTCAAAAATAGTTTGCTAAAATAATTTCGACCAATAAATATCATCATAAGGATTATCTTTTCAATAACTATGTTAGACCTTAAATAAGAAATAGAAACGTAAAAGTAAGTAGCTAGGTCACGTTGCCTAATTTCAAAGAACATGGTCAAAAGATGAAAAAGACAAAAGCATCAAAGATTAATTATATCCTAACTTGAACTTATTGCAACCTTTCTCATGATCAGTAATATTGACATCAAGCATGAATGACTCTGACTCTAATAGAAAAGAATATGAGATTCCAAGATAAAAAAAAAAAAACAAGCAACATATTATTACACCACTAAGATACCATAAAAGAATTTTCTTATATGATTGTATTATTAAGATAAACTACGATATATGTCTTTCAACTTATTAAATATTGTAGGATCCACCAACAACTACATTATTTGTCCTTAAAATATTTACACAAATCTATGATATAAATCAATACAAATTCTCATATTTACACAAATCTATGATATATATCTTTGTAAAGGAAACTTGAGTTGTTCTCATACAAGCTTTGTGATGATGTGGCACTCAAAAAAGCTTCCTATCATCTCTCAAATTCCTTCATAGTTCCATTGATGGTGGTGCTTAAGAAATTTTGGCATAAACCAATTAAAACCACAAACCTACTATATATTGATCCACTATAAATAGCTTAATCCCTTCATTTACAAAAATAATAATGTCATCGTTGCCCCACTATTTATTGCATGTATAGCCATTCATTCTCCAATCCAATAGTATATGTTTGTTTTAACGCCAAAGGAAATTTTTTTAAATAAGCACATAAATAATCCTTAATATGGATGTTATGTACACTCTAAGAATTCCAACGTATGCAACTTTTTAAGAGATATTATATATTAATCATCTTTACTATGGCTGTTTCAATGGTCACACTCTAAGAATTTTAGCCTCCACACATCCACACAAATCACAATTGAGTAGATATACAATCCTCTTTATATCGAGTTTTGCAAGAATTGGATTATTTTGTCAAAAAAAGAAGAAGCAAGAGTTGGACTATATAATTGTTGTTGTTTATCAGGGGAAATAATAATTGAAGGCTTTGGCAAGATAAATCATATGTTTGGTACTGATTGTTCGAGGTTTTATTTTCAGGTTTTATCCATAACAATAGAGAGGTGTGATTACTAAGATGTATTTTTAGCTATATGTCTTATGAATTTTTTAGATGTATTTTTTATATCTATTAATTTATTTTAATAGTTTTCTTCCTTTTCGCATCTATTTGTTGATGGCATTTTTGATAGTTGAGTCAAAGTATATTTTTTCCTCATGATTTATTAGTGAAAATCCTTTAAAAGTAGTTGACTTTTTTTATATGGGAATTGTGATATATTTTTGGAGTTAGTATGTTCATGGTCTTTACCTGAAAGTTGTTCTCTCAAATTTAGTTTTGTATTTAGTTTCTTTTGAAATACTTCTTACATTTTCATAGAACGTATTATAGTTAGGTTTGTTTGGTATCCAACTCATGACAACATTTTTTTTAGGAATTATGATCAATGTACATTTATAAATAAAAATATTTTTTGTTTGATTACGTGATATTGGAGATGGTTGTATATTGCATGAAATTTCATCTCAAGCTTAGATGAATTGAAGTTTTCTCGAATATCATAAGTTAAGTTGATTTATATTTTGAGGAACTTGGTTTGGTAAAGCTTACCATTTTTCTAAGGCAGCCATATGTCTCGCTAAACCATGTATACATGTAATATATTCTATGAGAGTAATGAAATTTTGAGCATTTATTTTTGTGTCTAACTTTGAGTTATTCTTAAGCTAGAATAATGATGATGAGTCACCTATAAAAAAGCTTCACACTTCTCTTATTCCATTTCATAAATAACTTAACTTAGTTTGAGTTACAAAGATTCCCATTTTTATCTCAAACTTAGATAAATTGAAGTTTTCTTGAATCTCAAAAGTCATGTCTATTCATGTATAAAAGTTGCATTGTACTTATACTATATACTACGAGGGTTATGAAATTTGAGCAATTGTTTGTTAAAAGTAAATTATCAATTCGGTCTTTGAAATTGTACTTTTCAGTCAATTCAATTCAAAAATAGTTTGCTAAAATAATTTCGACCAATAAATATCATCATAAGGATTATCTTTTCAATAACTATGTTAGACCTTAAATAAGAAATAGAAACGTAAAAGTAAGTAGCTAGGTCACGTTGCCTAATTTCAAAGAACATGGTCAAAAGATGAAAAAGACAAAAGCATCAAAGATTAATTATATCCTAACTTGAACTTATTGCAACCTTTCTCATGATCAGTAATATTGACATCAAGCATGAATGACTCTGACTCTAATAGAAAAGAATATGAGATTCCAAGATAAAAAAAAAAAAACAAGCAACATATTATTACACCACTAAGATACCATAAAAGAATTTTCTTATATGATTGTATTATTAAGATAAACTACGATATATGTCTTTCAACTTATTAAATATTGTAGGATCCACCAACAACTACATTATTTGTCCTTAAAATATTTACACAAATCTATGATATAAATCAATACAAATTCTCATATGTTTTAAATATTTTGAGTTATGATGGAAATAGTCCAGGTGGGTATTGAGAAAACTTTAAGAAAACTTAGCATAACTAATTCCGAGTTGATCCAAAAACTTATGGTTGGTTTCCCAACTTCAAACTTAAGTGTTAGGGATTTAGTTGAGGTGTTTTATGAGTATTTGGCTTAGGTCTTATTGATCAAACTTGACTTGCTTTTAAAGAATGTTTTGGACTACGATATGAATGTAATTGGTTAATGTATATGTTGCTGTCATCCATGCTAAGTTTGAGTTGCCATTGATGTTGCTGAGTTGTATTGTCCAGTTGGGGAGGGTGTCATAAGTGTTAGACACAGTTGTTGATGTCCTAAGTTGTTGTTGTCTGGTTGTATGCTGATATACACCATTTAGTCGTTGGGTTGTATGCTGATATACACCATTGAGTTCATTTCATACTCATATGCATTGTTGGGGGCTCATGCCCTGGAATGCTAGTCATTCACCTGTTGAGGGCTTATGCTCTGGGATGCTTTAACCATCCAACTATTGAGGGCTCATGCCCTGGAATGCTTGTCATTCAACGCGCGTAAAATGGTACCACATGCATATTGCATATGTTGTAGATGTCGTTGCATTGTTGTTGTCAGTGTGAGTTGTCGTCGTGTAGTCCTTGATGTCGAAGTTGTTGTTGGTGAGCTGTCGCCATTGGTGTTGTTGTTATAATTTGAATGTAAAATGAAGTAATTATTGCTGATGAATGTTGATGCCATATATGTATGGACTTGATAATACTTGTCGATGTTTTTAATTCAAGTTGATGGATTATTTATATATATTATTTTTGATTGTGAACTCACCCCTTCTGTTGGAATTGTCGCCTTGTGGGCAAGTGCAGATTTCCAAGGCTAGTAGGACGTTGGCTCAAGTGTCTTAGGGCTCTGATACGTAACGGGATGGGAATTGCTGTTTATTTCTTTCATTCCTTATGTATCAAATGTTGAACCATGTTGTTAAAGATTTAATTGTTGGATGTTAATTATATGTTGAGGCCTTTGTGCCAAGAATTGTTGAAGAGAATAATTCCGCTGCAGATTTTATAAGATGAATTATTGAAGTTAAATAGTTTTATATTCTATTTAATAAGAATTTTTGAAAGCAGTGTGACATGCCCGTTATTGTTGAACTCTGATTGTTATACATTATTATGTTGTTTTGGGAAACGGGGTGTTACACTCTTGGTCACGGGAAGAGGCTGAGACTTGGGTAGAATTAGGTTTGAAGACTGATTCTTGTAACTCAATATCTCTTTGTAAAGAAACTCAAATCATTATAGTGGAACAGAGAGCTGCTCTCTCCCCTAGACTAGGTCATCATCATTAGACCGAACAGGGTAAACAAATTCTTGTGTTCTTCTCCTTCTTCTTCCACCTCTTGCTGTTTACTTATTGTTTGAATTATTTTGTCAACCGCTTGATATTGATTGCTTGGTATTAATTTGCTCCACGCATCAAAAGTATTATTGGTGTGTTTTTATCAACGAATTCACAACAATTGGCGCACACCGTGGGGCAAAGGTCAAATCAATAACTAGGTATCATGGGTTCAAAGTGGGATATTGAAAAGTTTACCGGTAGTAATGACTTCGGGTTGCGAAAGGTAAAGATGAGGGCAATTCTAATTCAACAAAAGTGTGTTGAAGCATTGAAGGGAGAACCACAAATGCCTGCGCATCTAACACCTGTTGAGAAGACTGAGATGAATGATAAAGCGGTCAGTGCCATCATTTGATTTCTTAGGGATAAGGTGTTGAGAGAGGTAGCAAGGGAGACTACTGCTGTGTCTATGTGGAATAAACTTGATTCATTGTACATGACCAAGTCCTTGGCATATAGACAATGTCTGAAACAAAAACTCTACTTTTACCGAATGGTGGAGTCAAAACCTATAATGGAGAAACTGACGGAGTTCAATAAGATTATTGATGATTTGGCGAACATAGATGTAAATCTGGAAGATGAGGATAAAGCCTTACACCTACTGTGTGCTTTACCTAGGTCCTTTGAGAATTTCAAGGATACAATGCTTTATGGCAAAGAAGGCACTATCACTTTGGAGGAAGTCCAAGCGGCTTTGAGAACCAGAAAGTTAACCAAGTTCAAAGAGTTGAAGGTTGATGATAGTGGAGAAGGCTTGAATGTCTCAAAGGGGAGAAGTGAAAACAGAGGAAATGGGAGAGGCAAGAATTCCAGGTCAAAGTCTAGGTCAAAGGGTGGTTGTAATAAAACACAGTACAAATGTTTTATTTGTCACAATCCATGTCACTTCAAGAAGGATTGTCTGGAGAGAAAGGGCAACGAAAGTGGTAATCCATCCGTTCAGATTGCAAGTGAAGAGGAAGGTTATGAGAGTGTTGAAGCACTAATTTTAACAAGTTGTAACACAAAAAGGGCTGAGTCTTGGACTCTGGGTGCTCTTATCACATCTGTCCGAGAAAGGAGTACTTTGAAACATTGGAGCTGAAAGAAGGTGGAGTTGTTCGCCTTGGTAATAATAAGGCTTGCAAAATTCAAGGTATGGGTACTATCTGTCTCAAAATGTTTGATGACCGTGATTTCCTTTTGAAGGATGTGAGGTACATTCCTGAACTTAAGAGAAATTTAATATCTATAAGCATGTTTGATGGTCTAGGTTATTGTACTAGAATTGAACGTGGTATGATGAGAATTTCTCATGGTGCATTAGTTATAGCTAAAGGGTCTAAAATACATGGTTTATATATTTTAGAAGGTTCCACTGTTATAGCTCATGCATCGGTTGCTAGTGTAGACACTTTGGACATAACTAAACTGTGGCATTTGAGGTTAGGCCATGTCAGTGAGAGAGGTTTGGTTGAGCTAGCTAAACAAGGTTTGCTAGGGAATGAAAAATTGAACAAACTAGATGATGACATGCTGTCATTACGTAATTTTTATGTAATTATTATCACATTTTGGAGTTCACAAGGCGACTTAAGCAGCAAGAAAAACAAGAAACTGAAGAAAAAGGCAAAGACAAAATCGTGACACGTTTGGTCAAAAACGTGACACGATTTGACAAGGGATATTGCATTGTTTCGACATTAAGGAAAGCGTGTCACGATGGCAAAAACATTACACGATTTGGTGAAACCCTAATTTAGTTTCTTGTTACACAAGTGAAAACATGTCACGATTTACTAAAAACGTGACACGATTTGGGCGAAATTCTTAGCCTATTTAAGCTGAAGACAAAATCGTGACACAATTCTTTCATTGATTATGCTATTTGTAAACTCAAATATGAGAAGCTAAATCTCTTAGAGATTAGGTCTGAGATGATTCTATGTAATCCTAATTGATCCATATTGATGTGATGAAACTCTATTATTTGTGAATGACAATCTAGTTTTTATTCAATTCAATTGTTCTTAATGCTTTTTATATCCTGATCAAATATAAACATGATTTAGTGAGAATGAATGACTACTGACCCTAGCTTTCAACTTAGACCTCATTGAATTGTTCTAATAAAAATGGTTAGTCTAGTAATGGGTAATCGTTTGTTAGTGATATTATGTTAACGTGCTTAATCCTTCGAAGATTATTAGACCACCTAAGGAATTAGGGGCTGTAGTTTAAGAAGAGGGTCCTAACTCAAGGGATTGATTAGGACTAGTTTGTTAACTATCGTGGGACTAAAGAATCATTCATAAGAATAAAGTGCAGTATACCAATTAGGGAACATTAGAGGATTCGAAAGACCCGATCTCATCTCTCTATATTTTCTAACCGAATCTTTATTTTATGTTATTTAATTTTATGCAATCATATCAAATATATTTTTACAAAATAATTTATACATCCTAAATATTAACTTTATTGCCAAATTGAGATTAACACAGTCCTCGTGGATACGAACTTATTTTATTACTTCGATGCATTTTTAGTACACTTGCTAAAAGTCTATCAAGATTTTGGCGCCGTTGCCGGGGACTGTTGAGTCATTTCAAATTGGCAATTTTGTTTTTGTTTAGGATTTCTGTCATTTATATTTTTGTTTAAATATTATTAAAAAAAACATTCTTGTTGCTTTTATTTTATGTTGTGCGGTGCTATGATGGTATCATTTTCTTTTTGTTGTTTTTGTAAGGTCAAGCAAAATACTCTTTGATTCAAGATGGGAGATATTCCATCTGGATGCACCTTCGGGGACTATGGTATAGGAACACACCGAGGTCTTATCACTCATGGGTTTCAACCGGCGAACCCAGTTGCCTTCAACATAAAAAATTCAATTCTTGTGGGTCTTAGAGAAAATAAATATGATGGAGGATCCCTTCAAGACCCATACAAACACTTGAGTATATTTCATGAATCTTGCTTGTTCTACTGCCCAGATGGAGTGACTGAAGATTAGAAGAAGTTGCAATTGTTCGCTTTAACATTAACTGGAGGAGCAAAAGAATGGCGGCATGCTCTGTAACACCCCGTTTTCCCGACTTAAAAATTTCGTAAATTAAATCAGAGTTTTTCACATAAACGGAGTATCACATTCTTAAAACATCTCAAAGGAAATGGATAACAATTCATTCATCATAAAAATAGTTATTAAACTTCTCAAAACATTGCAGCGGAATTGTTTAAAATCATAAATAGTCTCTGGCACGCAGGCCTCATCAACGTCTCAGAAAATTCTCAATAGTAATCATAATCATGAAAAATCATAGTAAAATAATACACAAGGAATAGAAAACATAAGCAAGGTTCCCCATCCCGTTACGTATCAGAGCACCTAAGACTCAATCGAGGAAAGTCCTCACACGCCTGCACCTAATCTTGATTACCTGCAAGTTACCCATACGAAGAGCAACATTTTCAAGCAGAAGGGGTGAGATTCACAAAACAATAACATTAAACATATAATTCAATAATTATAGTTAACAATAAATCATCACATAAACACATCACAACACATCACTTAACATCTCAAGCATCATCATAGACCTCTTAAATTATTGACTCGACAAATGCAACTCGACTATTCAACTATAACATCTTAGACATCATGCATGTGGTACCAAATTTTGAGCATTAATATACTCCATCGTCGCTTTGAGCAAAAGCTCCATCGTCGCTTTTAAATGAATATGCATGGACTCACATCTTATGACTTAAACAAGTCTACGTCTCAACATCTTAAACATCTTTGATTGACACATGCAGTTTTAAATGTAAACAACTACATGGCAACAACTCATCAATCATGGCATATAGCAACATCAAGAATTCATCACGTAGGCATCACATATATTACACATATAGTTCACACAATACACATATGAATTCATAAATCATTCTCAACGACATCAAATTATCACGAAGCATCATCACAGATCATCATTTATATCATAGTTATCTCCCATTACTACTCAAGGACCAACTCTCTAAGTTCTACACAAAACAGATCCCTCACTGCAAAGTTATGGCAGTCTGAGACCGCACTACTCGCCGTGGCGAGTTGATCTGCTCGCCCTCGCGAGCTCAACTAGGGGTTACTCGCCTCTGGCGGGTTGGGGGCGAACTAGAAGCGAGCAATACTGGGTGCTCTCGGCCTTTTTCACATTTTTCATCCAAAAACGTTAGTTTTAAGTTCCCTAGGTCCAATTTGATCCTAAAAACTTATCTAATCATTCTCATATACTTCAAGACACTCAAAACCATCTAAACCACGTCTTAAAACAACATTCTAAAAATCAAGATTCTCTCAGGTCAACTCGCTATGGCGAGTGGGATTGCTCGCCTCGCGAGTGATCAAAGGTTACTCGCTATGGCGAGTTGGGTTACTCGCCTTGCGAGCGATGAAGGTCTACTCGCCGCGGCGAGTTGCTTAGCTCACCTAGGCGAGCGATGAACAGACAGCTACGGGTTCATCAAAATTTCTACAAAAAGTCACTAATCTCTCCATGTTAAAACTCAAAACGATCAGAATCATTAACCCTATAGTTATTCTAGGTTCTGCACACAATTTCTACACCAGTTCTACAGCTTTACATCATCAGATCATTAATTCTCCACTTTTAACCTAATTCCCAATTCCTCACAAATCATTCCTACTCTTGTTAATTATAATACATGAATTACAAGTTTAATAGAATTGTAATGCTAGGCTCACCCTTACCTGAATTATGCAGAAATCGCAGCTCTCTAGGTCTCTACTCTCTTCACGTGCCTTTTTCCTCTTCTCTTCAGAAATGTACGTACTGGCACTTCTAAACCTAATTTTCCCTTTATATACTCCCAACAAATCTTATCTTATTTACTCCTTCTCCCACATAACTCTCTAAAATCTCAAAACCAACCCCACATCTCTATATTTATTTTATTTTCAAATCTTATTTTATTAAACAATAAAATAAGTCTCCACATCACATAAAAGTCATATAAATCTCAATCTCAACATCTCTTAAAATATATATAAAAATATATCTAGACTCCTCAAATAATTAAATAATTAAAATAATCTAAAGTGGGCGTCACAACTCTCCCCAACTTATAAGATTTTCGTCCTCGAAAATTTACCTCAAGCAAACAACTCTGGATAAGATTCCAACATCTTACTCTCTAGCTCCCACGTCAAGCTTTCACCAGTCACTCCGTCCCAAACGACTTTCACAAGAGGTATCTCCTTGCCCCTCAACGCTTCACTTCACGACCTTCAATCCTCACTGGTAAGGTCTCAACCGTAAGGTTATCTCTAACTTGCACATCATCTCTTTGGATCACATGAGATGGATCTGGAACATACTTTCGAAGTTGCGACACATGAAACACTTCGTGCAAATTCGAAAGATGAGGTGGTAACCCACTCGGTACGCCACCGTTCCAACTCTTTCCGATATCTGATACGGACCAATAAACTTCGGAGTCAGCTTCTTCGGCTTCAATGCACGACCAACACCGGTCATAGGAGTAACTCTTAGAAACACATGATCTCCCTCTTGAAACTCAAGGTCTTTCCTTCGCTTGTCATGATAACTCTTTTGTCGACTCTGCGACGCTTTTATCTTCCCTTGGATCTGTAACGCCCTAGTTGCTATTTAATTATTTTAGTTGATTTTTGTGTATTTTATGTGCTTTAAAATTATCCATGTTGATTTATGTGAATTATTGGTGTTTGCTATTTTATTATATTTTATTATATGAGAATTAGTAATGATTTTTATTATTTAAGTGAAATAGAAGAAATAATATTTATTTTAGAAAAAGAGGGATTTATTTGGAGTTAATAGAATTAAGGAGGGATTAAAGAGAAATTCAATAGAATTTAGTGGGGGGAGTAAAGAGAAAAAAGAGGTTATGTTTTGGTAAGGATAGAATTAGTCAGTAAGGAAAGAAAAGAAACATTTCACGTATCAGAGAAAAACAAAAGAAGAACATAGCTTTTTGAGAGAAACCAAGGGGGAGAACTAGGAAGGGAGAAGCTGCCATTTTTTGCTGTAGAATTTGCTTAATTGAGGTAAGGGTGGGTTTATGATTCAATTGTTAATATATATGTATATGATTCATGAATTGGGATTGAAATTGGTAGTTTTGGAACTAGGTTTATGAACATGATGAATTGCTTATTTTTGATGAATTGTGTTGTTAATGATGTTGTATGATGTGTTTCTGATGCCTTAAAAGTATATTGAACCCATAAACTTCATTCTAAACCGTTTTGGGGTGATTGGGGGATTAAAAATTGGGTTTTGGATGATTTAGGGCTTAGAAAATCGTAGCTGTATTTCTGCCCAGATGAATTCTCGCTTAAGCGAGATGGCCGTCGCTCAAGCGAGCGACACCTTTTGCGTCCAATTCAGAATTTTGCCCGTTCGCTCAAGCGTGAGCCAAGCGAACGCTAAGCGAGTAAAATCCCAACTTTCGTCATTTGCGTCGCTCAAGCGAAATTCCCGTCGCTCAAGCGAAATTTGCCCAGAACCTGTTGTTGGTGAGCGTCGCTCAAGCGGACGCCAAGCGAGCTGTAAGCGAACCAAAACCAAACTTACGTGAATTGACTCGCTCAAGCGAGATGCTGCTCGCTTAAGCGAGATTGGTCCTGTGCGACCATTTTGTGTAATCTTTCAAAGTGTTCCAAACCCAAACCTAAGCTTCCTAACTTGTTTATTGGATTTATTAAGAATTGTTTGGACTACAAAACTCATATATGAAGATGAATATGATGGATTAATGTATGTTTATATGAAAATAAGCATGTTTTGCTAAATTGAAGTTGTTCTTGATGTTGAGTGGTTGAGTCTAGTGGGGAGGATGTCCTAGTCGTTGTTGTTGTTGGTTGCATGCTGATATGTACCATTAGTTGCCGTAGGGTTGTATGCAGATATACACCATTGAGTCATTCATAACTCATTTGCATTTGTTGGGGGCTTATTGCTCCGGAATGTTTATCATTCACCCATTGGGGGCTTATTGCCCTGGAATGTTTATCATTCACCTGATGGGGGCTTATTGCCCTGGGATGCTTTAACCATCCAACTGTTGGGGGCTTATTGCCCTGGAATGCTTAGCATTCAACGCGCGTAGTATGGTACCACATGTGCATAATGCATTAGTAGTTGAAGTCTTGCATTAGTTGTTGTAGGTGTGAGTGTTTGTTGGTGAGGTGTCGCCACAAGTGATGTTGTCGTTGACGTTGTTAACCGAAGATGAATCTAAATTATATTGTTGAGATAATATTGATGATGTTGTTGCTTATGCTGATGATGGTTGTTATTATTTGTTGTTGTTTTCAATGCAATTTGATGATTCATATATTTATATATATTACTTTGATTTGTGAACTCACCCCTTCTGCTGGAATTGCCGCCTTGTGGGCAAGTGCAGGTAATGAAGGCTTGTAGGATTTGGCTCTTGTGTCTAGGGCTCTGATACGTACGGGATGGGATTATTGCATGTTTAATTCTTCATTCCTTATGTATCACTTGTTGAACTATGTTGTTGAGGATTTTGTCGTTGAATGATTCTTATTGATGTAAGGCCTTTGTGCCAAGAACTTATTTGTAGTAGATTTGATGTTGATGCTTGAATTAAAGATTTCCGCTGCAGAATTTTAATATGATGGAATTTGTTGATGTTTTTAAATAGTTTTTATATTCTATTTAAATAAATTTTTTTAAAGTAGATGTAATACTCCGTTGTTTGCTGAACTCTGATGATTGTTGCATATTATTATGTCATTTTGGGAAACGAGGTGTTACATGCACCCGAGGGAGTGTGTGAGGAAGCCAATTATATGGAAAATTATCAAACAGAGAACCCTTACTCAAACGCATATAATATGGGGTGGACAAAAAATTCTAACCTCACATATTCAAGCAACAACACCTTAAACCCAATTACCTACCCATCCCAACAACAACCACAAATAAAGCCAACTGAACTTGAAGAAACCTTGACTAGTATCACCAAATTCACCAAAACCAACTTCCAAGAGATTAAGTCAAATCAAGAAAGTGAGCAACGAAACAATGAAGCTTCCACGAAGAACCTTGAAAACCAAATTGGGCAGTTGGCAAAACTAATGGCAACAGAATCAAGGGGAGTTTTTGATGGCAATACTTCCGACAATCAAAATAATGACGCATGTAATATGATTGAAGTGAGTAATGAGAGAGTAGCTACCTCTGTGATAGTGGATAAGAGTGAGAAAAAGAGAATAGAGTGTGCAGCCAAGAAGGAGGGAGATAAAATAGAGAAACTCATAGATGAAAGCTCCATTTTGAGAAAGTCTAAAAGTTAGCTCCTCAAGGATGGTGATAAGCCTCAAGTGATTCCATACTATGTGAAGTTGCCTTATCCTCACTTCAATAAAAATAAGGAGAATGTTAAATGTCCAAAGAATAAAAATTGCGAAGTCGTTGAATTGAGAACCAGAAAAGTGCTCAAGCCGGTGAGTCTTGTGAGTACCAACATAAAGGTTGAGGAAGTGGATAGTGAAGTTGAAGTTGGAAATGAGCAAGAAGAAAAAAATAAAAATGACAAGAGAATGCTGGTTGAATCAAAGTGGAAATATCCACCTTGATTTGGGAGTCGAAGCGTCAAGCTCAATGACGTAAAAGAAAGCGCTTGGTGGGAGGCAACCCATCCTTTTTATTATGTCTTTATTTTCAGTATTTTATTTCTATTGTTGAGTCAAACAATTTGTCTTTAATTTTCATTTTGGTTTAACTCAGTTGTATCCCCCTGTTATGTGATTGAATCTGAACTTGTTTATTATTAATGAATTTGCTTGTTTGTTGACTTTTTCCAGTTTAGTAACAAATATTTGTTCAAGTGGTATTCCAAAAGTTCTTAAGGAGGAGAGACTTGATATTTCAAAGGCGAAGTGTTCGGCAGTGAAAGACAGGTAGTCACAACTCCCAGATATCATAATTGTAAGGTTCATGGCCATATTTTATTTTTCCAATTTACTTATATAGAGTGTTCCATGCTGCTACATTTCTAGAACTTGCATTGTTTCTCTACTGTTGATTGGTCATTGTCGTATACACACCGAGGCAAAAGTGCTTGGTCCTGTGAGTCTTTTTGAAGCCTACCCTGATTATATGTTATTTATCCTTTTCTTAGCCAAGTTGAGCCGGTAGGTTTAGAACTTTTTGTTCGGTGACAAACTATATTACAAGCTTAGAGACTTTTAGGATTTATCCCAAATTGTTATTTCTGAGTTAGGCATTGTAGAATGTTGCTAAAAATTAAGTATGGGGTTGCTTTTGGAATTTGCAACCAATTAAGTTTGGGGTGGGGGAACTAGAGTACATAGAACTTTATCATGAAAAATACATACACTAAAGTAAAAATGGTGTATCAAAAAAAAAAGAGAAAAATAGAATGAAAAAGGGACAAAACATTGAAAATCCGAGTAACTCTAAACTCGAAAGTCCCAATTGTTTAAAATGTTCTCTAGCCCCGTCTTGACAAGAATTGTGCCCATAGGTGAAAGAAGGATTGAAATTGTGCTTTAACTTTCGTAGGAGTGCCTAACTCACATTTTGTGTAGCCTACTTATCCAAATATTATCCCACCTTCACCCAAGCCCCGTTATAACCCTGAAAGACCTCAAAGTGTGTATTGATATTGACTTTAATTGACATTTAGAAACTTTTCAAGCGTATGGTAATATGTAGTCTTGCATGTGATTGAGTGTGAACCCTATTCATTTTGTTGCGTGGAGTTGTGTATTGGTGGATACTTTCAAGTCAAACTAGCTCACCTTTAGCTAGTAAGGAGATGAACTTTTTGGTTACCATCACTTGATCAGGTACTTGTTATTTTACTGTCGATTGTCAATTTTGCATGTAAATTCCTTGAGGACAAGGAATGGTTCAAGTTTGGGGTTGTGATGATATGTTGTCATTACGTAATTTGTATGTAATTATTATCACATTTTGGAGTTCACAAGGCGACTTAAGCAGCAAGAAAAGCAAGAAAACTGAAGAAAAAGGCAAAGACAAAATCGTGGCACGTTTGGTAAAAAACGTGACACGATTTGACAAGGCATATTGCATTATTTCGACATTAAGGAAAACGTGTCACGATGGCAAAAACGTGACACGATTTGGTGAAACCCTAATTTAGTTTCTTGTTACACAAGTGAAAACATGTCACGATTTACTAAAAACGTGACACGATTTGGGCAAAATTCTGAGCCTATTTAAGCTGAAGACTATTCAGAAAACACAGAGCAAAGTGCGATTTTGACATCCAGAGACGGCTAGGAGGGCGATTTCTTCATCCTTTTATCAGTTTATGTATGTTTTAATTCTTTCATTGATTATGCTATTTGTAAACTCAATTATAAGTAGCTAAATCTCTTAGAGATTATGTCTGAGATGATTCTATGTAACCCTAATTGATTCATGTTGCTGTGATGAAACTCTATTATTTGTGAATGACAGTCTAGTTTTTATTCAATTCAATTATTCTTAATGTTTTTTATATCCTGATCAAATATAAACATGATTTAATGAGAATGAATGACTACTGACCCTAGCTTTCAACTTAGACCTCATTTAATTGTTCTAATAAACATGGTTAGTCTAGGAATGGATAATCGTTTGTTAGTGATATTAAGTTAACGTGCTTAATCCTTCGAAGATTATTAGACCACCTAAGGAATTAGGGGCTGTAGTTTAAGAAGAGGGTCATAACTCAAGGGATTGATTAGGACTAATTTGTTAACTATCGTGGGACTAGAGAATCATTCATAAGAATAGAGTGCAATATACCAATTAGGGGAACATTAAAGAATTCGAAAGACCTGATCTCATCTCTCTATATTTTCTAACCGAATCTTTATTTTATGTTATTTAATTTTATGCAATCATATCAAATATATTTTTACAAAATAATTTATACATCCTAAATATTAACTTTATTGCCAAATTGAGGTTAACACAGTCCTCGTGGATACGAACTTATTTTATTACTTCGATGCATTTTTAGTACACTTGCTAAAAGTCTATCACTAGATTTTTGTGATAATTGCACATTAGGCAAACAACACAAGGTGAAGTTTGGGGTGGGTGTGCATAAATCTAGTAGGCCTTTTGAGTATGTTCATTTGGATCTTTGGGGTCCAACATCAGTTAAAACTCATGGGGGATGTTCATATTTCATGTCTATTATTGATGATTAATCTAGAAGGGTATGGGTTTACATTCTAAAAAATAAAAGTGACGCTTTTGGAAAATTTAAAGAATGACATACACTTGTAGAAAATCAGATTGGAACTAAACTGAAAGTGTTAAGAACTAACAATGGTCTGAAGTTTGTTTCAAAGCAGTTTAATGAGTTTTGCAGGAAAAGAGGTATAAAGAGGCATAGAACAATGGCATACACACCTCAACATAATGGTCTTGCTGAAAGAATGAACAAGACCTTGTTGGAGCGTGTGAGGTGTATGATGTTGGGAGCTGGATTGCCCAAGAGTTTCTGAGGAGAAGCTGTTAGTACTGCAACATATTTGATTAACAGATGTCCATCAACAAGGATAGATCTCAAGACACCTATGGAGGTTTGGAGTGGGAGACCGGCAGACTACTCTAATTTGAAAGTTTTCGGAGCTTTAGCATTTGCTCATGTCAGTCAGGACAAACTTGATGCTAGAGCTGTGAAGTGTATTTTCATTGGTTATCCTGAATGTGTGAAATGTTACAAATTATGGAAGATGGAACCTGGAGGATCAAAATTTATTATAAGCAGGGATGTTATTTTTGATGAGACCCGTATGGGGATGAAGTGCAAAGACCTGGAAGAAAGCTCAGAAACAGGGGTACAAAAAATTCAGTTTGAGGTGGAGCTTACCATTGATGAAAGGGAAGGGGAGAATCAGACTCCATTACCTGATGAGAGTGAAGGCCAAGAAATAATTGATCCTGAATATCAGCTAGCAAGAGATAGGCAAAGGAGACAGATTAAGCCACCTGAAAGATACAGTTATGCTGACCTCATGTGTTATGCTTTGAATGCAGTTGAAGAATTGCAAGATTCGGAACCAAAGAACTTCAGGGAAGCATTTGAAAGCAACGAAAGCAAGGACTGGATGAAGACAATGAATGAGGAAATGCTTTCATTGGAGAAGAACCAGACTTGGAAACTTGTTTCATTACCTAAGAATCAAAGGGTAGTGGGAAGCAAGTGAGTGTTTTCGATTCGTTTAGAGAGACGTTAAACACTCAACATCAGTCTGGAGAGGCGGTGGTAAGAATACTCATGATCACTCTGGAGAGGCGGAGGCAACAATACTCATGATCTACTTGTTGATGTGGAGTTTCAAGGTTGAAGACATAGTGGGATGTACACATTTGCTAGTTGAGGTTGAGTATGCTCAGCTTGAGGTGGAGTTGAACACACTGGTAATGGTACGACTATGGAGGACCTTGGGTGCTATGCTCTAGTTGTGAGCAAGGGAATTCTTCATGAAGACGGAAGGCATTTCGGAGGTTGAAGAATGTATAGCATGGCTTGTGGGATTACCCTAAAAGACCAAGGGTGATTAGATGCAAGTGAATCTTCAGGAGGACAGATTTGATCACTCCGGGGGCTGAAGAGGTATGGTGTAGACTTGATTAACTTCATTGAAGCATAAATGAAGGTTGGAGAGAGCAGCATGGTGTTTGATGGTTAAATTGGCATCATCACTATTTCAGAGTCAAGGTGAAGAATTGTTGAAAAATGACTCAAAAATATGCATCCTGAAAATGTCAAAATCGGGGCCCGAATGGAGCAGTAAAGGGCCCGAGTTGTACCTGCAGAAGTAGCATTTTTACTACGTAAAAAATCGGCGCCCGAAGTCTAAAAATCGACGCCCGAATTGTCGCAGAGGCAGAAAAATAAAAACGGTGTTTTCATGGGCCAGTTCTGTTCCAATTTTTGAGGGATGCTTTCCACTATAAATATAAGTCTTGTATCAGATGATTATGTGTGTAAAAACAAAACACTGTGTAGAAAACATGGTTTAGAAGCCAGCATACAAATTAGGGTTTATAAAGAATTTCTCTTTGCAACAAACACTAGGGTTGTAATTGTTTTGATTCACCTTGAACAAAACACTATTAGGATTGAGTCTCTTGGTCACGGGAAGAGGCTGAGACTTGGGTAGAATTAGGTTTGAAGACTGATTCTTGTAACTCAATATCTCTTTGTAAAGAAACTCAAATCATTATAGTGGAACGGAGAACTGCTCTCTCCCCTAGACTAGGTCATCATCATTAGACCGAACTGGGTAAACAAATTCTTGTTGTATAATTAGGAATAAATTATCTCTATAAATAATAACCATCATATAAATAAAAGCATCAATTAAATATTAAAGAAGAATAAACAAGAGGGATAACAAGTAAACTTATCTTTCTTGAAACTGCGGTGATTTGACGTCGGTAATGGTGAAGTAAATAAACAAGAAACCATGAATGGCGATGACGGCGATGAGCAGCAGAATAGTTTAATAACATGAGGCGTGACAAAGTCACTGTCCTTAAGGATTTATCCGCCTCATAAGCGCATATCCTCCCAGGATACAACATGTTCTTCCCCGATATGAATCACATCAGATGAGATAGAGCAACTTGAATCTGATAAACACATGAATGATGTTACCCAAAAACTTGGTAGTATTTGGAGTAGAGTAAAATAACTTCTATGGTTTGATAGTGTACCAAAACGTTTTTGTTTCAATATTGATCCAAGCAAAATAAAAAAGGTGTTGCATTTTTCTTCTGTACGTGTATGTTTAACAAAACATAGTTCTTTTGTAACCAAGAAAGAAGCCTTACTAATAGCCATATTCAAGAGGTATTAATGAAAAAGCAGTTGCAAAATTTGGGATTAAAAATATGTTACAAAACCAAGTCAAACATTATAATTAAAATATAATAATAATTTTTAATTAAAATATTTTTCTATATTTCTCAATTAAAAAGATGGGACGTAAAATATTTGAAACTTTTGAAATATAATCAAAATTTACAATAATTCTTGTGTTATTCTCCTTCTTCTTTCACCTCTTGCCGTTTACTTATTGTTTGAATTATTTTGTCAACCGCTTAATAATGATTGCTTGGTATTAATTTGCTCCACGCATCAAAAGTAGTATTGGTGTGTTTTTATCAACGAATTCACAACAGTATGGAATATGAATACAACCATCCGATCTTTATTTCCTTGTATTGTCTCCCATAAAAACGAAAGTGGACTTCGCAGCGGGCTAACTGCTTCTTTAGTTTTTAGTATAAGTCAGATGTTGTAAGGCTCATAATGATATTTTGACAACAAGAGCAGATGATCTATTTTTATTTTTTTGTTGACATCTTGCATCCAAAGTCTGTTAATAATAATCAATTCTGCATTTGAACTAGTACATTGATCGAGTTGATGACTAGTCTGAAGTTTAATTGAAAACATGATGGAAGACTAAAATTAATTCATTCACATCCATATTTTTATAATTGAATCAAATTCCAACTGCTCTTCATATTTATAATTCAGCATTCTTCGATTGTTCAATAACTAACTGATATTATTATTAGTCAGTTGTATACTTGTACAAACCGATAAACTCACACAAAATGATCAACGTTAATTTGAAGAGATCAAATCCAAAATCCCTAACGAAAAAGAAAATCAAAGTAAGAGTTTCATTATATTTGAAATGTAACAAAATTTGCTTCATGGAGATAATATAACAGGCAAAATGCATTTTTTTTCCTTTTAATTTGAACAAAAATAGCATATTGGTCCTTCAAGTTTTTTAAGTTTCAAATAAGTTTTTAAATTGTTAATTTAGTGTATCTATTTGAATTTTTTTTAAGTTTTAAATAGGATCCTTAGAAAAACAATGATCTAACAAATTAATATTTAAAAGACCTATTTAAAAGACCTAAAAATGTATTTGGCCAATATAATATTGATAAGAGAATGGGGGAGACGTAGAACATGAAGAGGAAGATATTTTTGTAAATTTAATTTTATAATAGGGGTATTTCGGTGATTATCAAACTGATGTTTGAAGGCTTCTTCTGTATCAGTAGTAAGCTCATTCCGCCCGTCGAGTTGTTTACACGTTCACTCACTCATATGATGACGTCATCATTTACACGTTCAGCCTCCACTGCCAATTTGTTTCTTCCAATTCGTCGTTTACACGTTCACGCTCTCCCTTCATTCATTCCCAATGTCGACGACGCCGTTTCCTCATTCAATCGAATCCTCAACATCAACCCTACACCACCCATCTTCGAATTCGGTAAGATTCTATCTTCTCTTGTTAAGATGAATCATTTCAACACTGCTATTTCTTTTTCTCATCAAATGGAACTCAATGGAATTCAACCTAACATTGTTACTTTAACCATTTTGATTAATTCTTTCTGCCATCTCAATCAAATCAATTTCGCTTTTTCTATATTCGGTAAGATTATCAAGTTAGGTTATGAGCCTAATACTGTAACGTTGACTACACTTATCAAAGGTCTTTGTCTTAACGGCGAGGTTAAGAAAGCATTTCACTTCTCTGATGATGTTATAGCAAAGGGATTTCATCTTGATCATGTTAGTTATGCGACATTGATCAACGGGTTATGTAAATCCGGAGAAACACAAGCTGCCCTGCAGTTGCTTAGAAAGATTGAAGGGTTATTGTTGGTTAAGCCTGATGTTGTCATGTACAATATACTCATTGATAGTTTGTGCAAGGATAAGCTTGCAAGTGACGCCTATGATTTATATTCTGAAATGATTGCTAAGAAAGTTTATCCTGATGTCGTCACTTACAGTACTCTAATGTATGGTTTTTCCATTTTGGGTCAAATGAAAGAAGCAGTTGGTTTGTTAAATCAAATGACGTTGAAAAACATCACCCCGAATGTTTGTACTTTTAATACATTGGTCGATGGTTTATGTAAGGAAGGAGAGGTGAAAAAAGCTAGAAACATGTTGGCTGTTATGATAAAACAACGTGTGGAACCTGATATTGTTACTTATAATTCTTTGATGGATGGGTATTTCTTGGTTAAAGAAGTCAACAAGGCCAAACATGTATTCAACACTATAGCTCGAAGGGGTGTGGCTCTTGATGTTCATAGCTACAATGTCATGATTAACGGATTATGTAAGAATAAAATGGTGGATGAAGCTGTGAATCTTTTCAAAGAAATGCATTTAAAAAACATGGCTCCTGATACTGTAACATATAATTCACTTATTGATGGACTTTGCAAATTGGGAAGAGTCTCTGATGTTTGGGATCTTATAGATGAGATGCATAATAGAGGCCAACCTGCTGATGTGTTCACTTACAATTCTTTATTGAATGCTTTGTGCAAAATCCATCAGGTTGACAAGGCAATTGCGTTGTTAACAAAGATGAAAGACGAAGGAATTCAGCCAGATATGTGTACATACACTATACTTGTTGATGGACTATGCAAAAATGGAAGACTTAAGGATGCACAAAGGGTTTATCAAGATCTTCTATTTAAGGGATACCCTTTAAGTATTAGAATGTATACTGTGATGATTAATGGGCTCTGTAAAGAGGGTTTTTTTGATGAAGCATTGTCCTTACTCTCAAAAATGGAAGACAACGGTTGCACTCCTGATGCAGTAACTTACGAAACTCTTATTCGTGCTTTGTTTGAAAGCGATAGAAATGATAAGGCGGTGAAACTTCTTCGTGAAATGATTGCTAGAGGTCTACTCTAAAGAGTAAAACTAGATGAGATGCTTTCTAGTTACAGTTTGTTATTGGACTCTGCAGCAAGTTAACTACAGCTTTAGTTTTTGGTAAAAGTCATGTGTTGTAAGGTTCATATTCATGTTTAACTTTATATTTTAACTTAGTGGATGATATGTTTATACTTTATACTCTGTTCTCTTTGAATTCTATTAGTCTTTTAATGTTCAGTAACTCAAGAGTGTTATTGTTCTAGCAAAAAATAAATCATAACAAAAATATTATTGAATAATTGTCAAAGAAATGGTGGATGCAATTGTAAATCTAAGAAGCACAATTCTACATCTGAAACTCAAAAACTTGTTACCCCAAGAATTCAAACGCTTGTTAACATGTTTCAATAGAGGTTCCCAAGTAGAAATCCTTCTTTGGTTACCACCTATTGGGAGTCCCAAGTACCTGAACGAAAGATGACTTTCACTACAAACCAAAAAATTACATGCCAACTCCATATAATCTCTAGAGACATTAATTCCAATTAAACAACTTTTCTCATAATTAACCTTAAGCACCGACGCCGCTTCAAACCCTTGCAAAACCGCCTTCAAAGTCCAAAGGTTCCCCGTTGTCGCCTTCCCTATACAAATGGTTTCGTCCGCATATTGAAGATGCGAAAATTCCATCCCATCCTCCCGAAACCGGAATCCCTCAAATAAATTAAGATTAACCACACTCCTCATTAACCCACTAAAACTCTCTGCCACCATTAAAAACAAGAAAGGAGCCAACGATTCCCCTTGCTTAAGGACTTTTCGTATATCAATCTCCTCTGTGGGACTCCCATTAACAAGAATTGTTATACTACCTCCATACACACATGTCTTCATCCAAGCTATCCATTGTGGTTCCGAATCCCAACCTCCCCATCAAATACTCAAAGAAACCTCAATCAACCGTATCATATGCCTTTATAAAGTCTACCTTTATCACTAAACATTCTTGTTTTGATCTTTTCGCAAAATCCACCATTTCATTAGCCACCAAGACACCATCCACCAAATTCCTCCCCTTAACAAACGCCGATTGAGACTTTGAGATAAAAGAATCCATAACTCGGGCCAATCTTCTAGCCAACACCTTTGCAAGAATTTTATAAATACTCCCAAGCAAAGATATTGACCGGAAATCTTTCACTGACATCGGAGAAGATATCTTGGGAATAAGCGCCACAAAGTAGGATAATAAACTTTTTGGAATCACCTCAATTGCATGGAATTGATGAAACATAATTCTCACCTCATTATTCATCAAGTACCAAAACCTCTTGATAAAAGCAAAATTGAAACCATCCGGGCCCGAACTTTTATTTCCATCACTCTCCTTTACCACCTCCTCCATCTCTTCCCCCATAAACGGTACCTCCAAAAACATTCTATCTTCCTCCGAAAGTCTATTAAAAGTTACTCCATCCAAAGTCGGTCTAACTCTCCCATCCTCCATAACTTGATTCTAAAATACTCTACTATCACCCTCCTTACATCCCCTGATGTTTGGACACAATCATCATTAACCTTCAAAGCCCGCACACAATTTCCACTAGCCCTCGTCTTCATACAATTATAGAAGAATTTAGTATTAGCGTCTCCTTCCTTTAACCATTTAACTCGAGATTTTTGCACCACCAAAGAGTCTTTAGACTTTAATAAGCTCCAAAACAAACTAAAATTATTTCTCCGGGTTTGGACCTCCTCCTCATTCAACAAAGACTCCTTCCCCCTCACATCCAACTCTTCTATCTCCTCCTTAAGCCTCGTGATTCTATCATCAATCAAGCCATGCTCCTCCTTATTCCACACTCTAAGCCTCCTTTTTAACACTTTAAATTTTTCCTTCCAAACAAAACCCATCCATCCGCTTATGCTTTGCGGATTCCAAACCTTATCCACCACTTCCTTTAATTTACTATTTTCCAACCAATAATTATTGAATCGAAAAGGTTTTGGACCCCAATCCCAACCACCCACCTTGAGAACCAAAGGACAATGATCCGACACGTCTCGCAGAAGCACCCATAATGTAGTATCCCCCCAATACCTATTCCATTCCTCCTAAATGAGCATTCTATCTATCCGACTCATTGACCTACCATTCGGGTAATACCAAGTAAACCTACTCCCAATATAATTTTTTGTTAAAGTAAACTCATATGTAGAATTCATATTTAGTCCCTCAAAAGTTTTTTACCTTCATTTTTGGTCCCTTCTTTAAAGTAAACTCAAATGTAGAATTTATATTTTTTAAAAAAAAATTTGTAGAAAAATTTATAATATTATAAGAATCTCCAAATAAAAAAAAAAGATTTTTTTTAACAAAACATGAATCAAATATGTATTTTTATATTTTTGATGGTTAAAAATTCATATTTAATTTATGTTTTGTTAAAAGATTCTAACTTTTTTTTGGAGAGATTTTTACAATATTCTACACATTTCTGCACACTTTCATTAAAAAATACAAAAAATTAGTTAAAATAGGGACCAAAAGTAGTTATTCAAAATTTTATAGGGACTAAAAATCGAAGATTTTTTTTAGAGAGACTAAAATTAAAAATTGGTATATTTATTGGATCCAAACCGTTGCCACTGTTAAACCCATTGCCACCATTAAACCCACTGTCGCCACCATCACAACTGTTGCCACCGCGCTTGACCTTGAACCACCACATATCTGTGTTTATGGGTTTGGGACGAGAAGAGAATAAAGGAAAATAGAGAGCCGTGATTATATGTTGATGTTGTTTCGTTGATGCAAAGAGAAAAATAGGAAATGAGATTTGTTTTTAAAGGATACCTTGTTGTTGTTGATGTTGTGTTGGGCACAACTATTTCTTTTAGAGAGAAAGGATGATTAGAGTGTTGATGATGATGATTTTCTTTTTTCTGGGTTTTTTGTTAATTTATTTTTTTGGGTTTTTTTTACCCATTATTTTTATGGGTATGAATCTATGAATATGATTGATGAAGATGAAAATATAGAAGATGAAGAAAAGGAAAAAAAATTAGGTGTTGGTGGTACATCATAAGATAAAGTAGACCTGCCTAATCCAATGGTTCTTTTTTTTTTTTTTAAATCAAACGGTTGAAATTAAAATAATTAATAAGATCTATATATGGTGGACCACTCTTAAAGTTTGTCCACCATAGACATCATTTGAGGTTAAACTTAATCGTCGGGATTTATTTGGCAAATGGAGGAAAATGTGAGGGACTAAAACACCATTTTTATTAATTGTGGGATCAAAATGAAAACAAGAAATTAAATAAGGGACCAAATGATCTAATAAGCCTATTTTTTAATAAAATTTTGCAGAAAAATTCATAATATTATAAGAATCTCTAAAAAAAAAATCTAACAAAACATGAATTAAATATGTATTTTTTATATTTTTGGTGGTTAAAAATTCATATTTAGTTAATGTTTTGTTAAAAAAAATAATTTTTTATGAGAGAGATTTTTATAATATTCTACAGATTTATGCATAATTTCATTAAAAAATTACTTAAAAATAGGAACCAAAAGTAGTGATTGAAAATTTTATAGGGACTAACACTACAAAAATTCTTGCATATTGCCAGGGAATAACGCCAGGTGCAAGAACTCCTGGAAAATTTGCCAGGAGCTATGCTAGGGAAAACTCCTGGCAAAGTTACCAAGGGCAACCCCTCACAAAAGTAGTGGCAAAATGTAGGAAGAAAAAGCAAAGATTCTTGTTTAGTCAGAAAAAGCAGGACGGGACATTACTTTGCCAGGGGGTTGTGCGACGAAAATCACCTCGAAAATTGCAAAGCCTCCAAATCTGTCAGCAAAGCCTGCAAAGCTACTTGAGTAGCCTGTAAATTTGCTGAAAAGCCTGCGAATGAGTTGACTAAAGAGCCGTTGGGCTCTGTGGTGGTTTGCGAGGGGCAAGACCCTCGAACAAGCCTTGACATTTGGCATCTATATATTGCATCGTCCCCTTTCAGTTCATTCACAACACTTAGAGAAATTTTTTTCTCTTCTTCCCAGAGAAAATAAACCACCAAACTCTTCTCCACAAAACACTCTCTTCTTCAACAACACTAATTTCTTTCACTTTGGTAAATTTTTACACCTATATTTTTATGTTTCTATTTTATTTTCTTATATTGGCATATAATTTTTTTTTATGTCATTTGCATTATCAGTGTCAAAGTAAAGTTGCCTCCTCCTGTGGTTCCTTGCTCAAGTTGGTTTCTTGGATCTGTTGTTTGTGAATCTTCAACAAGTTAGTAGTTTCTCTACTTGAAATTCTTGATAAATTTTTCGTATTTTATGACTAGCTGATGTACGTATGTGTGTGTTTGTGTTTTATATATATATATATATATATATATATATATATATGTTTTTGGTCCCTATAAATATACCAACTTTTGGTTTTAGTCCCTCTAAAATTTTCCTTCAACTTGTGGTCCCTATAATATTTTCAATCACTACTTTTGGTCCCTATTTTTAAGTTAATTTTTGTATTTTTTAATGAAATTGTGCAGAAATGTGTAGTATATTGTAAAAACAAATTAAAATAAAAACCAGAATTTTTTAACAAAACATAAATTAAATGTGAATTTTTAACCGCTAAATATATAAAAATTCATATCAAAATTCATGTTTGGTTAAAAATTCTAATTTTTTTTGGGAGAGATTCTTATAATATTATGATTTTTTTTGCAAAATTTTATTCAAAAACATGAATTCTACGTATGATTTTACATTAATAGAGGGACAAAAAGTAGTGATTGAAAATTTTAGAGGGACTAAAACGAAAAGTTGACATATTTATAGGGACCAAAAACATATTTAACCCTATATATATATATATATATATATGTGTGTGTGTGTGTGTGTGTGTGTGTGTGTGTGTGTGTGTGTGTGTGTGTGTATGTTGTGTTGATTTATTGATTAATGTCTGGATTTTTTCGAATTATTTTAGGATTTTTATAATTTTTGAATTTTTTTTTAGTATATATTTGTATTTTTGAAATAATGTAAAATTGTTTTTGGATCTATTAAAAATATAATGTCTATTAAATATATTTGTATATTTGTATTTGGATCTATTAAATATATAATGTATAGATCTGTTATATTAGTTTTTTTTTTAATAATAACATTAGGTTTCATTAAATAGTGTATACTGTTTTTCTTTATTAATTTAAAACCAAATTTTTTTTCTTAAGTTTAATTAGAGAAAAATGTTATTTATTAAAATTATAATTTTAATGGTGTAATAATTTTTTTCAAATATTAAAACTGTTTTTTCATTTTTTAAAAATAGTGTATACTGTATTTTTTTAATTTAAAAACAATATTTTTCTTAAGTTTAATTAGAGATAAATGTTATTTATTCAAATTTTCATTTTAATGGTGTAATATTTATGCATTTTCGAAACATTTTTTTTTAATTTTTTTAATTATTAAATTTAAATATTTTGATTTTTTAAACAATTAAAAAACGTTTTTTTTAAAAAAAAAAATTGGTACACATTTTGCCAGGGGTTAACCCCTAGCAATGTTCCTGGCATGTTTTTAAAATGACTGATGTGATGCTGACACAGTCTGCAAAAGCCTGCACAACGTCAGAAAAGCTGCATGCAAGCTGACACAATTTGCCAGGAGCTAAAGCCTTGACATGGTCGTTTGCGATGACCTGAATTATTAGGGATTGTGCCCCTGGAAACACTCTTGGAAAACGTCCATTTTCCAAGGCTTTCTGCATTTTGTCAGGGCTTTTGCCCCTTATGCATTTGCATGTTTTCACTTTTAAACTGCTAATAAATTAGTTGCACTCACACATAAAATCTTATTATCCTAACAATGGGATAAAGTATAAAGTCTGCATAACCAAAGGGATGCCTACATATAAAATCTATGCGTTTGTTGAAATCATTTCATTACATAACTCGGTTCTCAATCTTCTTCTGAGTTACTATAAATCTAGGAGCATGAAATCTAATATCTTTCATAACTCGGATTATGAACATTCTGGTTGGTAATACATGGAAACTTTCTATAGATTTATCTGCTTATAAACTAACAATGTTGCGGGCTCATTCTATTTCTTTCAACAAAGAGACTTTTAACAACATTTTCAAGAATAGGATTTCAGAACCAAGGATTAGAGGAGTTCATAAGCAATTCAACGATCATAAAACTCGTGATCTTTTTTCTTCTTCAATAGTATATCAAGAAAAGATGTTTTAGTACCAAAAATCTCAACAACAAAAAATTTGTGTCGACTATGAGCAACACGAATGCCAAGTTCTTCCACACTCAAGCTGTAATTCGAAGGAGACGGAATACAATTTATGCATTATGGAACAACACTTGGTGTACATAAGCTAGTATCATGAAAAGGGAAATTCTTTCTCCATGCATCTCTTTCAATTTAATAATATAACTACACATTATTCCTTCTATTGGGACTATTATGCAAAACCACCTCCTCATGTTCGATTATATGGAAGAGCTAAAAAGTGTTATATTTTTTATGGACCGATATGACACTAAGTAAGTTTTGAAGGACTAATATGACAATATTAATGAAACATTTTAACATTAAGGACTATTTTGACTAACGAAGTGCACAATCTATAACTATTTTGAAATTTTGATACATTAAGAGACTATTGTGACTAATCATTACACATTCAGAGAGCAAACTGACTATTACTCCTATTTCAAACTAATTTCTATTTGTCAAAACAAAATTAATTAGGTCATTATTTTATGTTTTTGGCAGATTAAAGTTGTAATATAAAAAGTGATGATTTACTCCAAACTTGTCAAGTAACTTACATGTCTAGAGAAAATCATGATTGTCTTAATTGAATGCCATAAGATTTGTTTACATTTTATAAAAGTCTTGATTGAATCCCACTAAACTTTTTTTTATAAAAAAGTCTTTTAAAATCCCTTAAATTCTCAATTCAATACACTCTAAGAGAGAATAAAGATGAAAATTAAGGGAATATTGCTAACATGAAAATTGTTATAAAGATGCATGAATGATGTGAATGGCAACGAAGAAATTTATAGAACTCGGTAATTCTCTCCCTCTGAATTTCTTCCCCTTCTGAATATTCTGTTCTTGCTAGCACTCTTCATTTTACCACAAATTATCAGTTATTGATACATTGTTATTTTAGTCTGTATCTTCCTTTTATATGAGTTTCGTGATTGTATTCCATTATTACTACATTGCTTCATCTTACATAGATATAAGAACCCTTACGAATAAGACATTTCTTTCTAATGTAAAAGTCATTTTACAATAAAAAAAGGACAGAAAATGAAATCACACCAAATATAATTCAATAAAAAAAGGACGTTTCTCCCAAGATTTTTTCCTATTTTCAAACTACTAGCGTCTAGATGGTCACCCATGTCTGTCTGCTTTTTTCTACTGCACTAACGCATCTATACTTAACTTCTTTTTTTTTGGAATAAATTAAATTAATATATAGGTTTTCATTCACAAATATGAAAAATATTTAATGAACAATTAATTTTATTTTTTTTCTGTACATAATAGTGTAGTGGTTCTTCCTTCAAAAAAAATTAGTGTAGTGGTTAAAGGAGATTTGTTTAAAGATAAAAGCTTAAGCTATATTTATGTGATTTTGATTAGTGGGCATGGGAGATTTTTTTCCTTAACAACTGCGACTGTGTGTATGATTATTAGTGGGTAATACAATTTTTTTTTAATAAATGTCATCAAGTAAGGGCATTTTGGGATTTTAAAAAAAAGGCCACACCAAAAAATAGTATTGCCTTTATCTATAGGTATAGACGAGTGACTTATGTGGCCTTCTAATTGTCATGTCATGGGCCACACATATTTTATATTAAAATACGAGATATTTAGATCCTTACAACAATTTTTTCGTAACAAAATTGCCTCTCAATTTTTTTTTTAAATAAAAAAAAATCAGGAATTTGAATATTGCTTCTTCTTTCTTTCAATTTTCTTCATGAAAGAAACAAAATTGCAATTTGTAAACTTGTAAAGGACCAAATCGGTGTGATGTTGCAGCACTTGTTGAAGTTTCTTAAGTGATCCTCTTTGCCACTACTGAAAATCAAAATATCGTTAAAATAGAAGACCACAAATTTATCAAGGAATGGTTGAAGTACTTGATTCATCAGACACATGGTGAGCTCAAAGCTCTTAAAATGATGCAAACAAAAAACTGAAAGGATGAATCAGGGTTCAGAGAATTCCTACAGAGCTAAGTTCCTAAACCAAAGGGAACTTCTCTCCTAAACAGCTCTTAGTAAACTTTTTGAATGCCCCCACCTTCTAGGTTTCCCAATATTTTATAACTTAAATCCTGCCCAGATTCCAATAATTACTATATTTGTTTGTATTCCCACAGCTTCTACAAGCTTCTAGAAGCTGTGCTTGTGCGGATTGGGCCCAACAGTTGGGCCAACACATGCAAGAGGAATAAAGAGAAGACAACATATAACTCTTGAAGCAATAACACAAATGTATCAAAACCAAAAGCTTCTAGCATAGTTTTAAACCGACCTGAAACTGGTGGGTATGTCGGTTTGATTCATACGTCACATCAGCCATGTAGTTAAACCGGTGCAAACCGGTGAGACTCGTTAAAAATCGGCTAAAACCGGCGACTCGACCGCTTTTTGGGTCAAACCGGTTTAATACTACCTCTGTCTCTAATTATAGGACCCTTTTAGAAAAATAACGGGAATTAAGAAAGTTAAAAATGATTATAAATTTGTTTGCAATTACTATTGTTTTTACAAATTTGTCCTTTAAGAGAGAGTTAGTGTATGTTTTCAATGTAATATTTAATGTTGATTGAAGAAAAAGATATAAAATAAATAGGGGTATGTTGGTAATGAATTAATTAATGTACTTGAAAATAGCAAAAGAGTCTTATAAAAAGAGACAAAAAAAATTCTCAAAATGGTCCTATAATTAGGGAGGAGGTAGTAATATTTAAAGTCATTAATTATATCATTATGCACTCTTTTTTTTTTGTCTTAGATGAAGTGGTAATCCACTGAAATTAAAACTCACATACAACTCTGAGGTCTCGGGTTCGAACCCAGGTCACGACGTCCGGCTTTGCAATTTCAGCATTTGACAGTTGAGCTAGGACTTCTAGACTATCATTATGCACTTTTAATACTCACTAATGCAGTTTTACGTTTATGAACTATTAAATGCGCAGTTCTAGTTCTTTATGCTTCCTTTGACTTTTAATATTTTTAGAAAATACATTTGAAAAAATTGGAAATGGAAAGTATCACCCTGCACACCTAAGTGAATTAAAACACATCATTTTTCTTTGTTAAAAAACAACACTACATTGTTAAATACTCCCTCCGTCCCAAATTATAAGAAGAAAAAAAAAAATCACGAAAACCAAAATATAAGAATTTAGAGTATAGTTTTTTTGTGTTTTCTTTGAAAAAAGTTTTATAGGAAGGTAGAAAAACAATTTTCATTGGCTATAAATTATGGAGAAAATGAAAGATAGAGAAAATTAAATGTAATTTGCATTTAATTTTATGAGAATAAACAAAAGTTTTTTTTTTAAAAAAATGATTTTTAAATAAACAAGATTAAATAGGAGAAAAGTTTGTCTTTTTTGCTTATATTTTGGGACAAAGAAAATGAGTTTTTTTTGCTTATATTTCAGGACGGAAGGAGTATAATATTTACACAATATCATAATATGCATATCTTAAAAAAATATATACATATCGTCTCTTCCTCTAAAAAATATACATATCATTTTTTTTTTATACAAAATCTACATATTATATTTATTAATATTAATAGATATACAAAATAAAATATATTTTTTGTCAACAAAATATAGCTATACTCTTTAAAAAATAGCTATACAATTATTGATATACAAATTAGTTTTTTAGTTTTTAAATGCCGAGTTATCGGTAAATTTAATCTTGAGCCATCTAATCGAGTTATTCGATTTAATCTGGTTCAGTCATACAGTTCAACTAACGACTCAGTGGTTCGACCATTAACACAATGACTCAGTACGCCTACCGAATCGATGACCGAGTCGAGTTTTAAAACTATGACTTCTAGTTCTTTAACAACATCAAAATTCTAAAAAAAAAAAATGGAAGGTAAAAATAAAAACTGAAATGAAAATACCAAAGTGTAGCTTAAATCAAATCAAAACAAACTCAATGACATGTCAATGCCCACAACATATAAACTTATATAAATCAGTTAGAAGATTAAATTACCAACATATATGGATGAAGTCATATATGTTGGCAGTGTCAAAAGCATAATCCAGTAAGGGCCCTCTTGACACAACTGTGGATTTCCTATCCCCTGCAACAAATATACCCTTAAACAAAACACAAATGAAGTTGAATAATTGCAAAACGAAGTTTCTACTTTGTCAGCAAGTATAAGTTTGACAACAATATAAGTTGTACAATTGCATAAAGAAGGGTCAAATACTTTTTTTGCTAAATTATTTTTTTTCTCTTAAATATTTAATTAGTATCAGTTTGGTCCAATAACTAAAATTTGATTTATTTTGGTCCCTTAACTTCTCTCCATTATATATTTTGGTCCTTTCTGATAGTTTTAATCCAAAAACGTTAGGTTTTCTTCATTTTCTTCTTGAATTTTTCTGGGATTCTTGTTGTTGAATGTTGATGGAGATGATATGAAGATGAAAAAGAGGAACAGAAAATGAAGAAAATCTAACGTTTTTGAATTAAAACTAACGAAAAGGACCAAAATGTGTAACGGAGAGAAGTTAAAAGACCAAAATAAATTAAATTTTAGTTAGGGGATCAAACCGAACTACCTAAATAGTTAAGGACCAAAAATACAATTTAACCTTCTTTTTTAAACAATACGTGTGAAAAAAAACCTAAACAAATTTAAAAATAAAAACTAGGAGACGTGCAAAAAGAAAAATAAAAAGGATGATGATGGTGATGATAAGACAGTACTGAACTAGTGAAGCAAAACTTTTTTTAATAAGAAAAATATCATTAATTACAGATATAGAATTTAACAATTATGGTTAACGGTTAAAACTTCCATGCCCTCTAAAAATGAAGGTTCTAAACCAAACAAGATAACCTCGCTGACATCCTTATCTAAAGGATTGTGGTTGGTACTACTGCTACTACCACTGCCCATCAAATGGTCAGTTGGGAAGGTTCCACGAGGAAAAGTTTCATCAAAGATAAAGACCAGGAAATGAGTAACTGCAGACTTGGATTCAGCACCATGTTCAACCTTACCTTCCACAAATCAAAATGACATTGCATAACCGAGGGAAATGAGGTATTCAATAGCAATAATACTCAGATAATGTTGAACCTTCTCCCATCAATGCAAAATGAGCATGGTTTTAGTCAGCCCCAAAAAAAGTTGCTAGTGATTTCTATGCCCAATCTATCATAGAATGCACATCCACTCATACCTAGTGAGTAGTGACTACCTATCCTAGTTCAATAGTAGCATCTCATAAGGTATTGGAGGGGGAAAACAAGTCCTCCCTAGGTACTCACAGACTAGAAAATTGTGTAAAAATAAATAACAATCTCTTCTGCAATGTATAATTTTAATTCCAAAATACTAGCATCTCATAACGAATTCGAGGTGGAAAACCAGTCCTCCCTAGACTTTACAGATCACTATTAGCCTTTCATTACTTCTCTTCACCTTTCCTTATAGGAAAACATCTAAAAAGCACACATCATGCAGATTCCAAAATTTCTGCATCCTCATCATATTAACAAAATAAGTTTTTTTTTTTTTAATTTCACTCCATGATTATATAGCCATTTATCAAAATTAGGTGCGACTTTCATAGCATAGTACACTCTATATGCTTATAAATACAATATAACAATAGATAAATAGAAAACATCTTACCTAGTTTCAGTGTTGCAATAGGCCTCTCGTAATCATTTCACGAAGAAGTTTCTCCGCCTCATCATTTTCATCGTTATCAAACAAAGAACGGATGATTACTGTGTTTAAGCAAGTGTCGGATGTCAGTTAGTTTATTTTTGGTGTTCTAGTTTTGAAACTTCGGTATTGCATATACTCCCTCCGGTCACTATTATAAGCAAAACTCCACTTTTTAAATACATTGAATAATTAATGTATCTAGTCTTTATTATATACCGGATACATTAATTACTCAATGTATCTAAAAAGTGAAATTTTGCTTATAATAGTGACCGGAGGGAGTATTACACATTACCCTCAACATGGACGGATGTCAGTTAGTTTACTATCATTATAGATATTCTTGTAGATATTTTTTGTTTTTTCAAATTTATTAAATAATTAATATATTTATACTATATTATATTTTAGATACATCATTTATTTAATTAATTTAAAAAGGTAAATGTTAACGGGTGTCTTTGTGGCATTGGTTAAGAACTTTAAATAATAACTTTTTATGAAAGTTTGTGTAATAAAGTGTATTGAAAATTTTGACATTTTTAAAGAATAATTACTAAATTTAAAATGTTTAAAAAGTGTCCCGAGGATACTCGTTAACAAGACCCTTAAAAAAAGCAAAAAGTTATTTATAAAAATTATCTTTGTGAAAAGTTGATAAGAATATTGCATATTATATGCAGGGATCGGGGGTTCAAACACCGACACTCTACTTCTTCACATTTAAAATATGTGAGTTTTAGTCAATAAACTAATTAACAAAAATAATAACACAAGTGAAAGAGTATTTACAAATCATCACCTAAAAAGGTCGTTATGTTAACACTATAGCTTATGCGTAACACAATTCCTTATCAATTTTTTTTTAGAGAGCGTCTCAATTCCATGGTAGTTAGTTCATTGCAATTTTATCAAACTTTTTCTAAGCATCAAAAGCTTTTTTTTTTTAATAGTCAAGGATGTGTTTTTCTTTTTTAACCAAAACAAATTTTTATTTATAAATTACAATTATGTAATTTCTATATTCTTTTGAAATTGAAGTACATAATATTAAAAGTGTTAAACTCAAGTCTTTTTTTAATGACATTAGACCACCTCCAATGGGTGTTGAAAGTGCATCTTGAAAGCATCATTCAACAAGAAAGGAGCTCCAATGGTGTGTTTAATAGTGACTTGGATGAGAGAGAGGATGAAAGCTTTCAACACAAATTAACCTGACCTCAGGGGCCACGTGGCACGTTCCCATTGCACCAAAACGGCGCGTGCAGCACACGCGGGAACAACAGCGCGTGACGCTGCAGAGATGGGAGAGAGAACCTACTTTTTGGATAATGCTGCCATGTGTCTTATTCTGATTGGTTGTCCGGATTCTTATCATTTTAACTATTAAACCTCAATTATTTCGGTGTAAATTAATTTTTTAAAAAAAAATACACCAAAATTCATGATTTTTTTTCTCTACAAATAGAGACTTGGTTCATTTGATTTGGACACAGAAAAAAAAAACCAAGTTTTTCACTATCTTTATCCTTTTATTAGCAAACTAAGTGAAGTTTTAACCTTATTTTTAGTGAAATGGATCGCAATAATAACCACCTCAACACCCAAAATTATTCTAATTGCCCATTTAACTACGAAAATCCCAACAATTATCAAAATCCAAATCAATTTTTCAACCAACGTCCTCAAAACATACCTCAAAACATACATAATTTTGGTCTTACACCAAATTTCAA
This sequence comes from Medicago lupulina, assembly GCA_958299785.1. Taxonomy (NCBI): domain Eukaryota; kingdom Viridiplantae; phylum Streptophyta; class Magnoliopsida; order Fabales; family Fabaceae; genus Medicago; species Medicago lupulina. The sequence continues at coordinate 57,083,718 of OY283146.1, read as the reverse complement.
TCAGTCATCCTCTGCTCCAAACTTTCATCCATATTATGGATCTATGATGAGATATCCATCTCAAACATCTCCTTTTAATGGTTATATGCCAATGGGGAACGAAAAATTTCCCAGTGTTGGTGCATCTCAATTTCCTGAATTTTCAACACAAATAACTCATGGTGGCATGACAGTGTCTAATGAAGTCATTCCAAGTCCAAAAGATTCAACTCCTAGGAGCAAGAAAAGTAAGGAACCAGCATGGAACACTGAACAAAATTTGGTGCTAATTAATGCATGGATTAAATATGGAACAGATAGTGTTGTCGGGAGAAACCAAAAAGGTGAAACATATTTGGGTAAAATTGCTGAGTATTGTAATGAGTATTGCTCATTCGATTCTCCGCGTGATCTAGTTGCATGCCGAAACCGTTTTAATTATATGAGCAAAGTAATAAATAAATGATTGGTGCTTATGAAGGCGCTAAGCGTTTGCAAGGAAGCGGTTGGTCGCAAGATGATGTTTTAGCAAAAGCTCAGGAATTATTTGCATATGGGAAGAATGTTCAATTTACTTTAAAGCAAGAATGGATCGCTCTCCGTGATCAACCACATTACGCTAGTCAAGTAGGTGGAAATGTTGGCTCAGGAAGTTGTGGATATAAGAGATCTCACAGGGACTTTGTAGGATCTAGTGCTCGTCCAATGGGTAGGGAGGCAGCTAAAAAAAAGGAAAAAAGACAAGCAAGGACGCTGCCTTGGAGGAGGTGGAAAAGGAGTGGGTTCAATTCAAAGAAATCAAGGTGCAAGAGATTGAACGATTGAAAGAGTACACCGCAGTGCAACAGGAGAAAAACATATTGAAGAAAATGAAACTGTACCTAAAGTTAACTTCTGAAGAGCATCTCGATGACAGGAAAAAAGATCTGTTGAAAAACTTGGTGCGTAAGCTGTTTGGAAATTAATTTCACTGTAATATTTGTTTGTATTCGGTCAAAATTGTCAGTGTTGTCTAGTCCCCACTGTTTACTTTAATAATTGTCAATGTTGTCTAGTCCTCAGTGATAGTCCCTAGTGTTGTCTAGTCCCCCGTGACTTATTTCACAAACAATTTGCTTTAATAATTATGTCAACTGTGTGCCACTTATTTCACCTACTATTTGCTTTAATAATTATGTTCATTGTCTTCCTCCATTCGTTGTAATGTGTGCCCACAGTTTAATAAAATGATACTATCCGTGATTTTAATAATTATCCCCATTGTTTGCTTTAATACAATACAATAACTTATTTCGAATCCGTCAGTGTCCACCACACAATGTACTTATATATAGGGACTCATATCTACTTCTAATATCACGAATCTCTTTCATATCTACTTCCAATATCACAAATCTCATTCATATCTACTTCCAATATCACCAAATCTCATTCATATCTACTTCTAATATCACAAATCTCTTTCATATCTACTTCCAATATCACAAATCTCATTCATATCTACTTCCAATATCACAAATCTCATTCATATCTACTTCCAATATCACCAAATCTCATTCATATCTACTTCCAATATCACCAAATCTCATTCATATCTACTTCCAATAACACCAAAAACTATCAATGGATCCTTTTGATATGGAAGCCTACTTCCAAAAACGTGATGTTGAAGACACTTATATCGTCAACCGATTTATTCAGCGTCGAAAAAAAATAGAAGAAGGTAGTGGATCAGGTAGTGGATCTCGTACAAGAAAATATTTAAATAGAGATCATGCAGCAGCTAACCAGAGACTCATTGACGACTACTTTGCCAATGAGCCTACATATGACGATGCAATGTTTCGTCGTCGGTACCGGATGCAAAAACACGTTTTCCTTCGAATCGTTGGAGACCTTTCAAGTAGTGATAACTACTTCACCCAACCAGTTGATGCCGCCAAAAAGAAGGTATATCACCATTAGCAAAATGTACCACAACAATGCGAATGTTAGCATATGGTGTGGCAGCAGATGCGGTCGATGAATACATCAAAATAGGAAGTAGTACAACATTGGAGTGCTTACTTAGATTCTACAAAGGAATCATACGACTGTATGACCAAGTGTACTTGAGAGCACCAACCCAAGATGACCTGCAAAGAATACTAAATGTTAGTGAAATGCGGGGGTTCCCAGGGATGATCGGGAGTATTGACTGCATGCACTGGGAGTGGAAAAATTGTCCTAAAGCATGGGAAGGTCAATTCACCAGGGGGGATAAGGGAACCACCACAGTTATTCTTGAAGCAGTTGCATCTCATGATCTATGGATCTGGCATGCCTTTTTTGGATGTCCGGGAACGTTGAACGATATAAACGTTCTAGACCGGTCACCAGTGTTTGATGATGTGGAACATGGAAAGGCTCAAAGGGTGAATTACTTTGTGAATCAACGTCCCTATAATATGACATACTATCTAGCTGATGGTATCTACCCTTCTTATCCAACTTTCGTCAAATCTATTAGACTTCCTCAAAGTGAACCCGATAAGTTATTTGCAAAACATCATGAGGGATGTCGGAAGGACATCGAACGTGCTTTTGGAGTGCTTCAAGCTCGATTTAAAATCATCCGTGAACCAGCTCGCTTGTGGGACATAGCCGATTTGGGTATCATCATGAGGTCATGCATCATATTACATAATATGATTGTTGAGGATGAACGAGATACATATGCTCAACGTTGGACTGATTTTGAGCAACTTGGAGGAAGTGGATCTAGTACACCGCAACCATACTCGACCGAGGTGTTACCAGCTTTTGCAAATCATGTGCGTGCTAGATCCGAGTTGCGTGATCCAAATGTTCATCACGAATTGCAAGCAGATCTAGTGAAGCACATATGGACAAAGTTTGGAATGTTTCGTGATTGAAGATGATTTAGATCGTACTAAATAAATTACTTGTGCGTTGTATTTTTAGTTTGTTGTCTTGCATTTTAAGTTATTTGTGTGTCGTGTGCTTAGTTTGTTGTATTACATTTTAAGTTAAGAAAATCAAAATAAATTATTTAAATAAATTTTGTTTTTACAAAAAACAAAAAGTAAAATTTGTTAAGTGTTTTTTAATTTAATTATAATCGATAATTGTAATTTTATGTAATAAAAAATATAAAATTAAATAAGAATAAGAAATAAAATGTGGTGGGGTAGGCCGTTGAAAGAAAAAAAACCATTGAAGAAGATAAAAGTTGAATAAGTGTTGAATAAGAGAGAGAAGATGATGTGGAGTGTTGGGAATTGAAAAAGTGGATGTTAAATGGTGTTGAAAGAAAAAACCATTAAGGATGGTCTTAGATGAAAAGTTAAAATCGCTTAATACCAAGCCAACTTAGAAATAGTCAATTATATATCCTATCAAATCATAAAAGTAAAAATTGATTTCTAGTTGCTAATCTCGAGAAATTTTTGGTTTCATGCATTTAACACATCTATGTACGTTTTTTTAATTGGAATTTCTAGTGCTAACTACATTAACATTTGACAATTCTAAAATAAAAAAATAAACAAAAGTGCAACAAGTGAGAGCAGTCCTACATTGAGGAGTATCATTATCAAATTGTTCACCAAAATTTATTTACATCACATCCACCAGTACCAGCAATATCAGTAGCAAATGTTCACCAAAATATGAGAGTAGCACATAATGCTACACTACAAAGACTCATTAGCCCAATTTTGTTTGGTTTTGATCCATCCTGTTCAATAGAAGAATTTGTTTGGTTTATCTGTCATCAGATTTCTAAGAGGCGGTTAACAAACAGAAACCCCCCTCCCATCTCCTTTTTACCATATTATCATTGTCATTCTGTCATGAAGGTGTAATTCATAGGACCAACAAGTGATCAATCACAATAAATTCTCTCCAACAAGAGCTTCACCCTAGGCTCATTTGTCAACAAGTTGGTGCAAATAAATAGAAAACCATAGTAACTTTAAAAAAGTCAACAAGTTGGTTCATGACTTAAAAGGGAGTATACACAAATACTTTCTGCGAAAATATAGAAAATACATAAATATGCTACAAATTTACTTAAAAGGGATTATTGTTGTCAACGACATGTGTATTAGGCTCGTCTTCCATTTCTCCCCCAACATCATGAACCAAACTCACAACTGGTTTTTTGTGTTGTTGCAGCAACAAGACTCCCATGGCTGTAAGAAGAGATTCAAAATTATTGAATCATCCAAACCAAAACAAAAAGAGTTGACTTTTTCTCTCCTTTTTCCAAAAAAAATAAAAAATCGACTTTCTTTCTCCACAACTGCTAGGTAATTATATCATCAACACGCATGATCCCTGTACTATCAACCAAGAAACTCAAATCAACTTCCTTTCTCATTTTGACAGAAATTCAAGCTTAATATCAATCATAAAACTAACATCATCCATGCAAGTTACACACCTGTTATGATTTCAGAAATAGTGGCTCGTAACAGCATGAAGCAAAAAGAGTAAGATACTAACTACAACATAAATAATCCGTTGTCATTTTATTTTGATACTTCTAATTCATAAAAGTAAAAGGAACCAAAGGAATCCTGGAAGTGTGCGTCTCAAGACAAGTAAAATAGGCTAACAACAAGCAATAAGCTATTAAATTTTAAGTATAATTAATGCAAGATACATAGTGCAGAAACCAGGAATATTGAGACAAATTTAATGTTTCAGATTTCTACTCAACCTACTCCTCTGCTGCTCTTGGATCATCAAAGATTAGTAATATTGTCTTTTTTATAGCCTAAACATATTTCAGTAGAAAACAATTGGTGTATGAAAAATATATAGAAAATCGTTGGAGATATAACTGACCCACAGAGGTGACACGGGTTCCTACAAAGGCCCCCAAATTGTTAAAAGTATCCAAATAGTAGGATTTTAGTTTTAGGCGGTGAAGGAAAGAAACAGTGAACAGAAACTGAAAAATGAGAAAATATCTCGAATAGGTACCACTTGATCAACACACCCTATGGAAATGAAAAGAACCATACTGGTTTCTTTATTCCTTCACAGTTCAATGCATGCTTAATCAATAATACCAGGAGTCAAGCGAAACAAAATGGATAGGTTACAGTGAAGTGAAGCGTGAAGACTAAAAGTTGTTTCGTAAAACCAAATTTGTACAAGGTGGTACCAAATAATCATGAATTCTCCAAATTCAAGAATTGTATCTGGAAAAATCTTAGAAGCATGTTAACAAGCATTTTGATTAAATTTTCAACAAAAGCCATAAATAATTCAGCGCATAATAGCAAACACTATTACTAAACTATAATAGATTAGTTGATGAGTTCACTTACTACATTTAAATTAATTCCTACTCAAGCCCCACTATTCATGATTATTTGGGGACTACATATTCAACTTCAATTCAAGAGGGTTATACTTATACCACACTAAAACTCATATTTCAACCATAAGGTAGCAAGCTACATGAAGTTTTGTATATATGTAGTATGCATCACAGAACCATAAGGTCTAGTTCCTTCCACTTTCATAAAGTTCTGACTATATTTACTACACTTTGGTTTTAAGGAACATCATTTGAGCTCCTTGCACTGGCAGGGTTTATTCACAAAAAAACAGAGAGATAGACTATAATATGAAAAACAAAAATTAGAACCAAAAGAGAAACTTCTTTTATCAAGGGGGATTAGCTTTTGCTTATTTTTACATGCTTCTTTTAAGTATGAGGTGTATTTTTGAATCATCCGTGGTAAAAGAAGCATGTAAAAATAAGCAAAAGCTAGATAATATGAAAAACAAAAATTAGAACCAAAAGAAGCATGTAACAAATAATAGCTATATTTCAATTAATGGACACCTTTGCTTCTACATCTACAGTTAACGAGATCTCCCTGAAACCTAGAAATAAAGTTCTTAAAGTTGAAAATGACCTTTATCTGTCTAATATATCTAAAGATCAGATCCCTTTTATAATAAAAGATACACAGGATCTATAAAGGTTTTGGAAAACATACTTAAAAGAAGATGCAATTCAAGGGCTGCTTTTGTAAACACAGTTAACAAAAACAATAAAAAAAGTTTATTTTCCACTAGCAGAGACAAGTACATAAAATGAAATGATGCTATCAAATAGTTTCAGTCTTACAATAGACCTCGCGTGATCATTTCACAAAGAAGATTCTCTGCCATATCGTTTTCATATTTTTCGAACAGAGAAAGGATAATTATTTCATAAGTTTTAGCATTTGGAATGCATTCATTTTCTTCCATTTTTGACAGCAAGGCCAACACTTCATCAAACAGGCCCTTGTCACAAAACCCTTGAATCATAGCGGTATATGTATGGACATTTAGATTATGGCCTTTGACCGAAAGATATTCAAAAACTTTACGTGCATCCTCCAGTTTTCCACTTTGGCACAGTCCTTTGATAAGAATAGTGTACGTGTACATATCTGGTTGAATACCCTTGCCTTTCAATTTTGTTAATAATGCTACTGCCTTATCAACCCGATGGTTTTTGCATAAAGCATCCAATATAGAATTGTAAGTAACTATATCAGGAGGTACACCTCTGTCATGCATCTCATCGAATAGCTTCAAAGCATAAGAGATTTTCCCCGATTTACACAAACCATAAATAAGGGAACTGTAAGTTACCACATTAGGTTTAATGCCTTGTTTCATCATCATAGCTAACACATTTTTAGCTTCTTCCACCCTTCCTTCCTTACAAAATCCATCAACCAATATACTAAAGGTATACACATCCGGCTTGATGTTTTCCAATATCATTTTATTAAACAACTCAATTGCTGCTTTCAACATACCCACATTGCAAAAGCCACTAATTAAACTATTATAAGTAACAACATTCGGAGAAATTCTCTTAGAAACCATTTCCGAATATAAATCAAAAGCGTCATTAATAAGTTTACCTTTGCACATAGCATCAATAATGGTACTATACATTACCACTTCAGGCTGAACCAATTTTCCATGCGCTACCAGCTTGTTAAGAAGGTGCAATGCTTGATGGATCTGACCTTTGAGACAGAGACCCTTGATGAGTGTACTGAATGTTCTGGTATTGGGAGGATAACCCAATTTGAGAATCTTTGCCAAAACAGAAAAAGCAAAAGGGATAAGATCCAATTGACAGAAACAATTGATGAGGATGTTGAAAGTGACCAAGTCAAGCTTAATTCCCTTAAATTCCATTTGATGAGAAAGGGAAAGAACAGTGTGGTAATGTTTGGATTTGACAAGTGAACCTAAAATCTTATTGAATTTGATTGTGGGTGGAGTGGGATTCTGAGATAGCAAGCGATAGAACAATAAAACAGCATCATCAACATCATCATTGTTATTATGGAATGTGGTTGAAGTCGAAGAATAAGGAATGAAATTGATATGGATGTTTTTGAGAAATTGAAAAGAATGAAACTTTTTTGGAACAGGAACAACAGAGTACCTCGGCAACATCGAAGAAACAGGAACAGAAACAGAATACATCGGCAACATCGAAGAAGAAGAAGAATGAAACATGGATATTGTTGCTGTTGAGTTGTGTTGTAGCTGGTAACTGTGTTTAAACAAGGTGTCGGATATCCTTATCTATACGTATTTCATTATTTATTTATTTAATTAAAAAAAAAAAGCAAAAGTTATTTATTATTTATAAAATTAATCCCCTAAGTTAACTCACGATTCTATAACAACTTTTGAACAACTCTCTCATGCTCATATTACGGGTTCACTCTCTTTCTTTCTTTTTCTCTTTCTAATGTTGTTGACCAATAGGAAGAGAGAAAAAAAAAAGGTTTTCTCATAAGAGTTGTCACCAAATAGTTGTACAAATATCATTACTTATATTAGTTTTGAATCTCACTTCTCCACATTTAAAATGTGAGTTTTAGCCACAAAACTATTTAGCACTTGATGTAATTTAATTTTCCGCATTTTATTTTTCTTGTCATTTACATTTTGCTTGAGACATTAGCATGTATCTAGGTCCTATGTAAATATCCAATAATGAGAATATGCACTGACACCACACTTTATTTTTACCGCATTACGTCATAACCGCGATCGAGGACGAAATAAATTATTGACAAACTAGGACTAAAAACTCGACTAATATAAGTGCCTTAAAATTGAACAACTAGTATTTTTAGGTTTGAGATTTTACTTTGGGATCCAATATGTCCGCCTTTTATTTTTTACGCTTCCGTTACGTTTTACGCCTAGTTTCTTTTACCGTTAACTAAAATTCTTTTTTCCCAAAAAAATTAAATAATCAAAAACACCAAAAATATTTTCTTAAGAAACCTTGGATTTTAACCCAAGTGATCTTTTTCCGTTATTTTCTTAATCAAACTTCAATCAATTTTAATCTTTAGACTTTCTTTTCATTAATTAAAATCAAACAACCTCACATTTTTATTCTTCTATGCCTTTCGGCCTCTTGTCCTCTCAAAAACATTTTTCAAAACTTTAAAATCAACCCAACTCACCAAATAAATTTTTGAGGTGAACTACATGATTTTGATCCCACTTTTGGGTATGTAGGCAAAAGACTTATGTCTTTCCAAATCAATAAAAACAACAAAAAAACATATTTCTTCTCCCTCCATTCTTTCACTTAGACTTTAGGCAATGTTTTACAAATAAATAAGCAAGTAATTAGCACAAGATAATTTAGGTAAGAGGCTCCTTCGGAGTACCAAAGTCGTTTAGGGTGCTTAACACCTTCCCTGATCGAAACCAACCCCTGGACCTTGATCTCATAAGGGTTTTTACTCATTTTTTCCCTTCCCACGAATAAAAATTGAGAGTTCAAAGATTGAAGGTTCAAAACCAATTAATGGATTGATACCCGAAAATCACGAGCACAGAAATGGCGACTTCACTGGGGAGGTTAATTTCCTAAGTGGGTTAAGCCCACCTTGCCTTTCTTTACTTGTGCTTTATTAATGCTTATACCTTGTATATATATGCTTACTTGTTTACTCTTAACGTGAGTGGTGAGATAAGTCCTACACCCGGGCTTGAGTGAAACATAAGATAGGACAACGGTATAATCATAGTGTCATACCAAGAGCATTCTTGAGCTATGTGTACACGTGATACAACCCCACTCGGCAGAGGCCTCACGGAAGGTAGTATTCTTGTTAACACGAGCATTCGTGTCGACGTTATTGCTTTCAATGTGAAGTGTCCCGTGAAGCCGTGGACCGTAGTTACCTTTAACCCATCTTGGCCTTTTAGGACGTAGTGCGGTGGCTAAATCAAGAGCATTCTTGAAACTTGGTCGACACGCGATACTACACTCAAACTAGACCTCTTTGTGAATGGTATTTGACTAGCAGCATTCCTGAGCACCGATACATTCGCAAAGGTGGTTGTAATTTGGGAACCTTGTTACAAGTGCAAATGAAACCATAGTCCTTACCAAATGGCGTTGTTACCCTTAAGCTCCAACATTGTGGAACTTAACCTCACCATGTTTTATATATTCTTTAGCATAGCCATGCATACATGCATCCATTCATAAATACTTTTTTCCCATCAAAAATTGAAGGACTTAGCCAAGTTTTTTCTAAACATCAAAGGAATGGGTCTTGTGAGAATGAACATCAAAAAATACAACTTCAAAAATCTTAATTAAGCTTTTGCTTTTGTTAAGAACTTATTCCTTGGTTTCATTCTTACCTTTTGAAAAAGGACCTTATTTCAATATCTATACAATTTTCAAATAAAACCATGTTCCTCTATCCCTCAACCGGGCCCATTGTTCCCTCAAGCTGCTATGACTTACTCATCGCCTTTGATTCGCACTACTCAGCAAAACCATGGACCCAACTACCACTCGAAGGGTGTTGAAGCATACGACCGGAAAGATGGAGTGGAAGAAAAGTTTGACCAAAAGCTTGACAAAATGCAGTTGGAATTGAAAGCTCTTCGCGGGAAGGACTTGTTTGGGAAAAGTGCTTATGATCTTTGCTTGGTTCCCAATGTTGTGATACCGCTCAAGTTCAAGGTCCCCAACTTTGAAAAATACATAGGGAACACTTGCCCTGAGACTCATCTAGCGATGTACGTGAGAAAGATGTCTGGTCAGGTAGGTAATGATGAACTTCTCATCCATTGTTTCCAAGATAGTTTGACGGGTGCCGCACTAATATGGTATGTGGATCTGAACAAGGTTGATATAAAAAATTTCAAGGATTTGTGCGACACTTTCGTTCAACGATACAACTACAACTTGCACTTGGCCCCAAATAGAAGGGAACTGCAGGCCATGACCCAGGATGATAATGAATCTTTCAAAGCTTATGCCCAACGTTGGAGAGATTTCGCCGCACAGGTTCGTCCCCCTCTAGAGGAGAAAAAGTTTACCGAGATTTTCCTGGAGACTTTGGATCAGTCCTATTATGAGCATATGCTTGCAAGTGCATCCGGCGGCTTCGCAAAGATGATGACCGTGGGCATGCGTATTGAAGAATGGGTCCGAAAGAGACGTTTGGTCAAAGAAAGTGTCCCCGCTGATGATTCTGAGTACGAAGATCAGGAAATGAGTGGGGTGCAGTGTCAGCCTCAACAACAATATCTAGCTTATCACCCTGTCGCCGTTGTTATGCCTGTTGCCAACATTGTTCAAGATCCGGGTTATCAACCCCAGTTTCTACAATATCAACAACCTCAACAACAGCCTCGACAACAGGCTCTTCAACAGTTTATCCCTCAAAATCAGGCTCAGAAAGCACCACAATATGATCAGATTCCTCTGAAGTATGAAGAGTTGCTTCCTGTTTTACTTAGGGAGCACTGTGTTCAAACCAGGCCACCTCCTCGAGTGCCTAAGAAACTGTCGGCTCGATGGAGACCTGACCTCTTTTGTGCATTCCATCAAGGGGCACAAGGTCATGATGTGGAACACTGTTTCTCTTTGAAGATCGAGGTCCAGAATTTGATTGACGCCAACATTTTATCTTTCGAGTGTTCAACTCCAATCGTGCAAGCAAATCAATGGGCATAGTCTATCGACACAGTGCAAGACAATATCTGATCATGGTACTTAATGTCAACACTTGGAATGGTTAGCTGTACTTGGGTCGCTGTTGACGTTCTTTCTACTACTCTTTTGTTCGAATAATATGTATGTTTGTTGTTTTCTGTTTTTCAAATAAATCCTCTCGTCCCACCCGAGACGGAAGTGAACTTGTTTAGGGATTTTGCTTTACGTATTTTCATCATTAATAAAAAGGTCGTCTCGATCCCGACCTTGTTATATTTTATTTTGTGCTTCTTCTGAAAAAATGGTAATACAAAAAACCAAATTTTTTTTTTCAATGTCTGCATAATCATAATATTTATTAACTTGACAAAATCATGCATTAATAAACTCGTTGAACACTTTAACCCTGTACTCCCTCCCAACTTTGATTTCCTTGCATCTGAGGCTGAAGGAGAGGAAAATGAAAGGACTCCCGATGAGATTTCTTGTCTACTAGGGCATCTTAGCCGTCAAAGCTACAAACAAAGACATCAAGAAGATTGTCCAAAAGGAGGCATTCATTTACAAAGGCTGGCATGAGATGCTACCATCTGCTTTGCACAAGTATCATACCTTAAGTGCACACATCAACAGGGGCAACCCCCCTCCTTCCCTCAATGACCAACATGGATACCGTACTTTAGTACGCACTTCAACAGGGGCAACCCCCCCTCCTTCCCTCAATATACAACATGAAGACCGTGTCCCCCACAGAGGTCAAAGTCCCATCAATGAAAAGTTCTCCCAGACAGTTATGTCAAAAGAATGAAACAAGCTTCCAACAAGAAGGTTCGTCCTTATGAATTTCAAGAAGATCTTGTGCTAAAAAAAAAAATCAATTAGAATCCAGGGGCAAAAGATGTTTAATCACAAAGGATGATTACAAACTCACATGTCTTATGAACACTAATGCAATCAAGAAATACTTTGTTAAAAAAAAAGGAGCTTGATAAGTCGCAAACCTGAAAAGGCGGCTTAGGCAAAAAAGAGCGTCTCGATGGACTGAAAACCCAAAAGGGCGGTCCATGCAAAAGTTAGAGACAAAAAAAAATGAAAAAATGAAAAATGATTATCCTGATAGGTTGAAACCCACAAGGGCGACCTATGCAAAAGTTAAGGATTATGACAAAGTAACTGCACTTGGTCGGACATGAATCACTTGGGGCATTTCAGCCGTCAAAAGACCTCCAACTTATGGCAAGGTAACTACATTAAATCGGATATGATTCATCTGGGGCATCTTAGCTGTTATAGGGTTTCCGATCTGAAGCGTCTACAAATCAAAGACTCAGAACTGTGGAGTTCAAAGTTGTCATGGAGAATAGCGGTTATTGTGTTCAATGTACCTTTCCCATATAATTACCATTTTCCAAACTTTTAAAATCCATGGAGTCATACCTTTGGCGGGTCATCACTCCATTTACATTAACTTGAGCCTGTGCCCATTTATTTGAAACTCTCATTTTATTATGGTTGCATTATTTTCTTCTATTTTTGATGTTAATACTTAAAGCAAAAAAAAATCTTTTAAAACGTTTTCATGTCTTTTGAAATGCATAAACAACAGGTACATCTTCTTTGAACTCATGAGTAGAAGAAATATACATCAACATACGTCTCAAGGACAGTTAAACCCTGCAGGATGAGTATGACCAAAGGCCGTGAGATGACCTCTGTCAAAAAAAAAAAAGAGTTCGCTAAGTCGAAAACCCGAAAAGGCGGCTTAAGCAAAAAAGGAGCTTCCCGGTGGATTGAAAACCCAAAAAGGGCGGTCCAGGCAAAAATTAGGGGCATACAAAAAATAAATTTCCGATGGATTGAAAACCCGAAAGGGCGGTCCAGGCAAAAGTTAGGGATTTGTAAAAAAAAATGATAAAAAATAAATAAATAAAAAAGACAGAGGCATCACATTTCCAATGGGCCAAACAGAAGAATACACCTTATGCACTGGTTTACAAATGACGACTACTGCATGTGGTTTGATTTATGGCGACTTCTGCCAGTTTGATTGATTGATGGGTTTTATCCCGAGAAATGACGACTTCTGCCAGTTTGATTGATTGATGGGTTTTATCCCGAGAATTGGCGACTTCTGCCTATGGTTTGATTAATGGCGACTCTTGCATATGGTTTGTGTGATGACGATTTCTGCCAGGCTTTTGATGAATGGGCTTTATCCCTTCAGTGTTTTGATTATTGAGCTTCCTCTCCTCAGTGGTTTGATATCGGACTTTACCCCGACAGTGATTCGATTCATCTCTAATAATATCATCCCACAATGAAGATTGCCGAGTGTTTGTACTGCGATGTCAGTTCGGCTCCCATCTTACTTGTCCAGTCTTGTCAGCTTCACTTGTTATATAGAGTCGTCTAAATCATACATTCATATATTCATGTACTCCTACATTAATTCATACACATATTCATGCATATAAACATTCTTGCACATATAACTACATACAAAAATCATTTATACACAATTGCATCAACTACTCTGAGTCTTGGTTCAACAAAACTCCCAAGAAATGTCATCCCTATTTGTGTCTGATCCAGAGAAGTCACCAATCAAACCATTTTTTCAAGTTTCAGTTTCTACAAACGACCAGTATACAAATACATTTCAATTTCTCTAGTACCTGTCCATTTTTATTTGGTTTGTCTTCATACAGCTATCTTACAGATAGTAGACAACTTACCTTTCTTTCGTCTTCATACAACAATTTTACAGATAGTAGACAACGTACCTTTCATTTGTCTTTATACATCTATCTTACAGATAGTAGACGACGTGTCTTTTATTTGTCTTCACACAACTATCTTACGGGTAGTAGACAATGTCCTTCTTCAATCTTACCTTCATACGGCTATCATTGTACGATAGTAGGTAACCATTTGTCTTCATACAGCTATCCTACAGATAGTAGACAATGTCATCTCTTTCAATTTACCTTTTACTTGTGTCTTGCTCTCCAACAATGACAGCAAACACCAACATTGCATTTACCTTTACCATTTTTAAGCTTCTGTTCCCCAGTGAACTTTTGTCCCCAGTCAGGTCATCACCATCTGGCATTCACAACACCACATTCGCCAGTTACTATTTTAAAAGTAATTGACATGATTTATTTTCAGCACAATCGTCGGTTACTACTTCAAAAGTAATCGACCAAAACTTTATTTTCAACAAACTGTCGGTTACTACTTCAAAAGTAATCGACCAAAAACTTTTATTTTCAGCAAACTGTCGGTTACTACTTCAAAAGTAATCGACCAAAAACTTTTATTTTCAGCAAATCGTCGGTTACTACTTCAAAAGTAATCGACAAAACTTTATTTTCTGCAAACCTTCGGTTACTACTTCAAAAGTAATCGACAAAAACTTTTATTTTCAGCAAATCATCGGTTACTACTTCAAAAGTAATAGACAAAACTTTATTTTCTGCAAACCTTCGGTTACTATTTCAAAAGTAATCGACAAAAACTTTACTTTCAGCAAATTTCTGGTTACTATTTCAAAAGTAATTGACAAAAACTTTATTTTCTGCAAACCTTCGGTTACTACTTCAAAAGTAATCGACCAAAACTTTATTTTCAGCAAGTCGTCGGTTACTACTTCAAAAGTAATCGACAAAAACTTTATTTTCCGCAATTTATCGGTTACTACTTCAAAAGTAATCGACAAAAACTTTTATTTTCAGCAAATCATCGGTTACTACTTCAAAAGTAATCGACAAAAACTTTATTTTCCGCAATTTATCGGTTACTACTTCAAAAGTCATCAACAAAAACTTTTATTTTCTGCCAACCTTCGGTTACTACTTCAAAAGTAATCGACAAAACTTTATTTTCAGCAATTTTCGGTTACGACTTCAAAGGTAATCGGCAGGATTTATTTTCTACACATTCGTCTTTACCAATTTAAAGGTAATAGACAATCTTTTCTCCCCAGTGATACATATCAGTTTGTTCCCCAATCAATGTATCTTTGTTGTCTTTGCATTTGCAATAGCATTGCACGCATTCGTACCACAGTATATTCATAACATTGCATTCATAACATCACATTCATAGCATTTTACAGTCAATACTGGTCAAAAATAGTGTACTCTAATATTTAAGTCTCTTCGACTCGTCAATTTAAAACTTTCGTTTTTAAATCACCATGACGAAGAAACTTAAATAGGGGCATCTGTCATACCCCATTTTTTGACCTAACCAAAGTTTTCTTTCTCCTCATTTTCTAAATTTTTTTGAAAAAAAGTCAACATTGACCTAGGTCAACTGTTGACCGAAGTCAACCTTTGACCAAGGTCAATAGTTGACCAAAAGTCAATTTTACAAAATAAACTTTTTTTTCCCACACCAAATGCATTCCCATTAATGTTTTTCCCTTAGTTACTTGTTTTACAAGTTAACTTCAAATATTCTTTTTTATGCATTTTTATTTTATTTTATTTTTTACAGTTTTATTTTGTTACTTCATTTTTAAGAAAACTCAATTTCATTACACTAAACATTCCAATTTCAATTCTTTTCTTTTCTATTACATTTCTAATCACAAAAATCACAACTTTACACCAATCATTATTTATTTTATTTTATTATTTTTTTTTCAAAATTCAAAAAAAAAACACTATCTTTCACAAATTCACACAAAATACACATTTCACTCCCATTTCATTTCTTTCCCCACAAATTGTGCATCTAGATTCTTCTTCACATATAACACCTCATCACTATCCTACACATCATCATTCACCACCAAAAATCCTACAAAAAGTCACAAAAAAACTCATTTTTCACAAAAATTCCAAACTACCCTTTCTTACTCCCCACTTAACCTAATTCTTCACACTTGGTGACCAAGTTACTCCCACTATAAGTACCAAACAACAACTCAAGAGAGGGGGCCGAAATTTTGAGAGAACAAAATCACCATTTTCATGAAAAATTCTAAAATCTTCATTTCTCCATGAAACTTCACCATTCTTCAAGGATAGTGAGAATGAGTTAGACCATTTCAAGACATAAACAAGGTAGGTTTTGATGAATTCATACCCCTTGAAGTGTTGTGAACCTTTTCCATTATTTAATTTTGTTTAATTCATTGTTTTTTGTGTTTTCATTTTTTTCAATTCGAAGTTGTTGTTTACTTTTCTCTCTGCACAAACCTCCTCTGTGAAATCTAAGGATAGTTTCATGATCAGCGCGAAAAATCAAGCAAAATGGTATATTCGTTTGTGAGATTTGGTGGCTATTTGAGTTTTCAAGTTTTTTGAATGATGATGTTGTTGTAGGTGTTTCACGTGGCTAGAGGAAGAAGAAAGACCGGACTCTCTTTCTCTTCCATTGACCACGGGTCCCACAACCTTTTGTCTTATATGATGTTGCTTTTGCACCCCCATTTTCAGATCTACACCCGTTTTTCCTTTTAAAATTCTTTCTCTTAGTTTTTATTGCACCTTTTTTATTTGTTTTTTTTACTTAGTTTTTGTTTTGCATTAGTCAATTTTTTTTTTCTTGCATTTTTTTTCTTTTATAATTAGTTTACTTTATTAGCTTTTTATTTATTATGTAGTTTTATTTTATGCTCATTTTATTACTCTTCATTATCTCATGCATATTTTAATTCTTGTCATTTATTTTAATTGTCATTATTTTTAGTGTGTATTTAGGACTTGATGTAATTTAATTTTCCGCATTTTATTTTTCTTGTCATTTACATTTTGCTTGAGACATTAGCATATATCTAAGTCCTATGTAAATATCCAATAATGAGAATATGCACTGACACCACACTTTATTTTACTTTGGGATCCAATATGCCCGCCTTTTATTTTTTACGCTTCCGTTACGTTTTAAGCCTAGTTTCTTTTACCGTTAGCTAAAAATCTTTTTCCCAAAAAAATCAAATAATCAAAAACACAAAAAATATTTTCTTAAGAAACCTTGGATTTTAACCCAAGTGATCTTTTTCCGTTATTTTCTTAATCAAACTTCAATTAATTTTAATCTTTAGACTTTCTTTTCTTTAATTAAAATCAAACAACCTCACATTTTTATTCTTCTATGTCTTTCGGCCTCTTGTCCTCTCAAAAATATTTTTCAAAACTTTAAAATCAACCCAACTCACCAAATAAATTTTTGAGGTGAGCTACATGATTTTGATCCCACTTTTAGGTATGTGGGCAAAAGACTTATGTCTTTCCAAATCAATAAAAACAACAAAAAACATACTTCTTCTCCTTTCATTCTTTCACTTAGACTTTAGGCAATGTTTTACAAATAAATAAGCAAGTAATTAGCACAAGATAATTTAGGTAAGAGGCTCATTCGGAGTACCGAAGTCGTTTAGGGTGCTTAACACATTCCCTAATCGAAACCAACCCCCGGACCTTGATCTCATAAGGGTTTTTACTCATTTTTTCCCTTCCCACGAATAAAAATTGAGAGTTCAAAGATTGAAGATTCAAAACCAATTAATGGATTGATACCCGAAAATCATGAACACAATCATGAATTCTCCAAATTCAAGAATTGTATCTGGAAAAATCTTAGAAGCATGTTAACAAGCATTTTGATTAAATTTTCAGCAAAAGCCATAAATAATTCAGCGCATAATAGCAAACACTATTACTAAACTATAATAGATTAGTTGATGAGTTCACTTACTACATTTAAATTAATTCCTACTCAAGTCCCACTATTCATGATTATTTGGGGAATACATATTCAACTTCAATTCAAGAGGGTTATACTTATACCACACTAAAACTCATATTTCAACCATAAGGTAGCAAGCTACATGAAGTTTTGCATATATGTAGTATGCATCACAGAACCATAAGGTCTAGTTCCTTCCACTTTCATAAAGTTCTGACTATATTTACTACACTTTGGTTTTAAGGAACATCATTTGAGCTCCTTGCACTGGCAGGGTTTATTCACAAAAAAAACAGAGAGATAGACTATAATATGAAAAACAAAAATTAGAACCAAAAGAGAAACTTCTTTTATCAAGGGGGATTAGCTTTTGCTTATTTTTACATGCTTCTTTTAAATCATCCGTGGTAAAAGAAGCATGTAAAAATAAGCAAAAGCTAGATAATATGAAAAACAAAAATTAGAACCAAAAGAAGCATGTAACAAATAATAGCTATATTTCAATTAATGGACACCTTTGCTTCTACATCTACAGTTAACGAGATCTCCCTGAAACCTAGAAATAAAGTTCTTAAAGTTGAAAATGACCTTTATCTGTCTAATATATCTAAAGATCAGATCCCTTTTATAATAAAAGATACACAGGATCTATAAAGGTTTTGGAAAACATACTTAAAAGAAGATGCAATTCAAGGGCTGCTTTTGTAAACACAGTTAACAAAAACAATAAAAAAAGTTTATTTTCCACTAGCAGAGACAAGTACATAAAATGAAATGATGCTATCAAATAGTTTCAGTTTTACAATAGACCTCGCGTGATCATTTCACGAAGAAGATTCTCTGCCATATCGTTTTCATATTTTTCGAACAGAGAAAGGATAATTATTTCATAAGTTTTAGCATTTGGAATGCATTCATTTTCTTCCATTTTTGACAGCAAGGCCAACGCTTCATCAAACAGGCCCTTGTCACAAAACCCTTGAATCATAGCGTTATATGTATAGACATTTAGATTATGGCCTTTGACCGAAAGATATTCAAAAACTTTACGTGCATCCTCCAGTTTTCCACTTTGGCACAGTCCTTTGATAAGAATAGTGTACGTGTACATATCTGGTTGAATACCCTTGCCTTTCAATTTTGTTAATAATGCTACTGCCTTGTCAACCCGATGGTTTTTGCATAAAGCATCCAATATAGAATTGTAAGTAACTATATCAGGAGGTACACCTCTTTTATGCATCTCATCGACTAGCTTCAAAGCATAAGAGATTTTCCCCGATTTACACAAACCATCAATAAGGGAACTGTAAGTTACCACATTAGGAATAATTTGTTTGTGATGCATTTCTTTGAAGAGTTCCATGCCTTCATTTGTCCTTTTAATCTTACAAAACCCATTAATCAAGATACTGTAACTTTGAACATTAGGATTCACTCCCCTCTGAACCATAATGTTGAATATACTCTTGGCCTTGTTCACGTCATTTACGAGACAATATGCATCAATTAAAGAGCTATAAGTAACAACGTTAGGTTTAATGCCTTGTTTCATCATCATAGCTAACACATTTTTAGCTTCTTCCACCCTTCCTTCCTTACAAAATCCATCAACCAATATACTAAAGGTATACACATCCGGGTTGATGTTTTCCAATATCATTTTATTAAACAACTCAATTGCTGCTTTCAACATACCCACATTGCAAAAGCCACTAATTAAACTATTATAAGTAAACACATTCGGAGAAATTCTCTTAGAAACCATTTCCGAATATAAATCAAAAGCGTCATTAATAAGTTTACCTTTGCACATAGCATCAATAATGGTACTATACATTACCACTTCAGGCTGAACCAATTTTCCATGCGCTACCAGCTTGTTAAGAAGGTGCAATGCTTGATGGATCTGACCTTTGAGACAGAGACCCTTGATGAGTGTACTGAATGTTCTGGTATTGGGAGGATAACCCAATTTGAGAATCTTTGCCAAAACAGAAAAAGCAAAAGGGATAAGATCCAATTGACAGAAACAATTGATGAGGATGTTGAAAGTGACCAAGTCAAGCTTAATTCCCTTAAATTCCATTTGATGAGAAAGGGAAAGAACAGTGTGGTAATGTTTGGATTTGACAAGTGAACCTAAAATCTTATTGAATTTGATTGTGGGTGGAGTGGGATTCTGAGATAGCAAGCGATAGAACAATAAAACAGCATCATCAACATCATCATTGTTATTATGGAATGTGGTTGAAGTCGAAGAATAAGGAATGAAATTGATATGGATGTTTTTGAGAAATTGAAAAGAATGAAACTTTTTTGGAACAGGAACAACAGAGTACCTCGGCAACATCGAAGAAACAGGAACAGAAACAGAATACATCGGCAACATCGAAGAAGAAGAAGAATGAAACTTTTGAACAACTCTTTCATGCTCACATCACGGGTTCACTCTCTTTCTTCATTTTTCTCTTTCTAATGTTGTTGACTAATAGGAAGAGAGAAAAATAAGGTTTTTTCATAAGAGTTGTTACCAAATAGTTGTACAAATATCATTACTTATATTAGTTTTGAATCTCACTTCTCCACATTTAAAATGTGAGTTTTAGCCACAAAACTATTTAAATAATAATAATAACAATATACATAAAAAAAGTATTTACAAATCATCACCTAAAAAAGATTATTATGTTAACACTATCGCTTATGCCAAACACAATTTCTTATCAATTTTGGGTTCGAACCCCCAAACCTTGCATATATTTATGCATTAGTTTAATGCAATTTTATCAAACTTTTTCTAAGCATCAAAAGCTTCTTTTTTTTTTCATAGTCAAGGATATGTGTTTTTCTTTTTTTAACTAAAACAAATTTTTATTTATAAATTACAACTATGTAATTTCTATATTCTTTTTGAAATTGAAGTACATACTTTTATTTGTAGATTTTATATCATAATATGAAAAATGTAATTTAAATAAATTAAGTTTACGATTTAAAAAAAAATATATAAATACAATTACAAATAAGCTAAAAATGTTAAACTCAAGTTTTTTTTAATTTTATTTTTTATGAAACTACATGAAAAGTTAAACTCAAGCTCACTACAAACAAAGTTAACTTAGAATTCATACTAAAGTTGTTGAAAGTTGAAAAACTTGCTTGTTACATCACACATCCACCACTACCAGCAAAATCAGTAGCAAATGTTCATCAAATATGACAGTAGCACATAATGCTAGTTGCTACATTACAAAGACTCATTAGTGCTTCACACACTCTACTACACGGTTACATATTGTTGCCTCTTTGTACCATATTTTTTCGCAAATCATGCATCCTTTTTCCCAATGTTGTTTGGTTTTGATCCATCCTGTTCAATTGAAGAATTTGTTTGGCTGTCATCAGATTTCTAGAAGGTGGTTACCAAACAGAAACCACCCTCTATCTCCTATTTACCGTTACTGTATTGTCGTTGTCATTTTGTCATGAAGGTGTAATTCATAGGACCAACAAGTGATCAATACAGTAAGCATAGATTGTCTATCAACCACATCTGTATTAGGCTCCTCTTCAATATCTCCCCCGGCAACAAGACTCCCACGGCCGTTCGAAGAGATTCAAAATTAATGATCCCCTTTTTCGAAAAAAAAAATCGACTTTCTTTCTCAACAACTGCTAGGTAATTATATGATCAACACGCATGATCCCTTTACTATCAACCAAGAAACTCAAATCAACTTCCTTTCTCATTTTGACAGAAATTCAAGCTTAATATCAATCATAAAACTAATATCATCCATGCAATTTACATAACTGTTATAAGTGGAATATCTATCTTACAATCACAATAATATGATTTCAGAAATAGTGGCTAGTAAAAGCATGTATATTTTCAGCTGGTATTTCTAACTAGAAGAAGCAAAAAGAGTAAGATACTAACTACAACATAAATAATCAGTTGTCATTTTATTTTGAAACTTCTAATTCATAAAAGTAAATGGTACCAATGGAATCCTGGAAGTGTGCATCTCAAGACAAGTAAAATAGGCTAACAACAAGCAATAAGCTATTAAATTTTAAGTGCAATTAATGCAAGATACATAGTGCAGAAACTAGGAATATTCAGACAAATTTAATGTTTCAGATTTCTACTGAACCTACTCTTCTGCTGCTCTTGGATCATCAAAGATTAGTAACATTGTTTTTTTATAGCCTAAACATATTTCAGTAGAAAGCAATTGGTGTAAGAAAAATATATAGAAAATCATTGGAGATATAACTGAGCCACAGAGGTGACACGGGTTCCTACAAAGGCCCCCAAATTGTTAAAAGTATCCAAATAATAGGACTTTAGTTTTAGGCGGTGAAGGAAAGAAACAGTTAACAACAGAAACTGAAAAATGGGAAAATATCTCGAATAGGTTCCACTTGATCAACACACCCTCTGGAAATGTGAAGAACCATACTGGTTTCTTGATTCCTTCACTGTTCTATGCAAAATTCTTAATCAATAATACCAGGAGTCAAGCGAAACAAAATGGATAGGCTACAGTGAAGTGAAATGACCAAATAAATATCTTGAGATAAGGCGCCCTAGAAGGCTAGAATTAAAGTAACGAACCCCTCGCATTTCATGCAACAATCGAGATGGGTTCTCGATATGCACGAGCTCCCTTTAAGTGACAATCTTCCCCCTTACCTTGACTGAACTCATGCTAGCGTTAATGTGTCCCTTGAGACAAATTCTGGTTCGGGAACTTCCCACTTAATTAATTATCCTAATTCTCATTAGACTGTGCTCTTAGTCTTAATTACTTAAAACTAATTTATATTGAGGTAAGGAGAAATTAAATACTATATTGAAATCTAAGATCTTAATTAAGAACACACAATAATTTATTGAGATGTTGAGCAGAAGTACTACTAAACGCACCAGTACAGAGTTTGACGCAATTTGACAGATAATCAAAACCAAGTACCCTGCACAAGCTCAAATAGAAAGTGAACCTTGTTCTACACTTCCAATGCCAGACAAAGAAATTATGTTATTACCTCAACCATAACAAGCATCGGATTTGAGCAACCATTTGTAGATGGATAGACAAGTTACAAGTACTTTTGGTTCGTACGTATACATGACCATGACACTTGCTTCCTTGATGTAGGATAAAATATAATTACTTGTAAAGTCAAATTTTTGGGATGCAATCAATATCCAGAGCCATGAGTTTTTATGATAAAGTTCATAATACACATACACACATAATCGTTTCAAATATTACACACATAAGCCAAGCCATAACTGGTGTTACTTCTTTAATAAGGATAATGCAGAGAATACAATAAATTATATTTCTATATTTGAAAACAGGAAAAGATCAAAAGAAAACCCAGTATACAAAATGTACTGCATTCAAGGGATCAACAATGCTGATGAAAAAGAGGAACTCTATCCAACAGAGTCAATTTTACAATCTAGTTTACTGAAATTATAGTATTACTCAAGCAGATAGCAGAGATTTTGGTGGAAACGAACTCAAAGCTACATTGTGATTATGAAAATTATTGTAATTATAGTAATGGAAACCAACTTCGGCTACAATTCACGGAGTTCAGATGCAGATTTTAAACTATTATTGTGCAACACAAGGAGATGTGAGTTCCATTCTTTATAATGCAGATGGTATTGACCAAAATTTCAGATCTGTTGAGAATAAGATATTGGCATCTATAATCGGTAAAATCCCAACCCAGCAATATTTCCAAGACAACACTAACTAATATATGCTACCACTTCCCCTCAAGTTGAAACTCACTAATATACCGGGTTTTTAAGTATAAACACACTTGACAAACAAAAACAACAATCACAAAAGTTTGTTTCTTATTTGGCAGGGGTAACTACAAAAAGTGAAATGTGTAACAATAACAATGTGTAACAAAGAGAACCATCTTACCTAATTCCAATCATTCATCTAGACGGTAGCCTTTAATCAAAAGATTAAAGATCTGGAAAAACCTCTTGTGCTTCCTCTAGTCTTCCATCTTTACACAATCCATTGCTAAGAATAGTGTACGTGTACGCATCTGGTTGAATACCCTTCTCTTTAATATTTCTTAATAATGCAATCGTCTTGTCAACATGATGGTTTTTGCATAAAGCATACAATATAGAATTGTAAGTAATTATATTAGGTGGTTGGCCTCTATCATGCATCTCATCAACAAGCTCCAAAGCATGTGAGGTTCTCCCCGATTTGCAAAAACCATCAATAAGTAAACTATAAGCTATTGTATCAGGAATTACTTCTTTACAATGCATTTCTCGGAAAAAATTCATTGCTTCATCCATCATTTTAACCTTACAAAATCCATTAATCATGATACTGTAGCTCCGAACATCTGCACTCACTCCCCTCTGAACCATAGTGTTGAATATATTCTTAGCCTTGTCCACTTCTTTAACCAGACAATATCCATCCATTAAAGTGTTATAAGTAATAACATCAGGTTTTACACCTTCTTTCATCATCACGGCAACCACCGCTTTACCTTCTCTCACATTTCCCTCCTTGCAAAAAGCACTAACCAACGTATTAAAAGTATACTCATCCGCATCGACGTTTTCCAATTTCATATCATTAAACAAACCAATAGCATTTTTCAACCGACCCACAACACAAAAACCATAAATCATCACATTATAAGTAAAAACATCCGGAGAAACTCTCTTAGCAACCATTTCAGTATACAAATCAAACGCATCGTCAACAAGTTTATCTTTACACAAACCATTAATAATCGCGGTATACATTATCACATCATACTGAACTATTTTCTCATTAACTTCTCTCAACAACCGTAACGCTGCTCTTGTTTCTCCCACCTTACATAACCCATTAATCAACGTCTCATAACTAACTTGATCCAACTGAAACTTCAATGCTACCAGTTTTTCCACAAAGTTCAACGCTTTTTTAACTTCGCCTTTAAGACAAAGACCATTGATGAGTGTATTTATCGTTACGATATCGGGGCGATAACCCCTTTTGAGAATATTGGCAAATAAGGAAAAAGCAAAATGGGTATGACCCAGTTGAGAAAAACAATAGATGAGTACATTGTAAGTGAATAAATCAGGTTGAATTCCTTTAAAGTGAAGTTTTTTATGAAAAGAAAGAGCAATGGAGTGACGGTTGGAAAGCGCAAGGGAAGATAAGATTCTACCGAATTGGCTTATGGGTGGGGTTGGAATGTGATTGATTAAGCGATTGAATCGGGAAATAAGGTTTTCGTGAAGAGGATTATTGTGGAATTGAGTGTATATGGTTGAAGGTGAAGAAGAGAAGGGTAAAGAATGAAGAAAATTAGGGTTTGTTTTGTTGAAAAGAGGATCAACGTACCTTAACCGTGAAGAAGAAAACATAGTTGCAGAATCTTGAGATGTTTAGGACTCTACCACTCATAGTTTTAATACTCGGCTCGGTCATCGACTCGATAGGGGTACTGGGTCACTAGGTCGATGGTCGAACTACTGAGTCATTGGTTGAACCGCAGGAATGAACCGGAATTACTCGGATGACTCGGTTAGATAACTCGGTCTGGAGATTAAATTTATATAGTTATTTAACCGGATTAACTTGGATTGAATCGGTGACTCGGCCACTTTTAAAACTAAAATAATGTCACCTAAAATTAAAGAAAAACTATCCAACAATAATAATTTCATAGGCTAATTGCTCAAATTCAAAACATAGTCGTAACTCAAAATACAACTTAGTAGTAAAAATCTAAATTAATCCCAAAAAAGTATAATTCCAACATAAATTCAAATAAGAGATTTTCCTAGTTATAAAAATCCAAAAAGATCCCAAGAAAGTATAATTCAAGTATTATCATCAATAACATTTAATTCCAAGGAGTCAAGATTGATTGAATTTCAAGCTCATCAAGGAATTCATCAATAACATTTAATTCCAGTATTTTGTTTTTTTTTAATTGTCAAATCAAAAACGACGTCGTTTTAGTTGAGTAAAAAAAAAAGAACCGGTCTGATCTGCAACTCGGCCGAGTCACCAGTTTTGACCGAGTTAACTGCATAACCGATCCAAATGTTGGCTCGAACCAGCTTACCCACCAGTTCACGGTCCGACCAGCCGGTCCGAGCCGAGTTTCAAAACTATGCTACCACTCTTTGACATGCAAGGGTCCACCAGTTGAATAATTTTGTTTTATTTTTTCCATTTTTAATGGTAATAGAAGTTTATATTATCCTCATTTGACGTAGGGACTGTGGTTCGAATCCTGACACTCTACTTTTTCACGATTAAATTGTGCGAGCTCTAGACATTAGAAGTTTATATTTTGTTGTTATTAGTATAAATGAGGAAAATGAAGCTAAGATATTTTATATACTCCCTTTGTCCCTCTATGTAAGCCCTTTTTACTTTCTTTTTTTACATTTTTTAAGAAAAATTGATAGTGTAATTAATGTGTCTATTTTGTGTGTTAATATTACTAAATTATCTTTTGTTTGTATGTGTATTAGATTTGACTTTTTATATTTCAAGAAAAGTTAGTAGTATTAATTAGAAAAAAATAATAAATGCATCTAGTAATTTGAAAAGAGATTCACATTTAGAGATAAAAATAAAGTCAAATAAATGTTTAGATATAGGGATGGAAGGAGTAATAAATAAATAATTATACATGAAAATGTTTTTTACATTACAATGCGTCCGTGTCATGGTCAATGACTTATTGAATTTGATTTGTAGGTATATTAGGATTGAATAACCAATTCATGAATTTTTCATTAATTATGATATTGAAAATCACATGGAATCTGCACTCAAAATGGTTTTACCTATTCGTTTAGAAGTCGAGAGGATCCACACTCTAGCTCTCAAACAAGAAACTCAAACTTTTTTGGTTAAATAATGTTTATCCCTTGTCGTTTGGACGAGTTTTGATTTATCCTACATGGTTTGAGATTCCCCTTGTCATTTTAAGATTATTTGGTTTTCATTACTAATGTCATCTGATTAAGTGAGCTAGCTTATGTAACAAGTTTCATTTCGTTGCTTACAATTCAGCTTACTGTTTCATGTTTTGTTGACTTCATTCGATATGCATGTCAAGTATGATTAAGTGGTATACAACAATAATTGTGAACCAAGGAAGTTATTGTTTGTATAAGATTCTATATTTTCATGTGCCACACCGAATAGAGATGTTCAGGAATTTCTTAGAATTAGCTATGATGGCTTGGAGGAAATCGAGAAGAAATTTTTTCTTGACATAGCTTGCTTCTTCAAAGGTTGCAGTTTGCAACATGTTACAAATATGATGCATGCTCGTGGTTTTTACCCAGAATATGGAATAAGGGTGTTGACAGATAAATCTCTTGTAAACATTTGGAGATATAACGGTGAAACTATAGTGACAATGCATGGTTTGATTGAATGCATGGGAAAAGAAATTGCAAGACAGCAATCAACTTAGCCTGAAAAAAGAAATAGGCTGTGGTTTTATGAGGACATTATTCGTGTTGTCGAGAAAAATAAGGTATCCTTTCATTTCTTTCTTTGCTTGCATTATCAGTTGAGTTTGAACTATTTTTTGACTCGGAAGTTTTTTCAATCAACTTATTTGAGCTTATATAATGCCAATGACATAAACATTTATGAGACTAATTGGGAGTGCTTGCGAATGAAATCATGATTGTTTTACACATGCATCCAATAATGTGTTGCCGCGTCAATTAATGAATATGAAAACAGATGACTTGTCATATTCATTAATTGATGTGGCAACACATCATTGAATGCATGTGTAAAACAATTGTGCACCGACAAAGCATACCAATTAAATTGTTTTATTGGCAGAAGTCAAAGGTTATGAGTCAATTGATCTTCAGAGGTTGCGAGCGTCTAAGACAAATACTGGATATGTATGGTTTCCCAAATTTGAAAGAATTGTGTGCTAATGACTGCACAAATTTTATTGATTCATGATTCTGTTGGATTTCTTGAGAAACTGCTAAGGTTTAGTGCTAAAGGATGCACCAAGGTAAGGAAATTTCCACGTGGCATAAAGTTGGCGTCTCTAGAATTTCTTTCTCTTCGAGATTGTAGCAATCTTGTTATTTTTCCAGAAATATTAGGCCTAATGGAGAATCTAAAATTTGTTGATTTGGAAGGAACCGCCATTGAAAATCTGCCACTTTCAATGCAAAATCTCCAAGGCCTTCAAAGGTTACATCTTAACAGATGCAAAAGGCTTGAACATAAAGCACTAACCAATATGCTTCAAATGTTGCCAAATTCTTTTCCATTTTTGAAAACATTGAGATTAAGAAACTCAAACTTGACAATTCTTCCTGCTTGCATTGAACAATGTCACTTCTTGGAATTAATAGACTTGTGTAATTGCAAGCAGCTTCAAGAAATTAGAGGGCTTCCACCACGCACTAATGACTTATTATTGGCATATAACTGTGCATCACTGAAAGTTTCTTGTTCAGCTACAGACATTTTGCAGAGTCAGGTAAGCGTTTTTTGTGTACTTTTATCATTTTAACATATAGTTGTTTTCCAAACTTACCATGCTTTCGTTGAAATGTTTAACAGGCAATCGAATCTCCTTCGGATACAAGAAAGTTATTTGTTTTTCCAGGACAAATGATCCCAGAATGGTTTGACCACATTAGCAAGGGAAACACTCTATGTTTCTGGTTTCAAAAAGAATTACCCTCCATTACTGTGTATGTTGTTTTAGGAGTTTTGGATAATATTGATCGTCCTTTCCAGCGGCGAAGCTAGCGAAAATTCCACACGGGGCCAAATATAAACAAAAATAAAATATTTTTAAAACCAACATAAGAAATTTAAGGATAAAATATATTTTCAAGACTTATCTCTACTTTTTCCCAATAATAGCAAAAGCAATGTCACTTCTGACATATTTTCTGTAGATTTGTATACATGAACTCATTGAGAAGTACAAATGTTGTAAATTAAACAACCTTGAGGAATTAGATAGCCTAGTCTCACCGAAACCAAATGTCGTATACATGAACTCATTGATACCGAATGCCCTCCCCTTTCTTTTTCAGCCTATATCTATTATACTACATTGGAGTATGGAAAGATTACTTAAATGTTAACAACACTGCAAAAAACATCTCAGGGTAACATTTAAGAAATCCTTCCATACTCTAATGAGTTCATGTATACAACGTTTGGTTTTTAGCTAACATTTAAGTAATCCTTCCATACTCCAATGTAGGTGTAATCCTGTCTGTGGCTATAATTATAGTTGCGAACCATTTGATAAAAGCTTCAAAAGATTTTACATTTAACGGTAGGGTAAGGGTCCTAGATGATACTGTCATCATATGATAAAAACTTCAGTTAGACAGTTATTCATTAATTTTAGAAAATTCGTAACATAATACCATATGTTCATACTTTTTCATTATTTAATCTGTATTTTTTTTCACATGATGCAGATGGTCGTGCCTCTTTTGATAGAGCATGTTAGCATGTACCTTTCACGGTGTAGAAACTTCCCAGATTTAGCACATTGCCAAAGAAAATTCAGGCAATGTTGGATCTGTCTCCATGATCCTGTTATAAAATATTTAGTCCTCTTCTTTTTCATTTACTACAAGAATGGTTATCAAATTGCTGCTAGGAAACAAGATAAGTCATGAACTCCGGAAATTTTACCTTTTGTGAGTGTATAGAACACAGTTTATTCGCGCCTTGCTTGAAGTATCCTTAGGATTTTTTTCAGAGAGATGCTGCATGGTCCCCCAAAGTGGTGGATTTCTGCATCATGACTGCAATTTAGATGGGCCATAATACAGCACAAGACTGGCATTATAGTATAGTATAAGAAACCATTGTCATGATAATTCTTAATGAATCATGATCGATAAATGTCTTTAAAAAATGTTACAGTCTCTTACAGAAGTGGGGTAAAGATCCTCTCTATTTCACAGAAAAATTGAAATTGAGAGCTCTATTACTATAGTTTTTGGTGTTGAAATATGTCTTTATACACCTACAACTATAGTTACGTACATACAACATCCTCATTATGATCCTCAAAAGTCAATTGGAGATTCAAGAATAATTACCAGTTTCACTCAAATTATAGTGAGAGCAAAATCAATTTGCTTCCAGGGGTGAAACTATGGACCAAATTTTCAAAAGTACAAAACACTAGAAGAAACTCATGATCACAAGGATGCCAAATACAAGATGCTTCACAGGATTAATCAATTGTCTCTACAGTCATAAAATGTCTCGACTGAGGCTGCATATCCGTCTTTGAGGCAAAGTGCAGTTCATATGTATCATAAAACTAAATAGGTAGAGGAAAAGCATAAACTAAATGGTCCGAACTCAAGAAGCATAACCACATTACTACTATTGTTCATCATTGCAAACTGATATATGCATCTAAACTAATCTAGAAGCATAGCCACATTCTTTAAGAAAGGCAAAACTAGTTGCTCACAACAACATTCAATAATTTTTTCTACAAGAAAGTCGATTGAGAACTAAAAAAGGGTGGCAATTTTGTTAGTCAATGCAGTGAAAGGGCTCAGTCGAGGTAGAGCCATAAAGATAAAACCATTGTGATCCCAACCCAAGCCTGTACCTTCACTGTTCCAGATGTATAATCACATTCTTTAAGACGAGAAGCATTAGTTTCTATCCACATTCAATAATTTTTTAAACGCGAGAAACAATGGATGACTGAAAAAGGGTGGCAATTTTGTTAGTCAACGACGCAATGCCAGGGCAAAGTCGATGCAGAGCAAGGTTTGGAGGTTCTGAACTTTGGAGGCTTAGGTTTGAATGGAAAAGGAAAAGTAACCTATGACTTAACAGTACGTGTATCAAAACATAGATTTCATTTAAGCAAGAATTCAATTAGCTTTAAACAACATACAATATTTCCAAGAATCAAATTTAACATCGACATCAACAATTATGCCGGAAATAGAATCATGCTTCCTACAAGCATGCAATTTCTAAATTCTAAACTCTATTTCTAGTGACCAAACAATTTCAAGGCCAGACCTTAGTTACTCATTTTTAGCTTACTTCAATTAAGTGCCAAGCTTGTCTCTATTGTTTACAACTCAGGTTTTGGCATTTCAGCCTTAAGTTTAGCATTCCAAAATAGTTAAGCTTCCTAAGATTATAATTATGTAGAAGTACAAGTATAACTAAGATAAAATAAATGATGTTACTTGTTTTGTGCCAATTCAATTTAGAAGCCATAAGATAGGCTCATCAAGCCAAATCTTGACCACCCTGTTTTCCTACAACCGATACTTCTTCTTAAGTTCAATCACGATTAAGAAATTCTGTCTCAACACTGAAAAATTAGAATTATGCGGCAAAAGAGATTCTATGGGGACAACAATATTTCAAGATCTTTCTAGCTTACAGTACTTCTTTCAAGGCCAATTTAAGTTGACAATGAAGCTGACATGGGACCTTAGATACTTACTATGCAGCAATGTAATTTAGCTAAACGAGCACACCAAGTCCATCTTCCCCATATGCTGGCTATAAAATCATTTGTTAAGGCAGCCTTTCCATCGAAATTAGTCTATAAAACAGTTTGGATCATTCAAAGTTTCACTCAAGATAAATAAATAAATGCAATTCAAAGCAGAAAGGTATACTAACATCCAAATCTGCAGATACGAGGGTGCACAACTTTCATAATTGATTGATGGAACTCTCAATGAGGTAAGACAATATCATATAGAGAAATCAAAATGGTGATATCAAATTCAAATATAAATACAATATAACAATGTTTATATAGCAAAACATTTTACCTAGTTTCAGTCTTACAATAGACCTCTTGTAATCATTTCGCGAAGAAGTTTCTCTGCCTTATCATTTTCATCTTTATCAAACAGAGAACGAATGATTATTTTATAAGTTATGGCGTTTGGAATGCAACTATTGTCTTTCATTTTTGACAACATAGACAATGCTTCATCAAACAAGCCGTTGTTACAAAACCCTTGAATCATAACGGTATATGTGTTGACATTTATATTATAGCCTTTGACCAAAAGATCCTCAAAAATATTGCGTGCATCCTCTAGTCTTCCATTTTTGCATAGTCCATCAACAAGTGTTGTGTATGTACAAATATCTGGCTGAATTCCTTCGTCTTTCAACTTTGTTAATAACACAATTGCCTTGTCAACCTGATGGTTTTTGCATAAAGCATCCAATATAGAATTGTAAGTAACTATATCAGGCGGTTGACCTCGATCATGCATCTCATCGACTAGCTTCAAAGCATAAGAGATTTTCCCCAATTTACACAAACCATCAATAAGGGAACTGTAAGTTACCACATCAGGAATTAGTTTTCTACAATGCATTTCTTCAAAGATATTCATGGCTTCATCAACCTTTTTAATCTTACAAAACCCATTAATCAAGATATTGTAACTTTCAATAGCAGGATTCACTCCCTCCTGAACCATAGTGTTGAATATACTCTTAGCCTTATTCACTTCTTTAACTAGGCAATATCCATGCATTAAAGTGTTATAAGTAACAACGTCAGGTTTAATGCCTTGTTTCATCATCATAGCTAACACATTTTTAGCTTCTTTCACCCTTCCTTCCTTACAAAATCCATCAATCATTATACTAAAGGTATACACATTTGGATTGATGTTTTCCAATATCATTTTATTAAACAAATCAATTGCATCTTTCATTTTACCAACAATGCAAAAGCCACTAATTAAAGCACTGTAAGCAACAACATCGGGAGAAATTCTCTTAGTAACCATTTCAGAATATAAATCAAAAGCATGATTAACATGTTTATCTTTACACATACCATCAATAATCGCAGTGTACATTACCACATTAGGCTGAACCAATTTCCCATCTACACCTCTCAGCAATTGCAGAGCTGCTCTTGTTTCACCAACTTTACACAACCCATTAATCAAGGTCCCATAACTAACTTGGTTCAAACGAAATCCAAGCGCTACCAGCTTGTCATGAAAGTGCAATGCTTGACGGATCTGACCTTTGAGACAGAGACCCTTGATGAGTGTAGTGAATGTTATGGTATTGGGATGATAACCCAATTTGAGAATCTTTGCCAAAACAGAAAAAGCAAAAGGGATAAGACCCAATTGACAGAAACAATAGATGAGGATGTTGAAAGTGACCAAGTCAAGCTTAATTCCCTTAAATTCCATTTGATGAGAAAGGGAAAAAACAGTGTGGCAATGTTTGGATTTGACAAGGGAACCTAAAATCTTATTGAATTCGATTGTGGGTGGAGTGGGATTCTGAGATAGCAAGCGATAGAACAATAAAACAGCATCAACAACAACATCATTGTTATTATGGAATGTGGTTGAAGTTGAAAAAGAAGGAATGAAATTGAAATGGGTGTTATTCAGAAACTGAAAAGAATGAAACTTTTTTGGAACAAAGAGAGAAACAAGAACAAGATTGTACCTCAGCAACATCGAAGCAGAAGAAGGAAACATTGTTGAATTTGACATGAGCTTTGAAGTTAGGTTTTCGGCAAATGAACCGGCGAATATGTAGCTGGTAACTAGGGTTGGGAATAGGCCACGCCGGCCTAGCCTACAGGGGCCTACGGCCTGGCCTGGCCTGTTTATGAAAGAGGCCAAGTTTAGGCTTTTGAAAAAGTCTATTTAAGTAAATAGGTCAGGCTTAGGCTATCAAAAAAAGCTTACGAAGCCTGATAGGCCGGCCTATTTATGCATATTATAAAAATTTAATTTTTATTTATCTTAAAATTTAATTTATATTAGAATAAAAATCAAGAAAAAAACTCAAATAATAGACTTTTTAAATAGGCTTTGAAGCCTTGTATTGAAATAGGTTTTTAAGGCCTTATAGCAATAGGCAGGCCTTACGATGAAATAGGCTTTAAGGCCAATTTGACTTATTTAAAAGTAGACAAAATTGAATTTTTAATAAATTAATATGAAGTAGGCCTGTAAATAGGCTTGCAGGCCAGGCCAGGCTTTTAAATAGGTCAGGCCAGGTCAAAAAAATAGACCTATGAAAGGCCATAGGCCAGACTCAGGCTTGAAAAAAAATTCATAGGCCAGGCTCAGGCCTATCAAAGCCTGGCCTGGCCTGGCCTATTCCCATCCCTACTGGTAACTGTGTTAACTACTCCCGTGTCTTTTTTTTTTTTTTTTCATTTTCGTCCCTTAAAAAAAAGTTTGAATCATGTCGTGTAAAAAAAATTGTTTTAAAATGGTCTCTGATCCCACTTCTAGGCTGATTTGGCATGTGTCTAGGCCACGTGGTTGTTGCTGACTATGCAACTTTGGCCACGTGGCCGTCCACCTCATTTAATCATTTAAATTTTAAAAATTTTGTTTTTGGAAATTAATTTTAATAATTTTCGATTTAAAAAATCAATTAATGTTACAATATAAAAGGTTGAAGGAGAAAGGGTGGGAAAATCGGAATTAGAGTTTCAGATTCCAAACATTTCACCTTCTTCTTCCTCTTCGTTCCAATCATCCTTCTTCCTCTTCGTTCCTCTTCTTCGATTTCAAATTCATCTTAGCCAAAAACGGTGGTCGAAGATGTCAAGCAGTAGAGGATATTCGAACAGCAGAGGTTCTCACTCATTTTCAATCTCCAAAAACAGTGGTGGGTCTCGCAACGGTGGTCGTATCCCAAACGGTGGTCGTAACCCCAACAGTGGTGGTCGTAACCTAAACCATATGTCGTGGACGTTACCTGTTTGTGGTTGTAACCTCCCTACGAGGATGCATATAGCAAGCACATTTGAGAATCAAGGACGCAGGTTCTGGTGCTGCAGAAGGTGGAACGATGAGGTTAGCTTGACCAAACATGTTTATTGTATGCTGTTTTTGTTTTTGATATAATGGCAATCTTCTAATCTGGGTAATTTATACAAGATCAACATACATGTGGGTTGTTCATTTGGGACGATGAACTTGTTCCAGGGATGACACCCATGATGGATGATAATGCTGCGATGGAGGTGTCTAAGGATGAAGGATGTAGCAAATGCACCAACATTGATGAAATGTTGAAAAGATTTGATGCAAGGGAATGTGTTCAGTTGAAGAAGAAGTTTGAGGATGAGAGAAAGAAACTAAAGTGGCTTGTGTTTTTCATGATTATCAGTTGGCTTTTGTTTGGATTGTATGTTACGAATTGATGTAATGGGAGGGTTCATTGTAGGTGTTAAGTTAACAAGTGTTGTATTGTGTTAAGTTAACAAGTGTTGTATTGTGTTTCATGATTAACAAGTGGTGTTATTGTGTTATATATTAACAAGTTCTGGTGTATTGTGAATCAAAGTTAACTTTGTTTTGAAGCAATGAATGAAAATGTTCTATTTAGTAATGTAATGAAGTTCCACATTTTATAAGTTTTGTGATATGTATAAATCCTGTGATATATAAGATATTATGATAAGTCATTGAATAAGGAATTACTAGCAAAATATAAGGCATAGTTCAAGCCATTAATATCAATTAGGCTATTGTTCAAGCCATTACAGACAACTGTAAAGGGATTTGTAACCCATTACTAGCCAAAAAAGGCATTGTTCAAGTCACATTACAAAAGCAAATAAAAGGCATTGTTGAAGCCACAGTACAAACTAAATAAAATGCATTGTTCAAGCCACATTACAAACCAAATAAAAGGCATTTCTCAGCCACTACTAGCAAAAAGACAGTAGTCCAAGGAATAACAGATAGTAACATGTTGATCTAAGGCTTCCATAAAGCTTTCTTCTTTTTCTTCTTATTATATGTTACATGTGTCTCAACTGTCTCCTGGGTTAGCTCACCAGGTCCATTATCAATCCCTATGTCAATAGGATTTGTCTCCATTGTTCCTTGTGCTTCAAACTTTGGTTGAGGACCAAAGTAGCATGTTCTTCCACTTCTTCTAAGTCTGCTTTGGTTGAGCTTTGGTACCCCAGTAGATGATTTTTCTGTAGAAGTCTCACACCTTACCCCATGCCATGTCATTGTGGTTTTTGCTCTCTTTTTCAGTTGTGTAACATCATAACCATCTCAACATGTTTTTTCTAACCATAGAAACAAAAAGACTCATTTCAGTAATGCACCAACATCATACACCATATTCAAGTACAAATTAATTACAACAGTGTTAATGCAGTAATGTACCTTGTTTGGTGGCTTAAATGATGCATTCACATTTGTTGCACCCTTGATAGCAGTTGGAGCAAGCGCAGTAGTATGAGGTTGAACATTAACTTCTAGAGGTGCAACATTAACTGGTGGAGGTGCATGAACATGATCAGATTGAGCATTAACTTTAGCAGACATCCTTGCATTTCTTGGTGGTTTCCTCTGTCACAATACAACAAATGCAGCAGTGTTAATGCAGTAATGTAACATTGTCATACCCTCATTTTGGACCTAAAAATACTCCTTCAAATTTCCCTGCTATTTTCTAATACTTTCAAATTCACCGTGTTTTCTACGGTGCTTCAACTGCATACGTTACTGCTTCTGTCTTTTAATTTTTGCATAAAATCGTACAAAAGGGTATTTTGGTCATTTCCCGCAATGGAACCCATTTTTCAGTCCCTGCATCTGTCTTTGAGTCTTTTTGTGCAAATTATTTGTCCGATTTTGTACAAAACCACTTATGTCTGCATCTGAGTCAGCTTGTGTCAGTTTGAGTCGTTTTGCCCCCAGGGGCATTTTAGTCTTTTTACCTTGTTCAAATTTTGGGCAGAGAGGTATTTTAAAATACCTCATTTTTTTGGTAGTTTGTTCGTTTTAGTCCATTTTGTCGTTTTTAAACGTTTCACTTTACGTTGTTTTCAAATTTACATTTTTACCAATTTTATTTCACTTTTTCGCAAATAAGTCCAAACTTTGTTCTAAATTGCAAAAGTGTCCAAATTTTATTTTCAAAACAGTCCAAATGCCTTTTTAATATTCAAGTCAGTCCTTTTTCCTTTTTTACAGTTCTGCCTTTAAGTTTGTTAAAATTGCATTTCAACCCTTAAACTTTTTAAATTTGCATTTTAGTCCCTGAGTCAAGCAGTCCAAGTTGCCACGCAAGTGTTCAGTCCCACGTGTCACATTCCTATTGGGTCAGAGGCCACATGGCAGCTTATAAATAGTGAACAGTGTCAGAATCATCAGGCACGCGCCACATCAACAACAAACAGATTCCATTTTCTCTCTCTTGGCAGTTACAGATCAAAATCACAAAGTTCATGAAAGCTCAAGAACAAATGCATAAACCCTAAGTTTCCAGAACCAGAATCCGATTGAAATTCAGCGAAATTTGTGGCAATTCTCAGAGATTCGTTACCGAATCTTCATCATCGAATCACTTCTTCTGCAATTCGAGCACCAAGTTCGTCACCAATGGCAACAAACTCAGTACGACCACAGAAGCAAGGTTTTGAGAAGAAGAGGGAAAGAATTTCACGGTTTTGAACCAGAGAAGAAGAAGAACGAAAAATTCACCGGCTTATTTCCGGATTTCAAGCCAAAGATCAGCAACAGAATCAAATCCAAAGATTTCCAAAGACTCTAGATCGAATCTCCGAACAAAACCAGGTGAGAATCAAAGAACTTACCTTTTCGTACTCGTAAACAACAATGAATCCCAACTGATGTAGATCCATTACAGTTTCGAAGAAGTTTTGGTTCAAAAACGTAAAAACCCTAAAAATTTCCAGAAAACCATAATGATTCTAGGGTTACAACGAATATCAATCATTGTAAACCGGAGAATCCATAAACAAGTTCGTTTGAAAGAAGTTTGAATCGAAAAATAAAGAACCAAAACCATTCGAAACCGTGACAGAACCTTAAGATCTACCTCATTTCGAACGGTGTGTGTGTGTTTCAATGGCGTATTCGTGATGAGAACAACTAGACGAAGCTTTTAAGCCAGAATCCATGGCAATCTGGGGCGGATTACGATAACTAGGGTTAGGGTTTGTGAAGAGAAAAGAGGGAACGAAGGAGAAGAGAGAGAACGGAAGAGAAAGAATGAGGGAAACCAGGTTGAATGCCCTTTTATACAGGCTTCTGGACCGGGTCGCTCCATACCCGGTCCACCCTCCCTTAATGACGAGCGTTGGATCAAGATCCTGATGGATCCGGATCAATCTGACGCTCCTGAAGCGTTAGTTTGATCCAGACCCATCAGTATCCGCGGGTTTGGGTTTCGTGAGTATGGGCCCTGAGATTCTTGGTGTTTCTTTGATTTTTGTTGCTAATTACGCCTTTCTCTCTTGCTGTTTGAACCCCTGGCATGCTTTAATTTTATTGAATACTTTTTGTAATTTTTTCTATGGGATTCTTGGTATATTCTTGACTGTTTGATGATGATTTTTCATGTTAAGATTGATAAAAATGATGGGGGTAAATTTCCTTTTTTTTAAATTGGTATGTTTTGTTGTTTTTTGTGAATTTCTTTGTGTGATTTTTTAGTTCAAGCTCGTATCATATGATTTTAGTACTTGGCTTTGATTCCATGGTGATTTACCCCTGTTCTCATAATAGCTCCTTGGATTGTGTTAAGTTTGGTGCTTTTGTAGTATTTTCAATCTTATTAAAACTTGAATTTTGCGATATTTCTCATGTTCTTGTTAAAATTGATGCTTGATTACAATTCTGTGGCGTTTTTTCAACTTTGTCAAATTTGATCCTTGATTACAATGGTGTGATATTTTGCAATGTTGTTAAAATTGATTCTTGATACCAATTTTTGTGATATTTTGCAATCTTGGTTAGTTTGATTCTTGATACCAATTTTGTGTGATATTTTGCAATCTTGTTTAGTTTGATTCTTGATACCAATTGTGTGATATTTTGCAACCTTGTTTAGTTTGATCTTTGATGCCAATTTTGTGATACTTTGCAATTTTGTTTAGTGTGATTTTATGCCAATTTTTGTGATAGTTTACCATTTTGTTTAGGATTAGTATTCCATTATTATTTCATCTTGTTTTACTAACCACTTTACTCTATGTTTCATGCATACTAAGCATCTCATCTCATTCCCATTTCTTCCTTTGACCCTTTCATGGAACGTTCAACTAATTCTCATGCAATGTTTAGGTAGTTTACTTTTCTTTAATTTCATGCAAGACTATAGAATGTAAAATAGGACCCGATGTAAAGGACTATGGACTATAATGATGTACACCGACACATGCACCGACACGCACACACGTTGTATGTTCACCGCTAGATGTATGTTTAGGAAGCGTGACACTTAGGAAAAAACTCATGATTTCTTTCTCAAAAAACTAACTCTTCACTCAAATATTTTCACAATAATGTTGGAGTCAAAACTCCATAATTTTCCTTTATTTTCTTAATCAAAAATCAAAATGAACACTAATTCTCAACTTTAACCGTTTTTGTAAATAAATTGGACCAACCTCACTTGTTTCCAAAATCTCACGCCTTTACGGCCTCTCATCTTTTTCTTCAAAACCATTTTCAAAATTAAAATTGAACCAACCCACAAAAAACATTTTGCAAGAGAACTACATGGAATTTTGATCCCTTAAAAGGGTATGTAGGCAAGAGATTCAAAATGTCTCCAAGTCCAATAAAAACAACATCCAAAATCTTCTTTCTCCCATTCTTAAAACCAAT
Organism: Medicago lupulina; assembly: GCA_958299785.1. Classification (NCBI taxonomy): domain Eukaryota; kingdom Viridiplantae; phylum Streptophyta; class Magnoliopsida; order Fabales; family Fabaceae; genus Medicago; species Medicago lupulina. Next base: position 57,044,293 of record OY283146.1, on the reverse strand, counting down.
CCTTTTTTACAAATAGCAATAAAAGCAAAGCGTATACGTAAAGCATAGTAAAACGGTTCCTATAGGATACTATAGTCATTGCGGGTGCCTAACACCTTCCCGTAGTGAAATCAGCCCCGAGCTCAGAGTTTCTAAGGTTTTCTCTCGATTTTACCTTCCCCAAAAAAATAGAGATATCAATGATTGAAAGGTTCAAATCTAATTAATGATTTGACACCCGAAAATCGTGATAACAAACATCATACACCATATTCAAGTACAAAATAATTACAGCAATGTTAATGCAGTAATGTACTTTGACAGCAGTTGGAGCAGGTGCAGTAGCAGGAGGTTGAACATTAACTTATGAAGGTGCGTGAAAAGGACCAGATAGAGCATTGACTTCTGGATGTGCAGGAACATGACCAGATTGAGCATTAACTTCAGCAGACATCCTTGCATTTCTTGGTGGTTTCCTCTGTAACAATACAATAAATGCTGCTTGTAACGCCCTACTTCTATTAAAGCGATAAATCACGCGAATATAATAAGTATTCAAGAAATAGACGTCATGTATTCAATAATTCACAACTGACATGCATAAAAATTTAAACAAATAAAACATCACAGCGGAAATATATATCATACACCTCAAGTAGTCATGTCATCAACTCATAAATATATCCACATAGTATAATACTCAAATCCTGACATATGGGCAAATCTCAACGATAAAAAATAAAATAAATCCAAAGCAACATAAAAGACGTCGTCCTAGATTAGAGTCTATCTAAGACATGAACACAAACAACCAACGGAGGTAGCTCCCGCTATCCTCGAGCACTCACCAAGCAAGCTAATCAACTAATCATGCATGCCGTCTACCCATTCATACAAATAGGTAGGCGGTCCACCACAAACCACTGCGGGTTAGCTTCACATCAATCATAATCAAAAGGTATAAACAGGAGCAATCAATCATCAAGATATTTCATGGTTCATAAACACTAATATATGTGCAACTTCAAATATTCACCAAATCGTCACCAACAATTTTTCAACAAGTATATGGTTCATCGATTACAAATAATCACCAAGCACACAACAACGACAAACACGTAATTAACACCAAGCACATAAGCAATTATGACTCATCCTAACATGTAATGTGCCTAGACCGACACGTGTAGTACCAAGTCACCTCCGAAGTCGTCGCCCCTGATGCCAACTGAACATAATAATCATCACAAATAATCACCCCGAATAATTGAATACATATTATTCGTCACCAACATGGATATGAAATCCAACATCAACAGTGTGTGGACCTATGACTCAACAACAACATTGCATATTTTCATACGACTTCAACAATCCACACCAACATATTATAATACATGCTTACACCAACAATTCAACACCAATAGCATGTAAGAAAATTCACCAACAACATATATGCACATAACATATATAAACACCAACAACATCACCATAGTAATTCAACAACGTCATATAATTCTCACAATTCAAGTAAAGGAGAAAATACATCACATTATGATAAACATCATATTCAACACCAATCACTTATTCACATATCACCACATAGTCATATCAAACCATTCATAAAAGATATGCAAGGTAATTGAGCTTTAAGATTAAATTCAACCAAGTTCGTCTCATATTTCACAACTTTGAAGCAACTAAGACTATTGAACCAAAACTAAGAAAAACAACTCAATTGCCTCAACTATATATACACATTAATCACATATGAGTGTAGGTGTGGATGCATGTGCGTTTCACCGGCCCAATACTAAGAAATCATCAAAATCACAAAGTTCGTCTCACTTTACTACTTTTCCAAAAGAGTTCCATTTTCAAAGCAAAACAAGTTAATTCTCAATGAAATCAACCAAAACCATTTTTAGTAATCACATAGATAGTATACAACCTTAACCCTACTTCATTCGCTTGAGAAAAACAAGTTTCGGAAAAATCGACGTTCTTGGACATTTTCCAAATGTCAAGTTCAATTCACAAAATTCAAGTCCAATTCGATTCAAACGATGTTTCAGTAGGTTTAAGTGTATAAACAGAGGTTAAACAAGTCAAAAGAAACATTTTAGAAAGCCCGGATTGGTCCCCAAGTGTATGAAACGAAAAACGAAGAAAAGCTGAACTGGACACTGCTCGCTTAAGCGACCAGCCGCTCGCTCAAGCAACCAAGTCACAGAAGCTATTGTGACTGCTTGCTTGCAGCTCGCTTGCGCCTCGCTTAAGCGACCAAACTCCAAAAGCTTAAGCGACCAAACTCCAGAAGCTTTCAGTGACTGCTCGCTTAAGCGACAAAACTCCAAAAGTTTACAGTGACCGCTCGCTTAAGCGAACGACCATCTGTTTTGTCAAAAATGTTACGGGTTCCAACCCTTTTTCACCCAAAAACCCAAATTTTGATCTTTCAAATGTCCAAACTCGACCCAAATAATGTTTAGAGGTATATGAACACAATAAGGCACTCAAAGTCACACAAAACTTGAAAGCAAAACATCATTTCATCATAATTCAACAATTCAACAAGTTTTACCAAAACCTTCAACAACATTCCAAATTTTCATCACTAATCCATAAATATGAATACCCAATGCATCAATTCATCAACAACACATCTCATAACAACAACAACAACATTTAATCATGAACTCATCCACAATTTAACAACCACAACATCATTATTCATCAATTTTGTACAACCACCAAACATACTCATATATATACATTCCAAGCATACAAATTCAACATCAACAACACAATTATCATTCAATTCACATACTAAAACATGGCATCAAAATTAAGCACGAATTTCTACGACTTAATTCAAATTAATCACTTAATCAAATAAGCACTTTTGAACATGGGTAGAAAAGAGATTAAAATAAAAAGATTATGCTTGAATACTATCCCCCTTACCTCTATCTCCAAGAATCCTAGCCTTGGCATCACTTTAGCTCCTAGAATCCTCAAACCCTTCTTGCTCTTCAAGCCTCTTTCTCTTCTAACCCGTTTCTCCTCTTTCTCTAGCTTTTCTCTCTCTACCTCCTTCTAGTGTTGTGAAAATGAATGCTCTAACCCTAGTTTTCTCTTAAGACATGGGTTATATAGTCACACCACTAATAGGCCTAACTCTCAAAATGTTTTATGGGTTCAAAGCTCTAATTAATCCACTCCACAAGTTTCTACTCTCTCTTACAGTAAAAATAATGAGTAAACACCGGCTCTTAATTAATTACCACAACCCATTAACATCTTAATAAAATAAATAGTTCTCACTTGAACTCTAAAAATAATCCTCAACTGAAATGACTAAATTACCCTTGCTCACCAAAAGACCAAAATACCCTTATAACACGAAAACCCAAGAAATTACACCCAAGGATAAATAATCATACGCAACCATATATAAACACATATTAAACACATGAAAATAAAATCAAGCGAAAAATCAGGTTGTTACACATCTTGTTAAACCTAATTAATTCAAGATAATAACTTCAAACATATTTAAATTATACTGAAGCTTATACATTTCTGTTATGAGTTTCTGGATTAATGGTAGTACTGAAGCTTATACATTTCTGTTATGAGTTTCTGGATTAATGGTAGTACTCTTGCAGGATCGGTTGTTATGGCCAAACTCACCACATTTGGTGCATTTGTACTTAATAACTTGCCTCTTATTTTGTTTGGGCTCAGGTTCATCAGGTTCCCTTCTTCTCAGTTTTTTTGGTTTTCCTGGACCTCCCTTGTATGTTGTTGGCAACATTTCCTCAGCATCAACAACTGGCCACATGTCTTACCCATTGATTGCACTAACATTATAAGAATAACAACTTTCATATGTGGCTCTTGAATAACAATCATCAACCAGATTCTCAGGTATCAGAGATCTTCTACCCATAGCACATATGGCATGCCTACATGGGATGCCAACAAGTTCCCAGAAATTACAAGTACATTGTCTTTTTCCTAAATCAACTATGTATTGAAAACCACCATACATCCCAGAAACCTCAAATTCATCACCATCTCTCCATGTTGATATCCATTCACCACTAAGTTCAATCTCCCTATGAAGTCTTTTCCTATGCATAGACATTATTCTATAAGGCCAATTCACAATCTTAGACCTAACAGTTGAAATTCTATTCATCAAATAATTTCTAATCCATTCAGTCATACCAATTATGTGTTTGTCTCTTGCAATCATTATTGTTGAATTAAACGCTTCAGACAAATTGTTCATCAATACATCACATTTAGGATAAAAACTAAAGGCATGCTTACACCAAAACTTTCTATCATGTTTCATAAGCCAGTCCCATGCTCCTTCATCAAGAGCCTTCAGTTGTAGCATCTTCTGTTCCCATACCTGATAGTATGTTGCTTTGGCTGCCCCCATCATCAAGTCCCTGATTGCAACACCTCCACCAAATTTTTTCTTGAAATTAGCGTACAGATGCCTCAGACACAATCTGTGTTCAACTACCTCCAGCAACTCATCAAAAATAAACATCAACCCCTTGAACAAACAAACACACGCACACAAAATAACAATTTATTAATCAACAGTATGGAAAAAATCATAAACCATAAAAATACAATAATAAACAGATTTATACCTTTTCTTGATCAGAGATAAAGACCCGTCTCTTATCAGTTCCAATATCTTCAAGTAACAGTGTCAGAAACCATCCCCAAGATTCCTTATTCTCCACTTCAACAACCCCAAAAGCTAAAGGGTAATATTGGTCATTTGCATCCCTACCAACTGCTATCAAAAGTTGACCACCAAACTTTTTCTAATTGTTTTTAATTAATTTTTAAAAAGCTAAAATTATTTTAAAAATCATACTTTTTTTTTCAAAAATTTAAAAAAATTGAAATTTTAAATTTTTTTGAAAAAAAATTCTAAATTTATGAATAAAAAAAATCATACTTTTTTTTCAAAAATTAATCGAAAAACATTTAGATTTTTTAAATTTAATTTTCAAAATAAAAAAACAAATATTTTTTTTGAAATTAAATAATTAGAATAAAAAATTCAAAATTTTGAAAAAAAAAATTATAGTATTGTTTTTTTTAAAATTTTATAATTTTAATTTAATTCGAATTTTTTGGATAATTTTTTGGAAAATTTGAAAATACATTAAGTTCGAGAATGGAAATGATAATACCATATGAGTTAGAATTCAAAAAATTTGCTCTCATTGATGGGAAATATATTAAGTTAGAATTTAGAAAAGAATTCAAAAAAATTATTCCTCAATTTTTACGAATTCTTTTTTGAAATAAAAAAATAAGAAAATTTGAATTTTTTTATTTTGAAAATTAAATTTCAAAAATTTGAATGTTTTTCGATTTATCATAAATTTAGAATTTTTTTTGAAAAAATTTAAAATTTCAATTTTTTAAAATTTTTGAAAAAAAAGTATGATTTTTTTTCAATTTATCAGAATTTTTTTTCTGATTTTTAAAATAATTTTAGCTTTTTAAAAATTAATTAAAAACAATTAGAAAAAGTTTTTTTCGTTTTTTTAAAAAATGTTTTTTTTTTATTTTTTAATAAAAAACAATTTTTTTGTAATTTTAATTTTTTTTTAAGTAAAAAATGACGTGGCAGTTATTTACACACGTGGCATGGTAAAAAAAATGACACGTCAATGCCACGTAGGAGATTCTGCTGACTCAATGGAGTCAGGGGTCAATCTTGAAGAATCTTCATTTTTCAAGGGTGGAATCTAATTTTTTTTTACAGAAGCTAAACTCAAAAGTGCACTATATTTCAGGGCCAAAAACACTATTTTCCCTTTCATCAAAATTAATTGTATTAGATTCTAGCCTATAGTTAACAGGATTTTATTAACAAGTGTCTTTGATGTATTTATAATTAATGAAAATACTAAAAAATGTCCATGGAGCACTAACAGGTGTCTTACGGCACTTTGACTCCCAAAATGTAACCCATCGGATGATTTTCTTCTAATAATTCTAACGTGGTTTGCTAATGTGGAACATTTAGATCTGTCATGGAACAATTTCACAGTTCTTCCGAAATGTCTTGAAGAATGTTGTTTTTTAAGTTTGCTTAATGTCAACGGTTGCAAGTATCTTCGAGAAATTCAAGGGGTTCCTCCAAAACTAAAACGTTTGTCCGCATTGCACTGCAAATCTTTGACATCCATGTCTAGACGCATGCTACTGAATGAGGTTTTGATTTATTTTTTCTGTGTTAATATTACTACATATTTCATAGTATAGTGTAATTTGTCTTGCTAAATTGAACTTGTAAATTATCAATGGCCGATAGGAGCTACATGAGTATGTAGGTGCTGAGTTTATTTTTACAAGAAGTACAAGGTTTCCGGAATGGTTTGATCACCAAAATAGGGGGCCATCGATATCTTTTTGGTTTCGTAACAAGCTCCTCACCATAACCCTCTTCGTAGTTTGTAAATCGATGTGGGGTAAATATGACTGATGCAACTGACAAAAAACTGTTATGTATAACAAATGAATGATGTAACTGACTTTATTTATTGGTATATATTGAGAAGGATCCCCTCTCCTTTTCCTTGAGTGTCAAATTTTCATTAAAGCCGATGGAAGTTCTACTTTCAAGGTATCTTTGAATTATGTGGATCTAGAGAAAACAAATTAATATATTAAAGTACAATAAAAAAGAGAATGGAAAAACTAAAAAAAAAAACCTAATTTATTTTTTCCTATTGTCTAGAATGGAAAGAAAAAAAAAAACTTTGACTTCCACCCTTCAAGAAAGTCAACATTTACGTAAGATTTGCAAATTCCTAGTATTTGATCATTTGTCACCATTGAGATGGTTAGAATGAGTTTGTGTCACTTTTATGTTCTCTGTTCTCCAAGAAGAGTCCACTAATGGAAGTTGATATTCATCTGGTTTCAATGCCAAGGAAAATTCAGGCAATGTTGGAGCTGTCTCCATGATCCTGTTATAAAATATAAAAGTATTGTTTTCGTTAGTCCTTTTCATTTTCATGCCCTCCGGAAACCAGATTAGTCATGAACTCCGGAAAATTTACCTTTCGTGAGTGTATAGATCACGGTTTATTCGCACTTTGCTTGAAGTATCCTTAGGAATTTTTTCAGAGAGATATTTCATGGTCCCCCAAAATGGTGGATTTCTGCATCATGACTGCAAGTTAGATGGGCCATAATACAGCACAAGACCGGCATTACAGTATAGTATAGTATAAGAAACAATTGTCATGATAATTCTCAATGTATCATGATCGATAAATGTCTTAAAAAAATGTTACAGGCTCTTGCAGAAGTGGTGTAAAGATCCTCTCTATTTCTCAGAAAATTTGAAATTGAGGGCTCTATTACTATAGTTTTTGGTATATAAAATTCTTATTATATATGTTACAAGCTCTTGAAATATGTGTCTTTATACACCTACAACTATAGTTACATACATAAAACATCCTCATTATGATCCTCAAAACTCAATTGAAGATTTGAGAATTATTACTGGTTTTCACTCAAATTATAGCGAGAGCAAAATCAATTTGGTCCCAAGGGTGAAACTATGACCAAATTTTCAAAAGTACAAAACACTAGAAGAAACTCATGATCACAAGGATGCCAAATACAAGAGGCTTCACAGGATTAATCAAAACAAGTGAGTAAAAAATTTTGTGGACCATAGTTTATTTTTGTGCAAAACAGAAAACAAATGTGAAAATCGCTAGATTAATGAGCTAGAATAGTAAATAGTGATTATATATATCAAGTAAAGCCTAGCCAAGGACTGCTCCATCCAAGTTCGACCCCTGATTGGAATAATCATTCGCTAGACTTTACTTGTGAATAAGTAGTTGATTTGCTCTCTTCATCATATTTATTAGTTTGTTCCTAGATATAAGGACACAAATCGTATATTGATTTGTTCTCATTAAATGTAATTATTTACTGTAATTACTTGCATAGCAATTTGTAACCTCTATATATACACAAGGAATAATAATGAGAAAGGATCAAAGCTATTATTCATGACATTACTTACTTCCCCCCAGTTGAACTCTAGATTACTACAGCCTTTTTCTTGGGAATCGAAGGGTTAAGGCCAAACAAAGAGTAGTTATATCATTAACAATGGAATTCTTGTATAACAGACTTCATTTTATATATGCAAAAGAACTTCATACGACAGATATGTGTATACTCTATACTATAGGGACATAAATTATTAGCTATACATCAACAAGGATAAACACTGGCCTAAATCTGATATTATTAATCTAAAATGAGCTTTAGTTTTAACCAGCTAGACTTAAATTTTTCCAAAAACATCCTTGCTTAACTAGAAACTAAATTCATCATAAACTAAAGTATTTTATAACAAAAATAGTACGATAGTACTTTCACATGCACAATCACATAGGTTTCATGTGCATTCCAAGGTCATTATTATTACCCTTCTTCTTTCATGCACATTCGCACAATTAGCATAAAAGTAAAAACCTGTTTTGAGAACAGATAATAGCGTAGCAGTGGATAAAGGGGAAGACAATAGATAACCTTGACAGTGGAGGAGCAGTGTTGAATGCCTCGCACAACTTCTTGCTTTCTTTGAAATATTCATCTGCTGCTTGCAAAGCAGCTACAGCCATCCCATGAGATTTCTCTGTATTTCCCTCATCAAGAATCAAACCATGATAATAATATGCCACAGCCTGGTAAATCGTTTTTAAAGTTCATCGTAACATTAAATATTGTTTCGTCAATAACACCCTTAAGTATTTATTGCAAAGATAGAAGTAGGTGGAATGAGGTAATAAATAGTTAAGACTATTGTTATAGAAAAAATAAATCATTCTAGTGAAATTAACAAAACCTATAAGTTTTTTTCGTGTGTGTAAATAGTTCTAAAACGAAAACTAAAAAGGAATGAAAAGAGTACTATGCAGGAAGACATAATAACCAAGTACCAAGATACAAATAACCGAGACGAAAAGTATATACCTTAGCTTCAACATATTTCCATTTCACAAGAAGGTGATGTTTTTCGCCCCATCCATTTGCTAGCGGAAGGTTCATAATGTTATCTTGAGCCTGTAAAACAGAACAATGTACGTAATCAAATCAATGTTTGCTGAACAAATGCACACATGTTAAAGACATAAAAAGAGGTTATAGGATAAAAACAAACAAATCTAAGGACAAAATAAATGTTCTCAACGATACAATGCAGACCTAAAAGGAAACAAGTCGAACATCACATAAGAAATTTTCGACATAAGCGAAAAAACAGTCAAGTACAGATCTCATATCATAAGGAACAAGTTATTATACCTGTTGCCAACATTTCAGCATCTCACATGCAAGTCTACGCTTCACTGCAAGAGTTGCTTTAGCGCTATCAATCGCCATTCCAATTTGTATGTCTACACCCTGAACGACAAAAAGTAAAGGAAATCAATAAACATAAAAAATGATGTGAACAAAATTAATGGTATCTAGTATCTAAACATTGAACATTCCCCTTATTCAAGTGAAAGATTCTCTATACAAATTAATGGTTTCGAAGCAGACATTACATTACTTGAAACAAATCCCCTAGATAAAACTAAACTCCCTTAGAACAGTACTAAGAAAACTAATGAATTTTGGATGGACGAAACAATCGTTACCTCCATCGAAAACATGAGCATAATATTATGGTAGATGCATTATTTCCTAGCGATGGTAAATCAACGCTTTTCATAATCAACATTACTTTGTGATAAGATAACTAATTAAATTTTCCATGTTAGGGAAACAGATTAGTTTTTAGCCATGGATGAACAATGATACAAATGACATTAGACGAGTCTATACAAAAGAAAGATCAATACCTGTCCTAAAGCTTGTAGAGAGAGTGCTCGGAGAACTCCTTCCGCTAGGTCAACTGGTAAGTTTCTCCTAAAATCAAAGCCAGAGTAATAAACATCAAAGGAATGAAGAAGGTTATTTAGATTAAACAATACAAAAGCGTGACAATCCAGATTAGTACAAACCTGAGTTCTGCAGGTAGCTGTGGAAGAACATGTTTGACGGCACAATCCAGATATCCAGAAGCCTTTAAGAAGATATCAATAGAAGTTCGTCTGCTTTCTGTTGGTCGATACCAAAAGCTTAACTTTCAAATTATCGGATTGTGGCAAAATGGAAGAAAAAACAAAGAATCTATAAACTTTTATTTTTCAGTTTAATTTGACTATTGCGACAAATTAGCAATTACTAGTCATTAAATGTACATGCACGCATGCACGAACACATAAGAAACAAGATCATTTGATAATGTCAAGATATTACGCGGTTATCACCATTTATATGCGATTTGCAAGCATTTACCAATCTTTTTGTAGTATTACTTGGTACGTACCATCTGATACTTTCTGCTGATGACCATCACTGGATGATCTTGGAAGCAGCAAAAGATTAGCCTTTGAAAGTAATAGCATTGCCATCAAATGTAAAACCGACAGCACCTCATACCAAGCATTGGACATGGTTGTTTCCTGTAAAGAGCGCACAGAAGTACCCGGAACAAATTGATCAGCATTCTTATCTATAGGAAGTAAGATCCAAATTAAACTCAAACATGTATGAATTTAAGAAGCTACCTCTTTATCATCTTCTTGGTTCATCCAAACAAACTGTACTTTGTATTGTAAATGACTTCCTACACCATAAAGATAAATAATAATAATCAATACTGTCTTACAGATAGCATACATCAACCACGGGTCTAGCACAAGTGGTTGGTGTGCATGGTGTGTAAATAGTTTAAACATCGAGGTACTGAGTTCGATTCCTGCTGATAAAATACATAGAGCATACATCATGTACTAACGAACAAACACAAGATTTACCGTCTTTAACTAATCCTAGAAGAACCGGCAAGTAATCTTCAAGAGCCTGAAGGAGATTAGCCAGCGTTGAACCACCTGAAGATGAAATCACACGACACCAACGCGTCAATAAAATATGACATAAACTATATATCATAGAATAATTTTACTGCCGCTAAAAAACTAACCATGTTGAGTAACACTTTTTCTTTTTGTTCTTGTAATTGTAGGACCTTCTTGGCTAGCCATTACAACTATACGCGTTCTAAGAGCAGATAGCCGTTCGATTATATTCTTCGACAAATAATCACCAAGTGATGATTGAGAAAAATCAACAGGTTTCGGAATTCTTAAACCAGGAACATATACCGAAACCTCTCCAATACTCCCCGGCCTCCTTCGATTTCCACCAGAATCCTTCGGAGTTGACCCTATGCATCCCATCTTTGAAGGTTTACTATACCTGCTGAATGCTGATACAAACAAGTTACAATAAATCACCCTAAGAATCTCTATCATTCATAGAAATGTTGATTCATTTTATTGAAGTATTATGATATTAAAGAACACTTACAAGGAAGCTTAGAGATTAACACTAAAAAGTCACTAACAAAACTAATTAAATGCCAAGTTGCCAACCAACAAAAAGTGGTATTAGGTTGATCACGAGAAGCATTACATTTAACTTATAATGGCACTCTCCATTCTCCACATCATTACTTTATATAAACAAACAAATATTTTATACATTAGCATTATTTTTGTACCTTTTTCAGGCTCTTGTCATCATCACCATTAATGATTGTCTCTTATTCATCTACTCTCTCATAAGTTTCAAATCTTCTTATTACAAAAGATAAAAAAATTTGATATTTTCATATAAGTTGTTTTCATAAACTATCCTAACAAGCTTATGAAAATTCGCTAAACCAGCTTATAAACATGTCAGAAGTTGTTTTCATAAGCTCTATCAATCATTTAACAAGTATTTATGTAAATATATATAGTCTCGAATAAGACGATCCAAACGGACCGTTAATTATTTAACTAACAAACCTTGTCCTTAGCCTTGGTTGTTGACTAGTCAAGTCAAAAGTTATGGTATTTTCTGCATAGAAAATTCACAGCTTTTGAGTTTGAGAAAGAAAATATAAAAAATAGAGATAAAAAGAAACAATATCACAAGAACAGCATGAGATATGACAAGTGATGTCCGTGTCAATGTTTAAAAATTGTGCTATAAAGTTTTCAAAAGATTAAACTATGCTTACACGGTTTTAATAACACTTAAATGGTTGCTTAAAGTAAAAGTTTTAAAGAGATAAAATTCAACAAAAGAAGGATAATTGAGAGTAAAGGGTGTCCAAAAAGAAATCCAAAAAAACTAAACAAGCAACAATTGGAGAAACACAAAGGAAAACTTTTGGTTTCCTTAATCTCTTTCTTGTGCCAATTCATGAAATAACGTGTCTTTTGAAGCTTCAGAAACATATAATTAAAATTTAAAGTAAAAGGCTAACCAACAATGTTCCAAAAACGAACAATTCAAAAAATAATATATTAAAAAAAAATGTTGGTCCATTATTTTGATTAAAAAAAAACCAAAATCAAAAATCAAAAATTTTGATTATTAAAAAATTGAGTGACAAGGGACCTAAGTCTATTTAAACAAGTGGTCAAATATTTCATTGGTGACTCTTGCGTAGTTGCATGCGAATAAAATCATGTTGAGAGGGTGGAGGTAGATTTTTTTTTTCTTACACATAAGACCGAAAGAAGTACAACATTTGACGAGAGTTAATAATACAGTATATTTTTTTTGGGTTAAATATGTTTTTAGTTCCTATAAATATATCAACTTTTTATTTTAGTCCCTCTAAAATTTTCCTTCAACTTTTAATACCTATAAAATTTCCAATCACTACTTTTGGTCCCTATTTTTAAGTTGATTTTTGTATTTTTTTAATGAAATTATGCAGAAATGTGTAGAATATTGTAAAGTTTCTCCCAAAAAAAATAGTATTTTTTAACATAACATGAATTAAATATTTAATTTATGTTTTGTTAAAAAATTCTAATTTTTTTTGGGAGAGATTCTTATAATATTATAAATTTTTCTGCAAAATTTTATTCAAAAATATAAATTCTACGTATGAGTTTACTTTAAAGGAGGGACCAAAACTGAAAATGGAAAACTTTTGGGGAACTATAAGTTGAAGAAATTTTTTAGAGAGACTAAAACGAAAAGTTGACATATTTATAGGGACTAAAAACATATTTAACCCTTTAAAGGAACTAAGATTTATTTAAAGAGTTGACATCTTGCGATATATATTTTTCTACGGACACAATCAAAAGTATCAACTATAAGTAATTGGTAAAGAATCCAATCACCCACCATTTGTTTTTTGTATTAACCTTCGGTTTTTACGTGAAATAAGCTCTACTAATTCAACGTTTTGTCGAAAATTAAGTAAAGTTTGACAAAATTATTTTACTAGAAATCAAACTCATGTTTTTCTAAACGATTCATCAGCCGATGAAACTCATTAACTACTTGGTTCAACCATCCATCATTTTTTTTTTTTAGGGAAACCATCCACTATTTTGATCACATCATATCAATAATCGTTACATTTTTTCAATAATATTTTCAGAAATACCTATAAAATTTAACTGGATTTATTTATTATTTATACGAAGAAAAACATCCATTGTAAATATACAACAATTAATCTCACCGTAAAACTATCACTTTGAATGTTACCACATTTCATGATTAAGTATTCTTCCACAAATATCAGTAATTATTTTTGTCCTATCTACCATTGTCATGTGTTGTTGTTGACTTGAGTAACTACCACTACATACAGCCAGAAATAGCTAAAGCAAAGGCATTTAAATAGTATATGTCTGGAATAACGAATGCCGGTTTCCCGAGTGGCTAGGTTGGTTGGATTGATTTATTTGAACCCCACTTTCGCGTCTTTGGTTCGAAACTGGCAAGAGGGAGACAAAGAGAGTATATTTGATTTAATGAGGTATTTTAAAATACCTTTCTTTTTCTTTTTTATTTTTGGACTAGATCTCATGTAAATCTGGACTGTATTGTTTTTTTATAATGAAGTCCTATTATTCTACTTTCAAAAAATATTGAATTTGTTTTCCCTAAAAAAAAATATGTATTGAATTGGTATTTATTAGACTATTTGTTCAAAAAAAAAAGTTGTATTATATTTGTGTTCCTACGAGAGTTGAATATATCTCGCTTAATACAAACATTATAGTATGCAAAGATCAATATTCGAACATAAAGTTCTCCACTTATTCTTCTTAAAGAGTGCAATTATAGCATCTAAACTACTTTAAACAATTGTATTTTATTTTTCATCTTAAATCTACGATTCTCATATATGAATTATTTATTTTTTTAATATGAAGAATGCTTATTAATTTTATTCATATCCTAAATTTCATCTGAAGTATTTACTTCTACGTGTAGTTATTTAGCATAGTTGATCTCGACGATGATCAACAAGTCATATTCATCCATAACTAACATCATAGTACATATAATAACAATGTTAGAGCATCTACAACGGAGACATTTATCTCTTGGTGTTTAGGTGGATTTTATGTAGATATATTACTGATTTATAATTTTTTTAATTGGAGTACATAATAAACGCTCGATTCCTTCAACTCATCACCTTACATAATTTTTTTAAATGGGAACGACTAATAACTTTATATTATTATATTTCAATAGTTGATTTTAAATTGGTGTGAGACCAGAGAAGAGAGGAAATGATGTGGGGCCTTAAAAGAGAGGAAATGCTTAAAGAAACACTTATTCGCTATAAGAATTCGTCACATTTTCTCCCTAATGGGATACCTGTTAGGTACCAAAGCTCATGTAGTTAAAACTTATGAATGGTCTTATAGTTCTTTGAACCATTGAACTTGTTTAGAGTAGCTGAATAAACATCATTTGGGTGGCTAAATACTACAATATACTTATTTAATCCCAATAAAATTCACTTTGGGGTAACCATGGCTACCACATTGTATCGAGAGGCTACCACATTATATTGGTGTACCTATTTTTAATAAAACTAAATTATCCTTAAATAGTTTTACTCTTAAATTCATCAATTATAATTTAGTCGAAAAAAAACACAGCTTGGTTAACTCTTATTTGTTAACCCTTAGATTTAATAACATCATTTATCAAATGATTCTTATGGCTAAGAGTTTATTATAATCAACTAATATCATGCATCATGTCTTTGTATCACCATATTTTATTTATTCATCTCGATTACTGGACTGGTATAGGTCGACCAAATAAGGAACAAACGTCTACGCCTTAACATGCTTGATGCTTGGTGGATTGTGTACTGGTATAGGTCGACCAAATAAAGAAAAAAACGTATACACCTTAAGAGGCTCGACGTTTGGTGGACTGTGGACCGACATGGATAAACCATTCCACGCGATTTATAATACTTCACTTGACTAACTAGCAAGATCTCACTCAATACTGGTTTGACTATCTAAGTTAGGCTAGCTCAACTCGTCCTTATTCAACACTGGTTTGATTGTTCAAGTCAGGCCAACTTAGCTCGTCCTCATCTTCATGGGTTTGACTGTTCATGTTAGGCCAACTCAGTTTGTCCTCATTCAACACTGGTTCAACTATTCAAGTCAGGCCAACTCAGCTCAGCTGTCCTCATTCAACACTAGTTCAACTGTTCAAGACAGTCCAACCAACTCAGCTTATCTTCAATTAATACCATGTGTCATGTATGGATGATTAGCGCCTCTGAAAGCACGTCTCAACTCCATGCGCCCGGTACAGATGAGTTGCACCCTAGTCCACATGCGACCGTACTCAAAACAGACAACCAATGAGAGGCTCTGGATCACAACTTAATGACTTTGAATGATCAGAGAAAGACCCATTAAACTAACACTTTAATGGTTATAAAGAGGGACATTAAAGGTTTGATAGGACAGATTCTAGTTAGTTAAACAATGTATTTTATCTAAGTCTTATTGAAAGTGATCATGGAATTCCACCAAAAACATTTCACTGAGCAACCCATATGTTGTAATTAACTTGTGTTTACATACATGAACAATTACCAAATGAATTCGTGACTAGAGTTTATCATTATCCACTAATCTCACGCAACATATCTTCTTCTCACCATATATATATATATATATATATATATATATATATATATATATATATATATATATAAGCCCAAAAAGAAAATAAATTAAAACAGAACCAAGAAGTACAAGACTGGGGAGACATGTACCCGTCCTAGTAAACCATACAAACAACCCGAAACGGGTGATACAACGATTCAGTACATATGGTATAAAAAGTAAAAACCCTAAACAATCACTATCACGGACAATTCAGCGAACCCACATGTGAGCGCGAAACTGAATTGCAAAAAAGACGTAGAGCTAACATTCAAGGTATTGAGTAGGCGTATGAATCGTCTGCCAACATAGAAACGATCCAAGTTCCACAACTCCCTTTCAGGTGAAGCAAGTAAAACGCCCTTTCAGGCCAATCCAACCAAATACGAATCAAAGCATGGAGTCGCATCAGTCTTAAAACTTTAGCCGTAGTCATCAAGGGATGAACAGACGACGAAAATTCAACACATTCCACCAACGTAATGAAACCTCGGCATATAAAGTCCTTAGGTACAATAAACGAAAACTACCGTCAACACGGAGCCTCTACGCATCTAGCTCTTTCGAGCATCAACAGACTAGAAACCCAATCTCAACTTCAAGGTAAACCAGAATTAAGATTTACGAACGAACCGAGTCGGAAACAAACCCACCACCCATCAACAACTTCCTGTAACAAAAACAAAAAATAAAAATAAAAAGAAACAAAAACAACATAGAAGAAAACCGTCGAATACCACAGAAGCAAACATACAGCGCGCTGGCGATCGAGAAAACCACCAGCTAGCCAAACGCGATGGAGAAGAAAGCCAAAACGAAAATAAAAAAACAAAACCTCCCAAACCAACCAGGTCAAGAACAAAGCAGATCTGAGGAGCAGCAACGAGCCACAAACCAACTAACAGAAACCCAGTCGCAGAAGGAGGCCAAAAAAACTCGTTTTCCAGACGAACCGCCATCGAAGAAAAATAGATCGCAAGTCGCGGCGGCGCCGACGACTGGCTTGGTGATGGTGACGACGAGGAGGATAATCGCACCACCACCATCTTTGAAGGCTACATCTTGATTAAATAGATTTGGATTTGGGAGGAGGAAAGGTGGAAGACGGTGCTGGGTTTGTTTTTAGAGAGAGGTTGGAGAAGGAAGTTTTAGGGAAAGGAAAGGTCGTGATTATTGGGTCAACCCAAACTAGTCTGATCCTTCTCACCATATTTAATCATATCTCTCGGATAACAAAAGAATTATATGACTAAGAGTTTACTATCATCAACCAATTAATCTTACACACCATATATTGATTTCATAATATTTATTTATTCCTTTTTTTTTTATTACCTCTTATCCATTCCTTCATTTTATCAATCAATAACTTAATATCATATGATAAAATTTAACAAATTTTTATTATCTTTATCGATTACAACTGTCAGGTTAGTGTAAATCTTCACACTAGTTTAAAATATTTTTTTAAAACTCGTATCCATCTCATTTTTTTAAAACTCGTATCTAACTCAAGGGTCGACACTAGTTTACAGGAATAATACAAACTTTTTGATAATTTAAAGAGATATTTTAGTTATTTAATAAGTTATTGGGTTAAATAATTTTTTTTCTCTAAAAAAATAAAAAAAAAATTCAATTTTTTGTCCCTATAAAAAAAGTAGCATACTTTCTTTCATCCGTTCAAATTTTCCTATAAGCAGTTTTAGTCTTTGTTGTTTTTCAAATTTTTTAATAACTTTCCCTCAAAAAAAAAAATAAAAAATTAATAACTTTTTCATATATATTTAGAACATTATAAATAAAAAATATTTCATACGACATAAAGATATTTCGAATACACAAATTTTCCCTCGTCTGCCTATCAACTTCATCTAGGGTTTCATCTCAGGTAACCGCTCTTTCTCGAATCACAATTTCCTTCAATTTCTTCTCCAATTTCAATTCTCACACTCATAATTCCAATCCCTTACCACAGTTTTTTCTCCATCATTCTCAATTTTGTTGCTGAAGAATGGATCAAAAAGCATGTGATAAATCAGTGAAAGATTCTTCAGATTTCAAGTCTGAGAAGAAGATTCTCCACATAGTTGATAAATCAATTGCATGTCCCACTCCAGAGAAGAAGAATGAACCATTATTAGCCACCAATTTCAAAGATTCAAATACCCAGCTTCCAGAAAAGTATGAACCCTAATTTAATTCACCATTTTCCCAATGTTTATAGTAAAAATTTGATTTTTGAATTTTTTTTGAATGTTTAGTATAAAAAAATGTAATTTTTGATTTTTTTTTTAATACAGGTACAAGAATGTTGCTGATTTGTTTAGTGATATGAGTTGTGCACTTAGATTGTTGCATCTGCGTAAAAAGTCTCCAACTTTTCAAAATATTTGCAACAAGGTTGAAGTTCTTGCTAAGAGGTAATTGTTTTGTTTTCAAATTCCCTCAAATATAATTAATTTTTTTATTTATAGGTACTAATATTTTATGGTTTTATTTTGATATTTTTCCTCTAATTAAATAATCTTTATGTGTGTATATCTATGACGCACTGCTACAGGACATGTGGACACTAGTAATTATTTGAAAAAATGATATAATTGAATGTAGTCAAATATGTCGGTGTCAAACACTGGACACACCTTCGATCATAAGTGTTTGTGCTACAAAGGTGCATGTGTGTAAGTGTATCAGAGTTGTCAAGTAGGGCATATAGCAGCACTATACCCATAGTAGTTAATAGCGGATAGCGGCGCGTAGTGGCCAACCCCAAAAATGCTATAGAGGGATAGCGCATAGCGCAATGACCGCTATTTCATAGAGAGTAGAATAGAATTTTATATAAACAAAACAGAGGATTGTTTGTATAAACTACAAACAGAAACAGAGAGAGCAGAATGGAGTTTGGAATCAATAATAACAAAGAAAACTAGAACAAAAAAGTAACAGGACAACAAAGTTTGAGATTGTTAAACAAAAAAATAACAGAGCAAACACGACAAAGTAGAGGAAGATTTACACCAGAGGTGAAGAAGTTTCACAGAACAGTAGAAAAAAGATGCCGAGAGAAGATGCGTTTTGCATTTTGCAGATAATTGCGTAAGAATGAAAGAAGGAAGAGAGAAGCTGAACTTTTTAGGGTTTGATGAAAATGTCAAAAATACCCTTGTTTTTTTTATAAAACCAAGGACAATTTTGTATTTTCTCTTAAAATGAAATAGTGGTTCTAAACCGCAAAACCGCTACGAAGCGTTGCGCCGCTATCTCACACCGCAACGCTATGGCTTGTTGCATAGCGCTCCGGCACCGCACCGCGCGGCCGCTATAGCGCCGCTATTGACTACTATGACTATACCGTGGTAGAATTTTAACAAACAGATATTGTTATGTGATATGTGATTTAGTACAAAGTGTTGTCAAATAGAGGCTAATGCTATAGTACTGTAGTGTAGGGAAATTTGAACGGACTGCTATTTTCTGGGATCCGTGATTGACTTCACTAAAGTTCACCGTATGTAGTCAAAGTTTTGATTTACTTTGATTGATTGATTAAGGAAGTGACTGTAGTGTGTTTTATTTTTAGAAACTTCTCTTATGCTCATCTAGCACAGATGAAGTATATACTTCCCAAAGGGATAGAAATTGAAAAGGTGGTTGTTGTTGATAAGAAGAGCTTGTGTATGAAGCCGGATTTGAAGATAGCCTTGGTATTTGATGATGTAGAAGATCATTCCGAACAGTCTGCTGATTTGGCTCTTATACGATATTTTAATTCCAGGCTGATTAATTTCTTTAATCTGCATCCTGAGGTAACATTTTTTGATTTTGGGGTGTTACTCTTATTGATTGTATTTTCTGTATTTGAAGGAGCAATTTACGCTATCTTAACCGTGGTATATGGGATCTTGTTTGACTGTTAGCTTTGATTTGGATTATTATTTTAGATGTCGGAGTCCACATTTCTAAATCCAATCTGAGTGAGTTCTAGAACTTCATTGGTTGTGTCTAAAATCTGAAAAGTCCTATGTAATGGATGTAATACTGTCATTTTTTGGTAACATAGTCAAGGGATTGCAGAATTCAAGATTACTACTGTTGTGGTGGCATTTAGGTTTTCATTCTCTGCATAGTACTCTGTGCTGTGATTTGTGATTCCATATGGTAGGTAGATGGAACTTGGAAGCATGTTATAACTAGTTGAATATGTATTAATCATAATAATAAGGTGTTGTATGATATTTTGTTGAAAATATATTGGATCATTGATGATTACGTAAGCATGTTATACTTGGTTGAAAATGTATTGATGATAATAAAAAATTATTATATGAGATTTAGTTGAATCGAAAATGTTGTTGATGATTACTATGATTTATGAGATTTTTTGGCTACTGGTTATGCTTACCTTTTGACAACTGCTTTTCTTTGGGTATGTAAAAGAATTTATCTCATCACTTTAATTTTGATTTTAATTTTTTGTTTTTGCTTTTTGTTGTGGTATCAGGGGACTGATATTCCAGAGGCCACACTACCAGAGCCCTTTAGCCAAAGACCTTATAACTTGATTTTCAAAGATGGAACTGTAAATTTGTCAAAAGAACTTTCATCAACTTCCAATGAAATTGAACTGTCACTGAACAACTTACATCTGAGTCCATCTTTCAAAAGACACTTTTCTCAGAAGAATGTTGCTAACGAGACTGAGCTAGTTCAGAGCTTTTCATCATCTGAAAACTCTATGTCATCCCATGAATCTGACTGGCTGGATAACCAAGAAAGTGAAAGCACATGGCAGAAAGAATGTACACCATTGTCTGATTGTGTGATTAATAATGTAGAAAGAGGCAAGCAGAAGGAATCACAGTCCATGTGTATTCAAGAAAATGTTATTAATACACCAGTACATAAGATCTCCCCTCCACATTCTGTTAGCCGCACTGAAAGCCCTGATTTGAAAATTGTTTCTTGTACGGATAGTTTGTTGACACACACTCCTGCACAGTCAGCACCTGAGAGATTGTTGCTCGGTTCTGATGTTAAGCTTCAGAAAATGACTGCCCAAAAGTTTGGGTCGTGTTTTAAGCCTGCAAAAAGAGTGCTCGACTTTACACTCACCGAAGGCAGTGATGATTTCGACAATAGAGTATACATGTCTAAACCTAGCAGAGGATGTTTTGAGGACTTCAAATCTTTTGATTCTGTTTCCCCGCCTCAGGAGGTATGCGCCTGCTATCTAGTTTTTGTTTTAACTTTTGATTTATCCCTAAAATCATACTTTGGTATTCACTTATTATTCTATTTTGTACCTTTCAATTTATCCTTGATGGAGAGCTTGCAAAGAAAGCAATTTATTTTCCTGGCATTTAGTAGTTCATGTTAAATTCTAACTAGTGAGTGGGATACTCATCATATATTCATGCATGAAAAAAGAGGAGCCTTAGAGATTGGTATATGATAATGAACATACTGGGTGAGAAACATGTCGAAGATTTTGTGTATGGTTGTCAGCAATGGTGGTCGAACCCGTTGTCTTGTTTGGGAATCGGCTAACCGGTGTACTTGTAATTATTTGATTGACATATTATATTTTGAGTGGTCTTTTTCGTACGCCTTGTGCTAACGAGGCGACTTTGTTTGTGTTAATATATACCATTTTTGCTTCTTCAAACAATTTAGAGTGAGACATCGAGGATGGTTATACAAAAATGGTTAAGTTTTTATTTATAACACTTATTATATCGTAGTTTAGTCGATTTCTTAGATTGGCTGTGTCAAATAGTTTGTTTAATGGGTTTATAGTAGAGATGGTTTATATTTTTAGAATACTCCTCTCTTTCTAGATTGACGACAAGAAAGGGATTTACTAACTGCACTTCATTCATTTTGTATTTTATTACTATTCTCCCATGTTCTTGCTCCATTCAAATCTCTTGTTTATTCACAGTTCACAAGTATATGCTTTTGGTCTGTGTTTATAATTGTTCATGCTTTTGAATATTCTTGATATCTAATATCCCTTATTTCTGCACTTAGCATCTGATCAACATTTTCTTCCTTAATTTTTTTTATTGTAAAAGCAATTTTTTCTTTCTTGAAAGTAATTGATTTCTTGTTAATTGGTTTCTCGATGCAGGTAGATGAGAACCTTAGTCATTCTTTTCAGAAAATCAACGTAGATCAACATTGTTTGGTTGCATCGGATAACAATCCTTCATCATTGGTGGAACTGGTTAATGTGATTGATTCTATATTTGACTCTGTCAAAAGAACTTCAATCACAAAAGAGGAGTTCTTGCAAAAGATAATGATGAACTGTTTAGATTTTGTTGAGATTAGTATGTTCTAATTCTATTTATTATAATGTACATGTTTTCTTGGTAATAAACATTCTGGCTAACTAATCTTGTCCTCTCAATAGGAGAAGCTGAAGAACAGATTGAGATTTTGGAAAAAGCTGTGCCAGACTGGCTTTGCAAGAAGGTGGTTTCTTCTGGAGACACTATGTACTGGTGGGTCTCTTTCTTTTTTTCACTGATGAAACCTTAGTTCTTTTAGAGTATCGGTCTTTTTTAGGGACGTGAAAATTTCAGTCCAACTTAAAACATGAAATTCCCGCCTTCTTTGGGCTATAAAAAAACAAAATTTTACATATATCATGGAATAGCAGAACTTTAGATGTTATTGGTAGCCAAAATCCCTTGGCGTTGACTTCAAACTAGTTATTTATTAATTCTCTCTGTGTTCTTAAACTTGTAGTTTATAAAACCTGTTATATTTGCAGTGTCAAGAATGCGTTAGATTTGGACTCAGTTCGATCGAGGCTTCTCGGCAATGTCAACAAAGGAGATGAGTGAAAGGCTTTTGTTGAATGATTGTTGGTAGTGCTCTGTGCAGCATGCATTGCTTGGTAATTGTTGGTTGGATTTTTGCACTTATTGTTTTAGTTACAACAACCAGCTATAGTTAATATTGTTTTAGGAAGACCCTTAAATAATAGGAAATTCTAACTTGTGCCCTCAAGACACAATTTAATGAGCCAAAAGTAGGAATAATTTGTTGTAATAAATGCTTTTGAATTTAATTTTTTTTCTATTGATTGATTGATTGCACAAAATTCAAGGGAATGTTTCTACTTTTGAGTTGTTTAACATGTGCCCTTGGGGCACAAGTTAGAGTAGCAAATACTCCCTCCGTTTTAAAATGAGTGTCGCTTTAGCAAAAAAAATTTGTTTCAAAATGAATGTCGTTTTCAACTTTCAATGTAAATTTGACTTGTTTTTTCCATCTTTACCCTTCATTGAAATAATAAAATTAAGAAATAGAAACATGTGCTGCCGTCAATTGCTTTTTCCTTGTTACCTTGGAATTGATGATATTGAAGAAATAGAAATATCTTTACCCTTCATTTTATGATATAGAATTGATGTGTTTAATACTCCTACTAAACTGGTCTATTTATAAAGATTAAGAATGTAAAGCATTTTGGCGCTGAACAGAAAAAATTGGCAAAATTAAATTTACAAGTTGGCGCAATTTTTGTGGACAAAACATTTTAAAGCATGGTTGGTGCAATTTTTTTGGACAGAAAATTTTAAAGCATGGTTGGTGCATATGTAATTTTTACTTTGAGTATTATGATCTCGTGGAGTACAAAGCTTGCCTTTCCATATATCCATGCTTAGTGCCTTTTCGTACATCCACGTGAGACAAATTAAAAAAAGATGCATTTAATATTGTAACATGTGCCTTTCTAATTGATTAAAAAATAGTAAGGCTATTTCAGTAAAATTGCTATGATATTTGACTAAATGATTGCATTCTTTAATCTGTGTGAAAATGGCTAAAGCCATACTCATTTTGAAACGGAGGGAGTAATATAGTAGATATTAATGCCAATTCCAATTCTGGTTAGGCCAATAATGATGGAGTTATTGTCAACTTGAATGGTTCAAATGCGCCAAATAAGGAAAGGTAGGAAGTAATGACAGCCACACTGCTACTTTTAATGCGGGAACCAACAGCCATATGACTCGTATCATTGTAGATAGTATCATTGAAGATAGTTGCTCAATAGACCCTTTAATGTAGCTTCCAATTGAATCATAATAACTTTTGATCGATTGTTTGTGTAAAATTTGATTGAGTCATAATTCGATTGGTAACTTAAATTTGTTTGTGTTTTTGAATAATTTTGAAGGGTATATTGAGCAACCATCTTGATTACGTCTATTGTGGTTGATTTACTATATTAGTCCCCAATTTTCAACATTTAGGCGTCTTTCAATTGCTAAAAATATAGTTATGTGAACTAAACAATTATTTTTTTGACAATTTTTCTTTCCTTTTCTTTTTATCTATTTGATTTAGAAATTGTTCAAGAGACCGGATAATGGATAATGTGACCAAACAAAAACAAGAATTCATGTGATTGTTTAGAAACAATAATGGTAACGCCCGCAATTTATGCATCTGCATCACACCCAGTTAATCACATATAAAAATATGATTATTCAATTGACTAAATGATTGATTTAATTCACAGTTTCATATGAAAAAATATGTATCTGAAAGTGTAATGATATTTAAACAATTATTTAGTGATAAATGTCGTTATATTTTGTTTTTCTCTCGTTATTAGACTAAAACAACAGAAAGAAAAATAAAAAGGAGAGATGAAGCAAGAAAATAACTAAAGTATGAGAGAAAATTATCACAACAATTGTTCAGTACACTCATGTCCCACAACAACTGCATGTCCCACTTTCTTGACTTTAGATACTCCAAAAGTCTTTTAAGTTCAGTACACTCATCCTAGCTAAATTTTATCCAAACAACTGTTCTTTCATTTGACTCTGAATCTAAATACTAATATTCATCAAACCACACTCATTCACTCATCATGGCTCCCCTCACAGTCACAAATCAATTCAAGTATGATGTTTTTCTTAGTTTTAGAGGCGAAGATACTCGCCATGGTTTCACCGGCTATCTCAAGAAATCTCTTGATGACAAAGGAGTCCGAACTTTCATCGATGATGAGAAGCTTAAAAAAGGAGATGAAATCACACCATCACTTCTCAAAGCAATTGAAGATTCCATGATGGCCATTGTTGTCCTCTCTGAGAATTATGCAACTTCCTCCTTTTGCTTACAAGAACTTTCAAAGATCCTTGATACGATGAAAGATAAGGTGGGTCGTTACGTTTTGCCGGTATTTTATAAGGTGGATCCTTCTGATGTACGAAAGTTGAAAAGGAGTTATGGTGAAGCCATGAACAAATATGATGTGGCCAGCTCCTCAAGTCATGACATGAATAATAAGTGGAAGGCGTCTCTTCACCAAGTTGCTAGCTTGTCCGGCCATCATTACAAAGGGTATATCCATATCTTTAGCTTTTTATTCCCTTAGTCCTTAATTATAAAACCACTTACAAAAAAATATAGGCTTAATTGCACTTTTGGACCCTTATCTTTCTAAAAGTTGCGGTTATGGACCCCTAACTAATTTAAATACAAAACAGACCCTTATGTTTTGATTCTTTGGCAGTTTTGGATCCCCACCCCATTGTTGACTTGGTCGTTGCTGACGTGGCACCCACATCCCATTAGTGAGGTGCCACGTGGCTGACGTGGATGAATTAAAAAAAGTATAAAAAAATAAAAAAAGTATGAAAATCTAAAAAATGCCAAAATGATTCACACCTTAATTAAAAGTTCCATTCGCTCTCAAGGGTACAAGCTGAACTTTGGCAAATTTTTTTACTTTAAAGAAAAATGACAGGATAATGAGAGTTGAATGTTAATCAATAAGTGATTTTACACCAAGGTAAATTTTGGGATTACCAAAACA
The DNA here is from genome assembly GCA_958299785.1 of Medicago lupulina. Taxonomy (NCBI): domain Eukaryota; kingdom Viridiplantae; phylum Streptophyta; class Magnoliopsida; order Fabales; family Fabaceae; genus Medicago; species Medicago lupulina. Next base: position 57,018,310 of record OY283146.1, on the reverse strand, counting down.
TGGGGAGAACATAAGGGGGAAAATTCCTATAAAATATGTGAAGAGCGAAAAACACAATTAAGCCGAATATATGTACTTAAATGACCTCTTTTATTTTATTGGACAGGGATGGGTATGAGCATGAGTTTATTGATAAGATTGTTGAACAAGTCTTACAAAATATAAAACCTGTTGCCTTGCCTGTTGGTGATTACCTAGTTGGACTAGAGCACCAAAAACAACATGTGATTTCCCTTTTGAATGTTGGGTCTGATGATACAATCCACATGGTAGGGATCCATGGGATTGGTGGAATAGGGAAAACAACTCTTGCTCTATCCATTTATAATTTGATTGCCCACCAATTCGAAGTTTCATGTTTTCTTGAAAATGTTAGAGAAAATTCTGAGAAACATGGGTTGACATATCTCCAAAGGATCATTCTTTCTAAAGTAGTTGGGGAGAAAAATGAGTTAACAGGAGTTCTAGAAGGAATTTCAATATTGCAGCAGAGGCTCCAACAGAAGAAATTGCTTTTGATTCTAGACGATGTTAACGAGCTAGAACAATTAGAAGCTCTAGCTGGAAAACACGAATGGTTTGGTCCCTCAAGTAGAATCATCATAACAACTAGGGACAAAAGGCTGCTAACGTGTCGCGGGGTTGAACGTACATATGAGGTGAAGGGGTTGAATGACAAAGATGCTTTTGAGTTGGTTAGATGGAATGCTTTTAAAAATGAATTTAGTCCAAGCTATAACAATGTTTCATTAGCACAAGTGCATGTTTTAGAACGTGTTGTAGCATATGCTTGTGGTCATCCACTTGCTTTGGAAGTCATGGGTTCTCACTTTTATAATAAAACATTAGAACAATGTATAGATGCACTAGATCGTTATGAAAGGGTTCCTCATAAAAAGATCCAAACGACACTAGAGTTGAGCTATAATGCTTTGCAGGAAGAAGAGAAGACTGTTTTTCTTGACATTGCTTGTTGCTTCAAAGGATATAAATTGAAAAGGGTCGAACAAATACTTCATGCTCATCATGGTGATATTATGAAAGAATACATTAATGTGTTAGTGGAAAAGTCTCTCATAAAAATAAGTGAGTATGGTAATGTGGCATTTCACGATTTGATAGAGGACATGGGGAAAGAAATTGTTAGACAAGAATCACCAAAATATCCTGGAGAACGCAGCAGGTTATGGTCCTCTAAAGATATAAAAGAAGTTTTAGAAGAAAATAAGGTGAGCTATAATGATATGAATGGTTTAACTTTTCATCTTTAACTTATGAAGCTGATGCATGCTCAAGTTACCCTTTTGGCTTTCTTCATTATTAATATTATTAATGGTCACAATATTTCAAATCTTTATCCTTGTACGTGTAATGTCAATGTAATTTTTTTTGCATACATTTATCGATGTATTGCTACATCATTTCATGAATTAAAAACACAGTTTATCATATCATAAATTGACGTGACGACACTTTTTAACACTAACGTTGTATATAAATTAAATTTTTATATTATGTAAAAATCTTTACTATGTGGTATAAAGTTCTACCATATATTCATTTCATTGATTTGTCCTTTTTTGTTTACAGGGAACAAGTAAAATCGAAATCATACATTTTGACCGTCGGATTAGAGTAGAATGGGATGGAAAAGCTTTCAAGAAGATGGAAAATCTCAAAACACTAATTTTTAGTAATGATGTTTTTTTTTCCAAAAATCCTAAACATCTTCCAAATACTCTAAGAGTTCTGAAATGTCGCAAACATCCTTCATCGGATTTTCATCTTCTCATTCGCAAACGCAATATCAATTGCAAGCATCCTTCATCAAATCCATTTGAGTGGAAGGCATTTCTCACAAAGGCAAGTGTAACATATTTATATCTTTGATCTTATGTTAATAAATCCTGTTTAATATTATTCATATATTAACCCACTTGGTTGAAGTGATGTTGGCTTGGGACATTGAAGTATACTCATATAATGATCTTAGGTTTCATATATTATTCAATGCCAATTTTAGTGGGTTAATTTGTCTTAAAAAAATATTATTTATACATTTCTTATTTGTTTACAAGTTTTTCTATTTCCATTTTTGTGCAGAAATTCCAGAATATGAGAGTTTTAAATCTTTATTGCAATGACAGCTTAGAACAAATACCTGATATATCTAGTCTCCCAAATTTGGAAGAATTTACAATTAAAAATTGTTGGGATCTAACTACAATAGATAAATCGGTTGGTTTTTTGCGTCAACTTAAAATCTTGAGATTTATAGGTTGCGATAGAATCCAGAGTGTTCCACCCATCAGTTTGGCATCTCTAGAAGAACTTGATCTTTCATATTGTACTAGTCTTGAGAGTTTTCCACAACTGGAAGATGGGTCTGGGGATAAGCTTAAAACCATGAGTGTTAGAAATTGCATCAAGCTAAGGAGTATTCCACTTCTCAAGTTGGATTCATTAGAAGAACTCGATCTTTCAGATTGTATTAGTCTTGAGAGTTTTCCATTTGTGGTGGACGGGTTTCTTGGAAAACTTAAAACCCTTAATGTTAAAAGTTGTCGTGATCTCAGGAGTATTCCACCTCTCAAGTTGGATCTGCTAGAAACACTTGACATTTCACATTGTCATAGTCTTGAGAATTTTCCAATTGTGGTGGACGGGTTTCTTAGAAAACTTAAAACCCTATACGTCAATAGTTGTCGCAATCTCAAGAGTATCCCACCTCTCAAGTTGGATTCACTAGAAACACTCGACCTTTCGCATTGTCATAGTCTTGAAAGTTTTCCAATTGTGGTGGACAAGTTTCTTGGAAAACTTAAAACCCTGAATGTTAATAGTTGTAACAATATGAGGAGTATCCCACCTCTCAAATTGGATTCACTAGAAACATTTGACCTAACACATTGTCATAGTCTTGAGAGTTTTCCAATTGTGGTGGACGGGGATCTTGGGAAACTTAAAACCCTCACTGTTAATAATTGTCTCAATCTCAGGAGTATTCCACCTCTCAAGTTAAATTCATTAGAAACACTTGATCTTTCACATTGTCATAGTCTTCAGAGTTTTCCAATTGTGGTGGACGGGTTTCTTGGGAAACTTAAAACCCTAAATGTTAATAGCTGTCGCAATCTCCGGAGTATTCCTTCTCTCAAGTTGGATTCACTAGAAACACTTGACCTTTCATATTGTTAATAGCTGTCACCATTTTTCCTATAACCATTCATCAAATCCATTTGAGTGGGAGGGCTTTCTCCCAAAGGCAAGTGTAACATATCTATATATATCTCTCTTATATCAAATCCATTTTTCCTACCGTTCAGACACCCATTTATTTGTTTTTTTTATTGCGCTACGTATAAATTACGAACAATTATAATTATGAAACTTTTATCAAAATTAATTTGAGTTTGATTAAAATTATAGGTAAAGATAATATATATTTTGCATTTTTACATTGTCATATTGAAATGAATTATACTTATTTTTTTCAATGATACCAACAATATAACAAATATAATATCTTTCAAAAAAATATAGCAAATTGTGTCAAAAAAATAATATAACAAATATGATATAAATTCTTATTTTTTTGAATGACACCAACAAAATATATTCTTATGATCAAATTTGTTGGGTATAATTAGAAGGAGAAAAAGACAGCGCAAAATGGTCTACTTTTTTATATATATAGTATTGATAAAGATTTAATATTATCATATATTTCTTTTTTTTTTTTTACAAATTTATCATATATTTCTTATTTAATCTATTTCTATTTGTTTTTTCAGAAGTTCCTCAATATGAGAGTTTTAAATCTTGATTACAGTCAACGTTTGACACAAATACCTGACATATCTGGTCTCCAAAATTTAGAAGAATTTTCAATTCAACATTGTGCAACACTAGTTTCCATTGATAAATCGATTGGTTTTCTAAGTAAACTTAAAATCTTGAGATTGAGAACTGTTACCAATATCCGGAGTGTTCCACCTCTCAAATTGATTTCATTGGAAGAACTCGAATTTTCACGTTGTTCTTTTCTAGAAAGCTTTCCTCTAATGGTGAATGGATTTGGTGGAAAACTTAAAATCTTAAGGGTTACGAATTGCACCGAAATCAGATTTATTCCACCTCTCATGTTACCTTCTCTAGAAGAACTCGATCTTTCAGATTGTACTAGTCTTGAGAGTTTTCCACATGTGGTAGATGGGTTTGGTGATAAGCTTAAAACCATGAATGTTAGTGGTTGCATCAAGCTAAGGAGTATTCCACCTCTCAAGTTGGATTTGCTAGAAACACTTGACCTTTCACGTTGTCATTGTCTTGAGAATTTTCCAATTGTCGTGGATGGGTTTCTTGGAAAACTTAAAACCCTGCTTGTTGAAAGTTGTCACAATCTCAAGAGTATCCCGCCTCTCAAGTTGGATTCTTTAGAAAAACTTGACCTTTCATATTGTTGTAGTCTCGAGAGCTTTCCAAGTGTGGTGAATGGGTTGTTGGATAAACTTAAATTTTTGAATTTTGAATATTGCATCAGGCTTAGGAATATCCCACAGCTCAGATTGACTTCATTGGAACATTTCAATCTTTCACATTGTTATAGTCTTGAAAGTTTTCCAGAAATATTGGGAGATATGAGAAATATACCAGGACTCCTCTTGGATGAAACTCCCATAAAAGAATTTCCCTTTCCATTTCAAAGTCTTACTCAACCTCAAACATTTTGTAATTGTGAACATGCTCGCATACCAACTAAACTTGATGTGATATCAAATCAGGTTGAATTTGACATCAAGAATAGAACAAAACTTTGCCCGTTGCAATCTTCTCATGTAAAGTATATTTGTGTCAGGGACTACAAACTTTCAGATGAATATCTGTTAAGAAATATCTTGTTGTATACTAATGTGAAAGAATTACACCTAACTAACATTCAATTCACTGTTATTCCCAAATCTATCGAAAAATGTCATTTTTTATGGAAAATCATCTTGGATGATTGCAAGAAACTTCGGGAAATCAAAGGGATTCCTCCATGCTTAAAAATGTTATCTGCACTAAACTGCGTGTCGTTGACCTTGTCACGCAAAAGCAAGTTACTAAATCAGGTTATGATTTATTTTGTTTCTATTTTAATGTATTTGATATTCTTCTTGATATAGTTAAAATTTTATTAATTATTTATGACTAACAGGAATTACATGAGGCTGGCAACACTTGGTTTCGTTTGCCACGGGCAAAGATTCCAGAGTGGTTCGACCACCAATGCTCGGCAGGAATGTCAATTTCTTTCTGGTTTCGTAACAAGTTTCCTGCCATAGCTCTCTGTGTTGTTTCTGAATTGACATGGTATCATTCTGAACATTGTGTAAGAGTGATCATCAATGGAAATACATTTTTCAATACAAATGGTTCGAAGATTGGTGAAAACTCACTGGCGGATAGGTATCATTTGCATATTTTTCATATGCAAATGGAAAACTTCAATGATAATATGGACAAAGCACTTTTAGAAAATAAGTGGAATCATGCAGAGGTTGACTTTGGGTTCAAATTCCATAAAAGTGGAATCCATGTATTGAAAGAGAAAAGTAACTTGAAGGATATTCGATTCACCAATCCAGAGAATGATGCGAACATCAAGAATAGAACAGAAATGAGCTGCGAACTTTCAGATGAATTTCTGTCAATGAATCTCATGTTGTTTTGTAATGTGAAAGAATTACACCTAACTAACAGTCAATTCACAGTTATTCCTAAATCTATCGAAAAATGTCATTTTTTATGGAAACTCGTCTTGGATGATTGCAATGAACTTGAAGAAATTAAAGGGATTCCTCCATGCTTAAGAATGTTGTCAGCATTAAACTGCATGTCGTTGACTTCATTGTGCAAAAGCCAATTACTAAATCAGGTTATGATTTATTTTGTTTTTATTTGTAATGTATTTGATATTTTTCTAGATATAGTTAAACTTACATTAATTATTTATGTCTAACAGAAATTACATGAGGCTGGAAACACTTGGTTTCGTTTGCCACGGGCAAAGATTCCAGAGTGGTTTGACCCCCAATGCTCGGCAGGATTGTCAATTCATTTCTGGTTTCGTAAGAAATTTCCTGCCATAGTTGTTGGCGTTGTTTCTCCATTTACATGGGATGGTTCTGATTATCGTATTGTAAGAGTGATCATCAATGGGAATACATTTTTCTATACACATGGTTCGAAGATAGGTACGACACGACCAGATATGTATCATCTGCATCTTTTTCATATGCAAATAGAAAACTTCAATGATAATGTGGACAACGAACTTTTAGAAAATAAGTGGAACCATGCAGAGGTTGACTTTGGGTTCCCATTCATGTATAGTGGAATTCATGTAATGAAAGAGAATAGAAACCCAGAGAATGATCCAAAGAATGATATTCGGTTCACAGACCCAGAGGATGATCCAGAAAATGACCCAGAGAATGATGCTAATATTGTGTTCACTCAGGACGTTGAAGTAAGTATATCATTCATTTTACCAAAATTGTCATAAAACTTTCTTCCTGTAATATTGTTGGATGTTAATTAACTTGTTTCAAAATTTTACCATAGATTTTTGATGTATTTACCAAATCACAATTATAGGTTGGACTATCCATATTTTAATGACAAGTTGACATCTTTATGTAGAAATATTAATTTTTTGCCTAGTGTTAATAAGAGTTTAATTTATATACATTGTAAGTTTTACACATATATAAGAGCTTTAGTTGGCATCAAAAGAGTAGCGTCTGCAAATTAAAAGTTATGAACAGTTTGTATTTTGTTTCTTGTTGAGTGTGTTTATTAAACTGATATCTAACTCATTCTGTTTACACTAGATTTGATTTTTGCCCTGCATTTAGAGAGGTTGTCTGCAAATTAGAAGATACTTTTCTCAGAAGAATTTTGCTAACGAGACTGAGCAAGTTCAGATGAAAGCACATGAATCTGACTTCAACAACCAAGAAAGTGAAAGCACGTCGCAGAAAGAACCTACACCATTTTCAGATTGTGTGAGTAATCTTAATGAAGAAAGACACAAGCAGATGGAATCATTGTCTGTGTGTTTTCAACCAAATGTTTTCAAACCTGATTTGAAAATTGTCTCTTGTAAGGATAGTTTGTTGTAGTTTAGTCGACTTATTCAATTGGCTGCGTCAAATGGTTTGTTTAATGGGTTTATATTTTTAGAATGCACCTTCCTCTCTAAATTGACGACAAGAAAGGGATTTACCAACTGCACTTTATTTATTTTGTATTTTTTCTATTCACCCATGTTCTTGCTTCATTTAAATCTCCTGTTTATTTACAGTTCACAAGTATATGCATGTGTTTATAATTTTTCATACTTAGCATATTCTTGATATCTAATATCCCTGACTTCCCCACCTTGCATCTGATAAAAGTTATTTTTTCTTAATTTTTTTCATTTTGTAAAAGCTACTTTTTCTCTCGTGAAAGTAATTGCTTTCTTGTTAATTGGTTTCTCTATGCAGGTAGATGAGAACCTTAATCATTCTTTTCAGAAAATCAATGTAGATCAACATGCTTTGGCTGCATCAGGTGACAATCCTCGTCAATGGAGGAACTGGTTAATGCAATTGACTCTATATTTGGCTCAGTCAAAAGAACTTCAATTACAAAAGAGAAACTCCTGCAATAGATAATGATTAACTATTTAGAGTATGTTGAGATTAGTATGTTCTATATGATATATGTAGTGTCAAAGGTGTAATTTTGTTGGATTTCTATTTTGCTAGTCGTTTTTTAAATTCAACTCCTTGGCTATTTCTTTAAGAAATTGTTACTATTTCTTATCGAAGAGAATCATATTTGGATAGTTAACCGCACAGTTATAGTTGGGCTTGTTTTATCTTGGAGGCGGCGTGGTTGATAGTCTGTCTTGCACAATTTTGGGCAGTACCACGAAACGTCTTAAAAAAGCGACCTGGTTGTGACTAAACCTAGTAACAACTTCGGTAGATATTCTCTTAGAAAATAGAAAATAGAATTTGGAAATAAAAACCTGGTGAAATAAAAAAAATGCTTTCAATTAGGTTGCCAATAGGATATATAATTAGGTTGTCAAAAAATACTTATAATTATATATTCTAACAAGCCCTTTAATACACTGTCGAGTACAACTACATATACCCTTTTAGGTTCTGTGTTATTTGCCTCCCTGAAGTGAGGTCCACCAATCATAATATCAAATCTAAGGACAGAGTGTGCTTTTCTAAGAAATTAATTTAGAAAAAAAAAAAAAAAAGTGCTCTTAGGTTCACATCAAACTGAGTTGAAGGGAAAAAATAACTAGTCTCTTAAGTCATAGTTGGGGATAAACATGGATGATAATTTCAAGGAAAACAATTTGCTCTTCACGGAATCTAAACAATTTGGTAGTTTCAAACCCAAATTGATAAAAGATCATCCATTTATTTATGGAGTTGTTTAAGGAAGATTAAGAGAAATTTATAAACAAAATACTCAACCAATCATGCCAATGATTTATATATTCAGAATGCATGCACATAAGTAGTGCAATCTCTTTCACAAATCGGTCAAATGTTTAATGTGCATTGAATTAGAGAAAACAGAAAGAAATACACAAACTATTACCTTGACAATATACATTAAAAAAGGCTATGACTCATGTACACTCTTCTCTTTTCTTAATCACATGATATAATCCATCCCTTGACAATCAATCCAACAATTACAGAGAAACATAAAGTTATCTGCAGATTTTTTTGCAAGAATTCATATCCGATAACTTGAGACAGTGATTTGAATCTAGAGCTTGAAGATCTGAAACAGTGCATGGAAGTAGATGCGGGTAGAATCATTTGAAAAGGTGAAATTATTTGATCTAAAACGAAGCATAGATCAGAATATTAACAATTAATAAACAATATATCATATTTTACCTAATCAACAAGTAAAACTATCACCTCTTCCACAAAAAAAAAAAAAAAAAACAAGTAAAACTATCACAATTTTTTTTAAAATAAAATGTTTTTTTAAAAAAATATTCAAAATACATTGTAAAAAAGGTTAAAATGAGAATTAAAAAGTTACTGACGTAATATTTAATAATTTGATTTTTTTTAAGCACTTGAAATGAACTTATATTTACAATATTTACCGACATCCCATCAGTTTAACATTTATGATCGACTATCCTTGAATTTTTTTTTCTTTATCAATAAGGGAAACGAGTTAAGAGTTCTCTCCATTTATGTTTTTCTCTATTTCTTTTATTTAAAGAGACAAAGATGCACATTTTTTTTTAAAACTAATTAATAGCAGTAGAACTCATTTATTGGTAGAACCTAATATATCTTTTTTTCTAAATACTCCATCGGATCCTTGGGTCATGCTAATCGGTTCCCCTGGGACACTGGTTAAGCATATCAAAAAAGAAAATTATTACAAAAAAGGAAATTATTTTGACTTTTTACATATTAATTACACAATTTTCAGTTCAATAATTACTATAAAATTTACATTTTTAAGAGCCTTAACTGATGCCCCTGGGGCACCAGTTAGCATTTCTTATTTTACAAATATACTCTTATAAAAATGAGTAAATTACATTTTCCTCCCCTCAAAGATGCTTTAATTACACACCCCTCCCCTCTTATGTTAAAATATACACTCCCCTCCCTTGAAAATAAAAATTTATACTCCCCTCCCCTATAAGATGCTTGAATTACAACCCCCTCTCTTAATAATTAAATATGCATTACACTTTAATCTATTTTAACTTAAATAAATATGTTTATCATATAAACTAATTTTGAACCACCATTTAAGAAAAATAAATTCATTTCTCTATAATTTAAATGTCAATGATAATTAAATTTAAATATTTTTCTATTAATTATATGTTTTAGAGTATAAAATTAAGTTTTAAATAACCATATTTTATTGTCTTTAGTAAGTTTTTACATATTTTAATTTTATTTTTTGTTGTTTCATATTTTATATTAGGGTTTAAAACTATATGTTAATGAAATTGTCAATAAAAAATAGCGAAAAATATATATTTAAATTTTGATTATATTAAAATAGAATCGCAATGTTTTTTATTTTTTCAAAGTATGTTTGATTATATTATTTTTTTGCTAGATTATTAGAAATAAAAAAAACATTGAGGGATTAAATTGTAGGTTTTAACATAAAAAGGGAATGTAATTCAAGCTTCTCTCAGGGGAGGGGAGTGAAATATTTTCTGATATATTTTGAATAAGAGAGGAGGGGAGTGTATATTTTAACATAAGAGGGGAGGGGAGTGTAATTCAAGCATCTTTGAGGGGAGGGGAGTGTAATTTACTCTATAAAAACTGTGAAACATTTAATGCATCCCACTGAATTAAAAAGAAACATTTAATGAGAGTAGAAAAATCTTTTAAGAGTTCTAAGAGGGAGATCATGTGTTTCTAAGAGTTACTCCTATGACCGGTGTTGGTCGTGCGTTGAAGTCAAAGAAGTTGACTCCGAAGTTTATTGGTCCGTATCAGATATCGGAAAGAGTTGGAACAGTGGCGTACCGAGTGGGTTTACCACCACATCTTTCGAATTTGCACGATGTGTTTCACGTGTCGCAACTTCGGAAGTATGTTCCGGATCCATCTCATGTGATCCAGAGAGATGATGTGCAAGTCAGAGATAACCTTACGGTTGAGACCTTACCAGTGAGGATTGAAGGTCGTGAAGTGAAGCGTTTGAGAGGCAAAGAGATACCTCTTGTGAAAGTCGTTTGGGACGGAGTGACTGGTGAAAGCTTGACGTGGGAGCTAGAGAGTAAGATGCTGGAATCTTATCCAGAGTTGTTTACTTGAGGTAAATTTTCGAGGACGAAAATCTTATAAGTTGGGGAGAGTTGTAACGTCCACTTTGAATTATTTTAATTATTTAATTATTTAATTTAATTGAAGAGTCTAGATATATTTTTATATATTTTAAGAGATGTGGAGAATAAGATTTAAGTGACTTTTATGTGATTTAAGTGATTTTTATGTGATGTGGTGACTTATTTTATTGTTTAATAAAATAAGATTTGAAAATAAAATAAATATAGAGATGTGGGGTAGTTTTGAGATTTTAGAGAGTTATGTGGGAGAAAGAGTAAATAAGATAAGATTTGTTGGGAGTATAAAAAGGGAAAATTAGGTCAGAGTTGTCAGTACGTACGTTTTGGTGAAAAAGGGAGAAAAACCAGAGAAAGGGAGAAGAACCAAGGAGGGCTGCGATTTTCTGCAATTGTAAGGTAAGGGTGAGCCTAGCATTACAATTCTATTAAACCTGTAATTCATGTATTATAATTAACAAGTGTAGGAATGATTTTTGAGGAATTGGGAATTAGGTTAAAAGTGAAGAATTAATGATTTGATGGTGTTAAGCTTTAGAATTGGTATAGAAATTGAGTGCAGAACCTAGAATAATCATAGGGTTAATGTTTCTGATCATTTTGAGGATTAACATGGTGAGATTGGTGACTTTTGGTGAGAAATTTGATGAACCCGTAGCCTGTCTGTTCATCGCTCGCCTAGGCGAGCTAAGCAACTCGCCGCGGCGAGTAGACCTTCATCGCTCGCGAGGCGAGAAACCCAACTCGCCATAGCGAGTAGACCTTCATCGCTCGCGAGGCGAGCAACCCAACTCGCCATAGCGAGTAGCCCTTGATCACTCGCGAGGCGAGCAATCCCACTCGCCATAGCGAGTTGACCTGAGAGGATCTTGATTTTTAGAATGATGTTTTAAGACGTGTTTTAGATGGTTTTGAGTGCCTTAAGGTATATAAGAATGATTAGGTGAGTTTTTAGGATCAAATTGGACCTAGGGAACTTATAACTGACGTTTTTGGATGAAAATTGTGAAAAAGGCCGAGAGCACCCAGTATTGCTCGCTTCCAGTTCGCCCCCAACTCGCCAAAGGCGAGTAACCCCTAGTTGAGCTCGCGAGGGCGAGGAGATCAACTCGCCACGGCGAGTAGTGCGGTTTCAGACTGCCATAACCTTGCAGTGAGGGATCTGTTTTGTGTAGAACTAAGAGAGTTGATCCTTGAGTAGTAATGGAAGATAACTATGATATAATTGATGATCTGTAAAGATGTTATGTGAGGATTTAATGTTGTTTTTGAATTATGATTCATGTGTGCATTACTTGAGATGTATGTGAAGTTCATGTGATGTTTGAAAATAATGCTTGCAATGATATCTTTATATCCTGTGATTTGCTTGCTGCCATGTTGCTGTTTACATTTATTAAGAGTTGCATGTGTCGGTCCAAGATATTCATGATATTGAGACGTTTAAGATGTTGAGACGTTAGACTTGTTTAAGTTATAAGATGTGAGTCCATGCATATTCATTTAAAAGCGACGATGGAGCTTTTGCTCAAAGCGACGATGGAGCTTTTGCTCAAAGCGACGATGGAGTATATTAATGCTCAAAATTTGGTACCACATGCATAATGTCTAAGATGTTAGAGTTGCATAGTCGAGTTGCATTTGTCGAGTCAAGTTGTTTAGGATGTTTATGATGATGCTTTATGATGATGCTTGTGATGCTAAATGATGTTGTTGTTGTAACACCCCGTTTTTCCCAACTTAAAAATTTCGTAAAACATTTAACAGAGTATGCAACACAACAACGGGATATCACATATAAACTTAATCCGAAAACAGTTAAATAACAATTTAACCAACATACTTCAAAATATTGCAGCGGAAAAAAAAATACTTATAATTCATAAAATCTTTGGCACGCAGGCCCCATAAGTTATCTCAAAAGAGTTAGTTGCATAAAATCAGAAATAACATATTATTCGCGTAAAGGAATGAATTGTGCATAAGACGACCCCATCCCGTTACGTATCAGAGCGACCTAGACAACACTGTGAGGTAAGGCCACTCATGAACCTCCTGAACACTAAGCACGATCACCTGCACTTGCCCACAAGGCGGCAATTCCAGCAGAAGGGGTGAGATTTCATAACAAAATAACATTAATCAACATAATTTAGAATAACAATTAACATCAAAACATCAATAGCATCCTTGCATAATTTAATAACAATTAGCACGTAAACACATAATCAACTTCACGTAATCATATATTCAATCTTTATCAACAACATGACATCATAAATATGACCATGCGACAATGCTCTTAGACTCCTTATATGCATGTGGTACCAAACTTCATCGTAAGTATTAATATACTTTTAAAACGTGCGGAGGACAAAGCTCCTAATAAACGTGCGGAGGACAAAGCTCCTATCATGGTGAGGACTAAGCTCAATGTATGCTATGCATGGACTCAATTCAAAACAACATTATCCTTAATCATCTTATCAACATGCATCCAAGAAATTGGAGCTAAACAACAACTTATCATCGCATATATAATATATACACATATCATAACGGTTCAGTTTAATAACATCAGCAGTATAATATAGACATCAAAGCAGAATGATATCATCACAACAATTACTAATCAAGCAACATAGGCTTTAACATTTTAGCATAAGGTTTAATACTTAAATTCTTGCTCACTCAACAATCCATACTTAGAACAGCTCTGCACAGGACTCTCAACATTACCACTAGGCCTAAATAACACTCAGGGATCAACTCCAAATCAGTCACACGGAACAGATCACACTAACCCTCACAACTCCCAATCTGGTAGTGTTCGCGAGGCGGGGAAAAGCGCTCGCTATGGCGAGCTGCCAGAAGCAACTCGCGAGGCGGGGAAAAGCACTCGCTGTGGCGAGCGATGAAGCTCATCACTCGCGAGGCGAGGATCACTGCTCGCCGTGGCGAGCGATGAATCTCACCGCGGCCAGACTTGCTATTTTCTCAAAATCTCACAATTCCCATGGTTCTAAGCCTTCTACCGATTCCAGAATTCATCCTAAACATATTCTAAGGCCTAGGAACACTTTCTACACGAATTAAACCTAAACTAACCGTTAGATCATCAATTTCTAAGGTTTTGACCTAGTTTTCTCATTCTCTCAATTCAATCCTAATTCTTGTAAATTGTTCATCAGAACTAGCTAACCAATATTACAGAGTTATTAGTCCCACCCTTACCTGGAGTTGATGAAATCGCAGGTCTCTCTTTCTCTTCTCCCTTCACGTGCGTGCGTGCGTTTCTTTCTGTTTCCAAAGTCTGAAAGCGTTACTGACTTCCTAACCCTAGTTGCCTTATTTATACTGCCAACAAATCTTATCTTATTTACTCTTTCTCCCACATAACTCTCTAAAATCCAAAACTAACCCACAACTAAATATTTTATTTTCTTATCAAATCTTATTTTATTCAATAACAAAATAAGCCTCTTAATCTTATCCTTAGCATTATATCTTACCACAAAAATCATCCCAAGCATATCAAAACACATCAAAACATATCAAAACACTTATATATTATATAAATATAATATAATCACCTAAACTCGATTTAAATAAATACTAAAACGAACGTGGGCGTTACAGTTGTGACGTGTTTATGTGATGATTTATTGTTAACTATAATTATTGAATCATATGTTTAATATTATTGTCTTGTGAATCTCACCCCTTCTGCTTGAAAATGTTGCTCTTCGTATGGGTAACTTGCAGGTAATCAAGATTAGGTGCAGGCGTGTGAGGACTTTCCTCGGTTGAGTCTTAGGTGCTCTTGTCATCGCGATTTTCGGGTGTCAAGTCATTAATTAGGCTTGAACCTTTCAATCATTGATGTCTCTATTTTTTTTTGGGGAAGGGTAAAATTGAGAAAAACCCTTAGAAATTCTAAGTTCGGGGCAATTTTCGCTACGGGAAGGTGTTAGGCACCCGCAACGACTATAGTACTCTATAGGAGCCGTTCTTCTTGACCTATGTTTACGCTTTATTTTATGCTATTTTTTTGAAAAAAGGTTGCTTTTAAGAATGGGGAGAGAGATGTTTGGGGTTTTCTTTTATTGGACTTGGAGAGATTTTGGTCTCTTGCCTACATACCCTTTTAAGGGATCAAACTCCATGTAGTTCTCTTCCAAAAAAGGTTTTTTGTGGGTTAGTTTGTTTTTAATTTTGAAAATGATTTTGAAGAAAAGATGAGAGGCCTTAAAGGCATGAGATTGGAGAAAAAGTGAGGTTGTTTCATTTGTTTAGAAAAAGGTTAAAATTGGAAGTTAAGATTCATTTACATTTTGATTAAGAAAAACAAAACGAAAAGGCTATGGAGTTTTGACTCCAAGATTATTGTGAAAATGGTTTTCAAGTGAGGCGTTATTTGTTTTTTGAAAAAGTATGATATTTTCTCTAAGTTTCACGCTTCCTAAGCATACATCTAGCGGTAAATCATACAACGTGTGTGCGTGTCGGTGCTTGTGTCGGTGTACATCATCATAGTGTCCATTGTCCTTTACATTTGGCCCTAGTTTACATTCTATGGTCTTGCAAGAAATTGGAAGAAGTAAAACTACCTAAGAATTGAAAATTGAACAAAACCTAAACTAAAGGGATGGAGGTGAAATGGGATGCTTAGCATGCATGAAACATAAAGTAAAGTGGTTAGTAACACAAGATAAAATGATAGCAACACATCAAACAAAACAAAGCATAAGAAAGAAATGAGAAGAGGATGCATGTAAACTTATGCTACTTACAAAGCAAGAAAATGACCAAATGGACTTAAACTAACACTAACAGTTACTATTGCAAGAAATGTGAACAAAAATCAAGTTTAACAAATTTGGAAATATTGTGAAATAGGAAACAAGAATTGAACTACACAAAGTTGCAAAATAACACAAAATTGGAATCAAAGATCAAACTAAACAAAGTTGTAAAATGTCACAAAATGGTAATCACAAATCACACTAAACATAATTGCAAAATATCACACACTTGTAATCAAGAATCAAGTTTAACAAAAAAATGGAAATATCACAAAATTGTAATCAAGAATCAAGTTTAACAAAAAATGGAAATATCACAAAATTGTAATCAAGAATCAAATTTAACAAAAAATGGAAATATCACAAAAACAAGAGAAAATTAAACTTGCCAAGATTAACTGAATTTATCAAGAAAACAGAAGTAATCATCATAGAATCAAATACCAAGCACTAGAATTATATGACAAAAATTTGGATGAAAGAATCATACAAGAAAATTCACTAAGAACACACAAAATACACCAATCAAAAGGGAAATTTACACCTATCATTTTTTATCAACTCTGCTCTTCCAAAAATATCACAAAAATGTTCACAAACATACCAAAATCACATAGTAATTTTTTGGGATTTTTTTGTAAAAAATTCAGGATGAACAGGGGGTTCAAATAGCAAGCATAAAGGTGTACTTAGCAATTAATCCAAGAAAAACACAGGAAAACCCAAAGCCCACGGTCCAGGAGCCCAAACCCGCGCCACTAATGGATCCGGATCAGTCTTGACGCCTCAGGGACGTTAGATTGATCCGGATACCCTAAAACTAAGATCTGACGGCCTACAATGCAAGGGAAGTGGACCGGGTCAGAACCGACCCGATCCACACGCTTATATAAAAGGTACAGGATCCGGCTTCCTTTCATTTCTCTTCTTCTTCCTCTCTCTTCTCCGGCCGCTCTCCTCACAAACCCTAACCCTAATTTCTCAAATCTACCCAGAAGTTGCTTATTCATGGCTTAATCCGTTCGTATTACCATTCTAAACATGAATCATTCAAAAGAAATTGTTTTTCACCGTTGGAACAATGTGAATCTTTCGTTTTCGTTGTTGTAAGTTCGAACTGTTCAGATTCTTCATGTTTTTGGGATGAAATCGTTGTAAATCGCAAGGATTCGCTTCGATTCACACTCGTTGTGGGTTTTGAAACGTTTCTTTGATTTTTCAAATGATTTTTGTGTTAGGGTTAGGGTTTGGGATCGAACAGTTCGAACTTGCTACGGATTCACATGGTTCTGGATTCTGCGATGGTTTTCAGTGAGAGGAGATGGAGTTTAGACGTTACCTGAGTTTTGTTGGAAGGTTTTAGGCCGTTTCTTTGATCCTTGGCTTCGAATCTTCGCAGGTAAAACCAGTTTCCTTTCTTTCTCTCTTCTTCTGGTTCGGATCCTGTGAAATCCTTTGCCTCTTCTTCTCCTTCTTCTTCTCTGATCCAATGCCTGCGATCACGCTCGCAGCGCGCTACCTCCGGTGGCGTGCTCGCGTTGAATTGTAGGTACAACAATTCAGTGATGAAGATTCACACGAATCTCTGAGAATTGCTCGAATTTGTGCTGTATCTGTGTGAATTTGCTTCTGTTTGATTCTGTGAGTTGAATTCAATGGTGAATTTGAAGTTTTGGTACGAAATTGGTCTGAATTGGTGTTGAATTTGAGCTAGGGTTCATGAGAGTTCTTGAGTTTTTGTGAATTTTCTGGATTTTGATCTGTAACTGCCAAGAGAGAGAAAATGGATTCTGTTGGTGATGTGGCTCTGATTCTATGGACCTTTTCTGACTGGTACAGTAACCGGCCTTATATAGGCTGCCATGTGGCCTCTGGACCAATTGGGACGTGACATGTGGATTGAGCTGCTTGCGTGGCATTTTTGGACTAAACTGCAATTTTAAAGAAATTGGTACTGCTTTGACAATAACAAAAACTGAAATTGGACACTTCTGCAATGAAATATGAAATTTGGACTAAATTGCAATTAAAACAAAATTTGGACTTATTTGCAAAAAGTAAAAATAAAATTGGTAAAAGATGTAATTTGGAAAAAAACGTAAAGCGAAACAATTAAAAAAATGACAAAACGGACTAAAACGGACAAATTACCAAAATGAGGTATTTCAAAATACCTCTCTGCCCAAAATTTATTTGATGTGAAAAGACCAAAATGCACCTAGGGACTAAAACGACTCAGACTGACTCAGATGCAAAACTAAGATGATTTTTAGATAGAAATTGATTGGTGACTTATGCGGACAGGTTAAAAAGACTCAGGGACAAATTGTAGGGACTAAGATGGGTTCCTTTGTAGGAAATGACCAAAATACCCTTTTGTATGAGTTTATGCGAAAAATTGGAATAAAATGCAGAAAAATATGTAATGGTTTTAGAAACCCTTTTTGAAGACTTGTAATGCAAGAAAACACTTTGGATGGCTTTGAATGCAAGAAGATTGGAGATAATAACAGTAAAATGTGCGTTTGTAGCACAGTAAAAGTTGTAAAATAGACATAGTGAATTTGAAATAATCAGAACCAAAAAGAAGTTTGAACGGGTATTTTTAGGTCCAAAATGAGGGTATGACAGCTCTGATATGTAATGGGATGGGGAAACTTGTTAAATGCTTTGCTATTCCTTGCATGTCATTTATAATTTCATAAGACTATTTTTAGATGAACCTTTTGAGACGTTTGATGAGGCCTGCGTGCCAAGACTTTTATGAATTCCGCTGCTATGTTTTAGACGTTTTTAATAAAGGATAAATTATTATTTATCCATTACCTGAGATGATTTAAGAATGTGACGCTCCGTTATGTGTTTAGTCTGATTATTTATTTTGAGAAATTTTTAAGTCGGGAAAACGGGGTGTTACAGGTAGCTCACCTCCGTACATTTCTTCTGGCACTTCATCCAGACTGATGAGCTTGCCATGGGTCTCATAGTAATCAGCAATGAGAGCCATTTTTACATCCAAAGTATCTTTCTTGCAGATAGGAGGGAAGTCCTCCATAAGATTTGATACAACCCTTGACTCGTTTAAGTCAGTCTTCAGCTTTGTCACCTTAGGAATTAGCCTCATATTTTTAAGAGTACTGGCATTAATCACCTTGCCAGTCTCCGTCTCCAGCTTCTCATCAGTGAAGTAGTTGACTTCAATTAGAGCTTGAAGTATGCCTCCTTGATGGAAGATTTCTGAAATCAGTCTTCCATAGGGAACCCAGACTCTGCATTTCTTCTGGCTTTCCCTCAGTTCTTTGATCATGTGCTTGAAGATGTACTTGGGCACATTTACCTTTTCTCCATTGATGATGTGGTGAAGAATGACCTTGTGTGCTAAGGATGGTTGATCACTGCCAGCACCTTTTGGTAGCAGGTTTTCGTATTGGATCTTCAGAAGCATTTTGTTCTTCATGCTTAGATCACTATACTTTCCTGGTGTTGTTGAGTTGAACAGTGTCTTGTTCACAACATCATTCCATGAGCTTGTCTTGGAGTTAGGTATCTCAATACCAGAAAACTTTCCTGTTGCTTCTGCTCCAATGACACGTGCAATGATATCCTCAGATATATACACCGGAATCCCCATAATGCTTGACCTTATCTCAGTTTGCTTAAAGGGTTCCAATCCCATTTCTTCTCTAGTCTTTCCAGCAAGTGTGGGGTCAATCAGTACTTTATCCCTTTCTTCTTCTTCAGATGCTTCTTTATCATAGACCGAAGCTCTTACCCAGAAATACCTGATGAGTGTTTTGTATGTAGGGCCATTCAGCATATTGAAGTAGTTCATCAGCCCTTGAGTTTCATAGTAACTCTTAATGTCACAGCCATGATACGCAAGAGAAGCGAAATCAACTGGATTCTTTGTTTGAATCTTCAGTTGCCATTCTTTTAGACTCATGGTTACGCCCTTTAACTCATAAGAAGCGCGTTCTTGCTTACCTTCAGCTTGTTGAGCAGTAGTTTGAATATTAGTTTCAAGAGCAGAACTTGAGGATGCCATTGATGATTGAAGAAGATGATGATTTTAAGGTTCTAAGGTTTTTGAGAGAGAGAGAGAGAGAGAGAGAGAGAGAGCACTTTTTCTTAGTAGTTACGAAAAGAAATGTGTAAGTAGTGAAGTGAGAGGTGTGTGATGTGACTAAGTGTTTTCAGTAAAACGTTTGAATACACAGGGGACAAGCAAACAATAGCATTAATGACAATTGGGGGCGCGAGGTAGTACTTTGAAAGCATAAACATCATCATTACCCTTTGAGTTATACACCAATGCACTTAAGCCACGTTGACAAACTACAAATAAGCTGTCTAAGTTAGTGGGACAGGTGTCACCAGAGGCAGCAACCGTCATTTTACTAACTTCTACTATTCAATAGCATAAAGATTCCACTTCTGAAGTTTGAAGTTCTGATGACATTATCAGGAGCACATTTTCCTCAGAACCTCACTTAAGAGCTTCTGATGGACCATGGCTTCTGAACTGACTTCAGAACCTAAACTTCTTATTCAGGAGCAATCAATTTTAATCAGACACATAATGCATGTTCAAATTTTTCTTTATAAATTCAAATCTTTCAACTATTAAAGGCTTAGTAAATATATCAGCCCATTGATTTTCAGTATCAATGAATTGTATATCTAAAATTCCTTTTTGAACATAGTCTCTGATAAAATGGTGTTTGATCTCAATATGCTTAGCTCTTGAATATAGAATTGGATTTTTTGACAAACAAATAGCAGCAGTATTATCACAAAAGATGAGAATATTGTTAGCATTAATCTGATAGTCTTCCAACTGATGTTTCATCCAGAGTAGTTGTGTACAACAACTTGCAGCTGAAATGTATTATGTTTCTGCTGTAGACATAGCAATAGTTGCTTGTCTTTTGCTAGCCCAGGATATCGGATTATCACCCAGAAATTGACAAATGCCACTGGTTGATTTTCTTTCAATCCTATCACCAGCATAATCAGCATCACAGAATCCAATTAGCTTGTAATCTAAGGATTTCCTATAGAGGAGTCCAAGATTAATTGTTCCTTTCAGATACTTGAAGATTCTTTTAATTGTAGTTAAATGAGATTCTCTAGGATCTGACTGAAACCTTGCACACAAGCATACACTGAATAAAATATTTGTCTTGCTAACCACAAAAGTGATTCTATAAATAGAACCCTTGTGCTAAAGCATTACTAACTTTTTGTGAGTGCTTAACCTAATTCACAAAAGTTGTGAGACCTTAGCCGCCGCTCTCTAAACTTTGTTCTCTCTGAATCTCCGTTGGAATTGGCTAGCACCGGTTATAGGAGAAATTATGTTCGTGTGGACGGATTAGGGGAATCGCTGCTTTGCTTTGCTCGTGATCAGAAAGATTTCTGCTACAAAGGTTCTGCTCTTCAAGAAGTAAACACATGAATCTTAAAGTGTTTAAGTTTCCGTTTAATTTGTGATTAATGATTTGTTGGAACATTAGTGTGATGTTGGAAAATAAATTGGAAGATTAAACACCATGTTATTATACTTTGATCTAATGTTGTGTGAATTGAAAAAGTAGAGTGTGGGGGTCCCACATAAAATAGAACACACACATTATAGTGTTTAAATTGCGGTATTTAATTTTAAATACTTGATAATGATAAAAATAATTGTAATTATTATTTTTATTTGAGAATATCACTTCGCATAAATTTAGTTTATGGTGGTTGTGATAAGAATAAGAATTTAATTAAATTTTTTATATTTCCTTTATTCAAATCCAATAGTTTGTTTCCTCCACTTTTGTGGATTTGTTTCTTTTGTTCCTATCCACAAGTGTTGTTGAACTGATTAATGGATAAACTCCATTTTAATCTTATCCATTAGATAATTGCTGTCGCAATTTTTGCAAAAACAGTTACAAAATCTCTATATAAATAGAGGACTCCACTCAGTTCAAAAAACACACCAAAGAGTTTCATTGAGTTGTCGGGAACTCTTTCTCCCTTCTCCCTTTCTTGACTTGTGTTGACGAGTCTTTCTTCTCTTCATCTCCTTTTTTCTGTCCCTTCGGAATTAAGAGTGTTCTTAAGATCATAGTCCCTTTTCGGTTTAATGTCCCTTCGGAATTAAGAATGGTCTTAAAAACATAGTCTCTTCGATAATATTAGTACCTTCGAAATAAAGAGTACTATTAAGATCATAGTCCTTTTTGGAATAATAATGTTCCGTCGGAATTAAGAATGATCTTAACGGTATATAAATATTCTTTCAATATTTTTTCTATTTGAGGAGAAATGGTGGTAACACCATATTTGAGTGGTCATAGTACATATTGATAGTTTGGAGAACTTAAAGGTTAGAATGGTGGAAACACAATATTTGAGTGATCTTAGCACCATAATAGAATGGTAATAATACCCTATCAAAGTGGTTTCAGTATTAAAGAGTGGTCTTAGTACCATATTTGAGGGTGTATATCTCGAACGGTTTTCTACAGTGTAGTAGTTAACCGCACAGTTGTAGCTGGACTTGTTTTATCCTGGAGGCGGCGTGGTTGATAGTCTGCCTTGCACAATTTTGGGCAGTGTCACGAAACGTCTTAAAGAGAGCGACCTGGTCGTGATTCAACCTAGTAAACAACTTCAGTGGATAATAAAATTTGGAAATCTAAATACAACAGTTTGGAAATCCAAAAACAACAATTTTAAGACGTTTATTTATGTTATGTCTACCGAAGAAGTTACTTATTAAGGTTTAGTTGTCCCTAAACACATTAAAGATAAATTAAACTATAGAAATACATCTTATGACTGAAACAATGAAGTGCTTGTTGTTATAATAACAACACTAACGAAATTTCACATAGGCAAGTGAATAAGAATTCCAATGATTCCTGATTATCATTGATAATGATAAAACTGACAAGTTTGTTACGGAAAAAAAAAGTGTTGGACCTAAAAAGAAAAATAATCATTGCTTGCCATGAATTCGGTTGTTACTGGAAACGGCAAATCCTGTGATCAGGTATTGAAAATCTTTGTACAGTGCGTGGGAAAATGAAAATGATGCTAGCTTCTAAAATTGAAGGTTGGGTGTACACGTTAGAAATATGTTGTGCCTGCTTTACCAAAACCAACTCCAATTCTAGCACAATGAACTCATTTTCTTTGGTAAAATAAAGCATCAGTATATTTTTATGATTTTAACTATAAACTCGAGCACTCAATTATTTTAGGATTTTGATCTTATAAGAACAGGTCTAGTGACTTGTACTCGTATTTTTATTGGGAAAGACTACTTTATCGATGGTATGTTAAAAAATTAAATTCTCCTTCTATTTTGTTAGTTGTATGATTTTAATATTTGACATGTGAACAAGCGTTTAATTTTAAACTTGAGTAACTTGGATTTAATTTCAACGTTATATGATTAGACAAATTTATGTATTGCAGTCAAGATATATGAACCAAAAGTTCATATAAATCAGAATTTAGAGAATATGAATCTCTAAACATAATAAATTATGATATGTGTGAACTTGATGACACATAAACTAGAAATGATAAAATGATATTTTATCATATTTATTGATGACTGTGAATTTTAGAAAATAAAATTGATATGCTTGATATGTTCAATTTTTTTATAACGAAAATTGAAATTTATAGAGTAACCAAGTCTAAGAACAAAAATTCTAATTAAGAAATTTTTGAAGAAAAGACAATCCAACTTGTCTTATTTTTGAACTTGAGATTGTCTGAACTATATTTGGATTCTGGACCCCAAGAAAGTTGAACTCACTAATAGAGTCTATGAATGTGTATTCATTGGGTATGTTATAAATATTGAAGCATATATGTTTTATGACATAAATGTTAAAGTGATCATAGAGTTAAAATATGCCAATTTCTATGAAATAAGTACCTTTTTAACTAAAGAATAGTGGGGGCACTAGTGGGGGCTCTAGTGGGAGCATGACATTAGTGGGGGAAAAATAAATTCCCTTTTAAAAATTAAGAACTAGTGGGGGCACTAAATCTGATCACATTCCAGTAATCAGAAATAGTTATGAAAACATCATACAAGGTGTTATAGAACCTCGAGGAGGTAAGAAAAGAGTATGAACTTGGTTTATACTTTGGAAGAAGATCCATTAAGCCTTAAAGAAGTTATATCCTCTTTGGATGCTGAATTATGGCAAGAAGCAATAAACGATGAAATGGATTTTCTAGAGTCCAACAAAACATGACACTTGATTGACTTGTCTCATAGTTGCAAAATCAATCGGTTGTATTTGGATTTTGGCAAAAGAAACTAAAACCAGATGGTAAGGTTGATGAATTCGAGGCTCTCCTTGTAGTCAAATGTTTTAGACAAAGAGAAAAAATATAGACTTCTTCGATACTCATTCACAGTCACTAGAATCATATCCATAAGAATACTAGTCCCTTTAGTCGTCGTTCATAACTCGATAGTACTCCAAATGGATGTGAAAGTTGCCTTTTTTATGGTGAATTAGAAGAAGAAATCTATATGTAACAACCTGAAAAAAATTTGCGATTCATGGACAAGAAAACAAGGTATGTAAGTTAGATAATTTTTTGCGAGGTCTAAAATAAACTCTTAAGGAATGACATGAAAAATTTGACATTCCAATGCTATCAAATGGGTATAAAGTGAATGAAAGTGACAAATAATATTTGCACGATCATATGTTTCTATGAAGACGACTTGCTCATATTTGATTTAAAGATCCATGTTATGAATTATGTGAAATCATTGTTTATCAAACAACATTGATAACAAAGACCTAGACAAAGTTGAAGTAATTCTTGGTTTCAAGATTACTAGATCAAAAAAAGGAGAACTTTTTTGAAACTCACAAAGTTGAGAAGATCTTAAGGAAATGTTATTATTTAAGTGTAAACTTGCAAGCATATATTATGATCCAAGTGTAAGAACACTTGAGATGGAGTTAAACAAACATAATATGCGAGCATCATTGTCAGTCCTTAGGTAAGCCACTGAATGTATTAGACCCGACATTGCTGATGTCGTGAAAACTCTTGTGCAAGTTTACTAGTAGAAGAATGAGAAGCATTGCCATGCTATTGAAAGAGTCATGAGATGCCTAAAGAAGACTATGACTCTAGGATTAAATTATGAGGAGTAACCTATTGTACTTAAATGGTACAAGATACAAAATAGAACATCCTTTAGATGAGTTTTAAAGCGACCAGTGACTGCTCATTGAGCATCACTGTAGGAGTTATTTGTTGAAACAAATGATATTGACCCAGTCCACTATGGAATGTATCTGGGATGAGAACACTAGAGAAAACTAGTGAAGAAGCAAGTTGATAAGATACTTGCTAGCTGAGAACCCTTAGTGGGTGAAACCGTTGTTCGAAGTGTTAATTTATTGTGATAGTCTGCAACTATTACAAAATTGAGAATCGTCACCACAATGGTGAGAGATGATAATTAAGGCACGAACACAAAATAATTAGAGAGCTCTAAAGGAACGGTTAAAGTATATTGTGCACTTAGTGATAAAGAATTAGTTAATCCTTTGACGAAAGGAATTACTTGAAAGAAAGTCCTAAAACATCCAATTGGATGGGACTAATGCCCAAAGGTCACAAGTGATGGTAACCCAACCTAAATGACTGGAGATCCCAAAAAATCGGTTCAATGGGTAATAACAAGTTATGAGTGATAGAACATGCTATGAGAAAATTAAGAAAGCATGAATCCTGCAGCGATAGAAGGATGAGATAATTGAAACTCTTAACGAGATCTATACTCTATGTTGAGTGGAGTACATAGGTACAGGAGTACTCTTGATAGACTCACATATACGAATGTGGAACTGAGGCCAGTTCTTATGGGATTCGGGGCAGAATACCTAGAGCGCTCGTTAAATCTGGGATAAATGTGCATGACCATTAACGCACGGGCTTTTAGAATACACCTTAGGAAAAGGTTTGTGTGTGGGATCTATGTCTGAGATAGAGTTCAATGTTGTAAGCAACTCTTGTAAATCAGAATATTATCCGTTATGCAAAGGTTCAGGTTGTAGGCGACACCTTTGTTTATTAGCAACCTTATAGAAACATTTTGACGTTATTATTGAAACCATTTTTTAAATTCAAGTGGGGGATTGTTGGAACATTAGTGTGATGTTGGAAAATAAATTGGAAGATTAAACACCAAATAATTATACTTTGATCTAATGTTGTGTGAATTGAAAAAATAGAGTGTGGGGGTCCCACATAAAATAGAACACACATTATAGTGTTTAAATTGCGGTATTTAATTTTAAATACTTGATAATGATAAAAATAATAGTAATTATTATTTTTATTTGAGAATATCACTTCCCATAAATTTAGCTTATGGTGGTTGTGATAAGAATAAGAATTTAATTAAATTTCTTATATTTCCTTTATTCAAATCCAATAGTTTGTTTCCTCCACTTTTGTGGATTTGTTTCTTTTGATCTTATCCATAAGTGTTGTTGAACTGATTAATGGATAAACTCCATTTTAATCTTATCCATTAGAGTAACTGCTGTCGCAATTTTTGCAAAAACAGTTACTGAATCTCTATATAAATAGAGGACTCCACCTAGTTCAAAAAACACACCAAAGAGTTTCATTGAGTTGCCGGGAACTATTTCTCTCTCCTCCCTTTCTTGACTTGTGTTGACGAGTCTTTCTTCTCTTCATCTTCTTTTTTCTGTCCCTTCAGAATTAAGAGTGTTCTTAAGATCATAGTCCCTTTTCGGTTTAATGTCCCTTCGGAATTAAAAATGGTTTTAAAAACATAGTCCCTTCGACAATATAAATCCCTTTGAAATAAATAGTACTACTAAGATCATAGTCCTTTTTGGAATAATAATGTCCCGTCGGAATTAAGACTGATCTTAACGATATATAAATATTCTTTAAATATTTTTTCTATTTGAGGAGAAATGGTGGTAACACCATATTTGAGTGATCCTAATACCATATTCATAGTTTGGAGAACTTAAAGGTTAGAATGTTGGAAACACCATATTTGAGTGGTCTTAGCACCATAATAGAATGGTAATAATACCATATCAAAATGGTTTCAGTATTAAAGAGTGGTCTTAGTACCATATTTGAGGGTGTATATCTCGAACGGTTTTCTACAGTGCAGTAGTTAATGTAACCCCCTATTTTTATTATTTATTTATTTTATCAAGTTTAATGTCCTTTTATATATTTTATTTGAATAATTGCGGTGTGTGGGTTTTTGTGTTATGTGTTAGTAAATATTAGTAGTTTATTATGACATTATTGGTGAAGGAATATAATTAAATTAGATTAATGAGGCGTAAGGGCAGTTTTGGAATAAGGGGAATTTGTTAGGTTAAGAATAGGAGATGTGTAGTTAGTGAGATGAGTAGTGTTTTAATGATCTAAGCAGAGGGGAGTGCATATAGCAAGGCGATATAGTTACATAAAATAATAGTATAAAATTCGAGAGGTGCAGGTAGTAATATGAAAAGATTAGTAACAAACTCAATTAAAGTTTACACATAGAGAAGAGAATTAGAGAAGGGTTACCGATAGAGCAACAAGAGGCAAAAGAAAACTAGGGTTGTGGAGAAGAGAGGCAAGGAGGAATAGCAAGAAGAATTTTCATCGTAGGAAATCATCAATTTCGCAAAACTTAGAGGTAAGGGTGGGAGTAACCTTCTTTAATATCATAAATATATAATTTTGAAAAGAGTTTAATCATGTTGTTTTGTTGAATTTTTGATGTTATAGAAATTAGGTTTAAATTCAATTAGATTGTTGAAAGTGTAAGTAATTCCATGAATTAATGTATGTGGGTCTCTATTTACCATAAGAGTTGCATGAACATATGGGCAGTGAAGGGTTTATGTTTTCTATTGTTTTCATGATCTTTTAAATGTTAAATTCGTGTTTTAATTTGCTACTCTGATTTTGTGTATATTCTTGTTTTCAGTTGCACAATATCATGATTTCAAATGCACAGTACCGTGATTTCAATTGCACATGGAAGAATGTTCTTGTTTTTGTTATGTACACGTTCTTAACTAAAGGTTTTGCACAGTATGATTTTGAATTGCATGTGAATTTTGATTCTTTTGATTTGATAATTATAGGAGCATAGGTTATTTTGAATACACGGATACATATATATTATATATTTGAAGATGCATGGTTCCTGAATCGCATGATTTTATATGCTTCGGTCTTTATGTGTTCATGTTTTTTTTCTGTTTAAAATCCATTCCTGATGTATAAGCGAACTGCTTTGTGCGCTATATGTTAAATGTGCATTTATTAGGAAGCAATTTTATAAGTCATTATTTTCTAGAAGATTCAATTTGAGTATTGAAAAGGTTAATGCCTTATTTTATGAAGTGAATTGGCAAATGGCTTATATTGCTGAAATAGTTACTCCATTTGGGTGATTTGTTTTAGAAATTGGAAAGGATCTAAACTAATAATTTGCATATGAGTTACCGTAAGCCATTATGGAATTTATATTAATATTTTAATGAGAGTAATAATTGTAAAGAGTTATAAATAATAAAAGTTTTAGATGATGAATTGAATTGATTAGATATTAATTGATGAGCAAAAATGATTTATTTAATTGAGTGTAATTTGTGAATTATTTGATGATGTGAAATTGATTTGCTATCTAACGATGTGTAAATAATGAGATATTTGAAGATGTGTTATTTAAAGATGTGTCATTTGAAGATATGTGATTTAAAGATGTGTTGTATAAAGATGTGTTATTTGAATATGTATGATTTAAAGATGTGTTATATAAAGATGTGATATTTGAAGATTTGTTGCATTTTAAGTTGTGTCGATGCATAAACATTGTCAAGCGAAGGGGACCGTAGTCTGTCAAGTCGAATTATGACTTTAACGAAAGGAGTTGTAGCTCTGTTGTTTCTTAAGAGAAAGGGGTTGTAGCCTGTCAAGCCGAATTAAGGCATTAGCGAAGAGAGTTGTAGCTCTGTTGGTACCACATGCATAATATGTTGCATTTGTTGAGTAGTTGTTGTTGCATTTGTCAAGTCGTTGTCGTTGTATTTTTGAATGAAGTTGAATGATGATTGTTGTTGGAATTATGTGAAGAATCATTAATGATTAATTGTTGTTGTTTTGCATTGATTAATTCTTTACATGAATTGTTGCTTATTATTATTGAATGTGAAATCTCACCCCTTCTGTTTGAATGTTGCCTCTACATGGGTAACATGCAGATAACTAGGAGTAACCGCTAATGTGAGTTGATTCATCGTGTCGACTTAGGAGTCATGCTCTGATACGTAACGAGATGAGGCAAAGTTATGGTACATAAGCCATTTTCTTATGCACCATGCATAAGGACTTCACAACCATCAGATTTCATCCAAATACAAAATATTAGTAGGGGGTAACCCCCTACTATCATAAGTAGGGTATTACCGCGCTAGTAACATAAGTAGGGGGATACCCCCTACTAATATAAGTAGGGGGTTACCCACTACTAACATAAGTAGAGGGTTACCCCCTACTTATGTTAGTAGGGGGTTACCTCCTACTTATATTAGTAGGGGATTACCCCCTACTTATGTTAGTGGTTAATGTGCTGGGACTTATGCACAGTGCATAAGGATTTCCTTATGCACCATAACCACTCCCAACGGGATGAGGTTATTTATATGTCCTGTTTTCCTTGTTACGTATTCCTTTATAAGTTGATGTTGAACCACTTTTTGGTTTGAAACTTTATTATGTTGCTGATGTTGAGGCCTTAGTGCCGGGTTTTTATTAAAACGTTGAATATTTTCCGCTGCGACATTATTTTAAATTATTGAAGGAAGTTGTTTAAATATATAGTGAATTTAACTCTATTTATATTTAGTAATATTTTGAAGAACGAAATGTGACATCCTGTGTGCGATGAACTCTGATTTATTATATGTTATTTATAAGTTGGGAAAACGGGGTGTTACAATTGGTATCAGAGCAGGTCGGTCCGTCCGGCCAAGTAGTTGAGTCGTCTGTGTCGTCTGACGGTTGAATATTGTCGTCGTGTTTTTCTTATGATTGTTCGTTGTGTAGTGAACAGAGAATGAGGTACATTTTTGAGGACGAAAATATTCTAAGTGGGGAAGAATTGTAACTCCCTATTTTTATCATTTATTTATTTTATCAAGTTTAGTGTCTTTTTCTATATTTTATTTGAATAATTGCGGTGTGTGGGTTTTTGTGTTATGTGTTAGTAAATATTAGTAGTTTATTATGACATTATTAGTGAAGGAATATAATTAAATTAGATTAATGAGGCGTAAGAGCAGTTTTGGAATAAGGGGAATTTGTTAGGTTAAGAATAGGAGAGATGTAGTTAGTGAGATGAGTAGTGATTTAATGATCTAAGCAGAGAGGAGTGCATATAGCAAGGCGATATAGTTACATAAAATAATAGTAACAAATTCGAGAGGTGCAGGTAGTAATATAAAAAGATTAGTAACAAACTCACTTAAAGTTTATAAATAGAGAAGAGAATTAGAGAAGAAGGGTTACCGATAAAGAGAGCAACAAGAGGCAAAAGAAAACTAGGTTGTGGAGAAGAGAAGCAAGGAGGAATAGCAAGAAGAACCTAGAGAGAGATTTCACAGTAGGAAATCATCAATTTCGCAAAGCCTAAAGGTAAGGGTGAGACTAACCTTCTTTAATCATAAGTATATAATTTTAAAAAGAGTGTAATCATGTTGTTTTGTTGAATTTTTGATGTTATAGAAATTAAGTTTAAATTCAATTAGATTGTTGAAAGTGTAAGTAATTCCATGAATTAATGTATGTGGGTCTCTATTTACCATAAGGGTTGCATGAACATATAGATAGTGAAGTGTTTTTGTTTTCTATTGTTTTCATGACCTTTTAAATGTTAAATTCGTGTTTTAATTTGCTACTCTGATTTTGTGTATATTCTTGTTTTCAACTGCACAATATCATGATTTCAAATGCACAGTACCGTGATTTCAATTGCACATGAAGAATGTTCTTGTTTTTGTTATGTACACGTTCTTAACTAAAGGTTTTGCATAGTAGCATGATTTTGAATTGCATGTGAATTTTGATTCTTTTGATTTGATTATTATAGGAGCATAGGTTATTTTGAATACACGGATACATATATATAATATATTTGAAGACTAGATCCCCTACCCGTGCTGTCGCACGGGTCATTTATAGTACTCCCTCCATTTCTAAATATAAACAAAGTTTATTTTTTTGGTTCATTCATTTAATGATGTATGTGATCCATATTATGAACCACATGCATCATTAAATGAATGAACCTAAAAAGTAAATTTTGCTTATATTTAAAAACGGAGGGAGTATTTAGTCAAATAAAGTAGAATATAACATATAATATCTCTTGGAGAAAGTCAAGAAGAGTAAAAGTTCCAAGGCAATGTTATATAGTGTCTAATAAAATTAAGCATAATATGACATATAAGTGATGTACATGTTTGAGAAAGTTCATTACAAAATCATGGCTCTCATATTGGATCAAGATGTTCATACATTCTGGAATTCTTCTTTGTATACAACATTGGTTGTATTATCAATGCAATCACCATTTATACCTTTCCTTGATGTTACCCGTGCTGCCACATGGGTCATATAGATTGTAAATGTAGTAGGCAAAAGCCAAGTTTAATAGCTCAATTACAACTTATAGTTTTAATGTCATCATTTTTTAGTATAAATATTCATTTTGTTTTTTCATGCTCACAAATTACGAAATACTTCTTTAACAACTACGTTCGAAGTATTGTCAATGCAAAGACCATCTTCATCTATTAACAAAATTTTCAGACCATTCCTAGACAATAGCTAACACACACAACACTCACGTTTGTTGCTTAAACTTCAATATTACACATAAAGACTCAAAGTTAGAAACAAACACACATGCTTCTGTAGAGATAATTAATCATAAGGATAATTGATCGTAATAGAGATGGACAAATTTCTGTAGAGATAGCTCTGTAAAGTCAAAAATGAAAGAAAAAGGCATTATGTTTAGTATGAAGAGATAGAGAAATTACTGAAGGTGCTTGAATATAAGGTAAAGAATGAGGCTTATGTTGAGTCGCTCATTATACGTAGGAACAATTATACCGTACTTGTTTTTCTGCTTCTGATGTTGTTCATCCATTCTAACCTAAACTTGGAACAAAACAAATCAATGAATCAACATAGTAATAGAGATTGTAGCAGAAGGTCAATTTTTTAAAATTAAAATGCATTCGTGCTCATCATTTTACAAAATGTATAAAAAAAAAATAAAGAAATAGATCAATCAAAACCAGAAAGTGATAATTAAAACTCCAATACATGAGTGAAGGGACATAATGGTCAATACTGCTATCAATTTCATCGAATTCAACCCAAATTCGTATAATCGAGTAATTCAAAAAGATAAGACAATCCAATTAAGGCCCTGATTATAAAAGGGGAAAGAGATTTTTCGTAATTACGGGTTCTAACAGGCATGATGCTATCTTAAACGGGTGGAACAGAAGCAGATGCGATCACAGGATAAGAGTTATTAAAGAATAATAAAAGAGAAAGTGATAGAGATGAATCTACAAATTGAACGCAGTATGTGAGATCACGAAGAACAAAGGCACAATTTAGTTTCAGCAGCAGCAATTCCACTCCAAAAAAATGCTTCAGATTGATACAACAATTAAAAAGAACAATATTACACATGCTTTCTCTCAATTGTTGCTTAAACTTCAATATTACACATAAAGACTCAAAGTTAGAAACAAACACACATGCTTGAATTCAAACTAAAGTGGAATCACCCTATGGATAAAGATGCAGCATACAGTATGGCTACAAAAAGGAAATGATAACCTTCTTTTTTTTTTTGTTGAAAAGCCTAAGCACCAGGAAAACAATAGGGAAAAAGATGCAGCTTACAATATGGTTACAAAGCCACACCTTTTATATTCTTCAGAAGAATAAGAATCACATAAAATAAAAAAAATGGAAAAGCATCAAAGAATTTCAATTAGAAATAAGGATTAAAAATCTAACAACAAAAAGTTGTGAACAACTCATTCATCATTCCTCGCTAGTGCAACAAAAGCGTAACTTCTACCACTACTGCTGCAGTTGTGACGTAGACATGAATTTTTATGTTACTCCTTGAATAGGGATTGGGACTTTTAGACCAACTCCAATCATATTCCTTTGCATGACCAACCGTAGAGATATGTAAAGCAATAGAAGCACACACATAATTTCATGTATATCTGAAAAAGAAAATACATTTCAAAATTCAGAGTCATCAAATTGGTTGATTTGTATGACAACACAAAGGTATGGAAACAATTCTATATTGTTAGTCAAAAATCAAGAAACAACACATAATTTCAAACACTTATAAGACTAAATATGAAATATCCAAAAAAAGTCATAGTTCATGCATTTGAAGGGCCAAAATTTTAGCGAAAATGAGGTCAGTAAACAACCCATTGCATATACCAAGTTTCTGCAATAAAACCAAACAAAATAATGTGCAACCACATACCTTCTTGTATTAATGTTCTTGAGGACTTTGTCTGGGAACGGAAATGTATGTTCGGTTGGAGTCGAATCGGATTGATTTTCGGAAGTGGATGGATTCGGTGATGCCAGATCTTCCAAGTTATGATATGGGTGTTTAGTAGTTGTTGGAGGAGGGTTTATCTCTCATTTTGGTTCATTGATCGCAGTCAATCATCAATGGGTGCTAGAGAGAAGAGGGACTGGAATGTGGAAACAAAAAGTACCTTAAGCCCAAAATTCTCCTTAGCGTGCATTCTCACGGTGGTCGCAGCTTCACTGAATCATCTTCCTCATGCAAATCCTTCACATGCCGCTTCAGTTCCTCCAAGGCTTCTTCCTTCTTCTCCGCCTCCGCTTCTGTCTCCACCTCTGCCATGTTCAGAAGATTGGAAAGCTTCTTGGTTTTCAGATTCGGTTTCGAGGTTTGTTTTGGTTGCCGTTTATCGAAGGATGAAGCTAATGAAGAGAATTCTTCAGTATCATCTTCGTTGAAGGTGCTACGATGGCGATGATTGTAACGGGAGGTGGCACCGCCGCAGCTGACAGCGTGGAAGATGGGTCGACGGAGGGAGGCAATGGGGAGAGAGTTCCATAGACGGTAATAGGATTAGATGTGAGTTTATTGGATTAGCAACCGTGTGCATGTTACCAATGCAGTTGTGACTTGGAATTGAAAGACAATGTTTATTGGGAACAGATGGATTGTATGGAGATCAACATGGATTCATCTAACGGCCAGAATAAGTTGGAGCCAAAAAGATTAGGATTAGGGTTGACACATTTTCTTAACATTGTTATTAGTATTAGAAATAAGTAAGATGCATGGTTCCTGAATCGCATGATTTTATATGCTTCGGTCTTT
This sequence comes from Medicago lupulina, assembly GCA_958299785.1. Lineage (NCBI taxonomy): Eukaryota > Viridiplantae > Streptophyta > Magnoliopsida > Fabales > Fabaceae > Medicago > Medicago lupulina. Next base: position 56,984,073 of record OY283146.1, on the reverse strand, counting down.
ATGTGTTCATATTTTTTCTTTGTTTAAAATCCATTCCTGATGTATAAGCGAACTGCTTTGTGCGCTATATGTTAAATGTGCATTTATTAGGAAGCAATTTTATAAGTCATTATTTTCTAGAAGATTCAATTTGAGTATTGAAAAGGTTAATGCCTTATTTTATGAAGTGAATTGGCAAATGGCTTATATTGCTGGAATAGTTACTCCATTTGGGTGATTTGTTTTAGAAATTGGAAAGGATCTAAACTAATAATTTGCATATGAGTTACCGGAAGCCATTATGGAATTTATATTAATATTTTAATACGAGTAATAATTGTAAAGAGTTATAAATAATAAAAGTTTTAGATGATGAATTGAATTGATTAAATAGTAATTGATGAGCAAAATGATTTATTTGATTGAGTGTAATTTGTGAATTATTTGATGATGTGAAATTGATTTGCTATCTAACGATGTGTAAATAATGAGATATTTGAAGATGTGTTATTTAAAGATGTGTTATTTGAAGATGTGTGATTTAAAGATGTGTTGTATAAAATTGTCTTATTTGAATATGTATGATTTAAAGATGTGTTATATAAAGGTGTGATATTTGAAGATTTGTTGCATTTTAAGTTGTGTCGATGCATAAACATTGTCAAGTGAAGGGGGCTGTAGTCTGTCAAGTCGAATTATGACTTTAGCGAAGGGAGTTGTAGCTCTGTTGTTTCTTAAGAGAAAGAGGTTGTAGCCTGTCAAGCCGAATTAAGGCATTAGCGAAGGGAGTTGTAGCTCTGTTGGTACCACATGCATAATATGTTGCATTTGTTGAGTAGTTGTTGCATTTGTCAAGTCGTTGTCGTTGCATTTTTGAATGAAGTTGAATGATGATTGTTGTTGGAATTATGTGAAGAATCATTAATGATTAATTGTTGTTGTTTTGCATTGATTAATTCTTTACATGAATTGTTGCTTATTATTATTGAATGTGAAATCTCATCCCTTCTGTTTGAATGTTGCCTCTACGTGGGTAACATGCAGATAACTAAGAGTAACCGCTGATGTGAGTTGATTCCTCGTGTCGACTTAGGAGTCATGCTCTGATACGTAACGGGATGAGGTTATTTATATGTTCTGTTTTCCTTGTTACGTATTCCTTTATAAGTTGATGTTGAACCACTTTTGGGTTTGAAACTTTATTATGTTGCTGATGTTGAGGCCTTAGTGCCGAGTTTTTATTAAAACGTTGAATATTTTCCGCTGCGACATTATTTTAAATTATTGAAGGAAGTTGTTTAAATAAATAGTGAATTTAACTCTATTTATATTTAGTAATATTTTGAAGAACGAAATGTGACATCCTGTTTGTGATGAACTCTGATTTATTATGTTATTTATAAGTTGGGAAAATGATGTGTTACAGTTAACCGCACAGTTGTAGCTGAGCTTGTTTTAACCTGGAGGCGACGTGGTTGATAGTCTGTCTTGCAGAGCGACTGATCGTGACTCAACATACCAACGTTGTGACTCAACATAGCAAACAACTTCGGTGGATAATAAAATTTGGAAATCCAAATACAACAGTTTGAAAATCCAAAAACAACATGATTTAATCAAGATCCGTTTCATTAGGATTTCTTCCGCAAAGAGGATTAAAATAAGATTAAAAAAAAAAACCTCTTAAAATCGCTTCAGTTGTATCAGAGCATTGGTTCTGCTTAAATCATTATATTCGAATCGTTTGTTTCATGTTGATGATTATATGATGATGTCGCTGTTAAAATTTTTGCTATGCCTTTGAATTCGATTCAAGAGAGCTTATCTGTCAAGTGTTGACACTACGGTATACAGTAGGTAAGTTGCGTTAATTTCTTGAATTTGATTCAATTTTAGTATCTCGCACATCCCTTTTGTTTACGGTAGCAAATTACTAATTAAATATTATTTTATGAAAAGAGTTTCGTAAAAGTCTGCATCAATTTTAAGTTGAATCAATTTGGTATGTATCTTGGCATATTGTATACGGTCATTGTTATTGCACATGATTGTTGAACCAAATTATATCCAGCAAATTTTGATCGGCCTTAATAGTGATGTTTGATTTGCTTAAAATTTGTAATGGTGATTTAAAGCAATTTTGTTTTACAAAGGTTGAATTACTCTCAATTGTTAAAAGGTCATCGATTCTTTTTAAAAGGGTATTAAATATTAAAGATCATGATATGCTGGATGTTGAATGATTCAAAAACGTGTTTTATTATTTTAAATTTGGAATTTAAATTAGTTACAAGATTTCCGTATAATATGCCTTAATAGCGGTGCAAATTGACCGGAACTAAATTGATGCTAATTTTTTTAATAGTTTAATAATAATATTAAAGAGAGCTGATCTTATTATTTATTATTAAATATTTCAGAAAATAAAAATATAATTGAATTAGATTCTATTGCCATTAAGCCATGATATATTCGATATATTTAAATACTAAATTGATTACAATGTTTATTTTTTTAAAGTTATTGAAAATAATAAATTTGGTGGATCTCTATTGAATTGTTTTTTAATTAAAATTAAAATAGCTATTAAAATATTTTTAAACTTATTATTCTCTCTTCCAATGAATATAGAGTATAGAGTAGATAAAAATTACTTTTGACATAAACAGGGTATCATTCACCTCTATTAGAAGTCAATAGAATTTAATAAAAAAAATTTAATATATTTTCTTGGTTTATTTTATAACTCCTATTTTTGTTTACTTTATTTTGATACATTTATGGATTTTAGAAGGAAAAATTATGAATTATAATTAGATATTATCAAATTTATATTGTAACTTGAGTCAATGAAATTATTTTATTTAAATAAAATAGAAGGAAATAACTCAATTTTAATAAATAAATAATTTAAATGACTCACTTTTATATGTACCATTCAAACACTTCATGACAACATAGTTTTTAGATAAAATAAAATAAAATAATTATTCATCTTCTCCTCCTCCCTTTTACAAATAATTTATTTATTAAAATTTAATTTGAATAACTATAGTTTTATTATTTAATTTTAGCATACACGGAGGATGCATATTATATTTTAATTTGTTTATCAATGTAATTATTTTAATTTGTAACTTACAACCTTTCACTAACCTTTACTAAACTCTTCTAAATATTTTAAGAAATATAATTATTTTTTGGCTAAATATATTATTTGAGTGATCATTTTATTTTGTTCATTTGTAACATTTTTCTTCAAAAATTGTTGTCATTTTGTATTTTATTTTACATAATATTAAAATATCTAAGTTGCAAAATTCATGAGAATAATATTATTATTGAAACACACCGTTTCATTATTAGGGGAAAAGAAAATAATATAAATAAGTAATAGTAAGAATAAAAAAATATATATATGTATAGAACTTACTAGACTCACGTGAGAAGAGGGAAAAATAAAAAGAAAAACCACATACTTTCTCTATTCCTTTCTTACTCCCTCCCCTAACTCTCTCTGTTCTCATCTTTTCTCTTCATTTTATTTCTTCCTCTCCCAAATCATCAAATTACATCACCAAATCAAGCATTCATAAGTAAAACTCTTCATCTAAGCAAAGCTTTAGCCAATTCTACAAGTGCTTTTGGGTTTGATTTTGGAGTTTGGGGTTAGGGTTTGTGCTTTGGTGAAGAAGAGGAGTACCCACTCTTAGTAATTGCTTATTGAGGTATATTTATCAACATACATTTCAATTAGTACATAGTTAGGCATGATTATTGAGTTTGAAATTAATTTTAGAGAGTAGATTATATATATAACTCAACATATGAAAATGATACATACTTTAATTTGATTTGAGTGGTTCTATGTAACTTCAATAATATTGACATAAAGCATGTAGTATGTGCTGCTGCTATCTGTTTGGTTCATAATAAACATTTGTTCCATATGCAATCGAAAACGAAAGTTGGTAATACACTAACAGGTTGAAGCCTACATGGTAGAATAACACTATAACATAAATATATTGCTACTGAAGTTCTGAAATGAGTTTCTAATTTATGGGAAAATATTATTGATGCTCAGATACGATGCCGGACACTTCACATGCTTCTCCCGGGGTGATTGGAGAGCACACCTAGTAGATTCGTCATAACTGTGAGTTGATGACGATCATTATCGCTTATTTTCAATATCGTTATTATTGATATTTTTATGATTTTATAAGTTAAAGTATTTACAAAAAATGGGGAACACACCCTTCGAATATTTTTCTCTCGTCTTTGATACATGTTTAAGTCGTTGATATTATTATGGTCTCTAATTGGAATTTATCTATGACTTATAAGCCAAGAATTGCAAATTGGGATTTGATTGTGTGCGTTTGACACAAATTTGATATTTTACGAATCGTGGTTTTAAAGCTTTATGTTTTGAAAAAAAAATGATTATTATTATGACGACGACCTAGGTGCACCTAGTATGTGATTTCAATTAGGTATAGTTACCCCGTTAGATGGAGCCGCCCCTATGGAAAGGCCGCCATTAGGAGGAGAGGGCTATCAATGAGAGGTACTCCCTAATTGAAAATGTTTTACACTTTGTTTTGAGTCGAGAGAAAAGAGTTATCCGTTAGATGGAGCCGCCCCATGGAAAGGCCACCATTAGGAGGAAAGGGCTATCAACGAGATGAAGCTAGTTCTCGATTCTCCCATTTTGAGTATTTTTCACTAAATGGAGTATATATATATTTTTTTTAAAAAAAAGCTTTTGTCATGATTTTCGGCGATATATTTTCTAAAGGCTTGTAATTTTATTTTCACCTTTTTACAACATTGAGATTGGAAATATTGTTATTTGATTTTGGAGTAATAGAATCTTATACGGTTACTATTTTTGTAATGGACATTAGATTTGGGAAAGTTAATAATCGTGCCATTGTGTGTTTCCCTTCTAGTCGGTGGTGGTTGTTGTCTCCTCACTAAGTCCTTGTGACTTACTCTTTCATTTTTCTATTTTTTCAGATTCCCGAGCAGCTGAGTAGGAAGCTGCAAGTAGATCCAAAGTTCGTCATTTTCACTTTTTGGTAGGCCTCCTTGATGGATGGTTCTTTTGCTTATGTAAATATCCAGTTAGTGTATCTGCAGCTATATGGAGTCTAGAAGTGTCCCATTTTGAGTTGTACAATTATGTAAAAATGTATTCTTTTGAGTTTCTGGCTGTTGAACAGGTTTATGAACATGATTGATATCTTGGAAATGTTAAACTTACAGGGGATACTCTGTCCAAATTTCTGTAAATATTCTTTTGATGAAAATAGTTATGTGTAAATTATTTGTGTCATTTGTCGAGTTTGGTAGTTAGGCTTGCCGGACCAGAAAGTTCTAGTTCGTGCGCCGGTCACGATTGTGAATATTGGGTCGTGACAATTATTTAATTTATTCAAAAAAAAAATATTATTTAATGAACTTTAACATTTTTGTGTTCTATATTTTTCAAAAGTATATAAACATGATAAATAGATAAAATATACTAAAAATATAAGTGTGCAAATAAATACAGATTTTTTTGATAAAAAGAAAATAAATATAGATGATAATAATTATGACTATGTTCATATAAACTAAATTCAAAAAATTAAAATAATTCATTCAAATATATTTATAAATTGTTGAATTTTATTCAAACTATATGATCGATCTAAAAGGAACTTGAGTATCTATCATGTCATAGAAACCAAAGAATAGCCAAGAGATTAAGACTGAAAAACAGAAGAAAAATTATAGTGCCAAAATGAAGAGCTACCATCCAATATCTTGGAGAGAGTGATGATGAACAACCATTTTTCATAAACTTTTTCTTGAGCAACAACGATGCATCTAAATTAAAATAAAAGTATCCTTTATATTCTTTTCTTAATTCACATAAAAAAAAAAATTCACATACACATTAAGGAATAAAATAAAATATGAAAGAAAGTCGGAAAAATAGACTAACAAACATCATATAAATAAATAAAAAGTAGAGCTTAAATATAATTGATAATCAGGAGATGAAGAGTAGAAGTGAGTAGAAAAATAATAATACAAAATTGAAGATGTTCTATCCAATTATTGCTTGAAAGTGGCAATGAATAAAACCCAAAATTTGGTGCAAAAATCACATATTTATATACACAATCTTTTTCAATGTTGGACAAATAGTCTCATTAGTAGACTAAGAAAAGGTACATGATATCTATCCAATAAGCAAGGACTTAATTGCTCAACTATAGACCAGAGTACATGATAAAAGACACAATGAGACCCCAATTGTTTTAGAAAAATAGTATTCCTCTTCTACAACACTCTCTCGTACTCTCTCAAATTGAAATTTGACACATCCATATGTACCAAGGACTTGTTCATAAGGCATTTTATAATCAATTCATGTAACCGTTTTTAATTAGTGAGGAATTGAAAAGCTAAGTAAAATTTTAAAAGGTTGAACTCAATATATATGCGCTTCAATGTCTCACCTATTAAATCGGAAGGAAAAAAGGTTGAAAGGCTAATCATAGGCACATTGATATAATTAGTTCACTCGACTTTATTTAAGTAATGTGGAATTGAAAGGCTAACAAATTTTTTAAAATATTGTACTTTAAATAATTAGACTAAATTATTAAAACGGGTACACCATGAAAAAAAAAATGAAAAAGAGAGTCACATTTAGTAGAACTAGTATGGAGCCCGTGCCAAGCACGGGTAAATAAAACACAATTAAAAAAAATGATAATTTAGTTTTAGAGATTAATCTTTATATATAGATAGTGTAAATTCTTTTACTTCCAGTTAAATCACGTCAAATAATTTTATTTTGCGATATTTTAGAAACCATCTTAAAAAGTAGTATCATGGTATAACTTGGTCAGATATATTTGTAAAAGATATTTCTAGCATCCATATACATAAATTAAATCTTTGGCTTTTTGTTATAGATTGACATAACTTACTGCCAAGAACAGGATTAAAATTGATTGACAAAATTAAACATAATTTGATACTATGATGCATAACTCTATATTTTCATACAAATACAAAAAAAATAATGAAATTAATAAAAGGGTCACGATCAATTGTTAGGGTCATTTTAGTTGTAATGTGATGAACTCAACTTTGAATCTCGTCCTAAGATAGGTAGAACATTGTTTTCATGTTTTCTTACTTGTGAAAATTTTATTCATGTGTCTAGGATTTTAAATATTAATCATACTTAAAAAATATTGATCTTTCTTAAATAAAAAGATGTTAATTATATTAATTCAACTAAAAAAAGTTATTCATAAATATGCATCCCCGTGTATAAGGTTTTATTTATATAAAAACAAAATAACATTGATAATTTTCAAATAAAATGGTGTTAATATTTTATTTCTACTAAACTATCATTTCATAGTGATTAGGATGATAATGCTACTTGATATAAAAGGTTCAAGATTATTTTATAAAGAATCTGTTGTAAGTCGAGTCTAGTTGATTAGTTCATTGGTGGGATAACATAGGATTATTCAAATATTTCACACTTTTGAACATTTCGTGCTTCCTTAGGGTCCAGTTGGTTAAATAGAGATTAGAGATTTTAATAGAGGGAATGAATGAGAGATATTTTATTAAATATATGTTTGGTTAAAGAGATGGTAGATGAGAGAACGGAATGAGGTGAAAGAATATTAACTAAATACATGTTTGATTCATAAAAGAAGATGAGATTTCTAAAACTAAAGTACTTTTTACCTTTAAAGTCTTTAATTTTAATTTGACTTCCTCTTCTCGAACATTTCTACTTCGCTCGTTCCATCCCTCCTATAACTGTCCACCACTCTCCACTTTGTCGCATGCTCTCTCTCTCTCTCTCTCTCTCTCTCTCTCTCTAACATGATCATGCCTCTCTTCCTTCTTTCATTCCTATCCTACTACTCACCCTCTCACCCATCGCACACCGCCACCCTTTCAACTTCTTTAGATCATGTTATCCTTTTTTGATTTTGTCGAATTACAGACAACCTTTTAAGAAAATAGACTTCATGATGAAATTTAAAATATAATGTATTTGTTTAACATTTAAATAGTTGATTGAATTCAAATTTAATTTTAAAGTAATGGTACAATTTTATGATTTGAACTGATTACTTTAGGTATAACTAAAAACTACTTTGGATCAATTTGTACTCACATAAACGTTATTATGATTGAAAGCACATTAACGGTGAACAAATTAAAATCTACAAATTCAAGAGAAAAGTAAAATAAAATGAACATAATAGTAACTTCTAACAATTTTGAGTGTTTATGGTGTACATCCAAATCATAAGAGAATAAATAAGATTATTTCGTATTTACCTGCTTCCCATGATTCATATCATAAGTTGAACAGTAATATATGAAATCAAAATAAACAAAGAATAAATGAGAAAATGCAGGTTAAATCATGCTTGATTGTAAAATGTTCCTGAAAGTTATGGTCAAGTAACAATGTATCAATCTAACGAATTGACCACATCTTGCATACTACAATGTTGTACAACAAATCTGAGCATTAAAGGATAACATAATTGGTACCAAAATAAAAGCATCTAATAAGAATAAAAAAAAGGGTGTCTGTCTAGTAATGACCAAAAGGGTTTAGGTTTACCTTTGGACCAATATCTAAAAGGTCCATTACACATACCTAAAAATGGTGTAAAATAGGAAGTATTATGTTACAATTATCGATTTTGGATTATCGATTATTAAAAAATTACATCTACTGTTCATTATATAAAAAAAATATTCTCTCAAAAAAAATATATAAAAAAATATATTCTAATTTTGGATACAAAATAAAGCTAAAATTTGAACGTATAAAAAAAAAAAAATTACTACTACAATTAATTAAATACAATTAAACAATCATTTAAATAGCGATGGAAGCTATTAATGCGATAATTGCTAGTTTTTTTTTCTTTCAAAAATTGCTCGGAATAAAATGTTGATGAGAGCTATAGATGTTACTCCCTTTTGGTCATTATTTTAAGAAGAAAACCCAAAAACCATCGAAATCAATCTAATCATTATTTTTTTGAAATTTTTGTAAATATTGTTACAAATATTCCCTTATAATAAAATTATGAAACATTAAACACATCAACTAATATTAAAAAGACAACGATTAAATAATGGGTAGAAAATTCTTTTAAACAATATATAGCTACACTTTAAAAGTTGTGACATTTTCTTATAAATAAGACCAACAATTTATTCGTAAATTTTCTTATATTGAAGACCAGAGGAGTAGTAAAATGAAGGCGAGAACATGTGATAACAATCATTTTAAAATGAATGTCGTTTAAGATTTTTACACACATATTAAGAAATGCAATAATTAAAAGAAAGAGAAAAATATAAACGGTAAAATTAGCATTCACATGTTAACATTGTATTTTGGCCAAAAGAAAATGTCTAGTTTTGAAGGCTAATTTTTGGTCACACCTTAAAATTAGCATTCATTCACACGTGCAAAAATAATATTTTTCTATATATTGGGGTCAAGTTTTACTGTTCAAAGAATGTACTACACCGATAACACACGTCTCTTGCAATTATGAAAGGTAACACACGTCTCTTGCAATTATGAAAGATTTTGGATGCTAATTTGGCTATACTAAAATTTTAGTTGCTTATTAGTAAAAAAATAGCATTGCTTCTCAAGTGAAGGAAAATATAGACCAACTGAAGGACTCCTAAAACTAAAGAAGAAAAAAAAAGGTTAGAGAATTGGTATGTTATATATTTATGGATGTAGATATGAATAGATAAATTATTCCAAACATGAACAATTGACTGACTACAATGTATTGGTGAGGTAACTCTTTAGTTTTCTTTAGGGCACTAATATATAACACTTTAAATTATATGTTGCACCGGTGAATTGTTGAACCATGGTAAATGAGAGCAAAGAAATGTTCTTTATATTATATACAAATATCAATCATCTCTTTTCATCATAACAATACTGATTTTCTTTAAGAAATCAAATAAAAATTCATTACTAATAGATTATTTCTAAGCACAATCAATGCTCAAAAAAAAAAAAATACAAATCAAAGAGAAATTGAATAATAAAAAATATTAATATGAATAGAGCTGCACTAATTATGATATTCCTTAAACTTAATAAAAATTTCCACGCACCACTCAAAACTTTACTCTATATGAAACCTCAGAACTGTATATTAAATGGTCAGATACATCGATAATAATTATTCTATTTAGTTTAAAAATATGGTGAAGGGACTTATCTTTTTGAAAAAAAAAATTAAAATACCAACAACGGTTTGTTCTAACGAAAGAGTGCCAAAGCAAAAGCTCGTGTCAAGGGCAAGGAAACTGAACTAATCTATAGCTTTAAGCCTCGCATTTTAATTATTAACCCAATACACACACAAACATAAACACACACATGTACATGACAAATTGAAATTTTTTATTGCTTGTTATAACTATTAGCTAATTGTCCTTTTATGATCGTTATGGAGGGGCCCTTAAAAAAATGATCGTTATGTGGAGGGGATTTAAATTTTCTCATTTTTGAAAGAAATACATGTAATTCTTGCTGCACAAAAAAAATGTTAATTTGTACTTATAAGATAAAAGATAAAGTGATAAACATACACACAATTTTGTCACAAAAAAAAAAAAAAACATACATACAATAGTTTAAAGAGACAATTAAATTCCACCATTAAATTGGCTCATTTTTAATGTGGGATTGCCAAATTAAATGCCAATGATTTGAATTTCAATTTTTACATTGTTAAGTTTATACTCATTCTATCACAAAATAAATTTACATTTGACAAAATAATTTTTTCCCATAAAACAATGATTGTTTGTACTTGCACCAAAAAAAGTGTTAAAAATTTGATAAAAATATGACAAAATAAATTTTTCCCATAATACAATGATTGTTTGTACTTGGACCAAAAAAAGTGTTAAAAATTTGATAAAAAAAAATAAGTGTCAATTATATGTCACATAAACAGGTATTAAGAATCAATCTTTGAAATAATTTTCTTTAATGATATTACTTGCAGCTAAACTACCAATTGTTTTTGTACAGAAATAATAAAAAAAACTACAACAAAATTTTAATTAAATCATGGAATGCATGATTAGATCATACCAGAGAGCATGTGGTAGACAATAAAAAAAAACTACTATCATCACTTCAAAGTAATAAGATTGAACATCAACGCATATAGCCAGTATGGCCTCGGCGAATGATTTTGCTTTCAACGAAGTGTTAAGGAAAAAAAATTTGAATCCTCATTTCTATCATCTGCATGTTTTGTTTGATTTTTCTTTTGCCGTTTTGCTACAATTTTTTTTATTTTTGTCTTGATCAAATATTTAATGAACTTTAAGGAATATACAAATACATATATAAATAAAATAAAAAAAATAAATGATTCATTTTTAATATTTTTATATTCTTTAAAATTTATGTCACGTAAATGTACTTCCTCGAATATGAATATTTTTAATATTTTTTAAAATGTTAACGTCAATATGAATATGATTATTTGATCTAACTATTGATTTATGTTTATATGTAGAATAACAAAATAATAGTGTGATAAGAAAATGAAGGAGAAAAAAAACAAAAATCAGAAAAATGAACAAATAGGTAACCACAAAAAGTAAAAAGTGTCATAAATCAAATACAACCGAAGAATTTACAATTTAATTCTAATATACCTTTTATTTTGTGTTTAACCTACTTCCTGCTAAGCAAATAAATGTAAGAAAAAAGAGATCGATGCTCAAATTGAGTGAAAAGAGTACGGGAGTGACATGAATAAACTATGACAACATTTTAACAACTAATTAAGCCGTTGGAATGAAGGCAACTTTTGCTTTTATTTTTTTTCCTATTATTATTATCTCATAGCAATTGCAAATAGTTGAAAGGAAGGGAGAAAATGACCCACTATTTAACTTCATTTCTTCTCTACCATACTCATTGATTGTAATGAATTGTTGATGGCTTAATTGTTGCAAAATAATGTGTAACATACACACGTTGACTAAAATTGCTTATTGATGATTTAATTGTTGCAAAATTATAATGGAAAGAAAATGAATACTTTAATTGTTATATTATTACATGGGGAAGCATAACATTTTAATATTCAAATTTCAAATATGAATTCTAGCATTAATTAGCTTAAGATTAATGTGAATTGATCCTAGAATTGCCATGTGTACTTGAGAATGAAAAGGGTCTCATTTGTTTATATTGTAGATGAAATGTAAGAGTTGATGGAAGGAGTTACAAAGCTAATTCAATTAGCAGTTACATAATTATGAATTATAAGAATGAATGAATATATGTAAATGTAAATATGTAGTAATAAATAGATGGAAAAAAAATGGAAAAAGCAAAGGCTTTTGACTTATGTTTAACTTACAATGTTGAAGCATTTTTAGAGGTGCCACATAGGCAAAATTCTAGCATTAGAATGAATCAAGTTTCTAATTCAAAGATATATAGATAGATAGATAGATGGCAGCGTGAAATTGTTGCTAAAATCTCGCATATTTTGTTTCAAGAATAAATATGGGATATTTTGTTTGAACCTGTTTTGGGAATGTATTCAGTTGTATTAAAAACTTTGAACTATATGCTAATTTTATGGAAAATTAGTTGCCCAAACATTAGACTTGCGTATCAATCACTTTCGGTTTCGGATCAGATCCGTTTTAGTCAACTATTTTATAATTAGACTTGCATTTTATTAGACTTGTCCATGATGATTAGGATAAGAGATTGGAAGTATTTATTGCGCGGCAAATGCAGAGCGCAAATTAGGGCTAAAAATGGGTTAAGAGCAAAATAACTACAGTCGTCGACAATCAACAACAAATTATTACATAATCATCAATGTCATCATTATGATGACATTGATTTTAAATTAGTATGTCAAAGGATGATTAGGATAAGAATTTAAGAGTATTTAATGTGAGGCAAAATGAGGGCACAAATTATGGTTTGGAATCAACAACATTCATTGGCAATCAAAAACATTAACCACGCAATAATCAGTTATCTAAATGGCGATGCTTTTGAATGAAAAAGGTCAAACGATGTTATGAAGGGTGATGAGAGAAAATTATTGAATCACAAAAAGAATGGATGAATACTTCACAATCTTATTATCATTTTGCTTGTTTGTTATTTGGAATGCTCGTTTTGCTTGTTTGTGGAAACTCAACATAACAGTTTTCTTACAATACTATATTGTCCATGAGACCAAATCATTTAAAAAAAACAATAAAGTTAGTCACAGTTCTTAACAGAAGCAAAAAACACTATTATATTTAATTCTGATACCATTACAATAACATAAATGAATCGAAAATTATAGATAAATGATAAACTAACGCAACTAAATTCAAATTTCACAGTAACCCAATGCATCAAACTGCAAAAACATCATGTATAGAACTTGATTGTTCCATGCTTTTTCTGCCTCTCTTTCCTATACCTTTCTTTGGTTTATGAGGCAAAACCTTGAGACAAAAGCTTTGAAGTGAAGATCCATAACGATATTTTCCGACATGAGTAAAAATAGTTTCTGCATCACAACGTTTCTGGAAAACTACTTTGACATTGTTAGTCTTGTTTAACATTTCGGTCTTTGATTCAATAAAGGGTCCAAATTCAAATAAAAGCATGTTGAGAATTGACATTAAAGGAACATAATCTTTGTTTCTAAATTTAAGAGTCAGAGCGGTAGGAGAAGCTGAAGAAAGATTCATTGACTATTTGGATACAAAGAATTAAGGTGTGAAAAAAATTATGGTTGAAGTTAGCTAAAGGGGTCAAGCTTTAATAAGAAGAGATATGAGCATTTAATGCGTAGCAAAGGAAGAGCGCAAATTATGGCTTAATTTTGGTGACAATCATAATAACACAATCATTGGCAATCAACAACAATTATTATCGAATCATCAATGCCATCATTATCATTAGGCTGACATCTTTATCTTTATATAATATAAAAGAGTACTTCTATGGGCAAAGTACACTTGGCATCATAATTTCCTTCTATCATTTATTGATTTTCACATTGGCATCACATTGTTCTTCTAGCATTTATTGTTCTTTACAATAATTTCAATGTATTTTATATTTTATTAAGAAAGTAGAAATTAAGAAAGGAGAGATTAAATGCTAAAATATAAGGCTATTATTATTATTAAAAGCTGAATAATAATTTCCTGACATTTGTGCAAAATATACACACGTTTCATGCATATACTATTTTATTATAAGGTTATTATTATTATTATTAAAAGCTGAATAATAATATGTTTATTGTTTATCGAATTACTATTTTTTTTCTTTATCATAATTTTAGAAATATCGACTCTAATTGACTGTAAAATTCATTTTTTTTCCACTTTAATATTTTTTCGCTAAATTGTTCCCCTTCTGAAATTCATATACGCATTAGCTTTGACAAGAAAGAATCACTTGAACTATAAGTTTCTCTAATAAATCCCTACAATGGTTTTAATAGTTTTAATACCATATAAATTCCTCGATCATAATTTGGTCAAATACCCAATATAATAAATTCATTTTAATGGTTTTTTAATATAATTTGTGGTACCTATGATATAAAAGGCTACCGTATTTCTTAAATGGAAACAATTAGTTAATTGCTAGGAAATATATAATTTGTATTTGATTTGCAATAAGTGCTATAAAGAAGGGATTGTTTCCCTAAAAGAAAAAAGAAAAAAAAAGAATTCCACGTTCAATGGACAAAGGTCAATTTTTTTTTTTACGTAATATTTGTCGTTCCACGTTCAATGCACAAAGGTCAATTTTTTTTACGTATTATTTGTTGGTCGATCCAATGGATTTATGACACGTGTGTATTTTCATTTGACGGCCAATCAGGTTGCAGTGTGTGCATTTTATTATTACTAATTTTTTATTTTATATTTACTATTTGCTACACGAAATTATTAATTTCTTAATTACTTCCTATAAAAAGTACATGGTACGTTTGGTTATTTCCCCTGTCATTCTATTGTTTTTTCACATATTGTTGTTGGTATTAGCATAAAGAAGTGTTGCAATGGCTCCAAGATCAGTTGATAACATATCTGAGATTAACCCGGTGAAAGAATCATGGACCATTGTCGTTCGAATTGTCCGTGCTTGGTTGGTTCGTGATGTCAATCGTGACACTCACCCCTTTTCACTTGACATGGTGTTGATGGATGCATCAGTGAATCTCTTTTTTTTTTCATAAATTTTTTATATAATTCTTTTTTTTTTTTAATTGTTTTTTCTGTTATCAGGGCAACATAATTCATGCTACTGTGCGGAGGACCCTTATCTACAAATTTGAAAATGACTTGCAAGAGGGAAAAGTCTACAATATGAGCAAAATGTTACATTTATGAGTAATAGTACACATGTCATGTTAAAATACTAAGGACCATTTAATGTTCTTTTGATTTTTTTTTTAAAAACACACACACACACATCTATCTTTTGTCACTTTAATGGTCTTTTGTGAATTCTTAATTGGCAAATGTACCACGAGTTTTAATTGGTGCGGGACCATGTATAATTATTATAAAGATACCATTAACGTTATTAATAATGACTTTGTTATGAAATGCGTAATTTTTTTTTATTATCAAATGATGATCAAATATTGTGAAGTTTTTTATTGTCAAATGAAGATTAAATAATATGAATATTTTTTGTTTTTTTTACATTATATGATAATTTTGTTAAAAATTCTTAAAGATGAATTTTGTATGTTTTTTTCCTTAAAAATTCATAAAATATGAAGACTAAATTTGAGTTGACTAAAAAATAGACTCTGAGAATGGTGATGAAAACTTTTGGAAGACTATAAAACTAACAAATTTTTTAGTGAAACTAAAACGAAATATATATTTTTTGAAAGAAAAACTAAAACGAAATATTGATATAATGAAAAATTAAGAATACCATTCTTTATTTTTTTGACAAAGAATACCATTATTTTGTTACTTTGAATATGTCAAAAAAAATTACATATTCATCATCATCTCTAAAAAAAGAAGTATTTTGTAATCATTGATCCACATCACCTCATATATCACAAATACATATTTGACTTTGCCATTAATTATAATTTATTTCTATTAATTTTTTATTTATCATTTCAAATTTCGGTTTCTAAGCAATTGAATCATGGAAGAGTGCCAATTTTACATCACACTTTTTATTTGTTCAAAATGTAATTTAGTTTCTATTTCTATTATATTATTTTCCTATATAGTCTTTTTTTCATCCTTTTTACCTGCATATTTCTTCCATATGGTGCTGTCAAACTCAAAAAAATTGTTATGGGACCAAGATCCGATAACGTTTATGAGATCAACCCAGTCAAAGAATCATGGAACATGATCATTCGAATCATTTGGGTTTAGTTTGTTCATGATGTCAACCGTGACACACACCGGTTCTCTATATATCTTTCTCATGGATGCATCATTATGTATGTTATGAATATAATTTTTTTTTCATTTTTTAAATTTATCTAATTTTTTTTTTATCTTTGTTTGTTTGTATTTTCAGGGTAACAAAATTCATGTCACTGTGTGAAGATTTTGAATTTGATAAGATTGATGAGACATAAGAAGATGTAGAAAAAAATGGGTCAGAAGTTTTTCTGTCACGTGAGAATGATGAGTCTAAATATGGTTTGGATATATATTGAATATGCAAAGATCACAATCGAAAGAGAAATGAGTCAAAGAAAAATAATCCAAATTTTGTTCATGGTCCTTTGATCTACAAATGTAGAAACAATAATTACGAGATCATGAGATCTATATTGGTGAATAGGAATATATATACAATATATTTTGCATTGTGTTTATGAAATAAAAATTAATTTTAAACGTGTTACAAACCTGAATGTATTGTTTTTTCGTCATGTTTACATGGAACGTGTTAAAATGAGATAGAAGAGTGAATCTAATATTTTCGTTTACTATAGTTTTGTTAATATTATTGTTTGAAATATGGCTTATTCTATGAGATCTATTTTATGTGCTAAATTATTTAGCCTCCTTTTGCCAATTCCTATCCTAAAAATTTTATGTGGAACAAAATGGTACCTTTGAAGTTTGGTTTGGTATTTATCCATCTTTTAATTGATTAATGTCATGTCATATTTTGGTATTAATTTATTACAAAATGAAATGAAATTTTGAATGAGTTTTGTTTACATGTTATCGATATCCAACAAAACTTCATGGTACTTCAGAATTGATAAATTTTCTGAATAAAAAAATATTAAATACCACAACACATCTGAAAACAAAATTCTAATTTAAAATTAACATATAAACTTGCAGCTAAAAGAACGTAATGCAAATAGCCAAAGAAAGTTGGTTCAGTTGGTAAGAAACTGAGTCACTTATTATAAGATCGTGGGTTCAATTTTCCGTTGTCGATGTGAGGACCTCTTTGATAGATACTCTATAAGTATCTTTGTAACGGGTGCGGTTATGGTGCATAAGAAAATCCTTATGCACCCTGCATAAATCCATAAATGGTTTCTGTGAGTTGTACTCAAAAACCATTAGATGTACTTAATGGTTTCCAGCAAGTGAAAAAAGCTAAGGACCTGTTTCTGTGAGTTGTACTCCAAAACCATTAGATGTACTTAATGGTTTCTGTGAGTTGTACTCTAAAACTATTTCTAGATTTATGCAGGGTGCATAAGGATTTCCTTATGCACCATAACCGCTGCCCTTTGTAAGTGTTGTTTTAGTCTTAAAGTTTAAATTGATCATGGTGAAGTTTCCGAAGTCCAAGTAGCTTAAAGTTGTTTTATAAAAAGAATGAAATGTGATGTAACTAAACTTGCAGCTATTTTTATTCCAAAAAAAAAAAAACTTGCTACTACTTTTTTCATTCTACAAGGTATCTGTAATGTCTTCCCTAAAAAAAAAGTATCTATAATGTCAAAAAAAATCTCCCACATTAAAACTTCAAAATCCTTGCAACAATTTTTTTTTATATAACCAAAGTAACATTTAAAAGTATATATTTGGCAAGTTTTAAAAAGAAAAATTATACCATCTCATTTTCTTAATCTTAAATGAGATTACTTATTATTGTAAAAAAAAAAAGAAAGTTAAAGCATCACTTAAAAGAAAAGGTTTAAAGCAATTTCCTTTTAATTGAGATTCAAAATAACAAGTTATAAATGCATTGAATGTCAAATAGAGAAATTAGTTAAATCAATCAATATTAATCTAATTTCGTTTCTTTCTTAAGGGAGTAATTTTGGTTAACACATTTCGTCACATTTTTTTTTAGGTTAGCACAAAAGAAAAAAAAATGAATTTATTTTGAATTCACACAAAGAATAAATTAACCCTCATATTAACTTTGAATTTTGAAATCGAAACATAAAAAAAGTAATATGATAATGGTAATATTACCCAAAAAAAATTGATAATGGTAAAACTTCGTTCAACTAATTCTTATAATATCAGTTTTTTTTTCAAAGAATTCTTATATTATCAACTGTCAACTAAAATCTCTATCTCTATCTCTATTATTATAAACATTTGACTGCATTTTTTTATAGTACACGTGTCCTTCTCTCTATGCTAATTGTCATTAATTGTTATGATTTAGGCATATGTTATGGTAGTATTATTAGTTTGACCGGCGTGATCATTGATTTTATTAAGAAAGGATATTAATTTGTGAACTCTTAAAATGGTAGGAGCGTGATCATTGTTTTTTTTAAGAAATAAATTTAATTTTTGAATTCTTAAAAAGGCGTGCAAAGGATACAAAAACGGTACAGTAATGTTTTTTTTAGAAAACAACGGTATAATAATGTTGACTTATATCACTAATTAAAAATCGTCTTATTTGGTATCATGATTTCACGATCTTTAGAGTTTTGCTCAATTATTAATTTAATCAAATTGTAATCGAAACTCATTTATTCTACAAAAATTCTTAATCATGTCATTAAAAAATTATCATCCAATGACATTTTGACGTGTGTCATAATTGTGTTGTTGAACCAATCAAATTGTATCGTTTTGTCTTTTTTGCATCATATTTTTTATTTTTATATTGCTTTGCATAATATTTCATTTATACTGTTAACCTATATATACCCCGTTTTTATTCAATTGTCTCATTCATATATTCCTCCTCCCCCTTCAATCTAAAAACATTCTGAATCGCCACATCAATTTATATTTTTAATTTAGGTGACAATTTAGAATGTTTTCATTTGGTTGCGTGTGCAAAGTTGTTTTGGACTCATGAGATTGGCACCACATCTTCACCCGATACTTTAAGACATCATGTATATTGATCATCTCACTTATGTTTCTCAATATATACTCTTCATCTAATGTAAAATTTAACTCACAAATGACACATTAACTGTTCTCCCTTATAAACGAGATTGTTGGTGTTTGTAATCCGTTGAGATAGAAAAATAAGGCCAGAGACACAACATGATTAAAAAAAAATACGAGTTAGTAGAGGTTTCATAGATGAGTGTCTTTGTTCCATTTTATTAGAAAAGAGAAAGTAAATTAGAAAAAAAGATTAAAAAGCAACTTCAAAATGAGAGAAATGATAAGGGAAACGACTAAGTAGTGTGCATTTAATATGTAAAAGTATATAAAATATAGTTAGCTATTGGTAATTTTATGGGTTTATTGAAGGAGTTTGAGATTAATAGCTGGATAATTATGCTGCCAAAATATTAGACTAAACAAAAGTCACATTAATTTACATTGTCTAATAACCACATATTTTGTGAACTCAGTAGAACACATCTACATTATTCCATTATCAGATCCAGCCAAAGACCAAAAGTGAAGGAATTTGAAATAATAGAGGTTGATAATTTTTTTTGCATAAAAGCGAATGATATCCTAAGACTAAAATTTAAGATAAAATATTAAACAAATGACATTCAAAAATTAACAAAATAAATCATGATGTTGTTGGGACTTTCTTGGGTGTCTACGTTGAGTTGTATCGTTACATTAGACTAAGATGAACCACACAAATGCTGTTGACTTCACATGTTGATCCAAAGTCTGAAGACATGATGTATATATGTTATCTCACTTTTATGTTGTTCAACATTTACTCTTGCATACAATGTAAAATTTTAACCCACACTTGACACTCCCGCTCCCCCATACATTGAACCGAGATATGATACCATCATTGGGCCTTCTGGAGCAGGCAACACATGTGTGGATCGACTTGGATAAATAGAAACTACACAAGTGAGAATGATATCACATATTTATCTAAAATTTTAAGGCTTAAGTATATAAGTGTTTTCACTTATTTGTTGTTCAACATCCACTCCTTTATCCAATGTTTGACTTTAAGCCTGTAACCGGCACTTTTTTAGGGAGGACACTTGATACATAACAATATCTCTCCCTCAAGTATGATGAAATTTTAGTCGGTGCTTAGCATGAGTGTCCATATTTTTCATGTATAGGTTTTTTTTTTTTTTTTTTTTTTATGTTATATTGGGTTGTGATGTTGTTGTTAGTTTAACGTCATAAACCTAACATAACTATTAGTAGTGTTGGTGATATAATAATAAATTGACAAAGAAATAGTGGATATATATATATATATATATATATATATATATATATATATATATATAGGGACCGGGTTCAAAATCAGACACCCCAGTTATTAAAAAAGTTATTAATAATCAATTCCCTGCACAAGACAAGATGAAAAGAGACTGATGAGAAAAAAAAACAAGCAAACGACACTGTATATAGACAGGACACAAAAAACTCCATAATTAATTTTGTTTTGTTTTTGGATTAATGCATTTATTATCGATAAACATATTAAAAATATTTTCTTAGCTTTAGTCAGCCGTGTAAAATATTTCAACGTTAGATTAATATTTCAGGGTTACATTCGTTAAATTACGGTTGTTTAATGTTACAAAAATCCAAATAAATATATACACGTTAATATTGATATATAATATTTAATTAAATATACAATAATGATAAGTGCTATTGATATATTGACTATAAAATAAAGAATTTTCCATTTAATAATATTTATTTATATAATAAAAAAAGTCGAAAATCTAGCCCGTGCTTGGCACGGGTTTACATACTAGTTGCTTTTAAATGAGTAGGTCAAATGATGATTAGGATAAGATTTTAGGAGTATTTAATCTTTCTTACTAAAGCTTGTCTGGTCAAGCTATTGGTAACCCTAATTTTAACCTAAATATTTTCCCTCCATCACCCAAGCATTTAATTTTCGTTAGTGCTTTCCTACTCAACAAACTTAGTTCAATTTTTAAATTTCCCTTCCACAACCTTTGTATTTTGCCGATGCATGTACCTCAAGAAGTTGAATGATGACATTTAATATACCATAACCTCATTTCTATGTTTCCAAGGTGATTGTTATTGTTGTCATGCACATTTTATTCTACAAGTCATTAAGCAAGTTGTGCGGCTCAAGATTGTTCACATTCATATTCTTAAATCCTATCAAACTTATTGTATATAGAGTAATTAATTAAGCACAGTATCTTACGTGGGCTCATATGTTATCAAGAATTTTAAAGCTGGCTACTCTTTTCTTCTTTGTCCTATCAGATAATTTCCATCTTATTTTCTCTTTCTCTTCTCTTCGTGTTTCATTTTCCCTCATCCTTCCACATTGTTTTCTACTTTCTTTTATCACCCTTGCGTTCGGTTTTGAATGATGGAAAAAGATCCCTTTTTAACGTCGCGGAAGAAGTTTAGGATCTCATGGGAGGTATTAACAATCACCCTTACAATTAAATTTTCTTTTTATTTAATTTTAAATTTGTTTTATAATTATCTGTCAATATTTTCCAACATAGGAGTACAATATAATCCCATTCTAATTAAAATTGACGCATCTGTCAAACCTCAAGCCTCTTTATTTTCAATTTTTCTGCGAGTTTCCATTTTTAATTAAATTGTGAGATTCATAAGCTGCAATTCCTTCACATCTTTGAACCTAGCCAAAAAAAAGTACATATTTTTTTTTCTCTATGCTTGCTATCAGTACCATTATAAATGATAATGTGGAAGGAAGAATCACCAATGAAACATTATGACACCAACAGTGAGATGTAAATGAGCTATTAATTATGTTTTGACTAAATTAAGAGTTGATGCTTGACTGCAAAATATGTATTTTGACTTCATTTGTTGACTTTTTTTGCAAAGTTTAAAATATGGTTAAATGGGAAGGACTTTATGAGGTTTATGGCAGGAAAGTCATTCAAAATAGGCATATGAAATTTCGACAAACATTTTAGTAATGCCAAAAGTTGAGTCCTGAAATTAGCAAAGACAAAATATTTGTTTTGTATGAATATACTATTTATTTATGTTGTTATCTATAGAAAAACAGGTCATCGCAAATGAGTGCTATGATAGTCTCATTTTATATTCACTTTGCTCTTGATGATCCTTTTTTATTTATTTGTTGCTTCATTTTTATGAACAAATTTAAGGATCACGAGTAGTGAGGACTGCAATTTTAAAGCTAAACATTGTTGAACATGTGATGGAAGAGGTGCTTTCTTTTGAGACTGCAACAATCTTTTGTTGAAGATAGATATTGTCTTTTTCTGATTTATGTTTTTGGAGTTTTCGTTCCAAATTTGTAGGATAAAGTGTCCAGCTTCATGGCTCCTAAAACACATGTTATAACTCATCATTTATATACCAAATTTCAAGAAGCAAGGCATTTGTAAATTTTTTTGACAAGGCTCCAATTCATCTTTTGGCCTTCTGAAAGGCTTGAAAGTCCAAAAGATCAAGATAAAGAAAAGAATTCACACGAGAATGTTCAAGAGCAGAGAGACATGAAGATGTTCACTAAAAAAATTCATGAGGTGTATGATTGTGTATTAGTATCAAAATATGACGAGATTCAATATTTTAGTGAGCACAGGAAAACCCACATTGACTTTCATTTGTAGATCTAAATTTTGCATGCCAACAAGTAATTTAATCTTTAAGAATATGACACATTTAAGTATACTTACCTCACATGATCTCTTACTCTAATGTAATCTCTTCTTATTTCATGATCCATACTCTAACGAGATCTCTTATTATTTTTTGAAGATAGTTTGTCTTCTAGATTTTGTCCTTCCATTTCCTTTATTATTATTTTTAAAGCTATTTCCACCATTTTTTTTTTGCTATAACTATAGATCTCTAATGTTATTGTTAATATTTTTTATAGAGTTTTTATGTGAGTAAATTAATGTATATTGTTTTTAAGTTGAATTAATAACTATAATTAGTTTCAAGTCTCAAGTGGTTAATAAGCTCTAAAAGATAAATTGTTTAAGTTTAAATTTTTACTAGACTTTACTTACCTCACAGTCGAACTTTAAATTTTTAAGGTCATTTTTTTCTATGAACCGAAATACTTAAACCAAATTGGAAATATATAGTATCTTATTGATGTTTATTATAGTCGATAGGACCCGTGCTTAGCACGGGTCAAAAGTCTAGTATGAGGTAAAGGGAAGGCGCAAATTAGGGTAGAATTAGGGTTTGGAATCAACAACATTCATTAGCAATCAAAAAATTATATGGACATTTTCATGTTGCTTAAAAGTTATTTGGAATGCTCATTTTGCTTGTTTGTGGAAACTCAACATTATAATTTGCTTAGAATACTATATTGTCCATGACACCAAATAATTAAACAAAAAACGATAAAGTTTTCCACATTTATTAACGGAAACAACAGGGAAATATTATATATAAGAGTAAATTACACTCCCCTCCCCTCAAAGATGCTTGAAATACA
Source organism: Medicago lupulina (assembly GCA_958299785.1). Taxonomy (NCBI): domain Eukaryota; kingdom Viridiplantae; phylum Streptophyta; class Magnoliopsida; order Fabales; family Fabaceae; genus Medicago; species Medicago lupulina. Next base: position 56,960,129 of record OY283146.1, on the reverse strand, counting down.
CTCCCCTCCCCTCTTATGTTAAAATATACAATTTCCTCCCTTGAAAAATAAAACTTACACTCCCCTCCTTTATAAGATGCTTGAATTACAACCCCCTCCCTTGATAATTAAATATGCACTACACTTTAATCTATTTTAACATAAATAAATATTTTTATGATATATATTAATTTTAAACCACCCTTTAAGAAAAATTAATTCATTTCTTTATAATTTAAATGTTAATGATAATTAAATTTAAATATTTTGCTATTGATTTTATAATTTAGAGTTTAAAATTAACTTTTAAATAACCATGGTTTATTGTCGTTAGTAATTTTTCACATATTTTAATTTTATTTTGGCTTGTTTCATATTTTATAATCGGGTTTAAAACTACATGTTAATGAAATTGTAAATAAAAAATAGCAAAAAAATATGTATTCAATTTTTTATTATGTTAAAATAGACCTGCAATACTGTTTTTTTCGAAGTGCATTAGATTATTTTTTTTTTCTAGATTATTAAAAATAAAAAAATATATATTGAGGGAGTAAAGTGTAGATTTTAACATAAGAGGGGAGGGGAATGTAATTCAAGCTTTTCTTAGGGGAGGGGAATGAATTTTTTTCTAATATGTTTTGAATAAGAGGGGAGGGGAATGTATATTTTAACATAAGAGGGGAGGGGAGTGTAATTCAAGCATCTTTGAGGGGAGTGTAATTTACTCTATATATAATTCAGGTACCATTACAAATGACATAATTATATAGTAAAATGTTGAAACACAACACATTAAAGTGATGATAAACAACAACATTAACATAAATGGACCACAATTTATTTCATATTTAATGCCAAACTAAAATTATTTGATCAATGGTGCTACACGCAAACATTACAAAGAATCTGTCAGAAAACTTCAGAATAAAGAGTGGCACTGAGAAACTATCTTGATTTATATATATCGGTTAAACAGTGATAGGAGAGCAAGACTTCAGCTGCACGATCGGCCATTGTTGAATCAAATGTCAAATATGCAACTACTGTGTGAAGGGGAAAGGCAAGCAATCAAATATTTGCATTTATGCGAGTTTTGTATGGAGTCATAAAGAGTCACGTTGGGAAAATGGAACTGAGTGGGAGACCAACATTAAATGCATTAATGTTGATTTAAGAGACACTATTGCTCTTAAATGTGAAGTTCAACCGATATATCCTTTAAATAAGGAGGCAATTTTCGAATTTGAACTACTCCCTCCGTCCCTTAATATAGCCACCTATTGCTTTTTTCACATTTCTTAAGAAATGTTGTTGGTGTAGTTAATGTGTCTGTTTTATAGTACAATTTTACAAAATTACCCTCATTAAAGAGATAATGTGAAAAGTCAATTTATTGTAATTTTAGAATTAGTAGTAGTATTAAATAAGGGTATATATAGAAAAAAATAATTAATGTGTGTTGTAATTTGAAAATGGGTTATATTTAGGGACAAAAAAAAAAACAAAAGGGGGGTTATATTAAGGGACGGAGGGAGTAAATGACAAAGGAACATTTAATGTGTGGCAAATGAGCATTTAAGAAATTGATCTTAAATGAGAAGGTCAAACAATTGCATTTAAATGAGGAGGGAATTTTCAAAGGAGTGAGAAGGTCAAATGTGAGAATTTGAAATGAATGACATTTATTGCGTGACAAAGGGGTGAAGATGTCAAATGTGAGAATTCATTGCGTTGTAATGGGAGGGAGAAAACTAGGATAAAATTAGGGTTAGGGGATGCAGGGGGGGTTAAGGTTTAATAATAAACTAGACTCTTGACCCGTGCTCCGCACGGGTCCTACCGAGTAGAAGTTAAACGAATAATTCGCAACAATTTAAATATATATAGTTAGCAACATCAACCTATAATTTATATTATTTTCACGATTTTCTTTGCTTTATAACATCTGTTTTTTTAAAAACAATCTCAACCTATAATTCCTCTGAACATTTTAATTTAACAATATCAACCTATAATAACTTCTATTAGTTTCACGATTTTGAGTGCTCACCAACATTTGTTTGTCTAATAACAAACTAAACCTATAATTCCTCTGGAAATTTTAATTTATAATTTCTATTAGTTTGACGATTTTGAATGTTTTTTTTTAAGGAACGATTTTGAATGTTGGAACTACATCTGTTTTTCTAATAACAATATAAACCTATAATTTCTCAGTTGAAAACTAACTTGCTCAAAAAATGGAGTGCCCCTTAAGAGATAGTAACCTATCACTTAGAATATGTTATTGTTTAACGATATCAATTAACGTATTATGTGTTGTACAACATACCTAGTCTGGGTGTGGTACTGGACATGATAGGTGCACCATTTTAGTTTCAACAACATCATATATGTCGGGTCTTCAATGTGTTATTCCCACAATGCAACATCTGCAGAAGGATGATTTAAATAATTGCTGTCAAAAAATTATAACACAAACACATAAAAAATGCACTTACCTCTGCATGAGTAAAGAGCGAAATCAGTAAGATTTTCGGCAGACTTAAGATCTAACATTTTTTATTGACAGTTTGACTACTGTATTTTTTGTTGATATGAAAATCTACCACTAAGGTAGAAGAAAAATACATCAATATATAGAAACCTCTTAAATAGCAATGATCATTCACTTCATGAAGCAATAAATCCTCTTCATTGCAGAGATAAATTGCATTAATCTTAATTGCATAGATGAAGGTTGTACCGTTAATATACATGGAAGGTTATGAGATCTATGGTTCAAATGTAGGATGGTTGACTGAGTTGATTAACATTAATCCATGAAATGTTATGAGATCTACGACTGAGATGAAGGGAGGGATTGACTAAGTTGATTAACATTAATTACGTATTAAGGAGGGAAAATGAGTATGATTAACACTGTTATCAATTGTCATTATGACGTTTCTGTATGAGAAAGAAAGTGAGTAGTTTGAAAATAGAGTTTGAATCAACGACTGTGATTAAGTGTGGTTGGGAGATTAGATTAACAATAATTACATGCTTAGGAGGAAAAAAATGCAAGGGATTAGGGCAAACATGCTTGCTCATCAAGTCTAGCTTTTATAATAAAGGATAAAAATGATGGTATGAGAGGATAACAGTTGACTAATTTGATTAGCATTAACTACGTTTTCAATTGCCATAACTACGTTTTCAATTGCCATTATGACGTATCCGTATGAGAGAGGAAATGAGAAGTTTGAAAATAGAGTTTGAATCAACGGCTGAGATTAGATTAGCAATAAATACATGCTTAGGAGGGAAAAAGCTAGGGATTAGGGCAAACATGCTAGCTAATCAACTCTAGCTTTTCTAATAAAGGACTAGACTCCTGACCCGTGCTATCGCACGAGTCCTACCGAGAAGAAGTTAAACGAATAAGTCGCAACAATGTAAACATATATAGTTAATAGAAGTTTTATCAAAATTTAAAAATATGTTCTCTTCTACGACAACAATGGCAACAAAATGAAATGGTAGCATACATAAAAAAAAAGTTTGAACTTTAATCATCAAGATATATTACGAAAGACTTCGTGATAAACAACATTTGAGGTCGTATCAGTATTCTCTCCATCTCCATCAACGATTAGTATTTTCAATCCTTGTTTTGAAGTGACCCTTGAGATTGCAACGTACAACTGACCATGCGAGAACATAGGACTCGGCAAATAAATTCCAATGAAATATCATTAATAAGTATTAATTTTTCTTTTAATTTTTCTCGTAATAATAAGTATTAATTCCAATGAAATATCAATAATAAGTATTAATTTTTCTTACTAAATCCCAACAATTAGCAATAATAAGTATTAATTTTTCTTTTATTCACAATGAAATATCATTAAGTTTCATAAATATTTGAAATTCGACTTGTTATATCTGATAAATCTAATAAAGAGTGTGACACACTTGATAAATGATTAATTGGAAAACTCTCAGCATTTATGACTGTGTAAGTAACTGTGTAATTTGTCTGCACGCTTCAAATTTTAGTTTTGGTTTCTCAGCCATTGCACGCACATTACTAACCTCTTATATAGGGCCACACAATCATCAATGCTTGCAAGGTGACTTTTTAGAATATAACAGGTGAGCAATAAATTCACAAAAACCTGCACCAAATGCATTAATTGAGATGACTCTGTATATACTAACAATACTCCTATTTGCACAATTAATGCGACTCTTCAAAAGACATGCTTGCACGTACACCACTATCAAAATAATATTCACTACTTGTTAACAGAATTGCACAAATCCTTTCATGTTCTTTGATTTAAAATTACATCATAAGACAAATTGATAGAATAAAAAAGTGCTATCATAATATAGAATGGAAACCGAAAAATTAACTAAAAATATATTGATCAATATTTTGTTAACCATTTGATATCCTTATTTGAAATGTCCTTCATAACATGATTTTCGTGATCTATACAATATTTTTTGCTGAATGCTAGTTAAAAATAAAAGTGTCTTATTAAAATTTGAATTTGTTCCATAAAATGTTATGAAGTAACTTGTTCAAATAGATTTGGACTTGTTGTCTATATTTAATCAGAAAATTATAATTTTGTTATGTTTGTTTTTCCGTATGGTTTGAACATTACATATTGTATTGTGTCTTGCACTTGATCTATAAGAATTCTTATCGGTAATTTTCATATAAGAATTATATTATGACTATGAATTAGCGAGTCTTAATAGTTAAACGAAGAAACATTTTAAGACCATTATTTTGGCTCCATGAAAGATTATGGTACGATATAAATTACTGCTAAACAATTTTCCATAAATTGCATTTAAACTTAATAGTCAAACGAAGAAACATTGTAAAACCATTATTTTGGCTCCATGAAGGATTATGGTAATATAGAAAGTACTGGTAAACAATCATCCATAAATTGCATTTAAACTTAATAGTCAAACGAAGAAACATTTTAAAACCATAAATTGCATTGAAATTATTAAAAGATAGTACATTAAACTAGCAAGATAATACCATAAGTTGCATTAAAATGAAAAGATAAAAGTTATGAGATCTATGGCTGAGATGTAGGGAGTGGTTAGGGTGGGAAAATGAGGATGAATTAGGGCTAACATGTCAGCTTGGCAAGTGTAGCTTTTATAATAAAGAATATTATTATATTTGTGTAACCGTTCAAAATGAATTATTTAACCTTAAAAAATAATTACTAGATTTAAAATTATAATTAGTAGGTAATTGTAATTGTGTAACGAACAAAAATTCAAAATATAATTTATTCAAGTTATTTATTGTAGTTCTGTAACATATCGAATTTTTAATGTACCATAAAAATCAAAATCGAAACACCAATTACACTAATAATTATCTAAATGTACTTAGTATTTTATGAAAAAAATATTTGAAATTAAAAACGATTTTTGTATAATAATTATCATTTATCATGAATTAAAATTTAGGAGAAATTTTTCAAATACATGTCAATCCATCCTATGATGATGTGGACACTTTTATAAAAGAGAATTTTTGGAATATGCTATTTCTAAAAACTTTCAATTGATAATATAAAGATAGTTTTAGTATGCTTTTAGCTCCACGTATTAGATCAACAATTATTAATAAATAATGATACTGATTCTAATATTAATAGTTTAAATAAAAAAACACCAATATAAAGTTCAACTTGATTTGGTAATTTAATTTGCTATTAAGCAATATGCTTCCATTTTTATCTTCAATATGAATAACATACACATACTACAAGAAATTTGCCATATAGCAACGGTCACTTTTAGCAACGGCAGAAAAAAGAGTTGATAGAGATAAAATTTAGCAACTGATGTTTCAATACCCCGTTGCTATAGGTTAAGAATTAAAAATGAAAAAACGCCAAACATTTTCACCAAATATTCCATTGGCTCCAAAACATAATTGCTTTTATCATAATCGCTTTTCTTATAATCTCCTTCAATTAGTTTTCTCAAAATCGGTTATTGCTCATGTAATACCCCGCTCATCAGTATTGAATTATTACCAATTAAACGTATCAGATGATAAATGTTCGTGATGCAATGTCGGTAATTACATGCATGTTCAGTTATCGGTATCAAGTCAAGCACGTTTAAGACAATGGGTATTTTGGTACTTGCACGCAGACAGTATATAAGTGTATTATGTCCCTATTATTTCATTTCCTCATGATCTTTCTCTCTCTAAGTTAGAAAATCAGAAGTTTTCTCCCTTCTTTCCATCTCTCTCTCGGCTTCACTCTCTTCACCCCTAATCTCATAAAATTCAATTAAGCTCCAAACCCTTTAAACATGCAATCTTTCTATCATGAATCTTGGATGATTTAAAGTGTGATTTATGTATTAAACTCCCACTTCTCTTCTTCTTCCTTGCTGGCCGAATCATCACTTCCTTTCTCATACTTGAAATGTTGATTCTTCAAGCTTCAGTGGTTGTATGCACGTATTGCTGACTTGATTGTGGATTGTTGGCTTTTAGGAGCTGGTAGAGGAACAAGAAACACAGATCAGTGACTGGGTCCTAAGTTTGGGTGTGGAAGCTTGGAAAGGGTTCAGACTAATCAAATGTAAGTTCTCTAATTTAGTTCCCACCTTGGGTGTTTGTGTGAGATGTTAGAAAATGAGATTGAGATATAGCATTTGAATGTGAATGATTGTTTATTTTGGACCGTTAATGGTATCAGAATTGTCGTTGTTGCTGTTTGGAATGAAAAACTAGAAGCTAAAAGCCATAAGTTGTCGGTTAAGCTATTTTACAAACAGTCAGAAGTGCTTAACTGGTGAATAACATGTTTTAGAAAGCTGACAGAAACGTGTTTGCTGGATTTTTAGATTCTACATTCAATTCACTTCAAATCGGATATAAATTTCGTACGATTTGGATTAGAAACGGATTCGGAAAACGCATTTGAAGATTGGTAATTTCTGCTGGATTCTGGTTACGGGTTTGGGACAAGGTTTCACTAAAACGGTAATAACTCTTTCTATGTAGCTTGGAATTCAGTGAACTTTGTTGCTATGGTTAGCTAAGGTAATGCCCGACATTTTGGTACCAGTTTCACTGATTATGGTCCAGTATTAAATTCTGTAGACGATTTTGAAGTTTGGGGACTGTTGTAGACTTTGAGCTGAAGCAATTGTTTTCATGTTGGTGTAAAGGATGCTTGTACGGATTATGGCGAGGTCTGATTGCTTGAGCCCGTGGTTAAGAAGTTATCAGAAATCTATAAGGTGAGTTCCTTTAGATAGTAAACCCTCCATTTTTGGGTAGTAAACTTATGCCATATAATTTATAACCCTTGAGTTAGAATAATTTTAATATAGTCAGAATAGTTATGATTTTAGTTAAATACTCATATCAATATATTCTAAAATCCCTTTTATGTTAATGTGTATGTCCTTACTGGCACTAATGTTGGAGGATGGAAACAAGGCAAGTATTCGATATATACATATATTCATATAACTTTGAAAAATTGACATTTGATTATGCCGTTAGTCACTAATTTATTTTAATCCTCTTATCACTTGGAATCAAATATTTGCTAAATGTAAATTGGCCATTGTTCGGCCAAATTTGTTAAACTTATTTTTATAGATAAAATTTAGCAACTGATGTTTCAATACCCCGTTGCTATAGGTTAAGAATTAAGAATGAAAAAGCGCCAAACATTTTCACCAAATATTCCATTGGCTCCAAACACTAGTACAAAAAATACTTTTTAAAATCATGCTTAAGTCGGTTCGCGCTGCCACCCATCTTAACAAGTGACGCGGTGACATTTTTGCAATTCTTTTAAACTTTCTTAAGTCGGTTATAAGAGTTACCCGACTTAAGGTTGATGAATAGTGAAAAGAAAATATTGATAATTAATTTCTTAAGTCTTTAGGTTAACCACATTACCTAAGAAGTCATTTGCTTAAGTCGGTTTGTTGACCACTCAACTTAGAAATTTTTCCTTCTTATTTTTGTTAAAATAAAAACTTTTCCTTATTTTCTTTGTGAATCAACTTTCCTTCTTTTAATAATTAATAATAATTAATTAAATATTAATACTAATATTAATTATAAATTACTAAATTAAATCTATCTATTAATTAAGTTAATAGTTATATCCTTTCTCACTTTCTCTCTTCAATCGAACCATCTTCTCCCTTTTCCTGCCTCCGCGCGCCACTCGAACCTCCCTCCCTCATCAAACCTTTTCGCCGCTGTTACTCCGCCACTCCAACCTTCCTCCACCCACTTTAATCAATTTCTACAAAGTTTCTGCCTCCACACTATGTTGAATCTCCGGAACCTTCTCACTCACTTGCTGCTGTCACTCGCACAGACATCGCTCTCGGAACCTCCGTCACTCACTTTCTTCGTCACTCATTCTCCCCACAAAGGTATGTTTATTCTTTCACAATTTGTTCTATGATTTGGGAATTAGGGTTTACAAAATTTTCATGCCTTAGATTTATTTATTTATTTATGAAATTGATAATTCTAGGTCTTTTTGGTTTTGATTTCCATGAAAATTTGGGATTAAGAAAAGTGAAAACTTTCTGGACAATAACCATGACTGTTTTGATTTGAACAATACTTAGTGTTAGCTCATGAAATTGATTAAGTTCATATTATTAATTTTGGATTTTGATTGATTGTTGTTGAATATTGGTAGTATATTACTTTTGATTTTGTTGAAGATTATTACTTTGCAACTGGATTTAGATTAGATTTTTGAATTTTTGAAAGGGTTCTGCAATTCCCTTGTTTATGATGCGAAGTAGTACCACATAGTTTCAATTCCCTTGTATGACATCTTTGTTTCATCTACTTTCGTATCGAAATTATAGTGAGTCAGATTGTGTTAACTTATCACATTAAGCACTTTTGCTACAAAGCTTCTACCGTGGCAGGGTACAAACAAACTCCAACCCATTGTGAATCTATTTTATAGGTCTTGCCTAAAAACTCCAACCCTGTATACAAAAAAAGAAACATTTTGTTAGCATAAGACTTTTTTTTTTTTTTTTGAAATAGTAAATATTATTGAAAGCCTCGTACAAGACGTACAAGCTGCATAGATACAGAAGCAAAGTACAAAGGTTCCGTATATAAGCGGACAAACCTCAAAACCAAAAAATCCCCCACTAACATTCAACTCCTACAAACTAGCAAAATCCCACAAAAAACAAGTCCACTGTTGGCCCTGTGATGGCAGGCAGCAGCAGATGCCCTATATCAGTACCAAAACAGCCACGACAACTAGTTACGACGACTTGCAATGAATTGACACACCAAACTGAAAAACAGCAGCTACAGCCTTCCACTGTGATAGCATAAGACTTGATGTTCTTTTTTTTTGTGTAAGATTGTAACTGTGAAAAACTACACCCCCTTCTATGTGCTTTGCATTAATTCTAGAAACTAGAAAATCATCATGCCAATTTAATGTGTCCCTTGTTAAAAGAAATAAAAAAACTCTGATGATGCCATTTTAATGAAAATTTTACAATATAGCACAAATTTGATAATAAAGAGCATTATGTTTTGTGGAAAAAGGTATTGAAAGTTTTAAACTGAATTATTTATGTTTGGTAGCTTTAAATTTGATAATAAGTAACTATTTGATTGATTTAATGGTTCAAGCAAAATCCCATTGTGTAGATGTTTCTTTAAGAATAGGTCCTGCTTGACAAAGATACCATTCTATAAGGCTAAAAGTGACATGTGGTAAATGTTAAATTGTCTTCAATGTATAATTTGCTTGCTTTATATTACGTGGCTGATTTGGAAAAAATGGTAGAGTTAATATTAATTAATAGATTGTAGTGTTTCTAATTGATATGTGCTGGTTTCTTAATTCCTATATAGAACAACTAATTTGTATCTTACAACGCTTTATTTGTTGTGAATTTTTTATAAACAATGACAACTCTTGAGGATCACTACAAGACCTTAAGCTACCCACAAGTCGTAGAGGTTAGTCATTCTCTAATACTTTATTCTTTTTCTCTTTATTCATTCTCTAGTTGATAGGTGGTTGAGGTAATTCACGTCAAACTAATTGAAGTGGCTTAAGTTAGTATAAAATAATATAGTGAAATATGCTATGACTGAAGAGTATTGGGGCCAAGTGAACTTGGCGTCACATTCTGAATGCCAAGGTCCTAGCTTCATATTTAAGACATTTCTGAATGGATTTTGTTCTATGATGTTATGTTATACCTCCAATTTTCACTCTATTATTCTCGCTTTGCATATTAATATTGATCTGAATTCTTTGATTAACACTAGAATTGCTTTTTTCTGATAGACGTAGGTCACTTTTTGATCTTCGTTAACAATTGAATGTGTTCGATCTTCTCATATTTTTTCTTTTTATTTGATAATCTTTAATTTAATTTCTCGTTGAAATTGGTTCAATGCGTGTGTGATTTTATTATCTTTTACGTATACAATTCTAGGTGAAGTGCTGATGTATTTACTAGTAGGTTGCTTTTTGTAGTGTATTAGCTTTGCTAGAAGGAGTATTGGTGCACTTTAAAATTGAATCAAGAACATGTACTAAATTTCGTATTCTAGTTCAGTGTAGCTGTTAGCACATGTCAGAATCAGCTTTGTATGAATTTTTGTCATATTTGTGAACTCAACACTAGTACGATGAGTTAAATTTTTTTAAACTTAAATTTAACCTCTTGATTTCTATATGATGCACAGGCGGACAACCAAACCCAACCTTCATCGCCAACAGAGATTTCAGTGTCCTTCTTCTGTTACAATTTCGATCTACAATATCATGAAGTGTTTGATAATTTCACTCAAAAAAAATTGAATATGTTTTGCATTTGTGTGCTTAATTTGACTCTATTATTGTGTTGCATATGAAGTGTTTGATATATTCGAATGAGCGGTCCCTATTCGAATGACCATCCACAACCATTACTTTGATCCTGCTTATTCTGTTTTAATTGTTCTGGTTCAGTTGTTCTAATTTAATTATGTTCTGGATTTTGTTTTAAATTAATGAACTCTGTTTTGAATTCTGTTCTGAATTATGTTCAAATGTTCTATTTTAATGAACATTTTTGTTATGATTATGACATAAAAGTGACCCTTTTCAATTGTTTTGATTGTCATATTAATGAATTCTCTTTTAAAATATATTCTTATAATCTATATATCTTATAACTTTTCAAGAAGAACTAAACAAATATAATAATGAGGCAGAAACTTCTCAATCGGTTGGGACACAAAGTCATATGCGAGAAAGTCAAGAGAGGACAAATGTGGTTATGGCAAATATGATGCCAGTGATACAAAATCGATTATCTCAAGAAGATTTGAATGATATTTTACAAGCTGCAAAACAGGTATATTATATAATTGATATTTTAGTTTTCGAGTTCAGATATCGAATATGATGATAACATGAATTAAGTAGAGTTTGTAACATATTTTATTTTTATTTTTAATAGGCCATAAATAGTGCTAGTACTCCAAACCTGATAAATTCTTCAAGTCGATGCAGTGATGAAGACGGAAGAGAGGAAGATTAGGAAAAAAAATTATCTTGGATATGTTTAGGTTCATCTAGTGTTTTTTTTTGATGTAGTATCTATTTTTGTGTTGGTTATTATATAAAATTGACATTATTTTGTTATTTTTATATGTTTGTAAGACTTACTACTTTGATCATATAACTGAAATTTTCTTTGATGTTACCTTAGATTTTGTGTAGTGCAATAAAAAAGTATAGTCGAATATATTATTTTTTTGTCAGGAATTATTGTGAAAATTTAATTATTATTAAAAAATATTTATATTAGGGTGAATTTTATTTTTTAAAAAAAAGAAAGAGAACCTATAGCAACGGACATTTTGGTCCTATACCAACGGATATGGAGGTTGACTAAAATTATTTAATAGGTGTAAAATGTTGTTGCTATAGCTCCAAAATCTATAGCATCAAGCTAATTTTCCGTTGGTATAAGCTATTGAGACGACATTCTTGCCGTTGGTATAAGCATAGTATCCTAGACGGTAGCAGGTGGGCGTTGGTATAAGTTTTATGACCTATACCAACGGCTTTTGAGACCTTTACCAACGGTTTCTGCCGTTGCTAAATGGCAAGTTTCTTGTAGTGAGACGAAGTTACAATACAATTGAAGGTCGACATTTTAGACAACATATTAGAAGTTACAACCATATAATGTCGTTCACTTCATTTGATGTTCATATCGATGAAACTGTGCTTGCCACATGTTGTGGCATAACATCTTTCCCACTGCAAATCGGACACAGCTGAGTTATTGGTCCACTACAATTAGGAGTTAGGACACCACTTGGTAGTAAAAAATCTATCATGCATCATAAAAAACGACAAACATTGCACTGCCTACAAAAATTGGGCTTAGGCATAAACATAACCAAAATAAGAGATAATTTAACTATTTTGAAAGATTCAATTTGGATACTCATTACTCACTGATTCACATTTGAATGAACATGACAAATTCAAGGAGGAAGTAGCAATAACCTATAACTTTATCCATGCATTGCACGGGTGCTTAGACTTAGGGTGTTAAAATCCAAACTGATTCAAAATAAAACCGTAAACCGATCCAAAAAAATCGAAAACCGCAAAAAACCGAATATGTTTGGATGTTGTTTTGGAAAAACCGCTATGATCGGATTGGATTTCGGATTGCCTTTTCAAAACCGAACCGAACCAAACCGAACCACAAAAGTAAATTTTTATACTTATTTATCATTTTATTAGTATAATATATTTCTTATTGAGTAAATAGTCAATTACCCCACTGAAATTGTAAGTTTCGTCAATTACCCCCCTGAAATTAACAAAACTTCAATTACTCCCCTGAAATTGCACAACGTTAATCAATTTACCCCCTCTGTCAAATTTTTCTGTTAGTCAACATGACGTTTTGCAAATACCCCCCTGAAGTTTTGCACTTATGTGCAAAATGCCCCCTGAACTTGAAAATTTATATTTTTTTTCTTATCCTTAAAAGTGACTGCATTATCATTGAATTGTAGAGCATATTAGCTAAGTTTTGACGGTATACAACCATATATGTTCCTTTAAAATATCAAACATTAACCATGTATTAGATAATGAAGCACATAAATAATATATGATTGGCATAACCAAGATGTCAAAATATATGGCTTTGCTATTGCTAATTTTAACCACACAAAAAATTTCCATTTCCTTTATATTGTGAGCGGTGCACACCACCAACACACTTCTCTCACTTTCAAGAAAAAATACATAAACTTGTTACTTCTCTCACTTTATAAAGGATCTTGAAGGGTAATAATACTATATTATGTATATTTCATTATTTTTTTAAAGAGAATAAAAGAACATGATAGCCATCATCCTTTTGATCTCTAATGGGGTGAAGGACTACTTGAAAAAGAAAAAACAACATCTGATGTTGGAACAAATACTTTTATTTTTGTTTTGTAAATATTCTTGAGTTTTAAACATTATTGTTGGGTTTACCAAATACTGCCAATTTGTTCTACGATACTGTCAATATATGGTTGTATATCATCAAAATTTAGTTAATATGCTCCACAATTCAGTGATAATACGATCACTTTTAAGGATAAGAAAAAAATATATAAATTTTGAAGTTTAGGGGGCATTTTGCACATAAGTGCAAAACTTCAGGGGGGTATTTGCAAAACGTCATGTTAACTAACAGAAAAATTTGACGGAGGGGGTAAATTGATTAACGTTGTGCAATTTCAGGGGGGGTAATTGAAGTTTTGTTAATTTCAGGGGGGTAATTGACGAAACTCACAATTTCAGGGGGGTAATTGACTATTTACTCATTTCTTATTGGTATTTAATCTTATATATTGCATTAATTTAATTTATATTATTACTACTTCGTCTATTTCAAATATAATCATTCATTTTCATTTTGTAATGTTAACTTTTTTAATAAATTTGTGTCATATTTTGTATCAAAACTATTATTTTATTGTATATGAGTAATATTAATATTAATAAAAAAAATTACATGTTACACTTTGGATATCCAAAAACCGATCCAAATTAAACCGCATATATTTGGATCAGGTCGGTTCGGATTTTTTTAACATAATCATCTAAACCGAACCGAACCGCACATGATTTTTATTTTGGATCGGTTGATTTTTTACCTCAAAATCGATCCAAACTGGACCGCGAACACCCCTACTTAGACTATAATATATATACATAGATAATGTCACATGAATGTGGGACACAGTTGTATTTACTTTAAGTACCTAAAGTCACATATCAACATAAGGACATTGAAGTGGTGGGGTTTAGCATGGAAAATGAGAGTTGTTTCCCATCATGGGAAAGTTTTTTTTAACAGTTAGATTAAGTAGTACATATTTTTATGATGGTCTATCCACACCATATATTTTCCACACATCATCTTCAACATTCAAATTTGTAACATCCCACCCGTCAGTGTAAAAATCCCGCTCGTCAGTATGGGATTACATCAGTCGAAGGTATGCCAGAGAACAATTTTATGGAATTCAAGTACGATAGAGAATATTATCATGCGATGTCAGTGTTATCGGGTTTATGTATCGGTGTCAAGTTAAACGCGAATGAGATGAAGGACATTTTAGTAATTGCTAGCAAGGACTATATAAGTGTGTTTTGTGCACAAACCTTCATTTAGTGGGTGTTGCTTCTCTCTCTACATCACAAGAACAAACTTCTTCTCCTCCCTCTCTCTACACTTGCGCCCTCTCTCTTCCCTCTTGCTAGCCAAACTTGCTGTCAATTTCAAATAGGAATCAAGGTACATGATTGGTATAACACTTGCTAGTGTTTATAAATGGAGACAATTCAGATTCTAGCATGATTCCTTCCTTTCTCCTCCAAGCCAAGAATGAAGCTAGGGTTTGATGGCAAGGCAGAAATTGAAGTCTTGGAGCTGTGATGTTGTTGCAGAATCATCTAGGTGAGTTCTTTAGATAGTTTCCCAACCTTGGGTTTGTGTTTATCCATGTGAGGTAGCATAATTATGTTAGGTTATGAACATGTAAATTTAGTTCCCTTGAGTCCTTGATTCGTTGTAATTATGTTAATTGTTGTCATGCAATCATGCTATACTGTTTTCCATGTCTTCTGGGTGTAGTATGAGCATTAGGAACTTGATTTTGAGGTTTTTGGATCAAAGATTCGAATTCTACAGGTCTGAACTGATGAATGTTCGCTTAAGCGAACATACGTTCGCTTAAGCGAACGGATGACAGAACCAAATCTGAGCAGTTCGCTCAGCCTTCGCTTAAGCGAACTGGGTCAGCACAGAACATGTTGACCTTGTTCTGTAGTTCAGAAGTGGTCGTCCGAGGCCCGTCTCTTGCAGCCCTTTTCTAACGTTTAACCCCTCAAGATTAAGGAGTCTAATGTACATTACTAATTAAGGTTTTACCAAAGAAAAGGCATAGGAATTATTAACAAATTAAACGGTCAAAGACATGCAAGTCTAATATGGATTATGTGGGAGGTAATCAAGTATAAGGATGGGTGAACCCTAGAGCCTCGACTTAGGTAGTCGAGAATAAGTTTGCAATCTTAAGAGCTAAGCTTACTAGGTATAAGTTACGTGCGACTAAGTTTATGTGAATTGTTCCACCGCTTAAGCGAGTAGTTTACGGACTCGTGGTGAACATTCAAACAAGTTATGACTATGCTATGTTAAGTTATGTTTATGACCTATGTATGTTATGATAAGACTATGTAGGTGACATGTCTCTTGCAATCCCGCTAGGTTGGATTCAAGGGGTTCTCTTCATGGGAACGGGGTAAGCTCCGCAAGGGGGCCGCATGTCACTGAGTAACTACAACTTATGCTATGACTTGTCGTGTCTCTGACTATCCACGCAAGAGGGATACAAGAGGTTCTCGTTAAGGGAACGATTTAAGCCGCAAGGGACCCGCACGACAAGTAGGAGTCTGATGTTCCCTAGCTAGGTTCATCGGTTATGTATGGGAATATACTCGGGGTTACTCCACTCGACTATATTCCGTAAAATCAACTCAGATAATCATTCAGACCTTATAAAATGAATTGCATTTGATTATGATGATTATGTTACGATTATGTTTATGCTATGAGACTAGATACGTATAGTTTAGGCTATAGAACAAGTCATGTATGTGTACCGACGACAATCATAGGTTTCCCTAATCGTCCGGTCTAGTTCCGTGTCATGAACATGTTAGGTTATGTCTTGATGCGTTCTACGTATCTCGAGTTAGCGGTCCTAGGATCCCTCGACCGCCATGACACGAAGGAAGCAAATAAGATGACCCTATGACGGTTTTAGCTTTGCACGACCGTCTATGTAAGCCTCACGCACGACGCTCAACCGTCAGGTAGCGTCCTAGACACGCAGTGACTATAGGTTTTCCCCGAGGTCACCTATAGCCTAGGATTAGGAGAACTCACTGAGACATTATGTCTCATCCCAATCCTTATTTGTTTCAGATTAGCAGAGCAGCTGAGCAAGTTTATCGCCGGATGGATATTCAGCAAGGACTCGTTCGTACCCGCTGCAGGACGTTAGTAAGGATCTAAGGATGTATTTAATTATTATTGGATAGTTGTATGGTAACTCTGATGTACGAACGCGAATTTGTTGTATACAATATTCATTCGAAGTAATTTAAGTTGTAAATTTTAATGTATCCAGTACTAAGTTAATGCACATGCTAAACTTTCTAGATAGGTTTAGTATGGGTGTTACAAAATCTGTAATTCATCCAACATGAGACTGCAACCCATAATGTTGTTCTTAAAAAAAAAAACCAGAAAACTAAAATTAAAGGACAATCCAAATTCAATCTCTGAAATGTATCCTCATACTAAATGTCCTTGTTACAATGAGGTTTATTCATGCCGTCATATTCATAAGGAAGCAACAATGTTTTTTGTTCCTTTTCCTTTGTTTCCTTGGGACTTTGTTTTCGTATTAAAAATTGATCTTTTTGTTTTTTCTTTCTGATCTGGGTTTGTGTTATTTTCTTCATTATTAGAGCATGTTGAAAAACCCCTTTTGATAGTCATGAACTTGTTGTTAAACAAGTAAGAATAAGGACACCCTTGATTTTATTTTTCTTGATTTATTGGTTATTCTGCCATTTGAGATATTGTTGATGATGATTATGATGATAGCACTCATGTTCTTGTTGTGGTTTTATGTTGTTGTTCTTCATTGAAAGTGAGTGTAAAATTCCAGAACCTTGGGTTGAAGACAATCATGAAAGGGAAAAAAACAAGTAATCTAGTGTTCAGAGTGTATGATAACAATGTGTTTTTTACTTAATCTAACTGTCAAAAAAAACTTTCCCATAGTGGGAAACAACTCTCCTTTCCCATGCTAAACCCCACATTTACCTGTAGTATTATATTATTAGTAGTACATTCAATTGGTGTGACATAATGTTCATTTCAACGGTTATTCAACAATGTATTTACTTTTTATCACATAATGATAGGGTATATCTTACTATAACAAGGAAAACAATATTATTTTTAAGTTACACTAGCGTCCAGACGGGTACTCCCGTCTGTTCGCTTTTTCTAATGTGTTAATGTAGTAACTCGTAAACAATATGTTTTTCAACATTTATGTTTTTTTTAGTTTTTCTTGATATATCTTGGAAAAATTATTAGAATTAAAGGAAATATCATACATTCCGCTCAAAATAAAAGAAAGATCAAACTTGATAAAAAAATGTAAGATAAGTAAGATCATACATGCACTTCTTTAACATGGAGGGAGTTAAGTAGTACATACTTAGTTTTGTGATGCATACTCATCTATTTGTGAAAGATTAATATGGATGAAACATGAGTGAAGTTTACGGGGATGAGTTTGATGAAGACATTAAATCTTTCTCAAAGCTAAAACAATTTACATAAACCAGTACATGCTCACATGCATGAAACATGAGCACTTGTGAAGTGAATTAATTGAAACCAAACATTTGGTTTGACGAAGGCATTAAATCTTTCTCAAACCTAGAACTTACGTTTGGATGAAAACCACCTATTTTGTGGTAAATTGATCCTTGAGCACGAAATGTGTATATACCACAACATGTGGCAAGCACAGTTTCATCGATATGAACATCAAATGAAGTGAACGACATTATATGGTTGTAACTTCTAATATGTTGTCTAAAATGTCGACCTTCAATTGTATTGTAACTTCGTCTCACTACAAGAAACTTGCCATTTAGCAACGGCAGAAACCGTTGGTAAAGGTCTCAAAAGCCGTTGGTATATGTCATAAAACTTATACCAACGCCCACCTGCTACCGTCTAGGATACTATGCTTATACCAACGGCAAGAATGTCGTCCCAATAGCTTATACCAACGGAAAATTAACTTGATGCTATAGATTTTGGAGTTATAGCAACAACATTTTACACCTATTAAATAGTTTTAATCAACCTCCATATCCGTTGGCATAGGACCAAATTGTCCGTTGCTATAGGTTCTTTTTTTTTAAAAATAAAATTCACCCTAATATAAATATTTTTTTAATAATAATTAAATTTTCACAATAATTCCTGACTAAAAAAATAATATATTCGGCTATACTTTTTTATTGCACTACACAAAATTTAAGGTAACATTAAAGAAAATTTCAATTATATGATCAAAGTAGTAAGTCTTACAAACATATCAAAATAACAACATAATGTCAATTTTATATAATAACCAACACAAAAATAGATACTACATCAAAAAAAACACTAGATGAACCTAAACATATCCAAGATAATTTTTTTTCTTTCTAATCTTCCTCTCTTCCGTCTTAATCACTGCATCGACTTGAAGAATTTATCTGGTTTGGAGTAATAGCACCATTTGTGGCCTATTAAAAATAAAAATAAAATATGTTACAAACTCTACTTAATTCATGTTATCATAATATTCGATATCTGAACTCGAAAAGTAAAATATCAATTATATAATATACCTGTTTTGCAGATTGTAAAATATCATTCAAATCTTCTTGAGATAATCGATTTTGTATCACTGACATCATATTTGTCATAAACACATTTGTCCTCTCTTGACTTTCTCGCATTTTCTTAAGTTCATCCCTCAATTCTTGATTTTCAGACAAAGTAGCTTTTGATTTCTTAGGTTTGGGAATATTGCCTATACAACGCACATGTCCCCTCTTTTCAGCTCCTTTTACTCGAGAATAAATGTCATTCTTCCAAGGCATATGACTTTGTGTCCCAACCGATTGAGAAGTTTCTGCCTCATTATTATGTTTGTTTAGTTCTTCCTGAAAAAATTATAAGATATATAGATTATATGAATACATTTTAAAAGAGAATTCATTAATATGACAATAAAAACAATTGAAAAGGGTCACTTTTATGTCATAATCATAACAAAAATGTTCATTAAAATAGAACATTTGAATATAATTCAAAACATAATTCAAAACAGAGTTCATTAATTTAAAACAAAATTCAGAACATAATTAAATTAGAACAACTGAACCAGAACAATTAAAACAGAATAAGCAGGATCAAAGTAATGGTTGTGGATGGTCATTCGAATAGGGGACCGCTTATTCGAATATATCAATTATTTGTAACAATTAGTTCAATTTTACCAACAATAAAAACACACAGCATCATGACAAGAAAATTCGAAATGAGGCCAATATAAATAACAAAATTCCCCACTTGAATGACATCATAAAAATCATTCAAAGGGAACTAACTGAACTATACTTGCAAAACAAACTTCAAAACAGAATTCAATCAGAGCAATTGAACCAGAACAATTGTTACAGAACAATTAAAATTGAATAAGCAAGTCCAATTTTATGTCACAATCAGAACATAATTCGAAACAATTAAAACAGAACAATTGATCCAGTTTCAATTCTTACGGTCAAAATTCAATTTTATACAACATTCAATTTTATACAACAGACGGGGATCCAATTTCATTGATTTAACATATCATTTCAGTATAAGTTATAGAATCAAAAAAGGTATGAACGAAAGAAAGTCTTACTATAAATCTTGCAGCATGTTCATTAACAATTGAACCATCTTTACGAGTACGTGTATCAATGTAAATCTCTTTGCGTGTGCGCGACACTCCTTTGGCTTTTTCTTTCTAATACCAAACAAATGAAATTATAAGTAATTTGTTTTATAAATACAATTTATTCAATTACAAGTTCAAATATTAACTAACCTTCTCATTGATCAATTTTGGGAGACTTTTTGTACCCATGCAATGAATATCTTCATATCTTTTACGATTCTGACTATTCTTTTTACTTTCTTTCTACAATTGATACAACATAATGTTAGTCGAAAGAAGGAACCAAGTTCGAAGATTTTTATAGTATGATAATATCTCTTTTAAATTTGACTTACTTGTGCCTCTTCAGAAAACCAATGATGAACCAATTCACGATATTTACTTCGGTCAACTCGAGAATCTAGTACAGCATTTGCAACTTCTTCTTCCGTTTTACTTTCATCAAATGTCTTTCCTTTTATAGAACACTTCCATTGTTTCCACTTCATATTCATCTCATGTATCAGATATTCTCTTGTAGTCTCATTCATATATATAGGAGGATCAAACCCAAAGAATTTCTACATCTATATATATATATAGATGTGTTAAGTAAATACAACATTAGTGGTAAAAAAAAATTGGGTACATAATTATTTAAATATATTATTAATATAATACCTCTATTTGCAAAACCATGTCATTCTTATTCTCAGCAGGCATATCTTTCCAAGATGTGAGATTAATTGGAGCATATTGTTTCCTTCGAACCAAAGTCCCTATGAAACGAGTAAGAGTCGACCCTTCGTCACCAATGAATCGACCGCGCTTGTCCATCTTAACAACTATGTAACTTTTAGGATCCATTTCCCATACATCATACATTCTTGTTGGGCCTCTTTTTTTTCTTAGGTTGAACATCTACAAGCAAAACATAAGATGTTATATAATTCAAACATAAACTAAATATAAAATAAATTACAAAACAAAAACTATATATAATTGAAACCTTTAATAATTTCTAGTTCTTCTTCTGCTTCTATATCTGAAGGAATATAGTAGGAATCTTCAGACTCATGTGTGACAACTTCCACATGACTTGGGTTGGACCTAGTTTCTTCAACATTGCTTCCTTGGGCATGAGTTGAGGTTGTATGAGTTTCTTCTGCATTACTTCCTTGTGCATGAGTTGAGGTTGTATGAGTTGCACTAGTTCCTTGGCTTGAGTCTTTTAACCTACGACTCCCAATATTCAATTTTCTCTTCTTCGCCATTGCTGCAATACTTTAAATTAAGTGAGTGATGAACACAAAATTGCACAAGTATGACGACCATAAAAAGTAATAAATCAAGTCTAATTGCATACAAAAAGCAAAACATTCACTAAACATTTTAAGCAATAGTATGATGACCATAAAATACAACGGGAATGATAAAATATAGAATAAAAACTTTCAGCAAACATAATATAGAATCAAAACATTCACTAAAACATATTCTCCCAATCTTCCTCTTCTTCCTCAATCTGATTATTAACATCAACTTCAAAGAAATCATGTTCATGAACTTAAACCGCAATTAAAGCATCAACATTTTGTGGGTCTCGCCATGAAATATCCATTCTGTATAACGTCTAAGGAATCCACGTCGCGGATCAGTTAAGTGTTCATAAACACTTGATTGACAATGTGAATCGTATTTACCACATTTTATACAAGGACACAATATTTTTCTGTTTTCTTTTGAGTTTTTAAAAGCAAATTCAATAAATTCGTTAACCCCTCGGATATATTCTTTACTTTCTTTTGTCGGATCATGTACCCATCCTCTATTCTCCATTCGGAAAACTTAACTGAAATAGATAAAAGAGAAAGGGAGGGGAAGGAAGTATTCAATCTTGTTAACACAAGATTCTTCCAAGTGCATAACAGAAGCAAGTTATATGTAAAAGTGCACATGAACAAGACCATAAAACCATAAAGCCATTCTAGATCCAGTTGCAGAAATAATAGTCATAACATTTCAACACTAGTCATAACAATAGCCATTTTAACACACCCATTCAAGATTCTAGAATCAGTTGCAGAAACGATAGTCATAAATAACAATAGCCATTCTAGATACTAGATCAGAGTTATCAAAATAAAAATCAAGAGAAATATAATAACAACATAATCATAATTCTGCTTTACATGGGGCCAAAACCTCATATAAGTTGTTACACCTGCCAAGTAAAACTGAATAAATGACCCACCAGGGTTTAATAATTTAATAATTTATTATTTCTATTAAAAAAAGAGTTTAAAAATTTATCACATATTGAGATTGTAAGCAAAAGTGATCAATCCTATCGCAAAATTCTCTAGTAAAAGACAACCAAAAAATCATCACTAACTAAAACATATAAATCTATAAAAACAACCCAAAGCACAAACAAATTGACAAAATCTAAGAAAGAAAAATCAAAACCTTAACAGATAGGCATTCAAATTGTGCATACATAAAAACAAGAGAAGGAGAGAAAAAGAGTCTTGAACCTGTTTGCAGCAGCCAAGTGAGATGAGCTAAGTGAGCAACGGGCCGAGCGAAGTGAAGGATTTAGGAACCTGTTTGCGGCAGCAAAGCAAGATTAGCAATAAGTTGATCGAAGTGAACTGATGAGTGAAGGTTTTGGGAATTAGATTGATGAAGTGAAGATTTAGGGCAAATAAATTTAGAAATTAGAGAGGGGAAATTAGATTAGGAACTGATTAGGGGACCTGTTTGGGAGTTAGATTGATGAACGATGAATGGATTTTTGGTATGAGCGATTGCTGATTGATGGGTGAATGAGGAAAAACTTGAGTTTTGTTATGTATATGTTTGTTATAACAATAATGAACGACGTGAAGAAGAAAGTGGTGTTTTGTTATTTATATTTTTTTTGAGAGGCGTTATTTTTTTGAGAAAGTGGTGTTTGTTATTTATATTTATATAATAATATTAATAATAATAATAATAATAACAACAACAACAACAACAATAATAATAATAATAATAATAATAATAATAATAATCTATCACAGTATATAATTGGGAGCAAGAATGTTCTATTATTTTTGTTATTGAAAAGATAAAAAAATTATTTTTTTAATAAAGAATTTTTATTATATTTGTTATTTTTTTTTTTAATAAATGTTATATTTGTTATATTATTGTTAAAAGATTAACGTAATTTGTTACCTATAATAATGAAACCGTCGTATCTGAAAAATTAAAATTTGTTTTTTTTTAATAACAAACTTTTGCTACATATAAGTGAGAGTAGAAATTATATAAATAAGACTGTAATGTTGTTGCAAATTTAAGTGCAAATTAGAATAACAAATCTGATGACAAAAATAAAAGACTATATGAATATTCAAAAAAAAAGAAAGAGTGGAAGATTCTTTTGAAAAAAGTGAAGGAGAAATAGTTGAAGATTCATTTGACAAGATACAAGAAAAAATTTGCAACGACGAAGGAGAAGTTTCATCAAGAGTTCTAATGGATCATGATTTAATCGAAGAAGAGTATCAATTTGAGTTGAAAAATTTTCAAGATATGGTTGAAGCTGTTTTTAAAAAGATACAAGAAAAAAATGGCAACGAAGAACTTAAAAGTTTACCAAGAGTGCTAAGGGATTTTGATTTAAACGAAGAAGCAGATTACAAATTTGATTTGAACAAATTTCCAGAAGAAGACGGAGAAGAATCTTCCCAACACGAGTTTCAACCTGTGATTAGGAAGATGTTAAGAAAGCTTCTTCCTAAATTTTATTGAAACCCATTTTATTTTGATTTTAGATTTGAAATAAAGAGGAACTTTGAATCAAAGTTTCCAACTTTGAATCAATGACACCGTCTAGTCTAGTAAAACATAAAAACATTTTATTTTTAGTATTGCATTAGTTTATCTTCTTTTTGAGAATTACATATTTCTTAGCCATAACTTTGCTTTTCTATAGTTGGTGTAATTTACTTTTCTTCATATAGCCTTCAATCTGTTCTACGTATTTTTCGCCTCTGCGATTTAGGTTTGGTTTATTGTTTGAAGGAGCCTCTTTGGCTAATTTCTTGTCTACTTAGTTTTCTAAGAAGCTACTGAAAAAAATGTTTATGATTTTAAGCATTTGTTAGGCATTTCTTTTAGATTCTTTCTGTTTTTTTTAAATATTAATCAAACTGCTACAAAAGTGATTATTTTGTTTTAAAAAAGTAATTTTTTTTTTTTACAAGAAACTGATACAAAAGTGATTATTTTGCTTTAAAAATAGATTTTTTTTCTTCGAAGATGGATAACAAACGAGGAGTTCAGTTAATATGTAACAAGTTAAATTTACAGATTTCATTAAAAAAAATAAACAGAATACTCATCACTACTGATCTCAGAAACTTACCTGGCGCCAAGATTCAGCATGACAGGACTTCCACCTCAACCGCCTTTATTAATTGAAATAGCTACAGAAAAAGGAAGAAAATATTAACTCAAAATCATTGCCTTGGGATGTGTACCAAATCAAGTGCTTCAACTCGAGTATTAGATGTCCGTATCAGTCCAAGCTTGAGAAGTTAAAGATGCGAAGATACCTAAATCATTCCATTAAAGACATAATGAATATCAGAGTATTCTAAGAATTCTACTACAAACTCACTTAGAATATTCTCCATCAATTGCATCAATGCCATATATTAAAGAGAGTTAGAGATATGAAAAACACTAAGCTCTTACTCTTGAATATTACCCCTATGCCTTCTGACATTAAACCTCAATATGCTATATAATTCAAAAATGTTACTAGTGAAAAAATAACTACATCTTTTACAACTATTCTAGTTAAATCAGAGACAAACAAATGAATCAATTTACATGAATAACAAAAAAGTTATAAATATTGGGGGTGTTGCATTCTCCACTCAATTTAAAAACATTATGTCCTAAAAATTGAATTATAGCTTAACTTAGAACATTGTTCCAAAAAGGTTCAAGAGCAAAGGAACTCTAAACCTCAACACTAGAGAACAGCCACTACCCTCCCATTTGAGACCAGAGGGAACTAAATGCTACAAAAAAAAAAGAAACAATTGAACAACCTACAACATCAGCTACAAAGAAGTAGCAGCGGCCCGAAGCGACTAAGGCGATAACAGAAGCTACTCCAAACTAAAGAAAAACCAGAGTGCAGTTCCACTAACACAGAGAAAACCCCATAAACACTGCAGAGCCAAAAATATCGGCCAACCCAAAAACCAACTGGCTAGTAAACCAAGTCAATAGATCCACAACAAAGTGATTTGAAGATAGAAAATGATTCATTTTCAGTTCCCAAAATCACACACACAAGAAAAATATAGCTCCATTATGAAATGCCAAGGGCAAGATAAATGAAGGAAAATTAAAAAGAAAGAAAGAAACCAAGGAAAACAATTATGTATGTCGTTGAGTCTTACTTGTATAGTAGCAAGTCTTCTCTCAAATCCTTTTCTCGGCGCTTTTTCAATTCATTTTTCCTTATGTAGTTTCCCATCTGAAGATTATAAGATATAATACTCGTTTTCGTAATACTCAAAGGCTTTTCTAATAATCATAAGGTGATTCCTTGATTTTATTTGACCTTTTTCCTGGTACTAAGTCGTAAAAGCACTTCAAAGAGAATCCACCAAACAGTTTGCATTCAGCTGAAATAGAAAACTATCTAAACTGAATAACACAGAAATAAACTAGCAGTCAAATAGTTGGTATCATTCAAATGAGATTAATGAGAATAAAGCAGAGAAAAAATGAATAACAGAATCACTAAAAATTACTTTAAATCTCAGGCAACCAGTGACATCAAATTTAAAAGGAAACTGAAACATGATAACATAGTTCTTCTACACATTTATTTCAAAGGTTGTCAAACTCAATTGCATACGAAAACTCTTTGAATCCTCATAAACTTGATTAGTCAATTCATAAGAGCTTTTAATGCAAAAAAAATGTAAAAATAAAACATATCATAGTATCTTAACACAACTTACTACGTGCACACTAAATAAAATAAACTAGATGGGTTGAAAGCTCCATCAGACCAGATGCCTTGCCAGACAATTTTAGACCAAACCAAAATACACAAACATGGCATCCCAATCCAAAATTGATGGAAAAGTTCACAAATCACAGTATAGGTGCGCCAATTAAACACATAAAAGGAGCATACAAAGTTCAAAGTCGATAGACAAATTGACAAGGCTCAAATTTACAACAGTTCTTTAAAAATTAAATACAAGCTTTCTTTCTAATTCATAAATTACTAAAATCATCTGAATTTGGCATATTTAAAATCATCAATCAAAAAACACAACATGCTTAATTTGATGGCTTCTTCAAAAATCAAAAAATATATAAAAGTCCTTAAAAATAAAAATACCGAACATACTACTTGTGTCTTCTTAATTTGTGATATAGCTAGCTATATCCCACCCACTACACTTGCTATTTTCCACTAGATATTGTGTCTGCAGAGAGAACTCGGTCATATTGTCAACATTAATAGCAATGCAATAACTAATAGTGATAGCAGAATTTAGAGACCACTCCATAAAATCTAACTTTAGACTAAAAAAGACATTAGTTAGCTTGGTTTCCATTCTACAATTTAAAGGAATCATAACATATAAAGAAATTAATTCATCCCATTACATAGATGGATCCACCATCTTTTCTGTTCTATAAATTGACAGCCCTGCATACATTCATAAACACGTTCCCCACTTCCAGTTATTCTTCCATACTGATATTTCTTCTATGCAATATTCATTTCACAAATATTAAATTGTTTATAGAGAAGAGCAAAAAGATGGAACTCACCCAAATAAAGAAAAAGGATAAAATGCTACAAATGAGTTTCCCCGTGCGGCGGCAGGAACTCCGGTACGGCTGCTGAGGTTTCCGACGCAGTGGTCACCGGTCAAATTTCTCCAATCCCGAAATAAATTGGGGATTTTGGTTGTGGACATAATAGATAATAAGGTTATCAGCTTTGTTTATCCAAATGAGGTCAATGGTGGCCGGAAAGTAAGAAAGAAGGTGGTGATTTGGGTATTTCAAACTCTCACCAATCTAAAAATAAATTAGTGATTATTGAAGAGGAAGAAGAAAGGAATTTAATGGTGGTGGTGGGGTTATCAAATGAGGTCGGACGGAGAAGTAGTTGTGGCTTGAAGTTGGTGGTGGTCGTTATCATGGAGAAGAAGAAGAGAAGCGTACGATGCTGTTGTTTTGGAGAGAGAATGTGTGATAACAATTGACGTAAAAGAAGAGATAAAAGAATGTGTGGTGTTTTGTTAAAAAAATAAATAAAGGGGAAATAATAAGCAGGGGCTGCTTGAAATTTGCGAGGGGCACACCCGTGTGTTTGCTAAAAGCGTTTCATTTTAATTTCTCAGGGGTTTCCCTGGCATAGCTCCTGGCAAATTTGTCAGGAGTTCTTGCTCCTGGCATTATTCTCTGGCAATATGCAACATTTCTTGTAGTGTACGTGTGAAAAGAATATGAAAAGAATGAGGAAGAAGAAGAAGAAGTACGAGGTAGAAGAAGAAGTAACAAGTATGAGGAAGAAGAAATCGATTTCGTGAAACCTTTTTCTCTGCACAAGCTCTGACAGAAGAGGAACAAGAAATTGATTTGGGGGGTTTTGAGCAATAACCGATTTTAAGAAAACTAATTGAAGGAGATTATAAGAAAAACGATTATGATAAAAGCGATTGTGTTTTGGAGCCAATGGAATATTTGGTGAAAATGTTTGGCGCTTTTTCATTCTTAATTCTTAACCTATAGCAACGGGGTATTGAAACATCAGTTGCTAAATTTTATCTATATCAACTCTTTTTTCTGCAGTTGCTAAAAGTGACCGTTGCTATATGGCAAATTTCTTGTAGTGTCTGTGCTACTTTTGGAAGTTTTAGCGTACTACTTTTCAAACAAAGAATAATAGCATACTATTTTTTTTTTGAGAGAAATCTTATGGAAGAACAATTGAAGAATTAGCATCCAAATAGTTGAAATGCATAATATTACGCTAGTTCAACAATTGAAGAATTAGATGACTGTGTTTGCCAGAAATAGCCTGAATATTTATTTGCCAGTACAGTTCTTTTGTAGTGATAGAAACATAATATAATCAACCAAATTTATGACCCCATAAAGTAAAATAATCAATAAATTTATCTAGTGGGACTTGTATGTTGTAGTAGGCAAAAATAGGTTGAAATGGTCCTCCACTTGATGTGTGCCAATCTTATTTCTTTGTCTCTCAACAGTTGTTTAATAACTTGATAAATCAAAATCAAAATCGAAACGCCTAAAGTCAATTGGTGTGAATAATGTTCATTTCAAATTTATTTTTTTTGATAAATAATGTTCATTTCAATTGTATTTACTTTATGTACCTAAAGTCACATATCAACAGAAGGACATTGAATAGAAGTACCTGTAGTATTATATTATTAATTAGTAGTACATTCAATTGGTGTGGCATAATGTTCATTTCAACGGTTATTCAAAAATGTATTTACTTTTTATCACATAATGATTGGGTATATCTTACTCTAACAAGGGAAACTATTTTATTTTTAGGCTTAATTACACTTTTGATTCTCGCATTTTGACCAGTTCACGAAAATGGTCTTGTCTCTTTCAAATCGAACAAAACAGTCCATAAACTATCATGTTTTTTGTAGTTTTAGTCTTACCTCCTATTTTCAACTCCAGAAACGCACAGAAATGACAGTTTTAGACCTATCCCCTATGCTCAACCATGAAATAAACAAGGAATAAAACACGTGGGTACAAGAAATCTACTTTATTCATTACACTAGCGAAAAAAACCCAAAAAACCCATATCTTAGAAATTAGGGTTTTTTTTGAGCATACAATGGACTCGGTTCACAATATCGCGGTGTTAAAAAGATAAAAATGCTAACATATATTCCCTCCGTCTCACAATAATAGTCTCTTTAACATTTTTTTCTTTTCCTCAAAATAATTGTCATTTTAGAATATCAATGCAACATTTATTTTTATTTTTTCATTATTATACCCTTATTTATTGAATTTCATCCAATTTAACTACTTCACTAACTACAATTAATAAGGACATTTTAGTAAATGATATAAATTTTACCATTGAAATCAACACAATCAATCATTTCCTTAATAATTATGAACAAACCTTAAACGACTATAATTTAGAGACGGATGGAGTATCTCAATGAAGTAGGTTAAAGAACTACTTATAGTAATTATGTCTAAAAAATTGTGTATTCTAATTTTTAAAAGTAATAAAATTGTTTTTTTTTTCAAGCAAACTTTATTTTGAAATTTTTTAACATACAATTTAGCAAGATAAATAAGTATCCTTGAAGGTGGCATTTACTATGGAAAGGGTTAATCCTTTCCCACCATGGAAAAAGTTACTTTTTACCTCCATGTGACACCCAAAGAAGTTGCTTTTATTTTGACTTTTTTTTTTTGGTACAAATTATTATTTTTATTTAAGTAATGTGCAAAACAATATTCAAATGCTTAATTTTTACACTGATTTAAATGCTATTTTTATTAAGATATATATGCATATAATACTGCAATTGTTTGAAACGTACCAAAATAATTATTGAAACATTCAAAATCAACAAATATTAATAATGACAATTTATGGTTTTTGTCAAAACTTGTCAAAAAAAATGGTTTTTGTCAAAAAAAAAAAAAACAGGTTTGAGGTTTCTTCGGCAGTTAACTGCCGAAGTTTTCAGTTTTCCTCGGTAGTTAACTGCAGCCGGTTTCATAATTCGGCAGTTAACTGTCGAGGGACATTTTCGTCTTTTACATGTGTTTCTTAGCCAAACAACATGTGTATACATCAATTTTCATTTGTAAATGATTTATCACCTAAATATTTTTTTTGTTGATATCTAACTTTTTTTTTTTTTAATTTGACAAACTTTTTTTATGGTAATGATTAATTTACGAGTTTTGACCAAATTTGCAATGTTTTTAAAGACATTTGCAATTAATGTTTAGTTTTTATTGACAGAAGTTCAATATTTAATACGTTTCATGATAACTACCGATAAGCATGTTAATTTACCGAGAAAATTATGTCTTTTGGTTATTTTTTTTTGTTACCTGTACATTATTTTTTGAAGGAAACTTACTTGTACATTTTGGTTTGTGAGTATGAATTATTTTTCAACGGCATTGAACATTTATATTAAATATGTTTTTGATACATTTAAATATTTTTAATTTTTAATTTTAAGTTCTCCTATTAAATCATATCATATACTTAAACTGAATAGATTTATTCCCCATAAATTTAGATCTATTGCTTAGCAAATCGAATGGATTTTTAGACACGACATGCTGCTTAGCAAATTTATTAATTTTTTTTTGGAGAGTATGCAAATTGATCAATAAATTGAATTAATTATTTTTTATACAAATTTAATTAGAGAACATATTTTTTTTTGTAAATAATTAGAGAACATAATATCTCATACACAATGAGATATATATCATTTACTGGTTGTTTAAAAAAATATCGTTGATTGATCAAACCATGTTAACTAGTCGTGGCCCATTACAAAAACACTATAGTTTATTCTTAAACATGCTTTAAGGACTAAAATGTTATTTATCTTAATATTATGTAATGTTTTGATTATATATATGATGATATTTAAATTTATATGTGGGGGTTTTGATAGAATGTTGGTTCAAGTTTTATGAGTTTATTTTCAAATGGCCACAAGCTCATAAAAACAGCTTAGTCACTTAACATTATTCTATATGTTATGGGGTCCTAGCTTTTGTTTCAAATAAAAAACCAAAAAGTTGAAAAAAGGTAGCAGGTAAGAGATCACAACCATTGAATTTTTTTATTATTATATCTAAGGTCAAAAAACACTTTTCCCATGGTGGGAAAGAATTAACCCTTCCCATAGTAAATTTCACCATCCTTGAAACGTTTTTTCTTTGTCAGTAGTGGGAAATTGCGGTGAGGTTTAGCCTGGGAATAGATACTTCTTTCCCACCATGGGAAAGGTCCATTTCCCAGGACAGGTGGCAGTCTCAAACCTGTTAGAAATAAAAATAAAATAAAAATTAAAATGGTTTTTTAATTCATTTTTGCCTTTTCCAGTATACCTCCCTCATTTGCTAATGTATGACACAAATGAATTTCAGAACACAAATTACCTCAATCAATAATGTTTAAACTCATTTCATTTAACCTTCATCCAGTTTCCTTATAACTCTGGAATAGTAGAGGCTTCATTTTGGTGTTGTTGTTATTTGGTTTTTGCGGTAATGTGATTTTAGGATCTCGGGCTACTGTTTTTAGGTGTCATCTCCCTTTTGATATTGCTTATAATTAGTTTGTAATGTTTCTTCTCTCCTATTATGCACAGCTTGTGCAGAGAGTGTTTGTTAATTATATGTGTTTCCAAAAAAAACAAAAAGTTGTACCTTATGGTGATGAGGTGATGATGCTTTTATTGAATTTCAAAATCTGGAAATACGAATTCTTGAAAAATAAATGAATGAGAATGAAGAGTGGATATAGGATTTTTAGTGATAAATCTAATGATAGTGAAGAATGATGAAAAGTGGATCTATGATTTTGATTGTTATTTTTTGGGTTTTAATTTCTTACATTTTTTCTTTTTCTTTTTAAGTTTGATGTTGATGAATGTATGAAGATGGTGATGAAGATGGAGAAGAGGAGGAGTGAAGAAGATGAAGATAGATGAATTAATACTAAAAAAATAAATCAATGAATCAAATGATAAATTGTTATTTAATCAATGGTGGATTGTTTTTTTTGTCTACATGTAACAATCAAAAAGTTACAACAATTACCAAGTCATAGATCTAAACCATCTAAATAAAAAACTATTAAATCAATGGATGTGGTTATACTTTTCCATGATGAGAAAGAAGTTCCTTTTCCCATACTAAATCCCACGTGAAATTGCTCCATCATTAGGATAGATTCTTTTACCCTCCTTTCCTCCCAAGTGTGTCCCACATTCATTATGTGATTTTAGGTACTTCAATATCATTCTCTTTAGTCGTCCCTTCTGTTTCCCACATTCGTACTATTATTTACTAGTCCCTTATGTTTCCCTCCAATGTGACTTCACAATATTTTTTCATCTTCTTTCAAAAAAAGTAATTGATATTTTTTTCATCTCAATTGCTTTAATCTCTATTGGATTATTAAGGACTGAAGAGAATATATCCTTGAAAGTTGAAACATCTTTGCTTTATAAGTACCGGGAAATTGCTCCATTATTTACGAGAACTTCTTTTCCTCTCTTTTACTGCCAAGTATGTCCCACATTAATGTGACTCTAGGTACTCCAGAGTCCTTATGTCACTACTACTTATAAGCGTGCTTGTCTCTCTCACATTCATCATTTGACTCAAGATACTCTCTAGTCTCTACACCCAGCAATTCATATTCATCAAACCAACTCATTCACTCATCATGGCTTCCCTCACAGTCACAGATCCATTCAAGTATGATGTTTTCCTTAGTTTCAGAGGCGAGGATACTCGCTATGGTTTCACCGGCAATCTCAAGAAAGCTCTTGATGACAAAGGAGTCCGAACTTTCATGGATGACAGGGAGCTTCAAAGAGGTGAAGAAATCACACCATCACTTTTCAAGGCAATTGAAGACTCACAAATAGCCATTGTTGTCCTCTCTAAGAATTATGCTTTTTCTTCCTTTTGCTTACAAGAGCTTTCAAAGATCCTTGATACGATGAAAGATAAGGCGAGTCATTCCGTTTTGCCGGTATTTTATAAGATGGATCCTTCTGATGTGCGGTATTTAAAAAGGAATTATGAAGAAGCAATGGCTCAACATGAGAAAAGGTCAAATAGTAACATGCAGGATTTACAGAAATGGAAGAATGCTCTAAAGCAAGTTGTTAATTTATCCGGCTTTCATTACAAGAAAGGGTATGTTATTGTCTTTTGTTTGTCATTCGTCCAGAGGAATGATAGGTGAATTGAGATATTACTCCATTTTTTTTACCTATACACCATCTCTTTCTCTCTATATACATATATATATATATTTGTTAGGATACAGCCACTGATTTTTATTAAGGTACGGTGTGTTTTAGCAAAGATATAACTAAAAAGTTGTTAAATACACTTTAAGGTGAATGTTACTAAAACACACCTACTAAAAAATAAGTGGGTGTATGTTAGCAACTCTTATAGGTATTTGCTAGGATAAACCCACTTATTTTTTAGAAGATGTGTTTTAATAAGTTATAGCTAAAAAAATAGTTAAATACACCTTAAAGTGTAGTTTACTAAAACACTCCCACATTGAT
The DNA here is from genome assembly GCA_958299785.1 of Medicago lupulina. Classification (NCBI taxonomy): domain Eukaryota; kingdom Viridiplantae; phylum Streptophyta; class Magnoliopsida; order Fabales; family Fabaceae; genus Medicago; species Medicago lupulina. Next base: position 56,926,565 of record OY283146.1, on the reverse strand, counting down.
TATGGGTGCTCAAAATGGGACAACTCGTAGAAAAACATATAGCCGTCAAACAAATCCAAATCGAAACCTTAAACAATCACATTTGATTTAGATAAAATCGGAGGCATTTTTTTGATTTAGATAAAATCGGAGGCAGTTTTTTAATGCAATTGCAGTTTTTTATTTTAACAACTGTATCAAATCAAACTTAACAACAACATAAGACCCAATCACAATACTCAGCGTGATTTTTTATTTATTTATTTATGCATGATATGTGTCTTATTTTGATATAATATGCAACATACGAATGCTAATGGTAAAATTAGTAATTTATACATATTTTTTTTTAGGGAATAATTTATACAGATTTGTACTCTTATTTTGATGTAATGCAGCATACTAATTAGGCATGTCAACAAAACCCATACCCGCGGTTATCCGTCCGAATCAAACCTAATTTGACGGATTTTCTCCGGTTTGACTGGGTTTGGGTATGGGTATGGGTTTTCTCTGATTTCAAAATACGGTTATGAAACGGGTAACGAGTATATAGGTACCCACCCCAAAACCATACTCAAACCCGTCCCAAATGTAAAAAATTATTTTATGTTGATATGTCATGTTATTTTGTTTGATAATTGTCATGTTAATAAAAACTATCATTGATATTTAAAGGAGCAACTATATCATCCCATCTAACAAATGTTAAAGTGAACATATTGTTGGATAATGTATTACAACATTGCTTAGGGATGCCAAAATCTTATATTTTTTTATTAAAAAAAGTTTATTCAATGCGGGGACGGGGATGGGGCGGGGATACCCGAACCCGTCGGAGATGGGGATGAGATTCAATTTCTCATCCCCGTTGAGTATGGGTAGGGTAACAGGTAAGTATATGAGAATCGGGTATGGGGACGGGGAATGTAAAATCCGTCCCCACCCCGCCCCATTGTCATGCCTAATACTAATGGTAACCGAAGAATGATGTGTTTCTTATGCATATTATGTTTCTTATTTTGTGTTTGTTTTTCTATCAATTTATAGAATGATAAAATTACAAGTTTGAACATACTTTTTTTTGAATAAAGTTTGAACATACTTTATTTTTAGTAAATTCATTATATATTAAATATGGAAAAAATTAGTGACATTTTATAACATAGAAAAACGAATTGTATCGATGTAAAACTATTATTACTAATATCAAATAACTACAATTCTCACATAAGAAATTATATGTAACATGTCATGTTTTCTTATGAGAACATGAAACATAAACATCAATAGTACTTTCAGTTGCATATTTTCTCGTCGAAAACTGAATCAATCCAAACTACATCGATTTGGTTTGGTTAATTTCTGTTTTAAAAGCCAACTTAACCACATGATTTTTTCTGTAACGGTTAGGATGACTTTTTACCGAAAAATCAAAGCATACCACACCACAAACATGCGTACTTATAATTAGAGAGAGAAATGTCCTCATGAACTTAACTCAATTGGCAGGGACAATGCATTGTTATATGTAGGGGCCGGAGTTCGAATCCCGAACACCCCACTTATTCATTTAAAAAAAATGAATTTTAGCCACTAGACTACTTGAACAAAAAAAATATATAATTAGAGAGAGAAAGTAATAGTTTAAATTAGATGAATTGAATATAAATAATTTAAAGAATTGATTTTTTTTAAATAAAATAATTTAAAAAATTGATAGAAGTATTTATATATACACTCCTCTTCCCTCTTATTCAAAACATATTAGAAAACTTTTTACTCCCCTCCGCTAAGAGAAACTTGAATTACATTTCCCTCCACTCTTATGTTAAAATCTACACTTTACTCCCTCAATATTGTTTTTTATTTCTAATGATCTAGCTAAAACAAAATTAATTTAATACACTTCGAAAAAAAATAGTATTGCGGGTCTATTTTAATATAATCGAAAAATAAATACAAATTTTTCGCTATTTTTTATCCACATGATCATTAACCTATAATTTTAAACCTTATTATAAAATATGAAACAACCCAAAATAAAATTAAAATATGTGAAAAACTACTAAAGACAATAAAGCATGGTTATTTAAAAGTTGATTCAATAACAAAATATTTAAATTTAATTATCATTGACATTTTAAACAATAAAGAAATGAACTAATTTTTCTTTAACGATGGTTCAAAATTAATATATTTTATAAAAATATTTATTTATGTTAAAATAGATTGTGCATATTTAATTATTAAGGGGAAAGAGTTGTAATTCAAGCATCTTATAAGGGAGGAGAGTATAAATTTTACTTTTCAAAGAAGGGGAGTGTATATTTTAGGAGAGAAACTACAAACTGATGGGAAAATATATGGGGGCAAATTTCATAAAGGTGTGTTTGGATTGAGGGTTTATTTTTCATTTTTAAAGTACAGACTATATAATGTGTTTTTATAAAATAAATTTAGTGTGATTGAAGTGTTATATGATCGTTTATCATGTTAATATGTTAACTTTTTAAAAAACATTTCATAGTGTCCGTACTTTAAAAATGAAAATTAAACTCTCCCCTCCCTTCTCCTCCTAAACCCTCCCTCCAAACACATGTTGAAAAGAGATGGAGGGCAAAAAAAAAAACAATTAAGCCTAATATACAAGTGTTCAAAACATAGACATATGCACTTGAATGACCTCTTTTATCTTATTGGACAGGAATGGGTATGAGCATGAGTTTATTGCGAAGATTGTTGAAGAAGTCTTGAAAAGGATAAAACCTGTTCCATTTCATGTTGGTGATTACCTAGTTGGACTGAAAGACAAAGTGGAAGATGTCGTTTCACTTTTGAATGTTGGGTCTGATGATACAACCCAAATGGTAGGTATCTATGGGATTGGTGGAATAGGGAAAACTACTCTTGCTCTATCAGTTTGTAATTTCATTGCGCATCAATTTCAAGGTTTCAGTTTTCTTGAAAACGTTAGGGAAAATTCAAACAACATAGATGGGTTGAGAAATCTCCAAAAGAACCTTCTGAAACAAATTTTTGGAGAGGACCTTGATTTTACAAATTATAGAAAAGGAATTTCAATATTACAACAAAGGCTACCCCAAAAGAAGGTTCTTTTGCTTCTAGACGATGTTGACAACAAGAAGCAATTAGAGGCTATTGCTGGAAGACCCGATTGGTTTGGTCCAGGCAGTACAGTCATCATCACGACTCGGGACAAAGGGTTGCTAACATCCCATGGGGTTGAAAAAACATACCAGGTGCAGGAATTGAAAGACGAATATGCTTTTGTATTGGTTGGATGGAAAACTTTTAAAAACAATAACCTAAGGTATACAGATTTGAAGAATGACAAAGCTTTTTCAGGTTATGAGGATGTTTTAATGCGTGCCGTTGCATATGCTTCTGGCCTTCCACTCGCTTTGGAAGTCATAGGTTCTCACTTTTTTAATAAGACAATAGAGGAATGTAATCGTGCACTAGATCGTTGTGAAAGGGTTCCTAATGAAAATATTCAAAATGTGCTACGATGGAGCTTTGATGCTTTGGATGACGAAGAGAAGTTTGTTTTTCTTGACATTGCCAACTGCTTCAAAGGATATGAATTGACAACAGTCGAACAAATGCTTCATGCTCATCATGGTTATATCATCAAAGATCACATTACACGGTTGGTTGAAAAATCTCTCGTAAAAATAACTGATTCTGGTATTGTGACATTACATGATTTGGTAGAAGATATGGGGCAAAAAATCGTTAGCCGAGATTCACCAAAAGATCCTGGAGAACGCACTAGGTTATGGTCCTGTAAAGATATAATTCAAGTTTTAAGAGAAAATAAGGTGAATAATAATGATATGGATGGTTTTACTTTTCATCTTTAACTTTCCTTAATGTTACTAATGTTTATGTTACCCTTTTGGCTTTCTGCATTATTAATGCAATTAATTGTCACAATATTACAATTTTTTTACCTTTATAATATTTAAAGATCTTTAAATACGTGATAAAAAGTTCTACAATATATTTGGTTGATTTGTCGTCCTTGTCTGTTTGTAGGGAACAAGTAAAATTGAAATCATACATTTCAATGGTTGTTGTTCTACCATAAACTTGGATAGAGAAGCTTTCAAGAAGATGGAAAATCTCAAAACACTAATTATTAGGCATGCTGTTTTTTCTCAAAGTCCCAAACTTCTTCCAAATAGTCTAAGAGTATTGGAAGGGTGCATTTATCCTTCATCAGATTTACCATCTCAATTTTATCCGAAGGATCTTGTTATATGCAATTTTCTCTGTTGCCATAAAATATATCAATTTGAGTGGGAGTACTTTCTCAAGCAGGCAAGTGCAACATATTTATATGAATTATCTTATATTAATAAATCCATTTTAAGATTATTCATATATTTCTTATTTATTTGCATGTTTAATTTCAATGTCTATTTTTTTCTTGCAGAAGTTCAAGAATATGAGAGTTTTAAAGTTTGATCAGTGTATACTTTTATCACAAATACCTGACATATCTAGTCTCCCAAATCTAGAAGAATTTTCAATTCGAAAGTGTGAGAATCTAATTGCAATTGATAAATCAGTTGGTTTTCTACCAAAACTTAAAATCTTGAGTATTATAAGTTGCACCAAAATCCGGAGTGTTCCACCTCTCCGTTTGGCTTCACTGGAAAATCTTAACCTTTCATGGAGTGCTGGTCTAGAAAGTTTTCCTGACCTGGTGAATGGATTTTCTGGAAAAGTTAAAGTCTTGATTGTTGATGGATGCAAGAAAATCAAAAGTATTCCATCTCTCTCCTTAGCTTCTCTAGAAAAACTTGACCTTTCATGTTGTAATAGTCTTGAGAGTTTTTCACAAGCAGTGGATGGGTTTGGTGATAAGCTTAAACACATGAGGGTTCGAAATTGCTACAAGCTAAGGAGTATTCCACCTCTCAAGTTGGATTCACTAGAATTCCTTGACCTTTCATCTTGTTATAGTCTTCAGAGTTTTCCACTTGTGGTCGACGGGTTTCTTGGAAAACTTAAATTCATGGAGGTTACCAACTGTATCAATCTCAGGAGTATTCCACCTCTTAAGTTGGATTCACTAGAAACACTTGAACTTGCAAATTGTAAGAGTCTTGAGAATTTTCCAGTTGTGGTGGACGGGTTTCTTGGAAAACTAAAAACTCTGAATGCTAAAAGTTGTCACAATCTCAAGAATATTCCACCTCTAAAGTTGGATTCGCTAGAAAGGCTTGACCTTTCATGTTGTTATAGTCTTGAGAGTTTTCCACTTGTGGTGGATGGGTTTCTTGGAAAACTTAAAACCTTGCTTGTTGAAGGTTGTCGCAATCTCAGGAGTATTCCACTTCTCAAGCTGAATTCCCTAGAAACACTCGACCTTTCATATTGTTATAGTCTTGAGAGTTTTCCACCTGTGGTTGACGGGTTTCTTGGAAAGCTTAAAACCCTACTTCTTAAAGGTTGTCGCAATCTCAAAAGTATTCCACCTCTCAAGTTGGATTCGCTAGAAACACTTGACCTTTCATATTGTTATAGTCTTGAGAGTTTTCCACTTGTGGTTGACGGGTTTCTTGGAAAACTGAAAACCCTGCTTGTTGAAAGTTGTCACAAACTCAGGACTATTCCACCTCTCAAGTTGGATTCACTAGAAACACTTGATCTTTCATGTTGTTGTAGTCTTGAAAGTTTTCCCGTTGTGGATGACATGTTTCTTGGAAAACTTAAAACCCTGCTTGTTAGAAATTGCCACAATCTCAGGAGTATCCCACCTCTCAAGTTGGAAAGTTTAGAAAAATTTGACCTTTCAAATTGTAGTACTCTTGAGAGTTTTCCAAGTGTGGTGGATGGGCTGTTGGAGAAACTTAAATTCTTGAGTGTTAAACATTGTGTCATGCTTAGGAGTATTCCATTGCTCAAGTTGACTTCATTGGAATGGTCCGATCTTTCATATTGTCCAAGTCTAGAGTGTTTCCCAAAAATATTGGGAGAGATGAGAAATGAAACAAACCTTTACTTGGATAATAATCCCATAAAAGAATTGCCGTTTGCATTTCAAAATCTTACTCTTCCTCAAACATCATACCCATGTAACTGCAGAATTGTTGATTTACCATATAGAGTTGTTGCAATGTCGAAAGTGGATGAATTTACCATCGAGGATGAAAAAGAAGTGAGCCCAACGCAATCTTCACAAGGAGGATATATTTGTCTCAGGAACTGCAAACTTTCAGATGAATATTTGTCAACAAGTATCATGTCGTTTGCTAATGTGAAAGAATTACACCTAACTAAAAATCGATTCACAGTTCTTCCTAAATCTATGGAAAAATGTCATGTTTTAAGGAGGCTTGTCTTGGATGATTGTGAGGAGCTTCAGGAAATTAAAGGGATTCCTCCATGCTTAAGAATGATATCTACACTAAATTGCACATCGTTGACTTCGTCATGCAAAAGCAAATTACTAAATCAGGTTATGGTTTATTTTGTTTTTATTTTTAATGTATTTTATATTCTTCTTGATATAGTTAAACTTACATCAGTTATTAATGACCAACAGGAATTACATGAGGCTGGAAACACTTGGTTCCGTTTGCCACGGGCAAAGATTCCAAAGTGGTTCGACCACCAATGCTCGGCAGGATTGTCAATTTCTTTCTGGTTTCGTAACAAGTTTCCTGCCATAGCTCTCTGTGTTGTTTCTCCATTGACATGGGATGGTTCTCGACGTCGTGCAGTAAGAGTGATCATCAACGGCAATACATTTTTCTATAGAGGTGGTTCGAAGATGGGTACGAAATCACAGCCGAATACATATCATTTGCATCTTTTTCATATGAAAATGGAAAACTTCAACGATAATATGGACAAAGCACTTTTAGAAAATTCGTGGAACCATGCAGTGGTTAATTTTGGATTTCCATTCCAGAAAAGTGGAATCCATGTATTGAAAGAGAAAAGTGACATGGATATTCGATTAACCAACCCAGAAAATGATGCTAACATTGTGTCACACTCAGGATGTTGAGGCAAGTATATCATTCATGTTGTATGCATAATTATTGACTTTTTGCGGTTTTAATAATTGTTAAAAGCCCTCCAATCCTATCACTAGAGAGCTCATTTTATTTCCCATTTTTAGGAGACTTGATTTCCCTTTCAAAATGAGTTCGACTATCTTCTTTTTCTATTATGCTGAAGATTGGATCCAAAAGTATATGATGAATCAGTGAAAGATTCTTCAGATTTCGAGTGCGAGACGATTCTCCAAACAATTGATAAATCAATTGCTTGTCCCACTCCAGAGAAGAAGACCAATCTGAGTGAGTTCTAGAACTTCATTGGTTGTGTCTGAGTTATACATCTGACAAAGTCCAATGTAATCAATGCAATACTGTCATTTGTTTCCAAACATAGTCCAGGGGTTTCGGAATTCAAGATAACTACTGTGGTGGCATTTACGTTTTCATTCTCTGCATAGTACTCTATGTTGTTATTTGGGATTCCATATGTAAGCATGTTATAATTAGTTGAAAATGTATTAATGATAATAATAAGGTATAATATGATACTTAGTTGAAAATATATTGTTGGTTATGTAAGCATATTAAATTGGGTGCATCAAATAGGGTGTATAATAGGTTTATAAATGCAGCCATATGCCATTTGAAACATCTGTACTGGTAATACATATCAGAGATTACCTCTAGTTACTTTTAGAATGCTTTTTTTTTTCTTTCTAGGTTGATGACAAGAAAGGGATTTACGATCTGCACTTTGTTCATTTTGTATTTTTTTACTTTCTGTTCTCATATGCGCTTGCTACATTTAAAATTTTCCTTTCTATTTTGATCGATATATAATATTTCATTTTTTTTGTACCCTTTGCGCTGCTAAAAATGATTTTTCTTGGAAATTTTTATTGTAAGAGCAATTTTTTCTCTCGTGAAAATAATCGTTTTCTTGTTGATTAGTTTCTCAATGCAGGTAGAGAAGAACCTTACTCATTCTTTCGAAAAAACCAACTTAGACCAAACTAGTATGGATGCATCGGATAACAACCCTTCATCATTGGTGGAACTGGTTAACGTGATAAAATGTATATTTGGCTCCGTGAAAAGAACTTCAATCACAGAAGAGGAACCCTGCGAAAGATAATGATGAACTATTTAGATTTTGTCGAGATTAGTACGTTCCAATTCTATTACTATAATGCACATGATTTCTTAGTAATAAACAACATAACTAACTAATCTTAACATTGTTCTCCCAATAGGAGAAGCTGAAGAACAGATCGACATTTTGGAAAAGACTGTGTCAGACTGGTTTTGCAAGAAGGTGGTTTCTTCTGAAGACACTATGTACTGGTGGGTCTCTTTCTTTTTATCACAGAATAAATATTTGTGCTTTTAAAGTATCATTCTTGTTTAGGTATGTGAAAATTTGAGTCAGCCTTAACTTGAAATTCGAGCCTTCTTTGGACTACAAAAAACACAAAATTCTCAATTTATATATGATATAATGGAATAGCAGAACTTTTGATGACATTAGTTAGTGTTGTTGTGTGCCAAAATCCTCTGTCGTTTACTTCAAAGTAGTTATTTATTTCCTTTATGTTCCTAATCTTATAGTTTATGAAAACTGTAACATTTGCAGCGTTAAGAATGCGTCAGATTTGGATTCAGCTCAATCAAGGCTTCTCAGCAATGTGACCAAAGGAGATGAGTGAAATGTTTTTGTTGAACGAGATAATGAATGTTATTTGTTTTGTTGCAAATGATTGTTGGTAATGTTGTGCATAGGAAGGCAATTGTTTGGTTGGTTTTTTGCACTCATTGTTGTGTAAGAAAAGTAAACAGAGATTCTAAGGGGAGATTAGAACACCATACACACAGCCAAGTGTGAAAAATTCCTGTCCTTCATTATATGTACTACAATTTTGAGTAACATTAATTTGATCTTTATTTGCACTTAAGTTTTCCTTCTATTATTGGAGAGATTTTTATGTTAAGGCTTTTAGTTTCCCTTTTACCCGGGAACAAAATTTCCTACTAGGACTTGTTATGATAATTTTTGTCTCTTTTGTCTCCATTAGAGCAAATGTCATGCTGAATTTCAGCTCATGCTTTGTATCATGTTTTATATTTAGAAATAATTGAATTGATTTGGATTTTTAGCTTGAAATTATCTCTCTAGAACTTCCATTTCTCTTTCACAATTTTGTTGGATGCATCATAAACCACCCAAAACATCGCATTCAATAAAAAAGTAGCGTTACACAAAAGGTAATAGGCATTGAACACTAAAAAGTTAGCCCAAATGAGTACCTGACTATATGCAGACATCATCCTGACCATCTTCACTTGTAGAATATATTTGTCTCAGGAACTGCAAACTTTCAGATGAATATTTGTAAATTGGTCTCATGTTGTTTGCTAATGTGAAAGAATTACACCTAAGTGATAATCAATTCACAGTTCTTCCAAAATGTATCGAAAGATGACAGTTTTTACAGAGGCTTGTCTTGAATAATTGTGAGGAACTACAGGAAATTAAATGGATTCCACTGTGGTTGAAAACACTATCTGCATTAAACTTCAAATCGTTGACTTTGTTGTGCAAAAACAAATTACTAAATCAGGTTATAATTTTTTTTCTTTTTAATGTATTTGATATGATAATTGATATTCTTCTTGATATAGTTATTAACTTACATTAATTATTTATGACTAACAGGAGTTCCGTTTGCCACAAGCAAAGATTCCAGAGTGGTTTAACCACCTTTGCTTGCAGGATTGCCAATTTCTTTCTAGTTTCGAAATAAGTTTCCTGCCATAGTTCTTTGTGTTGTTTCTCCGTTGACATGGGTCAATGATCCATTGATCCTAAACGTCGTGTAAGAGGAAACAACATTGCCAATACATTTTTTTATGCACGTGGTGAGACGATACGTATGTCACTGCCGAAATTGTATCATTTACATCTTTTTCATATGCAAATGGAATAATTGAATGATAATATGGACAAAGCACTTTTAGAAAATAAGTGGAACCATACAGAGGTTGATTTTGGATTACCATTCCGGAAAAGTGGAATCCATGTATGGAAAGAGAAAAGTAAGATGAAGGATATTCAATTCGCCAACCCAAAGAATGATGCTAACATTATATTACACTCGGGATGTTGAAGTAAGTATACCTTATGTTTTACCCAAATTGTCATTGAGCTTTATTCCCATGAGGCTATTTATTACATGTATATTGTTTCTTGTTGTTTTTGTTTATCACATTATTGGTGTGCCTACTTATATGCACTAGATCGTTATGAAAGAATTCCTGATAAAAAGATCCAAACAATACTACAGTTGAGCTTTGATGCTTTGCAGGAAGAAGAGAAGTTAGTTTTTCTTGACATTGCATGTTGCTTCAATGGATATGAATTTACAAGGGTAGAAGAAATGCTTCATGCTCAGCATGGTGTTAGCATGAAAGATCACATTCATCTGTTATGGGAAAAATCTCTCATAAAAATAGGTTTCTATGTGACATTACATGATTTGGTAGAGGATATGGGGAAAGAAATTGTTAGGCAAGAATCGCCGGAAGATCCTGGAAAGCGTAGTAGGTTATGGGCCTTTGGAGATATAATTCAAGTTTTAGAAGAAAATACGGTGAGTTAATAATGATATGAACGGTTTGGCTTTTCATCTTTAACTTTGATTAATGTTACTAATGCTCGTGTTACCCTTTCCCCTCCTTTATTGTATTTTAAGCTCTATAAATAGGTGTGTTGAAGTTCAAACATGTAAATGTATTTGATTGATTTGTTCTTTTTTATGTTGAAAGGGAACAGGCAAAATAACAATCATATGTCCAAACTCCCGGATTGATGTAGAATGGGATGGAGAAGCTTTCAAGAAGATGGAAAACCTCAGAACACTAATTATTATGGATGGCCAATTTACTGAAAGTCCCAAACATCTTCCGAATAGTCTAAGAATACTCATAAATTGTCTTAATCCTTCATGGGGCTTACCGTCTCAATTTTATCCGAGGAAACTTGCCATATGTGAGATTCCATCGTACTCTACATTGTTTGAGTGGGGAGATTTTTCAAGTAGGCAAGTCTCATGTATTAATTTCCCATCGTATATTAGTAAATCCACTTCCATTTATTTCTTAATTCTTTGTTGGTTCCTATCTTTTTATTTCTGCAGAAGTTCAAAAATATGAGGGTTTTGAATTTTGATCACCATGGGCTTTTAACACAGATACCTGACGTATCTGGTCTCGTAAATTTAGAAGAATTTTCCTTTCAAGGTTGTGTGAATTTAATCACAGTCCATGACTCCATTGGGTTGCTAGGTAAACTTAAAACCTTAAGAGCTATGGGTTGCATCAAGCTCAGGAGTATTCCACCTCTCAACTTGGCTTCTCTATAAGAACTTGATCTTTCACAGTGTTCATGTCTTGAGAGTTTTCCGCCAGTGGTGGATGGGTTGGCGGATAAACTTAAAACCATGAGTGTTAGAAGATGCTTAAAGCTAAGGAGTATTCCACCTCTTAAGTTGACTTCTTTAAAAAAACTCGATCTTTCACAATGTTTTAGTCTCGAGAATTTTCCACTTGTGTTGGATGGGTTTCTTGGAAATCTCAAAACCCTGCTTGTTGAAAGTTGTCACAATCTCAGGAGTATTCCACCTCTCAAGTTGGATTCGCTAGAAAAACTTGACCTTTCATATTGTTATAATCTTGATAGCTTTCCAATTGTTGTGGATGGGTTGTTGGATAAACTTAAATTCTTGAGCATTAAACATTGTGTCATGCTTAGGAGTATTCCACCGCTCAGGTTGACTTCGTTGAAATGGTTCGATCTTTCATATTGTCTAAGTCTGGAGAGTTTTCCAGAAATATTGGGAGAGATGAGAAATGTAACAAACCTTAACTTGGAATATACTCCCATAAAAGAATTGCCGTTTCCATTTCAAAATCTTCCTCTGCCTAAAACATATCCATGTAACTGTGGAATTTTTTCCTCACTAACTATTAATGCTGCGATGTCAAAACTGGTGGAATGTACCATCCAGGCTAAACAAAAAGTGATCCCGATCCAATCTTCACACGTAGAATATATTTGTCTTAGAAACTGGAAAGTTTCAGATGAGTACTTGTCAATAGGTCTCATGTTGTTTGCTAATGTGAAAGAATTACACCTAAATGAAAGTCAATTCACATTTCTTCCTAAATCTTTAGAAAAATGTCATTTTTTATGGAGGCTTGTCTTGGATAATTGTAAGGAACTTCAGGAAATTAAAGGGATTCCACCATGCTTAAAATCATTATCTGCTTTTAACTGCAAATCGCTGTCTTCGTCGTGCAAAAGCAAATTACTAAGTCAGGTAATGATTTATTTTGTTTTTATTTTTAATGTATTTGATATGATAATCGTTATTCTTCTGGATATAGTTAAACAAACATTATTTGTTTGAGTAATAGGAATTGCATGAGGCAGGAAACACCCGGTTCCGTTTGCCACGAGCAAAGATTCCAGAGTGGTTCAACCACCAAGGCTTGGCAGGATTGTCAATTTCATTCTGGTTCCGTAACAAGTTTCCTGCCATAGTTCTCTGTGTTGTTTCTCCATGGTCATGGCTAGATGATATTCATCAACCTACAAGAGTGGTCATCAATGGATATACATTTGTCTATAAATGTGGTGAGATTCTACCTATGTCACTGCGGGAAATGTATCATTTACATCTTTTTCATATGCAAACCGAAAAATTCAACGATGATATGGACAAAGCACTTTTAGAAAATAAGTGGAACCAGGCAGAGGTTGACTTTGGATTCCCATTCCAGAAAAGTGGAATCCATGTATTGAAAGAGAAAAGTAGCATGAATGATATTCGATTCACCAACCCAGAAAATGATGCTAATATTGAGTTCACTGTTTAAAAACACAACTGAGTTATTGGTCTCAGGAATTGATGCTTGAGTGGATAAAAGGGGATGTAATGAACTCTACCAATCAGTAGACTTCGCCATATAATTGTAGTATGCCTACAATGATAACACATGAACATTATGTTCACTTGGGAGGTTGAAGTAAGTGTATATATATATATATATATATATATATATATATATATATATATATATCATTTATTTTAACTGTTATACAATAGTCACACTAGTGGTTAGGTCTTCAACCAATGATATATTGGAAGTATGTATACTTTAGCCGTGAATAATAGAGAAAGAAAAAGTGAATTCCAGTTTTATTATGGACCATCCTAATTATGAATTGTTGTTACTCTTTTGGGAAAACCAACCAAAATCATGCTGGTTTTATACACATGGCATAAACAAATCTTCATCTTTGCTAGATCTAGTTAATGTGATTCATTCCATATGCTGTTCCGTCTAAAGAAATTACGACGTTTGTGTTTTGTTGAGATTAATACGCTGTGATGAATCTAATTAGTACGTTTGTTGATTTTGTTTGTTAAACCGAGTAACTAACTAATTTTGTCATTCTGGTAGGAGGAGCCTGAAGAACAGATTTTTTTTTGAGATATCTTGTACTGGTGGGTCTCTTTCTCTTTGCAGCTGATTAGATTTTTGTAGGGCATTTAGATCTTTCTAGTCCCTTTAGCAGATGAGTTAATTTCGACATCTCTTGATTGTTTGCTAATATGTGTAGTATTCATTTCGGTCAGTATGTAATTCATTTTGGAGGGACAAATATATTATTTCTCATCATATTTATGTATTCTGAACCTGTGGAACATTTTTGGAAAATATCCTGAGATGGAAAATGAGTTGCATCAAAAGTATAATTTTTCATCTCCTATATTGCAACTTTTCAAATGAATCTATGGCAATAATTCTCAATTGATTTGCTAATGTAATGTGAAGGAATTATACCTATGTCATAGTAAAGTACTTTTTCTTTTCTATAAGGATAATAAGTAAAATAGGCTTTTCTTTAACTTTGTTTTTAGAAATGTTTGTGCCAGATTGGATCTGCAAAAAGAATTGTTTTGTGCTGGAGATATTTTATATTCTTTTTTTTTTGTCAACTAGATATTTGTGCATATATTTAAACTTATATACAATGAAGCACCGACTCAGTCTTCGGATATGACTTTGACACTTTGTCGGATACGAGATATGTCTTTAATCTGAAGTGTTGGTACTACATAGTTTTTATAACACTTATCACAAAAGTTTTGCTCTTGCAAAAGATAATTATGAACAATGTGGATTTTGTTGAAATTAGTATATTTTATATTTTGTGTAGTTGTTTTTGGTTACAATACACTGAGTTATTTTTAACCATTGTCACATAATTATCTTGATATGCTTCGGACCACGAATTGGTACATGCGTGCTAGTTCGTGATAATTTTGCATATTAGTTTGTATAAATTTTTCTATAATCTCTCAAAATCGGCGATTCGAGATAAGTGAAGATTGAAAAAAGATGAGGTTGAGTAGGAGATAAAAGATAAAGAGAAACCTCCTTTGGTGATAATAAATTTTGCATATAATCTCTTTGAAGTTTGGAGAAAAAGAATGACTTTTCCAAAATACTCCTTCAGTCTCAAATTATATGTTGCTTTGAAGAAAAAAAATGTCTAAAATTATATGTCGTTTTACAATATCAATGAAGCATTAATGTTACTTTTCTTATTATATCATTTAATTATTTATTACTCTTATCTTTCTTTTTTTTTTTTCAATTCTTTCATTTATTTTTTCCATATCATTTATTAAGGATAATTTTGTAAAACCACTCATAATATCTCTTTCAGAGACACAAAATTAATTATATTTTTTAATACGTATGAAATGTCCAAAACATCATGTAATCAGCGACGGAGGGAGTAACACTTATAAAAAAGAAAAAAATGGTTAAATATATTTTTGGTCCCTATAAATATACCAACTTTTCGTTTTAGTCCCTCTAAAATTTTCCTTTAACTTTTAGTCCCTATAAAATTTTCAATCACTGCTTTTGGTCCCTATTTTGGAGTTAATTTTAGTATTTTTTAATGAATTTTTGCAGATATGTGTAAAATATTGTAAAAATCATTCCAAAAAAATTAGAATTTTTTAACAAAACATAAATTAAATATGAATTTTTAACAGTAAAAAATATAAAAATTCATATTAAATTCATGTTTTGTTAAAAAATTCTAAATTTTTTTGGGAGAGACTATTATAATATTATGAATTTTTCTACAAAATATTTTTCAAAAATATGAATTCTTTTTTTGATAAGCAAGAAGAGAGGACATGCATCAAGAGGCAACATCGACATACCGACTAGGTTGGCACCCCGAGAAACCTCCATCCTATGCCGCCAAACTCTATAGAATTTATTAAAAAAGGGAAAAATAAATACAAAGGAGGGAGGACTAGGCCAAAACCCTCAAAGGAAAACATAAAGGAAAAAAAAAAGCAGAAAACAAAAACAACCAAAAAACAGATTAAGAAAATTTGTAGTTAGGTAAACCACATCTATCCCGAAATATTATGAGACAGATATAAATTGTTTAAAGCAACCCGAGTATCAAAATTACTGATGTCACTAACATTCCAATAGATCATGGAGCAGTTGGAAGATTACCACCCCGAGAACGGGTATTAGTAGGCTGCTTTGCTAAGACCTGTTGTAATTTAATTTTCTGTTTTTGTTTCCTTGTTAGGACTGGTGAGAAGTTTTCGGCAGCTGATCTTTCATCATATTCACGAACTCTGTTCCACAAATCTAGACCGTGCTGAATATTCTTGCTGGGATGTACTTCTCGTTGTTGTAACTCGGCAGCCACTTGCTCCTTTGTCGTGGGCATGCTAGCACTTACAACAAGGGACCGCTCTACAATCACGGGTGACACCAAGGAATGGCCTGACCCAGAAAGGACGTCAATGTGCTCCGCACTATGTTTCTCTAGAGAAGTGAAAGTAATTGCGTGACCTGATGTAGTGATGTCTTGGGATTCATCCGTCGAAGCAATCACAATTGGATCATTTACAGGCAAAGGAGGCCGCATGTCTTGACTAGGCATATGTATCGCTGCCAAATCAAGAGGTTCATTAGCACCCTTGGATGCCGAGGTTGGGCTCCCTTCTCTATTTTGAGACACAGTATCATCCACATCATCATGCACATCAACGTGCTCAAAAGGAGGAACAGAAACTGTCGGAACCGAATGAACTTTCTCATTACTGGTTACCGTGAGAGTTGCTGCTTCTAAAGATTTTTGCATGTTATCGTGTTGTACGGTTGCTGCCAATTCCAAAACAGGTATATCGGGCCGAGGTAAAGTACCTTGAGGAATTGCATCTGAAACATCTTGCAAGATATGACGGAAAGAACCTGCTACAACATCTCTGTGTGGAACAGACTGTGTCACAGTCTCATTAGGGGTGGCAGCTGTTGGGACAACAGATTGAGTCGCATTTTCATCAGTAGTGGCAGCTGTTGTTGGGGGAACAACAACTTGTGTCGCAGAAGCATCAGCGGTGACAACTAATTGTGGGTGAACATCAACTTGTGTCGCATTAGCATCAATGGTGGCAGCTGTTGGTGGGGGGACAACTTGGACGTAACATAATGTACCAGAGGAAGAAGCTCCTTTCACAACACGGGGCTGATTGTTTATTCCAGGCACTTGTTTTTTCCCACGATCATTAACCTTGGCCACCTCAGGATTCAACCATTTGCAATTCGTGACATTATGTCCAATGACATAACAATGATGACAAATTAACGGACGTCGTTTATATCGCACTTCCACCTTAAAGGCAAACCTCTCCTGTTCAACAAGAATTTCGTCATATACCCGCTTTGATAAGTCGATGTCCACAAGAATGCGTGCATAGTGTCCGAAGGCTCTATTGCGTGTCGGCCCATCCATAGAAATTGGAGTACCCACGACACTTGCTATTTCTTTCAATGTTCTCTCACGCCAATATTCCTGAGGCAACTCAACAAGTCTGATCCATAGTGATGCATGTGTCTGTGTCGGAGAGTTTTGATTAAAATCCTTCGTCCATTGAGAGAGACGAAGGAGACCTGGTTGTAGTGATACAGTACCAGCCATCCAAATGCGACTAAGATCATCTGGATGTTCGAATAAAAAATCGTAGTAGCCCCTACCAAGGGGAACCATCTTCCAGTGATGAATCATCTTCCAAACCTTCCCTAATTTAGAAGCTAAATCGCGAGCGGTGTATGGTTTGTCGCCTTTAGACAAGGTTAGTTGTCCCCGTAGTGCAAATTGACATTCTGCGAGGCCCTTAACTTACTCGTCCTGACCTATTCGGATGGCAAGGGAATCACCCTTGATGCAAGATACCGGGTAAGGAGCCTCCTCCGCCGGAGAGGAACGAAAACCTCCTACTGCTGCCGCAAAAGACTTGGGAGGGGCAGTGATCAGCTGTGCAGCTGTGACAGATGATGAAGCATGTGAGTTATGTGCTGTCAATAACCATAAAGAGGCCAGGGCTGTCAATTCTGCCTGCCAATCGAACGGCATGACAGAAAGTCTGTGTGCTTGAATGACGGGACTGAATGGAGAACAAAAACAATCCTCCACTCTGTCTATGAAACCGTAGCGATGCCCGAATGAATTGGATTGATCAATTGCAAACAAATAACCATAAAACGGCGATCTAGATGAGAGCAGCTTTGCGGAATCTCACCAAACTTGCACGTGATCCCAACAAACAATTTGGAACTTGGCAAGCACAAAAGGACAAAACGTGAAATGATGGATATGGAATGATAGCAAATAATTGACATGCAATCTTCAAAATTGAAGAACGACGCTCATGCTAGAACCCTAGCAGTGAACGGCGCATAAAGAAGGTACGTGATCGTCATTTCTCTTCGAAAATATGAATTCTACATGTAAGTTTACTTTAAAAGAAGGATCAAAAGTAAAGATGAAAAGTTTTATAGAGACTAAAAGTTGAAGGAAAATTTTAGAGGGATTAAAACGAAAAGTTGGTATATTTATAGAAACCAAAACATATTTAACCAAAAAAAATAAGAAAAGTGAATATAAAAATGGTAGTTGCAGTTGACTAGTATAATTCTTTTACTTTTTGTTTCTTTCGATTGTAGTATAATTCTGTTATTTTTTCGCATTATTAATTAATTAAATATTAATTTAACTACTTTTTTTTTGAGAGATTAATTTAACTACCTAGTTCTGTCCAATAATTTTTTTTTTGAGTATTAAATTTATCATTTTTAACTTGTGCAAAACCCTTTAAAAAAATTAATCTTTCATTATCGACAAAAATTACAAACATATTTTCCCAAAAAATCGAAATTGTTTCAAACAAAATAGGAGTAGACCGTATGGTTCACGGATGAACCGTCCGGTTGGGTTCACCGATCTTCCACCTAATTCCCATCTTCTCCACTTTACACAGCAACGCCGTTAACAACTTCTCCTTCAAGATCGTCACTATGCTCTTAACGCCGCATCTATTCACCATTATTGCAAAACCTTCGTTTCACTGAACACATAAACAACCTCTTCTTCTTCTTGATGGATACATTCGTTTTTGTTTTCTTTCTAGTGCTTTCTTGTTTGAGTGTTATCGTAATTGATCCTAGTCTTGGTGATGCTGATCCTCTTTACACGTAATCTTTCGATCATGATTGACTGCAGTCAATGAAATGGTGCAGTCACTGAAGTCAAAGAATATCAACCGTTGGATCCATCCAACCACCAAAAACTTTCAATTATCCCCAATACGTCATTTCTCTTTCTATGTGAAGCACCGACCCTTTCAATCCCTCTTAGTAGTTTTGTATCTCTTTGTTTATGACAATTATCACCGCCACTGTTTGTTTGTAGATATCCCTTAATACTTCCATGGAGGTGCTTATAATAGGGTAATTTCAACTGAAAATGTAACATTTTGTGAAAATAAAGGCATTGTAAGCTCTTTAAGAAAGTTTCAACAACATTGAATCACTGATATTGAATTTATATTCATCTTAAATTAAAAAAAAAATCATCCAATAAAGTAGTACCAATTGCTATTGTTGGATTCTATAATCAACCAGCTGAGTTTTTTTTCCATTTCTGTGACACTACAACAACTGAGACGCCAATATGAAACCCTCAAATTCAAACAATTCATGTTTATTTTCTCCTACGGGTAGATGGGGAATAAATTTTTTGTATTTTGTTTTATTTTTTATAACAATTTTTTTTAATTAGTGTTTAAAAATTTACTATGATGTTTAGGATTTGTGAAAAAAAGAAAAAACATTTATGTGGCAATGGCGAGAGGTTGAAGAAGGGGACTTTTTCAGTGGAATACGGGTTGCTGATGTTTTTTGACATTTGAAAGTTTTTGGTGGTTGGATGGATCCAACGGTTGATGTTATTTGACTGCAGTGACTGCACCCTTTTATTGACTGCAGTCAATCATGGTCCGTAATCTTTCCCTTTTAATTCAAATTCATTCGTTTTCTGTTTCACATTAATTTTTGTTTACAATTGAAGATTTTAAGATTCTTATGTGAGAATTTTTGGATTTTGTAGAATTTATGATAAATTAAATGTGAATATTTTAACTTTTTATAATTATATAGACTGAGAATTATGTAACTGGACAATTGAACACTCTGATAAGAGATCTATTGGGTTTAACTAGATACTGAGTTCGAGTTCGAGGTGTCCTCGTGAGCTTAACTCAGATAGTAAGGACAAAGCATAATATATGCAACGTCCGGTTTCAAACCCCGGCCACCATAAAAAAAAAAAAGACTTCCTGAGTTTGAGTAAATACAACTGTATTAAATCTATTGAAGAAAGAGTTTTGACTGACTTGAGGGATTAGTGTCTGTAGTTACGCACAGAGATAACCGTTTTACACAAACAAAAAAAGTCACATCTTTGCCCTTGTGTGGATAAACAGCTTATAGTACGAGTGCCTATCTTGATAAAAGCTTATGTACAAGCTTACGTAAGCTATTTCTACTTAAGTTGTTTTTGTATATGCTATAAGTTGTTTTCGTAAACAATTTTGGAGAACTTGTGAAAATAAGTTGAAAAAACTTACCCCACTTGGATTGGTCTCGTGGTGTTGGGTTTGGGACTTTAGAGTGTGCTCCTCCTCTAGGTCCCTGTTACAAGAGAGATAACTCTTTTACAAAAACAAAAAAAGTTGAACATCTTTGGCCTTGTTTGGGTAAACAGCTCATAGCACAAGTGCTTATCATGATAAAAGCTATGTATAAGCTTACATAAGCTATTTCTATTGAAAAAAATAAAAACTAAATTAAATTGTTTTTGTATATGCTATAAGTTGTTTTCATAAACAATTTTGGAGAACTTGTGAAAATAAGCTGAAAAGGCTTATGGAAAATGTCATAAGTTGTCCCAAATAGTATCACAAAATGTATGCCAATAGGATACTTGAATCTGATGCTATTGAATTTCGTTTCATCTTATGAGGGTTCATTTAGTTTCTTCCTCTTACTCATTCACATTGCCTTTTTTCATTTTTTGTTTCAATTTTTTTAATCAACGTGGTAGTTTATTTTAGTTTTCCATTGATTTCAAGTGTCCTGTTTAGTTATTTTGTACACCCATTTAGCTAAATAGTTCTCATGTGATTGAATTGTCATCGTTTACGTTACAAGTTTTGAACTTGGAAGGAAATAGTAGTACCCATTATAGTAGAGTTACGCTCTGTTTGGACAAACAACTTTATTAAGCTCTATAAGCACTTATCATAAAGTGATTATGTATACAGTATTTCTATAACAAAAGATAAAATAAAGTTTATTTTTCAATAATTATTATAGCATAAGCACTTATATTTGTATTTACTTTAGTAAGCTCTTATAACATAGGCACTTATCATAAGGTCTTAAGATTGTGATTTGTGATTTGTGGTTACTATTTAACTTATAATGTCTTTGACCTTTTATTAGTTTTATTGTGCAAAGCATCTTTTTGCTCCCTAGATGTATGAGACGTGCTTTCACTATAGTCCCTATATGTATCAAAATTGCAAACACATCCCTTAAGTCTCTTTTGTTAGTAATTTTATAGATTGACCAACGAAAAACACATTCTTGGGGTAAATTGACTACCTAAACACAGATTTGAGTACCAAAATGACTAAGAAAAAAGACTAGTGGATGTGTTTTGCAATTTCGATACATTTAAAGACCAATTCGACAGCGGGTTACACCTCCAGGGGTCAAATGCTGATGCCTGCTGATTACCACAATGAAAAAACTGTCATTTCAGTTCTTCAATGTGTCAAGCGCTATCATTATAGTCCCAACTATTATCCCAATTACACAAAGTCCCCAAATGTGTCTCCCGTTAGTCATCATGATTCTTGAATGTGTTTTTTTTTTCTTAGTCATCATGATTCTTGAATGTGTTTTTTTTTTCTTAGTTACTTTGGTCATGGAATTTGTATTTCATTAGTCACTTTGGTCCATCAAATTACTAACACAAGATACACTAGATATATATTTGTGATTTGAATGGTAGTGATTTAAGGATCAAAGGACTTTCACTCTTACCAAAATGGTATATTTAATTCATTGATCCTGAAAATGCAGTACTGTACTACCAGTAGTAGCGTGTCTTACCACGAAATGTTAATTAGTCTATAAGCATGCACACAATTGTGATGCCTCCTTCTATATACATTCATTATGGGTCTGTTATCATAAGTTCATAGCAACATCATAATAACAACAAGGCCT
Source organism: Medicago lupulina (assembly GCA_958299785.1). Taxonomy (NCBI): domain Eukaryota; kingdom Viridiplantae; phylum Streptophyta; class Magnoliopsida; order Fabales; family Fabaceae; genus Medicago; species Medicago lupulina. Next base: position 56,904,798 of record OY283146.1, on the reverse strand, counting down.
TGTCACTAGGTGAGATTAGCTACATCGATGATGTCTTTCCGAGTGGTGCAGCGCTTATTACCTTTTGTTCCTTTCTTTCGTGTTTTCTTTATTCTGGAACAAAAGAAAGCATCATTATTTACAAATTTTCTAACTCACTGCTTCCTTTATGATTTCAGTGAGATTTTTTATTTTTGGATTTCCCCACTTTTGTTATTTCTTATTTGCTTTGGATATCAGGAGTTGTATAAGACAATGCGAGGAAACTGGATGTGTTGGCCCTAAATGTTTTCCACAATGTACTTTTTCGTCAGATGGAGAACTTGTTGGTCGTCCATGGCAGCAAGAACCACTGTATTTACAACGAAAAAATGGGATTGTCTAAGTGACTGTCGATACCACTGCATGCTTGTTAGAGAGAAAGAAAAAGAATTACTTGACCTTAACCCTGTCAAGTATCATGGTAAATGGCCAATCAAGCGTATTTTTGGGATGCTGGTTTGTAGCCATGCCCCTTATGTTTTCATTTGGTGTCTGTTATGTGTCCATAGAAGCTATTCAATGTTGTTCAAATTTCGCTACGCTACAGCATTATAGAACTGATATTGCTGTTATTTGCAATATTTTGCACTAAATCGTAAATCACATCAATAATGGTTTGTTCAAACTCCGTTACGCTGTAGAGCTATAGCTGCTATTTGACAGTACTGGTTTAGTGACTACAAAACCTTTTTATTTAAACTTATAGAACTGATCTGTTGTATCCTTTTGTTTAGGAGCCTGCCTCTGTGGCTTTCTCAGCTCTCAATCTTGCAATGCATTTTCATGGTTGGGTCTCCTTTTTCATTCTTTTGTATTATAAACTGCCTCTAAAAGATGGGAAGAAGGCATATTATGAGTATGCTAGTTTGTGGCATATCTACGCGTTCTTTTCACTCAACTCTTGGCTCTGGAGTGCTGTTTTCCACAGTAGGTAAGTTACACATGCATATATTTTCAGTATTTTGTATTCATTCTAAATATCTGTGTTTAGCATGTCATTTGATTTGGTTATACTAAGACACTGATTGATTTTAGGTAGTGTCAATGGATGTCTAGGTTATTTGTTGTTGAGGCCATACTTTTTAGTTCATATGTAGGAGTTTGAAGTCAGATGATGTAACTCAAATTGAATCACAATGTGTGTGTATATGAAGTATTAATGCAGAAACTATTTCTTATGTTAATTTTTAGTCCCTTGGCACATTAAAATATATGAATGATTGTTTTTGCGCTGAAAATTAAAGGCCTCACTTAAAATTAGTTTTGTGTAGACAATTAAGATATATGGTTAAAATCTGAACCGTGAAAAACAAATGAAGTGTCTCATTATCTGTTGAGTATGGCATTATATTAAGCTTAAACATGCGTTGTTTCTTTCTCCTATTGTCCTGCAGAGATGTCGATCTAACAGAGAAACTAGACTACTCATCTGCAGTGATTCTCCTTGGATACTTCCTTATTTTAACCATCTTACGATCCTTCAATATTAGGGATGAAGCTACCAGAGTTATGGTTTCTGCTCCGTTAATTGCTTTTGTGATCACCCATGTAATGTACATCAACTTCTACAAACTAGATTACGGTATGTCCTTTCATATAATCTTCTTATTGCGATTGGTGAGGCTGAGAATCGAATGTAGGATCAATGTAATCCTTGAGTAAAATGTATCATAGGTATTCTATTTGTTATCTATGCCGTTAACATATGTGGTTTGTGCTTCTACAACAAGAATTTTAACAAGACTTTTAACGTATCATTTTATGATTTACTCCCTCTGCTTCTTTTTAGTTGTTGCTTTCAGGTTATTTACATATACCAAGAAAACCAATAAATTTGATGAAATTATTTATCTTTTTTTTTAATAACACCTAGTCTACCTAGTTTTCTCTTTGCAGTAAATAGTTCAAGGTATTATTGAAAAAATAATAGGTAATATAGCATTGATCTTTAAAAACAACAAGTAACTAGAAATAAAATTCTTTTACAAAAGAAACAATTAAAAGAGAAAGGAGTATCTATCTAGTTCTATTCATTTAATCCTTCTGTGCTGATTTTGATGGCACTCAATCAAATTGTACAGGGTGGAATATGATAGTTTGTGTAGTGATGGCCGTGGCACAACTTACCATTTGGGCAGTTTGGGCAGGTGTTAGTCACCATCCTTCACGATGGAAGTTATGGCTGGTTGTTATTTCTGGCGGCCTCGCAATGCTCCTAGAAATATATGATTTCCCTCCTTATGAAGGACTTCTCGATGCACATGCTATTTGGCATGCCACAACTATTCCTTTAACTTATATTTGGTGGAGTTTTATCAGGGATGATGCTGAGTATAGAACAGCTAGATTTCTTAAGAAGGCCAAGTAGCTTACTTGTAAGTGTTTATTTATGTGTCATCGTTATAGATTTTAGATGCTCAGTTTTGTATTCTATTTGGGTGATTGATGGTTGACATTTTTTACTGTTCTTGTCGATAGTTCAGAAGATCATTTCATGTACCCCCATTTATTTTCAGCTTTTTTAGATGTATACAAATCTTACTTTTAGTAATTGCTTAATGATTCTATTCTGATTTTGTGTTTACCTTGCATCTGTGTTGTTTTGATTTTGACACTTCAAATCGATAAAACTTGTGATAACCAAACTGAATAAGTTATTTTAAAATCGGAGCATGGTTTTAGGCTAGATTCTAAAGTGAACCAATTTAGTATGTGGTTCACCATGGATTAGGATTAAGATGCAGTTTTAGTGTTAACTGTATTTGTTTAGTCCTTTAATACAAAACAAACAACCCAAAGCGAGTTTTATATTCTCAGTTTTTAACCTTTTGTTAGATTAGTCCAAACCTTCATTGCTGATTTTTATCATGTGGTTAAACTTGTTGCTGAGGATTCTGCTTAGCAGCCACAAGCCAATGATACTGTCAAGGGTCTGAGGTCACTAGTTTTTTACTGCATTTGTGGCGAAAGCAAACATGATCACTTTAGATTGATGCGCCCATGAAATATAACAATCGATTTTCTAATTCATGAGATGTATTCGCCCCACCAATAATTCTTGATTTAAATGAATCCACATAAATCTAAAAAGGATGAAAAAAAATCAACAGGCAGTTGTTAAGTCACAATTTTTTTACTTTCCTGAATCTAGATCTTCCATGATATCTACATATGCATTCCTGAAGAGCATTTGATTTCCCATTTCCAAAACATTGATAGTTTCTATCAGATACCTCAGCATTCATTTCATAATTTTGAATGTCTTTTTCGGGTTCGATGGAACGTACCGACATATCCTACATAACTAGTAGTGTTTGGCATCATTACACTTTTCATTCATAATAGTAACTACTTAGCTATGTTAATCACAAAAACAATAATCAAACCAACGAAAACAATAATCAAAATTCAAGAGTTGCCACACATAATCATCTAAGCGTTTGAGTACTCCATTAATGTAGAAGACATATTGTAGAAAAAGTAGCACTAAATAGTAAACAATTACAATTTCCATATTGCAGTTTGTAGAGATTTACTTGAAGAACTCCATAATCCAAAAACTATAGATACAACATTCATATTTGATGCCACGAAATCCAGCTTTGGTTGCCATATCCATGAATTCTTGTTTAGTTCTCTCTTTTCCTTCTGAACAATGAGTCATCATGAGAATATCCATTTGAGAGAGAGATTTCCAAGCCACTTCATTCTTAGGCATATTAGGTAGAACTGCCTCCAAAATTATCACCTTTCCATCATCAGGTATAGCATCATAGCAATTCTTCAAAAGTTTAATGCAATTTTCCTGGCTCCAATCATGAAGTATCCACTATGTAAAATGTAGCCAACTATTAATATAGTTATATCTTTATCTTTACAAAGTTTTTAGAAATAGCATATTCCAAGAATCCGCTCCTCTAATGATGTCTACATCATCATAATCTTACTTGGCATTTGTTCCAAAAATTTCTCCTAATTTTTAATACAAGCTTAATAATAATTATTATTATTAAAAACCGTTTTTTATTTAACATTAAATTGTACATAAAATACATAGTTAGTTAGAATCAAATAAATATTAATATAATTATTGTTTAGAATAAGATTTGAATGTTACATTAAAAAATTGATATGTTACAAACAAATAATTATTAATATAATTAGTGTTTCGATTAAGATTCATATGTTGCCTTATTACATTAAATATATGGTACGTTACAATCAAATAATTATTAATATAAGTAGCATTTCGATTAACATTTATACGTTACATTAAAAAAATCGTAGGTTACAAAATTATAATAAATATAATACCTAATAATTTGTAAGTTACTATTAAATTTCAATTGTTTTATAATTAATTTTTTGTCGGTTACATCAAATAAAATTTAATTTTTTTAATACATGTTTTATAATATTAAAGATATTAAAAATGTTAATTTTAAAACGGTTAAATTAATAATTAATAGATAATAATTGTTATGATATTATTTTCGTATATAAATAGTCGCGTTTTAGAGTACAACTAATCCACAATCACAACAATTTTCTTATTCATCTATTATCTGGTTCTCTGAAACACGACTTCATTTATGATGTGTTACCTAGAAAAAAAAATCGTGGATATTGGTTGTGAATGTTGTTTGTGCTTGGTTGGTTCGAATGGATCGAAATGTATTTTCTTTCATATCGTTTTTGTTTTTTGTATTTTTTTATTTGAAATATGATGTTTTAATCTTTGTTATGCAGGACGACCGAATTGGTGTTTCTATATGAAGAACATTGATTTATAAGTTCAAGGAGCAACTCCAAAAGAAAATGGTGTACACAATTTTCTCATTTGATGTTGGTTCCAACTGTTTATCAAATTATCAACACAATTGGCCAATCAAATTATCAAAATAGAGAGAACATGTTTTTGAGAGATTTTATATTGCTTAAGTTAAGAAATATTTTGATAAAAATGTTGGTCGTTATGACAAAATAATAAACAATAAAATAAATCCCCTAAAAATAATAATAAAATAGATGTTATATTTATTTAAAAGTTGTTACATAATATTTTTATTATCATCAAACTAATTTTGAACCCCCATCCTCACCTCTTTTCTAACATCATGGAAATTTTAGTGTTTAGTTACTTAACATTTAAGATATTATATTATATGTTGCGAATGCCCAACTATAGGTTGACAACCTTTTGAAAAGGTTTGGGTTATATCCCACTTTTCTTATTTGTAATGCTTTCTTTTGTTTAAATGAATTTGGGTAGCCTTTGTGCTACTTTTTGCCTTAAAAAAAAAATTAATATATTATATGTTGATGTAATTGGTGACTTTACTAAGGTTGATTTTGTTTGTATGAAGACTTCAAATCATATATGTTAAAAAACACTTTGAACACAAGATGTGCCTTAAAAAGTAAAATACAAAGTTTAAGATGCAAAGATACAAAAGAACCAAATCATAATTAATACAAGTTTAAAGGTTGAATTAATAGGTTTAATAATTAAATAACCGCTTATATCTTTTTTTAATGCTAATAAAATGTTTTGTTTAATGTCCCCGTGAGCATGGCTCAGTTGGTAGGGACATTACATATTTTATGCAGAGGTCGGGGTTCGAACCCCAGACACCCCACTTCTCCACATTTAATTGTGTGAGCTCTAGCCACTAGGCTACTAGACCAAAAAAAAATGTTTTGTTTAATATGATTCAAGTATACGTTATATATGCAGATGTAATTGGAGTCATGACTGGAGTCGGTGTTGAAAGAGAATATGAAAAAAAGGGTAGAAAAACTACGATGAACAATTAAAAACTAAGAATTGGTGCGTCTATACGAAGAACACTGAACTACAAGTTCAAGGAGTAACTTCAAGAGGGAATGATGTTCACAATTTCCTCATTTGATGTTGCTTGCAACAGTGGTTTATATAAACCATCACGCAACAAATACAAACTGAATTTCACAATCAACACAAAAACCAAAATATTTAAAATTGATTTGGTCCCTGCAAACATGTATTCATTTACAGTGTATTTGATGTTTTCAATGATTCTTACGACAACAGCTATTTGGTCGGTAAGTGACCATCACTTTCTTCATATCAACTGGATTATTTACTATTGTTTATTTACAAAAATACAATAATAAATTAATTAGTTTTTGGTGAAAACAATTTTATTTTTCAATATCAATTATTTTTTCTTTGTTTATTTTGCTCATTCATATTTTTTTATTAATGGCATTTCAATGTTGCAATTTATTTTTAAATGTTATATAATTACCTTAAAGGTTGAATTAATAGGTTTAATAATTAAATATTCGTTTAGATCTATTTTTTAATGATAATAAAATATTTTGTTTAAAATGATTCAAGTATATGTTATATTCTTATAATATTAAATAGTAATTTACTCAATATTTTAACATGAATTACATATGTAGATGTAATTGAAGTCATGACCGAAGTGGGTGTTGAAAGAGAATATGAAAGAGATAGTAGACAAACTAAGATGGATGTCATTGAATTATATTCAAATGGGTACGCTTGATTTTTTTGTAAGTGGTTTTTTTTATAAAACATGTATTATGATATTTAATTAATATTTCTATAGTCCTTGACAATTTTGAATAGGTATCGTTTTAAATGTACTTTTTTTGGAGAGTATGTTAAAGAGGCGAACTCTTTTCTATCTTCTTGCGAATCTCAAAATGTTTTTGTTGCCATTAAGTTCACAAAAGTAAAATTGTTTCAACGTAATAATTTTTAACTAACAATGTGATTGTTTGTTTATATATATAATAATTGAATCATATTTTTATCATCAAACTAATTTCGAACCCCCATCCCCACCCCTTTTCTAAAAGCATAAATTTTTTAGTGTTAAATTACTTAATATTTAATATATTATATATTGATGTAGTTGGTGGCTTAACTGTGATGGATTTTGTTTGTATGAAGACGTCAAATCAATTATATTAAAAATCATTCAAGCACAAGATGTGCACAACAAAGGAAAATGCAAAGTTTCAGATGCATAGATACAAAAGAACCAAATCATGAGGTAGAATAACCAAGACATGTAGAAGGATTATTCCACCAACATTTAAACTCAAAATGCGAACCTGATTTCTTAGTATTTTGCCACCACTAAACGAGAATTGTAAATTTATCTAACAACACCATAAACGGGTTCTTGTGACAAAAATGTAAGAATTTATGTCTTTTCAAATAATACAAATGCAAGTCAAAAAAATCAATTGAAAACTAAAACGAACTTTTTTTTTTGAACAATTAAGAACCACTGAAATGAAGAGTACCCTCACATGAATTAATGGGAAGAAGACAATAGTTATCCAGCCACTGTAGAATATTATGTCATATGCTACCAAAGAATTCACACTAAAAATAAAAATAATTAACATTTTCTTCTTTTTCACACCTGCCAGAATATAAAAATGAGTCCATATTTAAAATACTACTTCATCAAGCTAAGTTATCTTTTGTTAGAATTCAGTTATTCAAGAGCCTCGACGTTAAGAGAGGGACATTTTAGAGGTGTTACTTTGTTTCTAATAAGGTTTTTAAAGTCAGAGGTTCATTATACTCCACTTGCATCATCAGATGATATACCCCTTTGTTAGGGTACCTTTCACTATGATCAACTTTCCATGTCCACTAATCAAAGACGCTAGCATTAAAAAAATGTTGTCCAACAATGAACAACGATATATCCCCTGCATCTCTTTCCAAGAAAATTCTATGACATCGTCTCCACCCCCATCCAACCCTAACCTATGCATCTCCTTAAATGGTATAGAGTTATTTTGAGATAACTCAGAAAGTCTTCTAAATATGTTACACAAAGGATCACTTTACAACCATAAATAAATCATGGAAAAAAGGTGCATTTTTCTCATTACTCTCCATTAGCATCAAGTTGTCATCAAACAAATTTCTAATCCCCATCTTAGCCCCTATTTTAACACCATGGAAGTATTTCTACCACACATACACCTAACTGTCCTCACTCTTCACATGAACTCCCTCCAACCTATTCTAAGAAGCTAAAACTTTAAAATGCAAACTCATTGATCCATATTAGCTTCCAAAATCATTCACTTAGCAGAGACAAGTTAAAGTTATGCACTATACGGACCCCCCAAGCTACAACTATATCGACCAAGACACACTTTATCCCACATAACCCAATTGACTTCCCTAGCTTCCACACTCCCTCCACACAAAAAATAATAAGGATTCAATAAAATAAATTATACTGATGTGAGCCTTGAAGAATGAAAGAAATTAAACCAAATATGGTGGATATTGAAAGAGAATACAAAGATACATTACAAGAACAAAGATACATTACAAGAACATTGAATTGAATTTGAATGAGTGAACTTGATTTGTTTTAATTTTTTTATTTTTAATATATAATACATTATGGTATTTAATTATTGTTTTAATTATTTTAAATTTATTTTGGAGAGATATAAGTTTGAATGTACTCTTTTTCTATCTTTTGGTGAATTTAAAAAGGCGACTCTAACAATTTTGTTGGCAAAAGTTAAGTTGTTCCTAGGTAATTATTTATAACTATTAACTTGATTATTTAATATCATTGAAAAGTACATCTCTATCCATTTACTTGAACCAATTTATTTGTGTCTTTAGTGATTGGAAAACGATGTTAGGCTAGAAAAATATAACGAAACAATGAATTTCAAATCAGAATTACAGTAAAGTATAACGAAATTAGGTTAGAGTATTTTAATTTTTGACCCTTGATCTCTAATTAAAAAAATGAAGGGAGGAGATTAAAAAAAAAATTCTCAATTTAAAAAAAATGAAGGGAGGAGATTAAAGAAAATTGTTTTCTCAATTTTTTGTCACTAAAGATAATTTGCTTTCGAGAGAAATTCTCTCTCCAATATTTTTCTTGGGATTCTTCAATCTTAAATAATTACATTTTTTATCTTAAATTAAATAAATATAATTTACTTTGACTCTATTTAATGTTTTTTTTATCCTAATATACATTTTAATTCATGTAAGTTTTATTTTTAATATTTTTTATTCACTTGAAACAAGTTTCAATAGATGGTACTTTTCATAATTTTTATTTTAGTTTTTTTTATCAAATCAAGAAAACCAATTGCATATAAGTTTTTTTTGTTGGTAAGCCTGGAGAAATGACATGCATCAAGGAGAAGCAACGACGTCCCAACTAGGTTGGTATCCCGATGAACTCCCATCCTATATCGTCAATCTCAAATTTTATTAAAAAAAGGGGAAAAATTAAAAGAGAGGGGACTAGACCAAAACCCTCGGACAAAGAAAACGAAGAAGAAAAAAACCGAAGACCGACAAAAAGAAACAATAGAATTGCATATAAGTAAATATTTGAAGTTATATATTTTTTTAGAATTGAAATCCGAGATAGTATTGTGATTAAATAAAAAAAAGTAATAATTTTATTCGTAGTGGTAAATTAAACCAGCAATAATCATACCTGTTTAATATATTGAATGATTGATAAACCAAAGTAAATTTGAACTCTTATTAATTAGATATATTTTTAAAAATATATTAACTATTCATAATGTTTTTATATGTTAAGCATAATTGTACTATTGTCCACTATTTTATGATTCTCACAAAAATATGTATATCTTTAAAAAATTTAACCTTTTTGGTCCCAATAAACGGTGATCTATTGTTTCAATTTAAAATATGAGGATAAAATACCACATAATGTTAAAATTCTAAAATTAATTCAAGCTAATAAAAATCAACTAATATCTAAAAAACCTATTTATGTGTAAACCTCATTTAATTTTTGTTAAATAAAATGAATCTTGTGCTTGGCACGGGATGTTTCACTAGTATAGAACATGGAAGAGAGTTTATGAAATTTTAATAACTGAATCTACACACACATATTTATAGTTAATATTTATAATTATATTTAAATACTTTTTCCTTATAATTTTACCAATTTTTTCCTTAAAATTAAATGTTTATGATTCCATCAAATTAGAGGTTATTTGTACCTTCATAAATATGGCATCACCACTAAGCACACTTTCAAACATATCTCCGCCAATATGCTCCACTCCTGCAAACGATAGTATTGGATATCTTTACTTTTTTTTTCAAAGGTGATATCTTTTACTTTTTTTATTTTTTTGAAATTATATATATATATATATATATATATATATATATATATATATATATAGGGTTAATATGTTTTTACCTCCAGTAAAAAAAGTTTACCCCCTGTAATTTGGGCGAGTTCCGGTTTACCCCCTGTAAAATAAAAAGTTTAGATTCCAACCTTTTAATTTGAAGATTCTTTCGAAATAGACCTTAAAATTTGAAGATTCTTTCGTTTTAGACCCTGAGGCCATCTGACTGTGCAAACATGATGACGTGGCACATCGAGTCGGCATTTTTGGATGATGTGGCACGCTGACTGTATAATTAATTTTGTTTTAAATTTTTTATTTTCATTTATATTAATTTAAAAATAAAAAAAATGAAAATTAATTTTAAAAATAGAAAAAAATCATATTAGTTTTTTCAAAATTGAAACAATCAGAAAAAAAAATCACACTTTTTTTTAAAATTTAAAAAATTAGAAACAAATTCAAATTTTTTTTCATAAAATAAACAAAAAAAATTAGTTTTTTTTTTGAAAATTTTATTCCAGAATTTTAAAAAATTTCAAAATTAATATATTGAAATTAAAAAAGATCAAAAAAAATCCAGATTTTATTTTCTAATATAATATAAAATTCTGTAACTTAATTTTGAAAATAAAGAAAGAAACACAAGTTACAATATATATTTCAAAATGAATTTGAGATTAAAATAAGTTCAGATTTTTTTATAATAATTTTTTTTTCTAAAAAATAAAATTTCTGGAAAATAAGGTAAGTTTTCTATTTTTATAAAAAAATACATAAATATTTGTATTTTTGTAAAAAAAATTAAATATTTTGAAAAATTATTTTTTTTCGAACTAAAACTTTTTATTTTTTCTGAAAAAATAAAATTCTGGAAAATAAGACAGGTTTTTTTTAAAATAAAATTATTTTAATTTTTATAAAAAAAAAGTATTCTGGAAATTAAAATATATTTCTGGAAAATAAAATATAAATTTTTTCAAAGTAACTTTTTTATTTTTTCTAAAAACTATAAATTTGGAAAAAAAGTTATTATTTTTTTAAAAAATATTATCTAATTTTTTTTTCATTCTGGAAAAAATTTAAAAAATATTATTTTGAAAAAAGTTTTTTAGACTTTTGATTCCAGAATTTTTATTTTTAAATAAACCTGAACTTTTTAATTTCAAATTTGTTTTACTAATTTATGAAATATATTTCATATTTTTACAATTTTTTTATTTTGCTGAACATTTTTTTAATTTCAAATTTGTTTTTCTAAATTTTGTTTTGTTTTTTTTTTACAAATAAAATTCCTGAATTTTTTATTTTTTAAGAAAAAATTCGGTTTATTTTCAAAAATAATATATTAATTATTTTTAAAAAATTCATTTAACGATTTTTTTTAAGAAAATTCGTTTTACGATTTTTTTATTTTCAAAAATTAATTTTCAGATTTTTTAAATTATTTTTTATTTATTAAAAATAATAAATTATACAGTCAGCGTGCCACATAATCTGAGATGCACAGTCAGCGCGCCACTTAGCATGCCACGTCAACATTTTGTCCAGTCAAATGACCTCAGGGGGTAAACTGGAACTCGTCCAAATTACAGGGAGGTAAAGACATATATATATATATATCCCTTTTTAGTTTTAGTTTCTTGTAATTTATTTTAGGCTTAATACTTCCCTAGGTCCCTTAACTTATTTTATTTTCTCAGTTCGGTCCGTTAACTATTAAGTGTCTCAATTTTGTCCCTTATGTCTTCTGCCATTATCTATTTTAGTCCTCACAATTAGTTTTTTTATGTCTAATATTTTTAATACGATTATAACCGTTTGATTTAAGGTCCATAGTATACTACTGTGAACCACCCATATCTGATTTTCTTTTTCTTTCTCTTCTTCTCCATCTCTTCTTCTCCAAACCAAAAATCAACCACAACAAATTCATAAATTCAGAAAATCAACAATAACAACCACAACAAATCCAAAAATTCAGAAATTCAAAAACAACAATGGCTCACGATATGAATTCTCTCTCTCTCTCTCTCTCATGATTTGTTCCTCTTTTTTTTTTTTTTTTAATTCATGATGATGATGATAATGAAAGAAAGAAAAAGGGTTGAATTTGATTTGGTATTGTTGATTTGTTGCTGCTGTTGTTTGAACAAAATTTGTGAATTTGATTTCAAAGGGTATTGTGAATATATATACAATTACAAATATATAAAATTTGTGAATTCGATTTCAATCGCTCAAATTTGATTTCAAAGGGTATTTTGTTTTTGGGGCTGTTTTAGTTTTTTTTGTTATAAGGGTGGTACTCAGGCTTTGTTCCCTTTGAATTCGGGGTGAGCTTTGTTTGTTGATGGGGTACTTGTGTATCGGAAAGAAGAAAGGTGATAGGATTGAATCATATTTTGGGTTTATGGTATTTTAGAATTTTATCTTGTGGGGATTAACTTGTTTGGTTTGATTCTATGTGTTTAAGTTTTTAATTTTTGATTTATTGAATTTTTGGATTTGTGTTTGAAGGTGATGAATTTCTGGATTTTTTATGAAGGTTAATGAAGTTGTTGTTAAAGATGATGAAGAGATGATGGAAGAAGATGAAGAAAATGAAACAAAATTAAGTGTTGATAGTTCAGTATAACATACAATAGATCTGAATGATTTAACGGTCCTCTTTTTATAAAAAAAGATCAAATGGTTAAAATTCATAAAATTAATAAGGTCTATAGTGGACTACTTTTAATGTTGTTTCACCTTAGACATTTAAGGGTCGTTTGGTGCACAAGATATGATAGAGACAGGATATGATAAAAAATTGGATAAGAATAGGATATGATAGTGACAGGATAAACACTTATCCTATCACTCGTTTGATGCACATATGATAAGAAAGATGATAGCATTTATTTTATCATCATCGTGTTATTCTTCCTTTTTTTATAGATATTGGCGAACGTTGTTCTTCCTTTTCTTTATCTACATAACCTTCCAAACAACATTCAAATAAATTATAGATTCGAGCTTTACACTTCTTAGCATCTAAGTCAAGGATCTGCCATAACTTCTTTCATGTTAAATTTTTATTTGTTGATAGGAAGAAAACAAAAAGAAGGGCATTGAAAAAAAAAGTAAGAAAGTAATTGGAAAATGAACAAACAAGTAGCTACTTAAAACAAAAAAAATATTACATAAAGCACAGAAACAAAAATTAAATCAATTAGGAACAGAAGGTTTTTTTTTTTTTACAGAAGGGAACAAGAAGCTGTATGTAGTATTGTAGTAACCAGAAAAAGTAAAGAAGGCACAAGAAACAAAAAAGAAAACTAAATAACTCACAAGAAAAAAGATCGAAACAAAAATTGAAAAGAATAAAAATCTCTCAAGAAACAGCAATTGAAATCGATTGGATTTGGAATAGAGGAAGAGAATAAAAAATATGAAATCGCACAAGAAATAAAATTGAAGAATATGATAAATCGTTTAAAAACTAAGAGAAAAAACTGAAACACCATTGAAATTTAATCGACCTGAAGAGGGGAAGAGAGGTAGTTAGGTTGCACACTGGGATTCGAAGATGAGTTTTGGAGGAATAGAGAAACACGCGTGTGATATGTTTTCTTATCAGGTTGCTAACCCAGCCTAAACTAAGGATTAAAATAACAAAGGCTTGATAGGATAGGATAATTATTTGGTTTAGTTTATCATATCCTATTGATGCACCAAACAAGGGATATAAACAGGATAGGATAATTTTATCATATCTTGTCTCTCTATCATGCGCACCAAACGGACCGTTAAGGTTAAAAACTAGCGGAAATGACTAATATAGTAAACGGCAGAAGACATAAGGGACCAAATTGAAACACTTAATAGTTAAGGGACCAAACTGAGAAATTAAAATAAGTTAAGAGACTGGGGGATGTATTAAGCCTTTATTTTATACATTTACAATGATCAAAATAAAAACAAACACATTTAAAAAGTGGTATATTTGCAAAAACAAATATATTTTAAAAAAATTGGTGCATACAATTAGATATTTAGTATATTGGATGTGTCTAATATAGACGTTTAAAAATGGTTTAAAGATGGTCATTTTTAGTAAAAACAAAATTTTCCAATAATAAAAATGTAGAATAAAAGAATATTTTATTAAAGTTTATTAAACATAAAAAAGACCTCACCGTTGAACCGGATCAAATATAAACGACCCGATTAATATTATTACAAAAATCGAAACTATAAGTTTTAAATCATTTTTATATGCATCAAAACACACACACATGCATGCCTATGTGTGAAGGTCATACCAGGATAGGAAGGAGCATGTTGTATGACATGAGGCAAATCAAAATTGATACCCTGAATATGAGTGTATTTTGAAGTGATCATGTTAATGTTCATTCCAAGGCCACCACCAACATCCACAAGTCTTTTTACGTCCTTAAAACCTTTGTAGCATTGAAGAACCTTTTTCATCACTATTGTTGTATGATGGCTCATTGCTGTATTCAAAATTTGATTGAACCTTGAGTCTAAGCTGGGATAATCAAAGAGATGGGTGCCATGAACCTTGTTAAATGGAGTACCTCCTTCCTCAATTGCAACTTTAAGCTGGGACCTAATTAAGGATGAATATATTAAATAATAAGTTTTGACTCTTTTTAATTTGTTTCATAATTTTGTTTCACAATACTTTAAAAAAGTTGTATTACTTTAACACGATTAATTTGAAATCAAATATTGAAAAGAAATTTTTTTGAAGACATTGCTACCCATGAAGTCGGGGTTGGTATCCATCATCAATTTTTTCAATATGTCATATTTTTAAAAAAATCAATTAAATTTTGAATTAATTTTGCACACATGGTACCCACACTTGATCAAACTTTAGAATACCTAAAATTTTATCAAAACAATATTAAATTGTTAACATAGTTTAAATATGCGGCCAATCATGTCTAGTAAAAAGTTATAAAATACAACAATGTAAAAAGTTATGAAATACAACAATTATTAAGTATGAATCTTCTATATTTGAAAGTAAAAAAATTGATAATGAGTCAAACAATGTAATATAATATTTGTGCACTCAATTATTTGTCTCAGTTTAATTTTCTCTTTGGGTTTTGTCCTCTTTATACCAAAAAAAAAAAGGACTCTACAATCAGACAAATGCAACATTTAAAATAAAATTATAGTACTTATTGCCTTAAAAAAAATTAGTAACAGAACAGTATATCAAGTAGTAGTAGTAGTAATGACTGACCAGCTAGCTAATATGATCTTATCGTTATTCAAGGCAATCAAGGGTCCTAATGAAACACCATCAGAATTAGGAGCAAAAAACTTGGCAACAGGAGTCATGCTATAGTGTCTCTTAAAGGAATTGAGGTGGTTTTGTTCATGAGGAAGGAAAGAACAATTAAGGAGTGAGTGAGAGGCAAGAAGAGCAAGAATACGATCCAACATTTTGAAAGCTTCTGGATTGTTGATGTTGGAAAGACGGGACAAGATGTCGTCGGCCGAGAGTTGAGCACCTTTACCAGCTTTTTGCAACACTTCAAAAACACCAAGCTCAATTGCAGATTGGAGTGCCATGGGAAGTGCAATAGAGATTGCAAGCTGCATGGCATACATGAAGCTTTCTTCATCATCATCTTCTAATGTTTCATGCTCTTCTCTCTTCTCTATGCTCCCATTCTCACAAATGAGATTCTTTGATTTAAAAAGGCTGGCCATATTCACTTGAATGTATATTCCTATCTCCCTACGTGGCTTTTATAGTTTCTAAATCCTCCAAATCTTTAATAATAAGGTTAAATATGTTTATGGTCCCTATTAATATGTTACATTTTCGTTTTAGTCCCACTAAAAATTTTCTTCAACTTTTAGTTCCACAAAGTTTTTCATCTTCACTTTTGGTCCCTCATTTAAAGTAAAATCATAAGTAGAATTCATATTTTTTAATAAAATTTTGCAGAAAAATTTATAATATTATAAGGACCTCTTCCAAGAAAAAAATAGAATTTTTTAACAAAAGACGAATTAAATATGAATTTTTATATTTTTGATAGTTAAAAATTCATATTTAATTTATGTTTTGTTAAAAAATTGCAAATTTTTTGGGAGAGATTTTTACAATATTCTATACATTTATGGACAATTTCATTAAAAAATACAAAAAATTACTTTAAAAAAGGGACCAAAAGTAGTGATTGAAAATTTTATAGGGACTAAAATTTGAAAGAAAATTTTAGAAGAACTAAAACAAAAAGTTGATATATTTATAGAGACTAAAAACATATTTAACCCCATTATCAAGTTAATTTATACCCATTGATCCTTATTAACAATTGCTCATTTACAATTATCATAATTGATCCACAATACTTAAACTCTACTAACAATGTTGATATTGTTAGGTTGAACACATTCATTTGAGTTTGAACTTGAAACATTATGGTTGTTAATGTGACTTTTAGCAGTGATTGTTACTCTGTCTTAAAAAAAAACGTCATAATTCTAGTGACGTATTATAACTTGAAACGGGTGCACAAAATATTAAGGTGAATGATTAATATAGCGAAAAGTGAGCTAACAAAAATTTCACAACTGTTCAATGGCGGATTCAGAAGTTTTAGATTGTGGAACCAATATTTATAAAAACTAATTAAGACTGCATTGAAAGTAAACATTGGGTTTCTTTAAGATGAAAGTATAATAAACATCTACAATTATCCTCATAAAAACTAGGCTTAAATATGTAAATCATCCCTGTAAGTTCGCGTGTTTTTGCTTTTCGTCCCTGTATCTTTTTTTGTTCTAAAACAAACCCCATAAGTTACAAACGTTTTGATTTTCGTCCCTCCCGTCAGCATCTGTTACAAAAACGCTGATGTGTCTAACGGTGGCTGACGTGGCGTTGTTTGACGTGGCAAAACAGGCTTATGTGTCCTTCCATGCAAGATTACAGGGACCAAAATCAAAAACCAAAAATTACATAGGGACGAAATTAAAAATAACTAAGTTACAAAATTTGAAATTAAAAACTTTTCCATCTTCTTCATCTCTGTGTGTGTCTTCTTCCCCTCTCTTTCATATTCTTCTTACATGAACCTATAACATTATTTCCTTGCATTCCATTGTGGTAACCATTCTATTTCATCTGCGGACAACAACAAGACAACATTGGAACTAGAGTGACACTTCCAACAGTGATACTTTCACACAAAAAAAAAACTTGAATAACAAAACCAAAATTTGTGCATTGAAAACTAGCTAGGTTTTCAAACACTATGCAGAGGAAGAATAAGAGAATGGAAAACATCAAAGGTTAATGGCAAGAAAACATAACTTAAACATAACTCTATCAATGAACTTCTAAGAAACACATATTATATTACACCATCAAATATTCATTTGTTAAATTCCTTCACATGGCTAAATTAAATTGTTGAGTACTTGTTAATTTTAAGTGAAGTTAACTAAAAAAAGGACGGAAAAAGCATATTAAGATTTACCAGTTCCAGAATTGACCTAATGTATATAAAGACCTCCGTTAGATTATAAAATGATGATGCTACACTGTATATGAACACAACTACCCCATCCTTCATAAAACTACTTATTGATAAACAAAGGAAAATATTTTACTTCCTTATATTATACCTGATCAGTACACAAAAACCAATAACCTGTGTTGATTTATGTTGTTAGGTACTAGATTTTTATTATCCTACAAAGTTCACTATACAAGGATGGAACAGGGTTCCCACAACAACATTTGGTTATTTGTTGTGGCCAGCAATTTTTGTTTGTTCCTTTTATTGAGAGAAATCATGTTTCTTAAAGACTGTTTGAAATTTTGAATTGCCAACCGAGAATAAAAAGAAAATTCAAAGCCAACTTATCACCTTTTTCTAAATTTTCTCCCATAAACATGTACTCATTCATGTGACGTAGGACAAAAAATGGGACAAGTTTTGGCCTCAAAATGATAAAGTATATATTTGGTGAATGGAAAAATCACGATACAAAGTCAGGAAAAGTTACAAATGGTTTCTTTATAATTTCACAGTGAAGAGAGTCTGAGCAGAAGAAGAATAATAATATGGATGATAGAGGAAGAAGATGGAAACATCAAGAATTTTTAATTTCAAATTTGTAACTTAGTTATTTTTAATTTCGTCCCTATGTAATTTTTGGTTTTTGATTTTGGTCCCTGTAATCTTGCATGGAAGGACACATAAGCCTGTTTTGCCACGTCAAACAACGCCACGTCAGCCACCGTTAGACACATCAGCGTTTTTGTAACTGATGCTGACGGGAGGGACGAAAATCAAAACGTTTGTAACTTACAGGGTTTGTTTTAGAACAAAAAAAGATACAGGGACGAAAAACAAAAACACGCGAACTTACAGGGATGATTTACATATTTAAGCCTAAAAACTAATTAAGATTGCATTGAAATATTATGATTCATTGTTCCATTTATCAATAAATGAGGTATTAAATAATTGGACTAATTTTAGTTTGGTAAGGTTAGTATTTTCTTTTACTTACCAACAGGGGCATACAGTTGTTTTAAGGGTCTTGTTAAGTCTTTGGAGCACTGGTTAAACATATCATAGAAGATATTTATTACCATAAATGTAGTTGTTTTTGACATTATTATCAATTAATTACACAATTTAAATATATTAACTACTATATAATTTTCTTTTTTATATCCTTAACCAATACTCGATAGATACATGTTAGCATTTCGCTTGTTTTAATACCATTGTATACTAAATTGAAATTAATAGTATAGGCATGCCTACAAAAGGGAAGTGGCAGGTTCAAACCATACACCTACCTTTATTGTAGCAGACCCCATGTTGACAAGTGGTAGCACTTATTTTTTTATTTTTTTTTATTTTTGTTATTTAGCAATTTGAGACATTCGTTGGATAGTTTTTCGTGATATATAGCAATGTTTTTTTTTTAGGAACGCAATGTTAGAACGGAAGCAATGTGGTAAAAAAAATTACCAGAAATTAATTAATGTTGCATTGAGAAGGTAAACATTCTTTTTGGAATTTCTTTTTCCTGAAACAATAATGTTAGAACGGAGTAATAAAAGGATGAATAAATGTTAGTCTCAACTCAACTGTCAAAATGACAAAATTGTTAGGTTGGATGTTATGATTGGGGTTCGAACTCCGATACCTCCACTTGTGTGTGTGAGTTTATAATGACTTTGCCATTTCGTCTATCTACAAAAAAAAATGAATAAATGTGATTTTTTGAATATCAACCTCATGTCAATGTTCTCATAAGCTTAGTTCAGTTGGTAGGGATAAAACATAATATTTGCAAGGTTTGAGGTTCAAACCCTCGCCACCACAAAAAAAAACTCATTTTCAATAAAATATTTGGTTTAAATTTTGTAATACTCCATTTGTCTTTTAAATTTTGTAATACTCCATTCGTCTTAAAATATTCGATTTTCAAGAATCCGAGAATCATATTTATTTGTCTTGCCCTCTGTTTGGTCAGATATGGCAGCTTGTTCAAAACTGGTTTTGCGACTACTCAACGGATCCATATAACATTGTTGATCATTTTTATCAGTTTGGTACTAGTTCCGACGGTGGCAAATCTAGGTGCTCCCTCATGCATTTGGTTTGGTTTACTAGTGTTTGAGTGCTTTGGAAAAAGTGAAGTTATTGAAATTCTGGTATAAAGTAAAAGATGTCGAGCACGATGTCAAGACAAGAGGAATGTCCAGTACAATGTCATGACATCATGACAACACAAATAAAAAAAATAAAGATAAAAGCTGAAAGTAAATGGCACAAGTTATTTGTTAACCCAGTTCAGTGCAACGTCATCTACGTCAGAGGGCTACGAAACCATGGAAGGAAATTCACTATAATACTATTAGTTTAGCGTACATAAAAACTATCTCCAATCTACTATCTTCGCACCTAATCACTACCCGTATAATTTCTATGAAAGACTCTCCTAGAAGGAGAGAACAATTATCAACACAAACAAAAGTAGAAAACAACGAGAGAAAATGGAGAGAACACACGAAAATTTGTTTATCCAGTTCGGTCCATTTGTTTATCAAAAGGTTACAAGAATTAGTCTTCAAATCTAATTCTACCCAAAGTCTCAATATCTTACCGTGACCAAGAGATTCAATCATAATATTGTTTCTCCAAGGTGAATCAATCCCAACCCTAGTGTTTGTTGCCAAGAGAATTCTCTACAAATCCTACTTTTTATGTTGGCTTCTAAACTTTGTTTTCAGCTCCCTCTACTCTCTCAAGGTTTACTGATACAAGGTCTATATTTATAGAGGAATATAACTCGTAAATTTGGAATGGATATCACGCTGAAGATACGTTTTTTTTTTCTCCTTCAGTGAAAGAATATTTGCATAAAATATTTCCTTTCAAAATATATTTGCATAAAATCTTCCTTCATACGGTACACAAATATATTTATTATCCATAAATATATATATTTTCAGCACAAAATATATTTGAAACAAATTTTTTATATTTTTAGCAACAATATTCTTCATCAAACAAATTTTAAGTCATACTACAACAACATGGTGCTATGTAAATGACGCAGAGGTATCGAGACTATTCATTGTAACAGCCCGATTTTTCGCTAATTTTATTTTTATGTGTTTAATATGTGTTTATATATGCTTATGTGTGATTATTTAACCTTAGGTATAATTTATTGGGTTTTTCGTGTTAGAAGGGTATTTTGGTCTTTTGGTGAGCAAGAGTAATTTAGTAATTCCATAGTGTAGATTAATTTTAGTGTTTCAAGTGGGAACCATTTATTTTATTAAGATTGTTAGTGGGTTGTGGTAATTAATTAAGAGCCGGTGTTTACTCGTTATTTTTACCGTAAGTGAATAGAAAACTTGTAGAATAGATTAATTATAGCTTTGAACCCATAAAACATTTTGAGAGTTAGGCCCATTAGTGGTGTGTCTATATAACCCATATCTTAAGAGAAAACTAGGGTTAGAGCATTCATTTTCACAACATTAGAAAGAGGTAGAGAGAGAAAAGCTAGAGAAAGAGGAGAAAACGTTCAGAAGAGAAAAAGCTTGAAGAGCAAGAAGGGATTGAGGATTCTAGGAGCTAAAGTGAAGTTAAAGCTAGGATTCTTGGAGATTGAGGTAAGGGGGATAGTATTCAAGCATAATCTTTTAATTTTAATCTCTTTCTACCCATGTTCAAAAGTGCTTATTTGAATAAGTGATTATTTTGAGCTTAGTTGTAGAAATTCGTGCTTAATTTTGATGCCATGTTTAAGTATGTGAATTGAATGATAATTGTGTTGTTGATGTTGAAATTGCATGTTCTTGATATGTATAAATGGGTATATTATGAATTGTGCTCAAATTGATGAATTGTACTATGTTGTTGTTGATTTGTGGTTGAAATCATGGTTGTGAGTTGTGGTTGTTAATGCCATTTCATGGATTGGGTATCAATAAATTGAGTTATTGTTGTTGATTTATGTCATGGGGGTTCCATTTTGTAAAGTGGTTGATTGATTTTGTGAAGCTTATGCTAAGTTGTTCATGTGAAGGACCAAAATGAATTTTTGATATATGAGGTTGTTGACTGAGTTTTTGATGTTGTTGGATAAAATGGACTCAACAAATTTATGTTTTCATATTGTGTTTGCGTTAGTCGAGTCGTTTTGGAGAAAACGGGTTTTTCGTGTGAGAATCAATGTTTAAGCGTTTTTGTGAATAAGTGATTATGAAAGGTTTTGGAAAATGATTTTGGGATGGTTGAAATTTGAATTTTTATGTAGGTTATGATAAAGTTTAGTGTCAGGAGCGTGTAGGTGAAAACGGCACCGAAATCCGATTAACGGTTTGATTTTTACGCGCGAAATGGTGAAAGCAGAAAACGGAAAATCTGTGTTGTCAGACGAGCACGGCCGTGTGTATATAGGCATGGGCCGTGCCTACACTCTGTTTTCCTTTGGCACAGCCGTGTGTATGTTGGCACTGCCGTGCGTGCTGACAAGACTTCAGTTTTTGCGTTTTTCGTGCTTTTTGATCCATTTCTGTTTTGAATTGGCCTTTGACGTAAACATGAGAGTTTTAGATAATTTTGTTAGCTTTCTAATGGATTTTGTTTGACTTGAAAATGTTTTTTGGATTTTGAGTTATGATGAAAACGCTCCAAGTGGGTCTTGGGGAAACTTTAAGAAAACTTAGCATAACTATTTCCAAGTCAACCCAAAACTTATGGTTTGTTTCCAAACTTCAAAACTTAATTAATAGGGGCTCAATTAAGGTGTTTTATGAGTATTTAACTTATGGGAAGTTCTTGACCGCGGAGCAAGTGAAGAAGTCGTTGGATGGCGAAGCTAGTGTGTTTATGATGTTTGCTTCGTTGAAGGAAAGTAGTGAGAAAGGTATTGGCGATTTGCCGGTAGTGCAAGAGTTTCCAGATGTGTTACCGGACGACATTACCGACTTACCGCCGGAGAGGGAAGTTGAGTTTGCAATTGATTTGGTGCCAGGAACGAGTCCTATTTCGATTGCGCCGTATCGGATGTCTGCATCAGAGTTGGGTGAGTTGAAGAAGCAGTTGCAAGGTAAGGTGTTCTATGAGTATTTAACTTATGTCTTGTTGAATCAAACTTGATTTTCTTTTGAAAAATGTTTTGGTTTTGCAAAATGCTAAAATGAGACGAACTTTGTGGTTTTGTGATTTCGCCGTATTGGGCCGGTGAAACGCACATGTATGCACACATACACTCATATGTGATTAATGTGTATACATAGTTGAGGCAATTGAGTTGTTTGCTTAGTTTTTGGTTCAATTGTCTTAGTTGCTTTAGAGTTGTGAAATATGAGACAAACTTGGTTGAATTTAATCTTTAAGCTCAATTACCTTGCAAATCTTTTATGAATAGTTTGATATGAATATATGAAGATGTATGAATGATTGATGGGTGTTGAATATGATGTTTATCATAATGTGGTGTATTTTCTCCTTTACTTGAATTGTGAGAATTATACGAAGTTGTTGAATTACTATGGTGATGTTGTTGGTGTTTATATATGTTATGTGCATATATGTTGTTGATGAATTTTCTTACATGCTATTGTGTTGAATTGTTGGTGTAAGCATGTATTGAAATATGTTGGTGTGGATTGTTGAAGTTGTATGAAAATATGCATTATTGTTGTTGAGTTATAGGTCCACACACTGTTGATGTCGGATTTCATATTCATGTTGGTGACAAATACTTTGTATTCAATTATTTGGGTTGATTATTCAGGTTGTTTATGATGTTCAGTTGGCATCAGGGGTGACGACCTCGGAGGTGATTTGGTACCACACGTGTCTAGAGTCGGTCTAGGCACATTGCATGTTTAGGATGAGTCATAATTGTTTATGTGCTTGGTGTGAATTATGTGTTGGTGTTGTTGTGTGCTTGGTGATTATTGTTGATCGATGAATCATATGCTTGTTGAAAATTGTTGGTGACAATTTGGTGAATATTTGAAGATGTACATATTTTGGTGTTTATGAACCATGAAATATTATGATGATTGATTATTCCTATTTATACATTTTGATTATGATTGATGTGAAGCTAACCCCCAGTGGTCTGTGGTGGACCCCCTACCTATTTGTATGAATGGGTAGACGGCATGCAGGATTAGTTTGATTTGCTTGCTTGGTGAGTTGTTTGAGGATAGCGGGAGCTTCCTCCGTTTTCTTTTAGTTGATAGAGTCTTAGATAGGCTCTGATCTAGGATTTGTCTTTTACGTTGTTGAGACTTTACCCATGTGTCGAGATTTGGATATTATTTTATATGGATGTATTTATGAGTTGATGACATGGCTACTTGAGGTGTATGCTATATTTTCGCTGTGATGTTTTATTGTTGGAATTTTTATGCATGTCAATTGTGAATTATCGAAGACGTGACGTCTATTTCTTGAATGTTTATTATATTTGCGTGATTTATCGCTTTAATAGAAATAGGGCGTTACAATTGGTATCAGAGCCATGCCGCTCTTGTCCGGACCAAAAACCCGGTGAATTACCTGTTGTATTCGAATGGTATATTGAGTTACCTTCGATACTTGTTGTGCTCTTTTGTTGTTGTTCTTGTTTTGTTGGTTGTTTTTCCCGTTGTATGCGACATGTACGGAAGTACTGTCGGTCCTTGTTTTGGTGTTTTGTTCTTTTAGGCGTGTCTGAGCTAAGTGGGAGAGTAGCCGCATGCTCTAGGTGTTGTAGAGGTATCTTTTGGATGGAGAAGCTCAGTTGGTTGTGGTTGTGGTTTCGGCGAAGTATGAGGAGCTTTCGAGGTTTTGTCCCTAAATCAACGCGGAGGATGCTATGGTTTCTAAGTGTGTGAAGTTTGAGAATGGCTTGAAGCCGGAGACCTATCAGTACATCTGTTTCCATGAGATTAGAGACTTTGACACCTTGGTGCATAAGTGTCGCATGTTTGATGACGTCGGGAAGGCTAGGATGAATTATTACAAAGCTGTGAACGACAAGAAAGGAAAGGGCCATGGATTTGGGAAGCCGTACAACAAGGATAAAAGGAAGAAGAAAGATGTTGGTGGAGGTTCCAAACTGAGTGTAGCGGAAGTCAAGTGCTTTAAGTGTGGAATTTTGGGTCATTTTGTTAATGATTGTAGGAAAGGAGATAGTTGCTTCAAATGTGGTCAGAAGGGTCACAATACTTATGAAGCGTTACATTCATAGTCAAGAAATTATTTCCAGATTGACTTAGGGAAGTTATGTCACAAGTCTCAATCACAAGTCAAAAGGTTGTTCTAGATGAGAGCTAAAGAGTTACTCCCTCCGTTCCGCAATAGATGACCCATTTGAAAATGTGTAATTTTGACCTAACTTACTTTGATCATATCTGTCTACTAATATACAAAGATGAAAAATATCCTATACGATGTCGTTAGATTCGTCTCGATGAGTATTTTCAAAATATCAAATTTTCATAATTTTTTCAAATATATTATTCAAGATATTTAAACTCAAAATTATACATTGACATGTGTAATATGGTTAATTGTGTCATATATTATGGGAGGGAGTATAGTACAAAGGTGTATTTTATCTAGCATGCACGTCACGTTTACCACAGTGTGCGGCATACCTTAAGAAACAAAGAAAAACAAGATAATTAATTCATCATTGGAGCACTTGTGGCATCATGTGTGACGTGTTCTACAAGTCTTGAGAAGGTATGTTTGCCACTGTCCAATGCACAACGTGTAACCTGCAGGGTGACAGAAAAACACATGCGAGGCGCGTATACATGTATGTTTCACATGAGCTGAGAAAAATTTCTATATACTCCTTACTTCAAACAAATGTAATGGTTCAAAATGTTGGAAGAGTGAAGGCATAATAATGAGAGATTCAAGCGACCAAAGGTGACGATTTTTAACCCTTTTAGAAAATTATTGAAGACCTTTACCATCTCAATTGAATGTATTGTTTTTTAAACCTTTGATTATATTTATGACTATCATGAGCACCTAAACTCATAAGGTTAGGATTAGATGATGAACATGTATGGTACTATATGAGCTATGTAATCTTATGAGTCCTAGCTAATGTAATTTGAGACCTATATTTATTCAATATAATGGGGTAACCACATTATCAATTTTCTCCCACGTTTATGATGATGCATCCTCCATGTTATGTGATTTGATATCTAATGAAATGCTATAATCTTGTTCCACTAAAAGAAAAGGACAATTTCCAAGACATACTCATATGACCACCTTAAAAAATCATGTTATGGAGAGGTAAATGGAGCGAAAGCGGGGAATACTTCCCTCTTTTTTTCTCCGCCATAAAAAAATGTTCATTATCTATGTCTGCATTCCCCGCCTCAGGAGTAATTGACATGGAGCCGAGGGAGTAATTGACATGACAATACATGTTATAACTAAATGTGTTTATATCTCTTTAAATGTACTCCTTCATTCATTTATATTGCAAAATGGAGAAGATCTCAACTCTTTTTATTGGATGAATAGGTTCACTCCCTAAGTGGGAACTATAATCAATTATTTAAAATAAAAAAAAAGGATAAAAAGAATTAAAAAAAAAAAGGAATTAAAAAAAATGTGTGTGGGTTAATTTGTTTATTGGGCTTGGGTTTTGTTAACCCATGAACCACCACAAGAACAACAACGAGTGAAAGAAACACAGGCACATAAGCGGCGGCAAACCAAAGAGAGAAGAAGATTTGTTGAGTTCCAGTAGCATATGGGTGTGAAACAAATGTTCTCCATTTTTGCTACAATTTGAGTATGTGGTTTCTTTCTTTTAACTAATTTTTTATAATCTTTCTATAGGTTGTTTGGTTTATCCATTTTTTATGAAAGTGTTGTTTTGTTGTTGATTTCCACCTTTGATGATGTTTGTTGATCCTTAATGTTTACTAGGAAGAATATTGTATACTTATTATAATAATAATTAGGGTTTGTCTAACATTTGCAATATTGCACGTAATAGAAAACCCTAATAATTATTATCATCATCATGATTACTATTGTTGATAGAGGACGTCACGTGATTTTTATTCTCTCACGTGGATGAAAGTTTTCCGCTTTAACATTCTCTATGTGACAGATACTAATTTTTTGTCATTGTTATTTGCTCTGGAATTGGTTCCGACTGGTTGTCTATTAAACGGCACAGGTGCGGGGGGGAATATTCCGCGTTCAAGAGACTATTAAGTCGTGGTTTTCTGAACAAGCTAAAGATGGTAAATCACGACACGCAAAATGAAACTGATATGAGAGCATTTTATGCATCTCTAAAACCATCAGCCACAACTTCTCCATCACATGCAGTATCTTTGAAAATTAGTGAAAAAACCAAAAAAGCCATTCATATTCTCCAAGATTTATTCTCAAAAGATTTCGCTCTTTTGATTCATCCGGGACGGTCCATACAGATGAAAGAAACTCTCAGATACCTCCTCAACTTGCCACAAAATGAAGGATTATGTTTAACAGCAAAATCAGAAATAAAGAAACTGTTGCAATGTTTTGAGCGGTGGAGTTTAGAGTATCACAATGCATCAAGTCTTTCAGCAGCTGCAGGAACTGAATTATCAAAAGCAAGTGAAGTGATGAATGATCTCGACGCTAATGTGCAAGAGTTCCATAATATTGAGAAGGAAGATATGTGTTGGTCAAATAAATTGGTTTGCTTGCAGGAAGAGAAGAGAATGCTTGAAGAGAAAATTAAAACCCTAGATGCTGAGATTAAAATGTCTACAAAACGGAGAGACCTGTTTCGTAAGAGAAAGATGGAATTGTACCAGAAAGGAAGAGAAGTGAAAGCAAAAAGAGATGATTTGATGATCAATGTTCCAAGGCTGAAAACTGAGCAGGATTTGGCGGGTAAAACACGAGATAATATTGAAGCAGAGTGGACCAAGCTTCAAGAACAATTCATTCGAAGTACTGGTATTAAAGAATTGATCTAATTAAAAGCATTCATATTTTTTTGTTGATCCTCCGATTCCTAGGGGAAAGTACTTTAGTAATCCTAAATTTTATCCTTTGTTGTATCATTCTTATACTGAATTCGTATTAATCTAAATGTTTTATCCTATAACAGTATGCTAAATTTTAATTTAGCATACTGGAGGGTGGAATTGGTCCTCGAATAAATTTGTGGTTAATAATTGAGTAAATTGAGTATGGCTGTTAACATGCTTAAATGGTCTTTTGTTACACAACATTATTTATAGTATTCCGTTTTAAATTGGTGAATGAATATCTATAATTTCCATCTTCACAAATAATCATTATGTTGGTAAGTTTTTGTTAACATGTATGTCGGCTGATTCTCGTAAGAAATGTAGGGTTTATTTATAAGAAATGTGTTTGGCAACCATAGAGAGAAGAAATTTGGTTGGTTTTAGGAACAATTTGAGTATATTTTTCTAATCAGTTGGCTAATATTTTTGGTATATTTTACTAGTGATTTTTGTCTCCTCTCTTTTAGGTTCTTTTGGTTTTCACTTGGTGATGCTTGTTGTTCCCTTGTTTTTAACAGGAAGACTATTGTGCATCCCTTATTGTTCATTGTGTAAAAAAATAAAATTCTTATGATTTTTATTCTCTCATATTGAAAGAAGTTTTCTACGTTAAATTGTATCCGATATTTGTTTTCTATCATTGTTATTGTGCCTTGGAGTAGGTTCTTTTGACTGATTGTTTGTTAAAGAGACATTGAAGTTTTGTTTTTTTGAACATCATAGTAGTTAGGTTCATACTGTTATCCCTTATCCTTCAAAAATGGAGATTCCTCAGTCGTCGTATTCCTTTACCAATTTTCGCACCACCGTAAAAATTTATGAACCTGCAGGAAGGAAGACAAATATAGAGGCATGTTATTTCAACAACCATATTCACAAAACAATTTCGATCGTGATCATCATCAAGGTTTGCTGTCTCAAGTCTTAACCAGCAAACACATCAACTTATGAGTTAAAAACTTATCGTCTTTGTACATTTCTTGAAACTCTTCAACATTAGCTTCAAGTTCATTCATCACTTTCTTGGCTTTCATTAGTTAAAATCTTGATGAATCATGTGATCCTCTAATTGTTTCATTCCAGCCCTCACGTGATCGCAATTTCGTGCTATTCCACAACCCTAGCTTGCCATTCTCTTCACATTGTCACAATCACTCCTATATATCTCTTTTTTTTGTTTTGTTTTTTTGCAAAGTGTGATTGTCTTCCTCAATCTATAATGCAATCTATCATATATCTTCAATCTACCAATTTGTGCCTGCCAGGTTTCTTAAGATTAGAAAAATAGAACTGAATCTACTAATATTATATGATTGGTGGCTATCTCATAAAATTCAACTTGAAGAATTCAAGATAAACTTAATACTATATGCATTTTTTTTTTATCAAATCATGTTTGTGTGGTGCTTTATATGATATACAAGGTTGTTACATATGTTCGCTGTTCAAGATAACATATGTTGTTTCCTTAACATAGTTTGTGTCATCTTCGCCCATTCTTCCTCAGTTTTCGATGTTGTTACACGGATCCTCAGTTCGTCATAACTTTCTTTGAGGGCTCTCCCTTTCTCAAACAATTCTTTCCTTTCGAAATCCGACGAAACTTGAGTCTCTGTTTCAATTTGCAACTTATACTCCTTGTCCATCTTCTGAAATTGTTCAACATTAGCTTCAAGCTCATTCACCAATTTTGCAGCATTTGATAATTCTGCAATTTCTGAATCAAATTTAACACCTAATAGAAATATAAAAGTTAGTTAGAAATATTTTACTTAGAATTCATACTGCATGATTGATAAAAGAACTATTCTTAGAGTTTCTAGAAATGAACAAAGAGGAGAAGCTTTTGTCTTGTAAGTTATGGTGGTTGGTGGATAAGATGATTAACCATCAAAATTATCAAGAGATAATAATTGGCATAAAAATTAAGAATTTAGAAGCTAGAAAAAAAAAGGTGTTGTTAAGAAAAAGTTAGAATTTCTTTCAAAAAGAAAAAGAGAAAGATGGGATTGTTTAAGGAAGCAAGAGTGGTGAAAGCTGAAAGGGATGATTTAAGGATCCTTGTGCCTACATTGAAAGCTGATCAAGAATCTGCCAAGATAACAAGAGGTCTTATTGGAGCAGAGTGGGTTAGGTTTATAGAACAGTTCATTCATAGCACAAATTTTAATTGATGGATCTAAGCATCTAATAACTTTTCAAGAACCTTGTTTAGTTTAAGTTATGTAATTTTTGTTTACTATTCTTGTAATGGCACTTTAGTAGAAATACCATGTGAGAAATTGGATCATCTCTTTAAAATACTGAACGTTTTACCCTAGACCCTTGCATTTATACCCTCAGCCCAACATTTTGTATGAACTACCTATTTTACCCTCTATACAAAGTCAATACTCAATACACTTCATTTTTTTTTTCCATTTGTTTCTCTCCAACTTTCCAAATTCATATACCAGAGAGCAAGTGAGTGAATATGAAGATTCCACCGGAAAACATCGATTTAAGTTTTCTGGTTTTCAATCAACTGAAAATATGCAGTTTAAATTTTCCAGTTACATTTTGATACCGAAATCATCAACACCTCGCTTCCGGTTCGGATCTCGTGTTTGAAAGACTTAAAATACATTTTTGATTCAGATGTAACGTTTGGAAAACACATAGAGAAGTTGTCGGTTTAGATTTCGTGTTTTGGAAAAACTCAGATGATGATTCCAATTCATATTTATTTCCACGCCATTCCAATACTCATTTCCAGGGTTCGATAAGAATTTATGGTCAACTCCTCTTATAGAATAACCAATGTCTAGTCTTGTACCAACCATCGCATACATAGGGCTATCTAGGATCCACAACTAAAAAATGAAGGACCTTGTGTTTTACTAAAAGTTTGACATTACACGGTCATTTCTCATTCATATAGTAAAAGATAGTTATGATAATCACAATTTGCGAATAAATACTTGTGTAATTGTAGCAAAATTAACAATGTTTCCACCAAGGAAAATATTAAATATGCATCGAGAAAGAAATATTTAAAAAATAAGGAAAAATAACATTTGAAATTGAGATACTTTAAAGATGCATATCAAGAAATATTTGAGGAGTGTTGGTCTTCTGGTAAGATACTAACACTATTCTAATTAAATTCTAATCAATTTGAAGTATCCCAACTTTGTAAGATCCAATCTTTGAAACCTGTGCTTTGAATGAATTGCTCTCCAAGCTTGTACCACTCTTCTTCAATAATAGCTTGTTTTCTCAGCGCAAATTCCTGCTCAGCTTTCAGCTTAGGAACACAAATCGTTACCTTGTCTCGGTCGGCTTTCAACACTTTTCCTTTCTGAAACAGCTGTCTTTCTCTTTGCAATCTCACCTCTTAATTTTGTAGAATCTGTCATCTGAATGGTTATGATTTTGATTTTAAATTCAAGATTTCTCTTCTCTTCTTGCAAGTTGTCAAAGTGATTACACAAATACTTCTCCGCCTTGTCCATTTCCTGGAACTCTTTAATATTAGCTTCAAGATTAGTCATCACTTCACTTGATTTCGATAGTTCTGCTTCGGCAGATTCTGAAAGGTCTGATGCATTGTGAAACTCCAAACTCCATTGCTGAAAACACTGTAGAAGTTTCTGTATTTCTGATTTTGTTGTCAAGGAAATTCCTTCATTTTCAGGCAAGGTTTGTAGGTATTCAATAGTATCTTTCATAGCTATCGAATTTATTGGTTGCAACAGAAAAGATAATTCTATTGAGAGTAAATCTTGGAGAGTACGAATTGCTTTCTTGGTTTTTGCACTAAGCCTAGTATTTTTTGGATATACATGTGATGGAGAAGCATAAAATTCTTTCATATCAGTTTCACTATTGTCACCAATTTGGTTCTTAGGAACTGGTTGTGTATTCTGATTTGCCATCTTCAGTTTGTTCAAGGGTTTGTGAAAGGTTGCACATATAGAAGCTTTTTTTTGTTACATGCACTAAAGTACTTGAAAAGTCATGAAAAAATTACTCAGCCAAGTAATCAATTTTAAAATGCACACATACCCACACGATTGTAACAAAAAAATAAATAAATACCCACACGATTAAGAAAAATACATTCAATTACTTGGGAAACCGAAAGGTGAATTGTTACTACGAAAATTGTGTAACTCATAATAATAGTTTAGAGTTCCTTAGTTAAATAAATAAATACTACATGTGTGTGCTTGTTTGATACCCCACGCTGAGCCCTATTTTTAAGGTTTTTTTTCTCTTTTTTCTTTTGTCATTCTACCGAGAAAAAAACATGTGCTTTAAAAGTATATATTAAAGATTCTATTAATAAAGTACTAGTATATTTTAAGGATTCTACAAATAAAAACTATTTACGGTTAAAAATTAATTTTTACTTTTCAATAAAATACGTAAACAATAAATTTTGAAGAGTTTTTTTGATTCCATTTATTATAAAAAAAAAAAATAGAATTTTAAGGTGTAAATATTGTTTGGAGTCTTGCTAACGAGAGTCTTCTATAACACTCTAAGAAATACAATTTTTAGAGTGTCACGAGAGAAACTCATTAACAAGACTCTACGCAATATTTACACCTTAACACCTTAACATGTGCCCTAAAGATACGTGTTAGCATTTTTTTTTATAATTTTAAAGAATTCATTTGTATACATCAAGAGGGTGTAAAACTTCTTTACAAATGCACCAAATTAGGTTGTACCAAATAAATATTTTCGGAAATATTATAGGAACCAACTTATAAATATAACGACATTGTAGTGTGATTCGATTTGATGTAAATGTAAAAAATTAATATCTAATAATTAGCCGTAATATTTTTTGTAAATGAAACTCGGTTAATCATTAAAATTAATATCTAATAATAATCCGTAATATTTTATATGTAAAAAGATATAAAATGAATGTTTTGGAAGAAAAAAAAACATAAAATGAATGTGCAATCAGTAGAGTTATAATGAGTCGAGCTGAGTCGAACTTAGCTAAGCTCGGCTCGACTCAATAAAAATTAACTTGACTCGAAACCCAACTCAAAATCGTTACAAACTTTTTTTTTGGCTCGAACTCGACTCGATTCAAGCTTGCAAACAACTCGGTTTGGCTCGATAGCTTGAATTAAATGAACCAAGAGAAGACAACTATGGTTTAAATGAGCACAAAACTAGCTCATAAACCTCTTGATCGGTCTAAAACCCAATTAAATAAATGGGTAATAACACTATTAATTAAATCAATTAATTAACATCAGTTATTCCGTTGCCATTGTACATATAGTATACTGTACACGCCTCGTTTTATAAGTTACTTGCTTTCTGTCCTCACAAAACCTCCGATGTGGGACATACAATTGCAAGCTTTTTTTTTTTTACAAGCAACCTTAAATCTATCGGAGTGTATGCATTGCTGTCAAGATTTACCATTGTTTTTTACTCAAGTGGACTTTTTTGTTTTATATTGTTGATTGTTAATAAAGTGATATAATAAAAAACTTTGACAAAAAAAGGTAGACATAATATTTCATTTAAAATTAGAGTAATTGATGTAAAAAATGTATATCGAGTTGGCTCATGAACCAAACGAGTCTAATTATATATAGCTCAAGTTCAACTCATTTATTTGTCGAGCTTAATATTCGACTTAAGTTCGACTCATTTGGTTCATGAACCAAGTTCAACGAATCAATTACCAAATCAAATTTCAAACTATTTTCGAATTGGTTCAGTTCATTGTCAACCCTAACAATCAGTAGTACGTCATAGTAATAGCTCGATATAGAGAAATTATAAAATAGTCATTTTACACTTCGTTAGTCAAAATCAAGGGCGGATCCACAGTCATGTGAGGGTGTGCAGCACACCCTGAACTTTTAAAAATTACACATGATATCCTATATTCTTACACTTTGAACATCCTCAAAGTAAAAGCATTCATATTTTTTTGTTGATCCTCCGATTCCTAGCGAAAAGTACTTTAGTAATCCTAAGTTTTATCCTTTGTTGTATCATTCTTATACTGAATTCGTATTAAGAGTAGTGCTAGCAACACTCTCTTTTGAACACTCTCTCTAATATTCACTCTCTAATTGGCTTAAATCAATGTAGGTCATATATTTTGAAAATGGAACCCACTTAAAGTGGTGGGAAAATGGAAGTCCGGGACTTTTCGATTGCAGTGACAAGTTCCGGTGTGATTTTGACTCTCTTCATCAAAGGTTTTGATTCCCTTTTCGCTAAGAGCTTTAAAGAGATTGGTAGTGAAATCATCGCGAGTATCTGAGGGATTGAAGCTAAGGAAGACATCGTAGGTGAAAGAAGAGGAAGATAATCGTTGACCAGACATGATTGCTTTGATGGATTCTGATTCTTCAATGGTTTGAAGGTAAGAGTGTGGAATAAACCAAAACTCAAGCAATAGAATACAAGTAAACCATGAACGCGGTAATTGACTTTATGAATTTTTTTTATTTTTTTTTAATAAGACTATGAATATTTTAAAAAGCTATAAAAAAATTTCCTTATATATTTTATTTATCGAAGACTAAATTGATAGTAAATGGATAAAATTATGGAACAAAAACAAAACGATATTCATTACTAAAGGGTGAATTTGTGAACAAACTCACAGCACTCAAATTAATAGCATACAACGGCAAAATGCCTACAAATAATATGATAAAATCTAAGTCACCGAAATATCCATGCTTCCAAATCTGCAAAGTTGATGCACAAATTATTGATTGAATTTGTAATTGACTGATGTAGATCTTTCAATATGAACTAAACGAACACCGCGACAAAACACAAATCAAACGTCGCACAAGACGACGAACAACACAACGCTGCACTTAGACGACGAAATCACAATAAACACAAAAGGAAAAACTTGATATAGGTGAAAAATCACTTATTTAGATTGAAAGAAAAGGAAAAAAAAGATGCAGATGAGTGATTTTAGGTCAAAGAATGACTTAAAACCACCCCTTCTCGATGAACGAAGGAAATAGAAAGTTTAGAAAGAAGTTACAATTTCTCTCACTAGAAAGCTAAGGCCGACTATAGAAATGGTGACTGATATTCACTTGTTAAAATATAAGGATTTAATTGTTAGTTGACAATTCATTAGAGTTGAGGATCATTTTAAAATATTCATTATCTCACATATCTATTTGTGAGTCTCTTTAAAAGTCAGACTAAGTTCGTTGTTTACTCAACAAAATACACGCACAAAATTGGATTTGATGTAGTAACTGTATCAATTATTCATTATAGTTGTTTGACCTGAATCTGACATCTGAGATCATTTATAGTTATTTTTGATGATACGACTGTCCGATCTACAATCATGGTTACGATTTAAAACTGTGTGAAACAGTGTGCTTTTTTAACATCACATAATCCAAATCTCTCTCACACACTAGTACTTGGTTTGTGCGATGCGCAATAAGTTAATTGGCAAATTGTTCAAAAAAAAAAAAGTTAATTGGCAATGATTAATATTCTTCTATTTTAAGATACATTAAATATAAACTATATACTTTTGTTGTCATGTTAAGTACATTAGTATGTAGACCCGTGTTAAATACGGGTTAGAATTTTTTCATACTTGAAAAAAATATTATGAATTATCAAGAGTTAGTTAAATTCAAACATTGGATAAAAAAAGCGGAAGTTACACAACAATTAATTTAAAAAACTCATATTAAGTCTTAAAATTTTAGATGAAGATACGATATCATTCTCATTTATGTGGTTGCTCTTTCTCCATGAGATTTCTCTTTAGACACCTAACAATTTCTCATTGGCACCTATTAAGCGCTAATTAACTATCGTTCAATGAAAAATATATAAAGTTGTCGATTTAGTTATGGCTCCTACGGAGGTTTCCCAAGGTACTCTCTAGTGTGGTGGAGAACAAAGCTTTAGGTGTTGAAAATAGATCCTTTCTAAATGGAAATAATGTGTAAATTTTGTATGCTAGAGGTGAAAGAAGGCCTTTGGATCAAAGGTTTAGTTGATAAACTGGGTTTGAATCGTAATACAATTCTTATACTTGAGAAAAAATAAATGTATAATTACGAACGACACCGAGATTTCACAAGATATGTTATTGAAATTGGTGAAATTGACTAAGATGGTCAAGTTTCACACATGTTACAGTCCAACAGATATGACCACTAAACTAGTGTTTCAACAAATTGAAACATTTTCTAGATTTTCTAAGGATCAATATTGATTGACAGAGTGATTCTTAAAGCAGAATCAATGATGGTGGTCTAGCTGTGTAAAAACTCTCAATTATCAACGATGTGGGAGAAAACTTATCCGCACTTTGTTAACAATCTCTGATGTCATCTCCTCCATCTCTTTAAATTTTATAATTCTTGTTTTTAAAAATAATTTATTGGACTTTCTTGCTTTCTTGTTACTGTTTGTTTCAGGTTCACCATCACTCTTAACAGATAAAGTCTTAAGTCTCAACAGTATATATTTTATGCATGCTACTTTATTTCAATCAAAAAATGTTTTTTCAACATTAGAATTTGAAATCAGACACCGTATTTTGATCATGGTTTCCGATTTTATATTAGTGTTTTTTTTTCCCTCAGAATCTGAACACACCAAAACCGAGTATAGTATATTTTATACAGTGTTGATATTGTGTCCAAATATCAAGGATGTTATTTTCACTGTCCATATACATGAATGAAAAAATCATGTTACAATGCCACAACACTTATTGAATTTGCTTCAAGTATAATGCCTATATCATCTCGACTACCAGCAACCTCTGGTATGGTATCCGAAGAAGAACCGTGAATAACATGACCATTTCTAGATGCCTCTTGTTGGGAGTCAACATATAAATCAACAATAACTTGACTTTTATTGCCAACATCTGGTTGACCTGCATTACTAACCTCTGGATCAGAACCTAAAGATTCGCCAATAATTTGATGTTTGCCAACCTCTTCTTGGGAACGTGGATTACTGCATAACAAAGAGCGGACAACCAAAGATTACTGCAACCAAAATCAGCATCCAATTGATGGTCCACAGTTGAACCACAAGGCAACCTAGGAAATACGGCAACCAAAGATTTCAAACCCAAACTTGATCAGTTTCAACAAGCTTAACGGCATCAAAGCAAATGCAGCATTGAAATATATACTCAGTATCTCAGGTTTCCCATTCACGTCTTTGTCGTTGTAATGGAATGAGTACACTGAGATGATCATCAAATCCCCTACAATGCTACAATGCTTGTTGAATTTTCTCCATGTATAATGTCTAAATGGTCACCACCTCTTACACTCGCAACCTCTGTTATGAAATCTGAAGAACCGTGGGTAACTTGACCTTCACTAGATACCTCTTCATGGGAATCTCGACATAACTCAATAATAACTTGACTTCCATTGCCAACATCTGGTTGATCTGCATTACCAACCTCTGGATCAGAACCAGAAGATTCATCAATAATATGATCCCTGTTGTCAAACTCTTCTTGGGAATGCGATGACGAATGCATGACAAACAATGGACAACCAAAGATTATGGCAACCAAAATCAACATCCAATTGATGGTCCATAGTTGAATCGCAAAGCAGCCTAGGAAATAAGGAAATATGCCCATCTCAAAACCAAACTTCAACAGTTTCGACAAGCTTAATGACATCAAAGCAAATGCAGCATTGGAAACCAAGTTCAATATTCCAGGTTTCCCATTCACGGCTTTGTCATAATAGATTGAGTATACCGAGATGATAATCAAAACTGCAAAGCTAATGTACATTTTTAGTTGACCATACTGTGTGGAAGGTGAAACTGAGAACTGCTTTGTAAATAATATGATAGTTAAGATAACCAAGGAAAAAGCCCCGTAAAGAAAGAACTTGAGAATGTTCCATCTTCCAAATAAACGATTGAAAGAAGGGCTCAGAGCATAACACAACAGGCCAATTACACTTGACACAATGCCAACTAGTCTCCACATTATGTTGGCATTAAAAACCCTTTTTGAAGTCAGCAATGTCCGAAAATCCCTATTTGAAGTCTGAGAAACTTCCACAACACTCTGCAAAGTCTGCAATGTAACAAGAATTTAGTAAGGTTTATCATAAATCAAAGAGATTGAGTTTATGTGGAGGGAGCTTTTAGAGTGTGTTAGGATGAGAGAATTTATAAGAAAATATATGTAATTAAAAGAGTAATTCAGCCGTCAAGAACCAATCGATTAGGAGAAGTTGATTCTGGATCTTAAAAATTAATGCAAACTCTGTAGGATAGAGTTTTTCTTCTCAAATCGACGAGTGAATAAATCCTAAGCTAGATAGTTCCATAAGTATCCAAGATTCTTAGCTAGGCCAAAAATCAAATTTTCAATTAAATTCTAGTGAGATATATAATGTATGTTTTTTTTCTTTAAAAACAATAGAAAAGGAAAGAATCAATGTTCAATGAATAATTTTGAACATACAAGACCAGGGAAAAGAACTTACACTTTCATTTAGTAACTCATCCAGCATGGGCGACATGAAGTCCATGTTCAGTAACTTGCATATGTGAAGTTGCTTTGTATCAAAATTTGATGGCAACTCTTCTGAAGGATATGTCTTCCATTCCAACACTCTTAAACTATTTGGAAGATGTTTTGGAGCTTTCGAGAAATGGCATCTTCTAATAATAAGTGTTTTAAGGTTTATCATATTTTTGAAGGTCTCTTCATCACATTCTATTACTTTTTCGTCTTCAGCTGAGGGGATATCCAGATGTATAATTTCAATTTCACTACTTCCCTGTAAACACAAGTAGACACATAAATTTAGGGGAAAATAGTTAATGAGATGTCAGTTCAGTGGTAAGAACTTGTATTTGTATCCTAAAGAGACAAATTTTGAAAATCTCATATAAATCATTATGATGTTAGCATATAATACGATTACCGTATTTTCCTTTAAGACATAAATTATATCTTCAGGCAACCATAGTCTACTACATTTCCCAGGCTCTGTTGGTGATTCTCGACGAACAAGTTCTTTAGCCATTTTCTCGATCAAGTCGTGTATTATCACCTTACCATCACTGATACTTATCATAGATTCATCAATCAAAACTTCAATTTGTTCCTTCACATTGTAACCATGATGAGCACAGAGTATATTTTGGACCTCTGTCAACTCATATCCTTTGAAGCAACAAACAATATCGAGAAAAATACTCTGCGTATCTTTCTCTAAAGCATCAAATTTAGCTTTAAGTATCATTTGAATGCCATTATCTTCTAGTGGATATCTCTCTTCATCCACTTTTACACACGTAGAGCAAACACCCATACGTCTACGTTTTAACTCTTGTACCTCGTATCTTCTTTCAATCCCATGAAATGCTAGCAAATGTTTGTCCCAAGTTGTAACTATAACTCTGCTACCAGAACCAAACCAATCAATTCCTCCAACCAGAAACTCCAATTGCTCTAGTGTGTCCACGTTATCTAGGACCAGAAGAACTTTCTTATTGTGAAGCTTTTGTTTTATTATTGAAACACCTTTGTAGACATTTCCAAACCAGATATGATCCTCCCCTATTTTAGAAAGAAGCATATTTTGGAGGTGCACTAATCCATGCTTATTTGAATTTTCACTCACACAATCAAGAAAGCACGATCCTTCAAATTGGTCTTCAATCATATTATAAACCGCTCGAGCGAGTTTTGTTTTACTTTTTTTCATTCCATTTATTTCATAGATACCCATCATGAGGACTTCATCAGATCCCAATTCCAGGAGAGAGCTCACTTCTTTCAACTGAGACTGCATTTCGACTGGGTAAGAACTGAGTTTAAGCTCCGTAGATAACTCATTCGCAATCCTCTCAATAAGTCCCAATTCACCGTCGGCATCCCTGCTCAACCAGAGTAGTCAATGTGAATTGTCACATGCTTTTATTCATACCTATATTATCACAATTAGAGTAGATGCACACACTAATTTGTTAAGAAAATTCAGTTATTTGATCCAATAAAGAATGATAGAATTCTAAGTATGATAGTTTAAATGAAAGATAGGCGAGTTCTTCGGTGGACAAGTGCTACATATGGTCCACGATCGATAAGTAATTTTAAACGGAGATGGATCTATGCATTATAATAATATGATAGAGTAAAACTCAAACATTTCTCTTTTCTTAAAATGTAATTAACCATAACAGATTTTTCTTTTCGCTATGAAGGATGTAGAGTATAATCATGTAGAAGAAGCTGATGTTTTGAAAAGTCAAATATTAAAAAAAAAAATGTATTGTGTGTATCTATGTAACACTAACACTTCGATTGGAGGTGTATGAGACGTAATGTCACATATCGACACAACAATGATTATCACATCAACAAGTCATGTTTTCAAACAAATCATCAGAGAAGTATATATGTAAATAATAAATAAAATACAGCATATACCCATTATTTAGATGAAATCCAGATAACTCTACCACTTGGTGTAGAGCCTTCTTTGT
The DNA here is from genome assembly GCA_958299785.1 of Medicago lupulina. Lineage (NCBI taxonomy): Eukaryota > Viridiplantae > Streptophyta > Magnoliopsida > Fabales > Fabaceae > Medicago > Medicago lupulina. The sequence continues at coordinate 56,864,450 of OY283146.1, read as the reverse complement.
TTTCTTCAACCTATTTTTGTAATGATTGGACCATGCCTTGTGCACACCCATTAATTTTCCTGTTCTTGTTTTGCTCCGTACCTTAGAAGGATCGAGGTTATAGAAAATTGGCCAAACCAACCGTCTCTTCACTTTCATGCAATCCATGATCGTGGCAAGTTGTTCTAAGCAAGATAATGAAGATGCATAGTTCTTGGAGAGTACAATGATGGCAGTTTTAGACTCTTCAATTGTCTTGAAAAGTTTCTCCCCATTCTCACGCTTCTTGTTATCATCCATGACAGTGCAGATTCCTCTGTCGTTGAGAGCTTTGCAGAGACTGCGAGCAAAATCAGAGACATGTTCCTCACCCTTGAAACTGAGGAACACATCGTATTTGAATCCATTGGTGAGGGAAGCCATGAGAAGAAGAAAAGTATGTTAATAATATAAATATGAATTGCAAATGGTAAATCCAAATTCAAACAGCATATATATATATATATATATATATGGAACTTCTACCGTACATCCACAAATTAAGGTGTCTGGTGCTCCTACTTTAAAAAATTTTAAATGTATTATTATTTTTATGGAATAAAAAGTTATTTGTTAATATTTATATTTTAAAAAATGTCATTTCATTAGAAAAAACATCATTTTATTGTCTATAAAAATCATATTAATTTTTTTATATTTTATTGTAAAAAAATAATTAAAATTTTCTATTATGAGTACTAAAAATTCAGAAAAATTAAATTTTATTTCGTCGACGTTTTTGGTAAATAAGATTTAATTATACACATATACACTCTCGATTTCAAACTAACTTGCTATAAGAAAAACACGTGGTTGCCACCTAACGCGTAGAAGACTTCCGAGAGACATGATATTTCCACTCCTAGTTGGCATGTTAAATATAGTACGCCATGTTGATGTTTCTCAAATGAAATGTGACATCACTACAAACTTAAATATCAATTAATGCATGTACCTCATTAAATAAATTTATTTTATTTTTATTTATGCATACAAACAAGTGCTTTAAGGGTCCTATAAAAAATATTGTTCTAAAGATATTTTAAAAAAACATTACAATTAAAGAATTTGCATAGAAAATGGAAGTCAAACACTTAAAAAAGTGATAATTACATCATCTTTCTTGTAACTACGTACTTGCATATATGATATATCCTTCATACCTTTCTGTTGAACCATCGGGTTATTTGTCCCCTTTTTTACGATGTGGATCCTGCTGTTGTGAGAAATCAGAGTGCAATTTATGGTGAAGCTTTTGTTAGTTATGAGAAGAAATTCAAAGGTAATAAGAAGAAAGTGGTGAAATGGATGAACGCTCTGTATCAAGTTTCTAACTTGTCTGAATTTCATTTCAAACATGGGTCCACACCAGTATTTTGGTTTAAATGCACTTTTTGTCACCTTAACTTTTAAAAAGTTGAATTTTAACAATTTTGACTCTCTAACACTACAAAACTTAAAAATGCCAAATAAGTGGCAATTTTGGCATCTCTATCTTTTAAAAAAAATACATTTTTAACCATTTATCTTTAAAAACTAGCAATTTTTGCCCTCTGCTTGGAAACACGTGATGCCTTTTTGGAAGACTTGCAACACGCAGTAAATTTAGTGGCCAAAATTGCTATTTTTTTATTATTGAGGACCAAAATCATAACTTTTTAAGAGTTAAGGGGTCAAAAATGTATTTAAACTTTAATTTTTTCTATGTTAAATAGTCATTATGGTCCTTAAATATGTGAGACATTGTCATGATAGTCTTTAAATGTAACAAATTGTAAAATATTCTTAAATATGTCTTTTGTTAGTCATTTTGGTCAACAAATATGTTAGTCATTATCATGGGCGTAGCAACCTTATAGAGAGGAGTAGCTTTGGCTACCCCAAAATTTATATTTTTATTCGTATTAGTAAGTTTATTTAGTGTCTAACTACTCCAATAACATATATTTAACTACTTCAAATAAGTTAATTTGTGCAAAATCAAGGGAAATAAAATAATGATAAGATTGTCCCCATGAACTTAGCTCATTTGGTAAGGAATAATGCATAATTTGTGCAGGGGTCGGGGTTCGAACCCTGAACACCCCGCTTATTCATCTTAAGGTTGATTTCTCTAGCCATTAAGCTACTTGAACAAAAAAATAAAAAAACTCATAAGATTACCACTTGTTTAAAAGATTTATTTGTCTTATTTGGGCATTTCGATATCTTAAGCAATTAAAAAGATAATATTATTAGCAAAGAAAATTGTAAAGATAAACTAAAATAAAATTACCTAGTTGTTTAAATTGTAAATATAGATAAAGTCAATTATAGATGAATTTGACTCTTTGAAGTGTTATTGAGTTTTTTTTTTTTTTTTTTAATAAATAGCTACCTTTTGTGTTACTTTAATTTACGTTTTATATCACTAAAATGATTGTGATTTTTTTATTATGAATTATAAGGGTCTTGTTAACGAGTGCCCACTAAGTACTCTTTAAGCATTCTTAATAAAGAAATTATTTTTAAAAAAAATTAAAGATTTTAATTTTCAATGCAATAAATGCACAAACTTTCATAAAATATTACTACTTTAGGTGTTTAAAAAGTGTTCCGGGAACACTCGTTAACATTTCCCTTAAATTTGATATATTAATTAAAAAAAATTCTTATGTTTGGTCATCCCATATGAAATTGGCTAGCTGGTCATTATGTTTCGTTGGGAAGGAGTTAGCTCATACCCTACAAGGGCATGAGTTCAACTCTCCCTAGTGTCATGCGAACCTCTTTGATGAACAATTGTACGTATAAACTCTCTTTGAGTTTTTAGGGTTGCCTTGGCCATGGTGAATCCCTAGATCTTCAAGAAACACAATTTTTTTTAGATAATTTAGTTCTTAATGTGTTTTTTATCGGTCAATTTAGTCGGTAACCTTACTAACAAAATAGAGACATTAGAAAGTATTTGCAATCTATATACATTTAAGCAATATAGCAATAACGGCTCACACATGGGACAAATATTGTAGTTTACCAGTTTTTTACATAAATACAGTTCGTTAGTCCTTTTAATCATGGTTGTGAAACTAGTCAACTTTTAAACTTTTATTAGTTTACAATTTTAGCCGTCTTAGGTCAAAAAGACGAGTTAACTCGTAAACTCTATTTTTTTCATAAAATCTGTAAACTCTCAATTTTATCTACAATTTTACATCTATGATTAGATTGAGGTTTCGGAAGCGAGAGTTTTGAAGGAGGGCCAAATCTATAATTTGATATATATTTGACATATTTTAAATATAGTTATCTTTTTTTTTTTTTTTTTGGTACAATAAATATAGTTATCTATTTATACTTTATCACGGTGATGAAATGTTGAACTATTGCGGTTTCAATATTATCTATTATCTATATATGTCATATAGGGGTAATTATGAGTTTACAAGTCGGAGTCTAAGGAGATTGCATGGATTTTTTTAGACTTCGATTTTGATAACCTTGCTCTGAATTTTTGTTTACATTTGAAAAGATAATCAATATTTACTTTACCTTTTAATTGTATGTGATAAATGTAAGTTTGAATGCATGCTTATAATTGCATTTAGTTTGACATAATCTCTCATATATCAGGGATGGATATCAATTTGAGTTTACTAGTATTTGCCCCGTGCAACGCACGGGCAAAAAGAGACCGAAATTGAGTCTTAAAGCATATGTCGATAAGCCATTACCAAAATGAATAACATACAACATCGTTTTTGTAAAATCAAATACATAGTTAATCTATAACAACTAATAAATTAAACCAAATACATTGCCATCACAAATTTATGTATTAGAACTTCATTGGCATATTACAATCATAGAATGACTTCAAAAAAACATCAAATGAACTGCATAGCCCAATAGCAAACATATATCTCAATATAAGCCATTCAAGACAATGATTCGCTACGCCATGTTTCCATCAAAAAGACGCTGCAAAAGAAAAGGAAAAAACAACTTTCAAAATTATATGCAGTGACTACAGTAAGTTTGATCTTGTTCCTTTACATATTGCTAATTACACTGTCGGATTGGAGTCTCGATTGAAAGAAGTGTGCTCGCTTTTGGAGTTGGGGTCAAAAGAAGTCCTTACGGTAGGAATTTATGGGGTTGGCGGAATAGGTAAAACAATACTTGCTCGTGCAGTTTATAATAAGATTGGATACCAATTTGAAGCTTTATGTTTCGTTCCCAATGTTAGAGAAAATTCAAATATGCATGGACTATAGAGCACCTCCAAAATAGGCTTCTTTCTGAAATGATTGGATTAAAATATATTCAGTTAGGAAATGCTAGTAAAGAAGTTTCAGTTATAAAGTATAAGCTCCGCCGAAAGAGATTGTTCTTCTCATCCTAGATGATGTTGACACACTTGAGCAACTAGAGGCCTTGGTTGAAGAACATGATTGGTTTGGTCCTGGTAGCAGAGTTATCATTGCAACACGGGATAAAGATTTGCTAGCATTTCATGGGTTTGAAAGAAGATACAAGGTACAAGAGTTAAATCACATAGATGCTCTTTGAGCTGCTCAGCCACAAGGTTTCTAAACAAGGCATTGTTGATCCAATATACACAACTTTTAAAACGAGTAGTCACTTATGCTTCCGAGCTTCCATTGGCCTTGGAAGTAAGCTTTTATACTTTGGATCAAGAGGAGAAGAATGTTTTTCACTTTAATAATTTATTCTTTTTAACTTTTTGAAATTTTGATCCCTCAACTTATTTTTCAATCCAATTTTATTGTTTGAAAAATCTAGTGTAGAAGCTAGTGGTGAAGTGGTTAGTAGCATTGGATAAGAGGACACATATTGGTAATTAGCTCTTGTATGAGGAGATAATATGATATGATATGGTGAGGCCCTTCAATATTATTGACATTGCATTTTAAAGACTTGAGTATAATTACACTATAAGTCTATTTATAGGTACCTGAATATGTTTCTAGAACTAGAATAATCTAAGTCTTTGTTTTCTTTTCTACATTATATTATTATAGATATTTCTAGGCTACAACTTAATATAAACATTAATAGAACAATATAGAAACATGCAGCAACTCTAAGTTATTCTAATTTTCTCTAATATACATTGTGATTATTTTAATTACAATATTTTAGAAATATGTATCAATTTCAACATTTATGATGTGACTTATTTATTTAAAATGTGTTAGTGCTTATCTAACCACATACTTTTAAGGCTAAATTATCTTTTTGGTCCCTTAACTATTTAATTAGTATCGGTTTGGTCCCCTAACTAAAATTTGATTTATTTTGGTCCTTTAACTTCTCTCCATTATATATTTTGGTCCTTTCCGTTAGTTTTAATTCAAAAACGTTAGGTTTTCTTCATTTTCTTCTGAAATTTTTATGGGATTCTTGTTGTTGAATGTTGATGGAGATAATATGAAGATGGAAAGGAGAAGAAGATGATAAGCCTCAAGTGATTCCATACTATGTGAAGTTGCCTTATCCTCATTTCAGTAAAAATAAAGAGACTGTTAAATGTCCAAAGAATAAACATTGCAAAGTCACTGAATTGAGAACCAGAAAAGTGCTCAAGTCGGCGAGTCTTGAGAGTACCAACAGAAAGGTTGATGAAGTGAATAGTGAATATGAAGTTGAAAATGAGCAAGAAGAAAAAAATAAAAATGACAAGAGAATGCTTGTTGAATCAAAGTGCAAATATCCGCCTTGATTTGGGAGTTGGTGCGTCAAGCTTGATGACGTAAAAAGAAGCGCTTGATGGGAGGCAACCCATCCTTTTTATTATGTTTTTGTTTTCAATATTCTATTTCTATTGTTGAGTCAGACAATTGTCTGTGTGTTTGAATAACTCAGTGGTACCCCCTGTTATGTATTCAATTTGCACTTGTTTATTATTGATGAATTTGTTTGTTAAGTCGATCATTTATAGTTTAGTAATAAATGCTTGTTCAAGTGGTATTCCATAATTTCATAAGGATAAGTGACTTGTGATTCAAAGGCTAAGTGTACGGCAGTTAAAGATAGGTAGTCACAACTCCCAGAAACCATAACTGTAAGGTTCATGGCCAAATTTTATTTTTCAATTTACTTATATAGAGTGTTCCATGCATCTACATTTCTAGAACTTCCATTGTTTCTTTACTATTGATTGGTCTTGGTCATTTACACACAGAGGCGAAAGTGCTTGGTCATGTGAGCTTTTGAAGCCTACCCTGATTTTATTTGAAATTTTATCCTTTTTGAAAGCCAAATTATGCCGGTAGGTTTAGATCCTTTTTTTTCGGTGACAAACTACATTATAAGCCTAGAGACTTTTATGATGTGACCATGATGTTATACTTTAGTTGGGCTTTGTAGAATGTTGCTAAACAATAAGTTTGGGGTTGCTATTGGAATTTGCAACCAACTAAATTTGGGGTAGGGGTACTAGAGAAAACAACAAAGAACATTATAAAAAATACACTAAAAATGGTGTATAAAAAAAAAATGAAAAAGGGACAAACAATGAAAAATCCGAGTAAATTTAAACTCGAATGTCCCAACTTGTTACAAGTATTCTCTAGTACCTTTACAATTGTTTGTTTCAAAGGTTGAATGAAGGGATTGAATCCATGCTTTAATTTTCGTAGGACTTCCTTACTCAAATTTTGTGTAGCCTACTTATTCAAATAATATTCCACCTTAACCTAAGCTCCGTTATAACCCTGAAAGACCTCAAAGTGTGTATTGACAATTGATTTTGATTGATGTTTAGAAAATTTTCAAGCTTATGGTAATATGTAGATTTGCATGTCGACTGTGTGTGAACCATTTTCATATTGTTGAGTGGAGTTGTGTATGGTGGATGCGAACAAGTCAAACTAGCTCACTTTTAGCTAGTAAAGAGATGAACTTTTTGGGTACTACTGCTTGATCAGGTAATTGTTATTCTACTGTCGAATGTTAATGTTTGCAAATGAATTCCTTGAGGAAAAGGAATGGTTTCGGGTTGTGATGAAATGTTGTCATTACGTATTTTTTAGGACTTATTTTGACATTTTGATAGAGTTCTGAGGCAATATGAGGTAACTAGGGGTGTGAAAAGCAGAAATTCTGGAAGTGCTGGAAATAGAAAATCGTGGTGCGATTTTATGTGGCGTGGCGCGATTTTGTGACCAAATTGAAGGTTTAGTTCTGCCGCTGAAATCGTGGCGCGATTTTATATGGCGTGGCGCGATTTTGCAGAACCGTGGCACGATTTTATAAGGTGTGGCACGATTTTGGGCGCAGAAAATATTTCCTATTTAAGTTGAAGTCAGTGCCAGAAACAAAGGTTACGATTTGGAGAGCCAAAAGTGCGATTTTGAGACGTAAAGACGGCTATGAGAGCGATTTCTTCATCCTTCTATCAGTTCATGTATGTTTTGATTCCTATATTGATTATGCTATTTGTAAACTCAATTATGAGTAGCTAAATCTATGAGAGATTAAGTCTGAGATGATTCTCTGTAACCCTAATTGAAACATGTTGATGTGAAACTCTATCTATTGTGAATGACAATCTAGTTTTTATTCAATTCAATTATTCTTAATGCTTTTTATATCCTGATAAATATAAACATGATTTCATGAGAATGAATGACTACTGACCCTAGCTTTCAACATAGACCTAATTGAATTGTTCAAATAAACATGGTTAGTCTAGGAATGGATAATCGTTTATTTGTGATATTATGTTAACGTTCTTTAAAACCTTCAAAGAATATTAGACCACCTAAGGAATTAAGGGCTATAGTCTGAGAAGAGGGTCCTAAGTCAAGGGATTGATTAGGGCTATTTTGTTAACCATCGTGAAACTAGAGAATCATTTGTAAGAAATAGGTGCAATATACCAATTAGGGGAACTCAGAGAATTTGAATGACCTGATCTCATCTCTCTCCTTATCTTTTCCAAAACTATCTTTATTTTCTATTTATTTAATTTTATGCAATCAAATCTACTGCCTCAGGCACCAAAATAATTTACACATCCTAAATAGTAACCTAATTGCTAAATTGAGATTAACACAGTCCATGTGGATACGAACTTATAAATTTTATTACTTTGATGATTTTAGTACACTTGTTAAAAGTCTATCATACACCACAAGCCATAATTACTGACCAGGATAGAGCAATGAAGAATGCAATTGAGGCCGTCTTCCCGAAAGGTTGTTACACCCCGTTTTCCCAAAATGTAAAATAGTACATAAAATCAGAGTATTCAACTTAAACATGATGTCACACTTCTTTAAAACATAAATAGAGTAAAGTTACTATTTATTTAAAACATCATATATCAATATTCAAATTACATCGCTGCGGAAAAACATTTCATTAATTCAACGGTATGGCACTACGGCCTCAACGAAAACAACTTATTCAAATTCTTTCCAAGGTTCAACAACATAATTCAAAATAATACGTAACAAATGGAAAACAATGCAAAGGTCCCCATCCCGTTACGTATCAGAGCGACCCTAAGACGACGCGTGAGAGAGTCAACTCACATCAACAGCTAGTCCTGGTTATCTGCACGTTACCCACGTAGAGGCAACATTCAAAAAGAAGGGGTAAGATTCACATTCAATAATAATAAGCATATAATTCATCAACATAATTTAACAACATAAATAACAGCAATTAACAATGCTAATACTTTACATAATTCTTCAATAACCACTTATTAAATCATCGACAACTTGATGACCATGACAATGCATCAACAATGACACTAACCCTTGACAAATGCAACGACAACGACTTCAACATGCATGTGGTACCAATCAGGGCATAAGCCCTCAACATTAGAGCATAAGCTCTCAGGGCATAAGCCCTCAACATTAGAGTAATAACTCTCAGGGCATAAGCCCTCAACATTAGAGCATAAGCTCTCAGGGCATACACCAACATTAGAGCATAAGCCACTATTCAGGTGAACTGCCTGAATATATATCTAACTCACAAATAGCCTCTAACATAGCTTCTAATGAAGTTATGACAGAATGCCCCCCACAACCTACACCAAACTCAGATATGACACCATCAACCATCAATGACTCTATTCCTACAAATGAAATACTTGTTCCTGAACTAACCGTTCCTGAACAAACTGCTTCTGAACAGAGTGCTTCTGAACATATTGCTTCTGAACAGATTGCCTTTGAACAGAATGCATCTGATCTAACAACAGAAAGCCAATCAACAACAACCAACTTTCATGAACCCGAAACCCCCACAAATGACTAACCCTCATCATCTAACCTAGTTATACAACCTGTAGCCCTAGCCAAAACAAATGTCCCCTCTCCACCAACCTTATTCCTAAATTCAACTATTCTTGCAAATGTATGTGATAATATCTTTCAGGAGCTTAACTGTCTTATTCAAGCAAGGAACAACCTCATACATGAGGACAACTATGAGAAGCTGTGGACTAGACTGAAGGACAGAGTGGAATTCGTCCTTTCAGAGCTTCAGAGATCCTGCTTTGATGCACAAGAGCTTGCTCAAGCAAAACTTCAAGCATGGCTGAAAGGTGTTGTCTCAAATTTGGATGAAGTGAAAATACTCAGAACATGGGTGAAGACTCCCTTGTGTTTGGAAGCAAGGAGTGTCATTCCATCAAGCTTTCATTCTAGAGAGCTCAACCTGGACTGGCTAACCAAGCTTAACTTCAAAGAAGCTTCTTCTGAACTGGCTCTGATTCAAAGGAATACTCTTCTGGAGAAGGAGAATCATCAGTTGAAGAAAGAGCTTCTGGAGCAGAAGCTAATGCTTTTAGAGTACAAGACTCAGATTGAAGCTCAACTGGAAGAAGCAAGAATTAGAGAGGAAAGGCTAATAAAGAGCAATGAAGATTTCAAGATGGAAATGAAGCAACAAGCTGAGGAAACTCAGAAGATGATGAAGCAATTGATGGAAATGATGAAACAAAAATAAGCCTAAACCTAGATTGCACACCTTAGCTTGTTTTGAATTTCTTTATTTTTACTTGCTTCTGAACATTGTTAAATACTTCTGAACTTCTACCTTGTCATTCATTCTTATACATTGCTTTATATAGCTTGTCTCTTATATATTTTCACTTGCTCTGGTACATTGCTTGGATACAAATGCTTCTGTAGTTGTATTGTTTGATTCATGATTCTGAATATTTTGTGATTCGAATATATTATGTGCTCTAATTGATTCTGAATTAATTGTCTGCTCTGAACCTTTATATTCATATATTTACTATGTTTTTCTCAACTCTTCTTTTTGTTTTATTTTATTTATTTACTTTTTGCTAATGACAAAAGGGGAGTAGTAGTAGATAGTATTTAAAGGCTCTGAGCCCCATTAATTTAATTTCAAGAAATTTAAATTAATAAAACCATGTTCTTAGTCATTTTGCTCTGATAACTTTTAATGTGAGATTATTCTAAGGGTTAATTCGTTTTTAAATGAATTTAATTAACAAGAATAGAACTCAGAGAGAGCTTACAAACCTCACCTTAAAGTACTATTAGACTCAAGGGGAGCTTACAAACCTCATACCCTATATAGTCAACTTGTTAATTAGATTAACAACAATTAAACATTTTTTAAATACTAATGTTTGTCATCATCAAAAAGGGGGAGATTGTTGGAACAAAATGTGTTTAACATTACCCTTAAAAGTTTTGATTGATAACAAGGTATTAAAAAATTGTTAATTGGATATGCTAATATTTGTTCAAGTGTACAGGACCATAGACAAAATTTTTGAGATCATTTATAGGTTCTGAATGAACAAAAGAGAGCAAAGAAATAATCAAAAAGGAAGCTTAAAAGCATCTGAAGAAGAACTGCTCCTGAAGTCAAAAGTGCTCCTGAAGACATAGCGCTCCTGAAGTGATGACGTCATCAGAAACAAGTTCATCAGAAGCAAGTTGATCATGAGCTGAATATACTAGAAGGTAAAGTTCATCAGGAGATGCAAACTTAAAGATTCAAAAGTTGTTCAATGGATTCAATGTCGTCTAAATATTGCGAAAGAGTGAAAAAGAGGAACAACGGCTAATTCAAAAGGATTCAAAAGCATTGGATGCTTGTTCCTCTATTAAGCGTTGACAAAGTACAATTGTACGAAGTGTACAACCACTACCTCCACTACACAGAGTTTGTCTCTGCTACAAGACAAGGATAACAGCTCTGCCTGCAACAATGTTCGTTTATACATGGAATGCATTTGAAATTGATCCTTCATAGGACAATAATCATATCAGGCAATGAATCATTGGTGATTGATCAATGATTCAAACGCCTCTTTTTGGATGTGCTGGCAACTCAACGTCACTTCACACCTTTATATAAAGGAGTGAAGACTTGAAGAACAATAAGACTCAACAACAATTTGAAAGCGTCAAAACTCTGTCAAAATTGTTCAGTATCCAAAAGTTCACTTAGAATTTTTTTTCAAAGTTCATATCTTAGAAATTCTAGAGTCTTAAAGAGTCTGTATCTGATTTGTATTGTGAGCACCTCTGATTGTATATCAAGTGTTTAGTGTCAAACATTTTTCTTTGTAATTCTGTTTGATTAGAAGTCTCTTGATTGTGTTCTTGAGCATTGGAAGTCTCTTGCAGTTGTTCTTGAGCATTTGAAGTCTCTTGTTAAGTTTAGCAGTGAGCATTTGTAATCAGATATTACATTTTAGTGAACTCTCCTTGGAAGTGTAAGGGGGACATGACTACTTCCGGTTTGTGGAAGGAACCTGTATAATTGTTTTGTGTCTTTCTTTCTTCTCTCTCTCTGTTTTTATCCGTTGCAACCTAGTTCTGAACATCACTTCAGAAGCTGTTCTTGAACTGCTTCTGGTCTGTGCATTTCAGCTTAAAAGAAAACGAAGAAAAAACTAACACAATTCAACCCCCCTTCTTGTGTTTTTCTCACCTTCAATGTCCATACTAGTTTACTAATATATCCTCAATCAATTTCTTAATTGCCGTAATTTAATGGGATAAATTTTCGTTTGCAATGCATAACACTAACAAATAGATATCAAAATTTTATCATATCAACTTTCTAATAACAGTATGGATTTGTCTAACATGTGCAATATTGCACATGATAAAAGAACTAAAAGTAGGAATTTTTTATTGAAAAACAACAACTATTTACTTAAAAGGTATATATTTAATATGAAATGCACAAATTCTAATCCAAACTTACTAATTTAAACTTCTTAACATGTTTTAATTATCTACAAATACGTGCAAAAAGATTTTGATTAAAGGTACGAAAAAAAACTTTAAATGCCTACCAATACAAACAAAGTGATTTTAACTGTATAAAATAAAAACAAAACTCTTAACTACTTAAAATACGAATAAAAGATTTTGACTGCTTAAAATGCGACTTGAAAAAGTTTTAAATAACAAAAAATTACAAATAAAATGATAAGAATATTTAACCGCTTGAACAAGCGAATGAAAAAATGTTTTAACCAGCTAAAATATGAATAAAAATATTAACTACTTAAAAATATGAATAAAAATATTTTGACGAGCTAAAATACGAAAAGAAACGTTTAACTGACTAAAATACGAATAAAAACAACGTGACTGATTCAAACCGCGAAAAAAATATTAATTGGTCAAAAATTAGGGTATGACAGATTTGATCATCACATTTAACCAAGAGAAACCCCACACGTGAAATTCACACCACATTTAAAATCAAAACCTTAAGACTTTGGGTAGATTAGTCATCTCACTTATATGTTTCTCAATATTTATTCTTACATACACATCTCATTAACATATTTCCCTTAAGTGTGAGACTATATGTATTTGTGATATGATGAGATAATCAAATAAGCTCAAAGGCACAACAAGGTAAAGAATATGTTTGGTGAGGGTTTCATTGAGGGGTGTCTTTATTCCTTTTTTTTTTTTTTTAACAGAAAAGAGAAAGTAAATTAGAAAAAGAAATAAGATGAAAAAAGAATTTGTAAACGAGACAAATGATAAGGGAAAAATTAAGGAGTGTGTGCTTTATTTGTGAGAGTATTGAGAATAGAATGATTTGCAAGTAATTTTATTAATTTATTGATGGAGTTGTAAATTATTGTGTAATTATGCTACCAAAATAATAGATTCATTAAAAAATATCACATCAATTAAAAATGTCTAATAAGCATGTATTTTGTTAACGTAGCACAACAAGTCTACATTTTTTTATTGTCAAATCATACCAAAGACCAAAAGTGAAGAAATTTAAAATGATCGAAGTTGAATAAAAAAATTGCTTGAAAGCGAATGGCATCCCAAAACTAAAATTTAAGATACAAAATTAAACAAATGGCACCAAAATATTAAGGCTTAATAGTAGTTTTAGCCCTCTAACTTTCCCAAAGTTGCGATTTTGACCCCCTAAGAAAATAAACTACAAAACCGCCCCCTAAGTTTTGCAAATGTAGCAATTTTGGTCCCCCAAGGCAAATAAAAAATAAAAAAATAACACGTGGCACCTCACTTAAGGTGCTACGTCAGCGTAGACTGAGTCAAAATTGGCCTTGGGGGCCAAAACTGCCACAAGTGCAAAACTTAGGGGGCGGTTTTGTAATTTTTTTTAGGGGGTCAAAATCGCAACTTTGGAAAAGTTAGGGGGCTAAAACTGCTATTAGGCCAAAAATTAACAAAACAAATCATCATAATGTTGAGACTTTCGTGAAAACCTTTATTGGGTTGTATCATAACATCATAACATTAGACTAAAAGCAAACACACAAGTAAGATTGACATCACAGCTTCACCCAAAATCTTAAGACATTAGATATATGAGTTATCTCACTTATATGTTGCTCAACATCTACTATTTCATTCAATGTGTTATTTTAACTCACACTTGACACATTAATATCTTTCCATTAAGTATGAGACTCTCCGTGTTTGAGATCCACCACCACAAACCACTTTCACTCCCAAAAAATGTTGAAGCGGATATGATATCACCATTGGGACTTATGGGGGGTCAACACTTGAGTGAATTGACACACTTATCCAATTTTAAGGCTTAAGTATTTGAATTTATTTTTCAGTTATCTGTTCTTCAACCTCCAATATTTTATCCAATGTTGAGATTTAACTGACACTTGATATCACAATATTCTCTCTATTAAAGATGATGAAATTCTAACCGTGCTTAACATGGATGTCCATACTAGTTTACTAATATATCCTCAATCAATTTCTTAATTGCTGTAATTTAATGAGATAAATTTTCGTTTGCAATGCATAATACTTACAAATAGATATCAAAATTTTATCATATGAACTTTCTAATAAGAGTATGGATTTGTCTAACATGTGCAATATTGCACATGATAAAAGAACTAAAAGTAGGAATTTTTTATTGAAAAACAACAACTATTTACTTAAAAGGTATATATTTAATATGAAATGCACAAATTCTAATCCAAACTTACTAATTTAAACTTCTTAACATGTGTAAACTTCTTAACATGTTCAAATTTTGCACATGATAGAAATTTTTTATCAATATATACAAATTTGCATCTGTAGATATAAGCTAGTAAAACTCGCAACATACGCAGTACAAATATTTAATGTATTTTTGCATACAAAAGAAAAAACTATTTAGTAGAAACACAATATTAATACTAATAACTTTCATTTAATATTTTTAAACATTTCACAAAATTACCAATATAATTATTTTTTATATAATTACCACGATGTTAAAAAAAACAACTCAACTTCTTATTCACATTGCAATCCTATTTAAATTTAATGCCAATCTGCAAGGATTGCTTGAAAACATGGCATTGGGAATATTCAATTGGAGCTCCTCAAGCATATATCGATTGAGTTTAATCAAATGCATGTCGTCTTTGTTAAAATGAGTATGATATCTTTTGGTTTTCATTGACCATTCTTTCCTCTTTGGAGGATTGACACCACAACTGTTATTGTCTTATGTAGCTTTGTTAAAATTGTTGTATAGTATGAATTTTCTGGTCTAGTTGAGGTGGTTAACTTTGTATTTGATAATATTGGTAAGTTCAAACAAATTGCAAAATGTGTATTTTTAATAATGCTAAACTACAATTGTTATTGAAATAAATCAACCAAGACTTTCATCGTTTACAAATAGAGATGTTAAATAAAAGGGATGACTACGTACATTAACAGATTCATCAATTTTCAAAACCACAATTAGATTTATCTATCACACTCTTACCAGTCTCCATAATTTTAAATGAGTAGACTGAACATCAAGTATATCATCAAATTATTTGTTTATATACATAAGCATTGCACCATGCATGTAACATACACCTTTGAACTTGTTAACTTAATTTCATTGCATGTATTGATCAGAAAACAAAAATCCTCAATCATTCTACAACACTCCTTGTATTTGATCAGGAATGTCAACAACATGATCACTATGATTATGAATATTCACCTCTGGTGTTAAATCTGAAGATGGGTGAATATCTTGACCTCCATCAGTTGCCTTTGTTTGGGAATCTGAATAGGTTTGCAGAACAAAGAGTGGATAACCAAAGATTATGGCTACTGAAATCAACTTCTTGTCGATGGTCCACAGTTGAATAGAAAGGCAACCTAGGAAGTAAGAGAATATAGCCTCAAACCCCAACTTAACCTGCTTTGAAAAGCTTATTGTTATCAAACTAAATGCAACATTCGAGACCACAATCAGTATTTCAGGTTTCCCACCCACCGCTCTGTCATAAAAGAATGAGTATATTGAGATCATCATCAAAACTGCAAATTTCATGTAGGGTTTGTACTTAACGTGTTGTTGGGAGAGTGAGAACTGTTTGGCATAGAACATGGCGGTACAGATAACCACGTAAAAAACGCCGTAAAGAACAATCTTGTAAGTTTTCCAACCTCCAATTAATTGATTGAAAGCAGGGCTAAAAGCATAACATAATAGGCCAACAACACATGACATAAGTCCAGCTAGTCTCCATACCGTGTCAGCATCAAAATGTGAAGTCGGCTCATTAACATGTGTAGTAACATCAAGAACATCTTGAGAATCTTCGTGATCATTCGGTGTAACATAAGGAACATCTTGAGCATCTTCGTGAACATTTTGAGTAACATCAATAATCCTCTGAGAAGTTTGAGAAACTTCAGGATCTACATTTGATATCTGCATGGTAACAAGAATTGGTAGTTTCAGTCAGATTTAGAATTTAAACAAGATATAAGTAATTTGTTTGTGTAGAAGATGCTTTCAGATGACTTAATGAAAATAGAAGAAAAGGAAGAAAAAAAACATGCACTTAAAAGTTTATAATTTTTCTAAGGATTTTGTTTTCTTACCATTTTCTGAGCCTTGGCTCTTATCTTTTAACTATTAGATTCTATGCACCAAAGGAGTTGGAGTTTTTATATCATTATCTAAGCTTATGGTTTTAAGAAAGTCGAAAATAAAATTTCTACTACATGTCTGGATATAAAGAACACTTAGAACACTTGAAATTCGTAATGTTCGTTCCTAATCATACATAAAACATGCAATTTAAAAGGCCACAAATTTGGGACATCCGAAACATCATGTCTCTGTGTCATACACTGACCATAGTCAAAATTTAAAGCTCTCATACATATGATTCAAGAAATAAAACATAATCAAAAGAATAATCTTGAGAATAAACGACCAAGAGAGAAAATTTATACTTGCCTGTAAAAACTCAGTTAGCTCGGGTGACTTGAATTCCATGTTTGGTAGCTTGCATATGACAAGTTTTTTTAAATCAAAATCAGATGGTAACTCCTCTGAAGGATATCTCCACCATTCCAATACTTTTAAACTTTCTGGAAGATACTTGGGAGCTTGGGAGAAATGACATTTTCTAATAATAAGTATTCTGAGATTTTTCATCTTCTTGAAGGCCTTTCCATTCCAATTTATTACTTTGTCTTGAATTATGGGGGAATCCAGATGTAAGATTTCAATTTTATTAGTTCCCTTATAAAAAAATAAAAAAACACAAATCAACACAATGCATGTATATGTATGACTTCAACAATGATATTACGAGAAGATTTAGTTATAAAAGGTAAAAACAATTATGAGAGAGTATAAGAGTGAGAAAAGAGATCAATAAATGTTGGAGATAAAATATGAACCACCTATAACAATCATACCGTATTATTTTCCAAGACTTCAAATATATCTTCAGAGAACCATAATCTACTACGACTCCCAGGATCTGCTGGTGATTCCATGCGAACAATTTCTTTCCCCATGCTCTCTATCAAGGGATGTGTTGTCACCTTACCATCTAAACTGATATTTATGAGAGACTTGTCAATCAACACTTCAATATGATATTTCAAGTCATGGCCATAACGAGCACGGAGTATATCCTCGACATCTGCCAATGCATATCCTTTGAAGCAACAAGTAATGTCAAGAAATACGTTCTTTTCCTCTTGATCCAAAGCATCAAAACTTACTTTAAGTATGTTTTGAATGTCCCTTTGAGGAATGCGTTCATACCGATCTAATGCATGTTTCCATTGATCAACACTTTTTCCAGACAAGCTTAAACCTATTACTTCCAAGACGAGTGGAAGCCCAGAAGCATAAGTTACTACTCGGTTTAAAAGTTCTGTGTATTTTGGATCAACAATGCCTTGCTTAAAAACCATGTGGCTAAGCAACTCAAGAGAATCTAAGGGATTTAACTTTTGTACCTGATATCTTCTCTCAACCCCGTGAAATGCTAGCAAACTCCTGTCCCGTGATGTAATGATAACTCTACTTCCAGAACCAAACCAATCAAGTCCTCCGGCCAAAGCCTCCAGTTGCTCTAGTGTAGCCACATCATCTAGGATGAGAAGAACTTTCTTTCGGTGGAGCCTATACTTTATTAGTGGAACTCCTTCCTTAGCATCTCCTAACTGAATATCTTCCAATCCAATCATTTGAGAAAGAAGCATATTTTGGAGGTGCACTAATCCATGTCTATTTGAACTTTCTCTAACATTGGAAAGAAAACATGAAGCTTCAAATCGGTCTAAAATCATATTATAAACTGCTCGAGCAAGTGTTGTTTTCCCTATTCCACCAATCCCATAGATCCCCACCGCAAGGACTTCATGAGATTCCAACTCCAAATGCGGGAACACTTCTCCCAATCGAGAATCCAATCCAACTGGGTGATCGGCAACGTGTAAGGGAACATGATCCAACTTCCTCGAGATCTCTTTCACAATCTTCTGGATAAACTGATATTCATATTCAACCTCGCTAAACCAGAGAGATTAGTTCAAATTAAATGCAGTTATTTCCACACCTACATAGTACATACTTATTCTTATCCTATTACAGTATAAAATTTACATTGTATGGCGTACAATACAATTCAAGAAGAAAGGAAACATTCTCTTCAAATGAAAACAATTGTAGTAATAATTCAGAGGATTAATCATTTATTTTTATTTTTTTTACAAAAAAAGTAGATAAATAGTTAATCCAAAAAAATAATAATAAATCTTAAATTGTAAAATAACCTCTTAGAATATCAACACCAAAAAGAACTCTCCTAAAAAAAATTACGGAGCCTGATTCACTCTCTTAAAAAAATGGAAGAGTTCTCTCTTTCTCTCTAATTCCTTCCAAAAAGCACTCTCCTTTGTGGGTTCATGATTGAAGTTTGGGGGATCATTGACATTGGAACAAAAAAAATAGGTGAATTGGACACTACATCTTAACTCAAAATCTTAAAGTATTAAGTTTATGGATTCTCTCACTTATATATAAGACTTCTAATTCATCAAACACTTCCTCCAAAATCCTTCCTCCGGTCTCTAGAAAAAACCCATAGGTGTCTCACCTTATTTTCAACTTTCAGAATTTATAGTTAAACTTGATTTTAGTCATTATAAATATTCTAACATTTTCCTTTTAATTATCAAAAAAATTCTTTAACTTTTACTCCTCAAAATAATTTCGATCCACACTTTTAGTCTTTATTTTTAAATTAAGTCATGTGTGTCATTTTAAATTTTTTAATATTTTCTGTGATCATGATTAGAATATTATAAGAATCTCCACACAAAAAAGAGATTTTTTTAAGGGAAATGCTAACAATTGTCCTTGGAACATTGGTTAAGGAATCAATTATAATAGTATTACGTACATCGGTAATTATGCGGTCAATGCCTTAAAAGTTTAAAAAGTGTTATTTTCAACTAAAAGTATTTCATTCCTTCCAATTCATACTTTCTTTTTCCAAAGTTCATCCCTCCTATGCTTTGTTTGCGAGAGGGAAGGTGAGAGCTTTGCAAAAAAGGAATAAGGAAATGGAAGGAAGAGATGGCTTTGAGTAGTTTATTTTTCTTCATCATAAAAATCTCATTTGTTTAAGGGAACTCAAAAAAGGTATTGGATGAGCATTTTGAAGGGTTTAGAAAAAAATTCAAATCCTTTACATGTTATATTAATTATTTAAAATTAAAGAGTGTCCTATTGTTCGCTATAAAATCACTATTTCAAATAAAGCTGAATAGTTCTTCTCTCTCTTCCATACCCCACCCTTTCCTCCGACCTTCGAATACCGACTCAATATATAATATTACTCCATACCAAAAATTTAAACACTTAACAATCCCCGAAGTGGTGTGTTCTAATTTTGTAAATCTAAGGATTAAAATAATATAAATAAAAGGTATAATTAATTTGCAAAAAGAAATAAAAATGAAAGGCTTAATTTCTGATTATAATTTGATAATTTAAATTTTTTTCACGTCAATTTGGTCTTTTTGATCCATTTGTATATTAATTTTTAAGCTTAAAATCTAAGATTCATTTGCCACTTGGAAAATGAAACTATAGTTTATATACTCATAGCTCGCAAGAAAATGAAACTATAGATTTGAAGAAAAAAAACCATATACAAATGGACAATGAGCAAAATTTAGATAAGATAAGGTAAAAGAGATAGAGTAATTTTGCGAAAGTTAGTGAGTAAAAGTACCCGTTGAAATGCCACGTGGGCAAGTTAGCTACTTGAGATAGAGCTGTTCTCCATTTAAGCACTTTCTCCCTGTTTTCATGGAACCTCTCCTCATGCTTTGCGAATGCATGTTCAAAAGGTCCACTTTGACTTCTCACATGAGAAGATTCAATATTGTAATAAATCGGAACAATAAATCGAAGGTTGTTGCTCTGCTGAAAGTTGTCCACAATAAATGTAAGCTCTTCCAAGAGAAACGTAGATGCGGCATAGTTATCCGAGAACACAATAATGGCAATCCAAGAAATTTGAATGGCCTTGAAAATTGCCGGTTCGATTTCGTCCCCCCTGAAAAACTCTTTGTCATCGATGAAGGCGTGGATTCCTCTGTCATTCAAAGTTTTCCAGAGATGGCCTGCAAAACCGTTACGAGTATCCTCACCTCGAAAGCTTATGAACACGTCGTAGGTATAGGAAGTCGAGGAGGATTGTTGATCGGCCATGACACCTGCAATGAATTTTTATTTTGAAAGATAAAAGAATTTTTTTTGAAAGATGACACTGCAATGAATGTTTATGATTCTTCGTGTTATTTATATTGTTGGGAAATCGCGTTAGTTAGTTAGTTAGTATACTCGGGTCAAGCAACAAGTATTTTCAATTCCAAAAGTGAAAGAAGCGCGGTATGAATGCTGTACAAAAGAGAATAAGAAACAAAATTGTCCCCACTCAAAAAGTTTAGTGTATTTTTTAAATGATAGGGGTTGTTGTGCATTTCGTTTACGTTGGCTTAAATCTCTTTCACACACTTTTACACCATTAAAGTGATTTCGTTAAAGGTTTTGGAAAATATCAACATCTTAACATAAGAAGAATGATTGGAGGTATACTTTTTTTTTTTTCTTTTTGAGCATGGAGGTATACTTCTTAACATATATTATGATCAACTATTTTTTACGAATAAGATTAAAATAATCTCTTGTTATAGTGTATAACATTGTTCATATTGTAGTAGATTAATTATTCCAATTTTAGTCAGATTTAAATATCTTTTTCCTTCTTTTAAATGCCCAAATTCGTTTATGAAAAAAGAGAAACAAAAGACTGGGAACATAAACATAACCCAATAGAATAAAAAGGATGAGAGAAATAAAAAGAAAATTAAAAAAATCCTAAGATAATCAAATATTATTTTTTTTAAAATAATATTATAAAATATGATAAAGTAGTAGATAAAATAGTTTAAATGAAAGATATAAAACAAGAGAAAAAAAAGTCAACCCAAATTGATGTATCCTTTTTATATATTTTATAAATTATAGATAATTAGATCCAAATATCTTGAACCTTTGTTTTTTTTTTAGGGAATCTTGAACCTTTGTTTGGTGATCAACGTCGGTAAGATTTGCAAGTAACACATCGAGATAATTAGTTCAATGACACATAATATATAGGTCTAAGGTTCAAATCTCAGCCTCCACTAAAAAAAATTGGATTGATACACGATTTAAATTTTAAATTGTAATATCTTCTCAATGAAATCTAGAACCTAGATGTTGTAAATTCGATCAAACACATCCAGATAATGTGTGGGACAAATAATCAAACCAAAGCACAAATTGTAACAAAAAAGAAACATATAAAAAATAGTAGATGAACAAACACAATGAGATTGGTTAGCTAGTTCGGCTCAAATATACTTACTTCCAAGGGAAAGAGAGCCTATATGATCCTTTATCATTAAGTGTTTACAAGAGATACAAAAGAATTTCAAGAAATTAGTTTCAAGAGTTCTCCAAGAATAAACCCTAATTTCTACCATTTGCCCCGATCACTCACAACAAGAGTTACAAAAGTGACCAAGAAATGTTCTTCAATTGCTCACCAAGAAAAATCCCTAATTTCTCTCATCCCTCCCCTTTCAACCCATTTAATGATTTTCACTTTCTCAAGGTGTTTACACAATGTGTTTCTCAATCCTAGATCCTCACCACAAAACCTTAAACCTAAAATCCTTTTTTGAGTCTCTCACTAACCTCACAAGAAATACTCGACACAAGAGCCATGAACTTCTCTTGGTGCTCCCTCTTTTTTTTTTTTTTTTTGAACAATGGTGCTCCCTCTTCTTGTCTCTTGTCTCTTATTCTTGAACCCTAGCAACTCTCTCAAAGGACACTATCCCATGACCTTTAAGTTTTCTAAGGATTCTCTCCTTTCGTACAAATGAATACTGCGGTAAAAATATGTTTTTTTTTTTTATATATAGATAAAAATCCCGTGTAATTCAAATTATTGCTTCCAACCCGCATATGATTACAAATTTGATCAAGGTAATTTAATTACATTTTAACATGATTCAAATTATCCTAATTATAGTTACCCAGATTTCTAGAGATATAGTTTAGCTTCAAGTAGTCCTAGTCCTATATTACTATATATAGTTGTAACCACCCCATTGGTGTGACAACTTCCTCATTTGTAATATCACATTTTACTATCAATAGAACAATTTCATAAGCTTTTCTCTCTTTCATCCATGGATGCCATGTTTCCTAACTTGGTATCAGAGCTAATATGGTATCCACCTTGAAGGATATTTTCCGCTGCATTTTCTCGAGAAAATTGAATTTTCTCACATTCATTTTTTTTTCTTCTCGATCATTTTCATTTTCTATTTGTTCTTGATTTGCAATCTTTGTTTCGATCGTTTTCCTCAAATCTTCAGATTCCTCATTCATGAGCACGTTCCCTTTCTCTTGCGTGATTCCGTTTCACAATTCTTGTATTAATTTGGTTACGATTTCTTGATAGGATTCCATTTTCTGATTCAATTTCATATTCAGTTTGCGTCCTTTTTCATCGTCTCAATAATTTTACCCCAAATCTTAGGGTTTCACATTTTCGGGATTGATCGAAATTTCTAGTTTATGAATCTTTCGTTTCAGTTTGTTCCTGATCTTGCAGTCACGATTGTGTTTCTATCGCAATTGGTGATTGTGCTTCGATTCGGTTTCGATTTTCGATTCGATCGTCTTTGGTTTGATTTTTTTTTGTTCCAGTCCTTTTTCCATTCTATTAGGTGATTCCTTTTCCATCTTTCTCTTGTATTCCAGTTTCTTTTTCATATATTCTAGTGTCATACCCCATTTTTTGACCAAAGACTTTCTTTTTACTCGTCTTTTGAACCCATTTTACCCAGTTATTTTCTCAAGTTTCTACATTTTATTTCACAGTATTTTACAATTTATTTCCCGGCATTTTACTGCGTATTTTTCAGAATCTTATTGTGTTTATATTTCAACATTGTATCTGTTCATTTTGCAAACACTCTGTTCGTTTATTTCTCAATTTTTATCCATTTAAATCGCATTTTTTTTACCAAACATTTTATCTGTTTGTTTTACAACGTTTCACTTTTATTTTCCCGTTTTACTCGCCTTTAAAGACTGAGAAGTCTCGTCATTTTAGACGAAATTTCGGTAGAGAGGTTACTTTGAAGTACCTCATTTGGTTCCGAAGAGACAGTTCTATTATTTTGTTTTTATTATTATTTTTGTCTTTCTATTATTTTATCAATTTATTTTTAATCCTTTTATTTCTTTTTTATTTAAGTTTTAGAATTTTTAAAAGAAAAGTCACGTATGACTCTTATCCCTTTTTATTTTTATTTTTATTTTTATTTTGTTAGTTTATTAATTTTATTATTTAAGTCCATGTCCATGTGTCCTATTTGCATTGGTCCATGTCTTTTTGTTGTCATTTTTTGTATCAGAGACCCACCAGGGGTATTTTAGTCATTACAATGTACCAGAGAACCCTAGAGGTGACAGCCTATAAATAGACTGTCATTTTTTCACACTGCCCAAGAAGAAACAACTGTAGCAGCCGCACAACTCAGTCACAAACCCTAATTTTTTTTATCATCAACAAAAATCCAGAATCAAACACAAGAAAAACCACAAAAAAGATGAACAAATCTCAAGAACACATGTGAGCTCAAATTTCCCAGCAACTAGTTTTCAAACTTTCACCAATAATCCTTCACTGATTCAAGCTAAAACAGAACTGGATTCACACACTTTAAGCTAAAACCGAACTGGTTCACTGCAAACATCACAAGTTACAACCGGCCAACTTTCCCAATACAGCAAATCGGACGGCACAGGTCGTGAAGAAGAAAAAACGTGATTCGGCCGAGCTCACCTCCAACACTTCAAGAACAAACGAAGCCGAACCGGAGCAAAGGGAGGAGAGGAGACCAACACCGAACTCGAAAAAGAGATAAGAGAAGAGGTAAAAAAATTCGAAACTTTACTTGTAGATCTAGTGCAAACCATTTTGTTACTGAAAAAACTAAGGCCGGATTTGAACTCTACGCGAAAAAGGATTTTTAAAACTGAAATTATTTTTGAAATCGGAGGAGTTTAGGACTCCGGCGCGGTGGTGCCACCACCGGCCACCGCGCCGGAAGGTTGTTGTTGGACGGAGAAGAAGAAAGTTAGTGGCGCTATTTTTTGCTTAGGAGAGAGAAGAGAGCACACGCTCTCTGTTGAAGAAGAAGGGAAAGTTTCTGCTTTGGTTTGTGACATTTCCTCATGTTTTTTTTATTTTATACTACCTCCATTGTGTTGTATTCTGCGCATCTACATCTTTCATCCTTATCGTGTGCACTCAATGTTAGGTCGTTAGATTGTAGATCTAACGGCCGATGATGTTCCTGCTTTTTTTTTTTTTTAACCCTTTAATTTCTATCAGACGGCTATGATTATTCTGCTGTGATCTGATCTGAACCGTCTGATCTATTAGACGGCTCAGATCTATCCAGTCTGAATCTTTGTGTTTTTTTACTATATTTTCACTATTTTTACACCATTTTTTTTACCACTTATGCATTTTTTTTACTCAGACTTTTACCTCTAAAAAATCATAAAAAATACTTTTCTACTTCTTGTTACTTGTTTTTTTTTTATTTATTATTTATTTAGTTGTTATTTTTGCCATATTGCTTTATTATCATCCATATCTTTGTGCGTTATTTTTGTTCCTTGACATTTTATATTTTTATCATCATTTTTAGTGTGTATTTAGGATTCAATGTAATTTAATTTTTCGCATTTTATTTCTCGTCGTTATTAGAATTTATCTAGGTCCTATGTAAATATACAAGTAATGAGAATATGCACCGAGACATGCACCGACACAATCACACACTTTAATTTTTTCACCGCTTTACGCCATGACCGCAATCAAGGACCGAAATGAATTAGTGACAAAATAGGTTAATTATTGGACACTAAATTTTTCTTAAAACCAAACCATTAGTAATTTTAGGTTCATTTCAAACTTAAGGGTTTGCTTAGGATTCAATGTCCTTTGTGTATTTCTCGCTTTTTATCGTTTCACGCCGTTACGTATAGTTTCTTTTAATTTACGCTTAACTTAGAAAAATCAAATTTCCAAAAAATCAAATAACCAAAACACAAAAATATTTTCTTAACAAACCTTGGACTTCAACCCAAGTAATTTTTTTACTTTTATTTTCTTAATCAAATGCTTAATGAATTTAATTCTCATTTTAGACTTTATTTTCATAATTAAAATTGAACCAACCTCACATTATTTTTCTTCCTTATGCCTTGAGGCCTCTAATCTCCTTCTTAAAACCCTTCTTTCAAAATTGTTAAAATTAACCCAACTCACCAAAAGAAATTTTTGAGGTGAACTACATGATTTTGATCCCGTCTTCGGGTATGTAGGCAAAAGGCTTATGTCTTTCCAAATCAATAAAAACAACAAAAACATACATCTTCTCCCTCCATTCTTACACTTAGATTTTAGGCAACATTTTTTTACAAATAATTAAGCAAATAATTAGCACAAGTTTAGTTTAGGTGAGAGGCTCCTTCGGAGTACCGAAGTCGGTTAGGGTGCTTAACACCTTCCCTAATCGAAACCAACCCCTGGACCTTAATCTCTAAAAGGGTTTTTTACTCGTTTTTTCCTTCCCGCGGATAAAAATTGAGAGTTCAAAGATTGACGGTTCAAAGCCAATTAATGGATTGACACCCGAAAATCACGAGCACATCTAGGTTGCCATTAGGTTCTTGCAACTTATAAACATTGTGCTCACAACCTGTTTGGTAAAAGTCTTCAGTGAAAAATTTGGTTCTTGTAGCTTATAAACATTGTGCTCACAACCTGTTTGGTAAAAGTCTTCAGTGAAAACAACTTGGTGCATGTTTGTCCTGTTACTTCTTAATATTCGGCAGCAAGGATACTTGAATTTTCTTCCATTGAAGAAGTCTTCAACCTCTGGTTTTTCGCATTCCTTGTTGGTTTTGGTTAATGTGATGATGTTCTGTTTACATCAGGTTTTACATTTTCATGTACACATATAATGGTGGAAAGCAAGGTTGTTTCGTCCATGTGCCATCTGGATTGTCTTGCATAGTGGAAATGTGGATCTAAGTGAAGTCTTTGAGAACTTGGCCTTCTTTGTATAATGCATTATGTATTACTACCAAGTTGGCACTTGTCCAATTTTACAAGGATTCAGTGAGTGTGATTGGGAAAGCTTGCTGGTTACCTATTGTTCCATTGGTTGACATTGTTTTTTGTGTTGAGTTTTGTGGTTTATGCTTCAGCATGCACCCCTTATCATTTTGGGTTGTTGCTCAAAGGTATGATGCATTAGCTTTGATTTTTTTTTTGGTTTGTCAATCTGTTGCATTGTGGTGTTACTCGTAGTTTTGGTTGTTGTTGGTTTGTATCCTTGTTGGTGAACTCTTGGATGCACTTTTGTGTTAGCTTTGGCAGAATGTGGCTTCTTAGTTTGTGAGTTGTTTGATGTCCAAAGTTTGTGACTTGGGCTATTATTGGCTTCTTATTTTGTTATTGAAGACAATTTTGGTTTGGGTTTTCTTTGATGGCGTGTTGATTCTAGTGATGCACATGAACTTGGGAATGGAGCATTTGTTACTGGCTTTCTTAGTTTGGAGTGGTTTGCTTTCTGAAGCCTATGCTTTGGCCTATTGTTTGCTTCTGGGTTGTCTACTATTGTGACAATTGAAGATTATTTTTGGATTTGTTTTAGCCTCATTATTGGTTTGTCTACTATTGTTAGTCCTGGATCGTTATAAAAGCTTTTGGCCTCTGCCTTTGTTCGTGGTTGCTATGAGATTGCCATACAAAAACCATAAGTTGTTCTTGTTGTCTTAGTGATGATTATGGTGGTATAGTGACTGTTTTGAAGTGGTACTTCTGTGCCTGTTAGCCTCAACAGGTGTTTGTGGAAAGTCTTAATTGAAGACAATTTTGGGTTGGTTTCCTTGATAGTTGTCTAGATTCAAGTTCTTATGGTTGCATATGGTTTTGTTGTTGCTGCTTGGAACATATAGGTTGAAGACTTGTAGCAAGATTATTTTTTCTTAATGGCTTACATATTGGTGCCTCAATGTGTTGGAGTTTCAGTTCTGTTTGAAGATCATTGAGTTTCATGACAATAGTTTTTGTCCATGGCTGCATTCTCAGTTTTCCTATTAGCCTATGATGGCTTTGATTCTTGTCTTGTGCTTCTGTTTATGATGGTTGTGCTCGCGATTTTCGGGTATCAATCCATTGGTTGGCTTTGAACCGTCAATCTTTGAACTCTCAATTTTTATCTGCGGGAAGGGAAAAAACGAGTAAAAAACCCTTTTTTAGAGATTAAGGTCCGGGGGTTGGTTTCGACTAGGGAAGGTGTTAAGCACCCTAATCGACTTCGGTACTCCGAAGGAGCCTCTCACCTAAATTAAACTTGTGCTAATTATTCGCTTAATTATTTGTGAAAAATGTTGCCTAAAATCTAGATGAAAGAATGGAGGGAGAAGAAGTATGTTTTTTGTTGTTTTTATTGATTTGGAAAGACATAAGCCTTTTGCCTACATACCCGAAGACGGGATCAAAATCATGTAGTTCACCTCAAAAATTTCTTTTGGTGAGTTGGGTTATTTTTAACAATTTTGAAAAAAAAGGTTTTAAGAAGGAGATTAGAGGCCTCAAGGCATAAGAAAGAAAAATAATGTGAGGTTGGTTCAATTTTAATTATGAAAATAAAGTCTAAAATGAGAATTAAATTCATTAAGCATTTGATTAAGAAAATAAAAGGAAAAAGATCACCTGGTTTGTTTCCAAGGTTTGTTAAGAAAATATTTTTGGAGTTTTGATTATTTGATTTTTGGAAATTTGATTTTTTCTAAATTAAGCGTAAACTAAAAAAACTATACGTAACGGCGTAAAGTAAAAAACGATAAATAAGTGTGTGATAGTGTCGGTGCATGTGTCAGTGCGTATTCTCATTATTTGGATATTTACATAAGTTCCTAAATACATTCTAAGGTCTTGCGCGAAAATAAATAACGAGAAATAAAAACGCGGAAAATTAAATTACATAAGTCCTAAATACACGCTAATATCATTGAAATTTAAACAAATAGAAATAATAAAGTGACAACAAAAATAAAATGCAAATACATAGAATAGACACATATGCTAGACAAATCAAATATGCATGTAATGATTTTTTTAGGTCTAGAATGCATGAGATAAAAAAACCATTAAATGAATTAGATAAAAACAATTCATGAGATGAAAAGTGATATGAATTAAAATGCATGTGATGAAAATCAAATCCACAAGTAAACTAAATGATATGACAAATATAACATGAAATACTAAATTGAATAAAATGCATGAAAGTAGTTAAAATTGACAGGTAAAAGAAAAAGATTTTTCAAAGAGGCAGGGAGGTGTAGCAAGCAGTGCTGGGGTGCATAAAATAAAATTGTAGAGAAAAATAGAAAGAAAAGAAAAGAGATGGGTAGAACCGAACCGGTTACACTAATATATAAAGATTTTTGCTGGTTTCTTTTAATCATTTCCTTCATGCCATTCTCTCTCTACCAAAACAGAATCAAAAACTCTCTCTTCTCTCACCTTTCCTGGAAAACGAAATGGGAGGAAGAAGATGA
Source organism: Medicago lupulina (assembly GCA_958299785.1). Classification (NCBI taxonomy): domain Eukaryota; kingdom Viridiplantae; phylum Streptophyta; class Magnoliopsida; order Fabales; family Fabaceae; genus Medicago; species Medicago lupulina. The sequence continues at coordinate 56,835,398 of OY283146.1, read as the reverse complement.
TCTTCATCTTCAACCTCCCTCCGGCGCGGTGGCCGGTCACCCTAGGGTGGCGGCGCCGCCGCCGGAGTTTTATAAAAATGCCCGGATTCAAAATTTTTTTTAGCTTTTCCACATTCCTTTTTTCTCCCAAACCCAAATCCGAACTCCGTTTTCACAAAATTGAAAGCATATGGCCTAGATCTAAGTTTGAATATTGAAATTTTTTTGACAAAAAAAGGAAAAAAACACAAACAGAGCCTACTACCTTCTATGTTTCGGTTCAGTTGCCGTTCGCTTTCGTGCTAGATCCGAAACTGTTGTTCTTGCTGCTTTGAGTCGTTTTCGTTTGTGATGTTACCGGTTTGGTTCCGTTCGTCACTGTTCACGTTGTGTTGGAGTTCGGATTTATTGATGTATGTGTGGCTTGGCCGAGTGTTAGTAGTGGTTTTGTGTTTAGATGTGTATCGAAAATGATGTATGGATTTGTGTTGGAATCTATATGTGTTACAGTTGGGTTTCGGATTTGTTGATGTATGTATGTTTTTTTAAGAAATCTGGAAAAGGAATGTTAGTGTTTTTGGTGTTCTTGAGGAAAGCTTGAAGAAAGAAAAGAGAAATTTTTTTGATCCGTTTACTTGTCTCAGCCGCAGGAAATTGTGTTTGTGTATTGGAATTTGTGTCTGCCTCGGCTACAGTTGTCTTGGTCTTGGGCAGTGTGAAAAAATGACAGTCTATTTATAGGCTGTCACCTCTAGGGTTCTCTGGTACATTGTAATGACTAAAATACCCTTGGTGGGTCTCTGATACAAAAAATGATACAAAAAATGACAGCAAAAAGACATGGACCAATTACGGACTGCCACGTGGACAAAGACCAAAATTTGGACCAAAAATATTAAATAAATAAAAAACGAAAATTAAAGTAAAAAAAGAAGTAAATAATAAAATAAGAATGATAAATAATAAAATAGAATAAATAAAAACTTTTAAATAAAACAAACTAAAAAAGGATAAAAGAGAAATAAATAAGTAAATAAAAAAACTTAAAACTGTCCCTTCGGAACCAAATGAGGTACTTCAAAGTAACCTCTCTGCCGAAATTTCGTCTGAAACGACGAGACTTCTCAGTCTACAAAAGCGAGTAAAAATGAGAAAATAGCAGTGAAACGCTGTAAAACAAATAGATAAAAAATGAGATTTAAGTGGATAAAAGTTTGAGAAAAGACGAATAAAATGTTTGCAAAGCGTACAGATAAAATGCTGAGATATATACATGTAGAATGTTGAGAAAAAACTAATAAAATACCGTGGAATAAAAATGTAGAAATTGGAGAAAACAACTCGATAAAACGAGCTTAATAGACGAGTAAAAAGAAAACAGGCGGTCAAAAAATGGGGTATGACAGATGCCCCTATTTAAGTTTCTTCGCCACAGAAGTTTGAAAACGAAAGTTTCAAATCGATCGGTCGAGGAGACTTAAATATCATAGTACGCCATTTTTGATCCGCATCAACCGTAAAATGCTATGAATGCTATGTTATGAATGCTATGTTATGAATGCAATGTTAAGTGCGGTGTTGTGAATGCAAGATGTTAAGATGACCTGACTGGGGACAAGAGTTCACTGAGGAACAAAAGCTTGAAAATGATAAAGGTAAATGCAATGTTGGTGTTTGCTGTCATTGTTGGAGAGCAAGACACGGATAAAAAGCAGTAAATGCAGGGTTGTGTTTGCTGTCATTGTTGGAGAGCAAGACACAGATAAAAAGCAGTAAATGTAGGGTTGTGTTTGCTGTCATTGTTGGAGAGCAAGACACAGGAAAAGCGGTAAATGTAGTGTTGTGTTTGCTGTCATTGTTGGAGAGCAAGACACGGATAAAAAAGCAGTAAATGCAGGGTTGTGTTTGCTGTCATTGTTGGAGAGCAAGACACGGAAAAGCAATAAATGTATGGTTGTGTTTGCTGTCATTGTTGGAGAGCAAGACACGGAAAAGCAATAAATGTATGGTTGTGTTTGCTGTCATTGTTGGAGAGCAAGACACGGATAAAAAGCAATAAATGTAGGGTTGTGTTTGCTGTCATTGTTGGAGAGCAAGACACAGGAAAAGCGGTAAATGTAGGGTTGTGTTTGCTGTCATTGTTGGAGAGCAAGACACGGATAAAAAGCAGTAAATGTAGGGTTGTGTTTGCTGTCATTGTTGGAGAGCAAGACACGGATAAAAAAGCAGTAAATGCAGGGTTGTGTTTGCTGTCATTGTTGGAGAGCAAGACACGGAAAAGCAATGAATGTATGGTTGTGTTTGCTGTCATTGTTGGAGAGCAAGACACGGATAAAAAGCAATAAATGTAGGGTTGTGTTTGCTGTCATTGTTGGAGAGCAAGACACAGGAAAAAAAGCAGTAAATGTAGGGTTGTGTTTGCTGTCATTGTTGGAGAGCAAGACACAGGAAAAGCGGTAAATGTAGGGTTGTGTTTGCTGTCATTGTTGGAGAGCAAGACACGGATAAAAAGCAGTAAATGTAGGGTTGTGTTTGCTGTCATTGTTGGAGAGCAAGACACGGATAAAAAAGCAGTAAATGCAGGGCTGTGTTTGCTGTCATTGTTGGAGAGCAAGACACGGAAAAGCAATGAATGTATGGTTGTGTTTGCTGTCATTGTTGGAGAGCAAGACACGGATAAAAAGCAATAAATGTAGGGTTGTGTTTGCTGTCATTGTTGGAGAGCAAGACACAGGAAAAAAAGCAGTAAATGTAGGGTTGTGTTTGCTGTCATTGTTGGAGAGCAAGACACAAGAAAAGCAGTAAATGTAGTGTTGGAGAGGTAAAACTTGATAAGATATTGGGGGAATAGAAATGTGTATTTGTAGGCTGACGGTTTATGGAACCTGTCACTTGAAATGTAAACTTGGTGTTATCTTTGGGTTAGACACACTGGGGATGACATTTTGTTGTTTTGTTTTGTTTTTTTTTTTGGATTTTGTCGAATCAAGAGTCAAGGTGGTCGATGCAATTGTGTATAGATGACCTCTGTATGTATGTGCATGAAAGTGTATATGCATGAATATGTCCACGCATGTGCATAAATGTATGTATGTATGTATACATGTATGTATATATGATTTGTATGAATGTGTGGATGTAGGTGTATAAATGTATGTATGTATGTCTAAAAATGTATGTACGTATGCATGTATGCATGTATGTATGTAAATAACTGGATGAGACAAGACCAGACGGTTGGGGTGAGAGCCGAACCCAAGTCGCAAACACAAACACTCAGCAAACTTCTTTGAAGATAGTAACACTGGAGAGTCGGCAAACTTCCTTGAAGATAGTAACACTGGAGAGAGATCAAGTCACCGCCAGGGTGAAGCCCAGTATGAAGTAATAGTTGACGATGAAGTAAACACACCTTGAGGATAAAGTCCGTTAATCAAAAGTCTGGCAGAAGTCGCCATTTGTAAACCGCTCCGAAGTGCTTTCTCGTGGGTACACTTCACTAGTCATGCTTTTCTTTTGCATTGTTTTTTTTTTGCTTTTTTTTTTTTTTGAATCCCTAATTTTTGCCTGGATCGCCCTTTCAGGTTTTCAATCCACCGGAACGCTCATTTTTACCTAAGTCGCCTTTTCAGGTTTTCGACTTAGCGAGCTCTTCTTTTTTTGTTTTTTTTTTCAAGCAATGACTATGTTCATCCTGCAGAGGTTAACTGTTCTCGAGGCGAATGTTGACGCGCGTTTCACCTACTCAAGAGTTCAAAGAAAGTGTGTTTGTTGTTTAAAGTTTTTTTTTCAAAAGACATGAAGAAGTTAGAAAAAGAATTCTGAAATAATTTTGCTTTAAGTATTAACATCAAAAATAGAAGAAATTATGCAAGTAGAAATAAATGAGGATTTGAAATAAAGGGCACAAGCTCAAAGTAATTTGAAAGAGTGGTGACCCGCCAAAGGCGTGGCTCCACGGATCTTTAAAAAGTTTGGAAAATGGTAATCATATGGGAAAGGTACATTGAACACAATAACCGCTATTCTCCCTGACAACTTTGAATTCCACTGTTTCGAGTCTTTGATTTGCAGCAACTTCAAAATGGATGTTTTCTGACTACTGAAATACCCCAAGTGAGTCATATCTGACTTAATGTAGGCCCTTTTGACAATTGAAGTGCCCCAAATGAGTCATGTCCAGTCTGATGCAGTTACTTTGTCACAACCCTTAACTTTTGCATAGATCGCCCTTGTGGGTTTTCAATCTATCAGGGTAATTATTTTCATCATTTTTTGTATGTCTCTAACTTTTGCCTGGACTGCCCTTTCGGGTTTTCAGTCCACCGAGACGCTCATTTTTGCCTAAGCCGCCTTTTCAGGTTTGTGACTTATCGAGCCCCTTTTTTTTCACAAAGTATTTCTTGACTGCATCAGTGTTCACAGGAAGAGGGAGTTCGTCACCATCCTTTTTGATTAGGCATTTCTTTGCCCCTGGATTCTGATTGAAAGATAGTGACTTTTTGAGCATAAGGTCTCCTTGAAGTCCGCAGGGACGAACCTTCTTGTTGGAAGCTTTGTTTCATTTTTTGATATGACTGTCCGGGAGAACCTTTCATTGATGGGACCTTGACCTCTGTGGTGGACACAGTCTTGATGTTGCATGTTGAGGGATGGAGGGGGGGTTGCCCCTCTTGAAGTGCGTACTGAAGTACGGTATCCATGTGTTGTCAATGAGGGACGGAGGGGGGGTTGCCCCTGTTGATATGCACTTGATGTATGACACTTCGTGCAAAGCAGATGTTAGCATCTCATGCCAGTCTTTGTAAGTGAATGTCCTCTTTTGGACAATCTTCTTGATGTCTTTATTTGTAGCTTTGACGGCTAAGATGCTCCCAGTAGACAAGAACTCTCATCGGGGACCCATATTCATCCATCTCCTCTTCAATCTCGGTCACATGGAACTCAAAGTTGGGAGAGAGCATAGGATTAAAGTGATCAACGGGCTTACTAATGCATGATTTTGGCAAGTAAATAAATATTATGATTATGCAGACATTGAAAAAAGAAAATGATATTTTTTGGTTTTTTGTATTACCATTTTTCCAGAAGAAGCACAAAATAAAATATAACAAAGTCGGGATCGAGACGACCTTTTTATTAATGATGAAAATACGTAAAGCAAAAAGCCCTAAACAAGTTCACTTCCGTCTCGGGTGGGACGAAAGGATTTTTTTTTTGAAAAACAGAAAACAACAAACAGACATATCATTCGAAAAAAGAGTAGTAGAAAGAAACGTCAGCAGCGACCCAAGTGCATCTAACACATTCCATGTGTTGACATTAGGTACCATGATCCGGTAGCGGATTAACTTGTACGTCCGAATTCAATCTTAGAAAAGCAAGATACTGGCTTCAATCAGCTTCTGGTCTTCGGCTTTCAAAGCACAACAATGCCCGATGTCATGGCCGAGTGCCACTTGATGGAAGGCACAAAAAAGATCAGATCAATACCCAATCGGTAAGTTGTTGATACTGTTGTTGATATTGTAGAAGCTGGGGTTGATAACCCGAATTTGGAACAGCATTGACGTCGGACATACCAACGGCGACAGGGTGATAAGTCAGATACTGTTGTTGTGGCCAACCTTTCACCATACTCACTTCCTGATCTTCTTCTTCGGAATCGTCAGTGGAAACACTTTCATTGACTAGCCGTCCTTCTCGGACCCCTTCTTCAAGACGCGTACCCATACCTACCATTTCGGCGAAGTTGCCTGGTGCACTGGCGATCATCTTCTTATAGTAGAATGGACTAAGGGTTTTGAGAAAGATCCTGGTCAATTCCTTGTCCTGTAGTGGTGGAATGATCTGAGCGGCAAACCCTCTCCATCTTTGGGCATATTCCATGAAAGTTTACTTATCCCCTTGAGTCATTGCCCTAAGCTGCTCTCTATCTGGAACCACATCTGAATTGTAGCTGTACTGATGAATAAAAGCATTTGCCAAGTCATGGAAAGTACGGATTCTAGAGCTATTCAAGCTCATGTACCATTTTTGAGCGGCCCCTGCCAAACTGTCCTGGAAGAAATGGACAAGCATCTTATCATTGTACGCCTGGGTAGACATCTTCCTCACGTACATTGTCAAATGAACCCTGGGACAAGTATTCCCCTTGTACTTATCGAAATCTGGGACCTTAAATTTGGGTGGCACCACCACATTAGGAACCAAACAGAGTTCATACACATTTTGTCCAAATGCGTCCTTTCCACGAAGAGCTTTCATCTCTCGCTTCATTTCATGAATTGTGTCCTGCAAAGCCTCTACTCTGTCAGATGCTTCAACACTATCAGAATGGAAAATGGGCTCATAGCCTTGCCGAACTGTATGAACAAACGGTTTTGAATAAGTCATAACAGCTTGAGGAGCAGGTGCACCTGGCTGAAGATGTGACACAAAAGGAGTTGGAACTTCAGTGACAACGGGGTGACGACCTTTACCGAATATATACGGCATGCCCCATGGGTAAGCTCCTGGCATGATGCGTTGAGGAGCACGGGTAAACACAGTCGAAAAGGGAATAGCAGACACAAATGGCTCCAAAGTGGTTCTAATAGGCTGAGAGACCGATATCTGACTCTGAGCGGCCATCAGAGTAGCCACCATGGTAGTTAGTTTCTCTATCTCAACTTGCATGGAGGCCAATTTTTCACGGAGTTCCTTGTTCTCTTGCTCAAGATGTTCCATTTTCTTTTTCCTGACTTGCTCGAGTGTTGTAGATGCGATTCGACTGACGAATTGACCTTTTATTGAGAAGACACAATGTGAGACACGGACTAGAAACTATGAATGCAAAATGATGCATGATATGTTTATGCAAAAATGTGATTTTTTTTTTGTTTTGAAGGACTTAGCAAAGTAAATTGTAAACATTGTAGAGGAACGTGGTTTCATTTGAAAATTGTATAGATATTGAAATAAGGTTCTTTTTCAAAAGGTAAGAACGAAACCAAGGAAAAGGCTCATAACACAAGCTAAAGCTTAGTTAATATTTTTTGAAGTTGTATTTCTTGGTGTTCTTTCTTACAAGGTTCGTTCATCCGTGATGTTTACAAAAAACTTGTCTAAGTCCTTCGATGAGAAAAAAGTTTTCATGAATGGATGCATGTATGCATGATTATGCTAAAGAATATAGAAAACATGGTGAGGTTAAGTCCCATAATGTTGGAGCTCAAGGGTAACAACGCCATTTGGTAAGGACTATGGTTTCACATGTACCTGTATTACGGGTTCTACCAAGGTTCCCAACTTACAACCACCCTTGTGAATGTATCGGTGCTCAGGACTGCTCCTAGTCAAATACTTATTCACAAGGAGGTCTAGTTTGAGTGTAGCATTGTGTATGAACTAAATTCAAGACCTCTCTTGGTTTAGTCACCACACTACATCCTAAAAAAGGCCAAGATGGGTTAAGGGTGACCTAAAGGTTCTCAACGTTTGACGGATTTTGAAAATAATAGAGCCAATCACGACTGCTCATGACGACGTCATATTACTTAAAAAATCCTCCGTTGAGTGGGGTTACATTACATGCACACATAGCGCAGGACCGCTCCTGGTATGGCACTATAATCGTACCCCATCCTATCTTACATTTCACTCAAGCCCGGGTGTAGGACTTATCTCACCACACACGTTGGAAAAATAAACAAGTATGTATGTACAAGGTATATAAGCAATAATAAAGCACAAGTAAAGAAAGGTAAGGTGGGCTTAACCCACTTTGGAAATTAATGTCCCCAGTGAAGTCGCCATTTCTGTGCTCGCGATTTTCGGGTATCAATCCATTGGTTGGCTTTGAACCGTCAATCTTTGAACTCTCAATTTTTATCTGCGGGAAGGGAAAAAACGAGTAAAAAACCCTTTTTTAGAGATTAAGGTCCGGGGGTTGGTTTCGACTAGGGAAGGTGTTAAGCACCCTAATCGACTTCGGTACTCCGAAGGAGCCTCTCACCTAAATTAAACTTGTGCTAATTATTCGCTTAATTATTTGTGAAAAATGTTGCCTAAAATCTAGATGAAAGAATGGAGGGAGAAGAAGTATGTTTTTTGTTGTTTTTATTGATTTGGAAAGACATAAGCCTTTTGCCTACATACCCGAAGACGGGATCAAAATCATGTAGTTCACCTCAAAAATTTCTTTTGGTGAGTTGGGTTATTTTTAACAATTTTGAAAAAAAAAGGTTTTAAGAAGGAGATTAGAGGCCTCAAGGCATAAGAAAGAAAAATAATGTGAGGTTGGTTCAATTTTAATTATGAAAATAAAGTCTAAAATGAGAATTAAATTCATTAAGCATTTGATTAAGAAAATAAAAGGAAAAAGATCACCTGGTTTGTTTCCAAGGTTTGTTAAGAAAATATTTTTGGAGTTTTGATTATTTGATTTTTGGAAATTTGATTTTTTCTAAATTAAGCGTAAACTAAAAAAACTATACGTAACGGCGTAAAGTAAAAAACGATAAATAAGTGTGTGATAGTGTCGGTGCATGTGTCAGTGCGTATTCTCATTATTTGGATATTTACATAAGTTCCTAAATACATTCTAAGGTCTTGCGCGAAAATAAATAACGAGAAATAAAAACGCGGAAAATTAAATTACATAAGTCCTAAATACACGCTAATATCATTGAAATTTAAACAAATAGAAATAATAAAGTGACAACAAAAATAAAATGCAAATACATAGAATAGACACATATGCTAGACAAATCAAATATGCATGTAATGATTTTTTTAGGTCTAGAATGCATGAGATAAAAAAACCATTAAATGAATTAGATAAAAACAATTCATGAGATGAAAAGTGATATGAATTAAAATGCATGTGATGAAAATCAAATCCACAAGTAAACTAAATGATATGACAAATATAACATGAAATACTAAATTGAATAAAATGCATGAAAGTAGTTAAAATTGACAGGTAAAAGAAAAAGATTTTTCAAAGAGGCAGGGAGGTGTAGCAAGCAGTGCTGGGGTGCATAAAATAAAATTGTAGAGAAAAATAGAAAGAAAAGAAAAGAGATGGGTAGAACCGAACCGGTTACACTAATATATAAAGATTTTTGCTGGTTTCTTTTAATCATTTCCTTCATGCCATTCTCTCTCTACCAAAACAGAATCAAAAACTCTCTCTTCTCTCACCTTTCCTGGAAAACGAAATGGGAGGAAGAAGATGATCTTCATCTTCAACCTCCCTCCGGCGCGGTGGCCGGTCACCCTAGGGTGGCGGCGCCGCCGCCGGAGTTTTATAAAAATGCCCGGATTCAAAATTTTTTTTAGCTTTTCCACATTCCTTTTTTCTCCCAAACCCAAATCCGAACTCCGTTTTCACAAAATTGAAAGCATATGGCCTAGATCTAAGTTTGAATATTGAAATTTTTTTGACAAAAAAAGGAAAAAAACACAAACAGAGCCTACTACCTTCTATGTTTCGGTTCAGTTGCCGTTCGCTTTCGTGCTAGATCCGAAACTGTTGTTCTTGCTGCTTTGAGTCGTTTTCGTTTGTGATGTTACCGGTTTGGTTCCGTTCGTCACTGTTCACGTTGTGTTGGAGTTCGGATTTATTGATGTATGTGTGGCTTGGCCGAGTGTTAGTAGTGGTTTTGTGTTTAGATGTGTATCGAAAATGATGTATGGATTTGTGTTGGAATCTATATGTGTTACAGTTGGGTTTCGGATTTGTTGATGTATGTATGTTTTTTTAAGAAATCTGGAAAAGGAATGTTAGTGTTTTTGGTGTTCTTGAGGAAAGCTTGAAGAAAGAAAAGAGAAATTTTTTTGATCCGTTTACTTGTCTCAGCCGCAGGAAATTGTGTTTGTGTATTGGAATTTGTGTCTGCCTCGGCTACAGTTGTCTTGGTCTTGGGCAGTGTGAAAAAATGACAGTCTATTTATAGGCTGTCACCTCTAGGGTTCTCTGGTACATTGTAATGACTAAAATACCCTTGGTGGGTCTCTGATACAAAAAATGATACAAAAAATGACAGCAAAAAGACATGGACCAATTACGGACTGCCACGTGGACAAAGACCAAAATTTGGACCAAAAATATTAAATAAATAAAAAACGAAAATTAAAGTAAAAAAAGAAGTAAATAATAAAATAAGAATGATAAATAATAAAATAGAATAAATAAAAACTTTTAAATAAAACAAACTAAAAAAGGATAAAAGAGAAATAAATAAGTAAATAAAAAAACTTAAAACTGTCCCTTCGGAACCAAATGAGGTACTTCAAAGTAACCTCTCTGCCGAAATTTCGTCTGAAACGACGAGACTTCTCAGTCTACAAAAGCGAGTAAAAATGAGAAAATAGCAGTGAAACGCTGTAAAACAAATAGATAAAAAATGAGATTTAAGCGGATAAAAGTTTGAGAAAAGACGAATAAAATGTTTGCAAAGCGTACAGATAAAATGCTGAGATATATACATGTAGAATGTTGAGAAAAAACTAATAAAATACCGTGGAATAAAAATGTAGAAATTGGAGAAAACAACTCGATAAAACGAGCTTAATAGACGAGTAAAAAGAAAACAGGCGGTCAAAAAATGGGGTATGACAGATGCCCCTATTTAAGTTTCTTCGCCACAGAAGTTTGAAAACGAAAGTTTCAAATCGATCGGTCGAGGAGACTTAAATATCATAGTACGCCATTTTTGATCCGCATCAACCGTAAAATGCTATGAATGCTATGTTATGAATGCTATGTTATGAATGCAATGTTAAGTGCGGTGTTGTGAATGCAAGATGTTAAGATGACCTGACTGGGGACAAGAGTTCACTGAGGAACAAAAGCTTGAAAATGATAAAGGTAAATGCAATGTTGGTGTTTGCTGTCATTGTTGGAGAGCAAGACACGGATAAAAAGCAGTAAATGCAGGGTTGTGTTTGCTGTCATTGTTGGAGAGCAAGACACAGATAAAAAGCAGTAAATGTAGGGTTGTGTTTGCTGTCATTGTTGGAGAGCAAGACACAGGAAAAGCGGTAAATGTAGTGTTGTGTTTGCTGTCATTGTTGGAGAGCAAGACACGGATAAAAAAGCAGTAAATGCAGGGTTGTGTTTGCTGTCATTGTTGGAGAGCAAGACACGGAAAAGCAATAAATGTATGGTTGTGTTTGCTGTCATTGTTGGAGAGCAAGACACGGAAAAGCAATAAATGTATGGTTGTGTTTGCTGTCATTGTTGGAGAGCAAGACACGGATAAAAAGCAATAAATGTAGGGTTGTGTTTGCTGTCATTGTTGGAGAGCAAGACACAGGAAAAGCGGTAAATGTAGGGTTGTGTTTGCTGTCATTGTTGGAGAGCAAGACACGGATAAAAAGCAGTAAATGTAGGGTTGTGTTTGCTGTCATTGTTGGAGAGCAAGACACGGATAAAAAAGCAGTAAATGCAGGGTTGTGTTTGCTGTCATTGTTGGAGAGCAAGACACGGAAAAGCAATGAATGTATGGTTGTGTTTGCTGTCATTGTTGGAGAGCAAGACACGGATAAAAAGCAATAAATGTAGGGTTGTGTTTGCTGTCATTGTTGGAGAGCAAGACACAGGAAAAAAAGCAGTAAATGTAGGGTTGTGTTTGCTGTCATTGTTGGAGAGCAAGACACAGGAAAAGCGGTAAATGTAGGGTTGTGTTTGCTGTCATTGTTGGAGAGCAAGACACGGATAAAAAGCAGTAAATGTAGGGTTGTGTTTGCTGTCATTGTTGGAGAGCAAGACACGGATAAAAAAGCAGTAAATGCAGGGCTGTGTTTGCTGTCATTGTTGGAGAGCAAGACACGGAAAAGCAATGAATGTATGGTTGTGTTTGCTGTCATTGTTGGAGAGCAAGACACGGATAAAAAGCAATAAATGTAGGGTTGTGTTTGCTGTCATTGTTGGAGAGCAAGACACAGGAAAAAAAGCAGTAAATGTAGGGTTGTGTTTGCTGTCATTGTTGGAGAGCAAGACACAAGAAAAGCAGTAAATGTAGTGTTGGAGAGGTAAAACTTGATAAGATACTGGGGGAATAGAAATGTGTATTTGTAGGCTGACGGTTTATGGAACCTGTCACTTGAAATGTAAACTTGGTGTTATCTTTGGGTTAGACACACTGGGGATGACATTTTGTTGTTTTGTTTTGTTTTTTTTTTTGGATTTTGTCGAATCAAGAGTCAAGGTGGTCGATGCAATTGTGTATAGATGACCTCTGTATGTATGTGCATGAAAGTGTATATGCATGAATATGTCCACGCATGTGCATAAATGTATGTATGTATGTATACATGTATGTATATATGATTTGTATGAATGTGTGGATGTAGGTGTATAAATGTATGTATGTATGTCTAAAAATGTATGTACGTATGCATGTATGCATGTATGTATGTAAATAACTGGATGAGACAAGACCAGACGGTTGGGGTGAGAGCCGAACCCAAGTCGCAAACACAAACACTCAGCAAACTTCTTTGAAGATAGTAACACTGGAGAGTCGGCAAACTTCCTTGAAGATAGTAACACTGGAGAGAGATCAAGTCACCGCCAGGGTGAAGCCCAGTATGAAGTAATAGTTGACGATGAAGTAAACACACCTTGAGGATAAAGTCCGTTAATCAAAAGTCTGGCAGAAGTCGCCATTTGTAAACCGCTCCGAAGTGCTTTCTCGTGGGTACACTTCACTAGTCATGCTTTTCTTTTGCATTGTTTTTTTTTTGCTTTTTTTTTTTTTTGAATCCCTAATTTTTGCCTGGATCGCCCTTTCAGGTTTTCAATCCAAGAAGAAGAAGAACAATGGTGTTTAACCATCCTTGGACAGAAGCACAACAACGCTTAACCATTCATGAAGGAAGCTTATCAACATAGCTTAACCATCATAAACAGAAGCACAAGACAAGAATCAAAGCCATCATAGGCTAATAGGAAAACTGAGAATGCAGCATTTGACAAAAACTATTGCCATGAAACTCAATGATCTTCAAACAAAATTGAAACTCAAGAAAAAATAATCTTGCTACAAGTCTTCAACACATATGTTCCAAGCAGCAACCACAAAACCATATGCGACCATAAGAACTTGAATCTAGACAACTATCAAGGAAACCAACCCAAAATTGTCTTCAATGAAGACTTTCCATAAACACTTGTTGAGGCTAACAGGCACAGAAGTACCACTTCAAAAAAGTCACTATACCACCATAATCATCACTAAGAGAACAAGAACAACTTATGGTTCTTATATGGCAATCTCATAGCAACCACAAATAAAGGCAGAGGCCAAAAGCTTCTATAACGATCCAGGACTAACAAGCCAATGGCAAAGAAAGAAGTATAGCCATGTGATATATCTTCAAAGTATAGAAAACTTACCCATGTTGATGCATTCAAACAAATCCAAAAATAATCTTCAAGTGTCAAACATTTTTCTTGTACTTCTGTTTGATAGGAAGTCTCTTGCTTGTGTGCTTGAGCATTAGAAGTCTCTTAATTGTGTTCTTGAGCATTGGAAGTCTCTTGCAGTTGTGCTTGAACATTTGCAATCAGATATTACATTTTAGTGAACTCTCCTTGGAAGTGTAAGGGGGACAGGACTACTTCCGGTTTGTGGAAGGAACCTGTATAATTGCTTTTTGCCTTTCGTCTCTCTCTCTCTCTCTTTGTTTTATCCGCAACATTTTTGTTCTGAACATCACTTCAGAAGTTGTTCTTAACTGCTTCTGGTCTGAGTGTTTGAACTTAAGAGAAAACGAAGAAAAAACTAACACAATTCAACCCCCCCTTCTTGTGTTTATCTCACCTTCATAAACAACCTTGCTTTCCACCATTATATGTGTACATGAAAATGTAATACCTGATGTAAACGGAACACCATCATATTAACCAAAACCAACAAGTAATGCGGAGAACCAGAGGTTGAAGACTTCTTCAATGGAAGAAAATTCAAGTATCCTTGCTGCCGAATTTTAAGAAGTAACAGGACAAACTTGCACCAAGTTGTTTTCAGTGAAGACTTTTTCCAAACAGGTTGTGAGCACAATGTTTATAAGCTACAAGAACCAAATTTTTTACTGAAGACTTTTACCAAACAGGTTGTGAGCACAATGTTTATAAGCTGCAAGAACCAAATGGCAACCTAGAATATATGAAAAAGAATCTGGAACACAAGAGAAAGATGGAAAAGGAATCACCTAATAGAATGGAAAAAGGACTGGAACAAAAAAAAATCAAACCAAAGACGATCGAATCGAAAATCGAAACCGAATCGAAGCACAATCACCAATTGCGATAGAAACACAATCGTGACTGCAAGATCAGGAACAAACTCAAACGAAGATTCATAAACTAGAAATTTTGATCAATCCATAAATTGTGAAACCCTAAGATTTAGGGTAAAATTATTGAGACGTATTGCAATGAAAAAGGACGCAAACTGAATATGAAATTGAATCAGAAAATGGAATCCTATCAAGAAATCGTAACAAAATTCAAACAATAATTGTGAAACGGAATCACGCAAGAAAAAGGGAACGTGCTCATGAATGAGGAATCTGAAGATTTGAGGAAAACGATCGAAACAAAGATTGCAAATCAAGAACGAATAGAAAATGAAAATGATCGAGCAGAAAAAAAAATGAAAGTGAGAGATTTCAATTTTCTCGAGAAAATGATGCGGAAAATATCCTTCAAGGTGGATACCATATTAGCTCTAATACCATGTTAGGAAACATGGCATCCATGGATGAAAGAGAGAAAAGCTTATGAAATTGTTCTATTGATAGTAAAATGTGATATTACAAATGAGGAAGTTGTCCCACTAATGGGGTTGTTACAACTATATATACTACTTTAGGACTAGTACTACTTGAAGCTAAACTATATCTCTAATAGTCCCCCTCAAGTTGGAAGGTGTTCTTTACACTTCCAACTTAGGATGAACAATACAATAGGATATCAAACAAAGGAAAATACAAGAAGAGATGTCGGAAATACATCGGCCAAGAGAATAGCAAAAACCAAATGCTTATCCAACAAGAGGAAACCACAACTCAAGGTTAAACCTCTTGGAGGAAGAAGCAACAAAACAACGCTTAACCACCATCCGGTAGAAGCCAACATCCACAAAGCCATAAAAGGCACAACGCTTAACCATCAAGAGTTCTCAATAACTCAAGACAGAAGCACAAGAAGAAGAAGAAGAAAAACGACGTTTAACCGTCCTTGAAAGAAGCACAACAACGGTTAACCATTCATGACGGAAGCTTATCAACATAGCTTAACCATCATAAGCAGAAGCACAAGACAAGAATCAAAGCCATCATAGGCTAATAGGAAAACTAAGAATGCAGCCATGGACAAAAACTATTGCCTTGAAACTCAATGATCCTCAAACAGAACTGAAACTCAAGAAAAAATAATCTTGCTACAAGTCTTCAACCCATATGTTCCAAGAAGCAACCACAAAACCATATGCGACCATAAGAACTTGAATCTAGACGACTATCAAGGAAACCAACCAAAAATTGTCTTCAATGAATACTTTCCACAAACACTTGTTGAGGCTAACAGGCACAGAAGTACCACTTCAAAAAAGTCACTATACCACCATAATCATCACTAACAGAACAAGAACAACTTATGGTTCTTGTATGGCAATCTCATAGCAACCACAAATAAAGGCAGAGGCCAAAAGCTTCTATAACGATCCAGGACTAACAAGCCAAGGGCAAAGAAAGAAGTATAGCCATGTGATATATCTTCAAAGTATAGAAAACTTACCCATGTTGATGCATTCAAACCATAGGCCAAAAACCAATGCCTATAATAATGAGGCTAAAACAAATCCAAAAATAATCTTCAATTGTCACAATAGTAGACAAACCAGAAGCAAACAATAGGCCAAAGCACAAGCTTCAGAAAGCAAACCACTCCAAACTAAGAAAGCCAATAACAAATGCTCCATTCCCAAGTTCATATGCATCACGAGAATCAACACGCCATCAAAGAAAACCCAAACCAAAATTGTCTTCAATAACTAAATCAGAAGCCAATAATAGCCCAAGTCACAAACTTTGGACATCAAACAACTCACAAACTAAGAAGCCACATTCTGCCAAAGCTAACACAAAAGTGCATCCAAGAGTTCACCAACAAGGATACAAGTAGCTTCGTGGCAACAACAACAAAAACTAGGAGTAACACCACAATGCAGCACATTGACAAACCAATAAAAAAAATCAAAGCTAATGCATCATGCCTTTGAGCTACAACCCAAAATGATAAGGGGTGCATGCTGAAGCATAAACCACAAAACTCAACACAAAAAACAATGTCAACCAATGGAACAATAGGTAACCAGCAAGCTTTCCGAATCACACTCACTGAATCCTTGTAAAATTGGACAAGTGCCAACTTGGTAGTAATACATAATGCATTATACAAAGAAGGCCAAGTTCTCAAAGACTTCACTTAGATCCACATTTCCACTATGCAAGACAATCCAGATGGCACATGGACGAAACAACCTTGCTTTCCACCATTATATGTGTACATGAAAATGTAAAACCTGATGTAAACGGAACACCATCACATTAACCAAAACCAACAAGGAATGCGGAGAACCAGAGGTTGAAGACTTCTTCAATGGAAGAAAATTCAAGTATCCGGGCTGCCGAATATTAAGAAGTAACAGGACAAACTTGCACCAAGTTGTTTTCACTGAAGACTTTTACCAAACAGGTTGTGAGCACAATGTTTATAAGCTACAAGAACCAAATTTTTCACTAAAGACTTTTACCAAACAGGTTGCGAGCACAATGTTTATAAGCTGCAAGAACCAAATGGCAACCTAGAATATATGAAAAAGAATCTGGAACACAAGAGGAAGATGGAAAAGGAATCACCTAATAGAATGGAAAAATGACTGGAACAAAAAAAAAATCAAACCAAAGACGATCGAATCGAAAATCGAAACCGAATCGAAGCACAATCACCAATTGCGATAGAAACATAATCGTGACTGTAAGCTCAGGAACAAACTCAAACGACAGACTGATAAACTAGAAATTTCGATCAATCCAGAAAATGTGAAACCCTAAGATTTGGGGTAAAATTATTGAGACGAATTGCAATGAAAAAGGACGCAAACTGAATATGAAATTGAATCAGAAAATGGAATCCTATCAAGAAATCGTAACCAAATTCAAACAAGAATTGTGAAACGGAATCACGCAAGAGAAAGGGAACGTGATCATGAATGAGGAATCTGAAGATTTGAGGAAAACGATCGAAACAAAGATTGCAAATCAAGAATGAATAGAAAATGAAAATTATCTTGAAGAAAAAAAAATGAAAGTGAGAAAATTCAATTTTCTCGAGAAAATGCAGCGGAAAATATCCTTCAAGGTGGATAACATATTAGCTCTGATACCATGTTAAGAAACATGGCATCCATGGATGAAAGAGAGAAAAGCTTATGAAATTGTTCTATTGATAGTAAAATGTGATATTACAAATGAGGAAGTTGTCCCACTAATGGGGTGGTTACAACTATATATAGTACTATAGGACTAGTACTACTTGAAGCTAAACTATATCTCTAATAATCTGGGTAGCTAGAATCAGGATAATTTGAATCATGTTAAAATGTAATTAAATTACCTTGATCAAATTTGTAATCATATGCTGGTTTGAAGCAATAATTTGAATTACACGGGATTTTTATCTATATATAAAAACATATTTTTACCTCATTATTCATTTGTACCAAAGGAGAGAATCCTTAGAAAACTTAGAGGCCATGGGATAGTGTCTTTTGAGAGAGTTGCTAGGGTTCAAGAATAAGAGACAAGAGACAAGAAGAGGGAGCACCATTGTTCAAGAAAAAAAAAAGAGGGAGCACCAACAGAAGTTCATGGCTCTTGTGTCGAGTATTTCTTGTGAGGTTAGTGAGAGACTCAAAAAAGGATTTTAGGTTTAAGGCTTTGTGGTGAGGATCTAGGATTGAGAAACACATTGTGTAAACACCTTGAGAAAGTGAAAATCATTAAATGGGTTGAAAAGGGAGGGATGAGAGAAATTAGGGATTTTTCTTGGTGAGCAATTGAAGAACATTTCTAGTCACTTTTTTAACTCTTGTTGTGAGTGATTGGGACAAATGGTAGAAATTAGGGTTTGTTCTTGGAGAACTCTTGAAACTAATTTCTTAAAATTCTTTTGTATCTCTTGTAAACACTCAATGATAAGGGATCATATAGGCTCTCATTGTGTTTGTTCATCTACTATTTTTTATATGTTTTTTTTTTTCTACAATTTGTCTTTGGTTTGATTATTTGTCCCACACATTATCTTGATGTGTTTGATCGAATTTACAACATCTAGGTTCTAGCTTTCATTGAGAAGATATTACAATTTAAAATTTAAATCGTGTATCAATCCATTTTTTTTTAGTGGAGGCTGAGATTTGAACCTTAGACCTATATATTATGTGTCATTGAACTAATTATCTCGATGTGTTACTTGCAAATCTTACCGAGTTTGATCACCAAAAAAAAAGGTTCAAGATTTCCTAAAAAAAACAAAGGTTCAAGATATTTGGATCTAATTATCTATAATTTATATTATATATAGAAAGGATACATCAATTTTGGTTGACATTTTTTTCTCTTGTTTTGTATCTTTCATTTAAACTATTTTATCTACTACTTTATCATATTTTATAATATTATTTATAAAAAAAACAATATTTGATTATCTTAGGATTTTTTTTAATTTTCTTTTTATTTCTCTCATCCTTTTTATTCTACTGGGTTATGTTTATGTCCCCAGTATTTTGTTTCTCTTTTTTCATAAACGAATTTGGGCATTTAAAAGAAGGAAAAAGATATTTAAATCTCAATAAAATTGGAATAATTAATCTACTACAATATGAACAATGTTATACACTATAACAAGAGATTATTTTAATCTTATTTGTAAAAAATAGTTGATCATAATATATGTTAAGAAGTATACCTCCAATCATTCTTCTTATGTTAAGATGTTGATGTTTTCCAAAACCTTTAATGATCTTACTTTAATGGTATAAGTGTGTGAAAGAGATTTAAGCCAACATAAACGAAATGCACAACAACCCCTTATCATTTAAAAAATACACTAAACTTTTTGAGTGGGGAGAATTATGTTTCTTATTCTCTTTTGTACACCATCCATACCCCGCTTTTTTTCACTTTTGGAATTTAAAATACTTGTTGCTTGACCTGAGTATACTAACCAACTTACGCGATTTCCCAACTATATAAATAACACGAAGAATGATAAACATTCATTGCAGGTGTCATCTTTCAAAAAAAATTCTTTTATCTTTCAAAATAAAAATTTCATTGCAGGTGTCATGGCCGATCAACAATCCTCCTCGACTTCCTAAACCGAGTAGTAACTTATGCTTCTGGGCTTCCACTCGGTATGAACGCATTCCTCAAAGGGACATTCAAAACATACTTAAAGTAAGTTTTGATGCTTTGGATCAAGAGGAAAAGAACGTATTTCTTGACATTACTTGTTGCTTTAAAGGATATGCATTGGCAGATGTCGAGGATATACCTCCGTGCTCGTTATGGCCATGACTTGAAATATCATATTGAAGTGTTGATTGACAAGTCTCTCATAAATATCAGTTTAGATGGTAAGGTGACAACACATCCCTTGATAGAGAGCATGGGGAAAGAAATTGTTCGTATGGAATCACCAGCAGATCCTGGGAGTCGTAGTAGATTATGGTTCTCTGAAGATATATTTGAAGTCTTGGAAAATAATACGGTATGATTGTTACAGGTGATTCATATTTTATCTCCAACATATATTGATCTTTTTTCTCACTCTTATACTCTCTCATAATTGTTTTTACCTTTTATAACTAAATCTTCTCGTAATATCATTGTTGAAGTCATACATATACATGCATTGTGTTGATTTGTGTTTTTTTATTTTTTTGTAAGGGAACTAATAAAATTGAAATCTTACATCTGGATTCCCCCATAATTCAAGACAAAGTTAAAAGATAATGATATAAAACTCCAACTCCTTTGGTGCATAGAATCTAATAGTTAAAAGATAAGAGCCAAGGCTCAGAAAATGGTAAGAAAACAAAATCCTTAGAAAAATTATAAACTTTTAAGTGCATGTTTTTTTTCTTCCTTTTCTTCTATTTTCATTAAGTCATCTAAAAGCATCTTCTACACAAACAAATTACTTATATCTTGTTTAAATTCTAAATCTGACTGAAACTACCAATTCTTGTTACCATGCAGATATCAAATGTAGATCCTGAAGTTTCTCAAACTTCTCAGAGGATTACTGATGTTACTCAAAATGTTCACGAAGATGCTCAAGATGTTCCTTATGTTACACCGAATGATCACGAAGATTCTCAAGATGTTCTTGATGTTACTACAAATGTTCACGAAGATGCTCAAAATGTTCTTGATGTTACTCCAAATGTTAATGAGCCGACTTCACATTTTGATGCTGACAAAGTATGGAGACTAGTTGGACTTATGTCATGTGTTGTTGGCCTATTATGTTATGCTTTTAGCCCTGCTTTCAATCAATTAATTGGAGGTTGGAAAACTTACAAGATTGTTCTTTACGGCGTTTTTTACGTGGTTATCTGTACCGCCATGTTCTATGCCAAACAGTTCTCACTCTTCATACAGCACGTTCAGTACAAACCCTACATGAAATTTGCACTTTTGATGATGATCTCAATATACTCATTCTTTTATGACAGAGCGGTGGGTGGGAAACCTGAAATACTGATTGTGGTCTCGAATGTTGCATTTACTTTGATATCAGTAAGCTTTTCAAAGTTGGTTAAGGTGGGGTTTGAGGCTATATTCTCTTACTTCCTAGGTTGCCTTTCTATTCAACTCTGGACCATCGACAAGAAGTTGATTTTAGTAGCTATAATCTTTGGTTGTCCACTCTTTGTTCTGCAATCCTATTCAGCTTCCCAAACAAAGGCAACTGATGGAGGTCAAGAGATTCACCCATCTTCAGATTTAACACCAAAGGTGAATATTCATAGTGATCATGTTGTTGACATTCCTGATCAAATACAAGGAGCAGGGGCAGAGCCACCCTCACCTAGCCTGGGCTAGTGCCCAGGCTCAGCTCCAACTTTCCTTGTAGCAAGCCTAGCTATTACTAGAATTTTTAGTTTTTCCTGCGGATTTACCTGCGGATTTTTGGGCAAATTCTGCAGGAAACACATTTCCTGCAGATTTTGCCATAGATTTAGGTTCCCAGTTGAGGTGATACTAGAATTTTTGGATCCGCAGGAAATGTGAAATTATTCGCAGGAAGGAAGTAACGTTTTGCGATATTTTTTTTGCCCAGGCTCTATAAAATTCCTGGCTCCGCCACTGATAAGGAGTGTTGTAGAATGATTGAGGACTTTTGTTTTCTGATCAATACATGCAATGCGATCTAAATCTACGCCAATTTTGAATAAAATAAACAAATATGTGTGCCTAAAAAGAAATATAACAACTAAAATAAAATTAAATAAAGAGTTTTGAAAAATAAGAGAAGAAATGTTTTTTTTTTAAGAAAAGGGGGTGCAAAATCAAAAAGGGGTGTAATAGAAACTGTATATAGGACATAAAGTGGGTCCCACCGGTAAGGGGGAAGAAGTCAAATTCTTCTTCCCCAACACAACAACAAACTCACAGCATCACCATGGAAGGGAACAATATCATCAATTCAAAACTAAAAAAAAAACTCAAAAGGTCACCAAATCTCACAAACTAAAATACCATTTTGCTTGGTTTTTCGCACTGGTCATGAATCAAAGCTTAGATTTCACAAAGGAGGTTTGTACAGAGAGAAAAGTGAACCACAACTTTGAAATTGAAAAATCAAAAACACAAAAAAAAAAAAAAAAAAAAAAAGCAAATTTATACAATGGAAAAGGTTCACAACACTTCAAGGGTTATGAATTCATATAAACCCACATTGTTTATGCCTTGAAATGGTCTAACTCACTCACACTTTTTCTTGAGAAATTGTGGTTTTGAATTCACGGTTTTGGGTGATTTTTCTTGAGTTTTTGAGTATGAACTTTTGGTTGAAGAATGGTGAAGTTTCATGAAGAAATTAAAATTAAGATTTTGGAATTTTCATGAAAATGGTGATTTTGTTCTCTCAAAATTTCGGCCCCCTCTCTTGAGTTGTTGTTTGGTACTTATAGTGGGAGTAACTTGGTCACCAAGTGTGAAGAATTAGGTTAAGTAGGGAGTAAGAAATGGTAGTTTGGAATTTTTGTGAAAAATGAGTTTTTTATGACTTTTTGAAGGATTCTAGATGCACAAATTGTGGAGAAAGAAATGAAGTGAGAGTGAAATGTGTATTTTGTGTGAATTTGTGAAAGTTAGTGTCTTTTTGAATTTTTGAATTTTGA
Source organism: Medicago lupulina (assembly GCA_958299785.1). Classification (NCBI taxonomy): domain Eukaryota; kingdom Viridiplantae; phylum Streptophyta; class Magnoliopsida; order Fabales; family Fabaceae; genus Medicago; species Medicago lupulina. The sequence goes on along the minus strand of OY283146.1, from coordinate 56,812,947 downwards.
AAAAAATAATAAAATAATAATTGGTGTAAAGTTGTGATTAGAAATACAATAGAAATCAAATGAATTGGAATTGAAATGTTTGTTGTGATGAAATTGAGTTTTCTTGAGAACGAGGTAATAAAATAAAAATGTGAAAATAAATAAATAAAAATATGCATAAAATGGAGAATTTGAAGTTAACTTGTAAAACAAGTAACTAAGAAAAAAAACTAAAGGAAATGCATTTGGTGTGAAATTTGAATTTTCTAGACAATGAAGTAACAAAATAAAATATGAATAAAAACTTTCGACAGCAAACAAAAACGAGAAATAAAATGCAAGTATTTTAATAATGCGAATAAAACAAAAATTACAATGTGAACAATAAAAAGTTTTAAAATGCAAATAAAATTGAGACATAAAATACCAACGCAACTACCGTTTAAAATACGTCTAAAGTAAGAATTAAAATGCGAATAAAATGGGGATTAAAGACGAATAAATTAAGTTTTAAAATGCGCATAAAATGATGGTTAAACGGAGGATCTTGGTCAAAATTTGGGGTATGACAGATGCCCCTATTTAAGTTTCTCCATCATGGGGATTTAAAAAGAAGAAATTTTTAAATCAACGGGTCGAAGAGACTTAAATATCAAGTACACCAATTTTGACCAGTTGAAATGCTGAGAATGCAATGCTTATAAATATAATGATATGAATGTCTGCGATGAAAGTATGAATAAAATGACCGACGAATATGCATGAAAATAAATCATACTAATTACCATTGAAGTAGTAACCGACGAATATGCATGAAAATAGATCATGCCGACTACCTTTGAAATAGTAACCGACGAGTATGCATGAAAAATGAATTTAGTCGATTACCTTTAAAATAGTAACAGATGAATATGCATAAAAATAAATCTTACCGATTACTTTTGAAATAGTAACTGACAAATGTGCGAGAAAATATATCTTGCCGATTACCTTTGAAATCGTAACCGAAGAATATGCATGAAATATAAATCTTGCCGATTACCTTTAAGATAGTAACCGACGAATGTGCATGAAAATAAATTTTGTCGATTACCTTTGAAATAGTAACCGACGAATGCGCATAAAAATAAATCTTGCCGATTACCTTTAAAATAGTAACCGACAAATGTGCATGAAAATAAATCATGCCGATTACCTTTGAAATAGTAACCGACGAATATGCATGAAAATAAATCCTGCCGATTACCTTTGAAATAGTAACCGACGAATGTGCTGAAAATAAATCGTGTCGATTACCTTTGAAATAATAACCGACGAATGTGCTGAAAATAAATCCTGTCGATTACCTTTGAAATAGTAACCGACGAATGTGCTGAAAATAGATCTTGCTGATTACCTTTGAAATAGTAACCGACGAATGTGCTGAAAATAGATCCTGCCAATTACCTTTGAAATGGTAACTGACGAATATGCATGAAAATAGATCCTGCCAATTACCTTTGAAATAGTAACCGACGAATGTGCTTGAAAATAGATCCTGCCGATTACCTTTGAAATAGTAACCGACGAATATGCATGAAAATAGATCATGTCGATTACCTTTGAAATAGTAACCAACGAATGTGCATGAAAATAGATCCTGTCAATTACCTTTGAAATAGTAACCGACGAATATGCTGAAAATAAATGATGTCGATTACCTTTGAAATAGTAACCGACGAATATGCATGAAAATAGATCCTGTCGATTACCTTTGAAATAGTAACTGACGAATGTGCATGAAAATAGATCCTGTCAATTACCTTTGAAATAGTAACTGACGAATATACTGAAAATAAATCTTGCCGATTACCTTTGAAATAGTAACCGACAAATATGCTGAAAATAAATATGTGAGGAGAGACTTGTCTATTACCTTTAAATTGGTAAAGACGAATATGCAAGGAACGACCTGTCTATTACCTTTAAATTGGTAAAGACGAATATGATAGACTTTAACACAGGGCATTCAAGACAAGGTTTGAAAAGCCATTGGGGAGATTGGGAAGTTATTTGGTAAAATGATTACTGGGTGGGACCTGCCACTTAAAAACAACTTGATTGGTTAACACTTTTAGATCAGACACATTGGGAACAACCCTTTTATTTGGTACAAATGATATGAGGCACAGGGTAACAATGCAAACATGTATGAATGATATGTGAGCTATATATGCATGAATGAATGAATGTATGAGCATGTACGAGACTTTTGTGACAACACGATTGTGAGACTATTGAGACAAGGTTGGGCAGGTCCAAGAGGAAGTGGCCTGATATCGTCGTACTAAACACTCTGCAGTCTTCAACGGGGATAACATTACTGGAGACTAGTCAAACACTGATCGTGGTAAAGCCCTTCAAACAAACCACTGATGGAGATGAAGGAGGGAAAAGCCCAATAATCAAACCACTGACGGGGGTTACGACCCAAAAATCAAACCATTGATGGGGATACGACCCAACAATCAAGCCACTGATGGGGATACGATCAAACCACTGATAAGGATACGACCCAACAATCAAGTCACTGATGGGGATATGACCCAAAAATCAAACCACTAATGGGGATTCGACCCAACAATCAAGCCACAAAAGAGGTAAAAACCCATTAGTCAAGCCACTGAAGGGACAAAGCTCACTAATCAAGCCACATAAAGTGCAAAGCTCACTAATCAAGCCACATAAGGGGCAAACCTTATTAATCAGGCCACTGAAGGGGCAAAAAGCCCATTAATCAAACCACTGAAGAGGTAGCAACCCATTATAAAGTCCCGGATGGTGAAGTAAACATTCGTTGGGGATGAAGCCCACCCATTAGAAGTCTGGCATATGTTAGCATTTCTTGGGATAAAACCCATCAATCAACCATTCTGGCAGAATGTGATCCATCAAAACACAAACAGGAGTCGCCATCAATCAAAACATAGGCAGAGATGGCCATTTATCAGGACAAAAACCATTAATCAACCATTGGCAGAAGTCGCCATCCATCAAAACACAGGCAGAAGTCGCCATTTCATGGGATAACACCCATCAATCAACCATTCTGGCGGAAGTCGCCATCAATCAAACCACAAGCAGAAGTTGTCATTTCTCAGGATGAAACCCATCAATGAACCACCTGGCAGAAGTCGCCATTCCTTAGGGATACAACCCATCATTCAAAACAGCTGGCTAAAGTCGCAAATTCTTGGGGATACAACCCATTAATCGATCATCTGGCGGGAATCACAATTTCTCAAAACACAGGCAGATGTCGCCCTTAATCAAACCATTGGCAGAAGTCGCCATTTGTAATCCAACATAAAGTGCATTTTCCTATATGGCCCACTTGAGCTATGATGCCTCTGTCTTTGTTTTTCTTTCTTTTTTTGTTATATTTTTTGAAAATCCCTAACTTTTTCCTGGACCGCCCTTTCGGGTTTTCAATCCACCAGGAATATATTTTTCTTTTTGTATGCCTCTAATTTTGCCTGGACCGCCCTTTCGGGTTTTCAGTCCACCGGGACGCTCATTTTTGGCTTAAGCCGCCCTTTCGGGTTTTCGACTTAGCGAGCTTTTTTTTTTCCTTATTTTTTTGACAGAGGTCATCACACGGCCCTTGGTCATACTTCTCTTGCAGAGTTTAATTGTCCTTGATACGAATGTTGATGTACACTTCTTCTACTCATGAGTTCAAAGAACATGTACCTGTTGTTTATGCACTTTAAAAGACATGAAAAAGTTTTAAATTTTTTTTGCTTTAAGTATTAACATCAAAAATAGAAGAAAACAATGCGAACAGAATAAATGAGAGTTTCAAATAAAGGGCATGGGCTCAAATTAAATGTAATAGGGTGGTGGCTTGCTAAAGGCATGGCTCCACGAATTTTAAAAGTTTGGAAAATGGTAATTATATGGAAAGGTACGTTGAACACAATAACCACTGTTCTTACTACAAACTTTAAATTCCACTATTCCGAGTCTTTGATTTGCAGATGCTTTAGATCGGAAGTCCTTTAACAGCTAAGATGCCCCAAATGAATCATATCTGATTAGATGCAGTTACCTTGCCATAAGTTGGAGAACTTTTGCTGGCTGAAATGCCCCAAGTGAGTCATGTCCGACCAGATGCAGTTACTTTGTCATAATCCTTAACTTTTGCATAGGTCGCCCTTGCGGGTTTCAACCTATCAGGACAAACATTTTTCATCATTTTTTTTTTACACCTATCTCTAACTTTTGCATGGACCGTCCTTTCGGGTTTTCAATCCATCGAGACGCTCTATTTTTTCCTAAGACGCTTTTTCAGGATTGTGACTTATCGAGCTGGGTTTTTTGTTTTTACACATGTCTCTAATTTTTTCATGGACTGCCTTTTCGGGTTTTCAGTCCATTGAGACGCTCTTTTTTTCCAAAGCCACCTTTTCAGGTTTGCGACTTATGGAGCTGGTTTTTTTTATATTTTTCTTTACACACGTCTTTAATTTTTGCATGGACCGCCTTTTCGGGTTTTCAGTCCATCGAGACGCTCTTTTTTGCCTAAGCCGCCTTTTCAAGTTTGCGACTTATCGAGTTTTTTCACATTTTAAGAAAGTATTTCTTGACTGCATCGTTATTCACAGGACATTCGAGTTTGTCACCATTCTTTATGATTAGGCATTCCTTTGCCTCTGAAACCTGGTTGAACAGTTTAAGCACAAGACCAATTTCTTGACATTCATGGGGACGAGCCTTCTTTTGTGATTAGGCATTCCTTTGCCCCTGGAGCTGAGCGGATCATATAGTAGATATTTTGGGCACAAAGCCTCCTTCTTGCAATTCACGGGGACGATCCTCTTTTTGTCGAAAGCTTGCTTTATCCATTTGATGTAGTTGTCCATGACATACCGCAATTAAACTTAGCCTTCATCGGAACTTCCGTTGACGGGATTCTGACCTCCATGTGAGGCACTGCCTTTACGTTGTATACTGAGGGATGGTGGGGGGTTTTCCCCTCTTGAGGTGTGCACTTGAAGTACCATATCCTTGCAAGGCAAATGGTAACATCCCGTGCCAATCTTTGTAATTGAATGTCCTCTTCTAGACAATCATTTTGATATTCGGCTTGTAGATTTGACGGTCAAGATGCCCCAGTAGGCGAGAGATCTCTTTTGGGAAACTTTTCATCATCCTTTTCTTCAGTTTCGGATACAAGGAACTAAAACTTGAGAGAGAGTACAGGGTTAAAGTGTTCAACGGGTTTATTAATGCATGATTTGATTATTGATTTTGACAAGTAAAAGAAAGTTATGAACAAACATATTAATTGAACAAATGAGTAGTAGAAGGAAACATCAACAATGACCCAATTGCAGCTAAACATTCCATGTGGCAACAGTAGGTACAAAGATATGATAGCGGATTAACTTGCACATTCAAATTCAAACTCTTCGAAAGGTATGAGGTTTTTCGGACCAACTTCTGAACTACCTTCTGAAATGCAAAACAATGCTCAATATCATGATTTGGTTCCCCTTGATGGAAAGTACAAAAGAGGTCGGGCCTGTATCGGGCTGTCAATTTTGTTGGCACTGGAGGAGGTGTCTTGGTGTAGATCAACTTCCTTTCAAGTAACCTTGGAAATAAATTTGCATACTTCATTGGAATCGGATCGATATGTATTCTTGGAGTCTGTTGTCGAAGTTGTTGTTGATTTTGTTGAAACTGGGGCTGATAACCCGGATTTTGAACAACATTCATCATGGGCATAATATTAACCGAGTGAGAAGAAAGATATTGTTGTTGACCTTGTTGATACTGGGGCTGGTAACCCGGATTTTGAACAGCATCGGCTAAAGAGTGAGAAGTAAGATACTATTGTTGACTTAGCACTTTTAGATCTGGGTCATCGAAGGACCAGGCGTTATTCTCAATCAACTTCTGAACTTCTTCCTTCAAAGGATTACACTGCTCAGTGTCATGACCCGGTGCCCCTTGATGGAAGGCACAAAAGAGGTCAGGGCAATACCAAAAAGGCAGCACATCCGGCACCTGAGGAGGTGGCCTGGTTTGAACAAGATTCTTCTTAAGCAAGATGGGAAGCAAATCTACATATTTCATAGGTATTGGGTCACATTGCGATGCTTTCCGAACCTGGTTCTGAGGAATAAACTGTTGAGGAACCTGATTCTGAGGGATAAACTGCCGAGGAGCCTGATTCTGAAGGATAACTTGTCGAGGAACTTGTTGTCGAGGCTGTTTTGGGCACAAAGGCTGATCTTGCGTAAACGTCAACGAGGATACCAAGCTAGTTAACTTTTCTACTTCGGCCCGAAGTATTGTTACCTCTCCACGAAGCTCGTGGACCTCTTGCTCAAGCTGATCCATCTTTTGTGTTTGAACGAGTGTTTGCATATGCAAGCCGAGTTTGGACGAAGATATCAGACCACTTTACTGATGGAAAGACCTCTTATTGAAAAGACATAATGTGAGACACAGACTAGAAACTATGAATGCAAAATGATGCATGATATGTTTATGCAAAACTGTGATTTTTTTTTTAAGGGCTTATCAAAGTGAATTGTAAACATTGTAGAATAACATGGTTTTATTTGAAAAAAGGTAAAGATATTGCAATCGGTTCCTTTTTCAAAAGGTAAGAACGAAACCAAGGAAAAGGTTCTTAACAAAAGCAAATGCTTAGTTAAGATTTTTGAAGTTGTATTTCTTGGTGTTTATTCTCATAAGGTCCATTCCTTTGATGTTTACGAAAACTTGACTAAGTCCTTCAATATTTTAATGAGAAAAAAAAATTCATGAATGGATGCATGTATGCATGATTGTGCTAAAGAACATAGAAAACATGGTGAAGTTAAGTTCCACAATGTTGGAGTCGTGGGTAACAACGCCATTTAGTAAGGACTATGGTTTCAATTTGCACTTGTAACAAGGGTTCTACCAAGGTTCCCAAATTACAACCACCTTTATGAATGTATCGGTGCTCAGGAATGATCCTAGTCAAATACCATTCGCAAAGAGGTCTAGTTTGAGTGTAGTATCGCGTGTCAACCAAGTTTCAAGAATGCTCTTGATTTAGCCACTGCACTACGTCCTAAAAGGCCAAGATGGGTTAAAGGTAACTACGGTCCACGGCTTCACGGGACACTTCACATTGAAAGTAATAATGTCGACACGAATGCTCATGTCAACAAGAGTATTACCTTCCGTGAGGCCTCCGCCGAGTGGGGTGTTGGAACAAAGGGTATTTCACAAGTATACCACTTAAGTTTTGATGATAACAAGGTATTAAAAATTATCAATTGGATATGCTAAATATTTACTCAAGTGTACAGGACCATTAATCAAAGATTTATTTACAAGAGGTTCTGTCTGAATAAATTAAAGAGCAAAGAAAATCTTAAACTGAAGCTTGAAGAACATCTGACTGAAAGCGCTCCTGGAAAATCAGAGTCAGAATGCGTCTGAAGAAAGAGCTTCTGAAGATGACGTCATCAGAAGCAAGTTCATCAGAGGCAGACTCATCAGAAGCAAATGGTATCCAGAAGCAAAGATTCTTCAGACACCAAGAAGCGTTGACAAAGGCAATGTACGAAAAGTACAACCACTATGCCTACGTTTGTCCCTGCAACCACCAACTCTGCACAGTGTCTTCTATACACGACAAGAATAACAGTAACTGTAGCAGAAACTTTTCCTTATTTGATGGAATGGATTTGAATTTGATTTCATTGTACAAGCCTCAAATCAAGCAAAGGATCAAAGGTGTCAAATCAGCTTCGGTAAAGAAAAAGTGATGAGCTGGCATTTTTCCAACGTCTCTCAAACTCTCTATAAATAGAGATGAAGACATGAAGAAATATACAACCATATACATACACGCGAATTGAGTTCTTCTCTCATATTCCAAGTCGCAAACACTGCTCATCAACAACTTAGAAAATTCTTACAAAAGCTCACATTTTAGAATTTCTAAGTATCTAAGAAAACAGAGTCTGTTCTGTTTCGTTTTGTATTGTGAATACCTCTGATAGTATATCAAGTATTCAAAACTCTTTTCAATTCTCTGTAATTGTTTTAAAGTCTCTTGCTTGTGTGCTTGAGCATCTGAAGTCTCATTCTTGTGTGATTGAGCAAAGGAAGTCTCTTACTTGTGTGTTTGAGCAACTTGTAATTTGATATTACATTTTAGTGAAACTCTCCTTGGAAGTGCAAGGGGGACAGGACTACTTCCGGTTTGTGGAAGGAACCTGTATAAAATTGCTTGTGTCTTCTTTCTTTCTTGCATCTGTTCCTTATTCCGCTGCTAAGACTCTGAACTCTGATCAGAGTCTGAACTCCATCAGACTCTGTATCCTAAGAACAGTGTTATTTTTCGTAAGAAAGAAACGTTTTTGAAAACACAATTCAACCCCCCCCCCTTCTTGGGTTTTTCCCACCTTCAGTTGGTATCAGAGCTTCGGCTCTGTAGTTAGCACTTAACCGTGTTACAGTAAACGATCGGTGAAAAACATGTCTGGGGATGAAGCTTCTGCATCTGCATCTGGTTCTGGTTTTGGTTCTGGAGCTGTTGTGCATTATGACTACAGCAACATTAACAAAAGTGAAATATCTTCTAATCACAACAAACCTCCTATGTTTAATGGTGATCCTGAAATGTTTTCTTGGTGGAAAACCAAGATGTACAGTCACATCATGGGAATGGATGAAGAGTTGTGGGATGTTCTTGAAGATGGTGTTGGTGATCTGAGGTTAGATGAAGAAGGAGCTGCTCTTGATAGGAAAGCTCACACTCCTGAGCAGAAAAAGCTTTATAAGAAACATCATACGATCAGAGGCATCCTTGTGGCTGCCTTGCCTCATAAAGAGTACTTAAAGATGAGTGACAAATCAACAGCAAAGGCTATGTTCACCTCATTGTGCTCACTTTATGAGGGTGACAAGAAAGTCAGAGAGGCCAAGGCTACTATGCTTGTTCATCAGTATGAGTTGTTCAGAATGAAGGAGGATGAAAACATTGAGACCATGTACTCAAGGTTTCAGACTCTTGTTTCTGGACTTCAGATTCTGAAGAAAAGCTACGTAACGTCTGATCATGTGAACAAGATTCTGAGAAGTTTACCTGCAAAGTGGAGACCAAAAGTGACAGCCATTGAGGAAGCTAAAGATTTAAACACTTTGAGTGTTGAGGATCTCATAAGCTCCTTGAAATGTCATGAAATAGGTCTTAATGAGCAAGAACCTGTCAAGAAGTCCAAGTCCATCGCACTAAAGTCCAGAGGCAAGTCAAGTAAGGCTCTGAAGGCTTTGGAGTCTGAAGAAGAATCTACATCTGAAGATTCTGATGAAGACTCTGAGATTGTTCAAGAGATGGGTATGCTCACCAACAGATTACAATATCTTGCTAAGAAGAACAAGAAGTTTATGAACAAAGGTAGTAATCACAAAAGTTCAAGAAAGGAAGATCAGAAAGGTTGCTTCAACTGTAAAAAGGTTGGACACTTCATAGCTGAATGTCCAGACTTGCAGAAAGAGAAATCCAAAGAAAAATCTAAGAAACCATTCTTCAAGTCTAACAAATTCAAGAAGCAATTCAAGAAGAGCTTGATGGCAACTTGGGAAGATCTGGATAATGAGTCTGAGTCTGACAAAGATGATGCTGAAGATGAAGCTAAAATAGCTCTGGCTTTGGTAGCTACTGCTAATAACAAAGAAGAATCATCTGATGCTGAGTCAAGTACAGATTCTGAAACTGAAACTGAGGTATACTCTAAACTCACTAGATCTGAACTAATTGATTCTCTCAAAGAACTTCTTTGTCATTATGAAAACCAATCCACTGAGTTGAGGAGAGTTAAGCAACAATACAATAAGCTGCTGAAACTCCATGAATCAACTAAGACGGAAATGGAAGCTTTAAAACAAGAAAATTATAACTTGAAAACAATGACAAAGAAGGGTGATAACAAAACCATGACTGAGCAGGATGCTGCTCTTCAAGAGTTTATTAACACAGGAATTGATAGAACCAAAGTTGCATCCATGATTTATAGCATAAATCAGAACAACAAAAAGGGAATTGGTTTCACAGGAGGAAACTCTAGCGAAGTAATTCTGAAACCTTGTTCTGATAACATCAAAGAAGGTCTGAAAACTCATTTTGTGTCTGAGTCTGAAAAGGCTTCTCATTCAAAATCTAAGTCTTCAAATTCAGAGGAATTGACTAAGTCAAAACCTAAGAGTTATAAGACAAAGGTCACGAATGACTCTAAATCAAAAGCTCCAGCGTTACAGATTCTGAAAAGATCAAAAACCATCAAACAGGTTCTGAAGAAAACAGAGTCTGAAACTCAAAAGCCTAGATTTCAGAGAAAAGAAGCTATTTTTACTAAGTCACATTCTAAGACTAAAGGTTCTGAACCCAAAGTCTGGAAGAAGACTGACAAAGAAAAATTCAGACAGAGTACACAAAAGAGATTCAGAACTTGTAGGACTAACCCAAAAGGACCCATGAAAGTATGGGTACCTAAGACACAAATTGTTGATGCTGTAGGTATGTCTAAAAGGAAATACAAAGCAGAAGTCCTGGTATCTGGACAGTGGCTGCTCGCGACATATGACGGGAGAAAAGTCTATGTTCCTAACCCTGACCATGAAAGAGGGAGGAACTGTGGGATTTGGAGGAAACCAAACTGGCAAAATCATTGGTACTGGAACAATTGGTAATTCCTCAGTCTCAATCAATAATGTGTGGTTTGTAGATGGACTAAGGCATAACCTACTTAGCATAAGTCAATTTTGTGATAATGGTTATGACGTCTTGTTTAATAAGAACAACTGCACAGTAATCAACACTGATGACCAATCTGTAGTGTTTAAGGGAAAGAGAAAGAACAATGTCTATAAGATAAATTTTTCAGAACTGACTGATCAGAAGGTGTTTTGCCTCCTGTCAGTGAGTGATAAGAAATGGCTGTGGCACAGAAGGTTGGGTCATGCTAACTGGAGATTAATCTCCAAGCTTAGCAAGTTACAACTTGTCAAAGGGCTACCAGACATTGATTATCATTCAGATGCACTTTGTGGTGCATGTCAGAAGGGAAAAATTGTTAAAACTTCTTTCAAATCTAAAGACATTGTTTCTACCTCCAGACCCTTAGAACTACTCCATATTGATTTATTTGGACCAGTCAGTACTGCATCCATATATGGAAGTAAATATGGATTGGTGATTGTTGATGATTACAGTAGATGGAGTTGGGTTAAGTTTCTCAAATCTAAAGATGATTCATATGATGTGTTCACAAAATTCTGTATTCAAGTCCAATCTGAAAAAGAACTTAAAATTCTAAAAGTCAGAAGTGATCATGGGGGAGAATTTGAAAATGAGCCATTTGAAATATTTTGTAAAAAATTTGGAATTGTCCATGAATTCTCTTCTCCTAGAACTCCACAACAAAATGGAGTTGTAGAGAGAAAGAATAGGACTCTTCAAGAAATGGCAAGAACCATGATTCATGAAAACAATCTGGCAAAACACTTTTGGGCAGAAGCAGTGAACACAGCATGTTATGTTCAGAACCGGATCTACATCAGACCCATCCTGAACAAAACAGCATATGAACTCTTTAAAGGTAGGAAACCCAACATTTCTTATTTTCATCAGTTTGGATGTACTTGTTACATTCTGAACAATAAAGTCTATCTGAAGAAATTTGATGCAAAAGCTCAAAAGGGAATCTTTCTAGGTTACTCTGAGAGATCTAAGGCATACAGACTGTATAACTTGGAAACACTCTGTGTTGAAGAGTCTATACATGTCAAGTTTGATGACAAAGAGGCTGGAAGTCAAATTCCAGAGCAAAGTGAAAATAATGCAGGTTCAGAAGAGTCTGATGATTTTTCAGAACCTGATCAAACTCCAGAGGCACATGAAACTTCAGAAGCTGTGACAGCTCCTGATGTCCCTATTGCTGAAGCTTCTGAAGAAAATCAAGATGATTCACAGCAAGTTATCCAATCCAAAAATTCATTCAAATACAAGTCTTCTCATCCTGAGGATCAGATCATTGGTAGCAAAGAAAGCCCCAGAAGAACTAGATCACATTTCAGACCTGAAGAGTCTGCCCTGGGTCTGCTATCCATGATAGAACCTACTACAGTTGATGAAGCACTAGCTGATGATGGATGGATCTTAGCAATGCAAGATGAGCTCAATCAATTTAAAAGAAATGACGTATGGGATCTTGTATCTAAGCCTGAACACAAGAACATTATTGGAACAAAATGGGTGTTTAGGAACAAGCTGGATGAATAGGGAGAAGTAATCAGAAACAAAGCCAGACTTGTTGCTCAAGGATACAGTCAACAAGAAGGCATTGATTACACTGAAACTTTTGCTCCAGTTGCGAGATTGGAAGCAATCAGGTTACTTCTTTCCTACGCAGTAAATCACAACATAACCTTGTATCAAATGGACGTTAAAAGTGCATTTCTCAATGGAGTCATATCTGAAGAAGTGTTTGTAAAACAACCACCTGGTTTTGAGGACTTAAAACATCCTGACCACGTTTATAAGCTAAAGAAATCTCTGTATGGTCTGAAACAAGCTCCCAGAGCTTGGTATGACAGACTGAGTAATTTCTTGCTTAAAAATGATTTTAAAAGAGGTCAGGTTGACACAACGCTCTTCAAGAAGACACTTGAGAAAGATATTCTGATTGTACAAATTTATGTTGATGATATTATTTTTGGTTCAACTAATAGATCTCTTTGCAAGGAATTTTCTAAGATGATGCAGGAAGAATTTGAAATGAGCATGATGGGAGAACTGAAGTTCTTTCTAGGAATTCAGATCAATCAATGCAAAGAAGGAGTGTATGTTCATCAGTCTAAATATACCAAAGAGCTTCTGAAAAAGTTTAAACTTGAAGACTGCAAGGAAATGAACACTCCAATGCATCCTACCTGCAGTCTGAACAAAGAGGATCAAGGAACCAAAGTTGATCAAAAGCTGTATCGAGGTATGATTGGTTCTCTGTTGTATCTTACTGCATCTAGACCTGATATTTTGTTCAGTGTCTGCTTGTGTGCAAGATTTCAATCAGATCCTAGAGAATCACATTTAACTGCGGTTAAAAGAATCTTTAGATATCTGAGAGGAACAACTAATCTTGGACTTCTTTATAAGAAATCCTCAGATTATAAGCTAGTTGGATTCTGTGATGCTGACTATGCTGGTGACAGGATTGAAAGAAAATCAACCAGTGGAAACTGTCAGTTTCTCGGTGAGAATCTGATATCCTGGGCCAGTAAGAGACAAGCAACTATTGCTTTGTCAACAGCAGAAGCAGAATACATCTCAGCTGCTAGTTGTTGCACACAACTGCTTTGGATGAAACATCAGTTAGAAGACTACCAAATAACTGAAAACTGTATCCCAATTTATTGTGACAATACTGCTGCTATTTGTCTATCTAAAAATCCTATTCTTCATTCAAGAGCCAAACACATTGAAATCAAACATCATTTTATCAGAGACTATGTTCAAAAGGGGATATTAGATATTCAATTCATTGATACTGATCATCAATGGGCTGATATCTTCACAAAACCCTTAACCGTTGAAAGATTCGATTTTATAAAGAAAAATTTGAACATGCATTTTGTCTCTGAGTAATGTTTGACTCTGAATGAAAAATCAGACTCTGAAAAAATTATCAGATGCTGATGAAGTCTCAGACTCTCCTTGGAGACTCTGAAAGACTCAGACTCTGAGAAAATTATCAGACTCTGAAAAGGAATCTTTTTGTGACTCTGAAAGTACTGGGAAGTGGAAAGGTTAAAGTTATTTTTTGTAGGCTTCTGACACGTCTATCTGCATTGGGAAACAACGCTTTTTAAGGGCAATGATGGTTTTTCTCTCTTAAATTTTTCGCGCCCCTCAAAGTCATTAATACGCATGTTTGGCTATTACTTCTGAAATATGAAGAGTTGTTTTTTTTCCAAATCACTATAAATACCAAACACACACTACTCACTCACTTTCCTACACTTTCAAGTCTTAAGAGGTTTCAATCGAATATCAACTTTCTCTCCTCTCTCAACTTAGAAACCCTAAACCCCCAAACTTCATCTTCACCATGGCAACTTCATCAAGATCAGTTCAGAAATCTGGTACTTCAAATCAACAAGCGTCTCAAGAGCAACCTGAAAGGGCTGCGTATCTACTTAGTGGATCTACCATGAAACTTCAAGAACATCAACTGATGATTCAAGTAGAAAATCCTGTAGATTTCATGTCTCTGATGTTTCACGGATGCGACATCAAAGACTTCTATGCTTCTCAAGGGTGGTTACCGTACTTCAAGATGTTGAATGGCCCTACTTACAAAGCTTTGGTAAGGCATTTCTGGGTTAGAGCAAGCATCTATGACAAGAAGGCCGCTATAGAAGAAGAAAAGGACTTGACCCTATTGTATCCAGAGCTTGCTGGAAAGACAAGGAAAGAAATGCTCTTGGAACCCTTTACTGGTACTGAGATTAGATCAAGTGTAATGGGTGTCCCCATTAAGATCAATGAACAGATTATTGCTTCTGTTCTGGGCATAAAAGCGTTAGGAATCTATACTGGGATTGAGATTCCAAATCCTCATACCAGCACTTGGAGAGATACTGTGAACATTACCATGTTCAACACAAAGAAAGGAGGAAAGTACAGTAATCTGGATATGCATAAGAAGATACTCCTGAAGATTCAGTATGAAAATATTCTACCTAAGGGAGGTGGTGGTGACCAACCCTCCCTAGCGCACAAAGTTTTATTTCATCACATCTACAATGATATAAAGCTCAACTTGCCAAGGTACATTTTCAAGCACATGGTCAAAGAGCTTTGGAAAAGCCAAAACGAGGACAGAGTCTGGGTTCCTTATGGAAGGCTTCTGTCAGAAATTTTTCATCAAGGAGGAATCATTGAAGCTCTCAGTCAAACAAGGTTTTATACAGATCAGATGCTGGATACTGTAGTTGGTAAGGTGATTAATGGTCAGACCTTGAAGAACATGAACTTGATAAAAAGATTCATTCCTCTCAAATCAGACTTGAGTGAATCTACTGTAGTGTCTGATCTATTGGCCAACTTCCCACCTATTTGCAAGAAGGATACTCTAGCTGTACAGATGGCACTTCTATCTGATCATTTTGCTAATACTGGAGAAAGAATCAGTCTGGATGAAGTTCCTGAGGATATGCCAGGAGGAAAACTGCCCGTTGAAAAAGGCAGAAAAGCCAAGAGAAAAATACTCACTCAAGAGGAGTACTTAGTAGGTGAAAATCCTTCCAAGAAGGTTATGGAAGAAACTCAGGGAACATCAGCAGCTATTGCTTCAAAGTTTGTTCCTGCTGTGACTGCATCAGAAGCTACTGCTTCAGGAGATGCTGGTTCTTCACCAGTAATCCGGACAAGTGTTTCTCTCCCAGGCAGATCAGTCACTGGGATTACATCAGAAGCTGCTGCTTCAGAGGCTGCTGCCTCAGACGTTCCCAAGATATCTAAGGTAACTCAGAATCCAATTCCCCCACCTGTTACTTCCAACTCATCTTCTACAGACTCTGACTTAGATGATGCACCTCTAAGTCAGAAATTCAAAATATCCATACCTGTACCCAAGGCCAAACGAACTCTCAAAACCAAAACTACCACTACAAAATCCAAACCCATCTCAAATCCATCAACAAACAAACAACAACCAACCTCTTCACCACAAACCAAACAGGATGATCTATCCAACCTTGAAAAACATTACTCAGGAGAACTTCCTGAATACCAACAACAACAACATACCACTGTCAACCAACCCCCAAATGAAACCATTCCAGAATCTGAAATGGAAACTGTGGCTACAGAGTCTGTCCCAGTGGCAGAATCTGAACCCATTGTGTCTGCTTCACATTCTGAACCACCACAAAACCATACCACTGAGTTTGACCAATCCTCACCCTCCTCTCCAATCCAAATGTCTGACCAACCCCCCATAGACATCTTGGATTCTGAATACTTGGATGAACGTCTGGTGGCTCTGAATGATGAAATGCAGAGTTTGGTGCTTCTTCGGAACACTCCATTTCTACCATTCGTGTATCAAGAAAGCTGGTGTAATCTCACGAACAAAGCATTGAATTTCTTTGACGGTGTTGCCCAGAAGTGTTGTGATATTCAAGCTCGCGCCATGACACGACGTTTGCGAGAATCCCACTCTTCTTCTCAACTCCAGAACAAGCCCCTGTTTTTGGCTAATGCTCCGTTCTATGCTGAATCAGAATATGTAACAAAAGACTCCAAGGTCTTCAAGATGCTAAAGCAAAAGGTGCTGAAGCAGCAAGAAGAAGCTAAGGCTAGGGAAGATCATCTTCTTCAGAGACAACTGGCTCTGGAAGAAACTGTTAGGAAGCAGTCTGAAGACATCAAGCGTCTGATGGCTCTTGTCCAACAGCAACAGCAACAGAATCAACCTTAACCCAACCCTTAGTTGCACACCTTGTTTTGTTTTCTTGTTATGTGTTCTAATTGCCTGCTTTCAGTGTTTTGATACTCTGTACCTTTTCTGACCATCTTTTATATAAAAGTTTCTATTTCTTCACTTTTGTTTTATACATGTTATTTTTACTGTTTTTGATCTTTTTAATAGATGACAAAAGGGGGAGTAATAGAAAAGTATTTAACAGAAGCTGAGCCCAAAAATGAAATAAAACTTAACAAATTTTATTTCAGAGAACATAATTTCATCTACATTTTATGATATCTGTATTAAGCTTAAAAATGAACTTAATTAACCTGGATAGGACTTAGGGGGAGCTTACAAAACTCACCTTAAAGAATATCAGACTCAGGGGGAGTCTGAGCTTACAAAACTCAGAATCCTTAAGAGTCAACTTGTTAATTAAGTTAACAACAATTGATCTTTTTAAATACTTATGTTTGTCATCATCAAAAAGGGGGAGATTGTTGGAACAAAGGGTGTTTCACAAGTATACCACTTAAGTTTTGATGATAACAAGGTATTAAAAATTATCAATTGGATATGCTAAATATTTACTCAAGTGTACAGGACCATTAATCAAAGATTTATTTACAAGAGGTTCTGTCTGAATAAATTAAAGAGCAAAGAAAATCTTAAACTGAAGCTTGAAGAACATCTGACTGAAAGCGCTCCTGGAAAATCAGAGTCAGAATGCGTCTGAAGAAAGAGCTTCTGAAGATGACGTCATCAGAAGCAAGTTCATCAGAGGCAGACTCATCAGAAGCAAATGGTATCCAGAAGCAAAGATTCTTCAGACACCAAGAAGCGTTGACAAAGGCAATGTACGAAAAGTACAACCACTATGCCTACGTTTGTCCCTGCAACCACCAACTCTGCACAGTGTCTTCTATACACGACAAGAATAACAGTAACTGTAGCAGAAACTTTTCCTTATTTGATGGAATGGATTTGAATTTGATTTCATTGTACAAGCCTCAAATCAAGCAAAGGATCAAAGGTGTCAAATCAGCTTCGGTAAAGAAAAAGTGATGAGCTGGCATTTTTCCAACGTCTCTCAAACTCTCTATAAATAGAGATGAAGACATGAAGAAATATACAACCATATACATACACGCGAATTGAGTTCTTCTCTCATATTCCAAGTCGCAAACACTGCTCATCAACAACTTAGAAAATTCTTACAAAAGCTCACATTTTAGAATTTCTAAGTATCTAAGAAAACAGAGTCTGTTCTGTTTCGTTTTGTATTGTGAATACCTCTGATAGTATATCAAGTATTCAAAACTCTTTTCAATTCTCTGTAATTGTTTTAAAGTCTCTTGCTTGTGTGCTTGAGCATCTGAAGTCTCATTCTTGTGTGATTGAGCAAAGGAAGTCTCTTACTTGTGTGTTTGAGCAACTTGTAATTTGATATTACATTTTAGTGAAACTCTCCTTGGAAGTGCAAGGGGGACAGGACTACTTCCGGTTTGTGGAAGGAACCTGTATAAAATTGCTTGTGTCTTCTTTCTTTCTTGCATCTGTTCCTTATTCCGTTGCTAAGACTCTGAACTCTGATCAGAGTCTGAACTCCATCAGACTCTGTATCCTGAGAACAGTGTTATTTTTCGTAAGAAAGAAACGTTTTTGAAAACACAATTCAACCCCCCCCCCCTTCTTGTGTTTTTCCCACCTTCATGGGGTTGTATCACGTGTACACATAGCTCAAGAATGCTTTTGGTATGGTACTATGATTATACCACCGTCCTATCTTATGTTCCCCTCAAGTCCGGGTGTAGGACTTATCTCACCACTCACGTTTAAAAGTAAACAAGTAGGCATGTATGTACAAGGTATAAGCAATAATAAAGCACAAGTAAAGAAAGGTAAGATGGGCTTAACCCACTTAGGAAATTATGATCCCTAGTGAAGTCGCCATTTCTGTGCTCGTGATTTTCGGGTATCAATCCATTAATCGGTTTTGAACATTCAAATCTTTGAACTCTCAACTTTTATTCGTGGGAAGGGAAAAAGTGAGTAAAAACCCTTATGAGATCAAGGTCCGGGGGTTGGTTTCGAATAGGGAAGGTGTTAAGCACCCTAAACGACTTCGGTACTCCGAAGGAGCCTTTTGCCTAGATTATCTTGTGATAATTACTTGCTTATTTATTTGTAAAACATTGCCTAAAGTCTAGGTGAAAGAATGGAGGGAGAAGAAGTATGTTTTTTGTTGTTTTTATTGATTTAGAAAGACATAAGTCTTTTGCCTACATACCTACAAGTGAGATCAAAATCATGTAGCTCACCTCAAAAATTTCTTTGGTGAGTTGGATTGATTTTAAAGTTTAGAAAAAAGGTTTTTAGAAGGGATGAGAGACCTCAAGGTATAGAAGAATAAAATGGAGTGAAGTTGGTTGATTTTAATTACAAGAAAGCAAAAGTCTAAATGTAGATTAAAATTAATTAAAAGTTTGATTAAGAAATAAAAGGAAAAAGATCTCTTGGATTAAAATCCAAGGTTTCTTAGAGAATTGAGTTTTCTATGTTAAACGTACACTAAAAAAAACTATACACACCGACGTAATATAATAAAAAGTGAGAAATTTACAAAGGACGTTGGATCTTAAGCAAATTCTTAAGTTTGAAATGAACCTAAAATTACTAATAGTTTGATTTTAAGAAAATTTTAAAGTCTAATCATTAACCTAATTTGTCACTAATCCATTTTGGACGCAATTACGGTTACGACATAAAGCGGTAAAAATAAATGTGTGAGTGTCGGTGCTACTTCTCATTATTGGATATTTACAAGGATCCTAGATACATTCTAAAGTCTCGAAATATAAATGACAAGAAAATAAAAATACATAAATATTCTAAAAATGAAAAAATGCTAAAAAATAAAATAAAAACAAAACAAAGTAATAAAAAAGCATGAGGTGACTATGGTTCTAAATAAGCATAAAATAAAACTAAGTAAAAACAAATAACGTAAAATAAACTAAAAAAAAAAAAGCAATGAAATAATCTAAACTAATGCAAGTAAATAAACTAAAATTAAATAAAGAAAATAAAATGCAATAAAAATAAACTAGAATCCTAGTAATGTTGCACACAAATATGTGTGCCTAAAAAGAAAAAAACACAGTAAAATAAACAAATATAACAACTAAAATAAATTTAAATAAAGAGTTTTGAAAAATAAGAGAAGAAATGTTTTATTTTTAAAGAAAAGGGGGTGTAATAGAAACTGCATATAGGACAAAATGTGGGTACCACTGGTCAAGGGAGAAGAAGTCAAATTCTTCTTCCCCAACACAACAACAAACTCACGACATCACCATGGAAGGGAACAATGTCATCAATTCAAAACTAAAAAAAAAAAAAAAAAAAAAAACTCAAAAGGTTACCAAATCACACAAACTAAAATACCATTTTACTTGGTTTTTCGCACTGATCATGAATCAAAGCTTATATTTTACAGAGGAGGTTTATATAGAGAGAAAAGTGAACCACAACTTTGAAATTGAAAAATCAAAAACACAAAAAAAAAAAAAAGTAAATTAAGCAAATTTAAACAATGGAAAAGGTTCACAACACTTCAAGGGGTATGAATTCATCTAAACCCACCTTGTTTATGCCTTGAAATGGTCTAACTCACTCACACTTTTTCTTGAAAAATTGTGGTTTTGAATTCACGGTTTTGGGTGATTTTTCTTGAGTTTTTGAGTGTTTTTGGTTTGTTGGAAGTGATTATGAAGTTTTGGTTGAAGAATGGTGAAGTTTCATGAAGAAATGAAGATTTTGGAATTTTTCATGAAAATGGTGATTTTGTTCATTAAAACTTCGGCCCCTTCTCTTGAGTTGTTGTTTGGTACTTATAGTGAGAGTAACTTGGTCACCAAGTGTGAAGAATTAGGTTAAGTGGTGAGTAAGAAAGGGTAGTTTGGAATTTTTGTGAAAAATGAGGTTTTTGTGAATTTTTAGAGGATTTTTGGTGTTGAATGATGATGTGTAGGATAGTGATGAGGTGTTATATGTGAAGATGATTCAAGATGCACAAATTGTGGAGAAAGAAATGAAGTGGGAGTGAAATGTGTATTTTGTGTGAATTTGTGAAAGTTGTTGTTTTTTTGAATTTTTGAATTTTGAAAAAAATAATAAAATAAAAATAAATAATAATTGGTGTAAAGTTGTGATTAGAAATGCAATAGAAATCAAATGAATTGGAATTGAAATGTTTGTTGTGATGAAATTGAGTTTTCTTGAGAACAAAGTAACAAAATAAAAATGTGAAAATAAATAAATAAAAATATGCATAAAATGGAGAATTTGAAGTTAACTTGTATAACAAGTAACTAAGAAAAAAAAACTAATGGAAATGCATTTGGTGTGAAATTTGAGTTTTCTTGACAAGGAAGTAACAAAATAAAATATGAATAAAAACTTTCGACAGCGAACAAATAATGAGAATAAAAAAAAATTACAATGTGAACAATAAAAAGTTTTAAAATGCAAATAAAATTGAGACATAAAATACCAACGCAACTACCATTTAAAATACGTCTAAAGTAAGAATTAAAATGCGAATAAAATGGAGATTAAAGACGAATAAAATGAGTTTTAAAATGCACATAAAATGATGTTAAACGGATGATCTTGGTCAAAATTTGGAGTATGACAAGCGTTAATATTTTGGTGCCATTTGTTTAATTTTGTATCTTAAATTTTAGTTTTGGGATGCCATTCGCTTTCAAGCAATTTTTTTTATTCAACGTCGATCATTTTAAATTTCTTCAATTTTGGTCATTGGTATGATTTTACAATGAAAAAATGTAGACTTGTTGTGCTACGTTAACAAAATACATGTTTATTAGACATTTTTAATTGATGTGATATTTTTTTAATGAATCTATTATTTTGGTAGCATAATTACACAATAATTTACAACTCCTTCAATAAATTAATAAAATTACTTGCAAATCATTCTATTCTCAATACTCTCACAAATAAAGCACACATTCCTTAATTTTTCCCTTATCATTTGTCTCGTTTACAAATTCTTTTTTCACCTTATTTCTTTTTCTAATTTACTTTCTCTTTTTTGTTTAAAAAAAAAAAAAAGGAATAAAGACACCCCTCTATGAAACTCTCACCAACCATATTCTTTAGCTTGTTAAGCCTTTGAGCTTATTTGATTATCTCATCATATCACAAATACATATAGTCTCACACTTAAGGGAAATATGTTAATGGGATGTGTATGTAAGAATAAATATTGAGAAACATATAAGTGAGATGACTAATATACCCAAAGTCTTAAGGTTTTGATTTTAAATGTGGTGTGAATTTCACGTGTGGGGTTTCTTTTGGTTAAATGTGATGATCAAACCCATTGTAGGCACTTTAAGAACTTCGAACATCATGTTGAATTGTTTTGTTAGTTTTTGAATTTCGTTTGCTTAACTTTTTATATTTTAAAGATACGTTTTTGGAAGTCATTCACTTTCATGCAAATATTTTATCCAACATCTATTATTTAAAATACCTTCACTTTCGATTTTTGGTGAGATCTAACAATGAAAAAATGCATGTGTTTTGTTGATTTGACAAAACGACATTTTAAAATTTGTGACATTTTTTTATTGAGTTTTTTTTAGGTAGAATAATCACTCGTAAAAATCCAACTCCTTGAACTAAACCATAAAATTACCAATAACTCGCTCTATTTTCCATACTTCCCCGGTCCAAACTCTCACTACTTTTTTTTTCCTATCATTTCTCTCATTTTCAAATTACTTTTTCATATTCTTTATTTTTCTAATTTCATTTTTCTCTGTTCGTCAAAGTTAGAATTATAAACACTCTGTATGAAAATCACCATTAGTCCACCTGTTTAACCATGTTATGCCTCAGCCTGACTTTATTTGGTTATGTCACCAGATCACAGATGCAGAGAGTCTCACACTTAAGGAAGATATGTTAATGTGTCAATTGTGATTTAAAGTTCCACATTAGATGCAATAGTAGATGTTGAGACACATATAAATGAGATGACCAATATAGGAGTATATGTTTAATTTTTATATTAAATATAAATTTTTGGTTGTTTTTCATTTTCATGCATTTTTTTAATCAATCCATATTATTTTAAATTTCTTCACTTTGTGTCTTTGGTGGGATTTAACCGTAGAAAAACTCTATTGTGTTATGCTGAACGAATATAATATGTGCTTAATTATAGAATTTATTAAATGTTATTGTGTGTTTTTAATTAAGTATAATTTTTGGGAAATTAATAATGTAACGCCCTATTTCTATCAAAGTGATAAATCATGCGAATATAATAAATAATCAAGCACGAGATAGAGGCTATAAAAAGGATAATTGGAATTTTAACTGTGTAAATTTTGATAGAT
Source organism: Medicago lupulina (assembly GCA_958299785.1). Taxonomy (NCBI): domain Eukaryota; kingdom Viridiplantae; phylum Streptophyta; class Magnoliopsida; order Fabales; family Fabaceae; genus Medicago; species Medicago lupulina. The sequence goes on along the minus strand of OY283146.1, from coordinate 56,790,008 downwards.
TGATTCATATTGGAGATCGTGAAGAACATGATCCCTACATTGAGGCATCTCAAGCACAAATGGTATATTATGTACAAGATGTGGTTAATGAAGGATGGAGTGTTGCTGTGCATTTAAAGCCAAGGGATTTGTATGAAATGGGGGAAGAAATAGACAAGGAAGTTTATGAAAATGTCCCAAATCAAGCGCAAGTACTTGAGCATTTCAATAACATTGATGATGAGTATGTAGAATTGGCCATGGATGATGTGGTTGATGATTTAGAATAATATACCCACATATAATAGTAGATAATTTTTTCATAATTTTTTGTTTTTTATTTTGAGGTAAATAGTTGTTAAATATAGTTTATTACTTTGCCATAATATAGTTCATTTTGTATTTCACCTATATGTTTTCTCATTTTTATGAATATGCAGACATGGCAAAGAGAAAGCGTTTCACAATTCCAACAGAATCAACATCTCAAGCTCCAACTTCAGCAAATTCTTTACCTCAAGATCCAACTTCAGCAAATTCTTTAACTCAAGCTCCAACTGTAGCCCATGCATTACCTCAAAATACAAATCCAGCCAACTCTTTAACTCAAGCTCCAAGTTCATCCAATTCTTTACCTCAAGCTCCAATTAACTCTTCACCAATTGAAGGCTCATCATATTCTAGAACGAATGTTTCATCACCGGTAGATTCGTCCTCACACGATGAAATTCCACAACAATCTCAAAGACCTAGGCAACATGTTGGGCGCGAGTCTCCGTCACATTGGACTGTTGATGCAATAGGTATATGCATTGTATTTTATTAATAATACAAGGTCATGCAAATTTAAAGGGGTCATGCAAGGTCAGACAATGGATAGAGAACCTGGCTGCGTTTTGTCGCCGGTAGTTAAAGGGGTTTCAAAGCACTTACATTTTTTAAAATTTAATTTTAAGGATGAAGCTGCTGATCTTCTAGCATGAAATTTTTTTAGATATCATCATACTATCAGATTTTATACATTGTCTAGAAGTACATATTGCAGGCTTAAAGTAATATCTGATTTTTCCTTAGAAGCGTAGCTTCTCCTCTCTTTACTATCCATATAAGGCTTTTATACACAGATTAATTAACATCTTCTGAAGTAATCAAATTTTTGTTTTAAGTTATGATGTCTTTTAGTACATTATTTTCAAAATTATGGGCCTGTTTATCTGATGAATTGAAAGATATAAATGAAAGATGTTAGAGTTGTTGTGTGTGTGTCTGTTGTAACTTTGCTGAAGCTTTTTGTGTTTGTATTTATTGCAAAAGACCCACAAGGAGCTACTAAAAGGATAAAACTCAAGATTTGGGATGTCGTTAACTTACCTATTGGAGAACGTGTGATTGTCCCATTTGATGAACAAAATACTCCATATGGTGAAGCACAAGCCTTGCTTGCAGGATATTGTGGAATTTTAGCAACAAATCACCAATTATTTCCGATTAATTTTGAAAGGTGGAATGGAGAAACGGGCATGCCAAAAGCATACAAGGATAATTGCTTTGCAACAGACTTAAAGGTATTACTATTCATTTATGGATTTTCATTTATATATTAATCTAAAATAATCATTCAAATGCTTAAAATATGATTGTTATATCTTTTTTGAAGCCTCGATTCCAATTTTTGACCACTGAAGACCTAGCAAAGAGATATTGCAATCTTAACATTTCAAAGAAGTGGGCTTCGCATAGACAATCTTTGTGGAAAGAAATATATGATAGATCCAAAACCAGGGCTGAACTTATAAGCAGCGTTCCTGATGGTGTAGACCGAATTCAATGGGCTCATTTTGTGAACTATCGTTTGAAACCAGAAACACAGGTAAAATTGGATCACTTTGACACATTGATTGCTGTGGATTATATGATTAATAAATGAATTTGTATTTGTTTTTTAATAGGCACGTTGTAAAAAAAATGAAGAAAATCGACGCAAGCAAGTGATTCCTCATAGGGGTGGTTCTAAAGCTCTTTCGAGAAAAAGACATGAGATGGTAGTTTTAGTAATTAACTTCATATGTTTTGCTATTTATTACAATTTACTATTTATTCGGACATCTTTCTATTATAGTTTTTGGAAATGGGACGAAAACCAAATCGTGGAGAAGTGTACCTTGAAATCCATCCACCAGATAAAGAGTCCTCTGCAAACGATGCAGCAATGGCTACTATTGTAAGTTAAATTGGAATAAACTATTGGTTTATGCATGGTTGTATATCTGGTTTATGCATGTTTTTGAGTTGGTGATCGTTTGCATACTAACAGGAACAAATTAAAACGGGTTTGACTGAAAGTAGTGTTGATGAATCTGAAATTTCTCCGGATGATGTTATCGGAAGAGTGTTTGGGCCTGAGCACTCAGGAAGAGTGCGCTCCATGGGTATGGGAGCAGTTCCTTCTAATACATTTAGAAATAAAGGAGTTCGACTTTCAAAATTGACTAATATTCAGCTGCTACTTCTACATCATCTGATACCGATTGGAAAGCAAAGTTTACAAGCTTGGAATCAGCATTTAAAGCTTACATTATAATGAAAGAAGGAAGGATTCCTGATGAAGTAGCTAGCTTCTTTGGTCCAAATGTAAGTTTTGTTCTTTCACTAAGTAATACATCATGTGAACTGATTGAAGGATTTTTTTTTTCCTTTCTTTGACTAAATAATACATCAGGTGAACTGATTGAAGGATTCCTGATGAAGTAGCTAGCTTCTTTTAGATGATTGTTTAATTGTAATGGTATAAATGGAGCTGATTGTTGTATTGTACAATGATGTTTCAAAGAAACTCTTGTTATTTTATTTTTTAATTTATGATAATTCTAGAGAAGAGAGTTAATAAGTTCCTGTCGAAAATGATAGATGAAAATAGCATTTTAAGTTTAAATAAATCATTACAGTTTTGCTTGTTATGAACTTCGGATGCAATTGTAGGCCAATAACCATTGTTATGCTAGCTTAGTGTTTTTCTTAGTTTGGTTTAAAGCACAATCAGTTTAGTGTGGTGTTTAATTTGTTTTAATTTTTTTTTCCGTGATTATGTGGAAGCTTCGTCAAATATTTTAACTTACGTAGTGTTTTCTTTTTTAATTTCAGTCGACAGATCTTCCAAGTGAGCCTAATTCGCCTTTGAACACAAGAGGATCATGTGGTGGAAGCAACATCTGATGTTTTTAACATTATATCTAATGGTAGATGAAGAGAAACTGACTCTATGTTTTGTTATGATGATATATATTCCTTTTAGAGGAAGACATATTTTAATATATAATGGTAAAACAAGAGATAATGACTCTCTGTTTTGTTATGATGATATATATCCCTTTTAGAGAAAGACATATTTTATGCTATTATTAATTATGTTTTGTATTGCCACAATTGATATTAGATTATATATGGGTATTTTAGACTACAATATTTAAGTTATTGATGATATTTATTTTTGAGTTGAGTGTATTGATAAAATCAAAAAATTAAATCTTACAATACCTTTAAATTGCAATTAAAAACAACTTAGATTAGATACAGGAAAAAATGATAAAATAAATTAAATTTATATCATCACTGTATTAGAGGAGGTTAAAAACCCCCACAAAACAAACAAAAACGAAATAAAAAAAAAATTACTAACAATATATCTAAGGAGGTTAAAAACTCCCGCAAATTAAACACTTATATTGCGGAGGTTTTTGATACGAATACCAGCGGTTGGCAAAAACCCCCGCAGATAATTTGTGGGATTAGTATAAGCGGGGGTTTTGAAAACTCCCACAAAACATCTTGCGGAGGTTAATAACCGCCGCAGAATGGCAAAAAAACCGCCGCAATCCAGGCGCGTTTTTTGTAGTGAAATAGACGTCACGTCTTCAAATAACTCTCAATTGACATGCATAAAAATTTCAACAATACAACATCACAGCAGAAATATAGAATACACCTCAAGTAGCCATGTCATCAACTCATAAATATATCCATAAAATATAATATCCAAATCCCGACATATGGGCAATCTCAACATCATAAAGATAAACCCAAAGCAACATAAAAGACGCCGTCCTAGATCAGAGCCTATCTAAGACACGAAACAAACAACCAACGGAGGTAGCTCCCGCTATCCTCGAGCACTCACCAAGCAAGCTAAGAGAAATCAATCCTGCACGCTGACTACCCATTCATACGAATAGGCGGCGGTCAATCGAACAACCACTGGGGGTTAGCTACACATCAAACATAATCAAACATAAATAATCATAAGCATTCAAGGATTTCATGCATGACACAAATATGCAACCATCCCTCTTAGACTACTAACATCACATGAATATTGTCCACCATTTCATACACATCATGTTATCCCAACTATAACATAGCATAACAAGTATATTCAAACTTTAATCAAGTCATCGACATAAGCTCATCATTTATCAACACCAATTAATGAAAGGATTACTCACCTTATTCTTCATTAAGCATAATCAACTCAACAAATACAATTCATCATTTCAAAGTTATATGCAATCATCATCATCAAAGAAATCACCACATCATAAATAAATATATATATATATATATATATAGACACACACACACAATTCTCACCTCATTACTATTACCAAAATAATCATCATCAAATAGATTCACCAAGTGTATAAGCACAAGCAAGTAAGACATGCAATTAGAGCATAGTTCAATTATTCACAACCATCAACAAAATCCACCAATGTACCTTTACACCAATCCACACAATCACAACATTCACCAAATTTCACCAATGTACAAATTCAACAAGTCACATATTCAATTATGATACCCCAATGCATCAATTCATCAACATTATATAATTTACACCATTATATAATATATATACCCCATCTTCATGATTAACACCTCATTGCATCGTCAAGTAATTACAATCCATACATAACAAATCATCATCATTATTATCAACAATCATCAACATCACCATCAATTAACATATATGTGCATACATATATATAATTCACCAACATTATCATCATAATAATTCAACAAGCATCATTATGATTATTAACAAGCATCACCATAATCAACACCAAAACATAATCATGTTCATTATCAACATGCACATCAATATCAACAACATTACCACAAATCAACAACTTTGTATAATTTCTCATAATTCAAGTAAAGAGAAAAGTATATCATACTATGATAAACATCATATTCAACACCCATCAACCATTCATACATCTGCATTTAATCATATCAAACTATTCATAAAAGATTTGCCAATTATTTGGTCTTAAAGATTATTTTCGACAAAGTTAGTATCATTTTACCATTTTCCAAGTTATACGTCAACATAAAGCAAATATGCTTGAGAACCTCAACTAAGTATATACACAAATTACATATGAGTGCAGTAGTGTTTACATCAACGTATCATAGGCCAAATCACTTAAATTCCAAGTTTTGCAAAGTTCGTCTCATATTTCACAACTTTAAAACATCTAAGACAATTGAACCAAAGACTAAGCAAACAACTCAATTGCCTCAACTATGTATACACATTAATCATATATGAGTGTAGGTGTGCATACATGTGCGTTTCACTGGCCAAATATGACAAAATCATCAAAATCACAGAGTTCGTCTCACTTTATCATTTTGTAAAACCAAAACATTTTTCAAAAGAAAATCAAGTTTAATTCAACAAGACATAGGTTAAACACTCATAAAACACCTCAAGTTAACCCCTAATACTTAAGTTTTGAAGTTTGGAAACAAACTATAAGTTTTAGGTTGACTTGGAAATAGTTATGCTAAGTTTTCCTTAAAGCTTCTCCGAGATCCACTTGGAGTGTTTCTATCATAACTCAAAATCCACAAAACATTTTCAAGTCAAACCAAATTCATAGCAAAGATAACTCAATTACCCACAACTTTCATGTTTACACCAAAGGCCAATTCAAAACAGAAATGTGAGAAAAAGACGCGAGAACGCGAAACAGGGCATGTTGTCTGAGAGCATTTCGCTTGAACGAAATAAATCTCGCTTAGGCGAAATTCTTCCAGTGGCTGTTCGCTTACAGCTCGCTTAAGCGAATATTCAACAGTTCTATAAAAAATTTCATGGGTTTAAACCATTTTTCACCCCAAAACCCTAATTTTGATCTCCCAACAACAAAATTTGTTCCCAAAGGTTGTTTACAGGTCTATATACATCAAAAGGCACTCAAAGTTACACAAAACTTGAAATTAAAACATCATTTCAATATAATTCAACAATCCAACAAAGTTGCCCAAAACTTCAACAACAACCCAATTCACATCACCAAATCCACAATTATGAACACCCAATGCATCAATTCATCAACAACACATTCCATAACAACAACAACAATATTTAATCATGAAATCATCCACAATTTAACAACCACAACATCATTCTCTATCAATTTTGTACAAACACCAAACATACTCATATATAAACATTCCAAGCATACAAATTCAACATCAACAACACAATTATCATTCAATTCACATACTTAAACATGGCATCAAAATTAAACACGAATTTCTACAACTAAGTTCAAAATAATCACTTATTTAATTAAGCAGTTTTGAACATGGGTAGAAAAGAGATTAAAATGAAAAGATTATGCTTGAATACTATCCCCCTTACCTCAATCTCCAAGATTCCTAGCATTAGCCTCATTTTAGCTCCTAGAATTGTCAATCCCTTCTTGCTCTTCAAGCTTTTTCTCTTCTAACCCTTTTCTCCTTTTTCTCTAGCTTTTCTCTCTCTACCTCTTTCTAATGTTGTGAAAATGAATGTTCTAACCCTAGTTTTCTCTTAAGACATGAGTTATATAGACACACCACTAATGGGCCTAACTCACAAAATGTTTTATGGCTTCAAAACTCTAATTAATCCATTCCACAAGTTTCTACCCACTTACGATAAAAATAATGAGTAAACATCGGCTCTTAATTAATTACCACAACCCACTAACAACTTAATAAAATAAATGGTTCCCACTTCAAACACTAAAAAATAACCTTTACTATGAAATTACTAAATTACCCTTGCTCACCAAAAGACCAAAATACCCTTCTAACACGAAAACCCAAGAAATTAAACCCAAGGATAAATAATCATACACAAACACATATTAACACATATTAAACAAATAAAAATAAAAATAAAACTAGCAAAAATCGGGCTGTTACAAATAACTCAAGAATCACCAACTCATTTGACTCACTTTGTTCTTTATAACCTTATGGACAAAACACAAACTTTTTTACCAGTGTCGTTTATCTCAATCTTAAATTTCTTTTGCATGTTCTTTCTTTTTATAATTTTATGTCTCTTTCCTAATGAAAGAAAGGAACAAAAATCTCCCTTCATGAAATCCAACAAGAGATGTTGAACTGATCAAATTGTTGTCGTAATTTTACTTAAAAGAAATATACATTTTCTCTCTTCAGTTAAGAATTCAGTTATAAAAATCCAACTGAGATTAAGAATTCAGTTAGTAAATTTCTATGTAAATAGTGGACTTCACTCAATTCAGTAGACACACCAAAGAGTTTTGTTGAGTTTTCGAAAACTCTTTCTCTCTTCTCCCTCTTTTTGTTCGATGCATTCCTGAGCCACGTCTCCCCCGTTTTTTTTTATTTCTTCGGAATTAAGAGTGTTCTTAGGACTATAGTTTGTTGAACCAAAATGGGTTCTAAACATGTCTCTGAAGTTTTGATGATAACAAAGTATGAAAGAACAATTGGATATGCTATGAATTCAAGTGTGTGGTACCATATAATTTTTTCTAACTCTTGAATCAAGTTTTGAGTATGAAACATCAAGACTCTGAATGCACATGTTAGTAGCTGAAGCAAAAGAGAAGCTTATAAGACTTGGAACAAGATCTGAACAAAGGTCAACCTGAAAGTCTGAGAATTTTCAGAAGCATATGAAGGAATGAAGTATCTGAAGACTCTGAAGGTTGAAGCAAATGAAGTAACGTTAGAAGCTGAAGACTCTAAACCAGTTTGTCGTCTTCTGAAGGAATGTCACTATCAGACTCAGAGTAGTATAATTTTTCTTCTTCTGACCACGTGCAGAAACAAATCAAGAAATTCAAGGACAAAGAGAATGAAACAATCATTCTATTAGAAGCAAAGGAATTTCAAATGAAAACTGAATGACATTATCCATTTGAGATGACATCTCAACGTCTTTGACAAGCTTCTCAGGTACTAATTTGATTTGTTAGCACTTCTTCAACAACGACTCTCTAATTCTCTTCAATATAAGGACATGAGCAGTTGAAGAATATAAACAAGACTTCCATCATTTTACAAGTGTCATAACTTTGTCAAATGATATAGGCACAAACGCTTAGAGAAATTCTCACAAATTTTCATACCTTAGAATTTCTTAAGTATCAAAAATCATCTTGACTTAAATTTCTTACACCTCTGAATGTATATCAAGTGTAAACCACAATCTCTTTTATTTGTTAAATTCTGATTGTAGAAGTCTCTTTCTTGTGTGATTGAGCAAAGGAAGTATTTTACATGTGTGTTTGAGCAAATTGTAATATGTGAGATTATAGTAAATATTCCTTGGAAGTGCAAGGGGACTTGAGTAATCTCGGTTTGTGGGAGGAACTGGTATAATTTGCTTGTGTCGTCTCTTTCTCTCTTCTCTTTCTTTGTGTTTAATACAATTTTGCTGCATAACAATGTTTCAGACTCTAATAAGAACTCTGCTTCTAATCAAACTCTGAATTGTTTTAGATAACCACTTAGAAGAGTTCTTGAAAAAACCAACATAATTCAAATTTCCTTCTTGTATTTTTCTAACCTTCGGTTGTTATCAAAGTGTCAGGTCTGCTGCTTGAACACATAATCGTGTAACAATTATAGATTTTGAGAAAAACATGTCTTATGATACTCATACTTTAAATGCCAACTCTAATAACCGTTTTATATATCATGATTACAATGGTTTCACCTATGATAAAAAAAATTTACTCTATCTGGCCTCCATCCTTCAATGAAGATTCTACATAATTTTTTTGATGGAAAACCAAAATGTATAATCACAACATTGGTGTTGATGAATAGTGGTGGGATGACATAATTGAAGATCGTGTCAGTTTTCAAGTAGATTATAAGGGTATGGTGCCTAATAGAAATAGCTTAATTAATGCTCATAAAAAGATATACAGAAAGCATCATTGAGTTTGTAGAAATTGTGTTGATGCCCTGTCTCATTAAAAATTAATGGTGGTGGTGAGCATTAGCGTCTCGTACCATGCCTGCTATGACTGTGCTATGTTCAAAACATATGTAACTAATGAAAATAAGAAAGTGTTGTTAGAATCTTCTTACACCACTAAAGTTGTTGAAAATGGAGATATGAAGTTACAATTCAGGTCAGAAAAGAAAGTTATTCTCTACGTCGTGATGCAAGCTCTAAAGATAAGAAAGAATTTGGGTTACAAATTTATACTAGATAAGACTGAGTTCACTCAAGTTTAAGGAGAGACTTGTGAACTGTAACGCCCTATTTCTTTAATTATTATTATTTGATTTATAATGTATATTTTGATGAAATATGCTAATATGTGTTATTTTTGTGTTATATGTTGGTGTTTTAGTAGCATATTATGTTATAAAAATATATGTGTTATTTGGTGTAGAAATATATATGCTATTTTGTGTAAAAATATATTGTGTTATTTGTTATAGAAATATGTTTGTTATGTAGAGATATATTTGTTATAGAAATATGTTTGTTATGTAGAGATATATTTGTTATAGAAATATATTCGTTATTTGGTTTGAAAATATATTTGTTATTTGTGTAGAAATATATATGTATTATCTAGTGTAGAAATCTATTTGTTTTAGAAATAATAAGATATGATGATATAATATAATATATATTTTGATGATGTGTGCTTTTATGTATTTTTAGTATTATCTTATTTGATTTATAATATAATATATTTAATTAAATATGGGTTGTTACATAATTTTAGAGAATTCGAGGGAAGGAGTAGAAATAAGATAAGATGAGTAAGAGAATATTAATAAGAGAATTAGGGTTAGAATTATTTAGTACGTGATATAACTTTTGGAGAAACCTAGAGAAAAAGAGAGGAGGCGCGAAGGAGAGAAGAAAAACCTAAGAAGAACGCAACTTGATTCAGGAGACCAAATTAAGGTAAGGGTGAGCCTAGCTTTCATTATATTAAACTGTAATTCAATTCAATTCAATTATGATTAACAAAAGATGGATGAGTTTTTGAGAGAATTAAGAACTAGGTTAAGGTGAATGAATTAAAAGATGAAGTTGAAAGGTGAGAATTAATGAAAACTAGTTTAGGTTTCGAATTGAGTTTCTAGTCTTAAAAGAGTGGATAATCTAGTAGGTTAATGAATAATTAATGTTCTAATGATAGGATAATCATAGGGTGATGTTTAAGGTCATGTTTTGAGGGTATTGGATCGAAAACGGAGTAGAAAAGGTTTCCCCAAGGCGAAACCGCAACTGAACTGCGATTTTGCTATCGCTGTGCAAAACACGTTACTTGTTGTCTCAGTTTGACAAGTTTAAGTTCCGAACTGGGTTTAGGTGTCTTCATGAAAGTTGTAGATACAGATGTTAGCTTTCACTAGCCTTTGGAGTGACTCAATTTAAGCTTTTAGAACTCTAGATATGATTAAAATACTACAAAGGGGTCAACAGGCTCGTTCTCTTTTCGATTTTCTGTAACCGAAAAACTAAAATAAAAACTGGGACTTTTCTGTTCATAATTAGCTTTTGATGTCTTCACGAAAGATGTAGATAATTGAGTTAGCTTTTTAATGGCTTTGGAGTGACTATAAAATTATTTGTAGATTTTGAGTTATGATGAAAATAGTCCAAGTAGGTCTTGAGAAAACTTTAAGAAAACTTAGCATAACTAATCCCAAGTTAGTCCAAAGACTTAGGGTTGGTTTCCAAACTTCAAACTTAGGTATTAGGGATTTAGTTGAGGTGTTTTATGAGTATTTGACTTATGTCTTATTTAATCATACTTGATTACTTTTGAAGAATGTTATTGCTTATGAATTATGAATGATGAGTGCATAATGTGCTATACTTATAAAGTTAATGTTATGATTTGATGTTGTTGATAATGATTATGAATCATATGTGCATTATGTGAACTATATTGTAATATATGTGATGCCTAAATGATGAATTTTTGATGTTGTTATATGATTGATGATTTGCTGCCATGTTGCTGTTATTATTTAATTAAAGCTGCATAAGTCGGTCTATGATGTGAGATGTTGTCCAATTTGTTGGAGTCATATGAGAAGTTGTGCTAACTTGTTTAAGATGTAAAGATTCGAGTCCGTGCATTTGCATAATTTGAGACGGTGGAGCTTTTGCTCAAAGCGACGGTGGAGCTTTTGCTCAAAGCGACGGTGGAGCATTTGCTCAAAGCGACGGTGAAGCATATTAATGCTTATATATGGTACCACATGCATATAAGATGTCTAAGATGTTTAAGATGTTAGAGTTGCATAGTCGAGTTGCATTGTCGAGTCGAGTTGTTTAAGATGTTTAGTGATGATATTCTTGATGTTGCTTAAGATGTTATGAGATAAATATTTGAGACGTGCTTATATGTTAATTGTTGTTAAACTTAATTGTTGGATTATCTGTTTATTATATTGTTTGTGAATCTCACCCCTTCTGTTGGAATTGTCGCCTTGTGGGCAAGTGCAGATTTCCAGGACTAGCTGTTGATGTGAGTGGACTCCTCACGTGTCTAGGTGCTCTGATACATAACGGGATGGGGAACTTTGCTTATGTTTTCTATTCTTTACGTATTTAACTATGAGATTTTATGAACATGATATTAAAGAATTTGATGAGATTTTACGTAGAGGCCTTCGTGCCAAAGTTGTTTTTAAGATTTTTGAAATAAATTCCGCTGCGAAGTGATTTAAGATTTGATTGAAATATTTTGAAGGATAAATTATTATTTATTCCATTGTGATTTTAAGAAATGTAGCATTCCGTTTAAGTTGTGAAACTCTGATTATTATTTTGAGAAATTTTTATGCTGGGAAAACGGGGTGTTACATGAACCATTACTATAATGGTATTCTTGTTGGGAAAGACTACTTCGTAGATGGTATGTTTAAAATAAAAAATTATCCTTCTGTTTTACTAGTTGTGTGATTTTACTTTTTGGAATGCCAAAATTTATCATGTGAACAAGCGTTTAATTTTAAAATTGAGTAACTTACGTTTAATTCGAAAGTTACATGTACCTGATTATGTGGAGCTCTACATTGGAAGAGAATCTATTAAGCCTTAAATAAGCCATGTCCTCATTGGATGCTGAATTATGGCAAGAAGCTATAAGCGATGAAGTGAATTCTCTAGAGTGTAACGAAACATGGCACTAAGTAGACTTGCCTCCTAGTTGTTAATCAATAGGTTGTAAATGAAGTTCGAATAAGAAACTAAAGCTTGGTGATTCTATTGAGAAACGCAAGGCTCGCCCCTTAGCCAAAGGTTTTGGACAAACAAAAAATATGAATTGTTTCGATACTTTTTCATCGGTCACTAGAATCACATTCATAAGGCTATTAATTCGTTAGGTTCCATTCATAACTTGATAGTACATCAAATGAATGTGAAAAATGTTTTTTTAAATTATGAACTAGTAGAAGAAGAAGTCTATATAGAAAAACATGAAGGTTTTGATTCATGGATAAGAAAACAAGATTCGTAAGTTAAACAAGTATTTATATGGTCTAAAATAAGCTCCTAAGAAATGGCATGAAATAATTGACTACCTAAAGATATCTAATGGGTATAAAGTGAATGAAAGTGACAAATGTATTTACTACAAAAATGAAAATAACATTTGCACAATCATATGTCTTTATGTAGATGACTTACTCATATTTGTGATGTAGTATTTAGCTATCAATCAAAATTAAGTATTTTTGTATCGTCTCCTCAGGGACTAGTGCAATACCATAAACCGTTAAACGTCGATTATCATTTTTAGTTAGGATTTGGTTGATTGTTTGTTATAAAAACTATTTGAAACTAAAGTGCGGTAAATAAAACGGAGATAAATAAGGCGTAAAACTGTTAGGATTTGAGTTCGTCAATCAAGCATCGCATATATTCTAATGATCACATATATGGATTCTAGCTTTTAATCGATATTATCACGTATCACCCGACAACATCATTCATGTCTAAATGATATTGTGAGATCGATCGTATCGTTTAATCAACAATTTCTCAATCTGTTAAATGATCTGATAGCATTAAGTTCCAATACTTTGTGTGATTATCAAAACACAAATCCTATGTCTAGAAATCTTTTTTTGATAGATAATTATTCTAACCTTAGATTCAAAAGTATTTTTCAGTAACATTTCAAATCAAACATAAGAATGAATTGCAAGAATAATCTCAATATCTCAAAAAATGCTAGAATCATATATTTAAAGGATCAAAAGATTACATACTAGCTTGATCAAGTACATCTAATCCCAACAAATGAGATTCAATTGATCATTGTGATGATAACTTTACAATAATGGAAGAAATGATGAAGATTCATGCCAAGATCTGGATTTCTCAAAGTTTCTTGATGAATCCTGTAACACCCCGTTCACCCAACATCATAGTATAACATATAAATCAGAGTTATTCGTCAACAACGAAGTGCTACACTACCATTTTCTACATCTCATAAATAGGTTAAACGCTATTTAACAAAATCTTCAACGTTTATAATTCAACACATTTGCAGCGGAAAATTATTTCATTAATTCAACATCGTCATCATCAACATAATCCAACAATATCTTGGCACAAAGGCCTTAACAAATTCCCCTTCAATACTAAAACAACATAAAGGTCAACATTGATACATAAAGGAATGACAGTAATTCAACATGTTATATCCCCATCCCGTTACGTATCAGAGCCCTACGACACAACATGAGGAGTCTTCTCACAACAGCTAAACTTCTACTAAACTTGATCACCTGCAAGTTACCCACGTAAAGAGGCAACATTTTCAAGCAGAAGGGGTGAGATTCTCATACAAAAATAATAGATAAATATTTCATCAATGAATTCAACATCGTATTAGCATCATCATATCATTATATATGTATAACAAAAATCAACAGTTTAACCAGCATTTAAATATCATCCAACAACAACAACAATAATGTCCACCGACAACGACAACAACGACAACAATGACATATACAATGCCCACCGACATATGCAATGACCACCGACACCGACAACAACGACAACGACAATGTCCACTGACAAAGACAACAACGACTCATGTACTATGCATGTGGTACCATACTAACGCGTTTGAATGCTAAACATTCCAGGACGATAGTCCCCACCGCTTTTGAACGTCAAGGCGTTCCAGAGCATAAGCTCTCACCGCTTTTGAATGACAATGCATTCCAGGACCGAGGTCCTCACCGCTTTTGAATGACGAGCATTCCAGGACCGAAGTCCTCACCGCTTTTAGACTATGCAACAGACTCCAATTATGTATATCAACATACAACTCGACTACACCGACAACAACCACCAACACCGACTATGCATACGACTACGTATGACTTCACCACGACAACTCAATAATACCATAGTAATTTCATTCATCAAGAAGTTTTTAAAGGATTTATTACCTATACAAATGTTATCCAAATTAAAATAAATATTTAAGAATGCTCCGAAAGATCCCCCTAATGTATAAACCAAAGATCAAAAGTGGCTGACAAATGCCCAGTTCGCTTAAGCGAAGGGCTGGTCGCTTAAGCGACCTCAACGCCGAAGGTTGGAATTTTGCTCGCTTGTCGCTCGCTTGGACTTCACTTAAGCGAGGCATATTCTGGAAAATCTGGGCAACTACGATGAATGCTCGCTTAAGCGACGGGTCGTTCGCTTAAGCGACGCATCCTCTGGGCAGCACAAAAACCTACGAATTTTCTAACTCTTTTTCATCCAAAAACCCATTTTAAACCCCTGATTTCCCAAAATATGTATTGACAGATGTTTACAGGCACAAATTACAACAAATACATCATCAGGAACATAAAACAACATTAACAACAGCAATTCAATCACTTTCATCAATTACATAAAAACTTCTCCATTTTCTTCATTAACCTAATTCTCCTCAAATTATGATTTCATCATTGTATTATGACATCTAAAAGGATGAATTAAACACAACTAACATAATCTCTATAACTTTATTCCTTTTCATCCCAAATCATCACATTCACTATTTTTCCCCAAAATTCTACCAAAACCCATGTTGAATCAGAATTAGAAATATAACCTATATTATTGTATAATAATCTCACCCTTACCTTAATTGATGAAT
The DNA here is from genome assembly GCA_958299785.1 of Medicago lupulina. Lineage (NCBI taxonomy): Eukaryota > Viridiplantae > Streptophyta > Magnoliopsida > Fabales > Fabaceae > Medicago > Medicago lupulina. Next base: position 56,774,535 of record OY283146.1, on the reverse strand, counting down.
CAAACTCTACAGCAAGGCACTTCTCTTCCTCTTGGCTCTTCTCCCTTGTTCTTGGTTTTTCTTCTCTTTTTCTCCCAAAAACTCAAAGTACGTTAAACTCTTTCTGACTTCCTTTTTCAATTCTCACTAATATTCTCTTAACTCCTCCTAACTCCTAATAACTCCCTTTTAACTTCTTTCTATTAAATATAACCCCCCAAAACTTCTAAATATTTATTATTCTCACCAAAACTAATAATTACTATAATAAACCATATAATAACATACACCACACCATAAAATCACATATTAATATATAAATAATACACCAAGACTCTAAATAAAACCAGAATAAAATAATTAACGACTAGGGCGTTACAAATCCACCTTCTAACACTCTTGCTCTATGAAGCTCTCTCAAATTTGCCCTATTTCTCTCTCTAAAAGTGATAAGTTTATGTTCTGAAATGACTGAGAAAGCTTTTATACTTCTGCAAAATTTTAGGAACTCGCCAGGTGAGAAATGCTCGCTAAGGCGAGTTGACCTTTCTTCATGATGAAGGACAGAAATCGTATAGGATAAAAATAAAATAAAAAGATGGGTTTGGGGAAAGAAATGGTAAAGAAGGCCTCACAATCACTTCTAATCCAAGAAGGAATGCTAAGCTTTGAAGAATCGCAACAATGGTAAGGAAGCCATCGATAAGATTCGATAGACAAGTTCTAATCCAAGAACTCAAAGAGGAGAAAACTCTCACTCCAAATACACAAAGTGTAATTTTTAATCAAATTCTGCATCCCTTATTTCATAAAATGAGTACAATTTATAGAGCTTTTAGTCTTATGAACTCAAAAGACTCTAATAAATTAAAATAAACCTAATATTACTCTAAAGAAAATAAATAAATGGTTGATTAGCCTTACATTTATTTATTAAAAATAGAAAGAACTAAACAAAAGCACACGTAGCATTTTATTAGGAGTTTCTGTAGTGCTGTCCAATCCAAAGATACAGTCAAGCAACATCAATGAATAGCCAAAATTGATTAGTCTTAAAATGTTGAATGCTGGTTGCTTCAAAATTCCATAACCGCTAGTCTTAAAATGTTGAATTCAACCATTAATATATCAGCTGCATCAATTTAATGTGAGTTGAAATCATGCCAATTACAATTCAAAACCGTTGAAGAGCTAGTAAACATCATATGCCAATAATGAGCCATTCCTTCATCTCCATAATTGTGAATTTCATCCCAGCCCAATATCAACAGCACGTGTATACTACATCCATTAGAAATTCCATAGTGTAATTGAGTACAATGTAATTATATCAAATATTACGCGAATCAACGAATCATATGCTGCCCAAAAACTAAATCCATGAAACAAAATATCAGGACAAATTTATTGTAGGATAATTTTTTTATAAGTTTCCTTCCACATGCTTAATGAACTCATGATCTCATCACTTCACCATTAGGTTTCTGCCACGTCTTTCTGGAGCTTCCAATACTCCCTTAACTCGCCATGCGAGATTTAACTCGCCATGGTGAGCTTTGATCTTCTGAAAACCTGGGTCTCTGGAATTTTCTTGCCCTCTTCCTCGCCTTTCCTTCGCCTTGGCGAGTTGGTTCGCCATGTTCTTTGTTGTGCCAAGCTTCAGAGTGAGTTGGATGTTGACTTTCGGGAACTTTCTCGCAGTGGCGAGCTAGGCTCGCTAGGGCGAGTTGACCTTTGCTATTCTTTCAAGTTTCTTTCTTTAAATCCTGTCTTGTTCGGAATTTTCATGCACAATGAGATTAAGTAAGATGTAAAAAGCATAAAAGGGCATTTTATCATATTTTCATGTCTTTTCCCTGGATAACTTCTAAAACAAGTAGCCAAAAGTGCTTAATATATATCATGTATTTACTACATTCTAGTACTTACCAATTTGGTTCAAAGATACTTATTGTAAATGTTTTGAAATCATTGTTGAGCAACAAGATTGTTATGATATACTTGCGGGAAGCTGATGTAATTCTAGGTATCAAGATTACAAGATCGGAAAAGGGAATTTGCTTGGATCAATCTAACTATGTTGAGAAGATCTTAAGGTAATATAATTATTTTGACTTTAAATCTACAAACACACCTTATGATCCAAGTGTAAAACTCTTCAAGAATATTGGAGATGGTGTTAAACAAACAGAATATGTGAGCACCATTGACAGCCTTAAGAATTCCACTGGATGTACTAGACCCGACATTGCCTACCTCGTGGGACTCTTGTGCAAGTTTACCAATAGACCGAGTAAGAAAAATTGACATGCTATTGCAAGAATCATGAGATATCTTAAAAAGACCATGACTTTATGATTACATTATCGTAGGTATCCTATTGTACTTGAAGGGTAAATTGATGCAGAACGGAACACCTTTTCAGATGAATCTTAAACGACCAATAACTACACATTGAGTATCAACTTAGGAGCTATTTTTTGGAAAAATAAGAAATAAACAATATAGACTCAATCCACTACGCAATCTGAGATGATAGCACTAGACAAAACTAGTGAAGAAACAAGATGATAAGATGATTGCTAGTTGAGATTCCCTTGCCAGCTTTGTTAATTCATTGTATAGTATTGCGACTATTGCAAAAATTGATATATGTTACTACAATGGTAAGAGACTACAATTAAGTCACATACATAGAAGAATTAGAGAGCTAGTTACTCTCCAAATGAACGATTAAAGTAGATCATGTACGTACTGATAAAAACTTAGTTGATTCTTCGATTAATGGACTAACTAGAGAGAAAGTTATTCAATTTCCTCCATGAGGTTTTTCACTACGCCTAATTAAGATGCTTGCTTTTGTCGAGATATATTGTTTAATTGGTCTGATTATTTTTCTATTTTTATATAATCTCTGCCTTCCAATTATTGATCCTAATTATTCTTTAACTATTTGAGTTTAACCGTACACATAATTAAGTCCCACTACATATATATATATATATATATATATAAGGACCCAAGCTACGCAACCTTGGTTGAAATGGAGCAAATATACAAACTATAGTCATGGCACGAAATATTCTTCTTCTTTCTGGGATTGTTATAATTCTTACCTATGTGTTTATAATCGAAGCTACAGTATTGTTAACCAATGATATTACCAATTCCCTCAATCGAAGTAGTTTTCCAGATGGTTTTATTTTTGGAACATCATCATCGGCTTACCAGGTACTCCATATATTTCAATACTCTTTCACTATTATGTGTACATGTTAAGATACTATATTTCAAATATATTTGATGAAATCCCCCTAAAAAAAGGTCGAATCAGCAAAGAAAAAACATAAAATTCGTCTCTAAGTTTGTCGCTTACGACAAAAAGGATCAAATTCAATTTTCAATGGTTGATTTGAAGTATGAAGGTGCAGCAAATGTTGGTGGAAGAGGACCAAGTATATGGGATACTTTCACACATAATTATCCAGGTCTTTTTGCATTATCCATTGTTTGTATTAATTAGTTTAAAATGAGTTGCTTGATTTTTGTTTGTTGAAAGATGCTTAAAATTAATTTATTAACATAAAGTCAGTTTTTCAACGCCATTGAGAGGTGCCTACACCATTATTTGGTAAAACTAATCGATATGGTTGGCGCATGTGTTTGTTTTGAACTATTTCATTTAAAAAATGTTACTACAAGTACTCTCCTTTTATTTTAAAAAAAAAAAAAAAAAAAGTACTCTCCTTTGATATGTTGTGAATTCGATGAAAAATCACACCAATAACAACTTGATGTGTGGAGCAAGGAATAATCAAGCAACCAAAACAAGTGGATAACAGTTATAATCACAAACAAAAGTAGAAAACAACGAGAGAGAACACAAAAGAATTTGTTGACCCAGTTCGGTCCAAATTGACCTAGTTTAGAGGAGAGAGCAGCCCTCTGTTCCACTATAATGATGAGTAACTTTACAAAAGAGATATCAATGAGTTACAAGAATAAGTCTCCCGCCTAATTCTACCCAAAGTCTCAATCTCTTCCCGTGACCAAGAGACTCAATCCTAATAGTGTTTCCCAAGGTGAATCAACCCTCAAACCCTAGTGTTTGTTGCCAAGAGACAAACTCTATACAAACCCTAGTTTTGTTGTTGCCTTTCTAAACTCTTGTTTCAGCCCCCTCTATCTCAAGGTTTACTCTGATACAAAGCCTATATTTATAATAAAAGTAACCCCCATAAAATTGGAACAAATCTGGCCCATAAATACGTTTTTGAAATATTCTGATGCGACAATTCGGGCCCTGAATTCCTCCATTCGGGCACCGATTTTTCACGTATAGAAATGCTCCAAAACCAATGCAAATTCGGGCCCCAGACAACAGCATTTGGGCCCCGAATTGGCAGTTTCAGCAAACTTCAATTTTGTACTCCAAACTTTAATTTTGAGTCACTTTCACAACATGATAGATAATTTAATTCTTTATTAATCGTGCTATAAGAATAATAATTGCAAGTGTTCATAAAATAAAAATGCAAGTAGTTTTTTTTTTAATTTTTGAAGGAAGTAGTTTAATTTTTTAGTACCAAGTTGCAGAAGTATTTTCCCCCTCAAGAAATAAATTAAAAAGTTGCAGAAGTATTTTTTTAAAACCTTATGATGATTCTCAAAGGTTCTATAATACGGGATACGGAATGAATTTTTTTTTTTTTTTTAGGAAAGATACGGAATGAATATGTAAGTTAAAGTATGATTAAATATTGTTTTAGTCAAAATTTAATTTATACTTGAATTTAATCACATCATTATTGATGTTATTTCATTTGAAAATAAAACAAACAGAAGAAAAACAATTAAATACTTGTCAAAAATAGAAAGGAAAAAAAGAAGAAAGTCTTACTATGTTTACGTTACGTGTGTGGAAATGCAATGTTGTTTGTAACCAATTTTTATTTAGGTAAAATTAATAGTAATTATTCATTTACATTTTACACTATATTGTTTGACACAGAAAAGATAAAAGACAGAAGTAATGGAGACGTAGCCATCGATGAATACCATCGCTATAAGGTGCAAATACTAAGCTCCAACACATATGTACATGATACTTTCACTTGTGCATTATTAATTAATATAATTAAAGATGATGCTAAAGCATATATTGTTGAGATTCTTCTGAAAATATTAATAATACAGGAAGATGTTGAGATCATGAAAGATATCAACATGGATGCTTATAGATTTTCTATCTCTTGGTCCAGAATACTTCCAAGTAAGAAACTAAGGCTAAAAAACATTTTATTTTTTTTACTTTTGAACTTTTCATTTCCTTAATGATTATAATTAATGATCATTTATTTATGCGTACTAACATGTGACCTTATAAGAACATATTGTGTCAAACGACCGGACCACAAGTCTATATTAAAATCTTAGTTTGTCACATTAAAAATTACTTACACATGAATAGAATGATATAGATAAATGATTTTTTTTTAGGGATAGGTAAATGATGAATGGCTGTAATTTATAAAGAAAAATTAATTTTAAACTTTTTGATAAATAAATTGGCAAAACTTTTAATTTCTATATAGTTTTTATTTTACATATGAACATGTGCCATTTATTTGAATGCTAAATTCATTGTCTAATTTTAGAAGGAAAGCTTGGTGGAGGTGTAAACAAGGAAGGAATCAATTATTACAACAACCTCATCAATGAGTTGCTTGCCAAAGGTTATGATATATAAGCTTTTTTTTTGCTAATGATTTTTTCCCTAAAATACTAATTTAATTATATTGCATCTTTAAATGCGCAGGACTTCAACCCTTTGTGACCCTTTTTCATTGGGACCTTCCTCAAACACTTGAAGAGGAATATGGTGGTTTTTTAAGTCCACATATAGTGTAATATTTCACATTCCTTATAACCAAAGAAAATCAAATATCATTTATAAGTTAAGCATATCATCATTTGATTGTTTCTTTTACTATCACTATATCTAGGAATGATTTTCGAGACTATGTAGAGCTTTGCTTTAAAGTATTTGGAGATAGGGTAAAGCATTGGATCACATTGAATGAACCATGGACTTTCGCCAAACATAGTTATGCAGAAGGGTTGCTAGCACCTGGACGATGTTCATCCTGGCAAAACCTGAATTGCACTGGTGGAGACTCCGCCACTGAGCCCTATATAGTGGGTCACAATCAATTACTTGCTCATGCAACTGCTGTCAATGTCTACAAAACTAAGTATCAGGTTTCATTTTACTGTTTTTTAAGAAAATAAAAAAAAATCAATCCACTAGTGTATATCTCAGATTTTAACTCAAATCTCCTCAACTTCCCAAGTAGTAATCTCCTCAACCTCCCAAGTATTAATTTACTGCATTGTTTTTTTTTTACATAAACAAAGAAGTATATGTATTTGTTAACTTTGCATGCACATTTTGGCTTATTAAAAAAATCCGAAGGGAGTAAACATTTTGTTTAACATTTACTCATGTTTCTAGAAGAGGTAGGGCATGTGGTTTTCTCTAATACACCCCCTCATGCTCGAAACTATTGATTGAGTTATGTGACAGAGGTCAAAGAATTTAGATTGGGCCTAAACCAATAGATCATATGTGCTTGTTAAGGATTTCTGTAATAAATGCTTAACTATTGTTCATCATTTATTAAACCGGTTCAACCAATTTAAAAAAATGAAACAAACGGTAATTAATTATCTTTGTAAAAAAAAAAAAACAGTAATTACGTATGAAGTATTTTGGGTAATTTGAGGTGTCTGCAATAATTATTAAATGGTTAAAGGGAGAGCAATTATTAACTATACCAGGTATTAATTATTTACTAGATTGTTGACCCGTGCGTCGCACGGGTTTATTGTTAAAGGATTGACATACGAATAATAAAATACAACTAGACTTTTTACCCGTGCGACTCACGGGTTTTCTCGACTATAATAGAGACCAATAAATAATCTTTAACTCGTAAGATCATGGGTCAAACCATAAACGCAAATTAGATTATTAAAGATACAATATTACAATCAAATGATAATAAAAAAATTATAAAGAAAAAAGATAAAAAGAATACAAAATTATATTGTTGCACGTGTCAATTTTATTTATTAATTTTATAGTTAAACATAAAAAAACTAATGCAGTTCATGATTCCTAACAAATTATTTAAGGTAACCGAGTTTGAATGGAAATTAGGATATTCTATTTGTAAACGTATTAAATAAGTGTACAACAACTTGTCAAAAAAAATATATCTACAAAAACAATAGGTTAAGTTGTTGCAGACCTAATAAAATTAATAAATAATAAGGATAAGGATTAAAATATTTATTAAATTTTTGCTTTGAAAAATATTCACGGTTATTAGAGAGAGAAATGAAAAACATATAATGCAAATTTAGAGCCAAATTTATGATAGAGTTGTTGCAAACCTAATAATGGATTGTAACAAAAAAAACATAATAATGGATTAGTGGAGGGAAATTATTAGGTTCAAATGTTGCGGACTTAACAAAACTAGAACGCTGACCCGTGCGCCGCACGAGTCTTTTAGAGTTGAATATTATAATATTTTTAATCATGGATATTGTATCTTTATTTGTTTCGGTAGAGAAGAGCGCAGAGCCCAAATTGTTTCTTGATATTTAATTTTTATTAACATATTAAATGGTCATGTAAGTTTGAGCAAAAATTGTTTTTCCAATCATTTTTCAATATCCATAAGCAATGAAGATTTTTTCATGTTTCATTACCTAATTATTGCCTATGATGATCACTGCCACATAGTTGCTTTAAAATAATTAATAGTTTAGATGAGTAGCGACTGAAATAGTTTAGATGATATTAGCATATATAACAAAGAATAGTTGTATCCTATATTGGTAGAATAAAGCAAGAGCAATGCAAAATGTGTAATATGTACGCTACATTGGTAGAATGAAGCATAGTGAAATAATATTACAAAGGTGTACAAATTGCCTAAAAATTTATAGAGGTCCTAAATAAAAAATATTAAACCGAACCAGCCACGGATCGAAGGTGGGGCAATAGGTCAGCTGACCCAACTTGCCTATTATATTTTTTAACCAACATTCTGATATTTATATTTATGTAATTTGACCCATTTATATATTATTATTGTCTTCACACAATTCATTTATAACATTATAACAAATTATAAGACTAATAAAGATGTTAATGAGTGTCCTAAGAGTATTAATTTAATAAACAAAAAGTTATTTTGCATAAAAAAAGTGTTGTAATTATTAAACTGATAAAAATAATTTGTATTTTTAGATTAAATTTTCTTTTATGGAATCTCTATTCAATGTTCTTAGGACATTGTTAGCAAAACCCTAAAACTATTATTATACTATAAACTATTTATATTTGTTGAAAAATGACTTATGATTGACGTTGGAAAAATAATTAATCAATGTTATATTTTTTCAATAGGTTAGAAATGAAAAAAATATCAACATTTAAGAGCAATTATAAACAAAACTTATATAAATATTTATCGTTTGCATATTTATTTATTTTTATATAAATTTCAATGATATGACATTGACCCCATTAACTCAAATTTCTGGATCTGTCCCCACACCTATCATTATGAGGATTATTACTCTTAAAATGAAAACACACCAGCAAAAAAAAATTCAAGGCATTGGAGTAATTTCAAAAAATTCAAGGCATAACCAACATTTCTATTAAACCATCACATTTCTGTCAGCAGAATTTTCGATCAAATCAACTTGCTACAGAAACTAATATAGCAAAATGATGTTTCCCAAAGCCTTTCAATCCATGCTATTAAGTTCCTCGTCAAACATTAGCTCAAACACCTGCGATGAAATATAGCATTATCAAGGCTAAGTTAGCTATGTGATGCAGGATGGAATAAAAGTTAAAAGAAAGACATACACGAAGAGTAATCTGCTACTGCTGAATAATATGTCTGAAACTCCTAAACATCTTTGTAAACAGCAACTACACTGAACGAAAACAATTTCTGCTCGAATTAGTACAAACTCTTGCCTTTTAATACTGAAAATAACTTGCTGTAGGAAAAATAGAGCAGCACATAAGTATTTTGAATCCCCAATTTTTTTTCACGACTTAATGCTTAAAATACAAACAAACTCAAAAATAAAACCAATTTGTTGAACTTTAAACCATTTTTTGAAATCTAGAAGTAAAATCAAGGGAACAAAACATGTTCTATATTCATGGTGCCCATTTGTTACTTTAATTAAACATGTTCCATGTATAGCCGAGTTTGCAAGGAAATTAGGGTGTTCTATTTTTAAACTTATTAAATAAGTGTAAAACAACTTGTCAAAAAACAAAGTCTACATAAACATTAGATATATACAAACGATGACAGAACATGATAGGAAAGAAAAACTCATTGTAGATGAAATTTGTTAGGTTAAACTGATGTTAAACTAATACAACATTTTAGAGAGAAATTATTAGGTTAAGATGTTGTAGACCATATAAAATTAATAAATAAGGATGTTTTTAGTAATAAATAAGTGTACAAAATATTGGCAAAAAAAAAAGCAACAGGATAGGAATGAAATTGGTGCGATGCATTTTTTTAGATGGAATTTGTTAGGTTAAATTACTGCTAACCTAACACAGCAAATTCGAGGGAAATTATTAGGTTAAAATGTTGCAGACTTAACAAAATGAATAAATAAGGATAAGTTGCTGCAGACCTAATAAAATTAATAAATAAGGATTTTTTTTAGTATTAAATAAGCGTACAAAATATTGTCAAAAAAAGGCAACAGGATATGAATGAAATTGATGCGATGCATTTTTTTAGATGGAATTTGTTAAGTGAAATTACAGCTAACATAATACAGTAAATTGGAGGGAAATTATTAGGTTAAAATGCTGCAGACTTAACAAAATTAATAAATAAGGATAAGTTGTTGCAGACCTAATAAAATTAATAAATAATGATTTTTTAGTATTAAATAAGTGTACAAAATATTATCAAAAAAAAAGAAAGACAATATGAATGACATTGGTGCGATGTTTTTTTTAGATGAAATTTGTTGGGTTAAATTAGTGTTAACCTAATACAACAAATTGGAGGGAAATTATTAGGTTAAAATGCGGCAGACTTAACAAAATTAATAAATAAGGATAAGTTGTTGCAGACCTAATAAAATTAATAAATAAGGATTTTTTTAGTATTAAATAAGTGTACAAAATATTATCAAAAAAAAGAAAGACAATATGAATGACATTGGTGCGATGTATTTTTTTAGATAAAATTTGTTGGGTTAAATTAGTGTTAACCTAATACAACAAATTGGAGGGAAATTATTAGGTTAAAATGCGGCAGACTTAACAAAATTAATAAATAATAAATAATGATATTTTGACTCAAACTTTCCTTTCCTATGGATACGCAGGAATCTCAGAAGGGTCAGATTGGGATAACACTAGTTTCTCATTGGATAATGCCACTCTATGATACCGAATTGGATCATCATGCCACACAAAGAGCCATTGATTTCATGTTTGGATGGTAATTAACTCATTTAGTTTCTATAGTTTAAATTTTTGTTACTTTTATCTTAAACATTTAATGTTTAAAAAATGCAAATGTAATTGATCACGTGTTAAAAAATTAATTAAATTTTTGTGAATGAACTTTTTATAATATCCTAAAATGTCTATGAAAAATTGTTCAAAATTAAATCGTTGAAAGATAATTAAACATGTTTTGTTTCATCGACATATAGACTAAAATTGCTCACAAGATCATTCCTCTTTTACAAAATTTTACAAGATAAATTTGTAGGAACTAAATATTGTTCAAAAAGTGGAATTTTTTATCAAGACGAAAAATGAAACTTCTTAATTTGATTGAGTTAAAAAAAAAAACATATTTAACCCTTTAAATAATGTATGTATTGTAGGTTTATGGATCCATTGACAATAGGAGATTATCCAAGCTCCATGCGCTCCTTGGTAGGAAGTCGATTACCAAAGTTTTCAAAGTATCAAGCAAAGCTTGTAAGAGGGTCCTTTGATTTTATTGGATTAAACTACTACACTTCCCATTATGCAACTAATGCACCTGAATTAAGTGAAGCAAAGCTTAGCTACATCACAGATCCACTTGTAATTCTATCACGTAAGTGTGTTTTATGAAGAGATTTTACATGGTTATAAGATCTTAAATGTGTAAGAAAACGTAGTTGGAGTGAAGTAGTTAATGAATTTTTGTTAAGGTGAATTTGATCACTTGAATTCAAATTTTAACTGAAATAATTTTTAATCAAATTTTACTTAGCCTTCCATGTTAGATTGAATTATCGCGAGTCTTTTCCCTCCTATATATAATGTATTAGCAAAAATTTGGATAGAAATAGGGTATGATGTTTTTTTTCTTATTTATGACAGAGGAGCGCAATGGAATCCCTATTGGTCCAACGGTATGTATATGATAATAGTTTAATTGAAATTACGACCATATATAATGTCTTTACCTCAAAAAAAAAAAAATGTCTTATTTCATTTAATTTTTAATTTTTAAAATTTTTCTTGAGATGCAGGCTGCTTCATTTTGGATGTCAATTTATCCAAAGGGAATTCGTGAATTGTTGCTCTATATTAAAACAAAGTACAACAACCCTTTGATTTACATCACTGAAAATGGTAGTAAATCATTTATTTTACTTTCAATCTATTTCTTAAAAATTAAGTTTTTATTTACACTAAAATTTAACAAGGAAATTTATGCTAGTGGTTATTTCCTTGTAACATATAATTTTATGGTAAACGATTATATTGTGAATATATATTTAGGCATGGATGAGCTCGATGATCCAACACTACCTCTAGAGAAAGCCCTTGAAGATACAGTGAGGGTTGATTACTACTATGATCATCTCTACTATCTTCAAATTGCAATAGAGTAAGTGTTCTCAAACTAAAAGAAAAACACTACTAAGAAAAATAAATAGCAAGATAAATTCTTTAGAGAAGAATAATGTAAAATTTGTCTCTAAATAACTAATGTATATTACATTTCATGTCTCTGGTCACTCTCATATATCGTATCCAAATGTAGTAAATAATTTTATTTTTTAAAATAGTGCAATTTCTTTTTGATGATTTATTTTATATATGTTTAATCCATCCAAATTTTATTAGAGATGGTGCTAATGTGAAAGGATATTTTGCATGGTCATTGATTGACAACTTCGAATGGGCTTCTGGATACACCATGAGGTTTGGAATATACTTTGTAGATTACAATGATGGCATTAAAAGACATCCAAAAATGTCTGGGATTTGGTTTAAGAATTTTCTACAACACAAAATTGCATATAGTGATTCAAGTTAAGAAGATGATTTTAATTAATCACTTGTAACTTAGAAACTTAATTACAGTTGATGCAATGAGATAATATATTCAATGGTCACATTTATATATTATGTCTGAAAATTTGTGTAAAAAGATCTATATTTTGTCGATGTTATATAAAAGAGGTTTGTAATAATGAACAATGTCTATTTTGAGTATTGGCTTTTTTATGCCTTTAGTTCCTATAAATAGGGGTCATTTAAAAAATGGTCCCTTTATTCATTAATCTTGAGAATTTGCCCTCCCAAAATTTAATTATTTAAAATTTTGCCCCTCTCCTCAGTTAATCACTGCCACGTCACTAATCTGATGAGGTGGCACTACTGATTAATTCATATGCACGTGAATGGACAAAAATACCCCTAGACTTATCAAACAAAAGCAAAAAGACAAAAATGCCCCTGGTTTTATCTTCTTCCTTTCGCAGATCCTGTGTTCCACTTTCTTCTTCACATATCCTTTTCTCCTCTTCTTCGTTTCACTTCTTCTTCATACATCCTCTTCTTCTTCGTTTCTCCATTCAGTCTTTCATAAACTCGTCTGTTTCAAACTCATTTGTTCCATCCTCTTTGATTCACGCCCTTGTTTCAAATTCAAATTCAAATTCAAACCAAATTCACCTCCTTCCTCCTTTAGAAACATCAATCCAGTTGTGCCCTATACTCCATTCGAGTCACAACATCAGCCACCTCGCCGCCGCAATCAATCTCAATCCAGCTGACACCAATCTTCTTTGTATAGCTTCCCACTGTACAAGAAATCAGATCGTGACACCTCCTTCACCGTCGCTGCAATCGAACTCGGCAAGCTCCGGTAGGTACTCCATCTAGTTGGGATTCTCCAGTTAACTCTTCATCACCCATTTATGTTTTCAGTTGTTGCTGAAAAAATCCATTTCTAGTGAAAAATGAACTTTCCGACAAAAAAGTTAGATTGTGTTATTGTAAGAATCTGAATAATGGTTTTATGAAAGGAAATTGAGAGAGGGAAAGAGAGAGAGGTTGTTTATGTAGATCTATAAGCCAGTGAGACTGTTACTATAAAGTGGTGATGAAGGCGGAGATATAAATGTTGATCTGGTAATGTTATTGTTTGAAGACGAATGAAGCCCATTTTTAGATTTGATTTAGTTTTGAATCGACTGCATTGAGAATTTGAAGAATTTAGTTTACAATAACAACAAAAATCGCTACTAGTGTTGTTGTTGCTGTAAAATTGAATAGGTTAAATACTCATAAACACCTTAATAAAACTCCTAGTACACAAGCTTGAAGTTTTGAGACAATCCATAAGTTTTGGGTTAATTTCATTAAAATTTCACTAAGACCTCCCTGGAGTATTTTCATCATAACTCAAAAACTAAGAATCATTTTCAAGTCAAACCAAAGCCACTGGAAAGCTAACTCAATTATCTACAACTTCCATGTTTACCCCAGAAGCCAGTTCAAAACAGAAACGGGTGAAAAGGACACAAGAATGCGAAACAGAGGATGATTTTCCCAAAACACACTTGGAGTGTTTTTATCATAACTCAAGATTCACAAAACATTTTCAAGTCACTCCAAAGCCATTAGAAATCTAACTCAATTATCTACAACTTTTATGTTTACACCAAAAGCCAGTTCAAAACAGAAATGGGTGAAAAAGACGCAAGAACGTGAAACGGATGATGCTGTAACTATGCAGCTCGCGAGGCGACAGACAACCCTACGGGAATGGACCAGTTTTCAACCCAAAAACCCTAATTTCTGAATTTAAACCTAATTTCTATAGCATCAAAAATTCGACAAAACAACATGATTAAACTCTTTTCAGAAATTATATGCTTATGATTAAAGAAGGTTAATCCCACCCTTACCTTAGATTTACTCCTGGATTAGCAGCAGCGTTCTTATCTCCTAAGGTCTTCTCCCTTTTTCTCCAAAACTCTTGTACGTGTTTCTATTTTATAACTTTTCTATTATCTACCTCTTATATTAACCCTAATTACTCTTATACTCCAAAACTACTCTCTTCCTCATAATCTTATTTATTTCTAAACTAAATATATATCTCCTCCACTTAATAAAAATAATACATCAAATAACAATATATTTCTACACCAGATAACAAATATATTTCTACACAAAATAACAAATATATTTCTATAACAAATATATCTCTACACCACATAACAAATATATTATAATATAATATGCTACTAAATCACCAACATATAACGCAAAAATAACACACTCACCATAAATCAAATAAATTATTCAAAAAGACTCTAAACTCAATCAAATAATTAAATAAATAAAATAGGGCGTTAGAGTATTTATGTCTGAAAATTTCTATGGATATAAGCTAGCTTCACTGTACGTGGAATAAGCAAGAACAACTTCTAAAGATATGGATCAAAGCATTCTACTTTGATTTCAAGCTCCGTTTGACATGTGATCATATCATGGAAAATAAATAGAAGAATTATCAATTAAATAAGATGAATTTTTAGTCCTTAAAAAAAAAAGATGAATTTTTAGTTTAGAGATGGTAAAGACTTGCCAAGCTGAGGCCTGAGGGAACAGTCAAGGTTTTGTGTCTAATAGGGTTTTTACCCTTTTTGCATGTAAGGCCTATTTGTTGGGTTACTAGATTTGAATGTTTTCTAGAATATAGATTTAATTAACGTTAACCAAGTGGTCTATAAATTTAGCTAATGGATTATAACATACCATTTCTTAAGGATTGATATAGACAACTGATGTATGTTACGGGAACTAACTTCATGATGGTCTCATGATGTTAGTTCTCACGATATATAAGGTCGTTTTTATAAAATTGAAGGTTTGTCTTTCTTAGTTAAAATAGGTCCCTAAAAAAATTTAATTTTTTTAAAAGAGAAAGGAAAACTATTTGTTTTTTGAAAATAATTATAATGTTGTTAGAACTTTGCGATTTTATATGACAAAGGTCATTAGACCTCAAATAGAAAGAGAAAAACATTATACTCTTGGTCACTGTTTATTAAATGAACCTAAAATGTAAATTTTTACTTATAATATTGACCGGAGGGTGTATAATTGAACTGAATTAGAAGGAGAATGTAACGCCCCATTTTTATTTAATTATTTTTAGTTGATGTTTGAGTATTTTTATATGATTTTATATGACTATATTTGACATATATGATTTAGATATGATTTTATGTGAAATATATGACTTGGTATGAATTGTGTGATATATATTTGATGTGATGATAATTTATTATATGATTTATGGTGTTGTGTTTTATTTAAATAAATGTTGTTTGATTATTTTATTTATTTAATAAAAAGGTAGAAAATAGTATTATTTGGTTTAAAGGGAATTAAGTATAATTATGAGGAATAAGTGGGAGTTAAGGAAATAAGAGGGGGTTATAGTTTACAATAAAAAGAAAAGGAGAGTCAGAAAGAGTTTTACGTACAATTGAAAAAAAAAAGAGAAAGTGAGTTTTTGAGAGAAGAAGAGGAGAAAACCTAGAACCAAGAGAAGAGGCTAGAAGAAGAGAGAAGAACGCAGCTTAATTCAGGAATCATAATCTAAGGTAAGGGTGGGATTCCTTCAATAATATGTATATATAATTTTGATTGTTGATGAAATTGTGTTCTAGGTTTAGGGTTTAGAAAGTTTATGATAATTGATATGATGTGATGAATTGTGTTGTTTAATGCATGTTTCTGTGTTGTTTTGATTGTTATGTTGTATATAGAACTTGTAAACATTGTTCTCTATCAAATTTGGGATTTGGGATTTGGGTAGATGAAATTTGGGTTTTTGAGTGAAAAATAGAGTTTTCCCGAGAGCTACCTTTGATAGCATACCCTGTTCCATGTTGTTGCGTCTTTTGCATCAGTTTCTGTTTCGAACTAGCTTTCGGTGTAAACACGAAAGTTGTAGGTATGAATGTTATCTTTCTAATGCCGTTGGTCTGACGTCAAAATGATTTATAGAACTTGAGTTATGGTCAAATTACTGAACGTAGGTCACAGTGAATTTTTATGAATTTCAGCACAACTTTGTCCGAATTTGAAATGAAAACTGGTATTGATTGGTACATAATTGGTCTTAGGTGTAAACATGAAAGTTGTAGATAATTGAGTTAGATTTCTAATGGCACTGGTTTGACTCGAAAATGTTTTGTAAATCTCGAGTTATGATAAAACTAGTCCAAGTAGGTCTTCAGAAAACTTTAAGAAAACTTAGCATAACTTATTCCAAGTTAGTCCAAAACCTATGGTTAGTTCCCAAACTTCAAACTTAAGTATGAGAGGTTAAATTGAAGTGTTTTATGAGTATTTAACTTATGACTTGTTTAATCAAATTTGATTTCCTTTTGAAAAATGTTTTCTTGATTTATTTAACCTTGTTTATGAAGCGAATATTATAAATGAAAGTGAAGCTATGTGAACGCATGTATATATAAATAAATATGATTATATATGCTATGTCGTTGATTTCCGTTGTTGATGCCGTTGAGTCGTGTTGTCTAAGTTGGGGAGTGTGTCATAAATATATTAGGCACAGTTGTTGTTGTCGCTGTCGTTGTTGTTGTTGTTGGGTTGTATGCTGATATACACCACGAGTCTTTCATACTCATGCATCGTTGGGGGCTCATGCCCTGGAATGTTAATCATTCAAATGTTGAGGGCTTATGCCCTGGAACGCTTTATCGTTCAACTGTTGAGGGCTCATGCCCTGGGATGCTTTAACCATCCAATCGTTGAGGGCTCATGCCCTGAAATGCTTTGTCATTCAAATGGTACCACATGCATATTGCATTAGTTGTTGTCGTCAGTGCATTGTCAGAGTCGTTGTTGGTGAGTCGTCGGAGTCGTAGAGGTTGTTGGTTGAATTGTTGGTGTTGTAGTCAATGATGTTGTTGTATTCCAATTATGAATTGATGTAGAATGTTGTTACAATTGTTGGTGTCATGTGATATAAAAATGTGCTACATATGCCATTTGTTGAGCTGTTGTTGTTTTAATTCAAATTGATGAATTATATATATATTATTGTTGTTTGTGAATCTCACCCCTTCTGTTGGAATTGCCGCCTTGTGGGCAAGTGCAGGTAATGGTGACTTGTAGGATGTCGGCTCAAGTGTCCTAGGGCTCTGATACGTAACGGGATGGGAAACGTTGTCTTGATTCTTTCATTCCTTTATGTATCGAATTTTTAAATAATGTTGTTGAACCTTAATTATGTTGGATATCATTTTATTGTTGAGGCCTTTGTGCCAAGATTTTGTTGAAGAAGATTTATTATGTTGAAAGAATTTTTCCGCTGCAATTATTTATGAGATTAAAGTTGTTGAAGTTAAATAGTTTTATTTTCTATTTAATAATTTTGAAAAGCAATGTGACATGCCCGTTTGTTGACTACTCTGATCAAATATATTATTATTACGTTGTTTTGGGAAACGGGGTGTTACAGAGAAGAGAGAATATAGACCTCAAATCCATTAAAACTAGGACTAAAAGAGACCCTGCAGGAAAAACATTTTGGTCCCTTAACTATTTAGGTAGTATCGCTTTGGTCTCTTAATTAAAATTCGATTTATTTTGTTCTCTTAACTTCTCTTCGTTACACATTTTGGTCCTTTCTGTTAGTTTTAATTCAAAAACGTTAGGTTTTCTTCATCTTCTTCTCCTCTTTTTCATCTTCGTATCATTTCCATCAACCTTCAACAATAAGAATCCCAGAAAAAATTCAGAAGAAAATGAAAAAAACCTAACGTTTTTGAATTAAAACTAACGGAAATGACTAAAATGTGTAATGAAGAGAAGTTAAGGGACCAAAATAAATCAAATTTTAATTAAAGGACCAAAGCGATACTATCTAAATAGTTAAGGGACCAAAAATGCAATTTAGTCATAACAAAATATAAGAGCCACAAGGAGTTGAACTGTAGCCACAAGGCTAAACACTCACATGAACTCCCGCTGGGCCACACTGTCAAAATTACAATGTTGTTTCTATATATTAATATTTTATTGCATTATATATTTATTTTTTTTTAAAAAAATTGGGCCCAAAATTAGAGAGGTCCAACTCTATAAAGCTGCTTGCACCTCTCTAGGGACGGCCCTGACAACATACATCATTTCTCTTGATTAAATTAGAATAAATTGTTGGTTAAATCAAAACAAGATTGTGACATAAATGCCAACTTTGAACAATTATATTCAATGGGTCTTGCTAATCAGTGCCCCTCGAGGCAATGGTTTAGGAATTTACAAATAGAAAATTTGTCTTGGAAATATAAGATGTTACTTTTGATCAAAAAATGATTACACAACTTTTTCATAAATTTTTTCTTGTTTTGGATGTTTAACCAATGTC
The DNA here is from genome assembly GCA_958299785.1 of Medicago lupulina. Lineage (NCBI taxonomy): Eukaryota > Viridiplantae > Streptophyta > Magnoliopsida > Fabales > Fabaceae > Medicago > Medicago lupulina. The sequence goes on along the minus strand of OY283146.1, from coordinate 56,755,765 downwards.
TTTGGGGGCCCTGGTTAACATTCTCCATATTCAATTAGCCCTTTTTCTTAGAAGCTAGGGTTTTTTAAAATTTAAAATTATTGTCTTTATAAAAATATGTAAAAAAATTACACATAAATGAAAGACAAATGGACAACAAACTCCACACCACGAACTCTTTTTGGATTGCAAAATTAATCCCCGTAAACTAAATTTTTATTCGCAAATTGGAGTGTTACACATTTCGTGTCCACCACCGCACTGACGTCCTACCCCAGTACTACGGTTCCATTTCACAGAAAACCACGACCTCGCACTTCACTTTAGTGCGTTCAATTTCCCTCTTATTTTACGGAATCAAGATTCCCTCCATTTATTAGTCTCTTCATTTATTCTATTTGGAGAGATAAAAACACAATTTTTTTTTAAATAATTAATAATTGTGGGACCCACTACTTTTTTTTTTGTATCTATCACTCAATAAATGACACTATCCGTTTACTTTTAGCAAATGAAGATGATCTTAACTCTAATTTACGGGAGTCAAGATTCTCTCCATTTATTAGTCTCTTCATTTCTTTCATTTGGAGAGATAAAAATACAAAAATTTAAAAATAATTAATAGTAGTGGAAACCAGTTAGTGGTAGGACCCACCACATACTTTTTTGGGGAGAGGCTTCGGTGCCTTTGTGGTGGGAAAGACACATGCCTTTGCACCACTAAAAAGCCGCCACGTGGCACTGCTTGTTTTTTTTAAAAAAAACAATAAACTGGTTTTCTTTATCACAGTAAAGGAAGATGACACCGCTTATTCTCAAAAAGAAAAAAGAAAAAAAAAACTGGTTTTTTTATCACAGTAAAGAAAGAAAACGGATGCCAATCTCCAACGTCGTCCTCCGATGTAGTGTTGTTTTTGTGAGAGGAAGATGTAGTGTTGAATGTTTAAAATGTAATTGGGGTGAGCTAAAGCTGAATTGACTTGTTGTAGTGCTCATTAGTATGAAAGACAAAAAGAGTATTGTTCATGAAAAGAATAGTGAAATTGCAAACCTATGCATTTTTCTCATTCTCTGAAGAAGAAAAAAATAATATAGTCTGTTTGTAATATATTCTGATAAGCAGTTGAAAGGTTTGTGTGATACGCGTTTTTCTTTTTCATTTTGTCGCTTCTTTTTTGTTCCCTTTTTTTTTATATTATTTTCCTTTTTTTTTGTTTTTTTTAAATAAGCAGTGCCACGTGGCGGCTTTTTAGTGGTGCAAAGGCATGTGCCTTTTCCGCCACAATGGCACTGGAGCCTCCCCCATTTTTTGTATCTATCTCTCACCAAATGGTGATATCTATTTATTGGCTAAAATATGGTTTTAGTCCCTGCAAATATGTTTCGTTTTGGTTTTAGTCCTTGTAATTTTTTTTGTAGTTTTTGGTCCTTGCAAACATATTTTGTTTTTAAAAATAGTCCCTGATCCTACTTTTGTGATGATTTGTATATGTGGCACATGATAACTGGACCCATTTTATAGATTTTGGTCTCTGCAAAATATTTTTGTTTTTTACAAAAGTCCTTGCAAAATATTTTGTTTTTTTAAAATGGTCCTTGCAGGGACTATTTTCAAAAACAAAATATTTTGCAGGGACCAAAAACTACAAAAAAAAAATTACGTGGACTAAAACCAAAATGATGAATATTTGCAGGGACTAAAACCATATTTTAACCCTATTTATTTATCTGTAGTAAATGGAGAGGATCTTAATTACGGTTTGTTTTTCTTTAGTGTGATTTTTTTTTTTCTAGTTTGTTTAAAATTTCAAAACGGATTAGATTAAACTTAGATGAAATTAGGAACAGCACATAGAGGTTATAGAAATGTATTATACTTTCACAAATCTATTGAGGGGTTCTTCTACCCTATTCTGCACTTCGGCAAGGGTATTATAGCCATTTCCTTAAAAAACCGTATATACAACCGTAACGAACCGTTACAGCGTTTCTAACTGTTACATTACGCGCGTTTCTACGGTTATCGTTTCTTCTCTAACTGTTTTCATATTTCATCAACAAATTCTTAATCCCCATTCATCTAGTGTTACAATTGATTCACATTTTGATATGAATCTTACTTTCCAAATCAAAAACGATTACACTTTCTTGTGGTGAATTTCGATGGAATTCGTAGAAGCGCATGAGAATCTATGTGCTGTTAGACTCTTATATAGACTTTTTGAAGATAATAGTATCGCTTTGAAAGATTCAAATTCAGAAAATGTTAGTGTTTTCTTAATGCATGTTCTCTGTAGCAGACACTTATGATCGAAGACATGTTTGAATGTCTGATGACACATGTCTTAAATTGACACCTACACATGAGATTAGATTCAATTATGTCATTTTCTGAAATTAATATTTTCATGAAAGTGATTCGTGTTTTTTTAATGTAAATTCTTTTTTAAGTTGAAGTTAATTTTTTCATGATTGTGATTCGTATTTTTTGTTTTTCTTTGTAACAGGTTGTTGAGAGAGCTCGAGTTTTATTGAAAAGTTTACTTGATGTTGCTGTTGAAATTGTTTTCGAGACTCATTTAAAGGTTTTGCTTCTTACTTTTCATCATTGTACGATAATTATTTTCCATTTTTCTTCTATTTGAGGTTTTTTTATGGGGATGGTGTATAGAATCATCTCCAAATTTGATTTGGATTTTGTTTGATTGAGAAATCATGAATTTGTCCTAATCAAGCAACATAGATTGTTTAATTTTTTATTTGAGGAATTAGGTTTCAAGTTTGGTAAATATGAGCCATCGTATTTAAGGCAATCTAGGTTGCTTGATTGGGGGTAAATTTGTGATTTCTATATGTGGCGAAGCTTCCTAATTTTATTTGGATTATGTTCTATTGAGAAATCAGACGATCTAGACCGTTCAGTCTATTTTGACTCGGGTTTACCAAAATTGGAACATAATCCGTCCAAAATAAAGTTAAACGGGATTTATATTCCAACTTTCGTGAAACTAAGTCAAAGCAAAAGGTTGAAATGTGTGTCGTCTGATTGAAGATAAGTTAGGTTGTTTGACAGCGGCAAATTTGTGACTTGCTAACTTTAGGGTAGCTTCGAAATTACAATATGAGAAATATAACTCACCTGACTTGACAAAAAAAAAATTAATTTTAAATTTTAGTAGTTTTGTTTGAATTTAAAATTTTCTACCTAAACACCAATAAAATGCAATTTTTTTGGAACAATGCTTCTACTTTTAGCACTCACCTGACTTTTAAGGAAGAATGAGAATATAACTTATGTTGTATAATTTACAACTTTACTTGCTGGTATAACAGGTCACAGCAACACAGGCAGGGAACTCTAAGACATCCATTGAACAAGAAAAACTTGTGACCACGCCGCAGTCAAAGTCTGAAATGGCAACACACATTTCTCAAACCTCGGAAAAATATCAAACTCGCAGTGAAATGGGTGTACAGAAGGATGAACAGCCTCCAATGGAATTACTCTGTAAAAAAGAACCTGCAAAGCTGTCAAATTTTAGCATCTCTGATACGGGAGGAACGAAAAGTAAAACACTAAGCAGTTTAGGTGATGAGAATGGTATGATGATGCAACAGAATTTTGCGAAGGAGCAAAATCAATCTAGTGATGGTATTTCACCAAAAATAGAGAGTAATCATCAAGAACAACAGCCTAATAATGTGAATGCTTTATATGGTCTTGGTGAGCTTGAAGAAGAATCATTGCAAACGTTAGACACAAAAGATGGTGAGTGTATCAAAGAAAACAATATGCCGTTGCTGAGTGATATTCGTGAAGCTGAATGCACTTCTAGTGCTGCAAGATTTGCCGAATGTCTAGAACAGAAGGGAGATTTCTCTGATGATTTGGTTAATGCAATGAAAAGAATTGAATCTCGCATTTTGGCTTTTAAACTTTGTTCCAAGTTGACCGATTCAAGTAAGAACAGTGCAGTTCGTGATCCTTTTGACAAAGTAGCTAATTTGGGAAGTCCTAAACTACAAAGAAAAGGCGACAGTGCTGCTAGAAGTCAGTTGAGTTCTAAAAGATCTATCTTGGAAGAACATAGGTTAATGAATCAGCACACGTGTGATTCAAGTTCTAAAGGGGAAAATTTGATTCCAGCAAATGCAGTTGAGAAACCATTTTTGTCTCGAAATGAATCATTGCGTCAGAGTCATGCGGCATATAAGAATTGTGGGCTTCATACTAATGCCGAATCTGCAAAAGACGTAGATACGCTAAAGCATATTAATACACAGATATTATCAGGAGGAGGAGAATTGAGAAGTGGAACTAGGATTCAACCTTCAGTACAGAACATGGCAACGATGGATAGAGTTAAGTCATTGAAAAGGTTAGTTAGTGGTGATACCAACTTGGGGAATCAAGCTAGTGAGTGTATTCAAGGTTTAAGGGTTCCTTTGAATCAAGATAATCTTACTAAGAAGCCTTCCATGTTTATTTCTCAAACAAATAGGGAAAGTTTGGTCAGGAAATCTTCAGTAGCAAGTTGGTCTAAGCCTGATAAGAATCATAATGGAAGGAATTCTGAATCTTTCCATGCACAGAAGTTAGCAAGATCCAAACCCTCTATTGCCACGAGAGAAAAGCCGCTGCCCCATCAGATGGTAATAAAACCAACTCTATTGGACCAGAGATCAAGTGACATAAAGGTGAATTCCCATCAACATAGAGATTGGCCAGTTTTGGAACAGAGAGGAATTCATAAGACAGGTCATGTTGAACCTTGTAAGACCAAAGGTTCTACCAGGCTTCAACCGCAACATGAACCAGCGGAATCAAGCTCAATCTCCGGCTCTTCTTCTCAGTGGACTTCTCAGCAAGACAGTGCCGATGCAAGTAGTGAATCCGAGGACTCATCTTTGTCAGTTGGGACACAAGGTTCTAAATCAGGAAGGATAGTTGAGGCCTCATATGAAGGCAGCTCGGAAGAGAGTAGTGATTCATATCTCAATAAAGAAAATGGCCCTTCACAAAGAGTTGGAAGTTTTAAAACTTATGGATATCACACTAAAGGAAATCCTAACAAAAAAGTTGGAGGCCTAAAGACACTGAAAAATAAGTTGGGACTAATCTTTCATCACCACCATCATCATCACCATCACCATCATGATAATGATAATGGTGGAATTCAATCTTATGAAGGTCCTAGAAATTCAATGTGGAATAACGTGCAGAATGTTTTCCATCACAAAAACAAGCATGTGATGATAACAAATCAAAATGTTAAGACCAGAAGAGGGGCTATTACAAAAGTCATGCCTCACGGAAACCAGGTTGGGCAGTTTCACAGACTTGTGGAAGGACTATTGAGACACATCCGGCATTCAAAGAAACCGAAGCCTTCCATACATGGACACAGACAAAAGAAGCTGCATTGGTGGCAAAACCTTCGACGACGCAAAGGAGTGAAGTTAAAAAATAAAGGCCGAGTTAAAAAAACGGGGTTTGCAACCCAAAAATCTCTTAAGTACTAAGTCTGAATTTGTATGCACATTTGAAGGATATTCCTTAAAGAGAAAGAATGAGAAATTAAAAAAGCTACTCATTTTGGTAGCATATGCTTCACTATACTATGCATTTGTTGAATATAATCTATTCATTTATTTTATATAATATAAACAATCATGTCTTTTTGTGCATAAAAAAAGTCAAATGATCCGAAGTTACATGACATGCCTGCCACCAACATCAATATTATCGACCTTTCTTTTTCATTGACTTTTATTTTAAATTTCAATTTGATAATTTCTATAGTTTCAATCAATCAAAGTTTTATACATACAAAATTGATAAGCTATGTATAGCTTCCTAGTTCTTATGGCAATTTATGTTGTATCATTTCATTCTTCACATTCTTAGTATCTTTGAAAGCATATATAGCTTGGTATACAAGACAATGAAAAATTCTTCCTCAAATTCCTTCAAACATGGTTGGACTTATGATGTGTTTGTGAGTTTCTACGGCGATGACACTCGTTACGGTTTCACAGGAAATCTTTATAAGACCTTGTGCCAAAAGGGAATCAACACTTTCAAAGATGACATCAAACTCAAGAAAGGAGAAGAGATTTCAAGCGATCTTCTCCAAGCAATTGATGAATCTAGAATTGCTATCATTGTTTTCTCAGAAAATTATGCATCCTCAACTTGGTGTCTTGATGAACTTGTCAGGATCATGGAGTGTAAGGAAGAAAAAGGACAGTTGGTTCGTATTGTTTTCTTCTATGTTGATCCTTCAAATGTAAGGCATCAAAGGGAAAGTTTTGCAAGGTCAATGGCTAAGCATGAAGAAAATCTCAAGATTAGTAAAGAAAAAATAAGTAAATGGAGAAGTGCACTTTCAAGAGCAGCAAATTTATCAGGATGGCATTTCAAAAATGGGTATAAATATATCTATTCCTTACTAGCTATCTTTTGTTTCAAGTCATTCATCATATATTGATATAGTTTTGGGTTAATTATATTACAATTTTCTTCTAGTTATTTGGCCTGAATTTTCTACAAATTTTCAAATAAATACAAATAGGTTGAAATTTGTGAGGTACGTTTCATGAGGGTGGTGAATGTATATTTGAGAGTAAGAAAATTCCACAATTAATGTCCACTTTGTGATATACATGAAAAGTCACCTCTTCTGTCAAAAAAAATGAATTAGTCACTTTCTCTCCTAAAGATAGAGAGACATGTGAATAATGTTAAACTGATATGGACATATTATTTCTTTTCAGTATTTGTTACAAGAGAGGAATATGTTATCCATACATGTAAAACCATATTTCTGATATAACCAAAATCAGGGTAATTAGTAATTAATAATTAATATATCTCCTAAAATTTCTTTTACAATCTTGTAATGGACGGCTCACACCAACAAACAGTTGAAATACAACTTCATGAAGGTGGGAGAAGGAAACAATGAGGAAAATGAGATGATCCAAATCCATCACTATCCAAGTCACAAATGGGTCACAGTAGAAAATCAGACTGATATATTTCAATAATATCTCAAATGATACAAGCTTTAAGTTTAAATAGATTATAATCTACAACTTACGGACTTACTTAATGGGCCACATATGAAAAATAATAGTAACTAAACATATTACTATTTACATGATTATTTACAACACTTCTCCTAAAGCTGGTGAATAAATACCTATCATTCCCAACTTATAAGTAAGTTGACTAAATCGTTTGGTTGGTAAGCTCTTTGTTAACACATCTGCCAGTTGATGATGTCCTGAGGGAATGTAGTTTGTATATCAATCAATTTTTTTTGAGCAAAGTATATCAATCAACTGTCAAAACTTCACTTTGATGAAATGCTAGTCAATCTCGATGTGTTTTATCTTGTCATGCTGAATAAGATTATGTGCAATACTAATGGCCGATTTATCGTCACGAAACAACTTCATAGGACCTTCATGTTGTATCTTCAAATTTTCTAGGACTTATTTCATCCATATATCAAATGTCATAGCTCTGAATTTTGGTTCAGTACTTGATCGAGCAACCAAAATTCGCTTCTTACTCTTCCAAGCAAAAAGGTTCCCACACAAGAAATTACAATAGCATGAAGTAGATCTTCTATCACTCAATAAACTTGCATACCCAACATTAGTGTAAGCCTACTTAGTTAGACTTTCACCTCTTTTAAACAAGAGTCCTCTCCCTAGACTGGCATTGAAATATTGTAGAACGCGGTCTACAACTTGTATGTGTCTCACCCACGGATCATGCATGAATTGCCTAACTTCATAGGATATGTCAAATATGGCCTAGTGTGTTCCAAATAAATCAAATTTCCCACTAATCTCTGATATCGACCCTTGTCAACTTTGGCTTTTTCATCCTCAAAACTTATCATGTGATAAGATTTTAAGATTCTAAAATAGTAAAATGCAAAAGTAAATAAAACACGTAAAAGAGATTTAGAGATTCAAGTAAAAAGGTGCGGTTAAGGAATTAACTTAGTAAAGATAGAGGTTTGCAAGTTTAGAAATCTACAACTTTGAGTTATGGAAGATATAGCTTCGTACATCATTAGAACAATGTAGAAAGAAATAGCTTCACACAACTTCAGCTTCTTGGCAATATGGTGGTCTTAGGAGTTTTCCATCTCAAGCATCATATTAAGCACGGGAAGACACACTGTCCGGAGTTAAACCACAGTATTTAACATGAAATAACATTACTTGGTTAGGACACCCGTAACTCTCAATCGAAGGAGATGCGGAGTCTTGACCTATACCAAGAATCCTAGCTAGATCTTTGGGCATCTCTACCTTCTCAAAGATCTTGGTTAAATTCAAGTTGTCTTTTTTGTTCTCGTCGCCTGTACTTACGGATCTAACTTATATTAAACAAAAAGTTTCATACCTATATCCTTTCGGTTTCAAGGAATTTGAAAATAAGGTAAAAGTAGCTAAATTTTACTTTTAAAATTATAGCATTAAAATAGCTTTTTTAAAAGAAATTTAAAGGTTGTAACAAACTTACTTGCAAACATAATTTTTACTTAATCATTACTTAACCACAAAAGTGGTTTAACTCATAATGAACTTAAACACGATAATAGAAATGGAGAAGATAATGAATAAAAACTTAATTGCATAAATCAATAAGAGAGAGTAAAGTTTACAAAAGAGAAATTACAATCCTTTGCGGATAGAAGTGAGTTATTTGTAGCACTCACCTAACAATTTGCTATTATGACTCTAAATCTCTAAGATCTAACTACTATGTTTTCAAGATGAAATGGATAAGTTATGAGATGAAGAGAAGTGATTTGAATCTCTAAAAAGGTGGCTAGGGTTGATTGGAGGTTGCTGCCTCCGATCTTCATTCTATTCTGCACACCACTTGCGCACCATTGCAAATGAAAGCTTGAAGATAAGGAATACCAGAAGAAGAAATCCAAGCATTATTAGAGCCATTAGGTGATCGAAAAGAAAAACTCTTATCCCCCAATCCAAGATGAGTGACACTGAAATTGTTTGTATCAACCTAAAAAACACAAACTAATCTACTGTATTCCCACACTCCAATTGAGTCCGTGCAATAATCTCCAAGAAGAATCGAAATGACAATGTGCAAGAACAATTCACGATATATATATTTTTTTATATTTGGTTAAATTTACACTAGAAGTTTAAATGTAGAACAATTTTTATAAAGAACACTTTTGAGAATGCACATATTCTTAACAAGCTAATTTATTTAATTTAAAGGACTTCAATTTTCTTATTAATTGTGCAGGTATGAATATGAATTGATTGAAAAGATTACTGAAGAAATGTCTAGGAAATTAAATCTTACCCCTTTACACATAGCTGATCATCCAGTTGGATTGAATTACAAAATTTCACAAATAACGTCACTTCTAGAAAACAAGTCTAATGATGATGATGATGATGATGATGCTGATGTTTGCATGGTTGGAATTTGTGGAATTGGTGGCATTGGTAAAACAACACTAGCTAGAGCAGTATATAACTCAATGTCTAAAAAAATTGATAGTTCAAGTTTTCTTGTTGATGTAAGAGAAAATTCAATGAAACATGGTCTAGTACACTTGCAAGAGACCCTTCTGCTTCATTTGCTAGATGAAAATATCAAATTGGATGATGTGAGCAAAGGAATTCCTATAATAAAAAGACGGCTTCGCAACAAAAAGGTATTTTTGATTCTCGATGACGTCGATAATCTTCAACAGTTAAGATCATTGGTCGGAAGACGTGATTGGTTTGGTTTTGGAAGTAAGATCATCATAACAACAAGAGATAAACATTTGCTAGCTGCTCATGGAGTAAAAAAATTATACGAAGTGAAAGAACTGAATGATCATGAATCTCTTGAACTGTTTAGTATGAATGCTTTTAGAAAAAATGTACCTGATGAAAGTTATGAGGAGATAGTAAAAAGTGTAGTGCAGTATGCAAAAGGCCATCCATTAGCTTTGAATGTAATAGGTTCAGATTTATTTGGCAAAACAATTGAAGAATGGAAAAGTGCATTGAATAAATATGAAACAATTCCAAGCAAGGAGATTCTGAATGTCCTTAAAGTAAGCTATGACAATTTGGATGATAATGAAAAGGAAATTTTCCTTGACATTGCTTGTTTCTTCAAAGGATATCCGAAGGCGGATGTAGAAAAGACACTAGATGCAAGTCGTTTTTATCCGAGATATGGCATTGGAGTACTTGTTGACAAATCTCTTGTAACAATCAGTGAATCCAATTCAGTTAAGATGCATGATCTTATAGAAGACCTAGGTAAAGACATTGCTCGAAAGGAGTCGCCGTTTGATCCGAGCAAACGGAGAAGATTATGGCATCATGAGGATGTTCTTGAAGTCTTGACAGAAAACATGGTGAGTTTGAAGCTATTTTAACTTTTAGAGCATTAGTTTCCTTTTGAGACAACATATTTGAAGTTTCACTAATATTGAAATTTGTCAAATTGTCATTTCAATGGTTGCTGTTTGGTGGTTGAATTCAAAAAAGGGAACTGATACAATTGAAGGCATTGTATTGGACATGCCTAACCTAAAACAAGAAGTTCAGTTAAAAGCCAACGCCTTTGATGATATGAAAAGGCTTAGAATCCTCATAGTTAGGAATGGACAAGTTTCTGGAGCACCTCAAAATCTTCCAAATAATTTGAGATTGCTTGAATGGAACAAATATCCTTTAACATCTCTACCTGATAATTTTCATCCAAAGACACTTGTTGTACTCAATTTGCCAAAGAGTCGTATTACAATGGACGAGCCATTTAAGGTATGTATTTTATCATTATTTCTCTATCTTTATATCATGTTACTTGTTTAGAGTCCCATATTGGATGAGATAAGACCAGAAAATGAGTTTATGAGTGAGGGAAGTCCTCATCTTACTGTCTGGTTTTGGAAAGATAAGTTAAGCCCATTATAAAACCTAATATGGTATCAGAGTCTATCCAAGTCTCAATAGGTCAATCGTTATTGGCCACTCAGGTCACGCTCTAGAGTCTAGATGTACAGTCCTAAGCATGAGGTTGTGTGTAAAGAGTCACATATGATAAGGCCTGAAAATGAGTTTATAAGTGGGTGTAATCCTCACATTTTTTTGGTCCCATGAATAATAAAAGGTCCGTTTAGGTCCCTTAACTTTATTTAAAGTATCGGTTTGGTCCTTTCTGTTAATTTAATTCAAAAAAATGTTAAATTTTGGTCCCTTAACTTATTTAATTAGTATTAGTTTGGTCCCTAAACATAACGTTTTTTTGAATTAAATTAACAGAAAGGACCATATCGATACTTTAAATAAAGTTGAGGGACCTAAACGGACCTTTTAGCATTTAAGCCTAAAATCTAATAACTAGCATATGTAAATTTCTAAGCACCATCTGTTCTTGTCATGCAGAAGTTTGAGCACTTGACTTTTATGAACTTCAGTGATTGTGACTCTCTAACAAAACTACCTGATGTATCTGCAACCCCAAATCTAACAAGAATTCTTGTTAATAATTGTGAAAACTTGGTTAACATTCATGAATCTGTTGGAGATCTTGACAGACTAGTCACATTGAGTACTGAAGGATGCCCTAAACTCAAGAGTTTTCCACGTGGCCTGAGATCAAAATATCTGGAATACCTTAATCTTAGAAAGTGTTCTAACATCGATAGTTTCCCAGATGTATTGGCAAAAGTGGAAAATATGAAAAATATTGACATAGGAGGGACAGCCATAAAAAAATTTCCAAGTTCAATTGAAAACTTCAAAGGTCTTGAAGAATTAGTATTGACATCATGCTCAAATGTTGAAGATCTACCTAGTAACACAGATATGTTCCAAAATATTGAAGAGCTTAATGTGCAAGGATGTCCGCAACTTCCAAAACTTCTATGGAAGTCATTGGAAAACAGAACTACTGACTGGCTTCCAAAATTAAGTAATCTAAGTCTCAAAAATTGTAATCTATCAGATGAAGATCTTGAGTTAATTCTCAAATGTTTTCTACAATTAAAGTGGTTGATCCTATCAGATAACAATTTCTTGACCATTCCTGATTGCATTGAAGACCTTTCTCATCTCTTGCTTCTTAACATTGAAAACTGCAAGCATCTTAGAGATATTTCAGTGCTTCCGCCATATTTGCAATATATAGATGCAAGGAAGTGTATGTCATTGACTCCTCAATCATCAGAAGTACTATTGAGTCAGGTTAGCCTTCGTCCTTCTTTTCCTTTGTTGAACTTTTCTTTGTCGGTATTGCTCGTAGTATTTAAACACAAGTTTTAATTATGACACTGCAACCACTTTGAATTCAGATATCTTGGCAAAATTGGCTGAACTCCGCGATTAAATCCTGTGCTTTCTTTGTTTGCTTTTTTCGCATTTGTTTTATTTTTAACCAGGAGTACTAATAGTGATCGCTTCTATTTACTGAACAGGCGTTTCAGGAGGTTGAGTACATAGACATAGTTGCTCCAAGGACAAAAATTCCAAGTTGGTTTGATCATTGTAATAAAGGAGAGTCTATCACCTTTTGGATTCGTAAAAGTTTCCCTGCAATTGCTCTACTATTTCTTTTAAGTGGTGATGATGAAAGGAAAACCAATTCTACATGTGAATTCTGCATACTAATCGATGGCCTACAAATATTCCAAGGAAAAAGCGAGTGGCCGGTTGATCATGTATGGCTTTTTGATCTACAAATTCACCTCACCGCAAGCGAGTGGCAAGGCTTCAATGAACAAATGAAATCTGGTTGGAATCAGGTGGAGATTTCATGCTCAGTCATTGATGAGTCAAAAAGTGTGACTGTTAAATGTTGTGGAATTCATCTATACAAAGATAGGATGAATATCGACCATGTCTCCTTCACAAGTCCTGATCTTCATCGATCAAATATTGTCCATGAAAATGATAATTTGGATATCTATGATGAAGTAAGTGAAGATGTTGTTTTTACTTCAATATTAGCTAAATATTCCAACAAGAGTATATTAGAAGTCATGAGGGATCTTCAATCCAGCAAGAGAAAAGATGATAATGGATATGATCATGAGGAGTCGGAACTAGACAGTGACACTGACATTGACAGCCAGTACAGGGAAGAGGAACAACATTCAGCATCCCTTAAACAACAAATCCTAGAAATCTTTGAACCTGTCGATAAAGACAATGGAAAAGGTATAGTAACACAGAAACAAACAAGATGGTACAGATCTCCAATTAACTCTTACGAGTTTACGATTTTAGGTCACAAAAATGATTTCAAGCAAGCTCTAATGTAATCGATAAACTTTTGATTTTACTAAAGAATTTATGAGTTTACAATTCTACATTTCTTTGGACTTAAAATGACCAAGGAAATCTCAGTGATGGCCACATTTGGAATTCCAAGATAATAGATTCAGACAAGTGACTAAGGAAGTCTCACTAATTTCAACCTTTCTTCTCTTGCAGAGACCAATTCCAGTGAAATCTTACATGATCCTTCAACTGAAACACAAGAAGAAGCACTTATTACAAGTATCCATAAGAAGGAGCCAATGCTTGCACAAAAATCAAAGTTGAAGGAGGTTGAAAATTTTGCACCAGTAAGACTAAAATTCATGCTTGTTTCCAAGTTAGAAAGGATACCTTGTTAATCTTTTGTTTAATCATTTCATTTATCATGCTGTCAGGAATCAAGTACCATTGCATCAACAAGCAGAGACAAGGAAACACAATTAGTTGATAAAATCACTTCTGTTGAACAAATCGATGTTGATTCAATAAAAAACAAACAACTTCTCCTAAATGCAGAAGCTTACATAAACATGGTTGATTCTACCATAAATGAAGAAAATATGGAATCATTTTATGCTTCACTTGAATCAGAAACAAATTCTCCTTTACATGTCCAACCCAACAATGAAACTGTGAGAACTAGGCCTAGTGAAGAAACTCAGAAATTATTGCAGATTCTACAAGACTTTGTCACAAAAAAATTCTCTCTTTTGTTGCATCCGGGACGTTCGGGGTTGATGAAAGATATTCTAAAATATCTACTTACTTTAACACCAGATGAAGGGTTGTCCCTGAAAACAAAATCAGTAATACAGAAACTTTCACATAGTTTTTCTCAGTGGAGTTTGGATTACAACAATGCAATCCTTAAACTTGAGTCAGTAACTACAAATCTATCAAAAGCTGAGACAGTGAATGATTATCTTGAAGGTAATGTTAAAGACTTCCGAGAAATGGACATGGTGGAGAAATGTTTGTCAAATCAGTTAGCTATCTTGCAAGAAGAGAAGAGAGAACTTGAAGAGAAAATCAATGCCATAAAATCTGAGATTGCAGATTTTACAGCACAGAGAGAAATGGTTGTAAAGAGAAAGACAGAATTGTTTTGTAAAGGAAAAGAGATGAGAGTTGAAAGGGATGATTTGAGGAACCAAGTTCCAAGGTTGAAAGCTGAGAAAGAATTGGCAAAGATAATTCAAGCTAATATTGAAGAAGAGTGGTCAAAGCTTGGAGAACAATTCATTGGAAGCACCACTTTTGATTAGTGGAGAATAACAGTTTCGAGTTAGTTAGAGCCGGTTACTTATGTAACTGACTCAGAACATAATATAAGCTTGAAGCTAGAATTACTGTTTTCATTTTCTCTCTTTTTTCCTTTTAATTCTCAACATGAATCCCTATTACCAATTCTCAACATGAATTCGTTTAATACACAAATACTTCTCTATATTTATAAACTATATATGTCCTCGTGGGCTTAGATCAGTTGGTAGGGACAATGCATAATATATGCAAGGTCTGGGGTTCAAACCCCAGCCACCACCAAAAAAAACCTATATATACACAATTTGACCAACGCACGGGTTTAAAGACAATAAATAGAGTTTAATGGAGATGCGTGTAAACTAGTTTTACACTGTCACACAATAATAACCCCATCATATTGTCACATAAGCCTTTATTATAACTACCTTCTATAAATAACGACCAAATATGTAACTCTTATTGGAGGTCAGTGTAAAACTAGTTTACATTCACATTGCATGTCCTGTGTTCTATAAATATATTGATTTTGAAATAAGAACGTACTTAAAAACTAAATCAAATTCCCTCCATGATATAGATCACATATTAGTATCTTGCTCAATAATCTAACTCAAAATTTTCAAGATCCTATCAAATTTCTCTCGAATCTTTGACCACTCATCCTCAATATATCCTTTGGTAGCTTTAGCCGATTCTTGCTCCACTCTCAACTGCAGCCTTCGCTTCCTCAACTCATCTCTTTGAGCTTTCAACACTCTTCCTGCTTCAAATGTTTCT
This sequence comes from Medicago lupulina, assembly GCA_958299785.1. NCBI lineage: Eukaryota > Viridiplantae > Streptophyta > Magnoliopsida > Fabales > Fabaceae > Medicago > Medicago lupulina. The sequence continues at coordinate 56,740,411 of OY283146.1, read as the reverse complement.
CTTTTCTTTCTAATAGCAGTGTCCCTTGCAACTGCAGAGATTGACATGTTCACTTTAATGACACTAATTTTCTCTTCAAGCTCTTTCTTTCTTTCTTCCAAATAAACTAGTTGGCTTCCCAACTCACTCTCTATTGACGCAAATTCGAGGAACTGGTTCTTGTTTGCTACTACACCCTCTTCAAGTTTTTGTAGCTTTGATAGTACTAAGATTGATGACTCAAGTTTCATGTTTGCATCTTTGTAGTCACAACTCCACTGAGTAAAGTCAGCTAAAAATTGTAGCATTACAGATTTTAACCTCATCGAAACATCATCATCTGCAATTAAAGTACAAAGATATTCCAAAACAGTTTTCATCGATGTTGATGATGTTGGTTCTATAAGATGACACATTTGTTTAGAGAGGAGTTCTTTCAGAATTTCTAAGGCTTTCTTGGTTTCTTCACTCAGGTTAGAATAAGCCAATTTTGAATCATCACTTGTATCTTCTAATGAAGCATATGTCTCAGCATGGAGGGTAGAATAAAATGCTTCCATATTGTCATCACTTAAAGGTTCTTTTGGCTCCAATACTTGATGACTCAGCAAGATGTTGTCTGCAGGATGAAATGTAGGATGTAAAAAAATTCATATATTAATCATCTATATCTGAACACCAGAAAATCATGGTTAATTATGTTTAGTAAGTGGTTAATGAGTTGTGACACGTTAATATATTCATTAACCATACACTGAAAATAATCATTAACAATCCAAATTCATGTCAAATTTGTGTGCGAAAATAACAACTCTTGAAGAAATAAAATAAAAACAAGTCAGTTCACAAAAATCTCGGTAGGCTTATAGGGAAGTGAAACAGAAGATAGTAAGGAGGATCAATCCAATTTCAATTGACAATGAAGTTAAACATTCACTTGTACCTTTACTCTTCTCATAATTCATGCAGTTTAATTGGCATTCTAATAGCATCGGATCCCAAATTCTATCACCATATAGCTGCATATCTAATGAAAACATCTCTTTGCTTTGATGTATTGTTTCAGTTGACAAAATATCTATACAATCTTCATTCTTCTGAGCCATACAACCATTAACTTGAAGCATTTCTGAGCTCATCGAAGCTGAAAGCTGTCGCATTTGTTCATCTGATATTTCAGGCAGCCTTAAATTCTCAGGCAAGGTGAAACAATCAATTCCCAAGTTATCTTCATAATGACACTGATTTTCATGTGTTTCCATAGAAAATTGTGTATTATTCAAGTATGCATCATTACAAGGACTAGAATTAGTGCACAATATCAAATTTGGTTTCTTCAATTCCTCATCTTCCGTATACTCATGAACTCCACAAAAGCATATTGTCACATCTGCGCCTTCACTCGCATCTATAATTTCACAAGAAACTTCCACATAATTATGTTCATGCAGTAAATATGTGTTTAAATCCATCAGGTTTTCTTGATGATATAGCCATACAATATCACCAGAAACTGAAAGGAAGTACTGTTCTCTGTTGGATGCTTTCTGTCCATTAACAGATATCTGGACTTCACAGGCAAAATAACCAATTCTTTTATTTCCTAGTTCAAAAATGAAGCATAAGGCAGTTTTTGGGAACTCGTGGCCAACCGAGAATGACATGGATCCTCCTTTGCTATGGTAGTTGAACTTGAATGGCATTGGTAACTTTGACTTTGGTGCTATAACTTCAAATTTGAATGTTTTGTTGAATACCTGTTACAAACGAATTGTTATGTGACTTGGATTACCTACCAATTGCCATGTTGAAAACCGGTTTCCGAGTTTTAATGTCAAATTTGTGTATCAATATATCATTTCTCTAACTAAGCGCGTAACATATAAGTGCTTATGTATAAGCTATTACAAATAATAAAAGATAAAATAAAATCAAACTCTTTGTAAGCTTTAAGTTGTTTTCATAAGCTATCGTGGAGAGCTTATGCAAATAAGCTAGTTGTTTCCATAAGTTCTTGCAAATAGTCTCACAAGTATTTATGTCACTAGATAAGTTCAAATAAGTCAATTCAAACCGGCTCAAAGTCAAAGTGTTAGAGAAAAACCTGGCTTAATAAGAAGTCCAATGACTGTGAATTCAACATTGTGCAACTAGTGGCATCTATATGTTCTAAATTAGGTGGAATCCCAAAAATTTGTTGAAGCTTGTTGCAATTGGCCATGTAAAGTTCTTGCAAGCTACTGAGTCTATTGAAGCATTGAGGTAGGGTTACAAAATGGTTTTTTGATATGTCTAAGGACTTGAGGTTGGAAAAGCAACAAATGATATCTAGATTTTCATCTGAAAGATTGCAGTCACTGAGATCAAGGGTTTCCAATAAAGGGAAACCATACGAGGATTGGATTTCCGAAGATTCCAAATTTAGACATGGTTTTATCGGTAACTCAAAATTTGATGAAATTTCATTGGACTCTTGAAATAGTTGAAGTTTTGGACAGCCAGAAATATCAAGTAAAACAAGATTTGGCAACAAAGATATGGTTCTAGGAAAATCTTTAAGATTTGTGCAACACTTTAGTACTAACACCTCAAGGTTGCTAAAATTGACCATATTAGAAGGCAATTCTTGTATAGCCGTCTCTTCCGCCTCGATGATTCTAAGATTTTCCATTTTTCCATATAAATCTGGGAAATTCTCAAGTTGAGTACATCCATTAAGAGCAATGCATGATAAAAGTGGCAAGTTTAGGACACTTGGTAACTTTTTTAGCTCAGTGCACCTTTCAACGCCTAAATAAACGAGTTTATCAAGTGATCCAAGTGATTCATGAACCTCAACTAAGCCTGTACAATCCTCTAGAATAATCTGCTCTAAACTCGGTATCCCCAAAATATCAGGTATTTTTATCAGGAATTCACATGAACTAAGATTCAGAGAAGTCATATTTGCATAGTTCTGTAAAACACAAATTCAAATTGTTACTATTTGAATAAACATAATAGGCAGAAACAATGTCTCAAAGGATTACCTAAAAAATGGCCAGGAACTGTGCCGCCATGTTATTATAAATAGTCATCATACCTTGAATGGCTTGTCCAATGTTATACGACTGCGCCGCAACTCTAGCATTACAATTTTCTCAGGAAGGAAATCAGATGGTAAAAATGGAGAAGGGTATTCCTCCCAATCAAGCAGCCTTAAATTATTTGGTAGATTAACATGGCCTCCGAAAAATTCAGCATTCCGAATTATCAACATTCTAAGGTTTCTCATCTTCTTTAGGTCTTGAGATTTTAGCTGCACCTCTTGCTTTTCTGGTAGGCTCAGCATTATACCTTGAATCTTGTCGGTTCCCTGATAAAAGATTTCATGTTAAGCAAAATTCAACCAAAACAAAATCAGTTTAACAAATTATTATTACCGTTCCATCAGTCAGTACTTGAAGAACATCTTCGTAATACCACAACCTGCTGCGTTTACCAGGATCCATCGGCGATTCTTGCCGAACAATTTCCTTCCCCATATCTTGTATAAGATCATGCATTGACAATACACCTTTTTCATCCAAGTTTATGAGAGACTTGTCAACAAGCACTGCAATACCAATAACTGGATGCAGATCGCAAGCACGAAGTGCTTTCGATGCATATTCCATTATCTCCCCTTTAAAGAAACAAGCTATATAAAGAAAAATTTCCTTTTCATTTTCCTCTAAACCATCAAAACTTATTCGAAGTATATCCTGAACTTTTCTATTAGGAGTTCTCTTGTATTTATCCAATGCAGATTCCCACTGATGAATGCTTCTACCACACAGATCAGAACCTAAAATAGTTAAAGCCAATGGAAGACCTTCTGCGTAACAAACAGCGCGATTCGAAATATCCAAATAAGTCTCTTTAGGTTCACTTCTTTTAAATGCATTCCAGCTAAATAACTGAAGAGATTCAATATGATTTAGCTTCTTCACCTCATAAGTTAAACCAATTTCATGAGCAGTTAACAAATGTTTATCTCTTGTAGTTATGATAATCCTACTTCCAGGACCAAACCAATCAAATCCGCCGACTAATGCTTGAAGTTGTTCGACATCATCCACATTATCAATAACGAGTAAAACTCTTTTTCTACATAACCTATCTTTTATTATATTGATTCCTTTATCAACATTGCCTAATTTCATTCCTTTCTCTCCAAGTATCTCAAACAGAAGTCTCTCTTGGAGTTTAACTAAACCAACCCTATGACTTGCATTTTCTCTAACATTTGCAAGAAAACTCGCATATCGAAATTGACCATATATTGTGTTGTATACAGCTTTAGCAATGGTTGTTTTACCAATTCCACCAATACCATAAATTCCTATCATTTTAACATCATTGCATTCAAGTTCTAAGAGTGAGTTAACATCTGATACGCGAGATTGCAGTCCAACTGGGTGTGTAGCGACATTTAAAGGGATTCGGTTCAACTTTCTCGATACCTCATCTACTATGCTTTGGATAAATTTAAATTCATACCTGAAAATTATATAGAACATATATTATATGAGTAATGTATCTCAATTTGAAATTACACCGAAACACAATCGTCTAATTCAAATCACACGTCTTTACGCTGTCATCTAAAAATTAAATTTTAGATTTTAACAAGTTTTTCAAATATGATTCTGAAAAAACTAAAAGCAGAATAGCTGAAAAAAAATAAGTATATACCCATTACTAAAATGCCATCCAGAAAGGTTTGCAGCTTCAGTCAAAGCCATCCTCCATTTCTTCACCTTTTCCTTCTTATCTTCAAATCTTTCTTCAAGCATATCGAAAGCTTCTTCGTAACTTCCTCTCTGATGTCTCACATCTGAAGGACTAATATTGTAAAAAACTGAGCAAACCACTTGTCCTTTCTCTTTCTTACACTCAAGAATCTTTACAAGTTCATCAAGACACCAAGTGGAATTAGCATAGTTCTTTGAAAATATGATGATGGAAATCCTTGACTCTTCTATTGCTTTAAGAAGAGCTTGTGAAATCTCTTCTCCAATCCTTAACCCTTCATCATCTATGAAGGTGTTGATTCCCCTTTGATCAAGAGCATTGTAAAGATGACCGGTAAAATTTTCGCGAGTATCTTCGCCTCTAAAACTTAAGAAAACATGGTAAACATATCCATGGTTGAAAGAAGATGAGGAAGCAGCCATGTGGGGTGTGTCAGTTTAGCTCAGATCAATGTTGTCAATCACAGATTGCAAAAAATAACGATTTGTTCAAATTTTGTTAGTCGCTGTTTGATAACAGCGGCTTAGAATCGATTCTGAATTTCTTATTGTGTCTCAAAATGTGAGTCTATGAGCAATGAATAATTTCTTTTGGTCCTATTTTCTTGGTTCATTCACCAATGATAAAGTTTATTAAAAAAAGTAGAATGTACTATATGATTACTATTCTTGACTCTTGAGTATTCTAAATTATTGGCCACAAAGTCAACAGTTGACCAAGCTTTTTAGTATTTTTTTTGGACCTTGTTCCACAGCTGGGATAAGAATATAATAATCTGTAAACCCTGCCACAGGGACCACTAAAAATTGCAGACGGCCACAAACAACCATTATAGTCCTTCAATGTAATCAAATTGCACAAGAGTTTACAAGTGTTTCTGTTGTTTGTAATTTTATGGATTAAACTGATCAAAAAAGACATGTTAGAGGATTAAACTAACGAACAAAAGACACATTAATTCGAGAAGTAACTTAGAAATGAGACATCCAAATACATTTTGTAATTTTTATGCATTAAAGGACAATAATGACACGAGTTGATACATTAAACTATCATAGGGGAATATATGTAGAAGCCACATAGGGACCCATATAGAAGAGGAGATGCTTGTTGGTATCCATGTAGGAGAGAGAAGGAGTGCCAACATGGCACTTAATGATAATTAGAGGCAAAAATAAAATAAAAAATAGCATAATTACTACTAATTTACTTTCTTTTTGTCCATAGACGAACAAACAAACACTGCCTAAAACTAAAACTTACATCTACAATTGTGTTCAAACACATAATTGAAATTTAAAAACACATAATAAATATTTCACAATAAAACATTTTAAAAGATATATACAACGAAATAATATAGTAAAATGTGGATAGACAAGTTTTACGCTAGTTCTATCATAGTTCTATTTCCATTATCCAAAAAATGTTTGGATAAAACATTAAATTAAAATTGATTAATTCCTGCGAAACATGCACAAGTTACATCAATCATTAAATTACTTCAATATATATTTCCTAAAAACATTAAGCTACATTAAATGTAACAAGCCTGCTGTATCTATATCTATATATGATAGTACATAACAAACTATGAATGACTTGCACAAATATTTTGTCCAAGGAAATGAAAAAGGTCCTTCTTTGTTATGAATAAGATCTTGAGATTAAAATCAATTGAAAAAATGTTACAATTCTCATCTCAGAAGTACACAACAAAGTATCTCATATAGTTAAAATTGAAAATCAGTTTGTTATAAGGAATCTTCTGATTTACCATCCAATTTTTTAGAAGAATTTACCCCATTTAAGCTTTTGTTAAATTTTTCTCCAAGCTTTAACCATTCAGCTTGAATATTTTCTTGGATTTTCTTGGCCACTTCCCTCTCATCCTTCAAGTGAGGAACTTGTTCTCTCAACTCATCTCTTTGTGCTTTGAGAGTCTTTGCTTCTTCAAAAACTTCCCTTTTTCTCTTCGTAGCAGTGATCTTAGCCGATTGAAACACAGATATGTTAGCTTTGATTGCATTTATTTGCTCTTCTAGCTCTTTCTTTCTTTGCTCCAAAGTTGCAAGCTGGTTGCACAACTCATTTTCTAAGGACAAAACTTCCTTGAACTCATTCTTGTTTGCTTCAAGACTTTCTTCTACTTTATCTGCTTTCATGATGTGGGAGCTCGCAGACTCTATTTTCTTACTGGCGTCGTTGTAGTCACAACTCCAGCGAGTGAATTCTCTAGAAACTTCTAATATCAACAACCTCATTTCTGACGAGATTCCGTTGACCGCAGACATCTTGGAAAGGTATTCTATCGTAGATTTCACAGTACCGCACTGTCCAGTCTGCAATAGAACAGAGAACTCTTTGGAGAGAAGGTCTTGCAGTGTTTTCAATGCTTTGCTTATCTCTTCACAAGGCATTGTAGTGTTGGATGCTTCGGTGATGACTGTGGCATCTTGTGAAGGTGACTTTAATGAGGTCTCGACATCAAGAGAAGCATAAAATGCATTCATTTCTCCGTCATCCAGAGACAGTTCCTCTTGATTTCGGGGAGATTCAACGCTAGGAAGTAACAAAGTGGAACTGTGTTTGTGATTTAGTTCTCCAATGGGACCGGCAGCATTTTTAACGGATGCAATAGTAACGGTTGCAGCTCCATAATTTGGAGCTGGAGAAAAACATATGACCTGCGATTGAGGTTCAGCCTTTAATGGCCGTACCATAAGCGCTTTGCTTGATCCAGAATCTTCAATAAAAAGAAAAAAGTTAGCAGTGATAATGAAAGGTAACAAACTATTATTTGGTATGAACAAATGAAAAAAAAAAATCACATCCAGCCACATTTCAATGGGAATAAAAGAAAAGCAAAATTTAATTACAAAACACAGGAACGGAACTCAAGCTTCTCAAGCCATCGCCATAGATATTTGCTATCCCAATCAATCTCACACTACTATGGCTACTATATGTGGCATTTTTTTTCAACTTTGGTATTTTTATATGTGAGTTAAGATCACAACTTTTTATACATCATTAGGAACCAAAACGCAGAACAAGGGTGTTTACAACAACACTATACACCCTGCGCATCAACCACTTACCCGAGACCCCAGGGTTTAACGAATTGAGATGCATGCATATGATCAATTAAACTTGCAAGCAAAGCTCGAAGCCTATAACCAACTAGTTAGAAGCCATGTCCATCCCAATTTGTTAAAATATTTTCAAATGTTAATCGGTTAGGTCTTTGTTTCAGTTCATTCACCAATGATTACTCAACGTGATAAACTATATGGCAGTTAATTGAGTAAAGAAAAATGGAGATAGCATGAATTTGCAGGAAAAAGGATTGCACACCCAAAACAATACTATTCTAACCTCTATAGGTACCTCTGAGATACCCTGAAGACATTGAATCTTGAGTAACAACACCCAATGGTTTTGGTCGCTTGGGACATATGATTAAATGTCGCTTCAAATGAGAAGTTCCACAGTTATCTTGTAACAGCTTTCCACAATATTTGCATAGAACTTTATTACCTTCGGTTGTTTGGACGCGCTCCATTTCATCCCATACTTTAGACGTCATTTTTGGTCGCTTCGAACTATTAAAATCTTCACATTCATAATCTATCTCACTGCTTGTTGTAATCTCATTTGTCATGTTCTCCTGCAAAAGAAATATCAACTAAACTAAGCAAAAGCAAAGCAAACATATCAAGATTTTCAAATCCAAAATACATCGCTTACACAAACATCATGAGTTCACAAGGCCAAAACACCAGCATCTCTTATATTTAAATAACAAACATTCAATTACAGGTAAAAAACAGTATAGCTGAATTAATATTTATGTTCAGGAATATATATTCAATTATCATAAAGTAACTAAAACCCTAACGTTGCAAGAGCAACAGTCAGATATGCAATCCAATACCAAAGAGACAACATGATATAACTAACAGCAGAATTATCCAAAATAAGATATCAAGATACTATGTGCTAGACCTAGACTCTTCAAACAGATAGTGCGAGCCTAGTAAACTAGCACAACATTAAAAAAAAAAAAACTTTTTCCAGGAAAACATATGCAATAGGCCATCAACTGTGAAACATAGTTTCTCCACAGTCTACACACCGAAGAGAAATTTACATGCCATAATTGCATCAATAATCCAGATAATAGTTTAAATATCTGTGCAAAATACATTGTAATAGAGAAATTAGTGATTAGTATGTTTGGTTCAACAAAGGGAATGGGAGGGAAGAGGTGCGATTTTAAAATGCTGTGTTTGGTTTGACGGGGGAGGGAAGGTGTAAAATTACATTTTTCAACCTTTATATATTTCAGATCACATTAGACATATGGCTATTTAAGTCTAAATTTAAATAAACATTCTCTTCCCTCCAAATCACCCATTTTGGAGGGGATCCAAAATTAGCTTACAGGGGATTTTGATCTCCTTCCCTCCGAAACAATCAAACAAACTACTAAAACTTCAAACAATTTCCCCCCTTCCCTTTATTTCATAGAGGAGGGAAAGGCTTACTTTTATCTTTTAAATTAAAAACACCGTAAAATATTTTCAAAAATGAATTAATGTTATTGAAGTATTATTTGATCATTTATATCGTTCTTTGAAAAAAAAATTAAAATATCAAATATTTCAAAATGCAACCTTATCCCTGCAAAGCCCTCCCCTCCAAAACTCAACTCCCAAACATGACCGAGAATTGTGCCACCCAGGAAATAAACTCGAGTTTTCCTGAACGAGTTCATCAACCACTCGAGCTCAATCACTTGCATTTTAAAGTAGTAGTAATAATAATAAGGCTAAAATATGGTTTTGGTCCTTGCAAATATGGCTCGTTTTGGTTTTAGTCCCTGTAAAAAAAAAATTGTTTTCGGTCCCTGCAAATATGTCTCATTTTGGTTTTGGTCCTTGGCTCCACTTTTGTGATGATTTGCACACGTGGCACATGATGACTGAACCCATTTATGAGGAAAATAGTCCCTGCAAAATCTTTTGATTTTTAAAAAGGGGGGCTAATTTCAAAACCAAAATATTTTGCAGGGACCAAAAACAATTTTTTTTTTTTACAGAGACTAAAACCAAAATGAGCCATATTTGCAGGGACCAAATCCATATTTTAGCCTAATAATAAAAGTCTTTACCAACAGTTATATTTTTTTTCCCTCTTTTTCCAAGTTCATATTATTTTTTTCAACATAAACCCATGTTTATCTTAATTCCTCAAATTCCTACAAATACCAATAATTTCCACTACCAAAATTTCATCTCATGTTCCAATTTTTCTCATAAACATTCATCACTTGAAACATTTCAACTAATGAGTCACTCCAACTATTCAACTTCTAAAATTTCACAAATTCAAACAATAATAAAATTTAAAAAAATAAAATCAAAGGCAAGTCCTTAATTATATCTTAAATTCAAAATCCACAAATAAAAATTCAAACAAAAAAAATCACAAGATTTAGCATGAAAAAGAACATAATTAAACACACATGACAAATATATAAGAATCATACCAAAGAGGTTGTGTTACCTGAATTCTTCTGCAATTGCACCCAGCAAGAGGAAGCTGTTTGAAGGCAACAATGGCAGTGAGTTCAGAGATCACGGCAGATGAAGGAGAAAGGCAAATTGCAGTGCGTGAGGAAGGAAGGAAGGAAGCAGAATTGACCCGGGCTATGCTATGTAGGCTTTAGGCTTAAGCCCGGGCCTGCTTTGGGTAATTCAACACTTGGGCTTTAGCCCATGACCCAAGATTTATGAAGCCTAATTTATATGAAGTGAAAAATAGTTTTTTTTTTTTTGGTAGAAATGTAGAATAGTTTAATGTAACATAGTATTTTATATAGTTTTTTCAACTTAGTTCTTTTTTTTTTTTTTACAATTTCAACTTAGTTCTACGTGCAAGTAAATAAATATAAAAAATATTATTTTAAGTTATAACTGTTATATTATTGAGTTAAAACTGTTAATTTAATAACTCAACGACGGAAATTAGTCGCTACTAAAAAACGGTGGAAAACTTTGTATTAATATCATGGTAGCAAAAAAAAATGTTAAACAAATAGCTTATTTTTACCCATTATTGTCATGTATATACAATAATATTGATTTCATTACTTTAGATGTTTTTTTTTTGATAAAAAAAAAATGTTTTGTTTAGTTGGTCTCAGATATTCACCTAATATAAACAAACATCAAAGTTCAAAGATATTTAAATGTTAAACGTACATTTAGAGAAAACAAGCAATTAGGCTCAAGTTGTTAATGAGTTTCATAAAAAATAATTTATGAGAACATGAATTTGATTTCTAAGTTAATTAATTTTTTGTCAGATTTTACTCAACTTCTAGTTGAACTCCAAATTACCTAAACCCTTTTCCCTCAAGAATTGGAAAGTAAACACGAACAAAATATAAGTGTAACATGGACTTGATCTAAATCCACTTTTAATAAGTTTTGAAAATATTCCCTAAATATAAAGGTTCACATTTTAACTATTTTTTTGAGATTAATATTATATGAGCTCTACATTTTATACTACATACATAGATCTTAAACTAAATTGGTTGAGTTTTTTTTTTACAACAAGATTTAAATTTCTTTATGTAACATTCAATGAGAGTAATTAAGTGTTTCAATAACCTTTTTTCCTTCAAATAGTTTAGGAGATAGAACTCACATTAAATATAGAATATCAACTACGATGTTACGTTTCTTTCTAGGATCCTCCATCATATCTTGGCATGCTAAGAAGAAATAAATAGTATCAAATAAAATGAGTATAAAGAATTGTCCTCTCCTACTTGTGAGTTACAATGGTTGTTGTATCTAATGAAAGATTTGCATATCACTTGCACTAGACAACAAGTTTTATATTGGGACAACAAAAGTGCAATCCACATAGCTTCCAATCCGGTCTATCATGAAAAAACAAAAAACTTGTTAATATATTACCATTTGGTAAGAGAGAAAATTCAAAAGGGAATGCATAAGATTCTTCCTATCTCTCTTGAAGAACAGTTAGCAGATTTCTTAACCAAAACACTATCTCCTCCAAAGTTCAACTCTTTTATTTTCAAGCTTGGAATGATAAACATATACCATACTTCAACTTGTGAGAGGCTATTGAAGCATAACACAAATGCATTAGATTCAAGTTTGCTTCATGATAAGGAAGTAGAACACCGTATACCGGAGTTACTTGCAGCACAAGATAATACAACTTAAGCTAGCTTCTAGTTAGAAAAACAATTATAACTACCTCCCTAATTTATAGGAAAGTTTGTTATAATATTTTAAGCATGGACACATAGCAGCTTATCATGTTCCCTCGTAGAAATACTATAAACACATGTAGTAGATTCTTGTACAAGTTCATCAGAAATAATATGATTCATTGCTCATTATGTTCTTCCATTTTCTCTTGTTTTCCTTTGTTTTTTTCATCAGTTCTTAGATTCTCTCAACAAAGACCGCAGCCTCCTAGAGGACAACCAACACCAAAACACCACGACACCAAAAAAAAAAAAAGATCTACACACAACAACTCCCCAAAAGATACCCCTAAAGATCTACCTTAACATATAATCCATATGGTTCCAACACCATTTGTAGAATAGACAAGTTGAGATTTTTAATCTATTCATACTCTATTTCCATCACATCACCTTAATTTTCTCCATCAATTCCTCTACCCATTTGGCCACATTATTGAAGATTTCATCATTTCTAGTTTTTCACAACACCCAAATGGTAGCACACCAAATAAGCCAAAAACCCCTGAGCACTTTTTTGTTACTCCTCTCCCCACTCCAACATTTCAAAAGGACAAACAAATTTGGAGGGATAATAAGATTAATACCAGGCAAACCCATAACTTTCACCCTCACTTCTCTAGACCAAGGTTGTCAAAATCAAGATTTAGCATCCGGTCGAAATGGAAGAGCAAAATCGAAAATCGTAATAAAAATCGAAAGATTTTACTTAACTACTTTTGTAGAATCGATATAAGAAATTGTAAAATCGTAATCAAAATCGATGAATTTTACCAAAACAAAAATAATGTTAAATATATGTTATAAATTGTATATAGTCATAAATGAGTCAGTTTAAAGTCTACAAAAGACTTGTACATAAATGACTAAAAAAAATGGACAAAATCCTTTAAAATCCTGCGATTTTGTATGGATTTCACGATTTTGTGCGATTTTGATGCGATTTTACTAGAATTTTGTCTATTTTGATATTCTGTTATGGATTTGAGTCGTTTAAGGTGATTAAAGTCGCAAAATCCTGAATTTTAAGATTTAAGTCAGAATTTTGACAACAATACTCTAAACACCTCATAATGAAGAAATTAATGAATAACCGTCTCCAAATCCAGATTGTTACAAAACACACGACACCAATGCCTCTAAGAAGAGCACATTCCTCAACACTAAATTCCTCCTTGTTGGAATATGTTTGATAAGTAATTACCATGAAGAAGCCACAACTTTTGATGGAGCTAGACTTTTCCATAAATATGGAACCACACTCTTTTGACGGAGCCTGACTTCTATAATATCTTATGAATACATCTTTAGTTAAATGCATTTATGCAAAGTTTGTAATTACCTAAATTGACCCAATTATCCAAGACTGTAAGGTCCTTATCAACCAAATGGATAGGGTAGAGGTTTTTTTTTATTGGGCGTCATTTAAATTCTGCAGCGCATCATCTAGCTGACTTAGACAAGAGAGTTGGATGTATAACATGATTGGGTGTGTCCTAAACCAAGAGAACTTTATTTTTGATGTTTTTCATGTTTGTTTAATCTAATGAGCAGTGTTTAGATTCTAACTCAAACGTCACATTATTAATGTGCAACTCATGAACCCATCTTAAAGCATAGATAATACCAAGAGCTTCATCTTCGCCAACATTGAGAATTGGCTAGACTCATTCTGTTTTAGCCAATAAAAAAGTACATTTGGAACTTGAATAAAGAAATTTACTAGACATGTCAAGATGTGACTATTCAACATTGTTTCTCATTGAATCAATTTTATTAAGTTCATAAGTAACAACTTACAACTTACAAGTGATAAATTAAGTCCATCTTCTCAGCGTGAATCACTATTTGTAACTGTTTTATGTTGTAGGAAATCCTTAAACCAGATTGCCGACATTTTTGGATATCTTTTGAGACTATTATTATAATCTACAAAGTATATTCCAAACCTTGAAGTGTAGCCAGAATTCCATTCAAAGTTATCAATCAATGACCATGCAAAGTACCCTTTCACATTTGCTCCATTCCTTGTAAAATTTTGATACATTAAACATATATATTAATTAGTAAAATGTGTCACTAAATTAGTCATCAAAATTTTTAATGAGAGCCCTTAAAAAAAATTAATAAGAGAAGTAGAGACAAAATTTATATTCTTGTTCTATATATAATTACTATCGTTAATTTAATTTTTTTTATGCAAAGTGTTTTGCTTGAGGGCACATACTTTATTGCAGTTTGAAGATAATAGAGATGATCATTGTAGTAATCAATCCTTTGTTTGTCGCCAAGGGCTTTCTCAAGAGGGAGTATTGGATCATTAAAGTCATCCATACCTATATATAAATTCACAATATAGACGTGCTTACAATAAAATTGTATTTTAGAAGGAAATAACTGCAACTAACATAAATTTCCTATCTAAATTTTAGTTTAAACCATTGTTAAAAAAAAAAAAAAAAAAGAATTTAGTATAAACCAATGCTTAACTTTAGCACCTTAAAGAAATAGATTGAAAGTAAATCTAGTTGGTGTATTAGAATTACCATTTTCAGTGATATAGATTAACGGGTTGTTGTACTTTATTTTAATGCAGAGCAATAGGTTATGAATTCCCTTTGGATAAATTGATAACCACTTTGAAGCTGCCTGCATGTGTAATATAGGCTCCTTTTATGTCAATGAAGTCCAAAAAAATTTAAAATCAAAATCTGATTGAAATAAGGCATTATATATTGTTTGTAATTGAAATGTAAAAACATTAGGTTTACAAGTGCAACTTAATTATCACGCACATACCGTTGGACCAATAGGTATTCCATTGCGCTCGTCTATAAATAAAAAAAATTAGGTTACATAATAGTCAATTGTTAACATAAATATAATTATATGTAATTGCTTAATTACACTAAATTTAGTTGTAACATGGCACTCTAATTTATTCCATACTCATGTGTTCACCCAAATTTTCCTCCTACTAGCTAATTAATAATTATTAACAACAACTGTTATTGGAACACAACTTTTTACATATATACATATGAACAATACTTTTATCTGTCGTTTTTTTTTCTTCTAAATATTGGAGAACTTTCATAACACAAATACAAAATTATGGCATTAAAAACTTTCCCTACACCATTAACCACAAAAATGGATGATATTAACAACTTTTTTCACATGTATTTAATTAACAATTTAGAATACCCAATTAACCATGAAAACGTAAAACATATACCCTACTAACCATCAAAACATAAAACATTAACCAGTTATTTTATGGTTCATCTCTCACTTATAAAATATTCAACATCCGCTTTTATATCAAATGTGGGACATATTATTCACATTTGCACACAACAGAGGTATGATTATTTTTTTGCTTTAAATTGAATTAATTGATGCATTAGAGTAGCAAAAGTTTTTATTTTGTCACACATTTAAGATGTGATAGTAATGAATCTTGATGTGTGTTAAACTAAGGTGTATTCTACTGTATTATTGAAAATATCATCATTAACACACTTACTTGTAAGAATAACAAGTGAATCTGTGATGTAGCTGGGCTTTACTTCACTTAACTCAGGTGCATTAGTTACGTAATAGGAAGTGTAATAGTTTAATCCAATAAAATCAAAAGATCCTTTAACAAGCTTTGATTGATATGTTGAGAACTTTGGTAATCGACTCCCTACCAAGAACCGCATGGAGCTAGGGTAGTCTCCTATTGTCAATGGATCCATAAACCTACAATACATTTTTTTTTTTAAAATATCTCTCTTGAGATGTCTTGCATAATCACTATGGTTGAGTTTCAAATATAATTTATGGTTCATAAAGTAGTTAATTACCATCCAAACATGAAATCAATGGCTCTTTGTGAAGCATGATGATCCAATTTTGTATCATAGAGTGGGACCATCCAGTAACACATTAATGTTATCCCTATCTTGCCCTGTTGAGATGTCTGTGTACACAAACTAAAGAAAATTAGGTCTCAATATGGATATTAATTGAAGAAGAAATACATAGTATTGGAATAAGACATAAAGTCTAAAGAATAGCCTTAATTAAGTGGGTGGCATCTCTCGGAGCATCTTCAATGGTTATTTTTTAAGGAGTTCATTTTGGGTTTTATAAACTCCTGACAAATGGTCCCACAATGCCACATCATACTGATGCAACTCATACACATTTAGCTCTAATTGTAAATAACTATGCAACTCTTAAGCAAATCACATTTTTATATTTTTTATTTCTACTCAATGTTGTCAAAAAGTTAAACATTAGTTGATTAATTTCTATGATATAATATCTTATTTAAAATACTTCTGCAATTTTTATGCTACCCACTTTGTAACATCAAACTCCTTCAATAGACTAGAAAATTAAGATATGGTTCATCAACTTATGGAAACATCCATGACACTCGACATGCTCTTACTATATAAACTAGTAATGTTGATTGATTTCGTGCCAATCTAAACTCGAAAATTTATCATATTCTATCATATATAGTGCATAACTCAATAGCTAGCCTAATCCTAAAGGGGACGTATTAGGGAAAAGTACAAACCCTACCTTGCCGTATGTTTTTGCAAGGTTAAGTAAACACCAAAATCTAAGACATGCCCTGCGAGAATTGATTTAATTAAAATAAATTCAAACCTGATACTTAGTTCTGTAGACATTGACAGCAGATGCATGAGCAAGTATTTGATTATGAGCTGCTATATAGGGTTCAATGGCGGAATCTCCACCGGTGCAATTCAAGTTTTGCCAGGGAGAACATCGACCGGGTGCTAGCTTTCCATTAGCATAAGCATGCTTGGCAAAGCTCCATGGTTCATTCAATGTGATCCAGTGCTTTACTCTATCTCCAAATTCTTTAAAACAAAATTCTGAATAGTCTTTAAAGTCATTCCTAGATATAGTGATAGTTAGAGGAAAAAACACATGATGATACACCTAACTTTATGATATTTGATTATCTTTGGTCATATGAGATGTGAATTACACTATATTAGGATTCAAAAATCCACCATATTCTTCTTCAAGAGTTTGAGGAAGGTCCCAATGAAAAAGGGTCACAAAGGGTTGAAGACCTGCATTGACATAACAATTGAAGTATTTTAAACAAAAATCATTAAATGAAGAAGAAGTTCATATGGCATTACCCTTGCCCAGAAGCTCATTGATGAGATTGTTGTAATAGTTGATTCCTTCCTTATTTACACCTCCACCAATCTTTCCGTCTGCAATTAGTAAATAAATTTAACATGTAAATTAATATTATAAATTTATAGGGTGTCTAATATGGACTTGATTTAAAGATGAATTTTATTGCCCTCATGAGCTTAACTCAGTTGGTAAAGACAATGCATAATATATGCAAGATCCGAGGTTCAAACTCCGGCCACCACAAAAAAAAGGAACTTTATTTAACACACCTTAAGTTGAAATTCATCCATAAAAAATAAAAATAAAAAATAAAAAATTTATCTTGAGCAAAGCAATTGTTCAAAAGTTTTGGAAAAAAAAAAAGTTTCTTAGTCCTAGTTTCCCTTTCTTACTTGGTAGTATTCTGGACCAAGAGATTGAAAATCTATAAGCATCCATATTGATGTCCTTCATCATTTCAACATCTTCCTGCATTATATCAGAAATGTCTCAACTATGATCTACCATCATTGTTTTATTATTATATTAAGGGTTAAATATGTTATTGATCCCCGTAAATATGTCAATTTTTCGTTTTAGTCCCTCTAAAAAGTTTCTTCAACTTTTAGTCCCTCAAAAATTTTCCATCTTCATTTTTGGTCTCTCCTTTAAAGTAAACTCATATGTAGAAATTCATATTTTTGAATAAAATTTTGCAGAAAAATTAATAATATTATAAGAATCTCTCCCAAAAATATTTAGAATTTTTAAACAAAACATGAATTTAATATGAATTTTTATATTTTTTACGGTTAAAAATTCATATTTAATTTATGTTTTGATAAAAAAATATTTAAAATTCTACACATTTCTGCACAATTTCATTTAAAAATAAAAAAATTAATTTAAAAATAGAGACCAAAAGCAGTGATTGAAAATTTTATAAGGACTAAAAGTTGAAGGAAAATTTTAAAGAGACTAAAACGAAAAAGTTGTATATTTATAAGGACTCCCTTATATTAATTAATGTATATTTTTTAAGCAAATTATTGTATTAACTAATGTTAATAACACAGAAGTTAAAACATCATGGTAACATATTAGAGCTTAGTATTGAACCTTATAACGATGGTATTGATCAATGGCTATGTCTCCATTACTTTTGTCCTTTATCTTACCTGTAAAGTTAAGCAACGAAATTTGTTGGTGTTTTCAGCAAAACATACATAGTATGAATGTAGAATTAATACAAACTTCTTTTTTATTGAAAGAAGTTTATGTAAGTTAGATCCGGTGGCTCATCGTAAATGAAAAAGAAAAAACCATAATACTACATAAACAAAACAGAATAGAGGAAAAATACCTGGATAATTATGAGTGTAAGTATCCCATATACTTGGTCCTTTGCCACCAACATTGGCTGCACCTTCATACTAAATTTGAGACAGAAAATGTATAATTGACTTTTTGCAATGTTTTTAGCAATGAATAAGAGATGAATTTCATTTTGTTTTTCTTTTATGACTCTTTCTAGTTAATGATATGCCATCCCATCAAATATATTTGTCATATTGCATCTTAATTACATATACAAATAATAATAAGAGATGGATTTCATTTTTTTTTCTTTTGATTTTACTATTTCTAGTAAAAGAATATTGAAATATTTGGAATACCTGATATGCAGATGAAGATGTTCCAAAAATAAAACCTTGTGGGAAACTACTTCGATTGAGGGACTTGCTAATATCATTGGTTAACAATATTGTAGCATCAATTATAGCCAAAGAGTTAAGAATCACAACAATTCCAGAAAGAAGAACATTTAGTGCCATGACTATAGTTCGAATGTTTGTTTAATTCAACTAATGGTGTGTAGCTTGGGCCCTTACACAGTGGAATTTATGTGTGTGTCGTTAAGGAATAATTAAAGATCAATTATTGGAAGGAAAATAATCATTCATTTATAAATTTAGTGCAATTAAACGTGCAAGGATATGTCAACTTACCTTTTATAACAAGTTTACCAAATGTATCTGTTTACAATTTATTTTTTTTATCATGCAACCGTAGTGATTAATATCTTAAAGAGTAAATTACACTCCTCTTCTTTTAAAGATACTTAAATTACACTCTCCTCTCCTTTTATGTTAATATATACACTCTCCTCCCCTCTTATTCAAAACATATTAGAAAACATTTCAATCTTCTCCCTTAAGAGAAGCATAAATTACATTCTCCTTCTCTCCTATGTTAAAATATACACTTTACTCCCTCAATAAAAAATTTTTATTTCTAATAATCTAGCAAAAAAATAATAATCTAACATACTTCAAAAACAAATAGTATTGCAAGTCTATTTTAGTATAACCAAAATTTGAATACATATTTTTTCGCTATTTTTTCACAATTTCATTATGATATAGTTTTAAACCTTATTATAAAATATCAAAAAACTCAAAATAAAATTTAAATATGTGAAAAATTACCAAAGACACTAAAATATGGTTGTTTAAAAGTTAATTTTATACTCTAAATTATAAAATTAATACCAAAATATTTAAATTTAATTATCATTGACATTTAAACTATAAAGAAATAAATTTATTTTTTTTAAAACGGTGGTTCAAAATTAGTATATATCATAAAAAAACTATTTATGTTAAAATAGATTAAAGTGTAGTGCATATATAATTATTAAGGGATGAGGTTGTAATTCAAGCATCTTATAAGGGAGGGGAGTATAAATTTTATTTTTCAAAGGAGGAGAGTGTATATTTTAACATAAGAGGGGAGGGGAGTGTAATTCAAGCATCTTTAAGGGAAAGAGAGTGTAATTTACTCTATCTTAAATCCGGTAGAATTGCAATATGTGATAAATTGCTCTCTTTAAAGATTTGACACTAATATTTTCAGCCAAATTGCATTAGAACTTATGACATTTCGTTAAGCTGAAAGGGATTACTGATTTCAATATTATATATAACCTGAACAAACATTTTAATAAATTAAAACATCCTTAAGAAAAATTTATTATAAATTAAAAATAAAAGTCAATAGTAGCTAAATCAGTGTAGATTTTGTAGGCCATAGTGTTTTGTCAATTGCAGAAAGTAGAACGGTATCATCACTAACTATACTTCGTATATTCGTATATTTGCTTCATCCAACCAACGTTGCGTAGTTTAGGCCCTTATATATGGGAACTATGATTAAACCCAGAGTTAAGGAATAACTAATGATCAATAATTGGAGGGTCAATATTATAAAAATATGTATTAAATATTCATGTATAAAAGTATTTTATTTTAAAAAGTACAATTAAACGTGATACGATATGTCAACTTAAATATGACGAGATTGGATAAATATCATTTTTTTAAATGAGAGTATGGGAAAAATTGTCCCAACTTTTTTTTTTTATAGAGAATTGTTTTCAAAGTTATTTTAAAATAGTTATACAGATATCAATTTTTATGAGAAATTAAGATAATTTTCTTTGACGCAAAAGAAAACATCGTTTCCTCTGGTTTTTTTATCAAGTTAGAACTTTTTTTTATCAAGAGAAAACATTGCTTTCTTTGACACCATAACTTTTTGTTTTGTTTTGATTATAATCTTTGACACCATTCAACTGTTGGCAGATAAAAAAAAATCACCACCAATATTAAATTATATAATCCACATCGTATATTTACGCATTATTTCTTTTTTCTTTTTACAGGGAGGACCTATATGTTTCTTTAGTTTTTTATTTTGAAAAATATAATATATCATGCGGGAAGAGATAACGTGCAGAATAAAGAATTGGGACATATAAAAGTCAAGATGACCTGTAGAGGTTTTTGGATAAAAATTAGTCACACCAATAAATAGTCTTGAAAACTTTGTACCGATAATAATAATAATAATAATAATAATAATAATCACTTTGATAATTATCAATTTAATGGCATCATTTTTTTCTTGAACATGGGATATATAAAACATCATAAAAATTGAAAAAACAGGTAAATGTTCACTTTGATATTTGACTTTACACTTCAATGTTACAATTATCTTTGACTCAGGGTAAAATACAAAATAATTTTTGGATGTGTACATATGTTATCAATGTAATCCTTGACGTTTAAAGTTTCCGATAATTGATTAGGTGACAAATGTTTTGGGCTGAAAAGATAAATAATGTGGCAAAGGGACCAAATTGAAAGTAACTAAAAGTCACTTTATTGGTAACCATTGGATATCTCCCATTCTCCTTCCAAATAAAAATATGTCATCTCACTTCACCTTCCCTTGAGAAACCGAAAACTACCACCACTGTAACTAAAACCGTCGTTGCTTCTCCATCACCACCATCGTTGTCGCGTCGTCACAACTGAGCGTCATCGTATCTGCAGTTGTTTTTGTCTTGTCGTCATATCCAAAGGTCAATGATATTAAAATTTCATTTTTTTACTTGTTTTGATCGTGCAAAATATTAGCTTTGCATATTTCTCATGCTAAATGTTTGATAGTTTAGGTTTATTTGTTGTTATGGACCACACAAAAGCCTAGCCCACCATAAATTAAAGCCAATTTCTACAAAGGCACAATTGAGTAGAATCTCCTTCTCACATCGGATCCTCTCCGCCTCAATGAAGCCTCATAATATCATGGCGGCTCTTAACGGCTATCATTTACCACATTTATGGGCACTCTTCCATAAGGGCTACCCCATTATCACACCATTACTACATAACGGTATCATCGACACTATATAGAAGAGCTCTTGACAAACTTACAAGGTATGTATATTTCTATGCTCCACACTCACTCTTGCTAATACACTGACTTGGGTGTCAGAGCACCTGCAAGTACAACACCCTCCATTTTCTCAACGAGGTACGAAGCACCTCCTACATCGGTCCACCACCACTGTGAGTATACTTATCCCCTTCAAGTAAAATTATATGTTTGTTCTGAATATTTGTTGTTGTTATATTTATTTTAGGTTTTAGGGTAAAATATTTTTAAGAATATAAGGGTTTTTTTATTTATTGTTAACATATGTATTTGTTCTTTTCTTTTTAGAGTGGAATAAACTCTGATTTTGCATCATAGCAGTTATTTTAAAAGATATGGTAATTGTAAGATGAAGTATGTAAATGGTCAATTCTAAGTTTGAGAGGATTATGAAATCGACTACCTTAACAAGTTTGAACTCGAAGAGTTGGCAAAATTATGTGGGAACTACATAGGTATTGAAAACTGGTGTTTGGTTCATGACTGTGGAGGGTACCTTCAAGTTGTTGGAGATGCCGATATTTTGGATTTATGTAACACTGCCCATTGTTAGGGTAATGAAGTTCATATATATTATGAACATCCAATATTTGAACCAGATTGTTGCACCAAAAGAGGTGGTTCATGAACCTGAAGTTGTAACTATTGATGATGAGGTTGAAATTGTGGTTGATGGTGTTAATGAGAATCTAGCTAAGGCTGAAATTGATGTTAATGAAGGTATAAGTGTTATTGAAGGTGAAGTTTATGCCAATGAATGTCAAATTGTTAATGAAGATCAAACTGATGATGAGGCACACAAATGTGATACTGACGAGGATTCTAAATACATACCTTCATATTTCAGTAGAGATGATGAGACTTTCATGGAAGTTGATCTGGATGATGAAATTGATTTGGGTCTTAAACCATCCAAAAGAAGGAACAAGAGGCCAACAGAAGGACAAGGCATGGGCATTAATGTTAAAGAGAATGTTGTTTCTAACAACAATGATAGCTAGCATCATGACCAACCAATGAGCCTTATTAGTACCGATGATGAAGGTGATGAAAATGGAAGACAAGTTTTCCCTTAGTTTAATTCAAATGCAATGTTTGGTCAGGTCCACTTGGAGCTAGGAATGGAATTTGAAACTTTGGATATATTCAAAGAAGTTGTGAGGAACTACACCATATACCATGTAAGAGATTTGAAAAATCTTAAGTAAAGAGAAAGTAGGTGATTGTCAAGCTTAAAAAAATATTAAAGAGACTCCACACATCACATATACGGAGGCAATTGATCACTTGAAAAAATATTATGGGGTGCAAATCAAAGATATTAAGTTGTTTAGGTCATTGAAATAAGCGAGAGGAAAGGTTGAGAGGAATTGCAAGGAGCAATATGGTCTTGTTTGGGACTATGTTGTTGAGTTATTAAAGAGTAACCTAGGTACAACAACTAAAAGCAATATCACTTCAGTGCTCGAATGTCCTCCACAATTTAACAAATTTTATGTACATTTGGATGCTTGTAAGAGATAGTTCAAGGTTGGGTATAAATCTTCATTGGGTTGGGTGGTTGTTTTTTAAGGGATATTATAGGGGAAGCTATTGACTACATTTGGTTCAAATGCAAATAACTATAACTATGTGATAGCTTATGCAATTGTGGAAGTAGAGAACAATAAAAATTGAAAGTGGTTCCCAACTTTTATTACATAATGATTTGGGTGACTATAGACAACATGGATGGAAACTCATTAGTAACATGCAAAAGGTACATACTTTTTATAGTAGTGATTATTTTATTGTATGCTTAAATTCTACATTGATAAGGACCTAAGTGACAGTGAGTGTACAATGTCAGAGACCTAATTGATAGTAAGTGTGCACATTAAAAGACTAAGCGAATTATACTAATGACCATATTAATGTTTTCTGTTTGTTTATTATGTTTGTTCTGGGCCTTATCCTGACTTTACAAGAAGTGATGCAAGGAGCCCCGCATAGGTATTGCATCATGCACTTATGGAGGAATTTCACTAAGAAATGAAAGGACAAAAAAAAAAGGAGCGGTTTGGCAGATTGCAAGGGCTTCTACACCAGTCTAGTTCAACACAATGATGGAAAGTATAAAAAGAAAAAGTGAGAAGGCATTGGCATATTTGAACAAGTGGCCTAAGGAGTCATGTACGAAGGCATACTTTAGTATTGATCCAAACGTGGATAACGTATGCAAGAACACTTGTGGGAGTTTCAATTCAAGAATTCTCAAATATAGAATCAAACTTATCATGACCATGGCTAAGATGCCACATTATGAGGACAATAAGTGCAAACAAAATAAGGTTGGCAAACAAAACTGGTTTACTTTGTTCAATGCAACAATCTAGATTGGACAAGATAAAAAGGGAGAGTAATTAATGGACACCAATATTTATTAGTAAAGGTAGACTTCAAGTTGCAAATAATTGGAGAACTCATGTCGATGTTGACTTGGATGCTCAAACCTGTACATGCAGAATGTGACAACTAACAAGCATATCTACATACTGAATTATGCAGTGTTAAAATGATGAGTTATGCAATGTTAAAAATCCAAATTCTGCATGGTTAAAATTTACAATTCTGCACTGTTAAAATATTTGATTTGCACTGTTAAAATTTTGAATTATGCATTGTTATATTGACAATTAGGGACTGGTGTATACAATTATGCATTTTTTTTAGAAGATGCTAAGTCTCGAACTGAAGACCACAAGATTGAAGAGTAAATCCTACAACCAAGTGACCTACAGGAAAATGGTGGTATATACAATTTTGCTCTGTTAAAGTTGATTGACGACTTAGCCTTGTCCATAGTAACACGATTCATATGAATTCTAACCACCTAACTAACAATCTACATTCATATAACATTGTATGTATAATTGGCATTCAATTAATACTAATCATACATGACAATTGTTATCGCGATTTTTGGGTGTCAAGTCATTAATTAGGCTTGAACCTTTCAATCATTGATATCTCTATTTTTTTTTTGGGGAAGGGAGAAATTGAGAAAACCCTTAGAAATTCTAAGTTCGGGGGCAAATTTTGCTACGGGAAGGTGTTAGGCACCCATAACGACTATAGTACTTTATAGGAACCATTTTTCTAGATTTACGTCTACGCTTTATTTTTAATGCTATTTATTGAAAAAGATTGTTTATTTTAAGAATGGGGGAAGAAGTGTTTGGATTTTATTTTTTATTGGACTTGGAGAGGTTTTGACCTCTTGCCTACATACCCTTTTAAGGGATCAAACTCCATGTATTTCTCTCTCAAAAAAGGTTTTTTGTGAGTTTAGGTTGATTTTAATTTTTGAAAATAGTTTTGAAGAAAAGAAAGAGGCTGTAAAGGCTTGAGAAAGAAAATAGTGAGGTTGGTTCAATTATTAAAGAAAATGGTAATCTAAGTGGGAATTAGTTCACATTTGAATTTTTGATTAAGAAAATAAAAGAAAAAAATACAATGGAGTTTTGCCTCCAAAGTTTATTGGAAAAAATTGTTTTTCAAATGATGAAATGGCTAATTTTTGGAAAATGGATTTTTCTAAGTTTCGCGTTTCCTAAACATACATCTAACGGTAAATCATACAACGTGTGTGCGTGTCGGTGCTTGTGTCGGTGTACATCATTATAGAGTTCATTGTCCTTTACATTGGCCCTAGTTTACATTCTATGATCTTGCAAGAAATAAAAATGAAGAAGTAACTACCTAAAAATGATATGGAAAATGGCATAGAAATTGAATAAAACCTAGGCTAAAGGATAGAGATGAAATGGCGGAATGCTCAATGTGTATGAAACATGAAATGAAATGGTTAGTAAAACAAGGCATGAAATGATAGCAAAAGAATGTTAAACCAAATTGACAAAAAACAATAGCAAGAAGTGATAATGGAAAGAAAATGCCCAAAAACTAGTCACAAGATTTTAAGCAAGCACATGACCTATAATTCTCTCATTTAAAGCAATTTTCGAGGGGTTTATTTCAAGCATGATATGGGAATTATAAGACATGTTCAAACCTAAAATCTTCACACATTCACAAGCATATTTCACACTTTATTTTCAAACAAAGAATTCACATTACTTGAAAAACAAGAAGCTAACTATTAAACTAACAGACGAGAGACTAACAATTAAACTTGCGAAACAAGAAACTAACCATTAAATTTGCAAAATTGGAAACTAACAATTAAACTTGCAAAATCGTAAGAATTAGCATGAACTCAGAAGTAAACATATCACAAAGTCATGTATCAAGTATCAACATCATATGGCAAAAATTAGATCAAAAGTCATGCAAGAAACTTCACAAAAAATACACAAAGTACACAAATCAATAGAAAAAATTAGCATATGTTTTTAATCGATTTTAAACATGTAAAAATATCACAAAACAATCAAAAATGCATCAAGAAACACATAGCAATTTTTAGGAATTTTTGCAAGAAGACTAAAGCGCACAGGGGTTCAGGTAGCAAGAACAGAGGTGTGCATAGCAAAAACTCAAGAAAATTCAAAAGAAGCCAAAGCCCACGGCTACGAAGCCCAAACCCACGCAGCTTGGTGGATCCGGATCCTCAGGGTGCCTCAGAGGCGTTGGATTGATCCGGATCCTCCTATACCTAGATCTAATGGCCAAGGGCGCAGGAAGCTGGATCGGGTCTGAACCGACCCGGTCCAGAGCGCATATATAAAAGGATTTGGCCCGGTTTAGGTCATTTTTTCCTTCGCTTCTCTCTCTTCACTCACTGTTCTCTCTTCTTCTCTCGTCTTCTCTCATGAAACCCTAAACCTAATCTGACCTAAACTGCCCAGAATCCGTTCAAACATGCTTCAATCAAATCGTCTTATTATTCTAAACGCAAATCCACCGTTGAAACTTACATGCAAGCTATAAATCGATGTAGATCTTGAAAGTTTCTTCGCGGTTTTCAAACTGTTTTTGTTCTTTTGTTCAAATCTTTTTCTGAATGAAATCTTTTATGAATTCGTAGATCTACAACGGTTGATATTCGTTGTAGATCGCGGAATCTTTACGGTTTTCAAAGGTTTTTAGGGTTTCACAGTTTTTGAAATGAAATTCTTTGAACTTCCATGGATCTACATCGATTTGAATTCGTTGATGTTCTTGAGCAAGAAAATTGTAAGTTTATGTGTTTACCTGTGTTTTAATCGGAGATTCGAACCGGAATCTTCAAGAACTCTTGAATTTGATTCAGTTTGTTGATTTCTTGGCTTGAGTCCGAAAATAAATCGGTAATTTCTTCTTCTTCTTCTTCACCGGTTCAAATCCTTTGAATTTTCTTTCCTTCTTCTTCTCAATCTTCGTCTGCGATCGCGCTTGAATTCGCCGCTTCCAGTGGTGAATTCGCGCTTGAATTGTAGGGGAAATGGTTCAATGATGAAGATTCAGTGATGAATCTCTGAGAACCACCATAACTTCCATTGAATTTCACCTGAATTTGATTTTGGAAAAAACTAGGGTTCGTAGAAATTGCTCTGTGTTCTTGTGATTTTCTGAGTTTTTGGGGATTTTGATCGTAACTGAATGGAGAGAGAAGGTTCTGATGTGTTTGTGATGTGGCACTGATTCTGTGGCCCTTTTTGACTTTGACAGTGGCCGGCCTTTTATAGGCTGCCATGTGTACCTTGGACCAATTGAAATGTGACACCTGGCCTTGGACTGCTTGCGTGGCTTCTGGACTAAATCTGACTTAAGAACCTCTCTGCAAAAATAATAACACTAAAGGACCAATCTGCAAAAAAAGTAAAATTGGACTGACTTGCAAAATAAAAAAATAAAATTGGTAAAAAAAAATGTAATTTTGAAAACAATTTAAAGCGAAACAGTAAAAAAACGACAAAATAGACTAAAATGAACAAATTACCAAAATGAGGTATTTTAAAATACCTTTCTGTCAAAATTTTGACGTGAAAAGACTAAAATGCCCCTAAGGACTAAAACGACTCAAACTGACTCAGATGCAATGCTGAAAATGATTTTCAAACAGAGTTTAATAAGTGATTTGTACAAACGAGTTGAAAAGACTCAGAGACAAACGTAGGGACTAAAATGGGTTCCACTGCAGGAAATGACCAAAATACCCTTTCTGTATGATTTTCATGCAAATGTTTTGGAATTAAAATGCAGGGAAACGTGCAATGGTTTAGAAACTTTCAAATGACTTGTAATGCAAGAAAAGCACTTTGGATGGCCTTATATGCAAGAAAATTAAAGACAGAAACAGTAAAAATATGCAGTTGAAGCACGATAGAAAATTGCAGAGTAAAACATTGTGAATTGAAAAGTATCAGAAATAGAAAAGAATTTTGAATGAGTATTTTTAGGTCTAAAATGAGGGTATGACAACAATAATTTTGATCCATTTTTCACTTACCTAACATAGTTTCACATAGCGTTCAATTTGTACAAGACATATTTTACAATAACATGAATTTTAAGATATTAAAAAGAGATAAGTGTTGAAAAATTTATAAAAATCGGAAAATAACTAGTAGCAGATTCAACATCATGTTTTTGTTTAGGTAGTATGCAAACTCTTAATAGATTTAACAAGGACAGGAAAATTAACACCAAATTATATAATGCTTTCTCTTGGGAGTTGTGTTGCTTGGGTTCATGTTATATCTTGCTTTAGTTTTGGTTTGGTAATTGATTTTGTGCACAGTTTGATGACTTTGGGGCTGAAACTGTACATGATATTATAGTGATGGTTATATATATATCAGAACAGTCACATGGTGCTAGTGCAGATTTGAGATACTTTAATTAGGGGTTAAATCTTCTTTGTATTTAATTACATCACAATTTACACCACTAATTGAGCACTGATTTTAACCCATCTTGGCCTCATCTTTATTAGCAGCAATCATGTTTGCACAGTATTCAAATTTGATCCCATCAAAAACTATTTTACTAGTTTACTCATAAGTGTACTGATAAGTTCATAACTTATTATAACTTACAAGTGGTAAATTAAGTCCATCTTCTTAGCTTGAATCCCTAATACATGTAACTGTTTTGTGTTGTAGGAAATCCTTAAACCAGATCGCCACATTTTTCGATATTTTTTGGGACCATTACTGTAATCTACGAAGTATATTTCAAACCTTGAGAATCGCCCGAGTGAATCTAGTGCCTTTGTTAATTACCAGTATTTAGTAAGAGATCGGCTATTTGCTGAAGCCAAATAACTTTGTTTACAGAAGGGAACCACTAGTAAGGCTACCTCAAGACAAATTAGTCGTTCTAAGGTAACCTCACATGCTATTTCCAAATCCAGCACTCCTTCGAGTGCTAGATCAAAAGAATGAGATACCTCTCATTCACAAAAGGGCGACGAGATCTAGTGTCGTTCACATTATCGGTATTGTGAACCCTCTTACTCCTCTTTCCTCAAAGAATAAGCCGACTGACTCTCTAACTTCTTTGGCTAGATTGAAGCCGACTACAATGGTAATTTTTTTCCTTCTTAGTCACCTAATGTTTTCGAACCTTCATTCATTGACTATCTAGTTTTCTCTATTCAGAAAAAGAATCCTCTTTCTTACCCTCACATGATAAGAATCATGATACATTAATCAGAATCTTCATAAGAAGTATCCGATATGGTAAGTCCAACTATTGGTCTTCTAGTTTTGGAGCTTGATGCGCCTAATCATGACTTTCGTTTTATTTATATAGGACATGACACCTCTAATTCCTAAACCCGAGAATCCATAAGAAAAGCAACAATCTTCTAACTCTTATGAACTAGAAGTTGGACCAACTAACATGTAACTTTAGAATTGTTTAGTAAAAATATATATCCAAATTTCTTTTATATGAAAATTTTGAATAGATATTTTGGAGCAAATTAATACCACTTTATGAAAGGTTATTTTCAAAGGATTATAATATTTCTATAATATCGAGGGAATTTTATTATCTTCCTTCAAAGATTGAAATTGGAAGAAAAGTTTAGTTTCAATTGGACTAGAAGTTCAAATACTATTTTTTCAAAGACCAATGTGAAAAAATTCAAAGATAAATGTCTAGGGCCATTCAAAGTTTCAAATTGCATAACTTCTCAAAATTGCCATATCAAAGTGTATCAATGATGCCTTTTGTAATAACGGTTGATAGTTCTTCAACATTCACAATCAAAGCATAAGAAGATATTTACGGAAGAAGACTCCAAGGAAGTTAGAAGACACATGACAAATATGTATCATAGACGTTCATCAATATATTTTCTTCTCTATAAATTTTAGAATCAAACTCCATGTAAAAGAATTCATTTCCGTTCAAAAAAACTTGTCCACTAGATAACACACCGGCCCTCGTAGAAAATCACATCTTCTGGTATCTTGAATTGAACAAATGATGCATGTCATCACATATATAATTATAATAATACCATTTTTCTTTTTATCTTTGTTCTTTTATTCTGCACCTTAATATTATTTCCATTTTTACTCAGTCATATGTTTCCTGCATTGTAAACTAACACTCTTGGCCTTAGACCTATATAAACTAAGAACCTCTTAAGGATCTTACTTGAACTTAGATTGATCTTTCGAGTTCATTTGTTAGAAGAAAATATTTCCACGTCAATACTTTCTTTCTCACATATTTGTTTTTTGAGACAATCCTTACAAAAAATTGATAAATGAGAACTAAAATTAGGTAGATAAGTTGTCGTTACAAGCCACTTTTATACACATCAATAAATATGTGACTTGGGTGAATATATTTATTAGACATAATAGAAATGTGGCCATTGGATATCATTTTCATTGCATCAATTTTATGTTCATAAGTTCACATTCTTAGCGCGAATCACCATATGCAACTATTTTATGTTGTAGAAATTTTTTAAACCAGACAGATGACATTTTTGGATATCTTTTAAGGCCATTATTGTAATCTATGAAGTATATTCCAAACCTAGAAGTGTAGCCTAAAGCCCATTCAAAGTTGTCAACCAATGACCATGCAAAATATCCTTTTACATTTGCGCCATCCCTGGTAAAATTTGGATACATTAAACATATATACACATACACAATAGATTAACTAATTAGATAAAGAAGAAAATTGCATTAGAGACAAAATTTATATTTTTTTTTTTAATATTATTGTTCTATACATTTCTATCATTACTTTAAAAAAAAAATTCAAAAAAATCATTAATTTAATTTTTGTTATGTTTTGAGGGCACTTACTTTATTGCACTTTGAACATAGTAGAGATGATCGTAGTAATAGTCAATCCTTTGTGTATCTTCAAGGGCTTTCTCAAGAGGCAGTGTTGGATCATCAAACTCATCCATACCTATATATAGATTTAAAATATTGTTGTTTACTATCAATTTGTATTATAGTAAGAAATAATTACACCAAAATATATTTCCTATTTAAATTTTAGTATAAATAAAATCTTTATTTTTCCTTAAAGAACTAGATTGAAAATGAATATAAATGATGTATTAGTATTACCATTTTCAGTGATGTAGATCAATGGATTGTTGTACTTTATTTTAGTGTAGAGCAACAAGTCGTGAATACCCTTTGGATAAATTGATAACCATTTTGAAGCAGCCTGCATGTGTAATATAGTGTAAAGCAACAATGTGAATACACTTTGAAAAAAATTAAAAACATAAACTACTGAGACATTATATATGGTTGTAATAGCAACTATATTATCACGCACATACCGTTGGGCCAATAGGTATTCCGTTGCGCATGTCTGTTAAAAAAAAATAAAATGATAATCTATGCACAAAAATATATGCAATTGTATACTTACACTTATGCCTTTGATGTATTAAAGTAGAATTTTTTTCATTTTGTCATACGTTTAAGATGTGATAGTAATTAAAGTGTGTTACATTACTAAAAATAGCATAAGTCATCATTAAACACACTTACTTGTAAACATAACAAGTGCATCTGTGTTGTAGCTGGGCTTGATGACTTCACTTAATTCAGGTGCATTAGTTGCATAATAGGAAGTGTAATAGTTTAATCCAATAAAATCAAAGGATCCTCTTACAAGCTTGACTTGATATGTTGAGAACTTTGGTAATCGACTCCCTACTAAGGACCTCATGGAGCTTGGATAGTCTCCAATTGTCAATGGATCCATATACCTGCAATACATTTTATTAAATAGCTATTTTGATACATAAACACCATTTTCTTTTAACACATCCTTACTACACCTTCAAGCATGTGGTTATAGTTCAACTGAATAGATAATTAATTTAATTATTACATCTTGAAGATGATAGTAATTAGATTAGTGAAAACTAAATTACTTAGACAACAAGTTATCTATTTAGTTTTTTTTGTTTGAAAGAATCTATTTAGTTAGTTTAGCAATCATATGTGATTACTTACACAATAATCTATCAAAGAGTCTCATTTGTATATAAATAGAAATAGAAATTGCAAATTTAATATTCAACTAATCAATTTACTATTTCATTCGATAATAATATTAATTGGAAGTTAAATTGTGATTAATTCAACTACATGAAATAACCACAATTTTTAAGGTAAATTGAACTAAACTACTTAATTGAGTTAACCACATTTTTGCGCGTGATTAATTTGGTGATGCGGATGTATAAAAAAGTGGATGTCCATCAAATATTTTTTTCCGATAAATACAATAAATAAAAATGTCAAGAATGAGCTACACCATTTTATGGTCAACGATCCTCTTTAATAGAGTTTAATGTCTAGGATAACTAATGTAGTTGAGTTCCACATATAATTTATGGTTCACAAAGTAGTTAATTACCATCCAAACATGAAATCAATGGCTCTTTGTGAAGCATGATGATCCAATTTTGTATCATAGAGTGGCACCATCCAGTGACACACTAATGTTATCCCTATCTTGCCCTTTTGAAATTTCTACGTACAAATTAAAGGAAAGTTTAGGTCTCAATGTGAATATTAAATGATACTTAGTATTGGAATAAAACACAAATATAAAGAATGGCATTAATGGGGGCAACTCACGCTATATAAATTTGTTGGATTGATTTTGGTCCGATCTAAATTCGAAAATCTATCGTACACTTTCATATACCTTGTGAATTGATTTAATTATTTTTTATTAATGTTGGAAAAATCATTGTATGTAGAGCTAGTGGTGGAATGTTTAATACCACGAGAGAAGAGTGTAAACACCGGTAATTGGCTTATATATAAGTCTATTTATAGGTGTTTGAAGATGTTTCTAGAACTATAATAATCTAGGTCTTTGTTTGCCTTTTCTACATTATATTATTATAGATGCTTATAGGTTACAAGTTAATAAAACAATGTAGAAACATGTAGCAACTTTAAGCTATTCTCGTTTTCTCTAATAGACATTATCATTTTTTAACTAGAATCTTCTAGAAATATGTATCAATTTCAACACTCCTCCTTGATGCATATTTCAAAAACTCCAAATGTCGTACATAGTTACTCAAACATAGATATCATCTCCTTCTGTATTGATAATTTTCGTAGTTGATCAATTTAACAGATGTTACCTCCACCATGATAGTAAATTGTTCTCAGCTCTTGCCCCAAATACTTGTTATAGCCTCCTTGTTGGCTTTATTGATGATGTCTGAAAGACCATTCTCGCTCATTAGATGCACCTGTGGTCTTCCTTGTTTTTCTTGTTAAAGACTTCTAACAAGGACCATTATTGTTGTTAAGTTGTATGTGAATCTTCTTGTCAATCGTGTTGAAGATTTCGGACATGGACCACTCTTGCTTCATAGTTATTTGTGAATCTCCTTGTCACTCTTGTAGAAGAATTTTTACAAGGACTCATTGTTTCTCTAGTAGTTGCGTTTTTCTTCATAGGCTTGTACTCAAGTAGAGCATCAGAGGTCGCAGGTCTCTATTTTTAATTATTTTATGAGCTTATTCTCTATTTGAACTTTAGTCTTCTTCACAATAGGTTTTCAATATTATAGTTGGACTTGAACTCCTCTATTGCGTTCTTAGTTTTGGTTTGAACTCAAGCATAGTTGGGTCTTATGGCTACTTGTACTCCTTTTGTGTTCGAGATATGGAATGGATTTTCTAGTTTAGGAGGATAGTAGAATTCAAGTTCTAGGATATATAGTTAGTAACACAAGGTCATATTTTGCTACGTCGAATGAATGACCGAACGCAGCTATGATTCCATTGTTTGAAAAATGATTTTTTGGAGTTAGTTGTGGAATGTTTAATACCATGATACAAGAAGGAAAACATTGGTAGTTAGCTTATTGTAGGAGGAGAGTAATGGTGTGCTGAAACATTTTAAAAGGCTTGAATACAATTGAACTCATATAAGTCTATTTACCCTAGAATTGGGTGTGGATGTATCGCTAGATGCTCCAAGATTCACCTTCATCGCTCCAAGATTCACCTTATCGCACATTCATCGCTTTCATCTTTCTCCCCAACTAATTTTTTCCTTCCTGCTCTCCATCATAATCTTCTAAACCTTTCCACCCCTTTGTTATCCTTCATCAATCTGGGTTCCCCTAATTGTTCATAGTTGTCCCTTTTGTTTTACCCTGATCTAGGGTTGTTACACCTTTCTTATGATTTGCTCTGGTTCCTTGTTGCATTGCGCACCTTCTTTCCACCCTTTTTTCTTCTTTCTTCTTTTCATCCCATCATCTTTGGTTTTGTTCACCTTCACTTTTCATTGCACACTCTCATCCCCTTTTGTCCCTCTGTTTCTTTCTCTTAATTCTGAATCTGAGATTACTTTCTTGGTCACCTTCTTGCAAGATTATCTCTCCTTCCAGTTTTTTACCCCTTTCCCTCTGTCTCTTCCATCATGAATCCTCCTACAGACAAGGGTGCTTCCTCTAGCACCATGGAATGACACTCCAAATTCAACAACAACAATGGGCTCAATCGTCCCTTCAAACTACAAAAACTCCATACTGGTCTGTTTCTTCAAACTGATTCTTTCACTACGCAATTTCAGCATGAAACCTTTACACATACAAGTGAAAACATTCATAATACCTACACAGAAGACACCACACCTACACATGAAACAGAAAATCAGCTAGGATGCCTTATTCCTAATTCTACTAATGAAGATCCTTTTCTTTATTACGAGGAGGATCATGTTGAGGAAAGTATCACATAGTGCAAAAATAGCATTATTGGTAAAATTCTCTCTAAAAAACCAATTCCCATTCAAGTATTACACAACACCCTCACAGGCATCTGGTGCAATCCTCAAGGTTTTAAAATCACTACAATTGAAGGGAAACTATATCAAATCAGGCTAGATAAGGAAGAAGATGTGCAGAGGATTCTTAAAGGAATTCCATGGGTGATCAGGAACTGTTGGCTAGTTCTACACAATTGGGACAGAAATATTCTTCTCAACAATCTTGATTTCTCTCAAGTTCAACTATGGGTACATTTCTGGGGGTTGCCTCTCCATTGCAAGAATCTCATAATGGGAAGAGAAATGGGTTCTCATCTTGGTAAGGTTCTAGATGTAGGACTTTATGATTTTCCTGAAAATGCTAGGATTATAAAAGTTAAAATCCTCTTCAACATCAATACACCTATCAGGGCAGGAATGTATATTGGCAATGAAAAAGATGGCATTAATTGGGTTAAATTTTGCTTTGAAAATCTCCCAATGTTTTGTTTTGGATGTGGTTTAGTGGGACACATGGTTGAGAATTGCAGAAATTCCCCCTCTATGGCTGAAGGTGCAACTAACCCAAGGGGTGCTTGGCTCAGGTCAAGGAATTATGGGCGCAGGTACACAGAGAGGAATGAAAAAACCTTCAACAGTAACCCCTTGAGATCCTTAAGTGGTGGCCAATTCAGTCCCATCCCTAAAGGACTTCTGGACCACATGGCTCACTTGAATATCAACAAATCAGGTGCCAAAGGTTCACCTCACTCCTCCCCACAGTCAGAAGGCCCAAAACACACCAAACATTACTATACCCATCAGGGCTCTACCACAGCTATGGTTTTTCATCAAGGCTTGACCACTAGGCAAACAATGGTTCAACAGAAAGTTACTAATCAGGAGGAAAGTCACCAATTAAAGAGGAAGCTAGAAGCAACAGCTATATTGGAAAATATCACAACAAATTCACACTCTCAAGATATTGATATGGCAGGCCTTGCTAACAAGGCCAGCCAGCATCAATGAAAGTCATGTCCTGGAACTATAGAGGGTTAGAGAATCCCTCTACAGTTAGAGCTCTTAAGAAGCTCCTTAAATCTACTTGCCTTGACATTGTGTTCCTTATGGAAACAAAGCTTCACTCATCTGATAAGAAAGCTACGTCTGTTGTTCTCCCTATCATAATCAAAAACACTTAACCTATACTGCTATTAAGGACCTTTTTTCTAGTAAAAAAATCTAAAAAATGGCTTATTTTTGGTGATTTTAATTTGTTCCTTAATAGCTCTGAAAAGTTAGGTGGGAATGGTATAGATTTCAACCATACCTTCCTTTTTAATACTACTCTTAACCATTGTGATCTCTCTGACTTAGGTTACCAGGGTTATAAGTTTACCTAGGCTAATAATCAAGCGGATTCTGATCATATTAAGGAAAGATTAGATAGGTATTGTGCCAATTTTAACTGGTTGAATACCTTTCCTACGTATGTTAACAGGCATCTCCTGAGATACACTTCTGACCATGCTCCCATTTTCCTAGAGTTTTCTGATTTAACTAATTGTTGTTACATTTCAAAAAAGCCTATTATCAAACGTTTTGAACAAGTCTGGACCAAAGAAAATGATTGTCATCAATTGGTTCATAAAGCTTGGTCAAACACCTCAGGTGACAGTGTGCTGAAACTCAATAACACCATTAACCAACTCTATGACCGGGGAAGATCTAGGTTTGGTAATATCCCTAGGAAAGTAAAACATCTCTAAGATCATTTAGAAAGACTTACAAACAAAGTTCCAACTGCAGATAGTCTTATTGACATCAAAACTACTGAACAAGAGTTAGACTCAATGCTAAAAGAGGAGGAAATATGGTGGGCACAAAGAGCCAAAGTTAGTTGGCTCCAACATGGAGATCTCAATACCAAATACTTTCATCACAAGGCTAGCCAAAGAAAGCGGAAGAATTATATATACAGCATCAAAGATCACACTGGACAACTTTGGCAGGGAAGTAATCATATCAATATTTGTTTTACTTCTTATTTTACTAACATTTTTGCTTCTAATAATACTATCCCTGAACAAAATATTTTCAATGTTGTTCATAACAGAGTGAATCAAGCTCACTATGATTACCTTAATGCTAAATATACTGCTCTAGATATTACCAATACCATCAAGGATCTGAAAAGCAATTCTGCTCCAGGTCCTGATGGACTTAATGCTTTATTCTATCAAAAATATTGGGATATCATAGAGCAGGAT
This sequence comes from Medicago lupulina, assembly GCA_958299785.1. NCBI lineage: Eukaryota > Viridiplantae > Streptophyta > Magnoliopsida > Fabales > Fabaceae > Medicago > Medicago lupulina. The sequence continues at coordinate 56,702,911 of OY283146.1, read as the reverse complement.
ATTATTGATCACTCCCTTAATATCTTAAACAATAATGGGAGCCCCAGAATATTAATCATACTTATATAAGCTTGATTCCTAAGATCTCTTCCCCCAATTTACCCTCTGACTTTCGTCCTATAAGTCTTTGCAATGTTCTTTTAAAAATTGTCACCAAAACTTTGGCTAATAGGATCAAAACTGTCCTACCTTCCATTATTAATGACCAACAAAGTGCTTTCCTTCCAGGCTGACTCATCACTGATAATGCCCTTATTGTTTTTGAGGCTTTTCATTATATTAAAAAACCTACAAAAAAAATGGCTTTATTGGCATTAAATTGGACATAGCCAAGGCCTATGATAGTTTAGAGTGGAACTTTATTGAAAATACTATGAAAGCTATGGGTTTTCCTCCTAATACTGTGAATGTCATTATGAATTGTATTAAGATTGTCTCCTTTTCTATTATCATTAATGGCCAACCTATAGATTCTTTCTCCCCCTATAGAGGCCTCAGATAAGGAGACCCCTTTTCCCCTATATTTTTATTATGTGTGTTGAGGTCCTTTCCGGGCTTATTGCCACTAATGCCCCCCCCCCCCCTCCCATGTATTTTATGTTGATGACTGTATCCTTTTTTGCAAGGCAAAACCTGAAGAAGGGTTAGTTATAAATACTATCTTGGACCAATATCAGGCAGCCTCAGGCCAGAAGATCAACCTTGACAAATCAGACATGTTTTTCAGTCCTAACATAAGCATGGAAGCCAAATTTCTTTTTCAAGAAAACTTCCAGTGAAAATCAGTGACAACATAAACAAATATTTGGGGATGCCCACTCACTTTGGACGCTCAAAGGAACAAGACTTTAGCTTTATTATGGACAAAATTTGGTCTAAACTCAAAGGTTGAAAAGAAAAAAAACCTCTACTTTGAAGGCAGGGGTGTTTTAATTAAGGCAGTGGCCCAGGCTATACCTACTTATATCATGAGTTGTTTTCTTCTACCCAAGGGTGTCTGTGACAAAATTGAACGAGCAGTCTGCAATTTTTGGTGGGGTAACTCATGCTCTAGCAGAAAGATTCATTGGGTCCATAAGGATAAGATTTTTAAATCCAATCATGATGGTGGTATGGGATTTAAATCCCTAAGGGATTTCAACCTGGCAATGTTGGCTAAACAAATCTGGAAGATGCACATTAACCTAGATTCTCTCATAGCCAGAAGCTTTAAGCCAAAGTACTTTCCTAATTCTGATATTCTACAGTCAACTACTAGCTGCAATCCCAGTTTTGCATGGAGAAGCCTCCACTCTTCTATAACTGTCATCCTTAAAGGAAGCTGTTGGAGAATTGGCAAAGGGGCCAAGGTTAACATCTGGAAAGACAATCGGCTGCCCTTCCAATCTAATCTCCGACCTATCACTCATCCTTTATCCCCCCCCCCCCCCTAATATTTGTCTTGTTAAAGATCTAATTGACAGGGACTCAAATAGCTGGAATAAAAGCATTCTAGAAACGCTATTCTACCCCCATTGACAAAATCCACATTGAGCAACTCCCTCTCATTAACATTCATGAGCAGGATGAGCTTATGTGGATGTTTGAAACTTCAGGTCAATACACAATTAGATCAGGGTACAGGGCCCTTCAACTTTGGAAAAATAATCCCAATACCCAACCTACAACCAACAATGTTCTTCAACCTATATGGGATACTATATGGAAGGTTCACACTATACCTAGGCACAAAATGATCTTTTGGAGGATACTTAATAAATCCCTCCCTGTCATATCTGAACTAGCTAGAAAAGGAATTTGTGTCTCACCCCTATGTCCTAGATGTAATAACAAGATTGAAACAACGACTCACATTTTCATGACGTGACCGTTGATTTCCAGAACTTGGTTTGGGTCGAACTTATCTATTCGCATCTCTGCTTAACCTAATACAGATATCACAGATTGGCTCTTCCATATGATCACAACTAAAGACTTTATGACTATTATTCAGATTGCAACACTAATCTATCAAATATGGTTTGACAGAAACATTATGATTTTTGAAGAATGGTTCATACCTGAAGGTGATATCATCCGTCAAGCCGAAATTAGTATTCATGAGTTCATGCATGCAAATCCTCACCTTTCCACTAGTCCTCAAAGTACCACGACTGGAACCCAATGCGGCATGGCTCCTCAGCCCTCAACGAACACTCATCCGAGGCGTACTCTAGTCCGTCAAAAATGGGTAAAGCCCGCTCCCAACCTGCTGAAAGCTAATAGTGATGCCAACCTTCGCGATATGGGGATTTGGGGCCTTGGTAGTATCATCCGCAGTGAAGAAGGCTTGGCTATGGCAGTAGCGACATGGAAACTTGATGGTTTTGAAGATGCAGCTACAACAAAGGCTTTTGCCATCCTTAAAACGATGCATCTGGCGTTGGAATGCGGTTTTCGGCGCATGATTTTTGAATCAGACTGTGAGTTGGTGGTTCAACTTCTTAAGAAAGAGATAAGAAACCAAAGGTCTTACGTTGGTTCGATGGTCAAGGAAATGTTAGATTTGAAGACTAAGTTTGAATATTGTCTTTTTAGTTTTAGTCCTAGCAGTTGTAATAGGGTGGCTCACACTTTAGCCGAGTTAGCTCACTCTGAACCCAATAGGGTCTGGCTTGAGGATATACCCCCATTATTTCTCACATGTACGCTTCTGATATGTTGTTCTAATATATTTCTTCTTTTACTAAAAGAAAAAGTCTATTTATAGGTGCTTGAAGATGTTCATAGAACTATAATCATCTAGGCCTTTGTTTGCCTTTTCTACATTAGATTATCATAGATGTTTCTTGGCTACAAGTTAATGTAGACTTTAATAGAAAATGTAGAAACATGTCGCAACATTAAGTCGTTATCGTTTTCTCTACTAGACATTGTCATTTTTTAATTATAATTTTCTAGAAAAATGTATCAATTTCAACAATTAAAATAAAATAATACCTGATACTTAGTTTTGTAGACATTGACAACAGATGCATGAGCAAGTATTTGATTATGAGTCACTACATAGGGTTCAGTGGCAGAATCACCACCGGTGCAATTCAAGTTCTGCCATGGCGAACATCGTCCAGGTGCAAAGCTTCCATCAACATAAGCATGTGTGGCAAAGGCCCATGGTTCATTTAGTGTGATCCAATTCTTTACTCTGTCCCCAAATTCTTTAAAGCAAAGCTCCGCATAGTCTCGAAAATCATTCCTACATATAGTAATAGTTAGAGGGAAAACACATTATGATATGCTTAACTTTATGATATTTGATTATATTTGGTCATAAGGGATGTGATTTACACTATATTTGAACTTAAAAAGCCACTATATTCATCTTCAAGTGTTTGAGGAAGGTCCCAGTGAAACAGGGTCACAAAAGGTTCAAGACCTATATTGAAAGGTGCAATAGAAGTATTTTAGTAAAAAATCATTGAAAAGAAAAAAAGAAAAAATTAAGTTCATATGTGCCGACCTTTGGCCAGCAGCTCATTAATGAGGTTGTTGTAATACTTAACTCCTTCCCAATTTACACCTCCACTAAGTTTTCCTTCTGCAATTAGTCAAGTAATCTAACATGTAAATAAAAATTAGCCAATTAATAATATCATTTATAAACATAAAAAATATATATTTTTCTTATGAAAAGGATATGGTCAAAAGTTTCCAAACGAAAATGTCTCTTAGCCCTAATTTCTTACTTGGAAGTATTCTGGACCAAGAGATTGAAAATCTATAAGCATCCATGTTGATGTCTTTCATGAGCTCAACATCTTCCTGCATTATATCACGTGATGTCTCAACTATGCTATAGCATCATTATCATTATTATATTAATATTGTCGACACACGAGTTAAAGAATCATGGACATGTTGGAGCGTAGTATATTGAACCTTATAACGATTGTATTCATCAACAGCTATATCTCCATTACTTCTGTCCTTAATTTTACCTGACAAGTTTATCAGTAGAATGTGATGGTGTTTTCAATCAGACATTGAATTGAACAAATGAAGAATTAATATTACTTTTACCTACATAAAAAATTGGTTAGAATCAGTGTTGCATTTTCACACTACACCAACACAATAAATGAAAGATGCAATTTGAAAAGAGATAGACACACAAAATAAGTGATGGGTCCTATCACTATGTAGGTCTCACCATCATAAATTATTTTTTATTTTTTATGTGTTTTTATCTCTTTAAATGAAAAAAATTATGAATAGGGAGGATTCTAACTCCAATAACACTTAATAAGTTATGAATTCACTATCCCTAAAAAAATAATTATAAATTCACGAATATTTGTTTTTTTTTTTTTTAGAATTGGTGAATGATGACATTAATTAGACATTTATGTAGAAAAACTATAGTAATGGTGATTTATATTTCTTTTAAGATATGAAGAGGATCTCTACTCATTTGTTTGGTGTGTATATATCCATCTTTTTTCACATTAAAAAAACCTTGGAACGATGCTTTCTCAAAAACACAAACAATTTGTGGCTTTATGTGGTGGTTGTGGTGATGGTTTATCTTTAGTTTTTTATTTCATGGGTGGTGAAAGAAGGTTGAGGGTTTCAGAAGGAGGTTGATTGTTATCAAAGTTTTTGTGTGGTGGTTATGTTTTGGTTGTGGTGATGATGATGTTCTCGAGCTAAATCCTATTTTTACCTTCTTTATTTGCGCTACTGTTCCACCTGTTGATTGCTTGAAAGATTGGTTTTCTGGATTTTGGTGGACTGATCGCTTTAGATTTGAGATCGAGAGTCAATGTCTAGTTCCAATTTTTTGGGTTGGTTATAGTGTTTTCTCCGGTAATGAGGAGCTGAGGGATGCTTTAGTGATTTGTTTATGTAGTCTAGTGGACCGATCACTTTTGATTCGAAATCAGGAGTCAGTTTCTAGACTCAAGTTTTTGGGCTTGTTATGTTGTCTTCTCCGACGGTCCGGGGGTTGAGTGGTGGTGGAATCTGAAGGAGTGTTGGAATAAATCCTTGTTCGGGTGTTTATTTGGCTCAGATGTGGTGATGAGAAGTGAAGGTTATGTTTTAAGGGGGTTTTATCAGTTGAATGATTTTTTGGAGGGGTTATGGTGAGCAGCAGTCAATAGGTTATTGGCTTTTTTTTTTCGGTGGTCACTTGCAACGAAGTGTGAAGGATTGACTTTTATTTAGGTGTTGAAACTGATTTTGAAGGTAGCCCTCAGCTTAGGTGGTGTTTATATTGGTGTTATAGTTTTTTCTTTTGGATGTTTCACCCATATATATACAACATCTTTGTTTTGTAGTTTATATGTATTTATCCCTATTCGTCTTGTGCTTGAACTTAGTTATTAATAAATTTTATCGTTAAAAGAAAAATAAAGAAGTAAAAGAACATAGCTATTATATATTTTACACATCCACGAAGCATATTACTGTATTAGGGACGAGTTCTCATGTCATATCTGATGAAGTTGATATATTTTCTATATTCTTGTTTATTTCAATTCTGTTTTATGCACGCAATATTTTTTTTTTCCTTATAATTTTTATATGAAATAACTTAAAAGGATGGGGACTTTTTAAATTATATATTTTTAAAAAACAAGTATACAAAAGCATGTACTCTAGTTTAAAAAATATATACCAAATTAAAATGTCCTACTTTTTGGTGTCTAGTTCAATGACTCTATTTCTGAATATTGGGTCTTAGTTCATTGAGGCCAAACCATTTTGTATTTTCTATTTTTTAAAGTGGAATTTAAACCGTCCTACGGATTTTACGCAGAAACCTATGCGCTTATGTGAATGTAAATATGTAGGAATTTTCTGTGTGTGAGTTTATTTGAGTATGAGTTGACTATTAAGTGAGTAACAAAATGAATTGTTTTTATCAAAAATAATATGAAATATGAATCGATATGTAGACAGTTGGGTGATTGAAATTAAATACTCCTGCAATTTGGTACTAAAAAATAAACCACTTGCATGGTTATTTTATGAACACCACTTGCAATTTTTATAATTATAGCATGGATCGCGAGGAATTAAAGAATTATATTTTTGTCATTGGAGTTCAGAAGTATCATTTCTTTAAATGAAATATTAATTCAAAGAAGCAGATGGACCAACCTAATCGATAAGAACCATTCCTTTATTTTATGCATCTTTCAAAAAGAAACACAAGCAACTCATTTTAAACTAATACAAACAATGCATAAAGGAAAAGTACCTGGAAAATTATGTGTGAAAGTATCCCATATACTTGGTCCTCTTCCACCAACATTTGCTGCACCTTCATACTAAAAATTGTCATTAATCAGTGACAATTTTTTTTTGTTGATTTAACTTTTCTAGTAATGACATAGCATCAAATATATTTTCAATTGAATTTGATTAGTATACTCCGTTGATCTATGCGTTCAATGATGTTGTCAAAGTATACTAATTGACGTGACAACATATATGGCATAGGTAAAATAATTGTACATTGATAAAGTATACTAATTAATTTCTTTTTCATTTATCTTATTACATATACAAAGTAGAAGAATGTTGGAATATTTGGAGTACCTGGTAAGCTGAAGAAGCTGTTCCAAAAATGAAACCTTCTGGGAAACTACTACGATTGAGGAAATTGTTAATATCATCATTAGTTAACAATATTGTAGCTTCAATTATAGCCACATAACTAATAATCACAATGATTCCTGGGAGAAGAAGAACATTTAGTGCCATGACTATAGTTTGTATATTTGTTCCTTTCAGCCAAATTGTGTAGCTTAGGCCATTATATACTGGAACTCATGTGTGAATATTAAAGCCAAAGTTTAAGGAATAATTAAGATCAATAATTGGAATGCAAAGATTATAAAAATATGTATTAAATATTCATTTTATAATAAAGTCCAATTAAACGTGATACGGTATGTCAGACAGAATTTTATTATTAATCTAAACAAAATATATCACGACAAGGATATAACTTTATTTATATGCAAGCATCTTAATTTAGTATAGAGTAAAGGTAAAAGAAAATGTAGTTATTTTCTAGTATTTCATTGGTCTTTCCCCTCAGAACATTTTTAAATAGGAAACCATCCTAAGAACATTACTCTTCTCTTATCCAAAATTGTTCATTCCCATGCAAATTGACGAAAATACGTCTTATGTGAATTAAGTTACGTTCGGTACTTTCAGTCTGAGTTAAATCACGTAGGTTGTAAACGTGACTTAAATCACACTGACTATAATGCTTACGTGAATTAAGTCATGTGAGAATATTTTTGTCAGTTTCTATGGAAGTGAGCAATTTTGGATGAGAGAAGAGCAATTTTCCCACCCTAATTGGATCATTTGGCATTTAACTTTTGAGTTATGGTCATCTGTTGTAAGCCCAATGCTTAACAAAGTGAGCAAGGCTATCAAGATCCATCATATACGAATAACTTTATCACAATTTAACCCTTGAATCAGTGGCAGAACCAGACAAAAAAGTTTGGGGTGGCCACCATCAAAATAAACTAAAATATATAAATCATATTGCATACAACAAATTTAAGTTGTAATAAATTTCGGCCTTCCTCTTGAAAAACGAATCGATTTTTTGACTCTTCATCTTAACTTTTACATTGCAAAGAAACGAATTTTTCAATTTCAACCAGTTTCATTTTCAATTTAACAATATGTAATGAACAAAAATGGTTCAAATTAACAAAGGAAGCAATATAGTAAATTCCAAGATAAAAAAATAAAAAATATATTTTTACATGGGGTTGCAAAGGCTCCCCTTACACCCCTGCCTGAATTATCCCACTTATAACGCAGCATACACATGTAAGGATAAACCATCATCATCACCAACACTATATATATATATATATATATATATATATATATATATATATATATATATATATATATATATATATATATATATATATATATGACATATCATATGAGAATCGTATTTTTATGTGAGAATGAATTTTCAACCTTTAGATTAAAATTTAGTGGCTGAAATTAAAATGCTCAATTAAAAAAAAAATGTGCCTCTCCATTTCTAATAACACGCGCACCTCTTCTTCTTCCACTGCAACCTTCTCATGTAAATCAACATCATCCTTCTTCTTCCATGAGACCATGACCAACAAACTTTCTGCAATTTCAAGTTTAATAAGTCACGATTCCTTTCTCTCTAATTGAATATCATTATACAAAATGGGTTTAATGTGTGTTTCGTCCTTGCAAATAGGGGTCGTTAAAAAATCCGTTTCTGTATTCGTTAATCCTTGCTTTTTAGCCTTGCTAAGTTTAATCAGTTAAAATTCCGTCCCTTGACCCAATTAATGACTGCCATGTCATCTAATTACTGACGTGGCTTTGTTAGTTTGTCAACCCACACGTGAAATGACAGTTTACCCCTTCCTTCTTCTTCCTTCTCTTCCACCACCACCAATTGCATTCATCTCTTCCATCACTACTAACTTCTTCCTTTAATCTCCTCCAAAACATCATTATGACTATCCATGAATCTAACAAGGATAGAACCATACCTACTAAAAAACACATAGTTTTTTCGCTGCCACTACCCAGCCCCTTTTTCAACTATTTCTCCTTCAATTGATTTCCTCATCAATATGCAGTGCTTCATTTCTTCTTCATGACAAAAACAATCAACATTGTCATTTAAAACACAACAACAACACAAATGACAAAAACAAAACATTTCTTCTACATCACTGTGAATAAAACACAACAACACAAATGACAAAAACAATCAACACAATCTCTCTACCGTTCTCTCACTCTCACTTCAATTTAATCCCTTCAACAATGTCGTTCTCATTCTCTCTCTAAAGCTTCAATTCTTCATCAATGAAGGAATCGAAATCGAGTTTGCAAAACTCATTTACAGTGAGTGGGTGAAGAACATGAAAGGAATATGTTTTAAGAAAATGGGTTGTTTCAATTTTATTTTATTTTAAATCTGAAATGAATTGGGATATGGGTTGTTTCTCTCTTGGCTTCATCATCATCGTAACTCTCCTTGTGTGAATTTGGGATGTTATATGAAAATGATGAAGAAGCTACGTTGGTGGTGGTGGTAACGAGAAGAGTGCCGGAGATGACAACGATGGTGGTAGTAACGTCACCGGCGGCGGAGTGTTGATATTTGGAGAGTTGTACGTCTTCCGGTTGGGAAGGAAGAGGAGGAAGAAGACATAGAAGAGAAGGAGTGGGTTTTGAAGAAGATGAACTAAGGGCATTTTTGTCATTTCCGGTTGGTCTCAGATGAAGAGGGGCATTTTAGTCCATTCCTGTGTCCAGGTTCTGACTCATTCAAGTGGAAACTGGGTTAACAGTGCCACGTCAGTAATCAGATGACATGGCAGTCATTAACTGGGTCAAGGGACGAAATTTTAACTGATTAAACTTTTCAAGGCTAAAAAGCAAGGATTAACGAATACAGGGACGAATTTTTAAACGACCCCTATTTGCAAGGACGAAACATATATTAAACCCATACAAAATTAAGTTTTTCAATCAACCCCATGTTCCTTCGATTCTTTTCCACACATGTCTACCTCTTTTGTTTTTAGGCTTAATTGTAGTTTTAACCCATAACTTTTACAAAGTTGCGATTTTGTCCCCTTAAGAAAAAAACTACAAAATGGCCCTCAAAATTTTGCATTTGTAGCAGTTTTGGCCCCCAAAGGCCAAAACAAATAACACGTGGCACCTTACTTAGGGTGCCACGTCAGCGTAGACCGAGTCAAAATTGACATTGGGGGCCAAAACTGTCACAAATGCAAAACTTAGGGGGGCGTTTTGTAGTTCTTTTTCTTAGGGGTCAAAATCGCAACTTTGTGAAAGTTAAGTGGTTAAAACTGAAATTAAGCCTTATTTTTATATTGGGCAATCACAAAATTAAGTTTTTAAATTAATTCAAATCATGGAATCACCTCTAACGTTAATGGTGTGAAAGAAATCAGCGTTGATGGGGAAGAAGAAGAAGAAGAAGATGGGTTGGAGAAGAAGAGAAGGTGAAAGGGATCTGACTCTACATACCTTTTGAATCTCATCCATGGCATCTTTAGAATAAAAACTAGGTCTTTCATTGAATTACAACTCTAAATGGATTAATAATTACAAATAATAATGGGTGTATCCTTGCTTTACATTTTTCCAGTGGAAAAAAATGATTTTACTTCCATAAATCTAGACACAAAGCAACAGAAGAAAGAGAGAGAAAGTTAACTGTGCGTGTGGTTCTATATGGAGATGCACATCCTTTTTTAAACTGGACATTTTAATCTCAACCACTACATCTTAATCCAAACGCTAAAAATTCATTCTCACATTCTCACATAAAAATATCATTCTCTTATATATATATATATATATATATATATATATATATATATATATATATATATATATATATATATATATATTTGTGCTTCTTCTTCAACGCTATATTTAGTGTTATGATCATATAAGACTAACACTTATTTATTTTTTTATGAAGTTAAATTAGTCTACTCAAACTGATACGAAGAAAATCAAATCTGACTAACTCTTGTGCGTTACACCAGTTTCAACATAAACAAGTAAAAAATTGTATCTATAATAGGATATTCTACATTGGTAAAAAGTTCAAAGAATTATTTTTAAGAAAAAGTTCAAAGAATTTAGTTTTTTGACAAAAGTTTAAGGGTGTGTTTGGATGGAGGGTTTAGGAGGGGAAGGGAGGGGAGGGTTTAATTTTCATTTTTAAATTACAGATACTATGAAATGTTTTTTTAAAAGTTAACATATTAACGTAATAAACGATCATATAATACTTCAATCATACTTGATTTATTTTAGAAAAACATGTTATACAGTCCGTAATTTAAAAAAGAAAAGTAAATCCTCCTCTTTTCCCCTCCTATACCCTCAATCCAAATACACCCTAAAAGATTAACGAACATGATTTGTTATTACATTAATATCACTCTCTTTGACACCATTTAACCGTTGGCAGATCTCAAAAAGATCACCGCCATATATTAAATTATATAATCTACATCGTAATATCATCGTGTATAATATATTTCTTGCAGCTTTTTATTTTGAGAAAATATAATATCACATGGGAAAGAGATAGCTTGCAATTTTTATAAATGAAAAAAAGGATAAACGTGCAAAATAAAGAATTTGGGACATATAAAAGCTGGCATAATTTTTTCTTGAATCTATCAGTCTATATATAATTTCTCACAAATATGATAGGAGTGTTGACTTATGAGATCAGATCAATTCATATAAAATATTTTTTTAATCTAACTTTATTGTTTTCATGTAGTTGGATATGGGACATTTGGGTAATAAGATTACCTTCTATATAAACAACTTCAGAAATATTGTTGGGTTCAAGTATAAGTTATACATAGTTGTTAGGTTTAAGTGTGAGTGATAAGTTATACATTGATTATGAATGAGTTTAAAGTTGGATTTATAAAAAAATATGACTCATATTTTCATTTTCTTAAGGTTTTGTTTGAAGATGTGGTGTCTCCCTTTCTTGTGGTCATGGAGCATTGACTTGTTGATGCTCTCGGTGCTTCACGAACTTCCCTTGGTTTGGGTTAATACACTACAAGAAACTTGCCATTTAGCAACGGGCAGAAACCGTTGGTAAAGGTCTCAAAAGCCGTTGGTATAGGTCATAAAACTTATACCAACGCCCACCTACTACCGTCTAGGATACTATGCTTATACCAACGGCAAGAATGTCGTCTCAATAACTTATACCAACGGAAAATTAGCTTGATGCTATAGATTTTGGAGCTATAGCAACAACATTTTACACCTATTAAATAATTTTAGTCAACCTCCATATCCGTTGGTATAGGACCAAAATGTCCGTTGCTATAAGTTCTCTTTCTTTTTTTTTTTAAATAAAATTCACCCTAATATAAATATTTTTTAATAATAATTAAATTTTCACAATAATTCCTGACAAAAAAATAATATATTCGGCTATACTTTTTTATTGCACTACACAAAATTTAAGGTAACATCAAAGAAAATTTCAGTTATATGATCAAAGTAGTAAGTCTTACAAACATATCAAAATAACAAATAATGTCAATTTTATATAATAACCAACACAAAAATAGATACTACATAAAAAAAACACTAGATGAACCTAAACATATCCAAGATAATTTTTTTTTCTAATCTTCCTCTCTTCCGTCTTCATCACTGCATCGACTTGAAGAATTTATCAGGTTTGGAGTACTAGCACCATTTGTGGCCTATTAAAAATAAAAATAAAATATGTTACAAACTCTACTTAATTCATGTTATCATCATATTCGATATCTGAACTCGAAAACTAAAATATCAATTATATAATATACCTGTTTTGCAGCTTGTAAAATATCATTCAAATCTTCTTGAGATAATCGATTTTGTATCACTGACATCATATTTGCCATAACCACATTTGTCCTCTCTTGACTTTCTCGCATATGACTTTGTGTCCCAACCGATTGAGAAGTTTCTGCCTCATTATTATATTTGTTTAGTTCTTCCTGAAAAATTATAAAATATATAGATTATAAGAATATATTTTAAAAGAGAATTCATTAATATGACAATCAAAACAATTGAAAAGGGTCACTTTTATGTCATAATCATAACAAAAATGTTCATTAAAATAGAACATTTGAACATAATTCAGAACAGAATTCAAAACAGAGTTCATTAATTTAAAACAAAATCCAGAACATAATTAAATTAGAACAACTGAACCAGAACAATTAAAACAGAATAAGCAGGATCAAAGTAATGGTTGTGGATGGTCATTCGAATAGGGGACCGCTCATTCGAATATATCAAACACTTCATATGCAACACAATAATAGAGTCAAATTAAGCACACAAATGCAAAACATATTCAATTTTTTTTGAGTGAAATTATCAAACACTTCATGATATTGTAGATCGAAATTGTAACAGAAGAAGGACACTGAAATCTCTGTTGGCGATGAAGGTTGGGTTTGGTTGTCCGCCTGTGCATCATATAGAAATCAAGAGGTTAAATTTAAGTTTAAAAAAATTTAACTCATCGTACTAGTGTTGAGTTCACAAATATGACAAAAATTCATACAAAGCTGATTCTGACATGTGCTAACAGCTACACCGAACTAGAATACGAAATTTAGTACATGTTCTTGATTCAATTTTAAAGTGCACCAATACTCCTTCTAGCAAAGCTAATACACTACAAAAAGCAACCTACTAGTAAATACATCAGCACTTCACCTAGAATTGTATACGTAAAAGATAATAAAATCACACACGCATTGAACCAATTTCAACGAGAAATTAAATTAAAGATTATCAAATAAAAAGAAAAAATATGAGAAGATCGAACACATTCAATTGTTAACGAAGATCGAAAAGTGACCTACGTCTATCAGAAAAAAGCAATTCCAGTGTTAATCAAAGAATTCAGATCAATATTAATATGCAAAGCGAGAATAATAGAGTGAAAATTGGAGGTATAACATAACATCATAGAACAAAATCCATTCAGAAATGTCTTAAATATGAAGCTAGGACCTTGGCATTCAGAATGTGACGCCAAGTTCACTTGGCCCCAATACTCTTCAGTCATAGCATATTTCACTATATTATTTTATACTAACTTAAGCCACTTCAATTAGTTTGACGTGAATTACCTCAACCACCTATCAACTAGAGAATGAATAAAGAGAAAAAGAATAAAGTATTAGAGAATGACTAACCTCTATGACTTGTGGGTAGCTTAAGGTCTTGTAGTGATCCTGAAGAGTTGTCATTGTTTATAAAAAATTCACAACAAATAAAGCGTTGTAAGATACAAATTAGTTGTTCTATATAGGAATTAAGAAACCAACACATATCAATTAGAAACACTACAATCTATTAATTAATATTAACTCTACCATTTTTTCCAAATCAGCCACGTAATATAAAGCAAGCAAATTATACATTGAAGACAATTTAACATTTACCACATGTCACTTTTAGCCTTATAGAATGGTATCTTTGTCAAGCAGGACCTATTCTTAAAGAAACATCTACACAATGGGATTTTGCTTGAACCATTAAATCAATCAAATAGTTACTTATTATCAAATTTAAAGCTACCAAACATAAATAATTCAGTTTAAAACTTTCAATACCTTTTTCCACAAAACATAATGCTCTTTATTATCAAATTTATGCTATATTGTAAAATTTTCATTAAAATGGCATCATCAGAGTTTTTTTATTTCTTTTAACAAGGGACACATTAAATTGGCATGATGATTTTCTAGTTTCTAGAATTAATGCAAAGCACATAGAAGGGGGTGTAGTTTTTCACAGTTACAATCTTACACAAAAAAAAAAGAACATCAAGTCTTATGCTATCACAGTGGAAGGCTGTAGCTGCTGTTTTTCAGTTTGGTGTGTCAATTCATTGCAAGCCTAGTTGTCGTGGCTGTTTTGGTACTGATATAGGGCATCTGCTGCTGCCTGCCATCACAGGGCCAACAGTGGACTTGTTTTTTGTGGGATTTTGCTAGTTTGTAGGAGTTGAATGTTAGTGGGGGATTTTTTGGTTTTGAGGTTTGTCCGCTTATATACGGAACCTTTGTACTTTGCTTCTGTATCTATGCAGCTTGTACGTCTTGTACGAGGCTTTCAATAATATTTACTATTTCAAAAAAAAAAAAGTCTTATGCTAACAAAATGTTACTTTTTTTGTATACAGGGTTGGAGTTTTTAGGCAAGACCTATAAAATAGATTCACAATGGGTTGGAGTTTGTTTGTACCCTGCCACGGTAGATGAAACAAAGATGTCATACAAGAGAATTGAAACTATGTGGTACTACTTCGCATCATAAACAAGGGAATTGCAGAACCCTTTCAAAAATTCAAAAATCTAATCTAAATCCAGTTGCAAACTAATAATCTTCAACAAAATCAAAAGTAATATACTACCAATATTCAACAACAATCAATCAAAATCCAAAATTAATAATATGAACTTAATCAATTTCATGAGCTAACACTAAATATTGTTCAAATCAAAACAGTCATGGTTATTGTCCAGAAAGTTTTCACTTTTCTTAATCCCAAATTTTCATGGAAATCAAAACCAAAAAGACCTAGAATTATCAATTTCATAAATAAATAAATAAATCTAAGGCATGAAAATTTCGTAAACCCTAATTCCCAAATCATAGAACAAATTGTGAAAGAATAAACATACCTTTGTGGGGAGAATGAGTGACGAAGAAAGTGAGTGACGGAGGTTCCGAGAGCGATATCTGTGCGAGTGACAGCAGCAAGTGAGTGAGAAGGTTCCGGAGATTCAACATCAGTGTGGAGGCAGAAACTTTGTAGAAATTGATTAAAGTGGGCGGAGGAAGGTTGGAGTGGCGGAGTAACAGCGGCGAAAAGGTTTGATGAGGGAGGGAGGTTCGAGTGGCGCGCGGAGGCAGGAAAAGAGAGAAGATGGTTCGATTGAAGAGAGAAAGTGAGAAAGGATATAACTATTAACTTAATTAATAGATAGATTTAATTTAGTAATTTATAATTAATATTAGTATTAATATTTAATTAATTATTATTAATTATTAAAAGAAGGAAAGTTGATTCACAAAGAAAATAAGAAAAAGTTTTTATTTTAACAAAAATAAGAAGGAAAAATTTCTAAGTTGAGTGGTCTACAAACCGACTTAAGCAAATGACTTCTTAGGTAATGTGGTTAACCTAAAGGCTTAAGAAATTAATTATCAATATTTTCTTTTCACTATTCATCAACCTTAAGTCGGGTAACTCTTATAACCGACTTAAGAAAGTTTAAAAGAATTGCAAAAATGTCACCGCGTCACTTGTTAAGACGGGTGGCAGCGCGAACCGACTTAAGCATGATTTTAAAAAGTATTTTTTGTACTAGTGTTTGGAGCCAATGGAATATTTGGTGAAAATGTTTGGCGCTTTTTCATTCTTAATTCTTAACCTATAGCAACGGGGTATTGAAACATCAGTTGCTAAATTTTATCTATAAAAATAAGTTTAACAAATTTGGCCGAACAATGGCCAATTTACATTTAGCAAATATTTGATTCCAAGTGATAAGAGGATTAAAATAAATTAGTGACTAACGGCATAATCAAATGTCAATTTTTCAAAGTTATATGAATATATGTATATATCGAATACTTGCCTTGTTTCCATCCTCCAACATTAGTGCCAGTAAGGACATACACATTAACATAAAAGGGATTTTAGAATATATTGATATGAGTATTTAACTAAAATCATAACTATTCTGACTATATTAAAATTATTCTAACTCAAGGGTTATAAATTATATGGCATAAGTTTACTACCCAAAAATGGAGGGTTTACTATCTAAAGGAACTCACCTTATAGATTTCTGATAACTTCTTAACCACGGGCTCAAGCAATCAGACCTCGCCATAATCCGTACAAGCATCCTTTACACCAACATGAAAACAATTGCTTCAGCTCAAAGTCTACAACAGTCCCCAAACTTCAAAATCGTCTACAGAATTTAATACTAGACCATAATCAGTGAAACTGGTACCAAAATGTCGGGCATTACCTTAGCTAACCATAGCAACAAAGTTCACTGAATTCCAAGCTACATAGAAAGAGTTATTACCGTTTTAGTGAAACCTTGTCCCAAACCCGTAACCAGAATCCAACAGAAATTACCAATCTTCAAATGCGTTTTCCGAATCCGTTTCTAATCCAAATCATACGAAATTTATATCCGATTTGAAGTGAATTGAATGTAGAATCTAAAAATCCAGCAAACACGTTTCTGTCAGCTTTCTAAAACATGTTATTCACCAGTTAAGCACTTCTGACTGTTTGTAAAATAGCTTAACCGACAACTTATGGCTTTTAGCTTCTAGCTTTTCATTCCAAACAGCAACAACGACAATTCTGATACCATTAACGGTCCAAAATAAACAATCATTCACATTCAAATGCTATATCTCAATCTCATTTTCTAACATCTCACACAAACACCCAAGGTGGGAACTAAATTAGAGAACTTACATTTGATTAGTCTGAACCCTTTCCAAGCTTCCACACCCAAACTTAGGACCCAGTCACTGATCTGTGTTTCTTGTTCCTCTACCAGCTCCTAAAAGCCAACAATCCACAATCAAGTCAGCAATACGTGCATACAACCACTGAAGCTTGAAGAATCAACATTTCAAGTATGAGAAAGGAAGTGATGATTCGGCCAGCAAGGAAGAAGAAGAGAAGTAGGAGTTTAATACATAAATCACACTTTAAATCATCCAAGATTCATGATAGAAAGATTACATGTTTAAAGGGTTTGGAGCTTAATTGAATTTTATGAGATTAGGGGTGAAGAGAGTGAAGCCGAGAGAGATGGAAAGAAGGGAGAAAACTTCTGATTTTCTAAACTTAGAGAGAGAAAGATCATGAGGAAATGAAATAATAGGGACATAATACACTTATATACTGTCTGCGTGCAAGTACCAAAATATCCATTGTCTTAAACGTGCTTGACTTGATACCGATAACTGAACATGCGTGTAATTACCGACATTGCATCACGAACATTTATCCTCTGATACGTTTAATTGGTAATAATTCAATACTGATGAGCGGGGTATTACATGAGCAATAACCGATTTTGAGAAAACTAATTGAAGGAGATTATAAGAAAAGCGATTATGATAAAAGCGATTATGTTTTGGAGCCAATGGAATATTTGGTGAAAATGTTTGGCGCTTTTTCATTCTTAATTCTTAACCTATAGCAACGGAGTATTGAAACATCAGTTGCTAAATTTTATCTCTATCAACTCTTTTTTCTGCCGTTGCTAAAAGTGACCGTTGCTATATGGCAAATTTCTTGTAGTGATATATGGTATTCGACTCACTTGTGGGGTTGATATGGTCCTATGTGGATGATTCCTGAGCTCCCCTTAGACCATCCACATTGGTAGGGTCTTTACCATTTAAGACCCGGTACCTAATAGGTACCCACAATGCAGGAAAAAAAATTAGGGGTCTCTTAAGACCCAGGGTCTCATTTAAGACTCTTAATCTTAATTGGACCCCACACCACTTTTCAATAAAATAATTATTATTTGAGTTGTTTTTGTTGCTTTTTATTATTAAATAGTTATTGGTGGGACCCATTTAAACTTTTTGATATAGGATCTCCATTGGAGTGGTTGAGTACCTATTAAGTACTATTATTAAAAAATAATAAAAAGTGATGTGTCCATGTGGGACCCGTTTAAGACTTCAAATGTGAGGGTCTCCATTGTGGATGCTCTTACGATCCAACTGTGGTATCAGAGTCAATGGTTACAAAATCGATCAGCTCCTTGTGTTCAAACCCTTCGTGAAAATGTTGGTTAGGTAGGGTATCCTATTAATGTTGTGGCAACGACAGTGCAAGTATATGTAGATGAAAAAGCTTTTTATTTAGGGGGAAGGGGGTCATAATCTATATGAATGGATGAACTCACGCTTGAGGGAGAGATTGTTACGTAACTAGCGTGAGAAGTTCCACATTGTTGAGGGAGAGATTGTTATGTAGCTAGTGTGAAAAGGCACAACAGAATTGTTGACCCAGTTCGGTGACAAACACACCTACTCTGAGGGTTACCAAGCCAGGAACGAAATCCACTAGTGTAGTCCTTATTCTAAGTTCTCAGCAAACTCATCGTTTACAACTCTAGACCTAGGACCTACCCGTCTTGACTTCAACCTAGGAACTCTGAGATCCCATCTCACTTCCTACCAATCAACCACATCCCCTGTGATCGTACAATTACAACTCAATTTGTGAAGTTATCTTTAAACATAAGTAAGGAGACTCACTCATATACAAATAGAACCTACTCTTTGCTTCAAAGCTTTAGTGAGATTCACAATTAAAAACTCAATAAACAGCCACAAGCTTGCATCAAAGTGATACAAGAAAAGGCTCACAATTAACAATGACTCAAAACCCTAAAAACTTCTTTAGAATGACGGCTTGAATGAATAATTAGGTCTTCCAGTCTTGTATTTATACTGAAGCAGCACGGGCTTGACAAGTTTGTTGGGCTTCAGAACAATTCTAGATCCTTTAGCTGATCCATGTAACAAATATAGCAATTCCTAAGAAGTAGGAACATCTTTTGGAACCGTCACAAGAAACACCTAGTAACCCTAAAATATTATCTATATTTTAGAAACAAATCACCCAGAATATTCTGGACAGAAATACATTACTTGGTGAACAAGAGATAAGGCGAGGTTTCCTTAAAAAGATAAGGCGCGTGAAAACCAAGCCACATAATCAGGGCACACTGAACCGTGTCATGATGTTGGAACATTATATCCTCATCGTACAATATAACAGGATGTTGGAACAACATCTCCAACATCAAACAAGATTATTTTTTTTAGCAATAATGAAGCCAATACATGAAATACCCAACAATCTTCCCCTTTGGCAAAGTTTTGGCTAAAACAATCTGTGGCCAATTTTTAAGAAAAGACGAGAGATACCACACACCCATTTTTCAATCATCAAAGACAAACAACCATGAAGAAGGGAACACAAAATACAAGCAAAGGAAAAATAAATTCCCATGCAACAAACGGAGAATAGGGAAAAATAAATTCCCACACAAAGTGTTCAGTACCTACCAAGATGTTCCAACATCCTTTACCACATCCGAAAGGAATACTTAACTTCACATCAGCAAGGGAAAATAAATAAATTTCCCATACACACAGGCATAAGTTATTCTAGATGTTTCAGCATCCTACAGTACATTCTACCTATCAGCTTGAGTACTTACACTACCTTGCAAATACCATAGTATCACTCCCCCCTCAAAATAACAACCTATGAGTGGATACTAACAGAAAATTATCGTATTCCCCCTGAACCCATGCATGTATACTAATAAAGACGAACTTGTAAAGGCATACCATTTGTAGGAAAAACTTCAAGGAGAACATGAGACAGATGTTTCAACATCATTAGGAGACAGAAGTTTCAACATCATTTGACACATTAGCTCAGCATCAGACATACTCCAAAGTCACATATAATTAAATGCAGATTTTGCATACACAAACTAGATTTTGAAAAATAAATGCAGATCAGACATACACATAAAATACTACCATGCAAAATACAGTAGAAACTCTATAAATTAATAATGTCGGGACCGGAGAAATTTATTAATTTAGAGAGTTATTAATTTATCGATAAATTAATAATTATTAATTTAAAGAGTTTTTAAGTAATTATACTGTACATACCAAACAAAAAGGCAAATTAGTCTATGTCTCTTAGAATTACGTTGCAGCAAATCTTGGGACTCAATGTAAATTAATAAATATTGTATTCATATCCATTGGAAATATGATTTTTGACTTTTGAAGTGTATAGTAAATGTAAACAAGTGGAATGTTCAATGTATTCTTAAGCAAGTTTGGCATATATAAATTACATGAATGTGTTAAAAGTATTCAAACCATATCTCACTCACGAGATGGCTTATCATCTAAAAGGTGTTGCAAAATCAACTATGTCAGATCAAATACGTAAGGAGTTGTGCGAGTACAAGAGAGATAATCCTGCAAGCACACAAAAAGACTTGCAGAGATGGCTCGAGGAAAATTTCAGTTGAAAGTTAGTCAAGGAACAATACCAAACACCTTTTTAGCCAGAAGGAATCAAATCAATCTGATCTTACTCCCCCTTTTTAGCCAGAAAATATGCCAAAAGAATTATCCAGGAATAGATTTGTCATACAAAATTAAATGCAACATCATTTTGTTGAGGTGTTATGATGAGCAAAACCGCAAGTGCACGGTTCTACCGATGTAGTAATAAAAGATATCGTTCCGACAGGGAGTTATGAATTTAATTAACTTTCAACAATGATTAGAAAAGAGTTTTGAATTATAAAATATGGATTGTTAATTAAAAGAAAGAAATAAAAATAAAAGCATCTTAGGATTATTGGTCCATCTTAATGACAAGTCCTTCACAAACGAACCCTAAACCGATAATTTTATATTGGTCCCACTTTCTAAAGACAAGTTTCTATTAGGCGTATCAAAGCTTCTTTCGAATGTCAGTGAGTGTGTCCCTCTAGCAATCACGTCTATTCTCATGGTTGATTGCTATTAGGATCCTTGAAAAACGAAACTTTATGTGTCTCAAGGTTTGCTAGACTATTCTCATGTTTCGCAACCCTTGTCTCATTTCACTTGTTCCAATATCAAAACTTCTTCTTTTGATGCTTCGTTTTGATATTTATGATGATGAATTAACAAATACTAACTCCTCCGCGTCCGCTTCATGAGTTTGGTATTTGTTAATTCATTATAAGATCGGTGAAATTAGATTAGAAAGTGAGGTTAGATAAAATTAGGGTTTATGGTTTGGTTTGATTAGGATTATGTCATTAAGACTTATCCAACAATCACAAGACAAGAAGAGTCTACTCACTAACGTTCATTGTAGACATAGAGAAGAAGAAGAAGAAGAAGAACATAAAATAAAGATTGATCTTTTATTAAAGAAAACAATTGTCACTTATTATTTTCAAGAACAAAAGATGATTTTACAAACTAGATGGCTGCTCTATTTATAGTCTAACATTGACTTGAGCCCCAAGAATAAATCACTAAAGTGTTGCACAAGAAACCATGGGCTATAGCTCAGAAATACTAAAATAGGCAGCTTGTCGGAGAAGCAAAAGCAGCAAAAGGACCAAAGGGGGCGCGCCTCTTGTCATATTATTGTACAAGATCTTCAAATTCTTTGCACATGATATTTTTGTATGAGATATTCATATTTTTAACATGAATCCTTGCACCAAATATTTTTGTATGAGATCTTCACATTTTTGGCACAAATGAGCTCCAATTATCCTTTCTTTTGCTCCAAGACTAAATCTTTAGAATATTTGTTCCTGAAATTAAATAACTTGCAATTGAAGTAAAATAGTTCTAAAAAGGAAATAATATTAAATAAAACGAAATCAAATATAAATAAAACATACTCAAATATTATATTAAAAACACTAATTATTGACTCACCATGTTATAGGGGAAGAAAATTCATGTTTGATTTCTTCACTGGAGCATAATTCATTGAACTTTGAATTTTCAAATTTTGTCCCATGATCACTTCTGATCCTCACAATGGCACTATCTTTCTCTTTTTGCAGTTGTGTGCACAAATCTTTAAATGCATCAAAGGTATGTGATTTTTCTCTAATAAAGTTCACCCAAGTGAATCGTGAGAAATCATCAACAACTACTAAAACATACATCTTTCCACTAATGCTCTCAACCCGCATAGGTCCCATCAGGTCCATGTGTAGGAGTTCAAGAACTTTGGAGGTTACCTGATGTTCCAACCTTGGATGAGACTTCCTTGTTTTTTTACCAATCTAACATTCACCACATATATCACCTTCAACAATTTTGAGTTTAGAAAGCCATCTGATTGCTTCTACTGAAATGGCTTTCTTCATTCCTTTTAGGTTCAAATCACTAAGTTTTTTATGCCACATTTTAACCTCTTCTTCTTTACTCAAGTGGACAAATGAGCTTCTTCTCGAGTTACCCATAGGTAACAGTTGTCTTTAGACCTTGTACCTCTCATATGCACTTCTCCTTTCTCATCAGTAATCTAACACTCATGCTTGCTGAAATTTACCTTCAATCCTTGATCATACAACTGACTTATGCCAATCAGGTTGGCAGTTAAACCTTTTACTAACAACACATTGTCAAGTCTTGGTAATTCATTTTTTATATACCAAGAATTTTTCCTTTAGCTCCATCACCAAAAGTAACATAACTGCTAACATAAGGCTTCACATCTTCAAGAAAGTTGTCAACTTCAGTCATGTGTCTTGAGCATTCATTGTCAAAGTACCAGTCTTCTTTTGATGATACTCTTAGAGAAGTGTGAGCTATCATCCCAATTTGAAGCAAAATGACTTTATATGACCTCTCCCTTTGCAGTAGTGACAGGTCCAGGCACGATGTGATTTCTTTTTCTTAGAATTCTGATGTTCATTAGAATGTTTCAACATCACCTTGCCCATGGAAGAGTCATTTGTTGTTACATCTGGGCCTCATTGCTGCTTCCTCACCATACCACAATCTTCTGGAGCATAGGCTGAATTCTTGTTTCTTTGTTTCTTATTTAGAGTTTTATAATCAAAAGCAGTTCCTTTAGGATTTTCTTTTCGCTGCCCTTTTAGGATTTCCTCCAAAACATTGGTGCATGTGGTCATCATCCTGACTTGTTTCTTCACATGTTCTAGTTGAGAGTTTAGTTGAATTACCTCATCGTTGATTTCAGAGATTTTTGCTAGATGATCTCTCTTTTCAGCTTCCTGATGACTAATGGTCTTCTCCTGCTCCTCAACCAACTGACACATCTCAGTATTTCTGGCTATCAATTCATTGTAAAAGATAGCTAAGTCTTCATAAGATATAGTTTCATCACAAGAATCAGTATCTGACATTATTCTTCCAGTTAAAACAGTAACATGTTTAGCAGATTCACTTTGTACTTCCCCTCAGAGTCATTGGGGTAGATAAAATAGTCACAAGAAAGGGGGTTTGAATTGTGACCCTTTAAAAATTAAACCTGTAGCTTAAAAGTAATTCTCAAGTTTTGGACTTGGAATTGTTAAGTTAGTATACTGACTTCAGAACGTTCTGAAGTAGATATGTAGAAACAGTTTAACAAAGCAAATGTGTTTGTGTGTGTATTGTGTTTGCAGTAAGTAAAAGTATAAAGAAGAGAAGAAGGACACACAGAAATTTATAGTGGTTCCCCCAATGTGGGTTAGTTCACTCCTTACAATCTTGTGAGAGTTTCCACTATGATGCTTGAGATAACCTCTCAAATCCTGCACCTTACAACTTTGTTCACCTGAATAATTACAAGAACTGTATTCTCTAAGCCTCAGCAGGCTTGCACCTTCTTGCTAAGTTACCCACTTAGTCTTTTACACCTTCTGCTCAAACTAACACTTTAGTACCCCTAAAGTTAGATGAGACTTTCTTTTTCAATTTGTATGGGAGTTTGAATGATTGAAATCAGACAAGAGAAGAATGGATGGAGGAGTTTATCTTTAAAAAGATAAGAGATAATTGATTTACACTTTAAAAGAATTCTTGGAATCTTTTGTGATGATCAATTTTTGCTAAAGCTTCAAAACACTCTTACATTGTTTTTCTTGTATGCTTTGCAATGGTGCAAGTAATGATGAGCCTTTGATCTCTATTTATAGAGTTTTTTGGCGCATATAACCGTTGGAGAGTGACCAATGGTCTTGTGCCACGTGTCTTGGGACCCACCAACTTTTACTTGAAATTCTGGGCAAACTGAATACTTCAGAATGTTGTTGTGTTCATCATGATCTTCATCTGGGTTCATGTGGATAAACGGTCAGATATGCATCTGGGCTTTATCAGATGAATGTCACATGAATTTCTGGGTTGTACTATGAAGATTGTTCTTAGATGTACTTCAGAATGTTCCTGGATCAAATCTTCTTTGAAATCTATCTTGGAACGTGTGCAGGATCTCATAAAGTGGAGCTGTCACTTCATTTCCTTGCTTTAGGGGATTTGGTTTACTTTGTACAGTACCAACTCCCTTATGTGTCGAAATCTTGTTGAATCAGACTTGATCTTGCTTTTGGATTTGCTTTTTACTTTCCAACTACTGTACTGTTCATGTCAGAAAAAACATGGAGCAGGATCGAACTTTCTGAACTCAGGGGAGTTCAGAATGTTTCTTTTGTTTAACTTAGGATGATTTTTAAGACTCTTATTTGATGTAATCAAATCCTAATAGTGAAACATTGATGAAGTGCAACATTGAGAACATCTAGGATCATATTCATAATGGAATATTCCTAATGTTTTATACTTCAAATGTTCATAGTCTTGAATGAACATTGAAGATGCCCTTTTTGACTTTAATCAAATAAATGTCTTTATTCCTTGATTGATCTTAGTCATTGTACTTTACTGGTCTTTTATTTAAGTTACGTGAACCTTGCATGTTCTTCATTTGGTTCATGAATTTCTGGGCTTGGATTTTTATGTTCATCATGAACAACCTTCTGAAATCTGTCCAACCTTCTAAACTCTTTTTAACTTTCTAAACTCTGTCTGAGTTCTTAAGTCTTTATGTCCTTTGATTTCTTTCTTCTTGGTATGAATTAAACTTTGTTTGTGTCTTGGTTAATCACTCAAGAACGCACAAATACTAAGAACTATCAAAGTTCATTAATCCTTTAATCACCATAGATGCCTTTAATGATTTCTTGATCCAAAGTCAAAATCATTATCTGCATAAGATATGTTCATGTCACATCTATTCTTGCATGTTCTTGGTGTGGACATTGATTTATGGGTTTGCTCTAATGAACCTTCTAAGAAACCTTCTGAACTCTTTCTGGGTTCATACATATGAACTTCAGAATGTTGGTTCCTTCCTTTTAGGCAATTGTACTTTATGCTTAACATTCTGATGTTCTTAAACATACTAATGTTCTTCAACACTTTGAACCTTATGAAGGTTGTTTCTTCATACCCTTCAAAAACTACTTGAAGCATATAAATGAGAGATCATTTGTTTTGACAAACAAGATGATTCTTTCTTTGAAGTCCAAAAGAATATTTCTTTGCATCATTGCTTGTAACCTATGACTAAATATTCTTGTTTATCCATGAAGTAATCCTTTAATATTTCTAGAAATATTCTGGGTTAATGTTCATGATCATTACGAACTCCCTTCATATGAACATTCTGAACTCTGTTCATATGAACATTCTGAACTCTGAACTTCTTATCTTTAGAAGCTTTGAAAGTGTGATACTTTGAGGAGGTTCTAAGAATCTTCCCAACTTGTATGCATATTTCGTTTTATCTTCTTTACCCATGGAGGATCTTCAAATCATATAACATAACACTCAATGTGAGTTTGGTCACATAACTTTAAGCACATTCTTGTGTATCTTGTGATGTAAGTTCTTCCATCATGATTCAAATTCTTCCATCATGATTCTTGAGCTATGAATCTTCATGGAGATATGATCTTGTTGTTTTAACTGATGGTATATTTATTCTTTCATTGTTGAGTAGATATGATGCACTTATAAGTGTGGGTGGCTTCTAGCTTATCCACTTATGTGATTCCTGTTCTTTTAACAAAAACTCAAGTGTAAACATCAGTAGATCGCCATTCATAAAACTTATCATTTATTCCACGAGGTTTGTTATCATTAAAACATTCATCAAAAGATTTTTGCTTCAACAATCATCATCAGACCAAGAAACAACCAAGCTCTTCTTTTGTCTTTTGAGAAATGTGGCACATTCTGTTCTGATGTGGCCATATCCTTCACATTCATGACATTGGACCCCCTTTAATTGAGTTCTCTTTTCATCAGTTCTTGCATTATTCAAATTTCTAGGTTGATTGTCGATGTTGGACCTGATGTTCTGAACATTTAACCTAGGTCTTCTATCAACTTGTTTCAAGATTCTCCTGAACTGTTTTCCAAGAAGCACAATGTTTTTTGACAAGCTTTCATCATCCTCGTAATTTCCTTGTGTTTCTTTAACATCAACATTTGAAACAAATGTGATGCCTTTGCCTTTCTTATCTGTTTTGTTATTGACATTCAATTCAAAGTTTTGAAGTGATCCTATCAGTTCATTAACCTTCAAACTTGAGATGTACTAAGCTTCTTCAATGGCAGTAACCTTCATGTCAAATCTCTTAGGTAGAGATCTGAGAATCTTTCTAACATGTTTTTCATCCGAAATTTTCTCTCCAAGAGAGTCAAATGTGTTAGCAATATCAAGAATATTTAAGTGATATTCCTGTATGCTCTCATCTTCCATCATTTTCAAATTTTCAAATTTTGTGCTAAGAAGTTAAAGTCTTGCACTTTTTACCTTAGAAGTACCTTCATGAGCAGTTTTGCCACAATGCATTGCTTGATCAGTCTGAACATATTCTTGTCAACCCCATTGAATAAAACATTCAATGCTTTGGAGTTACGAAGAACTAACTCATCTTCAGCAACAAACCATTCTTCTTCTGGTTTAAGAGCATCTGTCATGTTCCCATCTGCATCAAAAACCACATGATGTTCCCAACTTTTTAAAACAACCTTCCATGTCTTGCTATCTATGGATTTAAGGAAAGCACTCATACGTGATTTCCAATAATCATAGTTGGTGCCATCCAACAAAGGTGGCCTGTTCATAAATCCTCCTTCATTGTCCATAATGCTAGAAAATAACTTCCCTGGGCCTTACCCTAAAACAAGCAGGGTGCCTGCTCTGATGCCAATTGAAATTCTAACACATTAGTTTTAAAATATTCTATGCGATGTTCCAACACCAGACGTACAAAAGCGAATGTTGAACTTAATGTATAAACATCGTAAAGATTAACACAGTAATACGTAAAAGTAAAAGACAAGAAAAATAAAAGGCACAAGAGAATTGTTGACCCAGTTCGGTGACAAACACACCTACTCTGGAGGATACCAAGCCAGGAAGGAAATTCACTAGTGTAGTCCTTATTCTAAGTTCTCAGCAAACTCCTTGTTTACAACTCTAGACCTAGGTCCTACTCGTCTTGACTTCAACCTAGGAACTCCTAGATCTGAGATCTCATCTCACTTCCTACCAATCAATCACAGCCCTTGTGATACGTTATTCTAAGTTCTTAGCAAACTCCTCGTTTACACTTCCTACCTAGAAACCCTAAAATATTATCTATATTTTAGAAACAAATCACCCAGAATATTGTGAACAGAAATATGTTACTTGGTGAACAAGAGATAAGACGAGGTTTCCTTAAAAAGGTAAGGCGCGTGAAAACCAAGGCACATAATTAGGGCACACTGAACCTTGCCATGATGTTGGAACATTATATCCAACATCTTACAATATGACAGGATGTTGGAACAACATCTCCAACATTAAACAAGAGTATTTTTTTTAGTAACAATGAAGCCAATACACCAAATACCCAACACTAAGCTAGATGAATGCAACAATGAAGAGAGAATAGAACCTACTGAATTCAAGCAGATAGTAGGATCACTGAGATACATATGCAATATCATTACCAGATATATGCTTTGCAGTAAGTATCATCACCTAACTAGGAAGATGAATTTTTAATGCTACCATTGGTGAGGTAACGTGTTATGTTACTGTCAGTTGTCATTTATAAGTGAATTCCTTGAGGACAAGGAATGATGCAAGTTTAGGGTTGTGAAGACATTGGGTCGTATCATCTTTTTAGTAGTCTTTTTTGTTCATTCTACTAAAGTTCAGATGAGTTCACGGGTGCCAGAAGCTAAAAAAGACATAACAATAGGTTTTGAAGTACAAAAATATCAGGCAATGATTTCTTGCAATCGGGCCACGACTTTGAGCCATTTTAAAGACATTTTGATTCTGGAAAAATTGGGCCACGATTTATGCATATCGGGCCTATAATTTTGGGAGCCTTTGGAGTTAATTCGAACTTAATGATAAAACCGGGCCACGATTTATTGGTATCGGAGCACGATTTTAGCGTAACATAATCCGTTTCTATAAAAGTCAGACTTGTTTTTTAGAAAAGGGCTCTGATTTTTGGGAGATTGAAGACACATTTGGAGCCAAGGATTGAAGATTTCGTGGTGACTTGCCATCCAACTCATAGTCAGCCCCAAATTCATGTAATGTTGTTTTCTTTTAATCCAGTTATTTGTGCAATAGCCATGAGTAGCTAAGTTTTAATTGATTAGGTATGAGAAAATTTTGTTCTATCTTTTTGGCCATGTAATTTGTAACTCTGAATTATTATGATTGTTATTCTAGTTTATTCATTAAAAATTATGCGTAATGATATTATGATTCTGACCCAATATAATTGAACTTAAGGATTATATGACTGCTGACACCAGCTTATAACTTTGACCTATTTATGTTGTTCAACTTAATGGACAATCTAGGGATAGAAAGTTGTTGGGTTGTGATTATGAATTAACGGACGTAAAACCTTCAAAGATTATAGGTTCACCTTAGGGACTAGGAAATTATAATTAGAAAAGAGGGCTCTAAGTCAATGGATTGACATGAGCTATTTTGTTAATTATTGTAAACTAGAGGAACAATTAAACGATTTAGGTTCATATTATCAGTTAGTGATGAACAAATGTTTCGAAAGACCTTATCATATTTCCTATTAATTCATTACTAATTTTATAATTAATCTGTTATTTATTTAAACTTTCAAATCAAACTAATTGCCTCAGTGCACCCCACATTTTACAAACATCCTTAATAATAATGACATTACCAAGTAGAAGTTGAAACAGTCCTTGTGGATACGAATCTTATAAATTTTATTACTTAGATATAGTTTAGTACACTTGCTAAAATTTGTATCAATTGTTATAACTATCACAATCCCAAACTGCCGACTTAATCTGTTCTTTTAAAAAAGGCAACGTCAAAACTGCCCCATCTCGTACATAAGCAACAAAAACTTCAAATTTGTTGGTTTCTAATTTGAACAAAATTCAATCACTAATCCTTTAATTAATGCAGATATTTCCAATTTACCCTTAAATTTTTAACTTATGATGATAGTAATATATGAGAAATGTTAACTTGTGCCCTTAATATATATGATTTCGAGTAGAAAGACATTGTTTTTATCAATCAGATACAATCAACCAACTTTCTTAAAGGATGAGATTCTATTCCGTGACATTTTTCTCCGGTGGAATTTCATTCATTCATTTTTTTTACCAATTGCAATTTAATTATTAAAAAATGAAGAGTGGATCTGGGCACTGAACTTCCTCTAGTGAATTAATTCCTGTAAGAAAATCCTTGCACCTTTCTTAAAAGTGCGCATTTATTTTATTGCTAAATCATAAATTGGAGTTGGTCATAAATTTTGTGTTGAAACATGTTTTAAGACACTTAATAATTGGATGGCTCTTAACCTTTCTTAGATGTTGTCCCAACTAACATGTAATTTTAGAAATGTTCTTTTTTTTTTTTTTTGATAAACAACCTGATTTATTTGATAAACAATTTTAGAAATGTTCAATAAAAATATTTATCCAAAATTTATTTTACATGCAAATTTTGAATAGATATTTTGGAACAAATTAATTTTATTTTACGAAAGGATGTGTCCAAAGGAATATAATATTCCTAATATTGAGGGAATTTATTTTAGCTTCTTCCAAAGGTTGACATTAGAAGAAAAGTTTAGTTTCAAGCACTAAAATTCAACGACTATTTTTTCAAATGCCAATGCGAAAAAGTTCAAAGATAAATGTCGATGGCTACTCAAAGTTTCAAAAAATTGTCATATCAAAGTGTATCAAAGATGCATTTTCTAATAATGGTTGATAGTTCTTCAAGATATTTGCGGAAGGAAGTTAGAGGACACATGACAAACATGCATCATAGAGTTAATTAATATATTTTCTTCTCTATAAATTCTAGAATTAAACTTCACTCAAAAGAATTCATTTCCTGTTTGAAAAACTTGCCCACTATATAAGACACCGACCCTCATAAGATAATACATCTTACTAGTCTGTCGAACAAACGATGTTTGTCATCGCCTATATATTTATAATAGTACCATTTTTCTTTTTATCTTTGTTCTTTCATTTTGCACTTTAACTTTTATATTTTTTTCCATTTGTACTCAATCACACGTTTCTTTCATTGTAAACTAACATTTGTGGCCTTAAACTATAAACTAAGAACCTCTTAAGGATCTTACTTGAATCTTAGATTGATCTTTTAAGTTTATTTGTTGGAAGAAAATATTTCCACGCCAGGAGTTTCTTTCTCACATATTTGTTTTTGAGACAATTCTTAAAAAAATTGATAAATAAGAACTAAAATACGGTAGATAAGTTGTTCAACTTTACAAACCTCTTTTATACACATCAATGAATATGTGACTTAGGTGAAGAGGTTTACTAGACATAATATAAATGTGGTCATTGGATATTATTCCTCATTGCAACTATTTTAGGTTCACGAGTTCATCTTCTTAGCGTGAATCACCATATGCAACTATTTTACGTTGTAGCAAATTCTTGAACCAGATAGCTGACATTTTTGGATATCTTTTGAGGTTATTATTGTAATCTGTGAAGTATATTCCAAACCTCGAAGTGTAGCCTAAACCCCATTCAAAGTTGTCAAGCAATGACCATGCAAAATATCCTTTTACATTCGCACCATCCCTGGCAAAAAATTGGTTACATTAAACATATATACACACATGCAATAGAATAATTATTAGATTAGATAAGGAATTAATTTGCACCATAGAAAAATAAAATTAGGATCTAAATTTCTATTTAGAAAAAAATAAAATGTGTCATGGAATTAGTCATAAATTTTAATGAGAGAATTAGAGACAAAATTTATATTATTTTTATACATTTCAATCATTAAGTTTTTTGGAGCAACTTTATGTTTTTAAGGCACATACTTTATTGCAGTTTGAATATGGTAGAGATGATCATAGTAGTAGTCAATCCTTTGTGTATCTTCAAGGGCTTTCTCAAGAGGGAGTGTTGGATCATTAAAGTCATCCATACCTATATATAGATTCACAATATAGTTGTTTACCATCAAATTGTATGTTAGTAAGAAATTAATACATCAGCACATATTCCCTATTCAAATTTTAGTATAATTAAATCTTAATTTTTCTTAAAGAAATAGATTGAAAATAAATATAAATAGTAGTGTATTGGTATTACCATTTTCAGTGATGTAGATCAATGGATTGTTGTACTTTGTTTTAGTATAGAGCAACAAGTCGTAAATACCCTTTGGATAAATTGATAACCATTTGGAAGCTGCCTGCGTGTGTAATATAGGTTTCCTTTACTTCAATGAAACCCAAAAAAATAATAAAAACAAACACTAATTGACATAATACATGTTATAAGAAGAGTGCTAACAACACGCTTTTTACCACATGTATCAATACACTCTCATTTATTAATTAAAATTCATACGAGTTCCACCAAATTGATATGAAACCGTATAATTTGATGAAACATTTGATGAAACACATGTGAATTTCAACCGATAAAACAACATATATTGGAATTAATGGAATGTTTGTTAGAGAATGTATATCTAATAATGGTTGTAATTGCAATTATACTATCATGCACATACCTTAGGGCCAATAGGTATTCCATTGCGCTGGCCTGTGGGAAAAATATAATATGAGAATCTATTTGCTAACAAAATTATGGGTCTTGTAACGAGTGTCCCTGGGGCACTCTTTAAACTTTCTAAATTAAGTAATATTTCTTTAAAAATGTCAAACTGTTCAATTTCCAATGCACTTTATTATACAAACTTTTATAAAAATTTACCATTTAACAGGGGCACTAGTTAACATTTCCCCAAAAATATATGTAGTTGTATACTTATAATTATACCTTTGATGTATTAGAGTAGAAACTTTTTCATTTTGTCACACGTTTAAGATGTGATAGTAATTAAAGTGTGTTATATTACTAAAAAATCTCATGAGTCATCATTAAACATACTTACTTGTCATAATAACAAGTGCATCTGTGTTGTAGTTGGGCTTTAGTCCACTTAATTCAGGTGCATTAGTTGCATAATAGGAAGTGTAGTAGTTTAATCCAATAAAATCAAAGGATCCTTTTACAAGCTTTGCTTGATATTTTGAGAACTTTGGTAATCGACTCCCTACTATAGACCTCATGGAGCTTGGATAGTCTCCAATTGTCAATGGATCCATAAACCTGCAATGCATTCTTTAAAATAGTTATTTTGATAATAGTAATGATATATGGACACTTTCTTTTTATACATTCACACATTTTTAAAAATATGGATAATTCAGTTTAATAGATAGTTAACTCAATTGACAGTCAAAATTATAAGGTAAATTGAATTAATCATTTATTCAACTGAATTAACTTTATTTTACATTGATTAGTCAGGTGTCGCAGGTGTATAAAAAAACTTATGTCCATAGCATATTTTTGTTTCGATAAATACAATAAAAGAAAATGTCAACAATGAGCTACATCATTTTATGGTGAGCTTTCTCCTTTAATAGTGTTTAATGTCTAGGATAATTAATACAATTGAGTTCCACATATAACTTAAGGTTCATATACATATAAAGTAGATAATTACCACCCAAACATAAAATCAATGGCTCTTTGTGAAGCATGATGATCCGATTTTGTATCATAAAGTGGCACCATCCAGTGACACACTAATGTTATCCCTATGTTACCCTTTTGAAATTTCTGCATACAGATTAAGGAAAGTTTAGGTCTCAATCTGAATATTATATGATTAAGAAATACTTAGTATTGGAATAAAACACAAATCTAAAAAATGGCATTAAGGGGAGGCAACTCTCGCCATATAAGGGAAGGCAAACCTAAATTGCAAAATCTATCGTATACCTTATAAAATGATTTAATTCTTTTTTATTTTAATTAAAATAAAATAATACCTGATACTTAGTTTTGTAGACATTTACGGCAGAAGCATGAGCAAGTATTTGATTATGAGTCATTATATAGGGTTCAGTGGCTGAATCTCCACCTGTGCAATTCAAGTTTTGCCATGATGAACATCGTCCTGGTGCCAAACTTCCATCAGTATAACCATGTTTGGCAAAGGTCCATGGTTCATTCAGCGTGATCCAATTCTTTACTCTGTCACCGAATTCTTTAAAGCAAAGCTCCGCATAGTCTCGAAAATCATTCCTACATATAGCTAGTAATAGTTAGAGGGAAAACACATGATGATATGCCTAACTTTATGATATTTGATTATATTTGGTCATAAGGGATGTGAGTTACACTATATTTGGACTTAAAAATCCACTATATTCATCTTCAAGTGTCTGAGGAAGGTCCCAATGAAAAAGAGTCACAAAGGGTTGAAGACCTACATTGATGGATGCAATAGAAATATTTTAGTCAAAAAACCATTTAAGAGAAAAAAAATATACCAAATTAAATTCATATATATATGATGACCTTCGGCCAGCAACTCATTGATGAGGTTGTTGTAATATTTAATTCCTTCCCTATTTACACCTCCACTAAGCTTTCCTTCTGCAATTAGTCAAGTAATCTAACATGTAAATAAGAATTGGGAAATGCTACCATGTGTTTTAGGGTACATGTTAAAGTATTATTAATGAAAATTATATATTGAAAATTGTGCTAAAGTTTTTCTTTAAGTTTTTTACAATAAATATTTTATTGTTTTTTGAAACTTTACCATGTGCCCTTAGGGCACATATCAGCATGACCCATAAAAATTTGTCAATTAATAATCATTATAAATTTCTTATCATTTATAAACATAAAAAAATCTTATGGAAAGGAAATGTTCAAAAGTTTCCAAAAGAAAATGTCTCTTAACCCTGATTTCTTACTTGGAAGTATTCTGGACCAAGAGATGGAAAATCTATAAGCATCCATGTTGATGTCTTTCATGAGCTCAACATCTTCCTGTATTATATATCACGTGATGTCTCAATTATGCGATAGCATCATTATCATTATATTATTAATGAGTGAACCATCAAATTCGTCCCTGAAGTTTCACGGGTCGACCAAATTCGTCCCTCAATTATGCGAAATATCAACTTAGTCTCTGAATTTTTCAGACGTCCATCAAAAAGGTCCCTCCATCCAATTGCTCTGTTAGCCATGCTGATTTGTCGACTGTCGCCCTGCATGTTGTGTTGTCTTGTACACGTGGCAAAAAAGAAGCGACGTGTTCAAGGACTAATTTGATGGATAGTGGAAAAATTCCAGTTTTCACTTTTCAGTTTTATTTTTATGTTATTCCAATTTTGTCCCTGTATTTCCCATACCTCCTTTCTCACATTTCTCTCAGAAACATTAAAAACGTCATTGACTCTTCTCCTTCCCGCTAAAACTTTCTCCATTCTCACCTCGCCAAAATTGTCATCATCTCCGGCGATTCTCACATTTTTGAAGTTGCTGTGTTCGGCTATGACTTTTGCGTATGTAATATTTCAGTTTCAATTTGTGTGTTCTGGCTTTTTTAGTTTATTTTGTACACATATGTTTCAAGGATCAATTTGATATTTGATTAAACAATTCAAGGACTTATTTGATGGTTTTTTAATATAACGTAAGGATCTATTTGATAGATAGAGAAATGATTCAGGGACTAATTTGATGGTAATATTATTACAAAAATGTTACATTTCTCAATCATCTTCAACCTCTTTTCGTTACAACTTTGCCAAAGGGCAAGCATAGAATGGCCTTCCTAGGTTTTTTGAAGTATTGGATTTTCTAACAACACAAATTCTAGGACACCAATATTCAAGCACTCTCACAACACCATTAAACTTGGAGCTCGAAGATGAATCTCGAATTTCATAACTATTTTTTCCCATATTCCCACCCCCCATCATTTGAGATTCAATTTCAATAGTTTTGCTTCAAGAAATTTTGAGGATTTTGGCTTTCAGATTCAATACAAAAAAATTAGGGTTTGAAGTTTTTTGAATTGGGGAAGAACTGGACCCCTTATTATTAGAGGAAATTTTGATGATTTTAGAGTGTAGATTGCATATTGTGTAATTAGGGTTCCAATTTTATACAATTGGGGAAAAAAGAACCGTTGGGGAAGAAAAGAGCCGTTTGGGAAGAAAGACAAAACATTTTCTGCAAATCAATCAATTTTGTCCTTCGAAATGTTTGTTATTATCGGTCAAATTAGTCCCTGCCTACGTGCCGTCTGACATGTGAGAGGTTAACGACCACGTCAGCCCCGTTAACGCTCCGTTTGAACAAAAAGACTAACTTAATTGACATTTAACAAATTCAGGGATTAAAATTAATATTTCACATAATTGAGGGACGAATTTGACCGACCCATAAAAATTCATTGACAAAGTTGGTGATTCACTCTATTATTAATTAGAGTAATATTATCAACACACAAGTTAAAGAATCATGGATATGTTGGAGCATAGTATATTGAACCTTATAACGATGGTATTCATCAACGGCTATATCTCCATTACTTCTGTCCTTTATTTTACCTGACAAATTTAGCAGTGGGATGTGAGTTTAAGATGTATCCTCATCATTTCTTCATTTTAAAAGATAAAGACATAATAAAATTTTAAAAAATATAAAAAATTAATAGTGGAAATGATCCTTGCTCGTAGAATGTGATGGTGTTTTGAACTGGACATGGAATAAATTGTTTGGTGTGCATGTTCACCTTTTTTTCACATTAGAGGAACTTTGGAAAGATGTTCTCTCAAAAACTCGAACAAAGTAGAAAGATGGCTATTCTAAATTCTAAATTTTACAAATCCATGAAGCATATTACTGTATTAGGGACGTGTTCTTATATCTGATGAAGTTGATATTTTTTTCTATAATTTTGTTTATTTCAATTCTATTTTATGCACGCAACTTTTTTTCTTATAATTCATATGAAATAACTTAAAAAAATGGGGATTTTTTTTTATAAATAACCTCTCTTTGGAAAGAAAAAAAAAAACTACAACATTACTCTTGTTTAAAAATATTTACCAAATTAAAAGTCCTACTTTTGGGTCTTAGTTCATTGAGGGCAAACCATTTTGCAATTTCTATTGGCTTAATTATACTTTTGGTCTCTTAAGTTGTGATTTTGACCCCCTAAAAAAACAATTCTTTTTAGGTCTCTAAGTTTACTTTATGTTGAAATTTTAGCCCCCTAACCTAATTTTGACTCAGTCAACGCTAATGTGGGTAATGTTTTAATTATTTTTGTATTTTTTATTTTTTAATTTAAAAAATATATATATTTAATTTTTGTAATAAAAAAACAAAACAAAAAATTGTAATTAATTTATTTTTATTTGTAATAAAAAATTTCTTTTTTGTAATTAAAAAAAATTAATAATTTTTTTTTTAATTATAAAAATATTTTTATTTTATTTTTTAAAATTAAAAAAAATGAAAAAAAAATTTACACACGTGACGCCCATGTATCCGTTGACTGGGTCAAAATTGTTGTGGGGGCTAAAATTGCAACAGAAAGTAAACTTAGGGGCCTCGAAAGAGTTGTTTTTTAAGGGACAAAATCACAAGTTTGAGAAACTTAGGGGGTCAAAAGTGTAATTAAGCCTTTTCTATTTGTGAAATGTTAATATGTGTCCTTAAGAATTGTGCCAATTTATTTCTCAAAAGATTGAAATTAAATGTTTTTTAATAAATATTTGGTTTTTATGAAAAACCCTAACATGTGCCCTTAGAGTGTGTTTGGATAGGGGAATGTTTTGAGGGAATGTAATGTCTTCAAGGAATTCAAATACTTTGAGGTGAATTCAATTGTTTGGATAATAATTTAAAGAATTTTCAAAATGATGAAAATTTATAAAGTATTTTGTTCAAGTTAAATTTAGAGCATTTCAAATGACACCTAAAAGTTAAGAATTTCAAAATTTTTCATTGTTATATTTTTTCAAATTTTTGCATTTTGGTCCCTAAATTTTCCAAAATTTTGAATTTAACCCCAATAAATTTTAAAAAAAATTGCAAATTAACCCCTCAAAATTTTTTAAATTTAGAAATTGACCCCTAATTTCAATTTTCAAATTTGGCCCAACAAAATTAAAATTTATAAAAGTGGCCCAAAAATGATGGTAATGAAATTTTTTATTACTCCATCCAAACAAAAGTATTGAGAAATGAAAGCATTTTAATTGAATTATTTAAATTACCTACAAATCTAAATTCTTTAAAATTTCTCAATTACCTCATCCAAACACACTCTTGGGGTTTTCAAGTGGGATTTAAGTTTCCAATTGATTTTTATGTGAATCGTCCTATGGATTTTACGCAGTAACCAATGCGCTGTTATGAAAGTAAATATGCAGGAATTTTCTGCATATGAATTTATTTGAGTATGAGTTGACCTATACTAGTATGTTAATAACAAAATAACGAATTGTTTTCAACAAAAAGAGTATGAGATATAAATAAATATATGTAGACGGTTGCGTGATTAAAATTAAATACTCCTGCATTTTGGTACTAAAAAGTAAACCACCACTTGCAATTTTTATTCATATAGCATATGGATCGTGAGGAATTAAAGAATTATATTATCTGTCAAAGGAGTTCAAAAGTAACCATTTCTTTAAATGAAATAATTCAAAACAAACACATGCACCAACCTAATTGATAAGTACCATTCCTTTATTTTATGCATCTTTCAAAAAGAAACATAAGCAACTCTTTTTAAACCGAGTGAAAGGCTAATAAATGTTGTTGGGACATTGATTAAAGAAGTAAATATGGTAGTATTATACTCCTTATATTTCAAATTGTATAACGTTTTAAGCCTTTCACACGTATTAGAAAATATAATTAATTTTCTGTTGGAAATATATATTACGAGTTGTTTTACAAAATTGTCTTTAATAAAGGGTATGAGAAAGATAAATCAAAGAATTGAAAGAAAATAGAATAATAAGAAAAATAACATTAATGTTTTATTGGTATTGTAAAGCGACATATAATTTGGGACAAATTTTTTTTCAAAACGACATACAATTTATGACGGAAGGAGTATTAGAACTTATGTAATCAATTTTTTAAAAATGTAAAAAAAATGTTTTTCTTTAAAAAAAAACATTTTTTTGCACTTTTGAAAAACATTTTATCTTGTTTTCAACTTAAAATTTGTTTTTCTAACTACCGTAAGCAGTGCTCGAGTGGTTATCATGACCCTACAAACAATGCATAAAGGAAAACCTGGATAATCATGTGTGAAAGTATCCCATATACTTGGTCCTTTTCCACCAACATTTGATGCACCTTCATACTAAAAATTGTACATTGAGTTGACAAAAGAAATTTGTTGACTTTTTCTAGTATGATATAACATCAAATATATTTTCCATTTATAATCTTAGATATACAAAGTAGAAGAATATTGAAATATTTGGAGTAGTACCTGGTAAGCTGATGAAGCTGTTCCAAAAATAAAACCTTCTGGAAAACTACTCCGATTGAGGGAATCACTAATATCATCATTAGTTAACAATATTGTAGCTTCAATTATAGCCACAAAACTAAGAATCACAATGATTCCTTGGAGAAGAATAACATTTAGTGCCATGACTATAGTTTGTATATTTGTTCATTTCAGCCAAATTGGGCCATTATATAGTGGAACTCATGTGTGATTAGAGCCAAAGTTGAGGAATATAATTAAGATCAATAATTGGAATGCAAAGATTATAAAAATATGTATTAAATATTCATTTATAATAAAGTCCAATTAAACGTGATGCGGTATGCCAATGTCAGACTAAATTTTCTTGTCAATATAAACAAAATATATCACGACAAGGATATATAACTTTATTTATAATGAAAGCGATCTCAATTTAGTATAAAGTAAAGCTAAAAGAAAATGTAATAATTTTCTATTTTATTGGTCTTTCCCTTCAGAAGTCAGAACATTTTTAAATAGGAAACCACCCTAATTGGATCATTTGGTGCTTAACAATGTGAGCAAGGCTATCAAGATCCATCATATCTAATTCTATCACGATTTAAGTACCCCTGAATTATTTCTCAAAAAAGTACCCCTGAATTATCCCATTTATAACTCAGCATATACATGTAAGGATAAACAATCATCACAACAGTGGTAAAACTAGAAATTTTATAGATTTTGGGCAAAATTTTAATTGCAAATTTATATGTGACATAATATATTTATTTTTTTTGAAAGATGTGACATAATATATAAATAATCATAAATTGAAATAAGATATACTCGTCATTTTATCAATAAAAGTAAAATTTGAAATAAGAGAAATGAAACATAACATGCCAATAGTGTGCTAAATAAAATTAAGAGGTAAATGTCCTTCCAAGACCTTTTTGCGGTGAATGTTCGAATAATATCAACATCATCAAGTTGACATGAATATCTCCCGCTCGGTGTAACATATCATCAAGTCATTGAACTACATATCATTGATAACAATTCTTACTCGTGGGCTTAAAAGATTATTTTACTAGCTTATTGGCTTGACAATTGGTAGACTTTCAATTTTTGTTGATGTTGGTAATAGCTTTGGGATTTCTGCTTTTTACCCAACACAGTTTACTAGCGCCCAAGTAAAATACCAAAAATAACTCTGCATTAGTTAAGTAATGTAAGTGTTAAAATCTGCGCAACTTAACTCACGCTATGTGAGTTAAGTCACGCTACGTGACTTAACTCACGCTGCGTGCTATTATAGACACAGGCATAACCTTATTTCCTCATTTCTCATCTACAAACTCAAAAATCTCTCTCAAATCTCTTTCAAATCACCCAAATCCAAAATTCTTCAACTTCAAATCAAACAACACTCCAATAACAAGTAAGTTTTCATAATCAAACACCATTAACCTTTTATGTTTATATGTTAGATTTTTTTTCTTTTAAATTAGAAATTTTTAGATTTAGGGTTTGTTTAAATTTTCGTTTTTTTGGCAAGAAATCATACAATGTTTACATGAAAATGACTTGTGTTGCTTAAATGTTTAGATGTTTGCATGTTTATGTTGTAGTTTTGAGCTTTAGAGATTTTTTTTAGATTTAGGGTTTGTTTAAATTTTGATTTTTTTTGCAAGAAATGGTACAATGTTACATGTAAATGACTTATATTGCTTAATTGTTTAGTTGTTTGCATGTTTATGTTGTAGTTATGAGTTTTAGGGTTTATGTATAATTTGTACTTCAAGTGTTTGATGAAATGTTTGAATGAGTTTTTCATTGATTGCTTTTAATTTCTTATTGTGTAGATTTGAAGCAATGGCCGATATGCTCGACGTTCAAACACAATTCAACGGTGGATAACCTTAGAGGTTGAAGGTTCGACATCTTGGGGTCACGTTAAGAGGTATCAAGGATCAACTGAATGAACTCAACCAACGACTCAACCACGGAGACACAAGGAGGATGGAATATGTTCGATATAACTTCAAACGCTCAACGATGGGAGAATATCATTCAGTTGGATGGAATTAACGAACGATGATAACGTGATGAGCATGTTTTGGGAGCACAACATGTTCCAGTGGATCGATATGCGTGTAACGTTGCTGAGATCAACTAAAGATATTATCAACAATTTGATTCCGCCAGAAGATCGTGATTAGGTAGGGAATGCATCTTCCAACTACAACAGTTGTCTTACCTCTGAAATTCGGTAATTCAAACTTGTTAAATGACAATTCCCAAGCATTCACCAGGAAGTTGTATTGTTCCATTCAAAATGTTAAATTCTTGTTGTCTTGGTTTAAATGAAGGTATTGAAGTGTCAAGGTCTGGACCTCATTCTGTTGACACTTGAATACCATCATTTAAACCAAGTCAACAAGAATTTAACCTTTTGAAAGGAACAATATAACTTTTGGGTGAATGCTTAAGAGCTGCTGTTTAGCAAGTTTAAATTTACCCCATTTTAGAGGTAAAATAATTGTTGTAGTTGGAAGGTTAATGTAATGATAGGACATATTTTTTTGTCAAAAAAAAAAAGATAGGACATATTTAGAAACTTTATGTAATGTAATGTAATGTAACTTTTATTCGAATACGCGACTTTATTCGAAATTATTCAATACGCGACTTTTTTCGAATTTATTCAATACACTACTTTTTTCGAATTTATTTAATTCGCTACTTTTTTTAGTTTATTCAATACACTACTTTTTTCGAATTTATTCAATACGCTACTTTTTTCGAATTTATTCAATACGCTACTTTTTTTGAAATTACTCAATTTGCTACTTTTTCGAAATTATTCAATACGCTACTTTTTCAAAATTATTCAATACGTTACTTTTTCGAAATTATTCAATACGCGACTTTTTTGAATTTATTCAATCACTACTTTTTTCGAATTTATTGAATACATTACTTTTTTCGAGTTTATTCAATACGCTACTTTTTTCAAATTTATTTAATACGCTACTTTTTTCGAGTTTATTCAAAACACTATTTTTTTCAAATTTATTCAATATGCTACTTTTTTGAAATTATTCAATACACTACTTTTTTTTTGAATTTATTCAATACGCTACTTTTTTTTTTGAATTTATTCAATACTACTTTTTTCGAATTTATTCAATACGCTACTTTTT
Organism: Medicago lupulina; assembly: GCA_958299785.1. Classification (NCBI taxonomy): domain Eukaryota; kingdom Viridiplantae; phylum Streptophyta; class Magnoliopsida; order Fabales; family Fabaceae; genus Medicago; species Medicago lupulina. Next base: position 56,660,524 of record OY283146.1, on the reverse strand, counting down.
TCAAAATTATTCAATACACTAATTTTTTTCGAAATTATTCAATACGCTACTTTTTTCGAAATTATTTAATACGCTACTTTTTTCGAAATTATTCAATGAGCGACTTTTTTCAAATTTATTCAACACGCTACTTTTTTTGAATTTATTTAATACGCTATTTTTTTTGAGTTTATTCAATACGCTACTTTTTTCAAATTTATTCAATAGGCTACTTTTTTCGAGTTTATTCAATATGCTACTTTTACCGAATTTATTTAATACATGACTTTTATCGAATTGAAATAAAAAGAAATGAACAAAAATAAATGACAAAATCATAAAATAAATAAAAATAAAAAGAAAGCAAGAAAGGAATATAAATGAAACATATAACATCTCATTTTTTTCATTGAATATCATTTTACAATAATAGATACATTTTATTTATTCGAATTTAATAAATGTATTTCTTTAGGGTAAAAAGAGACCAACCTTCGGATTCCAAGAGAACAATCATCTTGGGGCAAAAAGAAATCAACCCTTGAGGTAAATCTAAATAAGGTTCTTTTTATACCCCAAGAAGATTCTTTTTACCCACGGTAAAAAGTTTTTGAGGTAAAAAGAAGTGGATTTAGTTTTACCCCAAAGGGTTGACGACGTTGTGGCCCAAGTCAATTGACCTCATGGAACCCCTAGATATGTCTCTTTTCACCCCTCGATTGGTCTCTTTTTACCCCAAAATGTAAAAAGACAAAAACTAAAAAAAGAAGAAGATTTATAGTGGGAGAGAGTGAGGATGAGAGAATGTATGATGGTGTGAGTAGGCATGGCAATGGGGCGGGGTGGGGACGAGTTTTGCCTTCCCCATCCCCTACTCCCATATACTTACCCGTTACCCTACCCATACCCAACGGGGATGAGAAATTGAATCTCATCCCCTTCTCCAATGGGTTTGGGTATTCCCGCCCCATCCCCGTCCCCGCAGTGAATCATTATCTATCGATAAAAGTTCTTATATCATGACAATAATAAAAAAAAAAGTTTTTTTAAGCTTCAATGGTAATATTTTAATGAATTATCCAACAATTTGCACTCATTTTAACATTTCCATACCGAATAATTTGGTTGCTCCTTTATCTATCAATGAAAGTTCTTATATCATGACAATCATCAAACCAAATAACATGACATAGCCTTATTAACCCCCTCAACAAAAACAAAAACAAAAACATGACATTTCTACATTTGGGTAGGGTTTGGGTATGGGTTCGGGGTGGGTACATATATCCCTGTTACCCGTCCCGTACCCGTATTATGAAATCGGGAAAAACCCAAACCCATACCCAAACCCGGTCAAATCGGGGTTGGTTTAGCGCGGGTACCCATGTGCACGGGTTTTGTTGCCATGCCTAGGTGTGAGGAAATAGGGAAGTTTATAGGTAGAAATGTTAACATAGGTTATAACTACAATAAACGTAATCAAAAAACGTGTAAAACTTATAAAAAAAAAATGTGTAGATTGAAGGTTAAAAACCTGACCAAAGTCCAAAAAACGTGTTCTTAAACTCTGACCAACCGGCCAACCTGCATGAGTTAAAGTTGAGCGTGACTTAAGTCACGCAGGGGTATAATTGGAAATCCAGCTAGGCGCGAGCAAACTGTGTTGGGGGAAGAGCAGAATTCTAGATTTGGTGCACCCGTTATTGTTGAAGATCCACATATTAGAAGTTAAAATCTGATTTATTATTCCCTGTTGTAGAAGTGATTGTAAGTTTTTTTAGGTATGAAGTGATTATAGAAGTGATTGTAAGTTGTAACTTGATAGTATGTCATTTTGTCTAATAAGCTATTATGAATAGTGATCCAAATTTTGTTACCATAAATTAAATGAGTAACGGAGTATATATAGATTTTGATTTTTGTGAGTATGGAGTATTTCTGTGAGTATTGAGTATTGGTTTGGGTGAATGGTATAATAGTTCATAGTTAGAGAAAATTATTCTAGTTAAGTGACTTCAAATAGTAATCAATTTCAAATTCCAACGACATTGATTATAATATTTTATTATATTGATTAAACTAATTTTAATGGTAATTTTATGAATTATTATTTTTAGAATTTATAGTAAAATAAAAAATAAAAAATAAAAATAAAACAATGATAAGTTTTAGTGACAGCCGCAACCGCAGGTAGAGGTCTTTAATGTTTTTAAAATAGTATTCTTAAAATGACCTACGGTTTTATCCGTAGATAAAGGTGGAAAACATGCAACGACATCGATTTGGCAATGACATACAAATTTAGCTACGGAAATTAACCCTTTAGTGATACAAAAAAGGCTAAATTGCATTTTTGGTCCCTTAACTATTTAGATAGTATCGGTTTGGTCCCTTAACTAAAATTTGATTTATTTTGGTCCCTTAACTTCTCTCTGTTACACATTTTGGTCCTTTCCGTTAGTTTTAATTCAAAAACGTTAGGTTTTCTTGATTTTCTTCTCCTCTTTTTCATCTTCATATCATCTCCATCAACATTCAACAACAAGAATCCTAGAAAAATTCCAGAAGAAAATGAAGAAAACCTAACGTTTTTGAATTAAAACTAACGGAAAGGACCAAAACATATAATCGAGAGAAGTTAAGGGACCAAAATAAATCAAATTTTAGTTAGGGGACCAAACCGATATTAATTAAATAGTTAAGAGACCAAAAAGATAATTTAACCTACAAAAAAGTATGGGTTGAGGGCATGTGCCCAGACTCGTCGCGTGGTAAAACCGCCCATAATGACCAACACTCGTATATATTTGTGCCTCTTCCTAAACACTATATTTAGTGTTATGAGCTCTTATGTATTTCATTAGTTTCAACATATACAAGTAAAAATTCCTATCTATAGTAGCATATTTTACATCGGTAAAAAGTTGAAAGAATGTAGTTTTTTGACAAAAGCCCAAGGCATTTAACATATACTATATAAAGAAAATAAATTTAAAATACATGAATTTGAGCTGACTTTTTCGTTAGTATTTTACTCTTCATTTAAACTATATTATTTTTCTATTTTATCATTTAATAATATTATGTAAATTTTAATAAAAAAAATTTAATCTCATTAAAAGATGAAATATTTTACTACAACATCAACAATATTATCAATATTTATATATGAAAGGATAGTGATTTTGAGCTGATTTTTTTATAATTCTAATTATACCTTTACACAAATTTTCTTTATTAATTTTATATTGTTAGTGGTATTAAAAAATATAAGGATTTATATTATATATGTTAAGTTTTATTGAAAAAGATAAACATAATTTTTTGGTTTTTCACAATTTAAAAGTCGCGAATATTTATATTTATAATTTTAATCAAAATTAAAATTTCATATAAAATATCATTCATAATTTAGACACGTTAGTATAATAAAAATAACTGAAAGACGAAATTTTCCCTAAAAATTAGAAGAAAAAAAAAGTTAGTAAACATGCATGATTTGTTATTGCATTAACATCACCTTTTTGACCCCATTTAACCGTTGGCATATATTAAATTATATTATATAATCTACATCATACTATCATTTTGTATAATATATTTCTTCTTCTTTTTTCCGAGTGGATCTATAATATTTCTTGCAGCTTTTTATTTTGACAATATAATATCACATGGGAAAGAGATAGCTTGCAATTTTTATAAAAGATTAAAAGAAAATGGATAACGTGCAAAATAAAGAATTGCGACATATAAAGGAAAAGAAAATGGATAACGTGCAAAATAAAGAATTGGGACATATAAAAGCTGGCATAATTTTTTCTTGAGTCATCGGACTATATATAACTTCTCACAAATATGAAAGAAGTGTTGACTTATGAGATTAGATCAATTTATTATATAAAAGAATTTTTTTATCTAACTTGTTTGTTTTCATTTAGTTGCATATGGGACAATTGGTTTATTAGATTACCTTCAATATAAATGAGTTCAGAAAAGCCGTTGGGATTTAAGTGTGAGTGATAAGTTATACATAGATTATGAATCAATTCATGTTAGATTTATAAAAAAGATGACTCGTATTTTGAATCTCTTAAGGTTTTGCTTAAAGATATGGTGTCTCCATTTCTTACGGTCATGGAGCATTGACTTCTTGTTGCTCCCGGTGCTTCCTAAACTTCCCATCTTTTGAGCTGATATATGATATTCAACTCACTTGTATGCTTGCTTCGATCCTATGTGGATGATTTCACGAACTCCCCTTATAATCCAATTGTGGTATTTAAGTCAATGGTTACTGAATGGATGAGCAATTTGTGTTCAAATCCATCTTGAAAATGGTAGTCATTGTATCCTATTGATGCAACAAAGAATACGATGCAAGTATTGTAGATGAATTTTTTTTATTCGACGGGGAACGTATGCCCTTATGAATAAACACACTCATATTTGAGGGAAATATTGTTATGTAGCTAGTGCTAGAAGTTCCACATTGTATTGAAAAGTGAATGTTAAACAATGTAAAAGTGGGAGATCTCATAAATTTAATGTGATGATTCTTTGTTAGTTATTGAAAACATTTGTGACAGAAGATTTTACTTATTCTTTGGTCGGAGTGAATCTATTTTATTTGTGTCCGGGTTTCTCCTATGTTTTTTTTTTGTCATGCTGACTAGTGTAAACATTAGTTAAGGAAACAAAAAAATAACTTTTGTATTGAAACGAGTATTTTTTACACTTTTTAAAGATTGATTGCACAAATTCTAAGACGTTTTTTATTATATTTACTTTCTTACCTAGTGTCATAATGACACGATTATCATTTTCCTTTCTTTTTAAAAAGAAACCACTGTGCTTATGTAAAATAAAAAACCACTGTGCTCAAAAACTTTACTTCATTAGGGATCTTTTCTAAATATTTTATTTGGTAGGATTTAATTCGTAACTTTATTAGGCTTGATTTATGTTCAATTGTTTGCATTTTTTATAAAGAACGTCCAATTGTTTGTATTCTTCGTTTCTTTATTATTAATATATTTATTGAGGTTTTGCATATGAATGTTGTTTGTTTTGCTGGAGAGTCAACATCAACAAATAGTTTAGATCATAGTAATTCATAATAAAGTTTTTGTTCTTTTAAGTTTTGCTTTTAAAAGAGGAATGATATTTTAACATCTAATTTTCAAGGATTTTTATGGACAATCTTTTTTCTCTATTATTATTGGACAATAACAATAGAGAGAAAAAGGAAGAGAGAGAATAAAAGTATAATGAGAGTATAAAACAGAGTTGTCACAAAAGTTGTTGAAAATTAGTTGTCAAAATATCATGCCTCTTTTAAAATTTGATAGGACAATACTATATATAGCGAGAACATGAATCATAAAGTTGTCGTGAATGAGTTAGCCATTACATCCCTTATTTGACGGCAAGCATGAGCCGATAGAGTACACAGATACATATTTGCAGGTCGTGATGCTCTTGTGAGTGGTTAATTCGCGGCATGTAGCATTATCCTTAAAAAAAATATTTAAGTTTGTTGAATTTCAAAAGTATTTCTAGATCAGATTTCCTTTTTTTAATTTTTTTCATAATCTAATAGACATTTATGGAAGCCCTTGTTTACCATCAATTATCATTAAATCCATTTAAGACCTTGTCAACAATTATATCTTGAGATAATATATTGTAAATGAGAAATGTTAACGAGTGCTCTGGAGATCAATATAGCTCATTGCAATCCTATGTAAGCCACACATGATTAATGAAGCCGAGCATCTTAGCGCAAATCACCATAGGTAACTTTTTTCTTTTGTAGGAAATTCCTAAACCATATGGCTGACATTTTTGGATATCTTTTAAGACCATTTTTATAATCTACAAAGTTTATTCCAGTCCTCACTCTATAGCCTAATGTCCATTCGAAGTTGTCGAGCAATGACCATGCAAAATATCCTTTTACATTCACACCATCCCTGAAAAATTCAAAGAGTGAAAAAATGTTAAGCATACCTTACAAATCATATTTACAATAGAATAACTAAAAAATTGTTTCTTTTATTTCATATCACATACTTGATTGCAGATTTAAGATAATAGAGATGATTATAGAAGTAATCAATCCTGGCTGTATCTGCAAGGGCTTCTTCAAGTGAGAGTGTTGGATCATTGAGCTCATCTATACCTATACATAATTTAATAAATTATTTCTCATAATTTTTTTTTTCATAAGGAAATAACCACTATAACATACAAAAATGATCCCCTTCAACTTTAGTATAAACATACCAAGCATAGACATTGACAGAGACCGATACGGAACCATCAATAATAATTTAAGAAAATAGAAGTAATTAAATGTAACTACATATGTTCACCGACATTTGTTGGACACCAGATGCATCTCTAATCTGAAGCATTAATTTTACATTAAGTATAAAGTAAATTTGCACCAACAAATAATCTTTATGGATGAAAATTGACTAATTAGATTTAAAATAAAAAAAATAAAAAATTAGTGTTTTACCATTTTCAGTGATGTATATCAAAGGATTGTTGTACTTAGTTTTAGTATAGAGCAACAGGTCATGAATTCCCTTTGGATAAATGGACATCCATATTGAAGAAGTCTGCATGTACACATGTTGCCCCTTTTCATCAAACAAAAAAGAAACTAATTGAAATGAAACAATGGTAGCAGTAAAATTATTCACATGCTTACCATTGGACCAATAGGTATTCCATTACGTTCCCCTGTCACAACAAAATGCATCATGTCAAATGCCAACAAAAACTATTGATAATCGCAATAATCGATTGTTAACATAATACTCTAAATCTTATCCTATTAAGTGAGGTCGAGTAAATACATCAATAGGTGACATAATACTCTATCATCGATCGATTTAAAGATAGTGAATAAAATACGTACTTGTAGTAATGACTTGAGAATCTGTGAGCAAGCTAGGCCTGGATTCACTTAATTCAGGTGCATCGGTAGCATAATTTGAAGTGTAATAGTTTAATCCGATGAAATCAAAGGACCCTTTTACAAGCTTAACTTCATGTTTAGAGAATTTTGGTAATCTGCTTCCGACCAATGACCGCATAGAACTTGGATAATCTCCCGTTGTCAATGGCTCCATAAACCTAAAATACATTCTTCAAATTAAGTCTTTTGATTAATATAAGGACCGTCATTTTGCAAGTCAAGATAGGTTTGATATTGATATGGCAAATCATTTTACACACTACAATATAGTCGGTCCATTTGTTGAGTTGTAGATATAAATTTAGGTTCATGAAGCTGTTTACCATCCAAGTATGAAATCAACGGCTCTTTCTGTCGCACGAATATCTGATTCTGTATCATGTAGCGGAACCATCCAATCACATGATAGTGTTATCCCTATAGAGCCCTTTTGAGATGCCTAGTGATAAAATAAGTAATTTAAGGTAATCAATTATGGAAATTCTTACATTTTTCGTCCAAAAAAAGTGTGTATATAAAGCAAAACCTGATATTTGGCTTTGTAAACTTTGACAGCAGTTGCATGAGCAAGTAACTGATTGTGAGCCACTATATAGGGTTCAGTGGCTGAATCACCACCGATGCAATTTTGGTCAAGCCAGGGTGAACATCGTCCAGGTGCTGACCTTCCATCAGCATAACCGTAGTTACTGATCGTCCATGGCTCGTTCAATGTAATCCAATGCTTCACCCTGTCTCCGAATTCCTTAAAACAAAGTTCTGCATAGTCTCGAAAATCATTCCTACATATATATATAAAAAAAATAAGAAAAAATGATGATAGTAGATTCAAATGATGAATGATCATCGACAAGATATTGTTTGATTATTATCAATTATAAGGTATGTATAATACACTATCTTAGGGCTTAAGAAGCCACCATATTCTTCATCAAGTGTCTGCGGAAGGTCCCAATGAAAAAGGGTCACAAAAGGCTCAAGTCCTGCAGTGACAAATGCATTGAAACTAAAGTAACTAAGTTTTTGACAGAAATTAGTAAAATCAGAATTAAGCAATTATATGAAGATTTTACCTTTGTCAAGAAGTTCATTTATAAGATTGTTGTAATAATTGATTCCTTCCTTGTTCACACCTCTACTAGCCTTTCCTTCTGAAATAAGCCAAGCAATCTAACATTTAAATAAAACAGTCACACATTTGCATAAAATATACTTTAGTGGAATGATTAGGGAAAACTAAATTAAAAATGTTTCTAATTTAATGTTTTTTACTTGGCAATATTCTCGACCAAGATATTGAGAATCTGTAAGCATCCATATTCATGTTCTTCATGATCTCAACATCTTCCTGCATTAACCATAAAATTTAGAGAAGAATCTTTATTATGATTTAGATTCATTTTAAAATAGTTATATGTGTTAGATCTTAGTATTTCACCTTATAACGATGATATTCATCGTTGGCTACATCTCCATTACTTCTGCCCAGTATTCTTTCTGGCAACAGAAATATGTTACATTACATGAGAAAGGCAAGAACATGAGATGAGGCCTACTGATATGAGTGTATATTGCTGCTAGTACTTTTAAGTTAGAAAGAACATGAGAAAAAATGTCCTCTCAAGAATATGATTTTCATGGTGTGGATTCTATTAAGCTGAAATTCCACTTTATCATATATCATGTTGAAATTTTGCATATATCTCTATTTTCATTGATATTAAGTGGCACTCAATTAAAATCAGTGAATCATTATGAAATTCTGCATCTATCTCTCAATTTAATAATTGTCACAAGTACTCTTTGTACTAATGTTTTATATTCTCTTATGATCCTTTCTTAGCTATAAGAAGAGTTCTAAAAACTGGACACAACTGAATAATCAAAATGATTCTAACTAAAATAAAGCTTATTTTTTGTAAAAAAAGTTCAGTACCGGCCCAAGGACCGACTAATCTGAGGGATCCAATCTCACCGTCCACTTACGCGGGGGGGGGGGGGGGGGGGGGGGGGGGGGGGGGGCATTTAAAGACAGAGCAAAGCTATGTATGGACTAGTCCACTAAAATTGGTACCAAGGAGAACCTAACTAAAATAATGCTTGATCAACACACTTAAGAAAAAGGAGAATTCTTTGAGTATCTTTCTGGTATTATCAATTGAATGGAAATTATAGGAATGAACAAGATGATAACCTGGCACACTACTTCAAATGAACACTATCCTTTCACACTAGAGTACTTTCTGGCCAATTATTTAAAATTGAAAATTTAAAGGCCACTTATGAGTGTGTTTGTGTAACCTGGATAATTATGAGTGTAGGTATCCCATATGCTTGGTCCTCTGCCACCAACATTTGCTGCACCTTCATACTACAAAAATTGTTGTTCAATAATATATGTACCAAATTATATTTTGAAAGATATCATAGCTAATATTGAAACATATTTGAAATAGAGGAGTCTAAAATACGCTAAGACCAATCATACAAATGATTTGGACACACAAGTTGCCGAACACCAATAAGTCAAAGTAGTGTTGTCAAATAGCAGCTATAGTGGAGCTACATACCTTGGCGAAATTTGAAAAAATTGCTATTGTTTTACGATGTTATTTAGTACAAAGTGTTGATAAATAGTGGCTATAGCAGCGTTATAACATTGTAGCGTAGTGGTGATTCGCAATTGAAAACACTATGTAAAAGCATCAATTCTGACCACCACATGCTCTCGAACACTTATAAGTCAAAGCATCGACACTAGCCACCACACATTATCGAAGACCAATTAGTTAAACTATTGAACTCCTATAAGTCAAAGCACCAGCTCTAACCACCATGTACTATCGTACACCAGTTATAGTCAAACCATCAGCCTCTATACCAATATTGAATCACAGGGAGTCTAAAACATCGAAGATTTATCTCATATAATGGTTATACGGATCCTCTCATTTATATATTATTCATTACTCACACTTAATTCTCGAACATAATTTATATACACGATTAAGTAAAAGATTATTGAAAAATTTGGAGTACCTGGTAAGCTGATGAAGCTGTTCCAAAAATGAAACCGTCTGGAAAACTACTCCGGTTGAGGGGCGGACTATTACCGTCGGTGAATATGGTAGCAGCTTCAATGATAACCATTGAACTAAGAATAAGCAAAAAATAATTTATAAGAAGAACATTCAAGTATGCCATAACTATATTCATCAGCAGATTTGCTAAAGTTCAATTAATATCGCATAGCTTGGGTCCTTATGTACACTATTGAACAAGATATCGATAAACAAAAATACATTGAATTGAAAGCAAAAGATAATATGGATAAATTCAATGTGAATTTCATTCGTCAATAAATTATGTATTAGCATAAGATATAGTGACAGCCTGACATAGACAGGTCCACTTATCTTCTCTTTTTTAATAATATACATATAGTTATGAAGCATAGGTACGAACATGAGACACGACATGTCAACATTATTAATAATTTGAGAAAATCATATAATTCAGTGTAATTATACATTAATGTGACATATATCCGACACTGAAACATGTCTAATTTGAGGAGTGTTCATGCTTCCTAACTCATAATTGTATAGATAATCAGATTTACTTTGCCTAAAGGAATATTGCATAGCTTGGTCTTTGTGAATGCTATTAAACAAGTTCTCAACAAAAAATAAATAAATACATTATTGGATTGGAAGGAAAAGATAATATAGATAAATTCCACGTGAATGTAACTGTGCCAATAATAATCACTTTCAAGAAAAATATATGATATGGTGATAGCCTGACATAGAGAAGTCAACTATTTTTTTTCTTCTTTACTCCATCTCTAGCCCATAAATTAATAACATTTTATTTTGAACTAGCCCATAAACTAATAACTTTTTTTTTTCATGGTCTGGCATATTTAATTTTAAGAAAAATGGATTATGGTAATTCAAAGTTCGAACTCGGATTCCTATAAATGATATTTCTTTATTTTAAAAATATTTTTGCTTTTTTAAGGATACTTAATAACTTGTTAACCACTTGAATTAAATCACTTAGTTTAATTCTTTTTTTTAAAATACTTTATAAAATGCTTTCATTTTAAAAATTCTCTAAATTTATCATCAAAATATTATCTACATAGACCAAATTTAAATATCCATCTAGAATTACATTATCTCAAAAATTTCTACCATCCAAACACTTTGCACAAACTTATTTGTCTTCAAAATATCACCTTAACTTCCAAATGTATTACTTTCTTCCAAATCTAATTTACTTCATATTCATATTATTTAGCTTATTCCATGATAAGAATAGGTAATAAGTACAAGTCTTATTTACCTAACTTTTATGTTGAGTTTATTACGAGGGAAGCAAATGCGATTGTCCATGAATTAGCACAGGCAGCTACATTCGATTCTAGCTTCTGTATCTTTAATAAGATTGTAGCATATATTTCTGATTTAATTTTTAATGAAATAATATAAACTATTTTTCCTATAATAATAAAAAAAAAAAAAAGCAAGTCTTGTATAGCCACATAATCAAATGATCAAATGCATAGTACTTTTGGCACACACCACAAAGAGACAAATATTACTAAAATATAAGATATTTTTTTCTCTCTTATTTTTAGAAAAAATATATCTCTGTATGTGGATAAACACCATTATATGTTTGATCTTGGGACCATACAAATGAGTTAGTGTGGTTCACTCAATCTATTACCGTTTGCATATTTAATTGCACTTGTTACATCTACTTCATTTTAGGAATAAGTATAGTAGGGGAGAAATGTATCAATTTGTGATAAAAAGAATGATGATATTTGTCAATGAAGAGTCAAGGGACGAATATGGAAGAGTAACATATTCGTAATTTTTATAGTCATCTATTACTTCTTGAAAGTGAAAATTGCATTCTTAATGAAAAATGCAAGGGGAAACAAGGTACAATTGGTTTCTTGTTTTTATTTGTATTCATCTGCGTGATTAATTCATGTTGCATCATGACTAATTTTATTTAGTTAACTACCATTAAAAAAACGCATTGCTAGCTAGGTAACTAACTAACAATTAACTAAACCACATTAAACAGTCAAGAAAACATAGACTTAACCATAAATTAATTAAAGATAAAGGAGACATATGCAAACAACACTCATCCTAACACTCTTTTTTCAAAATCATATCTTTGATCGTGTAAATTTCATATAAGTCCATGCATTATTTTGAAAACAGATCCCACATAGTGTTGGAACTTACATGTTGTTCACCAAATAAGAATTTGAGTGTTAAAAAGAGGATTAAAGTGAGTGTTGTTATTTATTTTTTAATTGTGATTCCCTCCATTCAGCAATCAAGACATTAGTGGTCGTTCAATTAATATCGGATGATCTAGATTCAAATTTAGTGTTTTTATTTTATATATCAAAATATCAAATTTGACTAGTTTGATCTTGATTGAACGACCATCTATATACTAATAAGTGAATGGAGGAAATCCCTATTTTTCTTCTATTTTATGCCTTGAACGTTCATTTTCCATTCCTCAATTTGATTCTTAATCACAACCTCAATACTCCCACCAACACTAGCAGCCTTTCTAGCTACCTCCATCATTTTTCCAGCTTTGATCCTCAAAGACTCACTACTCATCATCTCTTTGATAACCTTTGAAATCTCTTCACCTTTCACCACATCTTGCTTTCCCCACCCCCACTCCTCTGGCCAAACCCCCACCCCACTCATTTGCACTACTTCTGATGCTATCTTTTGATCCCCATCATGAGCCCATGATAGAATAGGCTTCCCATGCCATACAGCTTCTACTATTGAATTCCACCCACCATGATTTACAAACCCTCCAATTGCAGGGTGACCAAGGATCTCCATTTGATTGACCCATTTATTTATAGCCATACCATTTTCATTCAATCTTTCCATCATCTCATTCCCTAACACATTCTCTAACTCTTCCTCCTCTTCCTTGTCAACTACCTTCAATTTCACCACCCACAAGAACTTGTAACCACATGATATTAACCCATTAGCCATATCCTTTATTTGATCCCTCCTTGTACTTGTCCTGTTTCCCAAGCAAACATAAACCACTGACCCTTTAGGGTGTTCATCAAGCCACTTCAATACAGAATCCGTGCAATTATTGGTTGAGCATCGTACCTACATATTAGACAAAGACAAAGGTTTCTGGATACATTAGAATAACAAATATGTATGGAGAATGTTAAATAGTGTCCTACGGACATTAGTTAAGTAATTAAAACAAAAGAGTTTTTAATAACAAATAGTGTAATCATTTTTTTTCTAAATTTTGATTGTCGTTATTGGCACTTCATCGGTTTCAATAAATCAATGGCAAGTCGGTTAAGTCTTCATAATATTTTTTTGTCTATAATTATGGTTAAAATTGTAAAAAATTAACAAAATTACCGATGGTAAGTCAGTAATATGTTCATAATATATGTTTGTCTTCATAAACTTTTTTTTGACAGAGTCTTCATAAACTAAACTATGGTGAATTCAATTACTTTTGAAAAAGATATGTTTTTATCCTACTAAATATATCAACTTTTACTAGCTGACATGGTACACGTGGCTAATAACTTTCATCCAATGTTCACTCTCATTAACAGAAGCTGACATGGGTACACGTGGCTAATTTAGATGAAGTGGCAAACACATGTGATGACTAAATTGTGTACCTGCCACGCCAATTTTCATTAATGGGATGGAGACCAATTTTAAAGACAAAAATGTTTATAGACATTATTATTCGATGGAAAATTTTAGAAGAATTAAATATGAAATATGGTATATTTAAAGAAATTCAAAAGTCATAGCTCAATTGCTGAAATGCCGAAATTGTTAGGTCGGATGTCATGATCGGGGTTTGAACCCCGGTACCTCCACTTGTGTGTGAGAGTTTATAATGACTTTGTTATTTCGTCTATCTACCAACAAAAAAGAAAAGGAGTTAAAAACATATTTAACCCTTCAAAAAATGAACTACTCACCATGATCACATTTATAAACAAAAAGTTCAACTACTTTTTAGATTCATTGAATATATATATCTAATAAATTTGATATATATTATAGACCAAATAAATTAAATATTCAATTAACCTAAAAAACTATTTTTTTTCTTCTTATAAATGTGAATGGAGAGAGTAAGAAATTGAGTGAGATCGTCTTAAATTTCAAACAACGGTAGAAAAGGTTATGAGAAAAACAATTATAGAGTATACATACATATTACTGGTTTGTAAATGAAATATTGTTTTAGAAAATTTGATTTTTATTAAAGTAACTTGAATTTAAGATGATTTATGTTGAATAGTGAATTTGAGAATACAAATTAATTGTAAAACCAAAAGTTTCACAAGTTTTAGGAATTTTCCCTTCTACCTAATTTGGGGCTTATATTATATGAGGTGGAAATTATATTTGATAACGTGACCTTGCTAATTTAAAACAAAAAAGAATAAATTTAAATTTGATCAATAAAATTAAAGAAAAATAGATTTTCTTATTCTATGTTTTTGATGTCATATCATTAATGTAGTCTAGTTAAAAAGAGAATTTTTAACCATTAGACTACCTAAAAAAACGTAGTCCACGTTATTAATGAACATGACACGTTTGTAAAACCTTCAAGTTGGATTATGTGGAAGAAAAAAAACGAAAACTTTTGAAACATGTACATTAAAATCTCGAATTTAGAAAGGTGGAGAGACTATCCTCATGAGCATAGTTCAAGTGGTACTTAATAAGGACAATGTATTGTTATATAGAGGAGCTAGAGTTTGAATCCTAAACATCTCACTTATTCATATCAAAAGGTGAATTCTATGCGTATGAAGAGACCAAAAACACGTTTTAGCTAAAATAAAGATATCAAAACTGCATTTAACCAAAATTTTAGGGAGACATGAACCTTCTCAAATTCACATGGCACCAAAGGACCAATAGCATGAACAGGAGGCAACCCAGGAACAACTTTCCCATCATTAAGTGCAGCTAGTGCTTCAGCTTCCAGCTCCTCAAAAGAGTTCATAAAAATTCCATGGAGCTTTCTAAGTTTAGGACTATCCTCCATAAGTATCTTTTCAAAGAGACTATTAGGTTGAAGAATCATAGGAGGTAATGAAGATTTTGGTATTGGTGCAATTCCAGGGATTTCAACAGCATCACCAATGCATGAAAAATGTTTAGCATCATTGCTTTTCTCAGAAAGAACAGATAGATATGCAAAGAAAGAAAACATTCTTGCTGGTGCTATGAAATATATGTAGCTAGGAAAAGAGAAATTTTCCATGATGGAAACCAAAGGTGAAATCAAACTAACATCATAGATAAAAGCTGAGAGAGGTGGTGATGATGATGATGAAGATGAAAGTTTTGTTAGAATTGAAGGTAAAAGGCGATTAAGAGATTGACGAATGGTTTCGAACTGAAGCCAAAATGGATCAATGGTGTTAACGATAATCGATGGATCTAAAGGGATGAGATTTAAGTCTATTTGAGTGAGTTGAGATGAAGGGAAAGAAGAGCAAAACTTAGTGATGAGATCTGATTCAGCTAAAGAGACTGTTGGTTTTGGTGTTATGAGAGTGAGTTTGCAGCCATAACGAAGAAATAATTCAGCTGTTCTTAGACATGGATTAAGATGACCTAGACCAGAACTTGGAAGGAAAGCTACATGAGCAACAAAGGGTTCGTTTGAAGAAGACATTAGTTTTGCTATGTAGAGAACAAACAAAGGAAGATGGTGAATGTTGCTGATTTATATAGGGTTAATAATCATTTTGGTTACAGAAATGTTGCTGAATTTGTAACAAATAGCCGGTCATCAATGTATCAAAATTTTAAAATGATCTTTGATCGTGCAATTTATTAATTAAAATAGTCTATGACATTTAAAATACTTCATTAATATGGTCATATCAGTCTTTATAAGTACTAATTTATTGTCATTTCAGTTCTTATATCAAGAGAGTTATTGCAAGTATTTAGAGATTATTTTAGTATAACAAGGACTATTTTGACTTACAAAATGTATAATCATGAACTATTTTAAAATTTTAATGCAATGAGAGACTATTGTGACTACTTCTTACACATTCAGGGATTAAAATGACTATTGCCTTAATTTATATATAAAAATGCTAATTTATGTTACAAGAACAGAAGTTTCTAAACTAAACATAGATAGAGGTTTTTTTTTGTTAAAAATAGTGCATTTGATATTTTATTTTTTCAATATAAAATTTGATAAATAATTATTTTTCTAACTTCTTAAGGGTCCGTTTGATGGTCAGGATATGGAGACAGAATATGATACATTAATCATATCATGCTTAAATCTCATGCTTAATGCACCACAGAGATATGATAAAATAAACCATTTTCCTATTATATCCTAACTTTCCTTTGTAATTTCTATCCTGAGTTGGGTTAGAAATTATCCTGATGAGATTAGAAGATCATTCCTTAATAATCTTGATATTCAGTCATTTTTAAAATATTGTCATTTTTAAAATAATGATAGCAGGTATTTTTTATTATAATTAATTAATAACATGTCATTTTTACAATATTTAATTAATTATGAGAGCAATTTTTTCATTTATTATAATGATATCCAGTTTGTTATCATGTACGCATCAAACACATGATAGGATTAATGTTTATCATGTCTTTATCATATCCTATCACTATCCAAGTTTATATCATATCCTACATTTATCCTATCATGACCATCAAACGGACATTAGCATGATTCATTATATATTGTTTTAGAAAAATCTCTCCAAAATAATTTCAAAATTACTTATATGAATATCCACTTGTATTTGAATCTATAACAACGTGTCATAGGATCCACAACAAAGCCAACAGATACAGATACAGTAATAGTAAATGGATATAATGATTCATGTCATCCATTCATTTATGGCAACCAGAATTATTATGGGGGTTAGGTGTGAATATCAACCAGAATTATTTGAATCTATAGGAATTTTTTTCAAAAAAAAGAAATATCTAGAAATAATTCTGGCAAATTTGTACTTTTTTATTAAAAAACATTATTCAATGTAAGGATGGGGATCGGGCGGAGATACCCGAACCTGTTGGTGACAGGAACGAGGTTTAATTTCTCATCCTCGTTGGGTATGGGTAGGGTAACAAATAAGTATACGAGAATCGGATATGAGGATGAGGAATGTAAAACACGTCCCCACCCCACCTCATTGCCATGTCTACCAACCATCAATATTAGTAGGGTCTTTTTATTTTGAAACGGTAATGAATATTAAGAAAATGATAATAAGTGTCATTAAAACAATAGTTTAGAAGTTTAATATAAAAAAATTATCTTGAAAACTATGTAATTGAAACATTGTTTAACAACAAAAAATAACTTTAAAATCCTTAACAAATATCATTAAAGTACTTGTTAGCATAACCATGTATATTAAAACCAGGGCACAGACAACAAAACCTAACATATTTATAAAGGTGTAAAAACAACATAACCACTAACTATTAACATTTAACCGAGCAATTGAGCTAATGAGATTAATGACCACCAACAAATGATAAATGGTTTAGTAGGATCCATATTTGATTTTTGGGTGAAATGATTAAAAATGTTTTTGTGTGAAATGATTAACAATTATGCAATCAAAAATGATTAAGAAAAATAAATAAATTAAAAGGACAAAATGAGATATATTACTACTAATAGACTATCTTCCAAGCATAAGACGTGTCTGAGAAGAAAGTCAAAAGTTACAACAAAAATTTAACAAAACATAAACATTAGTCAATTCCCAAACATAAGAAATGGCTTTGGCACCACTTATGAAACGGATATGGAAAAACAGAAAATTTAGCTTTAAACCACCAATATGAGAGAAGTTTAATATTCTCCAATAACTAAATAGGAGAATTTTTCTTGTCACGAAAAATCCTATCATGTATTTCCTTCCAAATCACAAAAGAAGTAGCAAACAAGAACACTAACATGAAAGATATCCTTAATTTTGAGAAACCTAGTGAGTTGTCAAACTGAGAAAAATGATTCATTATAATAGACGAATCCGCTGAATGAACTCCTAACCAATGTCGAACAAGTTGCCAAATTGTACCAAAAAAACTGCACTCCAAAAATAAATGATTCTTCGTTTCCAACAATCCACATCCACCTACACATAACTGAGACTCATGTGATATAATTCCTTTCGAGAATAAATTCACCTTAGTAGGTAATCTATTCCGAAAAAGCCTCCAAGCAAACACAGACACCTTCAACGGGACATCCTGATGCCATAAGAGATTCGAGGAAATGGCATCATGGCTGGGAATTCGGTTGGTGAGAATGCGATAAGCTCCACGAACAGAATATCCACCAGTTGGATCAGGGAACCAAGACCACACATCCAAACTATCAACCTGCAACGAAACGATCAATAATAAAGTCCTACACTCCTCTACCAAGTCCTCCTCCCGTGCCCATAATCTTCTTCTCCACTTCCAAGCCTCCCCTCCCTCACCCCACCCCAAAGGAAACATCTAAACTACTATTTATAATTGATTTCCTGATAAATCAAATAACCGATGAAACCTAGGTTCTAGTTCTTGATAAAGCTCAACAAACCAAACCTCAAACCCTTTAGATTTGTGACCAAAACCTTCTAATCTTCTACAATCTTATAGATCCTTCAGTTATCTTCACCAAAACATCTTCCTATGAAGACGTTCCTTTGATTTCCTTTGGGCTTGAATGCTTTAAGAAAATTCCCCTAACCCTTGGATAAGAAAAGATTTTCCCTTTAGATCTTCTCCCCTCATATGAAATCCTTGCGAGAAAACATCACATACAAAATCCTATTGTTTCCCTATGTTTGCAATGAATTGTAATTTCCTTTTTCACATATGAATAGATTCATGTGAGTATAAATGTTTTTGTTGATATTGTCATCAAATATGTGAAATGAGAAAAATCACAATTGTGACACGATTTGTGAAGCGTGACACGATTTCGCAAGCAGTGAGCATGGCGTTTTCTGGAGGAAAATCGTGACACTATTTGTGGCAATCGTGACACAATTTTTGGATAAGATTTGTATACCTTGGGTTGTATGTTACGAATCGTGACACGATTTTTCCAATCTTGACACAATTTTTACAATTACAAGGTACTATTTAAGTGTTTCAGTTCTTTTTTGAAGTAGAGCTTGAAGAAAGAAACTTGGGATTACGAAGGAGGTAACTTTAGGGTTGAGTGTCTTTGTAGTGAGGTTATCTTGGGTTGGGAAACATTGTAAACACCTTGGATAATGAGATTTCACCATTGGAAGGATCAAAAAGTTTTTTTTTTTTTTTGTGTTTTCTCTTAGGATTCATTGTGAGTGTGGGTGACTTGAAAACTGGTTAGAAATTAGGTCTTGTTCTTTGTGAGATTTAAGCTAATTTCTTGTAACCCATTTGTATCACTTTCATCTTAGTGGATTGGAGAGCTGCTCTCTCCCCCATATTAGGTCATATTGGATCGAACTGGGGTACCATCTTGGTGTGTTTGTTTTCTTTCTTGCTTTCTTATCTTATTGCTTTTATTATGCTCGTGATGATGCTTTACACATAGTTTTAGAACTATTTTGTTATTGTTGTTGTTTGAGGATCCTTTACTCATTACTACTTCCTTTGCTCCACGCATCTTTGTTCATTGGTGTGATTTTGTCCGAATTCACAACAATTGGCGCCCACCGTGGGGCAAAGACATATATTGGTAAAGTGTGTATCATGGGTTCAAAGTGATACATCGTGAAGTTCACTGGAAGTAATGATTTCGGGTTGTGGAAGGTTAAAATGCAAGCGGTTTGGACATAACAAAAGTGTGTAGAGGTGTTAAAGGGTAAAGCAATGATGCCGACAAATTCGACACAAGCGGAGAAGCGTGAGATGATAGAAAAGGCAAAGAGTACCATTGTTTTATGTCTCGGAGATAAGGTTTTAGGGATGTCGCAAGGGAAGCTACCACAACGTCGATGTGGGCTAAGTTTGAGTCATTGTACATGATGAAATCGTTGGCTCATAGGCAACCCTTAAAACAACAACTCTACTCATTCAAGATGGTGGAGTCTAAATCAATCACGGAGCAATTGATGGAATTTAACAAAATTGTTTATGATTTGGCCAATATTGAAGTTAATATGGAAGATCGGGATAAGGCTTTGTTGCTACTTTGTTCATTGCCAAAGTCTTTTGAGAATTTCAAGGATGTCATCCTCTATGGTAAGTAGGGCACAACTACTTTGGAGGAGGTCTAAGCGGCTTTGAGAACCAAGGAATTGACCAAGTTCAAGGACTTGAAGGTTGATGAGGGTGGTGAAGGCTTGAATGTTTCAAGAGGGATAAGTGAGCATAGAGGAAAAGACAAGGGGAAGTCGAGGTCGAAGTCTAAGTCCAAGGGATTTCGCAAGCAATGATCATGGTGTTTTTTGGAGGAAAATCGTGACACTAATTGTGGCAATCGTGGCATGATTTGTGGATAAGATTTGTGTACCTTGGATCATATGTTACGAATCGTGACACGATTTTGACAGTTACAAGGTACTATTTGAGTGTTTCAGTTCTTTTTTGAAGTAGAGCTTGAAGAGAGAGAAACTTGGGATTATGAAGGAGGTAACTTTAGGATTGAGTGTCTTTGTAGTGAGGTTCTCTTGGGTTGGGAGACATTGTAAACACCTTCGGTAGTGAGATTTCACCATTGGAAGAATCAAAAAGCTTCCTTTTGTGTTTTCTTTATGGATTCATTATGAGTGTGGCTGACTTGAAAAATGGGTAGAAATTAGGTCTTATTCTTGTAACCCATTTGTATCACTTTTATCTTAGTGGATTGGAGAGTTGCTCTCTCCCCCAGAGTAGGTCATATTGGACAGAACTAGGTTACCATCTTGGTGTGTTTGTTTTCTTTCTTGCTTTCTTATCTTGTTGCTTTGGTTATGCTTGTGATGATGCTTTACATATAGTTTTAAAACTGTTTTGTTGTTGTTGATGATGCTTGAGGATACTTTACTCATTGATTACCACTCCCTTTGCTCCACACATCTTTGTTTTATTGGTGTGATTTTGTCCGAATTTACATCAGTTTTCATATTTAAAACTCAATTTTACCCAAATTTTGTAAAAATTAGTTTTTTGTTAACCAAATACTTGTTCAAAAAACATTTTCAAACAAAGTTTCATGTGAATATGAAAAGAATGATTATGCAACGAGAATTAATCCTAGAGACACATTACACTTTAAACAATCCTAGGAAATACAACATCATTCAAAAACCTAAGACTAGTTCAAAGGCAATGAAACTACAATAGTGTCAACGCAGAGTTGTCAAAAGTTGTGTTCCAAAACACAACTTTTTCTTTAATGTATTGGATAAGAAATGAAATGAGTATATATTTAAAGAGGATTGCTATGTAGTGCGAACAAAATAGAGCACGACTGGCACACGATACATGAGGGTTGTGGTATTTTATTTTTAAAATAAATAAAATTCAAGTTGAATTACAATCTATAGCATATCATGCGGCTATTATCCATTTGTTGTTATTTGTCACTCTATATGTCGTAACAATTAGCTTTTCCCATATTTAAACATTAGAAAATAGAGTAGTGTAATTTAAGTATCTTTTAAAACAATAAATGTGATTTACTCCATATTTAAGTATCTTTTAGAAAATAGAGTAGTGTAATGGAAAAAATGAGCGTATGAGAGAGAAAGAGTGGCGGTCAGTCTAGGGCATACCTAGGGCAACCACACAGGAGCTTTTAGCCGGAAAATAGATACAACCGAGGGGTGCGGGGTCCAGCCAGGGTGGCAGAAATTAGGGGGGGATAAGGGAGACTGGACTGTGGTGCGATATAGGAAGGGGAAAGCGACAAAACCGAAGCTCAGAGGAAGGGAAAGGTCAAGGGTATCAGAACGACATGGAGGAGCGTCTAAGGTAAAAATACAAGATTGGAAATCACATGAAGATGCAAGGGACTATGGCAGTTATAGTAGTTACGGTTGGACTGATGATGTTAGGCTTGAAGGTAGGGTTTTCCAGGAAACATGGAGGTCGTGAACTTTTACCTGAGAAGCGCTGTCAAGGGGATGGTTCGAATGCAGGGAACAACGACGGTAATAAGGTATCTTTTTACGTTACAAATTTTCCAGGTTATATGCCTCTGTTTCGTCTACGTCAATTCTTCGAAGTATGTGGCATGCTTTTTGATGTGTATGTCGCTCGTTACCAGAATGCTCGTGGACAGTTTTTTGGGTTTGTACAGTTTGTGAATTTGAAGAAAAAAGACAAATTAGCCCAAGCGTTGAGTAATGTTTGGATTGGAAATTGTCGAGTGTGGGCACGTGAAGCTCGTTTCGACCGGTTTGCTCAATTTGATGTTGATCCTAGGGTTTCTTCTAATGGTGTGAGGGAGGGGGAGGCTGTTGCGAAGGACAGGAAGGTTGTTAGGAAGAGAGGTGAGGGAGAAGAAAATATTAAGAGAGAGGGTAAGAAGGCGGAGGGAAAGAGAGTTGAGAAAGAAAAAATGATTAAGGTGGGGAATAATAGGGACGGGAAGAGCGATGGTTTGGTGAGGATGGGGAATGTCGACGTGTAGGTAGGGAGGAAGGAATGGAAGAAGGAGATTCAACGCTTGCTATTCAGCAGAGGGTAGAGGATACAGGGTTCTCTTCCATCGTAGTTACCTCGACAGCGAGTGATCGAGTGTTCCAACATTGTATCGACAACAACGATATTTGGCAAGTGTTTAACAGTGCAATTGATTTCTTCAGTATGTTGTTTGCAAATGTGCATAAATGGGCGTCGAAAGATGATTCAGGTGTATAGTACTCCCACTCATGCATGGAACAAGGCGTTTTTCAAAATTTGCGTGTTGGGGTGTGGAAGATTCTTAAGGGTTAATGCGTGTACTGTTGATAAAACACGGTTAGATATTGTGCGTGTTCTTGTCTCAACTCCTTGTTTAAAGGTGGTGAAAATGTGCTCCGACATTTTGATTGATGGCAATAAGTACTCTATAAGATTAGTGGAGGAGTGGGGTTGTAATTTGGGCGAGTACTCTTTTTTGATGGAGGAGGAAATTGAGCCTACGCTGGAAGCGTTATTTAATAACGAAGCTTCTATGTTTGATGAGGTACAGGCTGAGGTTGAAGCTTTGGTAAATGATCTTAATGATGTTTGGTGTCATACTCATGCATAACAAAAAAAGGCAGACTGTCCTACAGGTTTGGTTACTCAAGAGGTGAACAATTTGAGTCCTATTATGTTTGTTCAGAAGGAGGAATAGCAGGCAGGCTGTTCTGCATGTTTGAGTCATGTTGCGTCTGTACAGAAGGAGGAACAACAGGAGAACTGTTTTGTAGGTTTGTTTAATCAGTAGGTGAACAACTAGATTCCGGATGTGTTTATTCAGAAGGAGGAACATCAGGTTCGTACAACTAATATGCTTCTGGTGCGCGATCAGAAATTGAACACAACACATAATTTTTCATCTTCGGCCGCTGTTATTGATCGTTTGTTGGTTGGTAAAAAGAAGCGAGCAGTAGTATCATGTCCAACGCAACCGTGTCAATCTAATTCTACTGTACCATGGAGTCTCGAATGGCTATCTCATATTCCTAACAAGGACGTTATGGTGCGTTCATGTTTTAATGCCAACGAATATGTTTCTATCTTCTGTTCACTTGAAATCAGTTACTCTACGTCAGCCTCAACCCAAACCGGAGATGAAGAAAAAGTGCACAACTCCTCATAAGTATTTCGTTGGTTTCTTGAAATGGGTTTCTAGAATGCCAACGAATGATAGAAAAGAGATTCTTAAAGTGCTAAAGAGGCAGGCGCGCATGAGGAAGATTAGGGAAGTGTCACAGTCATCTAAAAAATGAGTTCTGACAATTTACAATTCATCAAATTCTTCTAGTTCTTCTGTCAATAAGGATTGGGAGAATTGGGTTTTGTTACACGGTAATTCCGAAGTAGCGGTGGAAGACATTTGAGGGATTGGTAAGGCGATCAAAGTGAAGTATAAGGGAGATAAGATGAACCGTTTTAATTTATTGTCAAGGGTGGGAAGAACGAAGTGGAGGGCAGTAGGAAGGGGTGTTAGAGGGAGTGTGCGTGATGTTGGAGAGTGTTAACGATTGTTTGGTGGGTGGTGGTGGGGATGGAGGGTGTTTTCAATGAAGATTTTGTCGTATAATTCTAGAGGGTTTGGTGGAGTAGAAAAGCAAGTAGAGTTGTGCCATTTGATTCAAGAACATCGTCCTTTTGTGTTATGCTTACAAGTGTCGAAGTTAAGTTCACTTTATGACGCTTTAGTAAGGTCATTGTGGGGGGACGCTGCTGTCGGGTATTCTTATCAACCGTGAAGGTGAGAAAAACACAAGAAGGGGGGTTGAATTGTGTTGGTTTTTTCTTCTTTTTCTCCTACTGAAGTCACTAGTCAGAAGCAGTTAGATTACAACTTCTGAAGTGATGTTCAGATTCTAAATGCAATGGATAAAAACAGAGAGAGAGAGAGAGAGAGAGAGAGAGAGAGAGAGAGAGAGAGTAGAAGGACACAAAGTAATTATACAGATTCCTTCCACAAACTAGAAGTAGTCATGTCCCCCTTGCACTTCCAAAGAGAGTTCACTAAAAAATGTAATATCTGATTACAAATGCTCATTGCTAAAACTAGCAAGAGACTTCAAATTACTCAAGCACAACTGCAAGAGATTTCCTATGCTCCTGAACATAATCAAGAGACTTTTATGCTCAAGCACAACTGGAAGAGACTTCTACTCAAACAGAATTACAAAGAAAAATGTTTGAAGTTGAACACTTGATATACAATCAGTGGCATTCACAATACAAATCAGATACAGACTCTTAAGACTCTAGAATTTCTAAGATATGAACTTTGATAAGAAATTCTAAGTGAACTTTTGATTCAGACAAATTTTTACAGAGTTTTGGCGCTTTCAAAATGTTGTTGAGTCTCCTACAATTCTCAAAGTCTTCACTCATTTATATAGAGGTGTGAGAGAGACGTTGTGAATTGCCAGCACATCAAAAAAGAGTTGTTTGAAGCTTTGATCAATCACCAATGATCTTTTGCCTGATATGGTTATTGTCCTATGAAGGATCAATTTCAAATCCATTCCAAGGTTGTAGGAACATTGTTGCAGGTGTAGCTGTTTTTCTTGTCTTGTAGCAGAGACACAAACTAAGTTGTGGAGGTAGTGGTTGTACACTTCGTACAATTGTACTTTGTCAATGCTCTTCAAAAAACAAGCATCCAATGCCTTCAAATCCATTTGAATTAGCCGTTGCTTTACTCTTCTGGTCTTCTCCAATGCTAGGCGTGATTAAATCCTTTGAACAACCTTTGAAGCTTTAAGTCTCTCATCTTCTGATGATCTTCAGCTTTTGGTGATCTTACTTCTGATGATGTGCTTCTGATGAACTTGCTTCTGATGACGTCATCACTTCAGGAGTACTTTGACTTCAGGAGCATTTTTCTTCAGACGCGTAAAGCTTCATTTACTTGTTGATTACATTGCTCTCATTGGTTCTTCCAGTACCTAAGCTTTAAGTAGACACAAAATTTTGTCTATGGTCTTGTACACTTAAACAAATATTAGCATATCCAATTGACAATTTTTAATACCTTGTTATCATCAAAACTCTCAAGAGGTAGTGTTAAACACATTTTGTTCCAACAATCTCCCCCTTTTTGATGATGACAAACATTAGTATTTAAAATGTTCAATTGTTGTTAATCTAATTAACAAGTTGACTATAAGGGTATGAGGTTTGTAAGCTCCCCCTGAGTCCAACAGTACTTTTAAGGTGAGGCTTGTAAGCTCCCTTTGAGTTCTATTCTTGTTAATTAAATTCATCATTAAAAAAAACGTAATAACTCTCAGAATTAACTCACATTACGAGACTAAGAGATAAGAAGATGGTCCTAATAATTTAAATTGTTTGAAATTAAATTAATGGGGCTCAGAGCCTATAAATACTATACATCTACTCCCCCTTTTGTCATCAACAAAAAGTATATATAAAAAAAAAAGACAAAAAGAAGAGATGAGAAAAACGGTGAGAAATTCTGTAAATAAATACACAGTTTAGAAGTAGTTTATGTTCAGAAGCACATGAATTGTTCAGAAGCATTAATCAAAAGTACTATTTCAAAAGCATGAAACCATAAGTTCAGAAGCATGAAAACATAAGCAAAAATACAAACAACAGAAATAAAAACAAGCTAAGGGTGTGCAACTAGGGTTGGGCTTGTTTCTGGATCAACTTCATCATCTGTTTCATCATCATGTTTGTCTCTTTTGCTTGTTCCTTCGTATCTCTCTTGAACTCTTCATTACTTCTGATGAGATTCTCTT
Source organism: Medicago lupulina (assembly GCA_958299785.1). Classification (NCBI taxonomy): domain Eukaryota; kingdom Viridiplantae; phylum Streptophyta; class Magnoliopsida; order Fabales; family Fabaceae; genus Medicago; species Medicago lupulina. Next base: position 56,634,065 of record OY283146.1, on the reverse strand, counting down.
CTCTGACCCTGGCTTCTTCCAGTTTTGCTTCTGTAGAGGTCTTATATTCAAGCAGTAGAAGCTTCTGGTCAAGAAGTTCTTTCCTTAACTGCTTGTTTTCCTTTTCCAACTCAACATTCCTTTGCAGCAAGACTAGATCCGTAGAGACTGGTTTGACATTAATCTTTGACAACCAGTTGATGTTCAGCTCTCTTGGGTGTATTCCTGTTGGAATAAAATCAGTAGCACTCCTTGCTCTTAAGCTAAGGGGAGTTCACACCCAAGTTCTTAGCACTTGCACTTGTTGAAGATTGCTATCAACCCCTTTCAGCCAATCTTGAAGCTTTCTTTGAGCATAGTCTTGAGCATCAAGACATGATCTATGAAGTTCAGTCAAGACATAGTCCACTCTGTCTTTCAATCTCTTCCACAAATTCTCATAGCTATCCTCATGAATGAGATTGTTCCTTGCTTGAACCAGGTTGTTTAGCTCCTGAAAAATGTTCTCACACACATCTGCTAGAATAGTAGAATCTAGAAATAGGGTGGGTGGAGAAGGGAAATTTGTTCTGGCAGGAGCACAAGGTTGAATGGCTAAGTTAGAGGATGAGGGTTGGTCATTTATGGAGGTTTGAGGTTCAACAATGGTGTTGGTTGAAAGTGATTGGTTGTTTATAACTTGTTCAGGGACAACTCGTTTAAGAACATTTTGTTCAGGAATAGGATCAGGAATAAGAACATATTCTATGTTAGTTGATGAGGTCATTTCTTGGTTAGGTTCATGTTGTTTTTGGGGGCTTTATGTAATAACTTCATCAAAAGCTATGTTAGAGGCTTTATCTTGGTTGGTCTCAAACTCAGGTAGTTCACCTGAATAATGGTTTACTAGGTTCTGTATGATTGAAGGATCATATAATTGTGTAGATGTTTGAGTTTGAGAGATAAGTTGAGATGATGATACATCAATGTTAGCAATATCTGTCCCTGTGTGATCATCAACACCCTCTGCATCAGCAGGAACAAATTGAATATGATTATTCATGGGTGGTTGCAAATGATGATCATCAGGTAGATTTTTGCAAGCATCAATTCTCCTTTGTTGCATGTCAATTAACCTCTCTTCAACAGAGTGATACATTGGCACAAAGGTATCATAATCTGGATTTTTATGTGTTTTGGTGGATGGTGATGGGGATAAAGCTTTATTGAGAGTGGTGTAGACTTTGCTGAGAGGGACATCATCCATATCAGATGATGTGGATGAGGATGATGAGAGGGAGGCTGGACTGGACTATTTCAGTAGTAATGTGAGAATCAATATTACCTTCAAGAGCTTCTGAAGCAAAAGCTTCTGAGCAATCAGCTTCCTCCTGAGCATCTTCAGTAGTCTTCAATACACCATCAACTACTATCATCTGTTGCATGTTCTCGGTAAGCTCCAATCCAAGTTGAGCAGCTTCAACTATGGTTTCCTTTGCTAGGACCTCAGCAAGAATCTTAATCTCCTTTGCTAACTGAAGTGCTTTCTCTATAGCAGCATCAGTCTCCTTCCTTCTCCTTAATTCCCTTGTCACAAGCTCAGAAGCTTCTTCCACTTCTTCTTCTACAGGGGCAAGCTTTAACTTCCTGACAACAGGTTTCCTTTTCCTTCTAGGAATGGAGGGTTGAGCAGGCTGAGGTGGTGAAGGTTCAGCTTTCTTCCCACTTATGGTTCTTTTGTTCAGGACCTTAACATGTTCCAGATCCTGAACTTCTTGTATTGTAGACAAGGCAGAGATAGTTGCCTCAGCAACTTTGGCTTTCTTGGATTTTTTGGGAGGTTCTTCAGAAGCTTCATCAAGATACTCAGCTTATGTGAGTGCTCTTTTCTTTGACTTTTTGCCCTTTGCTACTAGTAGAGCACCACCATACATTTACTCTGGTATATCCTCCAGTTGGATAGTCTTCCCAGTGGTTTGCAAATGATCATGAATGAAATATAATTGCATATCAAGTAGATCTTGTTTGCAGATTGGAGGAAAGCCTTCCATAAGATTGGATATAGCTATAGATTCCTTCAAATCCGTATTCAACTTCTTGTAATCCTCATTTTTGATCAACTTCATATGTCTCAGAGTGCTTCCATTAATTACTTTTCCAGTAACCGTCCCAAGGTGTTTATCTGTGAAGACCTGTGTATCACTCAATGCTTTCAAAATTCCTCCTTGATGAAGAATTTCTGAGATGAGTCTTCCATAAGGAATCCAGGTTCTGTTGCTCAATTGACTCCCCCTTAGTGTCTTAATCATGTGCTTGAAGATGTACTTAGGCACATTTGCTTTTTCCTTCTTGATAAAGTAATGAAGAAACACACTGTGTTCCAAAGAAAGTTGATCAGAACCTCCTCCCTTAGGCAGAAGATTCTCATTCTGAATCTTCAGAAGCATTTTCTTCTCCATGCTCAAATCACTGTAGGCACCTTTCTTTTTGTTGTTAAACATAGTCTGATTGACTATTTCATTCCATGGACTTTTCTTGTTGTTGTCCAGTCCATCCTTGAAGCTTCCTTCAAAAGCTCTCCTGATAAGAAAAGCAATTACATCTTGAGAGATGTAGACCGGAATTCCCATGACGCTTGACCTAATTTAAGTACTAATGAAGGGTTCCAAACCCATTTCTTCTCTTGTCTTAACAGCTAAAGTAAGATCAATCAGTACTTTTTCATTCATTTCCTATTGAGCAGCCTTTTTATCATAAACATGAACTCTTACCCGGAAGTATCTTACCAGAGTCATGTATGTTGGACCGTATAGCATATTGAAGTAGTCCATGAGGTCCTATGACTTGTAACACCCTATTTCTATTTAAGCAATAAATCATGCAATTACAATAAATAAATAAGAAATAGTCGTCACGTCTACGAATAAATCACCAAGTAATCATGCATGAATATATCTCAACATAAAAAGTCACAGCGGAAAATTAAATACATCTCAACAATAGCTATGTCATCAATCATAAGATGAAACCAACTCATAAATAATCTCAACATAGATACAACTCCAAATAAAAATAAAATCCGAAACATATAGGTAAATACCGTCCTAGATCAGAGCCTCTAATACACAACGAGCAAAAATAAATGGAGGAAGCTCCCGCTATCCTCGAGCACTCACCAAAGCAATGCAATCAACTAATCCTGCACGTCGTCTACCCATTCATACAAATAGGTAGGCGGTCCACCACAGACCACTGGGGTTAGTTTCACATCAATCATAATCAAAAGAATCAACAGGATTAAGAATGCAATATTCATTAATCTTTCATAAATAAGCATGGACATAAATTATTCTCATCAATAAATGAACAAGCATAAGTTTCGTCAATTGTAATCAATCACAAAACACACAAATGCACCAACAACATATTCACCTCAAACACATAAGCAGACACGACTCTTCCTAGAACATTCAACGTGTCTAGACAACTCTAGGTGCATGTGGTACCAATTTTCATCTTGGAGGCCGTCGCCCCTGATGCAACAAACACATCATAACAGCCCGCATAATGAATACATAAGTATTCAACACCAACATGGAGATGAAAGCCAACAACAATTGTGTGTGTGAACTAGGACTCGACAACAACAAACCATACTTCATACAAATTTCACAAGCCCACACCAACATATTCCAATACATGCTTACACCAACAATTCACCACCAATAGCATGTAAGAGAAATTCACCAACAACATATATGCACACAACATATATAATCATCAACAACATATATAATCACCAACAACATATATGCACACAACATATATAATCACCAACAACTTATATGCACACAACATATATAATCACCAACAACATATATGCACACAACATATATAATCATATCAACTATTCATGAAAGAATTTCAAAGTAAATGAGTCCAATGAATATTTTCAACTAAGTTCGTATAATATAACTCACAACTTAAATAATTGAGATCAATGAATCAAAACAAAACCAAATGACTCAATTGCCTCCACTAAGTGAGTACACTAGTCTTTGTGGTGGCGGTTGTAACACCCCGTTTCCCAAAACACGTAATATTAATATAATTTAATCACAGTAAATCATCCAACGAAGCGTTACACTACTTTTCAAAAATTCTTAAATAGAAAATAAAACTATTTAATTCCAACAACATATCATCTCATAAACTGCAGCGGAAAATTCTTTTAAATTAATAACAACCTCCAATATTCTTGGCACAAAGGCCCCAACAAAACAAACTATTATTCAACAGAAATAAACTCCAACAACATTGTTTCAAAATGTGATACATAAAGGAATGAAAGATTAAACAACGTTTCCCCCATCCTGTTACGTATCAGAGCCCTAAGACACTTAAGCCACCACTTCTACTAGTCTTCGCTACCTGCAAGTTACCTATACGAAGGGCAACATTTTCAAGCAAAAGGGGTGAGATTCTCAAACAATAAATAATAGAATTATAATTTATCAATTGAATCTAACACCTAAATATCAACAAAGTATTTTCAATATACATAATTTTCAATAATCAACAACGTTATCATCACCTTCAAACTCCACTAACAACAACAACCACAACAACAACAACTCTACCAACGACTTCGACTATGCAAGACACAATGACGACTAACAACAATGCAACAATGCACATGCATGTGGTACCATTTAACGCGTGTGAATGACAAGGCATTCGAGGGCATGAGCCATCAACGATTTTGGATGGTTAAAGCATCCCAGGGCATAAGCCCTCAACATTTGAATGATCTAGCATTCCAGGGCATAAGCCCTCAACGGTTGAATGATTAACATTCCAGGGCATGAGCCCTCAACAATGCATGAGTATGAATGACTCAATGTGTATATCTGCATACAACTCAACAACAACAGCAACAACAACTGTGCCTAAATCATTTATGACAAACTCCCCAACTTGGACAACAATGACAACAACAACTCAGCAGATGCATATACAAAGTATGACTTACATTTCCAACAATTCAACCAATGATACTCCAACCTTTGAAAATAAGTTCAATGACATATATAATATATATATATACAAATACACCAATAATCATAACATTATCATCACTGGAATTTAACCAACAAATAATCAAACACATAAACCACTTCGGGTACAGGGCTACTCGCCTCGGCGAGTACATCTACTCGCCATGGCGAGCTCAAGGGATGGGTTACTCGCCTTAGGCGAGTTAGGGGCGAACTGGAGGCGAGTAAAATTGGGTGCTCTCGGCCTTTTTGACATTTTTCTCACCAAAACTTCATTTTTAAGCTCCCTAATGCATTCTAACATTATTACAGTACTCTTTACACCATTTTCATTCAAAAATCATACTCCAAAACCTAATCCTCAATTCTCTAATTTTCCACTAAAACCATGTTAAATCCAAAATCAAAGTTATACAATCCATTATTATTGAAAGATAATCTCACCCTTACCTTAATTTCAGAAGAATCAAAGCTCTACAACCTCTCTGGTTCTTCACTTGGCTACCTTGGCTCTTCTCCCTTTTTCTCCCAAAAACCTCTGTTTTTCTTTTACGTGAAATGTTTTTTTGACTTTCTCTCTTTCCTATTCTCACCAAAACATAACCCCCACTTATTTTCTTTAACTCCCTTAAATTCTATTAATTCACAGTAATACCCAAAACACCATTAATTCTATTCTCTTACTTATTTCTATTAAATAATAAAATAACTATATAATAAAATACAACACACCAAATAATCATATAAATCATTTTAAATCATATAAAATACTTAAAATCAACCAAAAATAATAAAATAACAACTAGGGCGTTACAACGGTCTATGTGTCACATTCGTGGAGGGGGGGTGGGTAACTGGTTTGATGATAACATCCGTCGGGTAGTCGGTGATGGCAAGAGCACTTTCTTTTGGATGGATAATTGGGTTGGCGGAGTTCCTTTACGGACTAAATTTCGTCGACTTTTTGACTTAGTCGTTCATCGAGAGTGTTCGGTGGCTGATATAACAGTGTTTGGTTGGGGGGATGGAGGAAACGCGTGGGTGTAGTGGAGAGGTCTTTTGACGTGGGAGGAAGATTGTGTGAGAGAGTGTTCTGCTTTGTTACATAACATTGTTTTGTAAGAACATATTAACGATAGATGGACGTGGTTGCTTGAACCTAATCAAGGTTATTCAGTGCGCAGAACCTATCACTTTATGACAGCACCTGATGAAGCGTTGGTTGGGGGCCGAATTCATAATGTGTGGTATCAATTTGTTCCTTCTAAGATATATGTTTTTGCTTGGCGCTTGCTCTGCAATAGAATACCTATTAAATCTAATATGTTGCGTCAACGAGTTCTACAACAAAATGACGTTCAGTGTGTGGGAGGATGTGGCTGCTCTGAAACGGTGATTCATCTTTTCCTTCCCTGCGACATATTTGGCAGCACTTGGTACTTTTTGTGGCGTTGGCTCGGTATCGATTTCGTGCCCGCAGGTGATATTGGTGAACACTTTGAGCAGTTGTCTTAGTTGGCGGGTATGCCGCGTTCTTCTCATTTATTTTTCGGGATAATTTGGCTTGCCTGTGTTTGGGTTATATGGAAAGATAGAAATAAACGCATACTTTAAAATGTGGCTTCCGATCCGAGCACTCTTTCTGACAACGTGAAGGTGAATTCTTTTATGTGGTTGAAAGCAAATCGGCCATTTGTTGGGTTTTGTTATATCACAATTGGTGTCGGCATCCGCTTCTTTGTATAGGTGTTTCTATGTTATCTTTTAAACTCTTCGTTTTTTTTTATCCTTTTTTCTGAGGTATCAACTGTGACTTTGTAATTTGTAGAGTGGTTCCTTTTAGCACGCCTTGTGCTAAGTGAATCACTATTGATTTAGTATCATATCTCATTTTGATTTATTCATAAAATAAATAATATAGTAGGTCACATTGTTAGATTGACAATGATTTTTAGAATAGATTATTCTTTTTACTTTAGTACTAAAATCTTTTTTCTTAAAAATAGAGGTGTATGTATCAAACAATGACATAACGAATCCAACAATCTAAATCAAACCACATAAATAATCGATTTTTTTTCTTCATGTTAGTCAACGTTGAACCAAAACAATCAAACCGATCTCTATTGATCTGGGTATCAATTTCAGGCCATTTAAAATCGATCATATGAGATACAATATAAATCATTATATTTTATTTACTAATCAATCATATTATTTCTTTCATTTTTTTTATTGTTTTTGTCAAGTAGTTTATTGATTGAAGTTCAGATATTTTAAATCTGAAAAAATGACATATTTGATATTCGAACTTTAACTCCTTATATTATGCAATATCTCAATTACCCCCCTGAAATTGCACAACGTTAATCAATTTACCCCCTCCGTCAAATTTTTCTGTTAGTTAACATCAAGTTTTGCAAATATCCCCCTGAAGTTTTGCACTTATGTTCAAAATGCTCCTTAAACTTGAAAATTTATATTTCTTTCTTATCTTTAAAAGGTACCAAAACACAATTGTACCAAAGCATCAAAGGAGGAGGGGGTAAATTGCTAAGAATATACAAAACCCCCCTAATGCATAGCTCAACAGGATAAATTTTCTGTTACCCCTGAAGTTTTGCATTTATAAATTTTGAACTATTGTGCTGAATCAAGATTTTAATTGAACGTTTATTCAATAAACTATTCTAGACAGCTTAATTAAATATTTATCAATGTTTTAATTTACTTTTTCAGTTTATTTAAATCTTAACACTAGAGCATATGTTATGATATGAGTATAAATCAATTTTAAATAAGTTTTTCTAAACCTTCTCTAAACTGAACAACGTTAGAGCTATGCATTAAGGGGTTTTTTGTATATTCGTAGCAATTTACCCCCTCCTTCTTTGATGCTTTGGTACAATTGTGCCTTGGTAACTTCTAAGGATAAGAAAAAAAATATAAATTTTTAAGTTTTGGGGGCATTTTGAACATAAGTGCAAAACTTCAGGGGGTATTTGCAAAATGTGATGTTGACTAACAGAAAAATTTGACGAAGAGGGTAAATTGATTAACGCTATGCAATTTTATGGGGTAATTGAAATTTTGTTAATTTCAGAAAAGTAATTGACGAAACCTACACTTTCAGGGGGTAATTGACTATTTACTTTTTTTTTTTACGGTAAAATTCTTGATAAAATTAAAGTAAAAACCCTAAAACAAAAAAACTTAACAAAATGCAGCCAGTGTCATTTTTCACTTGTTGTATCATAAACACTGAGTTGGAATAGCAGCACTCATCTCAAGTCTCAACACAGCCGGAATTGCTCGTCGTCGGCCCCAAGAAACGGTGAGAAAGTCCGTCCAGGTTTTCCTTATTTTGTCCGAATTTTTTATTCCCATCTGCTGTTGCGTGCGGCTGGATGCATTTCCACCGCGATTTCCGGCCGCGATTCACAATATAGGGCAGAGTGTTTCTGCGATTCTATAAGCTCTATATATGCATAGTTTTTATTTTTATTTTTATTTTAATAGTGAAAGGTTGAAATTCAAATTTTTAGGCTGCATTTTATTTATTTATTTAATTTGTATCTGAAATCTAAGGCATTCGAGGTGTTGAATTTAGATTTCTGAGTAATCCTTAGTTCACTTACACAACACTAACGCGTACACACTGATAATAATTTAATGAAATGAAAGTGATTGAATAGAATCACATGTGTCAGTTTTGTGATGGCGTGTAGCAGTGTCTTGGAGACCGATATGACATCTGTCGAACACCAGACACTTGTTCAATCTGAAGTGTTAGTGATACATAGATATAGATAGTGGAAGAGATACATATGCAGTATTGAAATAGACAAATTTTATTGGACACCCACAAATATGAGTGTATTGGTACACCAAATCAATAAATTAATAGTTAAAAGTGTTACTTTGTGAAGAGAAAAATTGTTTTCTATCACCTATAATTAATTCTTATTTACCAAAAACGTCAACAAAATAAAATTTAATTTTTCTGAATTTTTAGTACTCATAATAGAGAATTTTGATTATTTTTTACAATAAAATGTAAAAAAAATTAGTATGATTTTTATAAACAATGAAATGATGTTTTTTCTTATGAAATGACATTTTCTAAAATATAAATATCAACAAATAACTCTTTATTCCATAAAAATAATAGTTAATTTAAAGTTTTTTGAAGTAGGAGTACCGGTACACCTTAATTTGCGGGTGTACCGTAGAAGCTCTCATTGAAATAAGTGTATGTCAAGGTTTTACTCGCATTCGTAGTCACTTTTATGAATCATAAACACCGACAACGTACACAATACTGACACGTAGACACTGATAATAGTTTAATAAAATGAATTTGATTGAATAGAATCACATGTGTCAGTGTCGTAGACTGACATAACACCGTGTTGACAACATACACTTTGAAGTGTTGGTGCTACATAGATATTGACAATGAAGAAATACATATGCACTATTGAAGTGTACTTATAGGTTTTACTTGTTCGTCCGCTGTCTCTTTTGTCAGTCATAGACACCGACAGCTTACACAACATTGACGTGTAGTCATTGATAATAGTTTAATAAACGAAAGTGAGTGAATAGAATGACATGTGTCAGTTTCGTGTTGGTGTGTCAGTGTCATAGACCGACATTTAAATTCGAAGTGTTGGTGCTACATAGCTTTAGATTGTAGAAGAGATCCATAGGCACTATTGAAGTGTACGTCAAGGTTTTACTCGCATCCGTAGTCGCTTTTTTGAGTCATTGACACCGACAACTTACTAACACTGACACGTAGACACTGATAATAGATAGTTTAATAAAATGAAAATGATTGAATAAAATCACATGTGTCAATGTCGGAGACCGAAATGACATGTGTTAGACACTACACACTTCTTTAATCCGAAGTGTTGGTGCCACATAGCTGTATGGAAGAGATACATATGCAGAAAATTGTGTCTGCAGTCGCTTATTTGCTGAAAATTGCGAACCATGTCTTGAAGAATTCATTTTAACTAAGGTTTATAAAAAAATGTTGGTTTTTAGAAATATGTATGCTGTGTTTTGTTAAACGCTTTTTTGTAAAGACAAATTGTTAGTAAGTTGGTGATTATGTTATTTTGGAGAGTTCGAACTTTGAAACTCCTGGTTAAAACTCTTCCGGTGTCTCTTAGGTCACCAATTGATCCTCCAGTACATAAAAATGGTTGGTTCTTAGAAAATGTGTACACGACGTTAGTGATTATGTTAGTTTCAAACATTCAAACTCTGGGACTTCTGCGGTAAACTCTTCCAGTTTCTCTTTCAGTTTTACCTGCGTCCTTAGCCGCTTATAGTGCGGAAAATTGTGAAAAATACGGCTGCAATGCAATTGTACTAAAAACTTGACAATGTTGAGGCTGCAGTTGTGTCTGTCGACCATTTTTTATTTATGTATACCTTAATCTATACTCATACCTAGTTTTTCTATTTAGTTTGTGTTCTTTCCTGAAGTGATATAAACTTGTATTTCAGAAGAAAGTCATGGCAATGAGCCACGTAAGATCTGTTAGAAGCATTCTCAGCAGCACCAATGAGGCAATTGGGGTTGCATATCAGCGAACTTTTGCAACTGGGAAAGCAAAGAAAGGGAAAGGGGGTGCATCTGCTGATGGACCAAAAGAGTCCTCTCTCAGCAAGGAAGTCAAGGCAAGTACCGTTGTAGGTGGCAACATTCTCAAGGAAGGAGCCGATCCAAAAATCCTGCCTGACTCTGAATACCCTGATTGGTTGTGGCATCTGCTTGATAAACGTCCTGCACTAAGTGAGTTGCGTAGGAAGGAGATCGATACACTCCCTTATGAAGATCTTAAACGCTATGTTAAGCTTGATAATCGAGCTAGGATCAAGGAGAACAACTCTCTCAAAGCTAAGAACTGATTCAATTTCAAAAAGAGAACTGGGGGTGGGGATGGTTTAACGATCAAACAGTTTCTGAGGTATTTCTTTTTAAAGTTTTTGTGGTTCTCAGTCTTGTGAGATTCCTTTGAGTAATAGATTTACATTTGTGCAAATCGTTAAATTGAACCAAAACCAAATATTTGCTTCGTCTAGCATTTGTGTTTTCCCTGGAATGTTTAGTAGATTAAAGCCGATTGATTACCTTTGTTTAAGATTTGATTAGACTTGTATTTTACTAAACGAAGGAAGATTGGATTAGACTTGTATTTTCCCTGGAATGTTTTGTACTATGTTAGTTAAAGAGGATTCTGATATATAAACGAAGGAAGGAATTTCCTTGCCCTCAAACAAAATGTTTGTTGACTATCAAATGGTAGTTGTACAAAAAAACAATTTGCTTCCATTCAATGATCACATGTGTTCTTGAATATATGTATAACCTTCCTTACTAGAATTGAATGTCTTTTTCATAGGAACAACTTATTTGAACAAACATCAATAGAGTTTATATTTTTATTTTCATTTCTGATCGAAATGCAATAACCTTTTGTTATGATTGACATTGTTTTCACCATATGATTCAAGTTACAAAAATGATAATTTATTATTGTTTCAAAAACTTAATGTGCATTAACTTTGTTCTGCTTTTTGTTCATGGCCCTAGTTTTAAATTGCCATCAAACTTCATTGGTGGAAGCCACATACCATCTGCTGCTGCCCACCCAGCCACTGAACTAAGCAGATGGGTTGTTTAAACAATACATCACGTTTCATTTGGTGGGGACTTCTGTTCATGATTAGTCTTGTATGGAAATGGGTTTGGTAAACTTTTTAATTGCTATAACTAAGATAGTACTAGTACAAATATACATATGGACAAAATGTGATAGATGATAATTTAATGATCCCTGACTTCATGTATTTTTAATTTTCACTTCAGAGTTGGGGTCCAATGATTATATGATTAGGAAAAGGGTCCAGTGATTGCAGGATTAGGAAAATAAAGAAAAGAAACTGTTATAAGTTTAATATTTAAATGGATAATTACATACTATTTACATTGTTTATGCTATACAAATAGGGTCATGCTAACTAAGACCCCTCAGACACTTGTCAAGGAAACAAAAAAAGGTCAATTTTGTATTGAGAAAAGCATTGTTTTTACACTTTTATGAGGTTAACTACACAAGTTCCAAGATAGTTTTACTATATTTGTCTTCTTAACAAGTGTTCCTGGAGCATTTTGTTAGCATTTTCCATAAACATATTACATCAATATTTACCTTACTGTCATTAACTTGTTGGGGCCTTCTCTTCAGAATTTGTCCTGTAGGGAAATGTGTCTTGTGAACTTTTAATTGCTTTAGCTAAGATAGTAGTATTGTAGTAAATGCACATATGGTCCTAATGTGTATAGATCATAATTTAATGGTCCTTGACTGTCTGTATCTTTAATTCTTTATTTTTTTCTTTCTTTCATAGTTGTGTCCAAAATTAGAGGATTAGGAAAATAATGAAAAAGAAACTGATATAATTTTATATTGTAATAGATGATTACCTCTGCAGCACTAACACTTTTGACTGAAGACATGTTCAGTGTCCGATATTTGTCAACAAACTCTAATACTACTACACTTGCACATGTTATTACATTCAATTCATTATCTCAAATTATTACTGACGTCGACATGTCATTGTCGTGTTTGGTGTTCGTACTGTCAGTATTTCATGGATAATTATGTTGTTTGTGTTAAAAAATATGACACCAACATTTACCTTGAACAGTCATTTCAACCTAATGAGAAAATATTAAGATTGTTGATATTATTTTTCTTGTATCAACTTATCCATATGCTAGATGGTTAGGTCTATGGAGCATGCACCCATAAAATGCGGCACTGTGCATAATCAAATTCGGATTATGTGCTATTAGGAATCACACATTTAACTTAATCTCACAATCTGAAAAGTTAGATCAAGATTGGAGAATCTAAGTTCAGGTTTTTGTAAATTGGACCTAAATACAAGGTTAGAAGATTAGTTATTGATCTTAACCCAAGAGTTCAAATTGACGATTGCGGTAAATATAAAACCGGTATTTGTGTATAATCTAACTTTGTTCACTGAATGTGATATTGAGAAGCTCTTAGTGATGGCTATGTGCTCCTCTGAGCTCGTGTGAAGCTTTATATTCATGATCTCTCATCAAAGGAAGAGAGAGACTAGCAGAGGTGTCAAAAGTTTAGAGAGGATGTGATGAAACCAAAAGTGTTTATTGAAGGTAAAAGGTGACGAGGAGATTGATGAATCGTTTGTGCATAAAGGTTCTTGGTGTTATTGTTAACACCATGTGTTAATTGATCCAAAAAGATGAGATTTAAGTTTATATGGGTTAGTTGATATGAAGGGAAAGATGAACAAAAGTAAGTGACTAGGTCTGATTAGGCTGAAGAGACTGGGTTTTGGTGTAATGAGAGTCATATGAGAAACAAAAGGTTCTACTGAACCAGACATCATTAATTTGTGTATAAACAGAACAGAACTTGTTTCCTTGGGAAGAAAATAGTTTGTTCTATAGGTAAAAGTTTAGATAAGTTGAGTCTAGGGTTAATTAGGATGAGTGAACATTTTAAGGCTCAACGAACATTAGCAAACATATAGTTATATAATACTCAACGATGAAGTCTTCACATGTGAGGGAGAATAAAGTATATTTGATACTTTAGGTGGGTATACTTGTTAATTACTCCATCCGGTCATATTTATAAGCAAAATTTGACTTTTTAGATACATTGAATAATTAATGTATCCGATCACATTTATGAGTTTGATACATTAATTATTGGATGTACCTAAAAAGTTGTTTTTTGCTTATAAATGTAACGAGAGGGAGTAGATCTTATCATTCTGACAGAAAAAGGGAGAAAAAAAGTTATGCTGATATTTTTTTATCATGCTATATGTCCCGAAATATTTTTTCGGGAAATTTCACGATTGTTTTATGAGATAAAAAAGCAAAATGCAGATCACATTTATTAACTAAATCCTGGAATTGGTGAAATTCAACCCATTAGTGGTGATAAACAGCCAATCACATGCAATCGTGAATGTTTCTTAAGTTTTTTATTCGCTGGATATAGCATTTTTCTTTTTTTATATCATGTTTGATCTTCTTACCGCCGCACTTTTCTTTTATTAACAAAAAATAAATAATATGAACAAAAATCAAAAGTATCACTTTAAATTGTGTAGCATATAGTAGTATATAGCGAAATATTACAACACAAATTAGATCAGATTTTTGAAAGAAGATCAGATTGTAAGATAAGAATATGTAGTTTATTCATATAAAATAATATGCGACAAACATATTGATTAATTTTATTCCTTCATGATGTATTCAAGATATATCATTTAATTTGTTTATTAATTCCATCTCAATCAAACTCAACTCTAAGCAAAACATATACATATTACACAATTTGTTCAAGTATTGAAAATACTTCAAGCAGATGGTTGGAACCTAACTTTGTATGGCACATCAGTGAGAGCCACACGTTGGTTCCCATTACTATCCCTAAAGACCCCAACATTCCTGCACATGACCTTGCAAAAGTTACATACTGAAGGGCAAAACAAAAGCTTGTAAGCATCTTCATACTTTTCAATCTTGAACCAATTGTCGACGGTGTCCTTGCCGGGATTTCCCAGAACCCCTCCGGTAGTGACAAACCATTGTCCGGATGAGGAATCAAAATCATCAAGCATCCATATGGTGGGCTCTTCACATGATGTATTAAGGGATGTCTTGATGTTAAGATCGGTGGAAACCCTAATAACACCTTTCTTAGGGTTAACAGGTGTAAATGTTACTCCCTGACCACGAAAACCCTCAACCACGACAACATTGAGTGGACATGTCTCGTTTTGTGATCTTGCTATGAGAACAAAACCACTACCAACGACACAAGGCCCACGACCGTCACATGGGGTTGTTGGGACTGGTCGGATGTAGTAGTCTACTCCGGCCCGAACCTTTTTGCCTTCTGTGTCAACCACTTGCTCAGGTGAAGCATCAGCTTCTCCAAGCAAGGGCTGGGTGGTCAAGGCAAAGAGAAGTGCAAATAATATGTATATTGATTTCATGGTTAACTTTTACTCTTGCTTCAAGTATGTCTTTGTAAATTTGTATTGATGGGAGTTTATAGGTGTTGTAGGACTCAATTTATAGATAATAATGTGATCTAAAACTATGGATTCAAATGATTTTATATATTAAAAAAAGAAAAATCAAAGTCAATGATTTTGGCCAACTCATAAAGTTTCCATGTTAATTATACTACATCCAATTCCCCACGTCTAGTTAGATATGTCAGAATTAATTGATTGTATTGGAAATTATGGTTTGGCAATTCAACAAGCTTGCTGAAATGAAATAAACAAATAGATTTGAAATTGAGGGATGCCAAATTTGAAGCAGCTTCCACATATTATATTGCTTTCAGATCAGGACTTGCTTGGAGGGTGAGGCATTTGCTAGCTTGTATGACTTTTTTTCTCCGTAAGAATGAAAAACATTTTTTTTTTGTAGGTGGACATTGAATTATAATTTAGTAGTATAAACTTTAGAATTATAAAGTAGTCTAAATCCTTGAGCTGGTTCTTCTGAGTACACATCATTTGAAAATTCGAAATCTCTGGCTTTTAGTGTATTCTGGCTAGATTGAGATCATAGATTTGTAGGTATATGGAGAGCTCTATCTTTTGAGAGCTGCTTTTCCTCAACTAATCAACTGAGTTCTTGTGTATGTGTTACCCAAATTAAACTCAATCCGTGCACATCACAAAATTAAGGGCTTTGTAACAAGATATTTGAAGTAAAATAAAAATATTAGATTTGTAGTCAAAGTAGTGTAATGTGAATCAAATTTATGTGAATTTCATTTCATATATTATTAAGTGTATTGCTAGAGTAAAATATATAAGTGTCTTGTTATGAGTATCCTAAGATTATTGATGAAGTAGCCAATATATTGAAATTGTTTCTTGAAAATATAATTTAAATATTTGTCTTTTTTTTTTTAGAGAGTTTAAATATTTAAATTTAAATATATAATTTAAATATTTGTCTTTATTAATACACTAGTTTAGAGATCCGGCGTTGCCCGGGTTAGATATTAAATAAGTTGTATAAGTTTGTGTGCACGAATACACGTGTAAGTATATCAGATTGAATTTATTTAAATTTACAATTATAATAATATCTTAAAAATAAATATAAATGATGAGATGAATGTCCAATGCAAGATTAAAAAGTGCAACAAAATCAATAATGAATTAGTCCAAGTGGTAAGAGTTTTGAGTCCCTTTAAACATGTGGTCATGGGTTTGTTTCGTGACCCATGCGTATGAGAGAAAAAAATCGATTGAAATGGAAGAAAGTAGTTGAAATATATATATATATATATATATATATATATATATATATATATCAAAGTATATGTATGAGAAATAATAAAATTGGTGTTTGGCAAGAAGGAAAAATGTAAGTTTTTTTTTTGAAGGACGGAAAAATGTTAGATGAAAAGAAGGTTTGAGGTTTCTGCTTGTGCTCAAAATATGTAAATATGTGATTAACGAAAATTTATTTATTTATAGTTAACATAATAACTAATCGAACCCTTTTTTTTCTTCAAACATAAAAACTAATTGAATGATACAGTGCTAAAAGATTAGTAATAACTAATTGAAGCTTCTTTTCCTAAAAACAAATTGGAGTTATGTGTAGTTTGTTGAGGACTTAATTGCATGTTTGATCCCTTATGTTTATTTTAGTTTTCAAGTTGGTCCCTTATGTTTTAAAAGTTTCAAGTTGGTCCTATACGTTTTAAAAGTTTCAAATTGGTCCAAAACGTTGCTCACGTTGAAATAAGTTAGTCCCTTCAATCACTTAAAGTTTAAAGATTCAGATTGACAATATGAGTGATGGAACTTAACTTATTTAGAAAATTAGTTTTAAAAAAAAATTAATTTTTTTTTCTTATCAAACTCAATATCATGTCGTAGAATGGACTAACTTATTCCAATGTGGGTAACGTTTTGGACCAACTTAAAACTTTTAAAACGTAAGGGACAAACTTGAAACTTTTAAAATATAAGGGACCAACTTAAAAACTAAAATAAACATAAGAGATCAAACATGCAATTAAGCTTTTGTTGAGATATTTCTGCTACATAAAATATTATAAATTCAATAAAAATTTAAAAAAAATACGGAGTGCATAAGATCAAAAGTTTGTTGAGATATTTATGTTAAATAAAATATTGGTTTTTTAAAAATAGAAAAAATAATAAAAATATTGAAAATGAATGTGAAAGTGACACGGGCATAAAAAAACCTTACTTTATATATATATATATATATATATATATATATATATATATATATATATATATATATATATATATATATATTATTGATTGATGGATTGATTTCTGCTACATAAAATATTAGAAATTCAATAAAAATTTAAAGAAATACTGAGTGCATAAGATCAAAAGTTTGTTGAGGTATTTATGTTAAATTAAATATTGGTTTTAAAAAATAGAAAAAATGCTTAAGTGCAGTTTTACCCCCTTATTTTGATTGAATTTGGATTTTACTCCTCTATTTTAAAACTCGGAATTTGACCCCCCTGTTTTATGCTTTTCAGGATTTTGCCCCCTCCCCCCTATTTTATCTACATAATTAATTTTTTTAATGAAAAAATATAAATAAAACCAAAAAAATACTAAAAAAAATGAATAAAAAATACTAGAAAAAATGCATAAAACTAGTATGATCTCTAAAAATAAAACTGAAAACTATAGAAAATATTTAGAGGTGCAAACTAGTTTTTTCATGTATTTTTAATTGAATATTTTTTGTATTTTCATTGTTTTTCTATTTTTCTATGTTTTTTCTTGTTCTGGTTTTCTTTTTATTTTTTTACAGAATTAATATTTTATAGTTGTTTCTTTATTTTTCTAGTATTTTTTGGTTCTTTATTTTAAAATAGGGGGTAAAATCCTAAAAAAAGGTAAAAAAGAGGGGGTAAATTTCTGAGTTTTAAAATAAGGGGGTAAAATCCAGATTCAATCAAAATGAAGGGGGTAAAATTCCGAGTTTTAAAAGAAGGGGGCAAAATTCAAATTCGATCAAAATAGGGATGGTAAAACTGCATTTAAGCCTAAAAAAAATAATAAAAATATTGAAAATAAATGTGGAAGTGACACATGGCATAAACAACCTTACTTTATATATATATATATTATTGATTTTGCCTTGTAAGTACAATTCAGTTGAAAATAATACGCAGAAAATAAATAATATTCATATTCGAGTGTGTCTATATATATCATCACCGTCTAGAATATTTTTTGCTTTTGTTTTTTACGTCAGGATTATTTAATAATTTTAGGAGCTTGCCTTCCCTAATTCATTATATTGAGATTGACATTGAGTTCCAAGAGGATATACATAGTTGTGATATGTGTTTTGTTGACTTTTTAAAGCACGAACGAACGTGAAGTACTCGTATCGTATGAGATTTGTGATATCAATTATATTTTTTTTTTATTTAAAAAAAAATATAATTGATATCACAAAAAAAATATTATACTTTTGACCCTCTCAATATTAATTCTCAAAAGAATCCTGTTAATATTAATTACAACAATTTTCATAAAAAATTAACAATATTAAAGTTGTGATAGTAAATAAATAATAATATTTTATTTGTTATAAAAGAATATATAACAGAAAATAAGTAATATCCCTAAAAAAACAGAAAATAAGTAATAATAATTTAAATTCTTAAGGGTTGCCTAGTGATGTAGGCTTGACACCTAAGAGAAATCTCTGATCATAGTCTCAGTTTGATTTCTCAGATGTTAATAATTTATGTGTTGAATCTGTGTATACAAAAGTTTGTTCTTTAAATTGAATCTATCGTTAGTAGACAGTGGAATTGATATCATCGGTTCTAGATATAATACCAAGTGAATTTTTTCCTTCCGCTAAATTGTCTTATAATACGAAGCTGATGGAGGTACTAATTAACAAATAATACTAAATAATCCATATAAGCACACTTCTATTTTTATTCATTCATATATTTTTAGAAAATAGATTATAATTTTTTTATTCCTTCATATATTTTTATTCTTTACAAGGAAAATAATGTACTCCATAATCCTTATAAACACACTTGTACTTTGTTGCCATTGAAAAAGCTTAACTTCGATCAAGCCTTTTGGAACTTTACTTTAAAGGCAACATTAGTGAGAGCCAAACGCATTTCCCTAGTCTTATACACATAAATTCCAACATCCTTGCATGCATGGTTGCAAGAAGGGCACACATTAGGGCAATAGACTAACTTATAATCATCCTCATACTTCTCAATTTGGAACCAATTGTAGATTGTATTTGAACCCGGGTAGCCCAATACACCATTAGTGGTCACAAATGTTTCTTCTTTTGAAAAAGGATCAATCTTCCATACTAAGGAATCGTTAGGACATCTAGAATCATAAGCATCATCAGAGAACTTTATGTTGAGATCAGTGGAAACACGAATAACGCCTTTCTTGTCGTTAACGGGTGTGAACCTCAACGGTAAACCTTGATTATGTTTCACAACTACTACATCAAGAGGACAAGATTCGCCAACGGTTTCAAGAGCAATGCCTCCACTATTGAAACAACTAACAAAACCACATGTTGTAAATGGCTTATCCGGAATGATGTAGTAACTGGCATCAGCTCGAAGCTTCTTGCCCGATGTGTCAATGACTTGATCGGGTGAAGCTTCAGCTGATCTAAGTAGTGGTTGTGAAGACAAAGCAAAGAGAAGGAGAAATGGTAGTGCGTGTGTATATATATATATGGTACTCTTCATTTTTGTGTGCATATGCTTTATTTGATCATTTTGTGTCTATTTTGGTAATGAATGAGGATATGGTGGGAGATGTAAAGCATCAATTTATAATTGCTGCTACAATTCGTATCTATGGATTCATAAAAAAATCATACTAGATTTTGTGGTCAGTGATTTGAAAAATACAATTGGCCAATATTATTAATTCATTGTTGTATTTGAAATTGTATTCAAGAACTGCCTTCAAAATCTATGGTTTACTCTATTTCAATGTCTTCAAATTAAAGAAATAATAAAAATGTTACTAGTACTTGGTTCTTTACCCAAAGCCTCAAACCGAGACGTGTCGTGTAGGAAACAATGTGCATTGCTCATAATAAATCACTGGATATTATATTTGAAGTTATTATTTTTATTATGTAGATATTTTAAGTTATTATTATTATTAGTGGATTATTCTGACTACTCAATATATTTCCTAGATACTTCCAAAAAATAATATATTTCCTAGCTTGCTCTAAATAAGGACAAGTTAGAAAATCTTCACTTTTCAAAGATAAGATCTCCATAAACCGACTTGGTCTTACAAGACACATTAAATAATTTATATATATTTTTTTAACAGTCTAGTACTCTAAAATTTGTTGTATATGGGAGGCCAACATCCAATTATTTATATCATATCATCTTTTTACATCTGATTATTTTGAAGTAATTTTAAATTTTAAATTAATTTCATCTACATGGTACTCGTTAGCCAAAATAACTTTAAGATATGATTTTTTATTTTTTTTACCTTATTTTCTTACATAAAGGATAAATTAAATTAAGAAAGAAAATAGATGATATGATCACCCTGTTGGCCTGCATTTTATTTTGTGTATATTCGACAGGTAAAGAGAGGTTTGAAGCTGCAAAATCGTCCAAGTCCATTCTGAAAGATGCTGTGTTCAACAAATATTGAAAACGTTCGACAAAAACTATAATTCGACAGGCGGTTAGATTATGGAAAAATGGTTTCAAATGGCCAGACACATGAAAGACATGCAGTTTTCTGTCAAAGACATGTAGTTTTTAGCAGTTATTTTTTCTATGTATATATAATAATTTTTCATAAGAAAAACATGTCACAAAACTCATTTACATAATTCACACACTCAAAGTACCAACGTAGAAAAAAGAGTCAGAATGTATGTAAAGGTTTGTTGAACCACCTTTAATTTTATGCAATGCCATTTACTTTTCTTTAAGTTTCCTTTGCATTTTAAACTTTGAAATTCTAGCGTGCTTGTTTTAATATGTTATGTAAGATGTTTCAACGTTTATAATGTTTTGTTCAATGTTCCAACATCATATATTAAACATAAATAGAAACAAGAAAATAAATGACAAGAAAGTAAAGAACACAGTAAGTTTGTTGACCCAGTTCGGTGACAAACACACCTACTATGGGGGCTACCAAGCCAGGAAGGAAATTCACTAGTGTAGTCCTTATTCAAAAGCTCTCAGCAAACTCCTCGTTTACACTTTATGACTTAGGACCTACCCGTCTAGACTTCAACCTAGGAACTCCTAGATCTGAGATCCCATCTCACTATCCTACGGTCAGTCACAACCCCTGCGACCTATCAGACCAAAAACAATCAATTGGTGAATTACCTTCAAACACAAACAACTACCACTTTGCTTGCAAGCTTTGGTGTAGCACAACGAGTTTACAACTCAACACACAGTCCTTAACAAGCATAAAAAAGATACAGGAAAGGCTCACAATCAAAACAGAACTAAAATTGCATCAAACGATACAAGAGTAGAACAAACAGACTCAAAACCCTAAAAACTAAACTTTTTAGTATGACGGCTTGAATACCTAATTAGGTCTTGGAGTATACCTTTTATACTGAAGCAATATGGGCTAACAAACCTTGTTAGGCTTTAGTAACAAATTGCAGATCGATCTGATCTACAAAAAAGAATCAGAGACAATTATGGAAAGTCCTAATATGTAGGAACATCTTTAGGAACGTCCATAACATCTTCAAATATTCCCTTAAATATTCTTGCTCTTTTGGGAATAAAACTAAACTGATTATGTACATATATGTACGTTGCTTGGTCATCAAGTTAAGGAAAAGTTGTTTCATTTTAAAGATAAGGCGCACGTACAAATAGGCATGAACTCAGGCACACTGAACCGTGTCAGGATGTTGGAACATTCTGTCCAACATTTCATATGGATGCCTAAACCATGTTGGAACATAGTATCCAACTAGACACTAAATGGATATTTGTTTTAGCAACAATACAGCCAATACAAATACCCAACAAACTTTAAGTCCTTTTCCGTTTTATGTTTTGAGCGTTTTTCGTCGAAAGACAACTATATTCATACAAAAAACAGTTTTATTCATCTTGTTCTTAAAGCAAACTATGAATATGATGAACATTCATGCATTTTCTAGAAAAAGATTGCACAACATCCCCTATGATTTCTAGTTTGATCCTACAAGTAATTTTTTAAACCTAGTCTTATTGTTTACCAAAAACATCGGTAAACAAATTGGCACGTCCGGTGGAACCCTGTTTGTGCAATTTTTGGAAGAGTTTCCATAACTTTAAAATATTTTCTAAGTGTTCTTGTGAAAAATATTTATGGAAAAATTGTAATTGTCTTTGATAAACTTTTTTCTAGAAAAATATGTGTATGTGCATGCATTTAAGAAGTGGTAAATCCTTGAAAGAAATGGCTCGACCCACCAATAGTGGTACTTCTGCATCATCACAATCATCACAGTCTTTTTCACAAGCACAATCCACACATGCATCTGCCCCTACAGTGGGTGCCAATGTGTCAAATACCATGGGGGTAACCATGGCTATGCTAGTTTTGACGAAAACGGGAGTAATTGCTCCTGCAACTATTTCGACAACTGCTGCTGCAATGACATAGTCAGATATGGGGGCTTTTGTGCCACCATTTATTACTAGTATCCTTGTGCCTACTAGTATTCCTATATCTCCTCACCACCAGATTAGGGCTAGGTTGGATGATAGGTTTATAGCCATGAAAAATTTCACCATGCCCATGACCATAAGGGAACAACCTTATGGTATGTCAACATCTATGATGGCAAGTTTGCATAATAATGCATCTACATTTGAAGATCTTGCAATTCCCTTCACATAATATAATGCAAACATTCCTTCAACTTTTAGTGTTCCTGGTCGAAATGCTCCACAAATTTTAACAACATAATCTATGATGTCTTTGAGACAACAAATGGATGAGAGCAATCATGATATGGTTAATATGTTAACACAACAAATTGGTACATTTTTTAATCCTTTAATTCAAAACATAAACCGAAGTTACCAAGCCTTAGCCCCTCAAATGGGGAGAATAGTAGATTTATTTGCCCCCATTCATCTTGTTCATCAACAAATTCCACAAGTCCAAAATCCTAGACCCTTACAAATTGTTGAACCTGTGATTCAAGGGCAACAACATGTGCCCTAAACTCAACCGACCAAAACAGTGGTGCAAGCACAACCTGTAGGAAATCTAAGGGTAGTTTTAATGAATAAAAATGATAATGTTGATGAAGTTGTTAGGAATGTCCAACAACAAAACATGGGGGCACATAATAACATAGCCAATTTGGTCGAAACCATTATGGCTCAAAAATGGCCTGAACATTGGTTTACATAGGTCTAACTTTGTTTATGATCTTTTATAATATGTTTTACAAACTGAACTTCCAAGGGGTTGGAAAATCCCCAAGTTCACTAAGTTTGTTGGTGATACCAGTGAGTCTACTTTCAAACACATTGCACATTATCTGATTGAGGCAGAAGACATAGCAAATAATGAGAATTTGAGATTAAAATACTTTCCAAATTCTCTAACAAAAAATGTCTTCACCTGATTTACTACCCTTCCACCACACTCAATTAAACATTGGAATCAGTTGGAAAGGGTATTCCATGAACGATTCTACATGAGCCAAACTAAGATAAGTCTGAAAGAATTCGCTAGTGTTAGGAGAAAGGCACCTGAATCCATTGATGATAGACACCTGAATCCATTGATGATTATTTGAATAACTTCAGATTGTTGAAAGTTGGATGTTTCACACAAGTCCCTGAGTATGAGTTAGTCAAAATGGTGGTTGATGGCCTAGACTATTCCATTAGGAAGAAATTAGACTCTCAACACTTATGGGATATGGCGCAACTGACTGATAGAGTTCGACAGGTCGAAAGACTGAAGGCTGAAAAACCAGAACTTATAAATATCATAAAACAGAGAAGGTTGCTTACGTCAAAACTAATGACAGTGACCAAGAATTCGACATATCTTATGAGGATATTGAAGATTGTTAGGTTAATGTTGCTGAACTGAAACCTAGGCCTCCTCATACATGTAAATTGTTGAGTCCATCGGATGGAAAGAATCATGTCGAACCAAAAAATGAAAAATATGTTTCTTAAACCTATACATTTGATGTAATCAAGCGTGATGAGATTTTTGATCTATTAGTTGTTGATAGTAAAGTAATAGTACCCAAGGGCCTAAAAATTCCACCATTAGAGCAACGTAAAAAGAGAGGTTTTTGCAAATTTCATAATTTTTTGGGGCATAAAACCTCACAATGTGGTCTTTTCAGAGATTTGGTTCAAAGATAGTCCATCACATATTTCACTCCACGTCAAAAGCATCCCAAGTCGGAGATACCATGACAATTGTCGTCCAAGTGAAAAACAAGTTGCTCTGGGAGTATATCAACTAGTTCACCAAGGAGGCCGTGCTTGTATGACAGAGGGATGACTGAATTAAATTGTTCTTGCTTGAGAAAGAACTATCTGATGGATCTAAGATCCACTAATAAGCCACACTAAAGAGGGATAAGAATTATGAAAGGCCAAAAACTACATTCAGAACGTAGAGAAAGTACGCGCCACTAAGAAAAAGCGAGAAGGCCAAACATACAAGGTCGATCCAGATAAGTCGCTCGACTTACGCATTCCTTATGAAACAGTGGGAACATTTACCAAGTACACCCCCCTAACACTGTATTCAAGGAGAAATGAATAAAGTTTCCTAAACCGCCAAGGGAAAATTCCAACACTGATCAAACCAAATATTAGCACTTCCATCGACAATATGCATTGCAACATTTATGTTGTTGTGAACTAATTCACGACTTGCTTAACATTAACAAATAGAAGTTTTAGAAACATATGACACTTTGGTGAATGCATGTTTTATTTATTAAAGAAAAGATAAAAAAAAAATACAATTAATATATCATTAATTTCAATTCAACTAATCAATTTTGAATATTAGATGAATCACACAAAATTGAATTTATCTCTTTCTCATGAATTAAGCATGACTTTTGAATTCATGTATTTCAATCAAATACAACACCACCAACTATATGCATGATTCACAAATATATCTTTTAAAAAATGAACATCTATCTCATTCTTCATGTATTAAATATTATATATATTAGAAATATAAAGTGATTTAAATTTAACTCATATTAGATTTATGTGCTATGTATCTATTATCATTCAAATAACTGATTTTTCTCTTTAAATAATAACATAAAATTTTGTACTATTTAATGATTTTTTTTTTTAAAATTACATCATTTACGATTTTAAAATTAGACAAGAAACAACAACAATATTAATTAATTCTTTGATCACTCATTTGTCTTCATCTATGCTTTTGTATTTTCTTATCTTTGCAAACATGCATAAAATAAAAGAGATTCTTGCAAATGTACGAGTACCAAAATTGTTACTCTCTAACGGTTAATATCTCCAATTAAAACAAATTTAGTACCCCTCTTAATATTATGTATTTTTCTTCTACATCCCTTAACTTAACTTTTTTTTATTTGATTCTAAATTTATTATAATTATATACTTATTATGTGTGCTCAATATATAATAACTATGTCTATAGCTCATTTATTTATTGATACGCAATATAAATTTTAGAATAAACTTATTCCCAAAAAAAAAAAATCGGTTCCTTCTTGATCTATGAGGCTTTGAGTCGTTGGTCTTGCCTCTTGGTCATCCCGATCATGCTCACCTAAGAGAAAATATAATATATTTTTTTTAAGAATAAAAAATTAAATATATTAACGAAGGCGATGTTACCCCACTAGCACAAGGTGTACCAAGGGAGCCAGCCAAAGAAACAATAAGTCAAGCATAATAATTACAGAAATACGGTCAGTCGATACCCAAACAAAGCAGAGGGTTCGACTACCAACTATGAGAACCGTACATAAACGTTACATTATTAGCCTTCAGCCACCATAACGAGTGATATTTAACTTTTTCTAAGAGCTGCAAAATGGGGGTTTGAATGTTATTAAAAAACTTGTTGTTATGCTCATTTCAAACCAACCAAACACACAGAAGCCAAACTAGCTGGAGAAACGATCGCCGCTTCTTTGAATGACTTGTATAATAAATAAATTGATAGAAGTGGTCTCTATAATATTATTGGGCTCAACTCCTATAACGCCAATACAATACTTGATGAGCTGCCACAAAGAACCATAAACATCATAATGGAGGAACAAATGAACAGCTTGATTCGTCATTGAATGGAGAAAATATAATTTTATTAATCAAGTCTCAAAATAGGGAATCTATGTCCTTGAAAAAGGACATTCACGGATACTCCAAACAAAGATTTTATTTATAACACAAAGAATTAATAAATTTAAAGTTAATGTAATTTTTAAGAAAATAATTTTATTTATCAATCTTGTTTCTTTATCATATTCAAATTAATTAATTTAAACTGAATAAAATATGATTATTTCTAATCATAATTATATATTGGTTTGACTTTAATATATTATAAATACATATAAAAATATTAAAAATGAAATCTTAATTATTTAGTTTTTAAAGGGCAAAAGTGGTAGCATAATATGTAAATTCATATATATTGGTTTTTAAAGGACATAATAAAATTCCGACTTGATTGATGAAATCATATTTTTACTATCATGGATATTACCATTCTCATTGGTGCTCTTGAGCATGATCGAGATGACCAAGACCAACTGCCCGAAGCCCCATATATCAAGGGGAACAGATATTTTTTGTTTTCATAATAAGTCTATTATAAAAATTATATTGTGTATGGATATATAAACGAATAGATATGTATATATAAATATAGATTTCTTAAAAAAAATGAATATATAAATATAGAGATAGACATATTTATTACATATATTGAGCATACATAATAAGTATATAATTATTATAAATTCGTTCCCTAAAAAAAATATATAAATTCGTAATCAATTAAAAAAGATCAAGTTAAAGAATGTAGAAGAAAATACATAAATATTATAGTTATAGTTTTTCTTTGGCTTAATTAGACTTTTGGTCCCCTAAGTAATTTGTTGTTTTCATTTTGGTCCTATAACTCGTAAAATCAATATTTTGGTCCCTCAACTTCCGAAACAAATTTCAAAAACGTCATTTCCGTCAAATAAGTAACTATGTCGTTTTTTGATTTAATTTTAACCATTCGATTGAATGTCCATTGTATCTATAGTGAACCGTCAGCACCTAAACTTTTTATTTTTCATCATCTCTCTTCTTCTTCATCCTCAATCTATATCAAAAAATTTCTAGAATTTTTTTTCTTCCAAAATACAAATCCAAAAAAATACAACACAACACAAAAATACCAATTTTTTTCTTCCAGATCTCTTATCTAATTCACCCATTAATTTTCCTTTATTTCCTATGTTCCCAATATCACTCACTCATATCTGCTCCTATGTTCTTCAATCTGCACAGTAAACTCATCAATATGAGCATCACAAACAACATCACCACTGCAGATCTTTTTTTTTTTGTTCTCTAATCTCCCAAACCCAATTCTTCTTCCTCTTCAATCTTCTCCTCCTTGTATCTGTCATCATCGCATTCAGATCTGAGGTATTTCTCAATTTCATCAAACTGAAAAGGTTCAATTAAAATTTGGCGTTTGGTGTATCGATCAAAGGGAGATTACAAAACAAGGTCCCACCATGCAATTTTCTTCACTGAGCTTCAATTTATTCTCCCCCAATTTAATTTAATTTATAAATCCTAAATTTGTAAGAACACGGTCGAAAAGTGTACTGCTCTCCGTGACTCACTCGCCGGAAGCCGTAACGGCCTCGCCAGAAGCCATAACTGGTGTGTTATTAAAATTGGAGAAAAATGAAACCCTAAACGATGATGTGTTATTCTGTGTGTGTTATTCCATCCTTTTCGATTTCCATCAACTTCAATTAGGAAGAACAAGTAAGCATGTTCATGTTGCCGAAATGGAAGGAGGAAGTGAAAATTTCACTCTGTTGTTATTATTGAAAGAGGAAATTTTGCCACCGGTGTTGTTATTGTTGAAATCGAAAGAGAGCAATTTAGATATGGTGTTGTTATTGTTTCAATCTGGGTTGTTGTTGTTGTTAAGAATGGAATTTTTAGATTATTAAAAATGGGTTGTTGTTGATGCGGATGTTTTCTGGCTGAGAACAGTGATTTTGAGTTTCTGGGTTTAGAATATGTTGATGGTGCCATTGTTACTGAAAAATTGATGAAAAAAATGAGAATGAAGTGAAAAAAAATTATGAGTTTTATTTGATGAAAGAGTATGAAGATTATGATGAACATGATGAACAAAGGAGGGTAGAAGATGAAGAAAAAGAAAAAAAATTATGTGTTTAATTAGAGAGTGAAAATAATGTTAAGGTGATTGGAAAGAAAGAAGATAATTAGAATTAAGTTTTTTGTGATTTTGAAATTTTTGTGTTTTTCTTATGAAGATAGATGATAAGAAGATTATGAAGATGTGGGAAGAAGAAGAAAACGAAAAACAATTAGTTGTAGGTGATGCAATGTTGGATACAATAAATTTCTATAATCTAGCCGTTTCTTTTTTGAAAATAATATCAAAGGGATGAAATTAAAAAATTAATAAGGTGTATGGTGGACCACCTAGAATATTGATACACCTAATACATTTGGGGTTAAAATTAACTAAGATGGATTAAACTGATTGAGAGAGCATATTTGAAGGACCGAAAAGAATTTTTTTAGAGTTATAAGACCAAAATGAAAACAACAAATAAGTTAGGGGACCAAAGATTCAATTAAGCCTTTTTTTTTGAGAGAGTTGTATATACTTATACCCAGAGAATAACAGTTTTGGTACTTGTATAAGTTCGTCAAACTTCGGTACGTCCTTTCTTCAAAAAAAATAAACTTTGGTATTTGTACGATCGCAAAAATGTCTTTCATTTTATTCATGTTTGCAATTAAAAGAAAATACAAAAGAATATACGAAAACAAATGATAGATCAAATAATTAATTAATATTGCTGTTGTTTTTTGTGTAATTTCAAAGTGGTGAATGATGTAGTTTATATTTTTTTTATAAATAAAATAATATAACATTGCAAAATTTTATGTTATTATTTAAAGAGAAAAATCAGTCATTTGATAGAAAATAGATACATAATAGATAAATCTAATTTGAGTTAAATTTAAATTGCTTTATACTTTTAATATATACAATATTCATTCTAGACTCACATGCATGACACAATGAGTTATATTTAATACATAAAAATGAGATAGATGTGCATTTTTTTTACAAGATATATATGTGATTCATGCATGTAGTTGGTGGTGTTGTATTTAATTAAAATGCATGAATCCAAAAGTCATGTTTAACTCAAGAGAAAGGGAGAAATTCAATTGTGCGTGATTCATCTAATATTAAAAATTAATTAGTTGGGTTTAAATTAATGATATATTAATTGTATTTTTATCTTTTCTTTAATTAATAAAATATGCATTTATCAACTCAAGAGCGCTTAGATGAGATATCATATGTGTCTTCTATCTTAACCAATGATCTAGGTTGAAATTCAGTCTTGAGCATACAGTAACATTAAAACTCTTAGGGGGAGTTTGCCGCTTATGCTTAAGCAAGTGTTTCTCCACACAAAAACTAAATTAAGTTTCACTTTTGTTGCCGGTATAAAGACCTTATTTGCATTAATTGCTAATCACTTTAACCCTAAAAAAATTTTCCCCTAAATCCATGCCAGTTTGAATTTTGAATTTATTCTTTAAAAAATAAAGTGAAAATTGATGGCATTAATAAAGACTAGGAAGTAGCCTTTGCATATTCTTTTCATTTTGAAAGTTTCAATTTCTTTTATTTCCAACAATGAATGGAAATTAATCCTTTCAGTTTCCTATTTAGAATGCTGCACCGTTCAAAAAGTTTTACAATTATATTGGTAACTGTAGTTAGACTTTTCAACTACACAACATTCTCCAAAAAGCACATTCCTGACTTCAGTTGTTCTTGCCCACATTTATACATACATTACACGGTTTTGTCCTTCAACCCTTATTTTTGTATTTGCTTTTCCCTTCACTTCAAATATATGATTTTTTTTCTTTTTCACATCATATATCTCACCTTCATTTTTTTGCCATTTTCTTTTTCTATGGTTTCTTCTTCTCATTTACTTATGGTTTCTTCTTTGTTTGTATTTTTTTTTCTTCCAAAAATGCATAGGTTTCAAAATGGGAGATCTTGATGAGTACTATCATTTTTAACTTGCCTTGAGTGTTGGGGAAAATGGGGTGGTCTCGTGAGGTTTCACCATGACGAGGTCCTAGAGTTTTTCTTTGTTGTAGCTTTATTTGTGATTTATACTCTATGTTGAGTGGAGTACATAGCTATATGAGTATTCTTGATAGACTCACCTATACGAATATGGAACTGAGGCTGGTTTCTATGGAATTCAGAGCAGAATACCTAGAGCGTTCGTTAAATTTGAGATAGACGTGCATGACACCTTAGGAAAATGTTTGTGTGCGGGTTCTATGTCTGAGATAAAGTTCAATGTTGTAAGCAACTCTTGTAAATCGGAATATTATCCGCTATGCAAGGCTCAAGTTGTATGCGACACCTTTGTTTATTAGCAACCTTATAGAAATGTTTTGACGTTATTATTGAAACCATTTTTTAAATTCAAGTGGGGGATTGTTGGAACATTGATCTGATGTTGGAAGAAAAATTGGAAGATTAAACACCAAATAATTATACTTTGATCTAATGTTGTGTGAATTGAAAAAATAGAGTGTGAGGGTCCCACATAAAATAGAACACACACATTAGAGTCTATTTGTTTATCATATTATCATATTCAAATTTTTAGATTATCATACTTGGAAGATTAAACACCAAGTAATTATACTTTGATAATTTTTAAGAAAATAACTTGGATTAAATGAGATTCTATTTGTTTACCAAAGGAGGATGGGGTTTAGGAGGATGAGAACTTTTAATGTCTCGTTGTTGGGAAAGTGGTGTTGGAGAATGATGATAGAAAAAGAAGGGTTGTGATATCGTGTGCTTAAAGCATGATATGGTGAAGAGGGTGGTCGGATTAAGGAGGGGGGGTAGACATTCGTCGGTGTGGTGGAAGACGGTATGTCATATCCGCGAAGGGTTAGGCGTGGGGGTGGGGAACTGGTTTGATAATAATTTGAGGCGGGTGGTAGGTGATGGTCTGAACACTTTATTTTGGTATGACACGTGGATTGGGGATTGTCCTTTGATATTGAAGTTCCCTCGCCTTTTTGACTTGGCGTTGGAAAAGGAGAGCACAGTGAGGGAGATGGAGGGTCGTGGGTGGGGGGTGGATGGAGGGGCGTGGTTATGGAGACGACGGTTGTTTGCTTGGGAGGAGGATAGTCTGAGAGAGTGTTCTTTATTATTACATAACGTTATTTTGCAGGATCTTGTTCACGATTACTAGCGGTGGTTGTTAGATCCCATTCACGGTTACACGGTGAGGGGAGCTTACTCTTTTCTGACAAGTACTGACGCTATGGTGGACAGGTCATTGGTTGTCGACATTTGGCAAAAGCATATTCCATCGAAGGTATCTCTTTTTGTCTGGTGACTCCTTCGTAATTGAATTCCATCTAAAGACAACTTGGCGATTCGGGGTGTCCTTCCTTCAGCTGACGTGTCTTGTGCGTTTGGTTGTGGATCTTCTAAGTCTGCGGATCATTTATTTATTCACTGTACCTTTTCAGCCAACCTTTGGGCTCTTGTTTGTTACTGGTTACGGATTTCCTTTGTGCACGTTGGTGAGCTTCGACACCATTTTACTCAGTTCACCAAGATGGCGGGAATGTCACTTTACTCTCATTTATTTTTCAAGATTATTTGGTTCTCCACTGTTTGGGCGATCTGGAAGGAAAAGAATAACCGAGTTTTTCACAATACGGTGTCTGATCCTCTTAACATCATTGAAAAAGTAAAACTTAATTCTTTCTTATGGTTGTGGTCTAAGCATGTGGGGTTTGTTTATTCTTACTACGATTGGTGGAAACACCTCATCCCTTGTATGGGTGTTAGTTTGTAATTTTTGCTTTTTGTTTTGGTACTATGACTTTATAAATATTTGCCGTTGTTGTCTCATCTAGCACACCTTATACGCGGTGACACACGGTTGGTTCCGTACTATATCTCATTTTGATTTGTTAAAAAAAAGTAGAGTATAACAGCAATGTCTGAATATGGCGATTAGCACCGAAGTGCATGAATAAAAATGATCTATATCTAATCAAATAGAATCGCGTTGAATTCTCTTAAAGAAAGTCGTATCAAATTTAAATTGATTATTTATTTTTTTTGACAAAATCGAATTAGAATTGATAAAAAAGGACTTCTAATTTATCAAAAAGGTACGTTGGTGACTCAAGAGATTATATACGGAATACTTTGATATATTAGAGGCACAATGGATAAAGATATCCTTTTTCCACAACCGACAAGGGAGAAGTTGCAAACTTGTTTGCTACACCTACTCAAACCGGTGTGGTGACATAGATGACAGAAAATCCATTGCAGGCCACGTTGTTATCATATATTGCAGCATCATTAAACTCTTGTTAAGTTGTTTGGTTGATGAACTTGATACAAGAACTATGTCATGTGAAAGTGAAGAAATGTACTATATAATATAGTGATATGATTGGCAATAAAGAATTTTATTCATTACATGTTAAAAATCATCCTCTCTCAAAAACACTTTCTCTATTTTCTTCTTCATCAAGTAATTGTGTGTGAACAAAAGTGAATTTGTTCTAACAATACCTAAAGTAAATTAAGTTTAATTAGTGGTTTTGAATTTTATTTGGAATTATGAGAGTGCAGCTACATTCAAACTCTTAATAAAAATGTTTGTCATTTCTGTGATCCGATATAACTTCGAGGGCTTAATTAGTCTCCACAGTTATAAGTACGAGATATCCAAAAATTTAAACACGAAGAAAATTAAAATTACAATATGGAGTCTTTTTTATTCATTCATATGTTTTTATTCTCCACTAGGAGAATCATACTCAATAATACTCATAAAATTATAACATTTGTTGCCATTAGTAAAGCTTAATTTCGATCAAGCTTGCTGAAACTTGATTTTGAGAGGAACATTAGTGAGAGCCAAACGAATTTCCCTATTCTTATACTTATAAATCCCAACATCTTTGCATACATGCTTGCAAGAAGGACACACATTAGGGCAATAAACCAACTTATAAGCATCCTCATACTTCTCAATCTTGAACCAACTATGGATTGAATTTGAACCCGGGTGACCTAATACACCATTAGTAGTCACAAATGTTGCTTCCTTAGCATAAGGATCAATCTTCCACACTACTGAATAGTTAGGACACCTATCATCATAATTACCTAGCATAATATTGAGATCAGTGGAGGTACGAATAACGCCTTTAACGGGTGCAAACCTTAGTGGAAAACCTAGGCCTTGTCTATGTTTCACAACTACTACATGAAGAGGGCAAGATTCACCAATAGAACTTTCAAGGGAAATATCTCCACCATTCGCTGGGATGATGTAGTAATCGAAATCAGTTCGAAGCTTCTTCCCCGATAGGTCGAGGACTTGATTGAGTGATGCTTTAGATGATACAAATAGTAGTTGTGAGGACAAGGCAAGGAGAAGGAAAAGTGCTAGCATTGCTGTGCTCTTCATTGTTGTGTCTGTGTGTTTTAAGTGGTTTGTGTTTGTTTTGGTTTTGAATGGAGTTGATGGGAGATATATCTTCAATTATTTATAGTTGTTACTACGATTGCTATCTATGGATTCATAAAATTTTCATGGTAGGTTTGTGATCAATGATTTTGACAATACAATTGGCCAACAATATTATATATTTGTTGTATTTGAATTTTGAAGTCGCATGTTTAAGAATTGTGTCTTCAAAATCTCTAGGTGCCAACTTGGTTCGTAAACGAGACGTGTCGTGTGTAGCAAACAGTGTGCATTTGCTCACAACAAATCAATGGACTATATTTATATTTTACTACGAATCAAAATTTAACTCTATTTCAATGAGTTTTCTAGTTTTTTTTTTCCTTTGAACATTTGTGGAATCTTTTATTTTTTTTATAAGAATTATTCTTCAATTTTGTATATGAAATTTTTAACACCGTTATTGATCTTATTTATAGAATTTCAACTCCAATGATCAGAAAAGAGAAAAAATAATGGATACTTGACCAAAAAAAACATCACCCTAAATTAAGAAATAAGACAAAGAAGGTTTGAATATTCTTTTGACAATTAATTCTTAGAAGACCTACTCACAAGAACTTATCTACAACAGAAGTGTTGTTGGAAGGGACGAGCTTATAGATTATGTAGGGTGTCCTCGGAAAGTTGAGATGGGTTATCATTTATTTTGTGAATGCAGTTTTGTTGGTTTAGTACTTATTTTTAAGTGGATCGAGAAAGGAGTGATTTTACTCAAAAATGTAATCTCTCTTCTTGAGATATTGAGGATATAACATAGTTTTTCTAACAATTTTAATTTGGCTTAATTGCACTTTTAGACCTCTATCTTTTCAAAAGTTGTGGTTATGGACCCCTAACTAATTTAAACACAAAACAGACCCTTATGTTTTGATTCTTTGGCAGTTTTGGACCCCCACCCCATTGTTGACTAGGTCGTTGCTGACGTGGCACCCACATCCCATTAGTGAGGTGCCACGTGTATTTTTTTTTTACTTTTTTAATTCATCGTATTATTTTTAAAAGAAATTAGAAAGAAAAAATTAAAAAGAAAAAGAAAAAAGAAATTAGAATCACAGGTTTAAATCCCTTTGTTTTATCTTCTCGGTCAAAAACCAAAAAACAGGAGCAATCATCAATGACAGTACATTGTTATAAAGTACAAAACCCCAAGTATTCAATCCAAGATTCATAATCATATGCTTAATATAAACCATCTCAGTAGTAATGGTAACCAAATAAGCAAAAGCCCAAGAATAAGCCGTCAGTGTAAAACCAGAATCAGTAGCAACATAACCAACAACACCAGCAAGAATAACAACCAAGGACAAAAAGGTAAAATTAGACAGAGAAGGTTGACCGCGAAACGCAGTATCAGTGAGAGCAACAAGAAGAGGGGTAAGAGATCAGAACACAATGAATGTATCAATGTTAGCGTGACGAAGGAGATTGGTGTTGGTGAAGATTGCTAAGAAGAAAACGAGTGTTGCAGGGAAGAATTTCTCAGCGATTGAAAAAGTGAAAGGATCGTTGGATCCAAAATTACTACTGAGATGAAACAGAGAGGTCCAAAATTAACAAAACTTATGTTCCTAAGTCACGTGTCCTGTGATTCTAATTTCTTTTTTCTTTTTCTTTTTAATTTTTTCCTTTCTAATTTCTTTTAAAAATAACAGGATGAATTAAAAAAAGTAAAAAAAAAAAAAATACACGTGGCACCTCACTAATGGGATGTGGGTGCTACGTTAGCAACGACCAAGTCAACAATGGGGTGGGGGTCCAAAACTGCCAAAGAATCAAAACATAAGGGTCTGTTTTGTATTTAAATTAGTTAGGGGTCCATAATTGCAACTTTTGGAAATATAGGGGTTCAAAAGTGCAATTAAACCTTGTAATTTAGAAAACTTATTATTTCTGTAGATGCAATGGTCAGTGACAAGATTAAGAAAATTTGATCAACAATTTTATTGATGAAATAGTGAAAATTTTGAATTTAGGTTTTTATTTTGGCTTAATAGACTCCTAATTATTTTGGCGTCAATTTTAAACTTATTTGTTGGGACTTTAGACGGTCGTCCAGATACGACCTCTAGCTAATGTTGGAAACTTAAATTAAAGTATTATCATCATTCCATCACTTTCCGCCCCTAAATTTTTTCTTGGATTTGATCCCTAGAATTTGGTTTTCATTCATACCACGTCCCCATTAGAAATTGACTGGCATGGTACTGCTGAAATAGCAACTCAACTCAATCTTTTTTGGATTTGTTTAGTAAGTTGCCTTTTTTGGATGGAAATGACATTGAAGATAAAATATTGTGAGAAATGTGAAATTTGAAGAACTTGCACTAAAGATAGCATTGCAAATTTGCAATGCTATATTTAGTTCATATTATCGGAACTTGCACTAAAGAAAACTCACCATACAATGTTAAAAGAAAACATTCATTTTATTTAATTATATCTTTTTATTTCTTAACAAGGAAACTTATCTTGAGAATCCTCATAAATTAAGGAAATACACTTATTCATAGTTTTTTTTCTTCTTGTGTACATGATCAAAGACAAGCTTAATTTGACCAAACCTTCACGAATTTAACCTGGTAGGGAACATCACTAAGAGCTAAACGTTTATTCCCATTTTCATCCTCAAACAATCCAACATTTTTACACTCATATTTGCAAGAAGGACAAACACTAGGACAATAGACAAGTTTATAGCCCTCAACATACTTCTCAATTTTGAACCAATTATTGATGCTTTGTGGACCCGGGTCACCAATAAAACCATCCGTGGTAACAAACGACTTTCCCTTAGAAACATCAAACCGATCAAGCTTCCACACCGTAGTATGATAAGGACAACTTGAATTCGAACGAAACATGATGTTTAGGTCGGAAGAGACACGAATAACACTTTTTTTTAGGTTAAGAGGTGTAAACCTGATTGGAAGACTTTGGTATCTACTCACAACAATGAGATCAAGAGGGCATGGTTGACCAATATTGTTAGAGAGACCTAGGCCTTGAGGACTTCTACTATTGGTGTAGGGAATGGATAAAAGAACATTGTAATAGGCATTAGCTCGAAGGTATTTGCCTGTTATGTCTAAAACTTTTTCGGGTGATGACTGTGATGAACTAAGTAAAGGTTGTGAAGTTAAGACAATAAGAAGTACAAAAGCTAGGAATGTGCTCTTCATTTTGTTTTACTTGTATGGTTTGAGTAAAATTGTGTTTTGGTTACTTGTGAATGAAGTTTAAGGAGTTGAATAGCATGAATTTATAGATAGATTATTTTTAAGACAAAATATAACTATTATACGGTTTTTAACATATCTGTGGGGGGGGTGTCTGTCCAAAAATATTCTATGGGATTAAATCGTACTCTCTCTTTTTTTTTTTTATAAATAAAAGTGATACTTCCATTGTTTATTATATATATTGTCTTTGGAAAAAGATTGATAGACACCCAAAAACCCTTTCACACATTGAGAAAGCAAGAGATAGAGAGAATGATGTGGTAGATGAGATATATAAAAAGAGAGATGCACATAAAATTTGGTGGTTTCAAATATAAGAGTTGATTGTCATTATTTATATGTATAATTTTAAATATATTTTTATCATACTTCAAATATATATATATATATATATATAAAGTAAGGTTTTTTATGCCCGTGTCACTTTCACATTCATTTTCAATATTTTTATTATTTTTTCTATTTTTAAAAACCAATATTTTATTTAACATAAATATCTCAACAAACTTTTGATCTTATGCACTCAGTATTTTCTTTAAATTTTTATTGAATTTATAATATTTTATGTAGCAGAAATATCTCAACAAAGGCTTAATTACATGTTTGATCCCTTATGTTTATTTTAGTTTTCAAGTTGGTCCCTTATATTTTAAAAGTTTCAAGTTGGTCCCTTACGTTTTAAAAGTTTCAAGTTGGTCCAAAACGTTACCCACATTGGAATAAGTTAGTCCATTCTACGACATGATATTGAGTTTGATAAGAAAAAAAAATTTAAATTTTTTTTTAAAACTAATTTTCTAAATAAGTTAAGTTCCATCACCTATATTGTCAATCTGAATCTTTAAACTTTAAGTGATTGAAGGGACTAACTTATTTCAACGTGAGCAACGTTTTGGACCAATTTGAAACTTTTAAAACGTATAGGACCAACTTGAAACTTTTAAAACATAAGGGACCAACTTGAAAACTAAAATAAACATAAGGGATCAAACATGCAATTAAGTCCTCAACAAACTACACATAACTCCAATTTGTTTATTTGTTTTTAGGAAAAGAAGCTTCAATTAGTTATTACTAATCTTTTAGCACTATATCATTCAATTAGTTTTTATGTTTGAGGAAAAAAAGGGTTTGATTAGTTTTTATCTTTGATAAAAAAAAAAAGGGTTCGATTAGTTATTATGTTAACTATAAATAAATAAATTTTCGTTAATCACATATTTACATATTTTGAGCACAAGCAGAAACCTCAAACCTTCTTTTCATCTAACATTTTTTCGTCCTTCAAAAAAAAAAATCTTACATTTTTCCTTCTTTAGGTTTGCCAAACACCAATTTTATTATTTCTCATATATATATATATATATATATATATATATATATATATATAAAGTCACCCATAAAGATGTCTTTTAGCAAATGCTCATAGAATAACTTGCTAAAAGATACATTATATATATATATATATATATATATATATATATATATATAGGGAATATATACTATGAGAATGTTATTCTATGAGCATTTGCTAAAAGACATCTTTATGGGTGACTTTATATATATATATATATATATATATATATATATATATAGGGAATATATACTATGAGAATGACATTCTTATATGAGAATGGTGAGAATGATTATCAACCATTAGATCGAAAATAAATGGTTGAAATTTAA
The DNA here is from genome assembly GCA_958299785.1 of Medicago lupulina. Lineage (NCBI taxonomy): Eukaryota > Viridiplantae > Streptophyta > Magnoliopsida > Fabales > Fabaceae > Medicago > Medicago lupulina. The sequence continues at coordinate 56,595,054 of OY283146.1, read as the reverse complement.
AAGTCACATATGTACCTTACCTTATTGCATCAATTCTCATTAATTCATTTCCCTTTTCATCTTCTTCTCTCTCCACAATCATCACTCACATAAATATGAATTAAACCCTTTGATTTAATCCTAGGATTTTACATGATAAATATGAATTAGTTTTTTATCAGATACGAATCAGAATGATAAATTTTATGTCGTTCATATCTTCAAATCAATAACTTACAATCAGAAAAGATGTATTTGTGACACAACCTAGCTTGGATCAGGTATTGAATGTTTGAAGTGGATTCATGTCATAGGCCAGCATGCTACATTTACCAACCAAGGATGTTACGTAGCATGAACAAAGTGTAACAAATGTCATGGTGATATACTTGTCATGCTATATATATATCTTCATTGGCACGTTCGCTCATTTATGCATTGAAGGGATATAATTGACAAAATAATAGGTGATATACTTATATTAAAATTTGAAAGTGAAAGACAAATAGAAAAAATTCATAAAAATTAAGATTTATTTTTGCGAAGGCTAAAGTCAACAACTAAAATGAAACTAAAGAAATATAAATGAATATAATATTTATGGCCATTAATTTGAGTATACAATTGGTCCAATATTTTTTTTTTTAAAACCATGAACGTGTATATTAGAATAGAATGTTTTATGGCGGTATTCTTAAATCAAGTAATTCTTTTTTCTCAATTGCTTCACAAAAGAGAGTAAGACTTGTATGGTCACAACTCTAAATAATTTTGATTATGTCAAACACCCAAATGAAAAAAGGTAAAAGGAAAATGAATAAAATAATATATTTTTTAAAATAATTAATCGATATGTATGTCTCTGTGTGTGTCCAAACAATTAATATGTGTGATTATGCTCAAGTAAGTGTTTGCTCCACACAAAAACTTAATTAAGTTCAACTTACGTTGACAATATAAATACCTTGTTGGTACATAATCTATAGGTATTTAAGTCGGGACTAACAATGAGACATATCTTAAATCTATGTTCTCAGGATACTTAAACTTTACATAATGGATCAAAATCGTCGATCATTTTTTTAAAGAAATTGAGAGTTCCATTTAAAAATTTGCTCTTCTCCTATCAAAATTCACTCGTTCTCAACTGAAGTAACGATAATGCCTCCGCATGAGTTAAGTTACGCTGCATGAGTTAACTCACGTAGATTATAATTCGGTGTGACTTAAGGTTCCGTTTGGATTGATGGAATAGAACGGAACGGAGCAGAATGGAACATAATGAAATGGAATGGAATGGAACATATATTCCATTCCATTGTTTGGATAATGAAATAAACATCTCATTTTATTTTTTATAAAGTGAATAGAATGGAATAAGTTATAACTTTTGTATTCCATTTTTACCCTTAAATCTTAATAAAAAAGTTGTTTTCCATTAAAACTTGGAAGTAGAAACAATTGAATTTGTAATTCTAATTTTTTTTTATTTTTAGTTTGATCCTCCAAGTTAAACTAAGAACCCAATTTATTTATTTTTACAAACAAAACATAAAGGGATTTAAGTTGAAATAAAAATGTCTTAGTACTTGACCAAAAAAGATGTTTTATGGTATAACATTATCTTTAAAATGTTTAAATATATACAGTTTCCCTTAAAACAAACTAACATGTACAGTTACAAACATTAATATTAGTATGGGAAAAAATAACTCATTCATAATAGGTGATTTTTCCCATGCTAATATTAATGACAGCAACAAGGACATAACCCATTCATATTTCCACTTCAACCAAATACGATTTTGCTTCCAATTTTTACAAATTTCACTGACTTCAACCAAATCCACATCAAATCAACCAAATCAACAAGTAAGTTATGTTTATCCTACTTTATTTCTTTTTTTTAAAATTTATGATTTTTTGGTGAAATTTGAAATTTTTAGGTTTTTAGAAATTTGACTTGCATATTAGTTTTAAGAATTGTTAGTGATGAATTAAGCCAAGAATTGTAGTTTAGATATTGTTTAGAGTGCAATGTGGTAGTTTAGGGTTTAGAAATTGTTTGATTTTAAGTTGATTGAAAGTTTGACTCTAGGTGTTTGATAAAATGTCTCAATGAAATTTTATTTGTTTTTTGGATTGTTAATGGTGATATTAGTTAGAAATTGGTTTGTTATTGTTGATTATAGTTAGTTTGACTGCAATATGATAGTTTACAGATTGAAATTTCACTTCCAAAATTTAAATGTTGTTGTTGAATTGTTAGAAATGGCACAACGTCCGTATGAAATAAATCTTTGATTTTTTGCTTCTTGAATTGTTGTGCAGATATGTCTCAGAGACCTGAAAGAGTTTGGGGAGGGAGGGAGCCATCTACCGGTAGTGCAAGGGCTGAAAGGGTCGCATAACACCCTCCTCATGTTCTTAGTAGACGGGGAAGAGGCTTGTTACGAATTATGCTCCGGAGGGGTCGACGTCACATGCGGGTCCATCCCAGATAGTGGACACGACACAATATCAGCATCATTAGCATCAACATGAGGTGTATCAGCCTCAATATCAGCATGAGGCGTTTCAGCCTTAGTATCTGTTGTAACGCCCTATTTCTATTAAAGCGATAAATCATGCAATTATAATAAATAATTAAGAAATAGACGTCACGTCTTCGAATGATCCACAATAGACATGCATAAAATTTCAACAGGAATAAAAACATCACAGCGGAATATCACAAACACCTCAAGTAGCCATGTCATTACCTCATAAATACATCCAAATAGTATAATAATCAAATCCCAACATGAGGGCAAATCTCAACCATAAAGATAATCCAAGCAACATAAAAGGAAATGTTGTCCTAGATCAGTGCCTATCTAAGACACGAAAGCGAAATAAACGGAGGAAGCTCCCACTATCCTAAAGCAACTCACCAAGCAATGCAAATCAACTAATCTTGTACGCCGTCTACCCATTCATACAAATAGGTAGGCGGTCCACCACAGACCACTAGGGGTTAGCTTCACATCAATCATAATCGAAAAGATAACCAGGATTAAATAAACATAATATTTTCATCGTTCATAAATAAGCATCGTCATAAATTACCATCAACAATATTTTCACAAGTATAAGATTCATCAATTACAACTAATCACCAAGCACACAACAACACCAACACGTAATTCACATCGAGCACATAAACAATTATGACTCATCATAAACATGCAATGTGCCTAGACGGACTCTAGACATGTGTGGTACCAAATCACCTTCGAGGTCGTCACCCCTGATGCCAACTGAACATCATTGTCAACGGCTATATGGATACAACTATCCGATCAACGGCAATATGGATGTAAACATCCGACTCAACATGTGATGCATGAACATATGACTCAATCAACTATTCATATATTCACCACAATTTCAACGGCTATAAGAGTACATGCTTTCACCAAAAATTCAACACCAATAGCATGTAAGAAAATTCACCAACAACATATATGCACATAACATATATAAACACCAACAACATCACCACAATAGTTCAACAACTTCATATAATTCTCACAGTTCAAGTAAAGGAGAAAATACACCACATTATGATAAACATCATATTCAACACCCATCAATCATTCATACATATTTATTTATTCATAACAAACTATTCATAAAGGATTTTCAAGGTAATCGGGTCCAATGAATATTTTCAACCAAGTTCGTATAATATATTTCACAACTTTAAACAATTAAGGCTATTGAACCAAAACTAAGAAAAATAACTCAATTGCCTCAACTATGTATGCACACTAATCACATATGAATGTAGGTGTACGTACATGAGCGTTTCACCGGCCCATTACTATGGAATCTTACAAATCACAAAGTTCGTCTCATAATGTCACTTTTCCAAATAGAATCCATTTTCAAAGCAAAACAATTTAACTCTCAATGAAATAAATCAATACCATTTTTACTAAGCACATAAACAACATACATACTTAACCCTACATCATTCACTTGAGAAAAACATGTTTCGGAAAAATCGGCGTTCTTGGACATCTTCCAAAAGTTAAGTTCATTTCATAAAATCATGTCCAATTTGACTTCAAATGATATTCCAGTAGGATTAGATGTATAAACAGTGATTAAACAAGTCAAAAGAAACATTTTAGAAAACCCGGATTGGTCCCCAAGTGTATGAAATGAAAAACGAATAATTGCTGAACAGGGTGTTGCTCGCTTAAGCGAAGGGTTGCTCACTTAAGCGACCAGCTTCTAGTAAGTTCTGGACTTGCTCGGTTGCAGCTCGCTTGGAGCTCGCTCAAGCGACCAACGTCCAGAAACTACTGGGCTTGCTCGCTTAGAGCTCGCTCAAGCGAGCATTCGTCAGCTCAGTCAAAAAAGTTATGAGTTTCACCCTTTTTCACCCAAAATCTCAATTGTGATCTTCTAATTACCCAAATTCGTCCCAACAAATGTTTACAGGTCTTTATACATCAAAAGACATCTAAAGACACACAAAACTTGAAATCACAACATCATTTCATCATAATTCAACAATTCAACCAAATTTCACCAAACTTTCAACAACAACAACAACAACAACAATTCACATCATCAATCCACCAACATGAATACTCAATGTATTAATTCATCAACAACACATCCCAAAACAACAACAACAATTAATCATGAAACCATTCACAATTCAACAACTACAACTTCATTCTTCATCAATTTCACACAATAACAAAACATACCCATATATATACATTTAGGCATGCAAATTCAACATCAACAACACAATTACCATTCAATTCACATACATGAACATACCATCAAAACCTAAGCACAAATTTCTATAATTAAAACTCAAATAATCACTTATCAAATAAGCACTTTTGAACATGGGTAGAAAATAGATGAAAAATTAAAAGGATTATGGTTGAATATTATCCCCCTTACCTCAATCTAAAAGAATCATAGCCTTGGCCTCACTTTAGCTCCTAAAATCTTCGACCCCTTTTTGCTCTTCAAGCCTCTTTCTCTTTTAACCCTTTTCTCCTGTTTCTCTAGCCTTTCTCTCTACCTCTTTCTAATGTTATGAAATGAATTGCTCTAACCCTAGTTTTCTCTTAAAACATGGGTTATATAGTCTAACTTCTAATGGGCCTAACTCTCAAAATGTTTTATGGGTTCAAACTCTAATTAATCCAATCCACTAGTTTCTATTTCACTCACGGTATAAATAACGAGTAAACACCGGCTCTTAATTAATTACCACAACTCGCTAACAATCTTAATAAAATAAATGGTTCTCACTCAAAACGCTAAAAATAACCCTCAACCGAAATTACTAAACTACCCTTGCTCACCAAAAGACCAAAATACCCTTCTAACAAGAAAAACCCAAGAAATTACACCCAAAGATAAATAATCATACACAAACACATATAAACACATATAAAAATAAAATAACAAAAAATTGGGTTGTTACATCAGCAGTCTCACCAGCAGGAGGGTGAGGCTGAGGAGGAACCGAGGAGGGAGTTTGAGGGCGAACCGCATGGCTTTTCCGAGGGGCCTTATGAGTTGTCACTTTTACCGAACTTTGGTAAACACGTGGTTTGTAGGCTATGGGTTGATGCCGAAGTAAGTATAATTGCATTATTTTATTTAATGATATGTTACTTATTATTTTACTAATTTAATGTTTATGTTACAATATTAAAATTTACTTATTTTACTTATTTCATGTTTATGTTATAATATTTCAAGTTTATTTTACTTATTATTTTTTTTAACGGTGTTGTTGTTTGTTTTTGTTTTTGTATTTCAGTTTCAATTGTCGCATAAGATGACCGATGTCTCGCACGGGAAGAAGCTTAGGCTTAGTAACTTGACAGTGTCGTTTGCTAGGAGAAGCAAATGACTGGTTCTGGGGGTCGATGAATGATTTTGGTCTTACCCCCATCCTTAAGACTGGGTACGACAACATCTCTCACGGGCACATTTGTGCCTTGTCGTAGAGATGTCATGAGGACATCAGCATCTTCCATATGCCTGTTGGGGAGATGGTCGTTACACTAGAAGATGTGGCGTGTCTTCTACACATCCCCTGTTGGTGTAAGCCCTATAAGCCAATAGTTTATGTTAAACTTTTGCTATGTATCATGACGTTTATATTATTAAATAATATATAGTCCTTTTTATTATATTTGTTGTAATATTAATAAATTCCCTAGAATAGATAGTTCGTATAATGATATATTAACTGTGACTTAATCATGATATTACATTAACATAAAGAACATTATTCTTAACTGTATCTGTAGTCAAGCTTTAACATAAATTGGGATAATAATAAAGCGTCGAGACTATTATGTAGACTGATGACCACCTCTCATGGGTCATGGATATGAGATATTAAGTCTATACATAGGTATAAATATTAGCAGTAATATACATATACATATATATATATATATATATATATATATATATATATATATATATATTGGATTGACCCATCGTGAGAATACTACATAGTATGTTACGAAAATGTCATAAGATATTCTCACAGTGATAATGGTGTATATCACTTTTAGACCTGAAACCACTATGATCCCTAGATGTAGACTCAAGTGCTTTATTGTCATTTTAACGTTGTTTGTAAAAGGATAACCATAACGTTGACTAATGTGTACTTGATGAATCATGTTGAGGGATATGAGTGTCCTATATGGAATTTGTCCATCCTCATAACAGGAGATATATCGTTAGGCCTCTTGATGAAATATGACTGTAAAATTGCATGGCCATGCTGAATCAAGTCAATATGAGATATTGGGCTTGTTCGTTATTCAGTATATTTCGGGATCAAGAAATATAAATATTGCTCTATACAAGGGTGACAAAATTTATGCCTTATGATCAATATAGATATGGGGACAAAAGAGTAATTGTACACATGAATATTATCATGAAAAGGTTTTGTCATATCACTTGACTTTCTTGTCGCTTGGGTAGCAATGATGTGTTGCTAGATACCGTTCATTGTTTATAATATTAAATTTAGATTTAATAAGTGATTGAATGAATGATGAAAACATGTATTTTTTAGAGGAATGGATGTATGTATGAATAAAGGAAATCAGGGAATAAGGTACTTATGATATAAGTTAACTCACGCAAACCTGTAATTCGTGTGCGGTAAGTTATGTTTTGTTTAACACATGCGTGACTTAACTCACGTCATGAGCATTTTCATAAGTTTGATTGGGAGTGAGCAAAACTTATTGAAAGAAGAGCATAATTCTTGCATTTATAAGAAAGAAAGGCTCGTTAAGGAATATAGTGAGGTCCATCAAATATGAAATTCATTAAATACTTTAATGCAATATTCGATTTTTTTTTACCCTAATGGAAAAGAAATGTAATCGTTTACCCCCTTTCAAAATTCTATACCAAAATGACCCACTTTGGAGATTTTTTTTATTTTGTCGTTTTTCCCCATTACCGCCGTTTGGTTTGCCGGTAATGAGATGCTTTTTTCTGACCCGTTGTTGCTGTGACAGAGCCCATCATTTCATGTTTTTTTATTCATTACGGTAATTTGATTTGCCTGTAATGAATTTTTTTTCTTTTCGTTTTTCACTTTTTGGCCCTATTAATACACCATACCATTCATCCAATTTCACATTCATTTTTTCATACACCATACCATTTTTTCACAAAACGGTTTAATTTATTTAAACAATGAAATTTTATTAAAGGTAAAAAAACAAGTCATAAATACTTATAAAAAGATTGGTTGAACACATAATACATAACGATATTAACTAACGTTTTTTATTGGTCGGACAATTTCTCCTAATATGATTAGGATGCCGACACAACCCACACAGTCTCAGTGTTGGTGTCTTTTCTTCCACCTCTTCGTCCATTTCACTCCTAATGCGAATGTTATGGGGTCAACCTTTCTTTAGTCTTTGCATGTTTGGATTATGGAAAAGCTTAGGACCTTCGTATGGGGGCTAATAACTCTTGTCATGGACTACTTTGAATGCTTTGTTGTAGATCACGTAAACATTCTCGTTTTTTAACACATTTGGAATAAGAGTTGTGTGGTCATGGTGAAAAGAAGAACACGCGGCTCTGACATGGGAACAAGGAAAATGTAAGGCTTGATATTTCCCACAGTCACACCACCCCGCTTGTAGATCAACCTTGAAAGTTCCCATTGACCTTCCCTTCCTGTAGTTGACGGTCTCACGAACAGAGAAGGTATACATCTCTCGGTCAAACTGTTCAACATGATGGGTGTTGGACTTTACAATGTCATCCTTAAACACTTTATGGCAATATACAATGACATGTTGAGAAGACAATACTTGCATGCAAAATTATTTTACTCCAGGCTGACACACATTCAATTCAATTCCAAGGTACTATAAATTAGCAATGTTGTGGTTCAATTTCAAACGCACGTCAAAATTTCTCACAATCATTTTAGCATATAATCATAATACCAAACTTTAATTTCTCCTACTTGGTTTGTAGTTGAATATTTCAAAGATGGAAGACTTCCTTCATTTTGGTAACAAACATAGATCCTTTCATATATAAGAAACTATCAATATAAGTTGATATTATTCATTTAATTTTTACATCATATTTTTCATTGTATTGTTGTTATTGTATTTTTCATTGATTAATTTTTCATTTTTTTCTTGTAGGACGAAACAAAACATTACATCAGAAATCGTTATCATCAAAAAAGTTATATCTGCGCCCGTAAACAATGAAGATAACTTAAGGGTAGCCGGATTATGGGAGTTTATTAAACTAAACAAACACAACATAGATAATCGTTTAATAAACGCATTATGTGAAAGATGGAGATCGGAGACACACACGTTTCTTTTCCCTTCAGGCGAGTGTACGATAACGTTGGAAGACGTTCATATGCTACTTGGGTTAAAAATTAACGGTAAATAAGTTACCGTGGGAGACTATTGAATATGTTTTAGGAAGTGTCCCAACGAAACTGGGGCGGGATGGGCTGCGTATAAAATAATCTTGGCTCCAAAATTATATCAAAGGTACTGTTATGGCAGGGCCCCCCACATATCTACATTTGTTTAAACCCTATGTATTTTACTCGATAGGCACTCGTTCAATGCCTAATTATACTGGCAACCTTGTACATTTGAAATGGTTGCCATTGTTGAATAAATCACCTCAGGAGGTTGGACAATACAGCTGGGGTTCAGCTTGTTTGGCGGTGGTTTATAGATCTCTGTGTGAAGCCGCATAATTTGGTGTTAATAAATTCGAAGGGTGCACAATACTTTTACAGGCATGGGCGTATTCAAGAAGTATATGCATAACTCTTGTGCCAAGAAATCCACCACAAGCTGAAACACTTCCTCTGTTGGCAAATATGTAAGTTAAATAAATATGCTATTTGTTCTTAATTTTTAAATACAACTATCAAGTGTATTAATTATAACATTTTAAAAATATTTAGATGGCTAGAATGTGGGAGTCGCTATATCGAAAATCCTCGGCATAATCTTGTTTCGACACGTTTAAAAATCGACAATATGACATATGATTAGGTCACTTTTGATTTTTATTAATGCTTTTCATTCAACATTAAATGACTAACATTTCTCCTTTTAAACAGTTTTGTTGGACGCCTTATCTCGACTTCCATTACACCAACGAAGAAGAAAGTCAGATATGGTCTGCAAACACATATCTCGTTTGTTTCGAGGTGGTCGAAAGACATCAGACAGATAGAGTAATGCTTCAATTTGGCTTACCTCAATTTTCACCTGCCATACCAGATGATTTGACAAATCTCCACAATATTTGTTGTCATAAGAACAAAATAAAAGGCTTGTGGGGAGATAAACATCAATATTATGTCCTTAAGTGGAACCAACGCCATCAGTTTGCACTAGACGAAGTCCGATATACGCATGCGGTTTATCCGAATCATACATACTTTCAATGGTATTGGAACTTTTTTGAAGAACGTATGTATCTTTCTAAAGAAGCACTATTGGCAAACCCAATGGCACACTGTTGAATAATTTTAGGAGGCTTGCCGTCATACTATCCTACAGCACCAAGACCAATATGATACCAGATGCAGACATGTGGTCAGATACACATCCACCTAACAACCAGTTCATTACACCTTCACCCCTTTACTTTGACCAAAGCTTTAACCCATCTACCAACTACAGCTAAACTTACCGATCACCACCACAACCCACAAACCAATTCTTACAACACTCTCCAATTCCATATATAACCTATTCTCAACATAGTCATCATGGAGAAAACTCCCAAATATCAAACTATTCATTTGACGACTTTAATCCAACTCAAAACACCCCACAAACCAGTCTCCCACACCAATCATAATACTCCTCTTTCAACCTACCAACCCCTCCAAACAATGTACACTATCCCCATGTTGGAACAAAATGTGTTAAGATTACCTTTAAAAGTTTTGAGTTATAACAAAGTATTAAAAAATTGTTAATTGGATATGCTAATATTTGTTCAAGTGTACATGACCATAGACAAAATTTTTGAGACCATTTATAGGTTCTGGATGAACAAAAGAGAGCAAAGAATTTATCAAAAAGGAAGCTTAAAAGCATCTGAAGAAAAACTGCACCTAAAGTCAAAAGTGCTCCTAAAGACATAACGCTCCTGAAGTGATGACGTCATCTGAAGCAAGTTCATCAGAAGCTAAATATCACCAGAAGCTTAAGTTCATCAGGATATGCAAACTTAAAGATTCAAAGGTTGTTCAATGGATTCAATGTCGTCTTGATATTGCGAAAGAGTGGAAAAGAGTAGCAACAGCTAACTCCAAAGGATTCAAAAGCTTTGGCTGCTTGTTTCTTTGTTAAGCGTTGACAAAGTACAATTGTACGAAGTGTACAACCACTATCTCCACTACACAGAGTTTGTCTCTACTACAAGACAAGGATAACAGCTCTGCCTGCAACAATGTTCCTTCATACATGGAATGCATTTTAAATTGATCCTTCATAGGGCAATAACCATATCAGGCAATGAATCATTGGTGATTGATCAAAGCTTCAAACGACTCTTTTTGGATGCGCTGGCAACTCAACGTTCATTTCACACCTCTATATAAAGGACTAAAGACTTGAAGAACAATAAGACTCTACAACATTTTAAAAGCGCCAAAACTCTGTCAAAATTGTTCAGCATCCAAAAGTTCACTTAGAATTTCTTTTCAAAGTTCATATCTTAGAAATTCTAGAGTCTCAAAGAGTCAGTATCTGATTTGTTTGAGAGCACCTCTGATTGTATATCAAATGTTCAAGTGTCAAACATTTTTCTTTGTAATTCTGTTTGATAGGAAGTCTCTTGCTTATGTGTTTGAGCATAGAAGTCTCTTGATTGTGTTCTTGAGCATTGGAAGTCTCTTGCAGTTGTGCTTGAGCATTTGTAATCAGATATTACATTTTAGTGAACTCTCCTTGGAAGTGTAAGGGGGACAGGACTACTTCCGGTTTGTGGAAGGAATTTGTATAATTGCTTGGTGTCTTTCTTCTCTGTCTCTGTATTATCCGCTGCAACTTAGTTCTGAACATCACTTCAGAAGCTGTTCTTAACTACTTCTGGTATGTGTATTTGAGCTTAAGAGAAAATGAAGAAAAAGCTAACACAATTTGACCCCCTTCTTGTGTTTTTTCTCACCTTCAATTGGTATCTAGAGCCTTGGTTCTGTTGATAACACTTAACAGTGTAACAATCCAAGATCTGAGTAAAACATGTATGCTGAATCATCTGTTTCTGGTTCTGGTTCTAGTGGTAATCATAATGTTGTACCTTATGATTACAATGACAAGAAAGTTGACTCTGGAAAAGTTCCTAAGTTCAATGGAGATCTTGAAGAGTTCTCATGGTGGAAAACCAACTTCTACAGTTATATCATGGGCTTAGATGAAGAGTTATGGGATATTATGGAAGATGGTGTTGGTGACTTGGATCTTGATGAAGAAGGAGCTGCTGTAGATAGAAAGAAACATACTCCTGCTCAAAAGAAGATGTACAAGAAGCATCACAAGATCAGAGGCTCACTTGTTACTGCTATACCTTGTGCAGAGTACATGAAGATGAGTGACAAATCTATTGCAAAGGCTATGTTTGCTTCACTTTGTGCAAACTATGAAGGTAGCAAGAAAGTGAGAGAAGCCAAAGCACTTATGATTTTTCATCAGTATGAGTTGTTCAAGATGAAGGATGATGAAAGTATTGAGGAGATGTACTCAAGATTTCAGACCCTAGTCTCTGGACAACAAATATTGAAGAAAAGTTATGTTGTTTCTGATCATGTGAGCAAGATACTAAGAAGTTTACCTGCTAGATGGAGACCTAAAGTTACTGCTATTGAAGAAGCTAAAGATTTAAACACTTTAAGTGTTGAAGATCTTGTTAGCTCTCTCAAAGTTCATGAGTTAAGTCTTAATGAACATGAGTCTGCTAGGAGGAGTAAATCTATAACTTTGCCATCTAAAGGGAGGTCATCAAAAGCACTTAAAGTCATAGAATCTAAAAAAGAATCACCTGATGGAGATTCTGATGAAGATCCTGCTGAAATGATGGTTATGCTCTCCAACAAACTTTAGTATCTGGCCAAGAAGAACAAGAAGTTCTTGAGCAGAAGGAGTGGTTATAAAAGCTTCAAGAAAGAAGATCAGAAGGGTTGTTTCGACTACAAGAAGCCTGGACACTTCATTGCTGATTGTCCTGATCTTCAGAAGGAGAAATCAAAGGACAAGTCAAAAAAGTCAACTTTCAAATCAAACAAGATCAAGAAGAAGATCAAGCAGAGTTTGATGGCTACCTAGGAAGATTTAGATAGTGAATCTGAATCTGATAAAGATGATGCTGATGAAGCTGCAAAGATAGTTGTTGGGTTAGTAGCTACAACAACTTCAGAAGCAGAAACAGAATCATACTCAGAAGAAGAAAATGAGGTATATTCCAAAATTCCCAGAGAAGAACTTATAGAGTCTCTTAAAGAGCTCCTTATACATTTTGAACTGAGAACCAATGAGTTGAAAGATTTAAAAGAAAAATATGTTGATTTAATGAAATAACAAGAATCAACTCTATTGGATCTAAAGGATTTTGAAGAAGAAGTTAGAGGTTTTGATTTCATTTGTAAAACTTATGAAGACAAGCTCTAGTTCTTATGTCAGAAGCTACAAGAAAAGTGTAATGGAAAACCTTTAAGCAATCATGAAATTGCTCTTGAAGATTTTATTATGTCTGGTATTCATAGAAGCATAGTTGCTTCTATGATTTATAACATTTACAAGAACAATGGCAAAGGGATTGGATTCTCAGAAGCAAAATCTAATGAAACCAATCTCAAAGCATATTGTGAATGTATTAAGGAATGATTGAAAACCTTCTTTGTACCTGAAGGTGTTAAATGGAAACTATGGTTCAGTTGGAACCTGAAGCTTCCAGCTCTAAGGTTAAGATTACTTCAAAGCTAAAGAACTCTAAGTCTAAGGTTTAAAAAATTCTGATTCTAAGACCTCAATGATTTAGATTCTTTAGAGATCAGAACCTGTTCCTCAGACTCTGTTGAAGTCAGAATCTGATGTCTTGAAGTCTAAGGTTCAGAAGAACAAAACAGTTGCTGCTTCTGAGGTATCAAAACCAAAAGGTGATAAACCTAAGGTAATGATCAATCAGAAGCTACCTAAACCACATCTCAAGGTACATGAAGTGGTGAATAAAACTTCCAGCACTAACCCCAAAGGACCCATAAAACAATGGGTACCTAAATCTGAAATTGTCAATGCTGCAGATATGCCTAAGAGCAAAGCAAAAACAAAAATCATGGTATCTGGACAGCGGTTGCTCAAGGCACATGACTGGAGAGAAGTCAATGTTCCTCACTCTCACAATGAAAGAAGGAGGAAATGTGAAGTTTGGAGGCAACCAGTTTGGGAAGATCATTGGTACAGGAACTATTGGTAATTCATCTATCTCAATCAATAATGTGTGGTTGGTAGATGGACTTGAACATAACCTATTGAGTATCAGTCAATTTTGTAACAATGGTTATGATGTGATGTTTGAAAAGACCAACTGCACAGTAATCAACAAAGATAACAAGTCCATAGTGTTCAAAGGAAAGAGAGTATATAATGTCTATAAAATCAATTTCTATGAACTGGTTGATCAAAAGGTAATTTGTCTTCTGTCAATGAATGATAAGAAGTGGGTGTGGCACAGAAGGTTGGGACATGCTAACTGGAGGTTAATCTCTAAGCTTAGTAAGTTACAACTTGTCAAAGGCCTACCTAACATTGACTATCATTCAGATGCACTCTGTGGTGCATGCCAGAAAGGAAAAATTTTGAAATTATCTTTTAAAGCTAAAGACAGTGTCTCAACCTCCAGACCTTTAAAACTGCTTCATATTGATTTATTTGGACCAGTTAGCACTGCATCTTTATATGGAAGCAAGTATGGACTAGTTATTGTTGATGATTACAGTAGATGTACTTGGGTAAAATTCTTGAAAAATAAATATTGTGCATATGATGTATTCAGCAACTTCTGCACTCAAATACGGTCTGGAAAAGAAATGAAAATTTTGAAAATCAAAAGTGATCATGATGGAGAATTTGAAAATGAGCCATTTGAAACTTTTTGTGAAAAACATGGAATTGTCCATGAATTCTCTTCTCCTAGAACTCCACAACAAAATGGGGTTGTAGAGAGAAAGAATATAACTTTACAAGAAATGGCTAGAACCATGATTCATGAAAACAATTTAGCTAAACATTTCTGGGCAGAAGCAATGAATACAACATGTTATGTTCAAAATAGGATCTATATCAGACCTATATTGGAGAAAACTGCATATGAACTATTTAAAGGAAGAAGACCCAATATATCTTACTTTCATCAATTTGGATGTACATGTTACATTCTAAATAACAAGCTCTACCTAAAGAAATTTGATGCCAAAGCCCAAAGAGGAATCTTTTTAGGTTACTCTGAAAGGTCAAAGGCATATAGAGTGTATAATTCAGAGACACTCTGTGTTGAAGAATTTATGCACATTAAATTTGATGACAAAGAGCCTGGAAATGAAACTCCATAGCAAGATGAAAGTTGTGCAGATATACAGGTTACTGAAGATACTCCAGAACCTGATCAGACAAGTGATTCTGAAGTCAGTCCAGAAGCTGAACCCATATCAGAAGCTCAAGAAGAAGTAGCTTCTGATGAAGCTCAAAATGGCTCTCAGCAAGCAAATCAATCCAAGATACGTTCAAGCACAAGTCTTCGCAACCTGATGATCAAATAATTGGAAACAAAGACAGTCCTAGAGAAACAAGATCAAATCATTGAACCTGTTATAGTTGATGAAGCACTTTCAGATGATGGATGGATATTGGCTATGCAAGAAGAGCTTAATCAATTTCAAAGAAATGATGTGTGGGATCTGGTACCCAAACCACCTCAGAAGAACATTATTGGAACAAAATGGGTATTCAGAAACAAGTTGAATGAATAAGGTGAAGTAACTAGAAACAAAGCTAGACTTGTTGCACAAGGCTACAGTCAACAAGAAGGCATTGGTTACACTGAAACATTTGCTCCAGTTGCAAGATTGGAAGCAATCAGGTTATTTCTATCCTATGCAGTTAATCATGGCATAATATTATATCAAATGGATGTAAAGAGTGCATTTCTTAATGGTGTCATAGAAGAAGAAGTGTATGTCAAGCAACCTCCTGGTTTTGAGGATCTTAAGCATCCTGACCATGTTTACAAACTTAAGAATTGAAACAAGCTCCTAGAGCTTGGTATGATAGACTAAGTAATTTTTTGATTAAAAATGATTTTAAAAGAGGTCAAGTTGACACAACACTCTTCAGAAGGACCCTTGAGAAATAAATTCTTGTTCTGCAGATATATGTTGATGATATAATATTTGGTTCTACTAATGCATCTCTTTGTAAGGAATTTTCTAAGTTAATGCAGGATGAATTTGAAATGAGCATGATGGGAGAATTGAAGTTCTTCCTTGGCATTCAAATCAATCAATGTAAAGATGGAGTGTATGTTCATCAAACAAAATACACAAAGAAGCTTCTGAAGAAGTTCAAGTTGGAAGATTGTAAACTGATGAACACTCCAATGCATCCAACATGCACCTTAAGCAAAGAAGATAATGGATCAAAGGTAGATCAGAAGTTGTATAAAGGTATGATTGGTTCTTTGTTATACCTCACTGCATCTAGGCCAGATATTTTATTCAGTGTATGCTTGTGTGCAAGATTCCAGTCAGATCATAGGGAATCTCATTTAACAGCTGTTAAGAGAATCTTCAGGTATCTGAAAGGAACAACTAATCTTGGACTCCTTTATAGGAAATCCTTATATTACAAGTTGATTGGATTCTGTGATGCTGATTATGCTGGTGATAGGATTGAAAGAAAATCAACAAGTGGTAACTGTCAGTTCCTGGGAGAGAATCTGATATCCTGGGCTAGCAAAAGACAAGCAACTATTGCAATGTCTATAGCAGAAGCAGAATAAATTTCAGCTGCAAGTTTTTGTACACAACTACTCTGGATGAAATATCAGTTGGAAGACTATCAGATTAGTGCTAACAGTATTCCCATCTTTTGTGATAATATTACTGCTATTTGTTTGTCAAAGAATCCAATTCTACATTCAAGGGCCAAACATATTGAAATCAAACACCATTTTATTAGAGACTATGTTCAAAAAGGGGCTCTGGATATACAATTCATTGATATTGAACATCAGTGGGCTGATATTTTCACTAAACCTTTAACTGTAGAAAGATTTAATTTTATAAAGAAAATTTTGAACATGCATTTTGTGTCTGATTGAAATTGCTTGCTCCTGAACTAGAAGTTAGGATCTGAAGTAACTTCAGAGGCTATGGTCCATCAGAAGCTCTTAATTGAGAGTCTGAGGAAAATGTGCTTCTGAAGACGATGTCAGCATCTTAACTTCAGTAGCTGGATTTTGTGCTTCTGAATAGTAAAAGTTAGTGAAATTATTGGAGTTGCTTTTGGTAACACCTGTCCCACTAACTAGACAGCGCATCTGAAGTTTACCAACGTGGCTTGTTTGTATTGGTGTGTAACTAAAAGGGAAATGATGATGTTGATGCTTTGAATCTACTATTATCGCGCCCCCAACTGTCATTAATGGTGTGTTTGTTTGTCCCCTCTCAAATTGCAATCGTTTTACTCAATACACTCAATCAATCACACACTTCTCACTTCACTTCCTACACTTTCTACGTTCAAACTCTCTCTGCAAACAAAAACTCTATCTTTTTCAAAACTCAAATTTAAGAACCCTAAAAAGTTTCACCATCATCATCAATGGCAACTTCAAGCTCAGTTGTTCAAGAATCACTTCAAGGAACTCCATCCAATCAAGAAGCTCCTGCATACGAGATCAAGGGAAGAACAATGTATCTGTGGAGTGGGATTTGACTGTTCAGGTAGAAAGGCTTGTAGACTTCGCATCATTGATTAAGCATGGCTGTGATATTGTAGAGTTCTATGAAGCTCAAGACCTGGGTAGCTACTTCAGTATGCTTAACGGACCAACTTATGAAAGCTTGGTAAAACACTTTTGGGTTAGAGCCTCTGTCTACGACAAACATGTTGCTAAGTTAGAAGAAGATCAGAAAGTTCTAATTGATCTTTCTCTAGAAGGAAAGTCAAGACAGGAAATGGGTTTGAAACCGTTCGTGGACACAGAGATAAGATCGAGCATAATGGGAGTCCCTGTCTTCATCAATCAGGAAACAATTGCTTATGTGATTGGGAAGGCATCTGAAGGGAACTTTAAGGATGGGCTTGATAACAACAAGAAAAGCCCCTGGAATGAAGTGGTCAATGAGACCATGTTCAGTAGCAAGAAGAAAGGATCTTACAACAGTCTGTCTATAGAGAAGAAGATGATGCTGAAGATCCAGAATGAAAATTTGTTACCAAAAGGAGGAGGTTCTGATCAATCCTCGCTGAACATAGGGTATTTCTTCACTTCTTCCTCGCTGAACAACAAAACCTGGATCCCCTATGGAAGGTTGATCTCAGAGATCTTCAATCAAGGAGGTCTATTAAGAGGTCTGAGTGAAACTAGAGGTTTCACTGATGACATGCTGGGAATTGTGACTGGCAAGATAATAAATGGTGCAACCTTGGCCAACATGAAGCTGATCAAGCCTGATGCAGTAATCAAGGTTGAATCTGACATGAAGGAATCAAGGATTTCTTCAAACCTGATGGAAGGTTTCCCACCCATCTGCGAGCAAGACCCTCTGGATGTTCAGCTCTTCTACATTGCTGATCATCTGTAGAGCATTGGTGAAGAAATCAGATTGGAAGACATCCCTGATACTATGTATGGAGGGAATGTTAAAGTGGCCAAGAGCAGGAAGGCTAAGAGGAAACCTGTGTCAGAAGCAGAGTACCTAGAAGGTGTAGCCTCAATTCAGGAGGAGGTACAAGATCTTCAAGCTGACCAGATCCTACCTGAGAGGACCAGGAGTGGAAAAGCTACAACAACTTCATCAATTGCTCTAAACAACCTGCAATTCCTAAGATGAAAAGGAAGCATGTTGTTAGGAAGCTTAAAGAGTCCAAGTACGTGGAAGCTGAAGAAGATGCTACTGAAGCAACTGAACTTGTGACTAGGGAAGTAAGAAGAAAGAAGGTTAATGATGAAGCTGTACAGAGGGATGTGGAACTAGAAAGTCAAATTACAGTTCCAACCTCCAGCTTGGCTAGGGAAGATGCTGCTGAAGCTGCTCAACAAGTGATAGAAGTTGCTACAGTGGTGCAAGAGCTTGCAGCATCTGAGGCTGAGGTTTTGACAATGGTGGGAACTGCAGAAGCCAAGGAAGGGAATGATGGCACTTCAGAAGCTACTGAGAGTCCAGAAGCTCATGAAGGTAAGTCTGATGCTTTAAATACAAACATTGACATTGTTGAATTAGGATCTAGCTCAGACACTAGAACCAACTCACCTTCCTCTTCTTCATCATTTATTTCATCATCTGATGAAGATGATGTTCCCCTAAGCAAAATGTACTCATCAATAAATAAAACCACATCAACCAAAACCACACAAAAGCAAGATGATACTTTTGAACCAATGTATCCCTCTGTCCAGGAGAGAATGATTGATATGCAACAAAGACGTATTGATGCATGCAAGTATCTACCTGCAGATCATCCTTTGCAACCACCAGTGATTGAAGCAATTCAATTCATACCTGCTGCTGCAGAAGGTGGAGGTGATCTTGTAGGGACATATCTTGTATCTGAATCAAATGTATCATCTAAACCTAATTCACCAACAAACCACAACATAGACACTCCTGAAACATCCATCCTATCTAACCTTGAAAGCCACTATTCAGGTGAATTGCCTGGATATGTATCTAACCAACACATAGCCTCTAACATAGCTTCTGATGAAGTTCTGACAGAAAGCCCCCAACATCAAACACCAAACTCGCCCATCAACAACTTTGTTTCTACTTCTGAGATACTTGTTCCTGAACTTACTGATCCTAAACAAACAACTTCTGAACAAAGTGCCCCTGAACAAAATGCTTCTGAACAGATTGCTACTGATCAGAACGCATCTGAACTCACTGAACAAACTCAATCAACAACCACAAACATTCATGAATCTGAGTACCCCACAAATGACCAACCTTCATCATCCAATTTATCCATACAACCAATAACCCCAGCTAGAACAAATGTCCCCTCACCACCAACAATGTTCCTCAATTCAACAATTTTATCACACACTACAAGAAACTTGCCATTTAGCAACGGCAGAAACCGTTGGTAAAGGTCTCAAAAGTCGTTGGTATAGGTCATAAAACTTATACCAACGCCCACCTGCTACCGTCTAGGATACTATGCTTATACCAACGGCAAGAATGCCGTCTCAATAGCTTATACCAACAGAAAATTAGCTTGATGCTATAGATTTTGGAGCTATAGCAACGACATTTTACACCTATTAAATAGTTTTAGTCAACCTCCATATCCGTTGGTATAAGACCAAAATGTTCGTTGCTATAGGTTCTCTTTCTTCTTCTTTTTTTAAATAAAATTCACCCTAATATAAATATTTTTTAATAATAATTAAATTTTCACAATAATTCCCGACAAAAAAATAATATATTCGGCTATACTTTTTTATTGCACTACACAAAATTTAAGATAACATCAAAGAAAATTTCAATTATATGATCAAAGTAGCAAGTCTTACAAACATATCAAAATAACAAAATAATGTCAATTTTATATAATAACCAACACAAAAATAGATACTACATAAAAAAAAACACTAGATGAACCTAAACATATCCAAGATAATTTATTTTTTTCTAATCTTCCTCTCTTCCGTCTTCATCACTGCATCGACTTGAAGAATTTATCAGGTTTGGAGTACTAGCACCATTTGTGGCCTATTAAAAATAAAAATAAAATATGTTACAAACTCTAATTCATTTTATCATAATATTCGATATCTGAACTCGAAAAGTAAAATATCAATTATATAATATACCTGTTTTGCAGCTTGTAAAATATCATTCAAATCTTCTTGAAATAATCGATTTTGTATCACTGACATCATATTTGCCATAACCACATTTGTCCTCTCTTGACTTTCTCGCATATGACTTTGTGTCCCAACCGATTGAGAAGTTTCTGCCTCATTATTATGTTTGTTTAGTTCTTCCTGAAAAATTATAGGCTTAATTGCACTTTTGGACCCCTATCTTTCCAAAAGTTGCGGTTATGGACCCCTAACTAATTTAAATACAAAACAGCCCCCTATGTTTTGATTCTTTAGCAGTTTTGGACCCCCAAGACAAAAAAAAATAAAAAATATTGACACGTGGCACCTCACTTAGGGTGCCACGTCAGCGTTGACCGAGTCAACAATGGACTGGGGGTCCAAAACTGCCAAAGAATCAAAACATAGGGGGCTGTTTTGTATTTAAATTAGTTAGGGGTCCATAACCGCAACTTTTGGAAAGATAGGGGTCCAAAAGTGCAATTAAGCCAAAATTATAAGATATATAGATTATAAGAATACATTTTAAAAGAGAATTCATTAATATGACAATCAAAACAATTGAAAAGAGTCACTTTTATGTCATAATCATAACAAAAATGTTAATTAAAATAGAACATTTGAACATAATTCAGAACAGAATTCAAAACAGAGTTCATTAATTTAAAACAAAATCCAGAACATAATTAAATTAGAACAACTGAACCAGAACAATTAAAACAGAATAAGCAGATTCAAAGTAATGGTTGTGGATGGTCATTCAAATAGGGGACCGCTCATTCGAATATATCAAACACTTCATATGCAACACAATAATAGAGTCAAATTAAGCACACAAATGCAAACCATATTCAATTTTTTTTGAGTGAAATTATCAAACACTTCATGATATTGTATATCGAAATTGTAACAGAAGAAGGACACTGAAATCTCTGTTGGCGATGAAGGATGGGTTTGGTTGTCCGCCTGTGCATCATATAGAAATCAAGAGGTTAAATTTAAGTTTAAAAAATTTTAACTCATCGTACTAGTGTTGAGTTCACAAATATGACAAAAATTCATACAAAGCCGATTTTGACATGTGCTAACAGCTACACTGAACTAGAATACGAAATTTAGTACATGTTCTTGATTCAATTTTAAAGTGCACGAATACTCCTTCTAGCAAAGCTAATACACTACAAAAAGCAACCTACTAGTAAATACATCAGCACTTCACCTAGAATTGTATACGTAAAAGATAGTAAAATCACATACGCATTGAACCAATTTCAACGAGAAATTAAATTAAAGATTATCAAATAAAAAGAAAAAACATGAGAAGATCGAACACATTCAATTGTTAACGAAGATCGAAAAGTGACCTACGTCTATAAGAAAAAAGCAATTCCAGTGTTAATCAAAGAATTCAGATCAATATTAATATGCAAAGCGAGAATAATAGAGTGAAAAATGGAGGTATAACATAACATCATAGAACAAAATCCATTCAGAAATGTCTTAAATATGAAGCTAGGACCTTGGCATTCAGAATGTGACGCCAAGTTCACTTGGCCCCAATACTCTTCAGTCATAGCATATTTCACTATATTATTTTATACTAACTTAAGCCACTTCAATTAGTTTGACGTGAATTACCTCAACCACCTATCAACTAGAGAATGAATAAAGAGAAAAAGAATAAAGTATTAGAGAATGACTAACCTCTATGACTTGTGGGTAGCTTAAGGTCTTGTAGTGATCCTGAAGAGTTGTCATTGTTTATAAAAAATTCACAACAAATAAAGCGTTGTAAGATACAAATTAGTTGTTCTATATAGGAATTAAGAAACCAGCACATATCAATTAGAAACACTACAATCTATTAATTAATATTAACTCTACCATTTTTTTCCAAATCAGCCACGTAATATAAAGCAAGCAAATTATACATTGAAGACAATTTAACATTTACCACATGTCACTTTTAGCCTTATAGAATGGTATCTTAGTCAAGCAAGACCTATTCTTAAAGAAACATCTACACAATGGGATTTTGCTTGAACCATTAAATCAATCAAATAGTTACTTATTATCAAATTTAAAGCTACCAAACATAAATAATTCAGTTTAAAACTTTCAATACCTTTTTCCACAAAACATAATGCTCTTTATTATCAAATTTGTGCTATATTGTAAAATTTTCATTAAAATGGCATCATCAGAGTTTTTTTATTTCTTTTAACAAGGGACACATTAAATTGGCATGATGATTTTCTAGTTTCTAGAATTAATGCAAAGCACATAGAAGGGGGTGTAGTTTTTCACAGTTACAATCTTACACAAAAAAAAAAGAACATCAAGTCTTATGCTATCACAGTGGAAGGCTGTAGCTGCTGTTTTTCAGTTTGGTGTGTCAATTCATTGCAAGCCGTCGTAACTAGTTGTCGTGGCTGTTTTGGTACTGATATAGGGCATCTGCTGCTGCCTGCCATCACAGGGCCAACAGTGGACTTGTTTTTTGTGGGATTTTGCTAGTTTGTAGGAGTTGAATGTTAGTGGGGGATTTTTTGGTTTTGAGGTTTGTCCGCTTATATACGGAACCTTTGTACTTTGCTTCTGTATCTATGCAGCTTGTACGTCTTGTACGAGGCTTTCAATAATATTTACTATTTCAAAAAAAAAAAAAAAGTCTTATGCTAACAAAATGTTTCTTTTTTTGTATACAGGGTTGGAGTTTTTAGGTAAGACCTATAAAATAGATTCACAATGGGTTGGAGTTTGTTTGTACCCTGCCACGGTAGAAGCTTTGTAGCAAAAGTGCTTAATGTGATAAGTTAACACAATCTGACTCACTATAATTTCGATACGAAAGTAGATGAAACAAAGATGTGATACAAGGGAATTGAAACTATGTGGTACTACTTCGCATCATAAACAAGGGAATTGCAGAACCCTTTCAAAAATTCAAAAATCTAATCTAAATCCAGTTGCAAACTAATAATCTTCAACAAAATCAAAAGTAATATACTACCAATATTCAACAACAATCAATCAAAATCCAAAATTAATAATATGAACTTAATCAATTTTATGAGCTAACACTAAATATTGTTCAAATCAGTTATTGTCCAGAAAGTTTTCACTTTTCTTAATCCCAAATTTTCATGGAAATCAAAACCAAAAAGACCTAGAATTATCAATTTCATAAATAAATAAATAAATCTAAGGCATGAAAATTTCGTAAACCCTAATTCCCAAATCATAAAACAAATTGTGAAAGAATAAACATACCTTTGTGGGGAGAATGAGTGACGAAGAAAGTGAGTGACGGAGGTTCCAAGAGCGATATTTGTGCGAGTGACAGCAGCAAGTGAGTGAGAAGGTTCCAGAGATTCAACATCAGTGTGGAGGCAGAAACTTTGTAGAAATTGATTAAAGTGGGCGGAGGAAGGTTGGAGTGGCGGAGTAACAGCGGCGAAAAGGTTTGATGAGGGAGGGAGGTTCGAGTGGCGCGCGGAGGCAGGAAAAGAGAGAAGATGGTTCGATTGAAGAGAGAAAGTGAGAAAGGATATAACTATTAAATTAATTAATAGATAGATTTAATTTAGTAATTTATAATTAATATTAGTATTAATATTTAATTAATTATTATTAATTATTAAAAGAAGGAAAGTTGATTCACAAAGAAAATAAGGAAAAGTTTTTATTTTAACAAAAATAAAAAGGAAAAATTTCTAAGTCGAGTGGTCAACAAACCGACTTAAGCAAATGACTTCTTAGGTCATTTGGTTAACCTAAAGACTTAAGAAATTAATTATCAATATTTTCTTTTCACTATTCATCAACCTTAAGTCGGGTAACTCTTATAACCGACTTAAGAAAGTTTAAAAGAATTGCAAAAATGTCACCGCGTCACTTGTTAAGACGGGTGGCAGCGCGAACCGACTTAAGCATGATTTTAAAAAGTATTTTTTGTACTAGTGTTTGGAGCCAATGGAATATTTGGTGAAAATGTTTGGCGCTTTTTCATTCTTAATTCTTAACCTATAGCAACGGGGTATTGAAACATCAGTTGCTAAATTTTATCTATAAAAATAAGTTTAACACATTTAGCCGAACAATGGCCAATTTACATTTAGCAAATATTTGATTCCAAGTGATAAGAGGATTAAAATAAATTAGTGACTAACGGCATAATCAAATGTCAATTTTTCAAAGTTATATGAATATATGTATATATCGAATACTTGCCTTGTTTCCATCCTCCAACATTAGTGCCGGTAAGGACATACACATTAACATAAAAGGGATTTTAGAATATATTGATATGAGTATTTAACTAAAATCATAACTATTTTGACTATATTAAAATTATTCTAACTCAAGGGTTATAAATTATATGGCATAAGTTTACTACCCAAAAATGGAGGGTTTACTATCTAAAGGAACTCACCTTATAGATTTCTAATAACTTCTTAACCACGGGCTCAAGCAATCAGACCTCGCCATAATCCGTACAAGCATCCTTTACACCAACATGAAAACAATTGCTTCAGCTCAAAGTCTACAACAGTCCCCAAACTTCGAAATCGTCTACAGAATTTAATACTGGACCATAATCAGTGAAACTGGTACCAAAATGTCGGGCATTACGTTAGCTAACCATAGCAACAAAGTTCACTGAATTCCAAGCTACATAGAAAGAGTTATTACCGTTTTAGTGAAACCTTGTCCCATACCCGTAACCAGAATCCAGCAGAAATTACCAATCTTCAAATGCGTTTTCCGAATCCGTTTCTAATCCAAATCATACGAAATTTATATCCGATTTGAAGTGAATTGAATGTAGAATCTAAAAATCCAGCAAACACGTTTCTGTCAGCTTTCTAAAACATGTTATTCACCAGTTAAGCACTTCTGACTGTTTGGAAAATAGCTTAACCGACAACTTATGGCTTTTAGCTTCTAGCTTTTCATTCCAAACAGCAACAACGACAATTCTGATACCATTAACGGTCCAAAATAAACAATCATTCACATTCAAATGCTATATCTCAATCTCATTTTCTAACATCTCACACAAACACCCAAGGTGGGAACTAAATTAGAGAACTTACATTTGATTAGTCTGAACCCTTTCCAAGCTTCCACACCCAAACTTAGGACCCAGTCACTGATCTGTGTTTCTTGTTCCTCTACCAGCTCCTAAAAGCCAACAATCCACAATCAAGTCAGCAATACGTGCATACAACCACTGAAGCTTGAAGAATCAACATTTCAAGTATGAGAAAGGAAGTGATGATTCGGCCAGCAAGGAAGAAGAAGAGAAGTAGGAGTTTAATACATAAATCACACTTTAAATCATCCAAGATTCATGATAGAAAGATTGCATGTTTAAAGGGTTTGGAGCTTAATTGAATTTTATGAGATTAGGGGTGAAGAGAGTGAAGCCGAGAGAGATGGAAAGAAGGGAGAAAACTTCTATTTTCTAAACTCAGAGAGAGAAAGATCATGAGGAAATGAAATAATAGGGACATGAAACACTTATATACTGTCTAACATTGCATCACGAACATTTATCCTCTGATAAGTTTAATTGGTAATAATTCAATACTGATGAGCGGGGTATTACATGAGCAATAACCGATTTTGAGAAAACTAATTGAAGGAGATTATAAGAAAAACGATTATGTTTTGGAGCCAATGGAATATTTGGTGAAAATGTTTGGCGCTTTTTCATTCTTAATTCTTAACCTATAGCAACGGGGTATTGAAACATCAGTTGCTAAATTTTATCTCTATCAACTCTTTTTTCTGCAGTTGCTAAAAGTGATCGTTGCTATATGACAAATTTCTTGTAGTGACATGTTTATGAAAGCATATTTCAAGAGCTAAACTGTCTAATTCAAGCTAGAAATAATCTAATCCATGTGGACAGCTGTGAGAAGCCGTGGATTAGACTTAAAGACAGAGTGGACTTCATACTCTCAGAGTTTCAGAGATCATGCTTAGATGCACAAGAGATTGCACAAGCTAAACATCAAGCATGGCTCATGGTTGTTGTCTCTAATCTGTATGAGGTAAAGATTTTAAGGACATGGGTGAAGACTCTTCTTCGCTTGGAAGCAAGAAGTCTCATTCCATCAAGCATCCACCCAAGGAGCTGAATCTAGATTGGTTAACAAAGCTGAACTTCAAGGAAGCTTCTTCAGTACTGGCTCTACTTCAAAGGAATACACTTCTGGAGAAGGAGACTCACCAGCTTAAGAAAGAGCTTCTGGAGCAGAAGCCGATGTTTCTAGAGTACAAGACCAAGACTGATGCTCAATTGGAAGAGGCAAAAATCAGAGAAGAGAAACTGCTAAAAAGTAATGAAGAATTCAAGAAGGAGATGATGCTACAATCTGAGAAAACTCAGAAGATGATCAAGCAGTTGATGGAAATGATGAAACATAAACAAGCCTAAACCTAGATTGCACACATTCTTTGCTTGTTTTATTTCTATTTTCATTTTGCTTCTGTATTAAATTGAATGCTTATGAACTTCTATCTTATCTTTCTTTCTCATATTTTGCTCTGATATAATACTTCTGAATCTGTAATGCTTGATTATTGTCTATGAAGTTTATTGCTGGAATTTTTAATCTTTTTTGTGCTCTGATTGATTATGAACTTATTGTATGCTCTGAACCTTTATATTCTTATTTGTTTAAAAGTCTATACGTTTTTCTTAAGCTCTTCTTTTTCTTTCTTTTTATTTACTTTTTGTTAATGACAAAAGGGGGAGTAGTAGATAGTATTTAAAGGCTCTGAGCCCCATTAAATTAATTTCAAGGAATTTAAATTAATAGAACCATTTTCTCACCTCATCTTTGCTCTGATAACCTTTTTTATTGTGAGAATAATAATTCGTTTTTAATGAATTTAATTAACATGAATATAACTCAGGGGGAGCTTACAAACCTCACCTTAAAGTACTATTAGACTAAGGGGGAGCTTACAAACCTCATACCTTATATAGTCAACTTGTTAATTAAATTAACAACAATTTAACATTTATTAAATACTAATGTTTGTCATCATCGAAAAGGGGGAGATTGTTGGAACAAAATGTGTAACATTACCCTTAAAAGTTTTGAGTGATAACAAAGTATTAAAAAATTGTTAATTGGATATGCTAATATTTGTTCAAGTGTAAAGGACCATAGACAAAAATTTTGAGACCATTTATAGGTTCTGGATGAACAAAAGAGAGCAAAGAATTTATCAAAAGCGAAGCTTAAAAGCATCTGAAAAAGAACTGCTCCTGAAGTCAAAAGTGCCCCTGAAGACATAGCGCTCCTGAAGTGATGACGACATCAGAAGCAAGTTCATCAGAAGCTAAATATCACCAAAAGCTTAAGTTCATCAGGATATGCAAACTTAAAGGTTCAAAGGTTATTCAATGGATTCAATGTCGTCTTAATATTGCGAAAGAGTGGAAAAGAGTAACAACGGCTAACTCTAAAGGATTCAAACGCTTTGGCTGCTTGTTTCTTTGTTAAGCGTTGACAAAGTACAATTGTACGAAGTGTACAACCACAATCTCCACTACACAGAGTTTGTCTCTGCTACAAGACAAAGATAACAGCTCTGCCTGCAACAATATTCCTTCATACATGGAATGCATTTGAAATTGATCCTTCATAGGACAATAACCATATCAGGCAATGAATCGTTGGTGATTGATTAAAGCTTCAAACAACTCTTTTTGGATGCGTTGGCAACTCAACGTTTATTTCACACCTCTATATAAAGGAGTGAAGACTTGAAGAACAATAAGACTCTACAACATTTTAAAAGCGCCAAAACTCTGTCAAAATTGTTCAGCATCCAAAAGTTCACTTAGAATTTCTTTTCAAAGTTCATATCTTAGAAATTCTAGAGTCTAAAAGAGTCTATATCTGATTTGTATTAAGAGCACCTCTGATTGTATATCAAGTGTTCAAGTGTCAAACATTTTTCTTTGTAATTCTATTTGATAGGAAGTCTCTTGCTTGTGTGCTTGAGCATAGTAGTCTCTTGATTGTGCTCTTGAGCATTGGAAGTCTCTTGCAGTTGTGCTTGAGCATTTGTAATCAGATATTACATTTTAGTGAACTCTCCTTGGAAGTGCAAGGGGGACAGGACTACTTCCGATTTGTGGAAGGAACCTATATAATTGCTTTGTGTCTTTCTTCTCTCTCTCTCTCTCCCTCTCTCTCTCTCTCTCTCTCTCTTTCTCTCTCTCTCTCTCTCTCTCTCTCTCTCTCTATTTTATCCGCTGCAACTTAGTTCTGAACATCACTTCAGAAGCTGTTCTTAACTGCTTTTGGTTTGTGTATTTGAGCTTAAGAGAAAACGAAGAAAAAGCTAACACAATTCAACACACCCCCCCTCTTGTGTTTTTTCTCACCTTCACCCCAAACAAACTACGCACCCCAATGGCCACAACCACATATCAGTACCATAGAAAATCTGGTTGCAGGGTTTAACGAAGATGATTTCGTCAATGAAATTTGAACGAACTATGTTCCACAAGTGCAAAATGAGGTCATTATGGAAACTAATGATGTTGAAATTCTAGATGTGGCGGTGGAAGAGGAACAACAAGAGGAAGAGGAAGAGCAAGACCAACGACCCGTACGAAGAAAAAAAGATAAATTATGTGCTACGGGAAGTCATAATTTAAATTTAGGTTGGCGTAAATGGATACCGCGGAGAAATTAGTTTTTATTTTTATTTCTAACACTATGAATAATATAATTAGTATTTTTAAAATAATAAATTAATATTTATTACAATTATCATTAATATTTATTTATTATTATTTTCATTTAAATTAAAATACATATATTGCGCCAAAAAAAAGGGAGAAGGAAAAAAAATCCATTACGGTCAAACCAAATGGCGGTAATGAATAATTTAAAAAAAAAAACATGAAGGGATGGGCTCTGTCACAGCAGCAGGGGGTCAGAAAAAAGCAGCTCATTACCGCCAAACCAAACGGCGGTAATGAAAAAAAGACAAAATAAAAAAAATCTTCAAAGTAGGTCGCTTTGGTATATAATTTTGAAAGGGAGTTAAAATTTTCATTTTTTTAGCTAAAAATCGTGATATCTTCTATTACAAATGAAGCCCTCTATTTCATTGAGAAATAAAGAGGATCTTGATCTCTGACTAAGTATACTCCCTCCGTCCCAAATTATAAGAAAAAAAATCCATTTTCTTTGTCCCAAATTATAAGCAAAAAAGACCAACAATTATCTTTTCTAAAGGAAAATTAAATGCAAAGTGCATTCAATTTGCTCTCTCTTTCATTTTCTCAATAACCAACAACCAATGAAAATTGTTTTTACATCTTCCTATAAAACTTATTTCAAACTATGTTTTAGTTTTCTTAATAAGTGTGATTTTTCTTTTTTTTGCTTATAATATGGGACGGGGGGAGTATGTGGTTAGTTAGTGTTAGTAAATGTGAGTTGAGAAATACGGCGTCTTGTAATATTTTTAAGGGGTTCATAATTGGTCAAGATGGTGTGGGAGTCCCTCATTTGCAATATACAAATGACACCCTTTGTATAGGTGTATAGGTGAAGGTTATATTAACATTTGTGGACTTTGAATTCAATTTTCCGAGGTTTGGAGATGGGTTTTTGGTTGAAGGTTAAATTTTGGGAAAAATTTATTTGATAGTGGTTAATATGTGACAAGTGTTTATGGAAAGAGCTTGAACATTTCATAATGTTAGGTAGGGTTCTATTCCCTTCAAGTATCTTCATCTATCAGCCGAGGTAAATCGTAGGCGTCTCTCTATGTTGATGCTTGGTATTTAAGTGATTGATTATTTTTAGAGAATTTTAGTAATTGATTTATGAATTTAATTACTGCCACATCAATTAATTTATATGATAACTTATGTATTTTTGTATG
Organism: Medicago lupulina; assembly: GCA_958299785.1. NCBI lineage: Eukaryota > Viridiplantae > Streptophyta > Magnoliopsida > Fabales > Fabaceae > Medicago > Medicago lupulina. The sequence continues at coordinate 56,564,442 of OY283146.1, read as the reverse complement.
AGGAGTGTTATTTAAACAACTAATTTTGTTAATAGTTTGTTGCACAACCAAAATATACAAAGAAATATGAGTATTGACACAAAAACCAAAACAATAAAAAGAAAAAGTAAAAATACTATGAGAGAGAAAATTATCACAAAAATTATTAAAAAATAGTTGTTCAAATATTTCTTCTGTTTTTGTATTCAATAATTGATGTGACAACATAATTATGCACCGAAAATGTATACTAATTAGAGTCTTGATTTATTAAACTAAACGTTTTTTTTAGAGAAATTTTTTGGTCCCTTAACTATTTAGGTAGTATCAGTTTAGTCCCCTAAATAAAATTTGATTTATTTTGATCCCTTAACTTCTCTCTAGTAAACGATCATATTGGTCCATGTCTTTGTACCAAATTTCTCAAATTGGTTCATGACACTATTAATAACTCAAAATGTTTCATGTCTTTCTCAAACGTTTCTCAGATTGATCCCTAACTCTATTAGTTGTTTTGTATTTTGAGTGTTAATGACTCAATGTCTTTTGGATATTATTTAGCGGTTAATGACATAATGCATTTTGAATCTTATTTAGTACGTTAATGACTTAAAATACAAAACAACTAATAGTGTCGGAGACCAATATAAGAAACATTTGATGAAAGACGAAAACTATTTTGAGTTATTAATAAAGTCAGAGACCAAATTCAGAATTTGGTACAAAGAAAGAAAGAGACCAATTTACTCTTTATTAAATTAACGAACACATAAAATATATTTTTTTTAAAGTAAATTTGAATTAACTAATTTTTTTTATTTCTAAACAATGACGTTTTTTATTTTTATTTTTATTTTACAAATCCAAACAATGACAGTTTAAAAACGAGTAAATAGTCAATTACCCCCCTGAAATTGTAAGTTTCGTCAATTACCCTCCTGAAATTAACAAAACTTCAATTACCCCCCTGAAATTGTACAACGTTAATCAATTTACCCCCTCCGTCAAATTTTTCTGTTAGTGAACATGACGTTTTGCAAATACCCCCCTAAAGTTTTACACTTATGTGCAAAATGCCCCCCGAACTTGAAATTTATATTTTTTAACGTGTAATGAGAACAATTATTGTTCTTTTTTATTTATTTATTTGGGGGAAATAGGATAGAAAGGTAGCATAGTGATTTCCTTGATGATTGATTTATTAAATTTAATCTAGAGAAGTGAATGAATGATACCATCTTAAAAATAGGAACTAATTTGAGGTTTGGTCTTTTATTTTTCACATTGCATGTCATGTTAGAGGAAAATGCATAGACCTTAAATCTTAGACCATGTGAACTATTTGGAAAATGGAAAACCTTTATATTATCCTATGAAGTGTGAGTTATGCTCCAAGGTACTTGGCTCGTTTTAGTATCAAAATGAAAAAAGGCTTTGTGTCATGTTTTATACAGGAAAATTAGTTCACATCTAATTATGTACTAATCTTTTTCTTGTCTTGTGAAGATGGTGCTCACTTCCTAATTGTGACTTTGTTTCTCCTTATTGCTACTCATGATAAGCCTAAGCCCGGTAAACTCAAAGTAATGAGTGTGAATACTCTCAGGACCGTTGTAAAAATAATCATTATTGTCACTTTAAAAAATACACATTTTTCCCTTCTCCAATTTTTTTTAAAAAAGAAAACTATGGGAAAAGTAAGTAGGTACAAACCTATTTTGCTGTATATATGCATGTAGTTTTCCCAAACTCCAAAATTAACAGTTAACTTTAATATTTAACTGTTAATTGTTTGCCTTTAAGAAAAAAAATATAAATTTTTAAGTTCGGGGGGCATTTTGCACATAAGTGCAAAACTTGAGGGGGGGTATTTGCAAAACGTCATGTTCAGTAACAGAAAAATTTGACGGAGGGGGTAAATTGATTAACGTTGTGCAATTTCAAGGGAGTAATTGAATTTTGGTTAATTTCAGTAGGGTAATTGACTAAAATTTTAGGGGGTAATCGATTATTTACACGTTTAAAAACCCAAACCGTGACATTCGATTTAAGATACATTTGCATCGTATACTTTGTTCTCGACAATTGTAAAACCTCAGTGGTGGCTGTAAAGTGTAAACTGCATCATCATATCAAACAAGATTCATTCACAATATGATTCGGTTAGTTCCTTTCTCTGTTTCTCATTTTCAGTTTCCAAACCCTAAATTCATCATTTCAACAAATTTATACTCTCAATTACATCATTGTTATCAAGATGACGAACATAATCTCATTTCATCAGAAGAATCCTACACCATTCATCTTTCAATTTGGTAAGATTTTAGGTTCCCTTGTTAAGATAAAGTGTTACAACACTGCTATTTCACTTCATCGACAAATGGAATTCAACCGAATTGCGTCAGACTTAGTCACTTTGAGCATCTTGATTAATTGTTTTTCTCAATTGGGTCAAAACCATTTTTCATTTTTTGTATTTGCCAACATTCTCAAAAAGGGTTATAACCCAGATGCCATAACTTTAACTACACTCATCAAGGGTCTCTGTCTCAAAGGTGACATCCATCAAGCATTGCACTTTCATGATAAGGTGGTTGCGATGGGATTTCAATTGGACCAATTTAGTTATGGAACCTTGATTAATGGCTTGTGTAAAGTTGGTGAAACAAGCGCAGCTCTACGATTGTTGAGACGAGTTGATGGTAAATTGGTGCAACCTGGTGTGGTAATGTATAGTACGATTATTGATGGTATGTGTAAAGATAAACATGTTAATCATGCTTTTGACTTATATTCTGAAATGGTTGCTAAGAGAATTTCACCTAATGCTGTTACTTACAGTGCTTTAATTAATGGCTTTTGCATTGTTGGTAAAATGAAAGATGCAATTGATTTGTTTAATAAAATGATATTGGAAAACATCAATCCAAATGTGTATACCTTTAGTATAATGGTTGATGGATTTTGTAAGGAAGGAAGGGTGAAAGAAGCTAAAAATGTGTTAGCTATGATGATGAAACAAGGCATTAAACCTGACGTTGTTGCTTATAACTCTTTAATGGATGGATATTGTTTGGTAAATGAAGTGAACAAGGCCAAGAGTATATTCAACACTATGTCTCGTAGGGGAGTGGCTTCTAATGTTCGGAGCTACAATATCATGATTAACGGATTTTGTAAGATTAAAATGGTGGATGAAGCCATGAAACTCTTTAAAGAAATGCATTGCAGTAAAATTATTCCTAATGTGGTTACTTACAATTCCCTGATTGATGGTTTGTGTAAATCGGGGAAAATCCCTTATGCTTTGAAGCTAGTCGATGAGATGCATGAGAGGTCAACCGCCTAATATAGTTACTTACAGTTCTATATTGGATGCTTTATGCAAAAACCATCGGGTTGACAAGGCAGTAGCATTATTCACAAAATTGAAAGGCAAGGGTATTCAACCAGATATGTACACATACACTATTCTTATCAAGGGACTGTGCCACAGTGGGAGATTGGAGGATGCACGAAAAGTTTTTGAAGATCTTTTGGTCAAAGGCTATAATCCAAATGTCTATACATATACCGCTATGATCCATGGGTTTTGTAACAAGGGCTTGTTTGATGAAGCATTCACCTTGCTATCAAAAATGGAAGACAATGGCTGCATTCCCAATGCTAAAACTTATGAAATAATTATCCTTTCTCTTTTCAAAAAAGATGAAAATGAGATGGCAGAAAAACTTCTTCGTGAAATGATTGCCCGAGGTCTATTGTAAGATTGAAACTATTTGATAGCATCATTTCATTTTATGTACTTGCCTCTGCTAGTGGAAAATAAACTTTTTTTTGTTTTCTTTGTTTTTGTTAACTGTGTTCACCAAAACCTTTATACTTCTCATATACCTTCCATTTCGATTTCTCTATATTACATTATATTACTTCATTGTGAGTTCCATCAATCAATTATGAAAGTTGTGCACCCTCTTATCTGCAGATTTGGATGTTAGTATACCTTTCTGCTTTGAATTACATTTATCTATTTATCTTGAGTGTGAAACTTTGAATGATCTGAACTGTTATATAGACTAATTTCAATGGAAGGGTTGCCTTAACAAATGATTTGATAGCCAGCATATGGGTAAGAAGGACTTGGTGTGCTCGCTTAGCTAAATGAAATTTCTGCATAATGAGTATCTATTGCCCCATTACAGCTTCATAATCAACTTAAATATGCCTTGAAAGAAGTATTGAGAGCTAGAAAGGTCATGGAATATAGTTGTCCCTGGAGAATCTGTTTTGCCGTATAATTATAATTTTTACAGCATTGTGACTAGAGCTGTCAAAAATGGGCCGGCCCATTGGCCCATGATTTTGGGTCGGGCCTCAAAAACTAGCCCAAAAATACAATTGGGCTTTTTTGGCCCATGCAAAAATTGGGCCGGGCTGGCCCATTAGGCTTTGGCCGGCCCATTATTACTATTTAATTTGATTTTTGCTAAAAAAAAAAGTATATTTTCTTAAAAATTATCAACTATTTTAAAATTTATTAATAAATAAATAAAAATGAATGAATTTAGCTTAAAGTTTTAAAATTTTAAAGTTTATAAATTATTAATTTAATTTAATTGAATGAATAATCTAGAGTTTCATTAATATTCAATGTTAATGTAAAAATTATTTACACTTTTATGTACATCCAATCATATTTAGCAATAAAACAGCGGTGAGTGACTAATATATTAAGAATACATAAAAAAAAAGTGAATAAATTTTAAAAGTAAAAAATAAACGGGCCGGCCTGGGCTGGCCCATGACCCACACAGGCCGGGCTGGGCCCTAGAATCTTCGGCCCAATTATAAATGGTCTGGGCCTGCTGGCCCATTTATGTAGACGGGCCTCTCGGACCGGGCTGGGCCGGGCCAGCCCATTTGACACCTCTAATTGTGACCGAATTTCTAAATCATAATTGAACTTAAGAAATACCAGTTAAATGAAGAAGAAGTACCAGTTGTAGGAAAACAGGGTGATTAAGATTTGGCTTGATAAGCCTATCTAATGGCTTCTAAATTGAGTTGGCACAAAATAATTAACTTCATTTATTTTATCTTAGTTGTACTTGTACTTCTACATAATTCTAATCTTAGGAACCTTAACTATTTTAGAATGCTAAACTTAAAGCTGAAATGCTAAAACCTGAGTTGTAAACAATAGGGACAAGCTTGACACTTAAATGAAGTAAGCTAAAAATGAGTAACTAAGGTCTGGCCTTGAAATTGTTTGGTCACTAGAAATATAGTTTAGAATTTAGAAATTGCATGCTTGTAGGAAGCATGATTCTATTTCCGGCATAATTGTTGATTTCGATGTTAAATTTGATTCTTGGAAATATTATATGTTGTTTAAAGCTAATTGAAATCTTGCGTAAATGAAATCTATGTTTCGATACACGTACTGTTAAGTCATAGACTTATTGTAGTATAGCATGCATTCATTGTGCTTAAAATGGAAGAACTTAAGGCATGTTGTTAATCTTGCAACATATATGAATGGAGACTACTGCACAGTTAGTTAGGGCATCATTCTTGGGGATGCAGGTGGACATCCTGATGCATATTCTAGCGAGTATACTTTTAGAGGACGAGTGACTCTGTCTTTTCCCACTTGTGTTGCATTGCAGATAGAGTCACTTCCCATAGCTCTATGATGCTATATGTCTTTGGAATTTTCCTCTGAATGCATCAATGAACCCTTGTGTCATTTAATGTGCAAGCAAAAAAGCTTATTGCCTTTTCACCCGTTTCTTCCAAAGAAAAAGCAATCTTTGAAGTTCGGTCTGGACATGGTTCTATAGCTTTAGGTTTTATTTAGAATGTTGTATTATGTTCCTCTACTGTGGAGTCTACGACTCATCATGATATGTTAGAAGAGCTTGTTATTTAAGTTTTTACACAATTTTACTTGTTAGTGAATAGCAAGAAGGGACTGCTTCTCCCCCTCGAAATCCTTATGAGATGCTATTATTCAACTATGATAGGTAGTCACTAGGTATGAGTGGATGCTTATTCTTACATAGACACTGGGCATAGAAATCACTGGCAATTTTTTTGGGGCTGACTCAAAGTGATAGGAACCTGAAAGGTCGAAGTGGGTTCAGGGATGGAAAGTAAAAGTTAGTTAATAAGGTGACACTAATTGTCATGTGAATGGGGAGAGGAAAAGGGTATTAAATCATCCATTCAGAATTATTAATGATGTGACATTGATTGTCATGTGAATGGGGTTATAAAAGAGAGGAAAGCCTATAGAGTAAGGTATTCATACAGTTTGTTAAGAGTTGTTTAGGAGAGACGTTCTCTCTGGCAGGAGTTCTCTGAACTCTGGTTTATCATTTTCTTTTTTGTTTTACCACAATTGTAGGGCTCTTAAGCTCACCTATTTACATTCAATAATGCAATTTCTTTATCTTGAATTTCGGGGTTCTATCACAAACTATGCACATTTTTGCATGGATGGAAGAAGGTTCAACATTGGTTGAGTATCATTGCTTTTAAATACCTCATTTCCCACAGTTATGCAAGTTATTTTTGTTTCTGAAAGTTAAGGTTGAACATGGTGCTGTATCCAAGCCGGAGATTTAATTAGAAGGGTCTATATATTCCATAGATATTCATCTCCAAATAAAAGAACAAGACTAGTTTTAAATAAATAACGTATAAGGATTTAATGAAAGGGAATAAATGCAGAATTAGACAGAAGATAGATATCGAACTTGAAATGGTGAGAACAAAGAAAAACAGTGATTTGAAGAAGGATTAATGTTTCATTACTAGTGATCTATCTTGACCAACAATTTCTAGGGACCGAAAGTGAGGTGATGCAAGGTTGGACACATAATGATGAAGGTTAGATCTTCGTTTGGCCCATGTAGCCTATCCCACTTAGTGGGATAAGGCTTGGTTGTTCATTATTTAGAATCTCATGACATACTCTATTTTCGTTTTGTTAACGTTAACTTATACTTCGATTACTTCAAAAAAAGTAAAATAAATGAAGAAGAGATGATAGAGTTTTAGGAAACAACAATCATTGTTCTTAGTGTTATTGCTGTGCTATTGGGTGTAGTAGCTTGGTATCATAACAAATATTTTGTTATGAAAGCAGCTCAAAATTGGGAATTCGAATAGTGCAGTTTCCATAATCGTCTATATAGGAGAACAAGAACTGATTGCATTGAAAAATTAAGGTTAAGGGGACATAGCTTTATAGAATTTTAAAAGAGAGAGGACAACAAAATTTGTAGCTATGTTTTTGCTATCTTTACTCATTAGGACTAGGGCACAAGCAGTGATAGTTGCAGCCACAATCCCTTTGAGGAGGGTGTCAGTGAGGACTGAAGATTGTTTTGCATGTTGATTCTTCATTATCAGTTCTATTTTGTATTTTAAACTACTACATATAGAAATGTGTTTTGTTTTCCTTTTTTTTTTGGGTTTGTATAGATGCCTCTTACTTCGTTAATATGTACCTAATGTTAAATATTGTCATCCTTGTATGCAAACATGATGTTTATGTTGATTAGGCACAAACATGTTACCTCCTTTTATATCTAAATAAATATCCTTAGTTGGGAGCAAGAACATAAGCATGTGAATCTAAATTTCGAAACTGATGATTGTGTACAGGTTGTATTGCTTTGTAAGTGTAAAGGTTGGCCTCCTATAATAATTTTTAGCGATATAAAGGATCTAAGGAACTGCAGCCAAAGGCACTGAAATTGGATAAAGTGGATGGAAAATTTTCGTATGCTAACAATGAATTTTAAGAAAGTTGTGCCTAAGTGGATAAATGAGAATGGATTTGTGTTGTCATGAGAATTCTGCTACATAATCATGCAGGATAGGTGCCAAATAGAATTGGTGGGGAAATGTAGTACAAAGAGGAGGCAACAATATGTAACCGTGTGATAGAGAGTGTGTGAAGCACTAATGAGTCTTTGTAATGTAGCATTATAACAGGACTGGGAATTTTGTGAACATTTGATACTGATATTGCGAGTAGTGGTGGATGTGATGTAAATATATTTTGGTGAACATTTAATAAAAAATACAGTCATATCTGTTCTTCCCAAATAAAATAACAATAAATAAATGGAATTACATGAATAGACTGCAAATTAGAAGGGTCGTCGCTTTTTTTTTTTTAAACCAAGTATCTAATTGCTGGGGTTATTTCCTCGAGTCTTGTGGGACTCGAATGCGTGAGAAACTCTTCTTAAAATTTTTCCATCGTATAACTAGTGCAACATTATTTGTTTTGATTTCTTATCTTAGTGTAGTTTTATTTTTTTATTTTTGTGGAGAGTATCTTATTTCGATATTGTTTTCTCTCCCTCCGTCATTTAATATAAGAGCATTTTACAAAAAAATCAATGGTATTAAAAAAAGTTGTTGGAGTAATACACTTGTCTGAAAAATGTATAACTATTGCTGAATTGTCCTTTATGTATAAATGAACTTAATGTTGATTTTTAATATTTCAAGACAATTTGTAGTATTAATAATGGGTATAACCCATTTGGGGTTGGCTTAGTGGTGGGCTTGGGATCTTGGAGTTTGCTCCTCTAGAGGTCTCAAGTTCGATTCCATCTAATGCCAATTTCGGTGGGCTAAGTCCATACATAGCTTGCTCTGGCTTTAAACGGGACCCCCGCAAGTGGGCGGGGGAATTAGTCCCCTCAGATTAGTCGATTATTGGATTGGATACCGAGTTTTAAAAAAATAAATAAATAATAGGTATAGTTAGAAAAAGAGTAATGATTCTATTTAGAAAATTGTAGATACTGGACAAACATTTATATCTCAAAGTTTCACAATTTTTTTATTGACGATAAATATATGAAAGAGAGAATGACCGTTTTGGTCTCAAAATATGTAACACATAGTAACAGTAATATTTTAATGTATCAAAGTTTTAAAATAGTTAATTATTATACATTTTATTAGTCAAAACAATCTGCGGATCAAAATTTTAAGAATAATCCTTAAATGTCCAACATTTATGGGATTTATATGATAATTATCAACTGAGAATTCACAATTCCACAATGTCGTTTTCAAACTTGAGGTATGTTGCTGTATTCTCTGTATTCGTCCCCAATTTTCAACTTCCAAACCCTAATTTCGTGAGGTTATACTCTCAATTACATCATGACAAACACAATCTCATTTCCTCATTCAATCGATTGCTTCATCACAAGAATCCTACATCACACATCATCCAATTCAACAAAATTTTATCTTCTCTTGTCAAGCTCAATCATTACTCCACTGTTGTTTCACTTCATCGACAAATGGAATTCAACCGAATTGCGTCAAACTTAGTCACTTTGGGCATCTTGATTAATTGTTTTTCTCAACTGGGTCATACCCATTTTTCGTTTTCTGTGTTTGCTAAGATTCTTAAAAAGGGTTATGACCCAAATGCCATAATTTTAAATACACTCATCAAGGGTCTCTGTCTCAAAGGTGAGCTCCATAAAGCATTGCACTTTCATGATAAGGTGGTAGCTCAGGGATTTCATTTAGACGAAGTTAGTTATGGAACATTGATTAATGGGTTGTGTAAAGTTGGTGAAACAAGAGCAGCCCTTGAATTACTCCGACGAGTTGATGGAAAATTGGTTCAGCCAAATGTGGTAATGTACAATGCAATTATTGATAGTATGTGTAAAGATAAACATGTTATTGATGCTTTTGATTTATATTCTAAAATGGTTGCTAAGAGAATTTCTCCCGATGTTGTTACTTACAGTGCTTTAATTAATGGCTTTTGCATTGTTGGTAAAATGAAAGATGCAATTGATTTGTTTAGTAAAATGATATTGGAAAAGATCAACCCGGATGTGTATACCTTTAGTATATTGGTTGATGGATTTTGTAAGGAAGGAAGGGTGAAAGAAGCTAAAAATGTGTTAGCTATGATGATGAAACAAGGCATTAAACCTAACGTTGTTACTTATAACTCTTTAATGGATGGATATTGTCTAGTTAAAGAAGTGAATAAGGCTAAGAGTATATTCAACACTATCTCTCAGGGGGGAGTGAATCCTGATATTCACAGTTACAGTATCTTGATTAACGGGTTTTGTAAGATTAAAATGACGGATGAAGCCATGAATCTCTTTGAAGAAATGCATTGCAGAAAAATTACTCCTAGCGTGGTAACTTACAATTCCCTTCTTGATGGTTTGTGTAAATCGGGGAAAATCTCTTATGCTTTCAAGCTAGTCGATGAGATGCATGAGAGAGGTCAACCGCCTAATATAGTTACTTGCAATTCTATATTGGATGCTTTATGCAAAAACCATCAGGTTGACAAGGCAATTGCATTGTTAACAAAGATGAAAGACGAAGGAATTCAGCCAAATATGTACACATACACTATTCTTATTGATGGATTGTGTAAAAGTGGAAGACTAGAGGATGCGCAAATAGTTTTTGAAGATCTTTTGGTCAAAGGCTACAATCTTAATGTCTATCCATATACCGTTATGATCCTAGGGTTTTGTGACAAGGGCTTGTTTGATGAAGCGTTGACCTTGCTATCAAAAATGGAAGACAATGGTTGCATTCCAAATGCTAAAACTTATGAAATAATTATCCTTTCTTTGTTCAAAAAAGGTGAAAATGATATGGCAGAGAAACTTCTTCGTGAAATGATCGCGAGAGGTCTTTTTAAAGATTAACCCTTTGTAAGATGATTTTCTACTCATATACTATTATTTTGAATTTGAATTTATATGTCATCATTGTTGCATAGTTTCATTTACGTACTTGCCTCACCTAATGGGGAATATACTTTTTAATTTTTTTTTCTTGTTGTGTCTTTTGTTAAGTGTGTTTTCCAAAACCTTTATAGATGTTGTGTATCTTTCATAAGTCTTTCTGCCTATACTGCTGGCAAGTACTAAATGTTACCGTGGTGCATTGTTTAAGATTGTGAAAATCCGTTGACCCTCATTATCTGTAGATTTGGACTTTAGTTTTCCTTTCTGAATTGAATTAAATTATTTATTTATCACGGGTGCTTTGTATGAATTGCCTTAACAATTGATTTGATTGCTAGAATATGGTAGCTTGTTCTATGTCTAGTTAAGTGAAATTGAACTTGGCAGTAGAAGGTATGTTTGTTCTCTTTTCTATAACATTTTCCTCTCATCTACCTCACTTGCTTTGAAGTGAGAAGAATAGATGACAGTCCAATCATTCAAAAGGGAGCTGCTGAGATAGAATTCTATTCTATTTTCGTGGAATAATAACAGTGCATTTTGACAATATTTTACTACTAGACCTAATAGTTTAATGAATGATGTACTTGATGTATAAGTTCATGTTATAAATTTTAATCTAGAAATTGTAAAATGTTGTATGTGGAGACAGCTGGATTCTTGTTGCATATTATTTTACTTCAGGGTTCATGGTTTGTTGAAAAAGGTTAGAAAACATGTATATTCATCTAAAAGTGCATTCTTCTCTTGAGTTTGCATTGTCTTCAATAACCTGTTTTTTTTTTTTTTTTATAAAAACGGACTGATTTTAGATATATTCGACAGATAAAGGTCATATTCAACTTTAAGAACTTTATTTCCAGGTTTCAGAGAGAGCTCATTCACTGTAGATCTTGAAGCATAGGTGTCCATTTATTGAAATTGAAATATAGCCATTATTTGTCTACTATGATATGTGACTATATAACTTCATCAATCCATGAACGTCTAGATATAATTACTTCATTTTGAAACAAATAAGATAATGATGTGTATTTTTGAATAATCTGTGGTAAAAATAAACAAAAGCTCATCTCCCTTGGTATAAGAAATTTCTCTTTTGGTTCTAATTTTGGTTTTCCATATTTTAGACGAATCATCAGTTTTAGAGGAAGCTTTAACATGGTTTTATAGCCTATCTTTATGTTTTTATGTGAATGAACCCTTGCTAGTGCAAGGACCTCAAATGATGTTTCGAAAAACTAAAGTGTAGTGAATAATAATATAGTCAGCAACTTTCTGAAGATGGAAGGAAGTAGACCTTATGGTTCTGTGTTGGAGGCTATTTCTGCTGCATATATGCAAAACTTCATGTAGCTTGCTACCTTATAGTTATCAACATTTGTAGGAACTTCACGAGCATTACATTCATGGGAGAGGCTACCCTAATCCTAGTGTTAAGAAGGCAAGTACAGTTGTTTATTTTTATGTTTTGCTGCACCTATTTCTGCTTTATGTAGAATTAAGAGCCAATAGCACTAACCACGAAAAAACAGAGAGGAGAGGAGAAAAGAGTAAGGTGAAATGCCGATACACTTGCACTAACTGAGTTTGGTTCATGATGTCGGGGGGAAAATTGAAGAGGAGCCTAATAAACATGTCGTTGATAGACAATCTATATATGTTACTGCTTCAAAGGGGATGTAAAAGAGAGTAAATTGATATCTGTTCATGTGCCTGCAAAAATAATCCCTTTTATGTAAATTTATGTAAAGAATACTATGCTTTTCTATATATTTGCATCACATTTGTGTAATACTTTGTTTTTCTATATTTCTGCAGAAAGTATTTTTGTATACTCCCTTTTTCTATATTCCTTATTATTTATAGCACTTGTGATTTCTCAAGGGAGTTATCCATGTTTTTTGTCCCCTGCTATGTAGTTTTGACCTTTTGCATGCTTACTGTATTGATCACTTAATTGATGGTCCTATGAATTACACCTTCATGACAGATTGACAATGACAATACGGTAATGGTAAAGAGGAGATGGAGGGGGGTTTCTGTTTGTTAACCACCTGTTGTCATTACTGATTTGTTGTAACATTAGAGATTTAGTAGTATCTGTCGACGCTTTCAGTTGTTTTTTTTATCATTAATATAACACTCGGAGAAAAAGAAAAACCACAAGAAAAGTCTTCATCAACGGGCATATCAACGATGAACAAACATATTGCTTCAGTTTAGATGTATCTATCCAAGTAAATAACGTAACTTAAATACTTTCTAACCATATCCAAGATAGGAACTTAAATAAAATCAGTTATAGTAGTTAGCAAAAAGTCGTGCACTCACGTGTCCGTTCTTTCGCTTTTTTTATTGCGCTAAAGATCGAAAATTATGAATGGTGTTTTTATATTAAATTTTGGTTTTGATTACAAGTATAAATATAAATGATTGTTGTTTTCAAATTATAACAAACCAATTCAACATTATTTATCTATTTCAATGACACCAACAATATAACAAAAAAATATAATTTAAATTCTTATTTTTTGTAGAAAAAATTGTTAGAATATAATTGAAATAATGAAAAAGTTAGCCAAAAATCTTATTATTTTTTTTAGGGAGAAAAATCCTATCATTTCTTTATATATAGTATAGATATATAATATAGGTATACTCGATCCAGTTTGGTACGTTTTTTAAAGCATAAGGAAAAAAATGTACATATATGCATATTGTTTTTGTTATAAATGGTCATTTTGATCTCTGATTCTGCACCTCGCTATCACAAAGATCCATAAAGACAAAGTAGTCTCCGAATACACACTTCTGTTATCACTCTAGGTCTTGACGTTAAAATAATTATGTTAACTGATGACATGACAAATGTTTTATGCTAATAAGAAGTATAATGTGTAACAAGAACTAAAGGGATAGTAGAAAATTGTCATTTTGATTTTTGAACCGAAAAATTAATATCCTCGAAAATCAATATCCAAAACTCTTTCCAACAAACAAAGTGTTTGCTCTTCGTCAAGAACGGAGTCATCTTCTTCAATGTAGTTGTTTTGTGGTTGCGGGAGACTATGGGTGTATTGAATTGAGATTTGGAAGGATTTTAAAAGACTTTTTTGTTTTAAAAAAACCTTGAGGTATTCAATCAAGATTTTAAAAGATTAGAAATAATTCTGGTGCTATTCAATTAAGATTTTTAGGATTTTTTTAAAGAGTCCAACCAAATCTGGTGGTATTCCATCAAGATTTTTCACAACTTAAAAATTGTCTCTTGCTATTCAAAAATGTATAGATTTCAATGGATTCCTTAATAGAATGGATTTTGTGAGACTTTATAGTTAAAAATTTGGCCAAATACCTCCCTAGTCCTTTAAGTTTCACTTTTGTTTTAAATAGGTCCTTTAAGTTTCTAAGATTTCAGATAGGTCCTTTTAGTTTCAAGTTTGTTTCGGATAGGTCCTTTATGTCAACCTCCGTTAAGCCAAAGTTGTTCTGTCCGTTAAGCCAAAACTTATATGTCCGTTAAGTGGGTGAGGTGGTTATCTCTGACACTGGGCATCAATTCATTTCCCCAACCAGATCAACTTTGGCTTAACGGAGGTCGATAGAAATGACCTATCTAAAACAAACTCGAAACTTAAAGGACCTATATAAAACCTTAGAAACTTAAAGGACTTATCCGAAACAAACTCAAAACTTAAATGACCTATCTAAAACCTTATAAACTTAAAAGATCTATCTAAAACAAACATGAAACTTAAAAGGACTCGGGAAGGTATTTAGCCTAAAAATTTCAAAACTAACAATCTCATGCAAACACTTGAGATTTCTTGAGACTTTTTACTCCTTCTCCCACTTTAGTCACCAACATGTGTTAGTGTTGATACCTCTTTCAGTTTTTTGTTTCTCTATGAGTATCATTATTTCATGTTTGTTTTATTTTTCCCAGGTTTTAATTTTTTTTGTGATTCTTGTTGTTTTTATTTTCTTCACGAATTAGTTGTTGATGATCATATTATTTTCTTCATGAATTCATGTTTTTTTTTTGTGCTCTTACATGTTTATTTTATTATTATCAATAAGTTTTTTTTTCAAGGCAGTAAGTGTTTTTTTGGTTACACTCAAGGCAGTAAGTTTGATTTTATTGAGTAATTATTATTATAATATATTATTTTTAGTAGTCAATCCCATAAAAATTGTATCGATTTTATTTTTTATCAGGCAAACCTTTGATTTTTGATAGTCATTTCAAATCTTATGAATTCTCGTAAAATACTTTCAAATATTTAAAAGTCTGTGAGCTAATATCCCTCAAAATCTTAAGGGTGTGTTTGGATTGAGGGTTTAGGAGGGGAATGGAGGGGAGGGTTTACTTTTCTTTTTTAAATTACGGACTATATAACATGTTTTTCTAAAATAAATCAAATGTGATTGAAGTATTATATGATCGTTTATTACGTTAATATGTTAACTTTTTAAAAAACATTTCATAGTGTAATTTAAAAATGAAAACTAAACCCTCCACTCCCTTCCCTTTCTAAACCCTCCATCCAAACACACCCTAAAAGTTTTTTAGTGGCTATAGCTTACACAATTTAATCCTGAAGAAGTAGAGTATCCGGGGTTCGAACCCCAGCACCTGTATATAATATGCAATATCCCTACCAACTGAAGTAAGTTCAAAGAGATGGACCTTCAAAGTCATCTAAAATCCTTTGAAAGTTAATACATTCCTCCACAATCTTTTAAAATCTTAAAAGACTTTTTTTTTGTTTTGTTAAAATAGTCTTTTAAAATCTAAATCCAATACCTTATTGTTAGCACTGTGCATACAATAAACACTTACAAGCACAAAACTGTGACATTTGATTTGAGCGTGTAAACATTGAATGAGTGAGATCTGTACACTTGCATAGAATCGTTTTGTTCTCAACAATTGGCTGTAAGAAGTGTAAACTGTATCATCATCATAATATGATTCGGTATGTTCCTTTCTCTGTTTCTCATTTTCAATTTCCAAACCCTAAATTCATCAAAGTTTCTACAAGTTTATACTCTCAATTACATCATGACAAACACAATCTCATTTCCTCATTCAATCGATTGCTTCATCACAAGAATCCTACATCACACATCATCCAATTCAACAAAATTTTATCTTCTCTTGTCAAGCTCAATCATTACTCCACTGTTGTTTCACTTCATCGACAAATGGAATTCAACCGAATTGCGTCAAACTTAATCACTTTGAGCATCTTGATTAATTGTTTTTCTCAATTGGGTCAAAACCATCTTTCTTTTTCTGTATTTGCTAAGATTCTTAAAAAGGGTTATGACCCAAATGCCATAATTTTAACTACACTCATCAAGGGTCTCTGTCTCAAAGGGGAGCTCCATAAAGCATTGCACTTTCATGATAAGGTGGTAGCTCAGGGATTTCATTTGGACGAAGTTAGTTATGGAACATTGATTAATGGGTTGTGTAAAGTTGGTGAAACAAGAGCAGCCCTTGAATTACTCCGACGAGTTGATGGAAAATTGGTTCAGCCAACTGTGGTAATGTACACTGCAATTATTGATAGTATGTGTAAAGATAAACATGTTAACGATGCTTTTGACTTATATTCTAAAATGGTTGCTAAGAGAATTTCTCCCAATGTTGTTACTTACGGTGCTTTAATTAATGGCTTTTGCATTGTTGGTAAAATGAAAGATGCAATTGATTTGTTTAGTAAAATGATATTGGAAAAGATCAACCCGGATGTGTATACCTTTAGTATATTGGTTGATGGATTTTGTAAGGAAGGAAGGGTGAAAGAAGCTAAAAATGTGTTAGCTATGATGATGAAACAAGGCATTAAACCTAACGTTGTTACTTATAACTCTTTAATGGATGGATATTGTCTAGTTAAAGAAGTGAATAAGGCTAAGAGTATATTCAACACTATCTCTCAGGGGGGAGTGAATCCTGATATTCACAGTTACAATATCATGATTAACGGGTTTTGTAAGATCAAAATGACGGATGAAGCTATGAATCTCTTTGCAGAAATGCGTTGCAGAAAAATCATTCCTGATGTGGTAACTTACAGTTCCCTGATTGATGGTTTGTGTAAATCGGGGAAAATCCCTTATGCTTTGAAGCTAGTCGATGAGATGCATGAGAGAGGTCAACCACCTAATATAGTTACTTACAATTCTATAATGGATGCTTTATGCAAAAACCATCATGTTGACAAGGCAGTTGCATTATTCACAAAATTGAAAGACCAGGGTATTCGACCAGATATGTACACGTACACTATTCTTATCAATGGACTGTGCCACAGTGGGAGATTGGAGGATGCACGAAAAGTTTTTGAAGATCTTTTGGTCAAAGGCTATAATCCAAATGTCTATACATATACCGTTATGATCCAAGGGTTTTGTGACAAGAGCTTGTTTGATGAAGCATTGACCTTGCTATCAAAAATGGAAGACAATGGCTGCATTCCAAATGCTAAAACTTATGAAATAATTATCCTTTCTCTGTTCAAAAAAGATGAAAATGAGATGGCAGAAAAACTTCTTCGTGAAATGATCGCCCGAGGTCTATTGTAAGATTGAAACTATTTGATATCATCATTTCATTTTATGTACTTGCCTCTGCTAGTGGAAAAGAAACTTTTTTTTGTTTTCTTTGTTTTTGTTAACTGTGTTTACCAAAACCTTTATACTTCTCGCATATCTTCCATTTCGATTTCTCTATATTACATTATATTACTTCATTGTGAGTTCCATCAATCAATTATGAAAGTTGTGCACCCTCTTATCTGCAGATTTGGATGTCAGTATACCTTTCTGCTTTGAATTACATTTATCTATTTATCTTGAGTGAAACTTTGAATGATCTGAACTGTTATATAGACTAATTTCAATGGAGGGTTGCCTTAACAAATGATTTGATAGCCAGCATATGGGTAAGAAGGACTTGGTGTGCTCGCTTAGCTAAATGAAATTTCTGCATAATGAGTATCTGTTTGCCCCATTACAGCTTCATAATCAACTTAAATATGCCTTGAAAGAAGTATTGAGAGCTAGAAAGGTCATGGAATATAGTGTTTCCCGCAGAATCTGTTTTGCTGTATAATTATAATTTTTACAGCATTGTAACCGAATTTCTTAATCATAATTGAACTGAAGAAGAAGTACCAGTTGTAGGAAAACAGGGTGATTAAGATTTGGCTTGCTAAGCCTATCTTATGGCTTCTAAATTGAGTTGGCACAAAACAAGTAACGTCATTTATTTTATCTTAGTTATACTTGACACTTAATTGAAGGATGCTAAAAGTGAGTAACTAAGGTCTGGCCTTGAAATTGTTTGGTCACTAGAAATATAGTTTAGAATTTAGAAATTGGATGCTTGTATGATAGCGAGTATACTCTTAGAGGACAAGTGACTCTGTCTTTTCTCACTTTTGTTGCATTGCAGACAGAGTCGCTTCTTACAGCTCTATGATGCTATATGTTTTTGAATGTTCCTCTGAATGCATCAATGAACCCTGGTGTCATTTAATGTGCAATCAAAAAGGCTTATTGCCTTTTCACCCGTTTCTTCCAAAGAAAAAGTAATCTTTACCTGCCTCTTGAAGTTCGGTCTGGACATGGTCCTATAGATTTAGGTTTTATTTAGAATGTTGTATAATTATGTTCCTCTAATGTGGAATCTATGTCTCATCATGATATGTTAGAAGAGGTTGTTATTTATTTTTTTTACACAATTTTACTTGTTAGTGAATAGCAAGGAGGGATGCTTCTCCCCCTCAAAATCCTTATGAGATGCTATTATTGAACTATGATAGGTAGTCACTAGGTATGAGTGGATATTTATTCTTTCATAGATTGGGCATAGAAATCACCAGCAACTTTTTTTGGGGCTGACTAAAACCATGCACATCTTGCATTGGTGGGAGAAAGTTCAACATTATCTGAGTATCATTGCTATTGAATACCTCATTTCACACAGTTATGCAAAGCCATTTTGATTTGTGAAAGGTAAGGTTGAACATGGTGATGAATCCAAGTCTGAGCTTTTGAAAGGTCTGTCATATTCTGCAGATACTCATTTCCTGAACATGGTTCCTGGCCTTTATCTTTGATGAAACATTTGTGTATCTTGTATCTTCTCTTTATATACTCACTAGGTATGAATGGTTTAGGATGGCAGCACCTGCACACTTTTTTGATAATGGCAGCATATCATATTCATGAGTATGGTTCATGATTCACCTTTTAAAAACCACATGTATATTTTAGTTGATGGCGTCAGCGGCACACTTAGACTTCTAGGCCAGTAACAACTGTGATTTGATATGTGTTTTGGTGAGGTTTGCAATGTAAATCAAGCCATGAAGTGTGACCATGAGAAGTTATGAAATCTTGCTTAGGCTTGATTCTTATTCAAGTAAACTAATTCCTAGAATTCGAGAAATCTATCAGCAAACAAAAGATGAGTAGATTTAGAAAATAGTGTACACATTTGGTTTTAAGAAACAACTTTAAGCCTTCACTCTTCACTGTAATCGATCCATTTTGTTTCGCTTGAATCCTGGTATTATTGATTAAGCATTTTGCATAGAAAAGTGAAGGAATCAGGAAACCAGTATGGTTCTTCACATTTCCAGAGGGTGTGTTGATCAATTGGCACCTATTCGAGATATTTTCTCATTTTTCAATTTCTGTTCATTGTTTCTTTCCTTCACTGCCTAAAACTAAAATCCTATTATTTGGTTACTTTTAACAATTTGGGGGCCTTTGAAGGAACCCGTGTCACCTCTGTGGCTCAGTTATATCTCCAACGATTTTCTATATATTTTTCTTACACCAATTGTTTTATACTGAAATATGTTTAGGCTATAAAAAAACAATTTTACTAATCTTTGATGATCCAAGAAGCAGAGGAGTAGGTTGAGTAGAAATCTGAAACATAAATTTTGTATCTGCACATTGTATTTACTTGAGAAACTTGAACCTGTGTTGCTACATTATGTATCTGAAGGAAAGCATCCTACTTGAATATGCTAACATTAAATACAAGGAAGAGGAAATAAAGTTTCCTAAACCGCTCAGAGAAAAGTCCGAGACCGACCGGACTAGGTACTGCCACTTCCATCAAAGCCACAACCATAATACAGTCGACTACGTCAATCTGAAGGACATCATGTAATTTAGTATGCTTCATTTTTCAATTAATACCTGCTACACATGGATTCTGTGTTTCAATACTTTTGTGAGAAATAACATTAAACATTAACGCTTCATTAATCAAGAAGTAAGGAACCTTGTTAATTTTAAAATTATGACTATATTTAGAGTAACTATATTAAGAAAAAAACAATTTTACTAATCTTTGATGATCTTAAGAGTTACTCTGTAGCAGTAGTCAAGAGATCCCTCCTCTCTCTCACTCACTCTCTCCCTAGTTTATGTAATTTAAAAAGTTGCTATAAGATGATAAACATTAACAATTTATTTATTTCATTTATAACAAGGAAACCTAACTTTTAGAATGCCAATATACATTATGACAATGAAATACAGATATTTTTTTTATCTTTTTATGCATAATATTAGAGAAACTTCCCAAGCTTGTTGTGTTAGTGGTCTAAAACACCAATGAATATTATTTTTCAACATTGATCACACCGTAAACTCAAGTAATTTAAAGAATTAATATATATAGGATAGGATGATAAACCTTAGTAATATGTTTTATTTATTTTATTTGTAATAAGGAAACCTAACTTTGAGGATCCCAATAAACATTATTGAAAGAGAAATGCATATATTCATATCTTTTTTAATGCATTATTTTTAGAAGCTTTCATCAAGCTTGTTGAAATTTAACTTTAAGGGGAACGTCACTTAAAGCCAAACGCTTATTCCCATTTTCATCAACAAACACTCCAACATCCTTACACATATGCTTGAAAGATTGCACCACACTAGGGCAAAACACCAATTTATAAGCATCACCATAGTCCATACTTCTCAATCTTGCACCAATTATTAATAGTTTCCCATCCCGGGTTGCCAACAACACCACCAATGGTCACAAACCATTGTCTCTTACAAACATTAAAACGATCTATCTTCCACACCATGGAATGGTGTAGACAAGTAGCACGAGATGGGAATTTGATGTTTTAATAAGTTGAGACACGAATGACACCCTTCTTTGGATTAACGGGTGTAAAGGTTAGTGGCAAAGCTTGATATCTATCAACGACCACAACATCAAGAGGGCAAGTTTTTCCAAGACTTGAACCACTACTTCTACATTTATCATAAGGTCCACATTTGTGTATGGGTATAACCGGGATAATATAGTAATTAGCATCAGCTCGAAGTTTCTTGCCTAACCGGGACAAATGATATCAATGTGTTTTTCATTGTTTTGTATGCTTTAAGTAATTGGTAATGTTTGGTTTGTGATGGATGAAGTTTATGGCAGTTGAAGGATATCAATTTATAGAGGATAGTTATAGTAGGTACTTACATTTTCTTATCTATGGGTAACCTAAAAAATTTCACTTTTAATTAAGGCCAAAGTTTTGACCATGCAATACAATTGGCATGTTGTTGAACTTAGGCCCTCATTCATATAAAAAAGGAAAACAATTCCTCACCTAGTCATTATAAAACTCAACAGCACAAACCCCTTTGATATGAATACAATTGGCCCTTTGAAGGGTTATTTCTTCATATTATTATCCTTTTGATGACTTTCAATTAATTATAAAATTAGGAGATTCTATTTTGAATATAATATAATTGATATGAATGCAGTCTATTGATTTTGAAGAAAACTTCTGTTAAGTTAAGCAATGGGCCGTGGTAATTAAACAGTATATCTAGTAAACAAACGAGTACATTTGGTATATATATAATTGAATATAATTTCATTTTTTGGTGTGCATGACAAAACAGGTGCATAGCCAGACTTATATATCATATGCAGGACTTGATAAAGTTTTGGCTTAAATATGATTTTCGTATTTGTAATTTTGGTAAGTTTTGATTTTCATCCCTGCAAAAAAAAAAAGTTTGAAAAACATCCCTGTAAATATTTTTTGTTTGAAAAAGGTCTCTAACCCCAATAAAACGTTGAAGTGGCATGGTTTTTGTCACGTGGCAGTTGCGGAGTGTGCGACTTTTGCCACGTGGCATGCAACGTAATATTAATTTTTTAAAAATATTTTTTAAAATCTGAAAATTGTTTTTAAAATTTAAAAATATGAAGAAAAAAATTTAAAAATATAAAAAAAATTTAAAAATAAATTTAAAAATATCAAAATAATTTTCTGAAATTATTTTTATTATATAATTTTCAAAAAAAATTAGTTTTTTTTTTAAATTATAAAATCTGAAATTTCTGAAAATAACTTTTCGAAAAAAATGAAATGATTTTTTAATTTTTTTTTAAAATATGAAGAAAAAAATATAATTTTCAAATTAAAAAAAATTAATGGTCGAAAATTTAATTTTAACGGTTTTTTTTTCCGGATTTTTAAATTTATTTTCAGATTTTTTTAATTTAAAAAAATAATTTTCAAAACTTTAAAAATATTTTTAATTTTTTAATTACGTGGACTGCCACGTGGCAAACCCCATGCCATATCATCAAAAATGTGGGGTCAAGGACCTTTTACAAACATTTTTTTTTTTTTTGCAGGGATGTTTTTCAAACTTTTTTTTTTTACATGGATGAAAAGCAAAACGACCCCAAATTACCGGGACGAAAATCATATTTAAGCCTAAAGTTTTTTTAATTGTAGGAGTTTACTTTTTTTTTTTTAGGGATAGTAGTTTACTCTTTCTCTATTTCTTCTTTTTTTATTACATTACAAGAGGCTTAAATTAACCGCTGAAAAGTAACGTTTAATTAAACGATGTGTAGAACCCAAAAGCGCTTAGATGAGATGGAACATGTCTCTTCTAGCTTAACCAAGGTCCTAGGTTCGAATCCAGCATTGGGCATGCAACAACGTTAAAACTCTTAGGGAGAGCCTGCCGCCTAGGGTTGGGAATAGGCTAGGCCGAGCTAGGCTTTGTAAGGCCTGAGCCTGGCCTACCAATTTTTTTGAAGGCCTAAGCCTGGCCTTATGAAAGCCCGATACGGCCTGCTAGCCTGTTTAAAAGCCTATTTAATATGAACATCTTTAAATCAGCAATGTGATCTAAGTTTAAATACACTAGCGAACTAATATATCAATTAGATTAAACTATATTTTGATAATCAACATGAGTTTTTAGGGAATTTGACTATATATTGTATCATATTTCAATTATAGTTTATAATAATACATTTAAATATGCAAAAAAATGAATGTATACTGATAAGCTTAAATTATTGAAAAAGTTAACACATTTTTATTTTAATTCAAAGTACAAAATATAATATAATAATAAATAATATTATTCATATTTATTTAAATAGGCCGGCCTAATAGGCCTAAGAGGCTTTTTGAATGGCCTGTGGCCTGGTCTATTAAGCTAAATAGGCTTTTAAAAAAGCCTAGGCCTTCTCTGTTTAAGAAAAAAAGTCTGGCCTGACATGTTGTAGGCTAGGCCATAGGCTCCTGTAGGCCGGCCTGGCCTATTCCCATCCCTACTGCCGCCCATTTGGGTCCCACAATGCTCGAGGAATTAATCTCCGCAGTTTCGCGCGGAGGATACTCAGTTTACACCAATAAAATCAAATAATTCAACTCCATAACAATCAATTTGTAGCTATTAAAGCTATTATTTGTAGCTTTTGATTCTAAAATTTACTGTAATACACAAATTTAAACTATGTCCATGAAGCTTCAATTTGAGCTTATGATTCTATATTGATTTTAAAAAATAAATTTATAATTCAACTCACTTTTACATAAATATATTCAAATATAAGTGACTTTACCTACAACTCATAGAGAATTCTATAACGTTTATAATTTCAGTCTCATACATCTTACATTTATGTTATTATTGATGTATTTTATCGATCTGAACGATAAATTCTCTCATTCTTAATTGTGTCACCCAAAAAAAAAATAAACAAATGGCAACGTGAATATATTATCATGGCTGTAACGCGCAATGAGGTTTATGGGCAAACATGTGACTACTGCTTGCAATTAGGCCACCACCAATATATGTGGCTAAAACTTTTATCAGATCATTTTTCTGGTCACACATTTTTAAAGTAATTTAAATCACATGTTTTTAGAAATTTATTTTGGCCAATAAACTATGCAGCAGAAATGAACTTGTGAACAACACAAACCCTTTTTCCATTGCTTAAATAATATTTAAAAAACTATAAAACACATTTTAAAGATATTCAAAATTATTTTGATAAAAATAATTTAGATTCTAAAAATGATATTTGGGGAGACTTTATTTTTACTAGAATAAAGTAGAGAAGACATAATAATTTAAAAACTTACAAAAATATTTACACTTAAATTCTTCTAAGGGGATTAGTGGAGCTCGGACCCAAAATGTTAAAAGATTTTTATTAGAATTGTGTAAAATAACTCTGATAGAGCAATTGCAAATTTCTATAAGATAAAGTTGGCAAGTCGGTATAACAAAAAAAAAAGTTGGCCAATCGGTTGAAAAATATAGAATTGCATAATGATGATTGATGACATTCTTGAAATTTTTCTCTCACTTCAATTACATAGAGAAAAATATTGATATATTAATTTTTTTCATGTCCCACAATGCACTCACCTAAGTCATCACCTTCTACTAATCGATCCTAAAAAACACAAAACTCATATTCCTTTTAAGTCCTATAAATAGAGACAAACTCTTGCTATAAATATTCATCTAAATATATTCTTCTAAATCCATAGAGAAAAATGAAAACCTTACTCCTAGCATTTTCCATCATTTGTTTTGCCTTCATTTGCAAAACTTTTGCAGCACCTGAACCAGTTCTTGACATCTCAGGCAAACAAGTAACAACAGGTGTGAAATACTATATTTTACCAGTCATAAGAGGTAAAGGTGGTGGTTTAACAGTTGTAAATGAA
Organism: Medicago lupulina; assembly: GCA_958299785.1. NCBI lineage: Eukaryota > Viridiplantae > Streptophyta > Magnoliopsida > Fabales > Fabaceae > Medicago > Medicago lupulina. The sequence goes on along the minus strand of OY283146.1, from coordinate 56,539,619 downwards.
AACAACCTCAACGGTAACAATAACACATGTCCTCTTTATGTTCTTCAAGAGAAGCTTGAAGTAAAGAATGGTGAAGCAGTTACATTCACACCTTATAATGCTAAAAAAGGTGTGATTCTAACCTCAACTGATCTCAACATTAAGTCCTTTGTAACAAAAACTACATGTGCTCAATCACAAGTTTGGAAGCTTAATAAAGTGTTGTCGGGGGTGTGGTTTTTGGCTACAGGAGGTGTAGAAGGTAATCCGGGTTATGATACAATTTTTAATTGGTTTAAGATTGAGAAAGCTGATAAAAATTATGTGTTTTCTTTTTGTCCTTCGGTGTGTAAATGTCAGACTTTGTGTAGGGAACTAGGGTTATATGTTTATGATCATGGGAAAAAACACTTATCTCTTAGTGATCAAGTTCCATCATTTAGGGTTGTGTTTAAGAGGGCTTAAGGGAAACAACACTATAATATCATAAATATTATGCACTTATGCATATCATATGGTTTTATTGATGAAATAATCTCACTAATCAGTGATCATGAACTTTTAGTGTAAGGTTTGGTGTGGCTATCAAACTTTTTTTGTTTTTTTTTCAATCTAAAGTATAAATTTTATATTATATATCTTTAATTTATAAATATAATCATATGTGATGCATTAGCTTAATAACACTCAAGTGCATGCTTTCCTAACTCATTGTCCTAATTTCAAATCCCTGCTTTTGTCACTATATATCATTGATTTTCTCCCAGATCTACCCCACAAGTGATCATTCAATTTTGGCTGAATTATGTTTTTGGTTCATTAACTATTTAATTAGTATTGGTTTGATCTCCTAACTAAAATTTGATTTATTTTGGTCCTTTAGCTTCTCTCCATTATATATTTTGGTCATTTCCGTTAGTTTTAATTCAAAAACATTAGGTTTTCTTCATTTTCTTATGGAATTTTTCTGGGATTCTTGTTGTTGAATGTTGATGGAGATGATATGAAGATGAAAAAAAGGAGAAGAAGATGAAGAAAACCCAACGTTTTTGAATTAAAACTAACGAAAAGGACCAAAATGTGTAACAGAAAGAAGTTAAAGGACCAAAATAGATCAAATTTTAGTTAAGAGGCCAAACCAATACTATCTAAATAGTTAAGAGACCAAAAATACAATTTAACCTTCAATTTTTAATCACTTGTTTTATCTATACTTATTGTCACTTTGTCGCAATGGTAAGATTTTGACTTAAAAAGATTAAGTTCAAATCTTCTCGACTATGATGTAAAGGGTCATTATCTGTCACTTTAATAATTAATAGTTTTCACTCTTCAATTTTTTATTAAAAAAATAAAGAAAAATTGAAGCAGAGAACCAACCACAAACATGCTTAAATTAGTGGCAAAAGAAACATTATTTCTTAGTTTCTTGGTTTAGAATGAAACTGAAAAATGCAATTTTAACGAGAGATACAGCTCCATCCTAAGTAAAACAAAACTTATTTTTTTTGTCTCAAATTATAAAAAAAAAATAAACTTTTATCATATTTAATTATGTTGTTTCAAAAAATTATCTTTTTCAAAGGAAAATTAAATATAAAGTGCATTCAATTTGCTATCTCTTTCATTTTCTCAATAACCAACAATCAATGAAAATTGTTTTTACATCTTCCTATAAAACTTATTTAAAAAATAACACAAAACACTATGTTACAAACTACTAAGTTTTAGTTTTCTTAATAAGTGCGATTTTTTTTTTCTTATAATATGGGGCAAAGGGAGTACAATAGACTCAACTTGAGCAATTTTTTTTTTGAATCAACAAATTTTATTGACAACTAGATCTTGCTCAAGACGAACAAAGACTAGTGATTCAGATAATACAAACGAAATGCTTCGTATATAAGTGGAACACCCGACAATAATCACCATAAAAAACCCCTAAGTACAACACCCACCAAAATAGAATCACCACCTACCCTTGGTCCACCGAGGAAAACACCAAAAACAACCCAAAAAAACTTGAATCAAAACATTGACTCCTGATCTCGAATCAAAAGCGATCAACCCACCATACTCTAGAAACAAATTAGTAGGGTACCCCCTCATGCCCGATCCACTTGAGAAGACACCATTACCAACCAAACAAACTTGCAATTAGACACTAACTCCCGATCTCGAAGCAAAAGCAATTGACCCTCCAAAATCCTTAACACAAATTTGTAAGGCATTCGACAAGATGGATAGTGTTACAAACAACAATTATATCAGAGAAGGAAAAAGCTCAGCTGAAAGACCACCCACACTCAAGTACCCAAACACAAAAGCCATCCAAATGCAACAAGAGCTAGCAACGACGGATATATATATATATATATATATATATAGTCCCAAAAGATAGGCGGCCTACAACAAAAACACCAAGAGCTCACAACCACCCACAAAACACCAATAAAACATCCACCTCCATACCTAAACCAAGTTTACCATCCCTCTTAATCAACTCATGTCCATCAAACACTCCAACACCATACTTGAGTCTAGATTATCCACGACCACTCCATCTGAACCACACCTCTACAACCATGCAAACATACACCTCCTCTACTTCCCCAACCATCTCGCCGCACAACTAACACCACCACAACAAACAACCACGGAAAACCAACATGACATCACCATGACACAATCATCACATCATCACCACAACATCTCCAACGAGACGCCCACTGGAAAACCGACTCCCCAAGGCCGACTAGCCACACCAATAATCACCTTACACCACCAGGATGGAGACTGAAAATTTGAGCGCGTTGTTTTGGAGGCATGTGAATATTTCATGAAAATTTTTGTGCCTTTTTTTCTTCTACCCTATAGTAACACCAGGATGAAATTTCATTGCTATATTTAAACTATACCAACGTTTTTTTTGTAGTCGCTAAAGGTGTCCGTTGCTATATGACAAATTTCTTGTAGTGCCGTAACAATGCGACTTAATGACACTTTAATCACAACTCTATAACCTCCAACAAGAAGTTGTTGTGAGCATCCCCAAACAACAACTTATAATGCCGAACATTGTACGACATCACTAGAATAAACACTAAAAATAGCGCCACACCTCAACAAGGAAATCCAAGGTACAACCAAATAAACACCAAACCAACAAAATAAAACACTAAGAAAAAACACCAACAAAAACTTGTTATGTGAATCAAACCCTAAATGACAAACAACTGTATCCAATCTCTTCTGAACAACAAACTCCACCACGACACACCAGTAAGAAATCACCAGATCTGGATCGAGTATGACCAATAAAAACCCAAAATTCAATAGAAAATCTCTAACCGCACCAACCCAAACTGAAAACCGCAAAAAACTACTTTTGGTTCAAATGTATTCGGACCATCTTTTTTGACTCAATTACGCGAGATCAGTTTGCGGTTTTTATTATATTAACTGAACGAAACGAAACCGCAACATAAGAGAAACACTAATTAAACTTATGTAACACAACTCAGTATCAATAGAAGCTCAATGGAAACCTAACGAGAACGTGGAGATATGTTTATGTTAGACATATATTAAATCGGCTGAAATTGTAATTTACGTTTTGATCAATATTTTTAATTTAGTCTATGTTAATGGCAACAGTGTTTGATGGAAATGAAATTGTAAAGTTAGATGAAATTTGAAATATTGTTGGAAACATTAGTGGAAATAACTTGATTTCACTGTTCGACACAAAACATTGTATTGTCTCACAAAAAATCCAAAATAACCGAACCAACCTAAACCACATTTGTTTGGTTTGGTTTTTATTTTAAAAGCCAATTGAGCCAAATTAAATAGTTTGTTTTTTGTTTTTGTTTTTATCCTGTGGTTCGTATGTCTGTTAGCATCAAAACTGAACCAAACCGCTCCCAAACATCACTACTACGTACTGTATATCTAAAAAAGTAATGATAAACAAACACAAAAAACTTGACACAAATACGACCCCAAACATTGTTCACCGTATAATAAATACGGTTAAACAGTGGTATGAGAAGAAGGTTGTAAGGTCATGTCCTTCCATTTGCAAAAATCAAAATATAAGGATTTGCATAAATCAAAATTTAACATGCATATTTTGATATTTGCAAATGGAAGGACGTGACCTTACAACCTTCCTTTCATACCACTGTTTAACTAGTATTCTAATTTAACATGCGTTTTATCGATATGCATATTTATTTATTTTTAGAATTGGAATATTCTTTTTGCGTTTTTTGTTTTTAGTTTGAAATGGTTACACCAATTTTGGCAGTCTTCCTATTTAGTTTTGTCGCAATTTATTGGTCTATTATCTAAGGATTTAGACTATGTCGTGTAATGTCATGTTTTTTGAGATTGTTCTTTTTTTCACTATTACCAATTATATGTTGCATTTTATTATTCATATGTCAATCCCTTAACAATAAACCCGTACGACGCACGGGTCAAAAATCTAGTAAATGGTTAACGTCTTGCATTTTTGTGATTAACGAAGTTGTCTATAATATTAAAAAAAAATTATTTAATTGTAAAAAAATTAAAATAAAAAATTGGAAGAAAAAAAAAGCATATTGTTCACCGTATTTGTGTCAAACACAACTAATAAATGAGCTGTAAATCTTACCCAAAAAAAGAGCCGTACATTTTATTTTTCTTTCAATTGAGCAATAAACGGTGAGTTTGTTACTTTTGTTTGACTCAGAAGAGTATTCTTTTTCTTGACGAATAAATTTCCTTTAAACCGTATTACTCAAGAAACAAAAAAAACTATCTCTCTATTTTCACGAGACTTGACCTATACTATGTATAGAGTTAGTTTCACATGCAAGTCTAACACATTTTCATTCACTACTTTGAGATTCAATCTAGGGTTTAAACATTTAATTCACTACTTTGAGATTCAATCTAGGGTTTAAACATTTAATTCACTACTTGAGATTTATCTAGGGTTTAAACTGATGGCAGATAACACTGAGGTACATGAAAATTCTTCATCATCTCCCCAACACCATGTTAACAAAGAAAAACAAAAAGTTCCATTCTACAAGCTCTTTAGTTTTGCTGATCGTCTTGATGTAACGTTGATGATCATTGGCACTATATCTGCCATGGCTAATGGATTTGCAAATCCTCTTATGACACTTCTTCTTGGGAAAGTCATCAATGCTTTTGGATCCTCTAATCAATCAGAAGTTCTTAATCAAGTTTCTAAGGTATTTATAAATATATTGCATCATTTTTGCTTTCTATTCATTTTGTGTGCAAATTAACTTGCATGTATATTTTCTTGCAATTTTTGCAAAGTTAATAATTATCAAGAGAGTTAAGCCAAATTAATGGAATTATAAAGATTGAGTTCGATCCCCCCAATATGTTACCGGTTGAGATCGGTTGTAGGGAAGACAGTCTTGGTTATCCGGAGTTCAAACGAACATGATAAAGACAGTCTTGGTTATCCGGAGTTCAAACGAACATGATAAAGTTACGCCAATTCAAAACAAACTAAGTAAATTAGTTTGAAATTTGAATTGATTTATTTTACCAAAAAATTAGTTTAAATTGATTTGAATAATCAATTAAATTTAGTTTAAATCTGAACCAGATTAGTTATATATATAATAAAGGGGCATGCTTTGGTCAAAAAAGAAATAAGGCTTTTTTTTCCTTTTTTAGGCACTCTTCTTTAAAATGTAAGTTCATGCATTTTAAATTTTAATTACGTTGAGTTCATCTTTACTATTTTAATATTTTTATTTTTATTTTTTCCATTTTGACACTCATCTAGTGTTACCAAATATTTATTGTTATATTACTATTTTTCTTTAATTATACATAGGTTATAATGTTAATGAGATATGCAAAGTTAGAATTGTATTCTAATTGATATGATTAAAATTTATTTTGTTTCAAAATCAATACATCCATAAACACCCTGAATCTATTTTTAAATACATACATAGTAAATATATAATCAATAGTTATTAACACTTTCTTTTACTATGTGACAATTTCACTCTATGAAATTATGTAATTCACCAATATAGGTTTCTTTTTCTGATAACTAATGAATCACTTGAAAAACTGAGTTTCAATCTCGATTGGAACAATCCGTAACCAGACTTTACTTGCCACAGGGTTAAAACACACAAAAGAATCCTTGTTACCAAAATGGATCTGGCATAGCATGCACTAATTACCATAATATGTAGCATTCTTTAACGCAGTTCAAATTTCAGGTATCATTGCTATTTGTTTACCTGGCTATTGGGTCTGGAATAACATCATTTCTACGTAAGACCACACTTTTTTACTGTTTGCTTATTTATTGTGTTGGAGACTAATTATTGCATTCATTCTGATAATGAGGGTGACTTTGTTGCATGCTGCAGAGGTATCATGTTGGATGGTTACAGGAGAAAGACAATCTGCGAGGATTCGTAGCTTGTACTTGAAAACTATATTAAAGCAGGATATTGCATTCTTTGACACTGAAACAAACACAGGAGAGGTAATTAGTAGAATGTCTGGTGACACAATTCTCATTCAAGAGGCTATGGGAGAAAAGGTATATAAATCTTCCTCTTTTAGTATACAATCCCGTTCATTAATTGTTATTGTAAATCTTTCTACATGTTTTCACTGTGGAAGATTAATTGTTGGTATAAATGTTTCCACAAGTTTCACCGTGGAAGTGAAGTGACCTATACATTTTAATGTACTTAGTAACTTGTTTTGCAAGAAACCGTATGAAAAACTCCAATTTTGTGTAAATAGTTAAGTAACTTGTTTTCAAGTAACTTATTAACTTTTGCAATGTCGGGAATTGTTACTTCAAGTTACTGGTTATGACAGGTTGGGAAGTTTCTTCAAAGATGGATGTTAATCTATTAATAATTATGACAGGTTGGGAAGTTTCTTCAACTTGGTTCAACTTTTTTTGGTGGTTTTGTGATCGCATTTATAAAAGGATGGCGCCTAGCTGTAGTTTTACTCGCATGTGCACCTTGTATTGTCATTGCTGGTGCTTTCATGGCTATGGTGATGGCTAAAATGGCAATTCGCGGACAAGTTGCTTATGCAGAAGCAGGAAATGTTGTTAATCAAACTGTTGGAGCCATGAGAACAGTAAGAGATTTGCATCAGTTCAGAAATATTGAATGATTAATTTGAGTTTGTATTTTTGACCTTTATTTTGAAAATTATTCAGGTTGCATCTTTTACTGGTGAGAAAAAGGCCATAGAGAAGTATAATAGCAAGATAAAAATTGCTTATACTGCAATGGTCCAACAAAGCATAGCCTCGGGGATAGGAATGGGAACGCTTCTCCTTATTATCTTCTGCTCTTATGGACTTGCCATGTGGTATGGTTCGAAACTAGTGATTGCGAAAGGATATAACGGTGGAACGGTCATGACTGTGATCATAGCTCTTGTGACTGGTTCAATGTAAGCGAGACATTGGTATCTGATTGAATCAATTGCATTGTATAGGCATATAATTTTTGTGTGATGAATTTTCATTGATTGACAGGTCACTAGGTCAGACATCCCCAAGCTTACATGCATTTGCTGCAGGTCAAGCAGCAGCATATAAGATGTTTGAGACGATTAAAAGAAAGCCGAAAATTGATGCATATGATACTAGTGGTGTTGTGTTGGAAGACATAAAGGGAGATATTGAACTCAGAGATGTTCACTTCAGATACCCTGCAAGGCCAGACATGGAGATCTTTGCTGGATTCTCATTGTTTGCTCCAAGTGGCACGACTACTGCTTTGGTCGGTCAAAGTGGAAGTGGGAAGTCTACTGTAATCAGTTTACTGGAAAGATTCTATGATCCTAATGCTGGAGAAGTACTTATAGATGGTGTGAATTTGAAGAACTTGCAACTTAGATGGATACGAGAACAGATTGGATTAGTTAGTCAAGAACCTATCTTGTTTACTACTACTATCCGAGAGAACATAGCATATGGGAAAGAAAGTGCAACTGATGAGGAGATAACAACAGCAATTACACTTGCTAATGCCAAAAACTTCATCGACAGGCTTCCTCAGGTGTGTGTGTGTATAAATTCTTGTGTTTTGACTAAGTTGAATCGTAGTAAATATTGTAGAATGTGATTCTTATGTTTTGAATGAGGCGGTATATATTGTATTTGCAGGGTCTTGATACAATGGCAGGGCAAAATGGGACTCAACTTTCTGGAGGGCAAAAGCAAAGAATTGCTATTGCAAGAGCAATATTGAAGAACCCTAAAATCCTTCTTCTTGATGAAGCAACAAGTGCATTGGATGCTGAATCTGAACATATTGTTCAAGAAGCATTAGAAAAAATTATATTAAAAAGGACTACTATTGTCGTTGCGCATCGTTTGACTACTATCAGAAATGCTGACACAATAGCAGTGGTTCAACAGGGGAAAATCGTCGAGAGAGGTTGGTTATAGAAATGAACTAACATTTTTAGTATGAGAATCCAATTTTATAACATCTCGGAATAATGTATTCGTTTTTTGATGCTTCCTTTTTTGTAGGAACTCATAGCGAGTTAACCATGGATCCTCACGGTGCTTATTCTCAACTTATTCGTCTACAAGAAGGAGAAAAAGAAGCTGAAGGTAGCAGAAATTCTGAAGTAGATAAGTTCGGTGATAATTTAAATATAGATATTCACATGGCTGGATCTTCGACTCAGAGAATTTCCTTTGCGAGATCAATAAGCCAAACTTCATCGGTGAGTCATCGACATTCCCAGTTGTCTGGAGAAATAGTAGAAGCAAATATTGAACAAGGTCAAATTGATAACAACGAAAAACCTAAAATGTCAATGAAAAAACCTATATGGCGATTGGCCAAGTTGAACAAGCCGGAGCTTCCTGTCATACTGCTTGGAACCATCGCTGCAATGGTAAATGGTGTCGTGTTCCCTATATTTGGCTTCTTGTTTTCAGCAGTGATTAGTATGTTTTATAAACCTCCAGAACAGCAGAAGAAAGAGTCCAGGTTCTGGTCACTTCTATATGTGGGTTTAGGTTTGGTCACACTAGTAGTTTTTCCACTAAAGAATTACTTCTTTGGGACTGCTGGTGGAAAACTTATTGAAAGAATTCGTTCATTGACATTTGCGAAGATTGTGCACCAAGAAATTAGATGGTTTGATGATCCTGCACATTCAAGGTATGTACAAATTGTATTTTACTTTAAGGCAAAATTACGATGTACTTATTCCTTCTACTCATGAAACTGAAAGAAATGAATCATCTTGCAGTGGTGCAGTTGGTGCAAGGTTATCTGTTGACGCGTCAACTGTGAAAGGTATTGTTGGTGACAGCTTGTCCCTCCTTGTGCAGAACATAACAACGGTCGCGGCTGGTCTAATTATAGCATTCACTGCTAATTGGATTCTAGCTTTTATAGTTTTGGCTGTGTCACCTTTGGTTCTTATGCAAGGAATGGTTCAAATGAAGTTTCTTAAAGGGTTCAGTGGCGATGCCAAGGTTAGTCTTACTTGCAGGTTTCTCAATTACATTATACTTTGCGGAAATCATGAAAATATTTTTTTTCTTTAATCTGTCTGTATAGGTTATGTATGAAGAGGCAAGTCAGGTGGCAAATGATGCTGTCAGTAGCATCAGAACTGTTGCGTCATTTTGTGCAGAATCAAAGGTGATGGACATGTACAGGAAAAAATGTTCAGGACCAGCGAAACAAGGTGTTCGCTCGGGGCTTGTTAGTGGTGTCGGATTTGGTTTATCATTTTTAGTTCTATATTGCACAAATGCTTTCATTTTCTTCATAGGATCTATTTTAGTGCATCACGGGAAAGCAACGTTTGTAGAAATTTTCAGGGTACGAACGATTATACACACAACTAACTTAACTTATATTCAGTCAATGTTTCTTTTGATCTGGTTCTTACAAGATAAATTATGCAGGTTTTCTTTAGTTTAACAATGACGGCAATGTCTGTTTCCCAAACTTCTACATTGTTTCCCGACACTAACAAGGCCATCGATTCCGCAGCTTCAATATTTGATATTCTTGACAGCAAACCTGATATTGATTCCAGCAGCAACGAGGGTGTAACACAAGAAACTGTAGTTGGCAACATCGAACTTCAACACGTTAACTTTTGTTACCCAACAAGACCCGACATTCAAATTTTCAAAGATTTAACCCTAAGCATCCCATCTGCAAAGGTAAACTTTTAGTTGTACAAATCAGTATTGAGAATGTGTAACGTATGTATTTAAATTGTTGATATATGTATGTCTTTGCAGACTGTTGCCTTGGTTGGAGAAAGTGGCAGTGGAAAATCAACAGTTATCAGCCTCTTGGAGAGATTTTATGACCCTAATTCCGGACGCGTATTACTAGATGGAGTGGATATCAAAACTTTCAGATTAAGCTGGTTGAGACAACAAATGGGTTTGGTTGGTCAAGAGCCTATTCTTTTCAACGAAAGCATTCACGCCAACATAGCTTATGGCAAAGAAGGCGATGCTACAGAGGATGAGATCATTGCAGCAGCCAACGCGGCCAATGCACACATCTTCATAAGTTCTCTTCCTGATGGTTACAACACTTCTGTTGGTGAAAGAGGCACACAACTATCAGGTGGGCAGAAGCAGCGCATTGCGATTGCAAGAGCAATGCTGAAAAACCCTAAAATACTATTGCTTGATGAGGCAACAAGTGCACTTGATGCCGAGTCAGAGCGTATAGTTCAAGAAGCTCTAGATAGAGTGAGTTTGAACAGAACTACTGTTGTCGTGGCTCACCGTCTTACAACAATTCGAGGCGCTGATACTATAGCAGTAATAAAAAATGGGGTGGTTGCTGAAAAGGGAAGACATGATGAGTTGATGAACAATACTCATGGTGTTTATGCTTCATTAGTAGCTCTTCATTCAAGTGCATCATAAAATATTTCTTTCTTCTAATTTTCGGTTTATAACTTCTTAGAGATTAGAGCCTAGTGGTTACTAAAGTCTAGTTGATTTCAGCATTTTAATATTTAGTAAATTGAACCAATAATTGATTGAGTCCTTTATTTATTTTTTACTCCTCTCTGAGACATTCAAATTCAATTGGCAAATATGACATCAAATTTGGAATTGGTTAGCATTTTGGCTAATTTTTAAAGAGCTTGTCATAGATAGTAGCCTACAATACAAGCAACCATTACATAGAGTTCATATATAAAAAAATTCATGAAAATGATAACTTTCCTTAAGAAAATGATTAAACAACTTGTCATGTAATTCCTGCTAACTAGCAGATCAACATTTTACTAGATTTGTGAGATTCTTGCCACATTGTCACAGATGTGGAGTCCAATTTGAACTATTAACTATGACAGCTATTATTTTGTTTCCATCCAACACAAGTCAAAATCACGGCTGCTGACATGTGCACGTGAGACTAATGGTCTGACATGCTTGCAAATGTTAACCCACTGCCACTTCCTTGGACATGCTTATAACTTCTTGAAAAATATTTGATAGGCACCTAAAGTTCAACCAACATCTTGTGAAAAAAGAAATAGATAGGATGATGTGATATGTCGGTAATGTAACGAGAAAAGAAATGAGAAAATATGGTGTGGAATGAATGTATGCAAAATAAATTTGGTTGTCTTTTTTTATCAAATGTTAAACAAATTAAAATAATAATTCAAAAAATTTAATCAATAATTTTTTGAAAATAGAAAAAATAAAATATTACTTATGTGGTCTTTAGTTTATCTTAATTTTAAGTGATAATTTCGTTTTCATCACTTTTTCATGCCATTTTGATTTTTGATTTATTTGTATATGAGCTTTTAAACTTTAAATTTTTATTTTTATTTTTTGTAAGCTCTCAATCTTCAAATCTATATACTTTATCTATATTTGTGTATGAATGTTAGATTTGAAATTTAAAAATTCTTATATAAACGGATCAAAATGACATTAAAATATATTTAGAGCTAAATCGCCGTCTGAAATTAAGTTAAGCAACTTCACGTGTAATTTTGCATTTGAAAAACGACCATGACAAATCAACATATACAAGACTTTTACTACTATTTGATTACTTTAACTATTTAATCGTCTTTTTTTTAGCCCTCTAATTTTAGAAAAATAAGTCATGATAATTCAGAGTTTGGCCGAAATGTAATAAGTGTAGTAAAAATTTATTTCACCTAAAAATTGTATTGATGATCCTATTTTTGAGTGGTTTAAAGCTATTGAATCATGATTTAAATATTTCACTGTATGATGTTTGGTTTGGTTTTTAAAATATTATTTTAAAAATGATGATATTTGAAAAACTAAAATGTTACAATGTTTTAAACAGTTGTACAAATGTTAATTTGATTATAAGGAAAAAAAATTTCTTAACATGACTATATATAAATGGATATCATACAATTTTTTAATTGTAAAAAATGGTGTAATGTGGATTCATTCAACTTTTTACAAGTTTAAAAATGATTCTCCCAAATATACAAAATTTTATATTTTATTTTCATAACTTGTATCATCGCCATACCTGTCGATTAGTATTCTTTTCTATAATTGAAGTTAGAAAAGGTTGAAGAATGCTATTGTCTATCTTTTCCACCGACTTGCCAACTTTATCTCATAGAAATGCACAATATCTCTATGATAGTTATTTAACATGTGATAATCATGATAAAATAGCACTTCCTATACATGTCTTTTAGCATCTTTCTTAATATAATTTATTTTTTCATGCCCCACTATCCACTCAACTTGGTCACAATGACCACCCTACAAAAAACTCATATTCTCTTTTAAGTCCTATAAATAGATACACACTCTTTCCATATCAATACACAAAAAACATTTATCTAATCTATTCTTCTAAATCCACAGAGAAACATGAAAACCTCATTCTTAGCATTTTCCACCATCTTTTTAGCCTTCATTTGCAAAACCATTGCAGCACCTGAACCAGTTCTTGACATTTCAGGCAAACAAGTAACAACAGGTGTGAAATACTATATTTTACCAGTCATAAGAGGTAAAGGTGGTGGTTTAACAGTTGCAAACCATGGTGAAAACAACCAAACATGTCCCCTTTATGTTGTTCAAGAGAAGCTTGAAGTAAAGAATGGTGAAGCAGTTACTTTCACACCTTATAATGCTAAACAAGGTGTGATTCTAACTTCTACTGATCTCAACATTAAGTCCTTTGTAACAAAAACTAAATGTCCTCAAACACAAGTTTGGAAGCTTCTTAAAGAATTGACAGGGGTGTGGTTTTTAGCTACAGGGGGTGTAGAAGGTAATCCAAGTATGGCAACTGTTGGTAACTGGTTTAAGATTGAGAAAGCTGATAAAGATTATGTGCTTTCTTTCTGTCCTTCTGAAGCTTGCAAATGTCAAACTTTGTGTAGGGAACTAGGGTTATTTGTTGATGATAAGGGAAATAAGCACTTAGCTCTTAGTGATCAAATTCCATCATTTAGGGTTGTGTTTAAAAGGGCTTGAGTGAGTGAAACAAGACTAGAGTTTCATAAATGTTATGCAATTATGCATATCATATGGTTTTGTTGAAGGAATAATATCACTAATCAGTGATCATATCCCCTTTTATATCACTTGTTCCATGCTCTACTTTATTTTATGTATTTTAAGTCACCTCAGTGGTAAGAGTTTAATTTTAAATGATTGAGTTCAAATCTTCTCGGTTATGGTTGTAAAACGATCATTAGTGTCTTTAATGAATAATAATTTTCCTCTATCCATTTTCTTGTTTTTAGTTTCATGGTTTAGAATGAAATTGAAAAATGCAAATTCAACAAGAGAAACAATAGATCCAACTTGAACAATTGTCATGCCTTTTACTATATTTTAGTATTCAATCACTATATGCCATACAAAAAGTTCTTGAAATTGATCCAATTTTCCTACAAAGCACTTAATTAAGTTGTTAACTAAAATAGGCGAAAAAATAAAATGTTAACTATAGTACAAGTGATGTCTTTTATCTTGTCATGAAACTTAGGTACTAGTTCTTAATCACCAAGAAGGGATGAAATACTTGCAACAACCATAAGATAAAAGACTTATATTGCTAAACATCCCATTCACTTTACAAAACTTCACCTAAAATCAGACTTTGATATAAAAAATAACAACATATAGAAACTTAACAGTGTTTAGTTTTCCCTTTTAGAGTAATTGGAAATGGAAATGGAAATGGAAATGGCTTTATTGAGATTCCTAATAGCTTTCTCATACCTTAAAAATATGGTTAAATGTGTCAGCTTCTTCATAAGATCTTTCAAACGGTTTCACAAGTGTTTAAGTCAGTAGATAAGCTCTAAATCAATTCAAACAGGGCTTAAGACTCTCCTGTATTAATGCTTATAAGAGTTTCTCTTATGCATCCCAACAATATGCTTGAAAATGTTACCTCTTTCCCCTTCTTGAATGATCTTGGCTCCCAAACTCAACTAATTAACCCTTCAGAGTCTAAGAAAATATAGGACCCAATTTCATTGCGATCATAACACAAATACATTGTGAGCAAGACTAATGTCAAGGTTTTTGAGATTTTTGCTGCCGCATATAATAAAAAATGAAGCACAGACACAGACATTAGACACTAACATATATAATTACTTGAGAAAATATAGTCACGCGTCAGCTTCTGAACACTAACACGTTCGTGACATGCCTTCCAATGTGAATTGTCAATGTTTCATAATATAAAAGATAACGACAAAATCATAACCACAGCTACAATTTAAAACCTATGCGAGTTTGTAGTGTGAGATAGAAAACTAGTGTGATATCTAAATTTCACATATATTAATGATCACACTTTAAGTGTGGAGAAACAGACAATATGTGCTTCGAACTCTGATCTCTGTAAATAATGTCTCTAATAGATAGTAATTGAGCTGCATTTACTGGAGTTTTAAAAAATGTCTCTATTTGATCTATCATTGGAAAACATAAACTATTTATTTCTATATATCAATAATTATAAAGTGAATATGTGAAAAATAACACATATTTTTAACAATCTTGTTACTACAACTATTGTTTTTATTTATGCAAAATTTGTTGGAGACCTTACAGTAACTGATGGGGTACTTTACTTTGTCCCCACAAATTTGTAAGAAAAAAACAAATATGTCGACACAAAAGTTAACCATAACGCAAGTCAAGTAGTTATCATGGCTGACATATATATACATATATACATATACATATAGCTTTCTTTAAACAATCGCACTACGATTTTATCATGATAATCATGTGTTAAATAACTTTTGTACAGTGCTTGCACATTGCTGTGAGATAAGGTTGGCCAGTGGCCACAAAGAGGAAAAGATCATTGATGTGTTAAATGATGAATTTCTTGAACCTTTTCTCACTTCCACTATACAGAAAATAAGTTATTAATATATTTTTCCTTTCACGTCCCACAATCCACACTTCTGAGTCATAATGGAATTTGGATTTGCTGCCGTAAACAATTCCATACGCAATTATCATTTTGATGGTCGTTGGATTGAGATTAGACAGTCTAAATTTTAATTTGAAAAAAAAAAGAAAAGAAAGAAGCACGGACCTTAACATCTACATCATCTGACTTCGGTCCAATGGCTTCCGACATTATCATCGTGTCAATGTGTGGATAGACAACTACAGTAAATCCAAATATTTATGCAAATTGATCCAAAACACACAACAATTACACATTTCCTCTTTATGTTGTTTGTGTTGTAAAGAAAAGACAGTAGCAGAGAAACATTGACTGAAAGGCTTAAATTTGTTGCAAAAGAGAGAAGAAAAAAAATTCTTAATCACATGGTTTAGAATGAAAATGAAAAATGCACATTCAACAAGAGAAACAATTGACATAACTTTAACTTGCTTTTGCCTTTTAGTACTCATTTCCAATATGCCCACACAAAAAGTTCTTAAAATTAATCAAGTTTCCCTAAAATGCTTAAATAATTATTTATCCAAACAGAGACAAAAAGAAAGCACATAAGTGATCAAAGTGTGTGTGTGTACACGCGCCTGTCGATGATGATCAAAGTGATTAAAGTAAGCAGCGGAAAATTGAGAAGGAACAAACATATCATATTCTGCAATGGTCTACTTTTGAGCTTGTGTACGAAATTCAAAATAACTATCCAACATCCATAAGTGATGTTAAGTTGAAATTAAGCTACTTTTTAAATAACATTCTAGGGCAAATGAAAATCCTTCTTTATACTTTTCTGAAATCATAGAGATTATAAATTGGAAGCAGAAAACAACCCGAAACATTTCTTAATCAAGAAAAACAGAAAACCAATATTCTGTCACAGTATTGTAACATATATTTTGTTAGAATTCTACACAATCTAAACATATATTCTGTCACAGGATAAATGAGCATTGCTTCTTCAGACGGTACTATTACCGGTAGTGATCTTTGTACTTCCAAAACTATTGCCACAATCCTTTGTCTGTAAGACAACTTCAGACCCCAAAAAAGGTTGACAATTGCAGAAATAGCACCGAGAACAAAACAATGACATACATTCTTAACTAAACAGTTGGCTTCAATTGCAGTTTTGTTGTAAACACAAATTTTGATTACCTCTAACCTAACACCCTAGTTATAGTTCCACTGACAAAATCGAAAACTTGTCCGAAAAGCAATTAATCGAAGCAAAGGAGTTTTGTTAGATGACTTTGAATTTCTCCAAAACCTGGAACTGGAATATTAAATCAGACAAAAAATCACAAGGATAGTAAACTCTTTTCCCTCTTACATTGTTGATACTTGAAATGGTAATCATAACTCTTTTCCCTCTTACACAAGTTACCGAAACATAATCTTTTATTTCTACGAAAACTCTTTTGTTGCTCATTAGATTGTAAAGTTTTCCATATATAAGTTATTTCTACATAAAACTAGAGGTCATTCGAAAAAAGAAAAAAGATCATTTATTTTATTGATATAGAAGCCATATAGGTTTAAAAATAAAACGAGAGTAAACATTCAAAATAAAAATGCAAAAGCAAGATCAAGTAGTTTCCTAGTTTACTTGACAATAATTGTGAGATTCCAACAAGTGAAAACAAGAAAAACATAAACTACTTATTCCTCTAATGGAACAATGCTTTCCTTGTAATTTACTATCCTACAACCAAGACTCGCTGCCTTATAACCAAGCTCCGCATTCATTTGGGTACTCAAATCAAACCAAACTACTTCCATATCTTTTCTTATGAAGAATATTTCCCCCTTTGCCCCCACTCCGATAGGACGTTTAACGCAAGGCAACGGTCCAACAATAAAGAGTTTGGTTCACGATTCTTTTATACCGAGCTCACCCAAAATTGATATGTGAAAAGTAGTTGTCTCTTTGTGATATGAGTAAAAGGCAATGGACCTATTTAACGCCGCCAAGTTTATCCACTTTTCTTTAACATCAAAAGAATCATCTTCGTCCGAGGAAATAGGTGTTATAAGGAACACCTCATTGCTCAAGTAAAATGACACCAAACATGGTCCAGCGGGGCTATGTTTTTTATCTTTATTACATAACCAATGACACACTCCATCGATGTAGACTTGGGTGCCATCAGTACAATCCAAATCATAAGCATATAAGGCATGTCAACACAAAGCTCTCTCCACGAGTCACTTCTTAGGCTATAAATCTCCCATGTTGGCCCAATATTATATAGGTCACCAGAGTATTCTCCCGATGACTCTATAGAAACGTTTGTATGTTGAATGACCTTGTAGTCATTTATAACAGGATCATAACCGAATCCATGACATAACATAAATTTCAAGAAAATCCGTATCTTCATCGTTGATAAACGACTCAGCCAACTCAACCTTACTGGGAGGAACGGGCTTGATTGTTTGGGTAGCTCGGTTCCACAATACAATATGGTCATGTTCATCATAATGGACACAAAGCATGCCACTAATACTACCAAAACCAAAAATACCAATATCGTAGTTGTCTTCAAATAGATTTGAGAAATATAATTTGACTTTTTTCTCAAACCTCTCACCAGCAAGAGAATAGAAAACGTCATCTTCAAAAAATTTGCACTCTTTTAGGATGAGTGATGCTCCGTCAGAACAAGAAGAAAGGGGAGAATTAGATAAGAAATTGCTGCAAAACATGGTCATGAAGTGATGATTTTTAAACAACAGGGACCATGATTTGTGAATGCATTCAAAAATGCTTAAAAGATTTAAGAGGCAACTTTGAGAGAATGGAAAATGCAATATCATCACATACATAGGTACTCACCATCTCATTTGTCACAGCCACTGTTGTCTTCTCCATCCAAACGAGCTTTGCTGTTAGGGCAGGGTTTGGGTCGCAAACAATAGAGAACGAGAAGAGTTTGCTAGGGTTTAGGAGGCAAGAGCGAAGACTAGCGTTTGATACTTATAGCCCTTTGTTTTCAATCTCTCTCTCTTCTTTATTTTTGATCTTTTTTCTTTACGGAAAATTACAAGGGTGTCTTTGCTTCAGCTTTAAAAAAAAATAGATTTTATGTTAAAAGAATCCAGAGATATTATTTTAGAGATTTTAAAAAAAATCTGAAGTTATTTTTGTTTGTCTACTATCTATAAAAATTAATTTTGAGTTTTAACATGTAAATATATTAGCTCTTGTTGTTGAAAAAAAATAGATTTTGAGAATAGCTAATCCTAATAGCTTTTCATTTTAGGATCAAAATAGATTTTTTTTTATAAAATGATTTTTTTAAAAATCCTAAACAAACACATAAAAATGAAAAAAGTGATTTTTTTTAAGAAAAAATTGAATTTTTTTTTAAAAAAAATCTTAAACAAACGGGCCTAAATCACTTTTATTATTTCACAAAAATTAAGTAATATGATTTATTTTAGATAGGTAAGAGAAATAGTGAATTTCCCTAAAAAAAAAAGAGAAATAGTGAACTATTTAACATTATTATTGATCTAGAAAAGATACCCCCTCAAAAAAAAAATAGAAAAGATAAATTAAAAGAATTGAATGAATAGCAAATAATAAATAATAAAGTGTGTGATAAGAAAAGAAGCATCAATGATCGATTGGTATTGTAAAATGAATTAATTTTTTATTTGCTAAAAAGTATGTACGGACAGAACAACACAACACAAAGCAGAACATTATAGGACAAACTTTTTGGTCTTATACAAAATTGTGGACAAAAAGTTATTTTTGTATTTTAGATAAACTTTATTTGGGACAAAAAGTTATGATGTGGTCTAGTGAGGGACAAAAATTTATGTTTTTGTCATGTATGTGCCTCCGGTTTGGCATGTCCCATATATTGGTCCTTTAAGTTTTTTTTGTACCACTTAGGTCCTTTAAGTTAATTAATTGTCACAAGTTGGTCCTTCAAGATTTTCCGTACAAATTAGGTCCTTTAAGTTATATAACCATAACAATTTAAGGGATTTCACATCTTAAAAGTGTAAGTTATTCGGGACCTAAAAATTATAATTAAATGACCTTAGTGTTACGAAAATTACTTAAAAGACTAACTTATTACAATTAAATAACGTAAGTTGTTCGAAGAAAATTTAAAGGATCAACTTGTTATAATTAATTAATGTAAAGCACCTCCCGTGTAATTTAGCCAAAAATAAAATATAATTTTCTTGTAAGCGTAGTTGTGTAATTTACTTAAAATATATGTCAAAGATTTATTCGCTTGATCTGACACATTTAATACAATTATTTAGTTACTCATTTTCATAAAATAGTTTAATCGTTTATTTAGTAGTGTCAATGATATTTTGTAAATTATGTAATTACAAATGCTTATTGGTTGAAGGTTGAGAAAGATGGTGAAGATTATGTGCTTTCTTTTTGTCCTTCAGTTTGTAATTGTCACACTTTATGCAGGGAAATAGGGACATATGTTGATGATAATGGGAATAAGCATTTAGCTCTTAGTGATAAAATTCCACTCATCTAGGGGTTATGTTAATTCTAGGTAAAATAATACTATAAATAAATAAAGGGTTTTCTATCACGTACAAATTTGCATAAGATGTTTAAAATAGTAACTTTGTCTTATAATTTGTTCATTTTATATTAAATATGTAGCTTTTTAATAAATTGTTTTTTGTTTCAATAAAAAATTACTACTTTTAGTTTTTTTTTTTTTTTTGAGAGAATACTTCTAGTTGTTTTAACATACCCATAAATAAAACTAATCAAAATTGGACTAGGTCTTTCTTTTCAGAAATACATGAGTGTCATAAATGGTATGCATTTATGCAACTCATATGTAAGATCAGTGATGGAAGTCTCACCTTCAAAGATTCATATCAATATCATTCGAATGTTGGTCTAAATATATCTTGGGCAAAGAGTTTATGGAACATATCCATTCCTCCAAAATTTGTTATGGTTTGGAGAAGCTTGCACAATAAGTTACCCACATATGAAAATTTTTCTGCAAGAGGTTGTCAACTTCCCTTAACGTGTAGCTTATGCAGGAATAATCAAGAAACAACCATTCATTTATTGTTGGAATGTACCTTTGCTAAATTAATTTGGCAATGGTTAAGCCTAATTCTTAAATTACAATGCAACTTTGCAACTATTCAAGAAGCTATTCAAATTAGTCACAGGAAATGGTCTCATTTATGCAAGATTGTCATCCTATCAGATGTGATCAATAGTTTAAATACAATTTGGTTTTTCAGAAATCAAATGAGATTTGCTGATAAGATGATCAACTTCATGTCAGCCATCAATCTAATCAGATCAGGAACTGCAATGACTGGCAATAACCCTAAGTGTGCTGCAAATTCTTCTATTGCTGATTTTGTTCTTCTTAAAGCATTTTCTGTCAAGATTAACTATGGTAATGTTTGTAAAATTAAGGAGGTTATTTGGCAACCTCCATCCTTTAATTGTTTCAAGTGTAGATGGAGCATCAATTGAAAATCCCGGTCCTTCTTCTTGTCGAGGGATTTTTAGAAATAGCAATGTTGAGTTTCTTGGAGCATTTGCTTACAATATGGGCATCACAAATTCTCTAGTAGTTGAGCTTAATGAAGCCATGTTTGCTATAGAAATGGCTCGTCAAAGAGGTTGGGATCATATTTGGCTTGAAACTAATTCTATGTTGGTAACATTGGCTTTCAATTCAAAATCCATTATGCCTTGGCAACCAAGAAATAGATGGGAGAACTTTATTCATCTTACTACTTCAATTTCTTTTTTTGTCACACATATACCGGGAGGGTAACCATTGTACTGATCAACTGGCTTCTATTGGTCTTAGCTTGAATACTTACTTCAGGTGGGATCATTTACCTCAGCAAATTAGGGTAGATTTCATTAGAAATAGGTTGGGTTTGCCTTATTATAGGTTTTGTTAATCTTTGGAGGGTTTTGCTTGTTTGTCCCCCCCCCCCCCCCCCCCCCCCCCCGTTGGTTCTCTTCCTTTATTTTAAAAAAAAAACAATCTATATGAAGCCTGGATACTCCAAACACGAAAACGTACTTGTATATATTATATACGTATCGGAAAACGTTACTCCACAAATACTCGCTGATACGTACCCACGTATCAGACTTGATCCAAAACACACAAAATTCTTGTTCCATTTTTTGTTCTATAAATAGAGACATACTCTTTCTATATGCATATACAAAAAACATTCATGTATTCTATTCATCTATATTTAAAGAGAAACATGAAAACCTCACTCTTAGCATTTTCCATTTGGTTTGCCTTCACCATAGAACTTTTAATTTGCAAAACTGTAGCAGCCCAAGAACCAGTTCTTGACATTTCATGTAAACAAGTGACAATAGGTGTCAAGTACATTTAACCAGTCATAAAAGGCAAAGGTGGTGGTCTAACAGTTGCAAGCGAAAGTAAGAACAACAATAATACATGTCCTCTTTATGTTGTTCAAGAGAGGCTTGAAGTAAAGAATGGTCAAGTAGTTATTTTCACACCTTATAATGCTAAAAAAAGGTGTGATTATATAACCTTAACTGATCTCAACATCAACCCATGTAACAGAAACTACATGTGCCCATTCACAAACTCGGAAGATTCTTAGTATTGTCAGGGGTGTGGTTTGTGAGTACTGGAGGTGTAGAAAGGAAATCCAGGTTTAAATACTAATGCTTATTGGTTTAAGAATTAGAAAGCTGATAAGGATTATGTGCGTTTTGTCCTTCAGTTTGTAATTGACTGACTTTGTGGAAAATTGTTGTTGACACATCCATTAAGGTTGAAAAACACCACAAAAAGACCCAAATGTTCTGGCGTTAGTTAAATGTCGATGGTCAAAGAATCGGCGGTAGTTAACTGTCGTGGGATCCATACCGATGCAATCGTGATACAAATCCAAGCAGAAGCTCTATCATCCATTATTACTCTCAAAATCCTCAAAATTTCTCAAATCTCTCTCAAAATCTCTCTAAAAAACTCAACCAAATTTATTCAACAAAATCACAAGTAAGTAATCATAGTCTTATTAACATACATTTTAGCTGTTACATTTGTTTTTCTTTTTCTATAATTTTAGATTTAGGTTGACATAATTTTTGTTTTTTTTTTATAATTTAAGTTTTTGAGTTGATTTACTAATTATGATTCATTTTTAGAGTAGATGTAAGTTGTTTAATTTTGTTAAAATGTTTTCATGTTTATGTTATAGTTATGAGTTTTAAGCGTTAAATCAATCAATGACTCAACCCCGAAGACACAAGAAGGGTGGAGGACATCTGGTATGCATGTCCTGGTTATTTGCAGACCGAAAAGATAATGTTGACAGACGATGAATGCGTGAGGAACATGTTCTCCAGATATTATCGGAAACGCATGTTCCCGGTAATTGAGATGGAAGCTACGTTGCTGAGATTGCCTGAAGATATTATGAACAATTTGATTATGCCAGATTATGTTTAGGTATCATCATTATTATGTACTGTCTTTATTTTTGTTGGAATTTAAGTTTAATTCTTGTTAGTTTGTGGAAGATGTTGGCATTTAAGTGTCTTATACTGAAAGTAGTCATTTGCAAGCCTCTTTGAAAAGTCAAAAGATTAAGAGAACACAACATGTATTCTGCAGAATCAGCTATATAGGTACCGGATCGAATTCCTTCGTATATAATGAGTGTCACAGAAGGGAATGTGCCTTCCTTTGCGTTTGATTTTGCTCATCTGTCAATTGAAACTTGTCAGTTGGCAGGGAAGTAAGATTAAACTCAAAAGAACCTCTTGGAATGCATTCCAAGGGGTTGTTTTGAATTGGATTGTGCTCCTCTGTCAATTGAAATTTGTCAGTTGGCAGAGCAGTAAGATCAATTCAAAGCAATCTCTTGGAATGAATTCTTTTTTGTGATGTCCACCTCAAAGGGGTTTCTTTGAGCTGGATCATACTCCTCTGTCAATTGAAACTTGTCAGTTGGCAGGGCAATAAGATTAAGTTTAAAGCAATCTCTTGGTATGCATTTCTTTCTGTGATGACTCATTTTATACGAAGGAATTCGATGTGATAACATATATAGTTGATTTTGTAGAATACATGTGTTGTGTTCTCTTCATTGTTTTGACTTTTCAAAGGGCGTTGGAAATCACTACGCTAAGTATAAGGCACTTCAATGCCAACATTTTCTGCAAACTTTCAACAATTAAATAAACTTAAATACAACATAATGATGATACCACATATATTTAGGGAGAATTTAATGTAATGTAGATGAAATTAAAACTAAATAAAATTGTGTATTTTTTTAATTGATTTTGTGTATTTGTGCAACTTAAATCGAATTTATTCAATACGCGACTTTAATTGAATTTATTCAATACTAAAGGATAATTGTGATATCCCAACAAGATCAAGTAGCTTCCTAGTTTACTTGGCAATAATTGTGATATCCCAACAAGTGAAAACAAGAAAAACAATTAACTACTAAAGGATGAATGCTTTCTTTTTTTTTCATTGATGGATGGAAGAATGCTTTCCGTGTAATTTACTATCTTGCAGCGAAGACTCTCTGCTTTATAACCAAGTTGTTCAATCATTTGCGTACTCAAATCAAACCAAGCTACTTTCATATCATTTCTTATGAAGAATATTTCCCCCTTTGTCCCCACTATGATAGGATGCTTAACTCAGGCCAACGGTCCAACAATGAAGAGTTTGGTCCACGATTCCTTTATATCGAGCTCACCCAAAATTGATATGTGAAAAGTAGTCATCTTTTTGTGAAATGAGATCAAGGCAATGGACCCATTTAACACCGCCAAGTTTATCCACTTTGCTCTAACATCGAAACAATCATCTTCGTCTGAGGGAATAGGTGTTACAAGGAACACCTCATTGCTCAAGTAAAATGACACCAAACATGGTCTAGTGGGGCTGTGTTTTTCATCTTTTTCACACAACCAATGGCACACTCCATCCATGTAGACTTGGGTGCCCTCAGTACAATCCGAAGAATAAGGCATGTCAACATCAAGCTCTCTCCAAGTCAATATCACTGGGAGGAACAGGGGTGAATGCTTGTATAGCTAAGGGGTAGCTATGGCTACCCCCAAAAAAAAATTATTGAGTTAGTAGGTATATCTTTATATTTAGCTACCCCTAATAATATACATTTGGCTACCCAAGTTTAATTTTATGTGCAATAGTTTCTTATGGCTACCTCATGAAATTATTGGTAGCTTTGCCGTTGGGGAGGAAGGAGCTTGATTGTTTGGGTAGCTGGGTTCCACAATACAATTTGGTCATGATCATCTTCATCATATTGATGGAGACAAAGTATGCCACTAATACTGCCAAAACCAAAAATACCAATATCATCATTTTCTTTAAATGGATTTGAGAAATCTAATTTGACTTTTTTCTCAAACCTCTCACCAGCAAGAGAATAGAAAACATCACATTTGGACTTTGTTAGTACGAGAGATCCTCCATCGTAGTAAGAACAACGGAAAGAATTGGATAAGAAATTGCTGTGAATCATGGTCATGAAGTGATGATTTTCAAACAAGAGAGACCATGATATGCGAACGCATTCAAAACGCTTAAAAGATTTAAGAGGCAACTTTGAGAGAATGGATAAAGCTATATCATCATATACACGGGTACTCACCATCTCATTCGTCACAACCACTGTTGTCTTCTCCATCTAAACGAGCTTTACTATTAGGGTTTGCGTTTTTAGGGTTTGGTTGGCAAAAGCGGAGACTGGCGTACTATACAGCCTTTTGTTTTCAATCTCTCTCTTCTTTATTTTTTTTTCTTATTTCTTTTAAGATTTTCAATCTACTCCTAATTCCTAATTCCGATAAATACTCCTAATTCCTAATTCCGATAAATCATTTTTATTATTTTACATAAATTAAAAAATATAATTTATTTTAAATAGGTAAGAGAAATAGTGAATTATTTTACAAAATTATCCTTTATTAATAATATAGAAAAGATAAATATTACGAATTGAAAGTAGAGTTTATAATCTCACTATATATAAGGAAATAAGCCCCCTTTAGAAATATGTTGGGCTGACTTTTTTTATTATTTCAATTAATAATAAAAATAATGTTATATTATTGTTGTCATTGAAAAAGATAAATATGGTTTGAGTTTGTACGTTTGAAATTCACAATACATGACATATATATTGATTTACCTACAATATATGTAATATATTTATTTACTTGATCTGACACATTTAATATAATTATTTAGTTACTCATTTTTTAAAATTATTAAATTGTTTATTTAGTAGTGTCAATGATTTTTTTAAAATTGTATAAAATTATGTAGTTACAAATGATTATGTGCTTTGTTTTTGTCCTTTAGTTTGTAATTGTCACACTTTATGTAGGGAACTATGTACGGACATATGTTGATGATAATGAGAATAAGCATTTAGCTCTTCTTAGTGATAACCGATATAAATCCATCATTTAGGGGTTATGTTAATTCTAGGTGAAATAAATAAAATTAATCAAAATTAGACTAGGAAAAAGAGATGAATATCATAAATCTTAATTCCATCATATGTTTTTATAAGTTGTCATTTCAGTGATAAGAGTCTGATCTTACAACTTCAAAGAACAAAGTTCAAATTCTCTCAAAGAGTCTAATCTTGTCACTTTAATTAATAGTAATACTTTTGATTTTCCCCAATTTTATATTGAAGTGTATGCACACCATTTTGTGCAGGAATTATATCACTGTTCATCCCCATTTTGTATAATCTTATTTCTCTATCTCTTGGTTTATCTTCTACTTTCTATATGTTGTTTGTTTTGTAAGGAAAAGACAGTAGCAGCAGAGAACCATTGACAATAAGGCTTAAATTTGTTGCAAAAGAAACAAAAGTGTTTTTAAGTCACATGGTTTACAAACAATTGTCATACCTTTGACTTGCTTTTAGTACTCAACGCATTCCCTATAAACGTTTAATTAAATTTTTTTTATCCAAACAGAGACAAAAAGTTGTTGATTATACTACAAGTTAATGTATTTCATCATAGCATGAAACTTAGTTTTTCAGTTCTTAACACCAAGAAATAAGAGATGAATTAAATATAACAACCATAAGATATAAGACTTGGATTCCTTAACATTTCATTCACCTTACTAAACTTCATCTATAATCTAACTTAGCTCAAAAAAAAATCTACAAGATAGAGACTTAACTATGTTCAGCTTTCCCTATTTATAATTATTTATTGGCCATCGAAATGGCTTTATTGAGATTCTTGATAGCTTTCTCATACCTTAAGAATCCCATGAACCAAAATTCAGAGTCATCCTTAGTCACTACTTCTATATATTTCTGTTCTAGCTTGTTCACATTCATGCTTTCATTCACCTCTTTTATCTTCTCTATTGGTATCAAAACCTGCATGACAAAGAACCTTTATATCAGAAGAATGCAATATATTGATAAGAATTCTATGAATTAAGTCTTGTTTGTTTAAATTATTTAATTAAGCGCTCATCATAAGTCATAGTATAAGCATTTATTGTATAAGTGCTTAAGTATAAGCTATTTCTACAACAAAACATAATATAAGTTAAATTGTTTGTTTATAAGTTGTATGTTGCTCTCTAAGCTATTTCTAAGAGCTTATGGAAATAAACCGAAAACAGTTTCTAGACATGTGATAAGTTGTTTTCACAAGTTCTCACAAACAGTCGCCTAAGTGCGTATAACAGTAGATAAGCTGAAATGAGTCAATCCAAACAGCGCCAAGGGCTTTGGTTGAATAAACAGCTTAATTAAGCACTTATAACATAGGCGGTTATCATATAAGTGCTTATATACAGGACTGTTCCTAGAGTTTTCCAGGCCTTAAGCATAGTATGAAAAAAGGGCCAAGGAAACAGCTAAATTAAGCACTTATAACATAGGCGATTATCATATAAGTGCTTATATTATATATAAACTATTTTTATGACAGATGATAAAATAAAGTTGAATTGTTGTTATATAAGATATAAGTTGTTTTCATAAGCTCTCCAAATGCTTATGTAAACAAGCTGAAAACAACTTACGAACATGTCATAAGTTGCTCAAATAAGATCACTAAAAAAAAGTCAGTAAAAAGTGCAAATAAGCTAATCAAAACATAAGCTAAAAAGTTGGTTTCAAGTTCAAGATTACTTTGTAAGGTGCCTTTACTAAGTCTCCATCTGCAGAAGAGAAGCTTGTAGGCCTTTCACTGCAAAATGCAACTTTTACATTAGAGATAAATAGAATTCCAGCAATAGGACCAGCTGTGGTATATAAATAGCACTGAGAAGCTTTCAAGAGTTTCTCTTCCGCTTGCATCCCAAAAATATTCTTGAAAACGTTACCTCTTCCACCTTCTTGAATAATTTTGGCACCTAAACTCAACTTACCCTTCAAAGTCTCAGAAAATTTAGGACCTAATTTAACTGCAACCATAACACGACCACACAGTGAGCAACACACGTTGAAATTGGTAATAATTTGAGAAAATAAAATAATTGAATGTATCTATATTTTTTTTTTGTATTTGGTCGGTGTCACACATATTGGACACCAACTAAATATTTTCATGTGAAGTGTCGGTGCTACGTATTTATAGCCCATCAACAACAATCTTGCATAATATCAAAGATAGTGACATAACCATAACCGTGACAGCAATTTAAAACCTCGATTATTAGTTTGTCTAGTGTGAAATAAAAATCTATGTGATATCTCAATTATGAATTACCATGTTCATGAAACCTATATGGAAAACTGCTTCTTTCCTTTCTTGTGCAATCTCTCTTTGAGTTTTCTTTATCTGCAATTGACAAAAAAAAAAAAAAACTTTTAATTTGTTTTTGGTATATGATTTGATGAACTGAAAGAAATTGAAGGAAAAAAAAAGTGGTTCTTACTTGTTGTTATGGAGGTTGAATCAGAAGTTGGAGATTTAAGGAAATTATCATCATGGTCAATAACAAAAAAGCATCTACTTGGAGAGGCTCCAAAAGACTTCATCAGAGTAAGGAGTTTCAGAAATTTGATAAGCTAATTTGAATTATTCCAAAAATATTAACAAAAATAATATATTTGCAAATTGGTGCTGTTATAAATAGACTTTTCAAGGAAAGTATTGAACAACGAATACTATTATTGACTATTTGAAAACCTTGCATATTAAATTATAAATTATGTTCACAACACAACTAATTAGCATATCAACTAGTGTCAAATCCAATGTTTAACAATTCCAAAAAGACAGTTCAATCGGTTGAACCATGAACTGTCATCGTTTACGGTTCGGTTACTTGAGTTGTTCGATTGTAGTTTCATCTCGATTTCAGTGGTTTAAAATATTTCAAACAATGATTTAAAGTTTTGACTTTTTATTTTATTTTTAATATATTGGTCAGATTACATTTTCGATTTTTGTCCCGTATTAAATGACTCATGGACTTTTTTTTTAATGAAAATGACTCATGGACTTAAAAAAGGGTTTGAATGGTCTAATTGGTTTAGTAGATCATGTTGAAAAAAATTCAGACTTCCTTCTCTGGCATCCGTCTCATATTAAATGGCTGGTAACTTAAAAAAAGGGTTTGAATCGTCTAATTGGTTGAGTTGATTTTGAAAACAAAGTTTAATATATTCTTTAATATTTTTTTGTTATGTACCAAGACAATAATCCAATAATTTAATTTTCTATGACTATTGACTGTAATACCAAGACAAAGCCTAATTTTAATTGCTATATATTCAAATTTGTTTATCGGTCTTGCAAATCACAAGGTTGAAATGTAAGCCTAATGAGACATGTTTGAAGCTAGCTTTTTTCAAGTCAACAATATAAGTTCCTTAAGTTTTTGGTTTTGAATTAAATTGTCTATTAGATAGTTAGTTGACCTAAGCATGGCAATACCTTGACTTATGTACAATGTATACTGTTCTTTTTATAATTATAAAGGTTATTGTTGAGTTATCTAAAAATAAAAATAAAATCAACTATAATGTGTTTATATTTGTATATTTTTCATGTAAGATTCAAACTATTGTCAAAACTAATTGATTCAAACACAGTGAGTGATGGATTAGATTAGATGACACGTCATAAATGTCGGGGGCGATTTCACCGTCCGGCAACCCCGGGCGATCGTCTGGTCTGGGCTCAATCGATCAATTTTGCACATTAGACCGAACCCAAAAGCGCATTAACACACTTATAAAAATAAAATTTTGGGCAAAATCTGAAAATTCTCACATGCAAATAGGTCTCGGAAAAGATATTTACCTCCTAATTTTATTTAGCACACTATTGACGAGTTCATCTCTCTTATTTTAACGGGTTAATTGTTCAAATTGACCCTGTAATATACATACATTATGTCTGAAAAATGACCCTGTAAAATACAAAACATATACTCTAGCATTGTAACTTGAATTTCTTTTTTTTTTTTACTACCCTTTAATGTACACATAGTCTAAAAATGTGACCTTGAATTTTTTCACTATTTTTTTCATACATGTTTAGCACGTTAAAATATAGCTTTACACAAAAAAATTAATGTGTATCTCGTTTAAAAACTACAAAGTATCATTGTGAAGGTTCTTATCATGTTCTAATCATGCCTACAAACTTATGGAACTAAATTTGACTTGTGAGTATACGCTTACGCGCAACAAAATTTCAATTTTGCACGTTGTTGTTGAAAAATCAAAATAAATTTAAACGATTTCCAAATGCTATGAAACTTTACAGATCCTTTTATGTATTTTTATAGATGTCTCTGCAAATAATGACCTCAAAATTCGATTTATAGGTCGAGATTTTCATTGTTTTGTTTTTTAAGTTTTTGACACTTTAAAAATTCATAATTAATTTGTCGTTTGTCGAAAATTTCTAATTTTTTTGTGTAAAGCATATTTTAACGTTCTTAACTCACCTCTAAGAAATCATGAAAAACTTCAATCTCTCGGTTGCTTTTTTGGACTTCGTGTATATTATAGGGTTGTAAATAATAAAAATCTTGAATTACATGGTCAGAATACATGTTATTTAATTACATGGTCAATTTTCAGACTTCACGTATATTACATGGTCAATTTCAATTGATAACCCCATTTTAAATTGTACTTTTGTTGACAAATTAAGAAACCTCTTTTATTTCGATTTATGATTGTTTATATATTATGTCACATGTGAATTTACGATAAATTTTTTGCCCAAATTCTATAAATTTCCTGACTCCGCCACTGATCGATGCCCTTATTGCAGTTAACACATCTTGACTGGTAGATAAGATTAGAAAGTATGTGTTTGAATTTAGGTTTCAAATATGATTTAGTTAAGTTGAATTGAAAATTGTATTTCTTGAATTTGGAGGTTTCGGATTTGAGTTCTGATAATGTTTTTGAAGAAAGATAAATGTAATTTTTTTTATAAGTGATTTTTAAACAATAAAGTCTTCTTTATTTTGAATTTAACCGTCACATCTTCATCCTAAATTTTTCATTAAAAAAAAATGTATGGTCAGATACAACTATTTGACTACAATAATTAGGCTATTTGACTGCAAACAACTTGGATCTGTATGTGCCCTCTTATTTTATTTTTTTATAATAATAATAATAATAAATTGCTCTATGCACTTCTTTATAGAGTAATGATATTTGAATAATTAAAAATTAACAATTTTTTGGACAACTCTCTCTCGTACTCTCATTATACTCTCTCTTGTTTTTGTTCTAAAAAAAGAAGTAAAGAGAGTTGTCCTAAAATTTGTTAACTTTTGGTTATTGAAATATCGTTACTCTTCTTTAAAATATGGTATTTTATCGAAAGCACGCTTATGTTTCATCAAAAAACACAGAACCAGAAATGTTCTTCCAATATTACAGAGGTAAATTAAGAAATCATCTATAAACATATATATTGAATTAAGACCCAATGTTGGTCAGATTAGATGCGAGAATGGGCCCAAGAAAAGGAAATGTCTCCATTATACTCCTTTTTTTACGTTTTCTTCCAATTATACCCTCCTTTTAATTCAACAATAAATTTATATTTTTTTGCACACATTTTATCTTTCCAATAAATTTAATATGTTATCTTTTTCTCGTAACAAACAGTTGTTAGTTATTATCTTTTTCTTCAACAAATTCCTATTTTTTGACGCGCTCTCTCTCCCAAAATAAACAATTGTCAATTTTTTAAATATTCCGCACATCTTTTAAATTATTATAAGTCAATATAAAAATTATTCCAACTTCACATTAATCAAAAACTAAGAAAAACTTTACTTCCTTCCAACTCCTTTAATCAAAGTTAAGACTTCAACTATGGCTTCAACCAATGCTAGATTCGCATTGTGCGACATCTTATTTATAGAATTTTTAAATTTATAGAATTGTTATTCATCTTATTTATAGAATTTTAACTCTTCTTCGAACCATTGTTTGTAACAAAATTTTGTTTAAATTTGAAGATAATAAGAAACAAACTTTGTTTTAAAAAAACAAACAAACTTTGTTTAAAAAAAACAAACTTTAGCTTTCCAAATAGATAACATTAATTAGATTTATTGAAAAAGTTAAGAGTAATTGAAAAAGGGTATAATTGACAAATTATACCCTAAAAATACAAAAAGGACAGTTAAATAGGAACGAAAAACACACGCTAAAAAGACATTTAAAAAGGAACGGAGGGAATATAAAACATCGTATATTATATAAAAGTTATTATTATTTCCATTACATGTGTATTTCCCGCGCCCAATTTTTTTTTCAAAAAAAAAATACATTTTGCTTAGATTTTACAATTTGAAGCATATTTCATATTATATAATTCAAAAATTGTTTTGTCCAAAATTACAGAACAACGTTAACATATAATATTAAGAAAACATAATTGCAAATGATCAAAATTAAAAGAGATTAACATCTAATGATCAAATTCTCATTTTATTATTAAAAAATATCTTTCACTATACATTTACATTGACAATGAAGCTTATTACACAAATTTATTAAACACCTAATATTAAACTTGTTGTGCAAGAAGATGGAAGGGTAAGGAGGTTAAGGCGAGGTTTGTTTCCTGTCTAGAAGGAGAATTTGATGATCAACTTTTACACCCAGACAAATGGTGTCAATTTACAAAGTGGCATCATGCTCTTTGACCATTCATACAATCTCCAAAATATTGGAGTAACCTTTTTGTATGAAATGCCAACAGTGGAAGCACATTGTAGAAGAAAAGAGAATGGGAGAATGTGAAATGGAATGTAAATTTATGAAGAACGAGTGGGTATTTATAGGAAGAATCTTTTAACGATGGAGAATATAGTGTAGCAGTCCATTAATTAGGGTCAAAAAAATGTAGTAAAACTTGTCTGACCAGTCAAGGAACTCAAAGAAAAATGTGTTCAACGAATCAATATTGATGACCAAGCCACCGCCCACACTTTGAACTTGTAACATCTCATACTGCTTTTTAGGATTGCCGACTGACCCTACAAACCAACACGGGTCTTTTCAGCGTGTTTTGTCCTCACTCGCACGCTTACGGGAAACTTCCCAGTAGGTCACCCATCCAAAGACTACTCCAAGTTAAGCACGCTTAACTGTGGAGTTTTTATGAAATGGGCTACCAAAAAGAAGATGCATTTTGTTGATATAGGTAGTACCAAATAATTCTTATAAGCCTTCCTTCAACCATGCAGTCTCATACCTGCACGGCCTCAGGATCCTTCTCACTCTGGTGTGATTCGGTTCCTCTAGAAGCTGCTGAGAGTCGCTCATTGTCGTACCTTGTGCACCAGCGACCACTCTCCACCCTCGTCAGCCTTGAGTGTTACATGCCCCCCAACTTCCGCTTGGTTCGTCCCCGAACCACACCGTACTGGGAGAGGTCTTCTCCGATACCATTTGTAACATCCCATATTGCTTTTTAGGATTGCTGACTGACCCCACAAATCAACACGGGTCTTTTCAGTGTGTTTTGTCCTCACTCGCACGCTTATCGAGAAACTTCCCAATAGGTCACCCATCCAAAGACTACTCCAAGTCAAGCACGCTTAACTGTGGAGTTCATGGAATGGGCTACCAAAAAGAATATGCATCTTGTTGATATAGGTAGTACCAAACAATTCTTATAAGCCTTCCCTCAGCCATGCAGTCCCATACCTGCACAGTTTCAGGATCCCTCTCACTCCGGTGTGATTCGGTTCCCCTAGAAGCTGCCGAGAGATGCTCATTGTCGTGCCTTGTGCACCGGCGACCACTCTCCGCCCTCGTCGGCCTTGGGTGTTATAGAACTAGTTTTGGCTTATATAATCTGAAACCATCTCATAAATGTTGGATTATATAATCTAAATTAGTTTAAGACTATGTTAAAATACTTTGTAGGGTGAAAGGTAGTTTGGATAATATAATTCAAACCAGCCAGATATAGGATTTTATGTGGTCAACATTGCACCAACAATTTTTGTGGTCCACGACACACAGAAACTTCGATAAATTGGTGTGCTTGTTTTTATTTGTCGTAAACCACACCAAATAATCATGGACACTTCAAGCATTGATTTGTACATCAAACTAGTTGTAGTTTACTACAACGGAGGAAAACTCAATATGTTCAGGGTTCAAAATGATGACACTCTCTAGGTTGAAGGATCAAATGGATCAAATCAACAGTGGACTCAAAATTGATTCGGCCAGAACATACGAAGAAATTAGGGCTCTCAAGGAGGAGTCATATGAAGAAGTTAGTTTGACTTATTTGTGATGTGTTATGTTTTGTTTTATTATGTGCTTTACAATGTTGAAATATGGTGTTTGATGTATTTCAGATTGTTATGTTTAATGTATAATTCGTCAAGTGTTTGTTAAATCTCGTACTTTATAAGGTGAAGTACAGTTCCAGTTGTAAAACCCGAACCAGAATTTTTATGTAGTCCACAATGCACCGACAATTTTTGTGCACTACGACCCATAGAAACTTGTACAAATAGACGTGTTCGGTTTATTTGTTGTTAAACACAACAAAGAACTATGAAAAATTATTCGGCGGATCTGAATACGAAAAGTTTGTTATGAACTTGATCTTGTTGCCTTGACCATAGAAATATGTCAGTTGGCAAGGCAACGAGATCAAGCTCAAAAGTACTTCTTGAAACACCTTGTCTTTCATCATTATTCTACGGATCTGAACACGGAGAGGTTGTTGTAAACTTGACGTTGTTGCTCTGTCAATATAAATATGTCAGTTGGCATGACAACTGGACCAAGTTCAAAAATACCTCTTGGAACACCTTCAATCTTATCAGCACTTATCTTATTATGCTATTTTACGATTTTAAATTATGTCGTTTAAATTATTTTTTTGTTATACACCATGCAAAAGTCAACCGTTGGTGCAACCCTTAGGGTTGAACTCATTGCTTCCAATTTTCTCAAAGTCAAATTATGTGTTTAATTTATTTTTCTTTTAAGTCAAATTTTGTTTTTTCTCTAGTAACAGCGTATACTAGTTAACTTCCTTTGTTAATAATACTTTGTCGGTTTCAAAATACATGTCGCATTTTATAATATGCACTATTCACATAACTTATTTTTTTAAAAAAACAAAAGTTATTTTGACCATATTTTAATAAATATACAAATACAAATATTAACATGTAAGATATTATTCCATTTATCTCAATAAATATTTTAAAGCATTAAATTTTTGTAATTTTTTACTATAAATAATTAAAGATATTGACGATGAAATTATGTATTCACATGTATGAAGTGAAATACAATTTGGTTTTAATACAGTTGTACTACGAGGCACGTCAAAGAAGACTGCTGCAAGCATTTGGCAAATAATAATGATGTGAATGAGGGAATCACAACTTTCACCTTGTGTTTGGTTAATCCGATGTCTACATAGTTGAATAACCTTTTGTTAGTACTTGGATGGTCTGGTTAAGCCTACTTTGGAGTTGCATATTTGTGGTATTGCTAAAAAGATAACAACTTTTGGTTAATACATGTTTACCTCTATAATATTAGCGATTTTTTGCTTACCTTTTTGTAAAAAAAAAATATTTATATTTTAACCCTGTAATTTAAAGATTCATTGGTTTTGGACTTTCATAAATTTTGATTGTACAAAATCGATGATATGACGGGGTAAACCGAAATTCTCTCAAATTACAGAAGACAAAAGTACCTTAAATTTTATAATTTGATGTCATGAAGATCTAAAACCAAAGAATCTTCAAATTATAGGGTTGGAATCTAAACAATTTTTTTACAGAAAAATAAAACAGAAATCACTAATATTACAAAGGGATAAACATGTATTAACCCAGAACTTTTCGAATGTGTTAGTGAATTATGAATCGGCTTTCAGTTTAGTGCAACTTTTTATTTCTAAAAGTGTTTGGCTCAACTTTTCAAAAAATGCAAGTTCAAAGGAATATATGTGTTCAAAAGAAATAGGTTGAATACTACCTAATCATAAGAAATGGCCAAACGGGGAGCATTTTATTATAGGATCTTGGTTCTTGATCCTATACTTTATCTTGTTGTGCTAATTCAGTCATAATTTCAATTGCTTTTCACACATTTAATTTTCATTAGCTTCAAGTGGGTAATAAGTAACATATGTCAATGTTAACCACAAATGTTTGGAACATGATTTGAGTCTCAAAATGGTCAGTGGAGTTTTCTGCAAAATTGGAAGTATAACAAGTCTTATGTTGTGTTATGCCTCAAGATACTAAGGTGCGTCCTTGCTAAAGTTATGATAAAATATAGATACTTGTTGCATTGCATAAACCATGAACTGTGTAAAAAGTACTAATGAATTGTGAATGTGTAAGATATGTTGCGAACTTAGATGGGTAATTGTAAAGGTCAATAGTAATTGTTCAATATTTGTGTAGTGAAATCTTTTCGTTTGTTCTAAGGACAAAGAGTGATGATACGTAGACACCATCATAGGTGACACACACATCTTTTATCATCATACACAAATGTAACACGTGGCCATGTAGCCCTTATCACCCTGCCTCTACTCTCTTTTATATGGGATGAAATTACTAAAATATTCTTTTACATTAGGTAATGGGGTAGAGAAAAAAATGGTGTCAACATAACATTATTAAAGGACAAAACATAAACATATGGTTGAGGATGAATCAATGTAAATCATGTGCATTCTTAATTGTTCAAATAATATTATGCATATTTGTTTGTCATGAATCAGATAAATTATTGTAGTTCAAGGTTGACAACTTGATTCTGAACATGATGAATGCATGTAACTTATTTTAAATTATAGCTCATTTTAATAGTGGACTTGCTGAAGTTTTCCGAATCAAGAATTAGTCGAAATATTTGGACTGACCAAATATAGGGTAACTATTAATTAATTTACATGGTTGAATTGTCTATAAGTAGAGATTAAAAATAGTTTCGGGTTGCATACTTCCCTATCAGTGAGATGAGAGGTTGCTTCAAGTTGTGTTACTCATTTAAAAGGGGTAGTCTACGT
The DNA here is from genome assembly GCA_958299785.1 of Medicago lupulina. Lineage (NCBI taxonomy): Eukaryota > Viridiplantae > Streptophyta > Magnoliopsida > Fabales > Fabaceae > Medicago > Medicago lupulina. Next base: position 56,502,548 of record OY283146.1, on the reverse strand, counting down.
GAGATAAAGTAAATTTTGTCAAATACGCACAAGAATTTTAAGTAATCCCTCGTACCGTATTAGTTTTTCCTAATTTGACCACATTATTCCTTTTATTTTTTACAATAACAAAATCATATTACGTCATTCAACAAAATATTAATTAATAATTTTTTTTAATATATAAAGACAAATGATGTTATTATAAGATATTATTGAATGTAAATAAAATTGTGTTTTTATACAGAAAATAAAATCGTTTCAAATCTGGTGCATAGCTATTTAATGAGTAATTTCACGAATAACAAGCTCACGAAATTTCACGACTTGCTAATCTTTGTCTTTTTTTTTTTTTTTGTCAAGAATCTTTGTCTTCTCTTGCGTAGCTAATTTTGTTCATTTTCTTTATAAAAAAAATAAAAAAATAAAGGAGATTAAGTTAAATAAATAAGACCAGCAAAATCAGCAAAAAGTTGGCAAGATCCGCAAGAAAGCTCATTCTCATACCTTGAATGATAAAATGGGCAAGATCACACAAAAAGAGGTGTTACTGTGTTAGTAATCAATTTCTTTGTTTTTACTGTTAAAAACAAATTGAAGAAAATTTGTTAACTAGGAAGAAGCCCACAAAACAAGTATATAGGAAATCTATGTTGAAATCTGCTTCAACAAATGAGTAAAAAAAGTAGAAGAAAAATCAACTTTTACCGCGGCTTATCGTACTATTCAGCATTTTTCTTTAATTTAATCTAAATTACAATCGCTTAACCATTTAAATTTTATAATGAGTAAAAAAACAATTAAATGTAAATTGGTAAAATTTGTATAAACAATCTCATAGAATTCTTTAAGCGTTTTAAATAGTAAGTTTTGATCAAAATTTATATAAACAATATATTAAAAATTAAAATATTTGACTTTCTTAAGTAATAATTTCTTGTTGTGAAACCTATAAAAAATATTTCGAACGAACTCATTAGTAAGATATTTATTAATAACTTTTTTTAATAAATCATTATTAATAACTTAATAATTGATTGATTATCACCCATAGATCAATTATTTTTTTGGTAGATCACCCATAGATCAACATAATAATTGATTATATTACCCTTTAAAAATAGGTCCATTATTCCTTTGAAAAAGAAAAAAAAAAAATAGACCCACATGGATGCGGAAAATCAACATCGAAAAAAGGACACATGCCCACATCACCTTTATTAGGACACTGTCCTACCTAACCCCATTGGTATCTGTATTTCGTTGGATTGGATTACCACGCGCAAAATTTACAAATTCCACGTGACTGGTAAATAGAAACATTGCAGTGACGTTTATTTTTTTTTACTAATTTCAGATGTACTCCCTCCGTCTTAAAATATAAAAAGAAAAATTTATTTTTTTTATCTTAAAATATAATTAAGAAAGACTAATTTTTATGCTATTATTATGTTTTTTCAAACAAATCATCTTTTTTAATGTAAAATTAAATGTATGTTGCATTCAATTTGCTTCCCTTTTTATTTTCTCTATAATTTTTAACCAATGAGAATTATTTTTACATCTTTTTATGAAACTTATTCTAAGGAGAACACAAAAAATTATACCTCAAATCATTAAGTATTAGTTTTCTTAATAAGTGTGAATTAGTGCTTTTTTGCTTATAAAAAAAGACGGAGGAAATATATTTTAACAAGAAAAGAAAGAAACGCAATTATGAGGGATGATTTCTGGTCAATATTACCCAAAATCACCTCTCTTTGGTGATTAAGAAGAAAAAAGTGTTGATGGCTAGAGTATGAGAATAATGATCCAAATGTTATGATTGATAATGATCCAAATGTTATGATTGATAGATTGTGTATTTATTTTTTAAGTATAAAAGTTAAAAGTATATACTTTTATACGGTGGCGTTTAGCCTAGGAAAAAACTCTTTTTTCCTACCATGGGAAAGTGTCATTTTCCTTGCCACGTGTAAGTTGATAACCGATTCTTAAAAAAAAAAGAGTCTTTTTTACAATTAAATCTATGGTTGTAAAGGACATTTTTCCATCATGGGGAAAAAGAGTTCTTTCCCATACTAAGCGTCACCCTTTTATATATATAATAAAGTTATTTTAAAAGGTCTACACACAATTAAACTCATTGTATAATTCTTTAATACATGTCGGAAAGACAATACATCTTTCAGTCACTATTATAAATAAAAATCAACAATTTAAATTCATTCATTAAATGATGTATATACTTCATAATAATGATTATATACATTATTAATTAAATATATGTAAAACATAAATTTTTGCTTATAAAACTAACCCGAGGGTATAAATATTTATAATTATGCATAAAGGAAGTTCTTTTTGTGTTAATTGTTATCTCATGCAAAGCTCTTCCTAAAAAGATTTAAGATTGCCGCATTATTAAGAATTCAAACTCAACACCTTTCATTAAGTTGATTAGAGTTCAATTCGCGATAATCATAAGTTAGAAAGTTTATATTCTATTGCCATTGATGAACAATTTAAAATTCCTCTCGTAAATAATACTATTATAATTAACGTTGGATTCAGTGTGCTCTAATATAACCATAAAGGGAGACCATTTTTTTTTTGGAGTGGGGTCATTGTAATCTCAATAGGATATCCCTCTTAAAAAATATTTAACTTTTTTTTTAGTGGAGATAGATGATAAGATTTCTCTATTATAAAAACCAACATAATCTCAAAAGGTTATCCTCGTATAAGAGTATGAGTAATGATATTTGAACTAATTTTTATCACAATTTTATTTTATCTTTTTATTGGTAAAAAATAATATAGAGAAAAAAAATATAAGTATATCATCTGCATATCTAAGAGAAAGTTATTTAAAAGTTGTTATAAAATTGTTGTTTAATTACCATTTCTCTAAAAATATACCATCTAGTGCCGCTAGTGTTTTTTTTTATGACGAAAAAGGGGTCACACCCAAAAGCAAACAACGTGCGATCAAAGAGAGAGCGTGCCAGCTCTATCGGCTAGCAAAACACTTTTACAAAAATTAGGAACAACATCAAAATAGTGAGTCGGAGTATCTTGATTAAGCCCCCAATTAGCAAAGGCATTCGGCAATTTATTTGCTTCTCAGTAGATATGAACAATCTTGATAGTTTTCATGACCGACATCAATCTAAAAATATTAGATAATAAAGTACTAAATGCACAAGACTTTATAGTTCCATGTCTGAGATAATCAACTACTTCCTTAGAGTCTAATTCAATAAGAGTTAATATGTTTTTACCCCCCCTGTAATTTAGGCGAGTTCCGGTTTACCCCCTGTAAAAAATAAAGGAGCAAATAGTCACTTCAGTCCCTGACTTTGCACCTCGCTGTCACATAGGTCCCTGACTCAGGATTAAATACAAACAAATCCCTGACTTTACACTTCCGTTATCACTTTAGTCCCTGCCGTTAAAAAAATATGTTAAGTGATGATGTAGCACGCTGACAAGGAGTATGACATGTCACAGGGACTAAAGTGAAAGTAAGAAAATGGTCACTTTGGTCCATGAATCGAAAATCAATATCCTCAATTTATTGTTAGATCCATGATTGTGTATACTTACTGTCAATTAGGTCACTGAATCAAAAATCAATATCATCAACTTACTGTTAGGTCCCTGACTGTGTATACTTACTATCAGTTAGGTCCCTAACAGTAAAAACGAAATTTCACTAAGATCCTTGACAAGTTGTTAGTTTAACATGCTACTTACTGACAACACTAAGGTATCTGTGCTAAATACCAAAATATTATTATAACACTTATAAAAATGATTTCGTAGTTTAATAACAAATGTTTCCATAACATAACTATTAAGTCATTAACGTCAACCATAGAGTAATTAAAAGATTGCACCATATTTGAGCATATAATTCAACAAATCATTACATAATGATTCGGCAAAATATTAAACAAGATGTGGTGGCATATTGTTCAGATACTCTAAAAAAACTATTTCTGATATAAGGGAATACAGAGTTTCACTACTTGAAAATAACACATGAAATCTATAACAGAATAACACATGAAATTATGGACATATATTTTTAAAAGAAATATCTCATATCTCATTAATCATATCTCATATCTCAACAATCTCATGATCATGAAGTCAATACACATCTATTTGTAACCATGAACATTGAATCTACATGTCAGAATTGTCTATAAAATACTTAATTCATTAAGACCATGAGGAAATGATTAAGACCTCTACTTTATATTTCTAGTCTTAACTCTTTTTTTCACTAAACCTACACACAAACTTAAATCATTATAGAATAGATAAACAAGGTAGTTCTCTAATTAGGAGCATAACTTAAATCATCATAGAATAGATAAACAAGGTAGTGTTCAAACATAATAAATAAAAAAGTAAACTTGTAGTGTATAACTTGTTCACACTTAAATCATATATGTTATTCTTTTACTTTACAAACAGAAGAGGAGTTCTCTATATATACTAACTAAGAGAAACATAGAGTTTCAAAGACAAAATGAAGAGATTTTGCCCTAAAGCTTCTTTTATTTTCTTGTACTAATAAATCCATAACATATCTTTGTTAGCATGTTAAACTAACAACTTGCTAAGGATTTTAGTGAAATTTTGTTTTTACTGTCAAGGACCTAACTGACAGTAAGTATACACAGTTAGAGACCTAACAGTAAGTTGATGATATTGATTTTCGATTCAGGGACCTAACTAACAGTAAGTATACACAGTTAGGGATCTAACAGTAAATTGAAGATATTGATTTTCGATTCAGTGACCAAAGTGACCATTTTTTACTTTCACTTTAGTCCTTGTGACACGTCATACTCCTTGTCAGCATGTCACATCATCACTTAACATATTTTTTTAACGGCGGGGACTAAAGTGATAACGGAAGTGTAGAGTCAAGGACTTGTTTGTATTTAATCCTGAGTCAGGGACCTATGTGACAACGAGGTGCAGAGCCAGAGACTAAAGTGACTATTTGCTCAAAATAAAGTTTAAATTTCAACCCTGTAATTTAAAGATTCTTTCGAAATAGACCCTGTAATTTGAAGATTCTTTCATTTTAGACCATGAGGTCATCTGACTGTGCAAACCTGATGACGTGGCACGCTGAGTCAACATTTTTGGATGATGTGGCGCGCTGATTGTACAATTAATTTTGTTTTTAATTTTTTATTTTCATTTATATTAATTTAAAAATAAAAAAAATTAAAATTATTTTAAAAATAGAAAAAAATTAAGATGATTTTTTTCAAAATTGAAAAAATCAGAAAAAAAAAAATCAGATTTTTTTTTGAAATTTAAAAATTTGAAAAATCATAAACAAATTCAAATTTATTTTCAAAAAATAAAAAAAATCTGAAATTAAGATTTTGAAAATTAAAATAAAATAAATTTTTCGACTTTCTTATCTCGATCTGCAAAAAAGGTACACTTTGTAGTTTTTTCAATCTAAAAGAAAGAAAAATAAAACTAAAGAGGACAATAAAAGAAATTAAAGTAAAATAGAAAATGAAAAAATTTATTTATGGAATAGTTCTTTAAAAAATTTATTTGTTTCTGTAATAGTTCTTTAAAATATCAAAAAAAAAAAATCAGATTATATAATTTTCAAAATTTTATTTTCATATTTTAACCTGAAGTATAAAAAAATTATATTTAGATTTTTTAAAAAAATCCAGATTTTTTTCTATAGAAATTTTTTTTTTAAAAAAAAAAATTCGAAAAAAATATGAATTATTTTTTAATTTCAAATTTGTTTTTCTAATTTTTTTATTTTAAAAATTAAATTCCAGAATTTTTATTTTTGGTAGAAAAAACTTTTTTTTCTGAAAAAAATCTGAACTTTTTTTTAATTTCAGATTTTTTTTTCTAAATTTTGTTGTTTTTTTATTTTAAAAATTAAATTCCAGAATTTTTTATTTTTTTTTTTACGATTTTTTTTATTTTCAAAAATAAATTTTCAGATTTTTTAGTTAATATAATTTCATTTATATTATTTTTTATTATAAAAAAATTGCCAGAATGCCACATGTGCCCTTAAAAAAAATAAAAATTAATTATACGGTCAGCTTGACACATAATCAAATATGTACAGTCAACGCGCCACATCGGCATTTTGTCCAATCAGATAGCCTCAGGGTTTAAAACGAAAGAATCCTAAATTACAGGGTTGGAATCTAAACTTTTGTTTTTACAGGAGGTAAATCGGAACTCGCTAATTTAGTACCGTTACTCCAATTACTTCTAAAAATATTTATTATTATTATTATTATTATTATTATTATTATTATTATTATTATTATTATTATTATTAATTTAAGTTTCTATTTGTGAAGTTTGACTAGATTTGGATCCTCTTAAGTTTGTATTCAAAATGAGATATTTGTATTATTTTTTTATGATCTCAATATTCATTGGATTTTACAACTTAAAAAATACACAAGTGGAACCTAATTTTTTTTTTTTTTTTTTTAAAATGTAAATATCATTAATATAACTCTGTCATATTAGATTCAAATAAAAGAGAATTTCTCTCTCACAAACAAATAATACATCAATCCTTACCATTATTTATCTCTTCTATTTTAAAATAAGTGTCACTTTCGTAGATAAGATATTTTTCAATCTAAGTATGTCTTTCTCAAAACAACTTTTATTAATTTATTCTAAATATACCATTAAGTAATATTGGCTACAGAACTTTCAAATCATAATATTTCACAATGCATTTATGACAATTGGTAATATTTAATGGTGAATTTTTTGTAAAATGGTCACACGTTCCTTCTCATGGTCCCTCCAAAGTGCACGGAGGGGCCCTGCAAAAGACGCTCAAGTCAGACAAAATGCTACTTGATAGAAGACGGACTTGGTCAATGAGTATATGTGTGATAAAAGCGGGATAATCCAACTATAGGGCTAGACCCTCTATTTATAATAGTTAATTTGATGACAGGCTCCTTGTTGGTTGCAATATTCTCTCCTTAGCTTTATTCTAGTTTGTTACCAGGTTATCCCAAATATCATAGTTGAAGTAGATAAAATAGTCACAAGGAAGGGGGGTTTGAATTGTGTCCTTTTAAAAATTATCCTGAAACTTAAAAGTGATTCTCAAGTTGTTTACCTGAAATGGTTAAGTTAATATTTTGACTTCAGAACGTCCTGAAGTTCATACACAAAAACTGATTAATAAGGTAAATGTGAAGGTGTGTGTTGTGTATACTGAAATTAAAGAGTATGGAGAAGAGAGAAAGAACACACAGAGATTTATAGTGGTTCATCCAATGTGGGCTAGTCCACTCCTCACAATCTTGTGAGATTTTCCACTATTGTGCTTGAGATAACCTCTCAAATCCTGCACCTTACAACTTTGTTCACCTGAACAATTACAACCCTGTATTCTCTAAGCCTCAACAGGCTTGCACCTTCTTGCTAAGTTAACCACTTAGACTTTTACAACCTTAGCTCAAACTAAAACTTTAGTACCCCTAAAGCTAGATGAGACTTTGTTTACAATTTGTAAGAGATTTGAATGTTTGAGAATCAAATAGAAGAGGGAGAAGAAGAAGAAGTTATCTTTGAAAGAGATAACAAAGAGTATTTATTTACACTACGAGAAGGTAAGAAGAGCCTTCAGTGATGATCAATTTCAATTGCAAGAGCTTCAAACAAAATCAAGTTGTTTTCTAGTATGCTTTACAATGGTGGAAGTAATGTTGAGTCTTTGATCTCTATTTATAGAGTCTTTGGGCTCATATAGCCGTTGTAGGGTGTCCAATGGTGTTATGTCACGTGTCCTGGGTCCCACAAACTTTTACTTGAAAATCTGGGTGAACATTCTGATCAAAAGATGAACTTCAAAATGTTGTTGTGTTCTTGATGATCTTCATCTGGGTTCATCATTATCTTCATATGGGTTCATCATGTATGAATGAACACATGAATTTTTGGGTGTGTCATATGCTTTTCATATGAATTTCTGGGCAATAACCAAAGTATGAGTTTTTCTTCATACATCAGAAAGTTACTTGTCCAGTTTTGCCTAGGGACTGGTGCATGAGAGATAAAGTGGATTCTACATCTTCATGCCTATGCTTTGAGGGATTGTGTGGTCCTTGTACTGTACCAACTCCCATGCGTGTCTATCTCTGATTGAGCAGGACAGATTAGCTTTGCTTTTACTTTTTGCTTTTCACCTACTGTACTGTTCATAAAGTAAGCATGTGCAGAGCTGAACATTCTGACCATCAGAATGTTCCTTTTGTTTCACTTAGGATGATTTGTAAGCTACAATTTGATGTAATCAAATCCTAATAGTGAAACAACAATGAAGAGCAGTGAATATAACATCTAGGATGATATTCTCCTTTGGAATATTCCTAGTACTTCAATGTTCATAGTCTTAAATGAACATTGAGTATCCTTTTTGACATAATCCTTGTATATGCCTTTATTGCTTGATTGATCCATGCAGAAGTACTTTCCTTGACATTTATTCATGTCACATGTGCCTTGCATGACCTTGATCAATGCTCTTGAGATTATGGGCTTGTATTAAAGCAACCTTCTGATCTCTGCGTGAACATTATAATCTCTGAGCAACATTCTGATCTAACTTTCTGACCTCAGTGTTAGATCATGAATTCAAATGTCCTTTGATTCTTTGAATCTTGGTATGATTTAAAACTTGTTCCTGTCTTAGTAAAACACTCAAGAGCACAAGTTAAATACCAAGGAATTAATCAAAGTCCGTTAATTCTTTAATCATAATGGTTTATCATCTTTAAAATTAATTAGGGATTTTGCCTCAACAATAGTAACCAACCACCCAGATAGGCCGAGAAGCCTACCTAGTTTAAGTGAGCCCCGTGAAAGTATGAATGACTCATGTAGGCTTAATATGTAGGAATGACCTAGTAACAATCCATATGTTGGTTATGCTTTGAAGAAGTGGAACACGTAGGTTGTGTGTCGGTGTACAAGGTGGTCTTTAATATCTCGTTGAGGTCCTTCACTTATATTGCACATTGATATGAGGTGGTGGAGGAGGTTGACTCATGTATAATGCCACATGTCACATCGAGGTAGGTACCTCAATTTACCTTGGGTTGTCCCATTCATTGGGCCTTATTGCCTTGTTTTACTGCATCTTGTCATTGGAATTTTTCAATTAATTATTGGATTGGGCCTTTTATGTCCATATTGATACAACTATTATTGTGTAACAAGGTAGTAGTACTCTTTGAATCGTTGTGAAAACTATCAGATTCCATAGCTAGTCAATCATTACATGGTTGTCTAAACTCATAAAAAAAAATTATGCCTACGATCTATACGACAAATAGGTTTCGACCAAGATTTAAAAAAGTAAGACATAACAAAGCACCGACACATGTTTAAGCCTCCTATTTGATAAAGGAGGCCGAGAGCATGAGCCATAAATGTCAAATATAGGTGAAGAATCATACCAATCATATATACAAGACACAATGGACAAACACAAGCAGCGACATGACATCGCAATCGCGGTATCACGTCGTCACCGGATGTGACCTTAACTAATATTGTATGTTTTGTTTCACTCTTAAGGAAAAAAAAAATTGATTCTAAAGGTAAAAGGTTGATGTTGTTTGATTGTTCTCGAGCATGATTTATTTTATTTTTAAAATTGATAGTAACTTAAAGTTAAAGTTTGGAGTTTAATTTTCCTTTAAAATTAATGTTTAGCTTTTAATTTTTTTTTTCAACTCAGTTTACATAAAATGTATCAAGTCATTTTTAGTCATGATGAGGAGTTTGGGGAGCGTCAAGAGCAGCAATGTACTTAAGCTTCATAACCTCTAAGAGACATTAACACCACATCTTTATCATGGTGTGAGTCACCCACATCACTATACTTGATCTACATTAGGATCACACTCCTGCTCCTCAATCAAGTCGAACCATGGCTCAAATACAAATTGTTAGAACAACAAGTCATAACAGAAGATAAAATAAATGATTAAAAAAAATGGTTTCAGAGTTTGGACAACAAATGGAATGACTTGTTGGAAACAATAGGCTAAACATTTAGGACCTCTACGAGACTTTAACACCACAGTTTACCTAAAACTTTGAGGAATCAGGTATATGCATCTTATATACATCAAACATTTCATCAATTCCTAGTCAGTGTGAGTGGAGACTAACCACTCACACTTTAACTTTGATATGGTGAATTTTTTTGTACTATATCAATTCATTCGAAATAACTTTTTTATTACCAAAGAACCATGAAGATCCAAATTTTTGAATTTGAGAATACATTAAGATCATCATTATAAAATAAGCATGCGAGGTGAGTTTTGAGTCCAATTTCCACAATCTTATGGTTTATCCTCTTGTTATGGGGTGCTTGCCTAGGGTTTTTGAGTGAATTTTATGTGTATGAGAATCGTTTCTTACCCTAGAAGTAAATTCCCATTTATATAGTTATTTCTACAGAGTTTTGCAAGTTTATGAGCCCTCTAATCATTGCCAAACCCATATACATAAGAGGTGTAGGTCCAGGAGAATGCATAGTCTTTAGCTGGCAATGATAGGGTAAGATACATATGGATAAGTTTAGAATGAGTACCGCACGAATATTGAGGATAGTGTGCGGTGACCGATCATCTCCTCTTTGATTAGGTTAGGTCTAGGTTGGACGACCCATCCTTAAAGTTTTGATACACTGCTTGATTGATTTACCTTACTTTACAAGACCTAGGTACCAATCCTGAGGTTTTGTACCCCCGAGCTTCAAGGCTATAAATCTGTAGGCTTTCTAAAAGCTTGCACATGTTTGAACTTATTTAGGGTTGATCTTAAGGTACCGTACATATCTTCGAGCATTAAGGAAAATGAGGTGTAGGGGATCAAGATCTTGCGGTTATTCAACATCATTGGGGGTCAAACTTAATGTAGTGTACACAACCCTTGAGCGTCAATGTTGACATGACTCAAGCGCTCTAAGAGCTTGGAGTTATTCAACTGTGTCTTCAATAATTTCTCCACCACAGATTTCCCATCATTTATTACTTGATGGTTATGATTAATAATTCATTTGTGTGTCCCCTTTGTCAAATCCTTTGACTCCATAAATGTGGGGCCTCTTTGATAGTATGAAAGGTAAATGTTGGTTAAACTACAAGCTGAATATGGATAAGGTACGAGAGAGTGTATAAGGTATGAATGAGTACCGCGTGATGAGTGATGATAATGTGCAGTGAGAAATCATATCCTCATTGCCTAGGTAAGGTCTAGGTCGGTAGGCCTATCCTTAAAGTTTTGATACTATACTCGACCTATTGTAACTTTCTTTGCGAGACCTTTATCCCTAAGATCAATTATCTGGAGGGCATGATGCCCATTTCCATGGTACCAATCCTGAGGTTTTGTACCCCCCAAGCTTCAAGGTTATAAGTTCTTAGGCTCTATAAAAGCTTTCACATGTTTAAACTTATTCAGTGTTGACCTTAAGGTACCACACATATCCCCGAGCATCAAGGAAAAATGGGCACAAGAACTTAGAGTTATTCGACATCATTGGGGGGTCAAGCTTTAGGTAGTGGACACAACCCTCGAGCGTTAAGGTTGAGAGGACTTAGGCGCTCTAAGAGCTTGGAGTTATTCAACTTTGTCTTCATTTATTTATCCACTACCAATTTCCCATCATTTATTACTATGGTCGATAGTTATGATTAATAATTTATTTGTGTGCTCCCTTTGTCATAACCTTTTAACCCATAAATGTGGGGCCTCTTTGATTGAATGGTAGGTAAATATTGGTTAGACTCAAACTCTATAAAATAAGTTCTTCTTCTTCTTCTTCTAAAAGTACATATAAAAATGAAATGAGAAAATTTTACTTTGTTAACAAATTTGACTTTGTCCATCATGTGTGTTGCATGTTTGCTGCTTGTTAATACTTTATTTTTCATTTTTTCACGTGTTTCAAAGACAATAAAATCAACAAACTAGTCACAATTTTATTTTATGTCGTAAATATTTGACTAAAAATATTAAAATAAACCATTTTTTTTTTTAACAGAAATTGTTCTTTCTTTTTTTCTTTCACTAAAGAAATTGGTTTTTTCTTGTTTATCAGTTATGATCTTACTTAACAAATGTAACCTTGTTCATCATGTATGTTGCATGCTTGACGACGCTCGTCAAGATTTTATTGTATGTTTCTTTAAGGTGTTCCAAGACAATAAAATCAACAAGCCAATCATAATTTTATTTTCTATTATAAATAGTTGTAACAAAAAAAAACAAATTTTTCATTTTTTTTCTGAACAAAAACCATTTTTTCTTTGATTTAAGAAATCGGGTTTCTCTTCTTTATCAATTATGATATTGCTTCGTAAAAAAGTCAATTATTATATTGTTCTCATGTTAAATGTTACATTTAAATTATTTATTTGTTAACAAATTTAACCTTATGCATCATGTGTGTTGCTTGCTCGACGACGCTCGTCGATACTTTATTTTGTATTTCTTTCACGTGTTTCAAGTCGGTAAAACCAATCAGCCAATATTAATTTTATTTTTTGTCATAAATATTTGTAAGCAAAAAAACCAAATTTTTATTTTTATTTTCTGAATAGAAATTGTTCTTTCATTTTTTCTTAGAGTACAAAAATTGATTCTTTCTTCCTTTAAAAAAATTGGTTCTTTGTTATTTATCAATAATGATATTGCTTAGTAAAATAAATTAATTATCACAATGTTCTCATGTTAAGTGTCATATATAAGTATATATTTGTTAACTATTTTATCCATGTCCATTATGTGTGTTGCATGCTCAACGACACTTGTCAATACTTTATTTTGTGTTTCTTACACGTGTTATAGACAGTAAAACCAATTAGCCAATCACAATTTTCGTTTTTGTCATAAGTATTTGTAATCGAAAAATAAGTTTTGTCTTTTTTCTAAACATAAACCTTTCTTTATTTTTTCTTTGACTAAAGAAATTGGTTGTTTTCAATTTATCAATAATGATATTGCTTAGTAAAAAAATATGTCATCATCCTTATCCATTTTAAGTGTAATTTAAATTATTTTTTAACAAATTTAATCTTGTCCATCATTTACGCTGCTTGACGACGCTCTTCAATACTTTATTTTCTGTTTCTTTCACATGTTCCAAGATGTTAAAACTAATTAGACAATCACAATTTTACTTTCTGTCATAAATATTTTCTACAAAAAGTTTCTAAAATTTTATTTTTTTGGAACATAAACCATTTGTTTTTCTTGACTAAAGAAATCAGTTCTTTCTTGTTTATCAATTATGATATTGCTCAATAAAAAAAACCCCAGGACCTTCAAACTGAAGAAAATGTTCAAATAAGGAATCGTGGAAAGTCATTGAGATGTCTAACCAACCTTATATCAATAGCTAAAGTTGACCGTAAAAAGCGCAAGAAAAGAACAAATGATCCTGATCCTCTACTAATTTGCAAACGGCCGAACAAAAAAAAAATTATAATGCAAGATATTTCTCCTAAACAGATTCAACTTTGTTGCTAATCTATTCAAGAACAAACACCAAATAAAAATATTGACATTAAGTGAAATTTTCTTAAGCCATAAAACATGATTGCAACAGTTATCAATTGTCACATCCAAACTAGTCAAGTGATTATAAGCGCTTTTGACCGTATACAAAAATAGAGTCAAGGGTAAAAATGATACCTGAGGGAGCTTTGAAGAAGGAAAGAAAATAAACCTAAATGGATGACAATACAAATTTAAGGAGAATTAACTGCCCTCCAGCCAACGAAAGATTTAAGGGTACCATAACTGAAGCTTTCTCGGGTCACCACAAATAGGCAACCCGAAGTACACAAAAGGTAAGCAACCATGCTTACAATTCATAACAACCGCCGCCTCATGAAGCAAATAACCCACCACATTAATACCAAACATCTTGCTTATATGAAATTTTACTTTTAACCGAGAAATTTTCTCAAACAGAAGCAAAACATTCTTCAAAGTGCGAACATTCTCCTATTGTTTCCCACAAATCAAAAGAGTATCATCAACAAACTATAAATGAGTAACAGATAAAGCATCTTGCGTCCCAACATTGTATTCACTAAGTAATCCAGTATCCACCATCACATTCATCATAACTTTTAAACATTCAGCAACTAACATAAAAAAGAAAGGAGAAAGAGGATCACCTTGTCGAAGCCTTCTCCAAATTAAACTCATCAGTCAGACTCTCATTGACAAGAACCAATGCTAAAGCTGAGGTAACACAATCCATCATCCACTTACGCAAAACAAATGGAAAGTTCAATTCAACCGGCCACTTGTATGGTATATATCTAACGCAATGCTAAATCATGATGCGTATGTCAAAATCACGTTGACGCATCATGATATTGCAAAAAGTTATACAATGTTATTTATGAAAAATCATAATAGGTCATCGTGGTTGTGACATATCTATTATATTTGTAGCTTCTTTAAAATCACAATGGATTAATGTGATTCCGACATATCCCCGTCATACCGAACAACGATTTATTGTTCGATAAATTTATTGATAATCTAATAAACAACACTTTCTAGAAACTCAAATAAAATATATAATAAATATAATAAAAAAAATAGATTTATAATAAAAAAAATAAAAAAGTAAAAGATCAATTGTATTGAGTCACACATTTATGATGTAAATTGTAGTCAAAATCATTTTCCATAAATTCAAAACGTTTTCCTTTTTCTTCCCTTTTCCTTGTTTGTCCATTTTCACTTTCATAGTGTCTTGTGGCCACTCAACAACTTGTAGCAATTTCACTAACTCACTTTCTTTGATTCTTTCACCCAAAAAATACAATAAAACCAAACAACACAAAGAAGAAGAAAAAAAATTCAATCTCAGAAATCAAAACGGGTGATTTCGTCAGAAAGAAGAAAGCCATTCGGGCTTGGAAGAACAACTCAATTCAGTTCCATCCCTTTGGAAATTCTCTCATGGTTTGTTTCTTTACACTCTTCAATTTTGATCTTTTTTTTTTTTGAATATTTTTTTTTTGTTTTGATCATGACCCATTTGATTTTTTAGTGTTTTTTTATGTTTTCTGATATTTGATTGTTTGAAAAGTTTGGTTTTTGAATAATGGGCTATGGTTTTTTTTTTTTCAGTATTTTTTTATTTTATTATTATGATCATGACCCATTTGAGTTTTTTATGTTTTCTGAAATTTGATTGCATGAAAAATTTGGTTTATGGATAATGGGTTATGGTTAATTTTTTTTTTGTTCCATTCTTTTTAGTTATTTATTTATTATTATTATTATTAAAAAATGTTGGTAATTTTTTTTGTTCATGTGTGTGGATAATGATCTTGTTTATGAGGTGGATGAAATCTAAAAATAGGAAAATCTTTGGTTAATTTAGCTGTAATCTGTAACATGAACCTAAATCTAAGGAGATTTGTATGGCTAAGGATACGGTGCTCTTTGTTTTAGATATTTTAAGATTATGATTTGTGGTTTAGTAAAATTTTGCTTCTAGATTTTGTACTAATGGTTTATATAAGTCATTATTTCAAGTTTGATTTTTCTTTTTGATGTAATTTTTGTTAATTAAGAGTGGTTTTGTTTAAATTTATCCAAGGCTTAGTGAGGTTTTGGTTAAATTAGAGGAAGGCCTTTCATTTGTGGATAATTTAATTTTTTCCTGATTTTAATTATGGAGAAACCCAAGTTGAGGTTTCTCCTTTCCTGCACTGTTCTATTGTGTGTATGGAGTTGTATTCTTTATTCTTAATTGCATATTTTCTCTCTATGAACTTTAGTTTTATTTGTTCATGAAAGCTGAGAAATTCGTAGGGTATGTGCTATTTGCAACTTGGTGGAATAACTGTCGTGTCTTTAATGTATGATGAAATGTGCTAGCATTGTTTTGGCTGAGAATTGAGAAGAGATTGAAATTTGTTGGGTTTAGTTGCCATTTTATTATGTTAGAATTAAAAAGGTGCCTTCAAAGTTTGCGAATCCAAGGTATTGTGTTGACCAGGGACCTGAAATTTTTCAATAAAATTGTCTTAAGAAAGTTAATTGTTATCTGTGTTGGATTTTTTGGAATCTATACCATTTGAACTATGGTGTTAAATTGTTATTTGCTTGTTTGGTAAATGTCATCTTTTAGAACTACAAATAGAAAAGTCGATTATAAAATATGAAAGTAAAGAAGCTTACGGTTTTTTACATGGTTCTTTCTGTAATGTTTAGATGTTTTTTCTTCTTGTTCTGAATTTAGCATGCAAGTTTTATAAATGAGCATTATCTGCTTATAACTTACCGATCTGTAGATGACTTTAGTTCATTGAGAATCTGTGCAAGTTGATTGTGAAAACAGTATCTCGATCATCAGTGTTTGATAAAGGCTTCGTCGTGTCTTTATTGTTTGATAAAACGTGTTTGGGTCTTTTTGGCTGAGAATCGAGAAGAGATTGAAATTTGTTGGGTTTAGTTGCCATTTATTATGTTAAAATTAAAACAGTGCCTTTGAAGATTGCGAATTCAAGGTATTTTTTATTAAAATTGGCTTAAGAATGTTAATTTTTATCTGTGTAGGTTGTTTGTATTGTTTGAAATCTATACCATTTGGACTATGTTGTTAAATTGTTCTATGCTTGTTTGGTAAATGTCATCATTTAGAACTATGAAAAAAAAGACGATTAACAAATAAGAAAGTAAAGAAGCTTACAATTTTTCTATGCTTGTTCTGATTTTAGCTTGCAATTTTTACAAGTGAGCATGATCTGCTTATAACTTATTGATTTATAGACGAATTTAGATCACTGAGAATCCATGCAAGTTAATTGTGAAAACAGAAAATATTTGAATGTCAATTCTCTATATTAGTATCTTGCTCATCCTTGTCTTGAAAAGTGCTATTTCTTTTTCTTATTTTTTTTCTTTTTTGGCCAATGGTACTGACAGGCAAGGAAGATGCGTTGTGCCCCTCAGACAAAAGGTAAAGATAGTCCAAAAGTTTCAGAAGCAGGAAAGAATTCCAAATCAACGACAAATCAGCAACACAAGAAAGTTACAACTTTGGACATCGCAAAAGTAAATTACTGTCCGATTTTTTCCCTTAATTATTTGATCGATTTTGGCTAAGAATTAAGTCCTTATCTCTTTTTTTTTTTCTTTTTTCGTATAATTATTTTATTCAGCCCTCTCAAGGATCTTCTGTTTCAACGATCAACTCTGATAGTAGGTAAAATATTTTGACTTTATCATTTCTTTCATGTTCTTTCTGTTATAGTTATATGGTTATGTAATTAGCCTGTGTTATTGAAATTGTTGTTTCTAACGACAGAACATGCACACTTAGACTTCTAATTACATTTATCTAGAATTCTGCTACTCATTATAGAATAACTTTTAGGCTTGCCAAAAGCTCATAGTGTATTTTACATTGCGCACTTCGTCTATTACCTTGTTTGGATAACAGCTTAATTAAGCACTTACTACACAAGTTCTTATCATAGAAGTGCTTATGTATAATCTATTTCTATAGCAAAAGATAAAATAAAGTCAAATTGTTTTCTTATAAGTTATAAACTTTTTTTTATAAGCTATTGTGGAGAGCTTATGGAAATGAGCTGAAAACAGCTTATAAACTAACATGTCATAAGCTGTTTTCTCACAAAGCTCTCTCAAACAATCTCACAAGTGTTTTTGCCAGTAGATAAGCTCCAACAAACCAATCCAAACAGGCTATGTTTCTACTTAAAAACTCCCATGCCTATTCTTCTTGCTATCTTCGTTGTCATTTTTCTAACATTAACAAATTTATTTATTTTAATTGATGATATTGTGTCGTAAAGACTTGTTTCACATGTTTTATCCATGCAGTAACTTCCAAGTAGTGCTTTAGTCTTTCTTTGCAATACATTTAAGCTTCTTAATGGTTACACTGACCCGATTTTTCGAAAGTACTTTCTTTGTTTATTTTTTCTTGTGTTCAGAAGAAATTTGAAACTTTGTAGTGACTATGCTTAAGTTCTGTTAATTATTTATCAGGCTTGCCATCCTTACATTCCTTAATTTTGAGCCTGATGGAACCTGGAGAATTATTGCCGTTCCAGTGCAGTGTCTCAATCACGTTAACCTAGCTTCTGGCAGCATAAGTATGGATGGTCTGCAACTTCTTTTCCCTCCAACAACTGTTAACAGACCGAAGATTGATCAATGTAAGGGGCCTAGAGGACAGGTCCCTCCGAGTGCTTATTCAGCTAAATCATATGAAAGAAGTTTTACTGGTTCAAATGTTCGTCGTAGATGTCAAAACAAAGTAGCTAACAAAGCTTGTAAACTGAATGAACTTCCTGTGAATTCTTGTGCAGGAAGTTCAGTAGTTAGTAGTAGCCCTAGCTTGTCCCCTCAAAGTTCTGTTGCCGGTATTTCGTCTGATAATTGCATGAGTAACACCAAGGAAGATAAGTCTCTGCAGAAAAACTCAAGAAGAAGGGCAAGAAAGAAAGCTAAACAGATGAAGAAGCAGTCAAGTGAAAGCGGATCTAGTGAAAGAGAACTTCGTACCGAGGAATATGGCTGTGTAAGTTTGGCTTCTGAAACCTGCAGCAGCAATGATGTGGATACGACTGCACCGGATTTTTCATCTTCCGACGATAGGTTAATGAAAATTGATTGTGAAAGGAATGAGATGAATGACAAAAGCAATGTTGTGGATGCACTGAAGTGCTACGACTCTTGTATCGATGAGGCAGTGATGTCAAAAGATGAATCAATGAATCAGCTTCATGATAGAGAAACAAAGGATGTTCAACACGTTGAGCTATGCAGTTTTAATGATATACAAGACTCTTTGGTGTTGGATTCAGTTTCCATTGGTTCAAAAAGTGATGAAAGTGTCAATGATGGTCATATAGGAAAATCGTTCAACAAGGCAAGTTCTGGAGTCACTTCAAATCCAGGAGATGAGTACTTTCTTGGTCAAGGCTTAACAACAGGTTCTCGCAATAACTATGAACATAACGAGGAAACGCGGAACAGTGGTCAAAATTGCATTGTCAATGATAAGAGAGTTCAGCAAAAGATAAATATGTCGAAGAGTTCTAGTTTCAACAAATTTTCGGGTGTTGTTCGAACAGGGAAGGAAAACAGTCATTCTGTCTGGCAAAAGGTTCAGAAGAACAATTCGAGCGAATGTGGCGGTGGTGATTTGAAGAAAGTAAACACGACTTCGTCACAATTTGTTTCCGCTACTGAAAAGGATGATCCTTCAGCTATCAAAAATTGTAATAATTCTGTTGGCGCGAATGTTGTTTCAGGACCAGAGGATAAAAAGAACGTGAAAAATAAAGTCAGTCGAAAATCAAAAGGTAAAATGGATTCAGTTCCAAAAAAAGGACCCTGCAACTATTCTAGGAAGGGTTCCAATTTTAACAGGACTGTTTTAAATGATAACTTGAAGGTTAGCATTCAACAGAATGATTCTTCAACTATCTCATCTCAGGAAAATAATCAACAAGGATTGGTAATGGAGATTCAGACCAATGGAGTTGAACAGGAAACATCTGAGATTGTTCACAGCGAACAATTTCATGCGGATGAGTCCGATATCCTGAAAAGTTCACAAGAAACAGAGAATGGAAGTATAGACATTCAATCTCAAGTTTCTTGTTCTGATGAGCAATCTCAAGTTTCTTGTAATCTCTTAGATAATCAAGTTGGTCAAACAGTGAAAGAAGTTTCTTCTGCAGATTATAATGGACAAAACCACGGTTCTGGCTCTACAGCCCTATGGAAATGGATACCAGTTGGGAAAAAAGATGCTGGAATGGCAAAATCTGAGTCTACTAGTTCATCATCACGATATTCTGATGAACCAACTAGTAAAATTATTGACTTGGAAATCGAACTGGAACCAAAATCAGATTCTCTTTCTCAAAATCAGGATTCTTCACCAGATACAAGAACCACATCCATTGGTCAAATCGAGGGTGAAAATGATAAACTAGGTGAGGAGATTGCAGGTTCATTGACTGAGCGTATGGACAAACATCAAGTAGATAATCACATAATTTATGAATGTGAGAATCAATGTACGTTAGAAAATGATTCCTACAGAATAGCTCAAGCGGTGAATGGTGCTTGCCGAGTTCAATTAGCTTGTGAAGTAGTACACAAGGTGACTGGTGGCCCTGTTGCAGAGTTTGAAAGACTACTTCATTTTTGTAGTCCTGTTATTTGTCGATCACCCGATTCACTGGGTTGTTTCACCTGTGCAAAAGACCATTCGATTGGTGCCCCACTGTGCAGACATGAGATACCTGAAGTATCTTTGGGATGCTTATGGGAGTGGTATGAAAAACATGGGAGCTATGGATTAGAGATAAGGGCTTGGGATTATGAAGATCCGAAGACATTAGGCGGTGTTGGTCATTTTCCGTTTCGTGCCTATTTTGTCCCTTCTTTATCAGCAGTTCAGCTGTTTAAGAACCGTGAAAGTCGATGTCCGAACAACAGTGACAGCTTTCTGAGTTGTAAGGTTTCAGAGGCATGTCAAATGATCGACAATACAGAAGACTCGTTTATAGCTCGATATAGTAATGCCTTTAATCCATCTCCTAACTCAATCTGTTCTGGTGATTCAGAACTTCTTTTCGAATATTTTGAATGCGAACAACCTCAACAAAGACAACCTCTATATGAAAGGTAAGATTGTTCATCACTTTTATATCAAATGTAGTGTTTTCAATATGCAAATCTTCAAAATTTTAATGCTTTCCATTTCATCTGTTCATAACTGAGTACACTGATTTTAATTGATAGAAAACTTATTGTAGTTTCAATTTTGGTCATTCAATCTTTTGTATGATATGTTATATATGATATTCATACCTTGATCCCTTTTCTTAGAAATTGTGTTACTTATTGTTGGTCTTAACCCTCCTGTTCTCAGGAGAAGGGGGCCCCGGTAATCTGGCTTTTGGCCATGATTCAAATGCCGGTTATCCTGAATGATTCAAAAAAATTGTATTACTTTCATAAGCTAGTTAATGAAACTGCAAAAAAATAAGTGTGTGGATCAGAATAACCTGTGTTAAAATCAGTCAGCAGGTACTTATGATTTGAATTTCATCTTCTCACAGGATACAAGAGCTGGTTAGAGGCGATGTACAAATCCAGTCGAAAACTTATGGGGACGCAACTAAACTGGAATCTATAAACCTGCGGGATCTTCATCCTAGATCTTGGTAAATGATCATGTGAATTATATTTCACTTTTGAAAGAAAAAAAAAAGTACATTTTATGTCTTAAACTCTTAATATCAGATGATCAGAAGCAATTATTATCATCGTCTTAATTTCAAGTTAAAGTTGAAATGATAACAATTTCAAGACCACCTGATTTGCAGGTACTCGGTTGCATGGTATCCTATTTACCGTATACCTGATGGCAACTTTCGCGCATCTTTTCTGACTTACCATTCACTTGGGCATTTGGTTCGTAGAAGTTCAAATTCTGATTCGCCAACTCTGGATTCTTGTGTAGTTTCTCCAGCTGTAGGCCTTCAAAGTTACAATGCACAGGTATGAGTTTTGTTGCTACAATTTCTTTCTCACATCCTTGCTTTATGAGAATATGAACCTTTAAGTTTGTCATTTCATTTGATAGAGAGAGCCTTTGTAGATCGATGTTTATTTAGAGGCTACTGTGTGCTTGAGGGATATAGAATATTCTGCTATGAGTTCAAAGTAGATGGACCCTCGGTTTAAACATGCATCCAATAAGAATCAACTATTCTGGGATATAGGATATTCTTGTAACTGAATCTTAAAATTAATGAAATGAAGTGGCAAATTAATTAGTTTCCATTGGATATATCACTGTAAAATTGATTTAGGGTTTGTTTGAATTGACTTATTTGACTTTATCTATTGACATAAGCACTTGTGAGGCTATTTGAGAAAGCCTGTTTATGGAAACAGTTTATGATATGTCCATAAGCTGTTTTCAACTTATATTTCCATACATTCTCCAAGATAGCTCATGAAAACAACCTAAAGCTTATCATATAAAACAATGTGACTTTACTTTATCTTTTGTTATAGAAATAGTTTATACACAAGCACTTATATGATAAGGTTTATGTTATGAATAGGGTGAATGCTGGTTTCGGCTGAATCAATCTGCACGGAGAACAGAAATGCTAGGCATAGACTCCTCAGTTTTTCTTAAAGAGCGTTTGAGGACACTTGAAGAAACAGCATCTCTTATGGCAAGATCTGTTGTCAACAAGGGGAACCAAATCTGCACAAACAGACATCCAGATTATGAGTTTTTCCTGTCGAGGCGACGGTATTGAGATTTTACTAAAGGTTTCACAATTAAAAATTATGAGTAGGCCAAACTAGATACAAATCATTTTTGGCTACATTCAGGTAGAATGTCACATTTCAATTTGGATCAAAGTGTTATTGGTCTTATATTGCATGTGTCTTTTAGGTGTTATTGAACTTAATATCTTTTGTACATACTTTGTGCAGCACCTTTTTTCTTTTCTTACTCTTACAATTTTAGCTCAGTTTTGTTCCTTGGTAGAAAGGAACAAGGAATATGTAGTGCTAATTTTGAGATATTAGTAGAATTATGAATATTATGATTCTTAGTTTTCATAGCTTGAAGTTAGTGAATGCTGCAAATGCCATGTTAGTGAATACTTAATTATCTAATTCGATGTGCTTATAAACATAGGCAATCAATTCTTTATGATATCTTTATGACCCTATTATTTTATAGACAAACATTAGTATGTTAGTTTCTCGAGTTTGAATCGTGGAGCACCGTTTTAAAACTCATTAATTGTCTCTTGGCTCACCAATCGAGCTACCATAGGTGTCCTAATTAATCGAGTATAATAGAAATTACCAAGCGAACAATATGGCTAACATTTGAAGATGAGGCCTTTTTTTTTTTTTTTCCTTAGGGATCTTGATCCTTTATGGTGCATAGTGTACTTTTTTTTAGAGGAGGAAGAGTATACTTGGAATCACACTTGATTTTTATAGTAATTTGAGTTGAGTCGGATATAAAATTCTTCCCCCACATTTTCTTTTCTTTATCTTTTATAGTAATTTGAGTTAACGCAACAAAGTATTGCTACCCCTTAGATGTACCACAACCAAGTGCTTGTCATGGAAATGAATTCATCTATCTATTTATGCATTTTGTTAGAGTACAACATTGTACATATTTACTTCCGATTTGGGTTCAAAGAAAGCAATGCTTCGATCAATAGCACTATGAAATGAAAACTGCTCTCCACCCTGCAAAAATTGCTCGCGCCCTGCAGCCATGCCCATTTTACCCCTGCGCTAGTTAACTGGCGCAAGTGTAAAATCATGCGCTAGTTAACGCACGCTGCGCCACTTAACTAGCGCATGTGTAAAACACTACGCGCGTTAACTGGCACTGCGCACGTTAATTGGCGCATGTGTAAAAAACACTGCGCGCGTTAACTGGCGCTGCGCACATTAACTAGCGCAGCTTTTAGCAAACTGTCGCCATGGCGGCATATTGTCGCCATAGCGGGAAATGATAAGGAGAAAGCCAATTTGCTACTGCCAAAATGTCGCCATGGCCACATTTTTCCTGCCTGGCAGGAAGTGCAAATTTTGCAGCAAATATCCAGAGTGACAGAGGAGACGATATAAATACTTACTATTGGTTGATGCAAAAATACTACATCAATCAAAAATAACAGAATAAAACAACGGGAAAAATTAACGAATATTATCATAAAAGGGCAAATGTTATTAAAAATCAAATGTTATAAAAAATTAAAAGGATTACAATCAAATCCTTCAAAATGTCATAAAAAATCTAGAAAAAAAACCTACAAAAAAACCTAGAAAAAAACCCTAGTCTCGTGGACTCCTACTCCTCCTCCGGGGCGGCGCCATCTGCTCCACTCCGACTGGATGCCCTGCATGATGCGAAGAACCTCCGGGTTACCAAACACATCAGGATGCTCAATTGCACTGTCCACTCTGGCCCTGATGTTGTTAATGATCTAGTATGGGTCTGGAGGATGTCTGGCCCACTGCTGCTCAACAATAACCTCCTCGTAAGGAGGGATAGGACGAGGAGGGGCAACAGATGCATAATCAGGAATGGCCGCAGGGGGTTCACAATAGGATGTGACACTGCAACGAACCATCTCATGTAGCCTCTAGTATGAGCCCACAGCTGGTTATCCGGAACCTGCTCACCCCTCTGCTGATGGCTGAGGACATGTAGAGCAAACTCCGTGAACGCATCGGCCACGTCATCCGCCGCAAGAATCTCGATGTCTGTAGGAGGCCTGGGAATACCCGTACTGCCTAAGAACCCGCTCTGGCAAGTGACAGACCATCCTGTCGCGGCCGGCCATGATCCATCCGGAGTACCAGCATATGTCCTAGAAGGGCGTGATGTGTCGTCGCCTCTCGTACGGCCTCCAGGTGACATGTGAATGGTCCAAGGAATCAATGGCAACTCGGTAGTGTCCAGGATTAGAAAATCCCCGGGGAGGTCTCCGTTGACTCACAAGTGGGGCAACAGTAGGGTCGTAGGCATCATCATCAATCCTCGGAATGATGTTCGAGAAGTGCGCCAAAGTCCATCCCTGCAAACACAAAGAAACAAATATTTATATCACCGCAAGAATTATACAAACAACTAAACATTTACGATCAAATAAGTAAAGAAGAAGAAAAACAAATATTACCACAAGCAATGTCATGTAACCACCGCAGGAGGCCACCGATGTAACACCCCAATTTCCCGACATAAAAATTTCGTTGAATAAACACATAAATCAGAGTACTTCACAAAAGGAGTGTCACATTCATCTTTAAAACAAATTAGATAATAATTTATCCTTCACAAATTATTCAATTATATAGCAGCGGAAAATCATATAATTCAAATCCTCATAAATAATCTTGGCTCAAGGCCATTAAACGTCTCGTAATTAATTAAGTCTCAAAGGTCATCGAAAGTCTTAAAGTCATCAAAATAGTTTCAATCATGATACATAAGGAATAGACTCATAAAGGACCCCATCCTGTTACATATCAGAGCAATCTACGACATCACACGACTCCTCACATCTGCGCACCTAAGCTTGGTTACCTGCACTTGCCCACAAGGCGGCAATTCCAACAGAAGGGGTGAGATTCACAACAGGAATATTAACATATAAATCAGACATTTATGATTAACAACATAAACTCTTCACATATAGCACATCATTAAATACAAGGTTAACACCATCATCATAACGTCTCAATAATGCATCAACGTCTCAAAACATCGTCTCATAAAGTGTCAACAAATTGACTCAACTAAATGCAACTCTTAACATCTTGACATCATGCATGTGGTACCAGATATATAAGCATTAATATGCTTCACCGTCGCTTTGAGCAAATGCTCCACCGTCGCTTTGAGCATAAAGCTCCACCGTCTCATAATTATGCAAATGCATGGACTCGACTCTTAATAACTTAATCAAGTTAACACAACTTCTCAAACGTCGTAACTACATCAAGACTGACACATGCAGCTATAATAAATACATGGTAGAAGTTCATCTCATTAAACACACACATCACAACACATAAACATCATTATAGTCACTTAACATCAGGTCACAAAGTCATTAAAACAAAAACAATACATCACTTTAGCATTAACGTAAGAGTGCATCTTTAATCCTCATTACAGACTCCTTCTCAGGCCATAAACCATCTCTAATACTGCCCAAAGGTCTTCTTTCAAAGTCCCATGCGAAACAGATCGCAAAAGCACAAACAGTCCTGTACCATACTAACTCGCCACAGGCGAGTACTCACAAAGGCTGCTCGCCAAAGGCGAGCTGGGGGCGAGCTGTAGGCGAGTGATCCTGGGTGTTCTCGGCCTTTTTGACATTTTTCGCCTAAAATCTTCATTTAAAGGTTTCCTAAATCCAATTTGGTCCAAACAACTTCACAGGTCATCTCTATAAATAATAAGGCACTCAAAACCATCTAAAATTTGGCAAAAATCCTAAGTTTAAGGGACAAGCTCGCCACGGCGAGCTACACTGCTCGCCTCGCGAGCGATCAAGGCTTACTCGCCACGGCGAGTAGTCACTCGCCACAGGCGAGCGATCTCAGAACCACTACAGGTTCACTCCAATTCTCACCAAAACCTCTCAAATCTCTCATGCTAAGCCTCTAATTCATCAGCAATGTTGTCCTAATGATTAATCTAGGTTCTGTAACACGTTCCTACAGCATTGCAACACAATCTCGCATCAAATTCATCAAAATCATCATAACCCTAATTCATGAAACTCATCTCAATTCTTCTCAACTCTTAGCTAATCAAAAACAGATGATTCATAATCAATATTACTGAAGTTAGGCTCACCCTTACCTGGAAAAAATGCAGAAAATCGCAGCCTAGCTTCTTCGTCTCTTCCACCGTTTCTCTTCCTCTCCCAAATGTCTGATACGCGATTCTGATTACTTTCCTTAACCTAATTTCCTTTTATACCACCTCCCAACTTATCTAATTCTATCTCAACCCTCATAACTCTTCCTATTTATAAATATAACCCCACTTCTCAAAATAATATATTTCTCCAACAAATCTCTATATTTTTCATATAAATATACATATAAACGCCACATATATTATTTTATTAAACAATAAAATAATCATCATGTCACACATCATAAACACGTCACATAATCACCAAAAATCATATATAATATATAATAATATACTATATTCTCTAATAAAATAATTAAATAAATAAAGAGGGCGTTACAACTCTCCCCCTCTTATAGGATTTTCGTCCTCGAAAATTTACCTCGATTAAACAACTCTGGATAGGATTCCAACATCTTACTCTCTAGCTCCCAAGTCAAGCTTTCACCCGTCGTTCCGTCCCAAACAACTCTAACGAGAGGTATCTCCTTGCCTCTCAACGTCTTCGTTTTCCGATCATCTATCCTTACCGGTAAAGTCTCGACCGTAAGGTTGTCTCTAACTTGCACATCATCACTTTGGATCACATGAGATGGATCCGGAACGTACTTCCTCAGTTGCGACACATGGAAAACATCATGTAAATTCGATAAATGTGGTGGTAATCCAACACGATATGCCACCGTCCCAATCCTCTCTGAAATCTGATACGGACCAATAAATCTCGGAGTCAACTTCTTTGACTTCAAAGCACGTCCCACACCTGTCATAGGAGTAACTCTCAGGAACACATGATCTCCCTCTTGGAACTCAAGGTCCTTCCTACGCTTGTCATGATAACTCTTTTGTCGACTCTGCGACGCTTTCATCTTCTCTTGGATCATTCTTACCTTCTCGGTAGTCTGTTGAACAATCTCCGGTCCTAAAACCACTCTTTCACCTGATTCAAACCAACATAACGGAGTTCTGCATCTCCGACCATACAAAGCCTCAAAAGGTGCCATCCCAATACTCGAATGGTAACTGTTGTTGTACGTGAACTCTATCAACGGAAGATGACTATCACAAGTTCCTCCTTGCTCAAGTACACAAACTCTCAACAAATCCTCCAACGACTGAATCGTCCTCTCCGACTGACCATCTGTCTGCAGATGATAAGCCGAACTCAACCTCAACTGAGAACCTAACGCCTCTTGCAAACTCTTCCAAAATCTAGAAGTAAATCTTGGATCTCTATCTGATACGATGCTCGAAGGAACACCATGCAGCTTCACTATGTCTCGGATATAAATCTCTGCCAACTGAGCTACAGGAAAAGTAATATTAATCGGTAGAAAATGAGCCGATTTCGTCAATCTATCAACAATAACCCAAATTGCATCGTTTCATCTAGGAGTATTTGGCAAACTCGTCACAAAG
This sequence comes from Medicago lupulina, assembly GCA_958299785.1. NCBI lineage: Eukaryota > Viridiplantae > Streptophyta > Magnoliopsida > Fabales > Fabaceae > Medicago > Medicago lupulina. Next base: position 56,474,557 of record OY283146.1, on the reverse strand, counting down.
TCCATGAATATACTATCCCATTTCCACTCTGGCACATCTAAAGATACCATCATACCAGCCGGTTTCTGATGCTCAATCTTCGATTTCTGGCAAACCAAACAAGAATACACAAATTGTGCCACGTCACGTTTCAAACCAGACCACCAAAACAACTTCTTCAAATCATGATACATCTTCGTAGCTCCCGGGTGAATACTCAAGCTACTTCTGTGACTCTCTTCAAGAATCATCTTCTTCATTTCATCATTGTCAGGAATGCAAATTCTACCTCGGAACCTTAACACTCCCTGCTCATCGACTTGAAAGTCACTATCTTCAGTCTGATTACCAGCAACCAATAAGTCTACAAACTTAACATCTTCTTTCTGTGCCTCTTTAATACTCTTCACGAAATCATTATCAATCGTCAACATTCCCAGCTTTACACTCTGAGGTGTCCTTTCACAAACTAAGCTCAAATCCCTAAACTGTTCCAACAACTCAAATTCTTTCACCATTAAGGCAGACATATGCATAGTCTTCCTACTCAAGGCATCTGCAACCACATTAGCCTTGCCCGGATGATAATTCAAACCAAAGTCGTAATCTTTCAATAATTCAAGCCACCTTCGCTGTCTCATATTCAATTCCTTCTGATCAAACAAGTACTGCAAGCTCTTGTGATCACTGAACACTTCAAACCTCGAACCATACAAGTAATGTCTCCATATTTTCAATACGAAGACCACAACCGCTAATTTTAAATCATGCGTCGGGTAATTCTTCTCATGAACTCTCAATTGCCTTGAAGCATAAGCTACCACCTTACCATCTTGCATGAGAACACCACCTAAACCCAGCTTGGACGCATCACAATATACCACAAAAGGTTCATCGGACTTTGGCAAAATCAAAACTGGAGCCGTTGTTAGCCGCTTCTTCAACTCGTTAAAACTATTCTCACAACGAACATCCCACACAAAAGACTTACCCTTACACGTCAACTGCGTTAACGGAAGAGCCAACTTGGAAAACCCTTCAATAAACCTTCTATAGTAACCTGCTAATCCCAAAAAGCTTCTAATTTCCGTAACCGACTTAGGAGTCTCCCATTGCGAAACCGCTTCAACCTTAGACGGGTCGACCGCAATACCATCACCAGAGATAACATGGCCAAGAAAACTTACTTCCTTTAGCCAGAACTCACACTTAGACAGTTTAGCATAAAGTTTCTTCTCCTTCAACACTTGCAAGACAATCTTCAAATGATCAGCATGCTCTTCTTCAGTCTTGGAGTAAATCAAAATATCGTCAATGAATACCACTACAAACCGATCCAAAAATGCATGGAAGATGCGATTCATATACTCCATAAACACCCCAGGTGCATTGGTAACTCCAAAAGGCATAACCTTGTACTCATAGTGACCATAACGAGTTCTGAAAGCTGTCTTCTGCATATCTTCATCTTTTACTTTAATCTGGTGATAACCGGACCTCAAATCAATCTTGCTGAACACGCGGGCACCCACTAACTGATCCATCAAATCGTCAATTCTCGGAAGTGGATACCTATTCTTGATAGTTACCTTGTTCAACTGCCGATAGTCAATACATAGCCTCATACTACCATCTTTCTTCTTTACTAGCAAAACTGGCGCTCCCCAAGGTGAAACACTTGGTCTAACAAATTTCTTCTCGAGCAAGTCCTCTAACTGTTTCTTCAACTCAGCTAATTCGGAAGCCGACATACGGTAAGGTGCCATCGACACCGGCTTCGTTCCCGAAACAAGATCAATAGAAAACTCAACTTCTCTCTCTGGAGGCACATCAGGAATTTCATTTGGGAAAACTTCAGGAAAATCGCATACCACTTGCAGCTTGTCGATCATTGCCTGATTCTCAATAGATAATGAAGCCATCAAGTAAAACATCAATATGCTGTCACGTTCTAGTTGCTTCAGTTGCTTAGTGGATAAAAACTCTGCACCACTTTCCTCTTCAGCAGAAGAAAAACGTACCATCTTGCTAAAACAATTAATAAGCACATGGTTGTATTCTAACCAGTTCATACCCAAAATCACATCCATCCCAACCAACGGCAGACAAACTAAATCAATCTCAAAATCACGGCCAAACATAGACACAGGACATCTCAAACATACAAGGGAAGTAGTCACCGAACCCTTTGCTGGAGTTTCGACAACCATCTCCCCATTCATATCAGATACAACAAGATTTAACTTAGCAGCACAATCAAGAGCAATAAAACAATGCGTAGCACCAGTATCAATAATAGAAACTAAAGATTGATCAGCAATATAACAAGTACCTCTGATCAAGCGATCATCATTCTCAGTCTGTGTGCCAGTCAACGCGAACACCCTTCCAGTGGTCTTAGTCTTCTTCGGTTACTTGCACTGCGAACCAATATGTCCTTGCTCATTACAGTTGAAACACACAACATCATCAAACTTGCAGTCATTAGTAGTATGCCCTTTCTGACCACAACGATAGCATCTCTTAACATCAGCAGTACACACATTACTCTTGTGGCCTTTCTCACCACAAGTGAAGCAAGTAATCTCAGCAAGAGCATTCTTCTTCTGAGGCCTTCTCTCATCATTAACTCTTTGCTTCCCTTTATCTCTAGGGGCATCATAAGGTTTAGGACGACTCTGCTGGCCCTTAGCTTTCCTATCATTCACTACCTTGTAGTGAGCCTTGGTATCCTCCTCATAAATTCTGCAGCTACTCACCAACTCAGAAAAGTTACGAATCTTCTGATAACCAATGGCTCTCTTGATATTAGCACGCAACCCGTTCTCAAACTTAATGCATTTTGAAAATTCAGCCGTCTCGGGGGTATAGTGCGGATAAAACTTAGCCAGCTCCACAAACTTGGCCGCATACTCGGTCACCGACATGTTCCCTTGCTTAAGCTCTAGGAACTCAATCTCTTTCTTTCCACGAACGTCTTCTGGGAAGTATCTATCAAGGAATTCCCTCTTGAATATAGCCCACGTAACCTCAGCTCCGCCTTGTTCCAGAATAGGTAGAAGACTAACCCACCAATCATCAGCCTCTTCAGCAAGCATGTGCGTACCGAAACGCACCTTCTGAACATCTTCACATTGCATGACTCTGAAGATCCTCTCAATTTCCTTGAGCCATGTCTGCGCCCCATCAGCATCCTCGTCCCGTCGTTTCCTCCAGCATTGTTCTGATTACCCACAACATTAACCATTGCTTCCAAAGCAGCAGCAAGAGCAGCATCATTTCTACTAGCCATCTTAGTTCTCTACAAAGCAAACATAAGTTAGAATAATACAAATATAGTATTCTAACTCTAAGACAACGTCACTCGACCCTCTATTTGGCCGGACGGACCGACCTGCTCTGATACCAATTGTAACACCCCAATTTCCCGACATAAAAATTTCGTTGAATAAACACATAAATCAGAGTACTTCACAAAAGGAGTGTCACATTCATCTTTAAAACAAATTAGATAATAATTTATCCTTCACAAATTATTCAATTATATAGCAGCGGAAAATCATATAATTCAAATCCTCATAAATAATCTTGGCTCAAGGCCATTAAACGTCTCGTAATTAATTAAGTCTCAAAGGTCATCAAAAGTCTTAAAGTCATCAAAATAGTTTCAATCATGATACATAAGGAATAGACTCATAAAGGACCCCATCCTGTTACATATCAGAGCAACCTACGACATCACACGACTCCTCACATCTGCGCACCTAAGCTTGGTTACCTGCACTTGCCCACAAGGCGGCAATTCCAACAGAAGGGGTGAGATTCAAAACAGGAATATTAACATATAAATCAGACATTTATGATTAACAACATAAACTCTTCACATATAGCACATCATTAAATACAAGGTTAACACCATCATCATAATGTCTCAATAATGCATCAACGTCTCAAAACATCGTCTCATAAAGTGTCAACAAATTGACTCAACTAAATGCAACTCTTAACATCTTGACATCATGCATGTGGTACCAGATATATAAGCATTAATATGCTTCACCGGCGCTTTGAGCAAATGCTCCACCGTCGCTTTGAGCATAAAGCTCCACCGTCTCATAATTATGCAAATGCATGGACTCGACTCTTAATAACTTAATCAAGTTAACACAACTTCTCAAACGTCGTAACTACATCAAGACTGACACATGCAGCTATAATAAATACATGGCAGAAGTTCATCTCATTAAACACACACATCACAACACATAAACATCATTATAGTCACTTAACATCAGGTCACAAAGTCATTAAAACAAAAACAATACATCACTTTAGCATCAACGTAAGAGTGCATCTTTAATCCTCATTACAGACTCCTTCTCAGGCCATAAACCATCTCTAATACTGCCCAAAGGTGTTCTCTCAAAGTCCCATGCGAAACAGATCGCAAAAGCACAAACAGTCCTGTACCATACTAACTCGCCACGGCGAGTGATCTGCTCGCCACAGGCGAGTACTCACAAAGGCTGCTCGCCAAAGGCGAGCTGGGGGCGAGCTGTAGGCGAGTGATCCTGGGTGCTCTCGGCCTTTCTGACATTTTTCGCCTAAAATCTTCGTTTAAAGGTTTCCTAAATCCAATTTGGTTTAAACAACTTCACAGGTCATCTCTATAAATAATAAGGCACTCAAAACCATCTAAAGTTTGGCAAAAATCCTAAGTTTAAGGGACAAGCTCGCCACGGCGAGCTACACTGCTCGCCTCGCGAGCGATCAAGGCTTACTCGCCACGGCGAGTAGTCACTCGCCACAGGCGAGCGATCTCAGAACCACTACGGGTTCACTCCAATTCTCACCAAAACCTCTCAATTCTCTCATGCTAAGCCTCTAATTCATCAGCAATGTTGTCCTAATGATTAATCTAGGTTCTGTAACACGTTCCTACAACATTGCAACACAATCTCGCATCAAATTCATCAAAATCATCCTATCCCTAATTCATGAAACTCATCTCAATTCTTCCCAAATCTTAGCTAATCAAAAACAGATGATTCATAATCAATATTACTGAAGTTAGGCTCACCCTTACCTGGAAAAAATGCAGAAAATCGCAGCCTAGCTTCTTCCTCTCTTCCACCGTTTCTCTTCCTCTCCCAAATGTCTGATACGCGATTCTGATTACTTTCCTTAACCTAATTTCCTTTTATACCACCTCCCAACTTATCTAATTCTATCTCAACCCTCATAACTCTTCCTATTTATAAATATAACCCCACTTCTCAAAATAATATATTTCTCCAACAAATCTCTATATTTTTCATATAAATATACATATAAACGCCACATATATTATTTTATTAAACAATAAAATAATCATCACGTCACACATCATAAACACGTCACATAATCACCAAAAATCATATATAATATATAATAATATACTATATTCTCTAATAAAATAATTAAATAAATAAAGAGGGCGTTACAACCGATGAGTCGGAGGTAAGTGAGAGCTGCTCATATAGGAAAGCAAGTCCCATCCCACCCCATGACCAGTTGTCCAACTCATCCATATCTTGCAGCGCAAGCAGCCAGAAAAGATTAATGTTTTTGCTGTTCTTGGCGGAAAAAATGGTCCAGCCAAGCAAGAGCAACAAAAACGCCTTAACGCAGGCCAACCTAACCAGAGCTCGCTCCTGTTCCTCCTCCTCGGTGTTAATCTCAAGCAGCTGATTACACCTGTGCAAGAGCTCCTCGTAGCGCCTCTTCAGGTCACCAAAACTGACGTAACAACCACCCTGTCTTGTCAGCTCCTTAGCGGCATCCTCTAGTGTAAACAGTAGGTCCGCCTGCATCATCTCTAACCCCTCCTCACGGGTTAATTCTCTATCGGGAAGGAGCCTCCCAGTGATGGGGATGCCTAGGAGACACGCCACATCATCTAGTGTGATGGTCATCTCTCCAACAGGTAGGTGGAAGCTACTGGTCTCCCCATGCCATCTCTCGGTCATCGCACAAACGAACCCGTGAGATATTTTCTCATATCCACTACTGAGGAGGGGATTAAGGCCGGACCCAATCACTATATCCCAAAACCAATCATTTCCTTCCCCGGGCATAGGCAATGTCAAGTTTGTAATGCTCAGCTTCTTCCCGTGAGATATGCCTTTCACCCTATGTTTTCTTCGAAACTGAAATACAAAAACAAAACACAACAAACAGCACCGTTAAATAAGTAAAATAATAATTAGATTAAGTTGTATAAATAGTAAAAGAAAAGTAAAAAAAACATTAAATTATACTTACATCGGCATCGACCCATATCCTGCAGGCCACATGTCCACCAAAGTCAGGTAGAAGCCTGAGGTCAGAAGGCCCCCCTGCATAGCCGTCCGGGCCGGCCTCGTACACCACCCTGGGCACCCCCTGAAATCGAGCCGGAGGTTCGTCAACAACAGCCTCCTCATGCTGCTGAGGTTCCTCAACAACAGGCTCCTCATGATGATACTGATGCTGCTGATAAGCATCAAACTGGTACTGGTGAGGCTGAGGGTCCTCAAACTGATACTCATGACCATGCGGGTGCTCATACACCTGACACTGCGTTGGGTCCACCGTCTGGGATGGACCCGTATGCGACGATGACCCTCCCGCAGCATCATCTCTAGCAATCCTCGTTCCCCCACCTCTCCCTCGACCAGCCATAGGAGGGCGTGATGCTTCTTTCTCCCTCCTTACACTACCAGTAGGGGCAATCCTCCCTGCCCTAAGTCTGTCGCTCCTATCCTGCTCGGACGATATCTGAGAAGTATTCCTCCGAGACATATCTGCACAATATTTAACAAAACACATTAAATTATACAATTTCACATGAACATTGTTTCATTTCCAACAATTCAACAACAACACTAAAATTCCAACAATGACATTTCAATCCGTAAACTACCACATTGCAGTCAAACATATTATAATCAAAATTAACAAACCATATGCTAACTAATTTCATAAGTCACAATCCAAAAAAACAAAACAATTACCATTGAGACATTTTATCAAACACTTGGTGTGCAATTTTCAAACAACAAACTAATCTAACAATTTTCAAACACTAAACCACCACAATGTACTCTAAACAACTTCTAAACAACAATTCCTAAGTTAATTCATCACTAACAATCATCAAAACTAACATGCAAACAAAATTTATAAAACCCTAAAAAGTCACAATTTCTTCAAAAAAACAAAAATTTCTACAACTTAAATGTAATTAAGTAGGGTAATCATCACTTACTTGATAATATGGGATGAATTGGCTTTGAATGGCGCGAGAATCGTGAAAATCGCACTTGGAGATGAAATTTTCGTGTTTTGGAAAGTTGAAGAAGTGAGGAAATGTGGTCTGTCCCGTGTATATGACTTAAGTAACGCTGCGCTTCTTTAGGTGCGCAGCGCTACTTAAGTGGCGCAGGAAATATCACTTGCGCTAGTTAAGGTGCGCTGCGCTACTTAACTAGCGCAGGGGTAAAATGGGCATGGCTGCAGGGCAAGAGCAATTTTTGCAGGGGGCAGAGCAATAATCCTATGAAATATGAATGTTTTGGAAAAATAAAATGTATGTTGTATTTCTTTCTTGAAAATTGCTGTTTAGACTCGGCATAAGGCTAAGAAACACCATGAAATGACAAATTTAACCACAATTTCCATCGGCAGTTAACTATCGCCGGTTAAAATCTATGGATAGTTAACTACCGATGAAGTTATTTTGGTATTTTCGTAGTGTTTCCTAGAATTCTTTGATGTGGGAACATCATTATTTTTCTTTCTTTGTTTTTTGATTCCAAAAGTATATTGTATTTCTTGTATGTAGGTCAAAAGTTAACTCAATTTTTTTTCCTCATAAATAGAACTAGAGAGAGTGTTAATCGGAGAAATAGAATACTAAGAAAACTACACTACCATGTTCCAGTTTAGGTTGTTCATATTCCCATTATCATTCATTCAGCTATTTTTTTTTCTTTATAAAAGTTTCATACTTCATGACATAATTGGAGAACATCACCAAAAGTATCACAAGTTACCCCTTCATTCCTAAACTTTTATAATTGACTGGGAATATAATTTTTTTTTGAACAATAAAATTTATTTAAACATCGATCCCTGCTCAAGAGGAACAGAGACCGGTAAATCAGAGACTACAAAGATACGAAATACACATAGGCGGAACACCCAAAATAAACACCAATAAAGATACGAAATACACATATCACCCACCTAAGACCTACGTTCAACACCCATGAACCCCACAACCACCAAAACCAATTTCACCGCCTAAAACAAGCTCCATCTAAACAACCACTTGAAACGTACGGGAGTATAATGATTTCTATATATTTAAGCATAAGAAACTAGTTGAGTGTAATTCAAACTTCTCTTAGACGTGGAGTGTAGTTTAGTCTTTTATTTATAATTTCGCTCAAAGTTCTTGTGAAATAATGATAAGAATGAAGTACTTAAGTTAAATTGGATTCAAGCTTTTAAACGAGGTATACATGTTTGAGTCAAGAGAGCTATCTTCTACCCCAAGACAAAGACAAGACAAGGACCCTAATATTATTTTATAACTGAATTTTATTGTAATATAGAGTTGAATTGATATGGATTCATTTCAAAATTACTTTGTTCGAAATAACCGGCACGGCATATGTATGATAGAGACCCTACTAAAGTGACAAATAAAATATAAGCAAGTGACATGAAATATTACTTAGGTTTTTTCGTGTGTCTATTTCTTTTTCACAAAAATGAATGGTATTCTTTTATTTAAATTGATAGTGTACATCGATGCAATACAAATTTAAAGTCGCTAAAAACAAAAAAGATGAATCGAACAAACTCACATTATATATGTTACTTGCATAAAACGACAAAATATTTATGTCTATATTCAAGTCTCTGAAATACTCATCTCCAAATCTGCAACGATAACGACACCCAAGTCATTGAATTTGTACTTGTTCAAAGCTAATCTTCAATTTTAATCAAATAAACATCGTACTTTGATGAAAAATCAAAAACATCAAACACATATGAGAAATCAAAATAATCAGTCGTGCAAAGACGACCAAAATACAAAAAAAAAACGAAATAAGATTCAAAATATGTGAAAAATCACTTTTTTAACTAAAAAAAATAAAATTTGGATGGGTGATTTTGACTAAATTGACCTTAAATCACTTATTTTTTATAGATCGAGAAAAAGAAAAGTGGTGACTGTAATATCCCAATCGTCAGTATCAGAATTGTATCAGAGCGAAGGTGTGTCAGAGGACAATGTTCATGAAATTCACTTATGTCGGAGAATACCTTAAGGTGCAGTGTTGTTACTATACGCGAATCCATTTATCAGGTTCAAGTTAAACATGTTTAAAGATCAAGGGCAATATGGTACTTTCATATGAAGAGTATATAAGTAAGTTTGAGCCAAGATTATTCATTATTGTTGGAACTTTCCCTCTCTAAACTCTTGTGAGCAAAATTCTCTCCTCCTTCTCTCTAGGGTTTCGATTTCCACCTCTGTACATGGATTCATCATTCTTTCATGACAGATCAAGGTTATGCAATATCAATATGGAGTTGGTGTTGTCTAAGAAAGAGGAAAGCTTGGAGTTAGTGCTTGGAACAAGATCAAAGCAAGTTAGGGTTTGGATTGGAAGAAAGATAGAAGTTGGAGCTTTGTTTGTGCATGTTGCTGAATCAATTAGGTGAGTTCTTAGATAGTTCCTACCTTGGTTTTGTGTGTATGTTTATGTGAGAATTCAATTTATGTTAGTTTATGAAATTAGGGATTTATAGAACCCCCTTGTGCCATAGATTGTCCAAATCGTGTTAGTGTTGCCATGCATTGTTTCCCTAATGTTTTTATGTGTTCTGGTTGCAATGGGTACCTTAGGATGCTTGGAATTGAGGTTTTTATGTCAAAAATACGATTTCTGCACTTCTGGACTGATGAACGCTCACCTAAGCGTGCATTGCTCGCTCAAGCAAGCTATAGGCAGAAGCTAACCAATACTGCATGCTTGCAGCACGCTTAAGCGTGCAGCACCTGCACAACATTTTTGAAAAATCCTCCTTGTGGTCCAGAATGCAATCTGAAGCTTTTCTTTGCAAACTTTTGTAACTTTAACAAAGCCTCAATGTCAAGAAACTAATGTGCATTATATGTGGAGGTATTATAAATGAAATGCACGAGTAACATCAACAAGTTCAACGATGAAGGGCATACGAGCGAAACATGATTTATGTGGGTAGGAATCAAGTCTAAGTATGGTGGATATCCTAGGGCCTCGACTTAGGTAGTCGAGAGTAAGCATGTTAGAATGTAACCTAATCATGTTACGTTAGGCTATGTATAAACAAGTAAGCAAGCATAAACATGAAACTTTTATGTATGATGGCACGCCTCTAGAGCGTATTATGAATGTTATAGATACGTGATTATGTAAATGACTATGATAATAAGTGAATGTGCAGGTGTCGTGTCTCTCCGTTATCCACGCCAAGGGGGATACGAGAGTTTCACGCCAAGGGGAACGGGATAAGCTCCGTATGGGGGGCCCGCACGACACTGATGGAGTCTGATGTACCTTAGCTAGGTTTTCATCGGTAATGTATGGGAATATATTCCAGGGTTACTCCACTCAGGATCATTTCGTAAAATGAACCAATATAATGTTGTTTGTTACACGCTAATTTATAATCTAATGAATGAACAAGAATGATATGATACGATTATGTTATGATATAAATTATGTGTAAGCTTATATATCAAGATAAGACTAAGAAGTTACACCGTTGACGATCTTAGGTTTTTCCCCGATCGTCCGGGTTAAGATCGAGTCATGAATAATTTATGTTAGGTCATGATACGTTTAGTGTATCTTGGCGTAGCGGTCTTAGGTTCCCTTAACCGCCATGACACGTATATGTATATCAAGACTTGCAACCTATGTTATGACAAACCTGATGACGATCTTAGTATGCACTACCGTCTAGGTGAGAATGCTCCACACACATATAATCAACCGACATGTTGTATTGTAGACACGTGGTGACCATAGGTTGTTCCCCGAGGTTACCTATAGCCTAGGATTAGGTAGAACTCACTGAGACATTATGTCTCATCCCAATCCTTTTTGTTTCAGATAAGCAGGTCGGTTTAGCAGGATCTAGCATGCGTGAAGCCGGATGAATAATCAGCAAGGATTTGTTCGTACCCGCTGCAAGATGTTCTTATAGAATCAAGTGTGTATATATGATGTATCGGATGTGTAGTGTTGTATTATTAGATGTATGAACGAGATTTGTTGAATCTATTTATTCTTTCGAAGACTTATGTTATAAATTTTAATTTATCCAATACTAAAGTTAATGCACATACTAAATTTTCTAGATATGTTTGGTGTGAGCGTTACAGTGACAGTTAGAGTTTAAAAAAAGAGAGAATTTAAATTTAAATAATATTGAAGTCGTGTGTCTATTTTGACTTGCAGAGTTTTTTATTTTGATTTAATTATGATGAATATATCCATTCCATCCCATTACATGTGCCTCAAATCCCACGCTACGTCTTAACACAGTTTCACAAATGTAGTGAGCAATGTCTATTGCTTGGTTGTTGGGAAACAAATCCAATTACTCTATTTCAAGAAGATAGCAGACTCTTATACTTTATTTGTGGGTTTGGATGAGAAGGGAGATGAGAGGTTCGAAAAAAAAGAAAGAAATAGATGATATTGAGATGGGATAGTTTTGGGGTTTCATTTTTCTTTATAATACAAAACCCTCCTTATTTAAGGGAACTCAAATATTGTATTGGAGGATGGTTTTGGAGAGTTTACATGAATTCTTCAAATTTAATCTAAGTAGTTGTAATATTCTGAAAATTAAAAATATCATAAACATTAATTTATCATTCTCTAAAAAATCAATATTTCAAAAAAATGTGAATTTTTTTATCATTTTCCCTTATATTTCCAACCCCCCAAAGCCTTTCCTTCGCTTCCCTTTCAAACTCCCAAACAAAGCCTTAGAGTAAACCACTGTGAGGAAGAGAAAAACTGATTAATGTTAGGAAGACAGGGGAGCGTCGGGACTAGCAACATATCAATGTTTCATGACCACAAGTGAGTGATATGTCACATCTTTATTCAAAACCTTGAAAAGAGTCAAAACTATGTATATGGATCACCTATCTTATATATTCAACATTTTACTCATTCATAGATGATGTGAGACTTAATCACTCAACTCTCATCCCTTGAAAATTACTCTCTTCGTTTTAAAATGAGTGTCACTTTAGCGAACAAAATTTGTTTCAAAATGAATGTCACTTTACATTTCCAATACAATTTTTCCCTCAATAAATACTCCAACTTTTCTCTCGCACAATTTTCAATGCAACTTTAAGTTTGTCTTTTTCTTGGGTAGTTTAGTAAAAGTGTTATGTCTAATGATTATTTCATTTCATTCCTTAATTTGTGTGCAATTGGCTAAAACGACACTCATTTTAAAACGGAGAGAGTAAATATATAAAAATAATTATACTCCGCTCCCATATGAGATGTTTAAATTATGATCCACTCTCCTAAGAATTAAATATTTATCACACTTTACTCCGTTTTAATAAAATAAATACTTTCATAATAATTTTTTTATAATCAAATAATATATTTATAATAACAATAAACTTTAAGTCACCATTTTATATGGAAAAAATTTCAAACTCCATTTAATTTTTTTATAATTAAAACTCCAAATGTAAGTGATAATTAAATTTAAATTATATTTTTAGAGGAACTTTAAATATTTTATTATTAATTTTATTATTTTATCATATATAATTTAATTTTAATTAGCTTATTTTATCAATTTCTATCATTTACCCAATATTTTTTTATTTATTATTTTGAAAAAAAAAATCAATATTAGTATTTTATTTTATTTTGTTGAAAAAAAATTGCTTAACAGAAGTTTAATTATATCAATATGGGCTAAAAAATTTAATAAGAGAAGGGAGTATATATTTGAACAAAAGAGGGTAGAGAAATGTAATTCAAGCTTCTTTTAGGGGAGTGAAGTGCAATTTTCTCCAGTAAGTTTTGCATATGAGGAGAGAAGAGTGTATATTTTAATTTCAGAGAGGATTATAGGACAATTTAAGCATCTCTTATGGGAGGGAATTGAAATGAGAATAATAATTTTATAAATGCAAAGTAAAAAGTATTACTTGTGGATAATACACATCATATAATTACAATTGAAAAAAAAAATTAACATTAAAGTGAAAATTAAAAATGTATTTTTTAAAAAATTTGTTTTACAAATTAAAAATGGACATTGAAAACTTGGAGTTCGGACAAGACATAAGTAAAGTCTAGTAAAAAATTATATCAATTAGGATGTGAATTATAATTCTTTCAAATAATCCGTGTTTAATTCAAGTTCATAAACCACTTGAGTCCATCCACTTGATTTAATAAGAGTAAATTACACTCCTCTCCCCTAAGAGAACCTTGAATTACACTACCCTCCCCTCTTATATTAAAATATACACTCTTTTCCCTTAAAAAGTAAAATTTATACTCCCCTCCCATATGAGATGCTTGAATTACAAACCCCTCCCTTAATAATTAAATATGCATAGCACTTTAATCTATGTTAACCTAATTTTTTTTTTATAATATATAATAATTTTGAATCACCATATAAAAGATAAATAAATTTGTTTTTTATAATATAAATTTCAATAATAATTAAATTTAAATATTTTTTTTATTAATTTTATGATTTAGAGTATAAAATTCACTTTTAAATAACCATACTTATTTGACTTTAGTAATTTTTCACATATTTTAATTTTATTTGGGGTTGTAATATCCCGCTCGTCAGCTAATGGAACATTACTAATCGACGTGTCAGATGAAAAATGTTTAAGGAAACTAAGTATGATGGAAATGTTTAAATGCGAATTGGCAGGCAATCACGACTTAAGCACCAGTGTCGTGTAAACACGTTTAAGGCAAGGGCACAATGGTATTTTCTCCAAGGGGGTATTTAAGTGAGTTTTGGCCAAATATCCTCATAATTCTCATCCATTCTCTCTCTAGAGTTTGAGAGAAGAAGCCTTCTCCTCCTTCTCTCTTCTACATCGAACCCTAACCCTCTTCTACGATTATGTTATGAGGTTAGACATGTTCAGCTTAGGCTATAGAACAAGTTATGTATGTTTACCAACGACGATCTTAGGTTCCCCTAATCGTCTGGTTTATGACCGTGTCATGAACATGTTATATTTGATGCGTTTGGCGTATCTTGAGTTAGCGGTCCTAGGATCCCTTGACCGTCATGACACGAAGGAAACAAATAAGATGACCCTACGACGGACTTAGCAGTGCACGACCGTCTAAGCAAGCAAGCCCCACACACGATACTCAACCGTCAGGTTGTGTTGTAGACACGTGGTGACCATAGGTTTTCCCCCGAGGTCACCTATAGCCTAGGATTAGGAGAACTCACTGAGACATTATGTCTCATCCCAATCCTTATTTGTTTCAGATCAGCAGGGCAGTTTAGCAAGTTTGTCGCTGAATGGATATTCAACATGGACTCGTTCGTACCCGCTGCAGGAGGTTCGCATGGATTCAAGGACGCTTTCTATGTTTTGGATTGATGTATGATATATTTGATGTACGAACGTGACTTGTTGTATAAGTTATTCATTCGAATGAATTTAAGTTGTAAATTTTAATGTATCCAGTACTAAAGAGAATGCACATACTAAACTTTCTAGATACGTTTAGTGTGGGCATTACAGGGGTTGTTTCATATTTTATAATAGGGTTTAAAACTATATGTTACTGAAATTGTGAATAAACAATAGCGAAAAATATGTAATATGTATTTAAAATTTGATTATATTACAATGGACCCGCAATACTATTTTTCTTTGAAGTGTGTTTGATTATTTTATTTTTTGCTAGATTATTAGAAATAAAAAAATTGAGGGACTAAAGAGTAAATTTTAACATAAGAGGTGAGAGGAATATAATTTAAGCTTCTCTCAAGGCAAGGGAGTGCAATATTTTCTAATATGTTTTGAATAAGATGGGAGGGGAGTTTATATTTTAACATAAGAGGGGAAGGGAGTGTAATTCAAACATCTTTGAGGGGAGGAGAGTGTAATTTATCCATTTAATAAATATAACACTCATACTTAAAGGTCGGTGATGAATATTTGGTAAGTGATCAAATCGTCCTTCAAGTACTAAAAATATGTTCTTATCCACATGGATTGCTCTTAATCTCTACTCAACGATTATAAGGTACCAGTGATGTAAAATCAGGGGGTATGCTTAGCATATCATTTGTATCAACAAAAAATAAATTACTTTGATTAGATTCAAGAGTAAAAAGGTGATTAAGTATTTTGAATCTCTTATTTTTTGCGTCACAAAACAATTTTCAAACCAAAACTCATAAATACAGTATCAAATTTGAATCGTTCAACCAAATATTTTTTCAATTTAGGAACTATGAGAGGAAATTACAACACACGCGGAAGAAAATTTATAATATAATAGGGTTTCTATTCATTACAAGGGAAAATTCACACAGGTTATATATATTGGGTTTAATGTCAAAACTAGTGATGCACACTTTGCTTTAAGATTGCTCTTATATATGTTTTGTGTTCAACAAATAAAGGTTTTACTGCATCGAAATGTGCATGAGTCTTGTCAATGATCTAACATATTTAACATCAACAACTTTAAAACCTTGTTCTTTGCTATAATTTGACTTTATTGCACTTCCTTCAATCATCATTTGAAGAACATGTTCTACCACCACATAATGGGTCTATGATCTATCTTAAAAGAATTCCAATCACAGTTAAACATCTGAATTAAACCTATTTACTTTTCACTGCAAAATCAACATGTTGATTTTTTAAATTCCCTCCCAATTTATAGTTTTTAAATATAAGTTTAGTAAATCGTCTAGTAGAAACGACATAGACAATGTTAATAACAAATATACAATTATATACTGATTTTAAATTAAAGGGTACTCTTTTTTTTTTTTTTAAATATAATGATATGTAACAAGTGATGATATGTGTGATCCTGAACCCATTCTACTAGTATATATATATTGTTGCTAACAAATTTGAGTCGGATGAAGTATTATTTATTGTTCTCATTTCTCAAAATGACAAAGTATTCTCACTTGAGATCAGGGGCAATTTCTAGTATAAGCATGCTACCCCAATTCTTTTTATATTTTGTTTAAATAAGTATGTATGTTTTATACTTTGCCACCTCAATAATATCTATTTAACTAGCCCGAATAAATTTATTAGTTAAAAAGTGGTAGAAACATGAAAGTCAAAAAAATATCACATAATAGATTAATTTATTTCGTCTTATTTTGACAATTCTAGTCTCTTCAATAACTATAAAGAGAGTTTTATTAGCAATGAGTTTCTTGCAAATGAAACTTCTAGATAAATTTGACTCTTCGAAGCACAATCGAACTCGGCATTTTTAAATAATGATTTATTATTGTCATTTTTTGTGTTGTTTTAATTTACGTTTATACAGTTAAACTTATACATATGTTTTGTGTTGTACATCGCATTGGTAACATATTAATTTTGATTATACAAATATACATACCCGTGTATTTAAATTAAGAGAGTCATGATGAAAATTTATGTACAATGTATTTTCTCTACAACACGGTGAAATCTTCTTGTTTTTTTAGGTTAAATGACACACTAGTGATGAACACTTTGATTCATATTCAATATTCTATATGATTTTTAGTTCAACATATGGAGGTTTTACTACATTGAAATGCGCCTGATGATCTTGTTAAAGATCTTACAGATTTAACATCAGCAACTTGCAAAATTTGTTCTTTGCTATAATTTGGCTTTGGCACACGACTTCCTTTTGTAACTGCGAAGGAGGCTCCATTTTCAAAAGCGTCTCTTACCGAATGAAATTCCCATGAGTCGCCATTTGTATGACCAATTTTTCTCCATGTTACCTAAACACATTATATAATTAGTAAAAAGAAAGTTTACAAAAAGTGTGTCAACTTTTTTAAAGTGAAACAAATATATTTTATATACATAAACATCTGAACTCAATTGTGTGATTTATTTTAATTAGGTAAACTCATGTTCATTAGTCATTAATTAGTTTCAATTAATGGATTTGCTAAATATGCTTACCTCTTTACTCCCAACTTTAGGTGCTATGAAGAGGTTAGATTCACTTTTGAGGCTAGGCCCCATACTTCCGCCGATGGCATATTGCATCCATCCTAAGTAAAGATTGTTGGCTACATGTGCATATCCGTGACGAATCCTGAAATGTTATTTTACCGATAAAAAAATTAATGTTGTCAAAAAAATTCACATTTTTATATTGTATAACTTTAATTTTTCTTGTAAAAAACTTCATAAACAATAATCAATTACCTTGGCATTCGTTGGTTGCAATTAGGTCCAAAATGATTGTACACAACAGTAACTTTCATGTTTATGTCCCTCACATACCCATCATCATGTCCAAGAAGCATAACTTTATCTTGTTCTCTAAACCAATTATTGGAAACAGTCACATTAGTAGAACCCCGTGTAACATCAAGAAGACCATCTTCGCAATCATAAAGTGTATTATGATCAATCCAAATTTTTGAAGCGGTGACCAGTCTAATTGCATCTCCATCTACTTGGCCCAAATGAATTACCTTCCCATTTGGACCCATCACCATCCCCGGGGATTGAGCTTTGCAATGATGAATTCGAATGCTATGAATGATTATGTTGGTGGCCTACAAAATAAATATAAAATTGTTACAAATTAGTGAAATATTATAATTCATACTACAAATAGCTACGGTTAGCAAATTAAATTTAGAGCGAGAAAAAAAAATGAAATTCCTCTCTAAATACATCACTAAATTTAGAGAGGTTTCTTCTTTTTCTCACCATAAATTTTATTTTATTTTTTCTAGTAGTTTTCTTGTAAATCTTAATTAATTGTATTTGCTGATTACCTTGAATATCATCAAGCATGCATTATTAGCAATGTGCACATTGAATCCACGACCATCAATGGTTGTGAAACTGCTAATGAGAAGGGGCTTCATGAGTTTAATATTCATGTCTTTTTTGAATGTGATCCACACCTTACCTTGAATTACCGAAGCTCCATATCTCAACGTACCAGGTTGAGGATTTATAGGATCATCATTTGGGTCAGTAACTTTATAACGGATGAGACCCTTACCAATGTTGTTTGTCATCTTTCCAACATAGCCTACAGAGCAAGTCGCTAGTTGTTGCCTATGTTTTCTCCATTCAGGATTTGGTCTCCAACATCGATCAATTGTGTTCATTTTCAATCCCATTAACTTGGATTGTTTGGCGAAACTAAATTTTGAAGTGAAAAATATGGTAATCACAACGGCCAAAACAAAATGCCATATGATGAAATTGGGACCCTTAGATACCATATTGTAGTATAAATATTATTGACAAACTTTGAATGATTGAAAGGAAAAAGAGATAGATGAGAAATATGATATTTTTGTTGTTGTTTATATTGGAGAAATATAAGTATAAGGAAGTGATTATATATGTTCAAGTTGGTTGAAGTTGTTTTAGAGGCAATGGCTAAATGGGTGTCTTGTGCTAACCAAAAGTTATGAATAGAAAAATCTAGCAACTCTTAACCTCATGTTGTGAAAGTTACCTGAATCCAGGTAGTAACTATAAGCAAAATTAGTTATTCTAACATATACTACAATAATATTTTCAAGTATACCAAATAAAACAAACAACGATGTATTTATTGGATGACATTTAATATAAAAATTAAATAATGTTTTAAAACCATTTAATGACTTACCTGATTATATCGCGTATATGGGTGACAAACAACATTTATTCATTTGGTGTACTATTTTGCATGAGATAAATAGAAGAGAGAGAAGTGTGTTTCCACTCTCTCTTTGTTTGATTTCATATAATTAAATTGAAAATAAAGAAACATCGCTATATTCTAAAAAGGATAAAAAATACCTTTTGGTTTACAACTAATATAAAATTTTATTTTGTCATCAAAACTAAATTTATTTTAGTTTTTTTTTTTTATAGAAATATATGATTATGAATTATATTTTGATTCAATTTATATGATTTTAATTTATTCGTTCAAATTGATTTATTTAAGTTAAACTCATTTGTGAAAAATAAAAGCTTAAATAGAAATTTGGTTCTTCAAACTATTTTGACAATTTCTACCCTTTAAAATTATGGTATTCTACCCTGTGTAAATAAAAAAAAAAATACGAGTGTTGTAACTTGTAAGAACAACAATCAAGTTCAAAATAATAAAGACAGAAATAGTAAATGTAACAAAAAAATGAACAACAATGTTCGATAGTGAACATCTGCCAATTTTGACACATGTATTCGACTGCATAGAAATTGCAGTTCCTTTTAATAATCAGTGAAATTTTTCAAATTGATTCTCTGCTAGGGTTTCCATGGCAGAGTAACGTCGTTGCTTTTTTGCACACATGAATCAAGCTTTGTGTACTAATAGCAAAGAGAGCTCCTTCAATTCGTAAGGTTTGAGTGTGCTTTTTCATTCAATCGGTGATTTTTGTTTCTATTAATTGCTTTTTTTCATTGCTTGTGAGAACAAGGTGCTTGTGCGAGAAAATACTGAATCCATTCGTGAGAAAAAGACCTTGAAGTTGTCACATTGACGATCTTGAATCATACACATTAACAGTTGTGATCCCTTGAATTGGTAAATTTCAATTCTCTATCCGTTTGTTATTCTATTATTATTCCATCATCAATTTGAGGTTTACTGTTGCGTTTCTTTCATGCCTTCCGATTGGCAGGCAGAGCTTTCAGCCCAATAGGCCTTCTTATGAGCCGTGTGGTTGCATAATTCTTCAACACCTGTGATCACAACAATATCGTTCGCATATAAGGATTTTTGAAGTAGACTGAACTTGCGGCTCTGGTTACTATTTCACCATATTCAAAGACACGGATTTCTACCTCTTCTCATAATGTTACAAACTCTTCTCATATTCTCACGGTACCTCACAAGTCCTTTGTGGCGACGTTAGGGGGAAATAGGTCATCTCCCCTAGATGAGGTTCCTTTTTCAATTCCCTGCATCAAGGGTGATGCTCTTTGTATTCGAATTGGGCAGGAAGAATATTCTAAAGGATTGACAGAATGTCAGAATGCCCTTCAGGGGAGACTGACTTTGAATAAAGGCGGCAAACCTTACACGACGTAGATTTAGCTGCTAAGTTAGAAAAGTTATTAAGGATGGTTAACAAATGGATAATGGTTTCACTTGGTAGGGGCTGTAATATTTTCCTTTTTGAACAAGCTGATGACTTACATAGAGTTTGGGCGGCTGGTAACATTGCTCTTAATCTGAGCATCCTTCTTCTTTCTCAATGGACGGATGATTTTAATCATTATTCTTAGAAGCATACTCATGCCACTATTTGGATCAAATTGGTTGAATTGCGACAAGAGTATTGGCGGGAGAAGATTTTGAAGGAAATTGCAAGTGTTGTTGGTACTCCGTTAGATTTGGATGCCCCGACACAAAATAGGGCTTTCAGACACTATGCGAGAATTTTGGTGGACATTCACTTATCTAAAAGAGCCTACGATGAAATTCTTGTGAAATGAGAAGGTTTTGCCTTTAAGGTTGAGTCATAGTATGAGAGGAGACCGCTCTTTTGCCATCACAGTTATGACATTGGACATAATGTTTTGACTTGCAAGTGGCTGCATCCAGAGGCAACTAAGGTGACTAACCATGGCAAGAAACCTATGGTGGTTGAACCACTTAATAAGAAAGCTTCTCCTCACCAGCACCGTAGTGATAAAGGTACTTCTACTTCAGGTACCATGTAATATGTTGTTGTTGCTGCCCCCTTCAATTTCAGCTACTATCATAGATACACAAGAACGATTTACACCTCAAAACATTGATCCTCCTAAGGATGTTTCGAGCAGCTCTTTTTTAATTTTGTTTTACAAATTGAAAATGGAAACTGGAAACTTGGAGTTCGGATATGACATAAGTAAAGTCTACTAAAAAATTATATCAATTAGGATTTCTAATTCTTTCAAATGATTGGTGTTTAATTGAAGTTTTTTATTTTTTATTTTTTATTTTTTTTCATGGTTGCTAGTTCCATTCACCATCAGGATTTCAACGTATCATCACTTGGTGGGATGCTAGTTCAATTGCATGTTAGCTTTGAATTCACTTGCTTTTCATATTAATTTACTATTGGTTCTTTGCAATTATCTTTTTGTTAAGAAATCAATTGCAACTCAAAAGGTATTCAAAAGGAAACATGTTTGTCTGCCCACCAACTGTTTGTGAAATTGCTTGAGTCTATTCTCGGGTGATCTTCTCCACTCACATTCCTTGCTCATTCAAGTTCATTGTGAGTGCTAGTTTTCAACGAACATCATTTCATTTGGTGGGATGTTACCGTCTGTGACTTCGCAGCTTGGCCATGGCCCATGCTTATGCGTGCCATTGGCCGAGTGTATTGGAAGTTGCACCATTTTCAGCTACGGTGCATTCTGCAACTATGGTACCTCCTGTTTCAGTACCAACAACGACAATAGTACCCTCTGGTTCAGCAAGCCACCATAGAGATGGTGATTCATGGGAAACAACTGGTAAAAGAAATTGTTGTTGCGCCCCCTAAAGCACCACAACACAAGGATGGGGGTGCATCTGTCTCGGTCAATGGAGGTAATGGCTCATGGATTCCGATTTCTATCAACTCCACAGTTACTACCACTTCCAGGACGATAGTCCCAGCTCCTCAGACAACACAGGCTGCATCAATTCCAGTCAACGCACTCACTCAATCAATTCTGGTTTCTTTACCTGCAGTGCCGGTTTCAGACATATCATCAAACTCGTTCAGTTTGCTGCTTCATAATGTTTTTGACCGTATTGATCGTATTTCAACTGATGAATTAGCTATGACTATACCTGTGTTGGAGAAGGTTGTTTCCCTTATAGCGCACGATGACGCACGACCCGTAGAAGTGGGGAGGTCTCATGAGACATCGCCGGGGGTGTTGGAGAACCTCACGGTGACTAATGTTACTAACGCGCTTTTGGATAGTGTGAAACACAATCATGTGAGCCCGAGGGAGCTGGTGGAGAGTCCCAAAGGTTCTATTGAGCGTGTCACACACTCATCCCCTCTTGGGCGTGAGGACATGCGACCTGTTGGAGTGGAACAGACAACTCAGACATCGCGGGAGGAGTTGGAGATCCCCACGGTCGATGATGTTTCTGAACCGCTTCAGGTTGGTGTGGAACATGATCATGTGATCCCACGGGAGCTGGTGGAGAGTCCCAAGGGTGCTCGTGAGAGTGTTGCAAGTCCATCCCCTGTTGAGCATGAGGACATGCATGAGGTGTCTGTTGACTTCCAAGATCATCACGATATTTCTCTCATTGATACTACACTTGAGAATTCTGATGGGTCTCTGAATGGTATAGATGATGTTCTTCCTGGTTCACAAGCATTGAAAATGCCTATGGTTACCGAAGCATCAAAGAAACAAAATGTGGTTACTTTGCAAAGACAAGAGGTTCATCCTAGCAAAAATATCCAGCTTGGTTTAGATTTGTGGGAAAGAGTCCGTGAATATGATGCAAGGTCAGCAGCTGATGGTTTCATGCCTGTTCTTACACGAAATCAGAAACAAGAATTTAAGGTACAACATGTCTTATCAAAGCAGACATCAAAATCCCGTGCACGGGGTGACACTCAACCACCGGCTCAATGAATCTTCTCCATTGGAATATTATAGGATATTGTTGCGCAGACAAGTTGGCTGCTTTAGGTCATTCCATAGTTGGTTGGCTTGACACTCTTCTAGATGAGGTGAAGATTGATTTTTGTTTTTAGGGACAGATGTGGGTTACCGAATTATAGATTCCCTTAATCTATTTTTGGGTTGTTTTGTTGTTTTTTCTGTTTCTTTTCTTGTATTTTGCTGTTTTTTATGGGTTTTGGTATAGTCCCCCCACCTTTTGTAAATATCTTTTCCCCCTTTTTTAATAAATTTTCGAGTTTGGCGGCACAGGATGAAGGTATCTCGGGGTGCCAACCTAGTTGGGATGTCGATGATGCCTCCTGATGCCTGTCCTCTCTCCTTGCTTAACAAAAAAAAAAGTTCATAAACCACTCTTGAGTCCACCCACTTGATTTAATAAGAGTAAAATACACTCCCCTCCCCAAAGAGAACATTGAATTACACTCTTCTCCCCTCATATGTTAAAATATACACTCCTTTCCCTTTAAAAGTAAAATTTATACTCCTCTCCCCTATGAGATGCTTGAATTACAAACCCCTCCCTTAATAATTAAATATGCACAACACTTTATTCTATTTTAACCTAAATAATTTTTTTTTAGAATATATAATAATTTTGAATCACCATATAAAAGATAAATAAATTGGTTTTTTTATAATTTAAATGTCAATGATAATTAAATTTAAATATTTTGTTATTAATTTTATAATTTAGAGTAAAAAATTATCTACTTTAGTAAATTTTCACATATTTAAATTCTATTTGGGGTTGTTTCATATTTTATAATAGGGTTTAAAACTATATGTTAATGAAATTATGAATAACAAATAGCGAAAAATATGTATTTAAAATTTGATTATATTAAAATGGACCTGCAATACTATTTTTCTTTGAAGTATGTTTGATTATTTTATTTTTTGCTAGGTTATTAGAAATAAAAAAAAAAGATTGAGGGACTAAAGCGTAAATTTTAACATAAGAGAGAAGAGGAATATAATTCAAGCTTATCTCAAGGCAGGGGAGTTAAATATTTTCTAATATGTTTTGAATAAGAGGGGAGGGAGTGTATATTTTAACATAAGAGGGAAGGGAAGTGTAATTCAAGCATCTTTGAGGGGAGGAGAGTGTAATTTACTCATTTAATAAATATAACACACATAATTAAATTTAAAACTCCAAATGTAAGTGATAATTAAATTTAAATTACTTTTTTAGAGGAACTTTAAATATTTTTTTATTAATTTTACGATTTTATCATATATAATTTAATTTTAATTAGCTTATTTTATCAATTTCAATCATTTGCCCAATATTTTTTTATTTATTATTTTGAAAAAATTCAATATTAGTATTTTATCTTATTTTGTTTTAGAAAAAATTTCTTAGCAGAAGTTTAATTATATCAATATGGGCTAAAAAATTTAATAAGAGAAGGGAGTGTATATTTTAACAAAAGATGGTAGGGAAATGTAATTCAAGCTTCTTTTAGGGGAGTGAAGTGCAATTCTCTCTAGTAAGTTTTGCATATGATGGGAGAAGAGTGTATATTTTAACTTAAGAGAGGATTATAGTACAATTTAAGCATCTCTTATGGGAGGGAATTGAAACGAGAATAATAATTTTATAAATGCAAAGTAAAAAGTATTACTTGTGGATAATACATATGATATAATTACAATTGAAAAACAAAATTAACATTAAAGTGAAAATTAAAAATGTATTTTTTTTTTAAATTTGTTTTACAAATTAAAAATGGACATTGAAAACTTGGAGTTCGGACAAGACATAAGTAAAGTCTAGTAAAAAATTATATCAATTAGGATGTGAATTATAATTCTTTCAAATAATCGGTGTTTAATTGAAGTTCATAAACCACTTGAGTCCATCCACTTGATTTAATAAGAGTAAATTACACTCCTCTCCCCTAAGAGAACCTTGAATTACACTACCCTCCCCTCTTATATTAAAATATACACTTCCTTCCATTAAAAAGTAAAATTTATACTCCCCTCTCATATGAGATGCTTGAATTACAAACCCCTCCCTTAATAATTAAATATGCATAACACTTTAATCTATGTTAACCTAAATATTTTTTATTTTTTTTATAATATATCATAATTTTGAATCACCATATAAAAGATAAACAAATTTTTTGTTTTTTTTTTATAATTTAAATGTCAATAATAATTAAATTTAAATATTTTGTTATTAATTTTATAATTTAGAGTATAAAATTATCTACTTTAGTAATTTTTCACATATTAAAATTTTATTTGGGGCTGTTTCATATTTTATAATAGGGTTTAAAACTATATATTAATGAAATTATGAATAACAAATAGCGAAAAAATGTAGTTAAAATTTGAATATATTAAAATGGACCCGCAATACTATTTTTCTTTGAAGTATGTTTGATTATTTTATTTTTTGCTAGGTTATTAGAAATAAAAAAATATTGAGGGACTAAAGCGTAAATTTTAACATAAGAGAGAAGAGGAATATAATTCAAGCTTCTCTCAAGGCAGGGGAGTGAAATATTTTCTAATATGTTTTGAATAAGAGGGGAGGGAGTGTATATTTTAACATAAGAGGGAAGGGAAGTGTAATTCAAGCATCTTTGAGGGGAGGAGAGTGTAATTTACTCATTTAATAAATATAACACACATAATTAAATTTAAAACTCCAAATGTAAGTGATAATTAAATTTAAATTACTTTTGTAGAGGAGCTTTAAATATTTAATTATTAATTTTACGATTTTATCATATATAATTTAATTTTAATTAGCTTATTTTATCAATTTCAATCATTTGCCCAATATTTATTTATTTATTATTTTGAAAAAATTCAATATTAGTATTTTATCTTATTTTGTTTTAGAAAAAATTTCTTAGCAGAAGTTTAATTATATCAATATGGGCTAAAAAATTTAATAAGAGAAGGGAGTGTATATTTTAACAAAAGATGGTAGGGAAATGTAATTCAAGCTTCTTTTAGGGGAGTGAAGTGCAATTCTCTCTAGTAAGTTTTGCATATGATGGGAGAAGAGTGTATATTTTAACTTAAGAGAGGATTATAGTACATTTTAAGCATCTCTTATGGGAGGGAATTGAAACGAGAATAATAATTTTATAAATGCAAAGTAAAAAGTATTACTTGTGGATAATACATATGATATAATTACAATTGAAAAACAAAATTAACATTAAAGTGAAAATTAAAAATGTATTTTTTTTTTAAATTTGTTTTACAAATTAAAAATGGACATTGAAAACTTGGAGTTCGGACAAGACATAAGTAAAGTCTAGTAAAAAATTATATCAATTAGGATGTGAATTATAATTCTTTCAAATAATCGGTGTTTAATTGAAGTTCATAAACCACTTGAGTCCATCCACTTGATTTAATAAGAGTAAATTACACTCCTCTCCCCTAAGAGAACCTTGAATTACACTACCCTCCCCTCTTATATTAAAATATACACTTCCTTCCCTTAAAAAGTAAAATTTATACTCCCCTCTCATATGAGATGCTTGAATTACAAACCCCTCCCTTAATAATTAAATATGCATAACACTTTAATCTATGTTAACCTAAATATTTTTTATTTTTTTTATAATATATAATAATTTTGAATCACCATATAAAAGATAACAAATTTGTTGTTTTTTTTTTATATAATTTAAATGTCAATAATAATTAAATTTAAATATTTTGTTATTAATTTTATAATTTAGAGTATAAAATTTACTTTTAAATAACCATACTTAATCAACTTTAGTAATTTTTCATATATTTTAATTTTATTTGGGGTTGTTTCATATTTTATAATAGGGTTTAAAACTATATGTTACTGAAATTGTGAAAAAAAAATAGCGAAAAATATGTATTTAAAATTTGATTATATTACAATGGACCCGCAATACTATTTTTCTTTGAAGTGTGTTTGATTATTTTATTTTTTGCTAGATTATTAGAAATTAAAAAATTGAGGGACTAAAGAGTAAATTTTAACATAAGAGGTGAGAGGAATATAATTTAAGCTTCTCTCAAGGCAAGGGAGTGCAATATTTTCTAATATGTTTTGAATAAGATGGGAGGGGAGTTTATATTTTAACATAAGAGGGGAAGAGAGTGTAATTCAAACATCTTTGAGGGGAGGAGAGTGTGATTTATCTATTTAATAAATATAACACTCATACTTAAAGGTCGGTGATGAATATTTGGTAAGTGTATCAAATCGTCCTTCAAGTACTAAAAATATGTTCTTATCCACATGGATTGCTCTTAATCTCTACTCAACGATTATAAGGTACCAGTGATGTAAAATCAGGGGGTATGCTTAGCATATCGTTTGTATCAACAAAAAATACATTACTTTGATTAGATTCAAGAGTAAAAAGGTGATTAAGTATTTTGAATCTCTTATTTTTTTGCGTCACAAAACAACTTTCAAACCAAAACTCATAAATACAGTATCAAATTTGAATCGTTCAACCAAATATTTTTTCAATTTAGGAACTATGAGAGGAAATTACAACACACGCGGAATAAAATTTATAATATAATAGGGTTTCTATTCATTACAAGGGAAAATTCGCACAGGTTATATATATTGGGTTTAATGTCAAAACTAGTGATGCACACTTTACTTTAAGATTGCTCTTATATATGTTTTCTGTTCAACAAATAAAGGTTTTACTGCATTGAAATGCGCATGAGTCTTGCCAATGATCTAACATATTTAACATCAACAACTTTAAAACCTTGTTCTTTCCTATAATTTGACTTTATTGCACTTCCTTCAATCATCATTTGAAGAACATGTTCTACCACCACATAATGGGTCTATGATCTATCTTAAAAGAATTCCAATCACAGTTAAACATCTGAATTAAACCTATTTACTTTTCACTGCAAAATCAACATGTTGATTTTTTAAATTCCCTCCCAATTTATAGTTTTTAAATATAAGTTTAGTAAATCGTCTTGTAGAAACGACATAGACAATGTTAATAACAAATATATAATTATATAATGATTTTAAATTAAAGGGTACTATTTTCTTTTTAAAATATAATGATATGTAACAAGTGATGATATGTGTGATCCTGGACCCATTCTACTAGTATATAGATATCGTTGGTAACAAATTTGAGACCGATGAAGTACTATTTATTGTTCTCATTTCTCACAATGACAAAGTATTTCACTTGAGATCAGGGGCGATTTCTAGTATAAGCATGCTACCCCAATTTTTTTTATATTTTGTTTAAATAAGTATGTATGTTTTATACTTTGCCAACTCAATAATATCTATTTAACTAGCCCGAATAAATTTATTAGTTAAAAAGTGGTAGAAACATGAAAGTCAAAAAAATATCACATAATAGATTAATTTATTTCGTCTTATTTTGACAATTCTAGTCTCTTCAATAACTATAAAGAGAGTTTTATTAGCAATGAGTTTCTTGCAAATGAAACTTCTAGATAAATTTGACTCTTCGAAGCACAATCGAACTCGGCATTTTTAAATAATGATTTATTATTGTCATTTTTTGTGTTGTTTTTAATTTACGTTTATACAGTTAAACTTATACATATGTTTTGTGTTGTACATCGCATTGGTAACATATTAATTTTGATTATACAAATATACATACCCGTGTATTTAAATTAAGAGAGACATAATGAAAATTTATGTACAATGTATTTTCTCTACAACACGGTGAAATCTTCTTGTTTTTTAGGTTAAATGACACACTAGTGATGAACACTTTGATTCATATTCAATATTCTATATGATTTTTAGTTCAACATATGGAGGTTTTACTACATTGAAATGCGCCTGATGATCTTGTTAAAGATCTTACAGATTTAACATCAGCAGCTTGAAAAATTTGTTCTTTGCTATAATTTGGCTTTGGCACACGACTTCCTTTTGTAACTGCGAAGGAGGCTCCATTTTCAAAAGCGTCTCTTACCGAATGAAATTCCCATGAGTCGCCATTTGTATGACCAATTTTTCTCCATGTTACCTAAACACATTATATAATTAGTAAAAGAAAGTTTACAAAAAGTGTGTCAACTTTTTTAAAGTGAAACAAATATATTTTATATACATAAACATCTGAACTCAATTGTGTGATTTATTTTAATTAGGTAAACTCATGTTCATTAGTCATTAATTAGTTTCAATTAATGGATTTGCTAAATATGCTTACCTCTTTACTCCCAACTTTAGGTGCTATGAAGAGGTTAGATTCACTTTTGAGGCTAGGCCCCATACTTCCGCCGATGGCATATTGCATCCACCCTAAGTAAAGATTGTTGGCTACATGTGCATATCCGTGACGAATCCTGAAATGTTATTTTACCGATAAAAAAATTAATGTTGTCAAAAAAATTCACATTTTTATATTGTATAACTTTAATTTTTCTTGTAAAAAACTTCATAAACAATAATCAATTACCTTGGCATTCGTTGGTTGCAATTAGGTCCAAAATGATTGTACACAACAGTAACTTTCATGTTTATGTCCCTCACATACCCATCATCATGTCCAAGAAGCATAACTTTATCTTGTTCTCTAAACCAATTATTGGAAACAGTCACATTAGTAGAACCCCGTGTAACATCAAGAAGACCATCTTCG
This sequence comes from Medicago lupulina, assembly GCA_958299785.1. NCBI lineage: Eukaryota > Viridiplantae > Streptophyta > Magnoliopsida > Fabales > Fabaceae > Medicago > Medicago lupulina. Next base: position 56,444,947 of record OY283146.1, on the reverse strand, counting down.
CAATCATAAAGTGTATTATGATCAATCCAAATTTTTGAAGCGGTGACCAGTCTAATTGCATCTCCATCTACTTGGCCCAAATGAATTACCTTCCCATTTGGACCCATCACCATCCCCGGGGATTGAGCTTTGCAATGATGAATTCGAATGCTATGAATGATTATGTTGGTGGCCTACAAAATAAATATAAAATTGTTACAAATTAGTGAAATATTATAATTCATACTACAAATAGCTACGGTTAGCAAATTAAATTTAGAGCGAGAAAAAAAAATGAAATTCCTCTCTAAATACATCACTAAATTTAGAGAGGTTTCTTCTTTTTCTCGCCATAAATTTTATTTTATTTTTTCTAGTAGTTTTCTTGTAAATCTTAATTAATTGTATTTGCTGATTACCTTGAATATCATCAAGCATGCATTATTAGCAATGTGCACATTGAATCCACGACCATCAATGGTTGTGAAACTGCTAATGAGAAGGGGCTTCATGAGTTTAATATTCATGTCTTTTTTGAATGTGATCCACACCTTACCTTGAATTACCGAAGCTCCATATCTCAACGTACCAGGTTGAGGATTTATAGGATCATCATTTGGGTCAGTAACTTTATAACGGATGAGACCCTTACCAATGTTGTTTGTCATCTTTCCAACATAGCCTACAGAGCAAGTCGCTAGTTGTTGCCTATGTTTTCTCCATTCAGGATTTGGTCTCCAACATCGATCAATTGTGTTCATTTTCAATCCCATTAACTTGGATTGTTTGGCGAAACTAAATTTTGAAGTGAAAAATATGGTAATCACAACGGCCAAAACAAAATGCCATATGATGAAATTGGGACCCTTAGATACCATATTGTAGTATAAATATTATTGACAAACTTTGAATGATTGAAAGGAAAAAGAGATAGATGAGAAATATGATATTTTTGTTGTTGTTTATATTGGAGAAATATAAGTATAAGGAAGTGATTATATATGTTCAAGTTGGTTAAAGTTGTTTTAGAGGCCATGGCTAAATGGGTGTCTTGTGCTAACCAAAAGTTATGAATAGAAAAATCTAGCAACTCTTAACCTCATGTTGTGAAAGTTACCTGAATCCAGGTAGTAACTATAAGCAAAATTAGTTATTCTAACATATACTACAATAATATTTTCAAGTATACCAAATAAAACAAACAACGATGTATTTATTGGATGACATTTAATATAAAAATTAAATAATGTTTTAAAACCATTTAATGACTTACCTGATTATATCGCGTATATGGGTGACAAACAACATTTATTCATTTGGTGTACTATTTTGCATGTGATAAATAGAAGAGAGAGAAGTGTGTTTCCACTCTCTCTTTGTTTGATTTCATATAATTAAATTGAAAATAAAGAAACATCGCTATATTTTAAAAAGGATAAAATATACCTTTTGGTTTACAACTAATATACAATTTTATTTTGTCATCAAAACTAAATTTATTTTAGATTTTTTTTATAGAAATATATGATTATGAATTATATTTTGATTCAATTTATATGATTTTAATTTATTTGTTCAAATTGATTTATTTAAGTTAAACTCATTTGTGAAAAATAAAAGCTTAAATAGAAATTTGGTTCCGCAAACTATTTTGACAATTTCTACCCTTTAAAATTATGGTATTCTACCCTGTGTAAATAAAAAAAAAAAATACGAGTATTGTAACTTGTAAGAACAACAACCAAGTTCAAAATAATAAAGACAGAAATAGTAAATGTAACAAAAAAATGAACAACAATGTTCGATAGTGAACGTCTGCCAATTTTGACACATGTATTCGACTGCATAGAAATTACAGTTCCTTTTAATAATCAGTGAAATTTTTCAAATTGATTCTTTGCTAGGGTTTCCATGGCAGAGTAACATCGTTGCTTTTTTGCACACATGAATCAAGCTTTGTGTACTAATAGCAAAGAGAGCTCCTTCAATTCGTAAGGTTTGAGTGTGCTTTTTCATTCAATCGGTGATTTTTGTTTCTATCAATTGCTTTTTTTCATTGCTTGTGAGAACAAGGTGCTTTTGCGAGAAAATACTGAATCCATTTGTGAGAAAAAGACCTTGAAGTTGTCACATTGACGATCTTGAATCATACACATTAACAGTTGTGATCCCTTGAATTGGTAAATTTCAATTCTCTATTCGGTTGTTATTCTATTATTATTCCATCATCAATTTGAGGTTTACTGTTGTGTTTCTTTCATGCCTTCCGATTGGCAGGCAGAGCTTTCAGCCCAATAGGCCTTCTCATGAGCCGTGTGGTTGCATAATTCTTCAACACCTGTGATCACAACAATATCGTTCGCATATAAGGATTTTCGAAGTAGACTGAACTTGCGGCTCTGGTTACTATTTCACCATATTCAAAGACACGGATTTCTACCTCTTCTCATAATGTTACAAACTCTTCTCATATTCTCACGGTACCTCACAAGTCCTTTGTGGCAACGTTAGGGGGATATAGGTCATCTCCCCAAGATGAGGTTCCTTTTTCAGTTCCCTGCATCAAGGGTGATGCTCTTTGTATTCGAATTGGGCAGGAAGAATATTCTAAAGGATTGACAGAATGTCAGAATGCCCTTCAGGGGAGACTGACTTTGAATAAAGGCGAGAAACCTTACACGACGTAGATTTAGCTGCTAAGTTAGACAAGTTATTAAGGATGGTTAACAAATGGATAATGGTTTCACTTGGTAGGGGCTGTAATATTTTCCTTTTTGAACAAGCTGATGACTTACATAGAGGTTGGGCGGCTGGTAACATTGCTCTTAATCTTAGCATCCTTCTTCTTTCTCAATGGACTGATGATTTTAATCATTATTCTTAGAAGCATACTCATGCCACTATTTGGATCAGATTGGTTGAATTGCGACAAGAGTATTGGCGGGAGAAGATTTTGAAGGAAATTGCGAGTGTTGTTGGTACTCCGTTAGATTTGGATGCCCCGACACAAAATAGGGCTTTCGGACACTATGCGAGAATTTTGGTGGACATTCACTTATCTAAAAGAGCCTACGATGAAATTCTTGTGAAATGGGAAGGTTTTGCCTTTAAGGTTGAGTCATAGTATGAGAGGAGACCGCTCTTTTGCCATCACAGTTATGACATTGGACATAATGTTTTGACTTGCAAGTGGCTGCATCCAGAGGCAACTAAGGTGACTGAGCATGGCAAGAAACCTATGGTGGTTGAACCACTTAATAAGAAAGCTTCTCCTCACCAGCACCGTAGTGATAAAGGTACTTCTACTTCAGGTACCACGTAATATGTTGTTGTTGCTGCCCCCTTCAATTTCAGCTACTATCATAGATACACAAGAACGATTTACACCTCAAAACATTGCTCCTCCTAAGGATGTTTCGAGCAGCTCTTTTTTAATTTTGTTTTACAAATTGAAAATGGAAACTGGAAACTTGGAGTTCGGGTATGACATAAGTAAAGTCTAGTAAAAAATTATATCAATTAGGGTTTCTAATTCTTTCAAATGATCGGTGTGTAATTGAAGTTCATAAACCACTCTTAAGTCCATCCACTTGATTTAATAAGAGTAAATTACACTCCCCTCCCCTAAGAGAACATTGAATTACACTCTTCTCCCCTCCTATGTTAAAATATACACTCTCTTCCCTTTAAAAGTAAAATTTATACTCCTCTCCCCTATGATATGCTTGAATTACAAACCCCTCCCTTAATAACTAAATATGCACAATACTTTATTCTATTTTAACCTAAATAATCACTACTAGAAAAATGCGAAACTGGGACGGAATTTCGGGACGGAAATTTTTTCCATTCCAAATATATTGATTTGAGACGGATTTTGCGACACTTTTTTGTCCCTAAAATTGATTATAACATTTAAACATTGATTTGAGACGGAAATTTAATTCCGTCGCAAATATGTGACAAATTTGCATTTTCTGTCCCTCTTTTGAGACGGAAGTGGTGTTTCCGTCACACCTTTCCCCAAAATTTACTAGAAAAAATTGGAGGGAATATTCACGCCTTTATTTGGGACGGAATGTTAATGTATTTCCATCTCAAGCTGGCCAATATTGAAATTACTCAGGGCGATAACTACGCTAACTGTTGGGACAAAATTTTTTACTCTTTTTCCGTCGCAATGTACTAGTACAATATAATTTTTTTTTTTAGATTTTTAATTTGACAAATTATTTATATTTTTACTAGCATTATAAAAAATAATTCTTTATTTAATTATATTAAAAATAAATAAATTATTTTAAGAATTTATTATTACATCTAATTAATATTAAATTTTTCACTATTTTTATAAGATTAATTTAACCCAGTGGATTTAATTTTTTTTATATGTGCATTCAATCAAATGATAGAGATATATTTTAGAAATTAAACCAATAAAGTGACATTATAATATGATCTGATTGGATGCATTTGTAAAAATAATCTTATAATATTTGTATATAAAAATTAAATCTCGTATCTAAAACAAAATTATAATTAGTTGTATAACACACTCTATATTTTTTATTTGATTTATTATTATTTAAAAAAATTAAATAACTAACTCATATAAAAAAAGAAAAGAGCCTCTATAAAAGATGATAACAATTAAAAAACTAATAGAAATAAAAATGTTGTAACTAATAAAATAAATAAACTAAGTGAGAAAAGGAGAATAGAAAGAAACTTGTCCAGGTCTCACCATCAGAAACCCTAAAATCCCTTTCTCTCTCTCGCCATCTCCACCATCAGTCCATTACCATGGTAGAAAGAAGCTTGTCTCTCCTCTCGCCATCTCCCTCTTGTTATCTCATCGTCACTGCTAGCATCTGGAACCGTCATCTCACCGTCGCCCTCTCGTCATCTCGTTGTCGCCGCTGGCTGTCTTTGGTATATCACTTCTAATACCTTTATTTTGAGTCTCTGATCTTTTTCCCTCTGAATCCTATGATAAAAAATTGCTAATTTTCTTGGGTCACGAGCCTTTTCTCAAGTTTTCAGCTTTAATAATTTTAATAAAGATTATTTTTTTCTCTATTATCTTTGGTGGTATGTCACTGCTTTTTGTGTTCTTCAGGATCCGATGGGTATGGTTCTTGCAGATTTGTGGTTTTTCTGTTTGTTGTTGTATTTGTGTTATGTGTTGTGTAGTAGTGTTGTTACTTTTGACTGGTATTTTAAGGGTTCTAGCTGCTCTCTATCAGGGAAAATCTTTTGGGTGTGTTTGTTTTAGTTGAAGATCCAAAAGCTTGTGCTAAGTATTGTAAACAATGTCTTATGCTTTAACTTTTTATTGTATTAAAATAGGAGTTGTAGAGAAGAAGGAAAAAAATATGCTTAACCATTGCTCTGTTATGAATATGAAGATTTGTTGCCAACCACGTGTTTTGAGTAATTCAATTTGCAACGAGGTTTATTTGTTGAAACTAACTAAATTCATTAGGCACTTTTTGATTTTCTTCATATTTTTTTATTCTTGTGTTTATGATTTGGCAAGGTTATTTAAACGTGTAGCAGATTAAACCAAGAGTGTGCGATGTGAAATTCCTTACTACTTTTCTCGAAGCAGTTGGTTGGAATCTCTACTTTTAAAGGGTAAGCACAGCTCGTGTCACTCCTTAACAATCCTATTTTTCTTTTAGTTTGCCTATCTTTTTGTATCATATGCTCCTTTATTGTTGCTATATTAACTGAAGTGTATGCTTTGTTTTTTAATTTACTTGTTCATTTGCAATTGTTTCACAATGTTATAACTTCAATTTATTTTCAATTTTATTTTCTGTTGTTATTTTTTTAATTGCAGAAAGGGTACAAATGGATTGGTGAACAAGATGCAGCTATTAAGGCTATGTGGGGATTTAAATCTAAGGAACTACCGAGAAAGATAATGTCGAGTGTACGTGAAAATGTGTGCGAAAAACCAAAATGGATTATTGAAGTTGCATGAGCAGAGGACACAAACTGTTCTAGATAAGAGGTCAAGTGAAGCATATGTAAGTAATAAGATATTTTGTCCTTTAATTTTACCTGGTTTGTGGCAGCACGAAAAAAGTCTAGAGTTGTAATAAAAGGCAGAATTTGTACTTGCAGCAATGTCAAGTTTTTTGTTGAAGTAATTTAATGTTAATGGATGTGAAACTATTGTCCTGTTATGCTTGTTGTCCTATTACTATTTTCTTAGGTTAATATAATTATACTTGTTGTCCATTCATTCTATTTAATTATCTTTCTTTTTTTCCATCCTGCTACTTTTGCATATAAGCAAATGTGGTACTTGAAACAATTCCGGTGATAACATTTAAATGTAAAACTATTCATGTACATCTATTTGTTTAATAGCCATGCACATCAATGACATGTTTTTGTTTTTGTTGTTCCTAGACCATTAGCAATCTCCTGTTGTACTCAACCTAAGCCTGTTCATTATGATACTCTAACGATTGAAGATGTTGGAGGAAGAAATGCAAAGGGTAGAGTATACATACTTGGTTTTGATGGAATCATTCGTGCTTGTGCCTTGGAGGAAGAAATGCAAAGGGTAGAGTATACATACTTGGCTTTGATGGAATCATGCGTGCTTGTGCCTCAATTTCTAGGTCGAATCAATAGTCGAGTTATACTTATTGTTTGTGTATAAGTAGAGAGGTTGAAGCATTGAAAGAATGAATATGTAGTTGATATAATTTTATAGCCACTTTCAAATAAATTATATTTTGAATGGATTGATTAAACTTTGTTGTTATTGAGAGATACTTATATGTTATGTTTAGTATTGAAAAATTGGACAAGCAGTTGTGTATGAATTTACAGCACAATACAATTTTGTGGCAGAATAAAATTTCTTTTTCGTCACAACGAATCAATAAATAATAAATAAAAAAACATTTTAGTCAAAATCTCTGTCCCAAAGTTGGGACGGATTTAGTACTTCCGTCAGCATTTTGGGACGGAATGAAGAAATCATGTTTTATTAAACAAATATATTCCGTCCCTGATTCCGTCTCAACTTTGTGACGGATAGTAAAATTCCGTCCCTAAATTAATTTGTCGCATAGTCCGTCCCAAATTCTGTTTGTGACGGAATTTTGAACTACTGTGCGACGGAAAATTCCGTCCCGAATCAACTGTTTTCTTGTAGTGAATTTTTTTTTTAGAATATATAATAATTTTGAATCACCATATAAAAGATAAATAAATTGGTTTTTTTATAATTTCAATGTCAATGATAATTAAATTTAAATATTTTGTTATTAATTTTATAATTTAGAGTAAAAAATTATCGACTTTTTAAATTTTTCACATATTTAAATTTTATTTGGGGTTGTTTCATATTTTATAATAGGGTTTAAAACTATATGTTAATGAAATTATGAATAACAAATAGCGAAAAATATGTATTTAAAATTTGATTATATTAAAATGGACCTGCAATACTATTTTTCTTTGAAATATGTTTGATTATTTTATTTTTTGCTAGGTTATTAGAAATAAAAAAAATATTGAGGGACTAAAGCGTAAATTTTAACATAAGAGAGAAGAAGAATATAATTCAAGCTTCTCTCAAGGTAGGGGAGTGAAATATTTTCTAATATGTTTTGAATAAGAGGGGAGGGGAGTGTATATTTTAACATAAGAGGGAAGGAAAGTGTAATTCAAGCATCTTTGAGAGGAGGAGAGTGTAATTTACTCATTTAATAAATATAACACTCATAATTAAATTTAAAACTCCAAATGTAAGTGATAATTAAATTCAAATTACTTTTTTAGAGGAACTTTAAATATTTTATTATTAATTTTATGATTTTATCATATATAATTTAATTTTAATTAGCTTATTTTATCAATTTCAATCATTTGCCCAATATTTTTTTATTTATTATTTTGAAAAAATTCAATATTAGTATTTTATCTTATTTTGTTTTAAAAAAATTGCTTAGCAGAAGTTTAATTATATCAATATGGGCTAAAAAAATTAATAAGAGAAGGGAGTGTATATTTTAACAAAAGAGGGTAGGGAAATGTAATTCAAGCTTCTTTTAGGGGAGTGAAGTGCAATTTTCTCTAGTAAGTTTTGCATATGATGGGAGAAGAGTGTATATTTTAACTTAAGAGAGGATAATAGTACAATTTAAGCATCTCTTATGGGAGGGAATTGAAATGAGAATAATAATTTTATAAATGCAAAGTAAAAAGTATTACTTGTGGATAATACATATGATATAATTACAATTGAAAAACAAAATTAACATTAAAGTGAAAATTAAAAATGTATTTTTTTTTTTTAAATTTGTTTTACAAATTAAAAATGGACATTGAAAACTTGGAGTTCGGACAAGACATAAGTAAAGTCTAGTAAAAAATTATATCAATTAAGATGTGAATTATAATTCTTTCAAATAATCGGTGTTTAATTGAAGTTCATAAACCACTTGAGTCCATGCACTTGATTTAATAAGAGTAAATTACACTCCTCTCCCCTAAGAGAACCTTGAATTACACTACCTTCATCTCTTATATTAAAATATACACTTCCTTCCCTTAAAAAGTAAAATTTATACTCCCCTCTCATATGAGATGCTTGAATTACAAACCCCTCCCTTAATAATTAAATATGCATAACACTTTAATCTATGTTAACCTAAATATTTTTTTTTATAATATATAATAATTTTGAATCACCATATAAAAGATAAACAAATTTGTTGTTTTTTTTTATAATTTAAATGTCAATAATAAATAAATTTAAATATTTTGTTATTAATTTTATAATTTATAGTATAAAATTTACTTTTAAATAACCATACTTAATCAACTTTAGTAATTTTTCATATATTTTAATTTTATTTCGGGTTGTTTCATATTTTATAATAGGGTTTAAAACTATATGTTACTGAAATTGTGAATAAAAAATAGCGAAAAATATGTATTTAAAATTTGATTATATTACAATGGACCCGCAATACTATTTTTCTTTGAAGTGTGTTTGATTATTTTATTTTTTGCTAGATTATTAGAAATAAAAAATTTGAGGGACTAAAGAGTAAATTTTAACATAAGAGGTGAGAGGAATATAATTTAAGCTTCTCTCAAGGCAAGGGAGTGCAATATTTTCTAATATGTTTTGAATAAGATGGGAGGGGAGTTTATATTTTAACATAAGAGACGAAGGGAGTGTAATTCAAACATCTTTGAGGGGAGGAGAGTGTAATTTATCCATTTAATGAATATAACACTCATTCTTAAAGGTCAGTGATGAATATTTCGTAAGTGTATCAAATCGTCCTTCAAGTACTAAAAATATGTTCTTATCCACATGGATTGCTCTTAATCTCTACTCAACGATTATAAGGTACCAGTGATGTAAAATCAGGGGGTATGCTTAGCATATCGTTTGTATCAACAAAAAATAAATTACTTTGATTAGATTCAAGAGTAAAAAGGTGATTAAGTATTTTGAATCTCTTATTTTTTGCGTCACAAAACAACTTTCAAACCAAAACTCAAATACAGTATCAAATTTGAATCGTTCAACCAAATATTTTTTCAATTTAGGAACTATGAGAGGAAATTACAACACACGCGGAAGAAAATTTATAATATAATAGGGTTTCTATTCATTACAAGGGAAAATTCACACAAGTTATATATATTGGGTTTAATGTCAAAACTAGTGATGCACACTTTACATTAAGATTGCTCTTATATATGTTTTCTGTTCAACAAATAAAGGTTTTACTGCATTGAAATGCACATGAGTCTTGTCAATGATCTAACATATTTAACATCAACAACTTTAAAACCTTGTTCTTTGCTATCATTTGACTTTATTGCACTTCCTTCAATCATCATTTGAAGAACATGTTCTACCACAACATAATGGGTCTATGATCTATCTTAAAAGAATTCCAATCACAGTTAAACATCTGAATTAAACCTATTTACTTTTCACTGCAAAATCAACATGTTGATTTTTTAAATTCCCTCCCAATTTATAGTTTTTAAATATAAGTTTAGTAAATCGTCTAGTAGAAACGACATAGACAATGTTAATAACAAATATATAATTATATAATGATTTTAAATTAAAGGGTACTATTTTCTTTTTAAAATATAATGATATGTAACAAGTGATGATATGTGTGATCCTGGACCCATTCTACTAGTATATAGATATCGTTGGTAACAACTTTGAGACGGATGAAGTACTATTTATTGTTCTCATTTCTCACAATGACAAAGTATTTTCACTTGAGATCAAGGGTGATTGCTAGTATAAGCATGCTACCCCAATTTTTTTATATTTTGTTTAAATAAGTATGTATGTTTTATACTTTGCCAACTCAATAATATCTATTTAACTAGCCCGAATAAATTTATTAGTTAAAAAGTGGTAGAAACATGAAAGTCAAAAAAATATCACATAATAGATTAATTTATTTCGTCTTATTTTGACAATTCTAGTCTCTTCAATAACTATAAAGAGAGTTTTATTAGCAATGAGTTTCTTGCAAATGAAACTTCTAGATAAATTTGACTCTTCGAAGCACAATCGAACTCGGCATTTTTAAATAATGATTTATTATTGTCATTTTTTGTGTTTGTTTTAATTTACGTTTATACAGTTAAACTTATACATATGTTTTGTGTTGTACATCGCATTGGTAACATATTAATTTTGATTATACAAATATACATACCCGTGTATTTAAATTAAGAGAGTCATGATGAAAATTTATGTACAATGTATTTTCTCTACAACACGGTGAAATCTTCTTGTTTTTTAGGTTAAATGACACACTAGTGATGAACACTTTGATTCATATTCAATATTCTATATGATTTTTAGTTCAACATATGGAGGTTTTACTACATTGAAATGCGCCTGATGATCTTGTTAAAGATCTTACAGATTTAACATCAGCAACTTGAAAAATTTGTTCTTTGCTATAATTTGGCTTTGGCACACGACTTCCTTTTGTAACTGCGAAGGAGGCTCCATTTTCAAAAGCGTCTCTTACCGAATGAAATTCCCATGAGTCGCCATTTGTATGACCAATTTTTCTCCATGTTACCTAAACACATTATATAATTAGTAAAAGAAAGTTTACAAAAAGTGTGTCAACTTTTTTAAAGTGAAACAAATATATTTTATATACATAAACATCTGAACTCAATTGTGTGATTTATTTTAATTAGGTAAACTCATGTTCATTAGTCATTAATTAGTTTCAATTACTGGATTTGCTAAATATGCTTACCTCTTTACTCCCAACTTTAGGTGCTATGAAGAGGTTAGATTCACTTTTGAGGCTAGGCCCCATACTTCCGCCGATGGCATATTGCATCCATCCTAAGTAAAGATTGTTGGCTACATGTGCATATCCGTGACGAATCCTGAAATGTTATTTTACCGATAAAAAAATTAATGTTGTCAAAAAAATTCACATTTTTATATTGTATAACTTTAATTTTTCTTGTAAAAAACTTCATAAACAATAATCAATTACCTTGGCATTCGTTGGTTGCAATTAGGTCCGAAATGATTGTACACAACAGTAACTTTCATGTTTATGACCCTCACATACCCATCATCATGTCCAAGAAGCATAACTTTATCTTGTTCTCTAAACCAATTATTGGAAACAGTCACATTAGTAGAACCCCGTGTAACATCAAGAAGACCATCTTCGCAATCATAAAGTGTATTATGATCGATCCAAATTTTTGAAGCGGTGACCAATCTAATTGCATCTCCATCTACTTGGCCCAAATGAATTACCTTCCCATTTGGACCCATCACCATCCCCGGGGATTGAGCTTTGCAATGATGAATTCGAATGCTATGAATGATTATGTTGGTGGCCTACAAAATAAATATAAAATTGTTACAAATTAGTGAAATATTATAATTCATACTACAAATAGCTACGGTTAGCAAATTAAATTTTGAGCGAGAAAAAAAATGAAATTCCTCTCTAAATACATCACTAAATTTAGAGAGGTTTCTTTTTTTTCTCGCCATAAATTTTATTTTATTTTTTCTAGTAGTTTTCTTGTAAATCTTAATTAATTGTATTTGCTGATTACCTTGAATATCATCAAGCATGCATTATTAGCAATGTGCACATTGAATCCACGACCATCAATGGTTGTGAAACTGCTAATGAGAAGGGGCTTCATGAGTTTAATATTCATGTCTTTTTTGAATGTGATCCACACCTTACCTTGAATTACCGAAGCTCCATATCTCAACGTACCAGGTTGAGGATTTATAGGATCATCATTTGGGTCAGTAACTTTATAACGGATGAGACCCTTACCAATGTTGTTTGTCATCTTTCCAGCATAGCCTACAGAGCAAGTCGCTAGTTGTTGTCTATGTTTTCTCCATTCAGGATTTGGTCTCCAACATCGATCAATTGTGTTCATTTTCAATCCCATTAACTTGGATTGTTTGGCGAAACTAAATTTTGAAGTGAAAAATATGGTAATCACAACGGCCAAAACAAAATGCCATATAATGAAATTGGGACCCTTAGATACCATATTGTAGTATAAATATTATTGACAAACTTTGAATGATTGAAAGGAAAAAGAGATAGATGAGAAATATGATATTTTTGTTGTTGTTTATATTGGAGAAATATAAGTATAAGGAAGTGATTATATATGTTCAAGTTGGTTAAAGTTGTTTTAGAGGCCATGGCTAAATGGGTGTCTTGTGCTAACCAAAAGTTATGAATAGAAAAATCTAGCAACTCTTAACCTCATGTTGTAAAAGTTACCTGAATCCAGGTAGTAACTATAAGCAAAATTAGTTATTCTAACATATACTACAATAATATTTTCAAGTATACCAAATAAAATAAACAACGATGTATTTATTAGATGACATTTAATATAAAAATTAAATAATGCTTTAAAACCATTTAATGACTTACCTGATTATATCGCGTATATGGGTGACAAACAACATTTATTCATTTGGTGTACTATTTTGCATGAGATAAATAGAAGAGAGAGAAGAGTGTTTCCACTCTCTCTTTGTTTGATTTCATATAATTAAATTGAAAATAAAGAAACATCGCTATATTCTAAAAAGGATAAAAAATTCCTTTTGGTTTACAACTAATATACAATTTTATATTGTCATCAAAACTAAATTTATTTAAGTTTTTCTTTTTATAGAAATATATGATTATGAATTATATTTTGATTCAATTTATATGATTTTAATTTATTCGTTCAAATTGATTTATTTAAGTTAAACTCATTTGTGAAAAATAAAAGCTTAAATATAAATTTGGTTCTTCAAACTATTTTGACAATTTCTACCCTTTAAAATTATGGTATTCTACCCTGTGTAAATAAAATAAAATACGAGTATTGTAACTTGTAAGAACAACAACCAAGTTCAAAATAATAAAGAAAGAAATAGTAAACGTAACAAAAAAATGAACAACAATGTTCGATAGTGAACGTCTGCCAATTTTGACACATGTATTCGACTGCATAGAAATTGCAGTTCCTTTTAATAATCAATGAAATTTTTCAAATTGATTCTCTGCTAGGGTTTCCATGGCAGAGTAACGTCGTTGCTTTTTTGCACACATGAATCAAGCTTTGTGTACTAATGGCAAAGAGAGCTCCTTCAATTCGTAAGGTTTGAGTGTTCTTTTTCATTCAATCGGTGATTTTTGTTTTTATCAATTCCTTTTTTTCATTGCTTGTGAGAACAAGGTGCTTTTGCGAGAAAATACTGAATCCATTTGTGATAAAAAGACCTTGAAGTTGTCACATTGACGATCTTGAATCATACACATTAACAGTTGTGATCCCTTGAATTGGTAAATTTCAATTCTCTATCCGGTTTTTATTCTATTATTATTCCATCATCAATTTGAGGTTTACTGTTGCGTTTCTTTCATGCCTTCCGATTGACAGGAAGAGCTTTCAGCCCAATAGGCCTTCTCACGAGCCGTGTGGTTGCATAATTCTTCAACACCTGTGATCACAACAATATCGTTCGCATATAAGGATTTTCGAAGTAGACTGAACTTGCGGCTCTGGTTGCTATTTCACCATATTCAAAGACACGGATTTCTACCTCTTCTCATAGTGTTACAAACTCTTCTCATATTCTCACGGTACCTCACAAGTCCTTTGTGGCGACGTTAGGGGGAAATAGGTCATCTCCCCTGGATGAGGTTCCTTTTTCAATTCCCTGCATCAAGGGTAATGCTCTTTGTATTCGAATTGGGCAGGAAGAATATTCTAAAGGATTGACAGAATGTCAGAATGCCCTTCAGGGGAGACTGACTTTGAATAAAGGCGGCAAACCTTACACGACGTAGATTTAGCTGCTAAGTTAGAAAAGTTATTAAGGATGGTTAACAAATGGATAATGGTTTCACTTGGTAGGGGCTGTAATATTTTCCTTTTTGAACAAGCTGATGACATACATAGAGTTTGGGCGGCTGGTAACATTGCTCTTAATCTGAGCATCCTTCTTCTTTCTCAATGGACGAATGGTTTTAATCATTATTCTTAGAAGCATACTCATGCCACTATTTGGATCAGATTGGTTGAATTGCGACAAGAGTATTGGCGGGAGATGATTTTGAAGGAAATTGCGAGTGTTGTTGGTACTCCGTTAGATTTGGATGCCCCGACACAAAATAGGGCTTTCGGACACTATGCGAGAATTTTGGTGGACATTCACTTATCTAAAAGAGCCTACGATGAAATTCTTGTGAAATGGGAAGGTTTTGCCTTTAAGGTTGAGTCATAGTATGAGAGGAGACCGCTCTTTTGCCATCACAGTTATGACATTGGACATAATGTTTTGACTTGCAAGTGGCTGCATCCAGAGGCAACTAAGGTGACTGAGCATGGCAAGAAACCTATGGTGGTTGAACCACTTAATAAGAAAGCTTCTCCTCACTAGCACCGTAGTGATAAAGGTACTTCTACTTCAGGTACCATGTAATATGTTGTTGTTGCTGCCCCCTTCAATTTCAGCTACTATCATAGATACACAAGAACGATTTACACCTCAAAACATTCTCCTCCTAAGGATGTTTCGAGCAGCTCTTTTTTAATTTTGTTTTACAAATTGAAAATGGAAACTGGAAACTTGGAGTTTGGATATGACATAAGTAAAGTCTAGTAAAAAATTATATCAATTAGGATTTCTAATTCTTTCAAATGATCGGTGTTTAATTGAAGTTCATAAACCACTCTTGAGTCCACCCACTTGATTTAATAAGAGTAAATTACACTCCCCTCCCCTAAGAGAACATTGAATTACACTCTTCTCCCCTCCTATGTTAAAATATACACTCCCTTCCCTTTAAAAGTAAAATTTATACTCCTCTCCCCTATGAGATGCTTGAATTACAAACCCCTCCCTTAATAATTAAATATGCACAACACTTTATTCTATTTTAACCTAAATAATTTTTTTTAGAATATATAATAATTTTGAATCACCATATAAAAGATAAATAAATTGGTTTTTTTATAATTTAAATGTCAATGATAATTAAATTTAAAATTTTGTTATTAATTTTATAATTTAGAGTAAAAAATTATCGACTTTAGTAATTTTTCACATATTTAAATTTTATTTGGGGTTGTTTCATATTTTATAATAGGGTTTTAAACTATATGTTAATGAAATTATGAATAACAAATAGCGAAAAATATGTATTTAAAATTTGATTATATTAAAATGGACCCGCAATTCTATTTTTCTTTGAAGTATGTTTGATTATTTTATTTTTTGCTAGGTTATTAGAAATAAAAAAATATTCAGGGACTAAAGCGTAAATTTTAACATAAGAGAGAAGAGGAATATAATTCAAGCTTCTCTCAAGGCAGGGGAGTGAAATATTTTCTAATACGTTTTGAATAAGAGGGGAGGGGAGTGTATATTTTAACATAAGAGGGAAGGAAAGTGTAATTCAAGCATCTTTGAGGGGAGGAGAGTGTAATTTACTCATTTAATAAATATAACACTCATAATTAAATTTAAAACTCCAAATGTAAGTGATAATTAAATTTAAATTACTTTTTTAGAGGAACTTTAAATATTTTATTATTAATTTTATGATTTTATCATATATAATTTAATTTTAATTAGCTTATTTTAGCAATTTCAATCATTTGCCCAATATTTTTTTATTTATTATTTTGAAAAAATTCAATATTAGTATTTTATCTTATTTTGTTTTTAAAAAAATTGCTTAGCAGAAGTTTAATTATATCAATATGGGCTAAAAAATTTAATAAGAGAAGGGAGTGTATATTTTAACAAAAGAGGGTAGGGAAATGTAATTCAAGCTTCTTTTAGGGGAGTGAAGTGCAATTTTCTCTATTAAGTTTTGCATATGATGGGAGAAGAGTGTATATTTTAACTTAAGAGAGGATTATAGTACAATTTAAGCATCTCTTATGGGAGGGAATTGAAACGAGAATAATAATTTTATAAATGCAAAGTAAAAAGTATTACTTGTGGATAATACATATGATATAATTACAATTGAAAAACAAAATTAACATTAAAGTGAAAATTAAAAATGTATTTCTTTTAAATTTTTTTTTTTCCAAATTAAAAATGGACACTGAAAACTTGGAGTTCGGACAAGACATAAGTAAAGTCTAGTAAAAAATTATATCAATTAGGATGTGAATTATAATTCTTTCAAATAATCGGTGTTTAATTGAAATTCATAAACCACTTGAGTCCATCCACTTGATTTAATAAGAGTAAATTGCACTCCTCTCCCCTAAGAGAACCTTGAATTACACTAACCTCCCCTCTTATATTAAAATATACACTTTCTTCCCTTAAAAAGTAAAATTTATACTCCCCTCCCTTAAAAAGAAAAATTCAGTCTACTAGTATATAGATGTAACACCCCGTTATCCCCACAACGTAATATTCAAATAATAATAATCAGAGTAAAATCAACAAACGGAGCATTACACTGCTTTCCTAAATTCATAAATAGAAAATATACTATTTATTTCAACAACATTCAATCTCATAATAATTGCAGCGGAAAATTCTTTTCAACATAATATCAATCTTCAATAAAAATCTTGGCACAAAGCCTCAACAAAATAAATACTGTTTAACAACATAAAACCTCCAACAACATATTCAAAATATTGATACATAAAGGAATGAATAAACACAACAACGTTTCCCATCCCGTTATGTATCAGAGCCCTAAGACACTTGAGCCAGACATCCTACTAGTCTTCGTTACCTGCAAGTTACCCGTACGAAGAGCAACATTTTCAAGCAGAAGTGGTGAGATTCACAAACAACAATAATATATATATAATTCATCAACTGAATTAAAACAACAACATTCATAACAACAGGCATCATTAAGCTCATATATACATGGAAACAGTATTATCAACAACGACTACATCAATTCATATTTGATTTGCAACATTTAATTTATGTTTAAGCAACAACAACGTCATCATCAACTGCGACACCAACGACTCAACCAACAACAACAACTACGACAATGCACGACGACAACTACTAATGCAATATGCATGTGGTACCATTTAACGCGTTTGAATGACAGGGCATTCCAGGGCATGAGCCCTCAACAGTTTGGATGGTTAAAGCATCCCAGGGCATAAGCCCTCAACAGTTGAATGATTAACATTCCAAGGCATAAGCCCCCAACAATGGATGAGTATAAATGACTCAATGTGTATATCTACATACAACTCAACAACAACAGCAACGACAACGACAACAACAATTGTGCCTAAATTATTTATGACACACTCTACAACTTAGACAACAACGACTCGACACGTCAACAACGGAAATCAACGATAAAGCATGTGTAATTATATTTATTTATATATACATGTATTCACATAGCTTCACTTTCATTTATAACATTTACTACATAAACAAGGTTAAATAAATCAAAGAACCATTTTAGGATGCTCAGATTAATGTCCTATTGCGCGAAGCAAAATTCAGAAAATGGTCGCACAGGACCCAGTTTACTTGAGCGAAGGTCTGTTCGCTTGAGCTAACACAAATGACGAAAGTCAGGTAGTTGCTCGCTTATGGTTCGCTTCAGGTTCGCTTAAGCGACCAAAAAGACGTAAGTCTGGGATTTGCTTGCTTAGCGTTCGCTTGGCTCACGCTTGAGCGAACGGTCTCATTACAATTCTGGGCAGTTATTTGGACGCTCGCTTAAGCGACGGTCTGCTCGCTTGAGCGAAGCTTCATCTGGCAGTTCAAAAACTCACGAATTTTCTAATTCTTTTTCATCCAAAAACCCAATTTTGATCCCCTAATCACCCAAAATGAATTACAAAAAGGTTTACAGGTTCAATATACAGCACAACATCCAAAACAACACAGAAACATGCATTCAACAACACAATTCACGACATTTAGCAACTTTTCATAATTTTCTAACCCTAACTCAAGAACACCATTTTCAATTCAATTTCAGAAATCATATACATATTATTAATTGAGAGTTAGACTCACCCTTACCTTAATTTAGAAGATTCAAAAGCTTACAGAAATCAGATTCTCCCCTCTTCCTCTTCTCTTTGCCTCTTCTAGGTTTTCTCCTCTTGGCTCTCAAAACTCTTGTTTTTCTTTCTATTGTACGTGAAATTGTTTTTGCCTTACCTTTTCCTATTCTCACCAAAACATAACCTCCCCTTAAACTCTATTAATTCTCATTAACCCCCAAAACACCAATAAATATTATTTCTTACTAAATTTCTATTAAATATTAAAACAACTAAATAATAAAATAACAATACACCAAATAATCATATAAATCATATTAAATCATATAAAATACTTAAAATCAATCAAAAATAATTAAATAACAACTAGGGCGTTACAACTCTCCCCAACTTAAAGAATTTCGTTCTCGAAATATTACCTCAAGTAAACAACTCCGGATAGGACTCTTGCATCTTACTCTCCAGCTCCCAAGTTAAACTTTCACCAGTTACACCACTCCAAACAACCTTCACTAGAGGTATCTCCTTGCCTCTCAACTTCTTCACCTTACGATCTTCAATTCTCAACGGTAAAGTCTCAACCGTAAGGTTGTCTCTAACTTGCACATCATCTCTTGGAATAACATGCGAAGGATCCGCGACATACTTCCGAAGCTGCGACACATGAAACACATCATGCAAATTCGAAAGATGTGGTGGCAAACCCACTCTATAAGCCACTGTTCCAACCCTCTCAGATATCTGGTAAGGACCAATAAACTTCGGAGTCAATTTCTTAGACTTCAACACACGACCTACACCTGTCATAGGAGTGACTCTCAGGAACACATGGTCTCCCTCTTGGAACTCAAGGTCCTTTCTACGCTTGTCATGATAACTCTTTTGTCGACTCTACGACGCTTTCATCTTTTCGCTTATCATCTTGACCTTCTCCGTAGTTTGATGAACTAACTCTGGTCCCAACACTACGCTTTCTCCCGACTCAAACCAACACAATGGAGTTCTGCACCTCCGACCATACAAAGCTTTGAACGGTGCCATACCAATACTCGAATGGTAATTGTTGTTGTACGTGAACTCTATCAATGGTAGATGACTATCCCAAGCTCCACCTTGCTCAAGTACACACACTCTCAGCAAATCTTCTAACGACTGAATCGTTCTCTCCGACTGACCATCTGTTTGCGGATGATAAGCCGAACTCAACCTCAACTTCGAACCCAATGCCTCTTGCAGACTCTTCCAAAACCTTGAAGTGAATCTCGGATCTCTATCCGACACAATACTCGATGGAACTCCATGCAATTTCACAATATCTCTAATATAAATCTCCGCCAACTGAGCTACCGAAAAGGTGATATTAATCGGAATGAAATGTGCCGACTTCGTCAATCTATCAACAACAACCCATATGGCATCATGCCCTCTCGGAGTGTTCGGTAAACTAGTCACAAAATCCATGGAGATGCTATCCCATTTCCATTCCGGCACATCTAACGGTGTCAACAACCCTGTAGGCTTCTGATGTTCAACTTTAGATTTCTGACAAGTCAAACAAGCATAAACAAACTGGGCAACATCACGCTTCAGCCCGGACCACCAAAACAATTTCTTCAAGTCATGATACATCTTTGTAGCTCCCGGATGAATACTTAAGCTACTCCTGTGACTTTCTTCTAAAATCAACTTTTTCAACTCATCATCATCAAGTATACAAATTCTTTATCTGAATCTCAACACACCTTGGTCATTAACCTTAAAGTCACCATCTGTTGTTTGGTTACTAGCAACCATCAAATCAACAAACTTAACATCAACTTTCTGCGCTTCCTTGGTACTGTTCAAGAAATCACTATTAATCTTCAGCATACCCAACTGCACACTCTGAGGTGACAACTCACAAACTAGGCTCAAATCTCTAAACTGCTCAAGCAGCTCAAACTCCTTTACCATCATGGCGGACATGTGCAACGTCTTCCTGCTTAAAGTATCTGCAACCACATTAGCTTTACCGGGGTGGTAATTCAAACTAAAATCATAATCTTTCAACAACTCAAGCCACCTTCTCTGCCTCATATTCAATTCCTTCTGATCAAATAAATATTTCAAACTTTTGTGATCACTAAACACCTCAAACTTAGAACCGTACAAATAATGCCTCCAAATCTTCAACACAAATACCACAGCCGCCAACTCTAAATCATGCGTAGGATAATTCCGTTCATGAATTCTCAACTGTCTTGAAGCATAAGCTACTACTTTGCCATCCTGCATAAGAACACCTCCTAAGCCCAACTTGGATGCATCACAATAAACAACAAAAGGTTCATTCGGCTTCGGTAAAATCAAAATTGGAGTTGTCGTCAACCGCTGCTTCAACTCATTGAAACTACTCTCACACTGAGTACTCCACACAAAAGGTTTACCTTTATAGGTCAACTGAGTCAATGGAAGTGCCAACTTCGAGAATCCTTCAATAAATCTGCGGTAGTAACCAGCCAAACCCAGGAAACTTCTAATCTCTGTGACTTACTTCGGAGTCTCCCATTGTGATACAACATCAACTTTCGATGGATCTACAGCAATACCATTACCAGAAATAATATGGCAAAGAAAACTTACTTCGCTTAACCAAAATTCACATTTGGACAACTTGGCATACAACTTCTTCTCTTTCAACACCTGCAACACAATCTTCAGATGTTCTGCATGCTCCTCTTCATTCTTAGAATAAATTAGAATATCATCAATAAATACAACTACAAATTTATCCATATAAGCATGAAAAATTCTGTTCATATACACCATAAACACACCAGGAGCATTAGTAACACCGAAAAGCATCACTTTATATTCATAGTGTCCATATTGTGTCCTAAAGGCCGTCTTCTGCATATCTTCATCCTTTACCTTAATCTGATGGTAACCCGACCTCAAGTCAATTTTACTAAACACACGTGCACCCACTAACTGATCCATCAAATCATCAATCCTCGGAAGTGGATACCTATTCTTTATCGTCAATTTATTCAACTGACGGTAATCAATACACAACCGCATGCTACCATCCTTCTTCTTAACCAACAATACTGGCGCTCCCCAAGGTGAAACACTCGGTCTTACAAACTTCTTATCCAGCAAATCTTCCAACTGTTTCTTCAATTCAGCTAACTCGGACGCCGACATACGATAAGGTGCCATCGACACCGGCTTCGTTCCTGGAACAAGGTCAATCGAAAATTCAACTTCCCTTTCTAGTGGCACATCAGGAATCTCATCAGGAAATACTTTTGGAAATTCATTCACAACTGGCAACCTATCAATCACAACTTGATTCTCCACTGATAAATACGCCATCAAGGAAAACATTGAGATCCCATCGTGTTCTAATTGCTTCAGCTGCTTAGTGGTTAGGAATTCCGCTCCACTCTCTTCTTCAGCAGAAGAAAAATACACCGTCTTACTAAAACAGTTGATATGAACACGGTTATATTCTAACCAGTTCATCCCAAAAATCACATCCATACCCGTCAACGGCAAACATACTAGATCAACTTCGAAGTCTCTACCAAACATAGACAACGGACAGCTCAAACAGACAAGAGAAGTAGTTACTGAACCCTTAGGTGGAGTTTCAACAACCATTTCTCCATTCATATCAGACATAATCAAACCCAACTTACGTGCACAATCAACAGCAATGAAACAATGTGTAGCACCATTATCAATAATAGCAATTAAAGGAATACTATTAAAGAAACAAGTACCTCTGATAAGTCGGTCCTCGTTACTTGTTTGCCTCCCAGTCAAAGCAAACACCTTTCCACTAGCCTGAGTCTTCTTAGGCTTCTTGCACTGCGAGCTAAGATGACCTTCGTCATCACAATTGAAGCAAACAATGTCACCACGCTTGCATTCAACTATCGTGTGACCCTTCTTTCCACATCAGAAACACTTCTTCTCATCACGGTTGTAAGCATTACTCTTGTGGCCTTTTTCACCACACTTATAACAAACAACTTCAGCAGGAACATCTCTACGCGCAGGTCTCCTTTCATCATTCATTCTCTGTTTACCCTTGTCAGCTGGGGCACTATACGGTTTCGGATGACTCTGCTGTCCTTTACCTCTTCGCTCACTCATCACCTTATAATGAGCTTTCGTATCTTCCTCATATATCCTGCAGCTGCTTACCAACTCGGAAAAATCCCTTATTTTCTGATAACCAAGGGCCCGCTTTATATCAGCACGCAGTTCATTTTCAAACTTAATACATTTGGAGAACTCAGCAGTCTCAGCAGCATAATGTGGGTAGAATTTAGCAAGCTCCACAAACTTGGCAGTATACTCAGTTATGGACATGTCTCCTTGCTTCAGCTTAAGGAACTCAATTTCCTTCTTCCCGCGAACATCTTCTGGGAAGTACCTTCTCAGGAATTCTCTCCGAAACACAGCCCAAGTAATTACAGCGTCTTCATTATGCAGAATCGGTTGAGTACTCACCCACCAGTCATCAGCTTCTTCAGCCAACATGTTCGTGCCAAAGCGCACCATCTGAACATCGTTACACTGCATAACCCGGTAGATCCTCTCGACCTCCTTAAGCCACGTCTGAGCTCCGTCAGGGTCATACCTTCCCTTGAAAGTTGGTGGATGATTTCTCAAAAAGGTTTCTAGCATCTAAACGCCTTTGTTACCACCAGCATTATGTTGTTGTCCCGCAACTTGAGCCATTTCTTGCAAGGCAGCGGCAAGAGCAACATCATTTCTTCCAGCCATTTCAAAGTTCTACACAACAACAACAAATCAGGACAATAAAAGACAGTGTAAAGCTGTCACACAACACTATTAGGCTCGGCACGACTCTACTACTTGGTCGGATGGACCGACCTTCTCTGATACCAATTGTAACACCCCGTTATCCCCACTGTAACACCCCGTGTCCCAAAACAACATAATAATGATAATATAATCAGAGTCAACATCAACGGAGTATTACATCTGCTTTTAAAAATTTATTTAAATAGAATATAAAACTATTTAATTATTAACAAAGTCATTCTTATAAAAATTCTGCAGTGGAAATGTATTTAATAAAATCATCATCTTCAACAGCAAATCCTTGGCACAAGGGCCCCAACATAATAAAAATATTATTCAATAATAGTTAAATCTCCAACAACAATAAAGCTTCAACAACATGTTTCAAAAGTTGATACATAAAGGAATGAAAGAAAACATTGCAACGATTCCCCCATCCCGTTACGTATCAGAGCCCTAGACACTTGAGCCATCAACCTACTAGCCTTGGAAATCTGCACTTGTCCACAAGGCGACAATTCCAACAGAAGGGGTGAGTTCACAATTCAAAAATAATATATATATATATATATATATATATATATATATATATATATATATATAAATCATCAAATTGAAATGAAACATCAACAAGTATTAACATCCATCAACAACAACATCAACAATATCATCTCATCAATAACGTTTCATTTCATCGTTGAATTACAATGCAACTCTTGTGGCGACATCTCACCAACAACCACTCCGACACCAAAGACTCTACAAAGACGACTCACACCGACAACAACTATGCAACGACATCAACTACTAATGCAATATGCATGTGGTACCATTTTACGCGCGTTGAATGACAAGCATTCCAGGGCATGAGCCCTCAACAGTTGGATGGTTAAAGCATCCCAGGGCATAAGCCCTCAACAGGTGAATGATAAACATTCCAGGGCATGAGCCCCCAACAATGCATATGAGTATGAATGAAACTCAGTGGTGTATATCAGCATACAACCCGACAACATCTAATGGTGTATATCAACATACAACCAACAACAACTACTTAGGACGTCTACAATTGTGTCTAACAACTATGACACACTCCCCAACTGGATAACACCACTCAACAACATCAAAGGCAACTCAACTTATCAAAACATAATTATTTTCATGTAAACATACTTAATTCCATCATATTCATCTTCATAAATAAGTTTCATCATCTAAATAATATTAAATAAATCCAACAAACATATTAGGGAGCTTAGGTTTGGGTTAGGAGCACTTAGAAAAATTACACAAAATGGTCGTTCAGGACCCACTTCGCTTAAGCGAAGCATAGCTCGCTTAAGCGAACCAAATGACAAAAGTTAGGATGTTCCTCGCTTGAGGCTCGCTTGGCGTTCGCTTGAGCGACGCTCACATGCTACAGGTTCTGGGCAGATTTAGTGTCGTTCGCTTAAGCGACGGGAAGTTCGCTTGAGCGAACCAAATGACGAAAGTTAGGTTCTTGTTTGCTTGCAGCTCGCTTGCGACGCGCTTGAGCGAACGGTCAATTTCCAATTCTGGGCAACTACGAGGCAGCTCGCTTAAGCGACGGGTAGCTTCGCTTAAGCGAAGCATCATCTGTACAGACTAAAAACCTACGATTCTCAACCAAAAACCCAATTTTTGATCCCCTAATCACCCAAATGATTTGTTACATTGTTTATGGGTTCTCTAAACAACAAAGCATCAGAAACATCTCATAGAAACATCATCAAACACACATAATTCAACAACAATGAGCATTTTTCATGTTATTAACCCTAAATCAACATTCACCATTTTCAATCCAATTTCATGAAATCATATATATATATATATATATATATATATATATATATATATATATATATATAACCCTTACCTCAATTCAGCGATTCTACAGCAAAAATAGATGGATTCTCTCTTCCTAGTTCTTCCCTTGGCTTCTTCTCTCTTTTCTCCCAAAAGCTTACTTTCTCCTACTGATACGTACAAAATGTTTTGTCTGACTTTCTATTCTCCCAACATTTTCCTTAACCCCTTTTCATTTCACTTAACTCCCCTTAACTCTCATAATTAAAATGTACCCCCCCCCATCCTTAATTCTAATAATTCTAATTAACTCTTAACTTTTCAAATAAATATTATATAATAAAATATAAATCAAATAACAACACCACATATTCACATAATCATTTAAAGTTCAAATAAAATATTCAAAGCAACTAAAAATAAGAAAATAGAAATTAGAGCGTTACACCCACAACATAATATTCAAATAATAATCAGAGTAAAATCAACAAACGGAACATTACACTGCTTTTCAAAATTCATAAATAGAAAATATACTATTTATTTCAACAACATTCAATCTCATAATAATTGCAGCGGAAAATTCTTTTCAACATAATATCAATCTTCAATAAAATTCTTGGCACAAAGCCTCAACGAAATAAATATTGTTTAACAACATAAAACCTCCAACAACATATTCAAAATATTGATACATAAAGGAATGAATAAACACAACAACGTTTCCCATCCCGTTACGTATCAGAGCCCTAAGACACTTGAGCCAAACATCCTACTAGTCTTCGTTACCTGCAAGTTACCCATACGAAGAGCAACATTTTCAAGCAGAAGGGGTGAGATTCACAAACAACAATAATATATATATATATATATATATATATATATATATATATAATTCATCAACTAAATTAAAACAACAACATTCATAACAACAGGCATCATTAAGCTCATATATACATGGCAACAGTATTATCAACAACGACTACATCAATTTATGTTTAAGCAACAACAACATCATCATCAACTGCGACACCAATGACTCAACCAACAACAACAACTACGACAATGTACGACGACAACTACTAATGCAATATGCATGTGGTACCATTTAACGCGTTTGAATGACAAGGCATTCCAGGGCATGAGCCCTCAAAAGTTTGGATGGTTAAGGCATCCCAGGGCATGAGCCCTCAACAGTTGAACGACAAGGCGTTCCAGGGCATAAGCCCTCAACAGTTGAATGATTAACATTCCAGGGCATAAGCCCCCAACAATGGATGAGTATAAATAACTCAATGTGTATATCTACATACAACTCAACAACAACAGCAACGACAACGACAACAACAATTATGCCTAAATTATTTATGACACACTCCACAACTTAGACAACAACGACTCGACGACATCAACAACGGAAATCAACGATATAGCATGTATAATTATATTTATTTATATATACATGTATTCATATAGCTTCACTTTCATTTATAACATTTACTACATAAACAAGGTTAAATAAATCAAAGAACCATTTTAGGATGCTCAGATTAATGTCCTATTGCGCGAAGCAAAATTCAGAAAATGATCGCACATGACCCAGTTTGCTTGAGCGAAGGCATGTTCGCTTAAGCGAACACAAATGACGAAAGTTAGGTAGTTGCTCGCTTATGGTTCGCTTGAGGTTCGCTTAAGCGACCAAAAAGACGTAAGTCTGGGATTTGCTCGCTTAGCATTCGCTTGGTTCACGCTTGAGCGAACGGTCTCATTACAATTCTGGGCAGTTATTTGCACGCTCGCTTAAGCGACGGTCTGCTCGCTTGAGCGAAGCTTCATCTAGCAGTTCAAAAACTCACGAATTTTCTAATTCTTTTTCATCCAAAAACCCAATTTTGATCCCCTAATCACCCAAAATGAATTACAAAAAGGTTTACAGGTTCAATATACAGCACAACATCCAAAACAACACAGAAACATGCATTCAACAACACAATTCACGACATTTAGCAACTTTTCATAATTTTCTAACCCTAACTCAAGAACACCATTTTCAATTCAATTTCAGAAATCATATACATATTATTATCTGAGAGTTAGCCTCACCCTTACCTTAATTTAGAAGATTCAAAAGCTTACAGAAATCAGATTCTCCCCTCTTCCTCTTCTCTTTGCCTCTTCTAGGTTTTCTCCTTTTGGCTCTCAAAACTCTTGTTTTTCTTTCTATTGTACGTGAAATTGTTTTTGCCTTACCTTTTCCTATTCTCACCAAAACATAACCTCCCCTTAAACTCTATTAATTCTCATTAACCCCCAAAACACCAATAAATATTATTTCTTACTAAATTTCTATTAAATAATAAAACAACTAAATAATAAAATAACAATACACCAAATAATCACATAAATCATATTAAATCATATAAAATACTTAAAATCAATCAAAAATAATTAAATAACAACTAGGGCGTTACAATAGATATCGTTGGTAACAAATTTGAGACGGATGAAGTACTATTTATTGTTCTCATTTCTCACAATGACAAAGTATTTTAACTTGAGATCAGGGGCGATTTCTAGTATAAGCATGCTACCCCAATTTTTTTATATTTTGTTTAAATAAGTATGTATGTTTTATACTTTGCCAACTCAATAATATCTATTTAACTAGCCCGAATAAATTCATTAGTTAAAAAGTGGTAGAAACATGAAAGTCAAAAAAATATCACATAATAGATTAATTTATTTCGTCTTATTTTGACAATTCTAGTCTATTCAATAACTATAAAGAGAGTTTTATTAGCAATGAGTTTCTTGCAAATGAAACTTGTAATACCCATACTAAACGTATCTAGAAAGTTTAGCATGTGCATTATCTTTAGTACTGGATACATTAAAATTTACAACTTAAATTACTTCGAATGAATATTATATACAACAATTTTCGTTCGTACATCAGAGTTACCATACAACCATCCAATAATATAAAAGTACATACTAAAATCCATACGAACATCCTGCAGCGGGTACGAACGGGTCCTTGCTGAATATCCATTCGGCAATAAACTTGCTCAACTGCTCTGCTAATCTGAAACAAATAAGGATTGGGATGAGACATAATGTCTCAATGAGTTCTCCTAATCCTAGGCTATAGGTGACCTCGGGGAAACCTATGGTTACCACGTGTCTAAAACGCAACCTGACGGTTGAGCATCGTGCGTGAGGCTTACATAGACGGTCGTGCCAAGCTAAAACCGTCGTAGGGTCATCTTATTTGTTTCCTTCGTGTCATGGCGGTAGAGGGATCCTAGGACCGCTAACTCGAGATGCACTAAACGCATCAAGACATAACCTAACATGTTCATGACACGGTACTAAACCGGACGATTAGGGAAACCTAAGATCGTCGTCGGTAAACATACATAACTTATTATATTGTCTAAGCTATACATATCTGACCTCATAGCGTAAACATAATCGTAACGTATCGTACATATTCATTCATTCATTAGGTTAGATGTTAGCGTTGAACAAACATAATTACCTTGGTTGATTTTACGGAATAATCCCGAGTGGAGTAACCCCGAAATATATTCCCATACATTACCGATGAAAACCTAGCTAAGGTACATCGGACTCCCTCAGTGTCGTGCGGGCCCCCCTTGCGGAGCTTATCCCGTTCCCACGACACCTACATCTTGCTTACTCAGTGACATGCGGGCCCCCCTTGCGGAGCTTATCCCGTTCCCATAATGAGAACCCCTTGAGATCCCAACCTTGCGGGGACCACAAGAGACATGGCACCTACATCATTCATTAAAGTCTTGGTATTTTACATTCATAAAAGGTTAAACCTATACATGCTTACTCATTTACCTTGGATCCGTGATCGATCCGATTAGTGGTAAACTACCTACTTGTTCATACTCATTCATATGTGAAGAGATTACTTATCAACTTACGGCTTAACATGCTTGCATAATCATTCTTATTCAAGTGCGAAGAGAATACACTAATCGCTTCGCGTTTAAACATACATAGGATTCATGCTTAACATTCTAGTTCTCGACAAGCTATGTCGAGGCTCTATGATTTCTAGATAAATTTGACTCTTCGAAGCACAATCGAACTCGGCATTATTAAATAATGATTTATTATTGTCATTTTTTGTGTTGTTTTAATTTACGTTTATACAATTAAACTTATACATATGTTTTGTGTTGTACATCGCATTGGTAACATATTAATTTTGATTATACAAATATACATACCCATGTATTTAAATTAAGAGAGTCATAATGAAAATTTATGTACAATGTATTTTCTCTACAACACGGTGAAATCTTCTTGTTTTTTAGGTTAAATGACACACTAGTGATGAACACTTTGATTCATATTCAATATTCTATATGACTTTTAGTTCAACATATGGAGGTTTTACTACATTGAAATGCGCCTGATGATCTTGTTAAAGATCTTACAGATTTAACATCAGCAACTTGAAAAATTTGTTCTTTGCTATAATTTGGCTTTGGCACACGACTTCCTTTTGTAACTGCGAAGGAGGCTCCATTTTCAAAAGCGTCTCTTACCGAATGAAATTCCCATGAGTCGCCATTTGTATGACCAATTTTTCTCCATGTTACCTAAACACATTATATATTTAGTAAAAGAAAGTTTAGAAAAAGTGTGTCAAATTTTTTAAAGTGAAACAAATATATTTTATATACATAAACATCTGAACTCAATTGTGTGATTTATTTTAATTAGGTAAACTCATGTTCGTTAGTCATTAATTAGTTTCAATTAATGGATTTGCTAAATATGTTTACCTCTTTACTCCCAACTTTAGGTGCTACGAAGAGGTTAGATTCACTTTTGAGGCTAGGCCCCATACTTCCGCCGATGGCGTATTGCATC
This sequence comes from Medicago lupulina, assembly GCA_958299785.1. NCBI lineage: Eukaryota > Viridiplantae > Streptophyta > Magnoliopsida > Fabales > Fabaceae > Medicago > Medicago lupulina. Next base: position 56,414,821 of record OY283146.1, on the reverse strand, counting down.
CATCCTAAGTAAAGATTGTTGGCTACATGTGCATATCCGTGACGAATCCTGAAATGTTATTTTACCGATAAAAAAATTAATGTTGTCAGAAAAATTCACATTTTTATATTGTATAACTTTAATTTTTCTTGTAAAAAACTTCATAAACAATAATCAATTACCTTGGCATTCGTTGGTTGCAATTAGGTCCAAAATGATTGTACACAACAGTAACTTTCATGTTTATGTCCCTCACATACCCATCATCATGCCCAAGAAGCATAACTTTATCTTGTTCTCTAAACCAATTATTGGAAACAGTCACATTAGTAGAACCCCGTGTGACATCAAGAAGACCATCTTCGCAATCATAAAGTGTATTATGATCAATCCAAATTTTTGAAGCGGTGACCAGTCTAATTGCATCTCCATCTACTTGGCCCAAATGAATTACCTTCCCATTTGGACCCATCACCATCCCCGGGGATTGAGCTTTGCAATGATGAATTCGAATGCTATGAATGATTATGTTGGTGGCCTACAAAATAAATACAAAATTGTTACAAATTAGTGAAATATTATAATTCATACTACAAATAGCTACGGTTAGCAAATTAAATTTAGAGCGAGAAAAAAAATGAAATTCCTCTCTAAATACATCACTAAATTTAGAAAGGTTTCTTCTTTTTCTCGCCATAAATTTTATTTTATTTTTTCTTGTAGTTTTCTTGTAAAGCTTAATTAATTGTATTTGCTGATTACCTTGAATATCATCAAGCATGCATTATTAGCAATGTGCACATTGAATCCACGACCATCAATGGTTGTGAAACTGCTAATGAGAAGGGGCTTCATGAGTTTAATATTCATGTCTTTTTTGAATGTGATCCACACCTTACCTTGAATTACCGAAGCTCCATATCTCAACGTACCAGGTTGAGGATTTATAGGATCATCATTTGGGTCAGTAACTTTATAACGGATGAGACCCTTACCAATGTTGTTTGTCATCTTTCCAGCATAGCCTACAGAGCAAGTCGCTAGTTGTTGTCTATGTTTTCTCCATTCAGGATTTGGTCTCCAACATCGATCAATTATGTTCATTTTCAATCCCATTAACTTGGATTGTTTGGCAAAACTAAATTTTGAAGTGAAAAATATGGTAATCACAACGGCCAAAACAAAATGCCATATGATGGAATTGGGACCCTTAGATACCATATTGTAGTATAATATTATTGACAAACTTCGAATGATTGAAAGGAAAAAGAGATAGATGAGAAATATGATATTTTTGTTGTTGTTTATATTGGAGAAATATAAGTATAAGGAAGTGATTATATATGTTCAAGTTGGTTAAAGTTGTTTTAGAGGCCATGGCTAAATGGGTGTCTTGTGCTAACCAAAAGTTATGAATAGAAAAATCTAGCAACTCTTAACCTCATGTTGTAAAAGTTACCTGAATCCAGGTAGTAACTATAAGCAAAATTAGTTATTCCAACGTATAATACAATAATATTTTCAAGTATACCAAATAAAACAAACAACGATTTATTTATTGCATGACATTTAATATAAAAATTAAATAATGTTTTAAAACCATTTAATGACTTACCTGATTATATCGCATATATGGGTAACAAACAACATTAATTCATTTGGTGACTATTTTGCATGAGATAAATAGAAGAGAGAGAAGTGTGTTTCCACTCTCTCTTTGTTTGATTTCATATAATTAAATTGAAAATAAAGAAACATCTCTATATTCTAAAAAGGATAAAAATATCTTTTGGTTTACAACTAATATACAATTTTATATTGTCACCAAAACTAAATTTATTTTAGTTTTTTTTTTTATAAAAATATATGATTATGAATTATATTGATTAAATTTATATGATTTTAATTTATTCGTTCAAATTGACTTATTTAAGTTAAACTCATTTGTGAAAAATAAAAGCTTAAATAGAAATTTGGTTCTTCAAACTATTTTGACAATTTCTACCCTTTAAAAGTATGGTATTCTACCCTGTGTAAATAAAAAAAAATACGAGTATTGTAACTTGTAAGAACAACAACCAAGTTCAAAATAATAAAGAAAGAAATAGTAAAGGTAACAAAAAAATAATGAACACACAATGTTCGATAGTTAACGTCTGGGGGGGGGGGGGGGAATAGGTCATCCCCCCGCATGAGGTTCCTTTTTCGGGCATCAAGGGTGATGCTCTTTGTATTCGAATTGGGCAGGAAGAATATTCTAAAGGATTGACAGACTGTCAGAATGCCCTTCGGGGAAGACTGACCTTGAATAAAAGCGACAAACCTTACACGACGTATATTTAGCTGCTAAGTTAGACAAGTCATGACGGATGGTTAACAAATGGAAAATGGTTTCACTTGGTAGGGGCTGTAATATTTTCCTTTTTGAACAAGCTGATGACTTATGTAGAGTTTGGGCGGCTGGTAACATTGCTCTTAATCTGAGCATCCTTCTTCTTTCTCAATGGACGGATGATTTTAATCATTATTCTTAGAAGCATACTCATGCCACTATTTGGATCAGATTGGTTGAATTGCGACAAGAGTATTGGCGGGATAAGATTTTGAAGGAAATTGCGAGTGTTGTTGGTACTCCGTTAGATTTGGATGCCCCGACACAAATTAGGGCTTTCAAACACTATGCGAGAATTTTGGTGGACATTCACTTATCTAAAAGAGCCTACGATGAAATTCTTGTGAAATGGGAAGGTTTTGCCTTTACGGTTAAGTCACAATATGAGAGGAGACCGCTCTTTCTCCATCATTGTTATGACATTGGACATAATGTTTTCACTTGCAAGTGGCTGCACCCAAAGGCAACTAAGGTGACTGACCATGGCAAGAAACCTATGGTGGTTGAACCACTTAATAAGAAAGCTTCTCTTCACCAGCACCGTAGTGATAAAGGTACTTCTACTTCAGGTACCATGTAATATGTTGTTGTTGCTGCCCCTTTCAATTTCAGCTACTATCATAGATACACAAGAACAGTTTACACCTCAAAACATTGCTCCTCCTAAGGATGTTTCGAGCAGCTCTTTTTTAATTTTGTTTTACAAATAGAAAATGGAAACTGGAAACTTGGAGTTCGGATATGACATAAGTAAAGTCTAGTAAAAAATTATATCAATTAGGATTTCTAATTCTTTCAAATGATCGGTGTTTAATTGAAGTTCATAAACCACTCTTGAGTCCATCCACATGATTTAATAAGAGTAAATTACACTCTCCTCCCCTAAGAGAACATTGAATTACACTCTTCTCCCCTCTTATGTTAAAATATACACTCCCTTCCCTTTAAAAGTAAAATTTATACTCCTCTCCCCTATGAGATGCTTGAATTACAAACCCCACCCTTAATAATTAAATATGCACAACACTTTAATCTATTTTAACCTAAATAATTTTTTTTTAGAATATATAATAATTTTGAATCACCATATAAAAGATAAATATATATGTTTTTTTTTTAATTTAAATGTCAATGATAATTAAATTTAAATATTTTGTTATTAATTTTATAATTTAGAGTAAAAAATCATCGACTTTAGTAATTTTTCACTTATTTAAATTTTATTTGGGTTTGTTTCATATTTTATAATAGGGTTTAAAACTATATGTTAATGAAATTATGAATAACAAATAGCGAAAAATATGTATTTAAAATTTGATTATATTAAAATGGACCCGCAATACTATTTTTCTTTGAAGTATGTTTGATTATTTTATTTTTTGCTAGGTTATTAGAAATAAAAAAATATTCAGGGACTAAAGCGTAAATTTTAACATAAGAGAGGAGAGGAATATAATTCAAGCTTCTATCAAGGCAAGGGAGTGAAATATTTTCTAATATGTTTTGAATAAGAGGGGAGGGGAGTGTATATTTTAACATAAGAGGGAAGGGGAGTGTTATTCAAGCATCTTTGAGGGGAGGAGAGTGTAATTTACTCATTTAATAAATATAACACTCATAATTAAATTTAAAACTCCAAATGTAAGTGATAATTAAATTTAAATTACTTTTTTAGAGGAACTTTAAATATTTTATTATTAATTTTATGTTTTTATCATATATAATTTAATTTTAATTAGCTTATTTTATCAATTTCAATCATTTGCACAATATTTTTTTATTTATTATTTTGAAAAAATTCAATATTAGTATTTTATCTTATTTTGTTTAAAAAAAATTGCTTAGCAGAAGTTTAATTATATCAATATGGGCTAAAAAATTTAATAAGAGAAGGGAGTGTATATTTTAACAAAAGAGGGTAGGGAAATGTAATTCAAGCTTCTTTTAGGGGAGTGAAGTGCAATTTTCTCTAGTAAGTTTTGCATATGAGGGGAGAAGAATGTATATTTTAACTTAAGAGAGGATTATAGTACAATTTAAGCATCTCATATTGGAGGGAATTGAAACGAGAATATTAATTTTATAAATGCAAAGTAAAAAGTATTACTTGTGGATAATACACATGTTATAATTACAATTGAAAAACAAAATTAACATTAAAGTGAAAATTAAAAATGTAATTTTTTTTAAAATTTGTTTTACAAATTAAAAATGGACACTGAAAACTTGGAGTTCGGACAAGACATAAGTAAAGTCTAGTAAAAAATTATATCAATTAGGATGTGAATTATAATTCTTTTAAATAATCGGTGTTTAATTGAAGTTCTTAAACCACTTGAGTCCATCCACTTGATTTAATAAGAGTAAATTACACTCCTCTCCCCTAAGAGAACCTTGAATTACACTACCCTCCCCTCTTATATTAAAATATACACTCCCTTCCCTTAAAAAGTAAAATTTATACTCCCCTCCCATATGAGATGCTTGAATTACAAACCCCTCCCTTAATAATTAAATATGCATAACACTTTAATCTATGTTAACCTAAATATTTTTTTATTATATATAATAATTTTGAATCACCATATAAAAGATAAATAAATTTGTTTTTTTTATAATTTAAATGTCAATAATAATTAAATTTAAATATTTGGTTATTAATTTTATAATTTAGAGTATAAAATTTAATTTTAAATAACCATACTTAATTGACTTTAGTAATTTTTCACATATTTTAATTTTATTTGGGGTTGTTTCATATTTTATAATAGGGTTTAAAACTATATGTTACTGAAATTGTGAATAAAAAATAGCGAAAAATTTGTATTTAGAATTTGATTATATTACAATGGACCCGCAATACTATATTTCTTTGAAGTGTGTTTGATTATTTTATTTTTTGCTAGATTATAAGAAATAAAAAATTTGAGGGACCAAAGAGTAAATTTTAACATAAGAGGTGAGAGGAATATAATTTAAGCTTCTCTCAAGGCAATGGAGTAGCAATATTTTCTAATATGTTTTGAATAAGAGGGGAGGGGAGGGGATTGTATTTTTTAACCTAAGAAGGGAAGGGAATGTAATTCAAGCATCTTTGAGGGGAGGAGAGTGTAATTTATCCATTTAATAAATATAACACTCATACTTAAAGGTCGGTGATGAATATTTGGTAAGTGTATCAAATCGTCCTTCAAGTACTAAAAATATGTTCTTATCCACATGGATTGCTCTTAATCTCTACTCAACGATTATAAGGTATCAGTGATGTAAAATCAGGGGGTATGCTTAGCATATCATTTGTATCAACAAAAAAATAAATTACTTTGATTAGATTCAAGAGTAAAAAGGTGATTAAGTCTTTTGAATCTCTTATTTTTTGCGTCACAAAACAACTTTCAAACCAAAACTCATAAATACAGTATCAAATTTGAATCGTTCAACCAAATATTTTTTTGATTTAGGAGCTATGAGAGGAAATTACAACACACGCGGAAGAAAATTTATAATATAATAGGGTTTCTATTCATTACAAGGGAAAATTCACACAGGTTATTTATATTGGGTTTAATGTCAAAACTAGTGATGCACACTTTGCTTTAAGATTGCTCTTATATATGTTTTGTGTTCAACAAATAAAGGTTTTACTGCATTGAAATGTGCATAAGTCTTGTCAATGATCTAACATTTTTAACATCAACACCTTTAAAACCTTATTCTTTGCTATAATTTGACTTTATTGCACTTCCTTCAATCATCATTTGAAGAACATGTTCTACCGCCGCATAATGATTCTATGGTCTATCTTAAAAGAATTCTAATCATTTTTTAAATCCCCCCCCCCCCCCCCCCCCCCATTTATAATTTTTAAATATAAGTTTAGTACATCGTCTAGAAGAAACGACATAGACAATGTTAATAACAAATATACAATTATATGCTGATTTTAAATTAAAGGGTACTATTTTCTTTTTAAAATATAATGATATGTAACAAGTGATGATATGTGTGATCCTGGACCCATTCCACTAGTATATAGATATCGTTGGTAAAAAATTTGAGACGGATGAAGTACTATTTATTGTTCTCATTTCTCACAATGACAAAGTATTTTCACTTGAGATCAGGGGCGATTTCTAGTATAAGCATGCTACCCCAATTTTTTTATATTTTGTTTAAATAAGTATGTATGTTTTATACTTTGCCAACTCAATAATATCTATTTAACTAGCCCGAATAAATTTATTAGTTAAAAAGTGGTAGAAACATGAAAGTCAAAAAAATATCACATAATAGATTAATTTATTTCGTCTTATTTTGACAATTCTAGTCTCTTCAATAACTATAAAGAGAGTTTTATTAGCAATGAGTTTCTTGCAAATGAAACTTCTAGATAAATTTGACTCTTCGAAGCACAATCGAACTCGGCATTTTTAAATAATGATTTATTATTGTCATTTTTTGTGTTGTTTTAATTTATGTTTATACAATTAAACTTATACATATGTTTTGTGTTGTACATCGCATTGGTAACATATTAATTTTGATTATACAAATATACATACCCGTGTATTTATATTAAGAGTGTCATAATGAAAATTTATGTACAATGTATTTTCTCTACAACACGGTGAAATCTTCTTGTTTTTTAGGTTAAATGACACACTAGTGATGAACACTTTGATTCATATTCAATATTCTATATGACTTTTAGTTCAACATATGGAGGTTTTACTACATTGAAATGCGCCTGATGATCTTGTTAAAGATCTTACAGATTTAACATCAGCAACTTGAAAAATTTGTTCTTTGCTATAATTTGGCTTTGGCACACGACTTCCTTTTGTAAATGCGAAGGAGTCTCCATTTTCAAAAGCGTCTCTTACCGAATGAAATTCCCATGAGTCGCCATTTGTATGACCAATTTTTCTCCATGTTACCTAAACACATTATATATTTAGTAAAAGAAAGTATAGAAAAAGTGTGTCAACTTTTTTAAAGTGAAACAAATATATTTTATATACATAAACATCTAAACTCAATTGTGTGATTTATTTTAATTAGGTAAACTCATGTTCATTAGTCATTAATTAGTTTCAATTAATGGATTTGCTAAATATGTTTACCTCTTTACTCCCAACTTTAGGTGCTACGAAGAGGTTAGATTCACTTTTGAGGCTAGGCCCCATACTTCCGCCGATGGCATATTGCATTCATCCTAAGTAAAGATTGTTGGCTACATGTGCATATCCGTGATGAATCCTGAAATGTTATTTTACCGATAAAAAAATTAATGTTGTCAAAAAAATTCACATTTTTATATTGTATAACTTTAATTTTTCTTGTAAAAAACTTCATAAACAATAATCAGTTACCATGGCATTCGTTGGATGCAATTAGGTCCAAAATGATTGTACACAACAGTAACTTTCATGTTTATGTCCCTCACATACCCATCATCATGCCCAAGAAGCATAACTTTATCTTGTTCTCTAAACCAATTATTGGAAACAGTCACATTAGTAGAACCCCGTGTGACATCAAGAAGACCATCTTCGCAATCATAAAGTGTATTATGATCAATCCAAATTTTTGAAGCGGTGACCAGTCTAATTGCATCTCCATCTACTTGGCCCAAATGAATTACCTTCCCATTTGGACCCATCACCATCCCCAGAGATTGAGCTTTGCAATGATGAATTCGAATGCTATGAATGATTATGTTGGTGGCCTACAAAATAAATACAAAATTGTTACAAATTAGTGAAATATTATAATTCATACTACAAATAGCTACGGTTAGCAAATTAAATTTAGAGCGAGAAAAAAAATGAAATTCCTCTCTAAATACATCACTAAATTTAGAGAGGTTTCTTTTTTTTCTCGCCATAAATTTTATTTTATTTTTTCTTGTAGTTTTCTTGTAAAGCTTAATTAATTGTATTTGTTGATTACCTTGAATATCATCAAGCATGCATTATTAGCAATGTGCACATTGAATCCACGACGATCAATGGTTGTGAAACTGCTAATGAGAAGGGGCTTCATGAGTTTAATATTCATGTCTTTTTTGAATGTGATCCACACCTTACCTTGAATTACCGAAGCTCCATATCTCAACGTACCAAGTTGAGGATTTATAGGATCATCATTTGGGTCAGTAACTTTATAACGGATGAGACCCTTACCAATGTTGTTTGTCATCTTTCCAGCATAGTCTACAGAGCAAGTCGCTAGTTGTTGTCTATGTTTTCTCCATTCACGATTTAGTCTCCAACATCGATCAATTATGTTCATTTTCAATCCCATTAACTTGGATTGTTTGGCAAAACTAAATTTTGAAGTGAAAAATATGGTAATCACAACGGCCAAAACAAAATGCCATATGATGAAATTGGGACCCTTAGATACCATATTGTAGTATAAATATTATTGACAAACTTCGAATGATTGAAAGGAAAAAGAGATAGATGAGAAATATGATATTTTTGTTGTTGTTTATATTGGAGAAATATAAGTATAAGGAAGTGATTATATATGTTCAAGTTGGTTAAAGTTAATTTAGAGGCCATGGTTGTAATGTCCCACTTAAAAGAATTCTCGGTGTTTTACTTGATAACTCTTTTATGCACGTTTAAGGATTAACAAGGACACTTTTGTACTTTCTGGTAGGAGGTATTTAAGCAGATTGGTCTCTCAAACCTTCATTTTTTCTCTTGTTCACTTCTCTCTACCAAAACAGAATTTTTCGAACTCTCCCTCTTTCCCTCACTAGGTTGAACCCTCCATCCTCTCTTAACTCAATTTTTCTTTTTGTAATCTCTATTCCTGCAAAGATCCAGAAGCATGTCAGGACCAACTTGAAGATTTGTAGCAACTTTGATTCCTCAAAACTCTTCTAGCTAGGATCCTCACCAATTGGGAACTTTGCATGTCTTAGGGCTTAAAACTATATGTTACTGAAAACAAAGAAAAGAACATGTGCTCTCGTCAATTAGGCGATTTAAAGTGTGATTGCTACTGTTCCTTCTAGTTTCCATCACGTGAAGCAACCCACCGCCAACAACCAACGGATACACCATGACCACTGCCCCACCACCGCCAAAACCCTTCACCCTATCATGGCCTTGTCTTCAATCTGAACCAAACTCACCATCTAAATATCTCCCACGATCACAAAACTCCCAAACCAGACAACAAAAGACCTTTGCTCAAGCAGTTGGCAATATTTGTGATATCCCTCTCAACCAGTTACCAAAACCTTGTTTTATAGGTGATGATAGGGCTATTCAGATCCTTGATGATGAATATGAGGCAGGATTAGAGGCATGCAAGCACAACTTGCAAGGAAGGATCATTTGGCCTAAGGGTTCAAACCCTATTTTTGTTGAAAGTTTGAAAACTAAGATGTCTGTGCTATGGAAAGATCTCAAAAGATGGGGGGTAACCTCTATTGGAAAAGTGTTTTATGAGATTTCATTCTCATCTATTGAGGACATGAGAAGGGTAAGATCCATTGGTTCTTGGAACCTAAGTCCAGGGTTGTTGAAACTGTTTTCGTGGTGTAAGGATTTTAGCCCTAATCTTTAACATCAAGCTACTACTCATGTATGGATTCGTATTTATGGCTTATCACAAGAGTATTGGCTTCAAAAAATTCTGTTTTCTATAGCCAGTGGGGTTGGAACGCCAATATGCATTGATAACATCACAAGTAAATCTATGTTGGATAGGTCTTTTGATCACTATGCTAGGGTTTTAAATGATTTAAACCTGAATGATACTTTGTGCCATAGATTCTTAGTAGAAAGAACAGGTTATGCATTCTTTGTGGATGTGGAATATGAAAATCTACCTGACTTTTGTAGTTATTGTAAATGTACTGGCCACTATTTTGAAATTTGTAAGAGAAAGCTAGTTGAATTTAAAGAGAACGCACAGAACAATCAGGCCAAAAAGCAAATGCAGACCTATGTGGAAAAAAAAGAACAAAGAACCTGAAGTTGTGAATGTAGAGGATTCAACATCAAAGTCTAGAAATCATGAAGATGTTGATCTTGAGGCTGAGGTTAATGCAGATTTGACAAAAAATAAAGAACAAGCTGAAGCATCAGCAAGAAATCAAGAGGTGAGTAACAGGGCACCAAGCCAAATTCAGGACAAGGCAACTATAGAGGACTCTGATAGTTCAAATGGTTTGGAATTTGTTGATGCTACTCAACATGTTAACAATGAGACTGAGGCATCAGAGAACAAAGAGAGTGAAAGTGAGGATACCGGTTCAGAAAATAATTCAAATGATGATATACAAGCAGTACTGTAGAATGATATTCAGTTCCTTAAGGAGTCCTTGGCAAATCTTACGGATATGAAGGATGATGATGGTGAACAAGAGTTCAATAAAGTTATTGATCCTGAAGTTACTACTCACAGAAACCTATATGGAAAGCAACCTGCAGATGTCGTTTTGTCCAGAGAAGCAGATGCCACAAACCCTAATATTGATGAACAAGGTTTTCAACTGGTCACTAGCAAATCATCAAAGAGAGCCGAGAAAAAAGCAAACACACAGAATACCTCAAAGTCAAAGCCTTATATCACTAGATCACAAGTTAGATTCCCCAAACCTTTCAAATGAAGTGCTTTTACTGGAATTTGAGAGGTTTTAAAAAATTATTAGTTAAGTTTAAGCCTGAGTTATGTTTCATCTCTGAACCAATGATGTCCATTAATAACTTATCACCTAGATGGCTCTATAATCTTGGTTTGAAAGTTTGTGCTGTTAATAATAGAGGTTCCTTTCTCCCTAACCTTTGGTGTCTTTATTCTTCACAACTTTCCCCTACCATTATCAATATAGATGATAAACAAATTTCCATTCAAGTTGATCTTGAAGGGAAATCTTTTGGTGTCACAGCCGTATATGCCTCTAATTGTTACATAAAAAGAAGACAACTTTGGCCAACCATTTCCCATATTCAAAACCATTATAAAATGCCTTGGAGTTGCATAGGTGACTTCAATACCATCTTAGGTTCCCATGAACACAAAGGTATACATGAACCTGCCAAACTTCCCATGACCAAATTTCAACAGTGGAGTGATCTAACCTTTTTCATCTTCACACTAGAGGTGTCTCTTTTACTTGGTCCAATGGTAGAAGAGGTAGAAACAACACTCAAAAAAGGTTAGATAGATTGTTGGTTAATCAAGATTGGATCAATGTTTGTCAATCATCTAGTGTCTCTACCTTAACCAAACTTAGATCTGACCATTACCCCCTCCTTTTTGAATTCCAAACCCAAAGTTCTCCGTTTACATCATCTTTCAAATTTATGAAGATGTGGATTTCTCATCCAGATTGTATCAATGTTGTAAAGCAATGTTGGAATAACCAAATCATTGGTTGTCCAATGCTCATTCTCTCTCAAAAGTTGAAAATGTTGAAAGAAGCCCTCAAACTGTGGAATAAAAACACTTTTGGTGATGTGCATTCTCAAGTGACATTAGCTTATAAAGATCTTGATGAAATTCAGTTGAAGATTGACACTAATGGTTGCACTGATATCTTACTGGATCAAGAAAAGAATGCTCAACTAAATCTTGAAAATGCTTTAAATCAAGAGGAAATGTTTTGGCATGAGAAATCCAAGGTAAAGTGGCATTGCGAAGGTGACAGAAATACATCATATTTTCACCGAATAGCCAAGATCAGAAATGTTTCAAGCCTTATCACAACTATGAGGAATGGTGACATCACACTTAATGACCCTGAGTTGATTTCAGCGTATGTTGTTAATCATTTCACAAATATTTTTACCAACAATTCAGATATAGTTCAAAACAATTTGATTGAGGAGGTTGTGCCAGAATTGATAACAGATAGAGTTAACAATATGTTAACTATGCTTCCTTCTCATTAGGAGATCACTAATGATGTTTTTTCTTTAAACAAAAATAGTGCTCCAGGGCCTGATGGTTTTGGAGCAATCTTTTTTCAAACTTATTGGGAAATAATCAAGCATGATGTGTTTAGAGTTGTTCTACAGTTCTTTACCTCTGGTTGGTTATTACCAAACTTTAATGCTAACATTATTTCTCTTATTCCTAAAGTTAATAATGCAGATTCAATGGTGCAGTTTAGGCAAATTGCAATAGCAAACTTCAAGTTCAAGGTGATTTCAAAGATCCTAGCAGACAGGCTTTCCTCTATTATGCCAGCAATCACATCAGTCCAGCAAAGAGGTTTCATAAAAGGAAGAAGCATTAAAGACTGCATTTGTCTAACTTCTGAAGTGGTGAATGTGCTTCACAAGAGATCCTTTGGTTGAAATTTAGAAATGAAGGTAGACATGGCTAAGGCGTTTGACACTGTTAACTCGTGCTTTCTGATCAAAGTGTTAAAAGCTTTTGGTTTCAATGATATTTTTTGTAACTAGATCAAAACAATTTTAGAGTCAGCAAAAATGTCTATAGCAATCAATGGTAAGCTTCATGGTTACTTCTCATGTTCTAGAGGAGTCAGACAAGGGGATCCCCTCTCCCCTCTTTTGTTTTGTCTTGCTGAAGAAGTTTTGAGCAGAAGTCTTACAAAGTTAGTCAGAGATGGCAAGCTGAAACTCATTCATGGCTCAAGAAACAATCCTGCACCTTCTCACATATTATATGCAGATGACATCATGGTGTTTTGCAAAGGTTCATCTTCTAACATTCAAAATCTCATTGATATCTTCACTAAATATGCTCATATTTCAGGTCAATATATCAATCGTCAAAAATCATCAATATATTATGGTTCTATATCTCATCAGAGATTGTCCCATATCTCTTTCATGACTGGTTTTAACTTTGGATCTTTATCATTTACCTATCTTGGAGTTCCAATTTTTAAGGGCAAGGCTAAAACTGCTTACTTCCAACCAATTGTTGACAAGGTCAAACTCAAGCTTTCAGCCTGGAAAGCATCTCTCTTATCTCTTGCTGGAAGAGTGCAGTTAGTGAAGAGTGTGATTCACAGTATGCTCCTTCACTGCATTACAATCTATTCTTGGCCAGTGAAATTAATTAAAGATTTAGAAAGATGGATGAGAAACTTTATCTAGAGTGGAGATGTAAATAAAAGGAAGCTTGTAATTTTGACTTGGCATAAAGTGTGTACTCCCAAATGAAGGACGTCTTGGGCTGAGATCTCTTTCAAAGGTCAATGAAGGCGCTAACCTCAAACTTTGTTGGGAATTGCTGCAATCTAACCTACCTTGGGTTCAGTTTCTAAAGAATAGAGTTTTGAAGCACAATGTTCCTATCTCATATCATATTCATTCTTCAATTTGGAGCAGTATTAAACATAAGTTCAATGAAGTTAAATCCAATTCATCTCGGTTGCTTGGTAATGGTATTGATATTAACTCTTGGACTGATTCTTGGTGTGGCACTGTTTTAGCTTCTGCTCTCAATATTCCGTCCGATTTGCATGCACCCCTTAAAGCTACAGTTAGTCAATTTATAATTAATAATGCTTGGAATATTCCTCAAAGTTTATTGTAAATGTTTCCAAATCTGCAAAGTTACTTTGAAGACATAGTCATTCCTGTCAATGATAGAGATGATCAATATATATGGAATCACTCTCATAATGGAGACCTCTCTTTCAAAGAAGCTTACCAATTCCACTGCATTCCAGGTCAGAACTTAGCATGGGCCAAATGCGTTTGGAATATTTCAATTCCTCCATCTAAATCTATAATGGTGTGGAGAAGCTTGCACAATAAGCTACCTTCTGATGAAAATCTTTCTCTAACAGGCTGCAATCTCCCTTCAATGTGTAATCTCTATGGTAAAGCTCAAGAAACAACGGTTCATTTATTTTTGGAATGCACATTTGCATATTCTATTTGGCAATGGCTCAGTTCTATTATTCATGTGCAATGCAAATTTTCATCAATTCAAGAAGCCATTCAAATAAGTCAAAGAAGCTGGTCTCCCCTTTGTAAAATTGTGGTATTAGCAGCAGTCATCAACATTATAAATACTATTTGGTACTGCAGAAATCAGATGAGATTTAATGATAAAAAGATTAACCAAAGGTCTGCTATCAATCTTATTATTTCTGGCACAGCTTTCACAGGTAACAACACTAACTGTGATGCAAATTCCAACATAGCAGATTTTGTCCTTCTTAAAGCTTTTTCTGTTAAGTTGAATTGTGGTAATGCTCCTAGCATAAAGGAAATTATGTGGCAGCCACCTGTTTTTAATTGGATAAAGTGCAATATAGACGGAGCTTCAATTGGTAATCCAGGTTCATCATCGTCTGGAGGGATATATAGAAACAACCATGCTGAATTTCTGGGAGCATATGCATATAATTTGGGTATCACAAACTCTTTAGTTGCAGAATTAAATGGTGCTATGTTTGCTATTGAATTGGCTCATCAAAGAGGGTGGAATCAGTTATGGCTTGAAACTGACTCAATGCTAGTTACCTTGGCTTTCAAATCTAAAACTATTGTTCCTTGGCACCTCAGGAATAGGTGGGAAAATTGTATTCATCTAACAACTAGAATGTCTTTCTTTGTCACTCATATATTTAGGGAAGGCAATCATTGTGATGATCAATTGGCTAATATAGGTCTTAGTTTGAATACTCATTTTTGGTGGGATCATGTTCCTCATCAGACTGGAGAAGCTTATGCCAGGAATAGATTAGGGTTGCCTTACTTTAGGTTTTGTTAATCTTTGGAGGGTTTTGGCTGTTTGTCCCCCCTCTTTTCTTGTATCTCTTTTAACTTTATATAATACATCTAGGGGCTTGCTTCTTTAAGGCAAGTTTCCTTTGCTTAAAAAAAAATATGTTACTGAAATTGTGAATAAAAAATAGCGAAAAATATGTATTTAAAATTTGATTATATTACAATAGACCTGCAACACTATTTTTCTTTGAAGTGTGTTTGATTATTTTATTTTTTGCTAGATTATTAGAAATAAAAAAGTTGAGGGACTAAAGAGTAAATTTTAACATAAGAGGTGAGAGGAATATAATTTAAGTTTCTCTCAAGGCAAGGGAGTGTAATATTTTCTAATATGTTTTAAATAAGAGGGGAGGGGAGGGGAGTGTATATTTTAACACAAGAGAGGAAGGGAGTGTAATTCAAGCATCTTTGAGGGGAGGAGAGTGTAATTTATCCATTTAATAAATATAACACTCATACTTAAAGGTCGGTGATGAATATTTGGTAAGTGTATCAAATCGTCCTTCAAGTACTAAAAATATGATATACATATTTGACGATGGCTTTGCTAGGGCTTCAAGATATCTGCATCGGCGCCGTTTTTGCACCTGGCTTTCCACGATCATTGTCCTTTGTGATGGTAATATAGCTACTTTTCAATTTCATTCCAATACACCTTGAATTAATTCATTCACGTGACCAAATCACCATTTTTTTTTGTCTTTTTATCACTTGGATTGGATTGGTTTACTTTTCAATTTTGAAGCAATTCTCTATTCACGGTATTGGATTAATTCAATTCTGTTATTCTCAATTTCTCGACTGTACAGCTCTTGTGCCTACTACTACTTGTTCCTTGTAATACACTGATTCTTCAATTTGAGATCGTGCAGCCGCGCTAATGCCCTGTTGCATTACAAAGGCTGATCCACGTGTGTCCCATATTTAGAATCAGTTTGGTGCTTTGCAGCCAGGCCACTAATGGCATACACGTGCTCCTGGCCGTGTGTGTCCGACATTGTACCCGTACCTACAATAACTGCATCTATGCAGCAACCATCTTCTTCCGCAAATGTGCAGCATAATTCTTTACCAAATATGACATTTGCAGCAGCCCTAACGGGACAGAAAGTTGTTGACGATAGGTCGTACCCTACTCCATGTATTAAGGGGGATGCTTTGAGCATAAAAAAAAAGTCAGGAAGAGTACCGTAGGGGACTAGAGGATTGCAAGAATGTGTTAAGGGCTCGTTTGACTTTTAACAAAGGAGATAAGCCATATTCCGTACGTGATCTAAGTACCAAAATTGGAAAGATATGGAAAACATCGGTGGGCTGGAAAATGGTGCCTCTAGGCAAAGGTTATTATGACTTTCACTTTGACTTGGCGGATGACCTTAGAAAAATATGAGCAGCAGGCACAATCAACCTCAAGCCGGGTTTGTTACGATTATCACAATGGACCAAAGACTTCAAATATCCTCTCATAAGTAGACCCATGTTTCACTATGGATTCGATTGGTGGTGTTACCGCAGGAATATTGGCGGGATAGAATTTTGAACGAAATAGCAAGTGTGGTAGGAACACCGATTGACATTGATGGACCGACACGTAACCGTACCTTTGGCCATTACGCAAGAATTTTAGTTGACATTGATCTTTCAAAGAGAACTTTTGATGAAATTCTTGTTGAGAGAGGTAGCTTTGCTTTCAAAGTGGAGGTCCAATATGAGCGGAGACCATTGTTTTGTCATCACTGTTTCGCTATTGGGCACGATGTCTCCACTTTTCGTTGGCTACACCCACAGCCACTAAAGGACAAGAATGATCGAGGGAAACAAATTGTAAATGTCGAGGAAGCCCCACCTAAACCGACTCGGCAGAACATTGATGTGGGTGCCTCCACTTCGGACAATGGTAGCACCTGGACGTGGGTTCCGGTCCCGGTTGCATCAACAGTTACCACCGCTCAGAGATTACCGATTACTACATCTACTACATCACTGGCTTCCATTACTTTGGACATCCCGACTTCTACTACACAAATGGAGCCGGTTTCTATTGTTCCTTCAACAGTGGCTATATCTCAGATGGACGTCACTGTGTCCATTCCACATTTGTCATCAAATTCACTCAGCTTCCCTTTACATAATGTGTTTAACATAATTTCTCCTGAGGAGTTGCAACGTTCTATGCCAATGATAGATATTGTTTCCCCTGTTGCGCACATTGACGTGCATTCTGAGAGAGTGGAAAAATTACCTCTGACATCGTGGGAGGTGTTAGAGAACCCCGCGATGGATGATGTAACTGTTACACTTTCTGATGATGTGGAACACAACCATTCGAGCCCACGGGAGCTGGTGCAGAGTCCCAAGGAATTCCCACGCGAGTGTATCACATTCATCACTTGTTGAGCACCTTAAGGTGCACAAGGTGTCTGTAGAATTGGTTCAGGTTCAAACAGATAATGTTGTCGACCAATCTGATTGTTCACACTGGGTCACGGCCCCTTTCATTTTTATCGGTTGGGATAGAACGCCCTCTTGCAATTAGCATGCCCGCAACAATTCCAAAGGAGCAAGAGGTTGTCGTTTTACAAAAACAAGGAGTACATCCTAGCAAAAAAATACAACACAGCCTAGATTTATGGACGAGAGTTTGGGAGTATGATGAAAGATCAGCTACCGAAGACTTCACACCAGTCCTAACAAGGAAGCAGAAACAAAAACTTAAATTGCAACAAGTCTTGGCAAAGTAGCCTACTAAGACTTGTGCTCGTGGTGATAACAATCCGCCTGCTCGATGAATTTCCTCTATTGGAATGTTAGATCTTTTTTTTTTCGAGAAGGTAATTGTTGTGCGGACAAATTAGTTAACTTAGGTCATTCAGTGAATGGTTCGGTTGGTTGTCTTCTCTCCCTAATGAGTGGTATGCTGATTTCTTTAGGGATAGTAGTGGTTTACCCAACTACAGATTTCCATAGCCTGATTTTGGGTTATTTTTCTGTTGTTTTCTTTATTTTCTTGCTTTTTGTTTTCTCTTCGAGGGTTTTTGCCTAGTCCCCCCTCCTTTGTATT
The DNA here is from genome assembly GCA_958299785.1 of Medicago lupulina. Classification (NCBI taxonomy): domain Eukaryota; kingdom Viridiplantae; phylum Streptophyta; class Magnoliopsida; order Fabales; family Fabaceae; genus Medicago; species Medicago lupulina. The sequence goes on along the minus strand of OY283146.1, from coordinate 56,396,643 downwards.
TTTCCCCCTTTTTTAATAAATTTTTAGAGTTTGGCAGTATAGGATGGAGGTTTCTCGGGGTGCCAACCTAGTTGGGATGTCGATGTTGCCTCTTGATGTCTGTCCACTCTCCTTGCTTATCAAAAAAAAAAGTACTAAAAATATTTTCTTATCCACATGGATTGCTCTTAATCTCTACTCAACGATTATAAGGTACCAGGTGTAATATCCCGCTCGTCATTTTAGAAATGTATCAGTCGAAAGTGTGGCAGAGAACAAAATTCATGAAATTCAAGTACGATAGAGAATGTTATCATGCAATGTCAGTGTTATCGGGTTTATGTATCGGTGTCAAGTTAAGCGCGAATGAAATGAAGGACATTTTAGTAATTGTAAGCAAGGACTATATAAGTGTGTTTTGTGCACAAACCTTCATTTAGTGGGTGTTTCTTCTCTCTCTACATCACAAGAACAAACTTCTTCTCGTCCCTCTCTCTACACTTGCGCTCTCTCTCTCCCCTCTTGCTAGCCAAACTTGTTGTCAATTTCGAATAGGAATCAAGGTACATGATTGGTATAACACTTGCTAGTGTTTAAGATGGAGACAATTCAAATTCTAGCATGATTCCTACCTTTCTCCTCCAAGCCAAGATTGAAGCGAGGGTTTGATGGCAAGGCAGAAATTGAAGTCTTGGAGCTGGGATGTTGGTGCAGAATCATCTAAGTGAGTTCTTTAGATAGCTTTAATACCTTGGGCTGTTATGTGTTTGTGTGAGCTAATGGATTATTAGAAATTATGAACTTGTGGTTTAGGAACCCTTTTGCCATTCATTGTTGAATTTGTGTTAATTGTTGACATGCAATGAACCTACTATGTTTTCTATGAATTTTGTATGTAATGTGAACATTAAAAGCTTGATTTTGAGGTCTTTTGCTCAAAAATACGATTTTCTGCATCCTGGACTGATGAATGCTCGCTTAAGCATGCACTGGTCGCTTAAGCTTTCTAGATACCTTTAGTGTGGGCGTTACACTAGGATGTAAAATTAGGTGGTATGCTTAGCATATAATTTGTATCACCGAAAAATAAATTACTTTCATTAGATTCAAGAGTAAAAAGTTGATTAGGTCTTCTGAATCTCTTATTTTTTGTGATAGACTTTTAGCAAGTGTACTAAAAATGCATCGAAGTAATAAAATAAGTTCGTATCCACGAGGACTGTGTTAATCTCAATTTGGCAATAAAGTAAATATTTAGGATGTATAAACTATTTTGTAAAAGTATATTTGGTTTGATTGCATAAAATTAAATAACAGAAAATAAAGATTCGGTTAGAAAATATAGAGAGATGAGATCAAGTCTTTCGAATCATCTATGTTCCCCTAATTGGTATACTGCACCCTATTCTTATGAATGATTTTCTAGTTCCACGATAGTTGACAAAATAGTCCTAATCAATCCCTTGAGTTAGGACCCTCTTCTCAAACTACAGCCCCTAATTCGTTAGGTGGTCTAATAATCTTTAAAGGTTTAAGCACTTTAACCTAATATCACTAACAAACGATTATCCATTCCTAGACTAACCATGTTTATTAGAACAATTCAATTAGGTCTAAGTCGAAAGCTATGGTCAGTAGTCATTCATTCTCACGAAATCATGTTTATATGGTGTCAATATATAAAAAGCATTAAGAACAATTGAATTGAATAAAAACTAGATTGTCATTCAAAATAAATAGAGTTTCATCACAGCAACATGGATCAATTAGGGTTACACAGAATCATCTCAGAACTAATCTCTAAGAGATTTAGCTACTCATAATTGAGTTTACAAATAGCATAATCAATGAAAGAATTAAAACATACATAAACTGGATTAGAGATGATGAAATCGCCCCTGCTGCAGTCTTCTGGGTGTTAAAATCGCACTTTTGCTCTCCAAAATCGTAACCCCTATGTTTGGAACTGATTTCGGCTTAAATAGGCAAGTCTGACTGCGCCCAAAATCGCACCACGCCACCAGAGTGGCAGAACCAAACCTTCATTATGGTCACAAAATCGCGCCACGCCACGATTGCCAATTTCCAGCACTTTAGAATTTCTGCTTTTCACACCCCTGGTTACCTCATATTGCCTCAGAACTCTATCAAAATGTCAAAATAAGTCCTAAAAAATACGTAATGACAGCATGTCATCCCAACCCCACACTTGAACCATTCCTTGTCCTCAAGAAATTTACTTGTAAAATTAACAGTCGACAGTAAAATAACAATTACCTGATCAAGCGATAGTACCCAAAATTTCATCTACCTACTAGCTAAAGATGAGCTAGTTTGACTTGTTTGCATCCACCAATTCACAACTCCACGCAACAAAATGAATAGGGTTCACACACAGTCGACATGCAAGTCTACATATTACCATACGCTTGAAAAGTTTCTAAACGTCAATCAAAATCAATTTCATTACACACTTTGAGGTCTTTAGGGGTTATAACGGGGCTTTAGGTGAAGGTGGGATAATATTTGGATAAGTAGGCTACACAAAATTTGAGTTAGGCACTCCTACGAAAATTAAAGCATGGATTCAATCTCTTCATTCACCCTTTGAAACAAACAATTGTAAAGGTACTAGAGAATACTTGTAACTTGTTGGGACAATCGAGTTTAAAGTTACTCAGAATTTTCATTGTTTGTCCCTTTTTCATTCTTTTTTTTTCCTTTTTGATACACCATTTTTGTGTGTATTTTTCATGATAATGTTCTTTGTTCTCTAGTACTCCCACCCCACACTTAGTTGGTTGCAAATTCCAATAGCAACCCCATACTTATTATTTAGCAACATTCTACGATGCCTAACTCATAAATAAAATTCGGGATAAATCCTAAAAGTCTCTAAGCTTTGTAATGTAGTTTGTCACCGAACAAAAAGTTCTAAAACCTACCGGCTCAATTTGGCTAAGAAAAAGATAAATATCAATAAAATCATGGTAGGCTTCAAAGGCTCACAAGACCAAGCACTTTCGCCTCAGTGTGTATTTGACAAGAATCAATCAACAGTAAAGAAACAAAGCAAGTTCTAGAAATGTAGTTGCATGGAACACTCTTTATAAGTAAAATTGAAAAATAAAATTTGGCCATGAACCTTACGGTGTGAGATTTCTAGGAGTTATGACTACCTATCTTGAACTGCCGTACACTTCGCCTTTGAAACATCAAGTCACTCCTAATGAACTTTTGGAATACCACTTGAACAAACAATTGTTACTAAACTGGAAAAAGTCAATAAACAGACAAATTCATCAATAATAAACAAGTGCAAGTTCAATTACATCACAGGGGGATATAACTGAGTTGAACCAAAATGAAAATTAAAGACAAATTGTTTGACTCAATAATAGAAATAAAATACTGACAATAAAGACATAATAAAAAGGATGGGTTGCCTCCCACCAAGCGCTTCCTTTTACGTCATCAAGCTTGACGTATCAACTCCCAAATCAAGGTGGATATTTCCACTTTGATTCAACAAGCATTCTCTTGTCATTTTTATTTTTTTCTTCTTGCTCATTTTCAACTTCATCTTCACCATCCACTTCATCAACCTTTCTGTTGGTACTCTCAAAACTCATCGGCTTGAGCACTTTTCTAGATCTCACTTCAATGACTTTGCAATTTTTATTCTTTGGACATTTAACATTCTCCTTATTTTTACTGAAATGAGGATAAGGCAACTTCACATAATATGGAATCACTTGAGGCTTATCACCATCCTTGAGGAGCTGACTTTTAGACTTTCTCAAAATGGAGCTTGCATCTGAGTTTCTCTATTTTATCTCCCTCCTTCTTGGCTTCACACTCTACTCTCTTTTTCTCACTCTTATCCACTATCACAGGGTTAGCTACTCTCTCATTACTCACTCCAATTATATTACATGCGTCATTCTTTTGATTGTTGGAAGTATTGCCACCAAAAACTCCCCTTGATTTTGCTGCCATTAGTTTTGCCAACTGCCCAATTTGATTTTCAAGGTTCTTAATGGAAGCTTCATTGTTCCTTTGCTCACTTTCTTGATTTGATTTGATCTCTTGGAAGTTGGCTTGGGTTAATTTGATGAAACTAGTCAAGGTTTCTTCAAGTACAGTTGGCTTTGTTTGTAGTTGTTGTTGGGATGGGTAGGTAATTGGGTTTAAGGTGTTGTTGTTTGAATATTTGAGGTTAGGATTTTGTGCCCACCCCATATTATATGTGTAACACCCCGTTTCCCAAAAAGATAAAATAATATATAAACATCAGAGTTAAACGTCATACAACGGAGCATTACATGCATATCTCAAAAATTATTTAAATAGAAAAATAAAACTATTTAAATATTCTCAACAATATCATCTTTATAAAATATCTGCAGCGGAATATTCATTTGATAATTATCCAACAACAAATTCAACATCCTTGGCACATAGGCCTCAACATAAATAAAATGTTCTTCAACGTTATTCAAATAAAATTGATACATAAGGAATGAAATCATAAACAACCAATCCCATCCCGTTACGTATCAGAGCCTACGACACAAGAGCCAACTCCTAACTAGCCTTCATTACCTGCACTTGCCCACAAGGCGGCAATTCCAGCAGAAGGGGTGAGTTCACAAAACAAAAGCTATATATATAATATATGAATCAACAAATTGCATTGGAAAACAACAACAATAACAACAACCATCATCAACATAGGCAGCAACATCATCAATATAAGCAACTGTAACACCCTATTTTTATATTTTACTAATTTTGGTTGATTTTAATATGATTGGTGTATTTTATATGAAAATGTTGGTTTATGTGAATATTGGTGTGTTGTTATTTGATGTATATTTTATTATATAATTATTTGTAGTATTTTATGAAAATAGGAGAAATAATATTTATTTTAGAGTTAATAGAATTAAGGAGAAATTAATAGAATTTAGTGGGGGGGGAGTAAAGAGTAAAAAGAAGTTATACTTTGGTTGGTAAGAGTAGGAAAGAAAGAATCAGACTAGTAATACGTATCAGTAAAACAAAGAAAAGTAAGCTTTTGGGAGAAAGAGAGAAGAAGCCAAGGGAAGAACTAGGAAGAGGGAATTCATCCAATTGCTGTAGGAATTTGCTTAATTGAGGTAAGGGTGGGTTTATGATTCAATTGTTAATATATACATGTATATTTTCATGAATTTGGATTGAAATTGTTGTTCTGGTTTAGGTTTCAAGAGTATGATGAATTGCCTAATATTGATGATTTGTGCTGTTGATTGTATTTCTATAAGTGATTTTGATGCCTTGAACGAGTAGTGAACCCCTAACCTTATTCTAAAATCATTTTGGGTGATTGGGAAATCAAAAATTGGGTTTTGGGGTGAAAAAAGGGTTAGGAAATCGTAAGTTATAATTCTGCCCAGATGAGCGCTCGCTCAAGCGAACTACCTGTCGCTCAAGCGAGCGACACTTTGCCACGCCCAGTCTGAAATTTTGGCCGCTCGCTTAAGCGAGCTACGAGCGAACCACGAGCGAGTGAAATCCCAACTTTCGTCATTTGCGTCGCTTAAGCGAAATTCCCGTCGCTTAAGCGAGAGACGCCAGATTTTGCCCAGAATTTTGGAAATAGCCCGTTCGCTTAAGCAAACCAGAAGCGAGCTGTAAGCGAGCGAAGCTCTGACTTACGTCTTTTTGTTCGCTCAAGCGAGCTGGGTCCTGTGCGACCCAAAATGTGATTTTTCTGGAGTGTTCCAAACCCCAACCTAAGCTTGCTAAGTTGTTTATTGAATTTATTAAAAATTATTGGAGTGATAAAACTATAATATGAAGATGAATATGATGCATTAATGTATGGTTACATAAATTAAAATGTACCTTGCTAAGTTTGAAGTTGTTCTTGGTGTAGTTGGGTGATTGTGTCTAGTTGGGGAGGATGTACTAGTTGGTGTGTTGTTGGTTGCATGGTGATATGCTCCATTAGTTGTCGTAGGGTTGTATGCAGATATACACCATTGAGTCTTCATAACTCATTTGCATTGGCGGGGGCTCATGCCCTGGAATGTTTATACATTCAATTGGTGAGGGCTCATGCCCTGGAATGCTAGTCATTCATCTGGTGAGGGCTTATGCCCTGGGATGCTTTAACCATCCAAATTGGTGGGGGCTTATGCCCTGGAATGCTTAGCATTCAACGCGCGTAGTTGGTACCACATTGCATAATGCATTAGTCGTTGATGGAGTCTTGCATTAGTTGTCTAAGGTGTGAGTTGTTGTTGGTGAGGTGTCACCACAAGTGGTGTTGTCGTTGATGTTGTTAATTAAGGATGAACTGAAATTATATTGCTGAAATACATTGATGATTGGTGATGAATATGTCGATGATGGATGATCTTATTGTTGTTGTTCTTTTCAATGCAATTTGATGATTTATATATATTTATATATTCCTTTTGTTTTGTGAACTCACCCCTTCTGCTGGAATTGCCGCCTTGTGGGCAAGTGCAGGTAGCGATGGATAGTTAGGAGTGGCTCTTGTGTCGTAGGCTCTGATACGTAACGGGATGGGATTAGATGTCTTAAATTTCATTCCTTTATGTATCACTTTTCTTGGAGAAGATGTTGTTGGAGATTTTATTATTTTGAAATAAATTGTATTATGTTGAGGCCTTTGTGCCAAGGATATTGACCTTTGTTGTTGGTTGATTAACAAATAATATTCCGCTGCAGATATTTTATAAAGATGATATTGTTGAGAATATTTAAATAGTTATATGTTTCTATTTAAATAAATAATTTTTGAAATGTGTATGTAATACTCTGTTGCTTGTTGATTAACTCTGATGTTTTGGATATTAATATATCATTTTGGGAAACGGGGTGTTACAGCAACAACATCATCAATATAATTTAGATTCACCTTCGGTTAACAACAACAACACTTGTGGCGACACCTCACCAACAACAACTCACCACTAACAACTCACACCTACAACAACTAATGCAAGACTCCATCAACTACTAATGCATTATGCAAATGTGGTACCAACTACGCGCGTTGAATGCTAAGCATTCCGGGGCATAAGCCCCCACCAATTTGGATGGTTAAAGCATCCCAGGGCATAAGCCCTCACCAGATGAATGACTAGCATTCCAGGGCATGAGCCCTCACCAATTGAATGTATAAACATTCCAGGGCATGAGCCCCCACCAATGAGAATGAGTTATGAAGACTCTGTGGTGTATATCTGCATACAACCCTACAACATCTAATGGTGCATATCAACAAGCAACCAACACCAACAACAACTAGGACACCCTCCCCAACTAGACACCACCACTCACCACCTCAACAACAACTTCAAAATAACAAAGTATATTTCATTTCATATAATCATGCATAAATCCATCATAAACAACTTCATTTTATGGTTTTATCACCCCAATAATTCTTAATAAATCCAATAAACAACTTAGAAAGCTTAGGTTCGGGTTTGGAACACTTCAGGAAAAATCACAAAATGGTCGTTCAGGACCAATCTCGCTTAAGCGAGCAGCATCTCGCTTGAGCGAGTCAATTGACGAAAGTCAGGTTATTCCTCGCTTGAGGCTCGCTTGGCGTTCGCTTGAGCGACGCTCACAAACTACAGGTTCTGGGCAGCTTTCGCTTGAGCGACGGGAATTTCGCTTGAGCGAGTCAAATGACGAAAGTTGGGATTTCGCTCGCTTGGAGTTCGCTTAGCTCTCGCTTGAGCGAACAGGCGCGAAACGATTCTGGGCAGGGAAAAGTGCCGCTCGCTTGAGCGACGGCTATCTCTCTTAAGCGAGAATTCATCTGGGCAGAATAAAAACCTACGATTTTCTAACCCCATTTTCATCCAAAAACCCAAATTTAATCCCCCAATCACCCAAAATGATTTAGAAACAATGTTTATGGGTTCATGGCACAACAAAACAACAGAAACAATTTACATAAGCATCATCATCATCATATAATTCATTAATCATGGCATTTTCATAGCTTTAACCCTAATCCAACAAAACCACCATTTTTCAATTCAATTCATGAAAACATACATATATATATCAACAATTGAATCATAAACCCACCCTTACCTCAAATAAGCAAATTCTACAGCAAAAATGGCAGCTTCTCCCTTCCTAGTTCTTCCCCTTGGTTTCTCTCAAAAAGCTATGTTCTTGTTTTTGTTTTCTCTGATACGTGCCTTCTCTTTTCTTTCCTTACTGGTTTACTCTATTCCTTACCAACCCAAAATATTTCTTTCTCTTAACTCCCTCTTAACTTCCTAATTAAAGTGTAACCCCCACTACCTTAATTCCAATAATATCAAATAAATCCCTTTAATCTAAATAAACATTATTTCTCCTATTTTCATAAAATTCTACAAATAATTATATAATAAAATATATATCAAATAACAACACACCAATATTCACATAGATCAACATTTTCATATAAAATACACCAATCATATTAAAAATCAACCAAAATTAGTAAAATATAAAATAGGGCGTTACAACTCTCCCCAACTTAGATAATTTCGTCCTCGAAATATTACCTCAAGCAACAAACAACTCAGGATAAGATTCTTGCATCTTGCTCTCCAATTCCCAAGTCAAACTCTCGCCGGTTACACCGCCCCAAACAACTCTTACTAGAGGTATCTCCTTGCCTCTCAGCTGCTTCACCTTGCGATCATCAATCCTCAAAGGTAAAGTCTCAACGGTAAGATTATCTCTAACTTGCACATCATCTCTAGGAATAACATGCGAAGGGTCTGCTACATACTTCCTCAGCTGCGACACATGAAACACGTCATGCAAGTTCGATAGATGTGGTGGCAATCCAATCCGATATGCCACGGTTCCAACTCTCTCGGAAATCTGATAAGGACCAATGAACTTTGGAGTCAACTTCTTCGACTTCAATGCACGTCCTACACCCGTCATCGGAGTAACCCTCAAAAACACATGCTCACCCTCCTGAAACTCAAGGGCTTTTCTACGCTTATCATGGTAACTCTTCTGACGATCCTGTGATGCTTTCATCTTTTCCCTTATCGTCTTGACCTTCTCTGTAGTCTGCTGCACTAACTCCGGTCCTAACAGAATACTTTCACCCGACTCAAACCAACATAGAGGAGTTCTACACCTTCGACCATACAAAGCTTCGAACGGTGCCATACCAATACTCGAATGGTAACTATTGTTATAAGTAAACTCTATCAACGGTAAGTGGCTGTCCCAAGCTCCACCTTGCTCGAGTACACACACTCTCAACAAATCCTCCAAGGATTGGATAGTCCTCTCCGACTGACCATCTGTCTGCGGATGATAAGCCGAACTCAATCTCAATTTCGAACCCAATGCATCTTGCAAGCTCTTCCAAAACCTCGAAGTGAACCTCGGATCTCTATCCGACACAATACTAGACGGAACACCATGCAACTTCACAACATCACGGATATAAATCTCCGCCAACTGAGCTACCGGATAACTAATATTAATCGGAATAAAGTGCGCCGACTTAGTCAATCTATCAACAACGACCCAAATGGCATCATGCCCTCTTGGAGTATTCGGTAAACTCGTCACAAAATCCATAGAAATGCTATCCCACTTCCACTCAGGTACATCTAACGGAGTCAACAGCCCTGCAGGCTTCTGATGCTCTACCTTAGACTTCTGACAAGTCAAACATGCATACACAAACTGAGCAACATCTCTTTTCATACCGGACCACCAAAACAATTTCTTCAAGTCGTGATACATTTTAGTAGCTCCCGGATGAATACTCAAACTACTCTTGTGACTTTCTTCTAAAATCAACTTCTTCAAACCCTCATCATCAGGAATACAAATCCTTCCCCTAAACCTCAACACACCTTGGTTATCAACCTTGAAATCACTATCCGCACTTTGATCACTAGCAGCCATCAAGTCCACAAACTTAACATCAAGCTTCTGCGCCTCCTTGATACTATTCAAGAAATCACTATTAATTCTCAACATGCCCAACTTCACACTCTGAGGTGATCTCTCACAAACAAGACTCAAGTCTCTAAACTGTTCAAGTAGCTCAAACTCTTTCACCATCATGGCCGACATATGCAATGTCTTCCTGCTCAAAGCATCAGCAACTACATTAGCTTTACCAGGATGGTAATTCAAGCCAAAATCGTAATCCTTAAGTAACTCAAGCCACCTTCTCTGCCTCATGTTCAACTCCTTCTGATCAAACAGGTACTTTAAACTTTTATGGTCACTAAACACCTCGAATCTGGAATCGTACAAATAGTGCCTCCAAATTTTCAATACAAACACCACGGCTGCCAACTCTAGATCGTGTGTAGGATAATTCTTCTCATGGATCCTCAACTGCCTAGAAGCATACGCTACCACCTTGCCTTCTTGCATCAAAACAACACCTAAACCCAGCTTAGATGCATCACAATAAACAACAAAAGGCTCTTCTGGCTTCGGCAAAATCAAAATAGGAGCAGTCGTCAATCTTCGCTTCAACTCATTGAAACTACTCTCACATTGAGCATCCCACACAAATGCTTTACCTTTACAAGTCAGCTGCGTCAAAGGAAGTGCCAACTTCGAAAATCCTTCAATAAACCTGCGGTAATAACCAGCCAACCCAAGAAAACTTCTTACCTCAGTAACTGACTTTGGTGTCTCCCACTGCGACACAGCATCAACCTTCGAAGGATCTACAGCAATACCATTACCAGAAATGATGTGGCCAAGAAAACTTACTTCATTCAACCAGAATTTGCACTTGGATAACTTGGCATACAACTTCTTCTCCTTCAGCACCTGCAAAACAATCTTCAAATGCTCTGCATGCTCTGCTTCAGTCTTAGAATAAATCAAGATATCATCAATAAAAACCACAACAAATTGATCCAGATACTCATGAAAAATTCTGTTCATGTACTCCATAAACACACCAGGCGCATTAGTAACACTGAAAGGCATCACCTTATATTCATAATGACCATAACGCGTCCTAAACGCCGTCTTTTGCATATCCTCATCCTTCACCTTTATCTGATGGTAACCTGACCTCAAATCAATTTTGCTAAACACACGGGCACCCACTAGTTGATCCATCAAGTCATCAATCCTCGGTAGTGGATACCTATTCTTAATCGTCACTTTATTCAACTGACGGTAATCAATGCACAACCGCATGCTACCATCCTTCTTCTTTACCAACAACACCGGCGCTCCCCATGGTGAAACACTCGGTCTCACAAACTTCTTGTCAAGCAAGTCTTCTAATTGCTTCTTTAACTCAGCTAACTCCGAAGCTGACATACGGTAAGGAGCCATCGACACAGGCTTCGTACCCGGCACAAGGTCAATCGAAAATTCCACTTCTCTCTCCGGTGGCACATCTGGAATCTCATCAGGGAAAACTTCAGGAAATTCTTTCACAACAGGCAACCCATCAATTACGGCTTGGTTCTCCACCGACAAGTACGCCAACAAGGAAAACATCAACACACCATCTTGTTCTAATCGCTTCATCTCTTTAGTGGATAAGAATTCTGTTCCACTCTCCTCTTCAGCAGAAGAAAACCGCACCGTCTTCGTAAAACAATTGATCAGGACATGATTGTACTCTAACCAATTCATCCCCAATATTACATCCATTCCCACTAACGGCAAACAAACAAGATCCACCTCAAAATCTCTACCAAATACAGACAACGGACAACTTAAACAGACAAGGGAAGTAGTCACTGAACCCTTAGCTGGAGTTTCAACAACCATTTTCCCATTCATATCAGACATAAACAGACCCAATCTTTTAGCACAATCAATAGCAATGAAACAATGTGTTGCACCAGTATCTATAATAGCAATTAAGGGAGTACTATTAAAGAAACAAGTACCTCTGATAAGTCGATCCTCATGATCAGTCTGGGTACCAGTCAAGGCAAACACTCTCCCACTGGCCTGCGTCTTCTTAGGCTTAGTACACTGGGTGCTAAGATGACCCTCTTCATCACAATTGTAACAAACAATATCTCCACGCTTGCATTCAGCAACAGTGTGACCTTTCTTACCACATCGGAAGCACTTCTTTTCATCACGGTTGCAGGCATTACTCTTGTGGCCTTTAACACCACACTTATAGCAAACCACCTCAGCAGGAGCGTCTCTACGTGCAGGTCTCCTCTCATCATGCATTCTCTGCTTGCCCTTATCAGCTGGGGCACTATAAGGCTTTGGGCGACTCTGCTGCCCCTTTCCTTTGCGGTCATTCATCACTTTATAATGGGCCTTTGTATCCTCCTCATAAATCCGACAACTGCTTACCAACTCTGAGAAGTCTCTGATCTTTTGATAGCCAATGGCCCGCTTGATATCAGCTCGCAGACCATTTTCAAACTTAATACACTTGGAGAACTCAGCAGTCTCCGCAGCATAATGTGGATAGAACTTGGCAAGCTCCACAAACTTCGCAGCATACTCCGTGATAGACATGTCTCCTTGCTTCAGCTCAAGGAACTCAATCTCTTTCCTACCACGAACATCCTCCGGAAAGTACCTCCTTAAGAATTCTCTTCTAAACACAGCCCACGTGATCACAACACCTTCATTCTGCAAAATAGGTTGAGTGCTTACCCACCAGTCATCAGCCTCTTCAGCCAACATGTGAGTGCCAAACCGCACCATCTGAGCATCCGTACGCTGCATCACCCGGAAGATCCTCTCGACCTCCTTCAGCCAGGTCTGTGCTCCATCAGGATTGTACCTTCCCTTGAAGGTTGGTGGATGATTCCTCAAGAAGGTTTCAAGCATCCTTACACCTTCACCAGCCCCACCAGCACCTTGCTGTTGTCCAACAACTTGAGCCATTGCTTGCAAAGCAGCAGCAAGAGCAGCATCATTTCTTTCGGCCATCTCGGTAGTTCTACATAACAACAAGAATTAGAACAACAAGGACAGTTTAAAGCTGTCACACAACACTACATGGCTCGACACGACTCTACTAATGGTCTGACAGACCGACCTGCTCTGATACCAAATGTAACACCCCGTTTCCCAAAAAGATAAAATAATATATAAACATCAGAGTTAAACGTCATACAACGGAGCATTACATGCATATCTCAAAAATTATTTAAATAGAAAAATAAAACTATTTAAAGATTCTCAACAATATCATCTTTATAAAATATCTGCAGCGGAATATTCATTTGATAATTATCCAACAACAAATTCAACATCCTTGGCACATAGGCCTCAACATAAATAAAATGTTCTTCAACGTTATTCAAATAAAATTGATACATAAGGAATGAAATCATAAACAACCAATCTCATCCCGTTACGTATTAGAGCCTACGACACAAGAGCCAACTCCTAACTAGCCTTCGTTACCTGCACTTGCCCACAAGGCGGCAATTCCAGCAGAAGGGGTGAGTTCACAAAACAAAAGCTATATATATAATATATGAATCAACAAATTGCATTGGAAAACAACAACAATAACAACAACCATCATCAACATAGGCAGCAACATCATCAATATAAGCATCAACATCATCAATATAATTTAGATTCACCTTCGGTTAACAACAACAACAACACTTGTGGCGACACCTCACCAACAACAACTCACCACTAACAACTCACACCTACAACAACTAATGCAAGACTCCATCAACTACTAATGCATTATGCAAATGTGGTACCAACTACGCGCGTTGAATGCTAAGCATTTCAGGGCATAAGCCCCCACCAATTTGGATGGTTAAAGCATCCCAGGGCATAAGCCCTCACCAGATGAATGACTAGCATTCCAGGGCATGAGCCCTCACCAATTGAATGTATAAACATTCCAGGGCATGAGCCCCCACCAATGAGAATGAGTTATGAAGACTCTGTGGTGTATATCTGCATACAACCCTACAACATCTAATGGTGCATATCAACATGCAACCAACACCAACAACAACTAGGACACCCTCCCCAACTAGACACCACCACTCACCACCTCAACAACAACTTCAAAATAACAAAGTATATTTCATTTCATATAATCATGCATAAATCCATCATAAACAACTTCATTTTATGGTTTTATCACCCCAATAATTCTTAATAAATCCAATAAACAACTTAGAAAGCTTAGGTTCGGGTTTGGAACACTTCAGGAAAAATCACAAAATGGTCGTTCAGGACCAATCTCGCTTAAGCGAGCAGCATCTCGCTTGAGCGAGTCAATTGACGAAAGTCAGGTTATTCCTCGCTTGAGGCTCGCTTGGCGTTCGCTTGAGCGACGCTCACAAACTACAGGTTCTGGGCAGCTTTCGCTTGAGCGACGGGAATTTCGCTTGAGCGAGTCAAATGACGAAAGTTGGGATTTCGCTCGCTTGGAGTTCGCTTAGCTCTCGCTTGAGCGAACAGGCGTGAAACGATTCTGGGCAGGGAAAAGTGCCGCTCGCTTGAGCGACGGCTATCTCGCTTAAGCGAGAATTCATCTGGGCAGAATAAAAACCTACGATTTTCTAACCCCATTTTCATCCAAAAACCCAAATTTAATCCCCCAATCACCCAAAATGATTTAGAAACAATGTTTATGGGTTCATGGCACAACAAAACAACAGAAACAATTTACATAAGCATCATCATCATCATATAATTCATTAATCATGGCATTTTCATAGCTTTAACCCTAATCCAACAAAACCACCATTTTTCAATTCAATTCATGAAAACATACATATATATATCAACAATTGAATCATAAACCCACCCTTACCTCAAATAAGCAAATTCTACAGCAAAAATGGCAGCTTCTCCCTTCCTAGTTCTTCCCCTTGGTTTCTCTCAAAAAGCTATGTTCTTGTTTTTGTTTTCTCTGATACGTGCCTTCTCTTTTCTTTCCTTACTGGTTTACTCTATTCCTTACCAACCCAAAATATTTCTTTCTCTTAACTCCCTCTTAACTTCCTAATTAAAGTGTAACCCCCACTACCTTAATTCCAATAATATCAAATAAATCCCTTTAATCTAAATAAACATTATTTCTCCTATTTTCATAAAATTCTACAAATAATTATATAATAAAATATATATCAAATAACAACACACCAATATTCACATAGATCAACATTTTCATATAAAATACACCAATCATATTAAAAATCAACCAAAATTAGTAAAATATAAAATAGGGCGTTACAATATGTGTTGGAGTAAGGGCTCTATGTTTGATAATTTTCCATATAACTAGCTTCCTCACACACTCCATCAGGTACACAATCACCATTAGCATGTCCTTCACCACAAAATTTGCACCTCAAAACTTGTGCTTGTTGAATCTGTTGAGCTTGAACTTGTCTTATACTTTTTGCTTGTACCTGTTTGGAAAGTTCTTCTATTTGTTTACTCATCAAAGTCTGACTAGCCAGGAGAATACTATTCTCATTCAAACCAAGCACTCCTATCTCACCTTGCTCAATCTCAACACAATACTCATTCTGAGCCATGATCTCAATTAGGTTTTGAACTTCAAGATCTGTTTTCACTCTTATATTACCCCCAACTGAGGCATCAAGAAGCATCCTAGTTTCAACATTCATCCCGTTCGTAAATATTTGCATCTGATCCTTTATATCAAAACCATGTGGTGGACACCTCTTCAATAACAGTCTGAACCTCTCCCAAGCATCATAAAGAGATTCTGTATCACCTTGTTTGAAACCACTAATTTCCACTCTCTTCTTCAACAACTTCGATAATGGAAAGAACCGCTTCAAAAGCTTCTCTTCTAACTCTTCCCATTTTTGAATTGTACCATTAGGTAGAGAATGCCACCAATCTTTTGCTCTTCCAGTTAATGTTCAAGAAAACAATTGCAATTTCTTCTGATCTTCAGTAACTCCATCTGGGCAGCAGAACAAACAAGATTCATAAAATATACTCAAGTGTTTGTATGGGTCTTGAAGTGATCCTCCATCATATTGATTTTCTCTAAGACCCACAAGAATTGAATTTTTTATGTTGAAGGCAACTGGGTTCGCCGGTTGAAACCCATGAGTGATAAGACATTGATGTGTTCCTATACCATAGTCCCTGAAGGTGCATCCAGATGAAATATCTCCCATCTTAAATCAAAGAGTATTTTGCTTGACCTCACAGAAACAACAAAAAGAAAAAGATACCATCATAGCACCGCACAACACAAAATAAAAAAAATAAAAAAAGAATAGTAATTTTTATTTTTTTATGTATAATATATAAACAAAAATATAAATGACAGAAATCCTAAATAAAAACAAAATTGCCAAGTTGAAATGACTCAACAGTCCCTGGCAACGGCGCCAAAAACTTGATAGACTTTTAGCAAGTGTACTAAACATGCATCGAAGTAATAAAATAAGTTCGTATCCACGAGGACTGTGTTAATCTCAATTTGGCAATAAAGTAAATATTTAGGATGTATAAATTATTTTGTAAAAGTATATTTGGTTTGATTGTATAAAATTAAATAACAGAAAATAAAGATTCGGTTAGAAAATATAGAGAGATGAGATCAGGTCTTTCGAATCATCTATGTTCCCCTAATTGGTATACTGCACCCTATTCTAATGAATGATTTTCTAGTTCCACGATAGTTGACAAAATAGTCCTAATCAATCCCTTGAGTTGGGACCCTCTTCTCAAACTACAGCCCCTAATTCGTTAGGTGGTCTAATAATCTTTAAAGGTTTAAGCACGTTAACCTAATATCACTAACAAACGATTATCCATTCCTAGACTAACCATGTTTATTAGAACAATTCAATTAGGTCTAAGTAGAAAGCTATGGTCAGTAGTCATTCATTCTCACGAAATCATGTTTATATGGTGTCAATATATAAAAAGCATTAAGAACAATTGAATTGAATAAAAACTAGATTGTCATTCAAAATAAATAGAGTTTCATCACAACAACATGGATCAATTAGGGTTACACAGGATCATCTCAGACCTAGGCCATAAAGGACCTCAGACCTAAGAAAATAATAAAATAAAAAAATTGGGCCGCCAAAATTTCGAGGCCCTGAGCCATAGGACTGGATGCTCTTGCTTTGGGGCGCCCTTGCCCAGATGTTCATCCAAACTCAAAAAAGATATAAATCTTTATTTGTATTAAGTAACAAATTGATACAAACAACATATGAAATGAAAGAACAGAAAACCCATAAAGGGCCACAAAACAACTTTCAAACCCAAACTCATAAATACAGTATCAGATTTGAATCGTTCAACTAAATATTTTCTCAATTTAGGAAGTATGAGAGGAAATTACAACACACGAGGAAGGAAATTTATAATATAATAGGGTTTCTAATCATTAAAAGGGAAAATTCACATAGTTTATTTATATATGGTTTAATGTCAAAACTAGTGATGCACACTTTGCTCCAAGATTGCTCTTATATATGTTTTTTGTTCAACAAATAAAGGTTTTACTGCATTGAAATGCGCATAAGTCTTCTCAATGATCTAACATATTTAACATCAACAACTTTAAAACCTTGTTCTTTGCTATAATTTCACTTTTGTGCACTTCCTTCAATCATCATTTCAAAAACATGTTCTACCACCGCATAATGGGTCTATGATCTATCTTAAAAGAGTTCTAATCACAGTTAAACATCTAAATCAAACCTATTTACTTTTCACTGCAAAATCAACATGTTGATTTTTTAAAATCCCCCCCCCCCCACCCCCCCATTTATAGTTTTTAAATATAAGTTTAGTAAATCGTCGAGTAGAAAACATAGTTAAAAAGTAGTAGAAACATGAAAGTCAAAAAAATACCACATAATAGATTAATTTATTTCGTCTTATTTTGACAATTCTAGTCTCTTCAATAACTATAAAGAGAGTTTTATTAGCAATGAGTTTCTTGCAAATAAAACTTCTAGATAAATTTGACTCTTTGTAGCACAATCGAACTCGGCATTTTTAAATAATGTTTTATTATTGTCATTTTTTGTGTTGTTTTAATTTACGTTTATACAAGTAAACTTATACATATGTTTTGTGTTGTAAATCGCATTGGTAACATATTAATTTTGATTATACAAATATACATATCCGTGTATTTAAATTAAGAGAGTCATAATGGAAATTCATGTCCAATGTATTTTCTCTACAACACGGTGAAATCTTCTTGTTTTTTACGTTAAATGACACACTAGCGATGAACACTTTGATTCGTATTCAATATTCTATACGATTTTTAGTTCAACATATGGAGGTTTTACTACATTGAAATGCGCCTGATGATCTTGTTAAAGATCTTACAGATTTAACATCAGCAACTTGAAAAATTTGTTCTTTGCTATAATTTGGCTTTGGCACACGATTTCCTTTTGTAACTGCGAAGGAGGCTCCATTTTCAAAAGCGTCTCTTACCGAATGAAATTCCCATGAGTCGCCATTTGTATGACCAATTTTTCTCCATATTACCTAAACACATTATATAATTAGTAAAAGAAAGTTTAGAAAAAGTGTGTCAACTTTTTTAAAGTGAAACAAATATATTTTATATACATAAACATCTGAACTCAATTGTGTGATTTATTTTAATTAGGTAAACTCGTGTTCATTAGTCATTAATTAGTTTCAATTAATGGATTTGCTAAATATGCTTACCTCTTTACTCCCATCTTTAGGTGCTATAAAGAGGTTAGATTCACTTTTGAGGCTAGGTGTAACACCCCGTTATCCCAACAACTAATTATTATAAAAATAAATAAGTAAATCAGAGTTCAACAATAAACGGGGATGTCACACTGCTTTTCAAAATTTCATAAATAGATTTAAATTACTTATTTATTCAACAACGTCAACAACATAAAATATTGCAGCGGAAAAATATTTTTAAACGTTACAACCACATCATATAAACACGTTAAATGGTACCACATGCATGTGTATTGTTGCATTGTCGTTGTTCGTCGTTGTGTCATTGCATAGTCGTTGTCGTTGGTTGAGCTGTTGTTGTGTTGTTGTTGTTGGTTGAATTTGAGTATGTTGATAATGTTGTTAACAATGAAATATATAAGTATATTGAAGTAATTGTTGATATTTAGGGTGTTAGATTCAATTGATGAATTATAATTCTATTATTATTGTTTGTGAATCTCACCCCTTCTGCTTGAAAATGCTGCCCTTCGTATGGGTAACTTGCAGGTGATCCAGAATAGTATAAGTGGTGGCTCATGTGTCTTAGGACTCTGATACGTAACAGGATGGGAATTAGTTGTTGTGTTTTCATTCCTTATGTATCGATTTTGAAGCATGTTGTTGGAGTTTGTTTTTGAGATTAAATGTTAAATATTACTTATGTTGGGGCCTTTGTGCCAGATTTATATGATGTGGTTGTAACGTTTAAAAAGATTTTTCCGCTGCAATATTTTATGTTGTTGATGTTGTTGAATAAATAAGTATTTTAAATCTATTTATGAAATTTTGAAAAGCAATGTGACATCCCCGTTTATTGTTGAACTCTGATTTACTTATTTATTTTTATAATAATTAGTTGTTGGGATAACGGGGTGTTACAATTGGTATCAGAGCAGGTTGGTCCGTCCGGCCAAGTAGTAGAGTCGTGTCGAGCCATGTAGTGTTGTGTAATAACCTTACATTGTCCTTGTTGTTCTGAATTTTTGCTTGCTACGTAGAATTTCAAGATGGCTGGGAGAAATGATGATGTTATTGTTGCTGCACTCGAAGTTGTTGCTCAAGCTGTAGGACAACAGCCAACTGTTGGTGCTGGTAACGATGGAGTGAGGATGCTGGAAACCTTTTCTGAGGAACCATCCACCAACATTCAAAGGAAGGTATGATCCAGATGGAGCTCAGAAGTGGCTCAAAGAGGTTGAGAGGATCTTCAGGGTCATGTAGTGCAGTGAGGTACAGAAGGTGCGTTTTGGTACGCACATGTTGGCTGAAGAGGCAGATGACTGGTGGGTGAGTCTTCTACCTATCTTAGAACAGGATGGTACTGTTGTAACCTGGGCTGTGTTCAGGAGGGAGTTTCTGGATAGGTATTTTCCGGAGGATGTCCAAGGCAAGAAAGAGATTGAATTTCTGGAGTTGAAGCAAGGAGACATGTCTGTAACTGAGTATGCTGCGAAATTTGTGGAGCTGGCTAAGTTCTGTCCACACTACACTCCTGAGACTGCTGAGTTTTCAAAGTGTATCAAGTTTGAGAATGGTCTGCGTGCTGATATAAAGCGGGCCATTGGTTATTAGAAGATAAGGAATTTTTCCGAATTGGTAAGCAGCTGTAGGATTTATGAAGACGATACAAAAGCTCATTATAAGATGATGAGTGAGCGTAGAGGTAAGGGACAACAGAGTCGTCTGAAACCGTATGGTGCCCCAGATGACAAGGGTAAACAGAGGTTGAATGATGAGAGGAGGCCTAAGAGGAGAGATGCTCCTACGGAGATTGTTTGTTTCAAGTGTGGTGAAAAGGGTCACAAGAGTAATGTTTGTGATCGTGATGAGAAGAAGTGTTTCCGATGTGGGAAGAAAGGTCACACGATAGCTGAGTGCAAGCGTGGTGACATTGTCTGTTTCAACTGTGATGAGGAGGGTCATCTTAGTTCGTAGTGTAAGAAGCCTAGGAAGACTCAGGCTAGTGGCAAGGTGTTTGCATTGACCGGTACGCAAACTGTTAATGAGGACCGACTTATCAGAGGTACTTGTTTCTTTAATAGTATTCCTTTAATTGCTATTATTGATACTGGTGCTACACACTGTTTCATTGCTATTGATTGTGCACGTAAGTTGGGTCTGGTTATATCTAATATGAATGGAGAAATGGTTGTTGAAACTCCAGCTAAGGGTTCAGTAACTACTTATCTTGTTTGTTTGAGTTGTCCTTTGTCAATGTTTGGTAGAAACTTTGAGGTTGATCTTGTGTGTTTGCCGTTGACGGGTATGGATGTAATTTTTGGGATGAACTGGTTAGAATATAACCGTGTTCATATCAATTGTTTTAGTAAGACGGTGCATTTTTCTTCTGCTGGAGAAGAGAGTGGAGCAGAATTCTTAACCACTAAGCAGCTGAAGCAATTGGAGCGAGATGGGATCTTAATGTTTTCTTTGATAGCATCTTTGTCGGTAGAGAATCAGGCTGTGATTGATAGATTGCCAGTTGTGAATGAATTTCCAGAAGTATTTCCTCATGAAATTCCTGATGTGCCACCAGAAAGGGACGTTGAATTTTCAATTGACCTTGTTCCAAGAACGAAGCCGGTGTCGATGGCACCTTATCGTATGTCGGCGTCCGAGTTAGCTAAGTTGAAGAAACAATTGGAGGATTTACTTGATAAGAAGTTTGTAAGGCCGAGTGTTTCACCTTGGGGAGCGCCGGTGTTGTTGGTTAAGAAGAAAGATGGTAGCATGAGGTTGTGTATTAATTACCGTCAATTGAATAAAGTGACGATAAAGAACAAATATCCACTTCTGAGAATTGATGATTTGATGGATCAACTGGTGGGTGCTCGTGTGTTTAGTAAAATAGATTTGAGGTCAGGTTATCATCAAATTAAAGTGAAGGATGAGGATATGCAGAAGACGGCCTTTAGGACGCGATATGGACATTATGAGTATAAAGTGATGCCTTTCGGTGTTACAAATGCACCAGGTGTGTTTATGGAGTACATGAATAGAATTTTCCATGCCTACTTGGATCAGTTTGTAGTTGTGTTTATTGATGACATCTTGATTTATTATAAGACTAAAGAAGAGCATGCAGAACATTTAAAGATTGTGTTGCAAGTGTTGAAAGAAAAGAAGTTGTATGCCAAGTTATCTAAATGTGAATTCTGGTTAAGTGAAGTCAGCTTTCTTGGCCATATTATTTATGGTAGTGGTATTGCAGTAAACCCCTCAAAAGTTGATGCAGTATCACAATGGGAGACTCCGAAGTCGGTTACTGAGATTAGAAGTTTTCTGGGTTTGGCTGGTTATTACCGCAGGTTCATAGAAGGATTTTCGAAGTTGGCACTTCCATTGACTCAGTTGACCTGTAAAGGTAAATCTTTTGTGTGGAATGCTCAGTGTGAGAATAGTTTCAATGAATTGAAGCGCAGGTTGACGACTGCTCCAATTTTAATTTTACCAAAGCCAGATGAACCTTTTGTTGTGTATTGTGATGCGTCCAAATTTGGCTTAGGAGGTATACTTATGCAGGATGGCAAAGTGGTAGCTTATGCTTCGAGATAGTTGAAAATTCATGAACGGAATTATCCTACGCATGATTTGGAACTGGCTGCTGTAGTTTTTGTATTAAAAATTTGGAGGCATTATTTGTACGGCTCTAGATTTGAGGTGTTTAGCGATCATAAGAGTTTGAAATATTTATTTGACCAAAAGGAATTGAATATGAGGCAGAGAAGGTGGCTTGAGTTGTTAAAAGATTATGATTTTAGTCTGAATTACCACCCCGGTAAAGCTAATGTGGTTGCAGATGCTTTAAGCAGGAAGACGTTGCACATGTCCGCTATGATGGTAAAGGAGTTTGAGTTGCTTGAGCAGTTTAGAGATTTGAGCCTAGTTTGTGAGAGGTCACCCAAGAGTGTGCAGTTGGGTATGTTGAAGATCAATAGTGATTTCTTGAACAGTATCAAGGAAGCGCAGAAAATTGATGTCAAGTTTGTGGATTTAATGGTTGCTAGTAATCAAACAGCAGATGGTGACTTCAAAGTTGATGATCAAGGTGTGTTGAGATTCAGAGGAAGGATTTATATTCCTGATGATGATGAGTTGAAAAAAGTTGATTTTGGAAGAAAGTCACAGAAGTAGCTTAAGTATTCATCCGGGAGCTACAAAGATGTATCATGACTTGAAGAAATTGTTTTGGTGGTCCGGGTTGAAACGTGATGTTGCATAGTTTGTTTATGCATGTTTGACTTGTCAGAAGTCTAAGGTTGAACATCAAAAGCCTGCAGGGTTGTTGACACTGTTAGATGTACCTGAATGGAAGTGGGACAGCATCTCCATGGATTTTGTGACTAGTTTACCGAATACTCCGAGAGGGAATGATGCCATATGGGTTGTTGTTGATCGATTGATGAAGTCGGCACATTTCATTCCGATTAATATCACCTTTCCTGTAGCTCAATTGGCAGAGATTTATATTTGAGATATTGTGAAATTGCATGGGGTCCCATCGAGCATTGTGTCGGACAGAGATCTGAGGTTCACTTCAAGGTTTTGGAAGAGTTTGCAAGAGGCCTTGGGTTCAAATTTGAGGTTGAGTTCGGCTTATCATCCGCAAACAGATGGTCAGTCGGAGAGAACGATTCAGTCATTAGAGGATTTGCTGAGAGTGTGCGTACTTGAGCAAGGTGGAGCTTGGGATAGTCATCTACCATTGATAGAGTTCACGTACAACAATAGTTACCATTCGAGTATTGGTATGGCACCGTTCGAAGCTTTGTATGGTCGGAGGTAAAGAACTCCATTATGTTGGTTTGAGTCGGGAGAAAGTGTAGTGTTGGGACCAAAATTAGTTCATCAGACTACGGAGAAGGTCAAGTTGATAAGAGAAAAGATGAAAGTGTCGCAAAGTCGGCAGAAGAGTTACCATGACAAACGTAGGAAGGCCCTTGAGTTCCAAGAGGGAGATCATGTGTTTCTGAGGGTCACTCCATTGACAGGTGTAGGTCGTGCGTTGAAGTCTAAGAAATTGACTCTGAAGTTTATTGGTCCATACCAGATATCTGAGAGGATTGGAACAGTGGCATATAGAGTGGGTTTGCCACCACATCTTTCGAATTTGCATGACATGTTTCATGTGTCGCAACTTCGGAAGTATGTAGCGGATCCTTCGCATGTGATTCCGAGAGATGATGTGCAGGTTAGAGACAACCTTACGGTTGAGACCTTACCATTGTGAATCGAAGATCGTGGGGTGAAGAAGTTGAGAGGCAAGGATATACCTCTAGTGAAAGTTGTTTGGGGAGGAGTAACTGGTGAAAGTTTGACATGGGAGCTGGAGAGTAAGATGCAAGAGTCTTATCCGGAGTTGTTTGCTTGAGGTAATATTTCGAGGACGAAATTCTCTAAGTTGGGGAGAGTTGTAACGCCCTAGTTGATATTTAATTATTTTTGAATTATTTAGAGTCTTTTATATGATTTTAAATAATTATTGTTGATGTTGTGGTGTGATGTATTTTTATTAAATGGTTTATTTTTAATATTTATTAGAATAATGTGAGAAATGGAAATTATTTGGAGTTTGGGGGTTACTTTTTAATTAAAGGAATTAAGGGGAGTTAATTGGAATTTAGGGGGAGTTAAGTTAGAGATAGAGAAGTCAGAAAAACAAAACACGTACAGTGAGTTTTTGGGAGAAAAAGCAAGGAAGAGCCAAGAGAGGAGGAACTGTTCTGTAGAGCTTTGTTCATCGAATTAAGGTAAGGGTGAGACTATCTCTCAATAATAATAGTGGTATAATTTTGATTTTTGATTTAACATGATGTTAGTTGGAATTGAGGGATTGGGGGTTAGGTTTTGGAGAATTTGCAATTGATGAAAATGAGTTGAATTGATGTTTGATGTTGTTTTTGTGTGTTCTTTGTTATGCATTGTTGTATGTTGAACCTGTAAACATCTGTTAGAACACGTTTTGGGTAATCAGGGGTTAAAAATTGGGTTTTGAATGAGATAGGGTTAGAAAATCCGAGAGCTTTTTCACTACCCAGATGCATGGTCGCTTAAGCGAATGACCCGTCGCTTAAGCGAGCATTCAAGCTAGTTGCCCAGATTTTTCTAGAGTCAGGTCGCTTGAGCGAGCCACAAGCGAGCTCGTAAGCGAACATTTCCTAACTTTCGTCATTTAGGTCGCTTGAGCGAGCCACAAGCGAACCATGAGCGAGCTGAACCCAACCATTCTGTGAGACGCACGCTTAAGCGAGAAGGTCTTCGCTTAAGCGAGCAAGGCTTTTGTCAGCCACCTTTTGATCTTTGTTTCGTGCATTAGGGGATCCGTCTGAGCATTCTAAAATGTTTATTTTAATTTGTATAACCTCTGTATATGCACTAAACCCTATAAAAACTTCGTGATAGACGAATTGGATTGATTTATGTGAATATGTGCTATGTTGGTGAATTTTTCCGTGTGAATTGTTGTGTCATATTTGACTAAGTTGGGGAGCATGTCATAGTTGGTTATGCATGTTAGTAATTGTTGTTGTTGTTGTTGAGTTGTATGCAGATATACACAATTTTGAGTCCATTGCATACTCATATATTGTTGAGGGCTCATGCCCTGGAATGTTTATCATTCAACTGTTGAGGGCTTATGCCCTGGAACGCCTTGTCGTTCAATTGGAGAGGGCTCATGCCCTGTGAATGCTTTAACCATTCAAAATGTTGAGGGCTCATGCCCTGGAATGCCTTGTCATTCAAACGCGTTAAATGGTACCACATGCATGTGCATTGTCGTTGTTCGTCGTTGTGTCATTGCATAGTCGTTGTCGTTGGTTGAGCTGCTGTAGTGTTGTTGTTGTTGGTTGAATTTGAGTATGTTGATAATGTTGTTAACCATGAAATATATAAGTATATTGAAGTAATTGTTGATATTTAGGGTGTTAGATTCAATTGATGAATTATAATTCTATTATTATTGTTTGTGAATCTCACCCCTTCTGCTTGAAAATGTTGCCCTTCGTATGGGTAACTTGCAGGTGATCCAGAATAGTAGAAGTGGTGGCTCATGTGTCTTAGGGCTCTGATACGTAACGGGATGGGAATTAGTTGTTGTGTTTTCATTCCTTATGTATCGATTTTGAAGCATGTTGTTGGAGTTTGTTTTTGAGATTAAATGTTAAATATTACTTATGTTGGGGCCTTTGTGCCAGATTTATATGATGTGGTTGTAACATTTAAAAAGATTTTTCCGCTGCAATATTTTATGTTGTTGACGTTGTTGAATAAATAAGTATTTTAAATCTATTTATGAAATTTTGAAAAGCAGTGTGACATCCCCGTTTATTGTTGAACTCTGATTTACTTATTTATTTTTATAATAATTAGTTGTTGGGATAACGGGGTGTTACACTAGGCCCCATGCTTCCGCCGATGGCATATTGCATCCATCTTGAGTAAAGATTGTTGGCTACATGTGCATATCCGTGATGAATCCTGAAATGTTATTTTACCGATAAAAAAATTAATGTTGTCAAATAAATTCACATTTTTATATTGTGTAACTTCAATTTTTCTTGTAAAAAACTTCATAAACAACAATCAATTACCTTGGCATTCGTTGGTTGTAATTAGGTCCAAAATGAATGTACACAACAGTAACTTTCATGTTTATGTCCCTCACATACCCATCATCATGCCCAAGAAGCATAACTTTATCTTGTTCTCTAAACCAATTATTAGAAACAGTCACATGAGTAGAACCCCGTGTGACATCAAGAAGACCATCTTCACAATCATAAAGTGTATTATGATCAATCCAAATTTTTGAAGCGGTGACCAGTCTAATTGCATCTCCATCTGCTTGGCCCAAATGAATTACCTTCCCATTTGGACCTATCACCATCCCCGGGGATTGAGCTTTGCAATGATGAATTTGAATGCTATGAATGATTATGTTGGTGGCCTACAAAATAAATACGAAATTGTTACAAATTAGTGAAATATTATAATTCATACTACAAATAGCTACGGTTAGCAAATTAAATTTAGAGCGAGAATAAAAAATGAAATTCCTCTCTAAATACATCACTAAATTTAGGGAGAGGTTTCTTCTTTTTCTCGCCATAAATTTTATTTTATTTTTTCTAGTAGTTTTCTTGTAATGCTTAATTATTTGTATTTGCTGATTACCTTGAATATCATCAAGCATGCATTATCAGCAATGTGCACATTGAATCCACGACCATCAATGGTTGCGAAACTGCTAATGAGAAGGGGCTTCATGAGTTTAATATTCATGTCTTTTTTGAATGTGATCCACACCTTACCTTGAATTCAGAAGCTCCATATCTCATCGTACCAGGTTGAGGATTTATAGGATCATCATTTGGGTCAGTAACTTTATAACGGATGAGACTCTTACCAATGTTGTTTGTCATCTTTCCAGCATAGCCTACAGAGCAAGTCGCTAGTTGTTGCCTATGTTTTCTCCATTTAGGATTTGGTCTCCAACATCGATCAATCATGTTCATTTTCAATCCCATTAACTTGGATTGTTTGGCAAAACTAAATTTTGAAGTGAAAAATATGGTAATCACAATGGTCAAAGTTTGAATGAAATTGGGACCCTTAGATACCATAATGTAATATAAATATTATTGACAAACTTTGAATGATTGAAAGAAAAAAGTTATAGATGAGAAATATAATTTTTTTTTTTTGTTTATATTGGAGAAATAGAAGTATAAGGAAGTGATTATATATGTTCAAGTTGGTTAAAGTTGTTTTAGAGGCCATGGCTAAATGGGTGTCTTGTGCTAACCAAAAGTTATTAATAGAAAAATCTAGCAACTCATATTGTGAAAGTTGCCTGAATCCAGGTAGTAACTATAAGCGAAATTAGTTATTCTAACATACTACAATAATATTTTCAAGTATACCAAATAAAACAAACAACGATGTTTTCATTGGATGACATTTAATGTAAAAATTAAATAATGTTTTAAAATCATTTAATGACTTACCGGATTATATCGTGTATATGGGTGACAAACAACATTAATTCATTTTGTATATTATTTTGCATGAGATAAATAGAAGAGAGACAAGTGTGTTTCCACTCTCTTTGTTTGATTTCATAAAATTAAATTGAAAATAAAGAAACATCGCTATATTCTAAAATGGATAAAAATACTTTTTAGTTTACAATCAATATACAATTTTATATTGTCATCAAAACTAATTTATTTTAGTTTTTTTAAAGAAATATATGATTATGAATTATATTTTGATTCAATTTATATGATTTTAATTTATTCGTTCAAATTGATTTATTTAAGTTAAACTCATTTGTGAAAAATAAAAGCTTAAATAGAATTTGGTTCTTGAAATTATTTTGACAATTTCTACCCTTTAAAATTATGGTATTCTACCCTGTGTAAAAAAAAATCTTAAAGATCTTATGAAGTATATACACTTGAAAACTCATGGATCAGCAAGCAAGCAGTGTAAAAAAGTTAATGTGACCTATTTAATAAATTTTGTGAGATTCTAATATTAGAAAACTATGAAGGAATCCTCTATACATACATTTTAAAATGGTGAAATGAGACAATACACATGGCATGACAAAATACAATACATTAAAAGTGACATGTGGCAAGTTAATTCATAAACATATGAATATGAAAATAAACATATTTGTTGCAATTTTAAAAATTTAATTCCAATGACTACTATTTATGACTTACCAAAAGGAAAAAACAAACACCATTAATAATTAAAAACAAAAAACAAATAAGGAATTATGTTAAATTAATATATTGTAAAAAAGTAAAAAAAAAAAAATTGGTCAAGAAAAAAGTCAAATTTAGATTTTTATGTTTTATAATCAATAAGAATGATATTTTAAAATGAAATTTTAAAAAATAGTATCAAACTTTGAAAATCAATTTTTTAATCCACTTATTCAAAATAAAAATAAGTTAATCCAGATAATGATCAATTATAAACAATAAATTTCACTAAATCTTTATTCATGAGACAAATATTTGTTGTCAATAAATATTGATTTGATTCATTTGATTTGTTTTGACCTCCCTTTCATATCATCGCTTGAGGATATCTATTGAGGTCTAAGCGATGCTCATCGCACTGCTAGGGTTCTAGCAGGAGCGCCAACTCATAATTCCCATATGTACTTGCCTTTGATTTTCTATTGCATGATTCACTTTTGTGCTGCTCTTCTTCACTTTTGTGGTTACGTGACCCATTTGGTGCTTACGTGATCTCTCTCACTATTTCCAATTCAATTGAATTCAATTTCTCCTTGCACATATCTTTTTGGATCCAATCATTTCACGCACGATTGCAATCCACCAAATCCATTCGGTGGCTGATAATTATTTTCGTGATTGTTTGGGTTGAATTGGTGCGGATTTTTTCTATTTCTGTTATCCTGTTGTTGTCGCCTTTTGATTTCGATTGTTGTCCTGCTGCATAACCCTATACCTGGTTCTTTCACACATAGAATCGGGTTTGGTCTTGTGTTGGCAGACCCTTGATGGCATACACGTGCCCTTGGCCGTGTGTGTCGGACACCGTAACTTCAGCAATGGTACAAGCTCCGATTGTTCCACCGAAATCTTTTGCAGCTGCTTTAGCTGGTCACAATGTGGATAATGACAGCCCATTGCCAACGCCGTGTATCAAAGGAGATGCACTCAGTATCAAGATCGGATAAGATGAATATCATCGGGGTGTCGAGGAATGCAAGAATGCGTTACGGGCTAGATTGATTTTGAACAAGGGTGATAAACCTTACTCGGCACGTGATTTGAGTACCAAATTAGGGGTGTTGTGGAAGACAACGGCAGTTTGGAAAATGGTGCCTCTAGGCAAAGGATATTATGATTTTCATTTTGAATCGGCGGAGGATTTACGCAGAATATGGGCAGTTGGCACCGTTAATCTTAAGCAAGGTTTGTTACGTCTCTCTCAATGGACCAAAGATTTCAAATATCTTCATCAGAAGCAGACACATGTATCACTCTGGATTAGATTGGTGGAGTTACCGCAGGAGTATTGGCGGGAGAGAACGTTGAAGGAGATAGCGAATGCGGTTGGTACTCCAATCGACATTGATGGTCCGACAAGTAACCATACGTTCGGTCACTATGCTAGGATTTTAGTGGACATTGATCTTTCAAAGAGAGCATATGATGAAATTCTTGTTGAGAGAGAGGGGTTCGCTTTTAAGGTGGAAGTTCAATATGAGAGAAGACCTTTGTTTTGCCATCACTGCTACTCTATTGGTCACAATGTTTCAACATCTCGTTGGATACACCCGCAAGCAGCTAAAGACATGAATGATCGTGGGAAACAACCAATTGTGGCTGAAGAAGCACCTCCTAAACAAACACGACAGCAACATGGTGGGGGGGCTTCAACTTCGGCCAATTGAGGTACTTGGACTTGGGTACCGGTTCCTATTACTTCTACAGTCACTACTACTCAAAGGGTTTCAATCCCTTCTTCACTGGCTACAACTTCTCAGTCGATTCCGGTTCCGACTCCATCCCTTGCTTTGACGTCTACTACACAGATGGTGTCGGTCTCTATTGTTTCTTCAGCTTTGGATACCTCTCAGACGGTTGTTCCTGGTTTCCAAACCCAGATGGTTCATATTCCTTCTGTGTCGCCTTCAAACGTTTCTTCGACCTCTTTCAGCCTTCCTCTTCATAATGTTTTTGACCGCATTTCACCTGATGTGTTGCCATTGCCTAGACCTGTGTTGGAGGTTGTTTCCCCTGTAGCGCACGCTGACGTGCACCCTGTAGAAGTGATGAGGTCGCATCAGACATCTCCGGTGGAGTTGGCAATCCCCGCGATTAATGATGCTACTGATTCGCTTATGGATGGTGTGGAACTTATTCATGTGAGCCCGCGGGAGCAGGTGGAGAGTCCCAAAGGTGCTCATGAGAGTGTCCCACACCCATCCCTTGTTGAGCATGATGACATGAATGAGGTGCCTGTTGATTTTTTTCAGGAGCACGCAGATGATT
Organism: Medicago lupulina; assembly: GCA_958299785.1. Taxonomy (NCBI): domain Eukaryota; kingdom Viridiplantae; phylum Streptophyta; class Magnoliopsida; order Fabales; family Fabaceae; genus Medicago; species Medicago lupulina. The sequence continues at coordinate 56,365,870 of OY283146.1, read as the reverse complement.
TTGTTGCGCAAGAGGTTGAACATTCTGGTTCTCGCAGCATATCACCTGTTGACCGCCCCATTGATCCTCATGTAACTTCCCATGAGGCTTCTGAAGGGTTTCTGGATGGTGACGTTGGACATGAGATTAACATTCAGGTTGGTACATCGCTACCTGTTGTAACAGAGATTCACAGTAGCGCTAGAATTCAGCAAGACCTGGAGTTATGGCGCAGAATTAAGGAGTATGATCAAAAAGCTGCGGAAGACCCTTTTATTCCTGTGTTAACTAGAAAGCATAAGCAACACCTTAAAAAGACCACTATTGGTAAGCCTTACAAAACCCATTCTACGGGTGTTAATTCTACCTCTGATCAATGATAGTTATGTATTGGAAGGTTCGTGGTTTTGGTAAATCGGAAACCAAAGTTACCTTGAAAAATCTTTATGTCTCTCATAAACCTGTAGTTATTTTCTTGGTTGAACCTTTGTCGTATTTCAGCAGGATCTTTATGCGGGCTGGTGTGGATTACCTCGGTTTAGATTTACGTAGGTGGTTGTTATTTTGGCTCTTCTTATCTTTTGCTGATTTTGTTGGTTTTCCGTTTTTTTCTTTCTTTCTTTTCCGAGGGTTTTGGTCTAGTCCCCCCTCTTGTATTTTCCCCCCTTTTTTTAATAAAATTTGAGATTGACGGTATAGGATGGGAGTTCATCGGGGTGCCAACCTAGTTGGGATGTCGTTGCTTTTCCTTGATGCATGTCCTCTCTCCTGGTTTACCTAAAAAAAATAACTAATAAATATTAAAAAAACTTGAGACACATTTATCACTGATAGAAAAAAAAACACAAGTTAATTAAAAAAAAGATAAAAAAAAACATTGGACAAATACTTATAGCTGATAAATACATATAATAAAAGACAAATATTATTAACTGATACATAAAAAACACGGGATAAATATTTTTAAATGATATATACAAATAAATACGAAAAAAATTAAATGAAAAAAATACTTTTATTGATACATAAAAAGAAAAGCAAGTGATAAAAAAAAAACATAAGACAAATATTATTTACCATTACTTTAAACAAAATACAAGACAAATATTTGTCTCTTATACATAAAATTACATGAGACATGTATTTCCAATAAATAAAGGAAAAACACATGTGTAATATTTAACCCCTAATTCACAATAAAATGTGAAACAAATATATATCACTGGACAAAAAAAAAAAAGAGTTATTCTTCATTGATACATAAAAACATGGGACAAATATTTGACAATGATAAATATTAAAAAAAAAATATTGAATCATGAAAAATCACGGGGAAAAATTATTTGTAAACTGATATGTAAAAAATACGAGACAAGTCTTAAATACTGTTTTTTATTTTATAAGATCATTTTTTTTTAGTGGTCAGGGTCACGGGTGGATCTGGACTCACAATATTAGCGGGGAAATTTTTATTGTCAAATAATTATATAATACTAAATTTAATAAGAAGTTATATTAAAAATAGTTGTAGCAACCAAAATTACAAAAAAAAACAATCTATTTTTCATTTGTTAAAAATGAACTGAAATCATATCATTATTAATTGTTCTATGAACATCTATTTCTATATAGGTCACAGAGAGATGAATTTAATGCTCTAATAGGATACCCATGCATACGGACAGGTGCATTGCGCTCTTTTTTTAGAAGCAAGTCGCAATTGCGTAGAAATTATAAAAAAAAAAAAAAAAATTGATCTCTGTATTGATATATAAATAAAAATATAGACATACCTACAAATTGTAAAAAAAAAAATTATTTCTGTATTAAATATGAGTAAAAATAGAGACATGTGTATAAATAAAAAAAATCGGTCACCGTGTTAATATATAAGTAAAAATATTGACACAAGTATAAATTTAAAAAAAAAATAGATCCTCTTATTAATATATGAGTAAAAATATAGACACACGTACAAACATAAAAAAAATTAAGTGTTTGTATTATTATACGAGTAAAAATTATATAGTGAATCGATAAAATAAAAAAATAAAAACATTTGTACATGGCTGGTGTGGCACTTGCCACACCATGTTTTGGCCAGGTCCGCCCTGGTCGGGGTTTGAACCCCGAACCTTGCATATATTATGCACTGTTTCTATCAATCATGAGCTAAGCTCATGAGGACATATGAAGTTTTATCACTGATAATTATATTAAAAAATATGACAAATATTTTTCAATAATAAACAAATTGTAACGCCCTAGTTGTTATTTTACTATTTTTGGTTGATTTTAATATGTTTTATGTATTTTATATAATTTATGTGATTTATGTGAATATTTGATGTGTTAATATTTATTATATAATTATTTGTGTTATTTGATAATATAGGAGAAAATATTAATTATTTAGAAATAGTAGAGTTAGGAGGGGGTTAATGAAATTAAAGGAAATTTGGTGAGGGAGTTAAGAGAAAAGGGGGGTTATGTTTTGTTGGAAAGGAAATAGGAAGGCAGACAAAAAAACTTTGTACGTACAGTAAAGAAAACATAAGCTTTTGGGAGAAAAGAGGGAATAACCAAGAACAAGGGAGATTGCTAGGGAGAGTTGAATTCTGTAGCTTTTGTTCAACTAATCAGGTAAGGGTGGGTTTACATTTCAGTTGTAATATATATATATATATATATATATATATATATATATATATATATATATATGCATAATTTCATGAAAATTGGATTGGAATTGGTAGTTTTGGAACTAGGTTTAAGAACATGATAATTTGGTCAAATGTGTTAAATTGTGTTGTTGATTATGTTTCTGTGATTCGTTTCTGATGCTTTGTTGTTTAGTGAACCCATAAACATTTCTGTAAATCAATTTGGGTGTTTGGGGGATTAAAATTGGGTTTTTGGATGAAAAAGGGTTTAAGAAATCGTAGTTGAAAATCTGCCCAGATGAAGCTTCGCTTAAGCGAGTTACCCGACGCTTAAGCGAGCGACCTTTGTAATTGCCTAGGATTGAAATTTCGCCCGTTCGCTCAAGCGAACCATAAGTGAACACCAAGCGAGTTAGAACCTGACTTTCGTCATTTGGTTCGCTCAAGCGAATTTCCCGTCGCTCAAGCGAAATCTGCCAGAACTTGTAGTATGTGGGCGTCGCTCAAGCGAACGCCAAGCGAGCCTCAAGCGAGGAAAAACCAAACTTTCGTCATTTGACTCGCTCAAGCGAGAAGCTGCTCGCTTAAGCGAGCTGGGTCCTGTGCGACCATTTTGTGTGATTTTTCTAAGTGCTCCTAACCCAAACCTAAGCTTCCTAACTTGTTTGTTGGATTTATTTAGAATTGTTTAGATGGTAAAACTATATTATGAAGATGATTAAGGTGAAGTTATGTATGTTTGCATGGAAATAAATATGCCTTGCTAAGTGAGCTGCCTTTAATGATGTTGAGTAGTATTGTCGAGTTGGGGAAGGTATCCTAAGTTGTTGTTGTCTGGTTGTATGCTGATATACACCATTAGATGTTGTTGGGTTGTATGCTGATATACACCACTGAGTCCATTCATACTCATATGCATATGTTGGGGGCTTATTGCCCTGGAATGTTTATCATTCACCTGTTGGGGGCTTATTGCCCTGGAACGCTTTATCGTTCACCTGTTGGGGGCTTATTGCCCTGGGATGCTTTAACCATCCAACTTGTTGGGGGCTCATGCCCTGGAATGTTTAGCATTCAACGCGCGTAGTATGGTACCACATGCATATTGCATTAGTAGTTGAGGTCTTTGCATAGTTGTTGTTGGTGAGATGTCGCCACAAGAGTTGTTATTGTTGTTGTTGTTGTTGTAAATCAAGAGATGAAATGAGATGCTATTGCTGAGATGAATATTGTTAATGTTGTTGTTGATGAATGATTGTTGATGTTTTCAATTCGAATTGATGATTTATATATCTATATATATTACTTTTGATTTGTGAACTCACCCCTTCTGTTGGAATTGCCGCCTTGTGGGCAAGTGCAGGTAATGAAGACTAGTGTTATGTTGGCTCTTGTGTCTAGGGCTCTGATACGTAACAGGGATGGGGAAACGTTGTCTTTCTTGTATTCCTTTATGTATCATTTCTTTTGAAGAATATGTTGTTGGATATTTAATTATTGGATGATGTTTAAATTGTTGAGGCCTTTGAGCCAAGGATTTTGTTGTAGTTGATTAATGATGATGATTTAAATTAAAGATTTTCCGCTGCAGAATTTTATAAAGATGATTTGTTGATATTTGAATAGTTTTATATTCTATTTAAATAATTTTGAAAAATAGTGTAATACTCCATTGTATGTTGAATAACTCTGATTATTATCATTAATATTATTATTACGTCGTTTTGGGAAACGGGGTGTTACACACATTACATAATAAAAAAAATATCACAAATATTTACCATTGATGCATAAAAAATTTGGGTCAAATATTTGTCGCTGATAAAAAAACACTATAAAATATTATTCATTGGTACATAAAAAAAGTATGGGAGTAATATTTGTCATTGGTAAATCTAGAAGAAAAAAAAAACAACAATTTGTCATTGGTAAATCTAGAAAAAAAACAAACAAACAAGGAACACATATTTGTGATTGATACATTAAAAAAAAAAGGAAAATCTTTTTTTAGACAAATATAAAAAATAATAAAAATATATTTATCACTAATAAACATAAAAAATATAGGATACAAATTTGTCATTGCGACATAAGAAAACACGGACAAAATAAAAAAAACATGGGATAAATTATTTTCTTTGATAAATAAAAAAACAGAAAAAAAAATATATTTTTAAAGATTGTAAATAGTAGCCTATTTGCACGGGTTAATATATACACTTGAAAACTCATGGATCACCAAGCAGTGTTGTGGATGCTCTAAAATCTTACGAAATACTATGAACGTGAAAACACATATGAATGCACCTTAAGAATCCTACAAGACAAAGCAAAGTTTAAGATAGTTTGGTGTGTGCTTGTCATTTTCTGGTCTATATTTATGTCCACCACCTTATAATTGTGACACATTATTAAGCCCTTCACACAATACCTCATTTAGATATCGTTTGTGTCTCCACCAACCGCCTTCAATTCCAATATGATTGCCCATTGTTTTCTCGTAATTGTCATAAAGAAAGTCACGTAAAATGAAACAAATTATGTGTTTGGAACAATCAATATCGTAAAATTCAATGCATATAACATGAATCATTGTTTTCTCACCGTGAAAGTTATGTTGTCCTAAATTATAAGTCATTTTTTGAACTTCATACAAATTAAAAAATTACTGTTAGCTTTGTGTAAGAAAGAAAAATTATCAAATACTTAACAAATTTATCATTCAGTAATCATATATAGAAGAAATGATTTGGTTTGATTAAGGGTCCATTTGATACGAATTATAAAAATAAAAAAAAAAATAATACTTGTTCTTTTAAACTTGTAATAAAAAAAACAGATAAAAACTTGGTTTTTTATTATTTTGCGAAATTGGTTTTTCTATTTTAAAATTCGATAATTTTGGTCTTCTATCAAATATTTTTGTTTAAAATATTATGAATATGATATGTTTTAAAGGAAATTTTGTAACAATTTCATCGATGTTGATCTTTTTCCATCTTCAGATCATATTTCACGATATTTAAAATTTATCACATCATACTTTTATAGTTCAAAAATATGTTTGAGGGTTCAAAACTATCGAGTTTTAAAATAGGGGGATCAATTCTATAAAATGGTAAAATAGAGGGACCAAAACTGCAATTAAACCTAAAAACTTTTTAAATTGATTTTTATAAAATAAAAATAAAAAAAATTGTAACAGGCTGTAAAGAATATTATTATAAGTGAAAGTCATTTTCATAATATTTAACTTCACTAATGTGATGTGAGACAGTGAATATGATGTTGCGGAGTCTTCGTTGGATGGACGAAGTTGTTCAAACTATAAAAAATGAATGAAGTTCCTATGAAAAGGAAAGGATAGCAAATAAGAATTGGTGGAGTCTTAGTGGAATATGATCCACATTAAATTATCACTAACATTAGCTTAACTTATTAAAAGTTATTTGCTTATTAAAATACTAATATATATATATATATATATATATATATATATATATATATATATATATATATATCATGTAAGTACAACTCGACCAAATAGACATTTGATATGTTTGAGTTGTTGGTTTAAACCTAATTTTCTACTTCTCTGTAATTAATGTGTGTGAGTATGGGTGATAGACTCTTAAGAGAGAATTTTTTTTGCTAATATGCACAATATAGTCTCATCACCAAAAGTTCATTGCATCACATGATTCACATCAACTCATAGACTTCAATTAACATAAAAAATTTGCGATTTTTATAGTTGAAAAAATGTTAGTGGTTAATTTGTCATAAAAAAATTGTTCCGACCTCAAACTACATTTTCGAGGTATATATTATGTGCTTTGGAGGTGGATACATTTTATTTATTTATAGACAAGCAAACTATGTCCTTAACTTGTTAGACGTCTGATTGTATGCTAGTCACTATAATTTTGACTACATTTTATTATGTATTGCTACTATTATTTTAAAGGATTTAATATGTGTTTCGTCCTTGCAAATAGGGGTCGTTTAAAAATTGGTCTTTGTATTCGTTAATCCTTGTTTTTTAGCCTTGCAATGTTTAATCATTTAAAATTTCGTCCTTTTACCAACATAATCACTGCCACGTCATCAAATTAACAAAATGGCATGGGAATGGACAAAAATACCCTCATCATCCTTGCAAGTATCAAATGGCCATAAGAATAATGAACCAATCCATACTATCAGATCTTGCCATGAAGCAGAAGGAGGTAATCCAGTAACCAGAATTGCAATCGATTTAACAATCTTTAGTATCACATCCATGAAATCACAGCATGAAAGCCGCAACACACCTCACCACCGTGCCGCCGTGTTTTTCGACCTCTGCTCTTGTTCGCGATTGCAACCCCTGTTCCAACGCTTCCGCCGACAGTCTCTCCGTAGCTCCTCACTTCCCTTTCCATCTCCTCTCCATTTCCGCCGGTAATTTCCCCAATTCTTCATCCTGCACCTTATGCAAGCTTTGCTTCTGAGTTGAATTTCCTGTTCCAAGGCTTCCGACGAACACAACACAACCACACCGTGGCTCTCTCTCTCTTCTCTCTATCTCGCCGGCAAAGCTGTCTGCGGTGGCGCCGCCGCCCCTTCCCTTTCGTCTTTTCCCTTTTCTCTTTTCCCCTCTCCCTTTCCTTCCTTTTCTTCAATTTTCTTCTCTTATTTTCTTCTTTCTGTGCGTGTGTGTTGTTGTTGGGAGAGATGAGGGTATTTTTGTCCATTCCCATGCCATTTTGTTAATTTGATGACGTGGCAGTGATTATGTTGGGAAAAGGACGGAATTTTAAATGATTAAACATTGCAAGGCTAAAAAACAAGGATTAACGAATACAGAGACGAATTTTTAAACGACCCCTATTTACAAGGACGAAACACATATTAAACCCTATTTTAAATGAATGAGTGTTGAAGTGTCAAATGTGACTATGTAAGTTAGAAATCTCGTTATATATAAGAGTATATGTTAACTAACATATAAGTGAGAAGACTCATTCTTTAAAAAAAAAAAAGTGAGAAGACTCGTTGTATACATAATTTTTTAATGTTTTTGGTAAAGATGTGGTCTTCACATTCATTTATATGTTTGTTTTTAGTGCAACATGATTATTCAACCCAATATTTCTCCCATGTAAGTTTCCACGTCTAGATGTTGAAAAACATATAAGTAAATAAACTCATATATATATATATATATATATATATATATATATTTAATGTCTTAAAGTTTTGGATAAAAATATGGTGTTCAAAATCATTTATATAATTGTTCTTCGTCCAATGTAAATATGTGATATCAATTCAATGTTTCCCTAAGGTCCCAATAGTGAGCGTGAGTTTTTTTTTTTTGTAAGAAAAGGAAACTTGTCAGAAAAGCAAGCCTCATAGGAATATATTAAAACAAAAAGATAGAGGGGAGACAAGAACCAAAACCCTCAATACAATCAAAAAGCTTAACAAAATTTATAATTGGACATGCCTAATCTATCTCTAGTAAAATCAGCTCCAATTTGATGGGGGATATGATCCCACCAAGCATGAGTTTGCAAAGAGACACAATCAGGAACGTACCAATTTAAATCAACAATAAACATGTCCACTGAAGCTGTAAGGGAATCATGAAGGTTATGGGGAATCTGCAGAGTTTCAGACAAAGGTGCACCACACCAGTTATTTAGCCAAAAGTTGATGTCTTGACCATTGCCAAGGTTCCAAAAAGAGTTACTTTTAATGTCAGGGAATTTATGCTTGATACTACTCCAAATGGAAGAAAATAAGTGATAATTTATAGGTTTCCTATTCTTTAGAACTCTACATCTTAGAAACTGGGCCCAGTGATGATTTGAATTGCAAAGTTCCCAGCACAATTTTAGATTAGCTCCTTCATTGATATTAGATAGAGACCTAATACCAAGACCACCTTCTTTCAAAGGAGAACAAACTTTTTTCCAAGGTACAGTTGCTAATTTCCTTTGATTGACATCACCACTCCAAATAAAATTCCTCATCCAAGTGAATGTGAGTTGAGTTTGTTGTAGAAAAAAAACATCATGAAAATGGTCTCTTAAAAAGTCGAACATTTTGGTCATCAAACACACTTATATTATTTATAGTTTTGGTCTCCCTTTTCATTATCACACTTATATTATTATAGTTTTGGTCTCAACCTAAATTTGTTTGCCTACAAAGCGGTGATATAGCATGATATTAAACAAACTCACGTGTCTCAAAACCTTAAATATTTTCAAAAAGAAACGGAAAAGAAGAAGAAGAATGAATGAATGAGAAAGAGAATGCTTCAAAGAAAATTCAGACACAAACTAATAAAGTGGATATCTTATGATAAAAAATAAAATAAAAAATAAATAAATAACTTATCCCAACTTTTGGAGTAAAAAATGTGAATTGAGACTTAAAATTGCAATAAAATATGATACTTAAAAGATCAAAAAGTTCAAAAATAATTATAAAAAAAAAAATACATTTCTGTATACTTGATAAAATAGTCATCAAAATACAATTAAAACAAAAAATAAATATCACCACTCATCATAAAATGAATCACAATAACCACCTGTCTTTCACATGATACACGAAAAGTGAAGTGATTTGGATTCAACCCCTTTACACTACATAATATTTATTATTTTTTGGTTGCACAAAATGCACGTGGTATGAACTAATAATAACTATATAGGGAAAAGAAAACTCTTTCCCTTTTTTCATTGTCCCCTTTGTACGTGTACTTTTTTAGTAGATAATCATGATCAAGACCACATAGTAATAGGAATTTTTAGGTGATAAACATTGTACTTAAAAAACATTTTCTCTGTCGATCCTTTTTTAAGACTCTCTCATATACTTATTCTGATTATATATAAAAAGACAAAGTTAAACTAATATATTTGGTTTAACATAAGAAAAAGTTTGATCAATGAAAATGCATATATTTAATTTAAATACATTAATTTTTGTTGACTTAATTTTTTTTATCTATAAGATTGGAAGTAGTGTTAGATAAAATTTATCTATGTTTTGGGCCAGTTTCAAGGACCGACCAACTAAAGTTAAAGTTTTAGACCTCAAATTTTGGATTAAAAAAGTCTAAAATAAATTAATTTAGTCGTAAGTATTAGTTAGTTAAATAGTGTTTAAAAAGAAGAGTATTGGACCGAATATTATTAGCATTTTCTTTGAGTTGAGACCAAGTATATATAATACGAATAAGTCATTGATGGTATAATTTGTTTTATAGTTTTTATATCTTAGTTTTTTTAGTTAGAGAAATTTCATTTTCTTTTTAAGTTTTTTTCATTTTCACTCATCGAGCGATGATAGTTTTAGGTTATTTTTTGATATAAAATCATTCATTTGTATCTTTTTTCCTTTCTTTTAAATAAATCAAATTTTAGTTAGGAGATCAAACTGATACTATCTAAATAGTTAAATGACTAAAAATGTAATTTAACCTAATTTTTATGACAACTTTATATCTTATACTCATATTATATTTTTACTTTCTCTCTATTATTTTGGTTTTTTATACCAATACATAATTTTTTTTTAAATCGTCAAATATATTAATGTTCAAATAACACCGTTAAGTTGTTTTAATGTCCAAGACTTGTACAATAATTTTATGAGAATTGAAGACTTGTATGCTATCAAACAAAAATATCTTAAGATCCATCCCATCATCTTTTGTCAGATGCTCCCACTCTTCTCAACAGACAAAATTCATCCTTTTTTAGCGTGCCAATGGGTACAGATAGACTTCTCTCTCGCACATTTTATTATAGATATATGATAAAAAAATAAATGGAATATGGCCTTTCCAAAAATAAATTAGTTTATTAAAAATCCTAACAAAAAGTATTACCATAAAAAATGAAAAAAGAAAGAGGAATTATTTTATTGTAGTTTGAATATATCCTCAAATGGCACCAACATCAAGGTTCCCAATATTGTTTTTATTATTCTAGTCAATTATATTATTTCACACTCACCCCAACTTGTAATCACATTCACATGTGCTCTTTGTTCCTATCTGTATAATACTATCCTATACTGATGTTGATGTTGATGTTGATGCCCATTCATAAATAAATTAGAAACTTAATCATTTATACAAAAATAAAATATAATGTACTATCTGTATCCAGTCCACATTTAGTATAAAGTCTAAAGTACCAATCAATGGTTTTGACTTATAAAAAAATAGTAGGATTAATATCAATATTGCTAATTTTGTGCTAAATCATATATTAATATCAAAATAAAAAGATACTAAAAATTATTTTTATATTCTCTAAAAAAATAAATCATGGGATATATTCTCTGAAGCCCATATACTTCAAAATAAATGACGTATCGTATTTGATACGTATCTTACACCGATATATGTTCGATACGCCCCGATACATATCAGGGATTATTCGGGAATTAAATTTTATTTTTTGAAATACATTGTCGGATACGTTTCAATACATCGAAGATACTCGAAGGAAACTGCGGTGAAAAATCGATACGCAAGGGATAGATGATTTTCTATTATTTTTGGGATAGTAGAAAATCATATAATTTTATATGATTCATAAAATTAATTAAATTAGAAATAATTTAATTATTTGATTTTTTTTAAGGAAATTCATTTATTTTTTTGCTATATCGCCGTATACACTACTGCTATTAAGACTAATTAAATAAAGAGTAAATTACCCTCCCCTCCCCTCAAAGATGCTTGAATTACAATCCCCTCCCTTCTTATGTTAAAATATACATTCCCCTCCCCTCTTATTCAAAACATATTAGAAAAAATTTCATTCCCCTCCCCTAAGAAAAGCTTGAATTACATTCCCCTCCCCTCTTATGTTAAAATCTACACTTTACTCCCTCAATATATATTTTTTTATTTTTAATAATCTAGCAAAAAAATAATAATCTAATACACTTAAAAAAAAAACAGTATTGCAGGTCTATTTGAACATAATAAAAAATTGAATACATCTTTTTTTGCTATTTTTTATTCCCAATTTCATTAACATGTAGTTTTAAACCCTATTATAAAATATGAAACAAGCCAAAATAAAATTAAAATATGTGAAAAATTACTAACGACAATAAACCATGGTTATTTAAAAGTTAATTTTAAACTCTAAATTATAAAATCAATAGCAAATATATTTAAATTTAATTATCATTAACATTTAAATTATAAAGAAATTAATTAATTTTTCTTAAAAGGTGGTTTAAAATTAATATATATCATAAAAATATTTATTTATGTTAAAATAGATTAAAGTGTAGTGCATATTTAATTATCAAGGGAGGGGGTTGTAATTCAAACATCTTATAAGGGAGGGGAGTGTAAATTTTACTTTTCAAGGGAGGAAATTGTATATTTTAACATAAGAGGGGAGGGGAGTGTATTTCAAGCATCTTTGAGGGGAGGGGAGTGTAATTTACTCTTAAATAAATAAATAAACTATACAATATTTCAACATCACCTTGGAAATAAAGGTAAACATCAACATTAACCAAAGTACAACTATACTATATATTATATAAACAAAAGTTTCATTTCATAATCCTTGGAGTATCCGAACCAAATCTTAAGGATCTAAAGACATGGCACATAATAATGAGCATGAAGATAGGGTAGTTGACAATGGTTTTGAGTTACAACAACATCATGTTCATGATGTTGATGATGAACATAAACTGTCACATGTACAAAAAAGAGGTTCTAGTACAAGGTTGTTCAAAGAAGAAGAAGAAGCTTCTGTTGAGAAAATGTTTAAGCATTTGTTAGTACCATCATGGAGGAATCAGTTAACTATAAGAGCTTTTGTAGTTAGCTTTTTTCTTAGTGTACTTTTTAGTTTCATTGTTATGAAACTTAATCTTACTACTGGTATTATACCTTCACTTAATGTCTCTGCTGGTCTTTTGGGATTCTTCTTTGTCAAAACTTGGACTAAGTTTTTGGAAAAATCTGATATGTTGAAACAACCTTTTACTAGACAAGAGAATACTGTTATTCAGACTTGTGTTGTTGCTTCTTCTGGAATTGCTTTTAGTGGTAAATTTTCTTCTCCTTTTTACTATGATATATATCATATGATATATGTAATGTTTTTTCATGTTGGTATTGTGATTTGTGAACCTTGTATTTGTATATGAATCTGTCCTTATTGATTGCTATGATTTGATTATGTGATGATTTTTTAGTTGTTATTGTGATTATGTGAACCTTGTTTTAGTTTCTGTGTTGAAAATTGATTTGTGATTATTTTTTCTTAATTCTCCCGTTTTATGGGAAAAGGGTTGTTGTATTAGTCTGGTTAATAATTGTATTTGTCAGGATTAGAACTCGGGTTGTCACGAATTATTTACCCTTAACTGAAGATTATTAATCACTTGAATTCAATCACTTGATTTTGTCTGTGATTAATTTGATGGCATGCTTCTTAGGTTCTACAGTATCCTAAGTTGTTGGAGATAAGAATTTGAGATAAGGGTTTCTAGTGTTGAACTTGGCTATTTTAATCTAATTCTTCAAAGAAAACTAGGGCATGTTTGGATTGGCTTATTTGAGCTTATAAGACTGTTTCATAGATCTTTTGTTATAGAAATAGCCGATACATAAGCACTTATATGATAAGCAATTACACTATGAGAAGAACTTGGTTAATTTATTTATCCAGCTAGTCAAATATGTGCTACAGTGGTTAATGATTGTGTTACTGTAAGTAAACAATTAATCACAATCTTTTGTTATCAAAACCTTTCACTATCTGGAATATATGAACCTTGGAATAGCAACAGGAAAAAGATGCTTCAAAGTCATCAATTTTGTCCATACTTTGAAAAATACAGATTTTTCTATATTTTCCATGGTTCAACTTATACCAACAACTTTGAAAATTTATGTGGCTGTATTTATTAGTCCAATTTGGACAGAATTTAATTTTTCTGAATATGATAGGAGTAGAAGGAAGCATAGAAGTCAAATTATACTACTTTTGGAGCATTAATAATTAAAATTACTGTTTATATGTAATCAATAGTTTGGCATGTGTATAGAGATGTCAACGAGACAGAGTGGAGGCAGGAGTACTTCTCTTCTTCTGTCCCCGCCACAATGATTTTTTCTTCTCTCAAGAGTTGAGGTTGAGCAACATATAAGTGAGAGGACTCATAAGCCCAATGTTTTGTCCCAAATGTTATGCTATAGTCAGTGTTGTCAAATAGTTGGCGCAAATATCGATATAGCGTAGCAGAATTCGAACATATCGCTTTTGTTTCCCTGCATGCTTTGTAGTACAAAGTATATCGTTATAGCGTAGCAGAATTTGAACAGATCGCTATCGTGCAATAGCACTATAGTATAGCAGAATTTGAATAAAGGGTCATAGTTATTAAAAACTAGGATTTAAGAACAAACAAAAACTCTAGAATGAGATTTTGATGTTATACATGTGAAAGGAAACTTAATCTTGTAATAATCTAGAAACATTTATTTTTTGCTGATCTCATCATTGTCCTAATTTGATGAAATTAATTTTGTGATTAACTTGTATGAACAGGAGGATTTGGGAGTTACCTATTTGGTATGAGTAAACATGTAGCCGATCAATCCTCAGACACTAGTGATTTTAAGGATCCTAAGTTGGGATGGATAATTGCTTTTCTCTTTGTTGTTAGCTTTTTGGGACTCTTCTCGGTTGTACCTCTTAGAAAGGTATGACACTATTGAAATATTGATACTGCATTGTTCATCAGTATTTCACTTTTTCGTAATAAATGTATTTATTTTTCCTTTTTTCTTCAATCTTAGAAAATGCATTGCAGAAGTTAATCTTAAGTTACTTTTTTATATAGTACCGACACTTCAGATTGAAGAAGTGTCTGGTGTCTAACATGTGTCCATGTCAGACACCTGTGTGATAACGACACATGTGATTATATAGATTAGGATGCTTGCAGTCAGAAATCACACGCATATTCATGCAGTCACCACATCAGAGATTGTTGGGTCGAAATTGGACGATCTAGATTTCAATGCAGATTTTCATTTTTTTTTTTAAACTGAAATATTGTGCTTGAAATCTATACCGACCAATATTGATCCAACGAACACTAATGTTCTAACTACGTGAATGTGTGGATTGCTGACAATCCAAATCCTGTATTAAATTGCTTGCATTTTTTCAAATTATTATTGGGGTCAATGTTGTAGTACGAGTGTTGTGTCGGTCTCTGTGTCGAATGTTGATGCTTCGTAATCTCTTTAGCAATTACTATCAGTAGCCTTGATTAAATGTTGCCTATGTTAATGGATGTAGATAATGGTTATTGACTTCAAATTGACATATCCAAGTGGTACTGCAACTGCTCATCTCATCAACAGCTTCCACACTCCTCAAGGAGCTAAACTAGCAAAGTAACCACTGTACCATATTCAATGTTACTATAAGTGACTTCATGATATTTTAGACTTTTCAATTAATTTAAATTTTTTTTTCCTTTTCTACTTTTCCAGGAAGCAAGTGAAATTGTTGGGAAAATTCTTCAGTTTGAGTTTCTTATGGGGTTTCTTCCAATGGTTTTATACAGCTGCTGATGGATGTGGATTTCGAGCCTTCCCTTCATTAGGACTCAAAGCATATGAAAACAAGTATGTTGTCACATCTCCATTTTCAATCAAACTTATTCATCTTGAGATGAAAATCTGCATAATATGTACTGAAATAGAAAGGGAATATCAACTTTTCGTGTGACATTTTTCTTTCAATTTTACCCTTCGTTTAAACTATTTGTCTCGTTCTAATTTGGGGTATTAATCTAAATTTATTTATTTGCAGGTTTTATTTTGATTTTTCTGCACTATATATTGGTGTGGGAATGATTTGTCCATATATCATAAATATATCAGTCCTCCTTGGAGGAGTTCTTTCTTGGGGAGTAATGTGGCCTCTCATAGAAACCAGAGAGGGTCATTGGTACAAAAAAGGCCTTGGTCCCAGCAACCTTCAAGGAATCCAAGGTTATAGGGTAAGTTTCATATGCAAAGTACCTCTAGGGCCACTATATTTGGCATGAGAAATGATATTTTCATACAGAAATTTCAACAAAATTTTAAGTGGTTAACACAGTTTAAATATGTGATTAATTAAGCTAAATGGATGGTTAATAAAGTTAGCAAGGTGTCACAACTCATTAACCAAACACTGAACATAATTAACCACGATTTTGAACTTCAATAACCACGATTTTCATCTGAAAGTGCATATTTGAATACAAATCATGGTTGCTGAATATCATGTCTATTTGAACATATGAAAATCGTGGTTAACTGTGTTCAGTGGATGGTTGGTAAGGTGGGAAGTCTTGTTAGTTGATATGTTCATTAACCATCCATTGAATGTAATTAATCGTGTATTTGAACTGTGCAAAACATCTAATTTGTTGTCAAATTTGTGTGTCAATTTGCATACTATTTTAAGATCTACCGGTTAATTTGTTTCACCTTACGCCATTGAGTTCTGCAGGTATTTATAGCCATAGCCATGATCCTTGGAGATGGTCTATACAACTTTGTTAAGGTGCTAACTCATACCTTATTGGGTTTGCATAGTCAACTCCGGGACAAACGAAGGGCAGATGCTCTACCTGTCGCGGATCAAGACTCTCCCTCGAGTCCTGAGCTATCTTACGACGATCAGCGCCGGAAACAACTCTTTCTTAAAGATCAAATTCCTACATGGTTTGCAATTAGTGGATATGTTGCTATTGCTGCAGTCTCTACAGCCACATTGCCACACATCTTCCCTCAACTAAAATGGTATTACATACTTGTTATATACCTAATTGCTCCAACCTTAGCATTTTGCAATGCCTATGGTTGTGGACTAACAGATTGGTCCCTAGCATCGACCTATGGCAAACTAGCCATTTTCTCAATTGGAGCGTGGGCTGGTGCATCACATGGTGGAGTTCTAGCTAGTCTTGCAGCATGTGGAGTTATGATGAACATCGTTGCAACAGCTTCAGACCTAATGCAGGATTTCAAGACCGGTTACCTTACCTTGGCTTCGCCACGATCCATGTTTGTGAGCCAAATAATCGGCACAACAATGGGGTGTATAATTTCACCTTGTGTCTTTTGGATATTCTACAAGGCATTTCCTGACCTAGGAACACATAAAAGTCAATACCCTGCGCCCTACGCAATTGTGTACCGGAACATGGCGATACTCGGAGTACAAGGATTCGGTTCTTTACCGGATAATTGCCTCTTGCTTTGTTATATATTCTTTGGCGCGGCGATTGTTGTAAACTTGATTAAGGATTTGGTTGGTAAGGTAGGGAGATTCATACCACTTCCAATGGCTATGGCAATACCTTTCTATTTAGGACCTTATTTTGCCATTGACATGTGTGTTGGAAGTTTGATATTGTTTGTTTGGGAAAAGGTTGACAAGGCTAAGGCTGATGCTTTTGCACCTGCTGTTGCTTCTGGTTTGATATGTGGTGATGGAATATGGACTCTTCCTGCTTCAATACTTGCTCTTTTTGGAGTTAAGCCTCCCATTTGCATGAAGTTCTTGTCAAGGTCCACAAATGATAGGGTTGATACTTTCTTAGGGAATTAATTACGCTTGTTATCTTGTTAAAGTTTGAAAGCTTGTTGATGCATTGTAAATCTGTCAAATATTACTTTTAAGTTTGCAATTCTAAACTTTCAGTAGTCATATAGTTGAATACATCACAGAAAAGAAAAAGTAATGTTTTTGTTGAATGAATGTTATATCAGAGATATTAGAAAGAAATGTGTTTGCATGATTTGAGTGTGATTTTGGGTTCCTAAAACATCTTTATTTCAAATATGCTTCCTCTGAAACCAAATTTTCAATGTACTTTTTTTTAGGTCTTAAAAACCTCCAATTCTCAAGGGACTGAGAATTGAGTAATTGGATGTTCTGCCTAGAGGTAAATAAAGTCTAAACAATAATTGTTCCATCCAGATTGGAACTCGGGTTCTTCCGATCAATATGTTGAAAGTCATTAATCATTTGGTGAACTTTTTTATGTACTGAATATACCTTAGTGGTATATCAAGAACTTTTTTATGTTCCAAAGGAAAAGTATTATGTATGTTATACGGGTTTGGATCCTCTCCTCACTATTTCTCTACATCTCTCTCCTAACTCTATCTTTCTCTTAATCTCACTCTCTTTGTTAAAAAGTAATAAAATTATCAAGAGAGAGTGAAATTAAGAGTCAAAGAGTAGAGTAGAGAATAGTGAAGGAGAGGATCCAATTTGATGTTATACCAAGTTGGTTAGAAAGAAATTATATGTTTGCATGTTTGATTGCCATTGTGGGTTCACAAAACGTCATTAATTCAAATGTTCTTCATATGATCATTTGATATTTTTCAATGTATTGTACATATACTTTGGTGGAATCTCCACAGCTTTCCTATGTTCCTCGGATAGTTGACTGGATTATTCATCAAATTTGATGTGAGGAAACACAATAAATTATATGCGAAGGAATTCATAAGCTCACAATTGTCCAAGACATGACTAATTTATATGAATCAAACCTAACTATTACAAATTTTGCACCCTTTGAAAAAAATGTACAAAACATTACATATAACTTCAGGCAATCAGGATATTTTAAACTATACCATCTATTTTTCATGCGCAATTATAGAGACTAAATTACGAGATCATTGTATCAAAATTCAAGGATGCTATCTAATGAAGTATTAATCAAACATTTCCTTAAGAGTAGCGAGCATTTGACTCTCCACAAGATAATTGAAAGTATATCACCAAATCAACTGAACCATCATATGTGAGATAAAGATTGAGTTTCGTAAATATTGATAAACTTTCATTTTTCCCCGTCATAAAACCATGGAATATCTTCTCTCATATTCATATATGCATGCATGAAGGTCATGTGTATGCAAAGCTTTATCATCTTTGTGCTTAGTAGTCACATCCTAAATCACATTCTCAAGCAGCCCAATCTTCGTCAGAATCCTAAAAATAGAACATTTACAAACATAATCAGTAACATCAAAAGGTTCAACCCTGTACCAGCTATAATCTACTGACAGTAAAAAAAACCAGCATCATATTTGTGAGATTAAATGTATGCGATGTCAGGTAAGTGTTAAGTTGGGAAGAAATACCTCTGAAGCGTTTGAAAACTCTTCAATGTCATCATCATCTTCATCATTGTCTTCAACCTACAACCATAATGTAAATGTCAAACTCCCGGCTCAAAGGAAACTGTTAGACTGATTTAACATTTCATATTTCCTAAAGAAATATAAGAACTTGTACAAGACAGACGATAGTTTTTTCTAGAGTAAAGAGTTCAGATGAAATAGCAAACGGAAATACAGGGTTACTTGTAACATAAAAGCATCGCCCATCTAAAGATGGAACATATTACACAATCATAATCAACTGTGTTAAATAGCAGATATAACGCTATAGCGCAGTGGAATTTGAACAATTCTCTATTGTTCTGGGATACGCTAATTAGTATAAAATGTAGTCAAATAGCGGCTATAATGGCGCTATAGTACTGTTGTGTAGCGGAATTTGACCAAACCGCTATTTTCCTTGATCCACAATTGACAATACAGATATAATCAAACAGTATAGTTTCTCCGGGTATTATTGATAAATGTATACATGGAAATTGAGGGCGCACTTGTGAGAAACCACCTTATCCACAGAAACTTAGCAACAATTGTATGATCTTAATATAACTTGAAGACTAAAGATAAACATTTTGTTTGCTTTCTTTTTTTTACACAAATGTATAATGTATTGTCTCCTTTCCACTCATGACCCTCGAGACATTAAGAATAGTTCATTTTCAGAGTGTATGCAGTGTTAAGAGTTTGGAAGCCCAACTGAACAACAGCATAAAAAAAACATGGACCAAAACATTAATCCAGACAAGAATGTTAGAAAGCCAATACAGAAGTACAGATTAAAACTCGAGCAGTGAAACAGCCAAGATGCAAGTAAAGGTACAAAATTGCCAAGGGGTCAAATTGAACTAAGCTATTGGTTTAAAATATGTATAAAACAGTTTAAGAATGTTCCTACTTCCTATAGCTAAACTAAAACAGAAAACACATAAAAAAACTAAAATGTGAGAATTTAGTTGTAGCAGTTATGTTCAAAGAGTTCACAAGTTTCCTTAAGATCAGTTGTTGGGTCGGGTAGCATTTTGATCAAGCATGAAACATAAGAACACAGTGAAAGAAGATTCAATCGCTAAACCCACAGCCAAAACGGCATAAAGTTCCAAGAATGAGAAAATCTTACCTCACTTTCCTTGCTTTTTGCCTTCTTTTTTTCACCTAAAATTTACACACATGGTAAGTTTTTCCAAGTTTCATTTATGCAACAGCTTAATAAGAAAAAAAGAAATAATTAATGTAGATCGGTAGTCAACTGAAAAGAAAACACATGGCTAGTTTCAACTATTTTAAATATTTAATGAGGTATGACAACAGCTAGGTTGATGATATACAAAGGCAGAAGTTTGTGTATGTCTGACAACATTTACCAGACACAATTTTATATGAAAGACTAAGTAACTACAAGAGGAAGTCCCAAGAGGAGTCCCAATTGCTATTCTAAATATATCTAAAATAACGGCCTAAAACTGATCCTTACCAGATCATAATATTGCTAACAAATAAGTGATCAATCTCTGTGGTAACTTGAACTCGATAAAATTAAGTATCATGTATTGATGCTTGAGGCATGTTATACTGATCCAAACAAATGTCAATTCATTCGCAAGTTTTAGATTATTTCTAGCACAAGACAGTTCCAATATCATGTATCTAGCTTATATTTGGTTGGCTCCTTCTCACTGTTAGCCCAAGTTCACGGTGTTCTCTCTGTTTTGCTACAACGAGGGACAAACAATTTCGCCCTGTGTAGTCTGACCAATGATCCTAAGATGCATAAAATAATCTAGATTGAATTTCTCTTTTATAATGATAACACCACAAAACCATTAGAAGAAACAGAAAAGAAGTATATTCACCTGGATTTTTGTCCTTGGTCTTTCTTGCCCTTTTCTTGGGTCCTTCATCCTACAACAATAGACAATAAATCAGTTGGTGTTTTACTACAACACGAAGCGCTTGTAGCCAATTAATGAAGAAAAAGAGATTAAGAAAATCAAGTTAAAAATAATCAACCAGTTCAATCTTTCTTTTCGAACCAGCAGGCTGCGACTTCTGGCCAGAAGCTGAAAAAGTAAAAAAAATAAAAAAACTATATTCAATTCTCATAACCATTCCCAAAATAATGTAAAGAGACTGGGAAAGAAAACAACCTTTTGATGATGGAGATTTATTTGAATTGGTTGCAGCCTTCTGAAAATATAAGATTATTGTGAGATGATTAATTTGACTGGTATTGAACATTACCGAAAGAAAATTAAATGATTCAGATTCAATTTAATAAGGCAGAAAACTAAGGTCTTCCATATCGTAGTAATACTTGGTAGAGATAAACAATCATGAACCACATGCTTATCCTTAGAAAGGTTTGATCAAATAGATAGTGTATGTTTGGTTCCACTTGTGGAGGAGTCAAAATTGGTTCTGGAGGTGTAAAATTGTTCTTGACATGTTAAGACATTTTCAAGTAGAATTGATTTCACCACCAGAGTTTATTCTAATTTGAAGCTAAAATTTGAAGTTTTTGCCCCTGCCATTGAATTTTAGCCTCAAATTTATGGTTCAACCCGTTTTTATTTGAATGCATCCAAACAAATATGAATTTACATTCAACTCACTTTTAGTAGGTATCAATTTTAAAGAATCAATTCATTTCAAAATCAATTTTGGACACCGCAAAACCAAGTACACACAATACACTGATAGCAGAGTGCCAGAGTCTCAGGTTTCAAGTATATTAACGACTGGCAGGGTTAGCAAGCAAAGGCTCATTGTGTTTTAAATATATTTCCTTCTAGCACACCTTAAATGTAGCACTATTAGACCTTAGAAGTATACTTGTGAATTTGTATTTCTGGTGTTTCCTATGTAGTAATGGACCTTGGGCTCATTGGTTTGCGCCTTTATACTTGTTAGAATGATCATTCTGCAACCTAGTAATTGGATTCTATTAGTAACAGAATCTTCGAGTTACAGTTCTAATGATAACTTGGTCTATAAGTACTACATTCATATAATTGGTTGGAAGCCAACACTTCAGAATTCAAAAATATCCGTTTCAGATTCTCTCAAACTCTCTGCAGTATTATATCTGCATCTCTCAATGACTATCAATAGATCAAGATAAACTTTTTCTTAGCGATACAGCCAACACATAACTTCAAAGCATCCCATATCTTAGGTACCAATTTAACATATTTCTTTTGATGTACTAAAAGAAAGGAATCTAATAATTGGCATGAACAAAAAAGTTATGCATTTAGAAAAATATAAGGGCTGTAAAATTATTTATTTGAAATTGCTATGTCCCAACTCTGGCTTTCAAAAGCATACCTTTACTTCCACTTTCTTGAATAATGAGGATATAGTAGCCTGAACAAGTAACCCTTTTTTAGCTTTTGACACTGAAGCAGGTTCTTTATTTTCCATGGGGAGTTGATCTTTTGGTGCATCATCCTCATCGTCAATGTCAATAACTGCAGTTTCTTTCTGTACTCATAAATTAAGGAAGATAAAATATAAATTTCCTGATAATATAGAATATAAGATCAATGAAGTTCTAAATTTCAGGTTGACTGTCTGTAACAAAAAAAGAGGATCAAAACAAAAATAAAACTGAAACTGTTATCCAATCAACTTATAAAACTGTAAGGGTCCTTTTGTTGTACCTGTAAAAATAAATGCAAAATTCAAGGATAGGTTTTACATAAAAAGTGCAAGAAAAGGTGCAGTTTGCATTTTTCAACACTGGTATTACGGGGATGCCGAAATGACTATAAGGATATTTGAGCTAGTATGATCATTTACATCAGTATCAACTTCCATTGCTTTTTCTTCATGTTCAGAAAGGTCGGGGCTGCTTTTACTAGAATCATCACCAGAAGAAATTTCAGCAAATCTGGCCAAACAAAAGAACTGTATGAGTATGACTTTGATACAACTTTTAGTTACATCAGGCGTTCCACTTAAAGTTAAATAACGCAAAACTAAACAATCACACAGAAACTAAACATTAAAAATTTGGAAAACTTTTAAATGTCGCTTTCTTTTTAAATGTCGGTTGCTATTTACTTGTTTTTTTCAAAGTTCAAATGTAACATTAAATATTATATTGTCAATAATTCTCTTAACTATTTATTGCAGAGAGATAAATAGGTGGAATGAGATAATAAATAGTTAAAGAGACTATTGGAAAAAGACAAATAATTGCATTAAAAATAACAAAATGTATTGGTTTTCATAGTATGTGTAGATAACCTTAAAACGACAACTAAAAAGTAAGAATAATGTTTTGCTGCTCAAAAATTATTTTTTCACGATTTTATTTTGGAGAGCAACAAACTCAAGTAAACTAAATAGAAGAAGCTTATACTTGTATGATTTCTTTGCAGCTCTTGCTGACTGGCGAACTGGAACCAATTCTGTTGTGTCTTTTAAGTCGATTTCACTGTCTGATAAATCTTCTTCAAGAGGTGTTTCAGGTGACTCTAGCTCTGGACGTTTTATTTTGGTCTTGGAAACACCTTGATTAACTACAGAAACTGCACCCGCACCTACACCCCCTTTAAAGTCATGTTCAGTTTGTTTTCCCTGAAACCAAGAAAAAAGACTTTGTTTCTCTTCATGCCAAATAAGTGATGTTCCTTCTTATGACTAGGTAACTATTACATTCCAAAAGTTCCTAACCTCATACAGTTCCTTGGGAAATTCCAGTTTGGCTTCTTCTGGGTTCTCGTCTTTCGTCCCAATCCACCATGCATCCGAAAATACAATCTAGTACAATCAAGATATTGCTCGTAAATAAGGAACATAGGTGGTCATAATCACAAAGCTCAGTGCCAGAAGATACAAATTTGTAAATGAAGAAGCAAAAAGAAATGCAAAAAGCATGTATTCCTAGACCAACAAGAAATTAGGATAAAAAGGAATGGGAGGGGTACAAGCATTGTTAGATTTAGATATGCATATTATATGAAGGAGAAAGAAATCCGTAATGAAGATACATTCGCAATTATATTAAAAGGAAAGTCAATATGCACACAAGAAAGTTCTTTCACTGAGTCCCCTTATAATTTGAATACTAGTATACCTTCTTCTAGTTCATGTCTCAAAAACAAATAATAAAGAAAACATGAATGGTAAAAAAACTAACCATGTTATCAAAATAATCCTCACACATCACGCTCTTTCCACCTCTGGAAAACTGTAGAGTCAAGTATCTATTCTTCGGATACAAGATAGTCCCAAATAACTTCATTCGACCCTGTAGAGGGAAAGTGAAAACGCACATCATCAGTTACCAATACAAAAATAACAAATCAAACATAGTGAAACTGTTCAACAAGATTTAGATCAACAAGTTTTCATTTAGCTGAGTCAAGTAAGTTTTGTTAATTACAACCAGGTAAGCATGCCACTTGCAGGTGAGCCTGTCAGATTAGTTAACAATAAACACAGAAGGCAAATTAACTAAATTTCTGTAGGACTTACGTTAGAAACAGTCGGAAAGTCTGCAATAAGTTTGATTTTTTAAAACATGAAAATAATTATTGTATCCCTATCTTTTCAGAAACTCTCAATTGACTTTATCATAAATACTTGTAAATTTACAAGGACTTCATCATAAGTAATGAATCATAATCTTATTTTAGTTAAAAAGCTCTTGTGAACTAAAACTAATCCAAAACTAAACCCATATTTCACCGGTAAACTTGGTTTGTTATTAGTCCTTTAACTCTCCTGTTACAATTCCAGTTGACACGCTATCTCCATATGTTGCTCTCAATTTCTGCCTGTAAAACAGTTAAATTAAATGACTGAATTGCAAATAGAGTTACACTCAACCTACGTAGCACCAACACTTCAATTAAAGATTTGTACAGTGCCTGACGAGACAAAACAACACAAGTGGCTACATTCAATCACTTCTATTTTCTCAAATTGTTATTAGTGTTTACGTCTTGTCCAATGTATGTGCAAGAGGAGTTACACTCAAAATCTATAAAGCACCAACACTTGAGACATAAGGTGTGTTTAGTGTCTTACCGACACAACAACAACACAAGCAGTTACATTCAATCACTTCTATTTTCTCAAATTATTATCAGTGCCGTGTGCAATGCATGTGCAAGAAGAGTCACACTCAAAATCTAAGGAGCGCCAACACTTCAGATTGAAGGAGGCGTGTCTAGTGTCTTACCGACACAACAATGCCACAAGTGGTTACATTCAATCAATTCATTATCAACGTCAACATCGTGCCCAACGCTTATGCAAGTAGTGTTACACTCAAAACCTATGTAGCACCAACACTTCATATTGAAAGCGTGCCCAAACTAACACAATAACAACACAAGTGGTTATATTCAGTCACTTCCATTTTCTCAAATTATTACCAGTGTCCACATATCAGTGTCTATACCATGTCCAATCAGTGTCAGTGATTCATATCTCAAAACAATCAAATCATCATTCAAAACATTAATAAAGCTAACAAAATCTCCTAGTCTTAATTTGAAAGTAGAGTTCCACTCAAAAGTCAAAACCTACGTAGTAGCAGCACTGACACTTGAAAGTGTGTCCAATTTCTGATTGTCACAACAACGACATAGACAATTACATTCAATCACTTCCATTTTATCAAATTATTATCAGTGTCCACATGTCAGTGTCGTGTCCAATCTGTGTCAGTGGTTCATGCCTCAAAACAATCAAATCATAATTAAAAAACAAACAAACAAAACTAATAAACCAAACCCAATTTCCTTGTCATACATAATTCAAAACCCAAAAACAAAACAAACCCACAGCCAAAAAACCTCAAAAATCAAATTTTTTAAACACAAAAGTAAAGAACAACCTGAGGGAAATCGAGATAAAGAACAGGATTTTTGGTTCCCAAATCCTTAAGATCACCAATCTTCCCACCACCAATAGGAGCAAACAAACCAGGAAACGAGAAAAGGTATCTACTACTCTTCCTCTGAGATTTCTTAATAATATCTTTACCATGATGTTTAGCAACAATGGAAGAAGGGTTAAGATGAATTGAACTTCTAGTTTTGGTTTCTGAAAGCACGTTGTTTGAAAATGCTAAGGATTTCAGTCTCTTGCGTTCTATGGTTTCTGGGTTTGTTGCGTCGGCTTCTTCGTCGCTGCGTGTTTTCTTCTTCGTCTTTTGTCGTGCCATTTTTGGATTCAACGTTGTTTCTTCTGTGTGATATGGCGCGGGAATGAAAATGAACTCTTTAATAACGAGTGGGTTTAGATTTGGGGAAATGACTTCGGGGAAATGACTTCGGTCGAGTCGAGTTAGTTGAACTCGGCTCGACTAAAAAAAAAGTTTGTTCCCTCGAAATACCGAGATTACTATGGCTCTGTTTGACAAGGCCAAAAAAAGAGTTTATAGTTTATAACCGATAGCTTATAAGTTCGTTTAACAAAAAAAACTTTGTTTGATAATAGTTTTTTACAACGAACTTATAGTTTATTTCACGAGTTTATAAGCTATTTTTCAGACGTTATTCTAAGTAGCATTTGAATTTATAGTTTATCATATTTTATTCCATTTTTACCCTTATTATTTAATTTAAAATCCAATTTTACCCTCTATTTATTTATCTTCCGGTAAAAGGTACCAACCAATTGACAGCGGGTTTTTCATTTTTCGGTCCAACTTGCCAGCACGATTCATTTTACCAGCCACTAACAATCAATATTTTTTAGGAAAGCAACCAACAAACAATGTTTGAGCTTTTTTTTTTTTTTCGGTTACATTGCTTTTTATTTTTGTTACATGTTTGAGCTTATTTCTTTTCGACATAATTTATTTTTTATTTTTGTTAAAGTATAAACTTAAATATAAAATAAAGTTTCAGTGGAAAAAATAATATATATATATAT
The DNA here is from genome assembly GCA_958299785.1 of Medicago lupulina. Classification (NCBI taxonomy): domain Eukaryota; kingdom Viridiplantae; phylum Streptophyta; class Magnoliopsida; order Fabales; family Fabaceae; genus Medicago; species Medicago lupulina. The sequence continues at coordinate 56,339,071 of OY283146.1, read as the reverse complement.
ATATATATATATATATATATATATTAAATTAATAAATTTAAATTACTAAATTTTAAACATATTAGATCTTTTATCAAAAAATTATTTTAAACCGCTAGTTAAAATTTTATTATGAATTAAGAATGTCCTTTTATGTCATTTTACATTTATCAGCTAGTTAAACCGTTAATTTTATCACACACTTTAATTAGTTTATCAGCTATAAGCTATCAGTCATCAGCTATAAGTTATTCATTATCAACTAACTTATAAGTTATCTGCTATTTTTATCAAACAGAGTCTACAAACAAGTCCTAGTAAGTGTAAGATGGTTGTAATTAAGGCTAGTGAATAGTTGATAAATTGACTTACAACGGATAAGCTTATAAGTTAGTTTATAGTTAAAAGTAGATAAGCTACCTACTTGAATTTGTGTCCGGTTTCCGTTTGGGTTAAGTTTATTTAATTTTTGACAAAGGGTTAAGTTTATTTTTAACTTACAATATATTTTATGTAAATAAATAAATTTTTATGTATTATTTATAAGTATGTCAATATAGTTTATGAAAAAATAATTTACAAATATATAACTTTCGTTACTGAAAAATTATAAATTAACATAAAAGCTTATTTATTTGTATAAGATATTTCTCATAAGTTTAAAAGTAAGTCAATTCAACTTGTCCTTTGTTATATTTTTTAAAATTAACGGTTGAATTAACTTATAAATATAAAATGACATGAAAAATAATATATTTAATTTTTTTTCAATTAAGAATTGAAGGGGTAAACCTAGAATAAATAATAATAAGTTTTACGCTTTAAATTATAAGATACTTAAATTAGTTTATTAAAAATCGTTGTAAGCTAGTAAAAGTAAGTTACAAGCTCGTGAAAAAATGACGATTTTCAAATGGATCTTTTTTAGTCAAATAGACTTATAAGATATAAGTTATAAGTTTAAAAACGAGACTTGTCAAACATATCCTAATTATTATTTGAATTTTTTCGTTGGATTTAAATCATGATTATCCAACTCGTTCAACTTTTAGTTTTTTCGCTTCAAACTAGGAATTATGATACGGAAGGATGATGTACTCTTTTTCTTTCACTAAAATATTTTTCCATCGGGTTTTGTTCTAGTAAGGTTTTAATGAGACATATCTTCAATGGACATCCAAGGGAGAGTGTTATAAATATCAATGGATGTCCACATTCTTGATCTTCCAAGTTCTATAACTCTCACTAGTGAATGAATTGTTAGTGCTCTTTGATTGCATGTGAACATTCACTTGCTTACTTGTATCCTATAAATAGGATTCATGTTTTGATGTAAAGACACACTTGTGAAGCAATGCAATATACTCTCATGTTCTCTCTTTATTCTTTTCTCTCTATTCTTATATACTTTACAATATCTTACAACACTTTAGATCAATTTCATAACATGTTATCAGTACGAAGCTCTAACAATCAGAGGTAATATTGATCCTTGTATACTTATATGTGTTCCTAATATTGATTTGTAATATCATTGCTTGTATTGATAAATATTGGTTACTGTGTTCATTTTCTTTTTCACGAGTGTTTAACTATACAATATACATTGCTATGATAAGTCTCTGGATTCCTGTAACCATTTTCTTCTTACACGATTAGATTTGTTTATTTAACTACACTACTATGTATATAAGGTATAATCATTTATATTGATTATGTAGTCGAAAGGCATGATGAAAGAGTTGTAGATTATTGCATAATTTTCTTTTGTTATTAGATAATAACATCAACGAATTGTAGGCATGATTATTATTTTGAAATGCATGTAGAATTATTATTTTTCTTTGTTGTTTCAATCGCTCCATCAATAGGACGATTTACTTGTTGTACTTTTGTGTTTATTTGGTTTTGATTATTGTGTGCACCTCTAATCACAATTATGTATTTTATCACAATTTCTTATTTAGTCTTGAATCATATGTGAAATTATTTTTTAAGTTTAACTTGATTGTATTTGTTTAACCTATTTTTTTTATTTTTTTTATGGTTAACTTGATTGATTTATATTTATATTTTGTATATAATTTTTGTTGAAAAATTTCTTTGACTTGTACAATTATCATATGTTTCTTTATTTATTTTTGTTAAATTCCAGAAAAAATTAACATTGAAGTATCCTTGAAGGATTGTTCAAACAATAAAGTTCTTTTGTGATATAGTTCTTAAAGAACTATATTTTTCTTTTAATATTAAAGCAAATAATGAATGAATTTACTTAACCATTATTTATGAATATTGGTGTTATAATTCTTGAAGAACTAATAACACCAAAGAAGATCATACTTTCAAGAAGTCTATAAGTTCTCTATGATCTTAGTATTAATTCAAAAGAAAGAGAAATTATTTATGAATGCAATATCTACGGAAGAAAAAAAAAAGTTTGCATTAATATTAATTCTATAATGTTGTAACCCAATGCTTTCGAGTGGAAATCAATGTTCCAATGCAGAGTTTGAACATGCTTTTCCTTCTTGATAAAAAAGGTCTCTTCTATTCATTATAACTTATAGGCTAGTGTTGGTTGAGTGGGATGAGTGTGAGAAAGGACAAATTAAGTACCAAATTTAATCAAGTGATTTTTGGCATATATTTGGTGTAAAGCAAATTAAGCCATGGAATTTCAGATATTATAGATATAGATATGTTGGGGGATTGGTAAGCTCTGTTCCGGTAATCTCCTCTTTTCTTTCTTGGATTTTCATAATATGATAGTGCTCACCTGACTCCAATTTGTAAAGACCAATTAAAATCGCTTCAAAGAATAAATAAAAAATGAATTAATATTCATAATTCTTGAAGGATTGCGTAAAGAATGAATTGGTCTTGATCATCATGTGTAATATAAGTTCATGAAGAACTATTTTTATTAATATTAAAGCATCCTTCAAGGATCACCCAAACTAAAAATTTTATCATTGTTTATGAAGATTTGAGATATGGTTCTAGAAGAACTAATGATTTAACATCAAACATTCATAAAAGATGAAATATAATTGTGATTTTTCTTTTATCATTGTTGATAAAGGTTTGTGGTTGAGTTCTTGAAGAACTATATCTTTATTCACATGAGATCTATTTGATCCTAGTATAAGTTATACCAAAAGAAATTAAAGAAAAATTAGTAAGATCTATTTTATCTTTAAAAGAATTAATTTTATTTTAAGGATCTTTCAAGGATCGCTCAAATAACAAAGTCTCTTGATAAGTTGTTTATGAAGATTTGGAATATAGCTCCGGAATTACTAAATTTTAATATTAAATCATCCTTAAAGGATTGCAAAATTGAGATTTTACTTGCATATTGTTCATAGAGGTTTGTGGAGTTCTTTACCACAATTCAAATATATAAGACCTATTTGATCTTAGTATAAGTTGATCAAAATAAAATTTGAATCTGCTCCTGAAGTAGCAAAATCGAGAAAATAATATCAAAAATTGATATAGTAAAGATTATCATTGATATGATACACGTGAAGATGGCAAAAGTTTATTATAACTTATGATGATTATGATTTTGCTACTAATGAGTTCTCACAAGGCATATCAATTAGAGGTATTGTCATCTATGTCATCTCTTTGCACATTCGACATTCGACACTCATTTGTGACCCACATAATTTCTTTTCTAACGAAATAGTAAATATTATAGTTGTGAATTTGCCAATATTTTTCTTTTTAATAGATTAAGATTTAAGATCAATATTGTGTTGAATTAAAATATTTCCTGAAGAACAACACATTTAAAGAGAAAATATGAGACAATATGTCTATTTCTATGTCATTTGAAATGCTCCTGAAGTAGCAAAATAAGTGAGTATCTTTATGAATATTTTTGAAAGATTAGTCACACTTGTAATTGAACAAAGAGTGGCTCTTGATCAAAATGGTGAAAGGTCGCATTGAAAGTCATTCCCATAAGTGAATGGTTCATACTATTTGTTTCATATAACCAATGTTGTGGTTATGGTAATTGATTTAGTGGAGTCTACTACTGATACAATACATGTCAAGATCATAAAATTCCATTAGTATGGACTTAAATCGTTTGGGTAATTAGTGTTTGATAAAAGATTTTCTTGATGCGATCATGTCTCTATTATATGGAATGAAACGTGCAATATTGTTTCCTTATTCTATGATCAAAGTTTGGTTATAATTTTCTTCGTTCTTATTGCATATGACTTCTAGAAGGTCTGAATTATAAGGTGAGTAAGTACAAACTCTTTTCTACATAATTCTTGAAAACATCTTATACGAGTTACATTCTCTTATTTACTTCTATATCCTTCAAGATTATTATATATGTATATTTTCTTTTGAAACAAATTTATTTGATTTTGATCTTATATATAATATAAACTTTGGAGATGTCAAACTTTATATTCTATTGATAGTTGGTGTTGCCTAACTACTCACATGATAAATGTGTATGATTTATAAAGTCTTATATGTTGGTAATACAAGGTTTTATAACATTTATTATATAGCTTCACTTTGACATTTTTTTATTTTTTTATTTATTTCCATTTTTGTTTCAAATATACAAGAACAAATGAAACACATACTATTGTAAACTAGAAGTTTACAAATCATGTTTCTAAATGGATTAGAACAAATGAATCATATATTATTGTAAACCAGAAGTTTACAAATCGTTGGCAAGACCGGTGGGTTATCTCGGATCTATTATGATGCATAAACTAATTTGTGAAATTATTAGGTCAACAATTTGACGAAGAGTTTGTTTTTCTGAACTTTTCATAAAGTATTTGATAAGTATCGTTCGTCAAATGAAATTGACATTGAACAGCTGGTAGCATATGCTCATAAAAATGGACTAGAAGATCCATTATTTAGACGTCTAAAGTTAATTGTATAATTGATACTTATCAGACCATACCTTATAAACTCTAGTTTGGTTATGAGACCATGACTTATATACTCTATTTTGGGAATCAATAATCTTGTATGTTGAGATATTAATTTGCATCAAGCCAACACATTACTATATATAAGTTCTCCCCTTAATCTATCACTGGTTTTAGGTTAACAACCTAATATTTCTCATCTAAGTGGATTTTGGATGTGTTCTGTATATCACAGTTGCTCCAATATATTGCACTAAGATAAATCTTGAAAGAATATTGGGAAAATATATTTGATATAAATCTCCATCTATCATTAATTGTGCTGAGCCAACTCATTTACAGCCCAGTAGGCTGATTATCAATTGATGGATTATTTTTCTCAATATTAAGGGGAGATAATTAGCAGCTGAAAATGTAAACCTGAAGTTCAAATAAATATTATTGTTTCATCTTGACCCTCAAGATATAATTCATTTGCAAAGTTAAACAAATTAAATATCAGCTGCTAATGCTCCATGCAAATGAGTCTCAATCGTGCCTGAAGCATTGTAGATCAATCGGTTCCAAATATAAAAAGCCTCGAATAAGAAAAGGAGGTTAAAGGAATGATAACCCAAACGAGGATATAAAAACTCTAAAAGAGTTTTCTGACATAATTGATTTTTTTATGTTTCAGAAGAACTTATCAGGTACCTGAAATGTATGAAAAAGAAAGAGATCTCGATAAATTATGTCATGAATGGAATGAGATGGAACCGAAATAAAGTCAACGTCGACGTGCTTTTGGATACAATATAGCGCTATATGTGATAAGTAATAATGAGGAGCATGAGTTCAAGTCTATTAAAGATTATAGAAAAAGAAAATATCTGCAGATGGAAAGAAAGACAATTTCAGTGAAATCAAACTCGCTTTGCAAAGCTGAATTTTTTGGACTTGTAGTCCGCACACTCGAAGATGTGAAGTTAATTAGTTATGTATGATTTTTCACGCGAAAAAGAGAATTAGAATGGTAAAATACACATATATAGAGTTTGATATGTTCACCTGAAGTGAAATGGTAAATGTCTACCATTTATTTTTAAGACACATATGTTCTTTAAACACATATTCACCTCAAGTGAATTCAAGAACTTTTTCATACTTGATTAAGTTCAGTAGCACATGAAAGACTCAAATTATATGAAATATGTGCTACGATATATTTGTATGGCTCACTTGATAGTGGCATATGAAGCTCCCTAAAGGATTTCATTTGTGTAATAGACACTATCAAAATTATTGAAAAGATGACATCATTTGTCCATTTTCAAGATATGGAAATGAATTTCTTATAATCAATTTTATGATAATCGTATAAATATTATTAGAACACCTGATGAGAATCTAAAATTTGTTATATAAAGGTCGATATGAACAAATCTAGTTTTTTTTAGGTAAACCAGGAGAGAGGACATGCATCAAGGAGAAGCAACTACATCCCAACTAGGTTGGCACCCCGATGAACTCCCATCCTATACCGCCAATCTCAAATTTTATTTTAAAAAAGGGGGAAAATACAAGAGGGAGGACTAGACCAAAACCCTCGAAAAAGAAAGAAAAAAAACGGAAAACCAACAAAAACAGACAAAAGATAAGAAGAGCCAAAATAACAACCACCTACGGAAATCTAAACCGAGGTAATCCACACCAGTCCGCATAAAGATCCTGCTGAAATTCGACAAAGGTTCAACCAAGAAAATAACTACAGGTTTATGAGAGACATAAAGATTTTTCAAGGTAACTTTGGTTTCCGAATTACCAAAACCACGGACCTTCCAATACATAACTATCATTGATCAGAGGTAGAATTAACACCCGTAGAACGGGTTTTGTAAGGCTTACCAATAGTGGTCTTTTTAAGGTGTTGCTTCTGCTTTCTAGTTAACACAGGAATAAAAGAGTCTTCCGCAGCTTTTTGATCATACTCCTTAATTCTGCGCCATAACTCCAGGTCTTGCTGAATTCTAGCACTACTGTGAATCTCTGTTACAACAGGTAGCGATGTACCATCCTGAGTGCTAATCTCATGACCCACGCCACCATCCAGAAACCCGTCAGAAGCCTCATGGGAAGTTACATGAGGATCAATGGGGCGGTCAACATGTGATATGTTGCGCGAACCAGAATGTTCAACCTCTTGCGCAACAAAATCATCCGCGTGCTCCTGAAAAAAATCAACAGGCACCTCATTCATGTCATCATGCTCAACAGGGGATGAGTGTGGGACACTCTCACGAGCACCTTTGGGACTCTCCACCCGCTCCCGCGGGCTCACATGAATAAGTTACACACCATCCATAAGCGAATCAGTAGCATCATTAATCGTGGGGATTTCCAACTCCTCCGGAGATGTCTGATGCGACCTTATCACTTCTACAGGGTGCACGTCAGCGTGCGCTACAGAGGAAACAACCTCCAACACAGGTCTAGGAAATGGCAACACATCAGATGAAATGCGTTCAAAAACATTATGAAGAGGAAGGTTGAAAGAGGTCGAAGAAACGTCTGGAGGCGAGATTGAAGGAATATGAACCATCTGGGCTTGGAAACCAGGAACAACCGTCTGAGAGGTATCCAAAGCTGAAGAAACAACAGAGATCGGCACCATCTGTGTAGTAGACGTCAAAGCAAGGGATGGAGTCGGAATCGGAATCGACTGAGAACTTGTAGCCAGTGAAGAAGGGATTGAAACCCTTTGAGTAGTAGTGACTGTAGAAGTAATATGAACCGGGACCCAAGTCCAAGTACCTCCATTGGCCGAAGTTGAAGCCCCCCCACCAAGTTGTTGTCGTGTTTGATTAGGAGGTGCTTCTTCAGCCATAATTGGTTGTTTCCCACGATCATTCATGTCCTTAGCTGCTTGCGGGTGTATCCAACGACACGTTGAAACATTGTGACCAATAGAGTAACAGTGATGGCAAAACAAAGGCCTTCTCTCATATTGAACTTCCACCTTAAAAGCGAACCCCTCTCTCTCAACAAGAATTTCATCATATGCTCTCTTTGAAAGATCAATGTCCACTAAAATCCTAGCATAGTGATCGAACGTACGGTTTCGTGTCGGACCATCAATGTCGATAGGAGTACCAACCGCATTCGCTATCTCTTTCAACGTTCTCTCCCGCCAATACTCCTGCGGTAACTCCACCAATCTAATCCAGAGTGATACATGTGTCTGCTTCTGATGAAGATATTTGAAATCTTTGGTCCATTGAGAGAGACGTAACAAACCTGGCTTAAGATTGACGGTGCCTACTGCCCATATTTTGTGTAAATTCTCCGTCGATTCAAAATGAAAATCATAATATCCTTTGCCTAGAGGCACCATTTTCCAAACTGTCGTTGTCTTCCACAACACCCCTAATTTGGTACTCAAATCACGTGCCGAGTAAGGCTTATCACCCTTGTTCAAAATCAATCTAGCCCGTAACGCATTCTTGCATTCATCGACACCCCGATGATACTCATCTTGTCTGATCTTGATACTGAGTGCATCTCCTTTGATACACGACATTGGCAATGGGCTGTCATTATCCACATTGTGACCAGCTAAAGCAGCTGCAAAAGATTTCGGTGGAACAATCAGAGCTTGTACCATTGCTGAAGTTACGGTGTCTGACACACACGACCAAGGGCACGTGTATGCCATCAAGGGCCTACCAACACAAGACCAAACTCGATTCTATGTGTGAATATTGCGTGACTCGGCCTTTGTAATGCTCAAGAACATTAACGCGACTGCGCAAACTCAATTTGAAGAACCAGGTATGGGATATGCAGCAGGACAGCAATCAAAAATCAAAAGGCAGCAAAGAAACAGCCGAAAATCAAAAAGAACATACAGAGCCAAATAAGTTTCTATCAAAAAGCAACCAATCACTAATAAAGATTTGTTGGAATTGATCACTCAAAAGCCAAAATAGACGTGAATTTGGCAATAAGAATGATGGAAATATTAGTGGATTGGAATTTGGAAGCAATTGAGATACAATAACAACTAGCAAGAAGATACGTGACCTGTTTGCTTGATGAACGTGGATGAATTATCAATCCGCCGCCACACAGGGAATAGTAACTTCAGCAATTCAATATTATGTGCAAGAAAAGATCACGTCTAGTTAATTATGAACAAATCTAGTTGATTATGTAATAGAATGATTGTGATGTCATTTGATGTGAGTAAAGATCACGTCTTCAAGAAAATTATGAACAATTTGAATTGGTCAGATATTGCAGCAAAGTCAAACATACAATTTGTATATTAAAGACACAACGGTATCATCCGATCATTTGAAAATGTTAGCAAGTGGAGAATTCTCTTAGTTAAGGATTGTGATTTCACATATACAAGAAACTTGTGATTTTATAATTTTATAAGGAGACTCTTTCTACAACTTCATATGTACTAATTTGGAGAAGAGCATGAAGATATATCATATCTTTCTATATAGTCACCGTCAAGTAAAGATTTTGGTAACTAACATAAAAGATTATTTGACCTTCTTGGTCTCACATATAATTGTCTTTATGAGGGGGAGACTCAAATGTGTTCTGCACTCTTTTTCTTTTAACCATGGTTTTATCCCATTGGGTTTTCTTGGCAAGGTTTTTAATGAGGCAGATTACGACACGGAATAATGATGTACTATTTTTCCTTCACTAAAATTTTTTCCCATCAGGTTTTTTTCTAGTAAGGTTTTAATGAGTCATATCTTCGATGGACATCCAAGGGGGGTGTTATGAATACTAATGGATGTCCACATTTTTGATCTTCCAAGTTCTATAACTCCCACTAGTGGAATGAATTGTTAGTGCTCTTTGATTGCATGTGAACATTCACTTGCTTACTTGTATCTTATAAATAGGACTCATGTTTTGATGTAAAGACACACTTGTAAAGCAATACATTATACTCTCATCTCATGTTCTCTCTTTATTCTTTTCTCTCTATTCTTATATACTTTACAATATCATGCAATACTTTAGATCAATTTCATAACACAAATAAATTAAATTATTAATCTCCATTTGTTTTTGTTCTCTATAGAGCATACAATATCATACAAACAAGTGTGGAAATTAATTCCTTAAAAAAAATGTGGAAGTTAATTTTGATCGGGATAGCACCACATGAAGGGTAGGTTTGATTCAAATGTAAGTATAGGTAAGTTAGAAGGACAAAAAAGTGTTTGTAGTGGTTATTTGAAAAAAAAGAAGTATATTTTTATATCAAGAGAGATTAAATTACATCAGCATAGTTATTTTAAAGGGTTAAATATGTTTTTGGTTTATATAAATATGTCAATTTTTCGTTTTAGTCTCTCAAAAGATTTTCATCTTTACTTTTGATCTATTCTTTAAAGTAAATTCATATGTATAATTTATATTTTTGAATAAAATTTTGCAGAGAAATTCATAATATTATAAGAATATTTTACTAAAAAAATAATTTTTTTTAACAAAACATGAATTTTTATATTTTTGATAGTCAAAAATTCATATTTAATTTGTGTTTTGTTAAAAAATTCTATTTTTTTTTGGAAAAATATTTTACAATATTCTACATATTTCTGCACAATTTCATTGAAAAAATACAAAAATTAAATTAAAAACAGGGACTAAAAGTTGAAGGAAAATTTTAGAGGGACTAAAACGAAAAATTGAGATATTTATAGGGACCAAAAACATACTTAACCCTATTTTAAAAGTAAAGCTCATTAATAACAAAAAAAAAAACCATTGAATAAAACCCACCTTATAAATATTTTTCAAAATCTCTTTAAAAAAAATTGTTGTATTGAAAGTTATTATTCGTTGTATTTAGGACAAAAAAATTAATATATTATTCAGTGAGAACTAAAAATTTGTGCTTGTGTTTAGTCCAATCCCTCTCCCCCATTTTGTTTAGTCCATGACCGATTTTTAAATTAAACATGGTACAATTGAATTTGTATCGTCCAACTCCTTACGATTTAACAAATCAAAACACTTTATATAATTAGACGTTCTACATAAATGATTGATCTCAGTTGTTTGATATAAATCAATAAGACTAAAAATGTAATGCAAATCGTCGAATATTCAATTAAAATGGTTGATATTATGTATACAATTATAGTCAAGAATACAAATCTCTTTTTTTTTTTTTTTTTTTTTTTATCTTTCTTGCCCTCTATATATTGTGTTAGAATCTTTTTTTTAGGAATATTGTGTTAGAATCTTATAAAATATATTTAGTATTTTTTTTAAGGATATATTTAGTATTTTTTATTAGAGTATTTTAGGATTCTTGACAAAAAAAAAAGAGTATTTTAGAATTATATTTTATATAGTTTATGAGTATGCATGTTATTCCCTTAGTTCCTATATTCTTTTAGTTCGAAATTTTGTTTGAAGTTTTGTGGTTTTTTTAGGGAGGTTTTTTGGTTTTGTTTTTTTGATGTTGTCAATGGTAGCTTAGATTTCGATAAACATATGGAAACCAATGTAATAAAATTTCGTCGATTGTAATAAAGAAAGTCTGACACATTTTTTCTCACAAAATGTATAATTAATCATTCATGTTAAATCATGTTAATCAGACGCTTTTTCTTAATTGAGATTAACTAGCGATATAATTGGTAGTAATTTCTTGATAGCAAATCATATACACTATTTTTCTTGTAGCGAAAATGTCACAGATCATTTAACTTGCAAATTTATACATAGATACAAATTTCATTTAACTATATTTTGATTTGGATAGACATTATTTACTGATATTTTTTGTTTTTTATCAATCAAATATATTTTGTTTAAAATATATAAAGTTTTATGTTTAGGTTATGAGACTCGGTTGAGAACAAAGGTTTAAGAAATTTCAATTTTACTTTTAACCCTAAATATTGAAATTTGATGAATAATTACCACAATATGCACTTAGATTACAATCCACCACCCATAGGAAGTAACCAAATACTCTTATTAATAGAAAAATTAGATTACAATCTAAAACAACAAAGATTCATTCTTTGGGAAATTTATTCTAAAATACTAAGCTCTATTTGAATATTAATATATAGAGAAAAATATAAAGTTACGAAGCAGCTTCATTTTTATTTTTTTTATCTATCCAAACGTGAAACAATGGACTCAAAAACATCATGGCGGCAAGGAAGAGTGAGACCCATACGATCACGATCAAAACCAAGCTCTTCTTCAGCTTGACAGAGAAGGTTTTGAAATGCTGGTTGATGTAGAAAAGAAATTGGAATAACATACCTAATTCTGTTTTCTCCAACATACACAGCAAAGAAGCCTTGGGGAATATCTGAATCAAGACACTGACGATCATTGTTAACTTGTGCTTTCTTGCCTAGACATGAAAATCTCTTAAGCATTTTTTTTATGGATATTGTTGGAGCCATTGTGTTGATTTCGTGTGACAATATAAGAGATTATAATTTTAGTTATGGTTATTGAAAACTAGTATGATATTGAACACCCCGTGAATTTTTTTTATAGACTCACTTATGTGCATCTCTTAGATATTTTTAAATAAAATTTATATCGTTTGAAATAATTTTAAAACCGTATATTTGATTTTATTTAAATCCAAAATATATTTCTCTTGAACCAATTTCAAAATCCTATATTTGATCTTATTTAAATCCAAAATATATACTTTTTTGAAACAATTCACTTATGTGCACCTCTTAGATATTTTAAGGAAAATATATATCTTTTGAAACAATTTCAAAACCATATATTTGATTTTATTTAGATCCAAAATATATTTATGTTAAAACAATTTCAAAATCATATATTTGGTTTTATTCGAATCCAAAATATATTCTTCTTGAAACAATTTCAAAATTATATATTTAATTTTATTTAATTTCAATTTAAATAATGTGTGTGTGTGCGCGTGTCATAAACAATTTCAATATCATATCTTTGTTATTAATTGATAAATAAGCGTATTCGGAAAGATAGAAAAAAAAATGTCGGACTTATTTATTTATTTTTTCTTATCTATTTGTCTTTTGTGTTAGACCTTGTATACTCTCGTAACATTTATAGTCATATTAAATAATACTCCCTCAGGTCCTTGTTATAAGAAACAATTAACTTTTTTGGTTTATTGTGTAAGTGATGTATCTAGTCCATATTTACAATAAGTTACATTAATTAATATATGAATCTAAAAAGTCAAATTTCTCTTATAATAAGGACCGGAGGGAGTATATATTTATTATTATTAACAATAATAAGCATCTATTAATACATAAGTGTCATAAATACATTTAAAAGTCCAATTACACTTCAATTAGCTAAGGTTAGGTGTTTGAAATTCATATGATACTTAAAAAACTACAAAAATGCAAAAATTGGACTTTCGAGCACCTGCAAGTTGCGCACAGTCGTGCGGCCATCACGTACGGTCGTGCTGACCAAGTGCGAACGACACGCACGGTTCGTGCGCCCCTCACGCACGGACGTGATCGTGTGACATCACATATTTTCCAATTTGTGTGTTTTCGTCATTTCGCGCGTAAAACTCTTATCGTTGTTCCTTTTTGATTCCGTTTTCTGTTACGTGTTCCATTCACTCAAACCTATCACATTTTATAGTAAAATTATGTTTACCTAGCTCAAATCAACTTAAACCAATTTCACCCAAAATCACTTATTTCACAAAAACGGTTAAAATGACTTTTACTCGAAAATCTCATTTTCTCCCAAACAATCCAACACCCAAAACGTAAAGTTCAAAACAGAAATTCTAATCATGTTACTTCAACATAGCAACATCATTAACTCACTTGAATTCACCAATTTCAAACTTCTCCATTTTCACTCATTTTCACAAAACTCATCAAACATCACGACTTGAATCACAACAACACATTTAGCAACACCCAATGTATGAATTATCATCATCAACATAACTTGACAACATTCCTATCATATAATCATGATTTCACCAACAATTCGCATAAACAACATCATTTCTCATCAATTTAAGTTAAAACCATAAAATATTCATTTCAACATGTTTCAAGAATGAAGAACAAGCAACAACAACAAGTTTATCACAAATTTAACATACCCTAAATCATCAATCAATATTGAGCACGAAAATTCACATATAAATTCACAAAAGTCATAATTCACAAATAAGCACTTATGACCCATATTGAAAAAGATGAGATTATAGCTTAATTATGGTATAGTCTATCCCTCTTACCTCCTTTCTTCACAAAGTTAAGCTAATCTTCACTCGCCCTTGCTCCTTGCTTGAATCCTCTTGGAATCTCCCTTTGGGTCACCTCCTCTTGCTCTTCTCTCTAACCATTTTTCTATCTCTAGCCTCCTTTGTGTTAGACTAGCTGCAATGGGTGTGTTGAACCTGACATTAAACAAGCAAAACATGTCCAATGGTTTGTTGAAGGGTGTGTTGGAGAAGAGAGATGGTGAACCAATTAAACACAATTGAAACCTGTCCCGGATGCCACGTGGCGACGCGCCATTCGTCCAAATAGGCACGTGCATCACACGCGCCGACAGCAGCGAGTGAGCTGCTGTCCGGATGAGAGAGAATATGCTTTTTGAATAGGCTTGCACACGTGTCACGTTCTGATTGGTCTTCCTGATTCTATCATTTTAATTATTTAAATCAATTATTTTGCTGGAAAATAATTTTAAAAAAAATACCAAAATTCATGATTTTTTTTTGTCTATAAATAGAGACTTGGTTCATTTGATTTGGACACAGAAAAAAAAAACCAAGTTTTTCACTATCTTTATCTTTTTATTAGCAAACTAAGTGAAGATTTAACCTTATTTTTAGTGAAATGGATCCTAATAATAACCAAAAAATAAATTAAAATAAATTAAAATAAATTAGTTTGTTGTATTGCTTAGTTTGTTGTACTGCATTTTAAGTTAAGAAAATCAAAATAAATTATTTAAATAAATTTTGTTTTTACAAAAAACAAAAAAAAAATTGTTAAGTGTTTTTTAATTTAATTATAATCGATAATTGTAATTTTATGTAATTAAAAAAAAATATAAAATTAAATAAGAATAAGAAATAAAATGTGGTCTGTAACGCCCGTTTTGAACTATTTTATTTATTTAATTATTTGATTGAGTTTAGAGTCTTTTTAAATAATTTATTTGATTTATGGTGATGTGTGTTATTTTTGTGTTATACGTTGGTGTTTTAGTAGCATATTATATTATAATATATATGTTATTTGGTGTAAAAATATATGTGTTATTTGGTGTAGAAATATATATGTTATTTTGTGTAAAAATATATGTGTTATTTGGTGTAAAAATATATATGTTATTTGGTGTAGAAATATTGTGTTATTTGTTATAGAAATATGTTTGTTATGTAGAGATATATTTGTTATAGAAATATGTTTGTTATGTAGAGATATGTTTGTTATAGAAAAATATTTGTTATTTGGTTTGAAAATATATTTGTTATTTTGTGTGGATATATATATGTTATCTAGTATAGAAATATATTTATTATTTGGTGTATTATTATTATTAAGTGGGGGAGAGATATATTTAATTTAGAAATGAATAAGATAGAGGAGAAGAGATATATAAATAGGAGAAGCTACGTTAGAATAGTTGGAACGTAAAAAACAGTTTTTGTGAGAAAAGTAGCCACCAAAGAGAAGAGAGAAAGCAATTCCCGTTTTTTTGAAATCTGCCTCAGTAAAACAGCGATTTCTCACTCGTTAACCGTTGGATCGTGACGATTTTTGGACACAAGGTTCACAACACCTGGGTGTACCTTTTCACCGTTCGGATCGTCGAAACAAGGTCGGAGTTAAGAGAAAACTGTCGCGCACTGCAGCAGTATATTTGGGTGTTTTCACCACTTTTGTTCTCTTTCGTAAGCTTTGTTCATCTGAATTAAGGTAAGGGTGAGACTAACTCTCATTAAAATTAAGTATATGATTTCTGAAATTGCAATTAGCATGATTAGGTGTAGTTTTGAGAGTTTTTTTGAGAATTAGGGTTATGAGAGAATTTAATGATTATATTTGTCGATGAAGTTGTTTAAATTCGATTCATGTGCTGTTTTGTTTGGCTTTGATTATGATTTGAGTTTTGTTATGATTATGTGATAATGTGAAATTGATGTGTTATTTAACGATGTGAAAATAATGTGTTATTTGACGATGATGTTATTTAAAAGGTGTGTTATATAAAGAGGTGATATTTGAAGATTGTTGCATTTGAGTCGTGTCGTTGCATTTGAGTCGTGTCGAGTTGTCTGAGATGTTGAGACGTTAGATTTGTTTAAGTCATAAGATGTGAGTCCATGCATATTCATTTAAAAGCGACGATGGAGCTTTTGCTCAAAGCGACGATGGAGCTTTTGCTCACTAGCGACGAGGGCTTATGCCCTGGGAGTATATTTATGCTCAAAGCGACGAGGGCTTATGCCCTGGATTGGTACCACATGCATATAAGATGTCTAAGATGTTTAAGATGTTAGAGTTGCATAGTCGAGTTGCATTGTCAAGTCGAGTTGTTTAAGATGTTTTGTGATGATGTTCTTTGATGAAGTTTAAGATGTTTTGTGATGATGTTCTTTGATGAAGTTTAAGATGTTTTGTGATGATGTTCTTTGATGAAGTTTAAGATGTTTTGTGATGATGTTCTTTGATGAAGTTTTTCTATATGATGAATTTTGATGATGGTTTCTATCTGATGAATTTGATGATGCTAAGACGTTTCTATACATGGTTATGATGAGTTGTTTGAGATTATATCTGTTGATGAATATGATAAACTATGATGAGTTGCTTTATGATTGTACTTGTTGAAGATTATGTGATTAATTGATGTTTTAAGTTGTTAGTTGTAAATTGATGAATTATATGCTTAAGTTTAATGTTTGTGAAATCTCACCCCTTCTGTTGGAATTGCCGCCTTGTGGGCAAGTGCAGGTAACCAAGATTAGGTGCAGTCGTGTGAGGCATTCCTCACTGTGTCTTAGGTGCTCTGATATGTAACGGGATGAGGAATCTTGTCAAATGCTTTTCTGTTCCTTGCATGTCAATTATAATTTTATAAAGACTAATTTTAGATGAACTTTTGAAATGTTATGAAGAGGCACGTGCGTGCCAAGACTTTTAAGATTCCGCTGCAATGTTTTGAGAAGTTTAATAACTATTTTTATGATGAATGAATTGTTATTCATTTCCTTTGAGATGTTTTAAGAAAGTGATACTCCGTTTATGTGAAAACTCTGATTTAATTTACGAAATTTTTACGTTGGGAAAACGGGGTGTTACATGGTCGGGTAGGCTGTTGAAAGAAAAAAATCATTGGAGAGGATAAAAGTTGAATGAGTGTTGAATAAGAGAGAGAAAATGATGTGGAGTGTTGAAAATTAAAAAAGTGGGTGTTGAATAGTGTTGAAAGGAAAAACCATTGGGGATGGTCTTATGAGAAAATAAAATGAAATCTAATCTAGTTTCTATTCATGTTTTTTTTTTTTTGGTTGAAGTTTCTATTCATGTTAAGCTTATACAGTCACCACTTAATTGGGCTGGGGTAAATTCCTTGTATTGGGCCTAACTCTCTCTTACCAACTAATTAAAAATATTACTACTCACTTAACTTAGTAAAATGTCTAATTATTACCATCTAAAAAATAATTACAATTAGTTACCTCTAATTTAGTAAAATAGTTATTCACCTCAAAATACTAAAATAAATCCTTATTAAAAAATTACTAAATTACCCACACTCCACAAATTATTAAAATGCCCTCAGTCCTAAAATGACCAAAATATCCTTCTAGGCTAAAAACACATATAAATAATAAATAAAATAATAAAACATTCTTAACTAAAAATGAGTTGTTACAATTTGTAGTAACACAATCATCTTTGAGCCGCTTATAACATTGATCCAATCATAACAGTGATTCATACTACCAACAAATCATCACTTAGACCATGTACAATGGCAAAATACATTCAACAACCTTTAACACCCATTTTTTCAATTCCCAACACTCCACATTATTTTCTCTCTCTTAATTTAACACTCATTCAATTTTTACCTCTCCAATGGTTTTTTCATTCAACACTCTATCCCACCCTTTTATTTCTTATTTTTATTTAATTTTATATTTTTGTTTTTATAATTACATAAAATTATAATTATCGATTATAATTAAATTAAAATAAAGAAACACTTAAGAATTTCTTTTTTGTTTTTTGTAAAAACAAAATTTATTAAATAATTTATTTTTATTTTCTTAACTTCACAAGTAATTTATTTAGTACGATATAAATCATCTTCAATCACGAAACATTCCAAACTTTGTTCATATGTGCTTCACTAGATCTGCTTGCAATTCGTGATGAACATTTGGATCACGCAACTCGGATCTAAAATAAAGACTAAAACTTCACAAGAAAAGCTAATAATAAGATTGAGAAAGTGAAAAATTTAAATTTTTTTTTCTGTGTCCAAATCAAATGATCCAAGTCTCTATTTGTAGAGAAAAAAAATCACGAATTTTGGTGAAAATAAAAAAAATAAAATTATTTGCATTGAAATAATTGAGTCCAAATTATTAAGAAGATAAAAATCCAAGCAGCCAATCAAAACATGTCAAGTGTCCATGCGGGCCGGGCTTTCAACATGTTGAACTTATTCATCTTCTCTTTCCTCCAACTCACTTTCAATACCTCCACTCCAATAGTTTCAATACATTGAAACTCACTTTCAATAGGTCATTAGAGATGGTCTTAAGTGCAGCAGATCTGATATACCATGTGCTAATGCATTATTATACAATCTACATGGTCATTTAATTCAACCATTGTGTACGTGATCCTCTTTGGGGCCCTTATAGCCATGGTCCAACTACAACGATGATTTGTAGTAGCATGATCATCTTTGAGCCACTTATAATATTGGTCCAATTATAACAATGATCTATAATAACACAAAATCACAACTTAAGTGTGACTAATCTCATGTATCGCATGCTAGTGTATTAAGTTAATTTAATTCGTCAGTCGTCTAATGCAAACCCATTTGGACCACTTATAGCCATGGTCTAATTATAACCGGATTTCTGCTCTGCTCCCAGTAAAATTTACTCGCGCCCTACAGTGTTGCCAAAAATACCCCTACGCTAGTTAAGTAGCGCTGCGCACCTTAACTAGCACAAGTAGTGTTTTGTGCGCCACTTAAGTAGCGCCGCGCACCTTAAGTAGCGCAACGTTACTTAAGTTATATAGGCGCGGACAGAACCAAAAACCTCATTTCTACAACTTTTCAAAACACGAAAATTTCCTCTCCAAGTGCGATTTTCACCATTCTTGCGCCATTCAAAGCCAATTTATCTCATATTATCAAGTAAGTGATGATTACCCTACTTAATTACATTTAAGTTGTAGATTTTTTTTTGTTGAAGAAATTGTGACTTTTTAGGGTTTTATAAATTTTGTTTGCATGTTAGTTTTGATGATTGTTAGTGATGAATTAACTTAGGAATTGTTGTTTAGAAGTTGTTTAGAGTACATTGTGGTAGTTTAAGGTTTGAAAATTGTTAGATTACGTTGTTGTTTGAAAATTGCACACCAAGTGTTTGGTAAAATGTCTCAATGGTAATTGTTTTGTTTTTTTGGATTGTGACTTATGGAATTGTTGTTTAGAAGTTGTTTAGAGTACATTGTGGTAGTTTAGGGTTTGAAAATTGTTAGATTACGTTGTTGTTTGAAAATTGCACACCAAGTGTTTGGTAAAATGTCTCAATGGTAATTGTTTTATTTTTTTGGATTGTGACTTATGAAATTAGTTAGCATATGGTTTGTTAATTTTGATTATAATATGTTTGACTGCAATGTGGTAGTTTACGGATTGAAATGTCATTTTTGGAATTTTAGTGTTGTTGTTGAATTGTTGGAAATGACACAATGTTCGTGTGAAATTGTATAATTTAATTTGTGTTTTGTTAAATATTGTGCAGATATGTCTCAGAGGAATACTTCTCAGATACCGTCCGAGCAGGATAGGAGCGACAGACTTAGGGCAAGGAGGATTGCCCCTATTGGTAGTGTAAGGAGGGAGAAAGAAGCATCACGCCCTCATATGGCTGGTCGAGGGAGAGGTGGGGGAACGAGGATTGCTAGAGTTGATGTTGTGTGAGGGTCATCGTCGCATACGGGTCCATCCCAGACGGTGGACCCAACGCAGTATCAGGTGTATGAGCACCCGCATGGTCATGAGTATCAGTTTGAGGACCCTCAGCCTCACCAGTATCAGTTTGATGCTTATCAGCAGCATCAATATCATCATGAGGAGCCTGTTGTTGAGGAACCTCAGCAGCATGAGGAGGCTGTTGTTGACGAACCTCCGACTCGTTTTCAGGGGGTGTCGAGGGTGGTATACGAGGCCGGCCCGGACGGCTATGCGGGGGGGGGGGGGGGGGGGGGGGGGGCTTCTGACCTCAGGCTTCTACCTGACTTTGGTGGACATGTGGCATGCAGGATATGGGTCGATGCCGATGTAAGTATAATTTAATGTTTATTTTACTTCTTTTACTATTTATACAACTTAATCTAATTATTATTTTACTTATTTATTTAATTTTAGCATGTAATTAATGTTTGTTTTGCTTATTATTTATTTAATGGTGCTGTTTGTTGTGTTTTGTTTTTGTATTTCAGTTTCGAAGAAAACATAGGGTGAAAGGCATATCGCACGGGAAGAAGCTGAGCATTACAAACTTGACATTGCCTATGCCCGGGGAAGGAAATGATTGGTTTTGGGATCAAGTGAATGCGTCCGGCCTTACTCCCCTCCTTAGTAGTGGATATGAGAACATATCTCACGGGTTCGTTTGTGCGATGACCGAGAGATGGCATGGGGAGACCAGCAGCTTCCACCTACCTGTTGGAGAGATGACCATCACACTAGATGATGTGGCGTGTCTCCTAGGCATCCCCATCACTGGGAGGCTCCTTCCTGATAGAGAGTTAACCCGTGAGGAGGGGTTAGAGATGATGCAGGCAGACCTACTGTTTACATTAGAGGATGCCGCTAAGGAGCTGACAAGACAGGGTGGTTGTTACGTCAGTTTTGGTGTCCTGTGTTGAGGCAAAATCCCTAATTAATTTAAAGATAATAAACCATTATGATTAAAGAATTAATGGACTTTGATTAATTCCTTGGTATTTAACTTGTGCTCTTGAGTGTTTTACTAAGACATGAACAAGGTTTAAATCATACCAAGATTCAAAGGATCAAAGTATATTTGAATTCATGATCTAACACTGAGGTCAGAAAGTTGGATTAGAATGTTGCTCAGAGATCAAAATGTTCGTATAAGAGATCAGAAGGTTGCTTCCATACAAGCCCAGAATCTTAAGAACATTAATCAAGGTCATGCAAGGCACATGTGACATAAATATATGTCAAGGAAAGTACTTCTGCATGGATCAATCAAGCAATAAAGGCATATACAAGGATTATGTCAAAAAGGATACTTAATGTTCATTTAAGACTATGAACATTGAAGTACTAGAAATATTCCAAAGAAGAATATCATCCTAGAAGTTATATTCACTGCTCTTCATTATTGTTTCACTATTAGGATTTGATTACATCAAATGGTAGTCTTACAAATCATCCTAAGTGAAACAAAGGAACATTCTGAAGATCAGAATGTTCAGGCTCTGCACATGCTCACTTTATGAACAGTACAGTAGGTGAAAAGCAAAAAGCAAAAGCAAAGCAAAAGCAAAGCAAATCTGTCCTGATCAATCAGAAATAGACACGCATGGGAGTTGGTACTGTACAAGGACAACACAATCTCTCAAAACATGGCATGAAGATGCAGAATCCACTAACTCAATCCTGCACCAAGTCCCAAGGCAGATCTGGGAAATGAACTTTCTGAAGTATGATGAAAAGTCCATACTTTGGCTATTGCCCATAAATTCATGTGAAAAACATGTGACACGCCCAGAACTTCATGTGTTCATTCATATATGATGAACCCAGATGAAGATCATGATGAACCCAGATGAAGATCATCATGAACACAACAACATTCTGATGTTCATCAGAGATCAGAATGTTCACCTAGATTTTCAAGTTAAAGCTTGTGGGACCCAAGGACACATGGCATAACACCATTGGACACCCTACAACAGCTATATGAGTCTCATTGCTCTATAAATAGAGATCAAGGCCTTAACAAAACTTGCACCATTGCAAAGCATACAAGAAAACAACTTGATTTTGTTTGAAGCTCTTGCATTTGAAATTGATCATCACTAAAGGCTCTCTATCCCTTCTTATAGTGTAAATCAATAACTCTTTGTTATCTCTTTCGCAGATAACTTCTTCTTCTTCTCCCTCTTATGTTTGATTCTCAAACATTCACATCTCTTACAAATTGTAACAAAGTATCATCTAGCTTTAGGGGTACTAAAGTGTTAGTTTTGAGCAAGGGTGTAAAAGTCTAAGTAGGTAACTTAGCAAGAAGGTGCAAGCCTGCTGAGGCTTAGAGAATACAGAATTGTAATTGTTCAGGTGAACAAAGATTGTAAGGTGCAGGATTTGAGAGGTTATCTCAAGCATCATAGTGGAAACTCTCACAAGATTGTGAAGAGAGGACTAGCCCACATTGGGTGAACCTCTATAAATCTCTGTGTGTTCTTTCTCTCTTCCCTATACTCTTTATTTTCAGTATACATAACACACACCAACACATTTACTTTGTTAATCAGTTTTTGTGTATGAACTTCAGAACGTTCTGAGTTCAGAAAGTTAACTTAATCATTCCAAGTAAACAACTTGATAATCACTTTTAAGTTTCAGGATAATTTTTAAAGGGTCACAATTCAAACCCCCCTTCCTTGTGACTATTTTATCTACTTCATCCTGAAGAGGCGCTACGAGGAGCTCTTGCATAGGTGTGATCAGCTGGTTGAGATTGACACCGAGGAGGAGCAACACGAGCGAGCTTTGGTTAGGTTGGCCTGCGTAAAGGCGTTTTTGTTGCCCTTCCTTGGCTTGACCATTTTTTCCGCCAAGAATAGCAAAAACATTAATCTTCTCTGGCTGCTTGTGTTGCAAGATATGGACGAATTGGACAGCTGGTCATGGGGTGCGATGGGACTTGCTTTCCTATATGAGCAGCTATCACTTACCTCCGACTCATCGATGGCCTCCTGCGGTGGTTACATGACATTGCTTGTGGTAATATTTGTTTTTTTTCTTCTTTACTTATTTGATCGTAAATGTTTAGTTGTTTGTATAATTCTTGCAGTGATATAAATATTTGTTTCTTTGTGTTTGCAGGGATGGACTTTGGCGCACTTCTCGAACATCATTCTGAGGATTGATGCTGAGGAGTACGACCCTACTGTTGCCCCGCTTGTGAGTCAATGGAGACCTCCTAGGGGATTTTCTAATTCTGGACACTACCGAGCTGCCATTGATTCCTTGGACCATTCACATGTCACCTGGAGGTCGTACGGGAGGCGACGACACATCACGCCCTTCTTGGACATATGCTGGTACTCTGGATGGATCATGGCTGACCGCGACAGGATGGTCTGTCACTTGCCAGAGCGGGTTCTTAGGCAGTACGGGTATGTCCAGAGGATTCTCAGGCCTCCTACAGACATCGAGGTTCTTGCGGCGGATGACGTGGCCGATGCCTTCACGAAGTTTGCTCTACATGTCCTCAACCATCAGCAGATGGGTGATCAGGTTTGTAACACCCCGTTTTCCCAACATAAAAATTTCTTTAAAAAGATAGTCATGCATCAGAGTAAGCACATAAACAGGGCATCACATTTCTAAAGACATCTCATATTAATGAATAAATAAACATTAAATCTTCATAAAATATTAATCATTATCGCAGCGGAAAAATCATAAAGAAAAGCATCTCAAAAGTCTTTGGCACGCAGGCCTCATCAACGTCTTATTAACCAAAAATCTTCAAAATAAGCATAAGCATGTAAAATAACTTAATACGCAAGGAACAGAGAAAAATAAAGAAGAATCCCCTATCCCGTTACGTATCAGAGCACCTAGACTCGACTGCAGAAATCCTCACACGTCTGCACCTAATCTTGGTTACCTGCACTTGCCCACAAGGCGGCAATTCCAGCAGAAGGGGTGAGATTCACAAATAATTATATTAAACATGTAATTAAATAATCACAATTCAACAACCAAACATAATTCAACATATCGCAGATAAACATCTAACATTTAGAACATCAACATAAGCAACACATCATTTAGCATCGTCATAATCAACATCATAAACATCTTAGTAAACATCTTAGACGACTCGACTCGACATCATCACTTGACTATGCAACCCTACGTCTTATATGCATGTGGTACCAATCCAGGGCATGAGCCCTCGTCGCTATGAGCATAAATATACTCCAAGGCATAAGCCTTCGTCGCTGGTGAGCAAAGCTCCAGGGCATAAGCCCTCGTCGCTGGTGAGTAAAAACTCCAGGGCATAAGCCCCCATCATAGAATGAGTATGCATGAGACTCAATGCAATTTTAACTTAAACAAGTTAACATCATCAACGTCTTAATAACCATCCTAATCATCATGGACTGACACATGCAGCAACTATACATAAGTAAATAGCAACATGGCAGCAAGTACATCATACAAATAGCATCCATAATGCAAGCATCGCAAGTAAATCAAACATTCATAACTTAGTTAATTCATATATCACACATAAGCTTCATAAAATCATCATAAACAATCTCAATCATCATGTATCATCATTACAGATTATATTAAACATCATTAAAAGTCTCTTAAGCTACCCCCAAGGTCATCTCACAAGGTCACATGCGAAAACAGATCGCAACAGAACAGGTTCTGAGTTCTGACAGAACTCGCTATGGCGAGTGGGAATGCTCGCCTCGCGAGTAACTAAGGTCCTGCTCGCTATGGCGAGTTGGAGTGCTCGCCTCGCGAGCTCTAGGGGACTGCTCGCTATGGCGAGCTGGGTTGCTCGCCTCGCGAGCGATCTAGGTCTGCTCGCCGCGGCGAGTTGCATAGCTCGCCTAGGCGAGCGATGAACAGACTGCTACGGGTTCTGCGAAAATCTCATCAAAAGTTCCCAAATTCATCATCTTAAACGTCTAAACTCTCAGAAACATCAATGTTATGATTAATCTACGTTCTGTACTCATCCTACACATCTGTTCTACAGCTTTATGGCCTAATTCATGATTTTTCTCAATTTTAACCTAATTCCAATTCTCACAAAACTCAATCCTATGTTGTTAATCGAGATTAGATGAACTACAGATCAATATAATTAAGTGTTAGGCTCACCCTTACCTTACAATTGCAGAATCGCAGCCCTCTTTCTCTTCTCCCTTCACGTGCTTGTTTTTCTCCTTTTTCCAAAACTCTGTAACGCGTGTTACTGACTTCTAACCCTAGTTTCCCTTTATATACTCCCAACAAATCTTATCTTATTTACTCTTTCTCCCACATAACTCTCTAAAATCCAAAACTAACCCACAACTAAATATTTTATTTTATTTTCAAATCTTATTTTATTAAACAATAAAATAAGTCACCACGTCGCATAAAATCATATTAAATCTTCATTCAACATCGCATAATATATTAATAAATATATAACAACTTCTCAAATAAATCAAATAATTAAATAATCAAAAATGGGCGTTACAAGGTTCCGGATAACCAGCCGTGGGCTCACACTAGAGGCTACATGAGATGGTTCGTTGCAGTGTCACATCCTATTGTGAATCCCCTTGCGACCATTCCTGATTATGCAGCTGCTTCCCCTCCTCGTCCTGTCCCTCCTTACGAGGAGGTTATTGTTGAGCAGTAGTGGGCCAGACATCCTCCAGACCCATACCAGATCATTAACAACATCAGGGCCAGAGTGGACAGTGCAATGGGGCATCCTGATGTGTTTGGTAATCCGGAGGTTCTTCGCATAATGCAGGACATCCAGTCGGAGTGGAGCATGATGGAGCAGATGCCGCCGCCCCGGAGGAGGAGTAGGAGTCCACGAGACTAGGGTTTTTTTCTAGGTTTTTTTCTAGATTTTTTATGACATTTTGAAGGATTTGATTGTAATCCTATAACATTTGTCGTTTTATGACAATATTCGTTAATTTTTCCCGTTGTTTTATTCTGCTATTTTTGATTGATTGAATGAATGTTTGAACAAATGATGAAAAATGCATGCTTGAATGAATGTATGAAAGAAGGATTGAAAAATCAGGGAAAATAGAGGTTAGCACTTGACTGTGTCGTAAGCACAGAATGTGCGCCACTTAACTGACGCATTTGCTAAATGTTGCGTCAGTTAACGTGCGCAGTGCCAGTTATCAGGCGCAGTGTTTTACACATGCGCTAGTTAAGTGGCACAACGTGTGTTAACTAGCGCAGTATTTTGCACTTGCGCTAGTTAACTAGCGCAGGGACATTTTCGCCATGGCTGCAGGGCGCGAGCAATTTTTGCAGGATGGAGAGAAGAATTCTTATAACAGTGATTCCTACTAGCATAAAAACCCGATTGGATCGCTTATAACATTGATCCATAATATCAAAAAATCAGATGATTAAGACAAAAAAGAGAGAGAAAAAAAGAGAAAAAAATTATACAATAATCTTTATTTATTAATTTTGTTAAGTCTTAACCTAATTTTTTCCCTCCATTCATCCCTTATTAGGTTTGCAACAACTCTATCATAACATTTTGGCTCTAAATTTGCATCATATATGTTTTTCATTTCTCTCTCTAATTACCATGAATATTTTTCAAAGCAAAAATTTAATAAATATCTTAATCCTTATCCTTATTATTTCTTAATTTTATTAGGTCTGCAACAACTTAACCTATTGTTTATGTAGATTTTTTTTTGACAAGTTGTTGCACGCTTATTTAATACGTTTACAAACAGAATACTCTAATTTCCATGCAAATTAGAAACCATGAACTGAATTAATTTTTATATTTAACTATAAAAATAATAAATAAAATTGACCCGTACAATAATATAATTTTATATTCTTTTTATTTTTTTCTTTATAATTTTTTTTATTATCATTTGCGTTTTTTCACCCAATAATATAATTTTTTTTATTATATTTGCATGGGTGAAAAGTGTAGTTATTACTTGTTTTAATTTGTCCTAATCTCCCTCTTTTTCTTTTTCACCCAACGTTTTTCACACACACTTCTCTCTCACAATTCTTCACTTCTTCTTTTTCTTCTTCCTAACAAAAATTCCAAATCACATTTCACAATTTCTAACTCAAACCAATGTGTTACGAATTTCCAATGTAACAATGTTGAAATTTCACTGAACAATTAGGGTTTTGAAGAAAGGGGAATGAGAGTTCGCTCATGGCACTGGCTAATGCTGCAGGGATCGGTCCTTCTCTGTATAGCGTTACTCGCATCACGAAAGCTCCGTTTTTTGTTTCTCATGGCGAAATTGGTTCGGGATTTTGTGGTTCTGCGTTTTGCGTTGGGTCCTACGCTGGGAAAAGTGATGTTGTTCTTGAACGGAGGAAGTTGAAATCTGGTGATAGTAATAGTAATAACCGCATTGTTGAAAATCAAGTGTT
This sequence comes from Medicago lupulina, assembly GCA_958299785.1. NCBI lineage: Eukaryota > Viridiplantae > Streptophyta > Magnoliopsida > Fabales > Fabaceae > Medicago > Medicago lupulina. The sequence goes on along the minus strand of OY283146.1, from coordinate 56,311,463 downwards.
GAAATCGACGGTTGAAATTCCGGTTTCATGTTATCAGGTGATAGAAAAATTGATGTGTTTGTTAGTTTAAATGTCTAATTGTGTGTGTTTGTGTTTAATTTGTTTAATTATTCATTCGTCATTGTAATTATCATCGCTATTTTTGCTAAGTAATTGGATGTTAATGATAGGATCTAAGTGAGTTTGATGAATTTGAGGAATGTTTTGGAGTGATAATCTATGAAGCACCGACACAGACACTAGCAACAATAATTTAAGAAAATGGGAGTGATTGTATCTAAACACATGTGTCAGTGTTGGACATTGACATGTGTCAGATACTCAGACACGTCTGCAATCTGAAGTGTTGAAAATGACACATATATAGACAAGACACGTAGATGCTAATAATAGTTTAAGAAAATAGAAGTGATTGTATTTAAACACTTGTGTTAGCGTTGTACACTGACACATGTTGGATATCGGTACATGTTTTTGGTTTGAAGTGTTGGTGCTAGATAAGTGATATTTGATATATGAAAGAGAAATGACTCAAGCTTTAAATAAAACTTTGATGTTAATTCCCTTTGTTTTATAAAAAGATAAATGATGTTGCATGGAATTGAATGTTGGAAGGTAAAAAAACTAACAAGAAAGTAAACTTATTGTTGTAATGATGAGATTGTCATCGTCAGGCACCGAGACATGTCAGGCATTTGTGCATGTCTTCGATCTGAAGTGTTGGTGCTACATAGGTGATAACTGACATATGATAGAGAAATGACTCTAAGCTTAAAGAAATCTTTGGTATTCATTTATAATAAGACAAATGATGTTTTATGAAATTGGATGTTGGATGGTAAAACCTAACAAGTAAACCCATTGTTGTAGTGATGAGATTATGAAAATGTTACAATGGAGGAATGGATATATTAGACAGGATAGGATAAGAAATAAAATTATTAGAGAAAAAATGGAGATGTGTTCAGTGAACACCTTTAGATTAGAAGTAGATGAGGAGAGCGTGGATAGGCTTATAAGTAGAGGTAAAGGAGAGACCAAAGAAAGTTACAAGCGAAACTAGAACATAGATTTAGGGGTAGTTTTATTCTGCAATTTTGGCTCGTTGAATATGATTGGATAACTCCATATGTTTTATATCGTTAACTAAGTCTGAACATTTCTACCCTTTGCATTTTTTTCCCATGTTATGAAGGAGTTGGTGTTTGAGATGATTCATTAGCTATGATGAGTGTTTTATCATTGTCTTGAGATTTATGCTAGACGACTCGGTTCATTTTGCAGCTTATTGGCGTTCCCGATCGAGCCGAGAAAGATGAAATTGTTAAGGCAGTTATGAGTTTAAAAAATGCAGAAATTGACGAAGGTTACACAATGGGCGTTGTTGCATCTCGCCAGGTACAGATGTCACCACTAACTAATTTTGTTTTGCTACATTTGGTTTTAGAGACGCAGATAAAGTAACTGAGTTGTTGTTGTTTGTTGCTCTCATCTAATATTACTTTGCAGGATCTTCTGATGGATGTTAGGGATAAGCTCCTTTTTGAGCCGGAATATGCTGGTAACCTGAAGGAAAGGATTCCCCCTAAATCTTCCCTTCGTATTCCTTGGTCTTGGTTGCCCGGTGTTCTATGCCTTCTTCAAGAGGTACACTTGGCATGTACTTGGTCTTTTTAAATATATATTTTTTCTGATGACCGTGTATTAATTTCTTTATTCCATCTGTTCAGATTGGAGAATCAAAGCTTGTGCTGGACATTGGAAGAACGAGTCTTCAGCATCAAGATGCGAAGCCATATGCAGATGATTTAGTTCTTTCTATGGCACTAGCTGAGGTAAGACATATGGACAGAGGTTGGAAAATTACTATCTGAATTTAAAACAGTCTTGTTTATATACCCTATCCTTATCATAGGTGTCTTATTGAAGTGTACAGTTGCGAAAATTGGCTTTGAGAAGAACAAAGTATCTCAAGGTTTCGAAGCTCTTGCTCGTGCCCAATGTCTTCTAAGAAGCAAACCATCTCTTGCAAAAATGACACTCTTATCTCAGGTGTGAAACTTTTTTTAAGTGTATATTCAATAGCTGGTTTGCTTAGTATATATTACCTCTGACCCTAAACATAGGATCCTCTTGAGAAATTATCATGTCCCTTTTTATGGGCCCCTTCAAATTTTTAAGTGTATTAATTATTTCTTTATTACCATAATACTTCTTATTAATTTTCCACCTTTTTTAGAACCAACTAATAAACAATAAATACTGTCATGGGAAAGATAAATTCACCCTCTCTCATAAAGGGTAAACTTGGAAAAACTATACCAATTGTTAATAAATTTAATTTAATACTACTTTCAACTTTCTTAGTCTTCATGATTTAGTCAACAGGGTTTAATATTTATGTATTTAGGGACGGATGTAGTATTTTACCAGGAAAAGATTAGGCTATAAGCCTATAAACCCCACCTCTCATTTCAACTACAAAGAAAAAGGAATCATTAATTAAACTGGTGTAAAATTGTTGTAATCCCTAGTTTTTGTTTCTAATTCAAGAACATTGGGAATTTCCATGAAGTCTAGGAATAATGTGGTGTACTTATTTAGTGAAAATGATAATTTCTATTTCAATATTTGCTTCTATAATTTAAAAAGTTCTGATAACAGATAATTTAAATCAGCTTCCTGAATATCTAACCTTATCATGGAACACCGTATACTTATCTAGTATTTCTATCAATTCTATGTTCATGTCATTTTCATATTTTATATCATCTTTTTGGCTGGAGAATTTACCATTGTGCAATTATGGTTGAAAACCACATTCAATTTAAAAGACTTTAAGACTTAGCCTCCTCCCTCTTGTGTATTATCACATTCCATGTCGGTATATTATGCATGGAACAACCCTGAGAATGCTTTTAATGGTGTGTAGATTGAAGAATCTCTCGAAGAGCTTGCTCCCGCCTGCACCTTGGAGCTACTGAGCATGCCAAATACCCCTGAAAATGTTGAACGAAGACGAGGAGCAATTGCAGCTTTACGCGAATTGCTTAGACAGGGTCTTGATGTTGAAGCTTCATGCCAAGTACAGGACTGGCCTTCTTTTCTAAGCCAAGCATTTCACAATTTACTGGCTAATGAGATAGTTGATCTTCTTCCTTGGGATAGCTTAGCTGTGATGCGAAAGAATAAGAAGACAATTGAAGCACAGAATCTAAGGATAGTAATTGATTCAAATTGTTTCTATAGAGTTTTTACAGCTCATATGGCACTTGGATTTTCCAGCAAGCAAAAAGAGTTGGTAATAACCTTCTTCAATAATACCTTCCTTCAAAGCTTATATGCATTTTAATATCCCTTCTATACTCCCTATATCATAAGTACTCTTTTTGGGCTTACGTGCTCAAACAGTGACATTCTTAATTTCATCCTGATACCAAGTCTTTTTATAAATTTTATGCAGATTAACAAAGCAAAAAGCATATGCGAATGTTTGATAGCTTCAGAGGGCATTGATCTAAAATTTGAAGAAGCTTTTTGTCTATTCCTTCTTGGACTGGTATGTTTTTATCGTTTTAACCTTAATTATTGGAGCTGCTGTTATGAAGTATTTAGACATTTTGAATTTGAATCTTGGTTTCTTGCAGCAATATTTTTTCTTTCTTTCCAACTTTCCAATTTTCTGCGAGATTCTACAACATGGTGCTTCATTAATGTTATCTTTAATCTAGGGCACAGAGGAAGAGGCAGTTGAAAAGCTCAAGCAGCTTGAGCTGAACTCAAGTCCAAAACGTAATTCAGTCTTGGACAAGGCAATAATGGATGCTTCAGCTGTAAACCCATCATTGGTATTTCTCTTGTCATCGTGTTCATTCAGTTTCTTATTTTTGTTTTCCTTCAGGACGTGGGTTGTAAATGCTTAGGTGCCTTTATTACACAAATTTCTTGACTGACCTTAGTGATGCCATTTCCTCCCATTTTTTAGTCTTGAGGACCCTAGTGGTTCCCTATGTTCTCATTGTGTGCTATTAATCGGGGCATGGATTTCAAAATTAGTGTGTTTTTGAATAGTTTATGCTTATGTAAAGACAGTAAAGTCTAACCTAAACGCCATATGCTAAGAGTCATTCCTTTTTAGTTTTTCAATTGAAAATGTGATTTTGTCGAGAGAAAATACCTCAGCTTTTATTTAGCTTCTGGAAATATTTCTTTAGTGTATATTATATTCTTACTTGAGATAACAGCTAAAATTCGATCGCTCAAGAACTTCTTTTTATCCTTTATTTTAAGATTCTATGATATAATTGAGTTTTTTGCTGAACTTTGGCAGGAACTGTGGCTGAAGGATTCTGTGCTTGATTTATATCCAGATACTAAAGGTTGTTCTCCAGCTTTGGTAAGATCAACTATAGTGAACGAAACTAATTTGTTGCTTTATTCTGACATGTTGCTTACAGATGTTCATCTCTGCAGGCCAATTTCTTTAATGCTCAAAAGAAATTTTCTGGAAGCAAGAATTCTAAAGGATCTCCACAAATGTTTCCAACTATATGTCATAGGCCTCTATCCTCATCTGGTTCTGTAGAACGAAAAGATTTTGAGGAACCTCGCTCATATATGAGTTCTTCCTCAAATTTGGGGTTTGCTGTCAAGCAGCTGACTCCTACTGATTTGCAGGGTTCACTGCTATCTGGCAAAAATGAAAACGGAGTCAATCAAAGTGAGCCAACTGTTAAAGTGAAAAGGAACCTTAGCACTCATCACAATGGAATTTGGAATAATCACTTCACTCCTGCTCAAGTATTTGAAAGAATAACACACATTACCATATTGGGTTGTATTGCATTTGCTTCTATGAAGTTGTTGGGAATGAACCTGGGCAAGAATGGTTCTAACTTGGCTTTCACAAAAGCCCACACTTGTACTTCTTGGACTGCAAATTCATCTGCTAACTACGCTGTAGGCCCTACATATATTAGGCGAAGTTCTGTTGGCAACAAACTGAAGGGAATTATTTCAATGGTTAAGATGCAGTTTTTGCGCCGGCCAGATGCTGGAAGCCGAAGTGGTTTACACAGCACTCTTACCTCATCATCCTCCCCTATTAATGTGTATAGGAGACTGATGCCTGTGGAAGAAGCAGAAACCCTTATTAGGGAATGGCAAACAATCAAAGCTGAAGCTTTGGGGCCTAGCCATGAAGTAAATGGCCTAACTGAAGTCCTTGATGAGTCTATGCTTGCTCAGGTAATGCATGCTGTGGTCTTCTTTAACCACTTTTTATATAAGCAAATATCATTTCAATTTTCAACTGTCTAATGTTCGTTCAATTCATCAATCTATAGACTATTTAACTAATAAATGAGAAAGTTATACGCTATCATATGGTTTCTTGTTTGTTTATGATGAGTAACATAACAAACTCATCAATCTATAGACTATTTTACTATTAAATGAGCAAGTTATACTCTATCATCATATGGTTTCTTGTTTGCTTATGATGAGCAACATTACATATATGCGCTTATGTGAGGCTTTGAAATACTTAAAATTTGTTGGTTTATGAAAGGAAAATCATAACAAACCAGCTATGTGCAAGTCCGTTTCATTGGCAGTTTGATTGTAAAATGTCTTCAATTTAAATTAATCACCACAAAAAACTTTAATATGAATGATAATATTTTTTAGAAAATTAATGTTGTTGTTGTTGTGGATAGACGACTCAGTAGTGTGTTCAATTTTATTGGAGGGTTTGAATTATAAGACTCCCACACAAAGTAACATTTGGAAATAAGGATTGTCAATAGTTATTGATTACTGATACGGCTTAATTCTAGAGAATTTTCATGTTCATGTTGACTATGCATCACATGGAGAAAACTTATTGGTTTTTATGTTATCTTTGACAGTGGCAAGCTTTGGCAGATGCTGCAATAGAAAAATCTTGTCACTGGAGGTTTCTTTTGCTAAAACTGTCTGTCCTTAGAGCTGACATTCTATCAGATGGAAATGGATCAGACATGGCAGAGATAGAAGCCCTTTTAGAGGAAGCAGCTGAACTTGTTGACAGTTCTCAGCAAAAGAACCCAAATTACTACAGGTAAGATGTACTTCTCTTGTTTAACTGATAACCGGATAGCAATCAACTGTTAAGACCCTAATAACATTTCTTCATTTTTACTGTTTTTTATAACTTAACTTTTTTAATGATTAATTGCAGCACTTACAAAGTTAAGTATATTGTGAAGAGGCAAGATGATGGATCATGGAAGTTCTGTGAAGCTGATATTCAAACACGATGATATATATATACACACCAGGCCCAGTATAACTGAAGTTGAGGCTAACTTGGTTCCTTTCCTAAATTTATTTTCTGGGAAGTTGGAACCTTCTATTCAAAGCATTCTACATATAGGCAGATGATAACACTCCTCTTCTTTCTGATTATTTCCTGTAAAGAACTGATTGATTGACATAACTGTAGATGTTCACCAGAAAATTATGTGATTAGCAATTCTTTCTTTGTAGTGTGAAAAGTGAACAAAAGTAATTTGAGCAAATCTCTTTCTTCAATGTCAATAGTATTCCCACTTTCGTTTTTATTTATTTATTTAGCTAGAGCTCATTGTGCATTTGACACTCCGGGGAGTACACCAAGAGCGCCCACAATCGCGTCTTTTTCTTATTTAACAGCAAGCTAGCGCCTCTATTGAGGTGTCAAATAATTTGGTTTCTATTTAGAAGTTTGTCACATTAAGGACCCTCTCTCTCATTGTGTTTATGATCCTCACATGTATCTAACAGTTCCGACCCTTTGGTCTCGTTATTGAAATAATCACTGGTTTGATTGTTTGAACATGATTTTATCCGTTGATTCTTAGTCTTTTCGATGTTGGTGACTCTACTAGGGTTCAAATTCATGTGACTCTGCGAAGATTTGATCATTGGGCGAGTTACTTTTACCTACCACCAACACCACATTGATTCTCCACTTCCATTATACTCCCTCCGTCCCTTAATATAACCACCTATTGCTTTTTTCACATTTCTTAAGAAATGTTGTTGGTGTAGTTAATGTGTCTGTTTTATAGTACAATTTTACAAAATTAACCTCATTAAAGAGATAAAGTGAAAAGTCAATTTATTGTACTTTTAGAATTAGTAGTAGTATTAAATAGGGGTATCTATGGAAAAAAATAATTAATGTGTGTTGTAATTTGAAAAGGAGGTTATATTTAGGGACAAAAAAAAAAAACAAAAGGGGGGTTATATTAAGGGACGGAGGGAGTAGTCTGCAAAATTTAAGTACTAAAATTCACTAATTTATTTTGTTACTAATACCAAACACTATCCGATCTGTTCCAAATTTTGCAGTGCAAACTTTTTTATTTGTCTCAAAACAATGAATTATGAATTCAATGTAGGAAATTTAGACTTTCATTGAAAAATAAGATTTTGTACAAAAGTTAATAATAAAATATAAGAATATTTTGGTACAAATAAGTGTGCATACACGCTAAGGTGGACAAAAAGACAAAAAAAACTGAATTATTACTAACAATTTTGAAATTAAATTGATTCGAAACAATTTAGTTCGGTTTTAAAAACTTTTTTCGATTTTAAAAATTTCTAAAACTCGATTTCGTTTGGTTTTTTTATATTTTTTCAAACGCATCACTAATAAACTAAGTGGCATTTTAATCGTTGCTCTATATATTGATTCTAGACCATCCCTAAAAAAAAATTGATTCTAGACCAAAAAAAAAAAAAATTAATTGTGCGTTTTATTACATTTTTTTCCATATTCTCGCACAAAAGAATAGTCAGTCCAGAAAGGAGGCACAGGGTTTCTTTCACAGAATCAAAACACCCTAAAAACAAACCCAAATCACACTTTCACTTCTGATCTCAAATCTCACGATGACTTTCCACCGCGTAACAAAACTCTTCTCGTCAATCGCCTCCAACAACCGCCGCAACTTCTCATCAACCCCCTCCCCCGCGGTGTTCGTCGACAAAAGCACACGCGTGATCTGTCAAGGAATAACCGGAAAAAACGGAACGTTTCACACCGAACAAGCGATCGAATATGGAACGAATATGGTTGGTGGTGTTACTCCGAAGAAAGGTGGAACGGAACATTTAGGGCTTCCGGTTTTCAATTCTGTTGCGGAAGCGAAAACTGAAACGAAAGCGAATGCTTCTGTTATTTATGTGCCTCCTCCTTTTGCTGCTGCTGCTATTATGGAAGCGGTTGAAGCGGAGTTGGATCTTGTTGTTTGTATTACTGAAGGGATTCCTCAACATGATATGGTAGCTATTTTGCCAATTTTGAGATTAATTTTGTTTTTCTTTTAATTTGATTGTGTTTTTTTTTTTTTTTTGTAAACTCTATTTGTTTTTATAGGTTAATATGTGTTGATTGATCTGCTGAAAGATAGGGTTAGGATGAATAAAATGCATTTTGTGATGTGTAACTCTGACACCAGACACGACACTGACACGTCAATAATAATTTAAGAAAATTTAAGTGATAATAATAATTATTATCTAGTAAAAGATAGGGTTAGTGTGATTAAGTGCTTTTTGTGATTTGTAACACAGCACTTGACACGACATTGACATTTCATTAACAATTTTAGAAAATAGAAATGGTAATTATTATTGTTGTCATAGGTTAATATGTGTTGATCTATGAAGCACGGATACGGACACAAGACATGACACTTACATGCTGACACCGTTAATAATTTGAGGAAATAAGATAATTCAGTGTAATTATATGTGTGTCAGTGTCGGACACGACATGTGTCCGACATGTGGACATGCCTAATCTGAGGAGTGTTTGTGCTTCATAGGTGTTGATTGATCTGGTAAAAGATAGGGTTAGGGTGAATAAAATGAATTTTGTGATGTGAAACACTGCATGTCAGTAACTGTTTGAGAAAATGCAAGTGGTAATTATTATTGTTGTCATAGGTTAAATTGTGTTGATTGATCTAGTGAAAGAAAGTCTTAAGGTGTTTAAAGTGCATTTTGTGGTATGTAGCACAAAAACTTACATATCGAAACCGGTAGTAATTTGAGAAAATGAAAGTTGTTGAATGCAACCATGTATTACTCTTTTTGAGCTTTTTTATTTATTTATTTGGAATTATGAATTGTTTTTTTTGTTGATGTTGTTGTTGTTGTTACAATTATTGTGTGTTTAGTGATCTAGTGAAAGAAAGGGTTAGGGTGACCTAAGTTGCATTTTGAGCTATGAAGCACAGACACGACACTGACAGAAGATAGCAGTAATAATAATTTGAGAAAATGGAAGTGATTGAACGTAACCATATCTGACAATTACTATAAATCTGATGTTGTTATTATATGTTAATATGTATTCTTTGATCTATTGAAAGAAAGTGTTAGGGTGACGGATCAGGGTTAATATCCTCTCCATTTAATAGACACTTCCATTTGGAGATATAGACTCAATGGAGTGTAGGTGCTACATAAATTTTATGGTGATGGTAACGTTGCAATTGTGAAATAGGGTGGGCTAAAGTGTTCAGTTTCACTTGAATGGTGTGGGTGGGGGTAGTATGGGAAAGACAAACTTGTGTCTCACTTGCGAACTTTTTTGTGAAATGTGCAATGAGATTGAAGGTTTTTTGTTTTGTTATTTTATTTGAGTTTAATTACGGTGTAGTGACAAACTAAAACATTCAATCATATTTTACTCGGGAAGGTGTTCGCGAAGTTTAACAATATATGTTGTGATGTGACAAATATTGAATTATATATAATAAATGTCTGTGCAAAATTTGTTTAGACTTTCAAATTTCAATGTATAGCTCTTAAACATATGCTTTTTTGGTTCCATATTTTTTGTCTGATATTGGTATGTTTGTCTATTCATTGAAGACTAGAATTAGATCGGTCATGTGTGAGCCTTTGATTTGTTTATGGCTTTTGATAAAATTGACCAATTTCTAATGTCTTGTCTGTTTCGTAGTGCCTCGTATATGAGTTTGCGGCATGGATTGTCTAATTTATTTTTGGCTTTCTGCTTCTGATATCAATGTAGTGGCTGAAGTTTAAGTTTTTTTATGTTAGGTACGAGTTAAAGCAGCACTCAACAGACAGTCCAAAACTCGTTTAATAGGACCAAACTGTCCTGGTATCATCAAGCCTGGGGAATGTAAAATCGGAATCATGCCAGGTTACATTCATAAACCTGGACGCATTGGAATTGTTTCTCGTTCCGGAACTTTGACATATGAAGCGGTGAGTCCTTGTTTTTCATGTTAGGAAGACTACTGAAGTTTTTAATAGTAGTCAGACAGTTTTGTTTAATGTTGGCCATGTTGTGTTGGATTTTTTGCCAAATTTCATAGGCAATTTGTGAAGGGAGGCCTGCCATGGCAATACGATAGGCTGTAATTGCATTTTGTCATATTAAGCCATCAGCCATTGATAACATTAGAATGAGATTGCGTCTTCTCATTGGTGATGATGCCTTGATGATATATCAAGGAAAACATTGCCACATTAATATTGCATTGCAATGGAGTTAGTTCTATCTGCGTTAAGCCACTTTTCTTACATGAATTTGTGACTTGCACATCCCTGTGAATCTCGTGCACTTGTCATTTATTTTTCCCTCGATCAATATACTGTAGTTTTATGCTTTAAAAAGAAAATCTCAACTTTCATTCATCTATTCAAATTTATTTGCATCTTTCGAAAAGTAAAAAACTTATTGTTGTCTTTTATTGAGTACCAGGCTTATCTTGGGAGTTAATACCATTTGAAATTTGAAGTTCTTTTGATGCATACAGTACGATGGTTACCCATGGATAAGCCATGTATTTGTTTATAACTATTCAGGTTTACCAAACAACTGCTGTTGGCCTTGGACAATCCACATGTGTGGGTATTGGAGGAGATCCCTTCAATGGAACAAACTTTGTTGACTGCCTTACAAAGTTCCTAGCAGATCCTCAAACAGAAGGTACGTCTTTGACACATTTTATTGTGTCACCTCACCTATATTATTATATTAGTTTGTCAACAAAACAATGTTGATTTCTGCCCATAGTTTCTTACTTTATTTTCCTAATGAATTATTCCTGTTGGATTAATGGGATGGTCGCTAATCATTACTGCTTGTGTAATTCAGGTATCATTCTTATAGGAGAGATAGGAGGAACTGCAGAAGAGGATGCTGCTGCTCTAATTAAGGTCCCTCTTAATTGTTAGCTGTGCATAAATTTCTGTCTTTTACTTGCTTATCAGCATATAAAAATTTGATTAAGTTTGTCTTGTGGGGAAGGGATATCCCTGAAGTTGTCTTACATGGGAGGTACTTAAATAAAAATTGGATATAAACTGTGATCCATTGTAAGTGTGCCTGTTAAAGGTCCCAGCTTTAGTTCTGGGTTTGATTGTAGTGGGATATGGACATGCAAAAGGTCTGTTTAATGTGAATGTGATATTTAGATGTTAATCTTCTTTTGGTGGATGAGAAGTTAAATTTAAGTTCATTAGGGGTTATTATCTTGTGAATGATTTATTTGTGCTGGATATTTTCTGTTCTGTACGAAAGCAGAGAACAAACACATGCTCGTGGTATCATATTGTCTTTTCAAAAGACTATTTTTAGTTTTAACTGATATTAATATATTATGAATCACTATTCAGGAAAGCGGGACTGAGAAGCCTGTTGTTGCATTTATTGCTGGATTAACTGCTCCCCCTGGCCGTCGTATGGGACACGCTGGAGGTAAATTTTTTATTCTTATGTTTTGGAAATGATAGCCTGTCATAGAAAATATCACTTGATTGTGTTGCGTAACGTATGATACAGTATTGATCTTGAATTTTTGCATGGGAAGATTGCGTGTGTATATATATTTGACCATGTTATGGGTGTTTGAATAAACAACTTAATTACGTCTTTATCCAATTAGCACTTGTCTTATAGGAGTTATGAGTTGTTTTTAAAATCAAGGATGATATGGGGGTAAATTTTGCATAAGCTCTATACACACACTGTTTCTATAAGCTCTTTGGAGAGTGAAAATAATTTACGGGCGTGTCATAAACTATTTTACAAAGCTCTACTAATCACTTAAGCAAGTTCTTATGTTATAAGCTAAGCCTGATTCTAAATAAACTTTACAAAATATTCCTCCAGCGATGACAAAAAAAGCAAGTTCAGCTTTTATATTGGCTCTCCCTAGATCATGTACATATTCATTTTGCTTCAGTGATATTAATTGCGCAACCTTGAATTTCTTGTGCAGCTATTGTGTCGGGTGGCAAGGGTACTGCTCAAGACAAAATCAGCACCCTTAGGGAAGCTGGAGTCACAGTTGTGGAGTCCCCAGCTAAAATTGGAGCTGCCATGTTTGAAATTTTCAAGCAGAAGGGCTTAGTGCAATAGTTTTGAGGTTAATTTAATTTCGTCAAGTCACTTCGGTTTTGATTTGACTACAACATGGTCAAAATACTTGATTCCCATTGATAGTAATGGGATATTTTTTTTCTATTTTATTTTTCTAAGATACGAGAAGCGCCTTAGAATAAAAATTAATTCAAGATGCTTTTTCCGGAAATTCGATACATTCCAATTGAGCTCCAGCTTGTGGCGCTGGTTTGTAAACATGTGTAGTTAATTTGCAATGAATTTCGAACAATTTCAGTTTTTAGTGTCTGCAAGATTGCTCAGTTATTTGATCTTACGTATTTTCGTCCTGCCAATGTTTGTGTCTCTGTTGATTGTTATGGATACATGCACAATAACAATTGGCTTAAGACGTATTTGATAGACATGAACACGTTAATACTTTCGTTGAAAACTGGTTTGAATTTAGTGTTGTTTGATTAACTGGTTTATAGTCATTTTTGAAATGATATTAATAGATTATAAAGAATGCTGATAGACTTCAGTTGAGAATGTAAATGTTCGTATATAGATAATGCTCTTTGAAAATAAGAAAGTAAACTAATGCAAGTAGTTAAAAGATAACTTTGAGGGATGGCCAGATAAATTATAATCCCTCTGTCCCATGATACTTGACACAGTTGACCTTATTACGCATATTAATGCATAATTTTGAGCTTAAATATCTTGAATAATATATTAGAAAAAATTATGAAAATTTGATATTTTGAAAATACTCATCGAGACGAATCTAACGACATTTTATATGATACTATTTATCTTTGTATATTAGTAGAAAAATATGGTCAAAGTAAGTTAGGTCAAAATTCCAGATTTTTAAATGTGTCAACTATTGCGGGACGGAGTACCATTTATTGAGTCAAAGATGCTTTTATAGAAACATAAAAATTAGCACCTTTTATCTAAATATATCTAATTATAAGCAATTAATATAATTATGATTATGATATGCGTTCTATAAAATTGGCATAAACTTTAAGAGTTCAAATTCTAAGATGCATTGTATAAATTCTTAAAGAAGCAAAATATGTAGTATGATTGTGTTTATATACTTCAAAGTGCGTAGATCCATTATACTAAGGGCATGTTTAAGTAAACATGATAGTTTACCAAAACTTTAAGTTTACCTAAACTTCTCTTCAGTTTTTTTTTACTAATTATTTTAGGTAATTGATTGATTTTTTTTTCTTCTTTTCTTAATTCGTTCCTTGTTTTTGGGGTTGTTCCTCTTGTTTTTATTTTCATAGTTTATAATGCAAGATTATTTTCTTAATAATATTATATATGTAAATTGTAATCATAAAAAAAAAATTTCATCTTTTAAAATTTTGAACAATTTTTTACGGTTATGTTTAAAACATTTAACATTGTTTTAAAAACTTAATCAATCATCAATTTGATAAGATAATTTATCGAACCATTATGTTATTAATCGAGCATGACTGAACCGAATAAAATATGATGATTTGGTTGTATAACTCGATCTCTTCATTAATTGTTATGAGACATGACATCCATGGAAGGAATGAGCGAAAAGCAATGAAACCTCTTGCATTGATGATAATGAAAAGTATTACAAATGAAGAAGTTACGACTAATGGGGTGGTTACAAGCTATTTATAATTTTAAACTACTGCCTACTATAATTAATCTACCATGAATTTATATCTCCAATAGTCCTCCGCAAGCTGGAAGGTGGTCACAACACTTTCAGTTTGGGATGACTAATATGTAAGTTTAGATTGAAACCAAAGAGGGGGGTGAATCAAGTTTTCATATTTATTGGATAATTTTTGTGAGTTTAGTGTTATTGATAATTTTTTCGGAAAGTTATTATGAAGGTTTAAATGGAAATGCGAAAAAATAGAGTAAGGAAAAGAGAAAAAACAAAGAGAATTATAGTGGTTTCCCTATAGATACATCCACTCCCTTCACATCCCGTGAAGGTATTCAAGATGCTTTTTTTGAAAATTTGATACATTCCAACTGAGCTCCAGCTTGTTGCGCTGGTTTGTAAACATGTGTAGTTAATTTGCAATGAATTTCAAACAACTTCAATTTTTAGTGTCTGCAAGACTGGTGAGTTATTTGATCCTACATATTTTTGTCCTGCCAAAGTTTGTGTCTCCGTTGATTGTTACTGATACATGTACTATATTAATTGGCTTAAGACATAGTTGATAGTTATGAACGCGTTGTTAATACCTGCAATCATTTTCTTGGTACATATTAGTAACTTGTGATGAGCAAACAATGAAATTCTAGAGCCATATACTCTAAAGTTTTTATTCTATGATGCTCGGATACTCTAAAAGTTGGACGTATCTGTTAAACATCTTAGAGGCATAATGCAATTTATTATCCTTTTTCTTAAAAACTATTCTTTGTTGAGTAACACTCTCAACAAAGTGTAAATTTGTCTACGAATTAAGTGTTGAGTAACACTCTCTGTCCCACCACATTAAATAGTGGCATCAAAATTGACAAGGTGTGGGACATGTTGGCAAAAACAAGTTCAAACCAAAGTTTTTAGACGTATATGTTAGCAATAATTTATTCAATATACCGACTGAGTAATAGAAGCATTAAAAAAATAATATTTATACTCTTTGCTTTAGAAACTCTAATTTTAGTGAATTTTAGGATATCATCGATGTCAATTTCAATGGTAGATAGAATTAGCACCTTACATGACTCAATTTTGTGTCACATTCTCTCTTTCCTACTAACCAAACATGCTGCTGCCACAATTATCCTCTCAAAGAGATGGAAATCACTATGGCTTTTAGTCCTCACTCTCCTGGCAGATAGAATTAACACCTTACCAAACTCCGTTTTGTGTCACATTATCTCTTTTCTTCCAACCAAACACGCCACCACATTAAATAGTGGCATCAAATACTTTATATCAAAGTATTTCTTAAAAACCATATGGACAAAACCAAAGTGTAAATTTTTAGCTGACAAGAATCATGGTAATTAAAATTATTTACATTGGGATAAGCTTTCTAAAGAATAATGGTAGTTTTCAATTCTTTTATTTTAAAAACACATTTTACTATTTTACCTTCTTCTATTTTTATTACCTTTGATAATCCTTTTCCTTGTAGCGTGTGGCTATCCTGCCCCAAATTTTCAAGTTATAGACTTGGTTTAGTGATTTTTATTTAGATGGGTTCAAGTTCTATACAAACATGATTAAACGATCACACAAGGAGATAATATGAATTTTTTAATAAACCCTATTTAAAAAAACAACATATTATTTTTTAAGGGTATTCTATTGAAAAAGACAAACTTGGTTTTTTGGGTTTGATACATTTTGAAAGTCACTAATAATTGTACTTTTAATTATAATCCATATCAAAATTTCATATAAAATATCATTTGTAATATAAACATGCTACCACGATAAAAATTGTAGGATGACAAACGCGTGAGTGCTTGTGTTTCCACTATTATTTAATAACTAATATGGGAAAAATAATAATCATAAATGTATAGAAATTTTGACTATATTAAATGAGTATTAAAAATATTTTACGCCTTTATGGAAAAACAATAATCATGATGAAAATAAAATTTTGACTATAGTAAATGAGTATAAAAAAAATATTTTATACCTTTTTTCGAAAATTAATAAATATTTGTATAAAAGATAATTTTATGTAATATTAATTTTTTAAAAATTAACTATAATAAATATCTTATATATTCAAACCTGATTTTAGTTTGACTACATACAATAATGTTGGGCAACCGAAGTATACCCATTAACCCAACTTGCAATCTTTAGAGACAAAACCCTAAATCTTGTCCTATAAATACATGTGTCTGCTTCAAGAAAGAACCGTTCTGAACACCAATAGAATTAGTGTTTTGGTGGTGTAGTTTGATCCATTGCATTTTTTTAATCAAGGAAATCACACTTGAGTGATTGAGTATGATCAATCCTCTAAGATCTTCATCTTTTTTCAAGTGTATTTCCTTGATTAAAGAAATTCATTGGATCATCATTTTTCTAGCAATTTGTTTGTTGTTCTGATTGTGTAAGGAATTCATGTTGATTCGATTGGATTGTTTTTGCACATATAATATACCGGATGAATCTTGTTTTTCTGATTTTAGTTTTTTAATTTTTGTCATATGTTTTTAATCTGTTTGATTTATTGCTATCACTAGATTATAGGGTTTGCCTTTGCGATGATTGATTTTTTTTTTTTTTATTTACAACTGCAATTGTTTGTGTTTTGGGACTGTATCTTTGCTACATCATCTATCAGATTTGTTGGCCCAGTCTTTATTTTTGAGTTTATTTTTTATTTTTTAGCCTATTTGCAGATCCACCAGAGGCCTCAAGGCTGATTGTGTGACTGGAACCAAGACGGATGCAGTGACATCACATGTATAGGTTTCCTTTTGATAGATTTTAACATTACTCTTTTTGACTCACTCTGATATGCGACTATTATTTATTTCATCTGGTTTTATTACATATTTCGAAGAAAGATAAAAATTTCTATAGAAACTACGACAAGCACCAATTATCTGTCAAAATAGATTTCACAACATCTACTTTGCTGCAGAGTGTTGATGTTTGTAGTAAAGGATCCATGCTCATAAAATTCAATTGCATTTCTAAAGCTAGGCAACATAGGGTGACTTTTGTGCATTAAACACCTTTTCCGGCTTATGTAAATGTGTTAGAAAAATTGTTTCTTGAGCTTGCTTTGAATCATGATTTAAATACACTACTATTTGACGATAAGGTTTCTTTGAAACAAGAATGTTATGCCTGATTCAACATATGAGTATTTAGCAACTTCTTGTTGCATGATGCTACTATCTTTCATTCTTAAATATGACTTCTTTCTATCTTTTTGCAAATAAGATTGATGTAAGCTTTTATATCATAGTGATCTTGATGATAGATTTGATCTCGGACATGTTTTAGCATGCAATCTTGTTGTAATATCATTTATATTTGAATTTGTTACAATCCCATTTTTTATATAGTAGTTTCCCTATAGATACATCCACTCATTTTACACCATGTGAAGGTATTCAAGATGCTTTTTTCGAAAATTTGATACATTCCAACTGAGCTCCAGCTTGTTGTGCTGGTTCGTAAACATGTGTAGTTAATTTGCAATGAATTTCAAACAACTTCAATTTTTAGTGTCTCCAAGACTGGTGATTTATTTGATCCTACATATTTTTGTCCTGCCAAAGTTTGTGTCTCCGTTGATTGTTACTGATACATATACTATCAGGCACGGATGCACAACAAGCTAATTGGGGTCAGCTGACCTTACTCCATTGTTTTTTTTATAACACAAAATGTGATATTTTCATTTGATGACCCCACATAACACTTAATACAGTTGTTTTGAAGGATAACCACCTAATACATAAAACACAAACGAAATAGAATGTATTTCTATCAGCATGAATTTGAAATACTGCATACAAAGTACTACGATCCCACTCGTCTTGCATTACAACAAAAATTGGGGTATGTGTTTTAGTTTTTAAAATAAAAAGAAAATGCTCCAACAAAAAAAATGAAAGCGACAAGTAAAAGAAGTTAAGTGTCAATACATGTGGGAAGAAAATCAAACAATAGAGAGAGTAATTATCATCCTTTGATGTTAAGGTGTTCAATTTTTCGATTTAAAATGGTATATTTTTTGTTATCTCCAAGTTTTTGTTTAACGATAATGATGTTATCATGTTTTTAGTTTTTTTATAAAATTATGTATTTTTTTAAGTTTAGTCTCTCAAAATTTTTTATTGAGTTTGAGTCTCTATTTACATATTACAGGAACTATTTTGAGGACTAAAAACCTAAGTTTTTGTATAAAGTTTTCAAAATATAAATTATTCTACAAACTGCAATATTATAGAGTACTGAAATTATCATTAAAATTTCACCGCCTTCGACTAGGACACTATATTCCCTCACCCTAAATTTTCCCTACCATGAAATTATCATTAAGAATTAAATGGAATTAGATTCGAAAGCACGTGATTTTGCAGGAATTAAAAACATATTTAACCTATTATTTTATTGGTTTTGAATTTAAATATTTTTGTATATAAATATTATGATAAACCCAATAGCGCTTAGATGAGATGGAACATGTCTTTTCTAACTTAACCAAGGTCCTGGGTTCGAATCTAACCTTGGGCATGCAACAACGTTAAAACTCTTAGGGAGAGTCTGCCGTCCATTTGGGTCCCACAACGCTCGAGAGATTAGTCTCCACAGCAGCGTTAAAACTCATTTGGGTCTGATAAACATTATTTGACCCCACATATTGAAATTTCTGGATCCGTCCCTGTGTACTATATTAATTGGCTTAAGACATAGTTGATAGTTACGAACGCGTTGTTAATACCTGCAATCATTTTCTTGGTACATATTAGTAACTTGTGATGAGCAAACAATGAAATTCTAGAGCTATATACTCTAAAGTTTTTATTCTATGATGCTCGGATACTCTAAAAGTTGGACGTATCCATGAAACATCTTAAAGGCATAATGCAATTTATTATCCTTCTTCTTAAAAACTATTCTTTGTTGAGTAACACTTTCAACAAAGTGTAAATTTGTCTACGAATTAGGTGTTGAGTAACACTCTTAGTCCCACCATATTAAATAGTGGCATCAAAATTGACAAGGTGTGGGACATGTTGGCAAAAACAAGTTCAAACCAAAGTTTTTAGATGTATATGTTAGCAATAATTTATTCAATATACCGACTGAGGAATAGAAGCATTAAAAAAAAATACTTATACTCTTTGCTTTAATTTTAGTGAATTTTAGGATATCATCGATGTCAATTTCAATGGTAGATAGAATTAGCACCTTACATGACTCAATTTTGTGTCACATTCTCTCTTTCCTACCAACCGAACATGCCGCTGCCACAAGTATCCTCTCAAAGAGATGGAAATCATTATGGCTTTTAGTCCTCACTCTCCTGACAGATAGAATTAACACCTTACAAAACTCCGTTTTGTGTCACAATATGTCTTTTCTTCCAACCAAACACGCCACCACATTAAATAGTGGCATCAAATACTTTATATCAAAGTATTTCTTAAAAACCATATAGACAAAACCAAAGTGTAAATTTTTAGTTGACAAGAATCATAGTAATTAAAATTATTTACATTGGGATAAGCTTTCTAAAGAATAATGGTAGTTTTCAATTCTTTTATTTTAAAAACACATTTTACTATTTTACCTTTTTTTTTTTTTTTTTTTTTTTTTTATCTTTGATAATCCTTTTCCTTGTAGCGTGTGGCTATCTTGCCCCAAATTTTCAAGTTATAGACTTGGTTTAGTGATTTTTATTTAGATGGGTTCAAGTTCTATACAAACATGATTAAACGATCACACAAGGAGATAATATGGATTTTTTAATAAACCCTATTTAAAAATACAACATATAATTTTTTAAGGGTATTCTATTGAAAAAGACAAACTTAGTTTTTTGGGTTTGATACATTTTGAAAGTCACTAATAATTGTACTTTTAATTATAATCCATATCAAAATTTCATATAAAATATCGTTTGTAATATAAACATGCTACCACGATAAAAATTGTAGGATGACAAACGCGTGAGTGCTCGTCTTTCCACTATTATTTAATAACTAATACGGGAAAAATAATAATCATAAATGTATAGAAATTTTGACTATATTAAATGAGTATTAAAAATCTTTTACGCTTTTATGGAAAAACAATAATCATGATGAAAATCAAATTTTGACTATATTAAATGAGTATAAAAAAAAATATTTTATACCTTTTTTCGAAAATTAATAAGTATTTGTATAAAAGATAATTTTATGTAATATTAATTTTTTCAAAATTAACTATAATAAATATCTTATATATTTAAACTTGTTTTTAGTTTGACAACGTACAATAATGTTGGGCAACCGAAGTATACCCATTAATCTATCTTGCAATCTTTAGAGACAAAATCCTACATCTTGTCCTATAAATACATGTGCCTGCTTCAAGAAAGAACTGTTCTGTATACCAATAGAATTAGTGTTTTGATGGTGTAGTTTGATCCATTGCTTTTTTTTAATCAAGGAAATAACACTTGAGTGATTGAGTATCATCAATCCTCTAAGATCTTCATCTTTTTTCGAGTGTATTTCCTTGATTAAAGAAATTCATTGGATCATCATTTTTCTAGCAATTTGTTTGCTGTTCTGATTGTGTAAGGAATTCATGTTAATTCGATTGGATTATTTTTGAACATATAATATAGCGGATGAATCTTGTTTTTTCTGATTTTAGTTTTTTAATTTTTGTCATATGTTTTTAATCTATTTGATTTATTGCTATCACTAGATTATAGGGTTTGCCTTTGCGATGATTGATTTTTTTTATATTTACAACTGCAATTGTTTGTGTTTTGGGACTGTATCTTTACTACATCATCTATCAGATTTGTTGGCCCAGTCTTTATTTCTGTGTTTATTTTTTATTTTTTAGCCTATTTGCAGATCCACCAGAGGCCTCAAGGCTGATTGTGTGACTGGAACCAAGACGGATGCAGTGACATCACATGTATAGGTTTCCTTTTGATAGATTTTAACATTACTCTTTTTGACTCACTCTGATATGCGACTATTATTTATTTCATCTAGTTTTATTACAAAATTCGAAGAAAGATAAAATTTCTATAGAAACTACGACAAGCACCAATTATCTGTCATTATAGATTTCACAACATCTACTTTGCTACGGAGTGTTGATGTTTGTAGTAGAGGATCCATACTCATAAAATTCAATTGCATTTCTAAAGCTAGGCAACATAGGGTGACTTTTGTGCATTATGCACCTTTTCCAGCTTATGTGATTTAATGTGTTAGAAAAATTGTTTCTTGAGCTTGCTTTGAATCAGGATTTAAATACACTACTATTTGACGATAAGGTGTCTTTGAAACAAGAATGTTATGCCTGATTCAACATATGAGTATTTAGCAACTTCTTGTTGCATGATGCTACCATCTTTCATTCTTAAATATGACTTCTTTCTGTCTTTTTGCAAATAAGATTAATGTAAGTTTTTATATCATAGTGATCTTGATGATAGATTTGATCTCGGACGTGTTTTAGCATGCAATCTTGTTGTAATATCATTTTTATTTGAATTTGTTACAATCCCATTTTTTATATAGTAGTTTCCCTATTGATACATCCACTCATTTTACATCATGTGAAGGTATTCAAGATGCTTTTTTCGGAAATTTGATACATTCCAACTGAACTCCAGCTTGTTGCGCTGGTTTGTAAACATGTGTAGTTAATTTGCAATGAATTTCAAACAACTTCAATTTTTAGTGTCTGCAAGACTGATCAGTTATCTGATCCTACATATTTTTGTCCTGCCAAAGTTTGTGTCTCTGTTGATTGTTACTGATACATGCACTATTAATTGGCTTGAGACATAGTTGATAGTCACGAACGCGTTTTTAATACCTGCAATCATTTTATTGGTACATATTAGTAACTTGTGATGAGCAAACAATGAAATTCTAGAACTATATGCTCTAAAGATTTTATCCTATAATGATGCTCATATATTCTAAAAGTTGGACGTATCGTGAAACATCTTAGAGGTATAACGCAATTTATTATCATAAAAGAAATGAAGTTAAAAAAAAAAAAAGAGAAAGTTGCGGATTGTCAAAGAAAATGTATGTGTATCACTTCAAAATAGTGTTGGACTTTTTGAATTTTACGATTGTCTTTTAGTGAATCAGAAACTGTGTTTTTTATGAATGAAATGATTGGGTCGAAGAGACAAATCATTTAGGATTAAAAATCATTTTGAATTGTAAGCTATTGCATAGAGGTTTAGAAGTGTTGACGATACATAAGCTGAATTGAATCACAATAATGTGATTCATTTCAAGTTTTATGATTTTGGTTACTGAAATGATCTTGGTTATAGAGTTCAAAAAACTTTAAACCAGATTTTTAAATTAAGTTTGGTTAATTGAAATTATGAGTTGTTTAATTAGTTTGGTCTTTTCTGGTGAAGTGTAGTTCATTTTATCAATATTGTCCACCAAACCATATATTTTGTGCATCTCTTTAGTTTGAGTTCACTTATCTAGAAGCGAATCTAATGGTAAAAATATGTGTTTGACATTTTACTTTTTAAATCGATGATTGTTTTCAAATGATTTGGTTGGCTTGTATTTGGTTTAAATGAAAAGAGCGAAATGCAAGAATTTTTAACAATAAAGAAATTTCTTTTGATCCACTATTTGAGCGTGTCAAGCTTCTTTCATGGTGATAATTGAAGGGTCACAAACCAGTTCAATTCGTTGATTTTCATTCGTGGTGGACAAACCTTTTTCTTTGTATAGGTTTCGTTTCACCATTGTCTAATGTTGGTTTTGTCTTCTTTTACGTTGTGTTGAAACTTGCTATCTACCTTTGTATTTGCTTTTTCCCTTCGAGGCACATCTTGCTCTTGAAAAAACTTTACAAAATCTAGTTATCATTAAGCCACTTCAAAAGAAAAATTTCAAATTGATTATACCTTCAAACGTGATTCATATCCAAAGCTAGAATCCACAGATTTCATGTTCTGCATGAGATCAATTCCAAGCTGCTCTACCTATTTTTACCATCTCATCCTTTCCTTTATGATGTTATTATGATGTTGATTTATTTTATTTTATTTATTTGAAGTTGGTTTTAACGGTGAGTTTACTTTTTTAGTTGGTTTTGACGGTGGATTTCTCATTTTAAACTAACTGTTTTGGTTTCATTTCATTTTGGTTATGGAAGTAATTGTTGTTCTTATTAGTTTCCTTAATTGTAATTATGTTAATCAAGATGGTCCTCCATTAATTTTTAATTTAAAATATTTAAGTTGAACCAACATCATAGATGAATCTTTCATTTAAAACTCGTTTGTATTTGGTGTTGTTTGATTAAATTGGTTTATGGTCAGTTTTGAAATGATATCAATAGATTATAAAGAATGCTAATAATAAACTTGAGTTCATGATGTAAATGCTCATATAGATCATGCTAGTTTTATAGGTATCTTTAGTTTAATTGTTTAACTTAAATTTTAATTTTTGGATGTCATTCGTTTTTATGCAACAAAAAATGAAGTATTCAACCTCAATTATTTCAAATTCCTTCACTTTTGGTCTTTGGTGGAGCTTGACAATAAAAAAAATGTAGATGTGTTCTTCCGAGTCGATAAAATACATGCTTATTTATTATCCTTAAAAACATGCTTAGACATTTTAAATTGATGTAACATTTTCTTAATAAGTCTAATATGTTGGTGGCATAATTACCCTAAAATCTTTAACTCTTTCAACAAATCCTTAAAATCGCCGAGAATTCACCATTTCATTTACTCTCGCGGGCAAAACACACACTACTAATTTTTTCTCTTTATCATTTCAATCATGTTCAAATTGTTTTTCATCTTTTTTCTTTTCCTAGCTTACTTTCTTTATTCTCATAAACAAAAGAAACAAAAATATTGGTATATGAAACCGCCACCAACCAATATTTTTTTTTTATCATATTGTGTCTAATATTCGACTATCATACTAGATCAAAGACACAGAGAAGTGCCTTAGATAATAACGGGGTATTTTTTTTCTATTTTATTTTTCTAGTATATGTAAAGCGCCTTAGAATAAAATTAACTGAAGTTAGTAGGTGTTCAAAACCAAATCGATCAAAAAAATAAATCATAAATCACTTTTGGTAAAAACTGCTTGGATTGGATCAAATTTTGGATCACCTTTTCAAAACTGAACTAAACCGCAAAATTAAATTTCAATACTTGTTTATTTATTTTTATTATTCTATATTACATTAATTTATCTCTTGTTGGTTTTTAATCTTATATATTGCTTTAGTTTAATCTCTATCATTACTAAATCATATATTTCAAACATAATCATTCATTTTTATTTTATGATAATGTTAATTTTTAAATATATTTTGTTATATTTTTCATCAAACCTTTTATTTTACCGTGTATGTATAATATTAGTATTAATATATAAAAAAAGGTACATGTTGTTAGACCAAAATTTGTTAGAATAACAAAGTACATAAGTTTTACATGATAACAAGGCACATACAAAACATCTTTGAGAACAATTAGAATTCTCTAATGTGTGTTTAAGTGTACAGAAAATTCTAAGTACAAAGAGAAGTTTTGCCTCTAGACCAAGTTAAAGTTTTGGACATGAAGTCAAAAGTTTGGGCTTGAAAGCCAACTTCAGACAAAGAAGCCTAAAGCTCTGGACCTTAATGAGTTATACGTCATAAATAAAGACGATACTCTGTATTAAAATTAATGTCAACTATGTGGACGTCAACACTTGAGCACAAACCTCTGAACTGAGATCCTCTGTACCAACATTCACTCAAGGACTCACCAATGACGCACACAACAACTCTATGCTTAGAAAGGAAAGTTTATTCTGTCTTAAGCAAGGGAATAATGCTCTTTGAAAACATCATTGATGAAATTGAATGACTGATACATTGACCATATTTATCGAGGATATCTCAACAATTAATCAGACATTCAAAGACAAGGACTCTTCAAGTAACAGTCATTTTTTTTTTTTGGTCAAGCAAGTAACAGTCATCTAACTTCAACTCTATACATATTTGTTTATAGTATATACCTTGTCTAGAAACAATCAAAGAAAAATTTATAAGAGATACACTCTAAGTATATTGTGTTTCGTTTCAAATATGTTTTCTGCTCCTAAAATTTGTGTAAACACAATCTTCTTGTAAACAACTTGTTGTATTCCCTCTGTTTCAAAATACATGTCCATTTTGAAGAATAATTTTGTTTCATAATACTTGTCACTTTCAAGTTTCAATGCAACATTAATTATTGTCTTGTCAATAATACCCTTGCATATTTATTGTAGAGAGAAAAAAAATAGAATGAAATAATAAATGGTTAAGGGTATTATAAAAAACACATACATAATTTTATCAAAAATAACAAAATTTATTTGGTTTCTTGGTTATTGCAATTTCTCCAAAATGGACATGTATTTTGAAACGGAGGGAGTATATCTCTAGGTCGAGATTGTGAAGTCCTTTAGTTTGAGGCAAAGAAATTTAAGACTAAGTTGTCTTAGCGGTGTTGTTATAATGAGGATTCGATTATAGTGAACAAATTCATTTGAAGTGCACGGGGACCGGACGTAATCCCATATTATGGGGGTGAACCGGGATAAATACTTTGTTTCATCACTTATCCCTCAACTATTTTATTTTTGCAGGTATCTATTTTTCAGTAGAGGAATGCTAGCAACACTCTCTTTTGGACACTCTCTCTAACACTCACTCTCTCATTGGGTTAAATCAATGTGGGTCATACACTTTGGAAATAAAACTCACATAAAATGGTGGGACATACAATGATTTAACCCAATGAGAGAGTGAGTGTTAGAGAAAGTGTCCAAAAGAGAGTGTTGTTAGCACTCCTTTTTTCCAGTGTCCAAAAAGAGAAACAAAAAGCGACCAACACATTTCAAAATCCGTGAATTGCACACTTAACGGATATCCGCGCAGATATGAAGAGGACAAAAATATCGTATTTATCAAATAAGACAGACACAAATATCATATCATCCGCATATCCATTTACACAACACCCCTAATTCATGATGCTTTTATCCTGAAATTTGATACATTCCAATTGAGCTCCAGCTTTTGGCAGTGATTTGTAAACATATGTAATTAATTTGCAATGGATTTAGAAGAACTTCTATTTGCAAGGTCAGTCAGTTATACCAAAATATTTTCGCCTGGATAGTTATATCAATGTTTGTGCCTGTGTTGGTTGTTATGGATACATGATAATTGGATATAGATAGTAGTTGATAGACACGAACACATGATGGTACATATTAACCTGTGACAGATGAACAAACAATCTAAAGAACTATTTATTCCAAAGTTTTTATTGAAATTGGCTCGGGAATATTCTTATCTTATGGTTTTAAACATTAAATCTTTTTCAGAGTTTGTACATGTTTACTAGATATGTTTCCAAAGTACTATATTACACATTTTGGGATAAAAAGAAAACAAAATGTAAAACTTGTAGCTACAAAATAATTAGACAAAATTATGTTTAGAGCATCCATAATAATAGTAAATTAAAAAAAACTCCTTAAGTAGATATCACATGTACACATCATATATTTATAATTAGACATTGAACTAGGTCGTGCCTTTGGAATCAAATCTTAAAATAATTTGAGAAAAATGTCGAGCTTAAAAAATCATACATGTAATCTTTTTTTGTTGTTGTGGTGGTCGAAGTTTGAACCTCAGAAGTTGCATATATTATACATAGTCCATACCAACTGAGGTAAGCTCACGAGGACATCATACGTGTAATCTAACATGACTTAAAAGGCTCCCTTGCAAACAAAATTTAACATAAAAGACCAAATTAAAAAAATCTTAAAAGATCCAAGAAAATTCTCATACTTAAAAGAGCCTAAGCATAATTTGGCCAAAGTATTTGAATCAAATCCAAATTAATACTCCATCCGTCTCTTTTTGTAAGCACCCTTTTATTAGAAAGAAAATGTGCTTACATATAGGGACGGAGGGAGTACATGCAATACTTTACCAAGAATACATCAAAATTATTAAACTCAGTAAGAAATTATTTTTTCTTGATAAAGTAAAAACCATATTTATTGTTAGAAATTAAAACAACAGGAATGAATAAAAAAGGGAAGAAAAAAAAAAAAAAAGAAACTCTACTCATTTTCTTTTACCAATTTTATCTTTGTTTTGAATAATGCTCATTTTCTTTTGAGATACCTCCTTTTTGTTTGTTTGGTATTTTTTGATGAATGGATGGAATCCTACAAGTATATTTGTGAGTTAGGCTTCAAAAGTAGATTTTTGGAATTTGGAATATGTGTACAATACGCCCCCAATTGCAACACTTAGATTCTCATTTCGTGGTGGACAAACCTTTTTCTTTCTTTGTATAGGTTTCGTTTCGCCACTATGTAAAGGTGGGTGTGGTTATGCATCCTGTATAAATTTAAAAATGGTTTTTGTAAGTTGTACTCCAAAATCATTAGATGTATTTAATGGTTTTCAGCAGGTGAAAAAAACTAAGGACCCGTTTCTATGAGTTGTACTCCAAAACCATTAGATGTACTTAATGGTCTTTGTGAATTGTACTTCAAAACCATTTCTGGATTTGTGGTTTGGTCTTCTTTTCTGTTGTGTTGAAACTTGCTCTTGAAAAGACTTTACAAAATCTAGTTATCATTAAGCCTCTTCTTCAAAAGGAAATTTTCAAATTGATTATACCTTAAAACGTGATTCATATCACAACTTTCATGTTCTGCATGAGATCAATTCCAAGATGCTCTAGCTATTTTTACCATCTCATCCTTTTCTTTATGATGTTATTATGTTATGTTGAGTTTTTTATTTTATTTATTTGAAGTTGGTTTTAAGGGTGAGTTTTCTTTTTTAATTAGTTTTGACGGTGGATTTCTCGTTTCAACTAACTGTTTTTGTTTCATTTTGGTTCTGGAAGTAATTGTTGTTTTGATTAGTTTCCTTAATTGTAATTAAGTTAATCAAGATGGTCCTCCATTAATTTTTAATTTAAAATATTTAAGTTGAACCAATATCATAGATGAATCTTTCATTGAAAAATCGTTTGAATTTGGTGTTGTTTGATTAAACTGGTTTATAGTCAGTTTTGAGAGGATATCAATAGATTATAAAGAATGCTAATAATAAACTTGAGTTCATAATGTAAATGCTCATATAGATCATGCTATTTGAAAATGAAAAAATAAACTAATGTTAGGAGTTAATAATAGATAACTTTGAGGAATGACCAATTGAATTCTTCCATCCATTATATAAATTCTTAAAGAAGTCAGAAAAGGGGCCCTAAAAGAGTCTCACATCAACTAAAGATGTATTAGGATTGTGTTTATATACTACAAAATGTGTAAGTAATTTGAGCTGAGGTGGAACTGAAATAAATATGTTTGTTATTTTGGTATCTTCTTTGGGTTTTTTTTTATTATTGTAAATAATTAATTGAATCTCTTTTTTGTTTCTTATTTTTTTTTCTTTTTTTTATAGGGGTGTTCCTTTTGTTTTCATTTTCATAATTTACACGGCAAGAGTTTTTTCTTAATTGAAAATTATATTTGTAAATTGTAATCATATAAAATACTAATATGTGGGTTTGTGTTAAAATTTTATCATACTTGAGGGAGATGATAATATATTTATGAAGTATTAGTTAAAGTTCAACATTGAATAAAAGAATGGAGGTTGAACAACAATTAAATGAAAAAATTAATATTTGCTTCAATGTGCCTTAAAATTTTGGATTAAGATGCATGTCATATTCTTATTCAACATTGTGGGAGAGTGGGAGTCGTTCTTGACAATGGATCACACACGCAGAGATCCTCACACTTAACGAAGATATGTTAACGAGTCAAGTTTCAGTTAAAATTTCACATTGTATGGAAGAGCAGGTGTTGAGCAACATACAATTGAGATGACTCATATACCTAATGTCTTAAGACTTTGGGTGAAGATGTGATGACAATCTCATTTGTTTTGTTGCTCTGAGCCTAATGTAATGATACAACCCAATGCAGACTCACACAAAAGTCTCGATATTATGTGATTTATTTTGCTAGTTTTTTAGGACTTTTTTTATCTTAAATTTTAGTTTTTGGATGTCATTGGTTGTTATGCATAAAAAAAGTATTCAATCTCAATTATTTTAAATTCCTTCACTTTTGGTCTTTGGTGGGACCTGACAATGAAAAAAGTAGATGTGTTCTGCTGAGTCGATAAAATACATGCTTATTATCCTTAAAAAACATGCTTAGACATTTTAAATTGATGTGACATTTTTGTAACGAGTCTAATATGTTGGTGGCATAATTACCTTGTAATCTCTAACTCTTTCAGCAAGTCCATAAAATCACTGAAAACTCACCATTTCACTTACTCTCGTGGGCAAAATGCACACTACTTAATTTTTCTCTTTATTTTTTCTATCATGTTCAAATTCATTTTCATCTTTTTTTCTTTTCCTAGCTTACTTTCTTTCTTCTAATAATCAAAAGAAAAAAAAACATCGGTATATGAAACCACCACCAACCAACATTTTTTTTTACCATATTGTGTCTCTGGCCTTATTCGACTATCTTACCAATTCAAAGACATAGAGAAGTGCCTTAGATAGTAACAGAGTATTTTTTTTCTATTTTTTTCTAGTATATGAAAAGCGCCTTAGAATAAAATTAACTGAAGTTAGAGGTGTTCAAAACCAAATCGATCAAAAAAATAAATCAAAATTAGAAAGGATCACTTTTGGTAAAAAAAATTGTTTGGATTGCATCAAATTTTGGATCACCTTTTCAAAACCGAACTAAACCATAAAATTAAATTTCAATATTGCAATAATTTATCTCTTGTATGTATAATATTAGTATTAATAAAAAAAGAGAGGCTTAAACGCACTTTTTACCCCCTATATTTGCCATAGTTGCGATTTTGGCCCCCTGTTAAAAAATGCATTTTCCAGCCCTATAACTTTACATGCAACAACTCTATGGTTAGAATTGAATGACCGACACGCTGACCATATTTATCGAGGATATCTCAGCAATTAATCAGACATTCAAAGACAAGGATTCTTCAAGCAACAATCATCTAACTTAACTATATTTGAAGGACCGAGATTGATTGAAGAAAGTGATGACACTTGAGCAAATTCATGTACATACATACAAAGTCTAACTTGTTCATATACTATCGTAATTATATACATATTTGTTTATATATACCTTGTCTAGAAACAATCAAAGAAAAATTTATAAGAGATACACCCTAAGTATATTGTGTTTCGTTTCAAATATGTTTTCTGCTCCTAAAATTTGTGTAAACACAATTATCTTGTAAACAACTTGTTGTATATTTTTGGATCGAGATTGTGAAGCCCTTTAGTTTGAGACAGAGAAATTTAAGACTAAGTTGTTTTAGTGGCATTGTTATCATGAGGATTTGATTATCGTGAAGAAATTCATTGGAAGTGCACGAGGACCGGACGTAATCCCATATTGTGGGAACCAGGATAAATACTTTATGTCATCACTTATCTCTCATCTATTTTATTACTGCAACTATCTATATTTCAGTATCCAAAAAGAGAAACAAAAAGCAACCAACACATTTCAAAATCTGTGAATTGCACACTTGACGGATATCTACGCGAAATGAAGAGGACACGAATATCGTATTTATCAAATAAGGCGGACACGAATATCATATTATCTGCGTCTATGTTTATCCATTTACACAACACCCAAAATTCATGATGCTTTTATCCGAAAATTTGATACATTCCAATTGAGCTCCAGCTTTTGGCGCTGATTTGTAAACATCTGTAGTTAATTTGCAATGGATTTAGAAGAACTTCTATTTGCAAGGTCAGTCAGTTATCTCAAAATATTTTTGCCTGGATAGTTATATCAATGTTTGTGTCTGTGTTGATTGTTATGGATACATGATAATTGGATATGGAAATACTTGATAGACACGAACACATGATGGTACATAACTATTTATTCCAAAGTTTTTAATGAAATCGTCTCAGCCAATATTCTTATGATTTCAAACATTAAATCTTTTTCAGAGTTTTTACATGTTTACTAGATATGTTTCCAAAGTACTATATTACACATTTTGGGATAAAAAGAAAACAAATATTTTTGGTTCATTATTGTAACATCTTATTCTAAAAATTGTAGTCTAGGTTAGTACTGCAACGTTTGAAAGTTAAAAGGAACAAAAGACATTGATAAAAGATCAGATTTTGCATTTTTGTGGCAGTCTGAGCCTGAAATAGGACTTGGATCTTTTGTATCGTTGTAAGAGGTCGACTCTTATCTTCCACTAAATTTTTTAAACTACACTCTTAGGTACCCACAATGTCCATCATCTTTGATATTTTGATCAACTTTTAAGTATTGATCCGGCGGGTCAAGACGTATAACTTGTAGCTACAAAATTATGTTTAGAACATCTATTGTAGTAAATTAAAAAAGGTATATTTTAAATAGGTCTCACATGTACACACCAATTATTTATAAATTTTTAATAAAAAAACATATTAAGGTTTCAATGGTTCCAATAGCAGTAAATTAAAAAAGAGTTTTTAAATAGATTTACTAATATGTACTTTAATATGTTCAGTTAAAAAATAAATAAAAAGAAATTGAAAATAGCAAGAATCACATGAATTTGAGATGGTGAGGCAAACTTTTATCTACTTTATTTTCTATTTTAATCGCGAGACTTGTTAGCTGCCGCAGAAAAAAAAGAGTCGTTGTATAGTTGTCGGTAACGAAAAGGCTAATTTTATTTCATCAGATCGCTTTGGTTTTGATTTGACTACAACATGGTCAAAATACCTGATGCCTATTGACAATATATAACTTGTGATAAATGAGAAAGCAATGAAATTCAGGAGGAATTTACTCTAAAGATTTTATTCTATGATAATTCTTGGATACTCTAAAATGGGACGTATCCTTGAAACATTTTAGAAGTATATATAACGCAACTATTTATTCGTAATTATATGCGATTAACATAATTATGATTATGACATGCGTTCTATAAAATTTGCATAAACTAAGTTCAACTTCTGAGACATTGTATAAATTCTTAAATCAGCAAGAAAAGAGTAAGGGTCCCACATTGATCAAAGATATAGTAGTATGATTGTGTTTATATACTCTAAAATACGTAACATCTATTTTGCTCGTGGAGAATTTATTCCATGAGCTAAATATTAGGGGTGTTTCTAATATTTGTTCTTTTTTTTAGGGGTGTTCCTTTTGTTTTTATTTTCATTGTTTATGATGCAAGATTGTTTTCTTAATTAAATATTATATTTGTAAGGGTTAACCGTTTTTTTATCTCTATAAATATATCAATTTTTTTAATCTCTTTATAATTTTTGTTAGACTTTTAGCCCTTCAATAATTTTTCAAAAATGGGTACAATATTATGTCAATCTTTCCCCAACTTTTTTAACAAAACATAAATGAAATATGAACTTATATGGTGCTTAAAAATTTATATTTAATTTATATTTTATTAAAAAATTCTATTTTTTTTAGAGATTGTCGTAATATTCTACACACGTCATGTTTTATATTCAGATATTCTAATATTGTGAATAATTTTTTACAATTATATATAAAACATTTAACATTATTTTAAAAATTGGACAAATCATCGATCTGATAAAGTCATTGATCGAACTATTGAGTCATTAATCGAAAAATATATATGATAATTTTTTATATAATTTAGTCTCTTCATTAATCAACTTAATTATGTCTTTATTCAATTAGCATTTGTTTTATTGGAGTTTATGAACTGTTTTTACAATCAAGGATGATATTGATAGGGTAAATTTTGCATAAGCTCTATATACTAGCTGTTTCTATAAGCTCATTGGAGAGTGAAAACAATTTATGGGGGCATGTCATAAACTATTTTTCCAAACTCTACTAAACAGGCACACAAGTTTTTATGTTGTAAGATCAGATAACTCAAAATAAGTGATGACACTTTGTCATTACTAGTTTAGTAGATATTTTTCATGTAATATTTAGAGTAATTCATCAAGAAAATGGAGCTGAAAGCACAAAAAAAAGAAGGGAGATTTTGGATTTCAGGCAAAAGCACTTCGGGCGTCGAACTGGAGCATTCGGGCGCCGAGTTTCAGGCCAAAAGGAAGCTTTTAGCTTCGTAAAAAATCGGGCCCCGAATAGGAGCATTCGGGCGCCGAATTGAAATTTTGCAGGACGCGTTTTTATTGCTTCGGGCACCGATTTTGGGACTCGGAGGTCGATTTTTACTGGGCTATATATACAAAAGTGCATTTTCTGAATAAGGGTTCACGAATTTTGAGACCTAAGGCATATTTTGGAGCAGAAGCTTTGTAGATTTGGTGGTCAGCCATCATAATTCATAGTCTATCATCCAATTCATGTATGAATCCTTCTTTTTATGTTAGTTATCTCTTACTTTAGCTATGAGTAACTAATCTCCTTGTGATTGAGACTGAGATGAATCTGATGTAACCCTATGAGAATATTAATTTGTTGAACTCCTTTGAATATCAATGAAAGTCTAGTTTTAATTTATATTACCTTGTGTTTAATGCTTTTTGTATGTTTATCATTGACTATTAACCCTAGCTTTATGAATATGCAAATCGTTCTTAGAGATTGAATGATCACTAACCCTGGCTTTTGACTCTGATCTAGGTAATAAGTTTAACCTAAGTAATCAAGCTAGAGATAGATCATTATTAGGTTATGACACATGGATTAACGTTTTATTAAAACCTCCGACGGTTTCGAATTCACTTAAGAGATTAAGGGGTTGTTACTTGCGGGGAGAATTCTAGGTCGAGAGATTGGATAGAATTATTGTGTTAATCTGTCGTTAGGCTAGATAATCATTGATTGAATTAGGAGTACAAATTAACATAGGAGTGCAAATTACCATAGGAGTGCGTTAGAGGATTCGAAAGTCTTAATCATACTTCTCTCTAATTTTCTAAAACCAACTTTTAATTATTTTTCTCCATTTATGTTATAAAAACAATCCAACTGCTAAGGGCAACCATAATTTTAACACATCCTTTTTAGTAATGAATTTGCCAAGTAGAAGTTGATTACAGTCCTCGTGAATACGAATTTTTTATTACTTCGATCGAATTTGGTACACTTGCCAAATATGAATGAATAAGCTTTACCAAATATTCCTTCAGTGATGACAATAAAGCAATTTCAGCTTTTATATTATATCATTGAAACGGTTCAGCAAAGGCTCAATTAAATGCCAAACACCGGCAGCTCTCCAAGCACTAACTACTGTACAACAGTGGAAAAAAAATATAACTATCTTCGTGTGGATCGTTACACATTACACATGTTGACGAATAGTTTACACCTCTTCTAGTCAGCCTTACTCAACTAGGAAAACATTCTCTACAAACTCGTAACACCATTTTTTTAACTTTGGGAGGCACTTTCAGCTTCCATATTTCACTCCCTTAACCACTCCTTCTTAGGTGTGTATTATTCACAATATCCTTGACACAAGACGATACGCGCTTGATACCGAATATAATGCCAATTATTTTCCCGTTTCCACTCTAATATGTCCATATGCACTTGTTGGAACAACGGTGTATCAACGATCTGCTGTGCTGTTCGTTCCAAGTCTTTGCGTCTTGATCAATCAAGTGACAAACTAAGTATTGTCGCAAGGCTGTTGCTTCTGGGCTCGTGGGGGATATGCGAACACTCGTGCCCAACCAAGGTTCTCTAATAATAGAAATTTCATAACCCGACCAATGCTCCACCGAGCACCATGACTAACCACCACTTTCTCCGATAATAGTTTATTTTTAAGTATTCCTTTCCTTCAGATATTTTGATTATCATTACAAAAATTAATCATTAATTGTGACAAGGGTAAAAAATATTAGACAACTAACAATTAAACAATTAAGTTGGATTTTTCCAAATATATCTTTGTTGACAGCGGCATAAACTACTAAGGAGTTT
This sequence comes from Medicago lupulina, assembly GCA_958299785.1. Classification (NCBI taxonomy): domain Eukaryota; kingdom Viridiplantae; phylum Streptophyta; class Magnoliopsida; order Fabales; family Fabaceae; genus Medicago; species Medicago lupulina. Next base: position 56,276,272 of record OY283146.1, on the reverse strand, counting down.
ATTGATCTTTTTTAGGTTTGAATTTGGTGTTGTTTGAAATGATATTAACAATGTAATGCTAATAAACTTCAGTTTAGAATGCTAAATGCTCACCATCACAAAAAAAAAAAAAAAAAAAAAAAAGATCATGCTTTTTGAAGGAAAAAAAAAACCTAATGTAAGGAGTTAAGAGATAAATTTGAGGGATGACCAATTGAATCCTATCATTCATTTAGTCTAAGATAATTTTGTGGAAACATAAAAATTTGCAGCTTTTATCTACGGAGATATTTGTTCATAATCACAAGTAATTAACATAATTATGATATGCGTTCTATAAAATTGGTATAAACTTAAAAGCTTGACTTCTAAGAGGCATTGAAGAGCGAGAAAAAGAGCTGTATGATAAGAGTTTTTAGATAAATTCTTAAAAAAGTAAGAAAAGTGGCCATAAAAGAGTCTCACATCGACCAAAGATGCAATATGATTGTGTTTATATACTCCAAAATGCAAAAATAATTTGAGCTGGGGAGGGACTTGAATAATTATATCTTCATCATTCAATGATGTTTCTTGGTTTTTTATTATTTTAAATAATTATTAGAATTAGAATCTATTTTGTTCCCACATTTGTTTCTTTTGTTTTTATTTTCATAGTTTATAATAGAAGATTCTTTATAAAAAAAATTCCTTTTCAATTGATCTTTTATATTATGTTTCGTTTGTATTGTTGGTCCTCTGTTTTCACTTTCAACAACTACCGATGCAACCGATGCAATTGGAAGTATATAGTCTTTACTCACTACTACAAACCACAAGAATCTCTTCCCATAATAATTATTGAAAAAGCATCCATCAAGACATATGTGTCCTAGTGGGTGGGTGGTTTGGTTGTTATTATATGTGGGTTTGCCGCCTTAGCGCTGGGGGCTTGTATTGTTCCACTTCAACAGCAATCTCCTTTTCTCAAGGGATTGTAGTATTATATATTGCATAGTAGTTAATAGCGGCGTGTAGCGGCCGACCCCAAAAATGTTATAGTGGGATAGCGCATAGCGCTATGACCGCTATTTCATATGACCACAAAAACAAAAAATAAGGAACGGCGTTTGATTTATGAGCAGAAAACAGAACAATAATAGAGAGAGTTTGGTTGGTATATGTGCAGAAAACAGAACAATAACAGAGAAAGTTTGGTAAATGAGCAGAAAACAAAACAATAAGGAACGGATCAACAAAGAGTTTGGTTTGATATGTGAGCAAACAATAGAGCAAAACAGAACATGTTTGGTATCAATAATAATAACAGAGAGAGTCTTGTATCAATAAAACACGAGGAACAGATCAAAAAAAACGGAGAGAGCACAACATAACCAACCTGAGGAACGACAACGCAAGAAACAGTGGTGTTTTACTGTGCGACGGCGGCGTTACAGAGAGCATCCATCAAGACAAGAATCTCTTCCCATAATAATTATTGAAAAAGCATCCATCAAGACATATGTGTCCTAGTGGGTGGGTGGTTTGGTTGTTATTATATGTGGGTTTGCCGCCTTAGCGCTGGGGGCTTGTATTGTTCCACTTCAACAGCAATCTCCTTTTCTCAAGGGATTGTAGTATTATATATTGCATAGTAGTTAATAGCGGCGTGTAGCGGCCGACCCCAAAAATGTTATAGTGGGATAGCGCATAGCGCTATGACCACTATTTCATATGACCACAAAAACAAAAAATAAGGAACGGCGTTTGATTTATGAGCAGAAAACAGAACAATAATAGAGAGAGTTTGGTTGGTATATGTGCAGAAAACAGAACAATAACAGAGAAAGTTTGGTAAATGAGCAGAAAACAAAACAATAAGGAACGGATCAACAAAGAGTTTGGTTTGATATGTGAGCAAACAATAGAGCAAAACAGAACATGTTTGGTATCAATAATAATAACAGAGAGAGTCTTGTATCAATAAAACACGAGGAACAGATCAAAAAAAACGGAGAGAGCACAACATAACCAACCTGAGGAACGACAACGCAAGAAACAGTGGTGTTTTACTGTGCGACGGCGGCGTTACAGAGAGCAGAGATGAACGGTGGTGTTTTACGGTGCGACGGGGAAATACGCTGAGCAAAGATTTACGGCGTATTTTGGGGTTTCGGAGAGAAACAGCGTTCTGCGTTTTTAGCGTTCTGCATTTTTCAGAAGAATGAAAGAGGAAGAGAGGATATTGAAATTTTGGGGTTTGATGAAAATGTCCAAAATACCTTTGTTTTTCTAAAAAAAAAACAAGGACAATTTTGTATTTTCTCTTAAAATGTAATAGCGGTCCTAAACCGCAAAACCGCTACGAAGCGTTGCACCGCTATCTCACACCGCAACGCTATAGCTTGTTGCGTAGCGTTCTGACACCGCACCGCACCGCGCGGCTGCTATAGCGCCGCTATTAGCCGCTATTGACTACTATGATATATTGGTTGTTCAAAAAAAAAAAGACATATGTACAACCTCTAAAAATTTGATAATTACTCCCTCCAGTCACATATATATAAGAAAAAAGTAATTTTTTAGGTTCATTGAATGACTAATGTACATGGTTCTATAAATGTGACTAGATATAATAATTACTTAATGAATCTAAAAAATTGATTTTTGCTTATATATGTGACCGGAGCAAGTAAACCATATCATTATAATCAGTGTCATTAACTCCCTAGAAGTAGCTAGGACAATGAACTAGGTCTTGCCTTTGGGATTAAATCTTAAATTTTAACACTTGGTGGAAATAAAGTAAAAACCGTTTTTATCGTTACAAATAAAAACAAAAGGAATGAATCAAAAGGGAAAAAGAAAAAAGAACGTGATGCTCATATTCTTTTACTAATTCTATCTTTGTTTGAGTAATGCTCATTTTCTTTTGAGATACCTCCTTTTTCTTTGTTTGGTACCTTGGATGGAATCCTACAAGTATATTTGTGAGTTAGGCTTCAAAAGTAGATTTTTGGAATATTTGTACGATACACACCCAATTGAAACACTTGGATTCTCATTTGGAAAAGTGAAATGATGCTTTAAAATCAAAATTTCAATATCAATACCAATGTCTTTGGTTTGTATGCGTATTTTAAAATATAAGTAAGCAGTAAAAGATAAAATGTTCGAGAGAGATAGAGCCACACACACACACACAATTAAGTGAGTCATATGCATAGAAACTCAAACACACATGCGTTCCTACCTTTCATCCTCCGAGCCCTCATTATTCTTCTTCCTTTATTCTGGGTTGCTGTTGTTCCAGCTTTCATTTCTTCCTCTACCTTCTTCCTTCGTTCCAATTTCTCTCGCTTTCTCTCTTGCCCTTCCTATTCTTCTTCTGGGTTGTAATTTCAATCTTATTTCTTGAATTGTTTTAGGGATTTTGTGTTGAATTTTTTTTTTTTTGTATTCCAATGACAATCTAATTTCTTAAACTATTTGGGGGATTTAGAGTTTTCTGTGTTGAAATCTTTTTTTTTTTATTTCAATCTAATTTATTATAATCACTTTGTTTTTTTGGGGGAAATTTCTTATAACTACTGGATTTCTTATCTTCTGTTGCAACATACAAAACAAATTTGAGTAATTCAATCCTGCTCATCTAATCTCTAATAACAACATACAAGAAAAATCCGTAAATTCTCAAATTACAAAATCTGCACTTGAAGAGGAGAGGGTTGAAATTGATTTAAAAAAAGCTGAGTTATTCTATGTTTTATAAAACAGAAAATAAATGAAGGCATGAGATAATTCAGGCTCCTAATCTGTGAAAATTGGACAAACAGAGATCTATAGGAAGGGGTGAAGAAAATCGACCTTAGCCATGGAGATTAGAGAACGAGTATTGTTGTTGGAAATTGGAATGAAGGAGGTGAACGGGTGAGAATTAGAAAGAGTGCACGTGAGTGTTTCTTATGGTGTTTTAATCTTAGCCGTTGCTTTTAATCTAATGGCTCTAATTTATTCTTATCATTCTCACATATAAAAGTCATTCTCATGTGATATGCCCCCATATATATATATATATATATATATATATATATATATATATATATATATATATATATATATCACATATTATATGTGTATTTTGATGTTCAAATAACAAATAAAATAACTTAATATTGATCTGTTTATTTTTACAGTTTTGTGGATTTAATCTCCGTATTTTAAAATTTGGAATAAAATTGTAAAAATAAAAATAAAATATTAACGTTATTTAAAATATGTCATATCAACATATTTTAGATCAAATACTTAATAAAGAAATTAAAACTATTAAATTTTAAAATAGAGGAGATGAATTTTGCAAAATTGTAAAAATGTGATAACCAAAACTGCAATTAAGCTTAAATAAATAAGCATTACTCATTTTCTCTTGAGGACACCTGTTTCGTTTGGAACCTTGGAGTTGGATCGCGTCTTATGGTCTATTATGTGAGTTATTTGGCTTTAAAGTGATGTTTGGTTTGGAATATGTGTATGTCTACACTCAAATTAATATTTGAATTTTCTTTATTTAGAACTAATTCAATTGTTAATGTTGATATTATTAGACTATACATCTTCATTCAAGTTTGAATCCAAAACTTTTCCAATTATATCCATAAGTTTCTTATAGTTAGTAATATCAAAATTGTATGATCAAAGTTAAACTTAATTACTTCGCCCTTACATGCCTCGTGCTTGAGGGGTTGTGAACCTTCATAAAAACATAGCCCTAAGGGGCGACCAAGCCAGATGAAGCTCGCCATAATTAAAAACACTTCGCCTTTACAAGCCTCGTGCTTGGGGGGTTGTGGACCAACAAAACTACGTAGCTCTGATTTCCTAAAGATCTTTAGGGATACGTACGACCAAAGAAATCCATGTCGATCTCACATTTAAAACATCTCTTTTATGTCAATGTATTTTCTGCAAGTACATTGTGGACCGCCACCTTTAACTCAAACCATTGCGCCCTGTCCCAAGACTCGTGCTTGGGAGGTTGTGGACCGTCAATGTTCCATTAAGGGCTTGCTAGCCCACTACAAAGGCGTGATGGACAATTTCTAGAGCGTGCCCTTACCCTTTAGCACGAAAACCACCTTTCCCATATCTTGGAGCTAAACATTCGGCCAAAGCATTTAGAAGCATCTAACACGCACACTTCTTGACTTAGGGCTTAAGTTACTTAAGGCCTAAGTCAGGAAATCATAAGTCCAAGAGGGGTATAAATGCTCACCTTGAGATCATTCTCAAAGGGTGACCACAATAGACTAAACCCTGGTTTTTTATATTGTATTCATTGCAAGTACAAAAATAAACTGATATGAGGAGTTAAGAGATAACTTTGAGGGATGCCAATTGAATTCTACCATTGATTGAGTCCAAGGATGTGTTTGATTTGTTAAAAAGTAAATATTGGATATAACAACATAAGACAAAATAACACATGACAAATTTTTACGATGTTGAATAATTTTTTTCTTATATGATTTTTTGTGTACAAAATGCTATTTGGTATTTTAAACAACTTGTACTTAGAGAAAAAATTGTGTTGTGGTTTAATTAAAGATAAAAAATTTAGTTTTTGTCATGTCTCTTGCCCCTTCAGTTTGTCATGCCACTAAAACAGTTTTACAATCAAACATTGTTCAACTGAAGTTATCATGTCTCGTATCTCATTTTTTAGCAGATCAAACACACCTTAAGATACTTTTCTCAAAACATAAAAATTCATACCTTTTATCTCTGTTTGTGTATTCATAATCATAAGCAGTTAACGTAAAATTGGCTTAAACTTAAGAGTTTAACTTCTAAGAAGCATTGGATAAATTCTTAAAGAAGCAAGAAAAAAGGCCCTAAAAAGTCCCACATGGATAAAAAAATGTAGTATAATTGTGTTTATAATACTCCAAGATGCATACATAACTTGAGCTGAGGGAAGAACCGGAATAAACAAACATGCATTTTATTCCCATACTTTTCTTATGCTTTTTTAATTATTATTTTAGGTAATGTTATTCTGAATTTTAATAAACATGTTTGTTATTATGATTCTTCCTTAGTTTTTTTTTAAGTAATTAACTAAATGTCTTTTTAGTTTTTAAATTTGTTCCATCTAGTTTTGTTTTCATAGTTTATGATGCAAGATAGTTCTTAATTAAATAATATATCTGTAAATTTAATCATATAAAATATTCTTCATTTTTTAAGATTTTGAATAATTTTTTACATTTATGTTTAAAATATTTTTGTTTTATAAATTAATTAGTTGTTGATATGATAAGGTCTTTGATCAAACCTGAACCAATTATGATTGATCGTATAATTTGGCCTCTTATAAAATTGTATATGTATTAAATCAGACATAATTAAATGACCCCATCTCTAAAAATTCTATAATAAAACTCTTAACAAGTATTTAAATGTATACTATACAAAACACGTATATTTCATACCTAAAAAATACATACCATATTTAAATAAATATTAAAAATTTGTATTAAAATTCAAAATCATAAAACAAATTTATAAATAATAATACGTATATATAATGGCAATATTTATATTATAAAATGTTCAACTCCTATGCTAGTAAATTACAAGCAGTTCTTCTTACAAAAAATAAAAATTACAAGTACTATTATTATGTTAGTTGTTGATCTTATTAAATCATTTTAGATGAGTTAGGTGAGTGTTAACACATCTCAATGAGGGTAAGTCGATTCTTTCTCGAGTCTAGTGAAGAGTATGAAGGTCCTGAAGCCATTAAAATAAGTAAAAAAAAAAAAAAAAAGAGTAGAATTGGACAATGAAACATTAACTTCTGCCCCATATTTGTAGTGTCACTAATTGAAAGAAGCGATGAGCACACGTTCTGTGGGAGCCTTCCCGCATGTTGACTTTGTCAGCGGATCACCCCGCAAAGGGGAATATTGGTAGCCGAATGTAAGGTACCATGTACACCCGCAATGAGGGAAACTTACGTAGTACCTGCGTAAATAGCCAGACAAGGCTAATGCCTATAGGCCATGTTATTTGGTTAGTAGGACTACTGTTTGTCTATAAATATTGATATTTCATTACAAATAATCAATCAAATCAAGATATTTACGCATTTTAATCCATTTACCTTCATGCCTTTATCCTTTTCTTTATGCATTGCCTCAACATAAATGCTTAAAGAAAAGGGGTCACAATTGAGAGTGATGAGATGATACTGCGACTAACTTTCTAGTTTTACAACACATTTGGCATGCCCGATGAGATGTTTACTGCTGAAAAATTTAGTTCTCCAGATGAAGACTATGTTTTGCATATGCATATGTGGTCTGCAAAGAATTTTGGCAGTATGGATCAATCATCATCATCAATGTCAAGGAGATCAACCCAACAAAGACCGGATGAAACTCTACAAGTGTTAGGAGTGCCAACATATATGACTTCTCATGATGTTTAAGGAGGACCACTGGTTGATCCACTTAATAATTAAGTCGCGATGACAACTTCTTTCATTAGACAACAGTTAGACATGAAGATATATGACATCATGTATCATGTCTCTCAACAACTTATTGACCTTATTAAAAGATCCAATTCTTATGACAAATATGTCACCTTCAACATACAAGTTGTTCAAAGGAACCTAGGTCATATAAATGGTATTAATCAAAGCCATTAGATAAGAACTTAAATTTAAGTTCATTAGGTGTTGTTATCTGGTGAATGGTGATATTTATTTGTGTTGGATATTTTTTGTTCATTACGAAAGGAAAGAACAAACATATGTTCATGGTATCATATTGTTTGTTCAGAAGACTATTTCTAGAGTTTTTAACTGATATTATGAATGACGATGCAGGATAACGGGACTGAGAAACAACATGAGAATAAAAATATAATGTGAGTATGAGAGATAAAGTTGTTCAAAAGCTGTAATAAAATGATTATACAAATATCATTTCTCATATTATTATGTGAGTTATTAGACTTTTTTAAAAGTAAAGTTTGTAATATGTGTGTACGATTCTTATTTCGATCACCTCTAATACATGCTTTATGACTAATTCAAATGTAAAAATTGATATTGTTAGTCTATACATCTTCATCTTAATACAAATATGATATTTCACGATTGTATATGTAAGTTTATCACGATTGACAATATATTATTAGATTGGACATCTTCACCCAAAATTTAAGTTTATGACATGCATATCATTTCATCCGTCTCAGACAAAAAAGTTATATTTAAATAAAATAAAAATAAATAAATAAATTGACTTTTGACTTTTATGTTCATCTTTCTCTTCTATCTCTCTCACCTTCCCTTCACTCACAACCAGATCCACACTCAACACACTCTCATTTTCTCATCCACATTTTCCCAAGAAAATTCCCATTTTCCATGAAAATCCCAAAACCCTAAAAATCCCAAATTTCTCAATTCCTTCACAACAATGGCAGTAACAACCTCACCACCATCAACAACCCAAGATCTCCTCAATTCTCTTCCCAAAACCCTAAAACTCAAAACCAAACAACAAGAACTCCTCCTCCGAATCACAACCCTAGGTTTAATCTACATCCTCGCATTCATCACTCGTCTCTTCAGCGTCCTTCGCTATGAATCCATGATCCATGAATTCGATCCATATTTCAACTACCGCACCACTCTCTACCTCACAGAACACGGTTTCTCCGAGTTTTGGAATTGGTTTGATTCCGATTCATGGTATCCTCTCGGTCGAATCGTTGGCGGTACACTCTACCCCGGTTTAATGCTCACTGCTGCTGGTTTATATAAAATTCTCCATTTTCTTAGATTTGCAGTTCATATTCGTGAAGTTTGTGTTCTAACAGCGCCATTTTTTGCATCGAATACTACAATTGTTGCGTATTTTTTCGGTAAAGAAATATGGGATTCAGGGGCTGGGATTGTTGCGGCTGCATTGATCGCTATTTGTCCGGGTTATATATCGAGATCTGTTGCTGGATCTTATGATAATGAAGGAGTGGCGATATTTGCGTTGTTGTTGACGTTTTATTTGTTTGTGAAAGCGGTGAATACGGGGAGTTTGTCGTGGGCATTGGCGTCGGCTTTTGGTTATTTTTATATGGTGTCGGCGTGGGGTGGTTATGTTTTTATTATAAATTTGGTGCCGCTTTATGTGTTGGTGTTGTTGGTTACGGGGAGATATTCGCTGAGGCTTTATGTTGCTTATAATTGTATGTATGTTTTGGGAATGTTGCTTGCTATGCAGATTAGGTTTGTTGGGTTTCAACATGTTCAATCTGGTGAACATATGGCTTCTATGGGTGTCTTTTTCTTGCTTCAGGTAGTTTTTACTTCCACATTGCATTGCATTGCATTTTTGTTGTTGTTGATGATGGTGATGAAAGGTTTAATCGCAACTTTGTCGTTATGACTTAAATTTATTTGACTTCAAGGGAGGTGCATTGTCGTTATACACACCGACATCCAATGATAACTAGTCGTATTGCCACATAAGCCCATTTTTAAAATTGCATTTTAAAGATAACCGCCAAATACTTGAGTTGATTTTAAAGATAACCGTAAAATTGCTGGCATTTTGTTGCTGTTGTTGTTGTCGTCTTCTTATTTAAGTTGATTTTAAATTTTGTTTAATGATTTTATTTGAGCATTATGTCTATGGTTGATCTATGTAACTGACCCCACTTGGTGGGATAATGCTTGGTTGTTGTCGATGTAAGGTTTAATGTTTAATTACACGTTTGTTGTTGTGGCTGAGTTTAATCGAGGTGCATTGTCGGTATGCTGGCCTCCAATTATAATTCATCGTATTGTCACGTAAGACCATTTTAAAATTGCATTTTAAAGATAACCGGCAAATACTTGATTCTCATTGGTTGTCGGTGTAAAACTTCTACAACCATTTATGAAAGAATATTTGCGATGACAATAAGTTTATTAACAATAATTTTCGTGTTTAAGTTAAATAGAAATGGGGATCTGCACGAACTAGTTTGACATTGATGTCCAACGAGAATCAAGCTTTTTGTGGTTTTTTTTTCAGCTTGCAGTTACAAAGTTGGTCTACGTAGCAATTTCATGAGTTCTCATTGGATGTCGGTGTATGTAGGATTATTTTACATGGAAGATGCATCTCCATTGAAGTCTAAGTTTAAATAAGCCTTTATGCTTGCGAGGGTTAAGATTGATGACATCTAACCTCTCTAGACTCCACCCTTTAAAATTATTTTCTAAAGATTTAACTTTCGTATAACCTAATTTCTTTAAGTTTCCTTGTGTAACTCTTCGGGAAGCACTTTAAAGTTGTATGAACACTTTTTTGTGGATGAAGAATCGTAAAGTTTATTTTAGTTGATCAGGTTCCGCAAGCTAGAAGCTAACTTAAATTTGGATAGTTTCAACATGTGTTGAATGGGTTCTTTAAGCACGATGTTTTGGGTTTTACATTCGGGTTGATGGATATCAAAATATAATTGTTTTCATGTGAACAAATATATTTTCTTAGGTGGGTGAGTGTGTTTGCCTAGTTTGTTTGCTTTGTGGTATTGGAAGTTGATTTGTGTTGTTTCAAAATATTGCCATAATGTTGCTTGATTAAGTTAGCATGCTGTCTCTTGTGGCTGACTTGGATTGTTTTACCAGGTGTTTTTCTTTTTGGATTGGGTAAAGCATTTACTCGGAGATGTGAAATTGTTTCAAGCATTTTTGAGGATCACTGTAACTAGTGCAGTCGGTGTTGGTGCCGTTGCCTTGGGAGTAGGCATGGCATCTGGTTACATATCACCATGGACTGGAAGGTTTTATTCTTTGCTTGATCCAACATATGCTAAGGATCATATTCCAATTATTGCTTCTGTCTCTGAGCATCAGCCTACTGCCTGGTCATCCTTCATGTTTGATTTCCATATATTGTTGTTCCTTTTCCCTGCTGGCCTCTACTTTTGCTTCAAGCGCTTGACAGATGCCACAATCTTCATAGTTATGTATGGCCTTACAAGCATGTACTTTGCTGGTGTTATGGTTCGATTAATCCTCGTTGCTACCCCTGCTGTATGCCTCATTAGTGCTATTGCGGTATCTGCTACTGTGAAGAATTTGACTCGGGTTGTTAGAGCAAAAGTCCAAACCATACAGAGTGGTTCTGGTAAAGGAACTGGTGCTTCAAAAGGCTCTTCTAAGGTTAGATTTCTGAAGTAACTAGTTGAGCAAAAGGCTTGTTCGCGATTGTTGTATTCTACTGTTTTCAATTTTATTTTCTATCTCCATATTTATTCATATGCTACTAGTATTTTTTTGTCTATCAAGTATGTCTATCTGCTCCTTTTCAGTAATAATTATAGGAAAGATGAATCAGTGTTTGCTTGATATTTTCCAATGTTGTAATTACTCTCATCGGTATGGTGCAGTAGGTATGGTAATAGGATAAATAGCCATGTTTTTCCATGACAATTGCTATGCAATATTTTTTTACTTCATTATTCATCTTTTGTGAACTAGAGCATTGAATATTGCATTAGATTTGTGTTCTTGTCTCTTAATTTCTACAATGAACAGTTTTCATTTTGATTATAGTGGTAATGCAGTTTTAACAGGGTATATTATTATTTACATGCAGGGTGTAATTGATAACTCCCAGCCTTTCCAAAAGAACGGTGCTATAGCGTTACTTTTCGGTGCTTTTTATCTGCTCAGTAGATATGCTATTCACTGTACTTGGGTCACGTCTGAAGCATACTCATCTCCCTCAATTGTCTTGGCTGCAAGGGGTGCCCATGGCCAGAGGGTCATCTTTGACGATTATCGTGAGGCTTACTTTTGGCTTCGCCAGAACACTCCACCAGATGCCAAGGTTATGTCATGGTGGGATTATGGTTATCAAATCACTGCCATGGGAAACAGAACAGTTATTGTTGACAATAACACCTGGAACAATACACACATAGCAACTGTTGGGCGTGCAATGTCATCTTATGAGGATGAGGCTTATGACATAATGAAATCACTTGATGTTGACTATGTGTTAGTCGTGTTTGGTGGTGTTACTGGTTATTCCTCCGACGATATTAATAAGTAAGTCCATCTTAAGTTGTATATTACACTTTTACATTCACTATTCTTTCATGATGCATGTTTCCGTTTCTCTATAACAAATACTACAGACACCCACCATATTCACAGCTCGACACAACACTTGCACATGTGGTTTCATTCGAGTTTTTGAGTATATACAAATCATAAGTGTTTTCACTGCCGCCACCCTAACTTTTACCCACTTGAAAGAGTTGTATAGGTAGATTACTTGTTTTGTTCCCCTTAATTAATGATCGGTCCTTTTCATCTTCAAAAATTTGTATGTTGTTGTTTAGTCTGTCCTCATCGTTTGTTGTGCATCTTAAATCTCACCCTCCCTTATCATGCTTTCTGTGTAACCCTTCATGCTTTTTAGAAAATTAATTCTTTATCATAATGCTGTCATCAAGTTTGTACAAATTGGCGGGATATTTCAATATAAGCAGGGCCAGGAGAACATGGGGCTAACATATTTATGCCCCATGGTTTCATGGTTTGTTGTGTCATTCTGGCACGCAAATTATGTCGTAGATTTCTAATTTTATACTGGTTTGAATTAGTCTGAATAGCTCTTTTTTTCTGTTTTTATGTCGCAAAATTTCTTCATTGTAAAAGATGAAATATACATTTATTAATGGTGTCCTGGACATTGGCATTTCTCTTTTCCCTGAGTTTTTACTTGTTTATTACTCATTACTATCATCTGATTTAGTATTTCTTTATCTATCCTGCTACAATGCTTCCTGCATTTTTATAACATATTCTTAATTTTTGTCTAGATTTCTATGGATGGTGAGAATTGGCGGTGGAGTTTTTCCTGTAATTAAGGAACCAGATTACCTTGTCAATGGAGAGTATCGTGTAGATAAAGGGGCAGCTCCAAAGATGTTGAACTGTCTTATGTAAGCTTCTTAGCACCATTCATTGATCTTGGCATTTGAATAATTCTTAATGTCCCAGAATATTTGTATGCATACACGTCTGTCTATGGGCTTGGAACGAAAGTAGTGTTATAGACTACATTTGACCAGATAAATGGATAAATTTATGGAATAACCATTTAAAAAGTTGGACTATGCTACTCTGGTTGCTGGGTACTGAAGCTTAACTAGGTTGGGTATTTGAGTTTACATACTTGTACCCCCCCAGTATGAATCAGGTGCTATTGTTTTTAAGCTCAGTAAAAGGGAACAAAAGTGGAATGTGTTCATAACTTCAGAATAATATTGTTAACTGATTTATGTATAGGTATGTGATCAATTGATATTCTCTTTATCTTTTTCCTTGATAGGTATAAGCTGTCTTATTATCGGTTTGGGGAGCTGACAACAGAATATGGCAAACCACCTGGGTAAGCTCCTTATCCTTTACTGTTGGTAACTTGTGACACAACTCACAGTCTAGGTGTCCTTACTAACAGACAGTAGTAATTATATATCAGCATAATAAAACAAGAATGATCAATTGTTGATATATCCTTATACGCAACTAGTGTCAAGTTTAAATGTCGTGAAATACAATTATACATTACTGCTATCTCAATCAAGGAAATATGAAAAATATATATCGTTTGTGATTAACTTATGGGAGTCATACTTGTTTATAGTACCCAAATGTTACCAGTTTTTTAAAACTGGAGATTAATTTAGGATGATTCTAGTTTGACATAGTTTATTCATCAAAGAATGAGGTAAGAAGGCCTGCAATGTGCATGAGTTTGGGATATCCCATCATTCCCGTTATTCAAAACCATGGGAGGGATGAAATAACCCTAATCCCTGTGTATAGTAGGCAGTAAGCTTGAGATATCTTGAGTCCCCAAACCTTTGGAATTCAAGTTTTAGGCTTATTTCAAGTATGTTAAAATTTCAATCTTGGTGTTTCTTGCAACATTGTTGACGTCGCCTTTCAAATGCACTGAATAAGAGTTTGACTGTAGTTTTCTCCAAAGACATTAATAAACCTGAATGACGTTTTCAAAATGTCAAGGTTGTAATTTGTGATTATTGTGTTAATGCGTGTTATGTACGTCTTCCGTTTGTAATCACTTGTCTCTTGAAATGGCAGGTATGATCGCGCCAGAGGTGTTGAAATTGGAAATAAGGACATAAAGTTGGAGTACTTGGAGGAGGCGTTTACTACTCAGAATTGGATAGTTCGTATTTATAAAGTGAAACCACCTAAAAACAGGTGGTAAGTCTAACCCCACCTCCCCGAAAAACAAAAAAAAAGTGAAAACATAAAAGAACCTTTTTCGTGTGCGGGAAATTAGCATTCTAGTGAGAACTTGAGAGCTGAAATTCTGTTAGCTATTTTAGTAATGTTTAGATTCTGGATTATTTTTTGAAGTATTTATATGTAGAATTCAGTTAAGGTAATATTGTGGATTTTTAGAAATCACTTTACAGTTTATGTCAATTGCACAATTTAACATATATGTTCTGCACTAACGCATCGGATTGCATCAAAACAAAACTCACCGCGCCACTTGCTTTGCATGAATCACACAAGAGAGACTAATATTTTGTTTGAAATTAAAGCGAATTGTGTTTGACATGGCTTGTTGTGTGGAGCAAGCAAGGGAAGAAATTGCTATTTTTCGACTTCCATGACTGAAACAGATATGTGAAGGGTTCATTTGATTTGATAATTTTATTTTTAATTCTGCATATATTCTCAAATGGTATTGAAATAAATAAATTTAGAGCTGAGGTCCAATTCATAACTTCAAAATTGTTTTTAGCAAACCATGATATTACTAATTTGAAGAACTACTTTGAAAAATAGAAATTATTTTATTTTCTAGTCAATAATTATGCTAATCACTTCTCCCTCCCAATCATCTTTATCGTATATTAAGATTATGATTCTAATTAGATACATCAACGTGAAATATTGTACAAATTATAATAAATATTTCTTATTTTTATTTTGTCAAACACTATTTCGTATATTCGTATATTCTGTTTGTGGTATCTGTGTGCATGAAACTTAATTAAACAACCAATACTTTTTCATCAATAATGCTCGTATCAAAGATATTTATTAAAATACATTGTTTTCCCGACAATATATTTTGTAAATCTCAAATTTTCCAACAAAATTGTTGACATACTGTTTGGAAAACACCAAAAGGTCATAGACCACCCAATTAGAATCTAATGGCTTTTTTGACACAATCTTCGTACAATTATTGAAAACCATTATTATTATTTTAAATTTCCATTGGTACATGAAAACCAATTATTTTATTAGAACTACATGCACGTATATAGCGTATCATACGGGAAATTCTACCAATCTAACAATAACCTAGAGACTAGAGATTCTAGTTCTAGTAGACATCATTTTCACTATGTCGGCAATATGACACAATCATGTGCCTTGTCAATGTCATTATCATGTGCAAGCTAAAGTAAGAGAAAACATCCATGTGAGCCAAACTCTAAATCACAATTACTTGCAAATTAGCAAGCATTCATTCCAATTTCTCCGCAAAACAATCATATAGTAACTTGTTTTCTGGTCTAGGAAAAAGTACATTTACGTCAATTTGCTTTTCATTATCACACTCCATATATATAATATGGACATAAGAAAAAGGTTTTTCTTATCACACTTCATATATCTATTAACCGGAACCATAAACGAACCTTTTGAGCATTGAGATTCGTTTAAACGATTGATTTCTACTGTTAAAATATTTTTTTATACACACCGACCAAATGATTAAGGGATTCAGGTATCTATCAACCATGTCATACCATGTTGATAAATCAATGCCTACGCGAATATTGCGAAGGAGCCCTAGTAATTCATATAAATTTTAATTTGAAATACATGCAAAAATAAAACATATCAATCAATAAAATCAGGACATTGATAAGCAAAACCACAATTTAATAGAGTATATCATCAATATAGAGAAAACTAAGGGTGCACCCTCATGAATCAATAAGGGTGCATAAGAACCAATTTAATTGAGTACTACAAGAGACATAAAGCTAGAAGAATGCCAATGTAACATGTTTACAAATTTAAATGGTATTACAGTATATATAGTCTGAAGGTGGAAAAAAAAAATCACAAATCATAAATACTTACATATTTAAATGACAACATGGTACAATTAACCACTGAACAGAATGACTTTCACTTGATTCAATCTTTTAACAAAGGAGACTATCAATCAATCTGTAAATAACTCTTATATTCCAAGTGTGGTTACCATAAATTATTGTAACATTAGAGAAACAGTTGCAGACCTTTTTTCATGCATCTTTTCTTCAGTTGCTACGGCTGCATCCTTACTCTTCGTGAGATCATCAACCCCTTTAATCCTAGGCCTGAAATAAATATCCTACGCGTGTAATTTGTTTGTTTTCTTATACCTTTTTTCTCCGGTTAAACAGAGAAGAGTTGCAAAAGTTGTTGCAATTTGTGTTTATGGAATGTCAAAAAATTTTTTGCTCCAAACAGAACTGGTTTTACATTTAATCAAGGGCAGTTTTACTTCTGCGTCCGGTTATTGGGATAGGTAAGCCATCAAAAATAGGTTTGGAAATAGTTGGCCATGCTGTTGCTGCTGAATTATACTTTTCCTGCTCTCTAAGGCTTGATGCGCTTGACGATTTGCGCACTCCAGAAAGTCCATCGACAAATATTGAATCTCCTAACCCTACTGAAATAGAATCTAACCATCCTGAATCTGACGTCTCGGGAAACAGAGAGGCTCGACTAGCCGATTTTGGTCTCATGGAAAATGTTTTTCCAGTGGAGGAAGAACCGTTCGATCCATTACTATTATTGCCTTCTTTGAAAAGCCTTTCTGGTGTAGTACCTCCATTATCTACATCAGCTTTTTGACGTCTGCGGACGGATTTCTCGTCAGACTTATCACCTCCCCCGTCGCTGATATCTGTAAAAGACACATAGTTTGACACTTCATCATTCCCGGTCAGTAGATCAAACGGAAAATTTGATGACTTGGAATGATGGTTTGGAATCGGTGAGGGTTTTGGAAGCCAGTCGTCTCTGGAATGATCTGAAGTAGAAGATGTATACATCGCCAATTCTGTTTCTCCAGATGTATCTCTGGAATTTGACGAGTCGAGTCCATAGTATTTCTGTAAAATGGTCATGGCTGGAGAAATCTTCTGTTTAGGCGGTTTCAGTCTTAAGGACTGGAGCGGTTCCTTCATCACAGATTGACCATTGCGGGGAGGTCTTCTTTCGCTGCTATTATCTCTGCAATACGTTTTTCAGAATAAAATGAGTTTCTATAATCTAGCACAGAATCTTGAATCAAAGTAACTGGTTAGTGAGTATTTGCTATCTTAAACCTCACCAATGAGCTATGATATTCATTATACTTCAAAATATTCAGTAAGAACTTTACTTTATTCTCTTTTTTTTTTTTTTTTTTTTATCAACACATATTCTCTTCTTAAACATGAAAAACCAGAAAGCAGTGTTGTCAAACAGCAGCGGAATTCGAACAAATTGTTACTGTTTTTGTGGTACGCTATTTAGTACAAAGTGTAGTCAAATCGTGGTTACAGCGGTGCTATACCACTCTAGCGAACCGGAATACGAACAAACCACTATTTTCCGCGATCCACAATTGACAACACTGCCAGAAAGGAATATTAGAATAAGCATATAAAAATCATAGCCAGAATCACTGTCAAACTCTAAAAGGTGTAGTTTTCCCTCATTCAATGCTTTGTTAATAGCATTTCTAATTCTCTGTTTTGAGTTCTGTATTCTGGAATCAATAAACCCCCTCCTTTTGACTTAATTCTGTTTTCTTTCGGTTGTATTCTGGAACCCCTCCTTTTTGTCTTGCAACTGTAACGGGATATTGCAAATGCTTCCTTGACCGACGATTTAAGTTGTTGTGCCATTACAAACGGAAAATACACAAAATGAATATGATAGTACCTCAACTTGGCAGGTTCATCAGGAACCGGAGAAGGTGGATGTCGTCCTGGTAGTGGAATTCTCAGCGTCTTCAGTGCGAACATTTGAAGATCTGAGGCCAAACCATTCATCCTTTTGACATCTGCCACCTGAACAATTACACGGGGTTTCAATTAACACATTCATTGGTAGAACGACGGAATTTTCAAGATTAACTAAAACAAACATTTGAGTAATAGATAATAGGGCATCACGTCAAGTATGTGCTTTAAGTAACCAATTTAGTGACGAGGTAAGATGTTCGGTAGTACTATATGATCAGTCTTATCTGAAAATTTAAGGAGAGGGGTATAATATATATCTAAAGAATCATGTTATCACCACCGCACACACTTTCCACATCACATGATAACTATCTTATGTTTCTTCAGTGTTGTAAAATATCACATTGGTGGCATCATCGTGGATTGCGGTGGACCTTTTGACAACCACCATGGCATTTTAAGGTGGTTTAAAATGGCGATTTTTTTTAGCTTTCCACCTTGGTCCACTATACGCGACTAATAATATTATTTCATATGTTCATATAACAACAATTCTAAAAGAGAATGCATTATGCCTACAAAGTGAGATTGGTAAAACTATGATAGCATAACAAATTAAATATCTAACAGAACAATCGTCAAAAACCAAAAACACTCATTCATAGTCACGCCCCCTATCCATAATCATTTCCATTCACCACCTAGAATGTCCTAAACTTGGAGGATGAAACTCAAAAAATTTAAATCATTTATCAAATATAGCTTCAAATAATCAATATCCATATCAAAATTTCAACATCTCTCATATAGATGAATACCTTGTTGATAAGACATTATCAATCAATAGAGAAAAAAAAATCAATTGACTTAATAGTCAAATAATTGATTCAAATCAACTTGCTAGTCAAAAATTTCAAACTCCAAAAATTGATTCATATCAACTTGCTAGTAGATGGAAAAAAAAAAAAAAACACAATCAAAGGATTTTGTAAACCACAAAACATCAATCACATAAAAACATATAATCTTGAAAAGCACAAAACAACGCACAAATAATTCATCATTTGAAAAAAACAATATTAAGAACAAAACAACACAAAAAATTCTTCATCATCCAAACCAAACCATTTGAACAAAAAACATCAAATTTGTCTATATTAAGAAAAAAGCTGCCACACCTTTCCACAATCCCAAATAAAAAACCCTAAAAACCCAATTGAAAAAAATAAAAACTTTACCAAATCCAAGAAAAATCCAAACTTCAAATTCAAGAAAAAACCAAAAAAAAAAAAAAACAAATTCATAGTTTTATACCTCAACACCATACTTAATAGCAACACCAGCAAGAGTATCAAATTTTGAAACATGATGTTCAATATAACTCAACCCATTTCCATTAACACCACCACCGCCACTTCCACCGCCGTTACACAACCCATTTGATGGCGACATCTACTCCGATCAACCACCGACAACAAAGATCTAAGATCTAAAACCCAAGTTCATAAAATTGACTTAAAAGATGAAATTGGTGAAAAAGTGAATTGTTTTGGATAAAATAAGCAAAAGGGTCAAAGAAAAATCTAATCTTGATGAAAGAAAATGAAAGAAAGTTGAAATTGGAATTTGAAGTGTTGAAGAATGAAGAAGAAGGTTAGTTATGGTTTTTGGTATCTCTTCACTGTGTTTTTTTGGTTGAGGAAATATATAAAAAAAAATATGAATAAAAAAAAGTGATTTTTTTTTTCTTTAATTGATTTTTAAGGTTTAATGAAGATTTGACTTTTTTTTATTTTTTTTCATTTATTATCACTCTTCTTGATATGGTTACGGTTTTGTGTGTGCAGTGCTGCCAACTGAGAAATTCTTTAATTTCTTGCTGTTTGTTTGTTTTCACTCTTTAAAGTCCATGTGTACTCACCTAATTTATTCCAAAAAATAAAGTAGATAAAGATTTTTTATTGACTGAAAATAAATATTTAAAAGTCACTTATATGGTGAATGGAGTATTAATTAATTAAGAAAAAGATGTATGATACTTTTTTTTGTTGAGAAAAAGACTTATGATAATTGTTTTTAATGAGAAAAGTTATATGATAAATTTGATTTAATTTTCTTTTCTTCAATCAAAATATATGGTAATTGTTTTTTATGAGAAAAGATATTTGATAATTGGATTTGTTTTTTAATTTGTGTGTAATGAGTCGATTTTATAAGATTTTGAGTGACCAGTTGACAAATTTGAGTTTAGTTCTGTTTGAATAATGTAGTGTTCGTTATGTATAATTTTTTTTTTATAGATAGACGAAATGATAAGTGGATGAATGAATTTCGATTGAACTTTTATCGTAGACTTCTTATATATAAGAAAAATGCTAACAAATGTCATTAGAGCATTGTTTAAACATCTAAAAGTATTATTTATACATAATGCTATTGTAAACAAATACTATGTAAAACTAATTATGATTGACACAGATGATTAGATCTTCCATTCACACAAAACATGATTTGTATTTTAATTCAAGATTGTACAAATATAAAATATAAAGTATATTTAAATTTTATTGTAAATTTTCAATGAAGTTGATGGTACTCAATAAAAATTATATCATAAAAGTTGGTTAGTTAGAAGACATGTATGTCTATTATACATACATATAATATAGGGAAAACTTTTAGTTCGGTGTGGCTTTTATTTTAAAACCAAAAATGCCCTTGGTAGTTTCACTTTTGGTATGGCTAATGCTGTAAAAAAAAAACAAGACTTTTAAGATTACTCACTAATAATCACACACGTATTAATGAAAATGGTTAAATATGTTTTTAGTCTTTATAAATATGTTAACTTTTCATTTTAGTCTCTTTAAAAAATTTCTTCAACTTTTAGTCGATATAAAATCTTCCATCTTCACT
This sequence comes from Medicago lupulina, assembly GCA_958299785.1. Classification (NCBI taxonomy): domain Eukaryota; kingdom Viridiplantae; phylum Streptophyta; class Magnoliopsida; order Fabales; family Fabaceae; genus Medicago; species Medicago lupulina. Next base: position 56,255,311 of record OY283146.1, on the reverse strand, counting down.
TTTGGTCCCTCATTTAAAGTAAACTCATGTATAATTCATATTTTTTAATAAACTTTTCTAGAAAAATTTATAATATTATAAGAATCTCTCAAAAAAATATGATTTTTTTTTAACAAAACATGAATTTAATATGATTTTTTTTTAGTTTTTACGGTTAAAAATTCGTATTTAATTTATGTTCGGTTAAAAAAAACTATAATTTTTTTTGGTAATTTTTTTTAAGAATATTTTACACATTTTTTCACAATGTCATTAAAAAAATTCAAAAATAAAATAAAAAACAGGGACCAAAAGTAGTGATTGAAAATTTTATAAAGACTAAAAGTTGAAAGAAAATTTTAAAGAGACAAAAACGAAAAGTTGTTATATTTATTGAGACAAAAAACATATTTAACCCTAAAGAAAAAAATCTACCAATTGTCATGCCCACTAATGTATCTCACGTAAATATAGCTGCATTAAATTATACAAAAATGAATAAATATATATTGTATACATATGTTATCACAATAACTAAACAATAAAAAAGGAGGATAAAAGGGCACCAATAAATATCTGATTATCAGGTTTGTAGTTCCTATATTTGTAAATGACAAACTATATATTAATTTATTTTATATACAAAAAAAATGAGGTAGAGAATATATGCGTTAGCACAAAAGAAAAAGCGGATGGACGGACACGGAAGTGTCTGTCTGGACACTAGTATATAAGGATAATGCTAACAAGTGCTCTAAGGACATTGTTTAAGGAACCCATACAAAGAATTTTTTTTTAAATACAAGTCTAACACATATAAAAATCATGATTATACAATTTTTAATGTAAAAATTACTACTTTTAAATGCTTAAACAATGCTCTAAGGGCATTTGTTAGTTTTTTTCTAAAATAAACTATTTACATGAAAGAAAAAAAAAATAGTCACTTAAGTGATAGGTGAAATAAAGACATCAATGTCACTAAAGACCGAAGACACCCGAGTGTAACCCGTCGGTTTTGATTTATCCATATTTTTTTTTGTTCACACATTTCATAAAAGCTGTAAAAATGTTTGGTTTTCATTTGATGCCCCTATCACTCAGCATTTTTCTTCCACTTCTTTTTTACTCCACATGTTTCACTAGGTAATCACATTCAAAGTATTGACGAATGCTAAACAAGAACACATTTTTTAGGTAAAATATGAAATGTGATTAGTCAAGTTGTGAAAGACCGACCTCTTTCATTAGTCCATATTGTTTGATTTTTAGTCAGGTCTTTATGAGCTGAATCTTATCTTAAAATAAAACTGATTTCTTATTGAAAGTAAGAGGAGGGTTACTTTTATAAAACTTAGCTTATAAGATAAAATTCACAAACTTAAGTTTTCAAACTTCAATGTAAATATGAATGTCTTCTAAAAATATTGCAAAGCATGAAAGGTGCACATAATCTGATAAAAAAAGTGTCCCTAAAAGATAAAATTTATATACTAGCAATTATAATTTTTCCTTGCCCTTAAAAAAGAAGACAGACCAAGATGTGTGCAATTAATCTTGTCAAAAAAGATGTGCGCAACCAGTCAAAAAAAGTTGTGTGCAAATTAAATCTAAAATGGTTCAAAACCTCAATATAGGAAAAGTCATTATAGAAAAATTTAAAGTGCTGGTTTAAATTCATATTGAGTTAGTTAGAATCCTAATGAATCGACTTAATTCTTCAAAAACCACAAGTTATAACTTTTGTAACATCGCAATGGTTCACCATAATTTTAAGAAACATAATATAATATAATATTGAACATACACTATAAAACTTATGTCATGTACTTCATATTGACCATCCCTAACAACAACAAAAACTACTTATATTTGACCAATTTTAAGACTAGGCGTTCTTAAATTATCAACAACAAAAAAATCACCATCACATCTTTGCTAATCTCTCAACTACAGATATCTAATAAATGATCATTAAATTATATTCAATCTATTTCTTAAAAAATATTATGTTCAATAATATTAAGCAAGTATCTCTCTCCTTTCAAAATAAAATAAAATATACTTTATTTTAGAGCGTCTTTAAGGAAAATTGTTCTCTTATTAAGATGTAGTTAAAGTGGTCCTCACACGTACACATCATTTATTTAATTGAAACATTCAAAAAATTCAATTCAATAACTCTTAAAAAATTATCAAGTGATCCTACTAATAACTTTACATTGGCACATCTAAAAACTTGCGCAACATTTGATTTTTAATATGAGGAAAACATTGAATAGAGTATGCAAAGAGATCATAATTATGCAAGAGAGACAGAGACAGTATTTGTACAAACCTTACCTATAAATAACACTACTTTTTATTTCTTCTCCAACGAAGGTAGCTAATAAGCTTTACAGGCAATTTACATACATTTTTTTTGAGGGAAGTGTTTTACATACATCTTAAAATATGAACATGATAAATTATATTAGAGGAATAAACAAATAAAGTCAAAATGATTATGCAAACTCATTGGTGAGAGAAGGGATTCCTTGTACATGTTGGCAGCGTAGCTCTTCATCTTTGTCTATAACTTTTTGGATTTGCAAATTGGAATCACGTTGATGAGCTTAAGTCCTCTTTTTTTATTTTCTTAATTCATTTCATGAATAATTTATTCTTTTACTAATTTTCTATATACAATTTATTGATTATATTCGAATTTTTCAAGTTGTAAAGTCCATAAAAGAGGCACGAGTTGTATTATACCCATTTATTTATTTATCTTGAAATTGGTTAACGCGGTGAGAGAAATGCACCGACACATAGTCTTCTAACATGGCCAAAAGCACTCATCATCACAATGTGGCCCCTCTCATGATTGTAACACTTTTTAACTTTGTCCTTCAAAAAACATATATTTAATTTATTCCCCTTTGGTGATTTTAAATTTATAAACTATTGTATCATTGTAGGGTTAGTAGTGTCTTTCATTGTACCAAATTTTATCCATTTTTTTAACTTACTTCTTTGGTTTAATTTAAAGGGTCATGCTAACCTTTATTCCGAGGCGTTGGTTAAGGAAGGTAACACAATAATGTTTTTAAGTTGAAAATTATATTTTTTAAATTATGGAAGAATTGACTATACAATTTTCAATGTAATATTACTATATTTGTTTCCTTAACTAGTGCTCTAGGAATATCGATTAACATTTCCTAATTTAAATCGTCTCACTTCACACAATGTTATGTTACTTTCTTTAGTCTATGTGTCTATAGCTACATGTTTGATTAAGTCTAATAGTGTGATTAGTAATCGACTAATCGTCATTAATTTAGGTACATTACTTGCAATGCAAGTAAGCACCGAGAAAGATTAGAGTGTTCTCATCCTGTATCAGAATGCATTGTAATTGGCTATATGTGTGTGTCTGGAAGAGAATGAATCACAATTGCTCCTAACAATTTGTATCAGAAAGCCATTCTCTAAAACTATTATAAAATCAAATAGCCCTTCTTTTGTTCATATCACATGGTTGCTACACCCAAAATCAAGAAACCATATTTCATCTTTGGCATTTGTGTTTAAACCTTCATCCTCAAACTCTGCAAAATGTATAATGAAGGAAAAAGGTTAATCATGTCTACTCAAATGCCCTTTAATAAATTATATTGTCATATTTGTACTAGTTATAATGCCATCATGCTTGAAGGTGATTAAGCAAGACAATGCTCATCTATATGGCATTAAAGATTTGACACTTGAGCCGAAAATGATTGGACAATCAAGCAAGTAAGGTAATGGCCAAGGGGTTACCAGCTCTAAAGGAGCTAGAAAAAAGCATGTTTATATGCATGATTGGCATGCAGCACAAAGATGTTATTCCTAAGAAAAGGCATAAGAAAGTTGCCATGAAAAACATGGACACGTCTCTTGCAAGAGAAATATAATGCATTTGTTACCTTGAAGAGGTTTAAGGCACTACTTGAAAAGGAGTCAGGGTGTGAAATTAAGTGTCTTATATTAGAACATCTAGAGGTGGGGAATTCACTTATGATATGCATTCGTTGAATTTTGCAGCACATACGGGATCAAAAGGCAATTGACAACAACTTATACTCGATAGCAAAATGGAGTATTAATAAGGAAAAACATGACTCTAATGAATATTGTGAGCAGAGAAATGATATTTGTACAATTATTTTGTGACACCTTTTATGATAACTTTCTTTTTCATATTCATATTATGTTTTTATTTTATCTCTCTATTGTTTTGGTTTTCGTGTCAATACCTACTTTTTCTTTGTAAATATATGGTTGTCAAATAAGTTGTCAACCAAATAGTTGTTCAAATAATACATCTCTTGTGAGAAGTCTGGTGTCACACAAAAATGTGTCAAATAACTTTTGGTCGGAAGCAATGAAAATGGCAACTTATGTCTTGAATATGAGTCCTGCATTGTTAATTAAGGATATCACACTTGAAGAAGCATGGAGTGGTATAAAACCTTATGTGCACTTGATAACTATAAAAATGTTGGTTATTACCTTACATTTATCTCTCATTATGTGCGATCCTTGAGAGCATGCAAAACCTATTTAGTCTTTATTTAGGTTAATTAGTCTTTTATTGTTTTGAGAACCTTTATTACAATTTTTGTTTTATGTTTATTTGAGTTTTTAGGAACCTTTTATGCTTTATAGTGTTTGTTTGAATGACAGACCATGTGAAGAAGTTGAAAGATATAGTGTCGGGAAGCATGTTGTCGATGTAAGAAGACGCAATGCTGGAAATGAGTCTGGAGCTATATCATTGAAGAAGTCACAATACAGGTTGTACAAGCGTACAACCTTGGGTCACTTATTTACATGTCTTGGGGAATAAGTTTACATGAGATGGCTTGAATGATTGTAGTACGAGGAAGAAAAAATATGTTGATTCCAAAGAGATAAGATTGACAGCTCATAGGAGAAAGTAGCAAAGGACACAACTTGGCGATGTAGGAAGCTACATCGTTACGACGTATCAGACTTGGGGTATTAGATATGCATTAAAGTGGACCCAAAACATCTTGTGCTTGAAGAGGAAGATAAGGGAGTCTCAAATAGTGCACCTAAGGAAAAAGGTATATTCATATGTTTAATGGTTAAGATAAAGACCATCACACGGGAAAAGACCAAAAATGGAATAAAGGATAAGAAAGGACTTGTATTGTAAAAGGACAACAAGCCTTCATTTTCAAGTGTGCCCTAATGGTGTGTTTGTTGTGCTTAATAGAATAAAGATTGGAGGTAGAAACCTTCAATCAACTCTAGCCATCATCTTAGAGATTCAAATCACTTTTCTTCATCTCATACCTTCATCAATTTCATCTTGAAAGCATAATAGTTAGATATTAATGTTTTGGAGTCATTAGAGTAAATTGTTTAGTGAGTGCTGCAAATAACTCACTTTCATCCTCAAAGGATTGTAATTTCTTCTTTGTAAACTATGTTCTCTTTTAATGATTTATACAATTATGTTTTTGCCCATTATCTTCTCCATTTATATTTTTGTGTTTAAGTTTATTATGAGCTAAACCACTTTTGTGGTTAAGGAATAATTAGGTAGTAATTAAGTTTGCAAGTTCAGTTTGTTACAACCTTTAAAGCTTATTTAAATAAACTATTTTAATCTTAATCTTTAAAGTAAAACTTAGCTACTTTTATCTTTATCACCAAATTTCCTGAGACTGAAAGGAAATGAGAATGGAACTGTTTGTTTAATATGAGTTATGTGTCGTAGTACCGAAAGGAGACGGAAACAAGAAAGACTAATTGATCTTAAGCAAAATCTTTGAAAAAGCCTCAAGATGCGCAAAGATCTACATATGATTCTTTTCATAGGCCACAACTTAGCCTCTCCTTGGATTGAGATCTACTGATGACTTGGTCTAGTAATGTTGCGTGTTAAGTATTGTGATTGTATCCCGAACATTGTGTCTTCTCATGGTTAACATGGTTAATGAGTTGAAAGACCCTTAAGGCCACTAGGTTGTTGGGAAGCTCTGCGAAGCTAAAACTCTTTACATCGTAAGAATGATGTATGAAGCTATAACTTCCATAACTTAGAGTTGTAGTGTTCTAAATCTTACAAACCTCTATCTTTACCAAGTTAATTTCTAACCACATATTTTCACTTGAATCTCTAAATCCTTTTTACATGCTTTATTTAATTCTGCATTTTCCTTTAGTGTCTTAGAACCCTAAAATATTACCTTTGTTGTTTATCATTTTGGACCTTAACCAACTAAACTTAGTATTTGAAAATACTTAGAACTTATCCACTTCAATCCTCGTGGGATCGATATTCTACTTGCTCTTTATTACTTATTGCGACAATGTATACATGCACTCGGTATGCATTGAAAATAAACAACAATTTTCTAAGCATTGGAACTACTTTAGAGTGTTTGGATGCTTGGCATATGTTCATGTGCCATATGTGTAAAAAAAATCTAGATGAAAATAGCGTAAAATGTATTCATTTTGGCATGAGTGAGGAATCTAAAGCATATAAGTTGTATTTCCTAAGAAAAAGAAGATGATGTTAATTGGTATTTGAAGAAACTAAGGGATGGAACTAGAATGGAAAATGTCAACATAAGACGGGTGAAGTTGCAAATATTGAAAATTATTGGATAGACCTCACTAACAATGACATATATCTTAATACTCCAAATGATGTTGAGGAAAATAAATAAGATGATAATGAAAGCACTCATCCATAATACACCTAAAGCAAGTCGAGGTGACTAGATCCTTTGTGGAAATGTTGGAAAAAGAGTCGAGATACTTCGAGTTTCAGCGGGAGGCCTTTCACAGGTGATAAGAGTTGTAGAAGTCAAAACCAGTTGGAAAAGTCGAGCAGATCAAGGTATTAGAAGTAGCCGAAGACACCCCTCTGAAGGAAGAAGAGCAACCAAAGGAAGAAGCATGAGGAGAATTTCAGGAGCTGCATGACATCCTCCAGAAATATAGAGTCAAGATGCCTATCAAGGAAATGCCGGAACAAACTCCGTGTTGCATCAAATTTCTCAAAAACTTCTGAAGACAATAGTTGCTCCATCTAAGGAAGAGTTCATAACTATAACCAAATATTGTCGAACCGCATTCGAAGTACCAACAACAGTAAATACATACGGTCTAGGATGTTTTACTCTTCCAGTTGTGCTTGAGGAACAATACATCGGAGAAGCCTTAGGTGACTCGGGAGTAAACGCAAACCTCACCAGTCTAGTAACTGCAGAAAAGTTATGAAACATCCAGATGTACCCTTTGGCCAGAAGATGGGATATGCTATTGGCCAAGAAGAAAAAACAACATGAATAATTTATGAGTTACCCATCAACTTGGGAGGATTCAACTTCCTTATGGACATTGTGGTAGCAAAGACAAGAAAGAAGATGGAGTACACCCTGATTTTGGGAAGAACATTTTTGCAGCTGCTGATCTGATCTTAGATGGAGAACAAGGGGAAAATATTGTTTGAACCCAAGATGAGTACAAATCATTCAGGGTTACATATCTTGAGATTGAAGACTAGTATGAACAAATCAGTCAATGACCAAAGTGGCTTTTCATCAAAGGAGTGGTAGATGCATATGCAAAAAGAAAGATCATTGAAGAAGAAGCAAGGGAAAACCTGACAACTGAAGAATATTATTATGTTGAGTGGTATGAAGACAAGGAGCCTAAAGAACAGGGGCTCCCAAGATCAACGTAGACATATCCGTCAGGCTCGAGACGTAAAACGCGTGTTGGATGGGAGACAACCCATAACGTCAAACTAATGACGAAAAACAAGCGTTGAATGAGAGGCAACCCATAATTTTATTTTCTACAATTTCTCTTTCCAATAAGTTAAGTTATGATTTCATGTCTGAAATAATTTCTTTCTTTTATTGTTGTTAATCCTCATTATTATTTTTTATTTTAATATTTGCATTACATGTATAATCATTCCATTTATGCTTAAATTGTTTATTCTCAGAAAGTTATTTCATTACATTTACGACAGAGGGCTAGCTTACCCCCAAAGTTCAAGAGCACAATAACTCTTGGGATTTGATGCGGAAGGTACTCATCATAATCACCATCTCTTTTCGGTATAGCATAACTGGTGAGAATTTGAGTCAAATATTCAATCCACTCTTCTACTATAATTCTTTCTATATTGAGTAATCCACATGATTGCTATTTTTGCTCAAATTTCGATCGTTCTTTACAGACGATCAATCATGTTATATTACGCACAAGACAATTTTTTTTGGTACCTTGAGCCTTTCAAGCCACCCTTTATTATTATTATCCTTTGTGAAACCATTTTGAGCTTCCAGCGATAATTTTGTTGTTGTTACTAAGTGACGAATCATGTCAAAAGTTTTAAACCTTAACGTTATCTATTTGATTTTTCTTGGAGTTAGATATAATATTTTTAATAACTTGGTATGATTTAAAATTAAGTTTGAGGTTGCTATTTGGAATTAGCAACATTTTAAGTCTAGGGTGGGTTACCAGTAGAACTTATTTATCAAAAATAAAAAAAATCAAAAAAAAAATGTAGATTACCATGGGTCTACACAAAAAAAAATAGAAATAAAGAAAAAATCAAGAGCCAAAAACAAATAAATTTGGTCTCTTCTATCTTGAAAAAGAAGAGATAAATAGTTCTACTTAATACCCATCTTGTTTGGTTTAAGGAAGGAAGGTGGAGTATTTCAATGTTTAGTAGGAATTCTTAGGTTGATAATCTAAGTCCAAGTTGTTTTGTTGGCCTACGTTCTCAAATATATTCACCCTTAACCTAAGCCATGTTACAACTCTAAAAGACCTCAAAGTGTGCATATAGTATGATCTTGACTGCCTGTTTAGAATTGTCTCAAATTTACAGCAAGGTACGTTCATGTGATGACTAGAATGGGCAAATGTCATCACCAACCTTACTGGCTTTAGGAGATACATATGTGTATCCTGGAAAAGAGTGTGGTTGAGAGTATGAGCTATCTTCTCTAAGCTTGTCACGCTTGCATGAAAGGTGTAAGTTAGTCAAGTCTGTAAATGGAACGAGATGATGGTACGAGCAACCTCTTCGGAAAGGTATGTTTTTCCTGGAAAAAATGCAAAGAATAAAATTTATTTTCTTTTGTTACTTGAGGACACACAACAATTTAAGTTTGAGGTTGTGATAACAGGTCATCATTATTCTTAGCATGTTTTTCAGTCATTTTCAGTAGGTTTTTTTTTTAAATCCAGAATAGAGGAGTATTAGCACAATTACTTATGATTTCGAGACATTTGTAATGTTTTCTATATTTGAGTCATGTTATTCTACTTTTTCCGAAACATAGCAATTCTAGGATGTTTTGATGTAATTCACGAAGAAATCATGCAAATCAGCAAAGCAAGACATCTGAAGACTTGTGAAGACTTTGGGAAGATCATGAAAGGAAGATTCAAGAGGCCTTAGAAGACATTGTAAAATGAGAAATTCTGCTCCTAAAAAATAACAAATTCATAATTTAATATAAAGTGTAATATTTAATATAATAATAATAGAAATATAAATTATTATTTATATTTACTTAAGTATTTTAGCATGAGAGGTCTAAAAGATTTTTTTTTTATTGTATTATACTTGAATTTTTAACTGGATAGGTTTTTAAAAGAGTCATACACTTTTCTTTTTAAAATGAATATCGTATAAATTGGATTTGCTGTAGGTTAGGTTGTAGGTCGGTATGGTATATTTTGACCCTTATTTCACACCAAGAATGTATTATGCAATAATAACACCCCCATTGGATTATATTTTATTTAGTAATTAGTAATTTTAATTGTTAATCTTCAACCATTTTAAAAATATCTTAAAATAGAATGACTACAGATTTTTTTTTCTTCTTTTCATAACCTCCGAATTTGAAGAGATATGCACATTTTCTCAATGTTTTAGGTAGAAGTTGCTTGAATTTATTCATGGTATCCTATTTAGATCACACCCACACTTTTATGGACATGCAAATTTACACAAGTTTTTCAATTTTATCTAGATTTTGAAAAACCAAAAGTTTTTAGCAAAAATCAGAAAACTAAAGGGAATCATTCAACAAATATTTTATGCTTTATTTATACGTAAAAAAACCTACATCGTAATGGAGACTTATTATGTGTATTCCAATTTCCTACACCTAGCTTTCCAAGTGTACTATCCTCAATGACTTGATAAAATATATCTTTTAGAAAGAAATATCAAATATGTAACTATTGATAGTGATTACTGATCTAATAAAGTGGATTATTGTAAATTACACTTCAACTAATTGTATTCTTTGCAGACTTTCTTTCATTAGTTAAAGTTGACAGTTTTTAAGTTCATTGCTTAAAAGTAAAAAAGAATTAATGCCACCTTAAACAATCCTTAATAAATAATCAAGTCAAATAGTACTGCCACAAGGCAAGTCAATTGATTCTTTCACGTTCCTAAGATTCATCCTGGTTCTACGAATTATACATACAAGCAAGATTGATAATTTATTGTAAACTAGAGGCTTACTTAAAACAGTCAACGCAATAAAATTAAACCATTTAGGAACTAACACAATTTTTTTTTAACCAATTGAGAGTTCTAAGACCATCCACAAGTTCGATCTCTGAATAATAGATAAATCATGATCGGTGAATCATTGGTAATGGATGAGAGTGTACAAACAAAATTGTAGGCAATATTTTCATATTTCTAAGTGAAATTGCAATGAAAAATCATAAATTAAAATTTTAGTTAAAGATTATGGTCCATATATTGTAAGAAAAAAATCTCTTTCTTAACACATATTGTCCTATTGTAACTAGAAAAACATACACCTCAAAAAAACACACGATGAAAATGAGCATTGCACAAGACAAACAGCCAAAAAGACTAAAGCTACTTAATTGGAATCATTGAATGTGCGTGGAATGGCTCCCCCAATTTCATAGGACCACAACATTTTCATAACATCTATACTATTCAAAGCTAAATCGATGTAAAATAAAACCGTAAATTGATCCAAACAATCGAAAAAGATAAAAAACCAAATATTATTGAATGTATTTAAATGCTGTTTTGCAAAAACCTAATCACTTTTTCAAAACCAAACCAAATTGAACCGCACTGAATAAGTAAATTTTAATATATATTTTCTTTTATTAGTATTATATATTGTATTGATGTATTGCTTGTTGGTTTTTAATTTTATATATTGCATTAATTTAATTTATATTATTTCGACTTCACATGTTTCAAATATAATTGATCATTTTCATTCTATAATCTTAATTTTTAAAAATATTTGTGTTATATTTTACTTCAAACTTATCTTTTTACCGTATATGTATAAAAAAAACCGCATATATTTGAATCAGATTGAATCAATTTTGTTTAATAGTGATCCAAACCAATCCAAACCGCACCGTGAAACCATTTCAATTCAAATAGATATATGATATAAAAATAGAAGTTTGCAAATTCTATAACACCTCAAGAGTTTTATCTTCTTATTTCCCATTGTTTTCAATAACTTTCCCAAAACATAGGATTAATAGGATTATACGTTCACGTAAATAAACATAATGCTTTAGTTAAAGGAGATGAATTGATGGGTGTCAGCCCTCTTTTATTACCAAAAAAAAGAAGATGAATTGATGCATTTTTTCATTGATATATTGATTAATTATATTGAGTAAAATCCATTTTTAGGCCACTTTACCTGCCCTTTAAAAGTGAAGGATGTGGAGGAGAGTGAATATTTATTTAAAATTTGGATTCAAAATTATTTTATTTGATATGATATTTAATATTACTCCATCCATCCTAAATTATGAGTCGTTTTAAATATTTCACACAAATTAATAAATGGTCTCTGTGAGCATAACTCGGTTTGTAGGAACAATGCCTTATTATATGCAGGGGCCGGTTCGAACCCCGGACACCCCACTTATTCACTTTAAAAAGTGAATTCTAGCCTACTTGACAAAAAAAAACACAGATTAAGAAATGTAATCAATTGCTTGCAAAAAAGATAAATTATGAATAATTTTACAAAATTATCTATTATTAAGGGTACTGAAAAAATATATATTAAAGGATTGAAAGGGAAAAAAGTAATACAAAAAAATGCATTTAAGAGAATAATAAGAAAAATAACATTAATATTTCATCGATAATATTAAACAATTTATAATTTAAGACGAAGAGAGTACCTTCCTCAAAAAATATTCAATATTAGCTTTTATTTAAAAAATAAATAAATTAAATTCTAAGGATGAATAAATAAATTCACACATTCCCTTCACTAAAATCTATCTTCTCCCCTGATAAAAGTCAACTGCGTAATTACACAAACAAAATCTCTTATCCCTCCTTTCCTTCAATCGCCTTCATCAGTTGAACCTAACTACATTAACTAAATAAACTTTAAAAAGGATTTAACACTTAAACCTAACTTATCTAACAAATATATAAGTCAACAAAATGCAATGTAAGTATAATCATATATCCTTTTTTGGTCAATAATCACACATCTTCATCTGCCTAACATATTAGTGTGGCCACCAAATTGGTATGGGCCAAATTAACTAACAATTCCAAAGTCCAAACATTTCTCCACTCTCCCCAGTCCCCACATAACAAGATTCTTCAAACTTATCACTCAAAGTCATAGCCTTAGCTCCATTAATAATAAGGAAATTACACGTCTCACTTTTAAAATTGTTCAAAAATTACCCCAATTTAGCCTTTTCGGTTGCGGTTAAATGTTGTTGAAAACTTTTAAGATCAGTTCAACTAATTTTTAAGTCAATTTAACCGATCTTAAAAGTATTTAACTGGTCATCATCATAACCGTTTTTGAACACTTTTAATAATAATGATTAAATGTTAGTGCCATGACTTTCATTCTTAGCAAATTTGTGCCATGACTTTAGGAAACAAAAGGTTGATACTTTTTACTAGTCGCCACTCACTCATGCTGTACTACACCTGATTAATCTTGACTTAGTTATTCAGCACATGACAATATAAAAAACTACTATCTTCACCTCCACCATTTGGACTGCAAAATAAAAAAGTTGAAGTTTGGTTGATGAAGATTACTATTCAAATTTCGATTAATTAACTTAATCAAATATTTATTCATTTAACAGTTTATATATTTTTTGGTATTATAAACTGTTTATATTTAGATGTTCGAACAATTATTTAAGTAAGGCCTAACACAACCCGTAATACCAACATTGTTAGGTTAGAGATCTTCCATGGCGCTCCTAGAATCTTCCACTTTGTGAGTATGAATTTATAGTTGTGTTTGCCACTTTGTGTACAAACAACACAAAAAAAAAAAAAAAATGAAGAGGGGATGTGCATAAATGATATTGATAAAATCATATCCTGAAGAGTTTATTAAAGAGTTAAAACATATAACCAAAAAAAAATGTTAAAAAACATTAAAATATCATCAAAAGTTAGTTTTTGAAGTTATTCAAATATTTACAGCGTGACAAATTCAAACATTTATAGCAACTTTTAGTTGTGCAAACACTTCAAATGTACACACAAATATTCATATTGCTAAAACTTCAAATATGGATAGCAAGTTTGTATTGTGCTTGGCATATTAATAGAAATGGTTTTGTAGAAACTAAGAACTACAACTTAAAAACACTTGGGACAACTCTTGCTTTTGCTGCCAATGATTTCCTATTTTTACACCTTTTTCGTGAATATATATGTAGTGCTAGGTAAGTTTTTTGTATTGAAATAGAATTAGATTTTGTGAAAGTTCTCGACTTCATTGGTGACTTTACTTCTAATTACGTGAGGTTCTTATCCAGAAGTTAACTTCTTTTAAACTTAAATTCGATCAAAACAAGCATGGAGCCTTTTAGCAAGAGATACTTCGACATGAGTAGTAGAAATTTCGTTTAGTATACGCATGTGTTTTGGATGAGTTGAATTTGAACTTAACACACTAAGATTACTAAAATCCTTATCACCTAATAAAAGATTAATGAAAAGAGCATGAACCAAAGCTATCAAATTTCAAATGAAAAAGTGTACTCTCGATTTATTAACGTATTAAAAAAGACAAACTATGAGTTGAATTTGACGCAAATAGATGAGATACAAAGTAATTTTTCTTTTAATGGAAACCAAATTATAAGCAGATAAAACCAAATTCATCATTGTACAAAAGAAGAAACCAAATTCATCAAACACTTCGTCTTATTTTTCATTCAAAGCTAATGTGTTACCAGCAAAATGACATATATGACATCCATTCCATATCAGCCATAAAACAAGCCATTTCTGGAAAAATGTTTCACAAAAACCTGTTGATATCTATGCATTTTATTAAACAATTATTTTCCATTAAAATAACTATCAATCTACAATATCTACTCAAGTATAGTAAGAATGTCAACAAAAATATGGTATTGATCGGTTAGGTTGATTTCCAATGGACCTAGTATTTCAAGTCAATGACCAGTTCATGTTTATACCTTTTTTATATAAATAAATATCATATAGACCGTTCATTATCAAAACCTAAATCTGCAAACATAAATTGCAGGTGACTACTAGCAAATAAAACCTATTGGAATTTTACAGATTTGGGTGACAAGAAATGCTGCAAAACAATTTAACAATTTCCTGAAAAACAACCTTTGGGAGATAACCCAAAGCCTTTAAAAACACAATGTTCGGGAGATGTTTGCGCATTTGGGGGGAGCCAAAAGAGCAACCATCCACTAAGAATGCAGCTTATACAACTTGCAAGTTATATACCAAAGACAAATTATACACCCACGTGAAGAAATTTAGAAACAGACTTAAATGATGTTATAATATAATTTATTATACACTTGAATACATTTTATCACAATTTTATAACCTTCAGCTTTCTTTTGAAACCTCGCTTTTGAAACAGTGTCACAGACAATATAGTTCAGAAAACATAGAACAAATAATGCACATAGGATCATGTATCTACAAAGGACTCTAAGCGTCAAATGTTTATGGACAGTTGCAAAAGCTCATTATCATGAAATATAAATTTTGCAAATGTCGTATAACCACTACTTGGAATTTGACATCATTCTACACAACAATATGCTGCATGCAGATTTGAAACACGCTTCATACCTGCCAAAAGAAACAAGATTTCTGAAAAGACCTGATTGGACTAAGATTTCAAAAACATTTTTTTTCAAAATATATTGCCTCATGCATGGGTCAAGATTTCAAAATTAAACTCAACCCAAGACAGACTATTAAGAGCAATAACATTGTAACTCAATTTTTTGTCAAAAAAAAAAAAACATTGTAACTCAATTTAGCAGATTCATTTCACAGGCAACTTCATCTTCGAAACTCGCAGCCAGAACATCTAATGAAATTGTAATAAAATTGATAATGCACCACCCATTATGCATGGATCAAGTTCTTAGGAGATGGATGTCACAGTATAGACACAGCTTAGAAAAACGGAAGGTGGCATGTACTACTACAATTTCCTCAAAACTTCGCCTCTATGATTCAAAGAACTCCTTTTCCTAAGTAATAGAGTTCTATCATTCCCCTTTACCCAAGGTCAAAACCAAGAAAAACACTAGTAAGGACCATTTCAGTACGCAATTGTTCAAACTTTCTATTGTTAAGCTAGTGTCATGAATCAACTTAACAACAACCTCATAATACTAAGCTATTAAGTGAGGATACCTGAATGAAATTATATGGATATCTCTGACACTCCATATCACACGAGTTATCTGAGAAGTTATGCTAACTACTGTTTTTACTAGAGTCAAAAATAACTTCATTCAATTCAAATAATAACAACAATTACCCAGCCTATTTTATTGAGAGCAGATTCTTCATGAATAGGATATAAAATTAAAAGAAACATCATGAAAACATTATGTAAGATATATATCATTATTTGAGAAGTGCAAAATTATTAGCGCAATGTGAACTTCAATTGACAAACAAATGATTTTTTAAAGTAAATATGTATTTAAGAGTACTGACCAGGGACATGATAAACTAAAAGAAATGCTCTCTTAGACCTTAGAAAACATTTGAATTTATGGAAAGCCCTGGTTATAAAATGTGTATTATTGCACTTACTATATTTGTCTCAATCAAAATTATACTATACAATGAAATCATACAAAATAAAATGCAAAATCTAGCGAATTGTTGCACAATGTTTGTCCCAACCAAAACCATTCAATACAATAAGATCATACAGGATAGAAAGCAATCGGGTACACGGTCAACTAATGGGATTACCTCTTCTACTTACATAGATCAAGCTGTTACAAGATGGATTGAAACCACTCACTGCATCACTCCTACAAAATTTAACAAACAAGTCATTGAGCGGATTTTAATATTTCACTTGGAAAAACACATAAAAACAGAGAGAAAAAACTAGAGTGCTCTGGCCAAAAATATATGTCCACTTCTAATTATCAGTTACAAATTACAATCCCATATCACTTCTGATTATCTTAAGTTCATTGTTTGCTTTAATGATTAACATTCGTTTTACATCATAGAGCTCACAATACCCTTCTGCTTCCTTCGATCACAAAATATTATCAAGGGTACCCTTCTGCTTCCTTCGATCACAAAATATTATCAAGGGTATCCCTCAGGAAACAATAAGGGACCATGTATTGTTTAAAGTAAAAGTGTGTTTGTTTTTTTTGAATGGAAAATGTTAGTTTTTTTTTTCCATCCCTTAAGGCGAATAAGTGGGGAACTACATATATAATGCAATGTCCCTGGCACCTGAGCTATACCCACAGGGACAATGGCAAATTTTAGTAATTAGTTGCTAGATAAGTTTTTTTTTTTTTTTTCTACTTTGTCCATGTTTGAATTCAGGACCTCCAACTCCTTATCCCTTGGCTCAAACAGGCTGAGCTACTAAAATATATAAACTATAAAAAAATCTAATGTTATCTTTGGATGGAGGGGAAAGAGAGGATAGTCCCCAATTTGAATTTTTTGTTTTGTTTTGGGGGGGTATGTATTTTTTGTTCATAAAAAATCCCCCCAAAATAGAGAACTAAAAAATTGCATAGGAGGACTTAAATGAACTCTTCAAAATCAATCTATGTTTTTATAATACTATCAAAATAAAAAAAATCATTAATCATAAACATTCAATAAAAGCATACTCTCAAATTAGGTGTAAAATTTCTCTATATTTTCTTAAAAAGCTCAATCATATGCATAGAATCACTTTATTTGAAGCTGAAGCAGATCATTTGAAAAGCTTCTATGTCGATCCTCTATGCTTATTCAAATAAATTGTTTTCTACACCATTTGATCCATGAGCTGAATACTTAACAAAAAACAATCCAAAGAACATGGAAGACCTGTATATGCTTTGCTTGTTCCGAAAGCAAACATAACTTTTCTGCATCATACTATCAATTTTATTCTAAGACCTAATATATTTTCGTGAATTAAATCTTCTTCCTTTCAAATGGAGAGAACTAAGTTGATTTGAGTTTCCCCCTATGTGAAAAATCTTGATAACCCAACTATTCAACTATATAAATTTCCTGAAATTTACACCATACATCCTCTAAATTCTTTTCCATTTGATCGTTATGTGAGAAGGAAGTAATTAAATTAACAATACAAAGGGTTTTTGTTGGCATAAGGAAATTATTTATGCTTTCTATTTCCAGTAACAATTACAAAAATACCATATTGGTTTTACTTAAATTACTGTTTCTAAATATTTGTACGTGAATGGTGAAATCAAACAGATAAGAAAGTGAACATAATCCCTCTGGTCTCATTTATAAGCAAATTTTCACTTTTTAGGTTCATTGAATAAATGATATATGTGGTATATCATATAGACCACATACATCATTTATTCAATGAATCTAAAAAGTCAAAATTTGTTATAAATGAAACTGGAGGGGGTATTGCGGCATTTTTGTAACTAGTTAAAACAGTTAGAGAACATTTCCTAAAATCAAACACCCCTAATTAGTATTGGACCTATAATCTCTTAATACTACTTTAAAAATAAGCCTCCAATGGACAACTCATAGTTAAAAACATAATCTAATACTCTTAATTTACTACAATGCAGTACCACCAAGAAAGTAAATAATATTATAAAGTAATAATAAACCCACCTCATGGTATTTAATTTATTTCACATTAGAATATTGGTTAGACCTTCCAAGAAATAAATGGTTCAAAGTGAATCACAAAAATGTATATTCTACTACTACATAATATAAATGTGAAGTTCTAAACTATGCAATTCAAGCTCGCTCTAATAGCAACCGACTCCTCAAATTTGAACATCTCATCATATATAGAAACTTCAGTTGTAACAATGCATTTTTACAACTATCATCAGACAAAAAGGAGTTAGGCACAAATCATATTATATTTAACTAATGTTTTTTCTTTTCTAAGTCAAAAATATAAGATAACCCAAATCCAAATTCACATCCTTTGTATGCACATACTAAATGTTTGTTTAAATAGGCGATGACAAAGATCAATAAGGTGATTGCATCCACCAAAACAGAACAAACATCATCAAACCCTATTTATGCACCAATCAAGCATCACAAAAAACAAATGAGGAGCAACTTCATAATCTGTACTATTTAACTGTAATTGCAAGTATACAAACCTCACTCTTTCATTGATCAGCATTGATCAGTGGTGGACCTTCTCCAGGGCAGAGATGAGCCATGGCACCCCTCAAACTATTCTTTTTAGTAGATATATGTTCTATCCAATGGCTTAGTTGCCCTTTTTTGTTAGTATATTGTAAAAGGTAGCGATTTAGTCACTACTCCGATATGCGAATTTGTTCTTTACAATAAATTTTTTTAACAAGATCTTCACATTAAACGTTAATACTTATTACAAATATGACACCCTCGAAAATTTAAATCAAGATCCACCACTGATTAAAGCATCTCCAATCAAAGACATAATTTGTTCACACTAAGAGTTAATTCCCAAATATTCTTAAGCTGCAAACTCAGAAAATGCCAGGTATAGTTAACCCGCCACTGCCATCTAACGCTAACATACAACAGATTTCAAATCATATCATAAACAATACATAAGGCAATTACATTCACTCCAGAGAATCGAACATAGATCAACCACCAAAAAAGGTAGCAATTTTCTGTTGCCACTTTTTGTTTCAAGTTAGTGTGTTATTAATTTATTATTGAAAAAAAGCCATGAGAAGGATCAAACCCGCACACCTGACGTAAAAGGTAGTGATTTTACCGCTATGCAAAGATGTGAATTTGTTCTTTACATTAAATGTTAATACTTATTATAAATACGTCACACCCTTGAGAATTTAAATCAAGATCCACCACTGGCATCTCCAAATTAAGACATGATTTGTTCACCCTTTACAGTTGGTTCCCAAATATGTTTTAGCTGCAAACGCAGAGGAAATGCCACATCCATTAAACCTACCAGAGCAATCTAACACTCAGTGTTATAAGTTGCGGAGCGCGCAAAATAGCAGTTAGTTCAAATTCCGCTATGCAACAGTGTTATAGCGCTGACATAGCCTTTATTTCGTAATAATATTTTGTATTAGATAGTGTATCTAGGAACAATAACGATTTGTTCAAATTCCGCTATGCAATAGCACTATTGTGCCCCTATAACTGTTATTTAACAACACGGGCTAACATACACAAATTTGAAAGATCAAATCATAAAAAGTACCAAAGGCAAATACATTCAACCAGATAATCAAACATAGACCACCAAAACTGGTACATCACAACATTAATCCAGAGCTAAACTCAGCATGAATAAACACTTCAAGTTCAACACTACTTCACCATTCTACTCAAGGCATTTGAAAATATGTCAAAACATATGAAAAGCGTAAACTACACCATAGCATACAACAGCCATCTAACACTAGTTCACAAACTCAGAAAATTCAACGTATATTTAACCTGCCACAGCCATCTAACGCTAACATTCAACAGATTTCAAAGTTCATATCATAAACAATACATAAGGCAATTGCATTCAACCAGATAATCAAACATAGACCACCAAAACTGGTACATCACAACATTAATCCAGAGCTAAACTCCGCATGAATAAACACTTCAGGTTCAACACTACTTCACCATTCTACTCAAGGCATTTGAAAATAAGTCAAAACATATGAAAAGCGTAAACTACACCATAACATACAACAGCCATCTAACACTAGTTCCCAAACCCAAAGAAAATACCATGTATATTTAACCTGCCACAGCCATCTAACGCTAACATACAACAGATTTCAAAGTTCATATCATAAACAATTACATAAGGCAATTACATTCAACCAGATAATCAAACATAGACCACCAAAACTGGTACATCACAACATTACTCCAGAGCTAAACTCCGCATGAATAAACACTTCAGGTTCAACACTACTTCACCATTCTACTCAAGGGATATGAAAGTAAGTCAAAACATATGAAAAGCGTAAACTACACCATAACATACAACAGCCATCTAACACTGGTTCCCAAACTCATAAAATACCACGCCTATTAAACCTGCCACAGCCATCTAACGCTAACATACAACAGATTTCAAAGTTCATATCATAAACAATACATAGGGCAATTACATTCCACCCGGATAATCAAACATAGATCACCCACCAAAATAGGTAGCGATTTTAGTTACCGTTTTTTGTTTCAAGTGTATTATTGAAAAAATGTGATGAGAAGGATCAAACCCGCACACATGAGGTAAAAAGTAACATTTTACCACTACGCAAAGATGTGAATTTGTTCTTTACATTAAATGTTAATAATAATACTTACTATAAATATGACACTCGAAAATTTAAATCAAGATCTGCCACTGGTTAAGGCATCTCCAATCAAAGACATAATTTGTTCACCCTTTACAGTTAGTTCCCAAATATTCTTTAGCTGCAAACCCAAAGGAAATGCCACATACATTTAACCTACCAGAGCAATCTAACACTCGGTGTTATCAATTGAAGATCGTGGAAAACAGCAGTTTGTTCAAATTCTACTATGCAATAGCACCATTGCGCTACTATATTTTGTAGTAAATAACGTATCTAGGAACAATAACAATTTGTTCAAATTTCTGTATGCAATAGTGCTGCTATAACCGCTATTTAACAAGACGGGCAAACATACAACAAATTTCAAAGATCAAATCATAAAAAATACGTAAGGTATACACAGACGAATTTCAAAGATCAAATTCCGCTATGCAATAGTGCTATTGCGCCGCTATAACTGCTACGTAACAAGACAGGCTAACATACACAAATTTTAAAGATCAAATCATAAAAAATACATAAGGCAAACATACACAAATTTCAAAGATCAAATTCTGCTATGTAATAGCGGTGCTATTACACCGCTATAACCGCTACTTAACAAGACGGGCTAACATACACAAATTCCAAATATCAAATCATAAAGAGTACATAAGGCAAATACTTTCAAGTTTCAACCACAGATAGTCAAACATAGAGCACCAAAAAATGGTTCATCAAAACATTATTCCAGAACTAAACTCAGCATGAATAAGTACTTCAAGTTCAACTTTGTTCACCATTCTATTCAACGCATTTGCAAAAATTTCAAAACATATGAAAAGCATAAACTACACCATAACAAATCTAAACCAATCCAAGAAAATAGAACCATAAATCCAGCATTCAAAAGAATGCACAAGTCTCCAAACTTACATATGAAACATGATTGATTCTCAATCAAGATCTTCTTGTCTAGTCTCCGACTCAAAATTCTGATTCCCCCTATTCTCAGCATTGGGTTGCCCACTACCATTTCCACTATTGCTATCATTGTTATTCACACCCCCAACATTACTTGTCCCTGCAGCAGCACCAGAAGACGAAGGTACATGCCGAAACAACGGCAAAGAAACCCTAAACCTTGACCTCACCGAATCATCTCCACCACCACCACCACCAGAACCACCACCATTACCAGCTCCTCCTCCATTGCCACCGCCACCACTAGCCCGCTGCTCATAATCAGGATCATCTGTAGGCAACTCAAAACGACAAACAGGACAAGAATTATGCAATTCCAACCACGGCAAGATACAATCATCATGATATATATGCTTACACGGCATCTGCTTTGCCTTTTCGCCAAGGGCAAATGTGTCTTTACACACAGCACACTGCGACGAATCCGATTCCAGCAACTCCTCTGTCACCTCAATCACCGGCAGCTTCTCAACAGCAGACTTCGACGCAGGCGGCGTCCCCCTCCGATTCGGATCATTCTCAGCCAATTGCTGTATCAGATCCTCAAGCCCTGGACCAAAGAAATAATCACCTAGATTCGCATTACCCGGAAACCCAGGAAACCGAAACCGACCTGGCTCATCACCGTCGTTGATGACGAACTGAATTCCTCCTCCACCTCCACCAGCAGCATTCATGTTACGGAGATAGTTTTGAATAAATGCCATCGGATTAAAAGCTTCACCGAAAGGCGAAGGCGATGCCGGTGACATCGACGGCGATGTTTGAAAAAAAGCAGGGAGATCGTTGAACGGTTGAGAACCAGCACCGGTGGTTGCAGTTGCAGTGGCGGTGGCGCCACCGTTACCGGATAAAAGCATTGGAAAGGAAAAACCTCCGGCAGGGAATTCAGCGGTGTGAGAGAAGAACGGAGGAAGAGGATTAGGGTTAGGAATTGGGGATTCGAGTTCTTCGATGAAAGAGGAGTTGCAATTGGGGCAGATGAGATCGGTGGAGGTGGTGGTGATGAGGGAGGTGCGTTCGCACTGGTGGCAGAAGTAACGACGGAGGTCGTCGGAGTTGGCGATGGCGTGGACGGTGGGGTTGTCGCCGGTGGAAGACATGATGAAGAGAGAGAAAGAAGAGAGAGAAAGGTTAATTAAATGAAGGAATGAAAGAAGAAAAAGACTATAACGTAATTAAGAGAGAGGGTGAATTTGTAAATTAGTATAATACTAAATAATTAGTTTTTTGTTTTGGTCAAGAATAATAAGTTTTTTTTACTGCAATAATTATAGTTTATTATTTATAGTAATTATTTATAAAAAAATGTAAAAATAGATTGACCAAAAAGATACTAGATTAGACTATAATCAATGTGTTATGACCAAATTTATGATAAATGTTAAAATAGATGACCAAAAAGTTTGATTTTAATCTTTAAAATAACAAGTTTGATTTTTAGAGCTTGTGCAGTAAAAAAAATATTTTCTTCGTTTTTTAAGTGTTATTCGATAACAAAATGTTTTTTTATTTGAGAGAACAATTGTTAGTTATTATATTTTTCTTCAATAAATTTTTATTTTTTGTACGCTCGGTATTTATCATTCAACTTTTGATTTTTTGTACACTCGGTATTTATCATTCAATTTTTTGTGCTATAACTTACTTGTTTTTTATTTAAAAGAAGGAATTTAAGAATAGTGATTTAAAGAAAAGAAATTACCGTTTGATTTGTTGTGCATTTTATTAAGTTTTGGTTTGTGTTTTTTAATATTAAAATAAATTACTCAAGATAAAATTAAATTGATTGACATTTGATTAAGAAAATAAAAATAAAAATAGGATCACTTGATTTTGAATCAAGTTTAATTATGAAAATATTTTGTGATTTTTTGTTATTTGCATGTTTTTGTTGTTTTTGGATAATAAACGAAACCTAAAAAATAAACTAACGTAGCAATTAAATAAAAACGTGAGAATTTTGTAGTGATGTTGGATCACCACAAAATCTCTTAATCTAACCTAATATTTTTTGCATTTTTTCGATATATATAAAGCAGTAAAAAATAAAAGGACACAAACATCTTTTCTCATTTATGGTTTACATAGGTCCTAAGTACATTCTAATTTATAAAAATAAATAAATAAATAAATGACCGAATTTAAAATGCAGAATGATGATAATAAAAAATGCAAAATAAAATAAAAAATGCCTGATAAAATAAAAATGCATAAAAAGATAAAAAAAAAATAGAAATAAAGGGACTGGGGTGTAAATCCCATCCATCTTTCTTTCTTTCTTCTTTTTGTTCCTGTAAAAACCTGGCCACTTTAATTGAATATAATCCCATCCTTTAAATCAACAACATCAAAGAAAATTTAATCAAAGTTGATTGAATTGGTAGCAGCAGCACCTAACAGAAGTAACAAGAATTGGAATAGAAAATAAAGCAAGGTGAGGCAGCAATATATAAAATAAAGGAATGGAAATAACACTGTAATGAAAACTAACAAGAATTGGAATAGATTAAGAAATTGTAAAAAAAATTCTCAAGGTTGTATGTTAGGGTGAATTCCAAAGAAATAATTAACACAAATTTGAGATCGAAAATCTAAATTAAGCTAGAGTGCAAAAGTTGTTTTTTTTTTTTTTTAAAATTGTAAAAAAGCAAAAGCTTAAAACTTCGATCCCCCCTTTCTTCTGATACTTCTCCCCTCTTTTAATGGTTCCATGGTTGATGAAATTAGAAACTTGGTTAAATGGATTTGATGGGAATTAAACTGGCCTTGATGGTGATTGAGTTGACTCTTGAAGTTTGCCTGAAATTGTGGCGCAGAGGAAAGAAACTTTTTTTGGACACTTGACTAATTAATTAGAAGATAAAACCCTAGTAATAAAAATAAAATAAAGAAAAACTAAAAATAAAATAAAAGATAATAATAGCATAAAATAAAATAAAAATAAAAGAGTAATAATAATAATTAAAAAAAAAAAGTGAGAAGAGGGTCCGAAATCGAAACAAAAATGAGAGATTTAAAAATATCAATCTGTCAAAATTTACTCTGAAAAGTCAGAGAATATTCCAGGTTTGAGACCATATGAATGTAGGATCTTGGTCAAAAATTAGGATATAACATATATAAAATTCAAACGTATTGTAGTTCAATATATTCTATTTTAACTTCTTCAAAAAATATCTATACAAAATCCATTTTAGAAAAACAAGGACAACCAACAAAGAAGCTTGATTAGCTTTCATATGACAAAATGTTATATTTGCAACTAGAAGATTTGGTTTGCCCTAACTTCAAAGGAAATTTTTTTTTTTTTTGCCCTTAAAATTGCCAAAAAATACATAAATACCCTATCTTTTCGGAAAATTGCAAAAATACCCTACTTTTAGGGACCACGCAACCTCCAGTAGCGAGGTACCCTAAAAGTTCAGGTACCACGCTACCTCCAGTAGCGAGGTACTTAAAAAATATTTTGGACCATTCTACATCGCTCCTTGGAGCAGCGATGTAGTTTCTTTATTTTTTTTACGAAAATGCCACGCAACTCTGTTGCGTTTTATTTTGAAGTTTTTTTTTTTTAATTTTTAATTATAGTACACGCAAATTAATGCAAAATTTTGAAATTTAAAAAAAAACTTAATTTAAAAAAAAGTTAATTAAAAATATATAATAAATAAAACATATATTTATTCATGTACAATCAATCACCTCCGGATGTTAAAATACAACACACTAAGAGGTACATACTATACCTCATCGGAGGGTTCTTGTTTCCAAATAAAAGTGGTACAATCCCCAACTATACAACCTTGTTTCATTAAAATCTCTTAACAAAAACACCCAAGAGTTGTGCACAAATAGTCCACTTTTATTTGGAAACAAGAACCCTCCGATGAGGTATAGTATGTACCTCCTAGTGTGTTGTATTTTAACATCCGGAGGTGATTGATTGTACATGAATAAATATATGTTTTATTTATTATATATTTTTAATTAACTTTTTTTAAATTAAGTTTTTTTTTTAAATTTCAAAATTTTGCATTAATTTGCGTGTACTATAATTAAAAATTAAAAAAAAAAAAACTTCAAAATAAAACGCAACAGAGTTGCGTGGCATTTTCGTAAAAAAAATAAAGAAACTACATCGCTGCTCCAAGGAGCGATGTAGAATGGTCCAAAATATTTTTTAAGTGCCTCGCTACTGGAGGTAGCGTGGTACCTGAACTTTTAGGGTACCTCGCTACTGGAGGTTGCGTGGTCCCTAAAAGTAGGGTATTTTTGCAATTTTCCGAAAAGGTAGGGTATTTATGTATTTTTTGGCAATTTTAAGGGCAAAAAAAAAAAATTCAACTTCAAAGCTTTCTTTTGTTTTTTGATAAATGTAAAATGAGTTCACCTCCCATAGAGACAGGTTCATGCACCATTACACCAACATTTCATGCATCAAAATAAACCCTAAGTTTGAGGTGAGTAGGAGTTTCCCTTATTCTGACTAGCATCGTCATTTCTCTATGTGATTGATTGCAAACTCACATATATAAATTCGAGAGAATAATCAAACATCATATATAAATTGGGGGAATAATCATAACCAAACCAAGTCACTGAAAGAGCCAAAACATTGCATTTATAATTGTGTTCCACTACAAAGATTGAACTCAGCTAATATAATAATATATATGGTACCTTTTGAAGTTGAAGTGTGACCAAAATATTAAGCACAAAAAAGATATAAGCAAGTGTGACCAAAATAGAATATAAAAATTCCTCGTCAAGACCAAACCAAGTCAATCTAAAATGCGTTCTGCAACCATAAGTAATACGTTCTGGAACACGGATATAAAGATTAAAAGAAACTCGATACAGAAAGCATCCCACACAGAGAAGCCACAACAAACTAGAAACTCCAACCCCTACTTCTAATCACTAGAAACAAGATACATAAAATACTAACATAGCTCTGGAAGGAATGCCTCCACTAGAAAAACTATAAATAAGACAATATAATGCTTGCTGTTAAATGCATAAGACTGCAATGGTATGCATACAAATCAGATCACATAACCCTCCCAACACACTTGTATAATTACTTATATTATTTTTTATCTTATATCGAATAACACATATATGTACTATTTCACTTGCTAGGTTTGAGGATGTTACTTAAATACGCAAGTCTCAGCTCATAATTTTCAATGTCGGTCGTCACTAGAGTCAACAATTGAGACGACCAAAATTAAAAGTTGTCTTCCATAAAATTGGGACATGGGTAATTAATAACATTCTCAAACCTAGCTACCCGGTGAAATAATGCATACATGTGTGTATTTCAAGATGAGATGATAACATTATCCACGTTCTTATAACTTTTATAGTTTTTTTTTATCCCTACTAAGATAATGTCATCAAGAGAACTTAACATGTTCTTCTTATTAAAGACGAATTAAAACCCAAATTTTTAAATGGAAATGAGTATGTTTAAATAGAGAGAAAAATATAAATTTTTATTATTCGGTGTGACGAGAGTGATCTCTTATTCTTGCGTATTTTTCGATGCGATGGATAATCAAAACTATGTAGTTCTTTGGTAGAAAATGTGTATGTGTTATTTTAAAGAAATGATTTTTCCACAATCATTGAAGAAGCAAAATAGAAGATATTCATAACCAAATTTTAAACTATATTTTATCATTACTTTTCCAAATTTGAAAAAAAAAATATGATTACTAAAATTTTAGAATTTTATTAAACTTTTATTTACCTGAACTAGTTCAAATGTAAATCTAGCCTGGATAAATATGATCAAAATCAAAGTGGTTTGTAGCCTATCTAACATGGTCTAAAACTTTAATGTGTTGTCTAAAGTCTTTTTGTAACACCCAAGACTGATGAGAGCAGGGAGTGGTCGCCGGTGTACAAGGCATGACAATGAGCGACTCCCAACAGTTTATAGACGAGCTGAATCACACCGGAATGAGAGGGATCTTGAGGTTGTGCAGACATGAGACCGTATGGTTGAAGGAAAACTTATAATAATTGTTTGGTACTACCTATGTCAACAAGATGCATCTTCTTTTTGGTAGCTCATTCCATAAGAACTTCATAGTTAAGCGTATTTGACTTGGAGTAGTCTTTGGATGAGTGATCTACCAGGAAGTTTCTCGGTAACCATGCGAGTGAGAAAAGACTCGTGTTGGTTTGTAGGGTCAGTCGACAATGCTTAAAGTTGTATGAGACGTTATACTTTTAATAATTGTATAATTTAGTTTAGTGTTGGATTATTTAATTTTTAGAATGTCATTTAATTATATCAATATTTTGCAATCTTTTAAATATTATATGAATCACGACTTGATGACCCAACGTGGCTTAAAGAATTGAGTTTTTTTTTTTTTTTGAGAACGAGTTTTTTTTTTTTTTCGAAATGAAAAGAATTGAGTTTTTGATCACTTGCAAATATATCCTCTCTTCTGGTGTTTGTAAAAATGTTTTATCCTCATTGCAATTATATCACTTTTTCATTTTGGCCTTACGTGTTTCTGTTAAACAACAATTACTCAAAGCAGTGATCAATTAGATGAATAAGAGAAACAAAACATTTACAATTACTCAAGTATACTTTAATTTCCTTTTTCATCAACAAATAATTTAATTCTCAAATCTAAAATAAAATTAATCATACTTCTATGCCAAAGAAACAACAATAATCAAGAAATATAAGAGAAGAGATGAAACTTATCGAATTTGATTGAAGCATGAATTAGCACCGCGCATGAATTAGTAAGGTAACAACTCTTGGATTCCCAAAGGAACTTAACTATACTATGTTTCTGCCATATTCTCTCTTGCGCATGAATACAGAATTTAATCAATCTTAAAATTAAAAGCCTTAAACGAAGGAACAACGGAACTGAAAAAAAAAATTGGATTAATAGCTCGTGAAAATTAAACGGAATAACTCCTAAACTTGTTAATTAAGAGTTCAAAATTTGGTTGAGAAATTACAAGTATATTATGGAAGGAGTTCGACTAGTTTGGATTTTATCAAAGGGAATAGCTCGTGAACTAGTTAATTAAACCCTAACAAAATTAAACCCTCAAATCATTTATTTGGTCAACATATAAGATTGATAGTAAGTTGTAGAGAGGAATCGGACTTCAATAGAAGATGGAAAGGGAGAAGGAATTCAAACTAACCTTTGAGCTTTTAGTTTGGTTATGTATATGATTGTATATATGTATATAGAGGTGGAAAGGTTTTGTAGAAAGCCAAGGAAGAAGTGACGAGGAAGAACAGAGAGAGAAACAAGAAAGAAAGGAAAGAGAAGAGAGAGTTTATCGCGACAAAAACCATAAAATATTTGAGTGAGGATTAAGATCCATCGTTGAAGGTCATATTTATTTTTATTAAATCATAGATTAAAATAAACGTGGGACCATAATATTATATTATTAATATTTATTTATTTTCAAAATTACGGTTCTTACATCAATGGTAAGAGACGTTAATTAAGGCACGAACATATAATAATTAGAGAGTTAAATACTCTCTAAAGGAACGGTTAAATTATATAATCCAAACATATGCAATAGAATGGTCCTAATGCATAAAGATCATGAGTGATAGTGACCAGACCTAAATGACCGGAGATCCCAAGAGATAGGTTCAGTGGGTAATAACAAGTCATGAATGGAGATGCTATGATAAAACTAAGGAAGCATGATTCATGCAGCGACAGTAGGATGAGATAATAAAAAAACTATTAATGAGATCTATACTATATATGGAGTAGAGTATCTAGATACATAAGTATTTTTGAAAGACTCGCCTATAGAAATGTGGAAGTAAGTTCGATTCCTATGGAATTTCGAAGCAGGATACCTAGAGTGTTCGTCAAACTGAGATAAACGTCAATGGTAAAAAATGCATAGACATTTAGAATACACATAAGGAAAAGGTTGTGTGTGGGTTCTATGTTTGAGATTGAGTTCAATTCTATGAGCAACTCCCGTTAATCGGAATTTTACTATATATACAAAGGTTTGAGTTGTAGGCGACACCTTTGTTTACTAGCAACCTTATAAAAATGTCTTTGACGTTATTTTCGAAACAATTTTTTTTAAGAGTAAATTACACTCCCCTCCCCTGAAAGATGCTTGAAATACACTCCCCTCCCCTCTTATGTTAAAAAATACAATTTCCTCCCTTGAAAAGTAAAATTTACACTCTCCTCCCTTATAAGATGCTTGAATTACAACCCCCTCCCTTGATAATTAAATATGCACTACACTTTAATCTATTTTAACATAAATAAATATTTTTATGATATATATTAATTTTAAACCACCTTTTAAGAAAAATTAATTCATTTCTTTATAATTTAAATGTTAATGATAATTAAATTTAAATATATTTGCTATTGATTTTATAATTTAGAGTTTAAAATTAACTTTTAAATAACCATGGTTTATTGTCGTTAGTAATTTTTCACATATTTTAATTTTATTTTGGCTTGTTTCATATTTTATAATAGGGTTTAAAACTACATGTTAATGAAATTGTGAATAAAAAATAGCAAAAAAATATGTATTCAATTTTTTATTATGTTAAAATAGACCTGCAATACTGTTTTTTTTGAAGTATATTAGATTATTATTTTTTTTGCTAGATTATTAAAAATAAAAATATATATATTGAGGGAGTAAAGTGTAGATTTTAACATAAGAGGGGAGGGGAATGTAATTCAAGCTTTTCTTAGGGGAGGGGAATGAAATTTTTTCTAATATGTTTTGAATAAGAGGGGAGGGGAATGTATATTTTAACATAAGAGGGGAGGGGATTGTAATTCAAGCATCTTTGAGGGGAGGGGAGGGTAATTTACTCTTTTTTTAATTCAAGTGAGGGATTTTTGGAACATGCTTGAAAATTGAGTTAAAAGATTAAACACAAATCCTCATAATGGATAAAATAGTGTTGTGTGAATTGAAAAAAAGTGGAAGTTATACATTGGGTCGATCACACACATTATTATTGTTTATATAATGGGGGTACATAATTATGTGAGTGAAGTAAACACTAGCGAAAAAATATACATTTATATATTTTATTATTTGGAAATGTTAAATTAAAAAATTAATTTAGTCGTTATTAGACAGTGTTTTCTTTGTCCCAAGTTTCGCAAAAATATTTGGTATGCAATCTAATATATTTTGTTTTGTTTCTTGATCTGAAATATATTTTGGTACGTAATATATTATATTTTTGTACTCAATATGATATATTGTGGTATTCAATTTAAGATATTTTTGTACTAGATCTAATATTGAATTACTTGTTCCCAAAGTTTCTCATATAATAGTTGTGAATTTTCTCTATAAATAGAGAGCTCACATTGTTCATTCCACACACCAAAAAAGACTTCGAATCTTTTTCTTCTCTTCTCCCTTTTCAACTTGCGTTGACGAGTCTTTCTTCTCTTCATCTCTTTTTTATGTCCCTTCGGAATTAAGAGTATTCTTAAGACCATAAACCCTTTCTAGATATAATGTCCCTTATGAATTAAGAAATGTCGCCCTTAGGAATTATTGGAGAATAATTCCCTGCCTCTGTCATTTCATTCCATGGTATTATATATCTGTACAACCTAAGACTTGGCATAGAATCATGCTAGTTATGAATAATATCAAGCTAATAATTACAATGAAGGCTAATTATTACAATGAATGTGGACATATATACATATAGTCTAATACACCCCCTCAGTCGAAGCAGGAGGAGGATGGATGCTGAGGCTGGAACGAAAATCGTCGAACAACGGTTTTGGAAGGCCTTTAGTAAAGATGTCTGCATATTGGTATCGTGTAGGCACGTGCAGAACATGAACTTGACCCAGTGCAACTTTTTCTCGAACAAAGTGAATATCCATCTCGATATGTTTGGTACGTTGATGATTTACAGGGTTTCCCGAGAGGTATATGGCACTTACGTTGTCACAATAGACAACAGTTGCCTTTGAAATGGGGCAGTGAAGTTCGAGTAGTAGGTTTCGAAGCCAGCAGGACTCAGCGACGACATTGGCAACCCCGCGATACTCGGCCTCTGCGCTAGAGCGGGATAATGTTGCCTGACGTTTGGCGGACCAGGAGATGAGATTGTCACCCAAGTATACACAGTAGCCCGAAGTGGAACGGCGGGTATCAGGGCAGCCACCCCAATCGGCGTCACTATATGCAGTCAGGTTGGTGATAGTCGAAGGGGAGAGATGTAGGCCGAATTCTTTTGTCCCTTGAATGTATCGTATAATGCGTTTTAGGGCTGCAAAATGCGATGTTCGTGGATCATGCATATAGAGACAAATTTGTTGAACTGCGTAGGAGATATCTGGCCTTGTAAATGTAAGATATTGGAGGGCACCGGCAAGTGAGCGATAGAGTGTTGGATCATCAAATTTTTCACCAGAAGTGGCACTTAACTTGGATTTGGTGTCCACTGGGGTGAGTGCCGGTTTACAATTGACCATTTTTGCACGAGAGATTATGTTGTCGGCATACTTGGATTGATGCAAGAATAACCCACCAGAATGACGTGTAGCCGACACGCCTAGGAAGTAATTCAAAGGGCCCAGGTCCGTCATGGAGAATTCAGACCGAAGAGCAGCAATAATGGTGTCACGAAGGTTGTGTGATGATGTAGTGAGAATAATATCATCAACATAGAGAAGAATATATGCTTTGTCGTCACCATGAGTAGATATAAACAGTGAGTGGTCGGTCTTGCTATTAATAAAGCCGATGGTGGAGAGAAAAGATGCAAACCGTTGGTACCATGCTCTTGGGGCTTGTTTAAGGCCATAGAGAGATTTCTTTAGAAGGCATACATGATCCGGATTATTTCGATCACGAAATCCAGGAGGCTGATGCATGTAGACGGTTTCAGAAAGGTGTCCATGGAGAAAAGCATTCTTTACATCAAGTTGATGAATGGTCCAATTCTTTGACACGGCAATGCTTAGTACCACACGAATAGTAGCTGGTTTCACCACTGGACTGAAAGTCTCGTCACAGTCGATGCCCACCTGTTGAGACCTGCCATTAACAACAAGACGAGCCTTATACCGCTCCAAATCACCGTTAGATTTATATTTGTGTTTAAATATCCAAATACACCGAGTAATATTAACATCAGGAGGACGGGGAACCAAGACCCACGTCTTATTTTTAATAAGAGCATCAAATTCATCGGTCATGGCCTGTTTCCAATTCTTATCATGGAGTGCAGATATTGGGCATTTGGGAATTGGTGAAATTGAGGTGGTGATAGAGAGGTCAAAAATGGCTTTAGGTTTGTAAATGCCATGTTGTGCTCGTGTTCTCATTGGGGAAGAGGGGATAGGTGATGCGGCTACAGTGGGTTCGGGGGTGGTTACCTGTGGAGCTATAGGAGAATTAATGGGTGATGTAATTGGGGAAGTGGGAGGTGGTGGTGTTTGGTCGTTAGATGCAAGCGGGGAGTTGATGATGTGTGACATATACGGGGATGGGTCACTGTCTAAGAAAGAGTAAGAAGAGGCTGGTGTAGGTGGGTTATGTGATAAGGGAAAAATTGACTCATTGAAGGTTACATGACGAGCCGTGATGATTTTACGTGAGGATATGTCGAGACAGAGGAAACCCCGATGATGTGACGGATAGCCGAGGAACACACAGGGAGTGGAGCGTGCATCGAGTTTATGAGTTGTTGATGACGGGAGGTGAGGATAAC
The DNA here is from genome assembly GCA_958299785.1 of Medicago lupulina. Lineage (NCBI taxonomy): Eukaryota > Viridiplantae > Streptophyta > Magnoliopsida > Fabales > Fabaceae > Medicago > Medicago lupulina. The sequence continues at coordinate 56,221,689 of OY283146.1, read as the reverse complement.
ACAGACAACCAAAGGTTTTTAATGAACTGTAATCCGGGTGTCGGAGGTAGAGGGAAGAGGTGGGGGACACAAATTTGTTTGACTTACTGGGAAGGATATTGTGTAGGTAGGTTGCCATAGAGAGGGCGTAGTGCCATTTTGAAGGGGGGATGTTGGCATGAAGTAAGAGGGTTCTTATCGTGTTGTTGAGTGTTCTAATTTTTCGTTCGGCTTTCCCATTTTGTGGGGAGGTGTAAGGACAGGAAAATCTAAAAGTCATGCCATGTTTTTTAAAAAATTCATGAAATAGTGAATTATCGTATTCACGACCGTTGTCGCATTGAAGATTTTTAATGGGGCAATTGAATTGAGTTGTAATGAACGTGTGAAATTTAGTGAAGATATTAAAAACTTCCGATTTGTGTTTGATGGGAAAAGTCCAAAGAAAGTTAGTAAAATCGTCAAGAAATAACACATAAAAACGATGACCCATATCGCTAACAACAGGTGAGGTCCATAAATCACTATGAATAATATCAAAAGGATAACATGTAGAAGAAGTAGAGGAAGAAAATGGTAGTTTTGTATGTTTACCCAACTGACATGAATGACAAAAATGTTTAGAAACCGAACGACATGAGATAAAGTTATTATTACAAAGAACACTAAAAATAGTTGGACCCGGGTGTCCCAAGCGGTTGTGCCAGGTAGAGGCGGACAAGGTCGTGAGAGCTTGAGGTGCTGAGTTTGCGGTTTGGTGCGTGGGTAGGAGAGGGTAGAGTTCGCCCAAACTATTGCGTCTCATAAGAGGCTTCCCCGTCTGCATATCCTTCACAGTAAAACCAAAACGATCAAATTCAACAGATACGTTATTATCAGAAGTGAATTTTCTAACTGAGACAAGGTTTTTAATAATATGTGGGGCATGGAGAACATTTTTTAACTGTAAGGGCGGCAAGGGAGGTTGAAGCTGTTTCACTCCACAGCCAAGAATTGGAATTTCAGTACCATTTCCAACAATGATTTTATTATTGGTGCTCAAATTAAAATAAGAAGAAAGGGTACCTGAATTCGACGTCATATGGGAGGATGCTCCTGTATCCATATACCAATTGTCGTCGGGTTGCTGAAGAGACATGGTCTGCATAGCGGCTGCAATGTCGGTGGGTACAAACGCCCCTTGCGGTGCACAAGGAGTCTGATTTTGGGCAAGGAAGGCGTGTGGTCTAGGTCCCAAAACACCAGCACCGCGCCCAGTAGCAGGAGGAGCCCAGGCCGTGGTAGGGTACGGACATGGTGGAGGATTCCAGGGTGACTGTTGTGGCCAAGAGGAGGGCGTAAACGGGACCCATGTCCAAGGAGCAGGCTGATTTCCTTGCCTGTTATTTGTGCCAGAGTTATTTTTGTTAGTGTCAGAGGAATTCTTGTAAGAGTTACCTTTGTTATTATTAGTATTGCCCTTGCCGCGATATTGCTTTCCACGACCTCCGGTGTTGCGGTTGTTGTAGCGAGAAGGTGCAGCATCAGAAGCCCGATTTGAAGCGGCAGAAGACACACGATGTGGAGCGGTAGAAGACACATCAGGCTGTGTGTGGAGGAGAGCAGACTCGGCACCAGTGCTTTTATTGCGACGGGTTTCCTCAAGTGTGAGCATAGATCTTGCTTTGTAGAATGATGGCAGCGGATCCAGTTGTTGAATGATGGTGGCGAGACTATCGTACCCACTTGAGAGGCCTGCCACAAGGCGGAGGACCAGGCGATCCTCGCTGACCGGAGCCCCAACATTGCCGAGTTGTTCGGCTATCAGTTTCAATGCTTGGCAATAAGACGACGCATTTGGATAATTGTCCATGTGGATTTGGGAGAATTGTTGTTCTAGATAAACAGCTCTAGAGTTTCTATTGTCGTGAAAGATGTCCTTCAAGCGATTCCATGCTTCTTGAGCGGTGGCACCGGGTTTCAGAATCGTATGTAGGAGATCAATGGATATTGTGCTGTAAATCCATTGTTTCACGATGGCATCAAGTCGGGACCATTGTGCATCTTTCGTAACAGTCGCATTCGTGGGTGGAAGGATGTGATCAGCGACATCAAAGGCATTGGCCGCATTGAGGAACAATTCTGCCCATGAATCGTAATGAACGTTCTCCATTTCTAGGGTGATTTGGATGTGGTTTTTGATGTTTGAGACAGAAAAGGCAGGATGGAAAGTAGATTTAGGTGTGGAGTCGTCGCCAGCCATTTGAAAAGGATGTGATGATTGTGGGGGATCGTTAGAGGGTTGATACCATATTGGAGAATAATTCCCTGCCTCTGTCATTTCATTCCATGGTATTATATATCTGTACAACCTAAGACTTGGCATAGAATCATGCTAGTTATGAATAATATCAAGCTAATAATTACAATGAAGGCTAATTATTACAATGAATGTGGACATATATACATATAGTCTAATAGGAATAAATAGTATTTTTAAAATCATAGCCCTTGAGAATAATTTTCTTTTCGGACATGAATTACAACTATACATCTCTAATGCAACAACTTTAGTGGTGTAAGAAGATTATGACAACACTTTCTTCTTTTCAGTAGTAGTATATATTTTTAACATAACATAGTCATAGTAAACATGATGTTGATCCACCATTCACTTGATCTACCAAATAGATGAATTTACCTATAGTTAGGTTTGTCTGTTGAGCAGCACTTACCACCATTCACTTGATCTACCAACTAGATGAATTTACCTATAGTCAGGTTTGTCTGTTGAGCAGCACTTACAGTTGTAGGAAATAACAGAAACAAAAAGAAAAAATATTTCTTTTTTCACAAAACACGATGTGATATTGATTCCTCTACTTTTTCAATGACCCTACTGAAAAATATAACACTATAGTCGTTGACTCTTTTATCAGATTAAGACACTTCAAGAAAGAAACAGAACCCCATTAAAGGTTTGAACTTGAAGGTGACCCTTTTACGGTGAAAACTCTAAAATCTGAATGAAAGAGGCTATGAGATAAGGTGATAAAGATCAAGATTGAAACTTTGAAGCATTAATGAGAATGAAGAAAAGGGGCTTCAAAAGGGTAAAGATAACGGGGTTTGTGTTATTTACTACAATTGTGAGAAACCAAAAAAGTGATATATTGGATATGTAGAGTTGTAATTCACGTCGGAATTTTTTTTAGCGCTGAGTTTGTGTTATTTACTACAATTGTGAGAAACTAAGAAAGTGTTATATTGCATATGTAGAGTTGTAATTCACGTCCGAAAAATAAAACTTGACCTTTTTCTATCCAAGGAACACACTGTTTGGAATATTGAAAAGTAAGGCTAAGATTTATTATTACTATTGTTATTTTTAGATAAAAGTTATCACTTTTAGAAGTTTTTTTTTTATAAATAAACTAACAATTTAAAATAACTTTTGGTTAAGAAAAGTTTTCAAAATACAATTAAGGTTACCCTATTTTAAATAAGTCTCAAATCATAATAAGTCTTTATTAATGTTTTCGTCACTATAATTCTAGAAAAAAATTCAACACAATCTCCTTTATTTTTAGGCTCTCTTCCAAACTTCGTTAAAGAGCGTTATTCAAAATTATCAACAGCGATATGAACATTATGTGCCTTTGTTTGCAAGTCAAATGACATCAAATCTAGTATTTTTCTTCTAGAGGGCAACCAACATAGTTTAACAACGTTTGAAGGAGTTCGACTAGTTTGGATTTTATCAAAGGGAATATATCTCATGAACTTGTTAGTTAAACCCTAAAATAATTAAACCCTCAAATTATTTACTTGGTCAAAGTATAAGATTGATAGTAAGTTGTAGAGAGGAATGAGGCTTCAATAGAAGATGGAAAGGCAAAGAGCAAAGGTTTGAGCTTTTAGTTTGGTTATGTCTCTTACGGTATATGTGTATATAGAGGTGGAAATGTTTTGTAGAAGAGGGAAGGAAGAACAAAGAGAGAAAGAAAGGGAAGAGAAGAGAGAAACAAAAACCATAAAATAGCGAGTATTAAGATCCATCATTGAAGGTCATATTTATTTTTAGGAGAATGCTAAAGAGTGCCCTTGTGACATTGTTTAAACAACCAAAACAAACAACTTTTTATAAAAAGTGATGTAATTATTACTTAATTAAAAGTCAAAACTTATATTTTCAAGACAAATTTTCTATTTATAGATTCCTTAACCATTTTCCTGAGGGCACCGGTTAACAAGACCCTTATTTTTTTTAAAGCATAGATTAAAATAGACATGGCACCATAATATTATATTATTAATATTTATTTATTTACAAAATTACGAGTCTTACATCAATTGTAAGAGATGATAATTAAGGCACGAACATATATCAATTAGAGAGTTAGTTACTCTTTAAAGGAACAGTTAAATTATATCATCCAAACATATGCAATAGGATGAGCCTAATGCATAAAGATCATGTGTGATGGTGACCCGACCTAAATGACTGGAGATCTCAAAAAATAGGTTCAATGGTTAATAACAAGTCAGGAATGGAGATGCTATAATAAAACTAATAGAAGCATAATTCATGAAAAGCGACAGTAGAATGAGATAATAAAAACTCTTAATGATATATATACTATATATGGAGTGGAGTATTTAGCTACATGAGTATATTTGATAGACTCGCCTATAAGAATGTGGAACTGATGTCGGTTCCTATGAAATTTCGAAGCATAGTACCTAAACTTCTTGAAAGAATTGGATCCGAATATATGACTCATCTATGTCAAAATAAATAAAGAGTACATAAATTAATCAATCTTAAAATAAAAGCCTTAAACGAAGGAACAACGGAACTGGAAAAGGATTAATAGCTCGTGAAAATTAAAGGGAATACCTCTTGAACTTGTTAATTAAGAGTTTAAAATTTGGTTGAGTAATTACAAGTATAGTATTGAAGGAGTTCGACTAGTTTGGATTTTATCAAAGGGAATATATCTCATGAACTTGTTAATTAAACCCTAAAAAAATTAAACCCTCAAATCATTTACTTGGTCAAAGTATAAGATTGATAGTAAGTTGTAGAGAGGAATGAGGGAAAGGCAAAGAGCAAAGGTTTGAGCTTTTAGTTTGGTTATGTCTCTTATGGTATATGTGTATATAGAGGTGGAAATGTTTTGTAGAAGAGGGAAGGAAGAACAGAGAGAGAAAGAAAGGAAGAAAGAAAGGAAAGAGAAGAGAGAAACAAAAACCATAAAATATTCGAGCGAGTATTAAGATCCATCGTTTAAGGTCATATTTATTTTTAGGAGAATGTTAAAGAGTGTCCTTATGACATTGTTTAAGCAACCAAAACAAGCAACTTTTTATAAAAAGTGATGTAATTATTATTTAATTAAATGTCAAAACTTATATTTTCTAGACAAATTTTCTATTTATAAATTCCTTAACCATTTTCCTAAGGGCACCGGTTAGCAAAACCCTTATTTTTTTAAAGCATAGATTAAAATAGACATGGCACCAAAATATTATATTATTAAGATTTATTTATTTACAAAATTATGAGTCTTACATCAATGGTAAGAGATGATAATTAAGGCACGAACATATACCAATTAGAGAGTTAGTTACTCTTTAAAGGAACAATTAAATTATATCATCCAAACATATGCAATAGGATGAGCCTAATGCATAAAGATCATGAGTGATGGTGACTCGACCTAAATGACTGGAGATCCCAAAAAATAGGTTCAATGGTTAATAACAAGTCATGAATGGAGATGCTATAATAAAACTAATAGAAGCATAATTCATGAAAAGCGACACTAGAATGAGATAATAAAAACTCTTAATGATATATATATATATATATATATATATATATATATATATACTATATATGGAGTGGAGTATCTAGCTACATTAGTATATTTGATAGACTCGCCTATAAGGAAAAGGTTGTGTCTGGGTTTTATGTTTGAGATTGAGTTCAATGCTATGAGCAACTCTCGTTAATCGGAATATTACTAGCTATACAGATGTTCAAGTTGCAGGCGACACCTTTGTTTTTTAGCAACCTTATAGAAACTTCTTTGACGTTATTTTCGAAACCATATTTTTTAATTCAAGTGGGGGATTTTTGGAACATGCATGAAAATTGAGTTAGAAGATTAAAAACAAATCCCCATGATGGATAAAACTAGTGTTGTGTGAATTGAAAAAAATGGAAGTTATAAATTGGGTGGATCACACACATTAGTATTGTTTATATAATAGGTGGTACATAATTATGTGAACGAAGTAAGCACTATTGAAAATATATATATATTTATATATTTTATTATTTGGAAATGTTAAATTAAATAATTAATTTAATCATTATTAGAAAGTGTTTTCTTTGTCCCCAAGTATTGGAAAAATATTTTGGTATGTAATCTAATATATTTTGGTTCTAGATTTGAAATATATTTTGGTACGTAATATATTATATTTTTGTACTCAATATGATATATTGTGATTCTCAATTATAGATATTTTTGTACTAGATCTAATATGTGGATTACTTTTTTCCAAAGTTTCTCATATAATAGCTGTGAATTTTCCTTATAAATAGAGAGGTCACATAGTTCATTCCACACATCGAAAAAGACTTCTGAAACTTCGAATCTTTTTCTTCTCTTCTCCCTTTTCAACTTGCGTTAACAACTCTTTCTTCTCTTCATCTTTTTTTTCCGTCCCTTCGGAATTAAGAGTGTTCTTAAGACCATAAAATCTTTCTAGATATAATGTCCCTTATGAATTAAGAAATTTCGCCCTTAGTAATAAATAGTATTTTTAAAATCATAGACCTTGAGAATAATTTCTTTTTGGACGTGAATTACAACTCTACATCTCTAATGCAAGAACCTTAGTGGTGTAAGAAGATTCTGACAACACTTTCTTCTTTTCAGTAGTAGCGTCAACTAGATGAATTTACCTAATCAGAGCAATATATAGTCAGGTTTGTTTGTTGAGAAGCACTTAACCTATGCCTATATTTGCGAGACATATGACATAATTTCTTACAGTTGTAGTAAATAACACAAACAAAAAGAAAAAAAAAATTCCTTTTTTTCACAAAACACAATGTGACACTGATTCCTCTACTTTTTCAATGACCCTACTGAAAAATATAACACTATAGTCGTTGACCCTTATCAGATTAAGACAAATCACTTCAAGAAAGGAACAAAACCCCATTAAAGGTTTGAACTTGAAGGTGACCCTTTTACGATGAAAACTCTAAAATTTGAATGAAAAAGGCTATGAGATGAGGAGATGAAGATCAAGATTGAAACTTTGAAGCATTAATTTCAAAAGAGTTAAGAGAATGAAGAAGAATATTTTTTTTCTCTTCACCATTTTGAATCCTCTTTTCTTCATTATTCATTGATGCTTCAAAGTTTCAACCTTGATCTTTATCACCTAACTTCATAGCCTCTTTCATTCAGATTTTAGGGTTTTCATTATAAAAGGGTCACCTTCAAGTTTATACCTTAAATGTGTTTTTGTTCCTTTTTTGAAGTGATTTGTATTAATTTGATAAAAGGGTCAAGGATTATAGTGTTAGATTTTTTAGTAGGGTTGTTGAAAAAGTTGAGGAATCGGTATCACATTGTGTTTCGTGAAAAAAGGAAGAATTTTAGCTTTGAGTTTGTGCTATTTACTACAATCGTGAGAAACTAAGAAAGTGTTATATTGGATATGTAGAGTTGTAATTCATGTCCGAAGAATAAAACTTACCTTTTTCTATCCAAGGAAGACAATGTTTGGAATACTGAAAGGTAAGGCCAAGATTTTTTATTACTATTGTTATTTTTAGATAAAAGTTATCACTTTTAGAAGTTTTTTTTTTCTTTCTAAAATAAACTAACAATTTAAAATAACTTTTGGTTAAGAAAAGTTTTCAAAATACAATTAAGGTTACCCTATTTTAAATAAGTATCAAATCATAATAAGACTTAATTAATGTTTTCGTCTTTATAATTCTAAAAAAAATTCAACACAATCTCCCTTATTTTTAGGCTGTCTTCCAAACTTCGTTAAAGAGCGTTATTCAAAATTATCAACAGCGATATGAACGTTATGTGCCTTTGTATGTAAGTCAAATGATGACATCAAATCTAGTATTTTTCTTCTAGAGGGCAAACAAAATAGTTCAACAACTTTTGTTCTAAACTTCTTGAAAGAATTGGATCCGAATATATGACTCATCTATGTCAAAATAAATAAAGAGTACATAAATTAATCAATCTTAAAATAAAAACCCTTAAACGAAGGAACAACGGAACTGGAAAAAAATTTGGATTAATAGCTCGTGAAAATTAAAGGGAATACCTCGTGAACTTGTTAATTAAGAATTTAAAATTTGGTTGAGTAAATTACAAGTATAGTATTGAAGGAGTTCGACTAGTTTGGATTTTATCGAAGGGAATAGTTCATGAAATTGTTAATTAAACCCTACAAAAATTAAACCCTCAAATCATTTATTTGGTCAAGGTATAAGATTGATAGTAAGTTGTAGAGAGGAAAGGGGCTTCAATAGAAGATGGAAAGGGAAAGAGCAAAGGGAAAAGGAATGTGAAAGTACAAATATGATCAAACTAACCTTTGTACTAGATATAATATTACTAGATGTAATATGTGAATTTCTTGTTCTCAAAGTTTCTTATATAATAGTTGTGAATTTTCTCCATAAATCGAGAGTTCACATGGTTCATTCCACATGCCAAAAAATACTTTTGAAACTACGAATCTTTTTCTTCTCTTCTCCCTTTTCAACTTGCATTGACAAATCTTTCTTCTCTTCATTTTTTTTTCAGTCCCTTCAGAATTAAGAGTGTTCTTAAGACTATAACCTCTTTCTAGATATAATGTCCCTTATGAATTAAGAAATGTCTCCCTTAAGAATAAATAGTATTTTTAAAATCATAGCTCTTTTAAGGTATAATGTCCCTTCGAAAATTAAGAATGATCTTAAGAATATAGTATTCTTCAATTTTTGGAGAAGTCTGAATAAACCTAGTCTTATTCAGTAGAAAACCATAAATAAGATTCCTTATTATATGTGGAGGATGAAGCATGTCCTATAGAATAATTTTCTTTTCGGATGTGAATTACAACTGTACATCTCTAATGAAACAACTTTAGTGGTGTAAGAAGACTCTGACAACACTTTCTTCTTTGTAGTAGTAACTTATGTTTTGAACATAACATAGTCATAGTAAACATGATGTTGATCCACCATTCACTTGATCTACCAACTAGATGGATTCACCTAGTCATAGCAATAAATTGTTTGTCAATGACCCTTTTATCAAATTAAGGCAAATCGCTTCAATAAAGAAACAAAACCCCATTAAAGGTTTGAACTTGAAGGTGACCACACTAAAATCCGAATGAAAGAGGCTATGAAGTTAGGTGATGAATGAAGGTGAGAAAAACACAAGAAGGGTGGGGGGTTGAATTGTGTTAGCTTTTTCTTCGTTTTCTCCTACTGAAGTCACAGTTCAGAAGCAGATAGAGTTCATCATCTGAAGTGATAATCAGAATCTGAATGCAGCGGATAAAAACATAGAGAGAGAGAGAGAGAGAGAGAGAGAGAGAGAGAGAGAAGAAAGACACAAAGCAATTATACAGGTTCCTTCTACAAACCGAAAGTAGTCATGTCCCCCTTTCACTTTCAAGGAGAGTTCACTAAAAATGTAATATCTGATTACAAATTCTCACTGCTAAAACTAGCAAGAGACTTTAAACTACTCAAGCACAACTGCAAGAGATTTTCTATGCTCAAGAACTAAATCAAGAGACTTCCTATGCTCAAGCACAACTGCAAGAGACTTCTGATCAAACAGAAATACAAAGAAATTTGTTTGAGTTTGAACACTTGATATACAATCAGTGGTGTTCACAATACAAATCAGATACAAACTCTTTAAGACTCTATAATTTCTAAGATATGGAGGTTTATAAGAAATTCTAAGTGAACTTTGATGTGTAACAATTTCAGCAGAGGTTTGGCACTTGTAAATTGTTATCTGAGTCTCTTACCATTCTCTAAGTCTTCACTTCTTTATATAGAGGTGTGAAAGAGACGTTGTTGATTGCCAACACATTAAAAGAGTCGTTTGAAACTTGATCAAATCACCAATGATCTTTTGCTTGATTTGGTTGTTGTCCTATGAAGGATCAATTCCAAATCCATTCCAAGTCTGGAGGAACACTAGTGCAGGCATAGTTGTTATTCTTGTCTAGTTGCAGAGACAGACAGAGGTTGTACAATTCGTACAATTGTCCTTTTTCAACTCTCTTCAACGAATAAGCTTCTAATGTCTTCAAATCCTTTGAAATTGGTCGTTGCTTCATCCTACTAGTCTTCTGTAGTGATATGGCATGATTAAATCCTTTGAACAACCTTTTGAAGCTTCACTTCTATCAGCCTCTAATGAAATGTGCTTATGGTGAAATGTGCTTCTGATGATGTCATCACTTCAGGAGCACTAGTCTTCAGAACCTCTTTTCTTCAGACGCTTCAAGTTTCTTTCTTGTTGATTCCATTTCTCTCATTTGTTCTTCTAGAACCTATGCTTCAAAGAAACACTAAATTTTTTGTCTATGGTCCTGCATACTTGAACAAATATTAGCATATCCAATTGACAATTTTTAATACCTTGTTATCATCAAAACTTAAAGGTTTATGTTAAACACATTTTGTTCCAACAATGAAGATCAAGGTTAAAACTTTGAAGCATCAATGAAGAATGAAGAAAAGATGATTCAAAAGGGTGAAGAGAAAAAAAATATTCTTCTTCATTCTCTTTACCCTTTTGAAACCACTTTTCTTCATTATTCATTGATGTTTCAAAGTTTCAATCTTGATCTTCATCACTTAATATCATAGCCTCTTTCATTCAGATTTTAGTGTTTTCACCTTAAAAGGGCCACCTTCAAGTTCATTTCTTAAATGTGTTTTTGTTCCTTTTTTTTAAAGCGATTTGTCTTAATCTGATACAAGGGTCAAGGATTATAGTGTTAGATTTTTCAGTAGGGTTGTGAAAAAGTAGAGGAATCGGTATCACATTGTTTTTTGTGAAAAAAAGAAGGTTTTTAGCTTTGAGTTTGTGTTATTTACTACAATTGTGAGAATTTCTACTTAATAAGATTGGGTTCACTCGGATTTCTCCAATAATCGAAGAAGAATATATTCTTAAGATCATGTTTCATTTTCGAAGGGACGTTATACCTTAAAGGGGACATATACTATCGCAGGGACTATGCTCTTAAGACCATTCGTAATTTTGAAGGGACAATATATCTGGAAAAGGTCTATGGTCTTAAGAACACTCTTAATTCTGATGGGTCAGAAAAAGGAGATGAATAGAAGAAAGATTCGTCAACCCAAGTCGAAAAGGGAGTAGAGAAGAAAAAAATTGAAGTTTCATAAGTCATTTTCGGTATGTTGAGTGAACTATGTGAGCTCTCTATTTTTGTAGAGAAATTTCTCAACTAATATCTGAGAAACTTTGGAATCAAGTAATTCATCTAATGGATCTAGTCCAAAAATATCTCAAATTGAGTACCAATATGTAAGAAAATGTATTTCAGATCTAGTACTAAAATTGCTTACCAAAATATTTTAGCAAACCATGGGACTAAAAAAGCACTTTCTAATTGAGAAATAGTGATGTGTATGGTTTTGTTGATCAAAGACAAGGCATACGACATAAACTTCAAATAGAACAAATAACAATCAAACCTTAATCTTTTGGAAAATTCATTGCCCAACACCACGAAGTAGCTTATTTCCAGAAGTATCCTGTTTGTTGAATTGCAAGCTCCCACTGAATCATCAACACCATTTTGCAAGAAGAATGTTGATGAAAAATTGGTACAAAAAATGTGTCTGAACGAAGAGTTATTTCGAAATAACATATCCAAAAGCCGTCACAGTTTGGCTGCACCAAAAAGTCAGAGGTAGGGGCACTATTTTGTGGTTCCTGCCCCCAACTAAGAGTAACAAAGGAGCTGATTACAGGGTCTTTTACTTAAAAAAAAACGCAAGCAAGAAAAAGTTATGAAATTCTGCTTTAAGGTCATAGAAGAAGTTATGCAAGTCATAGAAGAATAACAAAAACCAAATTCTCTGAATTAAGCTACTTTCGAAATGGCATTCACGAAACCTAAGAGTGTGTTTGGATGGGGTAATTGAATTTTTTTGAAGAATTTAGAATTTTAGGAAATTCAAATGATTCAATTCAATTGCTTTCATTGTTAAATGTTATTGTTTGGATGAAGTAATGAATTTTTTTTTTTTATTGTTGGGCAACTTTTATAAAAAAAAAAATTTGGGCCAAATTTGAAAAATGAAATTAGGGGTCAATTTGAAATTTTCAAAAAATTGAGGGGTCAAATTATAATTTTTGAAAAACTTAAGGGGTCAATTTGCAATTTTTTTATAAATTTATTGGGGTCAAAATGAAAATTTTAGAAAATTTGAGGACCAAAATGCAAATTTTGAAAATTTATAACAATGAAGAATTTTGAAATTCTTAGGGCCTGTTTGGAACACTTTTTGTTTTTAGTTTTTAAAATCTGTTTTAAAAATCAATTTTAGAAAAGTGATTTCAAGAAGAGAAAAAGAAAAAACTTGTTTGGTAATGTGACTTTTCAAAACTGTTTTAGAAATGAAAAAATTAGAAAATCCATTTGGTGATATAATTTTCAAAAACAGTTTTAGAAAATAGAAAATTAGAAAACCTGTTTGGTAATCAAAAATTTTAAAAATTTGTTTTTTTTTATATTTTTTTTTTATAATTTATATAAATTATATTACCCTTTTTATTTTTCTTACAATTTTATCCTTAGTTACCGATCAAATTAAATTTCAAGTACTATAGTTAAATGTAGAATTTAGTCACAAAATAAATAATTTTTTTAGATACGAAGTCAAAATTTGTTCAAACGATACATAATTGGAAAATGTGAAACACATAAAAATATTATAGCATATTAATGTCGATAACATAAACATCAAATAAACAAACAAAAACAATCATCCACAAAATAACTAACAAAACTCCATTGTTGCATATAAGAAAATCTAAAAAAAGCAATTAGTTCGATTAATTATGACGATGTACCCACATCCTATCTCTAAGATGGTTCCTATCCATTGCCATCTCAGCTGCACCTTCATCAGATAACCTTGTTAAGTTTTCAACATTCGAGCTCATCCCTTCAAGGTTAGGAACCTCGTTCACCGCCTCAAGTTCTATATCATCCATTTCCTCCCATATCCTAAACAACTCGTCAGTTACTATGAGTCTTTGCCTTGAAGGTTTGTAGGAAGGCATTAACTTTAAAATAGGAAATCTGTTTTTCAACACCCCAAAACAGCGCTCAATTGTCATCCTTAAAGACGAGTGCCTGTAGTTAAATAACTCTTCTGGATTTTTGGGTTGTCTGCCTTGACCTCGATATTCTTGTGCATGATATCGTTCACCTCTATAAGGGGGAAGAAAACCTCCCATACATGGATACCCAGAATCAACAAGATAAAATGAACCTTCATCAAATAAAATACATGTTAGCTCTACTTGTTAATTTCATCAATATAACTGCATAACTTTATGTTAGATATTAATACTTACCTTTAGGTGGCCAAGGAAATCCTGCATTTGGATTTGTAATTGCATCCAAAAAAACTTTCGAATCATGTGCACTTCCTTCCCACCCCGAATATACATATGTAAATATCATGTTGAAATCACAAGCACACATGACATTCTGAGTGATTGTTGCCTTTCTACCTCTACATGAAATTTGTTTCTCAGCAGGAGCCCATGCACTTATTTGTGTACCATCAATTGCACCTATGCAATTCTACAAGGCATAATCCAAATTATAGGGATAATTAAACAACAACCAAATATCTTTGATAATACGAACACATAAATGATTAAATTATATGTAAATAAAGATACAACTACAATAACAATAATATGTATTACACACATACCTTGAACCAAGGATAATATTTTGGATTAGTCTTAATTCTATCAGGTAACTCCATAGAATCTTGCTTTATCAATTCTTTTCCTAATCGACACACTGCCCTTAATACTTCCTTGAAATTGCGTGAGATTGTTTCTGTGGAATGTTGAAAACGGTTTGAGGCAACTCTATGACGAACATTATGACCAATTATGAATAAGAAAGTAGCAACTTTCTCTTCAACAAGCACATCCCTTGAGTCACTTAAGTAGTTCTTGCTTCTCAGTTCATTACAGAAATTAAGAAAACAGTCTTTCTTCATTCGAAATAAATCAAAACAGCTAGTTCCAAACCCATTTAACACTTCAGCAACAAACTCACGACCAGATAATGAAGATGTCAAAACCTTTGATTTGTCAAAGTATTTTCGATGATAGTCATAAACGATACCACTAAGGACAAAGTCCAAAAATTCATCATCACTTGCATCAGAAGTAGAATCATCACTTTTTTCAGTATAAGTTCTAGTTATAACCTGTTATACAAAGTAACAATAAAACTTAAAAACACGATACTCAAAAAGAGGAAAATAGAGAGAAGTAAACAATCATAAGGAACCTAAACAAATACTAAGATAAGTATGTCTGATCACTAAAGATAAGTATGTCTCATCACTAGAACCTAAACAAATAGGTCTTATATCCTTAGAGCCTAAGTACCCATCCACGCTTCCTCTCATTAGGCATGGCGATAAACATTTCCCTCCAGTCAGAATCCTTAAACTTTTCCAAAGCTTTTCCATAAGAATCATCTGAAATGTCTACTAGTCCATCAAGAGCAGCCACACACTTGGTAAGAGAACAATCCGAAGTTACACGCGAAGTAGCCTCTGCACTTCTATCCCTTCTTAACCTATCAGCTCTTACCAAAGAAACTTGAGCCCATGCTGCAAGTGCCTCATTCATATGATGTGATGTAGACTCCTTCTTGGATCTCCCATGAACCTGTCTCTTTTCAATGCGTGTGATGCGTTCCACTTCATGTAGATCATCATCTGAACTATCCTTATCAACATGCACATGATTAGCACTCCCATTATTAATGTATTGATCATCCAACTCGTTTTCTTCATCTGTGTTTGGTGGGTCTTGGGTAGATGAATGATGAAGTACTCCACTTGCATTATTTTTGTTGAATATGATTTCCAGCAACTTGTAATGGTCACACCCTTTCTTTTGAAATTGTGCAGCTTTGGGATGTGCCTGAAATGACATATATCATCATTGAATTACTATAAAACACACTTAGAACTAGTTTTCACAAGAACTCATTGAAACACACCACGTTAGATATCGACATCATCATACTAGTATGCTGTTTATCAGCTACTATATCTCAGTTGTTCTGAATATAACAAAATCATGTACCAGAAAAAAGTTGGACAAAATAAAAAAGTTAAAATTTTAAAATATCAGCTTGATCAGAACTGCCCCTATCCAGTCATAAAATACTAGTATGCTGTTTATTTTTGTCTCAACAAATAATGTCATCTTTACTCATTATAGAATTGTAACTTGTACAAATCTGTATAATGCGCGGCTCGCAAGTTGGGAACATTAGTTAGACAGGTAACATCATTAAATATAGACAATTTAAGTTTACATGACAATTCTTTAAGCAGCATCAACTTATTTGTTACTAGTAAAATAACAGTTGTTTTGTGTTCTGACTTCTGAGTATTTTAATACAAGTCTTTTTCTTTGAATGTTGTTTCTGTTCTGGATTCATAAATAAAGAGTACAATAAAGTGTAATTTAAATATAAAGCAGCATTCCATCTCTTTGAATTGAAAAAAATAGAAGTGATTATATTTATATGTTACAAATGTATGAAAAAATGCTTTCATACCATACCAGCTACATAACAATACATGGCCCATTAGATTTGGATCTACACCTAGTGGAGATAAAGATAATCCTACTGCTTATTTGTTTTTTTACTTACACACTGCAGAACCTATCTCCTTTTACAGTACTTGTTTGTTTGCAATAGCAGTAAATCATTATCAGGTATAGAAATAAAATAACTCACATAATCATCATGGGTGTATATGAATTGGTTTGATCAGACCAAGAAGAATATTCAATATATGTTGCATAAAAGCCATACCTTCAGATAATTTTTCCATACTTCTTCAGTTGCAGTAACAGTGTTTGTTTCAGAATTCCAGCCAAATCCGGTGTTCTGCTTCAGTGAATAGAACTCGCGATACATGGCTCGCAACCTATGCATCTTTGCCTTTAGTTGGTAAGCTTGCAACGTTCGTTTAGTTATGGAATTCAACTTATACATCATTGAGGACCATGTTCTAGTATGAAACACACCATTTGGCATATTTCCTTTTGTAACTTCATCAACCATTATGTCAATGAAAACTTTCGTTACAAAATCAGACCAAACCTTTGGGTCATTAATGTCAACATCAGTTTCCATCTATCATAAAAATAAGCACTGCAATTAACGCCACCTCTATAATCCATTACTTTACCAACCTTACAAAACAATATTAGATTGAACCATATCCCAATACTTACATATACAAGACACAAATGCACACAACAACATAGAAAATAAAATGGGAGAGTGCACCAATGAATATTATTCAAGCTTATATAAGTGAGTTTACATTCATACTTAATAATACTATCCTGGAATGCCAAAGTCCAATATGTCAGACTAGCACAATTAACAGTTTAAGTTTGCTAGCACAAACCATGGAGCCTACTTTTTGAGAGTAACACTGAATATGAATTAGTTATATTAAAGTTTAAAACAGAAAAATATGAATTAGTTAATTAAGTTATTAACAGAGCCAATCCTATCCTATAAAGAAGATTTATAGGTAGGTTACCTGTGTAGCAGTGGCAGGCGCACCAGAAGAAGCAGGAGCGATCGAGGAGGAGGCATGCGCGACGGATGAAGAGGCTGCAGGCGCAACAAATGAGGAGGCAGGAGCAGTGAAACGTGGACGGTGGCTAGTGTTCTTCATACTACTTCAATACAAATATGCAAAGAGAGAGTCATATCAAATTGTATCTCTAGAATAACTAGAATTGCATGGCTGACGATTGTAAAAGTTTATTGAGAGTCAAAATAACTATAATTGCATCCTTTTCATTGCAACTCTAGTAAATACTCATGCTTAAACAATCCTATAAAGTTTCTATCTAATGATTTTGTATTACCTGCTGGAAACTCAAAATTTGAAAAGTTGGACCAGACACAAATAAATGAAACATCAGACCATATTCAACTTATAAAGGTGGTAGTGTTAGATCCAATCTCTTCTACCCACCTCTCCTGCAAACCATATAAAAAATTAAAGCACTAAGGTGTTTATTTTGTCATGAAACCATACTTTCAGATCAAGGGATTGAAGAGGATTGAACAAGTACTTCCAGTTGGAACTGCTTTGACTGTTGTTGGTCAGGTAATATATCAGTTTCAAGAATATAGATAGTTTTATAATCTATAGATTATAGATAGAATCTCATTATAATTGGTATTTGGAGTGTTGAGAAGTAGATTCATAATACAAGATATAATAACAAGTTACTTATTGGAAAAATAATTTCATTAAACATGTGTTGCTGTGATTTTATACCCGTGGTGTAAAAGCTTATTGTAAAAGCTTCAAGGAACTAATATTTGAAATAGTTCCTATAAAGTTTCTATCTAATTCATGAAAGTTGTTTGTAGACTATATTCTTTTGAGTGGCAATTTACAACTTAAAATCTATAAGTGCTATAAAAATAGCTTATGCAAGCTTATAAATAAGTGCTTATGATAATCACTTATGCTATAATCTGCAAATAAGTTTTTTTTATCTAAACAGGAACTTAATCCATATCTATAAGCTGAAAATATCAATCATATAAGCTGCAAACAAGTTTTTTATAAAATGAATCAGACTTTATCAAACACAACAACATATAAAAAGCATTACAAATCTCAAATTCTACTACAATCTCAAATTTACAAATTAACCTAATATTGAAAATCATAGATCTAAACGCCAATAAACACAAAATCAGTGAAAAATCGCTATAAAAAGTGTAAAATTCTGAATCGAAGAACAGAAAGCAATTCAAAAATGAAAAACAATCAGGTGTGAGATGTAACCTGAAAAAACCACGACGAAGAAGAAGCGCGGTGGAGAAGAAGAAGAAGCGCGGTGGAGAAGAAGAAGAGCGGTTTAGATCGACGAAAAATCACGGCGGAGATTGGAGAAGAATCATGCTTTCGCCATTTTTGCCATTTGGGAGCTCTGTGTTTCACGTTTCTCTTTGTTTCATCTAAATGAGAAGAAAAAAATCAACCCTAGTTTTTTTAACAGTATATGAGAATGCCCTTGAAGTTGTAACATATTTACATATATGCCATTAATGAAAAGTGGCACTTTTCTCCGTGTTTTTAGTTTTTACAGATTTCACTATATTTTAAAGGGTTAATATGTCTTTACCCCCTTGTAATTTGGGCGAGTTCCGGTTTTTACCCCTGTAAAAAAAAAAGTTTAGATTCCAACCCTATAATATGAAGATTCTCCACAAAACACACCTGTAATATAAAGATTCTCCACAAAACACCCCTGACCTCATCCAGACGCTGACGTGGCACGCCACTGTGTAATTATTTTTATTTTTATTTTTTTTAAAACCTGACACGTGTGTAATGGACGCTGACGTGACACACCACTGTGTAATTATTTTAATTTTAATTTTTTTAAAAACTGACATGTGTATAATGGTTTAAAAAATTATTTTAAAAAAGATAAAAAATAAAAATAAAAACTGAAAATTTATTTTAAAAAATAAGAAAAAAAATCGATTTTTTTAAAAAACGAAAATAAATTAGACTTTTTTAAAAAATAAATAATTTTTTATATTCATTTAAATTTAAAAATAGAAAAAAAAATCAGATTATTTTTTCTAAAATTGAAAAAATCATATTTTTTTTAAAATTTAAAAAAACAGAAACAAATTCAATTTTTTTTTCCTAAAATTTTATAAAATCTTTTTCAAAACTAAAATATTAGAAAAAAAATAATTATATTTTACGAAAATGAAAATTTTTGGAACTTAATGTATTTCAAAATTTTCGAAAATAATTAGAAAATATAATTCGAAAAAGTTTAGATTTTTTTTTTCGTAATTAAAAAGCTTCATTTTCATTTTTATACAAAAAATAAAAATTTTGGAAAATATTTTTCGTAGTAAAAAAAATTCCTGAATTTTTCAAAATTTTATTTTTTCGTAAAATCAAAATTCCATATTTTTTTTCTTCTTATTTTTAGAAATCTTTTATTTTCCTGAAAAAAATTTTAATTTCAAATTTGTTTTCCTAAATTTTGGTTTTTTTAAATTTTAAAAATTAAACTCCAGAATTTTTTATTTTTTTCGAAAATATTTTTTTTACGATTTTTTTATTCTAAAAAATTAATTTTCTGATTTTTAAAATAATTTTTTATTTTTCAATTAATATAACTTCATTTATATTATTTTTTATTTTAAAAAAATAAAATAAAAAATTAATTATACAGTCAGTGTGCCACATAATCAAATATGCACAGTTAGCGTGCCACTCAGCATGCCACGTCAGCGTCAGGGTCTAAAACGAAAGAATCTTAAATTACAAGGTTGAAATCTAAACTTTTTTTTTACTGGGGCGTAAACCGGAACTCGTCCAAATTACAGGGGGTAAAGACATATTAACCCTATTTTAAAAGCAAAAACAGAAAATTAAAAACCAAAACACAATTTACCTGTTTTAGTTTTTTAGTCCCCAAAACTTAAAAAACCAAAATTCTTTTCAAAACTTATATTTTAAAAATAGTTTATCAAACAAGTTTTTAACTTTTAAGTTTTTAAAAACTAGAAAAGAGTTTTTGAAAAGTATTTCAAACAGGCCCTTAACTTTTAGGTGTCATTTGAAATTCTCTAAATTTAACTTGAACAAAATACTTCATAAATTTCCATCATTTTGAAAATTCTTCAAATTATTATCCAAACAATGGAATTCACCTCAAAGTATTTGAATTCCTTTAAAACATTACATTCCCTCAAAACATTACCCCATCCAAACACACTCTAAGGGAAAAAGGCAATGCTTCTTTAAACTTCTCTGAAGTCCAATATAGAATCATAAATTGGAAGCCAAAAACAAATGGAAACATTTCTTAATTAAGAAAACAGAAAATCAATATGCTGTCACAATCCTAGAAAATTGATCAATGGAGATAGCATTTGAATTTTGTGAGAGCAAAGCGATTATATTAGTATTAAAACTCTAATGGTAAAATCCATGCGGTTGTGAAAAACTCTAAAACTTCTTTAATCACGTCATCTTTGTTGAGGACAAAAAACTGCAGCTTTGATCTCTTGATGGGAAGGAAGCATGGTCAGCATAGCATTTATATCACTAGTGATCAAATGAGGGATAACTTTTTCAGCAAGCAACTTTTCCTGAAAAAGAAAATTAGTACAAAAAAGAATTGTGAATTATAGGAACAAAATTCACGAAAGAAGATGAAGCTAACAACCTTGCAGAACAAAAACCTGCAAAAGAATGAAGAAAGTTCTTCAAAAACACGAAGAAACAATGAGGAAGATGATGAATTTCCAATTAACTCACCAAGAAAACGCAGGAAACTGCGTGAAAATGCAAGAAAGAGCGAGAAAATGCAGTGGAGAAAAACAGTTATGGATCGTAACTAACTCTCTTCAAAGAGAGATTCTGATACCATAATATGAAATGTATGAACAAGAGTAAAATTCTCATTAGCTTGAATAAGAGAGTACAAGAGTGTATTTATACAAGATGAATTGTACTGCTCTCTAATTACTTGTACTACAAGCTACACGTGTCTTCTCTTCATTACATGTGTTTTGCTCATGGTGTAATATCATATGTATTTCTACCTCATGAATACAACTATGCTCTCCATCTTGCGTACATTTATAATCTTTTACCCTTCAATTCCATTATTCTTAACACCAGGAGATATACCTGCTAATTCTCCCTTTGATTCCATGATTCTTAACACCAGCAGATATATCTGCTATAAAGACTGCAAACTAGTGAATTGTTAGATTCACGACCAGACGAGTGAAAGCAGATGCTGACAGGAAATTTAAATGAGTAATTCTTATAGTTTGAGATGTTTTCATGTGAATGCAGCAGGGTGTGATCGAAATGAGTCATATGTCTTTATGTTTCAGCCAATGTTGTCAGTTAATTTTGGCGGTCATCAAAAAGGCTCTTTATGAAACAAATAAGCGCCATGGGAAGATTTTAAAAAATGTTCATATGGTTTAGTAGCATAAATAGTTAGTCTCAACCCTGTGACGTAGCTAAAGTAGCAGTTTCTATCATGCAAAAGCATGAGATATGGAGCTAAAGTAGCATAAAAAGTTTCTATCTTACATAAGAAATTTTAAAATTGATAGCAGTGACAGTGAGAATAACCATAGAAAAGTGCCAAGCTTGTAGAGTATGGTAGAGTCCATTATTATGTCATAATCGCAATGTTGGTTTTTTTTTTTTTTTTTGAGGGAATGGCAATGTTAGTTATATGTATCAGGTTAATCATCTTGTATAAATTTTCATCACTCTTTTGTAATTGTAAATTAAGGAAATCATAATGAAAGATGTTAAACCAGTGGGGTCACTAGTCAAGCCACGTGAAAGAAACATATTAAAGTTTTTGGCTTAATTGCAGTTTTAACCCCTTAACTTTCACAAAGTTGTGATTTTGGCCCCCTAAGAAAAATAACTACAAAATGGCCCCCTAAGTTTTGCATCTGTAGCAGTTTTGGCCCCCCAAGCCAAAAAAATAAAAAAAATAACACGTGGCACCTCACTTGGGGTGCCACGTCAACGTAGACTGAGTCAAAATTGACATTGGGGGCCAAAACTGCCACAGATGCAAAACTTAGGGGCCGGTTTGTAGTTTTTTTTCTTAGGAAGCCAAAATCGCAACTTTGTGAAAGTTAAAGGGTTAAAACTGCAATTAAACTCAGTCAAAGTTGACGCGACAGCCCAAAGACGGAGCAGAAATATATGAAACGAGAGGCAGATTTTTTTTAAAACATAATCGATTATTGTCATTATGGATATTACATTTTAATACACTATATGTTATATTTTGCATAAAATCTATTATTTTACTGTACTATTATATTGTTAATATTGATAACAATCAACATCATTTGGAAAATTCATAGCCCAACACCAGGAAGTAGCTTATTTCCAGAAGCATCCTGTTTGTAGAATTGCAAGCTCCCACTGAATCATCCACATCATTTGCAAGAAGAATGTTGATGGAAAAATTGGTACAAAATTTGTCTGAATGAAGAGTTATTTCAAAATAACATATCCAAAAGCTGTCACAGTTTGGCTGCACGAAAAAGTTAGAGGTAGGGGCGCTATTGTGTGGTTCCTGCCCCCAACTAAGAGTAACAAAGGGGCTGATTACAGGGTCTTCTCCTTTAAAAAACACACGCAAGCAAGAAAAACTAAATAGACTCCAGAAGAAAAAATGTTACTGGCTAATCACTGCATTTTAGAAAACCCCTTATAAGAGAAAGTTTTTCCACAAATGGCACAAAGAGGTAAGGATACATTAAGTCACCATGTCTCAGTCAAACCCCTTATAGGAGTGAAACTCTGCAGTTTCTCATTATTCAGCTTTAAGGTCAAAGAAGAAGTTATACAATTCATGATAAGATTTATAATAGAATTACCAAAACCAAATTCTCTGAATTAAGCTACTTTTGAAATGACATTCTCGAAACCTAAGGGAAAATGGCAATGCTTATTTAAACTTCTTGCAAATCAAATCAGTTTACAAATGGAAAGAGACTAAACATTCAAAATAAAATTGATAAAGCAAGATCAATTGATTTCTTAAGTTACTTGACAATGATTGTGATAGATACAATTAACAAGCCAGTTTGCATAAAATGTAATATCTCAACAACCACAATCATATACCTCTTGGTGAAAACAAGAAAAACAGTTAACTACTTCTTCCTCCATTTGGAAGAATGTTTCCCTTGTATATTATTATTCGAGTATAACGACCCCTTGCTTTATAACCAAGTTCCTCAATCATTTGGGTACTTAGATCAAACCAGACTAATTCTTCGTCTTTTCTTTGAAAGAATATTTCCCCTTTCGTCCCAACTCCGATAGGACGCTTAATGCAAGACAATGATCCAAGAGTGAAGAGTTTGATCCATGACTCTTTCATACCCAACGCACCCAAAATTGATATGTGAAAAGTAGAAGTTTGTTCATGATATGAGATCAATGCAATGAAATCATTTATCACTGCCAAGTTTATCCATAATGCTTCAACATCAAAACAATCATCTAGGTCTGAGGGTATGGGTGTTACCAAGAACACCTCGTTACTCAAGTAAAATGACACCAAACATGGTCCATCAGGGTTTTCTTCTTCATCTTTTTCAGACAACCAATGACACACTCCACCCATGTAGACTTGGGTTCCCTCAGTATAGTGTGAAGAAGACGGCATGTTAACATTAAGTTTCTTCCACAAGTTACTTCTTAGGCTATATATCTCCCATAAAGGTCCTAAGGATAATTTTCCCGACCAATATAGAGACATGATCTCTTCTAGGTAACCAGGGCATACCGGTGATGGCACTATAATGAAATGTACATATCGAATGACTTTAATGTCATTTATAACATGGTCATAACCAAATCCATGAACATAGGAAATAATACGAACATCAACAAAATCCTTAGCATCATCTGGGATAAACCACTTAACTGAATCAATGTGGTAAGAAGGAAGGATCTTGATTGCCTGGGTTGCTGGCATCAACAATATAATTTCTCCCAAATGATCATACTTATAGAGACAAAGTATGCCATCAATACTACCAAAACCAAGAATACGAAAATTGTATAGGTTTGCGAATGGATTTGAGAAATCTAATTTTACCTTATTCTTAAACCTCTCACCGGAAAGAGAATAAAAACCATCTTCATAATAGGGTTCATTCAATTGTAAGAGTAGAGATGCTCCGTCGTAATAATGACAACAATTCAAAGTCGATAAGAAATTGTTGCGGAACATGTTCATGAAATGAGTATTTTCCAATAAGAGATACCATGATTTACGAACGCATCCAAATCGCTTCAAAGATTTAAGAGGCAATTTCGATAGAATGGATAAGGCAATATCATCGAGTATATAGTTTCTCACCTTTCCCTTTGTTGCAAACACAATTTTCTTATCCATTGCAAATCGCAATCGTAGATCTGCGAATTTCACCCCTACACACGTAATTCCACTCTCCTTTGTCTCACTCAAAATGAATTAGTTTCAAGAGCAGTGGTAACCCTAGAGAACTTTACCCGTGTTTTTGCTAGAGTAATGAAACAAGCTACCCCTAACTTTAAAAGGGGAAGAAAAGGCATTGACATCATAAATTGTAATTTTTCTCTCTTCTATTAAAAATGATTTTCTTTAAAAAAAATAATCAAAATAACTATTATAAAATTTATTTTTTAAGAAAACTAATTTTGAGAATATCTACACATAAGCAAATTTATTTAGTTCTCAAGATTTTGAATTAATCCTATAATATTACGAATTTTAACCTTGACAAATAAGAAAAATATCAAATCAAATTTAATCGTAATAAAAACAAAATAGTACGTCATAAAATATAATAATCCATCAAATTTAGTTCCTAAATTATCACTCCCCCTTTAAAGTATATAAAATTTCTCAATTTGCCTATAACATAACATCTTAATAGCAAAGATTAAATTGATGAATTTCATATATACTTTAAATTAATAGCATTTAGTTTATTTACATGGTTTCAAGATTAAATTAGAGAAAGATTAATCAGAGAAAGATTAATGGTTCATCTCATAAAAATATATGCCGTGAACATATTAATCATTTTTCAAATTTTGTATGCACTCAAATTATAAGAACTATAATCAACATTTAGATTCTGACGAGAAAAATATTATGCAACAATATGTGCCCAATTATTCTTTTAAATCATTAATTAAAAAAAATTCAACCTTTTCTTTTTCCCTTCCCATTTCTTTTTCATCCATTGAAGAAGCAAAATTACAAAGTTTCTTCATACATTTATTTTGAGGGTCTTTGTAAATTATTGAAGATACTAATTCTTTTTTAAATGGTTAAAGAACAGTTGAGTATCAATTATAATTTCTCCATGTAAAAATCTTGTAGAAATCACAGGCTAGTTCACCTATTCTTGTTTGACAAAATCAGGAATGTTCACAAATTGCCAATGAGATAGAATGCTCAAAAAATTGTGGAGATAGAATGCTCACAAATTGTGGAGATAGTTGTGTGTTGTTTGGTGCAGTAAATTCACACTAGAAAGCATTTCACGATCTTGTTAAAAGAAGAATTATTTGGTACCGTGGAAGAAATGTGGGTAAAATTAAGATCATTACTAAGGTAAAAGGTAAAGTTATTCCAAAATTTAAATTTATAAAAAACATAAAGTTTTACTTGTCCGTATAGAATCTAATGGTTGCCATTACTAGTTGACAATTCATTCAAACTTATAAAGTTTGTTTCTTAAGTTTGATTCTTTTCGATCAAACTTTATATCATCAGAGTCTATTTTTCTCATAAAAATTAGAAGGTTAAAAAAAATATATCTATTCATATTAATGATATTGAATTACAAGATACAATGCCAAATCCACTATTTCAATATCCGTTCAACCAACAAAAACATAAGTTTGAGCAAATTAAGGTTAACCAACATCGAATTTTCTCGCAAGTAACTAACCTCAACCAAATAATAATGAACAACAAAAGTATGACAAGCCTTATTTACTAAAATTGGACCATTCCATATTGATAATTAATCACTCAGCTATACTTTGCTGGTGGTCAAATTTTTGCATGTTCAGTTTATAGCTAAAGATATATAAAAAGATATATAAAGATTAAATTAATTAACAGAAGTGCTCACTAAGTGGGATCAGTTACATTGATCAAATTACGTCATAATATTTTATTTAGGCGGCGATACAACAACCCCTTCTCATTTGACACTTTACTCGAGCTAGACAGTGTGTTGCTTCCGGACAACGACTTAGCATTCACACTATTTCGTATTTGATCCATGTCATGTAGTTTCGACAAAGATTTACGTTGGTTGTTGTCTCGTTGAGGCCAACACAACCCTCTCCTTTTAGCCGGGCTTGGGAGTGGCCTTGGCAAAATTGATCCATGATTATTATTAATAATTTATTTTTTAAATAATTTTTATAAAAAATTCAAAAACCTCAAATTTTATTTTTGAAGGGCAAAACAAATATATTAAAACATAGTACATAGGTATTCTAGCTCATCTAAGAAAGGAAGATGCTATGGAAAAGTTTCCAAACCACAATTACTTTACATCCTGTCTGTACTAAACATTTATTTTCCAGGCCTTCAAAGGGCGCAAAGAACTGTGACGAAAAGTTCACTTAACATGGTCAAGAAAATGGTTCCATTCCATCATTGGCTTTATACTAAAAACTTTTCATAAATTTATAGCTATATTTACACACACATGCACTATATTTCACTGCCTGTATATGTCAACATTAAGCTTAAAGACACAATGTCAGCAACAATATATGTCTGTGTGATTCCCTGCATAACAATATTACAAAGCATATGAGAGTTAGCAAGAGCACTGTTCATGCAGCCAGAATGTGATCAATATTGCTATAGAACAACTAGGATCATATAGGTTGGATCTATAATACAGAAAAGGAAAGGCTGCCTGCGTGTGCATGCTCGTTTGTCTCAGAAGAACAAAATGATAAAATCATGCGGCAGAAAATATCTTCATAAACATTTATAAGGCACTGCAACGACATTGTTATGATACAAATGATGGAGTCAGAACTCCCATGTAAAGCCGGGCAACAAGACTGCCAGGTGGAGGCGGTTAGGAATGAGGGGGAAATCAAAGAGAGTATAAGAAGCTGCAGGAAGCTGTGCACACACCAGCTCGCAGAAACCAGAAGCCAAACTAGCAGTCAGAACAGTCCGAAATTACCACTGTGAAACCATGACAGAAAAAAGCAGACCAACGAAGCGAACTAAAGTCAGGCAGCCCCAAAACAAAATATACATCTTATCAAACAACTATAAGGATCCCCGTCTCCATAATACAAACAATGCAGCATTTTCAATCTACTGAATCCCCGTCTCCACAACATAACTTTGATATCCTCCACCACCTCTTTAGGACCCTTACCTTACCTTCCAAATGGTCCAAAGATGTGTGCCAAATCAAACAAAATCCCTTCCTAAGTTTCTTATTTCTACACCCTGCTCAGACAATGAAACAGAATAAATAAATTCGTGGGAATAATCACAACCAAAACAAACCACTGAAAGACATCATACCAAACTTGTGAGGCGAGATCACAGAATAAAATGATGTGAACATGAGTTTCTATGTTACCAACACAAAAGACAATGCATCGATGCATGCAAATAAATTACACCATACCGCGCTAAAGTATTTCTCATAAGATTCCTATTATGAAGGAGTTTCTATGAGTAAGCAATAGCTTTTGCCGGTGCCAGGCTTTTCGAAAGACTTTGAAAACTTTAGTCTCCGTCCCAAGATAAGTCTCATTCAACATCTCCCCAGCAATCAACGAGTATGCCGATTTAAAGGTAAAAGCTCCATCGTCATCGGGACTCCAAACCCACATGTCCTCCTACAGAGATAGATAAGCTATTATTTAACAATCATGAAGCTGCATTATGGTTTATGCTTACTCTATCTTACCTTATTATCCAATGCAAATTAAGCTATTATGATGGTGCAGGGTAGTTGAATTTCTATCCATCATTACATAACCAAATTAAATTAGCATCAGACCTATACTTACCGACAATAGAAAGAGCAAAAATATTGCATTTATAATTGTTTTCCACTAAAAAGACTGAACTCAGCTAATATACTAATACTTAGCAACAATAGAAAGAGCCGAAACCCTGCAAAGATAACATTTCTCTTTAAAGTTGCACCAAACTAACTCATTTTGTGTCGGTAAGTAAAAGCTATGAATCAAATGTCACATATATCTGATCTTTTTTCTGGCAGTCTTCAAAATCCAATACATCTAAGCTCCCCCAGTGTAAAGAAACGCTACAGTCCAACCACATCACCCTTCCAATTCCGAAACAGCATTGACTCTAACTCAAACACAGCCCTTTTTAGACAACAACTAATGGCCTTGCACAACACCATAACTTCACAATATGTAAAATAAAGCTACATGATTAGCACATGGAAATTTGTATTATTAAGTATAAAAGTAAATAACTGAGTAATTGGATGTGCATTGTAGAGATACATACATTATCATATTTAATCCAAGCTACAGTTGGCTTGAATGAAGTTTGAGTTTTTGTGATTTCATCCAAGCCGTTTGTTAGTAACATGAATCACAAATCTAACCAGTTTCACATATTAGCACAATAATTCAGCTACAAGGTTATATAACATGAAAATAGTTGCAGAAAATATATTCCATATAGCAGTAATATAATTATTCTATGAACATGCATTAAATGAAGCCTTTCTTGTTGTATGAATTTAAAAAATCAGAATGGAATTCAGAAAAAACTACTGGTCTTGAGCAAATTTACTGAAACTGGTATGAGTCTTTACGACAAAGGGGACATGAAGTAGATTAGTTGATTTGAACTAAACCATCAAGCTTGAACCATACCAGTTTATTATCTAGATTTGGAATTCCAAAGAAAAAATAAACAAGAACATGGTGAAAGTTCAAAATAGAGATCTGTTAGATCAAGATTTTCATATAGAAGTTATTGCTACATAAAACTAGAGGGCATCCGATAAAGCTAATCGATTCTTTTCATTGATATAGAAACAAAATTAGGTTGCAAATAAAAAGAGAGTAAGCATTCAAGATAAAGTTCATTTCTTTCAGAAGGCGAAATACATCAATAAGTTCGATACAAACACAATGTGTCCAAGTAAAGAACAAGGATACAAAGATTACAAGAAACTCGATACACAGAGCATCCCACACAGAGAAGCCACAACAAACCAACAACGCCAACCCTACTACAAAATACTACCACTACTAATCACTGGAAACAACCTAAGACAATAAACACATACTGCTGAATGCATAGGACTGCAATATGGTACGCCTAAAAATCAGATCCTATAACATTCCCACTGGACAAAGTTCCTGCAAAGCAATACCAACCAACGACACAGATCAAAGTGCCCACAATGCAGCCTTGCCAGTAACCACAATCATATATCTCTTGAAAAGAAGAACAACAATTTATTATTTATTCCTCAAAATGGAAGAATTTTTACTTGTAAATTATTACCGAACAATAATAAGGACTGTTTGCTTTATAACCAAGCTTCTCAATCATTTGGGTATTTAAATCAAGCAAAACTAGTTCTTTATCTTTTCTTATGAAGAGTATTTCCCCCTTTGTACCCACTCCAATAGGACGCTCAACGCAAGACAATGGTCCAATATTGAAGAGCTTGGTCCATGTTTCCTTCATACCGAATTCACCCAAAATTGATATCTGAAAAGTAGTCGTGTCTTCGTGATATGACACCAACGCAACGGACCCATTTAACACCGCCAAGTTTATCCACAATGCTAAATCATGAGACCAATCCTCTACCTCTGAGGGTAAAGGTGTTGTGAAAAACACCTCATTGCTCAAGTGAAATGACACCAAACATGATCCAGAAGGGCTATCTTCTTCACACAACCAATGACACACTCCATTCATATATACTTGGGTGCCCTCAACACATACCAAAGAATACGGCATGTCAACCTCAAGTTCTCTCCATTCGTTACTTCTTAGGCTACAAATCTCCCATAATGGATCCAAACATGCGTCCGCGAACCGTATATTACGAATGACCTTATAGTCATTTATAACATCGTCATAACCAAATCCATGAAGATAATAAAAAATATCATCACTATCCATAGCTTCACCCGAGATAGAATCCTCGTATAGTCCGAGAGCCGGACTAGGAGGAAGGAACTTGATTGTGTGGGTAGATGGGTTCCACAATACAATATTTCCATGATTATCATTAGAAAAATCATAGAGACAAAGTGTAGCGTTAATACTACCAAAACCAAAAATACGAAAAATGAAATGCTCTTCACATGAAACAAACCAGTCTAATTTGACTTTATTCTCAAACCTCTCACCAGAAAGAGAATAAAAAACTTCTTTATGATTCTCAGAGACCCTTAGGAGGAGAGATGCTCCGTCGTAATAAGAATTAGATAAGAGATTGTTGCGGAACATGTTCATGAAATGAGTATTTTCAAACAAGAGAGACCATGATTTACGAACAGATTCGAATCGTTTCAAAGATTTAAAAGGAAGTTTTGATAGAATTGAGAAGTGAATATCATCAGGTATATACTTGTTACTAACCATTTCTTTCGTTGAAGCCAATGTCTTCTCCATAATTGAGAATTGAGAATTGAGAATTGAGATGAGCTTCGCTAGACAGTGTTGAATATCAAGGCAATACAAGTGTTGTTCATCGCGGTCCGTGCGCTTCTAAACCCACCAATAGAAAGAAGAAAAACAAAATTTAGAACTTAAAAGGATTTAATCCAAGAAAAAAAGAAAGATAAAACAAGGGTAAAAATGGAAGGAAAATGATAAGATGTAAGTTATATGTTCAAATACTAATAAAAATAGCTTTTGAAAAATAAGTTATAAACTTGTTAAATAAACTATGAACTCATGATGAGAAGACGATTTTTTTTTGTCATATAAATAAAAACTTATACACTATAAGTTATAAGCTATACGTTTTATGACCTTACCGAATGCGATAGTAAATTTTGATTTTAATAATCTCTATAAAATAAAATGGGAAGTTTTCATCCTTCTAAAATTTTCCTTTTAATTTTTATTCTTTAATAACCAATTTATGTTCATAATAATGTTAACTTTATAACTCTTTGAAGTTTTAGATGTGTCTCAGATGTGTTAAGTTTAAGACTTTAAGTTCAACCTACATGTGTTCATATTATATGTTTAACGTGTCAAAATTATGTTCATAAAGGACAAAAATTGAAAAGTTCCTAGGATGGATGGTGATACCATTATAAAATTCAACAAAGCTTAAAGAATTTTGGTAAGAATTTCTCTTCAAGTTTCATTATGATCTCCTTAATTTACAGATACAAAGAAAAGAGGAACTAGAAAAGTTCTTGCTTTAAGTATAGCAGCTTGTGTTCAAAGGTTAAGAATATTTGAAAATAACAATGATAGTGGAATAGAACGACTATACATAGAAAATTCAAATAAAATGATAAAACGAAAGTTGTGATCAAGGTTAAGAATACTCATTTGAAACATTCGATTGAAAGTTGTGTCAAATATAGTTTTTTGTTAATGACAAATAATTTCAATGTGACATTACTTTTCTTCTTCAATTTCAATTTCCTTTTGAAAGAGTCATTTTTGGAAAAGCTCATATCTATAACCAAATCAGACACTATTTCATATCAAAACAACCCCCCAGGAGATTTTACAGTTCAAATACAAAGCATCGAAAAATGGATAAACCAAGTAATTTTTCGAACCAGATAAAAATCTCTTAAACCATAGGAGTTTGAGATCTGTTTTAGAGTGCATGAGCATGA
Source organism: Medicago lupulina (assembly GCA_958299785.1). Classification (NCBI taxonomy): domain Eukaryota; kingdom Viridiplantae; phylum Streptophyta; class Magnoliopsida; order Fabales; family Fabaceae; genus Medicago; species Medicago lupulina. The sequence continues at coordinate 56,189,894 of OY283146.1, read as the reverse complement.
TACAACTATATTTTTTCTATACCCAACAGACCATTATTTCCGTAGTTTAATGCACCCACCTTCACGACTGCAGTCTCCCGTAAGGATCCGAATACTGTGTGTTTTCCATCGGTATTTGATTGCTCGCCTCTCAGAAGCTGTAACCGAGATGCTATTTAAAAAAGGAGATCAAGCTCAATTATGACAAGAGTGATGCTATTTGTCTCGAATCAAGCCAGACCACGGAAGCGAACTATCATGACCGAATTCCAATACCCCATCAGCACCAACAGAAAATAAGTCTCATACAATAGCTCGCAGAAACCAACAGCCAAACTAGTGCAGTCAGAACAGTCTGAAATGAACATATCGAAACCAGACTACGGAAGGGAACTAAAGCCAGGAAGCCCCGAAACAAAACCAACTTCTTGTCAAACAACTACAAGGATCCCAACACCACTCATAATACAAACAATGCAGCATTTTCAATCTACCGAGTCCCCATCTCCAACAGAATTGTTTAAAATTCTCAGGAACTGGAAGCTTCCAAATTCATTTTCAGTTAAACTCAGGAGTTGCAGGAGGTGTAGTAGACAGGATAAGGCACTGGTAAAATGATTGCAATTTGGACAGTGAAAGAACCTGAATGATAGTGAATCCAATTGTCCTGGAGTTTGTGTTGTCAGATGGCTACAAGTCCAAATACCATTTTGGAAAAGATCTTTATGCATGAGTTGGGATTCACAGGTTGTGAACATAAGGATCCAAGGAACATAGGCGGCATCATACCAAAGAGAGACATTGACCCATCAAATCCTGATTTTGAAACAAGATTGCAGGACCTCTACAGCCTATAATGGCAATTTTTGTGAACATGAAAGAACTTATAACCATAGTGACAATTTCAGTTTTGCTTTGTATTATATAATCAAGAAGGCAATATTATATACGACGTTAGTTAACTATGACAGGAAATTATAGCCAATGGAAGAGTTACCCTATATTTGGTAGTTAATGAGTATAAAGTTTCCCTGTTTGTTGAAGCAAGGAAATACATAATTTCAGTAAAAGCAAAGCATAACATTAGATTCTTGGACATAGTATCCACTTGGCATACTTCTGTTTTACTACAGAATCACTTCAGAATGCTAACCATGACTACCCACGACAGATTATCACTTTAGAATGCTAAACTATGACTACCGATAACATTGAATTTTCAAAGGTGTTTGTTATATCAGAATGTTGCTATGACTAAAGGCAACAATGTTTTGCAGAATAAAGATATAGTTGAGGTAATGTGAATTCCGCCTACTATGGGTTGGGTAAGGTTGAATACGGTAGTGCGAGTAAGGATGGTGCTCGAGCTGGTTGTGGTGGTTTCTTGAGAGTGAGTAATGGTGAGTGGCTTAGTGGTTTTGGAAAACCGCTTGGGACTTGAAGTGCTTATGTTGCGGTGTTGTGGGGTGTTTTGGAAGGTTTGAGAATGAAGAAAAAGTGTGAGCGGAAGGTCCAACACCAACAAAGTCTATTATTTTTGGTTTTCCAAGTTTCAGGTAACATCTCAAAATTCATCTCTGAGTACTTCAAATGTTCGTGAAGGTTGTTTCGGCTCTAAGTGTGTAGAATTACCCTTGTGAGCTTTGAAATTAGTGAGCAGAGAATCAGTGTATAGGTCAACATCCACTTGTGACTGGAAACAGACCCAAAACAGCAGCCCCACTGCCACGTCCACTGCTACAAACACCCCAAAACACAACTGGACGCCAGAAACCGCCACTGCCGACTAGATACACAGCCACAACACTGAACCAACACAACAATTCCAGCCCGACACCAAAAAGGAGAAAATCCTGCACATAAACTCTCCCACAAACAGCTACAAACAACACCAAAACACAGGAACAGGACGCAAGAAACTGACACTGCCGACTGAAAACGCAACCACAACACTTGAACCAACACAGCAGCTCCATCAACAATGTTGTTACAAACATGCATTGTGGCACCCATATACCAAGAAATACAAGATCCTTCCTCCCAGTCCGTTTGAGTCATATATTCCAAATGATGTTAGACGTTATTATAACATTGTGTGTTATCTTGATGGATTTGGTTATGATCGTGTTACAGATGACTATAAGGTCATTCGTTATATTTTCTTTGCTAATCCAAACAATGAGTGCTATAAATGTCTGGGAAATAAGTATTTTGAACCGTTATGGGAGATATATAGCCTAAGAAGTAACTCTTGGTGGAAACTTGATGTTGACAATGACATGCCGCCTTCTTTGGACACTACTGAGGGCAACCATGTCTACATGGATGGAGTGTGTCATTGATTGTGTCGGAAGGATTATGGATATTGGAAAAAACATAATATCCCATTTCAACCTAGTTTGGTATCGTTTTACTTGAGCAACGAAGTGTTCTTCATAACACCTATACCCCTCAGATGTAGATGATTGTTTTGATGTTGAAACAAATTGGAGAAACTTGGCAGTGTTAAATGGGACCATTGCATTGTTCTCATATCATCAAAACACGACTACTTTTCACAAATCAATTATGGGTGAGATTGGTATGAAGGAATCATGGACCAATCTCTTCACTATTGGACCATTGTCTTCTGTTGAGCATCCTATTGGAGTGGGTACAAAGGGGGAAATATTCTTCATAAGAAATGATGAAGAATTAGCTTGGTTAGATTTGAGTACCCAAGTGATTGAAGAGCTTGGTTTTAAAGTGGATATGCCTGAATCTCGGATAACAATTTACAAGGAAAGCATTCTTCGAAGGAATAAATGATTAATTGTTGTTCCTCTTTTCACCAACAGATACAGCTATGATTGTGTTTAGGGGTATCCTGGTCCTGGGCACTTTGATCTGTGTCTTTTGTGCCTCAACAGTATGTATTTACTGTCTAAGGATTATAGTTTTCTAGTGGAGACTTCTTTGTCTTTTGCAAGCATCTGGCACTTTCCTTCTAGCGCTTTGTTAGCTTTATGGTGAAGAGGGTGATCATAGTTGTATCTTGTTCCTAGTGATTAGTAGTGGCAGTGTTATGTAGTAAGTGTTGGAGTTACTAGTTTGTTATGGTTTCTTGTAATCTTTGTATCTTTGTTTTATATCAATGAAAAAAATGATCTTTTAGCTTCACCGAATACCCTCTAGTTTTATGTAGAAATAACTTTTATATGAAAAGAATGATCTCTTCTTTAACTTTGATTACATTCTGCTTGTATCCACTGTGTTTAACTTTCTGCCTTATGTCATGAGCTTTAATGTTGTAACATTTCTCATTACTAATAATTGAGCTTTATCTCTATTGTTGTAAAAGTCGTTTGAGAATCATGTGGCAAATTTTTATCCATGCAATAACAATTTGAACATTACTTTTCAAGTCGTTATGTGTTATATTAATGATACTGATATCATCCTCAAGCACAGTAAAGCAGATATCAGACTAGTTTTTGTTTGGTTCACCTCTCAGCATTTTTCTCTAGCTTTATAGTGACACTCTACCTATCTTGGATACTTGCAGTAGCTTCTTTTCCATTTTCATTCATGATGATCATGCCAGCCATTTATATTTGCAAAGGTTGTGAAAGAGCCAAGTGGTAAAATGAAGGATGCTTTCGAATTTGTTGGTAGTATAACAGAACAAGAAATCTCATTTGTTAGAACTGTTTATTCATATTTAGGTCAGAAGAAAACATTGAAAAGGTCTACTATAGTAACTTCTTGTTTTCATTTCATGTATTCCAAGTTCAATTGAAACTAAGAATCATCCTTAAATTAATGTCTTCCCACAGATCTTGTGTATTCTCCAAATTTAGCCATGAGTTCAAGATGAGCTTCATCATTTAGAAGACATTGATGAAAACTGTATTCAAAAGGAATTGGAAACTAATTGTACCGAGTTTCCTTACCAAGATTTACTAATCCAGACAAGTGTAGAACTTAGAGTTAGTAATTACTTGTTATGGAAATTTGCATATTCAGAACTTTTCTTTAAGGGAAATGTGGCCAGATTTTGGGAAGGATCGTGTCAAAATGGACAGAGACGCTATGGTGGACAAAATTACTAATGTATCAAACATGTGGATTCTTATTGTTTATTTTGTGATGGAAATGTTTCTCTGATGGGAAAATATAGAATGTCATGGTGCTTAGAGGGTATGGAAAATAATGTTGCAGTGCAATTGTTTTTTTATCATCTTGTGCCCTTCGGTGTGATCTTTGACTGTATTATCCTTCTTGAAGTGAAGGAATGAGATAGTATAGGAAAATTTGCAGAGACTGATTCAGATTTTAGTAGCAGCTGAATTTGTTTGTGGCGCGATTTGGAAACAGTGCGTATAACAGAAACAGATAACAGTGGCGTGGGAACTGCTGCCAGACAGCAAAATTGGCAGAAACCAGTACCGGGGGAAGTGAAGTGCAACGTTGACGCTACGATTTTTACGTGTGACTGCCGGTCTGGAATAAGAATGTGCATTCGTGTTGCAGAGGAGATGTTTGTCGAGGCAAAAACTATGAGTTTGATAGACGAGCTTGTTCTTGTCCAACTTAGTAGCTGAAAGCCTGAAACCATGTCGACAACGATGGAGTGTGTCAAGCTACTTTTTCTGTTGGCCTCGCTGCCCTGATATACACTCCTATGGCTATATCTTATTATTATTACACTTTTTTTGGTTATTGATGTTTTCATAATTGAATGACATGTTTCTCTTTAGTTTACGCAGGAGCTGCTGAGGTTTTGTCAATTGTGGATTTTGATTTGAAAAGAAGTGCTGTAAGAGTTGCTGATAGTGCTAAACAACTTTGCATTAAGAAATCCGTATTTCTATTTTTATTTTCAACTTTCGATTCCATGCTTTTCAATCTGTCCTGAACTGTGATACAACAAAAAAACGGTGTGAGACAGGAACTGGTGGACTTTCACCGTTTTACCTTGAAGATTTTGGTGGACTTCATGAATATACAGACAAAAGATTCAAGGAAAACGGTCACATGGTTATTGTGATAGCTGAAGGTGTGAGACAGGAACTTCTTTCCGAGAGCATGCTATCTGTCAACAAACAGGACGCTTCAGGAAACAAGCTTCTTCAAGATGCTGGGCTTTGGATATCCGACTAGTTTTTGTTTGGTTCACCTCTCAGCATTTTTTCTAGCTTTATAGTGACACTCTTCCTATCTTGGATACTTGCAGTAGCTTCTTCTCCATTTTCAATCATGATGATCATGTCAGCCACTCATATTTGCAAAGGTTGTGAAAGAGCTGAGTGGTAAAATGAAGGATGCTTTCAGATTTTCAGTAGTATAGCAGAACATGAAATCTCATTTGTTCGAACTGTTTATTTGTATTTGGGTAAGAAGCAAACATTGAGAAGGTTCTGCTCAGCTCTTGAAACATGTATGGAGCTTGGCATAAATCAATGTCAAACAAAGGGAGTGGTTACTGGAAGTTTAGGGTTGCTATATTCTATGTGGACATTCCAATCTTGGGTTGGGAGTGTTCTGGTCAGGACCAAAGGAGAAAATGTGTTTTGTGCTGAAATATGTATTATTCGAAGAAGATTGTAAGTATCTTCAACAATTTTTTTCCCTTTATTGTTACAATTTTCTTGCCAAGTAAAAACAAATGTTTCAAGCTCTAAGGTAAAGACTCTTGTAAAAATATGTTCACAACATTGACTTCATTTGGCAGAATTTCTGATGAGTGCACCACCAAATCTAGCTTCATTTTAGAGGCATAACTAGTCGCTACTCGAATTTTCAAGATTATTGACAGAAAGCATATATGTTGACTTTAGTTACCCTTCACGGCCAGATACAGTGATTCTGCAGGGACTCAATCTTAAAGTTCAGTCATGTAAAGCAGTAGTTGGACGAAGTGGTTCTGAAAAATCTATGGTTCGATTGTTATTTGTTATTTTGTTTGTTCTATTTGTAGTATATATGCATTGTGTTCTTCAATGTGACCTTGAACTGCATCTTCTTCTTGATTACTTGCTGAACTACCATCATCTACTATCACTGCCACCACTTATCTTCATGTTTAAATTTATGCTTTAAAATCCACTTCACCATTCTCCTGATGTAGTTTCCTCATCACTCTATCATGTTTATATTGTTCTTTTCACAAAACGACGAGACTATAAATTCCAACAAGTTTTTGGTTGTGTTGTAAACATCCTATAATGAGCATAAGTGTCTTTCTTCTGATGTTAGACTCTTTATTTCAAAAGATGTCAATCTTGATGAATTCAAATTTCCTTACAAGTACCTAGTTCTACTAATCTTACCTTCGACGTTGAAACTCTTGACTTATAATATGGCTCATAACTGTATTGCTGCACCTCATGATCAGACCATGCATCTATCTGTTCCAATATTAGTAGATATTGGAACCAAAACTTGGTTCTGCCATCACATCTTTGGGCTATGTTCAATCCATTTCAGATTATTTTGTATCATAGAACCCTTTTGCATCTGCCGAATCCGACAGTACGGATGTGAAGAAATATCAACACTGCAGAATTTGACAGCACAAAACTACTTTGCGGAATTTGAGATTGATAGAAATTTTGAAAAATTGACGCATAATGAACCATAATTTCATAGTAAAATATTTCTTTTTGATTCAAGTTTGTAACTCTTTTCGAACATAATGAATCGACGTTCTCTGTTTCATAATATACATGTCAATGAACACCTAACAAAAAGCATAAGAAATGTTAAGGATAGAAACTCAAAATTAGACCAATTTGATATAAAGAGAAAAACACATTTTAGAACAACATCCTGATAGTATGATAGCATGAAAGTGATTAGGGTGCCATCAATAAGTAAAAATATGTCGTCAATCAAAGATTCATACTTAAGGTCCTCCCCTCAACATCCTCAAATACGTGAGATATTTAATGTGATTTGCAACAAAGGTTGACAATAACTGTCATATTAAATTTAAATATTTTCTTAGTTGCTAAACATAGTACATTTTTCTACAAGTGAAAATGAGATATATTAATATGAAATAAGCATTGTGAAAAACATAAGAAGTGCATAATTAAAACACAATAAGTTCAGAGAAATTATAATACGTCAAACCTAACCTAACTATGGGAGGAGAAAATTTCGGATCAAAACTCAAACTAAAGGAATAAACTACATCCTTATTAACTAATTTTGTTAAGTCTTAACTTAATTTTTTCCCTTCACTAATCCCTTATTTTTTGTTTGACAAGGTCACTAATCCCTTATTAGGTTTGCACCAACTCAACCCTAAAATTTTGGCTCTAAATGTGCATCAATAATCCCTTATTCCTTATTTTTTTTATTCCTATCATGTTGTGTCATCGTTTGTATAAAAATTTGTTGTTTCTCTACACTTATCCTTTTTTTTGTTGAAGAGATCAAAATGAAATTATATTACCACACCAAACAGTAGTTCCCAAGCACAAGGTGTGCCTAGACGACCACTAAACATTACAAGAAGTCAGTCACACAAAAATACATAAAAACACAAGTCAGCCAATGCCCAGACTTATTAATTTTGTTACGTCTGCAGCAACTAAACCTAATAATTTTCCTCTAAAATGCTGCATTAGGTTAGCAACAATTTAACCTAACAAATTCCATCTAAAATGTTGTTGAATGCATATTAAGTTAATTTTAATCATAATATTGTATACTTATTAAGTTTGTTTGTGATTTTTAGTTAGACCTGCGCGACATGCGGGTCAAAAGTCTAGTATTTATTATTTTAGTCACACAAGAATTATTTTGGTGTAAAAAAAAAAGTATTATTTTGTCTATGTAACTTTATTATTTCTAGAATACCTCTTTTTCACTTAGAAAGATATTCATGCATATTATTAATTATCAAAATATTCAATAGATCAATCTATCTTTTATTCTTATTTATCTCCTATTGAAACATATTTTCAGGGGATCTCCTATTGAAACTTTTTGCATGGATGAAATTTTTATTTTTTTTAGGATGTCCCAACGATGATTTTTTTTCTTTCTTGAATTGGGGCCTAACTAACATTAATTTTCAAAAAACCAAAATATTTAATGTAAAAAATAACCTAGCATCAATAGAAATAATCTAATATACAATTTCAATGAATTTACACAAGCAATTTCTTCCCAAAAGTGCAAAATTTCATCATCAAGTAGCTCGACTCATTAGAATACAATTGTGTATATCTTTTTAATTGTTGATGTTGCAGTTGTTTGGACACTTTCAACTCATAATATATTTAAGAAAAATAATATTGCATTATGCATTGAATATTGTACATAACCGACATATAATACCAAAGGTAAGATCCAAACAAGCTCACTTGATATGTTAAAGGCTTAGGTTTCATGGCAAAAGGGAGAAAATACCAACATCCTAATATTTGTCCTTAAAAAATCTAGAGTGTAGAGATTAATTAATCGTTTGGGTTTATTTTTTGGACTAAATTGAGTCTTGTTCATTCACATAAGAACTAAAATGAATCTTCATTCTTAAAGTATAAATAGACAGTTTTAGTAGACTCAAAAGATTAGTTTTTTCAAATGCACGCAAAGAATATTTGATTTAAAGGAAAGAAAAAAAAAAGGACTTTAAAGTAGAAGATTTTCCTTCAATTGAAGTTTACGTAGAAAGAAATTGCACTGACTTCCACCATGCAATACAAAGAATATTAAAGCAAGCAATCTACCTCACTTTGATTGTCTATTTCAAGCCAAAAAAAAGGAATTGTTCTGAACCCAAAGAAAAATTAAAGAATGTGACCACCGTCACAAATTCTTGCCCCGAAGCCATGTATTTGTATAAAGAGATTGAATCACAATTCTTTCATCACATTCATACATTTTCATAACTTTTGGCAATTGAAAATCTCAAATTCAAAAGAAAAGAGAAGCCACCAGTCATCACATTCAATGGAAACCAAAGTTGTTGAAGCTACTAGCAATCGATTGTATGAAGATTTTGAACCTTACTGCAAATGGATCACAAAGGAAGGACAAAAGATTCTAGAGATTGATTTGAAGGGTATTATATTTCCTTTATTATATACTCTTGTTAGTATTTTAATTTCATATGAAATTTATATTTTAAGAGGCAATTTAATATCCCTAAAATCAGAGGCATGGTATTGGGACCTTTAGCCCTATAGGCAAGTTAGACAAAAAAAAATATAGTTTGGTTATTTGGACAAAAAAAAAAAAGCCAAAGGTGGACCCTTACCCATTTTAATATAATATAGTACATATCTTCCCCTTTTTTTTACCATAAAACCCTCTATTTTACTAAATATGATAAGGGTTTGCTTTTACCATAAATTCCTCTATTTTACCAAGTATGAATGATAAGGGTTTACATTTGAAACATTATTTTGAGGCGTATTAAAAATGCCCACTAACGTTCGTGAGCGTAGCTCAGTTGGTAGGGATAAATGCATAATGTATGAAAGGGATGGAGTTCGAACTCGGACACCCCACTTCTCCACATTAAATAAAAAATGCCCACTAACTTTTCTTTTCTCAAAAAATTAGAAAAATAAAATAAAGATTGAAAAATCATAGTAGATTCCAAACAATTACTTTGTCTAAATTTTTAGATAAGATTCTGATTAGAGATTATATTATGCAAGTCTCTAGTTCACATTTAAAAGACATCAACCTTTGGTTTTTTTCCCAATTTTTATTGTCGAGAAAACCCAAAAAAAAAAAATTTAGAAATTAAGATTAAAAAACAACATAAGAAGAAAAACACCATTTTAATATACAAATATCAGTAACCCACGTGGGTTGGCATGATAATATTGACTTGAGATCTGAGAGTATACTCTTTTTAAGGTCTCAGGTTTGATTCTCCCCAATTTCAATTTGCTTGGTCTAATTTAGTTTATTCAAAAAAAAATATACAAATATTAGTCTAATGGCACGATGATATTTTTCTCTTGAATCATTTTAGGTTTCAAAAAGGAGCAACTTAAGGTTCAAACCAACAATAAAGGGATCCTAAAAATTTATGGAGAAAAGACTCTTGGTAGTAAGAAATCTAGCCGTTTCCACAAAGAAATCAGGATTTCAAGAGATTGTGATGTGAATGGGATTCAAGCAAAATTTTCTCAAGGGATTCTTTCTATTATAATGCCAAAAACTGAAGTAATTCAACATACCAAAGATGCAACCATTGATAAACATTCATTTTGGGGGGTACAAGAGAGAAAAATAACAACCATTCAAATTGTGATTGGAGTAGTGGCTATGGTTGCACTAGGAACTTATGTGGCACGAGTAGTAGTGAATAAACAACATTATGATGCATTTGGCAATGTTAATGTAGTCAATGTTTAATTTGAACATGATACAATATGTTAAGTAAAACCACAAAAAATGAAAATGAAGCATAAATTTGCTTTATATATGTTGATGAGAAAGTGAGCAAGGTGAATGAATTTGCCTGTTATCTTCTTGTAACATGCTATCTTTGAGATAGAAGCATTTACATTTACGGTTGAGACAACGACTTAATCGATGTCATTCCAACAAAAAAATAAAGAAAAATCAATTATGTGTGCCAAAAACTCAACTGATATTTGTATTTCATTGTTTTAGTCTTAATCAAGACCAATCAAGTTTCTACATTCAAATAACGACCGCTATCCATCATTATTAGAGTTTCAAATAATTTTTAAGTACTTGTCCATTACGAAGTGTTCTACCGTCACAAATTTGGGATAAAAAGTTGTAGGCCGACAAATCCTAAATATACATGAGGGTTAAAGGTCCGACACTATTTCATCTTTCGATTACTAGATTATTTCATTACCAAAATATGAGTTATTATCCATAAAACGAAGCTGAATCAAAATGTACATTAAAATGTTTAGGATATTTAGTAACCGAGACATCTTTGATCTAAGTTTACTTGAATGACTCTAAACTTACTTTACTATGTGACTCTCTTCTCCCCCTTATTTTTGTTTGAGTTCTTAAAGAAAAATACAACTAGGCTAAACCAACGGTTTCACTGCCCTATCTGCGGGTCTTACTACCTGGACCACCCAGCTCTTCAGCATTCTTCTTACAAAACTGGTCAACACTCAGGGTTGCGGGTTGAATCAAAAGTAAAATAATTTAAAATCAAAAGTAACTTAATTCAAAGGGGTCTCAGAACCAACAGGCTCTGATACCAGTATGCAATGTAAAATGCAATGTAAAAGCAGTAAAAGCAAACATAATCCATAAGATGTTATGATCAAATACAGGTAAATCATCTAAAAATAAGTCTAATTCAGTTGTTAAGTAAAATATAATTTGAAAAGTTAATATAGCAAAGAAAAAGTTATGACAAAACATTTTATTTCATAAAATTTACTTACAATAGTAGAAGTAGGCAAGATTCTTCAGTGTTTTGATTCTGAAAAATTTTTTGCATGCCTCTTACAAACACAAAGGATCCTTTTATAAACCAAGGATCAGAACCGGACTCTAAAAAATAAAAACTTAAGACTATAAATTTTACAAGTCCGAGCTATTATTACAACAAGCCAAAACTTAACAAGACATAAAGAAAAGCAATAAAGTAAAAGTTACATGACATAAAGTAATGATAACATTATTTTCAAATAATTCCAAAATATAGGTCCACCACGAACAGTAATCTAGAGGTCTTGGATTCCATAGCAGTCATCTTCATTGTCTGCTGCGCTGGTAATACTAGTACTTTCATTATCAGATAGGACTGACATAGCATCTTTTACTTTCTCTAAAAATTCTTGAGGGTCGGTAATCTTCTGAAGTGACTCTAATAGCTTAGGATGAAGAGTTGAGAAATTATTAATATCAGATGAAGGTAAAGCCTTGGATGATTGGCAAAGATTTGGATTTGCCTTGAACCAAGCATTTAATCTTTCTGTAGAGAGTAATTGCGGATTAAACTTACTCCACCATTTGACAGAGTATCTCTTTACTAACTGTACTGGAGTTGCCTCTTCCCATAAAGGTTCAGAAGAGAAAGTCCAAGAGGTAATCCAAGTGATTCCAAATATTGCACAAAAACTAAGTAAGGCTTTATGTTGAGGACATGAAGTAGTTTCATTGAATACTTTAAAGGCGTCAAAGGCATAATCTGGTAATGTGTCCAAAATTGGTCCAATGGTGTAGAACCATTCAATGAACCAGGATGGAAAATTAATTGAAATATTCTTATTAAACCAAATAAACCATGTGTGATTATAAGGTTCAATATCTAAAAAATGGTACCATGCTTTTATATAATCAAAATAATTATAACATTGGGGAACGAAGGTTCTGCTGAGAGACTTTACTTTAAAAGGGGGTTGACCCCAATCTGATGGAGTTAAGACCTTGTTAATCTTAAATTTTGAAAAAGTAATTCTTGATGGATCTTTAGTATCATAATTATGCGTAAGGGTTATTGAATCTGTATCAACTAAAATAAATTCATAGAATCTTCTTGTTTTTTGAAGATTTGAATCTTCTGGTAGGAAGAAAAACCCAGGAGGTAGTATTTTTGATACTGTTTGAATTAATGAGGCATTTGGTTGGCAATAAAGACTTTCTAATGGTATAATGGGTACAATTTGATTTTTAGTAATGAAAGTGGATTTTGGGGTAGTCTCCGGAGGAGAGTAATAGGCTAATTTTGTAGGACGAGACTTTAATGTAGAGGGACTTGCTAGTTGTGAGGTAAACTGCAAAGGTGTAACCAGAGCAGGTCTAATTCCAGATAAAGGTCTAAATTTTGAAGATGTAATAGTTTGGGGACTAGTCACCAGCTTATTCAGGTAATTGGAAGATCCTAATGTTTTTTCTGTGGAACTTGATGAATTTAATGCTAGTGTTTTATCTGTGACTTTCTTTGGACCATAATTATCTCGAGGATCAGGAGCGTCACTCATTTTTGCCCTGTAGAAATTCCCTTGTCAAAAAGTCTGGTAAGGAATTTTTAACATCTTTTTGTAAAACACTGGTTGCAGCTTTACAATCAGTTTTTAATAAAAATGGTTTTAAAAACAAATCATCTTGAAATTTAGTAATACATAAAACAATGGCTAAAATTTCTTTTTTAATAGTACTATAATTTAATTGGGCCGGGTTCCAAGTTCCAGAGTAAAATCTGACAACTTGTTCCTTATTCGATCCCGGAAGTAATTGTTTTAAAATTCCTCCAAACCCAATATCAGAAGCATCAGTTTCCACTATTAAGTTGGCTGCAGGATCTGGTATTCCTAAGCAAGGTAATCTCTTAACTATCTCTTTCAGTTTTAAAACACTCTGAGTCATAGTAATGTCCCAAGGAGGTGGATTTTTCCTAAGTCGTTTAAACAAAGGAATACATATTGTCCTAAGGTTAGGAATAAAGTCGGAAACATAATTGATACATCCCAAAAACCTTTGTAATTGAGTTTTATCTCTTAACTCGTTTGGAAACTTGCTAACAAACTCTAAAGACCTACTAATTGGGGTATACATCCCTTGGGTTATATCAAAGCCTAAAAATCTAATTTGTGACTGATAAATTTTTAATTTCTTTTCAGATAAAACCAACCCATTATTCTTAATAATTTGATAAAACAATTCCATATGGTGAAAGTGTTGATTAATAGAGTCTGAGAAGACTAATATGTCGTCTAAATAGACAATAGTAAAATCTGTATAATCATTAAATATTGTATTCATAATATTTTGAAATTCTGAAGGGGCATTTTTTAATCCTAATGGCATAACATTCCATTCGTAATGGCCAAAAGGCACAACAAAGGCCGTTTTGTATTTATCTTTTTCTTCTAACTGAATTTGATAGTATCCGGATTTTAAATCGAATTTAGAATAAATACTTTTGTTGTGTAATCTGTTAATTAAATCTTTTTTATTGGGAATAGGATATCTAATCCATTTTAATGCTTTATTTAAGGGTTTGTAGTTTATCACTAATCGAGGACTTCCTCTTTCTAATTCCGAAGCATTAATTACATAAAAAGCTGAACAGCTCCAAGAAGATTTACTAGGTCTAATTAGTCCTTTATTTAAATAATCTTGTATTTCCTTTTTGCAATAGTCTAAATGTTCTTTATTCATTTGTATTGGCCGAGCTTTGGTTGGTATATTTATTTCTCTAAAATCTGGTTCATAAGGTAAAGACACAGTGTGCACTTTTCTTTTCCAGAACGCATTGGGCTGCTCTGAACAAAGATCTGATTTAAATTTTTCTAACATATGGCTAATTTTTTCTCTAATGATAGGACTCTCTAATTGTTCTCCTATTCTTTTAAAATGTATTTCTTTATTTATAAAATTAATTTGTTTTTTCTTTTTATTTATTAAATTAATTCGAGATATAGCTCTTTCTTGTATGGAGTTTAAATCTCTAATTTTTGGTTTGTCTAAAAATTCAAAATTAATTTCTCTTTCTAATACTGTGGTAGTTATACCATTTTCACTAACCTTAAAAGGGTAAAGTAATGTCAAGAAAGGTGTTCCTAAAATAATTTCTTCAGTAATATTTTTCACTAATAAAAAGGAGGTTACATAACATATCCTATCTTTACAAACTTTAGCGTTAGATAATTTATATGAAACTTGTAATCTATTACCATTAGCTCCTCGTAATGATTCTTTAGTTTTTTCATAAAATTGGGTAGGTATTAATCCTTCTTGTATACAATTTAAATCTGCCCCAGAATCTACTAGAGCCGTAAACTCGTAAGTTGAATCTTTAATTATTACTTTAATTCTTGTATACCATTTATGTGATATCAATTTTTCTATTTTATTAATATATGTATCTTCTTCTTTTTCTTTACTAGTAGAAGGTAGAGAAATAGCCTTCTTCAACCTATTTTGTTCTTGGATAATCATAGTTCCTTGTAATTGTAACATTTTAACTTCTATCTCATCATCTTTAGTTTTTAAAGATTGAATTTCTCTTTTAAGGATCTTAATTTCTTCTTGCAAATCTTTTAAGGTTATAGGATTTTGAACGGGTTTTTTGAAGAGTTCCATAACATCCTTAAATTCTACTTTATGTAGTTCTCTTTTTTCTATTTCATTATCGTCTATAATATTTTTAATCTGCCTCATGAAAGCTTGTTTACTTTCAGATTCTTCCATCTTATCTAATATTCCTATTAATGTATTAGCTTGATGATTAGTTAAAACATTAATGCTTTTAATACAATTATTACAATTACAAAATTCTACCCCTAAACACTCATCTAACTCTTCTTTACTAGATTCACTTGATTCTACTAAGTGATTAATATCTTCTATCTCTGATTCACTAGATGACGAATATTCATCTCCTGATACTAGCATTATGTTTTCTAAGGTATGAATTAAATTTTGTTTTAATTCTTCTGATATATTTAAATCACTAATTTGTTGTATTTTTTCTCTAACTTTGCAGTCATTTGCATAATGACCAAATCTACCGCACTTGTAGCATTTAATGTCTTTATTTTTATTACTATGTTTTTGGTAGGGATTTTTAGTATTCTTTTTTCTTGAATTCTTATAATATTTTTTACTTTCCTGAGGGTTTTCTTTCTGGTAATTCTTTTTCTTATAATATTTGCTAGAACTCTTATTATGCTTACTAAAAGTTTTCTTCTTACTCTTAGGGTTACTAGGAGCTCGTATGGGGGTAGCACCATATTGCTCACAGAAAGATCCCATCTCCCTTTTATTGTTTAATTTTTCATTCTTTATTTTATTCTGTAATTTGTAGTCGGTACAAATTTGTAATCCTGTTTCAACAATATAATTAGATATTTCTCCCATTGTTAATGAATTAAAAGGTATTTCTCCATTGTAGTTTTGCCTAATATTACTCTTGACTTTGTCCGCAAATAATCTAGGTAAACCACTAATAAATCTTTCTTTCCAATATATTGCTGCCCCATCTGGACGCAGACATAATTTTGATAAAAACATATCTTTATACCAACGGTAATCTGACATGGTAGGGCAATATAAGTTTAGTAATTGTTCTGACGCCCTTTGTTGTAATTTCAAAGGCTCTCCTATAAAGAATTTGGTTATTGCGTATAATAAGGTTGTAACGCAGATTTCTTCATTAGTTTCTGTTTTAATAGCAGAATCAATCCTTAACTTATCTTCGTCACTAAGGATATTATCCCACCAACCTTTTAATTGACCTGTAAATCCCATTACTAGCATATCTTTTGTTTTTCTATCGGAATTCTTTTTAATTTTAAAGGCAGTTGCGGCCATTGTCATATTTTGAATAATATTTAATATATGCTGCTCTGACGCTCCATCTATGTTCCATTCTATAATACAGTCTCCTGAGTAACTATCTCCTATAAAACTATTCCTTTCTTCAAATTGAACATCAGCAAAAGAAGGCCTAGGATAATAGTTTCTAGTCTTAGGTCGCGGAGGCTTATCAATTCGAGAAATAATATTTTCTTCTTCTTCAAAAGATAATGTATTAATTTTTACTTCTGATGTGGATCCTATACTTAAAACTTTTAATCTGTCAGCCAATTCATCTAATTTTTGTTGTGGATTATATCCTAAAGTTAAATCTTTAATTTCTTTATCTGTGGGAATATTATAATGATAAATTGGTCTTGTAGGATCGGATATTTTTACCTTTAGCGTGTCAGGTAATAGTTGTTCAACTCTATCTAATTGTTGAGACATAGTATGTAAGATTTGATTAGTGTAATTTAATTGACTATGAATATTATTAGAATCTTTTCTTTGTTCAGACGGGTTGCTTATGGCCTTAAAAGGCGAGGCTTCTATTTCTATATTTTCTCTAGAGGGTATAATTTTTATAGCTTCCAAAGGAGGGTGAATAGATTCAATTATTTCCTTTCTAGAAGTTTTCCATTTAATGCTCATCCTAGTTTTAGTATTTAAAAATAATTCTTTGGCATAGGGATTCAATATGTTATTATCTAAACAATATAATTCGAACCAGGTAAAAAAGTAAATATTAATCTCCTGATGTTCTAAAAATTCATAAAATAATTTCAAGTATAAGTCTCTTTCTGATTTAGAAAAGTTATCAAAGTACCATCTACGTTTTTCTTTATTATAATCTGATAAGAATTCTTCTTTAATCCAAATTTTATCAATTTCAAAGGGTTCATCCTTATTAATCATATTTAATACTTGTGATTCAGTTGGCGAAGGAGACCTACTAATTCTTTCTTGATAAATAGGTCTTGGTATCGTTGGAGTAAAATTAACTCCTGCTAGGTTTAATCTGATTGTAGAATCTACTGAATGTCTAGCAGAGGAAGGTCCTATGCTAGGACTCTGATTGTACCTATAAGATTGACTCCTATTCATTCTTATTCTAATATTTCCATCTTGGTCAGCAATAATATCTCTTATAGATCTTGCTTCTAGTTTCTCTGGTTGAGTAGCATTTTCTATTATCCATTCTTCTGGAATCTTTTCTTTTAATTCAGAGATGGTTAATACCTTAGGGGTAATTATATTAGATTTCTTAAGATTAGCTTCTATAACACATGTTTCATTTCTAGGTGTAGATCTCAACGATTTATAATTATAATTAACATTTGTAACTTTATAGGTTATTCTAGTAATGATGTCTACATTAGATATTCCTTCAGTAAAATTATCATTTTGATGTTGAACGCAAATGACTAAAGACGAACTAGTAACTTCATCTCCTAAACTCATCGAATAATTAGGATAACAATTGAAATAAACGGGACCATCATTAAGATTAGATTCTAACATGGCTATCACAGAGTCATGAAAGTCTCTAATTCTAGAATCTCTTAGAATTAGTAATATTGGTGAGTTTAAACCTAATTTATGTAATGGTTTTACAGCCACTTGGACTAAGCCTAAGTGAATGTATCTAAATCCATTTTTATAATGTTGATCTAATAGTTTTTTATCTAATAGCGTAAACGTTTCTTGCTTATTCTTAATATTTCTAGCTTGTTCTAATGTATGAATGATTTTTTGACTTTTGAAATCAAAAGTACTCATTTTATATATTTCGTTTAACTTAATTTCTGGCATGTTCCAGTTTATTAATTTATTTTCTATTTCTTGTACTTCTAATTCTTGATTTTGAAAAGTATCTTGATTTAAAGTTGTTTCCGTTTCGGAAGAAGTAGGTGGAACTAAAGTTCTATTAGATCTACTACTTCTACTGCTAAAACTGCTCCAAGCCCTATTTAGTAACCGAGACATCTTTGATCTAAGTTTACTTGAATGACTCTAAACTTACTTTACTATGTGACTCTCTTCTCCCCCTTATTTTTGTTTGAGTTCTTAAAGAAAAATACAACTAGGCTAAACCAACGGTTTCACTGCCCTATCTGCGGGTCTTACTACCTGGACCACCCAGCTCTTCAGCATTCTTCTTACAAAACTGGTCAACACTCAGGGTTGCGGGTTGAATCAAAAGTAAAATAATTTAAAATCAAAAGTAACTTAATTCAAAGGGGTCTCAGAACCAACAGGCTCTGATACCAGTATGCAATGTAAAATGCAATGTAAAAGCAGTAAAAGCAAACATAATCCATAAGATGTTATGATCAAATACAGGTAAATCATCTAAAAATAAGTCTAATTCAGTTGTTAAGTAAAATATAATTTGAAAAGTTAATATAGCAAAGAAAAAGTTATGACAAAACATTTTATTTCATAAAATTTACTTACAATAGTAGAAGTAGGCAAGATTCTTCAGTGTTTCGATTCTGAAAAATTTTTTGCATGCCTCTTACAAACACAAAGGATCCTTTTATAAACCAAGGATCAGAACCGGACTCTAAAAAATAAAAACTTAAGACTATAAATCTTACAAGTCCGAGCTATTATTACAACAAGCCAAAACTTAACAAGACATAAAGAAAAGCAATAAAGTAAAAGTTACATGACATAAAGTAATGATAACATTATTTTCAAATAATTCCAAAATATAGGTCCACCACGAACAGTAATCTAGAGGTCTTGGATTCCATAGCAGTCATCTTCATTGTCTGCTGCGCTGGTAATACTAGTACTTTCATTATCAGATAGGACTGACATAGCATCTTTTACTTTCTCTAAAAATTCTTGAGGGTCGGTAATCTTCTGAAGTGACTCTAATAGCTTAGGATGAAGAGTTGAGAAATTATTAATATCAGATGAAGGTAAAGCCTTGGATGATTGGCAAAGATTTGGATTTGCCTTGAACCAAGCATTTAATCTTTCTGTAGAGAGTAATTGCGGATTAAACTTACTCCACCATTTGACAGAGTATCTCTTTACTAACTGTACTGGAGTTGCCTCTTCCCATAAAGGTTCAGAAGAGAAAGTCCAAGAGGTAATCCAAGTGATTCCAAATATTGCACAAAAACTAAGTAAGGCTTTATGTTGAGGACATGAAGTAGTTTCATTGAATACTTTAAAGGCGTCAAAGGCATAATCTGGTAATGTGTCCAAAATTGGTCCAATGGTGTAGAACCATTCAATGAACCAGGATGGAAAATTAATTGAAATATTCTTATTAAACCAAATAAACCATGTGTGATTATAAGGTTCAATATCTAAAAAATGGTACCATGCTTTTATATAATCAAAATAATTATAACATTGGGGAACGAAGGTTCTGCTGAGAGACTTTACTTTAAAAGGGGGTTGACCCCAATCTGATGGAGTTAAGACCTTGTTAATCTTAAATTTTGAAAAAGTAATTCTTGATGGATCTTTAGTATCATAATTATGCGTAAGGGTTATTGAATCTGTATCAACTAAAATAAATTCATAGAATCTTCTTGTTTTTTGAAGATTTGAATCTTCTGGTAGGAAGAAAAACCCAGGAGGTAGTATTTTTGATACTGTTTGAATTAATGAGGCATTTGGTTGGCAATAAAGACTTTCTAATGGTATAATGGGTACAATTTGATTTTTAGTAATGAAAGTGGATTTTGGGGTAGTCTCCGGAGGAGAGTAATAGGCTAATTTTGTAGGACGAGACTTTAATGTAGAGGGACTTGCTAGTTGTGAGGTAAACTGCAAAGGTGTAACCAGAGCAGGTCTAATTCCAGATAAAGGTCTAAATTTTGAAGATGTAATAGTTTGGGGACTAGTCACCAGCTTATTCAGGTAATTGGAAGATCCTAATGTTTTTTCTGTGGAACTTGATGAATTTAATGCTAGTGTTTTATCTGTGACTTTCTTTGGACCATAATTATCTCGAGGATCAGGAGCGTCACTCATTTTTGCCCTGTAGAAATTCCCTTGTCAAAAAGTCTGGTAAGGAATTTTTAATTCCTGATATATGCTCAATTTCAAAATCGAAACATGAGAGTAATGCTTGCCATCTTGCGAATATATGTTTAGAAACTAAGTTTTTAACATCTTTTTGTAAAACACTGGTTGCAGCTTTACAATCAGTTTTTAATAAAAATGGTTTTAAAAACAAATCATCTTGAAATTTAGTAATACATAAAACAATGGCTAAAATTTCTTTTTTAATAGTACTATAATTTAATTGGGCCGGGTTCCAAGTTCCAGAGTAAAATCTGACAACTTGTTCCTTATTCGATCCCGGAAGTAATTGTTTTAAAATTCCTCCAAACCCAATATCAGAAGCATCAGTTTCCACTATTAAGTTGGCTGCAGGATCTGGTATTCCTAAGCAAGGTAATCTCTTAACTATCTCTTTCAGTTTTAAAACACTCTGAGTCATAGTAATGTCCCAAGGAGGTGGATTTTTCCTAAGTCGTTTAAACAAAGGAATACATATTGTCCTAAGGTTAGGAATAAAGTCGGAAACATAATTGATACATCCCAAAAACCTTTGTAATTGAGTTTTATCTCTTAACTCGTTTGGAAACTTGCTAACAAACTCTAAAGACCTACTAATTGGGGTATACATCCCTTGGGTTATATCAAAGCCTAAAAATCTAATTTGTGACTGATAAATTTTTAATTTCTTTTCAGATAAAACCAACCCATTATTCTTAATAATTTGATAAAACAATTCCATATGGTGAAAGTGTTGATTAATAGAGTCTGAGAAGACTAATATGTCGTCTAAATAGACAATAGTAAAATCTGTATAATCATTAAATATTGTATTCATAATATTTTGAAATTCTGAAGGGGCATTTTTTAATCCTAATGGCATAACATTCCATTCGTAATGGCCAAAAGGCACAACAAAG
Source organism: Medicago lupulina (assembly GCA_958299785.1). Classification (NCBI taxonomy): domain Eukaryota; kingdom Viridiplantae; phylum Streptophyta; class Magnoliopsida; order Fabales; family Fabaceae; genus Medicago; species Medicago lupulina. Next base: position 56,168,706 of record OY283146.1, on the reverse strand, counting down.
GCCGTTTTGTATTTATCTTTTTCTTCTAACTGAATTTGATAGTATCCGGATTTTAAATCGAATTTAGAATAAATACTTTTGTTGTGTAATCTGTTAATTAAATCTTTTTTATTGGGAATAGGATATCTAATCCATTTTAATGCTTTATTTAAGGGTTTGTAGTTTATCACTAATCGAGGACTTCCTCTTTCTAATTCCGAAGCATTAATTACATAAAAAGCTGAACAGCTCCAAGAAGATTTACTAGGTCTAATTAGTCCTTTATTTAAATAATCTTGTATTTCCTTTTTGCAATAGTCTAAATGTTCTTTATTCATTTGTATTGGCCGAGCTTTGGTTGGTATATTTATTTCTCTAAAATCTGGTTCATAAGGTAAAGACACAGTGTGCACTTTTCTTTTCCAGAACGCATTGGGCTGCTCTGAACAAAGATCTGATTTAAATTTTTCTAACATATGGCTAATTTTTTCTCTAATGATAGGACTCTCTAATTGTTCTCCTATTCTTTTAAAATGTATTTCTTTATTTATAAAATTAATTTGTTTTTTCTTTTTATTTATTAAATTAATTCGAGATATAGCTCTTTCTTGTATGGAGTTTAAATCTCTAATTTTTGGTTTGTCTAAAAATTCAAAATTAATTTCTCTTTCTAATACTGTGGTAGTTATACCATTTTCACTAACCTTAAAAGGGTAAAGTAATGTCAAGAAAGGTGTTCCTAAAATAATTTCTTCAGTAATATTTTTCACTAATAAAAAGGAGGTTACATAACATATCCTATCTTTACAAACTTTAGCGTTAGATAATTTATATGAAACTTGTAATCTATTACCATTAGCTCCTCGTAATGATTCTTTAGTTTTTTCATAAAATTGGGTAGGTATTAATCCTTCTTGTATACAATTTAAATCTGCCCCAGAATCTACTAGAGCCGTAAACTCGTAAGTTGAATCTTTAATTATTACTTTAATTCTTGTATACCATTTATGTGATATCAATTTTTCTATTTTATTAATATATGTATCTTCTTCTTTTTCTTTACTAGTAGAAGGTAGAGAAATAGCCTTCTTCAACCTATTTTGTTCTTGGATAATCATAGTTCCTTGTAATTGTAACATTTTAACTTCTATCTCATCATCTTTAGTTTTTAAAGATTGAATTTCTCTTTTAAGGATCTTAATTTCTTCTTGCAAATCTTTTAAGGTTATAGGATTTTGAACGGGTTTTTTGAAGAGTTCCATAACATCCTTAAATTCTACTTTATGTAGTTCTCTTTTTTCTATTTCATTATCGTCTATAATATTTTTAATCTGCCTCATGAAAGCTTGTTTACTTTCAGATTCTTCCATCTTATCTAATATTCCTATTAATGTATTAGCTTGATGATTAGTTAAAACATTAATGCTTTTAATACAATTATTACAATTACAAAATTCTACCCCTAAACACTCATCTAACTCTTCTTTACTAGATTCACTTGATTCTACTAAGTGATTAATATCTTCTATCTCTGATTCACTAGATGACGAATATTCATCTCCTGATACTAGCATTATGTTTTCTAAGGTATGAATTAAATTTTGTTTTAATTCTTCTGATATATTTAAATCACTAATTTGTTGTATTTTTTCTCTAACTTTGCAGTCATTTGCATAATGACCAAATCTACCGCACTTGTAGCATTTAATGTCTTTATTTTTATTACTATGTTTTTGGTAGGGATTTTTAGTATTCTTTTTTCTTGAATTCTTATAATATTTTTTACTTTCCTGAGGGTTTTCTTTCTGGTAATTCTTTTTCTTATAATATTTGCTAGAACTCTTATTATGCTTACTAAAAGTTTTCTTCTTACTCTTAGGGTTACTAGGAGCTCGTATGGGGGTAGCACCATATTGCTCACAGAAAGATCCCATCTCCCTTTTATTGTTTAATTTTTCATTCTTTATTTTATTCTGTAATTTGTAGTCGGTACAAATTTGTAATCCTGTTTCAACAATATAATTAGATATTTCTCCCATTGTTAATGAATTAAAAGGTATTTCTCCATTGTAGTTTTGCCTAATATTACTCTTGACTTTGTCCGCAAATAATCTAGGTAAACCACTAATAAATCTTTCTTTCCAATATATTGCTGCCCCATCTGGACGCAGACATAATTTTGATAAAAACATATCTTTATACCAACGGTAATCTGACATGGTAGGGCAATATAAGTTTAGTAATTGTTCTGACGCCCTTTGTTGTAATTTCAAAGGCTCTCCTATAAAGAATTTGGTTATTGCGTATAATAAGGTTGTAACGCAGATTTCTTCATTAGTTTCTGTTTTAATAGCAGAATCAATCCTTAACTTATCTTCGTCACTAAGGATATTATCCCACCAACCTTTTAATTGACCTGTAAATCCCATTACTAGCATATCTTTTGTTTTTCTATCGGAATTCTTTTTAATTTTAAAGGCAGTTGCGGCCATTGTCATATTTTGAATAATATTTAATATATGCTGCTCTGACGCTCCATCTATGTTCCATTCTATAATACAGTCTCCTGAGTAACTATCTCCTATAAAACTATTCCTTTCTTCAAATTGAACATCAGCAAAAGAAGGCCTAGGATAATAGTTTCTAGTCTTAGGTCGCGGAGGCTTATCAATTCGAGAAATAATATTTTCTTCTTCTTCAAAAGATAATGTATTAATTTTTACTTCTGATGTGGATCCTATACTTAAAACTTTTAATCTGTCAGCCAATTCATCTAATTTTTGTTGTGGATTATATCCTAAAGTTAAATCTTTAATTTCTTTATCTGTGAGAATATTATAATGATAAATTGGTCTTGTAGGATCGGATATTTTTACCTTTAGCGTGTCAGGTAATAGTTGTTCAACTCTATCTAATTGTTGAGACATAGTATGTAAGATTTGATTAGTGTAATTTAATTGACTATGAATATTATTAGAATCTTTTCTTTGTTCAGACGGGTTGCTTATGGCCTTAAAAGGCGAGGCTTCTATTTCTATATTTTCTCTAGAGGGTATAATTTTTATAGCTTCCAAAGGAGGGTGAATAGATTCAATTATTTCCTTTCTAGAAGTTTTCCATTTAATGCTCATCCTAGTTTTAGTATTTAAAAATAATTCTTTGGCATAGGGATTCAATATGTTATTATCTAAACAATATAATTCGAACCAGGTAAAAAAGTAAATATTAATCTCCTGATGTTCTAAAAATTCATAAAATAATTTCAAGTATAAGTCTCTTTCTGATTTAGAAAAGTTATCAAAGTACCATCTACGTTTTTCTTTATTATAATCTGATAAGAATTCTTCTTTAATCCAAATTTTATCAATTTCAAAGGGTTCATCCTTATTAATCATATTTAATACTTGTGATTCAGTTGGCGAAGGAGACCTACTAATTCTTTCTTGATAAATAGGTCTTGGTATCGTTGGAGTAAAATTAACTCCTGCTAGGTTTAATCTGATTGTAGAATCTACTGAATGTCTAGCAGAGGAAGGTCCTATGCTAGGACTCTGATTGTACCTATAAGATTGACTCCTATTCATTCTTATTCTAATATTTCCATCTTGGTCAGCAATAATATCTCTTATAGATCTTGCTTCTAGTTTCTCTGGTTGAGTAGCATTTTCTATTATCCATTCTTCTGGAATCTTTTCTTTTAATTCAGAGATGGTTAATACCTTAGGGGTAATTATATTAGATTTCTTAAGATTAGCTTCTATAACACATGTTTCATTTCTAGGTGTAGATCTCAACGATTTATAATTATAATTAACATTTGTAACTTTATAGGTTATTCTAGTAATGATGTCTACATTAGATATTCCTTCAGTAAAATTATCATTTTGATGTTGAACGCAAATGACTAAAGACGAACTAGTAACTTCATCTCCTAAACTCATCGAATAATTAGGATAACAATTGAAATAAACGGGACCATCATTAAGATTAGATTCTAACATGGCTATCACAGAGTCATGAAAGTCTCTAATTCTAGAATCTCTTAGAATTAGTAATATTGGTGAGTTTAAACCTAATTTATGTAATGGTTTTACAGCCACTTGGACTAAGCCTAAGTGAATGTATCTAAATCCATTTTTATAATGTTGATCTAATAGTTTTTTATCTAATAGCGTAAACGTTTCTTGCTTATTCTTAATATTTCTAGCTTGTTCTAATGTATGAATGATTTTTTGACTTTTGAAATCAAAAGTACTCATTTTATATATTTCGTTTAACTTAATTTCTGGCATGTTCCAGTTTATTAATTTATTTTCTATTTCTTGTACTTCTAATTCTTGATTTTGAAAAGTATCTTGATTTAAAGTTGTTTCCGTTTCGGAAGAAGTAGGTGGAACTAAAGTTCTATTAGATCTACTACTTCTACTGCTAAAACTGCTCCAAGCCCTATTTAGTAACCGAGACATCTTTGATCTAAGTTTACTTGAATGACTCTAAACTTACTTTACTATGTGACTCTCTTCTCCCCCTTATTTTTGTTTGAGTTCTTAAAGAAAAATACAACTAGGCTAAACCAACGGTTTCACTGCCCTATCTGCGGGTCTTACTACCTGGACCACCCAGCTCTTCAGCATTCTTCTTACAAAACTGGTCAACACTCAGGGTTGCGGGTTGAATCAAAAGTAAAATAATTTAAAATCAAAAGTAACTTAATTCAAAGGGGTCTCAGAACCAACAGGCTCTGATACCAGTATGCAATGTAAAATGCATACTGGTATCAGAACCTGTTGGTTCTGAGACCCCTTTGAATTAAGTTACTTTTGATTTTAAATTATTTTACTTTTGATTCAACCCGCAACCCTGAGTGTTGACCAGTTTTGTAAGAAGAATGCTGAAGAGCTGGGTGGTCCAGGTAGTAAGACCCGCAGATAGGGCAGTGAAACCGTTGGTTTAGCCTAGTTGTATTTTTCTTTAAGAACTCAAACAAAAATAAGGGGGAGAAGAGAGTCACATAGTAAAGTAAGTTTAGAGTCATTCAAGTAAACTTAGATCAAAGATGTCTCGGTTACTAAATAGGGCTTGGAGCAGTTTTAGCAGTAGAAGTAGTAGATCTAATAGAACTTTAGTTCCACCTACTTCTTCCGAAACGGAAACAACTTTAAATCAAGATACTTTTCAAAATCAAGAATTAGAAGTACAAGAAATAGAAAATAAATTAATAAACTGGAACATGCCAGAAATTAAGTTAAACGAAATATATAAAATGAGTACTTTTGATTTCAAAAGTCAAAAAATCATTCATACATTAGAACAAGCTAGAAATATTAAGAATAAGCAAGAAACGTTTACGCTATTAGATAAAAAACTATTAGATCAACATTATAAAAATGGATTTAGATACATTCACTTAGGCTTAGTCCAAGTGGCTGTAAAACCATTACATAAATTAGGTTTAAACTCACCAATATTACTAATTCTAAGAGATTCTAGAATTAGAGACTTTCATGACTCTGTGATAGCCATGTTAGAATCTAATCTTAATGATGGTCCCGTTTATTTCAATTGTTATCCTAATTATTCGATGAGTTTAGGAGATGAAGTTACTAGTTCGTCTTTAGTCATTTGCGTTCAACATCAAAATGATAATTTTACTGAAGGAATATCTAATGTAGACATCATTACTAGAATAACCTATAAAGTTACAAATGTTAATTATAATTATAAATCGTTGAGATCTACACCTAGAAATGAAACATGTGTTATAGAAGCTAATCTTAAGAAATCTAATATAATTACCCCTAAGGTATTAACCATCTCTGAATTAAAAGAAAAGATTCCAGAAGAATGGATAATAGAAAATGCTACTCAACCAGAGAAACTAGAAGCAAGATCTATAAGAGATATTATTGCTGACCAAGATGGAAATATTAGAATAAGAATGAATAGGAGTCAATCTTATAGGTACAATCAGAGTCCTAGCATAGGACCTTCCTCTGCTAGACATTCAGTAGATTCTACAATCAGATTAAACCTAGCAGGAGTTAATTTTACTCCAACGATACCAAGACCTATTTATCAAGAAAGAATTAGTAGGTCTCCTTCGCCAACTGAATCACAAGTATTAAATATGATTAATAAGGATGAACCCTTTGAAATTGATAAAATTTGGATTAAAGAAGAATTCTTATCAGATTATAATAAAGAAAAACGTAGATGGTACTTTGATAACTTTTCTAAATCAGAAAGAGACTTATACTTGAAATTATTTTATGAATTTTTAGAACATCAGGAGATTAATATTTACTTTTTTACCTGGTTCGAATTATATTGTTTAGATAATAACATATTGAATCCCTATGCCAAAGAATTATTTTTAAATACTAAAACTAGGATGAGCATTAAATGGAAAACTTCTAGAAAGGAAATAATTGAATCTATTCACCCTCCTTTGGAAGCTATAAAAATTATACCCTCTAGAGAAAATATAGAAATAGAAGCCTCGCCTTTTAAGGCCATAAGCAACCCGTCTGAACAAAGAAAAGATTCTAATAATATTCATAGTCAATTAAATTACACTAATCAAATCTTACATACTATGTCTCAACAATTAGATAGAGTTGAACAACTATTACCTGACACGCTAAAGGTAAAAATATCCGATCCTACAAGACCAATTTATCATTATAATATTCTCACAGATAAAGAAATTAAAGATTTAACTTTAGGATATAATCCACAACAAAAATTAGATGAATTGGCTGACAGATTAAAAGTTTTAAGTATAGGATCCACATCAGAAGTAAAAATTAATACATTATCTTTTGAAGAAGAAGAAAATATTATTTCTCGAATTGATAAGCCTCCGCGACCTAAGACTAGAAACTATTATCCTAGGCCTTCTTTTGCTGATGTTCAATTTGAAGAAAGGAATAGTTTTATAGGAGATAGTTACTCAGGAGACTGTATTATAGAATGGAACATAGATGGAGCGTCAGAGCAGCATATATTAAATATTATTCAAAATATGACAATGGCCGCAACTGCCTTTAAAATTAAAAAGAATTCCGATAGAAAAACAAAAGATATGCTAGTAATGGGATTTACAGGTCAATTAAAAGGTTGGTGGGATAATATCCTTAGTGACGAAGATAAGTTAAGGATTGATTCTGCTATTAAAACAGAAACTAATGAAGAAATCTGCGTTACAACCTTATTATACGCAATAACCAAATTCTTTATAGGAGAGCCTTTGAAATTACAACAAAGGGCGTCAGAACAATTACTAAACTTATATTGCCCTACCATGTCAGATTACCGTTGGTATAAAGATATGTTTTTATCAAAATTATGTCTGCGTCCAGATGGGGCAGCAATATATTGGAAAGAAAGATTTATTAGTGGTTTACCTAGATTATTTGCGGACAAAGTCAAGAGTAATATTAGGCAAAACTACAATGGAGAAATACCTTTTAATTCATTAACAATGGGAGAAATATCTAATTATATTGTTGAAACAGGATTACAAATTTGTACCGACTACAAATTACAGAATAAAATAAAGAATGAAAAATTAAACAATAAAAGGGAGATGGGATCTTTCTGTGAGCAATATGGTGCTACCCCCATACGAGCTCCTAGTAACCCTAAGAGTAAGAAGAAAACTTTTAGTAAGCATAATAAGAGTTCTAGCAAATATTATAAGAAAAAGAATTACCAGAAAGAAAACCCTCAGGAAAGTAAAAAATATTATAAGAATTCAAGAAAAAAGAATACTAAAAATCCCTACCAAAAACATAGTAATAAAAATAAAGACATTAAATGCTACAAGTGCGGTAGATTTGGTCATTATGCAAATGACTGCAAAGTTAGAGAAAAAATACAACAAATTAGTGATTTAAATATATCAGAAGAATTAAAACAAAATTTAATTCATACCTTAGAAAACATAATGCTAGTATCAGGAGATGAATATTCGTCATCTAGTGAATCAGAGATAGAAGATATTAATCACTTAGTAGAATCAAGTGAATCTAGTAAAGAAGAGTTAGATGAGTGTTTAGGGGTAGAATTTTGTAATTGTAATAATTGTATTAAAAGCATTAATGTTTTAACTAATCATCAAGCTAATACATTAATAGGAATATTAGATAAGATGGAAGAATCTGAAAGTAAACAAGCTTTCATGAGGCAGATTAAAAATATTATAGACGATAATGAAATAGAAAAAAGAGAACTACATAAAGTAGAATTTAAGGATGTTATGGAACTCTTCAAAAAACCCGTTCAAAATCCTATAACCTTAAAAGATTTGCAAGAAGAAATTAAGATCCTTAAAAGAGAAATTCAATCTTTAAAAACTAAAGATGATGAGATAGAAGTTAAAATGTTACAATTACAAGGAACTATGATTATCCAAGAACAAAATAGGTTGAAGAAGGCTATTTCTCTACCTTCTACTAGTAAAGAAAAAGAAGAAGATACATATATTAATAAAATAGAAAAATTGATATCACATAAATGGTATACAAGAATTAAAGTAATAATTAAAGATTCAACTTACGAGTTTACGGCTCTAGTAGATTCTGGGGCAGATTTAAATTGTATACAAGAAGGATTAATACCTACCCAATTTTATGAAAAAACTAAAGAATCATTACGAGGAGCTAATGGTAATAGATTACAAGTTTCATATAAATTATCTAACGCTAAAGTTTGTAAAGATAGGATATGTTATGTAACCTCCTTTTTATTAGTGAAAAATATTACTGAAGAAATTATTTTAGGAACACCTTTCTTGACATTACTTTACCCTTTTAAGGTTAGTGAAAATGGTATAACTACCACAGTATTAGAAAGAGAAATTAATTTTGAATTTTTAGACAAACCAAAAATTAGAGATTTAAACTCCATACAAGAAAGAGCTATATCTCGAATTAATTTAATAAATAAAAAGAAAAAACAAATTAATTTTATAAATAAAGAAATACATTTTAAAAGAATAGGAGAACAATTAGAGAGTCCTATCATTAGAGAAAAAATTAGCCATATGTTAGAAAAATTTAAATCAGATCTTTGTTCAGAGCAGCCCAATGCGTTCTGGAAAAGAAAAGTGCACACTGTGTCTTTACCTTATGAACCAGATTTTAGAGAAATAAATATACCAACCAAAGCGCGGCCAATACAAATGAATAAAGAACATTTAGACTATTGCAAAAAGGAAATACAAGATTATTTAAATAAAGGACTAATTAGACCTAGTAAATCTTCTTGGAGCTGTTCAGCTTTTTATGTAATTAATGCTTCGGAATTAGAAAGAGGAAGTCCTCGATTAGTGATAAACTACAAACCCTTAAATAAAGCATTAAAATGGATTAGATATCCTATTCCCAATAAAAAAAGATTTAATTAACAGATTACACAACAAAAGTATTTATTCTAAATTCGATTTAAAATCCGGATACTATCAAATTCAGTTAGAAGAAAAAGATAAATACAAAACGGCCTTTGTTGTGCCTTTTGGCCATTACGAATGGAATGTTATGCCATTAGGATTAAAAAATGCCCCTTCAGAATTTCAAAATATTATGAATACAATATTTAATGATTATACAGATTTTACTATTGTCTATTTAGACGACATATTAGTCTTCTCAGACTCTATTAATCAACACTTTCACCATATGGAATTGTTTTATCAAATTATTAAGAATAATGGGTTGGTTTTATCTGAAAAGAAATTAAAAATTTATCAGTCACAAATTAGATTTTTAGGCTTTGATATAACCCAAGGGATGTATACCCCAATTAGTAGGTCTTTAGAGTTTGTTAGCAAGTTTCCAAACGAGTTAAGAGATAAAACTCAATTACAAAGGTTTTTGGGATGTATCAATTATGTTTCCGACTTTATTCCTAACCTTAGGACAATATGTATTCCTTTGTTTAAACGACTTAGGAAAAATCCACCTCCTTGGGACATTACTATGACTCAGAGTGTTTTAAAACTGAAAGAGATAGTTAAGAGATTACCTTGCTTAGGAATACCAGATCCTGCAGCCAACTTAATAGTGGAAACTGATGCTTCTGATATTGGGTTTGGAGGAATTTTAAAACAATTACTTCCGGGATCGAATAAGGAACAAGTTGTCAGATTTTACTCTGGAACTTGGAACCCGGCCCAATTAAATTATAGTACTATTAAAAAAGAAATTTTAGCCATTGTTTTATGTATTACTAAATTTCAAGATGATTTGTTTTTAAAACCATTTTTATTAAAAACTGATTGTAAAGCTGCAACCAGTGTTTTACAAAAAGATGTTAAAAACTTAGTTTCTAAACATATATTCGCAAGATGGCAAGCATTACTCTCATGTTTCGATTTTGAAATTGAGCATATATCAGGAATTAAAAATTCCTTACCAGACTTTTTGACAAGGGAATTTCTACAGGGCAAAAATGAGTGACGCTCCTGATCCTCGAGATAATTATGGTCCAAAGAAAGTCACAGATAAAACACTAGCATTAAATTCATCAAGTTCCACAGAAAAAACATTAGGATCTTCCAATTACCTGAATAAGCTGGTGACTAGTCCCCAAACTATTACATCTTCAAAATTTAGACCTTTATCTGGAATTAGACCTGCTCTGGTTACACCTTTGCAGTTTACCTCACAACTAGCAAGTCCCTCTACATTAAAGTCTCGTCCTACAAAATTAGCCTATTACTCTCCTCCGGAGACTACCCCAAAATCCACTTTCATTACTAAAAATCAAATTGTACCCATTATACCATTAGAAAGTCTTTATTGCCAACCAAATGCCTCATTAATTCAAACAGTATCAAAAATACTACCTCCTGGGTTTTTCTTCCTACCAGAAGATTCAAATCTTCAAAAAACAAGAAGATTCTATGAATTTATTTTAGTTGATACAGATTCAATAACCCTTACGCATAATTATGATACTAAAGATCCATCAAGAATTACTTTTTCAAAATTTAAGATTAACAAGGTCTTAACTCCATCAGATTGGGGTCAACCCCCTTTTAAAGTAAAGTCTCTCAGCAGAACCTTCGTTCCCCAATGTTATAATTATTTTGATTATATAAAAGCATGGTACCATTTTTTAGATATTGAACCTTATAATCACACATGGTTTATTTGGTTTAATAAGAATATTTCAATTAATTTTCCATCCTGGTTCATTGAATGGTTCTACACCATTGGACCAATTTTGGACACATTACCAGATTATGCCTTTGACGCCTTTAAAGTATTCAATGAAACTACTTCATGTCCTCAACATAAAGCCTTACTTAGTTTTTGTGCAATATTTGGAATCACTTGGATTACCTCTTGGACTTTCTCTTCTGAACCTTTATGGGAAGAGGCAACTCCAGTACAGTTAGTAAAGAGATACTCTGTCAAATGGTGGAGTAAGTTTAATCCGCAATTACTCTCTACAGAAAGATTAAATGCTTGGTTCAAGGCAAATCCAAATCTTTGCCAATCATCCAAGGCTTTACCTTCATCTGATATTAATAATTTCTCAACTCTTCATCCTAAGCTATTAGAGTCACTTCAGAAGATTACCGACCCTCAAGAATTTTTAGAGAAAGTAAAAGATGCTATGTCAGTCCTATCTGATAATGAAAGTACTAGTATTACCAGCGCAGCAGACAATGAAGATGACTGCTATGGAATCCAAGACCTCTAGATTACTGTTCGTGGTGGACCTATATTTTGGAATTATTTGAAAATAATGTTATCATTACTTTATGTCATGTAACTTTTACTTTATTGCTTTTCTTTATGTCTTGTTAAGTTTTGGCTTGTTGTAATAATAGCTCGGACTTGTAAGATTTATAGTCTTAAGTTTTTATTTTTTAGAGTCCGGTTCTGATCCTTGGTTTATAAAAGGATCCTTTGTGTTTGTAAGAGGCATGCAAAAAATTTTTCAGAATCAAAACACTGAAGAATCTTGCCTACTTCTACTATTGTAAGTAAATTTTATGAAATAAAATGTTTTGTCATAACTTTTTCTTTGCTATATTAACTTTTCAAATTATATTTTACTTAACAACTGAATTAGACTTATTTTTAGATGATTTACCTGTATTTGATCATAACATCGTTTTACATTGCATTTTACATTGCATACTGGTATCAGAGCCTGTTGGTTCTGAGACCCCTTTGAATTAAGTTACTTTTGATTTTAAATTATTTTACTTTTGATTCAACCCGCAACCCTGAGTGTTGACCAGTTTTGTAAGAAGAATGCTGAAGAGCTGGGTGGTCCAGGTAGTAAGACCCGCAGATAGGGCAGTGAAACCGTTGGTTTAGCCTAGTTGTATTTTTCTTTAAGAACTCAAACAAAAATAAGGGGGAGAAGAGAGTCACATAGTAAAGTAAGTTTAGAGTCATTCAAGTAAACTTAGATCAAAGATGTCTCGGTTACTAAATAGGGCTTGGAGCAGTTTTAGCAGTAGAAGTAGTAGATCTAATAGAACTTTAGTTCCACCTACTTCTTCCGAAACGGAAACAACTTTAAATCAAGATACTTTTCAAAATCAAGAATTAGAAGTACAAGAAATAGAAAATAAATTAATAAACTGGAACATGCCAGAAATTAAGTTAAACGAAATATATAAAATGAGTACTTTTGATTTCAAAAGTCAAAAAATCATTCATACATTAGAACAAGCTAGAAATATTAAGAATAAGCAAGAAACGTTTACGCTATTAGATAAAAAACTATTAGATCAACATTATAAAAATGGATTTAGATACATTCACTTAGGCTTAGTCCAAGTGGCTGTAAAACCATTACATAAATTAGGTTTAAACTCACCAATATTACTAATTCTAAGAGATTCTAGAATTAGAGACTTTCATGACTCTGTGATAGCCATGTTAGAATCTAATCTTAATGATGGTCCCGTTTATTTCAATTGTTATCCTAATTATTCGATGAGTTTAGGAGATGAAGTTACTAGTTCGTCTTTAGTCATTTGCGTTCAACATCAAAATGATAATTTTACTGAAGGAATATCTAATGTAGACATCATTACTAGAATAACCTATAAAGTTACAAATGTTAATTATAATTATAAATCGTTGAGATCTACACCTAGAAATGAAACATGTGTTATAGAAGCTAATCTTAAGAAATCTAATATAATTACCCCTAAGGTATTAACCATCTCTGAATTAAAAGAAAAGATTCCAGAAGAATGGATAATAGAAAATGCTACTCAACCAGAGAAACTAGAAGCAAGATCTATAAGAGATATTATTGCTGACCAAGATGGAAATATTAGAATAAGAATGAATAGGAGTCAATCTTATAGGTACAATCAGAGTCCTAGCATAGGACCTTCCTCTGCTAGACATTCAGTAGATTCTACAATCAGATTAAACCTAGCAGGAGTTAATTTTACTCCAACGATACCAAGACCTATTTATCAAGAAAGAATTAGTAGGTCTCCTTCGCCAACTGAATCACAAGTATTAAATATGATTAATAAGGATGAACCCTTTGAAATTGATAAAATTTGGATTAAAGAAGAATTCTTATCAGATTATAATAAAGAAAAACGTAGATGGTACTTTGATAACTTTTCTAAATCAGAAAGAGACTTATACTTGAAATTATTTTATGAATTTTTAGAACATCAGGAGATTAATATTTACTTTTTTACCTGGTTCGAATTATATTGTTTAGATAATAACATATTGAATCCCTATGCCAAAGAATTATTTTTAAATACTAAAACTAGGATGAGCATTAAATGGAAAACTTCTAGAAAGGAAATAATTGAATCTATTCACCCTCCTTTGGAAGCTATAAAAATTATACCCTCTAGAGAAAATATAGAAATAGAAGCCTCGCCTTTTAAGGCCATAAGCAACCCGTCTGAACAAAGAAAAGATTCTAATAATATTCATAGTCAATTAAATTACACTAATCAAATCTTACATACTATGTCTCAACAATTAGATAGAGTTGAACAACTATTACCTGACACGCTAAAGGTAAAAATATCCGATCCTACAAGACCAATTTATCATTATAATATTCCCACAGATAAAGAAATTAAAGATTTAACTTTAGGATATAATCCACAACAAAAATTAGATGAATTGGCTGACAGATTAAAAGTTTTAAGTATAGGATCCACATCAGAAGTAAAAATTAATACATTATCTTTTGAAGAAGAAGAAAATATTATTTCTCGAATTGATAAGCCTCCGCGACCTAAGACTAGAAACTATTATCCTAGGCCTTCTTTTGCTGATGTTCAATTTGAAGAAAGGAATAGTTTTATAGGAGATAGTTACTCAGGAGACTGTATTATAGAATGGAACATAGATGGAGCGTCAGAGCAGCATATATTAAATATTATTCAAAATATGACAATGGCCGCAACTGCCTTTAAAATTAAAAAGAATTCCGATAGAAAAACAAAAGATATGCTAGTAATGGGATTTACAGGTCAATTAAAAGGTTGGTGGGATAATATCCTTAGTGACGAAGATAAGTTAAGGATTGATTCTGCTATTAAAACAGAAACTAATGAAGAAATCTGCGTTACAACCTTATTATACGCAATAACCAAATTCTTTATAGGAGAGCCTTTGAAATTACAACAAAGGGCGTCAGAACAATTACTAAACTTATATTGCCCTACCATGTCAGATTACCGTTGGTATAAAGATATGTTTTTATCAAAATTATGTCTGCGTCCAGATGGGGCAGCAATATATTGGAAAGAAAGATTTATTAGTGGTTTACCTAGATTATTTGCGGACAAAGTCAAGAGTAATATTAGGCAAAACTACAATGGAGAAATACCTTTTAATTCATTAACAATGGGAGAAATATCTAATTATATTGTTGAAACAGGATTACAAATTTGTACCGACTACAAATTACAGAATAAAATAAAGAATGAAAAATTAAACAATAAAAGGGAGATGGGATCTTTCTGTGAGCAATATGGTGCTACCCCCATACGAGCTCCTAGTAACCCTAAGAGTAAGAAGAAAACTTTTAGTAAGCATAATAAGAGTTCTAGCAAATATTATAAGAAAAAGAATTACCAGAAAGAAAACCCTCAGGAAAGTAAAAAATATTATAAGAATTCAAGAAAAAAGAATACTAAAAATCCCTACCAAAAACATAGTAATAAAAATAAAGACATTAAATGCTACAAGTGCGGTAGATTTGGTCATTATGCAAATGACTGCAAAGTTAGAGAAAAAATACAACAAATTAGTGATTTAAATATATCAGAAGAATTAAAACAAAATTTAATTCATACCTTAGAAAACATAATGCTAGTATCAGGAGATGAATATTCGTCATCTAGTGAATCAGAGATAGAAGATATTAATCACTTAGTAGAATCAAGTGAATCTAGTAAAGAAGAGTTAGATGAGTGTTTAGGGGTAGAATTTTGTAATTGTAATAATTGTATTAAAAGCATTAATGTTTTAACTAATCATCAAGCTAATACATTAATAGGAATATTAGATAAGATGGAAGAATCTGAAAGTAAACAAGCTTTCATGAGGCAGATTAAAAATATTATAGACGATAATGAAATAGAAAAAAGAGAACTACATAAAGTAGAATTTAAGGATGTTATGGAACTCTTCAAAAAACCCGTTCAAAATCCTATAACCTTAAAAGATTTGCAAGAAGAAATTAAGATCCTTAAAAGAGAAATTCAATCTTTAAAAACTAAAGATGATGAGATAGAAGTTAAAATGTTACAATTACAAGGAACTATGATTATCCAAGAACAAAATAGGTTGAAGAAGGCTATTTCTCTACCTTCTACTAGTAAAGAAAAAGAAGAAGATACATATATTAATAAAATAGAAAAATTGATATCACATAAATGGTATACAAGAATTAAAGTAATAATTAAAGATTCAACTTACGAGTTTACGGCTCTAGTAGATTCTGGGGCAGATTTAAATTGTATACAAGAAGGATTAATACCTACCCAATTTTATGAAAAAACTAAAGAATCATTACGAAGAGCTATATCTCGAATTAATTTAATAAATAAAAAGAAAAAACAAATTAATTTTATAAATAAAGAAATACATTTTAAAAGAATAGGAGAACAATTAGAGAGTCCTATCATTAGAGAAAAAATTAGCCATATGTTAGAAAAATTTAAATCAGATCTTTGTTCAGAGCAGCCCAATGCGTTCTGGAAAAGAAAAGTGCACACTGTGTCTTTACCTTATGAACCAGATTTTAGAGAAATAAATATACCAACCAAAGCTCGGCCAATACAAATGAATAAAGAACATTTAGACTATTGCAAAAAGGAAATACAAGATTATTTAAATAAAGGACTAATTAGACCTAGTAAATCTTCTTGGAGCTGTTCAGCTTTTTATGTAATTAATGCTTCGGAATTAGAAAGAGGAAGTCCTCGATTAGTGATAAACTACAAACCCTTAAATAAAGCATTAAAATGGATTAGATATCCTATTCCCAATAAAAAAGATTTAATTAACAGATTACACAACAAAAGTATTTATTCTAAATTCGATTTAAAATCCGGATACTATCAAATTCAGTTAGAAGAAAAAGATAAATACAAAACGGCCTTTGTTGTGCCTTTTGGCCATTACGAATGGAATGTTATGCCATTAGGATTAAAAAATGCCCCTTCAGAATTTCAAAATATTATGAATACAATATTTAATGATTATACAGATTTTACTATTGTCTATTTAGACGACATATTAGTCTTCTCAGACTCTATTAATCAACACTTTCACCATATGGAATTGTTTTATCAAATTATTAAGAATAATGGGTTGGTTTTATCTGAAAAGAAATTAAAAATTTATCAGTCACAAATTAGATTTTTAGGCTTTGATATAACCCAAGGGATGTATACCCCAATTAGTAGGTCTTTAGAGTTTGTTAGCAAGTTTCCAAACGAGTTAAGAGATAAAACTCAATTACAAAGGTTTTTGGGATGTATCAATTATGTTTCCGACTTTATTCCTAACCTTAGGACAATATGTATTCCTTTGTTTAAACGACTTAGGAAAAATCCACCTCCTTGGGACATTACTATGACTCAGAGTGTTTTAAAACTGAAAGAGATAGTTAAGAGATTACCTTGCTTAGGAATACCAGATCCTGCAGCCAACTTAATAGTGGAAACTGATGCTTCTGATATTGGGTTTGGAGGAATTTTAAAACAATTACTTCCGGGATCGAATAAGGAACAAGTTGTCAGATTTTACTCTGGAACTTGGAACCCGGCCCAATTAAATTATAGTACTATTAAAAAAGAAATTTTAGCCATTGTTTTATGTATTACTAAATTTCAAGATGATTTGTTTTTAAAACCATTTTTATTAAAAACTGATTGTAAAGCTGCAACCAGTGTTTTACAAAAAGATGTTAAAAACTTAGTTTCTAAACATATATTCGCAAGATGGCAAGCATTACTCTCATGTTTCGATTTTGAAATTGAGCATATATCAGGAATTAAAAATTCCTTACCAGACTTTTTGACAAGGGAATTTCTACAGGGCAAAAATGAGTGACGCTCCTGATCCTCGAGATAATTATGGTCCAAAGAAAGTCACAGATAAAACACTAGCATTAAATTCATCAAGTTCCACAGAAAAAACATTAGGATCTTCCAATTACCTGAATAAGCTGGTGACTAGTCCCCAAACTATTACATCTTCAAAATTTAGACCTTTATCTGGAATTAGACCTGCTCTGGTTACACCTTTGCAGTTTACCTCACAACTAGCAAGTCCCTCTACATTAAAGTCTCGTCCTACAAAATTAGCCTATTACTCTCCTCCGGAGACTACCCCAAAATCCACTTTCATTACTAAAAATCAAATTGTACCCATTATACCATTAGAAAGTCTTTATTGCCAACCAAATGCCTCATTAATTCAAACAGTATCAAAAATACTACCTCCTGGGTTTTTCTTCCTACCAGAAGATTCAAATCTTCAAAAAACAAGAAGATTCTATGAATTTATTTTAGTTGATACAGATTCAATAACCCTTACGCATAATTATGATACTAAAGATCCATCAAGAATTACTTTTTCAAAATTTAAGATTAACAAGGTCTTAACTCCATCAGATTGGGGTCAACCCCCTTTTAAAGTAAAGTCTCTCAGCAGAACCTTCGTTCCCCAATGTTATAATTATTTTGATTATATAAAAGCATGGTACCATTTTTTAGATATTGAACCTTATAATCACACATGGTTTATTTGGTTTAATAAGAATATTTCAATTAATTTTCCATCCTGGTTCATTGAATGGTTCTACACCATTGGACCAATTTTGGACACATTACCAGATTATGCCTTTGACGCCTTTAAAGTATTCAATGAAACTACTTCATGTCCTCAACATAAAGCCTTACTTAGTTTTTGTGCAATATTTGGAATCACTTGGATTACCTCTTGGACTTTCTCTTCTGAACCTTTATGGGAAGAGGCAACTCCAGTACAGTTAGTAAAGAGATACTCTGTCAAATGGTGGAGTAAGTTTAATCCGCAATTACTCTCTACAGAAAGATTAAATGCTTGGTTCAAGGCAAATCCAAATCTTTGCCAATCATCCAAGGCTTTACCTTCATCTGATATTAATAATTTCTCAACTCTTCATCCTAAGCTATTAGAGTCACTTCAGAAGATTACCGACCCTCAAGAATTTTTAGAGAAAGTAAAAGATGCTATGTCAGTCCTATCTGATAATGAAAGTACTAGTATTACCAGCGCAGCAGACAATGAAGATGACTGCTATGGAATCCAAGACCTCTAGATTACTGTTCGTGGTGGACCTATATTTTGGAATTATTTGAAAATAATGTTATCATTACTTTATGTCATGTAACTTTTACTTTATTGCTTTTCTTTATGTCTTGTTAAGTTTTGGCTTGTTGTAATAATAGCTCGGACTTGTAAGATTTATAGTCTTAAGTTTTTATTTTTTAGAGTCCGGTTCTGATCCTTGGTTTATAAAAGGATCCTTTGTGTTTGTAAGAGGCATGCAAAAAATTTTTCAGAATCGAAACACTGAAGAATCTTGCCTACTTCTACTATTGTAAGTAAATTTTATGAAATAAAATGTTTTGTCATAACTTTTTCTTTGCTATATTAACTTTTCAAATTATATTTTACTTAACAACTGAATTAGACTTATTTTTAGATGATTTACCTGTATTTGATCATAACATCTTATGGATTATGTTTACTGGTATCAGAGCCTGTTGGTTCTGAGACCCCTTTGAATTAAGTTACTTTTGATTTTAAATTATTTTACTTTTGATTCAACCCGCAACCCTGAGTGTTGACCAGTTTTGTAAGAAGAATGCTGAAGAGCTGGGTGGTCCAGGTAGTAAGACCCGCAGATAGGGCAGTGAAACCGTTGGTTTAGCCTAGTTGTATTTTTCTTTAAGAACTCAAACAAAAATAAGGGGGAGAAGAGAGTCACATAGTAAAGTAAGTTTAGAGTCATTCAAGTAAACTTAGATCAAAGATGTCTCGGTTACTAAATAGGGCTTGGAGCAGTTTTAGCAGTAGAAGTAGTAGATCTAATAGAACTTTAGTTCCACCTACTTCTTCCGAAACGGAAACAACTTTAAATCAAGATACTTTTCAAAATCAAGAATTAGAAGTACAAGAAATAGAAAATAAATTAATAAACTGGAACATGCCAGAAATTAAGTTAAACGAAATATATAAAATGAGTACTTTTGATTTCAAAAGTCAAAAAATCATTCATACATTAGAACAAGCTAGAAATATTAAGAATAAGCAAGAAACGTTTACGCTATTAGATAAAAAACTATTAGATCAACATTATAAAAATGGATTTAGATACATTCACTTAGGCTTAGTCCAAGTGGCTGTAAAACCATTACATAAATTAGGTTTAAACTCACCAATATTACTAATTCTAAGAGATTCTAGAATTAGAGACTTTCATGACTCTGTGATAGCCATGTTAGAATCTAATCTTAATGATGGTCCCGTTTATTTCAATTGTTATCCTAATTATTCGATGAGTTTAGGAGATGAAGTTACTAGTTCGTCTTTAGTCATTTGCGTTCAACATCAAAATGATAATTTTACTGAAGGAATATCTAATGTAGACATCATTACTAGAATAACCTATAAAGTTACAAATGTTAATTATAATTATAAATCGTTGAGATCTACACCTAGAAATGAAACATGTGTTATAGAAGCTAATCTTAAGAAATCTAATATAATTACCCCTAAGGTATTAACCATCTCTGAATTAAAAGAAAAGATTCCAGAAGAATGGATAATAGAAAATGCTACTCAACCAGAGAAACTAGAAGCAAGATCTATAAGAGATATTATTGCTGACCAAGATGGAAATATTAGAATAAGAATGAATAGGAGTCAATCTTATAGGTACAATCAGAGTCCTAGCATAGGACCTTCCTCTGCTAGACATTCAGTAGATTCTACAATCAGATTAAACCTAGCAGGAGTTAATTTTACTCCAACGATACCAAGACCTATTTATCAAGAAAGAATTAGTAGGTCTCCTTCGCCAACTGAATCACAAGTATTAAATATGATTAATAAGGATGAACCCTTTGAAATTGATAAAATTTGGATTAAAGAAGAATTCTTATCAGATTATAATAAAGAAAAACGTAGATGGTACTTTGATAACTTTTCTAAATCAGAAAGAGACTTATACTTGAAATTATTTTATGAATTTTTAGAACATCAGGAGATTAATATTTACTTTTTTACCTGGTTCGAATTATATTGTTTAGATAATAACATATTGAATCCCTATGCCAAAGAATTATTTTTAAATACTAAAACTAGGATGAGCATTAAATGGAAAACTTCTAGAAAGGAAATAATTGAATCTATTCACCCTCCTTTGGAAGCTATAAAAATTATACCCTCTAGAGAAAATATAGAAATAGAAGCCTCGCCTTTTAAGGCCATAAGCAACCCGTCTGAACAAAGAAAAGATTCTAATAATATTCATAGTCAATTAAATTACACTAATCAAATCTTACATACTATGTCTCAACAATTAGATAGAGTTGAACAACTATTACCTGACACGCTAAAGGTAAAAATATCCGATCCTACAAGACCAATTTATCATTATAATATTCCCACAGATAAAGAAATTAAAGATTTAACTTTAGGATATAATCCACAACAAAAATTAGATGAATTGGCTGACAGATTAAAAGTTTTAAGTATAGGATCCACATCAGAAGTAAAAATTAATACATTATCTTTTGAAGAAGAAGAAAATATTATTTCTCGAATTGATAAGCCTCCGCGACCTAAGACTAGAAACTATTATCCTAGGCCTTCTTTTGCTGATGTTCAATTTGAAGAAAGGAATAGTTTTATAGGAGATAGTTACTCAGGAGACTGTATTATAGAATGGAACATAGATGGAGCGTCAGAGCAGCATATATTAAATATTATTCAAAATATGACAATGGCCGCAACTGCCTTTAAAATTAAAAAGAATTCCGATAGAAAAACAAAAGATATGCTAGTAATGGGATTTACAGGTCAATTAAAAGGTTGGTGGGATAATATCCTTAGTGACGAAGATAAGTTAAGGATTGATTCTGCTATTAAAACAGAAACTAATGAAGAAATCTGCGTTACAACCTTATTATACGCAATAACCAAATTCTTTATAGGAGAGCCTTTGAAATTACAACAAAGGGCGTCAGAACAATTACTAAACTTATATTGCCCTACCATGTCAGATTACCGTTGGTATAAAGATATGTTTTTATCAAAATTATGTCTGCGTCCAGATGGGGCAGCAATATATTGGAAAGAAAGATTTATTAGTGGTTTACCTAGATTATTTGCGGACAAAGTCAAGAGTAATATTAGGCAAAACTACAATGGAGAAATACCTTTTAATTCATTAACAATGGGAGAAATATCTAATTATATTGTTGAAACAGGATTACAAATTTGTACCGACTACAAATTACAGAATAAAATAAAGAATGAAAAATTAAACAATAAAAGGGAGATGGGATCTTTCTGTGAGCAATATGGTGCTACCCCCATACGAGCTCCTAGTAACCCTAAGAGTAAGAAGAAAACTTTTAGTAAGCATAATAAGAGTTCTAGCAAATATTATAAGAAAAAGAATTACCAGAAAGAAAACCCTCAGGAAAGTAAAAAATATTATAAGAATTCAAGAAAAAAGAATACTAAAAATCCCTACCAAAAACATAGTAATAAAAATAAAGACATTAAATGCTACAAGTGCGGTAGATTTGGTCATTATGCAAATGACTGCAAAGTTAGAGAAAAAATACAACAAATTAGTGATTTAAATATATCAGAAGAATTAAAACAAAATTTAATTCATACCTTAGAAAACATAATGCTAGTATCAGGAGATGAATATTCGTCATCTAGTGAATCAGAGATAGAAGATATTAATCACTTAGTAGAATCAAGTGAATCTAGTAAAGAAGAGTTAGATGAGTGTTTAGGGGTAGAATTTTGTAATTGTAATAATTGTATTAAAAGCATTAATGTTTTAACTAATCATCAAGCTAATACATTAATAGGAATATTAGATAAGATGGAAGAATCTGAAAGTAAACAAGCTTTCATGAGGCAGATTAAAAATATTATAGACGATAATGAAATAGAAAAAAGAGAACTACATAAAGTAGAATTTAAGGATGTTATGGAACTCTTCAAAAAACCCGTTCAAAATCCTATAACCTTAAAAGATTTGCAAGAAGAAATTAAGATCCTTAAAAGAGAAATTCAATCTTTAAAAACTAAAGATGATGAGATAGAAGTTAAAATGTTACAATTACAAGGAACTATGATTATCCAAGAACAAAATAGGTTGAAGAAGGCTATTTCTCTACCTTCTACTAGTAAAGAAAAAGAAGAAGATACATATATTAATAAAATAGAAAAATTGATATCACATAAATGGTATACAAGAATTAAAGTAATAATTAAAGATTCAACTTACGAGTTTACGGCTCTAGTAGATTCTGGGGCAGATTTAAATTGTATACAAGAAGGATTAATACCTACCCAATTTTATGAAAAAACTAAAGAATCATTACGAGGAGCTAATGGTAATAGATTACAAGTTTCATATAAATTATCTAACGCTAAAGTTTGTAAAGATAGGATATGTTATGTAACCTCCTTTTTATTAGTGAAAAATATTACTGAAGAAATTATTTTAGGAACACCTTTCTTGACATTACTTTACCCTTTTAAGGTTAGTGAAAATGGTATAACTACCACAGTATTAGAAAGAGAAATTAATTTTGAATTTTTAGACAAACCAAAAATTAGAGATTTAAACTCCATACAAGAAAGAGCTATATCTCGAATTAATTTAATAAATAAAAAGAAAAAACAAATTAATTTTATAAATAAAGAAATACATTTTAAAAGAATAGGAGAACAATTAGAGAGTCCTATCATTAGAGAAAAAATTAGCCATATGTTAGAAAAATTTAAATCAGATCTTTGTTCAGAGCAGCCCAATGCGTTCTGGAAAAGAAAAGTGCACACTGTGTCTTTACCTTATGAACCAGATTTTAGAGAAATAAATATACCAACCAAAGCTCGGCCAATACAAATGAATAAAGAACATTTAGACTATTGCAAAAAGGAAATACAAGATTATTTAAATAAAGGACTAATTAGACCTAGTAAATCTTCTTGGAGCTGTTCAGCTTTTTATGTAATTAATGCTTCGGAATTAGAAAGAGGAAGTCCTCGATTAGTGATAAACTACAAACCCTTAAATAAAGCATTAAAATGGATTAGATATCCTATTCCCAATAAAAAAGATTTAATTAACAGATTACACAACAAAAGTATTTATTCTAAATTCGATTTAAAATCCGGATACTATCAAATTCAGTTAGAAGAAAAAGATAAATACAAAACGGCCTTTGTTGTGCCTTTTGGCCATTACGAATGGAATGTTATGCCATTAGGATTAAAAAATGCCCCTTCAGAATTTCAAAATATTATGAATACAATATTTAATGATTATACAGATTTTACTATTGTCTATTTAGACGACATATTAGTCTTCTCAGACTCTATTAATCAACACTTTCACCATATGGAATTGTTTTATCAAATTATTAAGAATAATGGGTTGGTTTTATCTGAAAAGAAATTAAAAATTTATCAGTCACAAATTAGATTTTTAGGCTTTGATATAACCCAAGGGATGTATACCCCAATTAGTAGGTCTTTAGAGTTTGTTAGCAAGTTTCCAAACGAGTTAAGAGATAAAACTCAATTACAAAGGTTTTTGGGATGTATCAATTATGTTTCCGACTTTATTCCTAACCTTAGGACAATATGTATTCCTTTGTTTAAACGACTTAGGAAAAATCCACCTCCTTGGGACATTACTATGACTCAGAGTGTTTTAAAACTGAAAGAGATAGTTAAGAGATTACCTTGCTTAGGAATACCAGATCCTGCAGCCAACTTAATAGTGGAAACTGATGCTTCTGATATTGGGTTTGGAGGAATTTTAAAACAATTACTTCCGGGATCGAATAAGGAACAAGTTGTCAGATTTTACTCTGGAACTTGGAACCCGGCCCAATTAAATTATAGTACTATTAAAAAAGAAATTTTAGCCATTGTTTTATGTATTACTAAATTTCAAGATGATTTGTTTTTAAAACCATTTTTATTAAAAACTGATTGTAAAGCTGCAACCAGTGTTTTACAAAAAGATGTTAAAAACTTAGTTTCTAAACATATATTCGCAAGATGGCAAGCATTACTCTCATGTTTCGATTTTGAAATTGAGCATATATCAGGAATTAAAAATTCCTTACCAGACTTTTTGACAAGGGAATTTCTACAGGGCAAAAATGAGTGACGCTCCTGATCCTCGAGATAATTATGGTCCAAAGAAAGTCACAGATAAAACACTAGCATTAAATTCATCAAGTTCCACAGAAAAAACATTAGGATCTTCCAATTACCTGAATAAGCTGGTGACTAGTCCCCAAACTATTACATCTTCAAAATTTAGACCTTTATCTGGAATTAGACCTGCTCTGGTTACACCTTTGCAGTTTACCTCACAACTAGCAAGTCCCTCTACATTAAAGTCTCGTCCTACAAAATTAGCCTATTACTCTCCTCCGGAGACTACCCCAAAATCCACTTTCATTACTAAAAATCAAATTGTACCCATTATACCATTAGAAAGTCTTTATTGCCAACCAAATGCCTCATTAATTCAAACAGTATCAAAAATACTACCTCCTGGGTTTTTCTTCCTACCAGAAGATTCAAATCTTCAAAAAACAAGAAGATTCTATGAATTTATTTTAGTTGATACAGATTCAATAACCCTTACGCATAATTATGATACTAAAGATCCATCAAGAATTACTTTTTCAAAATTTAAGATTAACAAGGTCTTAACTCCATCAGATTGGGGTCAACCCCCTTTTAAAGTAAAGTCTCTCAGCAGAACCTTCGTTCCCCAATGTTATAATTATTTTGATTATATAAAAGCATGGTACCATTTTTTAGATATTGAACCTTATAATCACACATGGTTTATTTGGTTTAATAAGAATATTTCAATTAATTTTCCATCCTGGTTCATTGAATGGTTCTACACCATTGGACCAATTTTGGACACATTACCAGATTATGCCTTTGACGCCTTTAAAGTATTCAATGAAACTACTTCATGTCCTCAACATAAAGCCTTACTTAGTTTTTGTGCAATATTTGGAATCACTTGGATTACCTCTTGGACTTTCTCTTCTGAACCTTTATGGGAAGAGGCAACTCCAGTACAGTTAGTAAAGAGATACTCTGTCAAATGGTGGAGTAAGTTTAATCCGCAATTACTCTCTACAGAAAGATTAAATGCTTGGTTCAAGGCAAATCCAAATCTTTGCCAATCATCCAAGGCTTTACCTTCATCTGATATTAATAATTTCTCAACTCTTCATCCTAAGCTATTAGAGTCACTTCAGAAGATTACCGACCCTCAAGAATTTTTAGAGAAAGTAAAAGATGCTATGTCAGTCCTATCTGATAATGAAAGTACTAGTATTACCAGCGCAGCAGACAATGAAGATGACTGCTATGGAATCCAAGACCTCTAGATTACTGTTCGTGGTGGACCTATATTTTGGAATTATTTGAAAATAATGTTATCATTACTTTATGTCATGTAACTTTTACTTTATTGCTTTTCTTTATGTCTTGTTAAGTTTTGGCTTGTTGTAATAATAGCTCGGACTTGTAAGATTTATAGTCTTAAGTTTTTATTTTTTAGAGTCCGGTTCTGATCCTTGGTTTATAAAAGGATCCTTTGTGTTTGTAAGAGGCATGCAAAAAATTTTTCAGAATCAAAACACTGAAGAATCTTGCCTACTTCTACTATTGTAAGTAAATTTTATGAAATAAAATGTTTTGTCATAACTTTTTCTTTGCTATATTAACTTTTCAAATTATATTTTACTTAACAACTGAATTAGACTTATTTTTAGATGATTTACCTGTATTTGATCATAACATCTTATGGATTATGTTTGCTTTTACTGCTTTTACATTGCATTTTACATTGCATACTGGTATCAGAGCCTGTTGGTTCTGAGACCCCTTTGAATTAAGTTACTTTTGATTTTAAATTATTTTACTTTTGATTCAACCCGCAACCCTGAGTGTTGACCAGTTTTGTAAGAAGAATGCTGAAGAGCTGGGTGGTCCAGGTAGTAAGACCCGCAGATAGGGCAGTGAAACCGTTGGTTTAGCCTAGTTGTATAGTATGCAATGTAAAATGCAATGTAAAAGCAGTAAAAGCAAACATAATCCATAAGATGTTATGATCAAATACAGGTAAATCATCTAAAAATAAGTCTAATTCAGTTGTTAAGTAAAATATAATTTGAAAAGTTAATATAGCAAAGAAAAAGTTATGACAAAACATTTTATTTCATAAAATTTACTTACAATAGTAGAAGTAGGCAAGATTCTTCAGTGTTTCGATTCTGAAAAATTTTTTGCATGCCTCTTACAAACACAAAGGATCCTTTTATAAACCAAGGATCAGAACCGGACTCTAAAAAATAAAAACTTAAGACTATAAATCTTACAAGTCCGAGCTATTATTACAACAAGCCAAAACTTAACAAGACATAAAGAAAAGCAATAAAGTAAAAGTTACATGACATAAAGTAATGATAACATTATTTTCAAATAATTCCAAAATATAGGTCCACCACGAACAGTAATCTAGAGGTCTTGGATTCCATAGCAGTCATCTTCATTGTCTGCTGCGCTGGTAATACTAGTACTTTCATTATCAGATAGGACTGACATAGCATCTTTTACTTTCTCTAAAAATTCTTGAGGGTCGGTAATCTTCTGAAGTGACTCTAATAGCTTAGGATGAAGAGTTGAGAAATTATTAATATCAGATGAAGGTAAAGCCTTGGATGATTGGCAAAGATTTGGATTTGCCTTGAACCAAGCATTTAATCTTTCTGTAGAGAGTAATTGCGGATTAAACTTACTCCACCATTTGACAGAGTATCTCTTTACTAACTGTACTGGAGTTGCCTCTTCCCATAAAGGTTCAGAAGAGAAAGTCCAAGAGGTAATCCAAGTGATTCCAAATATTGCACAAAAACTAAGTAAGGCTTTATGTTGAGGACATGAAGTAGTTTCATTGAATACTTTAAAGGCGTCAAAGGCATAATCTGGTAATGTGTCCAAAATTGGTCCAATGGTGTAGAACCATTCAATGAACCAGGATGGAAAATTAATTGAAATATTCTTATTAAACCAAATAAACCATGTGTGATTATAAGGTTCAATATCTAAAAAATGGTACCATGCTTTTATATAATCAAAATAATTATAACATTGGGGAACGAAGGTTCTGCTGAGAGACTTTACTTTAAAAGGGGGTTGACCCCAATCTGATGGAGTTAAGACCTTGTTAATCTTAAATTTTGAAAAAGTAATTCTTGATGGATCTTTAGTATCATAATTATGCGTAAGGGTTATTGAATCTGTATCAACTAAAATAAATTCATAGAATCTTCTTGTTTTTTGAAGATTTGAATCTTCTGGTAGGAAGAAAAACCCAGGAGGTAGTATTTTTGATACTGTTTGAATTAATGAGGCATTTGGTTGGCAATAAAGACTTTCTAATGGTATAATGGGTACAATTTGATTTTTAGTAATGAAAGTGGATTTTGGGGTAGTCTCCGGAGGAGAGTAATAGGCTAATTTTGTAGGACGAGACTTTAATGTAGAGGGACTTGCTAGTTGTGAGGTAAACTGCAAAGGTGTAACCAGAGCAGGTCTAATTCCAGATAAAGGTCTAAATTTTGAAGATGTAATAGTTTGGGGACTAGTCACCAGCTTATTCAGGTAATTGGAAGATCCTAATGTTTTTTCTGTGGAACTTGATGAATTTAATGCTAGTGTTTTATCTGTGACTTTCTTTGGACCATAATTATCTCGAGGATCAGGAGCGTCACTCATTTTTGCCCTGTAGAAATTCCCTTGTCAAAAAGTCTGGTAAGGAATTTTTAATTCCTGATATATGCTCAATTTCAAAATCGAAACATGAGAGTAATGCTTGCCATCTTGCGAATATATGTTTAGAAACTAAGTTTTTAACATCTTTTTGTAAAACACTGGTTGCAGCTTTACAATCAGTTTTTAATAAAAATGGTTTTAAAAACAAATCATCTTGAAATTTAGTAATACATAAAACAATGGCTAAAATTTCTTTTTTAATAGTACTATAATTTAATTGGGCCGGGTTCCAAGTTCCAGAGTAAAATCTGACAACTTGTTCCTTATTCGATCCCGGAAGTAATTGTTTTAAAATTCCTCCAAACCCAATATCAGAAGCATCAGTTTCCACTATTAAGTTGGCTGCAGGATCTGGTATTCCTAAGCAAGGTAATCTCTTAACTATCTCTTTCAGTTTTAAAACACTCTGAGTCATAGTAATGTCCCAAGGAGGTGGATTTTTCCTAAGTCGTTTAAACAAAGGAATACATATTGTCCTAAGGTTAGGAATAAAGTCGGAAACATAATTGATACATCCCAAAAACCCTTGTAATTGAGTTTTATCTCTTAACTCGTTTGGAAACTTGCTAACAAACTCTAAAGACCTACTAATTGGGGTATACATCCCTTGGGTTATATCAAAGCCTAAAAATCTAATTTGTGACTGATAAATTTTTAATTTCTTTTCAGATAAAACCAACCCATTATTCTTAATAATTTGATAAAACAATTCCATATGGTGAAAGTGTTGATTAATAGAGTCTGAGAAGACTAATATGTCGTCTAAATAGACAATAGTAAAATCTGTATAATCATTAAATATTGTATTCATAATATTTTGAAATTCTGAAGGGGCATTTTTTAATCCTAATGGCATAACATTCCATTCGTAATGGCCAAAAGGCACAACAAAGGCCGTTTTGTATTTATCTTTTTCTTCTAACTGAATTTGATAGTATCCGGATTTTAAATCGAATTTAGAATAAATACTTTTGTTGTGTAATCTGTTAATTAAATCTCTTTTATTGGGAATAGGATATCTAATCCATTTTAATGCTTTATTTAAGGGTTTGTAGTTTATCACTAATCGAGGACTTCCTCTTTCTAATTCCGAAGCATTAATTACATAAAAAGCTGAACAGCTCCAAGAAGATTTACTAGGTCTAATTAGTCCTTTATTTAAATAATCTTGTATTTCCTTTTTGCAATAGTCTAAATGTTCTTTATTCATTTGTATTGGCCGAGCTTTGGTTGGTATATTTATTTCTCTAAAATCTGGTTCATAAGGTAAAGACACAGTGTGCACTTTTCTTTTCCAGAACGCATTGGGCTGCTCTGAACAAAGATCTGATTTAAATTTTTCTAACATATGGCTAATTTTTTCTCTAATGATAGGACTCTCTAATTGTTCTCCTATTCTTTTAAAATGTATTTCTTTATTTATAAAATTAATTTGTTTTTTCTTTTTATTTATTAAATTAATTCGAGATATAGCTCTTTCTTGTATGGAGTTTAAATCTCTAATTTTTGGTTTGTCTAAAAATTCAAAATTAATTTCTCTTTCTAATACTGTGGTAGTTATACCATTTTCACTAACCTTAAAAGGGTAAAGTAATGTCAAGAAAGGTGTTCCTAAAATAATTTCTTCAGTAATATTTTTCACTAATAAAAAGGAGGTTACATAACATATCCTATCTTTACAAACTTTAGCGTTAGATAATTTATATGAAACTTGTAATCTATTACCATTAGCTCCTCGTAATGATTCTTTAGTTTTTTCATAAAATTGGGTAGGTATTAATCCTTCTTGTATACAATTTAAATCTGCCCCAGAATCTACTAGAGCCGTAAACTCGTAAGTTGAATCTTTAATTATTACTTTAATTCTTGTATACCATTTATGTGATATCAATTTTTCTATTTTATTAATATATGTATCTTCTTCTTTTTCTTTACTAGTAGAAGGTAGAGAAATAGCCTTCTTCAACCTATTTTGTTCTTGGATAATCATAGTTCCTTGTAATTGTAACATTTTAACTTCTATCTCATCATCTTTAGTTTTTAAAGATTGAATTTCTCTTTTAAGGATCTTAATTTCTTCTTGCAAATCTTTTAAGGTTATAGGATTTTGAACGGGTTTTTTGAAGAGTTCCATAACATCCTTAAATTCTACTTTATGTAGTTCTCTTTTTTCTATTTCATTATCGTCTATAATATTTTTAATCTGCCTCATGAAAGCTTGTTTACTTTCAGATTCTTCCATCTTATCTAATATTCCTATTAATGTATTAGCTTGATGATTAGTTAAAACATTAATGCTTTTAATACAATTATTACAATTACAAAATTCTACCCCTAAACACTCATCTAACTCTTCTTTACTAGATTCACTTGATTCTACTAAGTGATTAATATCTTCTATCTCTGATTCACTAGATGACGAATATTCATCTCCTGATACTAGCATTATGTTTTCTAAGGTATGAATTAAATTTTGTTTTAATTCTTCTGATATATTTAAATCACTAATTTGTTGTATTTTTTCTCTAACTTTGCAGTCATTTGCATAATGACCAAATCTACCGCACTTGTAGCATTTAATGTCTTTATTTTTATTACTATGTTTTTGGTAGGGATTTTTAGTATTCTTTTTTCTTGAATTCTTATAATATTTTTTACTTTCCTGAGGGTTTTCTTTCTGGTAATTCTTTTTCTTATAATATTTGCTAGAACTCTTATTATGCTTACTAAAAGTTTTCTTCTTACTCTTAGGGTTACTAGGAGCTCGTATGGGGGTAGCACCATATTGCTCACAGAAAGATCCCATCTCCCTTTTATTGTTTAATTTTTCATTCTTTATTTTATTCTGTAATTTGTAGTCGGTACAAATTTGTAATCCTGTTTCAACAATATAATTAGATATTTCTCCCATTGTTAATGAATTAAAAGGTATTTCTCCATTGTAGTTTTGCCTAATATTACTCTTGACTTTGTCCGCAAATAATCTAGGTAAACCACTAATAAATCTTTCTTTCCAATATATTGCTGCCCCATCTGGACGCAGACATAATTTTGATAAAAACATATCTTTATACCAACGGTAATCTGACATGGTAGGGCAATATAAGTTTAGTAATTGTTCTGACGCCCTTTGTTGTAATTTCAAAGGCTCTCCTATAAAGAATTTGGTTATTGCGTATAATAAGGTTGTAACGCAGATTTCTTCATTAGTTTCTGTTTTAATAGCAGAATCAATCCTTAACTTATCTTCGTCACTAAGGATATTATCCCACCAACCTTTTAATTGACCTGTAAATCCCATTACTAGCATATCTTTTGTTTTTCTATCGGAATTCTTTTTAATTTTAAAGGCAGTTGCGGCCATTGTCATATTTTGAATAATATTTAATATATGCTGCTCTGACGCTCCATCTATGTTCCATTCTATAATACAGTCTCCTGAGTAACTATCTCCTATAAAACTATTCCTTTCTTCAAATTGAACATCAGCAAAAGAAGGCCTAGGATAATAGTTTCTAGTCTTAGGTCGCGGAGGCTTATCAATTCGAGAAATAATATTTTCTTCTTCTTCAAAAGATAATGTATTAATTTTTACTTCTGATGTGGATCCTATACTTAAAACTTTTAATCTGTCAGCCAATTCATCTAATTTTTGTTGTGGATTATATCCTAAAGTTAAATCTTTAATTTCTTTATCTGTGGGAATATTATAATGATAAATTGGTCTTGTAGGATCGGATATTTTTACCTTTAGCGTGTCAGGTAATAGTTGTTCAACTCTATCTAATTGTTGAGACATAGTATGTAAGATTTGATTAGTGTAATTTAATTGACTATGAATATTATTAGAATCTTTTCTTTGTTCAGACGGGTTGCTTATGGCCTTAAAAGGCGAGGCTTCTATTTCTATATTTTCTCTAGAGGGTATAATTTTTATAGCTTCCAAAGGAGGGTGAATAGATTCAATTATTTCCTTTCTAGAAGTTTTCCATTTAATGCTCATCCTAGTTTTAGTATTTAAAAATAATTCTTTGGCATAGGGATTCAATATGTTATTATCTAAACAATATAATTCGAACCAGGTAAAAAAGTAAATATTAATCTCCTGATGTTCTAAAAATTCATAAAATAATTTCAAGTATAAGTCTCTTTCTGATTTAGAAAAGTTATCAAAGTACCATCTACGTTTTTCTTTATTATAATCTGATAAGAATTCTTCTTTAATCCAAATTTTATCAATTTCAAAGGGTTCATCCTTATTAATCATATTTAATACTTGTGATTCAGTTGGCGAAGGAGACCTACTAATTCTTTCTTGATAAATAGGTCTTGGTATCGTTGGAGTAAAATTAACTCCTGCTAGGTTTAATCTGATTGTAGAATCTACTGAATGTCTAGCAGAGGAAGGTCCTATGCTAGGACTCTGATTGTACCTATAAGATTGACTCCTATTCATTCTTATTCTAATATTTCCATCTTGGTCAGCAATAATATCTCTTATAGATCTTGCTTCTAGTTTCTCTGGTTGAGTAGCATTTTCTATTATCCATTCTTCTGGAATCTTTTCTTTTAATTCAGAGATGGTTAATACCTTAGGGGTAATTATATTAGATTTCTTAAGATTAGCTTCTATAACACATGTTTCATTTCTAGGTGTAGATCTCAACGATTTATAATTATAATTAACATTTGTAACTTTATAGGTTATTCTAGTAATGATGTCTACATTAGATATTCCTTCAGTAAAATTATCATTTTGATGTTGAACGCAAATGACTAAAGACGAACTAGTAACTTCATCTCCTAAACTCATCGAATAATTAGGATAACAATTGAAATAAACGGGACCATCATTAAGATTAGATTCTAACATGGCTATCACAGAGTCATGAAAGTCTCTAATTCTAGAATCTCTTAGAATTAGTAATATTGGTGAGTTTAAACCTAATTTATGTAATGGTTTTACAGCCACTTGGACTAAGCCTAAGTGAATGTATCTAAATCCATTTTTATAATGTTGATCTAATAGTTTTTTATCTAATAGCGTAAACGTTTCTTGCTTATTCTTAATATTTCTAGCTTGTTCTAATGTATGAATGATTTTTTGACTTTTGAAATCAAAAGTACTCATTTTATATATTTCGTTTAACTTAATTTCTGGCATGTTCCAGTTTATTAATTTATTTTCTATTTCTTGTACTTCTAATTCTTGATTTTGAAAAGTATCTTGATTTAAAGTTGTTTCCGTTTCGGAAGAAGTAGGTGGAACTAAAGTTCTATTAGATCTACTACTTCTACTGCTAAAACTGCTCCAAGCCCTATTTAGTAACCGAGACATCTTTGATCTAAGTTTACTTGAATGACTCTAAACTTACTTTACTATGTGACTCTCTTCTCCCCCTTATTTTTGTTTGAGTTCTTAAAGAAAAATACAACTAGGCTAAACCAACGGTTTCACTGCCCTATCTGCGGGTCT
The DNA here is from genome assembly GCA_958299785.1 of Medicago lupulina. Lineage (NCBI taxonomy): Eukaryota > Viridiplantae > Streptophyta > Magnoliopsida > Fabales > Fabaceae > Medicago > Medicago lupulina. Next base: position 56,134,593 of record OY283146.1, on the reverse strand, counting down.
TACTACCTGGACCACCCAGCTCTTCAGCATTCTTCTTACAAAACTGGTCAACACTCAGGGTTGCGGGTTGAATCAAAAGTAAAATAATTTAAAATCAAAAGTAACTTAATTCAAAGGGGTCTCAGAACCAACAGGCTCTGATACCAGTATGAATTAAGTTACTTTTGATTTTAAATTATTTTACTTTTGATTCAACCCGCAACCCTGAGTGTTGACCAGTTTTGTAAGAAGAATGCTGAAGAGCTGGGTGGTCCAGGTAGTAAGACCCGCAGATAGGGCAGTGAAACCGTTGGTTTAGCCTAGTTGTATTTTTCTTTAAGAACTCAAACAAAAATAAGGGGGAGAAGAGAGTCACATAGTAAAGTAAGTTTAGAGTCATTCAAGTAAACTTAGATCAAAGATGTCTCGGTTACTAAATAGGGCTTGGAGCAGTTTTAGCAGTAGAAGTAGTAAGATGATTTACCTGTATTTGATCATAACATCTTATGGATTATGTTTGCTTTTACTGCTTTTACATTGCATTTTACATTGCATACTGGTATCAGAGCCTGTTGGTTCTGAGACCCCTTTGAATTAAGTTACTTTTGATTTTAAATTATTTTACTTTTGATTCAACCCGCAACCCTGAGTGTTGACCAGTTTTGTAAGAAGAATGCTGAAGAGCTGGGTGGTCCAGGTAGTAAGACCCGCAGATAGGGCAGTGAAACCGTTGGTTTAGCCTAGTTGTATTTTTCTTTAAGAACTCAAACAAAAATAAGGGGGAGAAGAGAGTCACATAGTAAAGTAAGTTTAGAGTCATTCAAGTAAACTTAGATCAAAGATGTCTCGGTTACTAAATAGGGCTTGGAGCAGTTTTAGCAGTAGAAGTAGTAGATCTAATAGAACTTTAGTTCCACCTACTTCTTCCGAAACGGAAACAACTTTAAATCAAGATACTTTTCAAAATCAAGAATTAGAAGTACAAGAAATAGAAAATAAATTAATAAACTGGAACATGCCAGAAATTAAGTTAAACGAAATATATAAAATGAGTACTTTTGATTTCAAAAGTCAAAAAATCATTCATACATTAGAACAAGCTAGAAATATTAAGAATAAGCAAGAAACGTTTACGCTATTAGATAAAAAACTATTAGATCAACATTATAAAAATGGATTTAGATACATTCACTTAGGCTTAGTCCAAGTGGCTGTAAAACCATTACATAAATTAGGTTTAAACTCACCAATATTACTAATTCTAAGAGATTCTAGAATTAGAGACTTTCATGACTCTGTGATAGCCATGTTAGAATCTAATCTTAATGATGGTCCCGTTTATTTCAATTGTTATCCTAATTATTCGATGAGTTTAGGAGATGAAGTTACTAGTTCGTCTTTAGTCATTTGCGTTCAACATCAAAATGATAATTTTACTGAAGGAATATCTAATGTAGACATCATTACTAGAATAACCTATAAAGTTACAAATGTTAATTATAATTATAAATCGTTGAGATCTACACCTAGAAATGAAACATGTGTTATAGAAGCTAATCTTAAGAAATCTAATATAATTACCCCTAAGGTATTAACCATCTCTGAATTAAAAGAAAAGATTCCAGAAGAATGGATAATAGAAAATGCTACTCAACCAGAGAAACTAGAAGCAAGATCTATAAGAGATATTATTGCTGACCAAGATGGAAATATTAGAATAAGAATGAATAGGAGTCAATCTTATAGGTACAATCAGAGTCCTAGCATAGGACCTTCCTCTGCTAGACATTCAGTAGATTCTACAATCAGATTAAACCTAGCAGGAGTTAATTTTACTCCAACGATACCAAGACCTATTTATCAAGAAAGAATTAGTAGGTCTCCTTCGCCAACTGAATCACAAGTATTAAATATGATTAATAAGGATGAACCCTTTGAAATTGATAAAATTTGGATTAAAGAAGAATTCTTATCAGATTATAATAAAGAAAAACGTAGATGGTACTTTGATAACTTTTCTAAATCAGAAAGAGACTTATACTTGAAATTATTTTATGAATTTTTAGAACATCAGGAGATTAATATTTACTTTTTTACCTGGTTCGAATTATATTGTTTAGATAATAACATATTGAATCCCTATGCCAAAGAATTATTTTTAAATACTAAAACTAGGATGAGCATTAAATGGAAAACTTCTAGAAAGGAAATAATTGAATCTATTCACCCTCCTTTGGAAGCTATAAAAATTATACCCTCTAGAGAAAATATAGAAATAGAAGCCTCGCCTTTTAAGGCCATAAGCAACCCGTCTGAACAAAGAAAAGATTCTAATAATATTCATAGTCAATTAAATTACACTAATCAAATCTTACATACTATGTCTCAACAATTAGATAGAGTTGAACAACTATTACCTGACACGCTAAAGGTAAAAATATCCGATCCTACAAGACCAATTTATCATTATAATATTCCCACAGATAAAGAAATTAAAGATTTAACTTTAGGATATAATCCACAACAAAAATTAGATGAATTGGCTGACAGATTAAAAGTTTTAAGTATAGGATCCACATCAGAAGTAAAAATTAATACATTATCTTTTGAAGAAGAAGAAAATATTATTTCTCGAATTGATAAGCCTCCGCGACCTAAGACTAGAAACTATTATCCTAGGCCTTCTTTTGCTGATGTTCAATTTGAAGAAAGGAATAGTTTTATAGGAGATAGTTACTCAGGAGACTGTATTATAGAATGGAACATAGATGGAGCGTCAGAGCAGCATATATTAAATATTATTCAAAATATGACAATGGCCGCAACTGCCTTTAAAATTAAAAAGAATTCCGATAGAAAAACAAAAGATATGCTAGTAATGGGATTTACAGGTCAATTAAAAGGTTGGTGGGATAATATCCTTAGTGACGAAGATAAGTTAAGGATTGATTCTGCTATTAAAACAGAAACTAATGAAGAAATCTGCGTTACAACCTTATTATACGCAATAACCAAATTCTTTATAGGAGAGCCTTTGAAATTACAACAAAGGGCGTCAGAACAATTACTAAACTTATATTGCCCTACCATGTCAGATTACCGTTGGTATAAAGATATGTTTTTATCAAAATTATGTCTGCGTCCAGATGGGGCAGCAATATATTGGAAAGAAAGATTTATTAGTGGTTTACCTAGATTATTTGCGGACAAAGTCAAGAGTAATATTAGGCAAAACTACAATGGAGAAATACCTTTTAATTCATTAACAATGGGAGAAATATCTAATTATATTGTTGAAACAGGATTACAAATTTGTACCGACTACAAATTACAGAATAAAATAAAGAATGAAAAATTAAACAATAAAAGGGAGATGGGATCTTTCTGTGAGCAATATGGTGCTACCCCCATACGAGCTCCTAGTAACCCTAAGAGTAAGAAGAAAACTTTTAGTAAGCATAATAAGAGTTCTAGCAAATATTATAAGAAAAAGAATTACCAGAAAGAAAACCCTCAGGAAAGTAAAAAATATTATAAGAATTCAAGAAAAAAGAATACTAAAAATCCCTACCAAAAACATAGTAATAAAAATAAAGACATTAAATGCTACAAGTGCGGTAGATTTGGTCATTATGCAAATGACTGCAAAGTTAGAGAAAAAATACAACAAATTAGTGATTTAAATATATCAGAAGAATTAAAACAAAATTTAATTCATACCTTAGAAAACATAATGCTAGTATCAGGAGATGAATATTCGTCATCTAGTGAATCAGAGATAGAAGATATTAATCACTTAGTAGAATCAAGTGAATCTAGTAAAGAAGAGTTAGATGAGTGTTTAGGGGTAGAATTTTGTAATTGTAATAATTGTATTAAAAGCATTAATGTTTTAACTAATCATCAAGCTAATACATTAATAGGAATATTAGATAAGATGGAAGAATCTGAAAGTAAACAAGCTTTCATGAGGCAGATTAAAAATATTATAGACGATAATGAAATAGAAAAAAGAGAACTACATAAAGTAGAATTTAAGGATGTTATGGAACTCTTCAAAAAACCCGTTCAAAATCCTATAACCTTAAAAGATTTGCAAGAAGAAATTAAGATCCTTAAAAGAGAAATTCAATCTTTAAAAACTAAAGATGATGAGATAGAAGTTAAAATGTTACAATTACAAGGAACTATGATTATCCAAGAACAAAATAGGTTGAAGAAGGCTATTTCTCTACCTTCTACTAGTAAAGAAAAAGAAGAAGATACATATATTAATAAAATAGAAAAATTGATATCACATAAATGGTATACAAGAATTAAAGTAATAATTAAAGATTCAACTTACGAGTTTACGGCTCTAGTAGATTCTGGGGCAGATTTAAATTGTATACAAGAAGGATTAATACCTACCCAATTTTATGAAAAAACTAAAGAATCATTACGAGGAGCTAATGGTAATAGATTACAAGTTTCATATAAATTATCTAACGCTAAAGTTTGTAAAGATAGGATATGTTATGTAACCTCCTTTTTATTAGTGAAAAATATTACTGAAGAAATTATTTTAGGAACACCTTTCTTGACATTACTTTACCCTTTTAAGGTTAGTGAAAATGGTATAACTACCACAGTATTAGAAAGAGAAATTAATTTTGAATTTTTAGACAAACCAAAAATTAGAGATTTAAACTCCATACAAGAAAGAGCTATATCTCGAATTAATTTAATAAATAAAAAGAAAAAACAAATTAATTTTATAAATAAAGAAATACATTTTAAAAGAATAGGAGAACAATTAGAGAGTCCTATCATTAGAGAAAAAATTAGCCATATGTTAGAAAAATTTAAATCAGATCTTTGTTCAGAGCAGCCCAATGCGTTCTGGAAAAGAAAAGTGCACACTGTGTCTTTACCTTATGAACCAGATTTTAGAGAAATAAATATACCAACCAAAGCTCGGCCAATACAAATGAATAAAGAACATTTAGACTATTGCAAAAAGGAAATACAAGATTATTTAAATAAAGGACTAATTAGACCTAGTAAATCTTCTTGGAGCTGTTCAGCTTTTTATGTAATTAATGCTTCGGAATTAGAAAGAGGAAGTCCTCGATTAGTGATAAACTACAAACCCTTAAATAAAGCATTAAAATGGATTAGATATCCTATTCCCAATAAAAGAGATTTAATTAACAGATTACACAACAAAAGTATTTATTCTAAATTCGATTTAAAATCCGGATACTATCAAATTCAGTTAGAAGAAAAAGATAAATACAAAACGGCCTTTGTTGTGCCTTTTGGCCATTACGAATGGAATGTTATGCCATTAGGATTAAAAAATGCCCCTTCAGAATTTCAAAATATTATGAATACAATATTTAATGATTATACAGATTTTACTATTGTCTATTTAGACGACATATTAGTCTTCTCAGACTCTATTAATCAACACTTTCACCATATGGAATTGTTTTATCAAATTATTAAGAATAATGGGTTGGTTTTATCTGAAAAGAAATTAAAAATTTATCAGTCACAAATTAGATTTTTAGGCTTTGATATAACCCAAGGGATGTATACCCCAATTAGTAGGTCTTTAGAGTTTGTTAGCAAGTTTCCAAACGAGTTAAGAGATAAAACTCAATTACAAAGGTTTTTGGGATGTATCAATTATGTTTCCGACTTTATTCCTAACCTTAGGACAATATGTATTCCTTTGTTTAAACGACTTAGGAAAAATCCACCTCCTTGGGACATTACTATGACTCAGAGTGTTTTAAAACTGAAAGAGATAGTTAAGAGATTACCTTGCTTAGGAATACCAGATCCTGCAGCCAACTTAATAGTGGAAACTGATGCTTCTGATATTGGGTTTGGAGGAATTTTAAAACAATTACTTCCGGGATCGAATAAGGAACAAGTTGTCAGATTTTACTCTGGAACTTGGAACCCGGCCCAATTAAATTATAGTACTATTAAAAAAGAAATTTTAGCCATTGTTTTATGTATTACTAAATTTCAAGATGATTTGTTTTTAAAACCATTTTTATTAAAAACTGATTGTAAAGCTGCAACCAGTGTTTTACAAAAAGATGTTAAAAACTTAGTTTCTAAACATATATTCGCAAGATGGCAAGCATTACTCTCATGTTTCGATTTTGAAATTGAGCATATATCAGGAATTAAAAATTCCTTACCAGACTTTTTGACAAGGGAATTTCTACAGGGCAAAAATGAGTGACGCTCCTGATCCTCGAGATAATTATGGTCCAAAGAAAGTCACAGATAAAACACTAGCATTAAATTCATCAAGTTCCACAGAAAAAACATTAGGATCTTCCAATTACCTGAATAAGCTGGTGACTAGTCCCCAAACTATTACATCTTCAAAATTTAGACCTTTATCTGGAATTAGACCTGCTCTGGTTACACCTTTGCAGTTTACCTCACAACTAGCAAGTCCCTCTACATTAAAGTCTCGTCCTACAAAATTAGCCTATTACTCTCCTCCGGAGACTACCCCAAAATCCACTTTCATTACTAAAAATCAAATTGTACCCATTATACCATTAGAAAGTCTTTATTGCCAACCAAATGCCTCATTAATTCAAACAGTATCAAAAATACTACCTCCTGGGTTTTTCTTCCTACCAGAAGATTCAAATCTTCAAAAAACAAGAAGATTCTATGAATTTATTTTAGTTGATACAGATTCAATAACCCTTACGCATAATTATGATACTAAAGATCCATCAAGAATTACTTTTTCAAAATTTAAGATTAACAAGGTCTTAACTCCATCAGATTGGGGTCAACCCCCTTTTAAAGTAAAGTCTCTCAGCAGAACCTTCGTTCCCCAATGTTATAATTATTTTGATTATATAAAAGCATGGTACCATTTTTTAGATATTGAACCTTATAATCACACATGGTTTATTTGGTTTAATAAGAATATTTCAATTAATTTTCCATCCTGGTTCATTGAATGGTTCTACACCATTGGACCAATTTTGGACACATTACCAGATTATGCCTTTGACGCCTTTAAAGTATTCAATGAAACTACTTCATGTCCTCAACATAAAGCCTTACTTAGTTTTTGTGCAATATTTGGAATCACTTGGATTACCTCTTGGACTTTCTCTTCTGAACCTTTATGGGAAGAGGCAACTCCAGTACAGTTAGTAAAGAGATACTCTGTCAAATGGTGGAGTAAGTTTAATCCGCAATTACTCTCTACAGAAAGATTAAATGCTTGGTTCAAGGCAAATCCAAATCTTTGCCAATCATCCAAGGCTTTACCTTCATCTGATATTAATAATTTCTCAACTCTTCATCCTAAGCTATTAGAGTCACTTCAGAAGATTACCGACCCTCAAGAATTTTTAGAGAAAGTAAAAGATGCTATGTCAGTCCTATCTGATAATGAAAGTACTAGTATTACCAGCGCAGCAGACAATGAAGATGACTGCTATGGAATCCAAGACCTCTAGATTACTGTTCGTGGTGGACCTATATTTTGGAATTATTTGAAAATAATGTTATCATTACTTTATGTCATGTAACTTTTACTTTATTGCTTTTCTTTATGTCTTGTTAAGTTTTGGCTTGTTGTAATAATAGCTCGGACTTGTAAGATTTATAGTCTTAAGTTTTTATTTTTTAGAGTCCGGTTCTGATCCTTGGTTTATAAAAGGATCCTTTGTGTTTGTAAGAGGCATGCAAAAAATTTTTCAGAATCAAAACACTGAAGAATCTTGCCTACTTCTACTATTGTAAGTAAATTTTATGAAATAAAATGTTTTGTCATAACTTTTTCTTTGCTATATTAACTTTTCAAATTATATTTTACTTAACAACTGAATTAGACTTATTTTTAGATGATTTACCTGTATTTGATCATAACATCTTATGGATTATGTTTGCTTTTACTGCTTTTACATTGCATTTTACACCAGTATGCAATGTAAAATGCAATGTAAAAGCAGTAAAAGCAAACATAATCCATAAGATGTTATGATCAAATACAGGTAAATCATCTAAAAATAAGTCTAATTCAGTTGTTAAGTAAAATATAATTTGAAAAGTTAATATAGCAAAGAAAAAGTTATGACAAAACATTTTATTTCATAAAATTTACTTACAATAGTAGAAGTAGGCAAGATTCTTCAGTGTTTCGATTCTGAAAATTTTTTTGCATGCCTCTTACAAACACAAAGGATCCTTTTATAAACCAAGGATCAGAACCGGACTCTAAAAAATAAAAACTTAAGACTATAAATCTTACAAGTCCGAGCTATTATTACAACAAGCCAAAACTTAACAAGACATAAAGAAAAGCAATAAAGTAAAAGTTACATGACATAAAGTAATGATAACATTATTTTCAAATAATTCCAAAATATAGGTCCACCACGAACAGTAATCTAGAGGTCTTGGATTCCATAGCAGTCATCTTCATTGTCTGCTGCGCTGGTAATACTAGTACTTTCATTATCAGATAGGACTGACATAGCATCTTTTACTTTCTCTAAAAATTCTTGAGGGTCGGTAATCTTCTGAAGTGACTCTAATAGCTTAGGATGAAGAGTTGAGAAATTATTAATATCAGATGAAGGTAAAGCCTTGGATGATTGGCAAAGATTTGGATTTGCCTTGAACCAAGCATTTAATCTTTCTGTAGAGAGTAATTGCGGATTAAACTTACTCCACCATTTGACAGAGTATCTCTTTACTAACTGTACTGGAGTTGCCTCTTCCCATAAAGGTTCAGAAGAGAAAGTCCAAGAGGTAATCCAAGTGATTCCAAATATTGCACAAAAACTAAGTAAGGCTTTATGTTGAGGACATGAAGTAGTTTCATTGAATACTTTAAAGGCGTCAAAGGCATAATCTGGTAATGTGTCCAAAATTGGTCCAATGGTGTAGAACCATTCAATGAACCAGGATGGAAAATTAATTGAAATATTCTTATTAAACCAAATAAACCATGTGTGATTATAAGGTTCAATATCTAAAAAATGGTACCATGCTTTTATATAATCAAAATAATTATAACATTGGGGAACGAAGGTTCTGCTGAGAGACTTTACTTTAAAAGGGGGTTGACCCCAATCTGATGGAGTTAAGACCTTGTTAATCTTAAATTTTGAAAAAGTAATTCTTGATGGATCTTTAGTATCATAATTATGCGTAAGGGTTATTGAATCTGTATCAACTAAAATAAATTCATAGAATCTTCTTGTTTTTTGAAGATTTGAATCTTCTGGTAGGAAGAAAAACCCAGGAGGTAGTATTTTTGATACTGTTTGAATTAATGAGGCATTTGGTTGGCAATAAAGACTTTCTAATGGTATAATGGGTACAATTTGATTTTTAGTAATGAAAGTGGATTTTGGGGTAGTCTCCGGAGGAGAGTAATAGGCTAATTTTGTAGGACGAGACTTTAATGTAGAGGGACTTGCTAGTTGTGAGGTAAACTGCAAAGGTGTAACCAGAGCAGGTCTAATTCCAGATAAAGGTCTAAATTTTGAAGATGTAATAGTTTGGGGACTAGTCACCAGCTTATTCAGGTAATTGGAAGATCCTAATGTTTTTTCTGTGGAACTTGATGAATTTAATGCTAGTGTTTTATCTGTGACTTTCTTTGGACCATAATTATCTCGAGGATCAGGAGCGTCACTCATTTTTGCCCTGTAGAAATTCCCTTGTCAAAAAGTCTGGTAAGGAATTTTTAATTCCTGATATATGCTCAATTTCAAAATCGAAACATGAGAGTAATGCTTGCCATCTTGCGAATATATGTTTAGAAACTAAGTTTTTAACATCTTTTTGTAAAACACTGGTTGCAGCTTTACAATCAGTTTTTAATAAAAATGGTTTTAAAAACAAATCATCTTGAAATTTAGTAATACATAAAACAATGGCTAAAATTTCTTTTTTAATAGTACTATAATTTAATTGGGCCGGGTTCCAAGTTCCAGAGTAAAATCTGACAACTTGTTCCTTATTCGATCCCGGAAGTAATTGTTTTAAAATTCCTCCAAACCCAATATCAGAAGCATCAGTTTCCACTATTAAGTTGGCTGCAGGATCTGGTATTCCTAAGCAAGGTAATCTCTTAACTATCTCTTTCAGTTTTAAAACACTCTGAGTCATAGTAATGTCCCAAGGAGGTGGATTTTTCCTAAGTCGTTTAAACAAAGGAATACATATTGTCCTAAGGTTAGGAATAAAGTCGGAAACATAATTGATACATCCCAAAAACCTTTGTAATTGAGTTTTATCTCTTAACTCGTTTGGAAACTTGCTAACAAACTCTAAAGACCTACTAATTGGGGTATACATCCCTTGGGTTATATCAAAGCCTAAAAATCTAATTTGTGACTGATAAATTTTTAATTTCTTTTCAGATAAAACCAACCCATTATTCTTAATAATTTGATAAAACAATTCCATATGGTGAAAGTGTTGATTAATAGAGTCTGAGAAGACTAATATGTCGTCTAAATAGACAATAGTAAAATCTGTATAATCATTAAATATTGTATTCATAATATTTTGAAATTCTGAAGGGGCATTTTTTAATCCTAATGGCATAACATTCCATTCGTAATGGCCAAAAGGCACAACAAAGGCCGTTTTGTATTTATCTTTTTCTTCTAACTGAATTTGATAGTATCCGGATTTTAAATCGAATTTAGAATAAATACTTTTGTTGTGTAATCTGTTAATTAAATCTTTTTTATTGGGAATAGGATATCTAATCCATTTTAATGCTTTATTTAAGGGTTTGTAGTTTATCACTAATCGAGGACTTCCTCTTTCTAATTCCGAAGCATTAATTACATAAAAAGCTGAACAGCTCCAAGAAGATTTACTAGGTCTAATTAGTCCTTTATTTAAATAATCTTGTATTTCCTTTTTGCAATAGTCTAAATGTTCTTTATTCATTTGTATTGGCCGAGCTTTGGTTGGTATATTTATTTCTCTAAAATCTGGTTCATAAGGTAAAGACACAGTGTGCACTTTTCTTTTCCAGAACGCATTGGGCTGCTCTGAACAAAGATCTGATTTAAATTTTTCTAACATATGGCTAATTTTTTCTCTAATGATAGGACTCTCTAATTGTTCTCCTATTCTTTTAAAATGTATTTCTTTATTTATAAAATTAATTTGTTTTTTCTTTTTATTTATTAAATTAATTCGAGATATAGCTCTTTCTTGTATGGAGTTTAAATCTCTAATTTTTGGTTTGTCTAAAAATTCAAAATTAATTTCTCTTTCTAATACTGTGGTAGTTATACCATTTTCACTAACCTTAAAAGGGTAAAGTAATGTCAAGAAAGGTGTTCCTAAAATAATTTCTTCAGTAATATTTTTCACTAATAAAAAGGAGGTTACATAACATATCCTATCTTTACAAACTTTAGCGTTAGATAATTTATATGAAACTTGTAATCTATTACCATTAGCTCCTCGTAATGATTCTTTAGTTTTTTCATAAAATTGGGTAGGTATTAATCCTTCTTGTATACAATTTAAATCTGCCCCAGAATCTACTAGAGCCGTAAACTCGTAAGTTGAATCTTTAATTATTACTTTAATTCTTGTATACCATTTATGTGATATCAATTTTTCTATTTTATTAATATATGTATCTTCTTCTTTTTCTTTACTAGTAGAAGGTAGAGAAATAGCCTTCTTCAACCTATTTTGTTCTTGGATAATCATAGTTCCTTGTAATTGTAACATTTTAACTTCTATCTCATCATCTTTAGTTTTTAAAGATTGAATTTCTCTTTTAAGGATCTTAATTTCTTCTTGCAAATCTTTTAAGGTTATAGGATTTTGAACGGGTTTTTTGAAGAGTTCCATAACATCCTTAAATTCTACTTTATGTAGTTCTCTTTTTTCTATTTCATTATCGTCTATAATATTTTTAATCTGCCTCATGAAAGCTTGTTTACTTTCAGATTCTTCCATCTTATCTAATATTCCTATTAATGTATTAGCTTGATGATTAGTTAAAACATTAATGCTTTTAATACAATTATTACAATTACAAAATTCTACCCCTAAACACTCATCTAACTCTTCTTTACTAGATTCACTTGATTCTACTAAGTGATTAATATCTTCTATCTCTGATTCACTAGATGACGAATATTCATCTCCTGATACTAGCATTATGTTTTCTAAGGTATGAATTAAATTTTGTTTTAATTCTTCTGATATATTTAAATCACTAATTTGTTGTATTTTTTCTCTAACTTTGCAGTCATTTGCATAATGACCAAATCTACCGCACTTGTAGCATTTAATGTCTTTATTTTTATTACTATGTTTTTGGTAGGGATTTTTAGTATTCTTTTTTCTTGAATTCTTATAATATTTTTTACTTTCCTGAGGGTTTTCTTTCTGGTAATTCTTTTTCTTATAATATTTGCTAGAACTCTTATTATGCTTACTAAAAGTTTTCTTCTTACTCTTAGGGTTACTAGGAGCTCGTATGGGGGTAGCACCATATTGCTCACAGAAAGATCCCATCTCCCTTTTATTGTTTAATTTTTCATTCTTTATTTTATTCTGTAATTTGTAGTCGGTACAAATTTGTAATCCTGTTTCAACAATATAATTAGATATTTCTCCCATTGTTAATGAATTAAAAGGTATTTCTCCATTGTAGTTTTGCCTAATATTACTCTTGACTTTGTCCGCAAATAATCTAGGTAAACCACTAATAAATCTTTCTTTCCAATATATTGCTGCCCCATCTGGACGCAGACATAATTTTGATAAAAACATATCTTTATACCAACGGTAATCTGACATGGTAGGGCAATATAAGTTTAGTAATTGTTCTGACGCCCTTTGTTGTAATTTCAAAGGCTCTCCTATAAAGAATTTGGTTATTGCGTATAATAAGGTTGTAACGCAGATTTCTTCATTAGTTTCTGTTTTAATAGCAGAATCAATCCTTAACTTATCTTCGTCACTAAGGATATTATCCCACCAACCTTTTAATTGACCTGTAAATCCCATTACTAGCATATCTTTTGTTTTTCTATCGGAATTCTTTTTAATTTTAAAGGCAGTTGCGGCCATTGTCATATTTTGAATAATATTTAATATATGCTGCTCTGACGCTCCATCTATGTTCCATTCTATAATACAGTCTCCTGAGTAACTATCTCCTATAAAACTATTCCTTTCTTCAAATTGAACATCAGCAAAAGAAGGCCTAGGATAATAGTTTCTAGTCTTAGGTCGCGGAGGCTTATCAATTCGAGAAATAATATTTTCTTCTTCTTCAAAAGATAATGTATTAATTTTTACTTCTGATGTGGATCCTATACTTAAAACTTTTAATCTGTCAGCCAATTCATCTAATTTTTGTTGTGGATTATATCCTAAAGTTAAATCTTTAATTTCTTTATCTGTGGGAATATTATAATGATAAATTGGTCTTGTAGGATCGGATATTTTTACCTTTAGCGTGTCAGGTAATAGTTGTTCAACTCTATCTAATTGTTGAGACATAGTATGTAAGATTTGATTAGTGTAATTTAATTGACTATGAATATTATTAGAATCTTTTCTTTGTTCAGACGGGTTGCTTATGGCCTTAAAAGGCGAGGCTTCTATTTCTATATTTTCTCTAGAGGGTATAATTTTTATAGCTTCCAAAGGAGGGTGAATAGATTCAATTATTTCCTTTCTAGAAGTTTTCCATTTAATGCTCATCCTAGTTTTAGTATTTAAAAATAATTCTTTGGCATAGGGATTCAATATGTTATTATCTAAACAATATAATTCGAACCAGGTAAAAAAGTAAATATTAATCTCCTGATGTTCTAAAAATTCATAAAATAATTTCAAGTATAAGTCTCTTTCTGATTTAGAAAAGTTATCAAAGTACCATCTACGTTTTTCTTTATTATAATCTGATAAGAATTCTTCTTTAATCCAAATTTTATCAATTTCAAAGGGTTCATCCTTATTAATCATATTTAATACTTGTGATTCAGTTGGCGAAGGAGACCTACTAATTCTTTCTTGATAAATAGGTCTTGGTATCGTTGGAGTAAAATTAACTCCTGCTAGGTTTAATCTGATTGTAGAATCTACTGAATGTCTAGCAGAGGAAGGTCCTATGCTAGGACTCTGATTGTACCTATAAGATTGACTCCTATTCATTCTTATTCTAATATTTCCATCTTGGTCAGCAATAATATCTCTTATAGATCTTGCTTCTAGTTTCTCTGGTTGAGTAGCATTTTCTATTATCCATTCTTCTGGAATCTTTTCTTTTAATTCAGAGATGGTTAATACCTTAGGGGTAATTATATTAGATTTCTTAAGATTAGCTTCTATAACACATGTTTCATTTCTAGGTGTAGATCTCAACGATTTATAATTATAATTAACATTTGTAACTTTATAGGTTATTCTAGTAATGATGTCTACATTAGATATTCCTTCAGTAAAATTATCATTTTGATGTTGAACGCAAATGACTAAAGACGAACTAGTAACTTCATCTCCTAAACTCATCGAATAATTAGGATAACAATTGAAATAAACGGGACCATCATTAAGATTAGATTCTAACATGGCTATCACAGAGTCATGAAAGTCTCTAATTCTAGAATCTCTTAGAATTAGTAATATTGGTGAGTTTAAACCTAATTTATGTAATGGTTTTACAGCCACTTGGACTAAGCCTAAGTGAATGTATCTAAATCCATTTTTATAATGTTGATCTAATAGTTTTTTATCTAATAGCGTAAACGTTTCTTGCTTATTCTTAATATTTCTAGCTTGTTCTAATGTATGAATGATTTTTTGACTTTTGAAATCAAAAGTACTCATTTTATATATTTCGTTTAACTTAATTTCTGGCATGTTCCAGTTTATTAATTTATTTTCTATTTCTTGTACTTCTAATTCTTGATTTTGAAAAGTATCTTGATTTAAAGTTGTTTCCGTTTCGGAAGAAGTAGGTGGAACTAAAGTTCTATTAGATCTACTACTTCTACTGCTAAAACTGCTCCAAGCCCTATTTAGTAACCGAGACATCTTTGATCTAAGTTTACTTGAATGACTCTAAACTTACTTTACTATGTGACTCTCTTCTCCCCCTTATTTTTGTTTGAGTTCTTAAAGAAAAATACAACTAGGCTAAACCAACGGTTTCACTGCCCTATCTGCGGGTCTTACTACCTGGACCACCCAGCTCTTCAGCATTCTTCTTACAAAACTGGTCAACACTCAGGGTTGCGGGTTGAATCAAAAGTAAAATAATTTAAAATCAAAAGTAACTTAATTCAAAGGGGTCTCAGATTATGGATTATGTTTGCTTTTACTGCTTTTACATTGCATTTTACATGGCATACTGGTATCAGAGCCTGTTGGTTCTGAGACCCCTTTGAATTAAGTTACTTTTGATTTTAAATTATTTTACTTTTGATTCAACCCGCAACCCTGAGTGTTGACCAGTTTTGTAAGAAGAATGCTGAAGAGCTGGGTGGTCCAGGTAGTAAGACCCGCAGATAGGGCAGTGAAACCGTTGGTTTAGCCTAGTTGTATTTTTCTTTAAGAACTCAAACAAAAATAAGGGGGAGAAGAGAGTCACATAGTAAAGTAAGTTTAGAGTCATTCAAGTAAACTTAGATCAAAGATGTCTCGGTTACTAAATAGGGCTTGGAGCAGTTTTAGCAGTAGAAGTAGTAGATCTAATAGAACTTTAGTTCCACCTACTTCTTCCGAAACGGAAACAACTTTAAATCAAGATACTTTTCAAAATCAAGAATTAGAAGTACAAGAAATAGAAAATAAATTAATAAACTGGAACATGCCAGAAATTAAGTTAAACGAAATATATAAAATGAGTACTTTTGATTTCAAAAGTCAAAAAATCATTCATACATTAGAACAAGCTAGAAATATTAAGAATAAGCAAGAAACGTTTACGCTATTAGATAAAAAACTATTAGATCAACATTATAAAAATGGATTTAGATACATTCACTTAGGCTTAGTCCAAGTGGCTGTAAAACCATTACATAAATTAGGTTTAAACTCACCAATATTACTAATTCTAAGAGATTCTAGAATTAGAGACTTTCATGACTCTGTGATAGCCATGTTAGAATCTAATCTTAATGATGGTCCCGTTTATTTCAATTGTTATCCTAATTATTCGATGAGTTTAGGAGATGAAGTTACTAGTTCGTCTTTAGTCATTTGCGTTCAACATCAAAATGATAATTTTACTGAAGGAATATCTAATGTAGACATCATTACTAGAATAACCTATAAAGTTACAAATGTTAATTATAATTATAAATCGTTGAGATCTACACCTAGAAATGAAACATGTGTTATAGAAGCTAATCTTAAGAAATCTAATATAATTACCCCTAAGGTATTAACCATCTCTGAATTAAAAGAAAAGATTCCAGAAGAATGGATAATAGAAAATGCTACTCAACCAGAGAAACTAGAAGCAAGATCTATAAGAGATATTATTGCTGACCAAGATGGAAATATTAGAATAAGAATGAATAGGAGTCAATCTTATAGGTACAATCAGAGTCCTAGCATAGGACCTTCCTCTGCTAGACATTCAGTAGATTCTACAATCAGATTAAACCTAGCAGGAGTTAATTTTACTCCAACGATACCAAGACCTATTTATCAAGAAAGAATTAGTAGGTCTCCTTCGCCAACTGAATCACAAGTATTAAATATGATTAATAAGGATGAACCCTTTGAAATTGATAAAATTTGGATTAAAGAAGAATTCTTATCAGATTATAATAAAGAAAAACGTAGATGGTACTTTGATAACTTTTCTAAATCAGAAAGAGACTTATACTTGAAATTATTTTATGAATTTTTAGAACATCAGGAGATTAATATTTACTTTTTTACCTGGTTCGAATTATATTGTTTAGATAATAACATATTGAATCCCTATGCCAAAGAATTATTTTTAAATACTAAAACTAGGATGAGCATTAAATGGAAAACTTCTAGAAAGGAAATAATTGAATCTATTCACCCTCCTTTGGAAGCTATAAAAATTATACCCTCTAGAGAAAATATAGAAATAGAAGCCTCGCCTTTTAAGGCCATAAGCAACCCGTCTGAACAAAGAAAAGATTCTAATAATATTCATAGTCAATTAAATTACACTAATCAAATCTTACATACTATGTCTCAACAATTAGATAGAGTTGAACAACTATTACCTGACACGCTAAAGGTAAAAATATCCGATCCTACAAGACCAATTTATCATTATAATATTCCCACAGATAAAGAAATTAAAGATTTAACTTTAGGATATAATCCACAACAAAAATTAGATGAATTGGCTGACAGATTAAAAGTTTTAAGTATAGGATCCACATCAGAAGTAAAAATTAATACATTATCTTTTGAAGAAGAAGAAAATATTATTTCTCGAATTGATAAGCCTCCGCGACCTAAGACTAGAAACTATTATCCTAGGCCTTCTTTTGCTGATGTTCAATTTGAAGAAAGGAATAGTTTTATAGGAGATAGTTACTCAGGAGACTGTATTATAGAATGGAACATAGATGGAGCGTCAGAGCAGCATATATTAAATATTATTCAAAATATGACAATGGCCGCAACTGCCTTTAAAATTAAAAAGAATTCCGATAGAAAAACAAAAGATATGCTAGTAATGGGATTTACAGGTCAATTAAAAGGTTGGTGGGATAATATCCTTAGTGACGAAGATAAGTTAAGGATTGATTCTGCTATTAAAACAGAAACTAATGAAGAAATCTGCGTTACAACCTTATTATACGCAATAACCAAATTCTTTATAGGAGAGCCTTTGAAATTACAACAAAGGGCGTCAGAACAATTACTAAACTTATATTGCCCTACCATGTCAGATTACCGTTGGTATAAAGATATGTTTTTATCAAAATTATGTCTGCGTCCAGATGGGGCAGCAATATATTGGAAAGAAAGATTTATTAGTGGTTTACCTAGATTATTTGCGGACAAAGTCAAGAGTAATATTAGGCAAAACTACAATGGAGAAATACCTTTTAATTCATTAACAATGGGAGAAATATCTAATTATATTGTTGAAACAGGATTACAAATTTGTACCGACTACAAATTACAGAATAAAATAAAGAATGAAAAATTAAACAATAAAAGGGAGATGGGATCTTTCTGTGAGCAATATGGTGCTACCCCCATACGAGCTCCTAGTAACCCTAAGAGTAAGAAGAAAACTTTTAGTAAGCATAATAAGAGTTCTAGCAAATATTATAAGAAAAAGAATTACCAGAAAGAAAACCCTCAGGAAAGTAAAAAATATTATAAGAATTCAAGAAAAAAGAATACTAAAAATCCCTACCAAAAACATAGTAATAAAAATAAAGACATTAAATGCTACAAGTGCGGTAGATTTGGTCATTATGCAAATGACTGCAAAGTTAGAGAAAAAATACAACAAATTAGTGATTTAAATATATCAGAAGAATTAAAACAAAATTTAATTCATACCTTAGAAAACATAATGCTAGTATCAGGAGATGAATATTCGTCATCTAGTGAATCAGAGATAGAAGATATTAATCACTTAGTAGAATCAAGTGAATCTAGTAAAGAAGAGTTAGATGAGTGTTTAGGGGTAGAATTTTGTAATTGTAATAATTGTATTAAAAGCATTAATGTTTTAACTAATCATCAAGCTAATACATTAATAGGAATATTAGATAAGATGGAAGAATCTGAAAGTAAACAAGCTTTCATGAGGCAGATTAAAAATATTATAGACGATAATGAAATAGAAAAAAGAGAACTACATAAAGTAGAATTTAAGGATGTTATGGAACTCTTCAAAAAACCCGTTCAAAATCCTATAACCTTAAAAGATTTGCAAGAAGAAATTAAGATCCTTAAAAGAGAAATTCAATCTTTAAAAACTAAAGATGATGAGATAGAAGTTAAAATGTTACAATTACAAGGAACTATGATTATCCAAGAACAAAATAGGTTGAAGAAGGCTATTTCTCTACCTTCTACTAGTAAAGAAAAAGAAGAAGATACATATATTAATAAAATAGAAAAATTGATATCACATAAATGGTATACAAGAATTAAAGTAATAATTAAAGATTCAACTTACGAGTTTACGGCTCTAGTAGATTCTGGGGCAGATTTAAATTGTATACAAGAAGGATTAATACCTACCCAATTTTATGAAAAAACTAAAGAATCATTACGAGGAGCTAATGGTAATAGATTACAAGTTTCATATAAATTATCTAACGCTAAAGTTTGTAAAGATAGGATATGTTATGTAACCTCCTTTTTATTAGTGAAAAATATTACTGAAGAAATTATTTTAGGAACACCTTTCTTGACATTACTTTACCCTTTTAAGGTTAGTGAAAATGGTATAACTACCACAGTATTAGAAAGAGAAATTAATTTTGAATTTTTAGACAAACCAAAAATTAGAGATTTAAACTCCATACAAGAAAGAGCTATATCTCGAATTAATTTAATAAATAAAAAGAAAAAACAAATTAATTTTATAAATAAAGAAATACATTTTAAAAGAATAGGAGAACAATTAGAGAGTCCTATCATTAGAGAAAAAATTAGCCATATGTTAGAAAAATTTAAATCAGATCTTTGTTCAGAGCAGCCCAATGCGTTCTGGAAAAGAAAAGTGCACACTGTGTCTTTACCTTATGAACCAGATTTTAGAGAAATAAATATACCAACCAAAGCTCGGCCAATACAAATGAATAAAGAACATTTAGACTATTGCAAAAAGGAAATACAAGATTATTTAAATAAAGGACTAATTAGACCTAGTAAATCTTCTTGGAGCTGTTCAGCTTTTTATGTAATTAATGCTTCGGAATTAGAAAGAGGAAGTCCTCGATTAGTGATAAACTACAAACCCTTAAATAAAGCATTAAAATGGATTAGATATCCTATTCCCAATAAAAAAGATTTAATTAACAGATTACACAACAAAAGTATTTATTCTAAATTCGATTTAAAATCCGGATACTATCAAATTCAGTTAGAAGAAAAAGATAAATACAAAACGGCCTTTGTTGTGCCTTTTGGCCATTACGAATGGAATGTTATGCCATTAGGATTAAAAAATGCCCCTTCAGAATTTCAAAATATTATGAATACAATATTTAATGATTATACAGATTTTACTATTGTCTATTTAGACGACATATTAGTCTTCTCAGACTCTATTAATCAACACTTTCACCATATGGAATTGTTTTATCAAATTATTAAGAATAATGGGTTGGTTTTATCTGAAAAGAAATTAAAAATTTATCAGTCACAAATTAGATTTTTAGGCTTTGATATAACCCAAGGGATGTATACCCCAATTAGTAGGTCTTTAGAGTTTGTTAGCAAGTTTCCAAACGAGTTAAGAGATAAAACTCAATTACAAAGGTTTTTGGGATGTATCAATTATGTTTCCGACTTTATTCCTAACCTTAGGACAATATGTATTCCTTTGTTTAAACGACTTAGGAAAAATCCACCTCCTTGGGACATTACTATGACTCAGAGTGTTTTAAAACTGAAAGAGATAGTTAAGAGATTACCTTGCTTAGGAATACCAGATCCTGCAGCCAACTTAATAGTGGAAACTGATGCTTCTGATATTGGGTTTGGAGGAATTTTAAAACAATTACTTCCGGGATCGAATAAGGAACAAGTTGTCAGATTTTACTCTGGAACTTGGAACCCGGCCCAATTAAATTATAGTACTATTAAAAAAGAAATTTTAGCCATTGTTTTATGTATTACTAAATTTCAAGATGATTTGTTTTTAAAACCATTTTTATTAAAAACTGATTGTAAAGCTGCAACCAGTGTTTTACAAAAAGATGTTAAAAACTTAGTTTCTAAACATATATTCGCAAGATGGCAAGCATTACTCTCATGTTTCGATTTTGAAATTGAGCATATATCAGGAATTAAAAATTCCTTACCAGACTTTTTGACAAGGGAATTTCTACAGGGCAAAAATGAGTGACGCTCCTGATCCTCGAGATAATTATGGTCCAAAGAAAGTCACAGATAAAACACTAGCATTAAATTCATCAAGTTCCACAGAAAAAACATTAGGATCTTCCAATTACCTGAATAAGCTGGTGACTAGTCCCCAAACTATTACATCTTCAAAATTTAGACCTTTATCTGGAATTAGACCTGCTCTGGTTACACCTTTGCAGTTTACCTCACAACTAGCAAGTCCCTCTACATTAAAGTCTCGTCCTACAAAATTAGCCTATTACTCTCCTCCGGAGACTACCCCAAAATCCACTTTCATTACTAAAAATCAAATTGTACCCATTATACCATTAGAAAGTCTTTATTGCCAACCAAATGCCTCATTAATTCAAACAGTATCAAAAATACTACCTCCTGGGTTTTTCTTCCTACCAGAAGATTCAAATCTTCAAAAAACAAGAAGATTCTATGAATTTATTTTAGTTGATACAGATTCAATAACCCTTACGCATAATTATGATACTAAAGATCCATCAAGAATTACTTTTTCAAAATTTAAGATTAACAAGGTCTTAACTCCATCAGATTGGGGTCAACCCCCTTTTAAAGTAAAGTCTCTCAGCAGAACCTTCGTTCCCCAATGTTATAATTATTTTGATTATATAAAAGCATGGTACCATTTTTTAGATATTGAACCTTATAATCACACATGGTTTATTTGGTTTAATAAGAATATTTCAATTAATTTTCCATCCTGGTTCATTGAATGGTTCTACACCATTGGACCAATTTTGGACACATTACCAGATTATGCCTTTGACGCCTTTAAAGTATTCAATGAAACTACTTCATGTCCTCAACATAAAGCCTTACTTAGTTTTTGTGCAATATTTGGAATCACTTGGATTACCTCTTGGACTTTCTCTTCTGAACCTTTATGGGAAGAGGCAACTCCAGTACAGTTAGTAAAGAGATACTCTGTCAAATGGTGGAGTAAGTTTAATCCGCAATTACTCTCTACAGAAAGATTAAATGCTTGGTTCAAGGCAAATCCAAATCTTTGCCAATCATCCAAGGCTTTACCTTCATCTGATATTAATAATTTCTCAACTCTTCATCCTAAGCTATTAGAGTCACTTCAGAAGATTACCGACCCTCAAGAATTTTTAGAGAAAGTAAAAGATGCTATGTCAGTCCTATCTGATAATGAAAGTACTAGTATTACCAGCGCAGCAGATAATGAAGATGACTGCTATGGAATCCAAGACCTCTAGATTACTGTTCGTGGTGGACCTATATTTTGGAATTATTTGAAAATAATGTTATCATTACTTTATGTCATGTAACTTTTACTTTATTGCTTTTCTTTATGTCTTGTTAAGTTTTGGCTTGTTGTAATAATAGCTCGGACTTGTAAGATTTATAGTCTTAAGTTTTTATTTTTTAGAGTCCGGTTCTGATCCTTGGTTTATAAAAGGATCCTTTGTGTTTGTAAGAGGCATGCAAAAAATTTTTCAGAATCGAAACACTGAAGAATCTTGCCTACTTCTACTATTGTAAGTAAATTTTATGAAATAAAATGTTTTGTCATAACTTTTTCTTTGCTATATTAACTTTTCAAATTATATTTTACTTAACAACTGAATTAGACTTATTTTTAGATGATTTACCTGTATTTGATCATAACATCTTATGGATTATGTTTGCTTTTACTGCTTTTACATTGCATTTTACATGGCATACTGGTATCAGAGCCTGTTGGTTCTGAGACCCCTTTGAATTAAGTTACTTTTGATTTTAAATTATTTTACTTTTGATTCAACCCGCAACCCTGAGTGTTGACCAGTTTTGTAAGAAGAATGCTGAAGAGCTGGGTGGTCCAGGTAGTAAGACCCGCAGATAGGGCAGTGAAACCGTTGGTTTAGCCTAGTTGTATTTTTCTTTAAGAACTCAAACAAAAATAAGGGGGAGAAGAGAGTCACATAGTAAAGTAAGTTTAGAGTCATTCAAGTAAACTTAGATCAAAGATGTCTCGGTTACTAAATAGGGCTTGGAGCAGTTTTAGCAGTAGAAGTAGTAGATCTAATAGAACTTTAGTTCCACCTACTTCTTCCGAAACGGAAACAACTTTAAATCAAGATACTTTTCAAAATCAAGAATTAGAAGTACAAGAAATAGAAAATAAATTAATAAACTGGAACATGCCAGAAATTAAGTTAAACGAAATATATAAAATGAGTACTTTTGATTTCAAAAGTCAAAAAATCATTCATACATTAGAACAAGCTAGAAATATTAAGAATAAGCAAGAAACGTTTACGCTATTAGATAAAAAACTATTAGATCAACATTATAAAAATGGATTTAGATACATTCACTTAGGCTTAGTCCAAGTGGCTGTAAAACCATTACATAAATTAGGTTTAAACTCACCAATATTACTAATTCTAAGAGATTCTAGAATTAGAGACTTTCATGACTCTGTGATAGCCATGTTAGAATCTAATCTTAATGATGGTCCCGTTTATTTCAATTGTTATCCTAATTATTCGATGAGTTTAGGAGATGAAGTTACTAGTTCGTCTTTAGTCATTTGCGTTCAACATCAAAATGATAATTTTACTGAAGGAATATCTAATGTAGACATCATTACTAGAATAACCTATAAAGTTACAAATGTTAATTATAATTATAAATCGTTGAGATCTACACCTAGAAATGAAACATGTGTTATAGAAGCTAATCTTAAGAAATCTAATATAATTACCCCTAAGGTATTAACCATCTCTGAATTAAAAGAAAAGATTCCAGAAGAATGGATAATAGAAAATGCTACTCAACCAGAGAAACTAGAAGCAAGATCTATAAGAGATATTATTGCTGACCAAGATGGAAATATTAGAATAAGAATGAATAGGAGTCAATCTTATAGGTACAATTAGAGTCCTAGCATAGGACCTTCCTCTGCTAGACATTCAGTAGATTCTACAATCAGATTAAACCTAGCAGGAGTTAATTTTACTCCAACGATACCAAGACCTATTTATCAAGAAAGAATTAGTAGGTCTCCTTCGCCAACTGAATCACAAGTATTAAATATGATTAATAAGGATGAACCCTTTGAAATTGATAAAATTTGGATTAAAGAAGAATTCTTATCAGATTATAATAAAGAAAAACGTAGATGGTACTTTGATAACTTTTCTAAATCAGAAAGAGACTTATACTTGAAATTATTTTATGAATTTTTAGAACATCAGGAGATTAATATTTACTTTTTTACCTGGTTCGAATTATATTGTTTAGATAATAACATATTGAATCCCTATGCCAAAGAATTATTTTTAAATACTAAAACTAGGATGAGCATTAAATGGAAAACTTCTAGAAAGGAAATAATTGAATCTATTCACCCTCCTTTGGAAGCTATAAAAATTATACCCTCTAGAGAAAATATAGAAATAGAAGCCTCGCCTTTTAAGGCCATAAGCAACCCGTCTGAACAAAGAAAAGATTCTAATAATATTCATAGTCAATTAAATTACACTAATCAAATCTTACATACTATGTCTCAACAATTAGATAGAGTTGAACAACTATTACCTGACACGCTAAAGGTAAAAATATCCGATCCTACAAGACCAATTTATCATTATAATATTCCCACAGATAAAGAAATTAAAGATTTAACTTTAGGATATAATCCACAACAAAAATTAGATGAATTGGCTGACAGATTAAAAGTTTTAAGTATAGGATCCACATCAGAAGTAAAAATTAATACATTATCTTTTGAAGAAGAAGAAAATATTATTTCTCGAATTGATAAGCCTCCGCGACCTAAGACTAGAAACTATTATCCTAGGCCTTCTTTTGCTGATGTTCAATTTGAAGAAAGGAATAGTTTTATAGGAGATAGTTACTCAGGAGACTGTATTATAGAATGGAACATAGATGGAGCGTCAGAGCAGCATATATTAAATATTATTCAAAATATGACAATGGCCGCAACTGCCTTTAAAATTAAAAAGAATTCCGATAGAAAAACAAAAGATATGCTAGTAATGGGATTTACAGGTCAATTAAAAGGTTGGTGGGATAATATCCTTAGTGACGAAGATAAGTTAAGGATTGATTCTGCTATTAAAACAGAAACTAATGAAGAAATCTGCGTTACAACCTTATTATACGCAATAACCAAATTCTTTATAGGAGAGCCTTTGAAATTACAACAAAGGGCGTCAGAACAATTACTAAACTTATATTGCCCTACCATGTCAGATTACCGTTGGTATAAAGATATGTTTTTATCAAAATTATGTCTGCGTCCAGATGGGGCAGCAATATATTGGAAAGAAAGATTTATTAGTGGTTTACCTAGATTATTTGCGGACAAAGTCAAGAGTAATATTAGGCAAAACTACAATGGAGAAATACCTTTTAATTCATTAACAATGGGAGAAATATCTAATTATATTGTTGAAACAGGATTACAAATTTGTACCGACTACAAATTACAGAATAAAATAAAGAATGAAAAATTAAACAATAAAAGGGAGATGGGATCTTTCTGTGAGCAATATGGTGCTACCCCCATACGAGCTCCTAGTAACCCTAAGAGTAAGAAGAAAACTTTTAGTAAGCATAATAAGAGTTCTAGCAAATATTATAAGAAAAAGAATTACCAGAAAGAAAACCCTCAGGAAAGTAAAAAATATTATAAGAATTCAAGAAAAAAGAATACTAAAAATCCCTACCAAAAACATAGTAATAAAAATAAAGACATTAAATGCTACAAGTGCGGTAGATTTGGTCATTATGCAAATGACTGCAAAGTTAGAGAAAAAATACAACAAATTAGTGATTTAAATATATCAGAAGAATTAAAACAAAATTTAATTCATACCTTAGAAAACATAATGCTAGTATCAGGAGATGAATATTCGTCATCTAGTGAATCAGAGATAGAAGATATTAATCACTTAGTAGAATCAAGTGAATCTAGTAAAGAAGAGTTAGATGAGTGTTTAGGGGTAGAATTTTGTAATTGTAATAATTGTATTAAAAGCATTAATGTTTTAACTAATCATCAAGCTAATACATTAATAGGAATATTAGATAAGATGGAAGAATCTGAAAGTAAACAAGCTTTCATGAGGCAGATTAAAAATATTATAGACGATAATGAAATAGAAAAAAGAGAACTACATAAAGTAGAATTTAAGGATGTTATGGAACTCTTCAAAAAACCCGTTCAAAATCCTATAACCTTAAAAGATTTGCAAGAAGAAATTAAGATCCTTAAAAGAGAAATTCAATCTTTAAAAACTAAAGATGATGAGATAGAAGTTAAAATGTTACAATTACAAGGAACTATGATTATCCAAGAACAAAATAGGTTGAAGAAGGCTATTTCTCTACCTTCTACTAGTAAAGAAAAAGAAGAAGATACATATATTAATAAAATAGAAAAATTGATATCACATAAATGGTATACAAGAATTAAAGTAATAATTAAAGATTCAACTTACGAGTTTACGGCTCTAGTAGATTCTGGGGCAGATTTAAATTGTATACAAGAAGGATTAATACCTACCCAATTTTATGAAAAAACTAAAGAATCATTACGAGGAGCTAATGGTAATAGATTACAAGTTTCATATAAATTATCTAACGCTAAAGTTTGTAAAGATAGGATATGTTATGTAACCTCCTTTTTATTAGTGAAAAATATTACTGAAGAAATTATTTTAGGAACACCTTTCTTGACATTACTTTACCCTTTTAAGGTTAGTGAAAATGGTATAACTACCACAGTATTAGAAAGAGAAATTAATTTTGAATTTTTAGACAAACCAAAAATTAGAGATTTAAACTCCATACAAGAAAGAGCTATATCTCGAATTAATTTAATAAATAAAAAGAAAAAACAAATTAATTTTATAAATAAAGAAATACATTTTAAAAGAATAGGAGAACAATTAGAGAGTCCTATCATTAGAGAAAAAATTAGCCATATGTTAGAAAAATTTAAATCAGATCTTTGTTCAGAGCAGCCCAATGCGTTCTGGAAAAGAAAAGTGCACACTGTGTCTTTACCTTATGAACCAGATTTTAGAGAAATAAATATACCAACCAAAGCTCGGCCAATACAAATGAATAAAGAACATTTAGACTATTGCAAAAAGGAAATACAAGATTATTTAAATAAAGGACTAATTAGACCTAGTAAATCTTCTTGGAGCTGTTCAGCTTTTTATGTAATTAATGCTTCGGAATTAGAAAGAGGAAGTCCTCGATTAGTGATAAACTACAAACCCTTAAATAAAGCATTAAAATGGATTAGATATCCTATTCCCAATAAAAGAGATTTAATTAACAGATTACACAACAAAAGTATTTATTCTAAATTCGATTTAAAATCCGGATACTATCAAATTCAGTTAGAAGAAAAAGATAAATACAAAACGGCCTTTGTTGTGCCTTTTGGCCATTACGAATGGAATGTTATGCCATTAGGATTAAAAAATGCCCCTTCAGAATTTCAAAATATTATGAATACAATATTTAATGATTATACAGATTTTACTATTGTCTATTTAGACGACATATTAGTCTTCTCAGACTCTATTAATCAACACTTTCACCATATGGAATTGTTTTATCAAATTATTAAGAATAATGGGTTGGTTTTATCTGAAAAGAAATTAAAAATTTATCAGTCACAAATTAGATTTTTAGGCTTTGATATAACCCAAGGGATGTATACCCCAATTAGTAGGTCTTTAGAGTTTGTTAGCAAGTTTCCAAACGAGTTAAGAGATAAAACTCAATTACAAAGGTTTTTGGGATGTATCAATTATGTTTCCGACTTTATTCCTAACCTTAGGACAATATGTATTCCTTTGTTTAAACGACTTAGGAAAAATCCACCTCCTTGGGACATTACTATGACTCAGAGTGTTTTAAAACTGAAAGAGATAGTTAAGAGATTACCTTGCTTAGGAATACCAGATCCTGCAGCCAACTTAATAGTGGAAACTGATGCTTCTGATATTGGGTTTGGAGGAATTTTAAAACAATTACTTCCGGGATCGAATAAGGAACAAGTTGTCAGATTTTACTCTGGAACTTGGAACCCGGCCCAATTAAATTATAGTACTATTAAAAAAGAAATTTTAGCCATTGTTTTATGTATTACTAAATTTCAAGATGATTTGTTTTTAAAACCATTTTTATTAAAAACTGATTGTAAAGCTGCAACCAGTGTTTTACAAAAAGATGTTAAAAACTTAGTTTCTAAACATATATTCGCAAGATGGCAAGCATTACTCTCATGTTTCGATTTTGAAATTGAGCATATATCAGGAATTAAAAATTCCTTACCAGACTTTTTGACAAGGGAATTTCTACAGGGCAAAAATGAGTGACGCTCCTGATCCTCGAGATAATTATGGTCCAAAGAAAGTCACAGATAAAACACTAGCATTAAATTCATCAAGTTCCACAGAAAAAACATTAGGATCTTCCAATTACCTGAATAAGCTGGTGACTAGTCCCCAAACTATTACATCTTCAAAATTTAGACCTTTATCTGGAATTAGACCTGCTCTGGTTACACCTTTGCAGTTTACCTCACAACTAGCAAGTCCCTCTACATTAAAGTCTCGTCCTACAAAATTAGCCTATTACTCTCCTCCGGAGACTACCCCAAAATCCACTTTCATTACTAAAAATCAAATTGTACCCATTATACCATTAGAAAGTCTTTATTGCCAACCAAATGCCTCATTAATTCAAACAGTATCAAAAATACTACCTCCTGGGTTTTTCTTCCTACCAGAAGATTCAAATCTTCAAAAAACAAGAAGATTCTATGAATTTATTTTAGTTGATACAGATTCAATAACCCTTACGCATAATTATGATACTAAAGATCCATCAAGAATTACTTTTTCAAAATTTAAGATTAACAAGGTCTTAACTCCATCAGATTGGGGTCAACCCCCTTTTAAAGTAAAGTCTCTCAGCAGAACCTTCGTTCCCCAATGTTATAATTATTTTGATTATATAAAAGCATGGTACCATTTTTTAGATATTGAACCTTATAATCACACATGGTTTATTTGGTTTAATAAGAATATTTCAATTAATTTTCCATCCTGGTTCATTGAATGGTTCTACACCATTGGACCAATTTTGGACACATTACCAGATTATGCCTTTGACGCCTTTAAAGTATTCAATGAAACTACTTCATGTCCTCAACATAAAGCCTTACTTAGTTTTTGTGCAATATTTGGAATCACTTGGATTACCTCTTGGACTTTCTCTTCTGAACCTTTATGGGAAGAGGCAACTCCAGTACAGTTAGTAAAGAGATACTCTGTCAAATGGTGGAGTAAGTTTAATCCGCAATTACTCTCTACAGAAAGATTAAATGCTTGGTTCAAGGCAAATCCAAATCTTTGCCAATCATCCAAGGCTTTACCTTCATCTGATATTAATAATTTCTCAACTCTTCATCCTAAGCTATTAGAGTCACTTCAGAAGATTACCGACCCTCAAGAATTTTTAGAGAAAGTAAAAGATGCTATGTCAGTCCTATCTGATAATGAAAGTACTAGTATTACCAGCGCAGCAGACAATGAAGATGACTGCTATGGAATCCAAGACCTCTAGATTACTGTTCGTGGTGGACCTATATTTTGGAATTATTTGAAAATAATGTTATCATTACTTTATGTCATGTAACTTTTACTTTATTGCTTTTCTTTATGTCTTGTTAAGTTTTGGCTTGTTGTAATAATAGCTCGGACTTGTAAGATTTATAGTCTTAAGTTTTTATTTTTTAGAGTCCGGTTCTGATCCTTGGTTTATAAAAGGATCCTTTGTGTTTGTAAGAGGCATGCAAAAAATTTTTCAGAATCGAAACACTGAAGAATCTTGCCTACTTCTACTATTGTAAGTAAATTTTATGAAATAAAATGTTTTGTCATAACTTTTTCTTTGCTATATTAACTTTTCAAATTATATTTTACTTAACAACTGAATTAGACTTATTTTTAGATGATTTACCTGTATTTGATCATAACATCTTATGGATTATGTTTGCTTTTACTGCTTTTACATTGCATTTTACATTTACTAGATTCACTTGATTCTACTAAGTGATTAATATCTTCTATCTCTGATTCACTAGATGACGAATATTCATCTCCTGATACTAGCATTATGTTTTCTAAGGTATGAATTAAATTTTGTTTTAATTCTTCTGATATATTTAAATCACTAATTTGTTGTATTTTTTCTCTAACTTTGCAGTCATTTGCATAATGACCAAATCTACCGCACTTGTAGCATTTAATGTCTTTATTTTTATTACTATGTTTTTGGTAGGGATTTTTAGTATTCTTTTTTCTTGAATTCTTATAATATTTTTTACTTTCCTGAGGGTTTTCTTTCTGGTAATTCTTTTTCTTATAATATTTGCTAGAACTCTTATTATGCTTACTAAAAGTTTTCTTCTTACTCTTAGGGTTACTAGGAGCTCGTATGGGGGTAGCACCATATTGCTCACAGAAAGATCCCATCTCCCTTTTATTGTTTAATTTTTCATTCTTTATTTTATTCTGTAATTTGTAGTCGGTACAAATTTGTAATCCTGTTTCAACAATATAATTAGATATTTCTCCCATTGTTAATGAATTAAAAGGTATTTCTCCATTGTAGTTTTGCCTAATATTACTCTTGACTTTGTCCGCAAATAATCTAGGTAAACCACTAATAAATCTTTCTTTCCAATATATTGCTGCCCCATCTGGACGCAGACATAATTTTGATAAAAACATATCTTTATACCAACGGTAATCTGACATGGTAGGGCAATATAAGTTTAGTAATTGTTCTGACGCCCTTTGTTGTAATTTCAAAGGCTCTCCTATAAAGAATTTGGTTATTGCGTATAATAAGGTTGTAACGCAGATTTCTTCATTAGTTTCTGTTTTAATAGCAGAATCAATCCTTAACTTATCTTCGTCACTAAGGATATTATCCCACCAACCTTTTAATTGACCTGTAAATCCCATTACTAGCATATCTTTTGTTTTTCTATCGGAATTCTTTTTAATTTTAAAGGCAGTTGCGGCCATTGTCATATTTTGAATAATATTTAATATATGCTGCTCTGACGCTCCATCTATGTTCCATTCTATAATACAGTCTCCTGAGTAACTATCTCCTATAAAACTATTCCTTTCTTCAAATTGAACATCAGCAAAAGAAGGCCTAGGATAATAGTTTCTAGTCTTAGGTCGCGGAGGCTTATCAATTCGAGAAATAATATTTTCTTCTTCTTCAAAAGATAATGTATTAATTTTTACTTCTGATGTGGATCCTATACTTAAAACTTTTAATCTGTCAGCCAATTCATCTAATTTTTGTTGTGGATTATATCCTAAAGTTAAATCTTTAATTTCTTTATCTGTGGGAATATTATAATGATAAATTGGTCTTGTAGGATCGGATATTTTTACCTTTAGCGTGTCAGGTAATAGTTGTTCAACTCTATCTAATTGTTGAGACATAGTATGTAAGATTTGATTAGTGTAATTTAATTGACTATGAATATTATTAGAATCTTTTCTTTGTTCAGACGGGTTGCTTATGGCCTTAAAAGGCGAGGCTTCTATTTCTATATTTTCTCTAGAGGGTATAATTTTTATAGCTTCCAAAGGAGGGTGAATAGATTCAATTATTTCCTTTCTAGAAGTTTTCCATTTAATGCTCATCCTAGTTTTAGTATTTAAAAATAATTCTTTGGCATAGGGATTCAATATGTTATTATCTAAACAATATAATTCGAACCAGGTAAAAAAGTAAATATTAATCTCCTGATGTTCTAAAAATTCATAAAATAATTTCAAGTATAAGTCTCTTTCTGATTTAGAAAAGTTATCAAAGTACCATCTACGTTTTTCTTTATTATAATCTGATAAGAATTCTTCTTTAATCCAAATTTTATCAATTTCAAAGGGTTCATCCTTATTAATCATATTTAATACTTGTGATTCAGTTGGCGAAGGAGACCTACTAATTCTTTCTTGATAAATAGGTCTTGGTATCGTTGGAGTAAAATTAACTCCTGCTAGGTTTAATCTGATTGTAGAATCTACTGAATGTCTAGCAGAGGAAGGTCCTATGCTAGGACTCTGATTGTACCTATAAGATTGACTCCTATTCATTCTTATTCTAATATTTCCATCTTGGTCAGCAATAATATCTCTTATAGATCTTGCTTCTAGTTTCTCTGGTTGAGTAGCATTTTCTATTATCCATTCTTCTGGAATCTTTTCTTTTAATTCAGAGATGGTTAATACCTTAGGGGTAATTATATTAGATTTCTTAAGATTAGCTTCTATAACACATGTTTCATTTCTAGGTGTAGATCTCAACGATTTATAATTATAATTAACATTTGTAACTTTATAGGTTATTCTAGTAATGATGTCTACATTAGATATTCCTTCAGTAAAATTATCATTTTGATGTTGAACGCAAATGACTAAAGACGAACTAGTAACTTCATCTCCTAAACTCATCGAATAATTAGGATAACAATTGAAATAAACGGGACCATCATTAAGATTAGATTCTAACATGGCTATCACAGAGTCATGAAAGTCTCTAATTCTAGAATCTCTTAGAATTAGTAATATTGGTGAGTTTAAACCTAATTTATGTAATGGTTTTACAGCCACTTGGACTAAGCCTAAGTGAATGTATCTAAATCCATTTTTATAATGTTGATCTAATAGTTTTTTATCTAATAGCGTAAACGTTTCTTGCTTATTCTTAATATTTCTAGCTTGTTCTAATGTATGAATGATTTTTTGACTTTTGAAATCAAAAGTACTCATTTTATATATTTCGTTTAACTTAATTTCTGGCATGTTCCAGTTTATTAATTTATTTTCTATTTCTTGTACTTCTAATTCTTGATTTTGAAAAGTATCTTGATTTAAAGTTGTTTCCGTTTCGGAAGAAGTAGGTGGAACTAAAGTTCTATTAGATCTACTACTTCTACTGCTAAAACTGCTCCAAGCCCTATTTAGTAACCGAGACATCTTTGATCTAAGTTTACTTGAATGACTCTAAACTTACTTTACTATGTGACTCTCTTCTCCCCCTTATTTTTGTTTGAGTTCTTAAAGAAAAATACAACTAGGCTAAACCAACGGTTTCACTGCCCTATCTGCGGGTCTTACTACCTGGACCACCCAGCTCTTCAGCATTCTTCTTACAAAACTGGTCAACACTCAGGGTTGCGGGTTGAATCAAAAGTAAAATAATTTAAAATCAAAAGTAACTTAATTCAAAGGGGTCTCAGAACCAACAGGCTCTGATACCAGTATGCAATGTAAAATGCAATGTAAAAGCAGTAAAAGCAAACATAATCCATAAGATGTTATGATCAAATACAGGTAAATCATCTAAAAATAAGTCTAATTCAGTTGTTAAGTAAAATATAATTTGAAAAGTTAATATAGCAAAGAAAAAGTTATGACAAAACATTTTATTTCATAAAATTTACTTACAATAGTAGAAGTAGGCAAGATTCTTCAGTGTTTCGATTCTGAAAAATTTTTTGCATGCCTCTTACAAACACAAAGGATCCTTTTATAAACCAAGGATCAGAACCGGACTCTAAAAAATAAAAACTTAAGACTATAAATCTTACAAGTCCGAGCTATTATTACAACAAGCCAAAACTTAACAAGACATAAAGAAAAGCAATAAAGTAAAAGTTACATGACATAAAGTAATGATAACATTATTTTCAAATAATTCCAAAATATAGGTCCACCACGAACAGTAATCTAGAGGTCTTGGATTCCATAGCAGTCATCTTCATTGTCTGCTGCGCTGGTAATACTAGTACTTTCATTATCAGATAGGACTGACATAGCATCTTTTACTTTCTCTAAAAATTCTTGAGGGTCGGTAATCTTCTGAAGTGACTCTAATAGCTTAGGATGAAGAGTTGAGAAATTATTAATATCAGATGAAGGTAAAGCCTTGGATGATTGGCAAAGATTTGGATTTGCCTTGAACCAAGCATTTAATCTTTCTGTAGAGAGTAATTGCGGATTAAACTTACTCCACCATTTGACAGAGTATCTCTTTACTAACTGTACTGGAGTTGCCTCTTCCCATAAAGGTTCAGAAGAGAAAGTCCAAGAGGTAATCCAAGTGATTCCAAATATTGCACAAAAACTAAGTAAGGCTTTATGTTGAGGACATGAAGTAGTTTCATTGAATACTTTAAAGGCGTCAAAGGCATAATCTGGTAATGTGTCCAAAATTGGTCCAATGGTGTAGAACCATTCAATGAACCAGGATGGAAAATTAATTGAAATATTCTTATTAAACCAAATAAACCATGTGTGATTATAAGGTTCAATATCTAAAAAATGGTACCATGCTTTTATATAATCAAAATAATTATAACATTGGGGAACGAAGGTTCTGCTGAGAGACTTTACTTTAAAAGGGGGTTGACCCCAATCTGATGGAGTTAAGACCTTGTTAATCTTAAATTTTGAAAAAGTAATTCTTGATGGATCTTTAGTATCATAATTATGCGTAAGGGTTATTGAATCTGTATCAACTAAAATAAATTCATAGAATCTTCTTGTTTTTTGAAGATTTGAATCTTCTGGTAGGAAGAAAAACCCAGGAGGTAGTATTTTTGATACTGTTTGAATTAATGAGGCATTTGGTTGGCAATAAAGACTTTCTAATGGTATAATGGGTACAATTTGATTTTTAGTAATGAAAGTGGATTTTGGGGTAGTCTCCGGAGGAGAGTAATAGGCTAATTTTGTAGGACGAGACTTTAATGTAGAGGGACTTGCTAGTTGTGAGGTAAACTGCAAAGGTGTAACCAGAGCAGGTCTAATTCCAGATAAAGGTCTAAATTTTGAAGATGTAATAGTTTGGGGACTAGTCACCAGCTTATTCAGGTAATTGGAAGATCCTAATGTTTTTTCTGTGGAACTTGATGAATTTAATGCTAGTGTTTTATCTGTGACTTTCTTTGGACCATAATTATCTCGAGGATCAGGAGCGTCACTCATTTTTGCCCTGTAGAAATTCCCTTGTCAAAAAGTCTGGTAAGGAATTTTTAATTCCTGATATATGCTCAATTTCAAAATCGAAACATGAGAGTAATGCTTGCCATCTTGCGAATATATGTTTAGAAACTAAGTTTTTAACATCTTTTTGTAAAACACTGGTTGCAGCTTTACAATCAGTTTTTAATAAAAATGGTTTTAAAAACAAATCATCTTGAAATTTAGTAATACATAAAACAATGGCTAAAATTTCTTTTTTAATAGTACTATAATTTAATTGGGCCGGGTTCCAAGTTCCAGAGTAAAATCTGACAACTTGTTCCTTATTCGATCCCGGAAGTAATTGTTTTAAAATTCCTCCAAACCCAATATCAGAAGCATCAGTTTCCACTATTAAGTTGGCTGCAGGATCTGGTATTCCTAAGCAAGGTAATCTCTTAACTATCTCTTTCAGTTTTAAAACACTCTGAGTCATAGTAATGTCCCAAGGAGGTGGATTTTTCCTAAGTCGTTTAAACAAAGGAATACATATTGTCCTAAGGTTAGGAATAAAGTCGGAAACATAATTGATACATCCCAAAAACCTTTGTAATTGAGTTTTATCTCTTAACTCGTTTGGAAACTTGCTAACAAACTCTAAAGACCTACTAATTGGGGTATACATCCCTTGGGTTATATCAAAGCCTAAAAATCTAATTTGTGACTGATAAATTTTTAATTTCTTTTCAGATAAAACCAACCCATTATTCTTAATAATTTGATAAAACAATTCCATATGGTGAAAGTGTTGATTAATAGAGTCTGAGAAGACTAATATGTCGTCTAAATAGACAATAGTAAAATCTGTATAATCATTAAATATTGTATTCATAATATTTTGAAATTCTGAAGGGGCATTTTTTAATCCTAATGGCATAACATTCCATTCGTAATGGCCAAAAGGCACAACAAAGGCCGTTTTGTATTTATCTTTTTCTTCTAACTGAATTTGATAGTATCCGGATTTTAAATCGAATTTAGAATAAATACTTTTGTTGTGTAATCTGTTAATTAAATCTTTTTTATTGGGAATAGGATATCTAATCCATTTTAATGCTTTATTTAAGGGTTTGTAGTTTATCACTAATCGAGGACTTCCTCTTTCTAATTCCGAAGCATTAATTACATAAAAAGCTGAACAGCTCCAAGAAGATTTACTAGGTCTAATTAGTCCTTTATTTAAATAATCTTGTATTTCCTTTTTGCAATAGTCTAAATGTTCTTTATTCATTTGTATTGGCCGAGCTTTGGTTGGTATATTTATTTCTCTAAAATCTGGTTCATAAGGTAAAGACACAGTGTGCACTTTTCTTTTCCAGAACGCATTGGGCTGCTCTGAACAAAGATCTGATTTAAATTTTTCTAACATATGGCTAATTTTTTCTCTAATGATAGGACTCTCTAATTGTTCTCCTATTCTTTTAAAATGTATTTCTTTATTTATAAAATTAATTTGTTTTTTCTTTTTATTTATTAAATTAATTCGAGATATAGCTCTTTCTTGTATGGAGTTTAAATCTCTAATTTTTGGTTTGTCTAAAAATTCAAAATTAATTTCTCTTTCTAATACTGTGGTAGTTATACCATTTTCACTAACCTTAAAAGGGTAAAGTAATGTCAAGAAAGGTGTTCCTAAAATAATTTCTTCAGTAATATTTTTCACTAATAAAAAGGAGGTTACATAACATATCCTATCTTTACAAACTTTAGCGTTAGATAATTTATATGAAACTTGTAATCTATTACCATTAGCTCCTCGTAATGATTCTTTAGTTTTTTCATAAAATTGGGTAGGTATTAATCCTTCTTGTATACAATTTAAATCTGCCCCAGAATCTACTAGAGCCGTAAACTCGTAAGTTGAATCTTTAATTATTACTTTAATTCTTGTATACCATTTATGTGATATCAATTTTTCTATTTTATTAATATATGTATCTTCTTCTTTTTCTTTACTAGTAGAAGGTAGAGAAATAGCCTTCTTCAACCTATTTTGTTCTTGGATAATCATAGTTCCTTGTAATTGTAACATTTTAACTTCTATCTCATCATCTTTAGTTTTTAAAGATTGAATTTCTCTTTTAAGGATCTTAATTTCTTCTTGCAAATCTTTTAAGGTTATAGGATTTTGAACGGGTTTTTTGAAGAGTTCCATAACATCCTTAAATTCTACTTTATGTAGTTCTCTTTTTTCTATTTCATTATCGTCTATAATATTTTTAATCTGCCTCATGAAAGCTTGTTTACTTTCAGATTCTTCCATCTTATCTAATATTCCTATTAATGTATTAGCTTGATGATTAGTTAAAACATTAATGCTTTTAATACAATTATTACAATTACAAAATTCTACCCCTAAACACTCATCTAACTCTTCTTTGCTAGATTCACTTGATTTATATATATATATATATATATATATATATATCAAACATGTATACATTAATTAATTCACATATATATTACACAACAAAGTCACATCATGAGTACTAAGTACACATTTTAAATTAATTCATCAATATATATATACCATATATTTAATTGACTAATGTATAGCCAAAAGTGCTTGTGATTGCTTCTCAAAACGAAAACCATTTCCCATAGAATCATCAGCAGACCAAACAAAGATACCATGAAGTTTCTGCTGACTCTTCAACCTTTGACAAGCCTTAAAAAATCCATCACTTGGAGATAATCCACCACTCCCATCACTAATGAAGCTCACCAACACTTTCCCACCATTATAATTTGAACTTTGTTTGTTAAAGTAATCAATAAATTGGGACACACTTGTACCTTTATCATAAGCATAAAATTGAAAATTAACATAATCTATGAGATGTCCATAACTCTTCCATAAGGCCAAGTAGTGACTTTGAACTTGATCATCATCAAAAGGAGCAATAGAAGCAAAAGTTATGACTCCATTTGTTTTTAGGGTTTTGATTAACCTACCAATGCACTCAGAAAAGGTATTAGGGTCTCCTTTGAAATGCTCGTAGTCGATGTCAATTCCGTCTAAGTTGTACTCTTTGATTATTTTTGTGAGCGAAGAAACTGCATTAGAGAGCCATGATTCAACCGAAGATGGATTGAAGTAAGCATAGCCACCTCCAACACTGTCACCTCCTAGACTAAGAGCTACCTTAACATTTGAATGTTGGCTCTTGATGGAAGAAACTTGGGAGGGGTTAAGGTTTTTTGTGTCCCAAAATATGTTGAATTTTCCATTGGTGGGTGAAGGAGAAGAGGATGTGTCGTAGTCGATACCGAAGGAGAGAATGAAGTGGAATTCGACATTAGGGTTTATAGGAACATCTGAGAATTTTATGTTGTTTGATTCAGCTCCAATGTATTCCCTGAATAGGTTTTTGCTTGAGGAGAGTGTTTTTGTTGATCCAACATAGGTTGATGAAATGAACAATAATAAGAAGAATGTTTTGATCATAATGGGAAGTTCCATTTTTGTACAACTAAGAAAATTAAGAGGTTGTTATTATAGTACTATATGAATTGTGAATAAACATGTATATGGATTACTTTGAATTTCATAGGCTCATATATAGTAATGGATAAAGTATGAACATATAGGAAGGTGGATTAATTAGTAAGCTGATAATTTAAAATTAGGTATATGCTAGCTTGCCGTTCTAGCCATCATTTTATAAAATAATTAATTACTTTGCTTTATAAAGGACAAATCATAAACCATATTTTTAAGGGAAATACTTGATGGACACCTGAAATGGTATATATACCTTGAGAGATAAAAAATGATGTGAAAAAAATTATAGGTTGTTGGTGTAATATCAAAAACAAAAGATAAAAATAAAATGAGCGTCAAAAAATATTTGACGATCAAATATCATATTTTTTTTACTTCAACAATGATATTTAAACATCTCAAATTTCCATACATATATTCAAAAATCTCATTTTTTTCTATCTTATATTTTTCATAACATCATTAAAATATCTCATTTATTCACCGATACTCTCTCTTAAAGAAGTGTCTAACAAACATTTTCCTTTTAATTTAGGCTTATTTTTGTTGAAGCTTGTTTTGAAAGTAAACCGCCGTTTACGGTTAGATTCCACAATTTAATTTTGTGACCACTTTCTTAGTTTTTCTTGAGTTTTGATCTTTGATCATTCTACGGAATGTTAAAGTATATAATATGATACATCCACTAATAGGAAAAGAACAAAGCAAGGGTCAAAGACTGTATATAATATTTCACAGTAAATTTTACTTCTAAGTTTGGCAAGGTAATAAACTATTGAAGATTTTAGTGTACAAGGATACACATTCACACAATAATTCCTTTGGTTCTTTTGATAAGATAATTTTTTAGGCCTAAGACAAAAAAAAAATGTAAAGCCTTTACAAAATTAAATTCTTTCCTAACAGAACCGTGTATAGAAAATTTGAGGTCTTAAACAAATTTTCTAATGATAATATATAAAATTAAGTTTCGTTGCGTTTAACCCTCTTAGTAACATTATATATACTAAGACAGGGATTTGAATTTGTATTTTCAATTTTTTCACTTTAAAACGTGAATTTCTTTAACATTTTATTTTTGAAATTTTGTTAATAAAATTTAATTTAAATAAATGAAATTTATTTAGATGAACTCCCTTCGGTCTTATATATAAGAAAATTTTCAAAAAAAAAAAATGTTGGTCCTATTTATAAGAAAATATCACAATTTTTAAGGTGTAATTATTGTTTAAAAGACTTGTCGGTCCAGATGATATAGGTTTTTTATGCGTCGAACATACGTATTATGTATTATAGAGTATAATTTTAACCTCTTTTTGACGATATTTTGTCAGTCTCAAATAGTTGGTGTCTTTGTCATTGTTTGTTATACATATTTTTTACACAATTGAATAGTTACAAATTGACGTTAGATTTTTTACACAATTGATAATGCTCAGATTGTAGAAATTGCACACGATCTCGAAAATTCAGGTCATAATTTTATCTGGGTTGTAAGGAAAAAGGAGAGAGATGAGAGTGAAAACACTTTCCTTCAAGATTTTGAGGAAAGGATGAAAAAGAGGGAAAAGGGCTATATGATATGGAATTGGGCACCACAACTTTTGATATTGGACCACCCTGCAACAGGAGGGATTGTGACTCACTGTGGTTGGAACTCAACTCTCGAAAGCTTGAATTCTGGTTTGCCAATGATCACATGGCCAATGTTTGGTGATCAATTTTACAATGAAAAGTTGCTCGTTGATGTTTTGAAGATGGGGGTTTCAGTAGGAGCAAAAGAAAACAAATTATGGACTAGGACTAGTAGTGAAGACGTAGTGGTGAAAAGGGAAGAGATAGCGGAGGCTGTAGAGATTTTGATGGGACGCGGCCAAGAGAGCAAAGAAATGAGGATGAAAGCGAAAAAGCTACGTGATGCTGCCAAGAGGTCTATAGAGGAAGGTGGACACTCTTACAACAACTTGATTCAGTTGATTGATGAGCTGAAATCATTGAAGAAATCTAAGGAACTTGGTGCAAAATCGGATTAGATAAGTCAAATAAATGAGTAATGTTTGATGCTTTAAGAGATATATCTGATGAAGGCTTTCAATAAGATGAAACATCATCCCTCTTTTTCCAGCTTATGTTTGCTTTTATATGTATTCCAATAAACAACTTCCATTTCTTGTGCATTGCAACGAGGATAAAGGAAGTTACTTTTAGTTTTTAATAAGCCTTTTTCATATTAAATTAATTTTGTTGTCTACTATGGTTTGCTTTATAATATTTATCATTTCATTGGTCATATAAATCTATCACACAAATATTTGATACACTTATAATTCTCGGGCAAGTAAAGTATATGTATAAATGGTAAATCTTCCCTACATTGCATTAATCTAATAAATCAAGACTATATGAGTTAGTTATGGCTTCTATTATCCACTTTAATTAGTAGACAATTAATTGAATGCGATGCTTACAATTCACAAACAATTCAGACTCAAAGTTTAGTTTATGAAAGAACTTGGGCAAATTAACTTTATGAGAAAAAATTCATACAAATTACAACATTTGGTCCTCTACATACAAACTTGATTTAGACACCCAACTATCGAAACAATTTATTTGATATTATAAACTAAGCAGCACAAAGGGTAGGAGGACAATCATATTGAAGCTATAACTAATAATCCTAAAAATTAATCAAAACTTTACAATTGGAAAAGGCCAGGCTCAAGAGTTAGAGAACAAAATTGTTGTGATCTCAAGACATCATAATAGAAAAGTCTGCAATAAAAAAGAGAAATCACCGGTGAATTAAGAAAATAAAGAAGAAGAAAATCAGCCCATAGTAACTACTATTCTTTCAATAACAATATGAACCTAACAACATCTAACATAATTAAAAACTAAATTGAAGTAGTCCACCTTCACTCTTATCTGTAACAGTAAAAGACAATAAAGATAGGATGGTAGTCATGAAAATTTAAACACGTTGGTTTGTAACTAGAAAGCATCTCACTTTGTTTTACTCTTATAATAGACTTCTAGCAACCATTTCAAAAAGAAGTTTTTATGCCATATCTATCTTACCTTTTCCAAATAGAGCTCGAATAACTATTTCATAAGTTACAGCATCAGAAATGCAGCCACTGTCTTCCATTTTTGAAAGTAAGGCCAATACTTCACCAAACAGACCCTCTTTAGAAAGGCCGCTAATCATAACATTATAAGTATGGCCATGTTATTTTTGTTATGATTTATTTTTTGCTAGAACAATAACACTCTTGAGTTACTGAACATTAAAAGACTAATAGAATTCAAAGAGAACAGATTATAAAGTATAAACATATCATCCACTAAGTTAAAATATAAAGTTAAACATGAATATGAACCTTACAACACATGACTTCTACCAAAAACTAAAGCTGTAGTTAACTTGCTGCAGAGTCCAATAACAAACTGTAACTAGAAAGCATCTCATCTAGTTTTACTCTTTAGAGTAGACCTCTAGCAATCATTTCACAAACAAGTTTCACCGCCTTATCATTTCTGTCGCTTTCAAACAAAGCACGAATAAGAGTTTCGTAAGTTATTGCATCAGGAGTGCAACCGTTGTCTTCCATTTTTGAGAGTAAGGACAATGCTTCATCAAAAAAACCCTCTTTACAGAGCCCATTAATCATCACATTATACATTCTAAAACTTAAAGGGTATCCCTTAAATAGAAGATCTTGATAAACCCTTTGTGCATCCTTAAGTCTTCCATTTTTGCATAGTCCATCAACAAGTGTTGTGTATGTACACATATCTGGCTGAATTCCTTCGTCTTTCATCTTTGTTAACAACGCAATTGCCTTGTCAACCTGATGGATTTTGCACAAAGCATTCAATAAAGAATTGTAAGTGAACACATTAGCAGGTTGGCCTCTATTATGCATCTCATCTATAAGATCCCAAACATCAGAGACTCTTCCCGATTTGCAAAGTCCATCAATAAGTGAATTATATGTTACAGTATTAGGAGCCATGTTTTTTAAATGCATTTCTTTGAAAAGATTCACAGCTTCATCCACCATTTTATTCTTACATAATCCGTTAATCATGACATTGTAGCTATTAACATTAGGAGACGCTCCCCTTTGAGCCATAATGTTGAATACATACGTTGCTTTGTTGACTTCTTTTACTAAGAAATACCCATCCATCAAAGAAGTATAAGTAACAACATCAGATTCCACACCTTGTTTTATCATAACAGCCAACATGTTTCTAGCTTTTTTCACCTCTCCTTCCTTACATAAACCATCGACCAATGTATTAAAAGTATAAACATCCGGGGTGATGTTTTTCAACGTCATTTGATTTAACAAACCAACTGCTTCTTTCATTTGACCCAAAATGGAAAAACCATACATTAGAGTACTGTAAGTGATGACATTAGGATAAATTTTCTTAACAATCATTTCAGAATATAAATCATAGGCATCACTAACAAGCTTATCTTTGCAGAGACCGTCAATGATTGTGTTGTACATGACAACATCAGACTTAACCAACAATAACCCTTCAATTTTTCTAAGCAACTGCAGGGCAGCTTTTGTTTCTCCGGATTTACATAACCCGTTGATCAATGTCCCATAACTAACCTCGTTAAGATGAAATCCATTCGCGATAACTTGGTCATGAAAGTGTAGTGCTTTCCTAACATGACCATTAAGACAAAGACCTTTGATAATTGTATTGAATGTAAAAGTATCAGCCTTATAACCTAACTTGATAATCTTACCGAATATAGAAAAAGCGAAATTGATTTGATTGAGATTGCAGAAAGAATTAATCAATATGTTTAAAGTAACAATGTCAGGTTGAATTCCATTGAGTTCCATTTGATGAGAGAATGAAATAGCGGTGTTGAAATGATTCATCTTAACAAGGGAAGATAGAATCTTACCGAATTCGAAGATGGGTTGGGTAGGATTCTTCATATGAAGAATGCGATTGAAGGATGAAACAGCATCGTCGACATTGGGAATGAACGAAGGAAAAGGCTGAACGTGTAAACGACGAATTGGAAGAAACAAATTGGCAGTGGAGGCTGAACGTGTAAATGATGACGTCATCATATGAGGAGTGAACGTGTAAACAACTCGACGGGCGGAATGAGCTTACTACTGATACAGAAGAAGCCTTCAAACATCAGTTTGAAATCACCGAAATACCCCTATTATAAAATTAAATTTACAAAAATCTCTTCCTCTTCATGTTCTACGTCTCCCATTCTCCTATCAATATTATATTGGCCAAATACATTTTTAGGCACTTTAAGTTTGATAAGATTTTCAGATTAATCCTTAAGTTTTTTAAGTTTTAAATAGGTCTTTTAAGTATTA
The DNA here is from genome assembly GCA_958299785.1 of Medicago lupulina. Classification (NCBI taxonomy): domain Eukaryota; kingdom Viridiplantae; phylum Streptophyta; class Magnoliopsida; order Fabales; family Fabaceae; genus Medicago; species Medicago lupulina. The sequence goes on along the minus strand of OY283146.1, from coordinate 56,090,488 downwards.
ATTTGTTAGATCGTTATTTTTTTAAGGATCCTATTTAAAACTTAAAAAAAATCAAATAGATACATTAAATTAACAATTTAAAAACTTATATGAAACTTAAAAAACTTGAAGGACCAATATGTTATTTTTGTTCAAATTAAAAGGAAAAAAAAATGCATTTTGCCTGTTATATTATCTCCATGAAGCAATTTTTGTTACATTTCAAATGTAATGAAACTCTTACTTTGATTTTCTTGTTTGTTGGGGATTTTGAATTTGATCTCTTCAAATTAATGTTGATCATTTTGTGTGAGTTTATCGGTTTGTACAAATATATAACTGACTAATAATAATATCAGTTAGTTATTGAACAATCGAAGAATGCTGAATTATAAATATGAAGAGCAGTTGGAATTTGATTCAATTGTAAAAATGTGGATGTGAATGAATTAATTTTAGTCTTGCATCATGTTTTCGATTAAACTTCAGACTAGTCATCAACTCGATCAATGTACTAGTTCAAATGCAGAATTGATTATTATTAACAGACTTTGGATGCAAGATGTCAAGAAAAAAAAAAGATCATCTGTTCTTGTTGTCAAAATATCATTATGAACCTTACAACATCTGACTTATACCAAAAACTAAAGAAGCAGTTAGCCCGCTGTGAAGTCCACTTTCATTTTTATGGAAGACAATACAAGGAAATAAAGATTGGATGGTTGTATTCAGATTCCATATTGTTGTGAATTCGTTGATAAAAACACACCAATAATACTTTTGATGCGTGGAGCTAATTAATACCAAGCAATCAATATCAAGCGGTTAACAAAATAATTCAAACAATAAGTAAACAGCAAGAGGTGAAAGAAGAAGGAGAAGAACACAAGAATTGTTGTAAATTTCTTCTAGTATGCATCAGATACTGTTGTATCAGTTTTGTCTCTATCAGTTTTGTCAAAAAAATACTGTTTTTTATGCTAATGTATTCAATAAATTTATTTTCCAATCTATATGCTCTGTTTATTTTTTAAAATGGTTATACACTTGATTATACTCTTATTAGAGGTATAAACTTTGTTTTTTTATGTCTGATAGGTTCAGCTGCACATAACATTAGAACGGTGTCGGAGAGAGCCGACGGCGGTGCAGCGGAGAATGGTGCCGGAGAGAGCCGACGGAGGTGCAACGGAGGACAGTGTCGGAGAGAGCCGACGTTGGTGCACCGGAGGACGGCGTCGGAAAGTATCAACGACGGTGTTTTTTTCCTGCGTGCGTTTTCTTCTTCCATTTGTGTGATAAAAATCCAATTTTTAATTATTTATTTTTTTAAAACAAAGCAGTGTCACGTGTCTAGTTTTACCTTAATCGGATGGATAACAAGCAACCATTACAATCTCAGAAATAATAGAAGCATAAAACCCCATGATTGAAACTTTGACTAGTCATCGATATTTATTCGCAAAGTTCACTAGTAATAGTAACAATGCATGTCAAATTATTCCTTAATCTCCACTTGTTTTTGAATGAAGTAGGTAATTTCTTGAACCAATAATTGACGGTGGCGATTGAATTTTAACATGATGGGATAACCATGATCATGATGTGTAATAGCACAAAAACAAATTACATGTTAACAAAACTTTACTCACCTAGTATCGTGGAAACAAAATGACAGCTTGGCATAAAGCCTTTCAAACACGTCCAGGTCAAACGAATCAACCGAACGAAGCCAATTCTTCTCACAAGGGTGCGGCGGCGGAATCTCAAAGCCTTAGGAGAACAACATTTCTCATGTTATTTATTTCAATTTTTTTAAAAGGGTTAATAGTGTTTTACTATGTAATATAGCTCATTTTCGGTTTTACTCCTGTAAAATATTTTTAAGATTTTTTTGGTTTTGGACCTTAATGAATTTTCACGGTACAAAATCGAAGATATGACAAGGGTAAATCTAAATTTGCTCAAATTAACAGGGGTAAACCAAAATTTTCTCAAATTACAAGATGGTAAACTTAAATTTTCTCAAATTACAGGAGGTGAAATTTTTCATGAAGGTCTAAAACTAAAAAATCTTCAAATTAAAAGGATTAAATTCAAAAAAATATTTTACAGAGGTGAAAACCAAAAATAACATATACTACAGAAGATAAAACACTATTATCTCTTTCCAAAATATTAACCTATAACATTAATTGAAAAAAGCACTGCATCAAATATCAAAATATGGTAAGATTAGGTAAGCACATATGGTAAGATTTTCCCTCCCAATTAATTTTTGTTACACACTTGTCAGGACTGAACCCTAAATCCGACAATTTTCTTTTTTATAATCACATTATACTCCTATTCTCTTTTTATTGTTTTTGACTAATAAAAAGAAAAAATAAAGAAGTTGTTAAATAAGTTATCTTGAATGAATGTTTAAATATCACAACTCTTTTTTATATGCGAATTGACTTAACAATTTCGATATATTACTGTATTTGGTTGGTTAAGCTTTTCTGAACAATTTTGGTATTTTTATGCTTAAGTCATTCTGAAGATATTGAAAAAAACTATTTCCATCGAAGCAAAGTTTTATTCCAATTCCTTCGAACCCTTTCCCCGATTCGAAAAACGCTAACCCACACAAACCCCATTCCACCGCCACAATGAGTTTCCGCGCCACCACCACACTACTCTCACGCGCCACCAGAATCAAATCAAAACTCCAATCATCCCTCTCAGCCACCATCATCGAACTAGACGACGTGTCGTATCAACACGCAGGTCACGCAGCTATGAAAGAATCATCTGAGCAAGAAACCCATTTCAATTTGAAAATCGTTTCGGAGAAATTCGAAGGCGTTAGTCTTGTTAAACGACATCGTATGGTTTATGAAGTTCTTGATGATGAGTTGAAATCTGGGCTTCATGCTCTTTCCATTGTGGCCAAGACTCCGAAGGAAATTACCCCTGAAGTTAAATGATACGGTGCGTTTTGTAAGTGTTTAAAGTTTTGATTTTTATGTTGTTATTCAATGACCCTTTTGAATTAAGTGGATTCATTGTATAAGTGGTTAAGTATAAGTTATTTCTATGATAAATTTCATTGTTTTTCAATGGCCCTTTTGAATTAAGTGTCTTTATTGTATACGTGGTTAGTTAAACTATGTTCATGTAATGTATAAGTTGTTTGTATAAGTTTTCGAGGAGTGTTTATGGAAATAAGTTGAAAATAATACACGGACGTGTCATTAGTTTTATTGGGAAGCTCTCCTAAACAGACTCACTAGTGCTTATGCTAGTAGATTAGTTCAAATAAGTCAATTCAAACAAACTTAGGGTCCGTTTGAGTTAGCTTATTTTTGTTGCTTAAGCTGAAAATAATTTATGGACATGGCATAAATTGTATCCCTAAGCTGTTATAAACAAATTCGCAAGTGTTTATGCTACTAGATTAGTTCAAATAAGGCTTTGTTTGGTAAAAAAATAGTGAATAAATGATGAGTTAGCTTATAGTGGATAGTTGATAAGCTAGCTTATAGCTGATAGCGGACAAGCAAGCTGATTGAATTTATAGTGTTTGGTAAAATTAGTGGTTGAACTAGCTTATATAAATATGAAATGACGTAAAAATGATATATTTAATTAAGATTTATTTTTATTTCAAATAAGACTGCAAGGGTAAAACTGAGATAAATAATGATAAGCTATAAACTAGTTGAATTAGCTTATCAAAAAACCGCTATAAGCTATTAAAATTAAGCTTTAAGCTCGTGAGGAAGTGGCGGTTACCAAGCGGGTCGTTTTAGTGAAATGAGTTTATAAGACATAAGCTATAAGCTCAAAAGCATGTCTTACCAAACAGACCCTAAGTCAATCTAAACAGACTTATTTATTATTTGTGGCTATTGTTTGCATAAATTTCAATTTAGCTCATCAAATTGTAGAACCTTATTAACTTATCCCTCCACATTATTATATTTTAAGATGATTTCTAAAATTGTTAAATGTTAATCAGGTCTGTGGCTTAATCTCTTAACAAATGCATTATTGACGTTAGCAACTTAATGTCATTATAGTCCCTGTGATGACCAAGGGAAGTACAAATCTAATTAACATTTTGATTTATTGTTAATGGAGGGGACCAATTTGATACAGTCCTAAAGTTTCAGGAACTAAATTGAGTATTTACCCATTTTTCATTGTAGTTTTTTATGTGATCTAATGATGCTGCTTGATATTTTGATTTCTGACTGTTCATTACTTAAGATTCTTACATTTAGACATATCAAAGGTTCTCTTTTATTCAAACAGAACTTATTTACATGAATCTTCTTCCAAAACAAATTAGGAACGTTCGAAAAAGGAACCATAGGCTCCGCAGTGAAGACATTGATGATGATGTTATTGGTTTTAAGCACTGTTGTTTTTAATTAGTTAAGATTCTTACATTTAGACGTGAATACATTGATGATGATGTTATTGGTTTTAGGCATTGTAGTACTGGTAAATGAGAACTATGATGAGCAAGTTCCTCGGTTACTTTCAAAATAGGAGAGGAGAGAGTCATAGTTCAGAGTCTACTCGAGAGATTGAGGATAATTTATAGACTATCTACTACTATTTATTATACATTTATATTTATATATACTTGAGGGGCCTAAGAGGATAGAATAAATTATTTCAAGATCAAATTGAAGGTTTACTCTTTTTAATTTATGTAATTTATTTTTATGTAGCATGATATATGATTTTGTTCACTTTTTAGTTGTGACTAATTGATGAGTTCCTTGACATTTTGAGTTTGTTCAGTTATTGGATGTGAATATATATTACAGCTCTCTATTTTCTTTTGCAATTTTTTTGATGACTTATTGATGAGTTTCTTGATAATTTGAGTTTTGGCTGTTGTTTCGTTAAGATTTTTACATTTAGACGTGAATACAATGATGACGATGTTATTGGTTTTAAGCATTGTAGTACTGGTAAATGAGAAGAGTTTCTCATATTGGATTGTCTTTTAGATTTTTCAGTAGGAATATGTGGCTTCCTCCAAACAGGATGAGTTTCATTTCATGGGCTAGGGATACTGTTTAGTTTTTGGCTCTTAGCTTTAGTACATGTTTGTTTTTGCCATGATAACATGCTAAACATGAAGTGAACTCAAAGCTACAAGAGATAGCTTCCGAGTTCACGGGACGCGAGAACACAACATTGCACCGCAAAGGCAAACATGCACTTAATGTTTTGGATGAGTTTCCACTTTGTTTAGATTGTAGACAGTAGAATGCCATGTGTGTTATTGGTATTTAGTCTGGATTAGAGCTCCAATGATGAACTAATCATATTCCAAAAAACTTTTACTTCTATCGTTCCAATTTCTGAATATCAAAATTAGTGTTTCTTGTTATATGTTGAAGATGGTAGTTCTGAGGTGCTTCTGTCAGACTTCTTGATATCTTGTTACCATTTTCCTTTTTCGTGCATTTGCTTCTTCTAATCTACTTCAGACGAGAATCTGCCATATGTAAGTAGGACAAAACTTAGGTAAAGTACTAAATTGTCTCTTCGATGAAAAAAAAAAAAAACTAATTTTTGAGACGAACGATAAAAAATGTATATATGACGTTGTACCTAAGTTTTACCCTAGTAAATATATGGACAGGTTTATTATATTTTTTTCTTTTATGACTTGTTTGCTAGACATGTTAAGATAAGAATGGGTAAGATAAGAAGTTAGATAAGAGTGTGATCTATGAAGCACTTATACTCCTCGAGCTAGGCGTGTACCGGTTTCAGATATGTATCATGGGCAGCACCGACATGACATGATACCAACACATTAACGCATGTGGTTACGTTGAATTATATAATTTTCTCAAACTATTATTGGTGTCGATGTGTTTGTGTCGTATTCAGTGTCTGTGTTTGTGCTTCATAGAGTGTTGTAGATTGTAGTAGAGTTGGATAAATGATGATGATAACGCCACAATGGAAAGGGAGTGACAATGGATTAGGAGAGTATGATAGTTTATGATATATTCCGACTCTATCATCTTGGGCTCCAAACAGACCCTTGTCGTGTTGTTTAGCGCTAGATGATCCAAATTGTTCTCAAATTGATTATTTGATTAAGTTGGTTTGTATAACTGCTGAATGTTTGCTTCTTTTTTAACCAGGTTATTGTAGTGACTAGTCAAAGTGATTTATTTTGGATTACTATTGTATGAAGGACGTCCATGTATATTGAAGTATGAAACTATGCCATGGAAATACAATATTACCATTAGACAAATGGTGGATCAGAGGAATTCTATTCTATTGTTGTTTGGAATTTTAGAGGAAGTGAATAGATGAAAATTAAGAGAATAATTGCATTTGTAGTAAATTGAATTTTACACTTTTAATTTGTGTTTTGCAGCACTATTTTCTTCCCAGCCACATACCCGTTTTAGAAACCATGCCTTGCACCTAAGCAAAATGTAATTTATTCATTTCAAGCTATGATTTAGATTCAGCTCCAATCAAAACTATGATTTGTGATTCCAAATTATTTTAAAACAATTTCAAAAATAAGATTTTGACTTACCAAAACTTACCAAATTAAATTGAAAATAAGGTCATTGATCCCGACCATGTTATGTTAGGCCCCTTTTGTGTTAGCTTTTTAAAGAAACCTTCAATGAATAATCCGTTTAAATAACTTTTCTTAAAATGTCATTCTAACCATTTCATTATTATGCTATGATTTTTTTTTGGATAACAACATTTTTAAAAAATATCTAATATAACAAGCTATTTCAAATAGCTTTTCATAAAAATCATTTCTAAAAGATGTTTTTATTAAAAAAAATGTGCTAGTTTTATTATGTAAATTCTCTGGCAATGAATATTTGAATCAATGACTGTTAAAATCTCTTTAACTGATAATGAGTTTTAAATAATTCTTACTATTTTTGATCAAATTTTTGTTAAAAAGAAAAAAATACATTTCTAGAAATACAAAGGAAAATCATTTTTTATTTTTAAAAAAAAAAACTTTAATGCTATGGTAAAAATTGATTTTGAATTTTCCACTAGAGAATGTATAGCAATATGTTAAAAATTTCATTTGGTTATTTTTTTATTTGTCACTTTTTTGATATCTAGTTACAATGATGTTAACAATTTCAAGTTTTAGGCTGAAGTCCAAAAACTTGAGCCGGACATAGCTCATTGATAATCAAAGATCCACTTATTAGTCGAAGCATCCACACAATTATTAGCTTTCCAGAATGAGTGACAAACTTTAACCTCCCAACCCATCTCTAACAACATATGAATTTGTTGCAAAAGTCTCAGGCAACAAACACGATCCATTGTCTAATTATTTAAGGAGTTGACCGCTACACGAGAGTCAACATGAAGCCCTACTCGACTAAATCCACGATCACGAGCCAACTTTAATCTGTAAAATACTCCCCAAAGTTCAGCTACATAAGCACTACAAACACCAATACATTTGGAAAAACCACAAATCCATTCGCCGTCTCCTCCTCGCAAAAGACATCCACAAACGAATTTTTTGAGCCTTTTAGTTGCTCCATCAATGTTGAGCTTAACCTAACCTATCGAGGGAGACATCCATCTAATATTTGCTATGACCACTGAATGAGGAGCTACTGCAACTTTTATGTTAACCTTATTATAGTCATGAGGAGTGTTATGGACACTCTCTTTCCAACACTCACTCTCTTATTTGGTGAAATTCATATAAGTACCATACATTGAAAGTAGATTTCACATAAAGTGGTGAGACCCACATATGTTTCACCCAATATAAAAGTGAATGTTGAAAGGAATGTTAGAAAGAGAGTGTTCCAAACATTTCTCTATAGTCATTCATGGGCTGCAATATTAAATTATAGATTGTTTAGGATTCAAAAATCTATTACCTTCCGACCAAACTTGTTATTAGGACCATTTCTCCTGAAAACCAAAGGTTAACACACCAAAAAAAAATCTATTACAACAACTCACAAAGTATATTTTATTACTAAAGTCTATCCATTATATATAACTAAATATTAATATTGTAAATTATGATTAAAAATATTTATTGAAAAATTATTATAACTAGTTAATATTATGTTGTTCTCGTGAATTTAACTCAGTTTCTAGGGACAATGCATTATGTATGCAAGGTTCGGGGTTCAAACTTCGGCCACCACAAAAAAATAAATAATGTTATGCTAGGTGTAATAATTACTAGCAATTTTTAAAATTAAATAATCATAATAATTGTTCAATAAACACTTAATTGTGATCATATATGAAGAAAAAAAAAAGTATGTTCATTTATTGAAAATATTTATGGAGTAGATTTCATTTTTTTTTCTCTCTATTCTTTGACACTTGAAAAAAAATAGCAACAAAGACATGTTATTCATTCAAATTTTTTCATTTTGTCTATGCATATTGAGTGACATATATATATATACACACACACTTTTTTTTTTTGAGGAAAATTACACACTTTTTTAACTACTAGTATCATTTGTCATAGAAGACATATTTTTCATTTGTATTCATTAATGAAAGATGAAAGATACAATTTTAATAACTTGTGTAATGGAAGATATCAAAATCATGTGTCGTGAAAGATGCATTTTTACCTCATATGCTATGGAAGATATTAAACTCATGCACAATTGAAGATACATTTTTTACATCAACCGCTACCGATGATCATGATTTTTGTGTTTTACATCTGTGCACTATAGTGAGTTGCCATCATTCATAAAGAACTTGTAGAATAACACAATAATTAAAAAATTATAAGTTATAACTACTTGAATTAGCTTATCAAAAACTGTTAGAAACTAATCAAATTAAGTTGTAAGCTCGTGAGAAAATGACAATTACGAAGTGGAAATTTTTAGTCAAATAAGTTTATAAGATATATATTATAAACTCAAAATCATGTCTTACCAAACCAAACAGACCTTAAGTCAATCCACACATGTTTTTTTTTTATTGTTTGTAACTATTGTTTGCATACATTTCAGATATGTATTAAAAATACCCAATATAGTTCATCAAATGCTATAACCTTAATAACATAGCCCTCCACATATTATATTTCAAAAAGATTCCAAAAGACCTCCAGAACCGGATTTTTGAAGCGTTTAACCCAACCTATGAAAGAGGCATCCGTCTAATATTTTCTATGACCACAAAATGAGGTGCTATTGCAACTTTTTTGTGAGCCTTATAATAGTCATTCATGCGCTGCAATACTACTTCCCAAGACATGTGTGTGCAAAAACTATCATGTATTAATTTGTTTCTTCAATCCAATGCCAAAGACTATGACACGATGTAGCCGGTATTAATTATTGTTTTGTCCATTACATCTGTTAGAATTTTTGTGTTTGTTAACTCTCATGTATTCAAGGAAATGAGGCACTGGTAATCCAAAATACGATCATGTCGCAAATATAGTATGATCAAGAATTATTTTACATGTGAATTGAACTCGGAGTCTTTCGAACGATTTGTTCTTTAATAAAGTTCATCAATCACTTGAGACCAATAACTTGGTTTTAATATGTATTTATTGTAGAAAGAAAAATGAGTGGGATGATATTTTGTTTGAGAACAAATATGTGGAATGTGATAATAAATAGTTAAGGTATGATAAGAAAAAGACAAATAATCCTATCAAAATAAAGTGAGAGACAATACTTGGTTTATAACTTTTAGTAAATATTTAAGGCATTGTTGTTAAGTCTTTGATTCTCCAAACATGTTAGCCTTTTGGTTGAGCAGTGGCATGAGTCCAATGAGGAGAAAAAGACGGTCTTAGAATCACTGACCCTTTGAGAGGATCAAAATTCTAATGATTCCCGGTTGTCCATTGAAGTAGTGACACATGTTCATTTAGGTGGGAGAGTTCCAATTTTGTGACATCGTCATACATGTAGGGTGTGACGAGCCCAATGACGGGGACAAAATGTTATATTGAGTCTGTCTAGTGGGAGGTGTCTCGACAAGATTATGGAGGTACGTGGAGGGGAAATTCATAAGTGGCATTGAAAGAGTAATCATATTGTTGGGAGGTACCATGAAACCCTTTTGTACCTTTTCATGTCACCTAAGTGGATTTTGGTGAAGTTCAGCGAGTCTGTCATGGTTTAAAGGTACTCGTATTTGCAAGAGAATATGTCATTTTCCTCACGAAGTGTTCGGAGTAGTGTCAAAGGAGTCACATTTGTCACGTGTGAAAATTATAATGAGTGTTCATTGTGAATAATGAGGGGTAACCTTGGCGCAACTGGTAAAGTTGTTGTCATGTGACCGTAAGGTCACGGGTTCAAGTCCTGGAAACAACCTCTTGTGTAAAAGCAGGATAAGGCTGCATACAATACACCAAATGGTGGGACCCCTTCCCGAACCCTGCGTATGCGGGAGCTTCAGTGCACCGGATTGCCCTTTTTGTTCATTGTGAAGAATCATATGAAGTTGGAATAACGAACATTAAATAAGTGATAAAAAAACTCTAATTCATGATCCCACCTACAATCTTCACACAATCCCACATCATCATCTTCATCATCCAATAATAACCATCGACCATCCTTCACTCTCCATCCCTTGCACATGTTCTTGGAGTTGCATATAGGAGTTTGATTGCGCATCAACATCCCATTATTTTTCCACAAACTTTTTGTTAAATATTCAACTTTCTTCCTTGAACTCACAATACATTTGGACTTCCTCAAAAAACGCATATGTTCAAGTCCTTGTTTTCTTGACTCGTGATCTTTCGAACACAACAAGATCATACCATACATGTATATTGATTCCTTATGACCCTTTTGAGCAGCAATCTTTAATCTGTCAAGACCATCAATGTTTCTATTCGGATAACTGAAGTATTCTCGCGATCCTTCTCTAAACAAAGTTTCAATATTTCCATTTTCCTTGCAACGTTTCAAAAAATGACGATGCTTTCTCATTATGAAACCATTGAATTAATGGAAAGAGAAGTGTTATTTAAACAACCTTTAATTGACAACTTATGGGGACAACCATGATTTGCAAAGAGAAAATAAGTATTTGCACGAAAATCAAAGCAATAGAGAGATAAAGTAAAAAATAATGTTTGTACCAAAAAAAAAGTAAAAAATAATGTAAGTATGAGAGAGAAAGTTGTAGAAAAAGTTGTCATAAAATGAATGTTCAAATATCATTTCTCTAATGGAAAATTGTCCAAGGAAACTTTTTGATTGTAAGGATCCATCTGCTTTGAAGAATACTGCGCCAAGTATGGGTTTTCCCGCTCAGCTCATCAACACTATTATGAGGTTCAAAGAGTGTTCAAAGCTAAGTATTTCCCTAAAACTTCTTTCTTTGCAGCTAAAGAGACTAGCCGGATGAGTTTTACTTGGCGCAATATTCTTCAAAGCAGATGGATCCTTACAAAAGGCAGATGGACCATTGGCAATGGGGAAAGTACTAGAATTTGGGAAGATAATTGGCTGGAGAATCAGAATGGTATGAGACTTTGAAGCCCAAGGCCTGCTGGTTTAAACCTTAAAGTTGTCAAGGATCTCATGACCGAGGATCATAAGAATTGGAATGAAAACTTAATTCAGAGTATTATGCTCCCGTTTGAAGCAGATCAGATTTTGTCTATTCCCCTCCTTCAATCTCAAGACAAAGATGAACTAACTTGGAAAGGCACGGTGAATGGGAGCTATACCGTTAAATCAGGTTACTAGGCAATTCAGAATTGGAAAGCTCAAACAGAAGCATATCCGTTTAGTAATCAAACTAATCAGAATGAATCTTGGGGAAAATTATGGCAGCTTGCTATCCCTCCGAAGCATGCACACCTCCTTTGGAGAATCCTCCACAAGGGGATACCAGTAAGAGACAACCTATTTAAACGTGGTATTTTATGTGACCCACTCTCCCCCAGATGCCAAAACCATAAAGAGACCATAAATCACGCTTTCATGGAGTGTGTTTGGGTTCAACAGGTGTGGTTTTAGCTCGAGTCTAACCGTTAAACCACATAATGGCAATAACCAAAATTTCATTGACTAGCTTCTACGTATGATACACAGGGATGATAAAGAAACGTCTCAACTCATTGCTTCTACTATATACTACATATGGTATGCCAGGAATAAATTGGTGTTTCATAATAACAACATTTCTGTCCTTGATACGAATATGATGGCTGCTAGCATTAATACAGATTTCCAGAACATAAACAAGATCAATATTGAAGGAGCGCCCTCTGAACATCTGGTCTTAAACCTTCGCAACATTGGTTGGAGTCCCCTAGGGAAAGCTGAACTAAAACTCAACGTGGATGCTCACCATTTAGGTGATGGCCGTTGGGGTTTAGGTCTCGTCCTTCGCCGGGACGATGGAAGCCCCGTTGTGGTGGGGGACTAGAACTGTTAACCAGGTATAGGGAATGCTTGCGAGGCTGAAGCTAGGGGAATTTTAGAAGCATTGCATTGGATCCAGATGAAGCATCTATCAAATGTTACTGTGGAGTCTGACTCTCAGGTGGTTGTGAACAACATCAGGCATGGCAATAAGATTAGGGGGTACTGGGGTGGGATTACCAACTGCTGTATTGATCTGTTGCATGAGCTGAACCAAGTTTCCATTAGGTGGGTTAGGAGAACGGGTAATGAAGTGGCTCACCACACTGCTAGATTGGCAGCCACTGAACCCCACAAAGAATGGGATCATTATTTTCCTTCTAATATTGTTACCTATATCCAAAAAGATATAGGCATGTACTTCAATTCCCATTAATGCTATGTTCTTTTGTTTAAAAATAAAAATAAAAAATTTAGTCACGAGAGAAAAACAAAGGAAAAATTTCAATTGATATCTATGACAACATATAGAAGAAAACGTTAAATATATTTTTGGTCCCTACATTTTGCATTCTTTTGATAAATAGTCTTTACATTTTAATAAATGTTCTTAAAATCCCTACATTTTTCTTCCGTTAGCATAAATAGTCTCTGCTGTCAAATAATTAACGAGAAACTGACGTGACAGCTATTGGACCCCATTTTTTTTAAGGGTTAAATATGTTTTTGGTTCTTATATTTTGCGCGACTTTGAAGAATAGTCCTTACATTTCAATAAATGTTTTTAAAATCCCTACATTTTCCACCGTTAACAAAATTGGTCCCTGTCGTCCATTTTCGCTGAACGGACAAACAGAACATGCCACAAAATCGGTCCCTGTCGTCCATTTTCCTTCAAAAAGTTTCTGTGGACATGACTGTATATATAGTCTTTATATGTGGCATGTTTCGTTTGTCCGGTCAGTGAAAATAGACAACAGGGACCAATTTTGTTAATAGTGGAAAAATGTAGGGATTTTAAAAACATTTATTGAAATGTAATGACTATTCTTTAAAGTCACGCAAAATATAAAGACCAAAAACATGTTTAACCCTTAAAAAAAATGAGGTCCACTAGCTGTCACGTCAACTTCTCGTCAATTATTTGACAGGAGGGACTATTTATGCTAATGGAGGAAAAATGTAGGAATTTTAAAAATATTTATTGAAATATAAGGACTGTTCATTAAAAAAGGGCAAAATATAGAGATCAAAAATATATTTAACCCTAAAAGAAATACATCAAAAAGTGACATTTCAACTATTTTGTTACAAAATAAAAAATCAACATATATTTGTATGTTTTCACTTAAAACATACAAACAATTATGCAACATCACTCCACTATTATATGGATAGTTAGAGTATTTTTAACAGAGTCTTTTAATTAACAATCACGACAACCTATTAAGGATCCCATTAAAGGAATAAACAAATGAATACCTATTAATTATCGACAACTATATAAGAACTCTTTATCTATTCGACAACTAACGAGTGCCATGATTAAAATAAAATACATAATAATCAATCCCACCATTTCAAATTCATTCGATTCGTGATTTTTTTTTTGTTTTCCAAAATGCACAAATTAAAGTACATATTAGTGGACTTCTTTATAATTTACTTTTTTTTGTTATGTATTCTATTAATTAGATTCACACATATTATGTATGAAGAAATGAAGAATCTGAAGTTTGAACCCGACCTCTACACATAGTGTCCATGATAGTAACCAATCGAGCTATACTTGCATGACAATCTTTATAGTTTACTACCATAAAAGTCCTTGAGTATTTAATAGATAATTTTATTAAAAAATTATATTATAAATAAATAACATATATATGTGAACCCATTTAAAATCTTTATTAATTTGTTACCATCGTAGATGCTTTTAGAAGGTAGTGATATGACATAGAAGCATTGTGAAGTTTCATTAGATATCATTGTAAAAATATTTTAGACCGACGGTGCATGTCTATTAAAATCTTTTTTAATATACTGCTATTTTATTTACATGAAAAATCTTTTTTAATTTAATACTATATAGTATTTTATTTACATGAAAAGCAAACGTAAGAAATTATAACACCAAACCCAATCCATAAAGAGGCCCATTATTACATTTTATCCGTTTTTTAATTAAACTATACTCAACTTACATAAATAAATTAATTTTCACAATTAAAACCCTAGAACACCAAATCTCACTCCTGTAGCCGCTGTTGCGTTTCTCTTCAATCGAATCAACTTCGATTCTCACTCAATTCATCTCTCCGGTTATCTCCGCCGGACTTCCTCGCCGGCCGCCACAATCAGCTAGAAACTCCGTCCACAAGGTATTCCCTCTTAATTATTTTTTATTTATTTTTCGACGAATTTTGGTATCGCTGTAGAGATCCACTCCTCACTGCGATTGACGACATAAAGTTTAGATTTTTACTGTGAATTTTCCAAAATTACCTTGATTTTTGTGAAATTCACCGCGAATTGAAACATGCATGATTATTTTGTGCCCTAATTTTATTTTTATGGAATCCTAAAATCTTATTTTTTGGAATATTAGAAAACCTTGTGACTAGTTATTGTGTGTGTAGGTGTAAAGTAATTAAACCGTGTGACTAATTGATTAATTTTTATGTTTATGTGAAGTG
The DNA here is from genome assembly GCA_958299785.1 of Medicago lupulina. Lineage (NCBI taxonomy): Eukaryota > Viridiplantae > Streptophyta > Magnoliopsida > Fabales > Fabaceae > Medicago > Medicago lupulina. The sequence continues at coordinate 56,075,439 of OY283146.1, read as the reverse complement.
ATTACTTGCAAAGTGATTCTTTTTAAATTTTAATGGGTTATAATTTAGTCTTTATCACTTGTTTTTGGAGAGTTTGATGAGATGTTTTCAATTTATTCTGATATTTGACAAATTTTATTCTTCATGCAGTTGGTTATTGGGAACTCTCTTTTTTCGCTGTTTTTGTTTTCTTGATCAAGTGACGACAATGGAGGACGATTGGGGTAATTATATTCTTATTCTTTAATTAATTTGGGGAGTAAACACTCATTTCATCTGTTGTTTACTCACGTGTTTGCTCTAATTAAGCCACTTTTTTCACGCAACAACCCAGTCTCACCCGGCAACTGCAGCTGTTATGGTTTTCTCACCCCTCTGTAACAGTACAATTTATTGAGATTTTGCCTTCTCTTGAGTTGAATCTGGGTACTTGGGGATAAATACCACAATTCCATAACTCTCACTATCGGAGTGAGAGTTTGGGAATTGTGGTAGTGGTACTTATTCCATCTATTCAGTTCAACTGCCACTGAAGGCAAATATTCGCTAAAATGTCCTTGGACAGGGGTGCGAGAAGACGTGAATAACACTGCTGGGTGGTGCTGCAATTTACATGAAAAGGCAGCGCTTATATCGTAAGTGTTTATCATACATATATTATGTATAGTTATTTCTATAAGAAAAGATAATATAAAGTTAAGCCTTTTTACAAGTTATTACGGAGTGCTTATGTAAATAAGCAGCTGAAAACATTTTATGGACATGTCATAAGCTGATTCAAATAACTCTCCCAAACAGTCACACAAGTGCTTATGGTAGTATATAAAACTAAATAAGCCAATTCAAACTGTCCCTTGATATGTAGTGTGTTCTTTTACTTTCAAACAGCTGATATGTGTTGGTCAGTTGTATTCTTGTTTACTTCACCACTGACTTCAGATACCATCTTTAATATTTTATCATGCTATTTTCCCTATTTTGTCTTTATTCTAAATCCTTCCTATTTACCGAGAAGGCTTAGGAATTATTATTGGATTTGTATGTGTATCACACCAATCAATAAAATTATTTAACTGTAACAATTGCTGATGATTGATTAAGCCTGACAAATTATTTGAAGTTATAATGCTTTTCAATTGACAATTCACCAACATTTTGATTCATTAAGTTTTGGAATCATTGAAAATCTAATTGATTTGATTTAGAAGTATAGCAATATGAATATATAAATTTTGTAAATCAAATCAATTCCCTATTCCAATCACACTCTGATTCTGACATACAAGTCAAAGCATTCTACATTTCTTGTACTGTTTTATTTATTGTTAATTTGAGAAATGCTTGTGTGTTTTCTTGTACTGTTTTTTTTATTGTTAATTTGAGAAATGCTTGTGTATTTGTCTCAGAGGAAGAGAAATTGGCGCCCATTGATCTTAAGTTACATGAGGCACCTAAACTTAAATGGGAAGATGAAGATGTAGATGAAGATGATGTGAAGGATTCATGGGAAGAAGAAGATGAGCCCGCTCCTGTAAGGACAATTGGAAATGATTTTCGATACTGCATTTTGCTTACATGTGTACCATTGTTTACATTTATAGTTTTTTTTTAAAAAAAAAAAAGGGGCATAGCTTATTCATAGTTAGTCAACTACGATCTTATTGTGTGATTAGCAAGTTTTTTTTTTAATACCTTGATGTCAATGCAACCACAGTTGCTTTAAATCATTTACATTATGTGCATCACTATGTGCTGGAATTGCTTTAGTCAATGGCCTTGATTTTTTGATTTTCTTTAAGACAAAATGTGGTGTGGGGATTTGTTTGAAATATAAAATTAAAATTTGTGCAAGTTACTTTACTTATACTTATTATTTTTTAACAATTAGTATTTAGTTTAATTAAATGAGTTTCATGATTGCTTCTAATGTTATGATTCGGCATTTTGATTTAGAGCAAATGATGCAGCATTCTAATAGTAATGGTCTTTAACTGTTTTCTTGAATACTAATTGCTTGTTTTGGTGCTTGCATGGTATCATCAGGCACCTGCAGCCCCTGCAGTAAAAACTACTGAGAAGGCTCCCAAAAAGCCTTCTGAAAAAGCTACTGAAAAGAAGGGAAAGAAGGTAGAACCAGAAAAGGAAGAACCACTGGATCCTCTGGCTGAAAAACTTCGCCAACAAAGGTATTGTTTTGCATCTAATTTGTGTTATCTGATCCTAATGTTCCTTTTAGGATAACTTGTTATCGGTACAGATATCAATTACTATTACACACTGCACACAACATTTTGTATCCTTGCCATGTATGCAGGCTAAGAAAATATGATTATGAGCAATTGCTCATTATGAAAAGTCCTCCACAAACCCAAATTTTCTTCCTTGTTTGGTTGCTTTTATGTACTTCTTTTATGGAAACTTGGTTTTGTTTGTGGTAAAGTGGTCTGTGAATAGGTTGGGAACTGTTTCAATACAATTTCTCTTTTTTAGAGCTAGCTCTTCTTTGGCATCTACCGTTCTACTTGTGCAGGCAATATAGTGCTTATTAATGTTTGCTTTTACTAGCTATGGTAGTGACACAATGTGTTGCTCTTTTTTGGGTCTTAGAGGCTGTAAATCATAGGATTCAAACAGGGTGGATGTAATGGAGAAATTCAGTTGTAATTTGTGATGGAAAAGTACCACTAAAGCCGAAGTACTAATTATTGCCACACATTTAAGACCCAATGTTTTGTGAAACTGAAATGGCGAGCTCTTCTTTGCAAAGATGGGACTTCTATGATGGACACACAAAACAGAATATGGTGATGATAGAATTAGTGAGGGTAGCACACGCTCATTGAGAACAAGATGGTAGAACCTTAGATAGTTTAGGCATGTGTGTAGAAGACTTGTAGTGGTTTTAGTACAACGTCAATCAAGCCGTATGACTAAGTGTTATGTTGGCTATCGACTATCGATTGTCTAACACAACCCTTTGCTTTTATCCGTGCTTGGGACTGGTGATTCAAGCAAGGTTAACATAGACATGATAAATCAGTTGAAGGGTTATCTAGTAGTTAGAGGTAAAGAGAGACCAAGGAAAACCATAATTCAAGCTATTCAGAAGGATATATATATTTAATTGTATGTCATTTGGTATTGATGCATATATCATAGGTCACTATTGTGTTTTCTAGTCCTTATAGCCAATTCCACTTAGCTAGAAAAAGCTTTTGCTGTTTAAAAGAACTACAGTAGAAGTAAAGAAGGGTTTCAAATGAGGGAGGGTGAGTTGTACTAATGATTGATACTTTCATTTGTAAGTTCAAGCACCTTTCTTTGACCAAAGTCTATTTACCTTTCCTTGACCAAAGTCTATTTAAGTACAGGTAAACTTGGCGTCACTGCGGTAGATCTTTGACGTCCTTCCTTTGATTGAAACCTCTAAACCTTAATGATTAGAAAGTTCGACTTTTAAGTATATTTGTTCCCTATTTTTCATTGCAATCAACTTTATGTTTAAGTGATACCTTATGTAAAACTATTATCTATTTCCTTTACTAACAATGGCTGTCATAGTTTCTGAATGAGTACATCATATAAAAGGAACAGATAGCTAATTTAGACTTAAGCAACCTACTGTTACTGATTTAATTTACTTCCTATGACAGACTAGTTGAAGAAGCAGATTATAAGGCCACTAAGGAATTGTTTGGTGGGGGTAATGATGAAAAGAACCTTGATACTTTTATACCGAAATCTGAGAGTGATTTCTTGGAGTATGCAGAGCTCATCTCACATAGGCTTCGTGCTTTTGAGGTCAAACACTTCTGTTTCTTACCCCTTCCTTTTACCTATTTGTAGAATGTGCATCCTAATTTTCTTCTTAATGAATGCAGAAAAGTTATCATTATATGGCTCTACTGAAGAATGTAATGAGAATATCAATGACTTCTCTAAAAGGAGCAGATGCCAAAGATATTGCGTCTTCTGTAACTGCCATTGCAAATGAAAAGATAAAAGCAGAGAAAGAAGCCAATGCTGGTAAAAAGAAGACAGGTAACTTCAACTTAACATTAGAACCTTCTATGCTGCTTTTATTATTCATGTTATCTTTTCCTCTTTTCCCATTGATTTCAATTTTTTGCCGTGTCTGTAGGTGGCAAGAAAAAGCAGCTTACTGTTGACAAACCTGATGAAGATTTTGTTGCTGCTGATCGATATGATGCTTTGGATGATTACGATTTCATGTGAATTTTTTTGGTTCAGTTCCATTCAGATTATTCAGTTAAGAGATTCAACTGTTTCTACATTGGATGTTGGGACAAGACCCTTCGGCATAACCCTGTTCAAAATTGAAGAGTTTTGCCCTGTATTTTGTCCAATAAGAGAGTGTGCATCAGTGTCTTTTCTTTTTCAGTTGTCAAATTTTGTCACCATTATACTTGGAAAGTTGGTCTTTCACTAGATGATTTATATAAGTTAAAAAGTTTGAAGATGAATGTGTATTAAACATTGAACATCGCTTTTACTTTGGGTACATTCATGTCGGATTGTAAGAATAGAATTTCCCTTTTCTTTTGTTATAGATGGTTGTCTTATCCAACACATTTATCACTCATTGGTTACAATCGATTAATGTGTCGTGAAAGATAAGCTAGACTTAGCAGATGGGTTTATAAGTAATAGAGAAGCTAGAGGATTGACCAAGGTGTTTCTGCATGCAGTTTTGAACACCAATTTTTTTGAGGTAATTGATATTAGGAGTCTTCATCGGTTTGACTCATCAACTTGATGATCCAATCCAAGTTGAAGTGTTTTGTATGAATTTTCTTTAGCTCGAGTCTGAACAAATTTGAAGCAGTAATAATTTGGATATACATCACTTGACGTAAATGTGTAATAAAATTAACCTCAACTGTTAAATATGAATACGTGCTCTATATACTTTTTTTAAGGAAACAAATGAAAAGAGAAAGTTGATTGAAAAAAAGAGAAGAAGAGAAAGTTAGCACACTGATTCTAAAGTCATTTACAACTTTACAAGCATTGCAGTAGTATGTTATTATTCATTTCCGACTTAATGTTGTATATAACAGCAGAGAGCTCATGACAATGTTGAACTCGTTAACTAATCTTATAACCACGAGAGTCTGAATATCAGATGTTATTAGAAAACCGTTTTTTTCCCATATGATTTTGTTCATTCCCACCCTAAACTTAGGGTATTTGTAGTTTGGTTTGATTTTGAGGTTAAAAATCATTTTAGGTTGGATCGGTTGGTGCAGTTTTATTCGAGACAATACAACTTTTTTGTTTCAAACATTTTTTTTTTAAGGAATTTTTTGTGTCAAACATTAAAATCGAGTTTCTTTTTTGGTTACAAACATTAAAATCGAGTTAAAAAGCTATAACACAACATATTTTCAGCAATGTTTTTGACAATATTTTAAATTTCATCAACATTATAATTTTATTTTCATTGAACAATATAGACGAAATTAAAAACGTGGACAAGAAGTAATTCTATTATGTAAAAAATGTAAAACATTGAGATTTTTATCATTCTATAAAATTTCAAGTTGTAGATAAAAATATTTTTTAAATAAAAAACAAAGAAGAAACTTTATAAAAGAAAAAAAATTCATTTTTTTAAAAGTTTCTATGAGTATTGGTTTATGTGACATATGTTGAATTAACATTTTTTCTTACGTTGCAGTTTGGTTTTGGAAAAAGAAAAACCGCAAATTAAACTAAATCATGCAGTTGAGTAAAATAGTGATCTGAATACATCCAAACAAAATGCGAATTTTTATGTTTTCGGTTTGGGTTGGTTCGGTTTGCGATTTTCTATTGCATTGGTTCAGTTTTGAACACCTTTATCTTAAAGTACCAAAAATATCCGCAACGTGAGTTAACTCACGTCAAAAGCAACATGACTTAAGTTACCACTTGCACCTCTACACTTCAAACACACACTTCTTTCCCTCTTCACCTCCAAAACACCCAAAAGTGTGATTTTTTGGAGCAAACACTTGAGATAAAATCATTGGAAAAAGTCAGGAAGCAAGTTCCTACACTCATCAAACGTCAAAAATCAGGCAATGTATCATTCAACCTCTTTAGATTTTGTTGGTTTTTGAGTTGTGTTCGTCATTTTGGGAAGCATAACGTGGCGTGAGTTAAGTCATGTTGAGTGCTCAACGTGAGTTAACTCACGCATAAGGCCAACGTGAATTAACTTACGTGGGTGCCCAAAATTTGAATTTGGCGCCATTTTTTTTCTTTCTTTCTTAGGCTTGTTGCATAAGTTATTTATAATTTTGGTTCTTGTTATTTTCTATTCAATAGATATAGTGATGGTTGAAAATGTGGTAGATGATGATGTTGAGCCGAAACCGGTCATCATTGAAGCTTTCGTTAAAGTTTCGGTTGATGTCAAACCTACCATTGAAGCTTTAGTTGATGTCAAAATTCTCATTCAAGCTTTCGTTGAAGCAAAACCCACCGGTGTTTTTAAGCTTCACGATTATGAAGTAAACACCGCCTCATTTTTTTTTAACAAATGATAGATGACGAAAGCGAGATGATTTGCTTGGTTGTGTTTGTCGACATACGACAAAGGCGGGATTTACTATATCTATATATAAATCAAGTATAAAAAATCCAATGTTGACGTTGCATTGTGAAAGGAGTGGTGTATTTAAACCACCAAAGACGAAGAAGAAGTTGAAGCATAAAGGCACGAGCTCAAGGAAATGTGATTGTCCATTTAGGATGTGTTGTTATTTTGATAAGAAGACAAATGATCGGTGGTTGGTCATGCTTAATGGAGTTCACAACCATGAGTTGGAGCCAAAGTTAGGCAGTCACCGTCTTGCAGGTAGACTAAAAGAGGAGAAGAAAAGAGTTGTTGACATGACAAAGAGTTTGGCGTTGCTAAGGAATATTCTAACGGATTTGAAGGAAAAAACAAAGAAAGTGTGACAAGACGAAGATGCAATACTTGGTTGAGAAGTTGGAAGAGCATAAATATGTCTATTTCACAAAAACAAATTGTGAGTAAACCACTCTTGAAGACGTATTTTTTTCCTCATCCGAAGTCTATTAATATGCTTAACACTTTTCCGACGGTTTTGGCCATGGAATCCACTTACAAAACCAATATCTACAAAATGTCATTATTTGAGATTGTTATGTTACCTCTACTAACATGACATATTATGTTGCTTTTTCCTTTCTTGCCTCTGAAAAAGAGGGTAACTTTACTTGGGTTCTGGAGATGTTGGTTTCTTTTATCCTAAAAAATCAACATGCCTAAGAGCATCCGTCACAGTAGTACACTAATAAGGACTCCTTAGATGGACCCCACATGTACACATCATTTATTTATAATTTTTTTTAATAAAAGTATCTAATAAGGACTCAATGACTCCAATGACAATACAATAATAAAGACTCCAATGAAAAGTACTTAAATAATTCCCACTAATTTTACATCATTATACAAAGTAATTTATTTATTAAATTATAAATTACCTCATAAAATATTACTTCTTTTTAAAGTGGGACCAACTTGTACATATTCGATTACTTATTTTAAACGTGGGACCCGTTAGTTGCCCATTAGAGAGAAAAGATCCTTATATAGTTTCATGTTACTTAATAGATACTCTTTTTTTCTTCCTCCAATGGGGGGTTCATAATAGGGAGTGGTCCTTGTTAAGTAAGGAACCCCCATTGAAGATTCTCTAAGGTGGTTGCCACTGACAGGTACAATGCTTTGATGAATGTTGTTGCCAAAGTTCTCCCTGAAACTGACACTTTACTTTGTTATTTTCATATTGAGAAGAATATAAGAGCTAAATGCATCACGGATTGCAGAGTTCAACCGAAGCCGAAAGATGTACAAGTTGATGGGAAAGATGTGAAAGAAGTGAAGGAGGATGAAACTTGTCTAGCTTTAGGTTGTGTTTTGATGATGTTAGCTAGAAGTTCTTAGATGATGTTAGTTAGATGCTTTATTTGCGGATTGTTTTGTTTTTGGTATTATAGCATAAAATTATGTTAAATCCCCTAGCAAACCATGCCTCATGTGTCCTTTGATTCCTTGGTGTCTTTATATCATTTTTACATAATAATCTTCCTGTTTATTGATCAAACTATTTTCTAGGTATTTGAATCGATTCAATTGTCCTGAATCATATCACCGGATCTCTCTGACTTGGGGTGAATCATTTCATGAGTTTTTGAATCGTATCATAAAAACTCTCTGACTTGAGTTGAATCGATTCATAATAATTTGAATCTTATCAACCTTAATCTTGGGTCTCCTTTTTTGTTTGATGCGTATCAATCTTCATAGTTCATTTTGCTTGTGCTTTTGCTGTCTGAGTCGATTCACACATTAAGTGAATCAATTCACTATGTTGTTTTTGGCCAACATATTGTACTTGTCACCCTTTCCTATATGTACTCACTTCCTCATAACACCCAAACTACTGAATTATTTGCATCTATTCTCTCTAGAATATCCAAACCTCATTGTCCATTTGTTCTTGAGATTAAACACTTTTTTTTTAAAAATCATTGTGGTCTTTTGAGTCATAGATTGTTAGAGTGCTATAGGGATTGCTAGAGTGCTATAGATTAAACACTTTTTCTAAGAACCATTTGTTGATTGTTTTCAAGGATATTGATTGAGAATCAAGGATCTAAAGTCAATTGAGTGATTTCATTCCACCTCCAAGGGGATCCAATTATCGGACGGAGCATCAAAGAATTCAAGTGAAAAGCTTCAAGAGTTGCACGGGTGATTGAGGATTCGAAGACATCAAGAAACACCAATCTGAAAGTGTATTTGAAGATTGGGGGAGTGGTTGCATAGGAATTGAAGAAATAGGGTAGTTTCAAGGAATTCTTGTAATCACATTGTAACCAAACATTCATATTCTAGTGGAAGTCCTTGGTGGAGACATTTTCCATCAAGAAGAGTAGATGTAGCCCGAAGCGAGGACGAAAGGGTGAACTACTATAAATCTCGGTGTCATTTCTCTTCCTTATCCTCTTTAATTTTGATTAATTGTGTATATGCTTGCTTGATAAATTATTAGAGTAGAAATTGAGTGTGATCTAGGTTTATCTTGTTAAACTTGAATTAATTCATTGAATTAGCTTTTATCTTACTTTACATAGATCACACTTGGTTTCAATCTATTGTCAACTTATCAAACACATATACCTTGTGTTCATTAGTATAATTATTTAATTGCTTTTATGTTTGGTTTGAGATATGCCTTGTTTTGTAACTTGTGTGAAAATTATTAACAATAGATTATGTTAAGATTTGACTTTGAATCTTATTAATTGAACATAGTCTTATTAATTTTCTCATTGCCATTGAATCAAGAATAGTCTTATGTTAAGATTATGTCAATTGTTTTAAAATCGTTTTCGCTATAAACTCGATAAACTTTTAAATCTGTATTCACCCCCTCTAGTGCGTATTACCTTGCCATATAGAACAAAAATTAACAACATCATGAGAGCTTGGGAATATGTGGTTGAAACTCCTACAAAGGATTCATATGCAAACATTTCTAAAAGTTCCTTAACTATGTAGAAACCACAATATTGAATATCATTAAGGAAAAATTTGTGAGGGCATGAACAGATAGTGTCTTGCATCTAGGCTGTAGATGCACCAACATTGTTGAATTGATTCATGGAAAGTTGAAAAAATATCTGACGAGTAGTGTGGTAGATTTGACATCATGTTGGGATATAATAGACACAATGTTGGTTATCTAGTTGTCTGAGATACAAGCAAGTTTTGGGAGGAATGTACCGTCTTAGAACACAGATACAAAGACAACCTTTTTTACTATGAGTTGGAGGTTTGTTTATCTAGAGCATCATTGGGTTTTATCTTTGAGGAAGCAAAACACTCCAAAAAATCCGGCTTTTCTAAGAGAAATTGTGGTTGTGTGATTAAGACATCGTATGGGTTGCCTTGTGCATGTATTTTTGCTATGAAGATAAAAGTAAATTTGCCTATTCGATTGGATGACATAGACCCTCATTGGCAAAGGTTACATGTATGTGGAGAAGAAGTTGATGATGATATTTCTGCGATGGAGGAGTGAAATGGCATTCAAGAATGTCTCAAAAAAGTCCCTTAAAAAATGAAACTCCACATCAAAGAGGTGATGCGTAAACTAGCATTTCCAGAAGACATAATCTTGTCTCCACCTCCAAGAAAGGTGGTAACCAAGGGAGCAAAGAAAAGGGCGAGGTTTAACCAAAAGAGTCATCTATGGGTCGATTCCCATCTATGTGTGAGAATGTTGATTCCCAAGTTCCCGATAGCCAATCATCACAAACTAAGTCATCACTTCTAAAGAGGAAAAGTGCATGTATGGCCAATTCATCGCGCTCATCGGTCTCAACGCCTACTATACACCTGGATTCGAATTTACCATACATTTCACAAATGTCAAAGATCTTGAGACCTTACATTGAAAATATTGTGAATCTTAAAATAGATGGTAATTCTGGATTCCAGGTCATAGCTAGACACATGGGTATGTGTAACACCCCGTTTTCCCAAAACAACGTAAACAGGTATAATTATCAGAGTTTTCAACATACAACGGAGTATTACATCTACTTTTCAAAATTCAGTTTAAATAGATTATAAAAACTATTTAATTCAATACCTCATTTTATAAAAATCTGCAGCGGAATATTTATTTAATAATCAAACAACAACTATGTCATCATCCTTGGCACAAAGGCCTCATCATACTACAATTTATTTCATAAAGATAAAATCTCCAACAACATGTCCTTCAAATAAAATGATACATAAAGGAATGAAAGAATTAAACATCAAAATCCCCATCCCGTTACGTATCAGAGCCTACGACACGAGAGCCGACTCCTATCTATCCTTCGCTACCTGCACTTGCCCACGAGGCGGCAATTCCAGCAGAAGGGGTGAGATTCACAACAATAATATTAATATATAAATCAAACGTCAAGATTAACAAATCATAAATCCAACTCATCACATATACATTATAACACATCATAGCATCATCATAAGCATCATCATAACAACATCATATCAAGCATCAACGTCTCAAAACATCGTCTCATAACATGTCAACAATTTGACTCAACTAAATGCAACTCTAACATCTTGACATCATGCATGTGGTACCATATATTTATAGCATTAATATGCTTCACCGTCGCTTTGAGCAAATGCTCCACCGTCGCTTTGAGCATAAAGCTCCACCGTCGCTTTGAGCATAAAGCTCCACCGTCGCTTTGAGCATAAAGCTCCACCGTCTCATAAATATGCAGATGCATGGACTCGTCATTTAACAACTTAATACACCGTCTCAAAACATCATTCATAATGCAAAACTGACACATGCAAGTATAATAGTTACATGGCAGAATATCATCTCATTAATCATATACATCGCAACACGTAACATCATAACAATCACATAATCATCATATTTAAACATCACTTACTATCAACAATACATCAATTATTCACAACATAAAAGAACCATCAGCGATCATCTTTACGTAACTCATTCTAAAGGTATAAAACATCTCCAACACTACCCCAAGGGTCCCTCTCAAGTCCCATGCGAAAGCAGAATCGCAAAACAACAAACAGTCCAAAAACTACTAACTCGCCACAGCGAGTAACCTGCTCGCCACAGGCGAGTACTCACATCTGCTCACTCGCCAAAGGCGAGTTGGGGGCGAGCTGGAGGCGAGAAATACTGGGTGCTTCGGCCTTTTTGACATTTTTCGCCAAAAATCCTCATTTTTAAGCTCTCTAAATCCAATTTGGCTAAACCAACTTCACAGGTCATCTCTATAAATATAAGGGCACTCAAAACCATCGTCACTTGGGCCAAAGTCCTAAAATTAAGGGACAAGCTCGCCACGGCGAGCTGTGCTGCTCGCTTGTAACACCCCGTTTTCCCAAAACAACGTAAACAGGTATAATTATCAGAGTTTTCAACATACAACGGAGTATTACATCTACTTTTCAAAATTCAGTTTAAATAGATTATAAAAACTATTTAATTCAACACCTCATTTTATAAAAATCTGCAGCGGAATATTTATTTAATAATCAAACAACAACTATGTCATCATCCTTGGCACAAAGGCCTCATCATACTACAATTTATTTCATAAAGATAAAATCTCCAACAACATGTCCTTCAAATAAAATGATACATAAAGGAATGAAAGAATTAAACATCAAAATCCCCATCCCGTTACGTATCAGAGCCTACGACACGAGAGCCGACTCCTATCTATCCTTCGCTACCTGCACTTGCCCACGAGGCGGCAATTCCAGCAGAAGGGGTGAGATTCACAACAATAATATTAATATATAAATCAAACGTCAAGATTAACAAATCATAAATCCAACTCATCACATATACATTATAACACATCATAGCATCATCATAACAACATCATATCAAGCATCAACGTCTCAAAACATCGTCTCATAACATGTCAACAATTTGACTCAACTAAATGCAACTCTAACATCTTGACATCATGCATGTGGTACCATATATTTATAGCATTAATATGCTTCACCGTCGCTTTGAGCAAATGCTCCACCGTCGCTTTGAGCATAAAGCTCCACCGTCGCTTTGAGCATAAAGCTCCACCGTCTCATAAATATGCAGATGCATGGACTCGTCATTTAACAACTTAATACACCGTCTCAAAACATCATTCATAATGCAAAACTGACACATGCAAGTATAATAGTTACATGGCAGAATATCATCTCATTAATCATATACATCGCAACACGTAACATCATAACAATCACATAATCATCATATTTAAACATCACTTACTATCAACAATACATCAATTATTCACAACATAAAAGAACCATCAGCGATCATCTTTACGTAACTCATTCTAAAGGTATAAAACATCTCCAACACTACCCCAAGGGTCCCTCTCAAGTCCCATGCGAAAGCAGAATCGCAAAACAACAAACAGTCCAAAAACTACTAACTCGCCACAGCGAGTAACCTGCTCGCCACAGGCGAGTACTCACATCTGCTCACTCGCCAAAGGCGAGTTGGGGGCGAGCTGGAGGCGAGAAATACTGGGTGCTTCGGCCTTTTTGACATTTTTCGCCAAAAATCCTCATTTTTAAGCTCTCTAAATCCAATTTGGCTAAACCAACTTCACAGGTCATCTCTATAAATATAAGGGCACTCAAAACCATCGTCACTTGGGCCAAAGTCCTAAAATTAAGGGACAAGCTCGCCACGGCGAGCTGTGCTGCTCGCCTCGCGAGCAAACAAAGACTACTCGCCACGGCGAGTGATCACTCGCCACAGGCGAACGATCTCAGAACCCACACGGGTTCAGACCTAAACTCACCAAAACATGCCAATTCTCTCAAATCAAACCCCTAAATCATCTGTAATGTCATCCTAGGGGATAATCTAGGTTCTGTAACAAGTCCTACAGCCTTTCAACATCAAACCCTCATCAATTCATCACAAATTCATCTTAACCCTAGTTCATAAAACCCATCTCAATCCTCTCAAACCCTATGCCAATCAAGAACAAATGATTCACAATTAAGATTATTGAAGTTAGGCTCACCCTTACCTGATTAGATGAATAAAAGCTACAACAAATCTCTCCTCTTGGCTAATCCTTCTTTGCTCTTGGTTCTTCTCCCTTTCTCCCAAAAAGCTATGTTTTCTTTTCTGTACGTACAAAGTTTTGTCTGCCCCTTTCTATTCCTTACCAACCAAAACATAACTCCTTTTTACTCTTTACTCCCCCCACTAAATTCTATTCAATTCTCCTTAATTCTATTAACTCTAAATAAATCCCTCTTTTTCTAAAATAAATATTATTTCTCCTATTTTCATAAAATTCTACAAATAATTATATAATAAAATATATATCAAATAACAACACACTAATATTCACATAATTCAACATTTTCATATAAAAATACACCAAACATATTAAAATCAACCAAAAATAGTAAAATAGCAACTGGGGCGTTACAGTATGGATGACGAAAATCACATATTGGTTCATAGTGCACTTATTCATGAGTTGAAAACTGATAAGAGTGACTATTTGCCGATATTTGGTTCAGAGGAGCGTTTTGAATATCATGAATGGTTTACACCCTCCAACAAATAGTGGTGGAATTGCATACATAGATAAATGGTTGATATTACCGAATATTGGTCACATTGTTGCAACTTGTTACAATAGAGTTGTTGTTTAGTTGGTTTCGCCTAAAAGAGGTATATGTGAGTTTTTTTTTCCCAATCCGTGATGCTCCACCACTTAACCCACATGCCCACATTATGTGTCTTGGCTTAATTATCGATCACTTTCTTCATGTTTATATGAAAGAAGGTTGTCCAATACCACCGTCTTGTACGAAGTGGAAGAATCACAAGATTCGTGAGGTTGAGAAATGGGAGTTTGCATTTTTGGATAGACAAAATTTGTTCAAAGATCTCATGTCTAAGGAGTCGAAACCGCAAAAAAAAAAAAAACCAACAAATCATCTCAATCCAATTTATTGTGACACTCCTACACCTGAAAAACCAAAAGGAGAATTTGAAGTAATTGAAGAAGATGAAGATGATTATCTATTGACTGTGGCCAATATGTAGCTAATAATATATAAATTATGTAAATATATGACTTTTTGTTATGGACAAAGCATCGACAATTTTATTCATTATTATTATTGCTCGCATTTTATAAAAATATGTCTCTAATTATTCAAATATTTATTTTATCTTTCATTTTGTATTATTCTTATACCTGTTATTCCACAAATTTTTATGAAGTGAAACATGTCTGAAGCACAAGTTGAAGTTGAAGTTGAAGTTGAAGTTGACAAATGTTGACAAAAAAGCCACCAATTTGACTTGAGCATTGTTTGGTACAAATTGCTTACACTGTTTTGGTGGTTTGAATTTAGAAGTACCACCAATCTTCCTCTTTTTACTTATAGTTGGCACATGTTCAACTATATCAGGCGTATTAATTATTGACTCTACAACATTCCCTCCTTCATCATTGCCTCCTTGTTGAGCATTTGCGGCTACACTTGTGCTCTTTGAAACATCATTCCCTCCTTCACCATTGCCTCCTTCAATATTTCCTCCTTGTTCACATGCTTATTCAGTTGTACTTTGTTTTGGTGGCTTCCTCTATGTTCAATGGAAAAAATAACAGTCAGTTAGTTAGTAAACTTCACAATTAAGCAATATTGATTAAAACAAACTCTATGAACAAATTTACCTTTCTATTTTAAGCATTAGGGTCAATTGCGGGACTTTTGTATCCTCTGGCAATGTGGCCAAAATTATCGCATCTTGTACATATGTATGTTGTTGCCTTCCTACTACACTTTCCTTGTGAGGGTGCTTCATCAAGTTCCCTCCTTCAAAGCTTTTTTGTTATTTATATCCCCCTCTTATACACATGAGGTACCATTCCTCCATATTCTATTTCAGGCCACATATCCTGCCCATTAATGGCCCTTACATTGTTTATATAACACTGCTCATACATTTTCCTGCTATACCATTCAGAGACATAATCCTCTGGGTCATGTGACCTTTTAGACATTGTTGTAATTGCATGTCCGCATGGTATACCCACTGATGACATGCTGTCATTACGTAATTTTTATGTAAATATTATCACATTTTGTAGTTCACAAGCCGACTTAAGTAGCAAGAAAAGCAAGAAAACTGAAGATAAAGGAAGGCATATTGCATTGTTTCGACATTGAGGAAAACGTGTCACGATGGCTAAAACGTGACACGATTTGGTGAAACCCTAATTTAGTTTCTTGTTACACAAGTGAAAACGTGTCACGATTTACTAAGAAAGTGACACGATTTGGGCGAAATTCTGAGCCTATTTAAGTTGAAGACTATTCAGAAAACAAGGGTTACGATCTAAGAAGAGAAAAAATGCGATTTTGACATCCAGAGACGGCTAGGAGGGCGATTTCTTCATCCTTTTATCAGTTCATGTATGTTTTAATTCCCATATTGATTATGTTATTTGTAAGTCTTATTATGAGTGGCTAAATCTCTTAGAGATTAGGTCTGAGATGATTTTATGTAATCCTAATTGAATCATGTTGCTGTGATGAAACTCTATTTATTGTGAACGACTATTTAGTTTTTATTCAATTCAATTGTTCTTAATTCTTTTATATCTTGATCACATATAAACTCATGAGTATGAATGACTACTGACCCTAGGTTTCAACTTAGACCCATTGAATTGTTCTAATAAACATGGTTAGTCAAGGAATGGATAATCGTTTGTTAGTGATATTAGGTTAACGTGCTTAAACCTTCAAGGATTATTAGACCACCTAAGGAATTAGGGGTTGTAGTTTAAGAGGAGGGTCCTAACTCAAGGGATTGATTAGGGCTAATTTGTTAACTATCGTGGAACTAAAGAACCATTCACAAGAATAGATTACAATAACCAATTAGGGGAACATAGATGATTCGAAAGACTTGATCTCATCTCTCTTTTATTTCTTAAACACTTTTTACTTTCTGTTAATTGATTTCTTAAAATCAAACCAAATCAACCACCTAGTGGCAAAACAATAATAACTTTTATACATCCTATTACTGAACGAAATTGAATTATTGAGGTTAAAAACAGCCCTCGTGGGATCAATATTTACTACTTCGATAGGTTTTGGTACACTTGCCAAATTTCTATCACCCACCAACTCCCAAATATTACATGAGCATGTTTGTTTTTCCATATTAAAAGTGAATCTTTGTCCACCACCAACCATGTCTCCCTCAAACTCATTAGCTATACCCCATATAGAAACCCAATTCCCAACCTTCTTTATTTATTTGTTTAATCTTTTCTTATGCATAGGCATGATCTTGTGTTTCCATCTATCAAGCTTAAATCTAACTGTGGACATCATATTCATTAAATATGATCTAATCCACTCATACATTGTAAGTATTGGATTGTATCTAGCAACTAAGATGGTTGCATTAAAATCTTCAATCAAATTGTTCATTAACACATCACATTTACGGTAATATGAAAGGCATTCTCACACCACATTTTAGCATCAACTGCCATGAGCCACTCCCATGCACCCAAATCAACTTTCTTCACCTTATCCATCTTTGACTTCCACAGCTGGTAATAAGTAGATTTGGTTGCTGCCATCATGAAGTCTTTGATCACTATGCCCTTTTTTTTCTCGTTCCAAGCTGTATGAAATGATACTCCTACTGAGTGAGTTTTTCTCATATCTGTCATGATTTCAGTTACTCTCACCTCAGATGTTCTCACCATATCAAGGGAATATTTGGATACAAACTTGGAATTTGCACTACTATTGTCTAAAACCCTTGGACACTTGTGGTACCCATACCATGTCTTTAGTTTATATGTATGGTTGTAAGCCACTTTGTTGCAGTGGGCCAGGAAACCACATTCTTTTTTGCACACTATCCTACACCTTTCTTTCTCATTTTTACAAACTTAAACTCAGTCCCATTTAATACAGACCATTCCCTTATTGCATCCTTAAACTTTGTTAGTGACTTAAAATCCATACCTACTTTGAATACATATCCCTTGGTTAGCTGACTCATCTTAAATTGATCATAAACATGTTCTCTCTCATTGTCAGACACGTCATGATAATCATAATTTAATTCTTCACTCTCTTACTCTCGCTCCCAATCAGGGTCAACCACATTGTATCTAGTAACTACTTTTCAGAATCCAAGAGCCCTCTCATCTTCACTATCATCAAAGATGACATTGTTGGCCTTGTCTTCATTGCTACTTGCACCACCTCTTCCTCCTGTTCATTACCATTATACACTAATACCCCTTTTCTTTTGTCAGTATATCCTACCTGAGAACTCTCACCTTTGTCAATTTTAATAGCCTAAGAACTTACAACTACTTGAGCAATAGTAACACATATATGAACATCAACTAATCCATCTATTTCATCAACATCATGCTCAACAAAAACATTAACATCACAGTTTTTTTTCAAAGCATAATCTTTAATCACAACAACATCTACTTTAATAACTCTGAAATTAACCTCTACATATAACATTTCACCACAACCTTTAAGGTTTTTTTAACTATCAAATCGTTTTCTACTAAACTAGTTATTTCAAAGTAACTCCACCTATCTTCATATATCCCTTCTATCAATGTTTTGTTCCCCCCCTTTGTAAGTAATAAGCCAATCCCTAAGAAAGCTACATCCATAATGCAAATTAACAGAAAAACCCATAATTGGAAACAACAAAAAATGAAGAGAAAAAAAACTATATATATTGATCTACCATTCAAAAACAACATAGTAATGCAAAGCAAAGCAAAGCAAAGACATTCATCAACAAAGGGTTTCGCAAAAACGTTTCTGAATAACATACCTCGATTTTGCTTCAATTTGATTTCGCCTTTTCTTCTCCAAGTGTTGTGTTCTTCCTTCTCAATTGTAATAGAATTTGTATTCAGTGGTAATCTAACAATGTTTCGATTTGAAGTTTGTATTCTTCAAGAACCCTAATCCCCTGAACCCTAATTCCCAAAATTGTGTTTCCAATTCAAGGGTAATATGGTCATTTCATGTTTGTATGAGACCCTCAGGGGTCTTTTTGTTCGTTCACACCAAGTTTTGATGAATCAACAAGTTACTTAACCAATCATCACCGACATATCAACAAATTAGTGACATGGTTGTCATTAACTAGGTTGATGGACTAAATGTCAAGTGATTAATATTTGCAGTTAAGATTTGAAAGGATTAACAAATTTAGGGACCAAAATTTAAATGACCCATATTTACAAGAACTAAATGTATAAATAAGCCTTTAAATTTTAATAGGAGATATTTTTTTAAAAGGAATAAGTTTTAATATTTAATGTATACTTTGTTCACATATTTTGACTGGAAATTATTTATTTTGGTCAAGTGACTGAAATTTATTATTAATAGTTATTTATTTGTTTGATAATATTTAATATTTGTTTCTATTACTTTTTTTATTTTTAAAATTATATCTTCATATTACTATCCATATAACACGTCATCAATTTTCATATAATAATTTATGGTTAAGATTTTGATTAATTGAATATCATCATACTTATTTCTAATCCTTTATTATCAAAGCTAGACTTGATGAGCTAGCATGTTTGCCCTAATCTCTTGCAATTTTCCCTCTTAAACATGTAATTATTGCTAACCTATTCTTCAAGGCACACACTTAATCACAACCGTTGGATCAAGAACAATTGTCAAACGTCTCATTTTTGGAAACGACATAATGGCAATTGAATACGGTTTTACTATTCTTCCAAGCACACACTTAATCACAGCCGTTGGATCAAGAGCAATTGTCAAACGTCTCATTTTTGGAAACGACATAATGGAAATTGAATACGGTTTTAATCATCTTCATTTTCAATCACTAATACGTAGTCAACTACCTATTACATCTCTGTTGTAGATTTCATTACCTTCCATGTATATTAGCTATTGCATTCCCATTATCCTCTCCAATCATCATTTTTACCTCAAAACAATTTAGACTTAATAATGGAAAGTGATGCACAAACTCTCTTGGCCTTGCACTGCTTGAAAGGTATAATTAACACAGCAAAATCACACCATGTTTCATCTTCTTTCTTGATCTTTTATGTTTTGTTTTATATATATTTTTGGAGTTGCACTAATTTATTGACACGTTTGATCTTTTTCAGCTCCATTGGATCCAAATCCTATTACTGGTTTGGACAAGTTTGTTAACAGATTGCGAGTTCAGTATAGAACTCTTCGACTTGAGTTTCGTGTAACAGATGTGAGTGCAATATTACTGATACTTTGTTTTTTAAAAGCGACATTTCAAATTCAAAGTTCATTTGATCATTTTTCTCACTTACTAATTTCGGATATATATGTTTTCCAGGGTGCACTTATGTTGCTAAAAACCTTTGTCTCTGATTTTGGAAAATCACTAGGTGATTACGCAACTTTGATCGACCCTAACAACAACCATTTTGAGGTGCAGATTGAAAAGATACGTGATAGCGTGTTTTTAACTACTGGGTTTAATGCCATACACGACTTTTATGATGTCCGTTTGGGTGGAACTATTATGATGGTGTTTACTGGTGCTGGACAATTTGGTATTAATGTGATTAATCAATTAGGCAGCTACATTAAGATCACAAGGTGAAATCGTTTTAATAGTTACTTCAAGTGGCATAGCTGCATTGCTCATACCTGGAGGCAGAACCGCACACTCAAGATTTGGCATTCCTATTCTTATCCATGAAGCTTCAACATGTCGTATAGAACCTGATTCACCTTTAGCTAAGTTAATAATCAAGGCAAAACTCATTATATGGGATGAAGCTCCTATGATGCACCGACATTGCTTCGAAGCGGTTAATCGATCATTTCGCGATGTGATGAGAGATGTTGACAAGAAAATGAAGCACATTCCGTTTGGCGGAAAAGTTGTTGTTTTTGGAGGAGACTTCTGACAGATTCTCCCTGTTGTGCCGAAAGGCACCAGGCAAGAAATAGTAAATACCACTATCAATTCTTAATATATATGGAATTATTGTGAAGTTCTCACCCTTACAAAAAATATGAGACTACTAAGTGGTGCATCAGACACTGATATTGAAGAAAGAAGATTGTTCTCTGATTGGGTTTTGGCAATATGTGATGGGAAAGTTGGGCTCATAAATGACGTGGATATATCACTTCAGATTCCTCCAAATTTACTTATAAATAGTTCAGGCAATCATGTTCAATCCATTGTTGATAGCACTTATCCGAATCTGTTAGATTATGACTGATATATCATATTTCCAGGACAAAACAATACTTGCTCCAACAAACTCAATAGTGGATCAGATCAACGATTACATGTTAGATTTGATGCCTGGTGAAGAGAAAACATATTTGAGCTATGATACTACATTGACACAGAATGGAAATTGTGATGTTGTTGATGATGTCCACACTCCAGAATTTCTGAACACAATAAATGATTTAGGACTCCCACATCATAAGATAAGATTGAAGATTGGAGTTCCAATTATGCTTTTGAGAAATATTGATCTAAAGTTAGGATTATGCAATGGAACAAGGTTAATCATAACCAGAATAAGAAAATTTGTACTTGAAGCAAAGGTTATATCTGGAAGTAACATCGGCAAAAAAGTTTTCATACCCAGGTTATCTCTTTAACCGTTTAATGTTAAAATTCCTTTCAAATTTATAATTTCCAATATATGTTTCTTTTGCCATGACAATCAACAAGGGTCAAGGGCAATCACTTACAAATGTTGGACTTCATTTGCCGAGTCCTATGTTCTCGCATGGTCAGTTGTACATTGCAATTTCCAGAGTTACTTCTAAACAAGATTTAAAAATACTAATCGTTGATGGAGATGGCGAGAACACTAATACAACCTCAAATGTTGTTTATCACGAAGTCTTTCGTAATGTATCTTAATAGTTAATGTTCGAACCTTTTTGTTATCTATGGTACCATTTTCTTTTGGCAGATATTGTTGTCTTAGAAGAGAACATTTTTAAGATTGTTATAAAATTTCTATTAACTATTTATGTTTACATTATTTGTAATTGATTCGATTAACTACTACGTGGTATGACCCGTGCGGTCCGCACGGGTCAAGCTAGTCCTAATTAACATTTCAACAATCACTCATAACCCTAACCCTAATGTTTTTCGCGCCAATTCATTATGGCCGTTGGATGGATCAAAACTAATCTCCACACAATCTATGACATACAAATGGATGGAACACACATACCAACTATCATTTAATGGTCATCTACCTTCCTTCATTTGAAATTCAAATTTTCCACCCAATGTGATTATGTTTACCAGCAATAATAACACATTTTCATTTCCCATACACATTAAACACAGACATTAATTAATTGCATTGTAAATGACAAACAAACAACTAATATCATATATTTCCAATACTTGGTGTTGATATCTATCTCTTACCTCTTACTTATCATACTTATATTTAATCCTAATTAACATTGCAATGACCACTCCAAACCCTAAACCTAATAATTTGGGCGCCAAACAATCCTTGTCGTTAGATCTCTATCTTTAGACGCAATTATCATATCAGCCGTTGATCAAATCTATCTGATAGTTTGCACACATCACAATACATGATTCAAATTCAAATTCCCACCATTCCTTATGACACTTAATGACATTTAATGATTTCATAATTACTCATAATTACTGTGCTCAATATATGCACTAATTTTTGAATTTCATTAACAACATTGAATAAGTTCCTTTTATTTGTGTTGACTTTGTTATTATGTTACTCTCTCTGTTTTACAATGAGTGTCGTTTAAAGTTTTGACACACAGATTAAGAAATGGAATGAAATAATCATTAAACATAACACTTTTACTAAAGTGCCCTTACTTTATAAGAAAAAGACAAAATAAAAGTTGCTTTGAAAATTGTGTGAGAGAAAAGTTGAAGTAATTATTGAGGGTAAAGTTTGAAGACAAAAATTAAAGTTGTATCGGAAATTTAAAGTGACATTCATTTTGAAACAAATTTTTTTGACTAAAGTGACACTCATTTTAAAACGGAGGGAGTAAAATGATATTCTTCAAGTTGTTTTATGGTTTTTTTGAATGCTATTCTGTTTCCATTGTGATGTTTGCTTTTTAACTGTGTTAAGTTGAGTGATAGAAACTGAAGTGGATTAGTCTGTATTGTTGTTGATTTTCACTATGCGCACTTCTTTATACTGTTATTTGTTTGTGTATTCACACTTTTCTTCTACATTTCTTTCCTGCTTCAAACTATTCTTCTTACCTTATCAGACGACATCCATGAATATTATTGTAATTATTTCTTTACCTTATTACTGTTTGGTTTTAATTCTATTTGTTTTTTCCCCTTCTCATGTATACTTTTGTTGTTACAATAATCTGCTTATGAAACACATTTGATTTGTATTTTTTTTTTTTTAGCGTCTTTTCAAATGTTTTGTTGTAGTACTACGTTTCTATTCTATTGTCGTTTCAATTTTTTTTTTGTTCTAATATCATCTGTTTTATTTTTCTAAATTAATATCATGAAAATTATTTTTAGTTTGTTTTGAAACTCTTACACTTGAGTTCATTGCATTTATAAAATAAATAGATTTAAAAAAATCTACTTTAATTAACTTTTGATTTTGAGGCTAAAAATGACTTTTTAAAAATAAAAAACAAACACTACAAAAATAAAAAAGGGATTTTTTTTATTTAAAAAAAATACATTTTTTCAAAAAAATTCAAAACAAACGGGCGTCATATTGCAATATTATTAGTTTCTCTATTGTTTATGACCCGGACGGTAGCACGGGTAAAAGATCTAGTAATGCTTAAAACAATATTACAATAAAAAAAATTATATATATAAAATTATATATTTTTTATATATAAAATTGGAAAGACAGAGTATTAAATTGTGATTATTATTTTCCTATTTTTATATAATATGTAATTTTAAATTTAGTAGTATTTATATATAAAATATTATATATCATTAATTAGGTCAAATATATTTTTTGGTCAAATGTTATTTTTATAAGTTAATAAATATTTCCATTCATTGAATTTGATACTACCAAAAAAATATTATAAACAAAAAAAGAAGAAGAAATATCAATAAATAAAATGGAAAATAATCAAGTGCAAATTGTTTAGGAAGAGTACACCTAGTCTTTGAACTTATATCATGTCGAATTTTTTTTGCTAACTACACTTACTTTCATTTGCATTTGCTTTCATATGCACAAGGAAGTAAAAATCAACTTAAGAAAACCAAATCTATTCAATTGACCACAATGTCAGAAAATAAGCGCTCTCATGAAGAGTCTCTTAAAGAGAATGAGGAAACCAGGAAAGAGATAAACAAGTTGCAAGATCAACCCAAATATGAAGTTGGTAAGCGTTTTTCTTTCTTTCTTAATCTTATCTCAATAACGTAATTGTTGCTTCTTGTATTTTCTTATGCATTCCTATCATTTGTTTCATAAATGATTGTTGTTTATTTATATATATTTATTATCTTGCTTATTTGTTTGCATTAGGATCACATCAAATGCATCCGTCTGATAATGAAAAAATTGATGAAGAAAAAGAAGAAGACGATGAAGATCATGATGATGATTATGTTGATGAAGAAGAACATGGAGAGGAAGCAGACGATGAAGCTGAAGAAAAAGAGAAAGCTGAAAAAGTAGAGTATGTCAATCTGATTCCTCATATACTCTCATATAGTATATCATTTAGCATTTTATCCTTCAATCATTTATTCCCCCCTTGAAATTTTTATGTGGATTTTAATTACTCCATATGATCTTGAATATGAGCAACAAAAATAAATATGTTTGGTTTATATTTGTATCAAATACATTGCCATACTTAAGATATAAGGATGTATGTGTATCTGGTTTATATTTGGTTTCTCCGAGACAGGTGAGTGTCTCATTATGGTTTTCACTTGTGTGATCTCATGCTTAATTTTTTGGTTGTGCATGCTTTTTGCTTAATTAGTTTATAATTACATCATAGCAAGGTCCAAGGCATCAACATGTATTTTCTAAGAATTATTTGCAAATCTTTCTCAATATATTCTTAGATATGTGTTTAGTATGATTTTATCTTGGCTTAAATATCACTTGGTCCTTAACACATTTTTGAAGTTCAATTTGATCTAATAACATTAAAATCTTTAAAACGAGTCAGTTTGGTCCTTTAAGGTTTGTTTGTTAAAACGAGCTAGTCATTTATGTGAAAAATGATTTACTCCCTTCGGTCACATTTATAAGAAAATATTGTTTTTTCAATTTCGTTGAATAATTGACGTATTTCGACTATAATATAGTTCAAATACTTCAATTATTTACTGAATTTGAAAATGGAATAATTATTTATAAATGTGACCAGAGGGAATAGTATTTTAGTAAAATTACTAAAGTTTGGTTTAATTGTTTTCTTGCAACTATAATACAAAATCATTTATTAAATTAATGAAACCAATTTTTTTTATACTTCATTTCTGAATAATTTTTATCAATTGTAGTCTTGCAAATAGTAAAGTATGAAAAAATTTTATCAAGTAAAATTTGTATATATTTAAAGGCCTAAGACAATGTCTTCAAGGCCTTACCCTGAACCCACCCTAATTAAACGTACTTAGATATGTATAACATAGATACTCACTTCTAGCTCGACAATTTAAGTTGTTGGTGACTCCCACTATTAAGTAGCACAACTATTTACAAGTTTGAATAAAATCTATAACAATACAACAACAAACAACACTGCATCTAATGAACAAGAACAACCTTTTCGATATAAAAAACAACCAAAAAAGGAACATTACTTTGGCGAGGTCACATCGTCTGACCATCATTATCAGAAAGACTTTTGAGATTAGGACCAAACCCCTTAAATAACCATTGATTTTGATATCAATGTTGGGTCATGAGGGGAGCATCACATAGGGTCAAGACCAACTATACAAGTTGGACACCACATCTTAACTCAACATTAAGACATTAGGTTTATACATATTCTCATTTATATGTTGTTCAAAATTTACTTTTCTATACAATATAGAACTTCTAATTCACACTTGACACAAATACATGTCGTCACATACTCGCACACTTATATGTTTTGTGTGTAGGCGGCACACATTATGATTTAGGAAATCCTTTAAAAATACAATTTTTAGCACCCTCATTTTCATTCTAGAATGACTTTATTTTAGTGAATTTAGTATATTAAAATGGTCACAATATGTTTTTACTTTCAAGAGTTACTTCGATCTTAGTGTCTACACTATAACTCTATGAATACCTCTGAAGAGTGTAGCTCTTTTCTAAATTCAGAGGTTTCTTTTATTTTCTTGTGTTTAAAATGTCCAAATATTATTTTCTTCAATGTCCTTGTTAGCAATTTAAAACGAATAGAAGTATAAGATTCATTATCCTTGTTAGCAGAGAGGAATCAGAGTGGTGTATGCCTCCACTTCCTATATAACTAGAAGATTTCTATGGAAGTATCTCTCTACTTTGCCTTGGTTTAGGCTTTAGTTTTGCTCTCTGTTGATTTACTTCTTTATGTTTGCGTCTTTTCAATGTAACCTGGTAGTGGTACTACCTTTAGTAGCAGCGTCTGTTAGGCTTTACTTTTGGTCTTTTATGTTTAATTGGGTTTTGGCCTAGTCCCCCAATATTGTACTTCTCCTTTTTTCTATTATTGCATTTTTTTGGCTTTATAAAACAAATGTCCTTGTTAGCAATTTAAAAAGTGAAAATATTTTCATAATGTAACGGATCCAATATTCTAACATTTGTGGATTCCTCTATTGGTGTTTATTTGCAGATATGTGAACATAGATTTGTCAAACATACATGAGCTTGAGTGCCCTATTTGCTTTGGTATGTAATTTATAATTAATGCTAGATTTTCTTATTCATTACTGCAAATATGGGTAATTTTACTAAAAAATTTGTTCTAAAGAGAAAATGTAACAACATATGATCAAATGAAATGGTTAAAATGCTGAACAAACCAATTTAATATTAGTTTATGAGAAAATATACGGTAATATTTAGATTATATATACAAAATTGTGTTGTAATAATTGGACATAACTTTGCATAAAGAGTGATACATTTTTTTTATGGAATTGGTAAATCCAATGCATAATCATAACTTATGTTTTAAGTCTAGCATCATAGGAGTAATATTTATCTTTGAGAAAGAAAGTCTTATAGCTGGAACTAGATAAACTCTAGATACACTTTTATTAACTTCCTAGTTAATTAATAGATATAATTAAAAACATTTCTAGTTTTTATTCTAAACATATCTCTAAATAATTCTACAGTCATATTAAATTTTAAATTGTTAATAACACTTCTCTCCCTTAATTTAAAATTTCCTTCTTCACATGGGGTCCTCCTCTCATTGTGTTCAAATCTATCTTTAGTGTTAAAATTTTATCTTCATGTCCTATTTATAGGTACAAGTAGATGATCTTGACACATTTAAGAAGCTAGATGTTTCCTAATTAATACACACTTTTATATACACTCTAAACTTTTCTATAGTTATTCAAAGTACTTCTAGATTTTTCAATAGATTTATCTAAATAACAATTCACAACTTCTTTGAAGTAATAGAATTTATGGATGAAAATCACAACATTCATTAACTTTTTATATAATTCCCATCTGCAACATATATGATATATCTGTATAAATGTTCTTATGCATGCACATATGAAATTTTTATTGTATTGTAGGTGATGGTTGATTTCATTATATGTGTAGGTATCATACGAAAAACAAAAACTATAAGAGAGTGTCTGCATCGTTTCTGCGGAGAGTGCATAGAGAAGTGCATGCGCTATGGGTTTGCCCTTAAACTTCCATCATCTTTATACCTATCAATATTTAACATATTTTTAGTTTGAATTGTAATGATTATTTAGTTGTTATATGTTTTCTGGTCATTTATTGCAGTAAAAATGAATGTCCTATTTGTCGTGCACATTGCCCTAGCGAACTCTCATTGAGAGATGATCCAAATTATGATGCATTGATTGCTTTGTTGTATCCAGATATTGACAAATTTGAGAAAGAGGTAAGATATACACATTTATTTCGTTTTACATAAACAGAATATTTTATCTTAATGAAAAGGTAATTGATATGGTTATGTTTGGCATAGGAATTGGATTTGCTTAAAGAAGAGTTTCCCCAACTACCTATAGTGGAAAAACCAGAGGAAGGTGTTGATCGTGAAGAAGAAGAAGAATTTTTTGAAGAAGATTTTGTTGAAGAAGATTTTGTTGTTCAAAGATATATGTTGGCTCTACCTGCTAATCATACGCATGATGAAAGTGATTTTGCTGAAGAACCATTTGTTGATGATGATGATGATGTCGCTGAAGAACTTGTTGTTGAAGAGGAGGATAATGATGATGATAGTAGCAACTCAACATAGTGTCCCAATGATATGAACATTTAAGGAAACATTTTATCCAACTCTCAAGAGTTGGAAATTAGTTTTAAGAATAACTATGAGACTTACTTTGTTTTATTTGATTTAAATTGTCATAAAATGTATGGTCAGTACTTTGTTTAAATTATGCCAAACACTTAAGTTTATTTTATTATGAGTATTTTAATTATGTATGGAGCATGGGATACTGGTTACTTATGTGTTTTCCAAACAAAGTTCACCTTTGTTTGGTGTGTTTTTGTTGAAATAAAAGTGGATTAAATTCCATGCTTAAAGATGGATCCCAATAAAGTTTGTAAGGAAGGAAGACAAAAATTAAACAATTTTTGCTTGTAAAACCTATACTAATGTTGAAAAGATGAAACTTGGGAGAAGGGGAAAATAATTACAAGAAAGCGTTATTCACATTTTTATCATCTTAGAGAATTCCATAAAAATAATGTGGAAAAGAAAAAACCATTATAATTGAGGTTAATGGTAGTTACACTTAGATTTTTTCTCATCTTCGTGAAAACTTTTATTCCAACTATTTTCTTTCGAATCTTTTATACACAAGAATAAAATTTAATAAACTAGAAACAAACATCAATAGAACAAATGTTTCAACCATTTTATTTTAAAGAATATACAAAAATAACTTAAAACATACACACTCTTCTTCAACAAAAAAAAAAACTTAAAACAAACACACTTCTTGCAATGATTTATTCAGTAGAAAGTAAATTATGAATCAAGTGCTTTTTACTAAGATGTTATGAATTTGAACAAAAATAAATCCAACGATAAATGTAAAATTTAGTAGTTGTTTAACTTTTATAATTCTTATATTTTTTTGTTGGAATATAACTTAACTTCACAAAAATTGAGCTTCATTTCCAATCTTTATACTAGCTGAACCTGGAACACAGTTTATCACTATTTTCACGCAAAAAAAGTAAGAACCGGAAAAAACTGGCTTCGCCCGGGTTCGAACCGGAGACCTTCAGTGTGTTAGACTGACGTGATAACCAACTACACCACGAAACCTTGTTGTTTATTTGTCCACGTTTTCAAAAGACATCTAATGTAAAAACTGTTGATACTTGAAGGAATGATTTTTATTTTTTTTTACAGTTTTGAAGAAATGTTAAAACTCTCTGGTAAAACTTTACTGTATATATTCTGTTTAACAACTTTAGGAATTTGTCTAAGTAATTATGGATTTTAAAAAAGAAGAATGTTACTCATTACGTTCCTCTTTAATTGTTAGTTTTTTTTTTTTTTTTAGAAAAGTTCGTTTTTATTATTATATTTGTACAAGTTATTGACATTTTTGTACATATTTTCAAATTTCAAAGTTATATTCTATATCATTTTGTCCAAGAGAGCAAACGACTGAACGGAGCAATGAAAAGTTTAGTAACCAATAAAAAGAAGCAATGAAAGTATATTCAAAATTTATTTATTTATTCATCAAAACTATTATTCATTAGTACAAAGAATATTAGAATATATATATAATCAAAAGGCAATGATCATAAGATATAAAATATTATTTTTGCAGTAATCCAAAATTGCAATTGTGTATAGAGAGTAATTTTGCAGCTCATTGTTTTTAGATAAAATGAGTGTTAGTTATAGTGTGATTTTTGTTTTTTATAGCTAAAATGAGGATAGACATCTCTTTTACTGGAGTAAATTTGATATATAAATTAAATAAAATATATATTGAAATAATTAATTGATATGTTTTTGTATGTCTTCATACACAAATCATGTATATTTGTGATTTTGCCTAAACAAATTTTGATTATCTTCGGCATCCACCGTTCTTAAAACATCTATTTAAAAACATTTCTAGTCCATTTTTTTTTACTTTTACAAGACTATTCATTTTTTCAAACATTTTGAAATTATCTAAATTTAACTTCTGTAATATCACACTCGTCAGTTATTGGAATATTACCAGTTGGATGTATCAGAGGACAAATGTTCGTGAGTTTCACATATGGCGATGAATATTTTTAGGATGCAATGCCGATGATTACACGCATGTTCAGTTATCAGTATCAAGTTGAGCGCGTTAAGATGGAAGGGCAATAAGGTACATGCACGAGGAGCCTATTTAAGTGGCTTGTGATCTAAAATGTTCATTATTCATGAACACTTCTCTCTCTAGAATTAAGAAGGCAGAATTTTTGCTCCTCCCTCTCTCTAGATAATCGCCCTCCTTATCCATTTTAAGATCTTGCTTCAAGAATCATGTTGCATGCTAGCTCAATTATACCCTTAATGGAGATGGAAACAAGGTTCAAGCATTAGTTCACCTTCCTTCATCAAATCAAGAGCTAGGGTTTGGCTTTGGTGAGCTTGGAACTGAAGCAATTGCAGGAGACATGTTATGTGAGTTCTTAGATAGTTTACCTACCTTTGGGTTGTGTGAATCTTTTGTAAGAAAATCATGATTTTTGCTAAGTTATGAATTAGGTTATAGAACCCCTTTGTATCATTTATGATCAAATGTTGTTAATTGTTGCCATGCATATGATATAAATTGTTTTTATGATGTTCTGAATGATTAGGATATGTTAGAACACTTGGAAATGAGGTTTTTATGTTAAAATCATGATTGTCTGCATTCTGGACTGATGAACTTCGCTTGGAGTGAGCCCAATTCGCTTAAGCGTACAAAATGTCGAGAGGACAATTCTGTTCACTTACGTGTTTGCTTAAGCGAACTGGCAAGTGATCTGCACGCTTGGGAGCACGCTTAAGCGTGTTGAAAACCTTCATGTGATCCAGAAATGCCGTTGAGGGCCGTTTCTTGCAATCTTTTATTGAATTATGAACCCCCAATTCCAAGTGTCTAAAGTACAATTCTAAACAAGTTTTTAAACAAGGGAAAGGCATGGCAAATCATTAACAATGTTTGTTAATAAATGATACGTAGAGTGATATGATATGTGATACGTCCGGGTAGAAGTTAATTCTAGGAATGGGGAATCGTAGAGCCTCGACTTAGGTAGTCGAGAACAAGCATGTTAGCATGTAACCTAGTCATGTTAGGTTAAGTTTTATATGAGCAACTATGTATGCAATTACCAATGATCGGGTAGGTTACGGACCCGTGGTAATCCTTCAAACAAGTATAAGTTATGCGCTCACATGTATGTATATGACTAATGAATGAACAAGACTTTAAACAAGATGTAGGTGTCGTGTCTCTTGCTATCCACACCAGGGGGATACAAGAGGTTCACGCCAGGGGGATGGGACACGCTCCGCAAGGTAGGCCCACACGACATTGAGGGAGTCTGATGTACCCTAGCTAGGTTTCATCGGTCATGTATGGGAATATATTTCGGGGTTACTCCACTCGGGATTATTCCGTAAAATGAACCAAGATAACTATGTTTGTTCAACGCTAACATCTAACATAATGAATGAATGAATATGACTACGTACGATACGATATGATCATGATTACGATATGATGTTAGACATGTGCAGCTTATGCAATAGAGCAAGTTATGAATGATATACCGATGACAATCTTAGGTTTCCTTAATCGTCCGGTTTAGGACCGTGTCATGAATATGTTATGTTATGTCTTGATGCGTTTAACGTATCTTGAGTTAGCGGTCCTAGGATCCCTTGACCGCTATGACACGATGTAAGCAAGACCTATGACAAGTTAAGAAGAACCTACGACGGATCTAGGATGCACGACTGTCTAGGTAAGCATGACCACTCACGTATAATCAACCGTCAGGTTGTATTGTAGACACATGGTGACCGTAGGTTTCCCCCGAGGTTACCTATAACCTAGGATTAGGTAGAACTCACTGAGACATTATGTCTCATCCCAATCCTTATTTGTTTCAGATAAACAGGATGGTATTGCAAGCGTGTAGCCGGATGGATATTTCAGCAAGTGCCCGTTCGTACCCGCTGCAGGATGTCATGGATTATACGGATGCATTTACTATGTTTAGACGTGTAGTGTTGTATTATTGATGTATGAACACGTATTGTTGTATAAAATATTCATTCGAATGTATTCAAATTGTAAATTTTAATGTATCCAGTACTAAAGATAATGCACATGCTAAACTTTCTAGATACGTTTAGTGTGAGTGTTACAACTTCCTAATTATTAAGAAACTTAGTCAATTATTATAACCAAAATAGTTCATAAAAAATACCTCTTAAACTTATTAAGCCGACCTATTGAAGTAAATATAAATAATATTATTTATTACTAATATTATTGTTATAATATAATATAAACTTTAAGTTAAATTATAAATCTGTTAACCTTTTTACTAATTTAAGTTTATTAGTATATATTAATTTTTCGCTTATTTAAATGTATTATTATAAACTAAAATTGAAATATGATATAATAAATAATCAAAATATCTAAAACTTCAACTTAAATATCAAAAGGGAGTTAATCTATCTTTGTGAGCTAAACTTGGTTGGTAGGGACAATGCACAATATATACAAAGTCCATAGTTTAAACTCTGATCACCACAAAAAAGGGAGTTAATCTATTTAAATCTTAAATTTATGACACAATATTTATTTAAAGATGTTCATATAAAAAAGATTTTTTTAAGGACAATCAAATTCTATGACTTTCAATAATTCTACAATACACCGCATGCAAGGCTTAAATCTTACTTCCACAAGAGAAATTTAAGTCGACAAAAATTGATATATCTAATTAAAAGATTGAACCAAATACATTAACTTTTGTGACCAATATATCTCTTATAATATGATTGGAGAAAGTAATTTTTGTATAGATAATGCAGAACCTAAGTCGGTCTAACATATTCCCAACTTAGTTGCAAGACATCATTTGCGCTTGTCGTTATTGTGCTTTGCTTTCATGGTCTGTATAGTCAACGAAAGATAAAGACAGATTTTAGAATAAATTGTTTGTGACGTGGAACAAATGAATGGAACTCCCGCTTTTGTCTCCTTCTCTGTCGCCAACTACACTTCCACCTCTCAATTATTCATTCCTTCCTTCCACCAACCAAAACTCAAACCCCACCACCATTCACAAAAACTCTCTCCCTCTTTTCATCTTCCTTTCTCTCTGTGCTTGCTTTTCCTTCGTTGTGCATGATACCTACCTTGTGACTTACGTAACCAACGAAGGTTTTGCAAACATGAATGAAAAAGCTTCTGTTTCTAAAGAACTTCATGCTAAACACACCAAGGTTGGTACTTTTTTTTTTTTTCCTTCAACCCTTTTTAATATTTTTGATTTCTTTCATATAATTTCCTAGGTATTTGGTTCATTTAATTTGTTTGATGCTTTTTGACTCTTGGGTTGATTATGGTTTTAGTTTCTAAATTCATGAAAATATGAAAACAAATTCTTTTAAAGCTTTTAAATATTTATGAAGAATTGTTGAAAAATATATGTTGAGAATGTTGCTAGATGAGATATGAATATGACTAGGAATGATAACATTAGAGAGAGGGGGAGAATTGGGGTAGCACACCTATTGAAGAAAAGATGGTGGCGACTCGATTATGGTGGTTTGATATGTGGAGAGAACCAAGACAGAGTATATGGTTTAGGATATTATGATAATAATATGATTTTGGTTTCTGCTTGAGTAGAACCAAGACAGAGTATATGGAATGTATTTTCAGTAAAAGGAGAAGTAGGTCTACCTTGGAGGTGAAAGTTGGAGATCATACCATACCCCAAGTTACACGGTTTAAATATCTTGGGTCTATAGTACAAAATGACGGAAAAATAGAAGCAGATGTAAGCCATCGTATTCAAGTTGGGTGGTTGAAATGGAGAAGAGCCTCAGGTGTTTTGTGCGATAAAAAAGTACCACTTAAGTTGAAAGGAAAGTTCTATCGGACAGTAGTTAGACCGGCGTTGGTTGTATGGTACGGAGTATTGGACGGTTAAGAGTCAACACGAGACTCAAGTAAGTGTAGCAGAGATGAGGATGTTGCGCTGGATGAGTGGTAAGATTAGACATGGTAGGATTAGGAATGACACCATTAGAGAGAGAGTGGGGGTAGCACCTATAGTAGAAAAGTTGGTAGAAAATAGGCTTAGATGGTTTGGGCATGTAGAGAGAAGGCCCGTAGATGCCGTTGTAAGAAGAGTAGATCAAATGGAGGAGAGTCATGTTAAAAGAGGTAGAGGAAGACCTAGGAAAACTATTAGAGAAACCATTAGAAATGACTTAGAGGTTAATGAGTTGAATCCAAATTTGGTTTATGATAGAACACTGTCGTAATTTGATCCATGTAGCCGACCCCACTTAGTGGGATAAGGCTTGGTTGTTGTTGTTGTTTAATTCATGCAGTTGATGTTGATCTGCCAATTTGGAAAAGTGCTTCATTGTTTGTTATATGTTTTTGCTTGGTGTTTTGTTTTGTTTTTTTAACTTTTTTGTGTGACTGTATGCAGATCTTAGAAGGACTTCTTAAGCTACCTGACAACAGGGAATGTGCAGATTGTTGGACTAAGTATACACTTTTCACAACCCATTATTTATTTTAACTAAGAATACATATTGATGTTTTCTTTTCATTAAGCTTAAACTACTACATTAGTTCACTCAGTAGGTTCTTTTATTAGGATACTTCAACATTGATAACTTACTTAGGAGTTAGGATTATGAGATGAGATGTTGTTGAAACTTTTGTCTTATGCTGTTGAAAGTTTTGCATTTGATGTTGCAATTTTTCTTTTATAGAAACTAATGAGATATTTCCGCGGTTTATTCAAATGTAATATTTCAGGGCACCGCGATGGGCTAGTGTGAACTTAGGAATTTTCATTTGCATGCAATGTTCCGGGATTCATCGGAGTCTTGGAGTGCATATATCAAAGGTTTATACAACTTTTTTCCCTTCTTTCTCAGTTTAGAAATTGATATTGGCTGAACCTTCTGATTTTGGAACTAGGTGAGGTCTACAACTTTGGATACATGGTTGCCAGATCAAGTTTCTTACATGCAATGTAAGAAACTATGCAATCTATTTCTTAATTACTTTATTTGTGAAATATATTATTGAGCAAATTGTTCTAAATTGTGGTTATGGCCGTGGTTACAGTTATGCTGCGAACCTTGGTATTGTGGCAAAATTAAACCAAATGCACTTGATGCAGATACAATTGAGGTTGTGATTCCGTTGTAGAAAATCTTTATATCATGGCCGCTATTGTGGCTGCGGATCCGAATTTAGAACTACGGGCCGAATAAAATTGTATCAGTAAATCCCAAAAGGGTTCTGGTCAATGCTACGTGTATAGCTATAGTCCAGAGACATCAATTATAGGAAACTACATAATATGTCCATTAAATTGATAGTGAAACTAATTATTCATTGAAGATATGATAACAGTTATAAAATATTTCTTGGCTCTTGCAAGTGAAATTTATAGTGTGTTTTATGCAGTTATGGGTAACGTGAAGTCAAATAAGCACTGGGAGGCTAAACTACCACCAAATTTTGATAGAAACGCATACGGAATCGAGAAGTTTATCCGTGCCAAGTAAACTGTGAATGAATTCTTATACCTGAAAATACGGTTCTAAATCGCGTTAAAATGTAGCTGCAGAGACCTTTAGATAAAACCTTTATCTTGTGGCTGCAATTGCAATTTTAGACGGCAATTTAGAACTATGCTTGAAACGTCGAGATAAATTTTCATCTACTTTTCCATTTTATACTATCGCTAACTTGCTCAAGTTCCTTCAGGTATGTGGACAAAAAGTGGGCTTTGCAAGGTGAGCTACAATCAGCTTCAAAGTCAGCTGATATGATGTTTGAGTTTAAAGATTTACCAGATGATGGGGTCAAGAGTGGTATTAACAAAAACAGAAGATTATCTCTCGAGGAAAGCATTCTAGTGAATCACATGGCACAAGTTCGACCTCCAATAACAAGATCTCATGAGGTATTCATGTTTTATACGATGTTCAATCTTTCATGGTCAGATCAGTGTTCTCAAATAGCAGATATAGCCTAGTGAAACTTTAACAAACCACTATTGTTCTGTGACATGCGATTTAGTACGAAGTGTTGACAAATAGCGACTATAGCATGGCAGAATTTAAGCAAACCACTATTTTCTGCGATCCACAATTAACAACACTAGGTCGAATGCATGTTCAATGCATCATATTTAATAAACCAGTCACATGCACAATTGTTTGCTCATTCAAAGTTTCGGTTACCTTCCAATATTTACATCTCAAAAACCAAAATAACAATTAAGGTTTATCTATTGAAATCAGGCTCCCTTATATTTACAAGTGAAGATTAAACCACCAATAAAGAAGAGGTCATCAGCATCAGTTGATTTTGATAATCCCGTTGGAAAGAGCAACAGTACCGTTGATCTTTTTAGCATGCTTTCCATCGATGACAATAAAACGAATATCTCAACTACACCTCCTAGCTGGACAACGTTTGATTGTAAGATTACATTACTTGTATCACATCTTCTGAATCTTTCTTCTATTTTCTTTCATTCATATGGTTCATATTACGCCCCTGCAAATTATTAAATCACCATTTATTTTTACAGGACAAGGCATGTGAATTGTTTATAGATTTGTTGAGCTAGATTTTTGGATAGATGTCACAAGATTACGGTTGCAGACTTTCTTGCGATGTTGCACGAACATCGAACTGCATTGATCTGGTGTGTACTTCTCATTGAAACTTAGTAATGGTAATGTGATGTTTTTCTTTATCTCCATATTTTGATGACCCTTGTATTTTTCACATTATTCATTGTGGTCTGTGGTCTTAAAATTACTGAAATTGGTCCAATATGTTGATGAGAATCGCACATTGGATGATACATGGTCAGAAACTGTATTTATATAAGCGGGTGACATCTTTTGCCCTGCAAGCCGGTTTTTTTAGAGTTTAGATAGGTCATACCCTAATTTTAAGATGGTATTAGAGTCTATCTTGGACCATTTGGCTCACATTCCAGATATGACCTGAAAATGTGTGCTTCCTATTTTTAGTGCATAGGACCTTTAATACATTGTTCGAAACATAACATATTTTTTTGGAAATGAATTGATAATGGTTGCGTTTTCACAGGTTTATGGACTAATTTTTCAATCAACGCAGACTTCAACAGCAGGATGTAAATTAGGCTCTTATCTGCACCCCTTTGTAGCTTGAGGTAGTCTTACAAAGATTTGATTTTCATTGTAACACCTACTATCTCTTTATTTCTGCAACAGCCACTGATTCAGATGGAGAAAGGGATCAAAGAAATCACACTTATTTTTTTATTTTATTTTCTTCTTTCACATTGTCACTTCCAAGAATTTGTGACTCAAGAGGTTGTACATAAAATAAAATATTTCCGGCTTAAACTTCTTGAAGCTTTGTGCACCAGACTGCCCTTAATCTAAATAGACATAAACTTCTTGATATATTTTGGTAAAAAGAAATATTGATTGATATGTTAAGAAGTTTCATCTTAGTTACCTTCAAATATAAATCTTGCACAACCGTTTGGTTTAATGATATAATCATTTAGCATGTGTAATTGGTGCATTGGACCTAACTTCAATTTCAAGTATACTACTGTATACGAATTGCAATCAGCAATATTGACTAGATGAACTTTATATGATCAGTAAGCAAGATTTGTTAGAATTGAGATTAAGGTTAGTATGATTCATTCTATTGAGATAGAGAGAGAACAGAGAGAATGTGAAATGCTTCTAAGCTATTTTTCATTGAATGTTGAATTGTTATGATACAATAGGAGGTGAAGACTGTTTATAAGCTTCACAATCTGTAACTACCTCTAGAAGTTAGTTACAAGGACTACAATATCCTGTAGCTCTTGTAGGTGGTAGGGCCTTTGTCATGAGATCAGCAAGCTGAGACAGGCTAGGAACACGTACAAGAGAGAGCTGTTTCTGACGAAACTTTTTCTCTGACAAAATAGATCAAGTTTCATATGCTTAGTTCTGGAATGGA
Organism: Medicago lupulina; assembly: GCA_958299785.1. Taxonomy (NCBI): domain Eukaryota; kingdom Viridiplantae; phylum Streptophyta; class Magnoliopsida; order Fabales; family Fabaceae; genus Medicago; species Medicago lupulina. The sequence goes on along the minus strand of OY283146.1, from coordinate 56,037,262 downwards.
GCACATGATTATGAGCTAGCGCAATAACACTCATGTTATCATAGAACACAGTAGGAGTACTATAGGGAACTTTGAGCTTTGTGAGACGAGATTGAAGCCATAGAAGTTCAGTTGTAGCCAGTGCCATGTTTCTATACTTCTTGATATAACAGGCTGCTTCTTGGCCCACCGACACCAAATTAAGACCAAGGTAAACGAATGCACATGAGGTCGACCTACGGTCTTCAGAGTCAGAAACCCAATCAGCATCACAATTGATGTCTTGGAGTAGATTAAAAGTGAAGGATCACATCTACTTGTTGACAAACCAATTTAATCAGTGTAGAGTAGTTTTCAAACCAAGCACGCGGGGCTTGCTTAAGGCCATAGACAGCTTTGTTTAGTTTACGCATCAAGGCCATGTCAAATGAAACGAAGCATGGAGGTTGAACCATATAGACCTCTTCGTCAAGAAGTCCATTAAAAAACACATTATTAACATCTCGTTGAAGAAAGGGCCAGGATTGAGTAAGTGCCAAAGTGAGTATGGTTCTGACAGTGACAGGTTTAATGACAGGAGGGAAAGTTTCTGAGTAGTCAGCTCCAAACTGTTGGTGGAAATGAATATCATCAGGTATATGGGTACTAACTATTTCATTCTTCGATGAAGCCAATGTTGTAGTCTTCTCCATCTTCTTGTTGATAGGAGTGTAATGGTTCTGGTCCTGGTGTGTGATATTGATCGTTGGATAGGAGGTTATCTACGGCTGTGGCTGTGGGTTACTCTTTCCTGGATCCGTGCGCTTTTAAACCCACCAATAGAGTTTTTGTTAACACTCAACAACAGTAACTTGCTATTTTACATGCATATCGCTGTTTTACCATGGGTACCCAAGGTTATAATTTTTTGTTTTTGCATTCAGCACAAATTTGTGTGTTATAGCTTTTAATTTATTTGAATATATATATATACCTTTTAAAAAATTGAAATCTCAAAATGTAAAAAAAAAAATGTTTTACAAAAAAAATTGGCATTTTAATTATTTGATTTGAATTGACGAGTTGAACCTAACGAGTCGAGTCGAGCTGTTCGTGAACTTTAAACGAGCCGAACTCGAGTTTAACAAAAGGTTCATATCGAACTCGAGTCGAGTTTCGAGCCGAACCAATTCTTATCGAGTCGAGTCAAGCTCAGACGAGTTCAACTCGACTCAACTTATTTCCAGCCCTAACAAGAAGCAACCTGTTACTGCACTCTCATCATATGAAGTTGAGTATATTGCAAGAATATTTGCTACATGTCAAGCTTTGTGGTTGGATTAAGTGATGACAGAACTCAAGTGTGAAGTTGTGAAACCTCTAACACTGAGAATTGATAACAAATCTGCCATATGCCTTGGCAAGAATCCAACTTCTCATGGTAGAAACAAGCACATTGAAACTAGATTCCACTTCATTAGAGAGCAGGTGACTAATGGAATTGTTGAGCTGCAATATTGTCCTACATAACTACAACTTGCAGATGGTTTTACTAAAGCTTTGAAACTCGACAGATTTGAGTTTTTGAGGAAGAAACTTGGTGTTTTCAGTATTTAGCAGTTATGAATTGAGGGGGAGTATTAAGATTTAATCCATAATTGCCATTTAGCAAGTTAGTTAGAATTTTTTTTGTAGAACTTGTTAGTTAGTGAGATAGCTTGTGCTACAAGCAAGCATCATATTTGCATATAAAAGGCTTTGTAATGTGTACATTCACTTCTTAATGAGATTCACATTGCAAGCATACTCTTTCTATTCTATTCTATCTCAGTTTTACGGTTTGTTTGCTATTTTTTTATCTTGCTTAAAACAACTTATCTGAATAAGCACTTTTGATGCGCAAATAATCATAATTTGATCTAACATAACAATGACTTGACAAAGCATAAAAAACAATTACTTGAAAAAGAAAATTTTGGTGATGATTATGAAAAGAAATTAAACAAAAAAATAGAGAAGCATGTAATTGAAAAGAAAAACATCAAAAACAATTATCTAACAAAGACAAGAGATGCAGCGACATTCAACAAAGAAGGACGTGAACATGTTTTGTGAAGAACTGAGTATCAAAGCCGAAAAAATCTAATATCCTAAAGATAAAAATGTATTTTTAGTTTACACAATCCGTTAGACAAAAATCTGTCCCCAACTAAAGCGGTGGACAAAAAAACGGATTGTTATCATGTCCTTCATTAATTATCGTGTATTGTTCTTTCTTGTTTTTATAAATCAAATGCACTACAACTAATTTTGTCTTGTACAATCGCTCATGTTTTAATAAATAGTGATTTTAATTTTTAATTTTCCATGGTAGGACATTAGAACCTATTTTTATTACATAATTTCATTAAGAACGATTTTGAAAATTATTAGCGCGCGCATGAACCTCACTGTAACTGCGCCACAGACAAGTTTACTCTCCCTAACAGAAAACGAAACCAAAATTCTCATCACTCTGTATAAAGGCGCGAAAACCCTTCTCTCCCATTCTCCGATCACTCTCACCACCGTAACTAACTTCTCTCTCCACCGTAACCTCTCTCTCTCTCTCTCTCTCTCTCTCTCTCTCTCTCTCTTCTTTTTTCTTCTTCATTGCTCTGAGATTTCACTTTCTGATTTTGCAGGTACATAACCACATTCTCTGTTCTGAATTCATAACAAACTCTTCAACCGCGCAAAGATCATATAGGTTCGCTTCAACTTCTTGATCACATTCTTCGAATTCCGATTCTGTTTTCATTTTATTCAAATTCACCTTCACATTTCTATATAATTTGCATTTGCACGCTAAAATTTTCACTAAAACTGAAAAACTTCTTCAATTTCATTTGATTTTGTTGCGATGTGAATTTCATTCCATTAGATGAAGCGTTTGAATCGAAGCTATAGTTAACTCTGAATTTATTTTTATTTTTTTTTGTTTGATTTGTAGGAAAATGAGGCCAGCGTGGGCAGTGAAAGCTATGTTCATGATCGTCTTAGCTTCGATTTTCTTCCGTTGCGTTTGTGGTGCTAACCACACCGTTGGTGGTGCTTCCGGCTGGGATCTTGAATCCAATATGCAGGACTGGGCTTCCACTGAGAGCTTCAATGTCGGCGACGATCTCGGTAGGTTTCTTCATGTCTTGATTTTATTCAACAGAATCATTTTCGTGAAAAAACAAAACGGTTACGTTCTTATATTATTAATATTTGAATTTTCTGAAACTTTATATATTTCTGGTAAAGATTTTCTGAAACTTAATAAATTTAGCAAGTGCTTGCAATCTAAGTAATGATTAGAGTATTAAATAGGTTAAAGTACTTTAGGTTCGTTTCCTAATTAGTTGAATTTATTTGAAACTTTATTAACTAATGATAGAGTATTTATAAGGTTATGGTGTTTTAGGTTTATTTCCTAATTAATTGAATTTTTATTTTGATAATATGATAATTCATTCATAACAATCATGCTTTGTGTTTATTTTCATTTTCCTTCTGTGTATATTTCGTGATTGAATTTGAATCCTATGCATTATGCAACACTGAGTATGGTGTAGTAGCTCTACAAACAGCACTATTAACTGAATGTTTGTTTGGTGTTGCTGTGGCTTTGTCGAAATCACAATGAGTTAATATGATTTTGCAAATGCTACAAAGTGATTTCGACAAATTCATCTTGATACAAATATACACTAGGTTAGAGTTCAATTTTTTTGTCTAATTTGGATGGATTCCTTGCAATAAGGACTTTACACATTCGTGCATTCGAGACATTAGTGACTGTCAAAATTTCAATCAAACCACTCAAAAGAATGAAAAATCAATTTTCATTGTATAATTCCAAATACAGGATTTGAATTTGGGCGGTTCAATCTAAACCAAAAGGTCACTGGTTTTCAAATGTGTGAAGGAGGGACTCGTGAATGCAAGGAAGTCGATCCATCTATTATTCTCTTATGCTTTATGTGATAGTTTTCTTTCTCGGAGTCTAGGTTATGAAAATAAGAGACGGGAACAAAGTAAAGTGTATTTTTCGGAAATTGAAATTGAAATTTGTAATAACGAATGTTCATTGGGTATGTGATGATTGGCAGTGTTTACTTACACACCGTTATATGACGTGATTGAGGTAAACCAACAAGGCTACACCACATGTACAATAGCAAATGCCATTTCCACACACAACACAGGAGAAACAGTGATCCACCTCATTGAATCAGGAACACGCTACTTCGTTTGTGGCAGAATGGGTCATTGTCAACAAGGCCTCAAACTTGAAGTCAAAGTTCAAGCTCAGTCCAACAACACTGGAACTTCTCCTCCACCTAGTTCTCCACCACACCCTCATTCTCCTCCTAGTCCACCCAATGGTGATTCTCCTCCTAGTTCACCACACAGTGATTCTCCTCCTAGTCCTCCAGGTGCACATGCTAAAGGGCCTTGTCATTGTTCTTGTGCAGATGAAGGTCATTTGGGTCTGCCATTGATTACACTCGTAATCATCATAGCTTTCGCATGGCCTTCTTTCTTTGTGCACCTTTCAGCTAGCTACTAGGTAGCTCACACTAGACAGTTTATTTCACTGATGTGTGTGTTTCTTATTTTTGGTCATTCATAATGACATATTGTTTAGTACATATAGATTGTGATCTGGTTTAGTGACTTTAGTCAATTGTTCCAGAGTGATGATCTTGTGTTGATAATGTGAGAAACTTTGCTACTGTGAATTTGTTTGTTAGCAAAGGAACTTGTTTAGTTCAAGTAAACTCTATATACTCAATGTGAGAATTTGATTGTAGACTCTTTGCTCCTTTTTTGTTCAATTAGATTTCTCATGTTATGAGTATTACTTTTCTGGGGGCACATCTTTTATCTTAGTTTTTAGAGAAATGTTTATTTGAGCTATCAATTCTTGTTACATAATTGAGTCAAATTATAGTTGATGTTATAATTTTAATAAGACAAAAACTCCATGCTAGTCTCAGTGGCATGTACTTGAAATGGTTTCATCAGAGCATTTGGATAATGTGATTACTGACACATATTTCTTTCAGCTTTAGTGGTTGTGTGTTTGATCAATCTGGTCTAAAAATTTCAACAATGTTAAAACTCATGAGTATTTTGCAGTCAATTGTGATTCTACTCAATATAGAGATTAGTGTTTGCAGCTGTGCTAGAGAATATATAATTTTAGAAAAAAAATTGTTTCAACTAATGAAATGAACATTTTTAATGGGTAAACATGTAATCGGGATTGGTTTAATTGATAAAGAGTTGATTCATGGTCCGTAAAGGTAGTAGGTTCAACTCCCATTTACCTCGGTCAGGGCTCTCTAAATCTTGAGACATGGATGCCTGAGTCTGAGTGTTCTCCAGGAATGCGCATGTCATTATTTCGATTTCTATATGTAAAACTTGTTCCCACATCTCATTTTGTTTATTCTAGGCTTCTGTAGAAATAAAGGGAAGTTAACTTTCTACATGGGCACAAGGAATAATGAAACTTTCTGTTGTTGTATCCGTTAGAACTCAGAATATAAAAATCTATATCAGGTAATTTTCTACATTGCTTCAACTTATTCCTGTTTCATAGCTTGAGGTCCACACAGCATACTTGTGCCATAACAACGTGTCCAAGCATTTTGTGAGTTGTTTCCATTAGTGTTTAATAAGAAAAGAGACATGTCATTTATAATGGCAAACATGATTGAGTCTTATTCTTAGGTCATCTAGCTAGCACATTCTTCTTAATCAATATTTAGACATTATTATCACCACCATAAACAACATGTATGTAGACAACTGGTGTCAATTAAAGATCCAACTTGCTTCTTGACCCCCTGACCCCTCTCTTTGGATTCATTATTTATTTTTTATGTCGGGGCCACTAGAAATCAGAGTTACATTTGTTTGCTTTATGTGACGACTTCTCATTTTTAGTTTGATATGAGATGTATAGTATGGGTGATTGGAAGTGCCTATGGTTATGCTAGTAATCTATTTTTTCCAATTTTACACCTCGTTAGTGAGGAATGAGTGTGTCTTTTCTAATTTCGTGCTTCATGGAAGACATAGGCACATGGCCATTTTCTTAGTAGCAGAGACAAAAGTAGCAAGATTGGGTAAAAACAGAAATGGAAGGCCAATATTCAAAATAGAAGGGCAGAACTAAACTTTTCTAATTGAAATTTAAGGCATTTTGCAGGCAAGAGATGGAGGAGGGTCCATGTATGTGGCTGGTTCCACAAAGGTTCCAGCCCTGCCAACATATTTTTTTAGTGAAGTTTTTTAAAATTTAATTATGATATGTTTTTTGATTAAAAGTGTATTTTCAGACATTTTGGGGAGGCTTTTTTAATGGCTGACCAACTTTTTAAGTGAGAGTAATAATAAAAAATCAAGTGCATATAAAATAAATGTGACTTTTGTTCAAACATGATTGAATTGAGAAACAGCACAGGTTGGTTGTCACTAAGCCAGTTTATAATAAAATTTTATAAATATTAATATTTTGAATTTTTTTATACGAAATAATTTTGAACGTAATTTGTATGCACTAATCATGTAAAATACTTTTTCATATGTGTTTCAAATCAAATTTTACCATTTATATATTTTGCAAGTTTTTTACACTGTTTGTACACATACAAATCAAATTCTAACTTTTGCAACAATTTTGCACACCGTAAGTTTATAGCTTTAAACACATTTAAAGGGGTATTACATTTGTCTGATGGTTAGGGTGAATGATAAGAAGTTCAACGTTTCAATTTCCACTCTCAATGAAATACTACTAATATTAACATTTTCAGTTTCTAAAAAGAACATTCTTAGGTAAATCTAAGGTGAAGTGTTTTGGGTCACCTGCAAGGTCCTACTTCTTTATAAGGTTATGGACTACTCAAAGTTTGTTTATGACACAAGGAGAAACATGGGGGCTCTTCTGTTTCAATTTCTAGTGGCATGTAAAAGTGAAAACTCACTTTCCGACCTTATAGGTTATCATAATTAAAATGAAGGCTTGAAGATACAGCAACTCCTACTCCTAGCTACATCTATAATGATATGATAGATAAAATCTATGTGTGTGCGTGTTTACCAAGTTTATTACACTAACATTAATTTTGATCCCTAAACTAATTCTACCTTTGGTGATATTGACAATATAACCAATGTAATTAAGCCAACATCAATATGTTAATTCAACTATTCAAAAAAAAAGGTCGCATGCAATGCAACCATGCACAGTTGAATAGACAATTTACTATTAGCGTTGCTTTCAATTCATCCTTGTTTGTTCACTTTATCCATTTTCTCCATTTACTAAAAGAAAATGAAAAAGCATTAGACAAGACTTTTATTACACACGACCCAATTATTTGATCTAAATTTTTTAAATTTAAAAATCATTTTAAAATTTTATGGATGAAATAAAGGATTTGAATCTTTGAAACAGAGTAGTGGTTAGTAAAGTCATAAAATAAGTGGTTGATATTTCAATAATTCATGATATTTCAATAATTCATCATTTGTTAGGCATGTTATAATATCACACGTTGACTCTTTATTTAAAAAAATGGAAAAAGGAAAAACTACTACTCCCTCTAATCATTTTTATAAGACACAAATTAGTGAACAAAAATTAATACATTTAGTCTATAAACTACGTCTAAATATATCAATTTTTGTTAACCTGTTATCTTTTTTAAAAAGAAACTAGGAAAGTATTAATTAAAATGACAGTAATTATGATTATTTTACAACCATCTCATAGAGAGTTTAAACTATGTCATCTGAGGTTATATAATATCAAACTCTTTCAATTGACTCTCTAAAGTGAGAATCTGAAGTGAGTAACTATAAAGAGTGTAATCTCAAGTTCTGTATTCACTTTTTTATTCAAAAAAAAAAGTTCTGTATTCACTTTTCTAGTCTTAGTTTAAATTGGGGTGAAACTTCTTTAACTTTCCAACAAAAAAGGACTTACTCTATTACTTTGCAATTAAGAAAAGTGAATAAAAATGTGCCACATTCAACTTCAAATTATCCTCATACATATAGTATTGTCTCTTGCATAACTACATGATCAATACAAACATTATGTAGTTCTAACTCTTAAGAAATACTTAGTAGATATTTTAATAGCTCCTAGAGCATATAATAACTTGATAAAAGAAAGAACATAGCTTATTAGGAAAATACTAACTTATGTTCACTATGTCACTAGAAACTTGACATGGGAAAAAAAGTCCACCGTGTCTCTTGAAACTTGTCCTGGCTTCTTCACACAGTCTCAGTTACAAAATATGTACACAACAAATCCTGCAAAAGAGGGAAAAAAAAAAGAAGAATATTAACAGTTAGAGGAAATGACAAATATAATGTATTTATTGTTACATGCATACATTTTTTTTCTACACTTTAATCAAGTGTTTGGTAGTTGGAACAGATTAATCAAAAGCTAGATTCATTTAATTGTGCCAGGTGTTAAAAGCCTAAAGTTTCATGAATTTAAAGATGCTATTGGTATTGGCATGTACCATGGAATTACACTAACACTTTTGTAGTCATAGTGTTGTTATATAAAAAATATCACATTTGTGTAAACAAAGGTTGAAAGAATCATTTCTTAGGTCATACCTTAGTTAAAAAGTTCAACAAACATTTGGTTATGTTTAATTTATACATAAAAAGATTCCGTATGAAAGTGGTGTATTTAACTACTATAACTAATTACTAATAATAACTAATTCAATACTAGTATACTATATGAATAGTTGTCATTCATTACATGACAAAAATTATCTACTTCAAAGTTTAAGTGGTTGGGAAAAGGTTGGTAATTAATCATTGATGAATGGATTTATAACAACAAATGTGTTATATGTGATAATAGAGATAATATAAATGTGGACAGTAAAATTCTGCAATTTGTTGAGTAGTGAATGCAAATAGAACATAGTACAAAGATTTGATATCCAAACAATCATATGAAATTTAGAATGTAATCACGCAGTCGCGCGACATGGACCATCTGATAAATCAAGATCAAAATCAAATAATCCTTGATATGAACCATTAAATTAAGATTGGACGATTAATATTTTCAATTTATCAAAAAGTAAGAACATGGTCTCAAACCGTCCTATCTCAACTTGACAGTTCAGCGCAGTTATGTACATGTTTGGAATCACAGTAAGTTGGACAAAGTTACGATGGTATACTGTAACTCTGTAGAATTCACTGTCAATCCAAACATGCATTTGTAACATAAGATACAAAATTATGAATTAAGTTCAAATCATGTACCTCCAAGTGGTTAATATCCTTGCAGTGAATCAAATTTTTCTACTAAATTGTGACTGTGACTGGTGTGAAAAAGAGAGATTAACAATAACCAGATCATCATCAAGCACCAGGGTTAACCAATTTCATAAAACGTTGATAAGATTCAAGCCTCTGCAACTTCATCTGATTATTGAACTTCTTGATAAAAGCTTCAGCTCTTTTATTTAACTCTTCAGGACTCATTGATTTTTCTCTCTTCAATGAAGCTCTATCATTGAAAGTTTCAGATTTTTTCAGTTCCCTTTGAGCCCAAGCAACAGGATCATCATCACCACTACCAAAACCACAACCACCATTGTTACGAAATGGTTCCGCTTTCACAATCCTTGCAGTCCAAGTGTCACTTTTCTTCAGATATGGCTTCTTTGTTTTCTCTTGTCCTTCCATTATAGCTTTCCATGTTGCTTCCAAACTGTCATCATCACCTTTATCACTGGAATCTGGGGAGTTATAATCGTTGCAGCGTTTTTCCGGTATTGGATCAGTGATGAACTTGTTGAAGAACAATCCAAAGTCTTCAACTTTATCATCAGAATCTGTCAAGTAATAGTCCTTGCTGCATTTTTCCGGTATCGGATCAGTGACGAATTTGTTGTAGAACAATTCAGAGTCTTTAACATCAACAACCCTTTTCTCTTCTTGTTCTTGTTCTTCAACTTCTTCAACCACTTTTTCTTCTTGATGTGGTTCATTGGTTTGGTTTTCTAGCTCAATTGGATTTGTGGTAGTTTCTAAAATGGTGGTTGTATGCTTGAGATCAGAAAAGGTTATGTTGCTATTGCTTTTGAGGGAGAAGTTTGATGAAGCTACAATGGTGATGATGATGAAGTTAACAATGACGTAAAGGAAAGGGATTGTAAACCATGTTCTTATTGAGAACCAAAGTTGAGGAAGAGTTGAAAGAACAAGATCAAATGTGTATGGAATTATTGCAACTTTGAACAAAATAAGAGTTGAGATGATTCCTATAGACATGAGTACAAGTTTTGCAACCCCTAAAGATTTATCCATTCTATTTGATTTTAGAGAAGATGGGTTTTGAAAAAGATCCATTTTTTCTAAGTTTCAAGACTTTTATGATACTCTTGAGAGAAAAACTCAATTGATACCAGAAATAGGAGTAAGGGTAATATGGTAACAAATTAAGGTTTTTAGGGGAGGGACTTCTTAATTATCAACCAAGCATCATGTTTTGAGAAGAATGAGAAAAGAGAAAGAGAGAGGGTTTAGGAAATTGTTGTTGCATATGTTAGAACATGAGCTGAAGTTTAGGTTGAGTCGCAGATTAGGTCGCTTATTTTAAGACGTTTGGAGTTTGAGTCTGAGTATCATATTAGGATGTTTGGTTTTTATAGAAGAGAGAACAAGAAACTTGTGAAGATAAGAAGGTTTCATGGTGAATATAATTAGTTAGGACTTAGGATCATTGAATAAAGAAGGGAGAGAAAACAAGTTAAAGAAATAAGATTTTTTTTAAGGTAGAGAGAGCTATCAAGTACCAATGTTTTCAGGTGCTGTGGTTAGAATGAGATAGAGCCAACAAAAATTCCATAAATATTGGGAAGGGTGGGTGGCTTATGGAGTATATAGAGGACCACATGAGTCAAGAAGACTCCCTCAGGTGGGGATATGAATGAAGAACTGACCATTTCTTACACATAGTAAAAGTACTGTTGGTGTTTTTTGATGAATGAATTAACAACCACCGATTGAAATTACTTTGTCCTTTTTGTGTTTTGCCTTTTCCTCTAAGATGTAACTGACACCTCACTTGTGAACTACCACTTCTTGAAATAAAATAAACATTTTAATCATTGGAAGGTATCATCAACATTTTCCTCCAAAATGTATAGCTCGTTTTAAAAGAACTAAACCATTTGATCATGTCTTCAAAGAAGGGGCATCAAAGAAGGAAAGAGCATAAATAGAAAGAGAGGATATGACAAATTTGAGAAAAATCAAGCGGTCATCTAAAGATAAATTACGGCTCCACCAACTAGATAGTTTAGACTGAATTCAATTTAATACTGGTTCCCAAAACAACACATGTCTAGAATTCCCACCAATAGACAACTCCAAGTACACAAAAGGAATTTTACCGATTTTACAACTCAATCGCCTCATTCAACCAAGAGGCATATTGACATTAACACCAATCAATATACTCTTATGGAAGTTAACTTTAAAACCTGACATAACTTCAAACAAAAGCAACATATAAAGCTCTAATATTCACTCAGCTTTTGGTCCCAAATAACAATGTGTCATCGGAAAATTGTAAGTGAGAAATAACCATATAGTCGCTAGTATCTACTCGATACCCTATAAACACATTGGACTCCACCAAGGACATCATCATCACATGCAAACCTTCAGCCGCTAATAAGAAGAAAAAAAAAAAAAGGGAGATAAGGGGATCACTTTATCTCCACCCCCTTTCTAATGCAAACTCATATATGGGGCTACCATCAACCAACATTGAAGTTGTAGTCGTACTAATGCATTCTCTCCTCCATTTTCTCCAAAGAGTCAGGAAATTCATTTTCCGCATAACATCATCCATGTAGCCTCAATCAACTGAATCATAACCCTTCTCAAAGTCGACTTTAAACATCAATAACTCCTTTTTATCTTACGGGTCTCATCCACAACCTCGTGCGCTATCAGAATCTCATCCAAAATTTGGCTATTTTTCACAAAAGATGACTGTGTATCTCAAATTACAAACCCAACCACCGACCTCAACTGTTAGCAAGCACTTTCGCAAATATCTTATACAAGCTAACAACAAGAGAAATGGGTCTAAAGTCATTCGGCCGTTGCAGATTATCTATCTTGGGAATCAAAACAATGAAAGTAGAATTGATTCCTTTTGATAAACGACCATTATAGTGAAGTCCTGTTATAAACCGCATAATATTGGCTTTAATTTCTGGCCAAAACTCCTTATTGAAACCAAAGTTAATACCATACGGATCGAGACTCTTAAAACTATCACAATCTCACACAACTGCTTTTGCCTCCTCCTAACTGAAAGACTTTACCAACTGGCCCCCATCCAACGACGTCAAAGTGCGGAACTGAAGGTCATCAACATCAGTCCTGACTACATTACTAGCGGTAAAATGAGCCGCAAAATGAGAAAAAACGGCACCACAAACACTAGCAACTCTCTCCACCTGAGTCCCCTCAAAAACAATAGAACATAATTGATTGCGGTACCTCCTACTAGCCATAATACCATGATTTTTTAATTTTTAATTTTTAAATTTGCATTGCCTTCTTGAAGCCAAAGTAATCTTCATTGCTGCCAACAAATACTAGTATTAATTCTACACAAAGACTGTAATTCCCTCGTCAACCCATGAAGCTCGTCAATATCACCTTCAGATAACACTTTAATTCTCCTTTAAGATCAAGTGACGATATCCGTTCTTTAAGAGAAGAAATCCATCCGAGAAAACTTAATAATTGTTTTCTTTTTTGAACTCTTACCAAATGATTTAAGACACTTGTTATCATGACCCTAAAATTTAGCTTCAATTTTTTTTAATTAAACTCTTTCATGTAATTTTATTCAAACATAATTTATTTTATATTCGACCCACCTTTAAATAATTTGTGAACTCCTATTCATACATGCTAAAATTCAAATTACTCCTATTCACAATGAATTGTTTTTCGAATGAATCAATGAATTCTAAGACCCACTCTAGGTTGCAATTACTAAAGGGAATGTTTTTCTCTTTACAGCTCTAAAGAGAATGTTAAAAAGTGAAAATTTTAATATAATAATATTTTATTCGATAAAGGAAGCAGGTGATCTGAATACCACTATGAGAGAGATGTGCTCCAGAATTGTTTAAGATTTTCCAGGACTCCATAAATTTTGCTCCCTAATCTTCAATCTATGACTAAATTGAAAGAGGATATAGATAGATCCACCAAGATTTTTTACTAAATAAATGTATTTGGTATATCTTCTGAAAGTCAAAAAAAGCTTTTTCTTTCCAAAATTCTTAAATCTGGTTAAGAATTGAAATCATAGAATTAGTTAATTAACTATTGATCTCGTTTCAGTTGTGACTTGTGAGCCTGGTTTAACTTTTTTTAAGTAATCTGAATAAAAGTAGATGTTGGGCGACGGTGACCACAATTTGCGGAGGTGATAATAGCAACTTTTGGCACCACTATACTATATACATACATAAATCAATGTGTCACTATATGGTTAGATATTATGGATTTTTCTTGCAGTGGATAATGCTATCTTAAGCTAACTCTTTTTACTTAGTACAAAAAGTGTAACTTCATTGATACAATTATGCAGGTAATTTAAGGGTGGTAAAGTTAGGAATAATACAAAAGTTTTGATATTCAATAATTTATAGCTTTTGACATCCATTGTTGTTTTTTAAAGTATGCACTAGTTTTTATTTGTCTCGAATTCCATCAACCACTAGTCAACAAAGGGGATATTGTCTTGTAATTATAACCAAGATGGTAAAATCTGTAGAGATATTTGATGTGTTAGGACGCGGGTTTGGACCTGTAAGTCTAGTTATTATGATACACAACTAAAACACTTCTTAATACAATAAAACATCTTTTATAGAGGACAAAATTGTAACGGGTTTATAGTTCAAAACAGACAATACCTCGAAATATAATGTGACATACTTTGAGGTTGGAAAGGAACACTTGATGTTCTTAAGTTTTTCTGAAATCCCAAAAGATTCTTGATAGTGGGCAATCCTGTTTTGTGATGGTGTATAAATGAGATGGGGAATGAAATCCATTCATTACTGATATCTTTTGCAAATATAAATAGACAACCCAGGGTCCTAGATATAAGTAAAATTTATGTTTCCACAAGAACACATAAACCCCAAAACAACTGTTGCAAGATTATTTGCTCTTCCTCTTCCATTCAACTGTGGTTAACTTTATTGAGAAAATATATTTATGGCTTAATTGCAGTTTTAACCCCTTAACTTTTATAAAGTTGCGATTTTGGCCTGTAAAGAAAAAAAAACTACAAAATGGCCCCTTAAGTTTTGCATTTGTGACAGTTTTGGCCTCCAATGCCAATTTTGACTCAGTCTACGCTGACGTGGCACCTCGTGTTACTTTTATTTTTTTTGGCCTTGAGGGTCAAAACTGCTACAAATTCAAAATTTAGGGGACCATTTTATAGTTTTTTTAGGGGGTCAAAATCGCAACTTTGTGAAAGTTAGAGGATTAAAACTACAATTAAACATATATTTTTCTTACGAAAATATATTCATTGTACAATTATTTTATACATATATTTAATAATAAGTAACATAATTATATTCTAACAAAGTATACTAATTAAATTCATATTCAAAATATTTGATGAGAGCTAGTTAAACAATATTTTCATCTTTAAAGTTATGTTACACAATTCTGATCTATCACTTGGTTAAGTAAAACCTCGAATTTGAATCTTGTAAAAATATGATTGAAAAGAAGACCTCTTTCAAAATGTTCAATCAAATACTTCGTAGTCATAATAATATGGACAGGAAAAAAGTTTCCACACACGTGTAATATGTACATTAGGCATCCCTTTGCATACACAATGTTACCTTTAGAATTTGGTCAAAAAAATTGGGCAAGAAATTTGACAAGCATATATATAAATTCACTATAGATACATGGATGTGTACGGTAGTATCTTGTTGCTACGTACTATCTATCAAAAAAGTATTTTGTTGGTACTTGGTGTCATGGGGTCACTTGTCTTACCCTAGGGAAACCAATCACCAACTGATGAACCATCCCTATGGTTCAATCTGCTGTACCTACAAAACCCCTTCATTATTTTTCTTTTATTTGTATCAAACAGCTGAATTTGATAATCATAAGCAAAATACCACTTTTTATTTATTTATCAAACAACAACACTTTTGAAGTTGTCAAATTTGAGCTACAACGTTCACCTTAAGAGTGAATAAAATCAACAAAAACAACAATATAACAACATCATACCTTGCACATTCTTTGATTTGTTAACCTTCAAAGTGCTCTCTAACAATGACATCAGATCAATTAGTGTTTCTTTTACTTTGTCCTCTGCATTATAAGTTAAAAGTAGATTATAAAAAAATGGCGCACAAAGATCTAACAAAAAAAGAAGGGGAAAAAGAAAAGATAAAAAGAAGGATCAATGACCTCTAATAGGCACCTCAAGGTATCTCCATGAGATAAGCTTTTAGGATGTGCTATGAAGCTAATCGTTTTTTTGGGTTAAATAAGTTTTTCGTCCCTATAAATATAACAAATTTTGATTTTAGTCCCTAAAAAAATAAAATGAGATGTTTTCATCAGTACAATATTTTTTGTTTTGTTTTAGTATTGGTCCCTAATGGATATAATTTTGACATCTTTGATATTTTTTAAACATAATATGTATATATAAAGATTCAACGGACATAACATTGATACATCTTGATCATAAAAGAGTTATAATTTTGACATTCATATATGAACATAAATTAGCTATTAAGGACCAAAAACAAAATAAAAAAATTTATGAAGATGAAAACATTCAATTTTATTTTATAGGGACTAAAATCAAAATTTACTATATTTATAAAGATAAAAAACTTATTTAACCCTTTTTTTTTACAAAGGCTAGACTACTTTTCAAATGAGCGACTTCATAAATCGAACCAGAGTTCTTTATATGAGGGAAAATCATGTTATCAACTCTTGCAAGATTTTGGTTGATTTTTCTGCACTCTAGTATATCATAAAGAATAGGATACCATAGGCACTATTGTAAAATAATGGCATTCAACTTAATAAAAAATTTCCTCTTCTCAAACTTTAATTAAAAATATAGTTATATATAGATTTCCTATAAAAAGAAAAGTTATATATGGATGTCTGCATAGCTCAATATATGATAATTACATTTTCCTCTTCCTAACAAATTAGTCATTAACATTTATCTATAAAAAAATATAACCGTTTTTATTTGTTCAATATGTACCAAAGATTTTGCAACTAAATTATGTATGTTGGAAAATTATTTATATTTTTTGGGTGATCCATTCTACATATAGTTAATAGTGAGAAATTAAATTCTCTTACTTGTCTGAAACTAAAAAACAAAGAAAATGTATACAAGGCTACTAACGAGACCTATTGATGGGACTAAGAAAATCGTTAAATATAGATGTATACCAATCATGGCATATTTAGACAAATTCATGGACTGAATTAAAGAACACCACGTAATATAAACATTTTCAAGATTTTGAAGCTTATTAATGTACAGTGTCCTTGTTTGGTGAGACGGTTTGATAATTGATAAGTACCTAAACCTAATGCATTATTTGGTAGAATTGCATATAAAAGCAAAATGGTGAAGTGAAGTAATGAAGACAACTTGCACGTTTTTGTTTGTTTGAAAGAGCCATCCTTTATTATTTTGATTGTATACTTAGCCAATTATAGTGTTAATATAAAATATCTTCAATCATTGGTGAAAAAGAATCGAACTATTCAAAAGCACCATTTTGCCCACTTTGCGAGGTTCTATTTTATGTTAGACAAAATTTGATTAATTAAATAGAATGTTTGACTATATTTTACTATGCTACATGCTTCCAAGCGGGTCTAGGAATTTATAGGGCTGCATAGAAAAAGCAAAGATTAAATAGGTGTCTATGAACAAGCATTGCTTAATAAAATATACGTAATTTAAAAATAGGTAAATCATTGAGAAAAAATATAGTAAATAATTGGGCATTGTTTCATTGTTTAAGTCTTATATGATTTTTAGGATGAGGAAGTGACTCATAATAATGATCGATGTTTGAAAACCATTTGATACTCTAACGATGATCAAGTTTCATAAGTAGAAGCTTGTAGTAGTATTCGACCTTAAGACTGCAATGGTGGCTCAATTTGTGTTGATTTAACAAAAAACAAGGAAAACGAATATTTTTATACAAATGTCACATATATGATTTTTTTTTTATTACCCTAATGATAGCGAGGAAAATATCCTTATTTATTAATTTTTTTAAGTCTTAATCTAATTTTTTTTTTCCATTAATCTCTTATCAGGTTTGTAATAACTTTATCCTAAAAATTTTGCTCTGAATTTACATCATATATGTTTTTATTTCTTTTTATAATAACCGTGAATATTTTTCAAAGCAAAAATTTAATAGATATTTTAATCTTTATCCTTATATTTATTTATTAATTTTGTTAAGTCTGCAGCAACTTAACCTATTGTTTCTGTAGATTTTTTTTTGACAAGTTGTTGTACACTTATTTAATACGTTTACAAACAGAATACCCTAATTTCCATGCAAATTCGGTTACCCTAAATAATTTGTTAGGAACCATAAACTGCATTAATTTTTGATGTTTAATTATAAAAGTAATAAATAAAATTGACCCGTGCTACAATATAATTTTGTATTCTTTTTATCTTTTTTCTTTATATTTTTTATTATCATTTGATTGTAATATTGTATCTCTAATAATCTAATTTGCGTTCATTGATCGACCCATAATTTTACGAGTTAAAAATTATTTATGGTCTGTATTATAGTCGAGAAGACTCATACGTCGCACGGGTCAAAAGTCTAGTTACGACAAATAGTGACATACGTGACCCATCACCATGCATTAGTACTTATAGGAAATGAGTAGGGTTTTTGCCTGTTAAGCCTTCACCTGAACATGTATCAGTCGGACTGGCGGTCCAGATGGATGTTCTGGACAATGATCCAAAACGATTATTAGCGGGTGACTGGGATATGGTCCGTTCTATGTCGGACTCTAGTTGGATCTGAATCCGAAACAAGAATATTATACATAAATTTCATTCTAAACTCTTGCTGAGATTGCTGTTGCCCACTATCTTAAAATCAAGGAGCTAGTCGAAGGGAAATCCAAGATGCTAATCTTACAAAGCACTTTTGCAACTAATACATCATGAAGGTAGTGATAAGAAGTTGATTGGTAGAAGTTTTCCGGTTGTTTGAAAAGTAATGCATGTAATGCCATCTATTTTCTTTAAATTAAAGTATATTTTTCAATGTCAAACAAGAATTCTTAATGAATACAATGATTAAGATTTTAAATTGCAATTGTCTTTGTGGTAGTGTTTATTTGTTTATGACATTAACTTGAATGCATTAAAAAGCAAACAATGTGGCCAATGCTCTCTTATTTTAGTTTTTTCTTACGATCAATTATCAATTTTATCTCAAAAATATTATATTTCTCATCTCCTGTATTTAACATGTGATTTGCATCTCTTTTATTCCATAAACAAATCTTATTTATCTTTAACGATAAATTACCCTCAATTCATCAAAGAGGTAATGTAAGTCTGACCATTCTATACCAAATTCTTGCATTGCATGATTCAAGCATATTACTATGTTAGTTAGTGTTCCCAAACGGCAAGTTATTGCATAATATTTCTTATACGTTTTCTCCACTTTATGAATTTAGTAAATGGTCAGAGCAACATTTTCAAAGCTAACATAATACGAAGGCTGCAGAATCACACTCAGATTCATTGCATTCCTAATGCTTTACACAAATATAGCTATGTTTATTAAATACCGTCAAACATCTAACATTGTCAACTAATTCCCGTTAAATACTCATATTGTATATGAAGTCTTTAACTAAATATCCATCTATTGTCAATAGTGATCAATTCACAAGTGCAAAAAACATTTTCTTTTCCTAAGTACAAAACGTGACACGATCCATCATTTTCAAAAAATTTCTTGTCCAGAAATCGTGTCACGTTTTGGCCAACGTGTCACGATTTGGTAATGTCGAAAGGACACCAAATTTAACTTAGAAATTTTTTTTTGGGTGTCAAAAATCGTGTCACATTTTTAGCATCGTGACACGTTTTTGGCAATGTCGTAAGACACCCAATTTTAACTTAGAAATTTTTTTGTGGAGCTTCAGAGGTGGGGCAAAATCGTGTCACGTTTTGCCCAAAAGGTGTCAAGATTTTGCCCAGTATTGGACTTGAAATTTTTTTGTTCCTCTGATTGTTTCAGCTAAAATATTTTTGTATTTTTGATTTTGTTTGAAAGCAATAAAAAGCAATAAAACTAGAAATACTACCTGCAATAAAATGGTGGGTTGCCTCCCACAAAGCTCTTCTTTACTGTCACTAGCTTGACTACCACGGACCCTTAAAGGTCCTTCAGCACCAGTCCTACCCTTTCTTTTGGTAGGTCGCCACCCAGATATGGCTTAACTCTCTGCACATTCACCTTGAAACTTTTGTCACCCTCCGGCGTAATTAACTCAACAGCTCCATGAGGTGACACACTCTTGACCAAGAAAGGTCCCGACCACTTTGACTTGAGCTTTCCAGGAAACAGCTTCAACCTGGAATTATACAACAAAACTAGTTGCCCAGAGTTAATATCCCTAGATACTACGTTTTTGTCAAGATACCTTTTAGTCCTGGCTTTATAGATGAGCGCATTTTCGTATGCTCTAAGTCTCATCTCCTCAAGTTCATTTAGTTTCAAGAGTCTTTTCTTACCAGCGGCTATTTGATCAAAATTTAAGGCCAAGTACGCTTTATGTTCTAGCTCAACTGAAAGATGACAGGCTCCCATAGACTAATTGATAGGGTGAAAGCCCTATATGAGTCTTAAAGGTCGTCCTATATGCCTATAATGCGTCGTCTAACTTCCAATTTGACACAACTGTCTTCCCTAGTATCTGTTTCAGCTGACGGTTTGAAACCTCTACTTGACCACTTGTTTGTGGGTGATAGAGAGTTGCAACTTTGTGCCTGATGTTATACTTTTTTAGCACATTTTCAAGAAGATTGTTGCAAAAGTGCTTCCCCCCATCACTGATCAAGACTCTAGGGGTTCCAAACCTAGTGAAAATATTTTTGTGGAGAAAATTGACAACAATTCTGGCATCATTAGCAACACAAGGTATCGTTTCAATCCACTTAGTAATATAATCAACAGAAACCAGAATATGAAGAAAAGAGTAAGAGGAAGGGAAGGGTCCCATAAAATCAATGCCCCAACAATCAAATGGTTCTATTTCAATTATTCCTATTAGGGGCATCTCATTCCTCTTAGAGATGTTACCTGTCCTCTGACATTTATCACACTGTCGTACAGTCTTGGCAGTCCTTGAACAAGGTGGGCCACCAGAAGCCACTTTACAAGATTTTTGCCGCGGTTCTTTCTCCACTATGGTGGGCCCCATAAGCTGAGCTATGGCAGTGCCACATGATACTATTAGCCTCCTCACCTGCAACACAACCTCTAATCAAATCGTTAGTGCTTACCTTAAACAGATAAGGATCATCACACAGATAGTGGTTTGCATCCTTGAAGAACTTCTTCTTCTGTAGATAATCCATGTCATCCGGAACTATGTTACCGGCCTTGTAGTTTGCCATATCAGCAAACCAAGGCCTTTCTCCAATAGCAAACAACTTCTCATCTGGGAACTCGGCGATGATGGCCTTCTCTTTCTTCGTCACCTCATTATTCTCCAACCTTGAGAGGTTATCAGCCACCACATTCTCAACTTCCATCTTGTCACGAATCTCAAGATCAAATTCTTGCAACAAGCGGATCCACCTCAACAGCCGAGGCTTTGAATCCCCTATTGTCAAAAGGTACTTTAGAGCTGCATGATTTGTAAAAACAATGACTTTGGAGCCGATTAGATAAGAACGAAATTTTTCCAAAGCAAATATTACTGCAAGCAATTGCTTTTCAGTTGTGGAATAGTTAACTTGATTTTCATTCAAAACTTTGCTTGCATAGTAACTTGCATGGAAATATTTGTTCTTGCGTTGGCCTAGGACTGCACCAACAACATAATCACTTGCGTCACACATAAGTTCAGAAGGCAAATCCCAATCGGGTGCAATGATTATTGGTGCAGTCTCCAACTTGGTTTTAATCAAAGAAAAGACATTTAAACATTCATCATCAAAATTGAAATCATTTTCTTTGACTAAGAGGTTACAAAGGGGCTTTGAAATTTTAGAAAAATCTTTTATGAAACGCCGATAAAAACCAGCATGCCCCAAGAAACTCCTCACTCCTTTAACATTAACAGGTGGGGGAAGTTTCTCTATAACCTCTATCGTGGCTTGATTCACCTATATGTCTTTAGCACTTATTTTATGCCCCAAAACTATTCCCTTTGTTACCATGAAATGACATTTTTCCCAATTTAAAATGAGGTTAGTTTCGGTGCATCTTTTAAGGACAACATCTAGGTGGATTAAGCATTGATCAAAAGACTCACCAAACACAGAAAAGTCATCCATAAATACTTCAACGTTATTCTCTATCATATCAGAGAAGATGGAGAGCATACACCTTTGAAAGGTCGTCGGCGCATTACACAGCCCAAAGGGCATTCTCCTATAAGCAAATATACCAAATGGACAAGTGAAGGCAGTCTTCTATTGGTCTTCCGGAGCTACCACAATCTGATTATACCCCGAATACCCATCCAAAAAGTAATAAAAGGCTTGGCCAACCAACCTCTCTATCATTTGATCCATGAATGGTAACGGGAAGTGGTCCTTCCTAGTTGCAGTATTCAACCTCCGGTAATCTATGCACATCCTCCAACCGGTGACGGTACGGGTGGGTATTAATTCATTTTTCTCATTAGCCATCACTGTCATTCCACCTTTCTTCGGTACCACAGGAACATGACTCACCCAAGAACTATCAGAGATAGGGTAAATCATACCTGCATCTAGTAGCTTCAACACCTCTTTCTTTACCACTTCCTTCATTGTTGGGTTTAGTTTTCTTTGAGGTTGAACCACAGGTTTGTATTCAGCCTCCATGTGAATCTTGTGCATACAATTAGCTGGACTAATACCCTTCAAATCAGAAATTTTCCATCCCAATGCTCCTTCATTACCTCTTAACACCCTCATTCACTTTTCTTCTTCTAAAGGTGTCAAGGTACTGCTGATGATTGCATACACATGCATTTGATCAAGAGCTTCACCGAAAGGAATATTCACTTGAAGTTGTGAGAAAAGTTCCATGAGCTTTTTGAATTGGCTTTCTTCCTTCTTTTTCTTTTTAGCTAAATGAGGGTATGGAAGCTTCACATAAGATGGAACAACTTGTGGTTTATCTCCATCTTTCAATATTTGGCTCTTAGACTTTCTCAAGATTGAGTCTTCATCTATCAACTTCTCACTTTTTTCTCCCTTTATTTTTTTCTTCTTTTCATTTTCAACTACGCCTTGATCATTTTCTTTTTCAACTACTCCCTCATCAGAATTCTTTTCAACTTCATCATCTATTTCTACCTCCTCCACTACAACTTCATCAATAGTTTTCTTAGCTTTTGGGGCTAAAGGTGTGAGAACCTTTTTGCTCCTAAGCTCAATAGCATTGCAAGTTTCATTCTTAGGGTTTTCCTTAGTGTTACCTGAGAATCCTCCCTTGATTTGTTCAACCAATTGTTTAGTCATTTGCCCAATTTGAGTCTCAAGCAACTTTCTGGAAGCTTCATTGTTCTTTCTTTCAGCTTCCTGGCTCTTCTTCATATCTTCAAAGTTTCCTTAAGTCATCTTCATGAAATT
Source organism: Medicago lupulina (assembly GCA_958299785.1). Taxonomy (NCBI): domain Eukaryota; kingdom Viridiplantae; phylum Streptophyta; class Magnoliopsida; order Fabales; family Fabaceae; genus Medicago; species Medicago lupulina. Next base: position 56,014,281 of record OY283146.1, on the reverse strand, counting down.
GATCATTGTTTCTTCAAGGGCTGAAGGCTTCCTCTGTTGTTGTTGTTGTTGAGGATTTAGGAGTAGAGGATTTAGAGTGTTGTTGGAATAACTCATGTTGGGATGCTTGTTAAAACCTGGATTGTAGTAAGCAACACCTTTTAAATCGATTGTATGTGATTTAAAAAGCCTTTTTAACATATTTAATTTTTTTTAGGAGTGATTTTATTTTATTTAATTTATATCAACAACTAAACATTACAACACCTTGCAATATACTTTGCCATTTGTCACGGTCCATTTCCTATACAAACATGAAGACTTAAAAAGTTAAAGTCAATAAAATTATCATAGAAAATAAAATTCATATACAAAACTATAGTATGTCATAATAAATACAAATGTATCTCCCGTGAGCGTAACTCAAGTGATATGAACATTGCAATATTTAGTGAGCGGGGTTTAAATTTGGAATTTCTCACTTATTTATTTTAAGGGATGAAATTATGGTTACTAGACTACTTGACATAAAACAAAATACAAATGTAGTTGTAAAAAGCAAGTAAAAAATCAATCAAGTGATTTGACTGAAATGATTAATGAGTTTTAGTTAATAACGAATTATTCTAGAGAACCGAAGTTGTAACAATCACTAATCATATTTTACTTATCTCTTGACTAAATTATGAGTAATCAAAGCTCACTTCTCTTGAGTATTAGCGGTGGTTAAGACAAAATTAAAAATATACTCCCTCCGTTTCATAATACTTGTTCATTTTGGAGAATAATTTTGTTTCATAATACTTGTCACTTTCAAAGTTCAATGCAACATTAATTATTGACTTGTCAATAATACCCTTACATATTTATTATATATATATATATATATATATATATATATATATATATAGAGAGAGAGAGAGAGAGAGAGAGAGAAATTACAATGAAATAATAAATGGTTAAGGGTATTATAGAAAACACACACATAATTTCACCAAAAATATCAAAATTTATTTGGTTTCTTAGTTACTACAATTTCTCCAAAATGAACATGTATTTTGAAACGAAGGGAGTATAAAAAAAAAAATCAGATTTTGCTTGATGCATGTAAATATGTTAAGGAGTAGCCTTTTGAGAGTACTCTTGGCATAGGGGTTCTACTAATCATTAATCATAATTAGAATACTAAGATAAGATACTCTACATATAAGTTACAATATTGTTTTACAATAGAGAAGATAACACAAGGTCAACTCGTTAAAGATTTCATAGGCATGCTTAACTTTTTGGAGTCTTGCCTTTTACTTCTCATTCCATTCTAGATTTGTAAATTTAGTTAATTTAACTCTTCAAATGAAGAAAAGGGAGCCATATTTGATTCCAATGATTGGACTCGTTGTAAATAATTCCATTCAAAACTCCAATGAATGCATTATCTTCTTTGATGTTTACGTAATGGTCTAGATACAAATTATACTATTTGATATACACATAAAATAGCATGTGAGAAAGTGCACACTACCTATAGGAGGGTAAAGTATTGTGAAAATGGCTAGGTAAAGATAATTGGAGAAAAGCTTGTGCTATGATCATGCACATAAAATGGGTAGGCATGCCTCCTAAGGGCCCATCTTGATAGATTCACCTCTTGTTTGTCTCAAGAGAGAGAGAGAGCCTCTTAAAGTTTTAAAATATTTAATTTTTCATTTTGAGAGTCTCTTGAAATTTTAGATGCTTTAAATATTTCTTTTAGTTTCTACAAAATACATTTAACATTTTGACCCAAAAATAAAAAATACATCAAAATTTTATTTATTTATTTATTTTCATAAAGTTGACTCTACAATTATTCTAGGTTTTTTTTTTGTTTTGTCAAAAAATAAATTATTCTAGGTTTTTAAAATTGATTTCTTTGATTGGACAAACAAAAATGATCAACATTTTTCAAATGTCGTTAAATAAAAAATAGTATTATTAATAAAACTAAAATGAAAAAGAATAAAAATATGAAATTCTGGAGTACACAAATTAAAATCCATGTAAAAAGTCAAGTGTGTCTAAATTTATGTTTTTATCGAACATCATGTGATACTTCAGAACTTTAAGGAAGTCACCTAACCATTGATAACACATGAAAAAACTCTCTCACTCAACCCATTACCAAAAGTGAAGTATTTGTCGTTCTTAACTCCATGAAACCTTACAAAGCCCCAGGCCTCGATGGTTTCCATTGCATTTTCTTCAAGCAATACTGGCACATTGTTGGAGATGACATATTCTATTTAGTTCATACAACCTTTCACACTGTTACTTTGATCTAGAGATTTCAGATACTCTCGTTGCACTTATTCCTAAATGTGACGCTCCTAAAGCTTATAAAGATTTCAGACCTATCAGCCTGTGCAACATTGTATACAAGATCATCACAAAAGTTTTAGTTCACCGGCTTAGACCAATCCTCAATAATATTATTGGCCCCTATCAAAGCAGTTTTCTGTCTAGTATTGGAACAACTGGCAATTCAATTGTTTTGCAGGAGATAGTTCATTTCATGAGAAGATCCAAGAAAAAGAAAGGTTATTTGACATCTAAGCTGGACTTGGAGAAAACTTTTGATAATGTCAATTGGGATTTCTTACATAGTTGCTTTCGTGATTTTGGTTTCGTATACATCGTCATCAGGCTCATTATGCATTGTGTTTCATCTTCCACTTTCTCTCTTTTATGGACTGGAAACAAAATGCCTCCTTTCAAGCCTTCCCATGGTCTGAGACAAGGTGATCCTCTTCCTCCATACATATTTCTTCTTTGTATGGAAAAGCTCTTTGTTGCTATCAGTAATGCAGTTACTCTAGGAGACTGGGAGCCCATCAGTATCGCCAATGGAGGACCTCAGATATCCCACCTTCTCTTTGCGGATGATGTACTTCTTTTCATGAAAGCTATAAACTCTTAAATCAGATTTGCCACCGGTTTATTTGAAAGGTTCAACCATGCTTCAGGTTTAAAGATTAGTATCTCCAAGTCAAGAGTTTTTTATTCTTCAGGTACTCCTAAAGGGAAAATCAACATCACAAACATCTCTAGAATTCGAAGCGCAACATCCCTTGATAAGTACTTGGGTTTTCCAATGTTAAAAGGGAGGCCAAAGAGAAGTGGTTTTCATTTCATCATTGAAAAAATGCAATCTAGACTAGCTTCTTGGAAGAATAAGCTGCTTAAAAAAATAGGTAGATTGGCTCTCGCAACATCTATTTTATCCTCGATACCATCCTACTATATGCAAATTAATCGGCTCCCTCAAACATATGTGACAACATTGATCAAACTACACGTAATTTTATTTGGAGAGGTGCCAACAATAAAGGTCTCCATTTGGTCAACTGGAAAAAAATTTCTAAGCCAAGAGAACATGGTGGTTTGGGTATTATACCAGCTAGGGAAGCCAACACTTGCCTTCTTGGAAAACTTGTTTGGGATATGGTTCAATCAAAGGAAAAGCTTTGGGTAAATCTCCTCTCTCACAAATACACAGGTGGGCCAAATTTTCTGAATGCCAATGCTCACACCAACAGCTCTCCCTCTTGGTCCTCTATTATTCGCGCTAAAAACATCCTTAAAAATGGTTATTCCTGAAGAGAGAGGGTTCAAGATCTTCGTCATTTTGGTTCAGCAAATAGAGCCCCTATGGGTTGCTAGGTACTCTTGTTCCTGTCATAGATATTAATGATCTTCATCATTCAGTCAGAGATCTCTTTTCCATCAATGGTCAACACACACAAACTCTTTACACAAATCTTCCTTCCCATATCGAAGGCTACATCAACAACACTCACCTCAATTTTAATGCCTCCATTAAGGATGCTTTCATATGGTCTTACAACAAAAATGGTGCTTATTCTACAAAGAGTGGGTGCACTTGGCTCCTCTCCCTTACAGATTCTCAACCCGATGACGGTATTCTGGTTACTTGGTCGTGGATTTGGAAGATAAAAGCTACAGAAAAATACAAATTTCTTGTTTGGTTGGTGTGTCATGATGCTTCCCCAACCATGTACTTACTTGACCATCACCGTATAACTGGCTCGGCCACCTGTACCCATTGTGGAGACCACGAAAAAACTTTCCTTCATTGTGTCCGTGATTGCAGACATTTTAAAATCATTTGGCACAAAGTCAGTTTTCTGGTCATGATTTTTTCTCTTATGCTAGCGCCTCTGATTGGATCCGTCATGGTAGTAATACTTCTCACTCCGCTTTGTTCCTTGCTACTCTTTGGTGGAATTGGAGGAATCATAATCTCATGTTCCTCAATAATGAAACTGGGTCTCCAATCCGCATTGCCACCAACATTTATAATTTAGTTGACACCATCACTTCGGTCTTCAAAAAAGATGCAGCAGCAACCTCGGGTGATCACTACATCAAATGGAACTGCGACAACCATTTGGGCACCATTCTAAATGTCGACGGAAGTTGCAATGGGACTCCTATCCATATCGATTTTGGCAGCATTTCTCACAACAATAGGGCCTTTTCCTCTCCGCTTTCTCAGGTATGATCTCCCATTCTAACGACATTTTGTTGGCAGAGCTGACAACTATTTACGACGACTTGCGCGTGGCTATTTATATGGCATAGATGATTTGGCTTGTTACTCGGATTCCCTCCTTTCCGTTAATATCATAAAGGGGCACACTCTGCACTATCATATTTATGTTGTCCTTATCCAAGACATAAAGGACATGTTGGCTTCCAATAACTTTTTCAGTGCATCATACACTTAGAAAAGGTAATCAGAGTGCTGATTTCATGGCTAAGTTAAGGTCCGCTTCTGATGTTGGCTTCGTCATCCACTCTACTCCTCTGTACGATCTCCTCCTTCTGATCTTAAGTGGCGCCTCGAAAGTCTTCCTCCCCATGACCTAGTTCTCTCTTTTTCTTGTTTTTTGCTCTTTTCTTTTGTCTTTGATTAGTTTTTTTTTTTTTTAAAAAAAAAAAAACTTTAGATTTAATGAATGCAAATTTAGAATCACTCTTTTTTTCAAAATTGAGGTAATCATATCAAGGTGTGATAAGAAGAAAGTGTTCAAATCCATCAATTGTATTTTTGATGTTTTCATCATTTCATTGCTTGATCAAAATTCATGGATCATTGTTAACATTAATATCAAAATAGCGTGAATAAATGAAGAAAGCTTATCATTTGCTCACAAATGCAGTGATTAATTTCTCGAGTCAGCAAAATTTTCCTTTTATTTGCCAAGAAGTCGAACAAAGATATCAACGAACGTTTATTTGAGATGACACATATTTATTTAAATTTAACCAAGATATTGAATTCAAATACAACCTTGGTATGCAACAGTTAAAACTTGTAGATAGAGTTTATTGTCTATTTGAGTTCTACAAAACTCCAGTGATTAACCTTCGCAGCCGAGCATGGAGATACCCAATTTACACTAAAAAAAGTAGAAATCGAAGAAAGATAATTTTTTATTTTTTTTAGAAAACTGAAGAAAGATAGATTGAAATATGCAGAACGCCGCTTGGTGGATACCCACCAATAATGTCCTTAGTGGTAATAACAACTCCATTGCCACAACCTAGCAAGATTTGTGGCCTCACCTGTAGGCTTCAAAAATGCTAATACATTACTACCAAATTCCATTGCTTACAGCTAAGCCTTCAAAAAGGCATGGTTTTGGTTATTATTATCATGATGGCACTTTTCCATTTGTTTATTTATCTATTACGTTGCCATTTGGATTTACTTAAGCAATTGTTTCAATTCAAACATATAAGATTTATTTATTTTAGGTCAAATATCTCTCCAGATCCTTTAAGTTTTATGTTTATTTTAGATAGATTTCTTAAGTTTTTAAGGTTTCAGATAGGTCATTTAAGTTTCGAGTTTGTTTCGGATATGTCCTTTAAGTTTCTAAAGTTTTAGATAGGTCTTTTAAGTTTCGAGTTTGTTTCAGATAGATCATTTCTATCAACCTCCGTTAAGCTAAAGTGGATATGTCCGTTAAGTCAAAGTTGATCTAGTTGGGGAAAAAATTGATGTCAAGTGTCAAAGAGAACCATCTCACCCACTTAACGGATGTATCGACTTTGGCTTATCGGACGGAACAACTTTGACTTAACGGAGGTTGACAGAAATGACATATCCAAAACAAACTCGAAACTTAAAGGACCTATCTGAAACCTTAGAAACTTAAATGACCTATCTAAAACAAATGTAAAACTTAAAGGACCCAAGGAGTTATTTGGCTTTTATTTTATGCATTTAGTAGCGCATATAGTCTAAATTGTGTTGGACAATGCAGCAATTCAAGCTGAAAAGAAAAATTACATGGGTGAATGAAATTAATTAAGTGAGTTACTTCCATCACTTGAATTTGAGGAGTCTAATAATTTTTTTTTCCGGTCAAAAGGAGTTAAATAACTTGGTCTCTAAAAAAAACTATAGGTAAATGTTATTAGTTAGTTTTCTTTAAAGGATAAAAAATGTTAGTGGCAAGGATTGAACTCTAGAGCTCATGTATACAACTCCTCAAGTGTTTCAAGCCAACCACTATGTTACTCTTTGGGGGTATCTGGTCTCTGAAATTAACTAAATTTTAATATATTTTTGATCAATTTAAACCGACATTATATTGGTCTGAGTGGATATAAACCCATATATGTCTCATGTTTAAGTATTGTAGATTTGGAAACAATGAGGTTGGGAGATGAGATCTTACTAAAAGTGGTTGGTCAAGTTCGCTGCTGACAGAAATTAATCATCGAAAAAATCGGTAGATATTAGAGGTGTTCACATCCAAACTGTTTCATATAAACACTGCAAACGAATATGAAAAAGTAAAAAATTACACAAAACCGAATAATATTATATGTACTTTTGTGAAAACCGCTCGAGTCAAATTTTAGTTTCTTTTTTCAAATCTGAACCAAATCACATAAATAGATTTTTATACTTATTTATTGTTTTATTAATATGAGATATTACATTAATATATTATTTGTTGCTTGTTTTACTAATACTTATTAGTTTAATTTACTTTTTTCTTCTATTTTATTTTTGGTTCATATAAGTATTTGCCCCCAAACCACACCGCGAGCGCTACCAGTAGATTTCACACAAAAAGTATGATTAAATTTATTTAAAACATTAGTTTAAAAAATTATCAATCACATTTGTCTTGTCTCTTAACGGGTCTAGCAACATGCATTGCATATTTACAGGTATCTAAATCATCATATTATTCATGTATGTGTTGGGATCTTTTTATATGCCCTGACAAAGATAACCACAGAATCAGGATCGTGCATGCTATACACAATTGTTAGGGTTGACACTTAACGCAATCTTTGTTCCTAGCTTATTAAATTAGTCTTTAAAGAAGAAAAAGATGATGTTTGGTTTTCGGTTTCCCGTACATATATAAGCCTACTCCATGAGGTGATCTATATAGTAGACTTACATATACATGTTGCACGCTTGGTGAAGAAACTAACCGTATTCAACACTTCATTATTATGAAAGACAAGAACAAACTACTCAAGAAAAAATTAAGTTTGAGGCTTGTTAACAAGTGTTTTCGGAAGACTCTTTAAATATTTTTAATTAATAAATTATTTTTTTGAAAAGTCAAATAGTTCAATTTTAAGTCATTGAATGCACAAATCTTTATAAAAACTTATCATTTAACATATTTAAAGAGTGTCTCAGGAGCACTCAACATTTTTCAAAAAGTTTTTACTACCAACTTAATTTTATTGTAGCAGCGGGCTTCTAGAGTGAGAAAATGTTACAGATAAATGTTAAAGAATTCATTATAGAAATATATGTATCAAAAGTTGTGCATTCAACTTTTTAAAAGTTTTTCTTTCAAAAAAAATAAAACTTCTTAAAAGTTAACTATTAAGTTTTCCAATGTAAAATTACTCTTTTTAGGTTCCTTAAGATGTGTCCTTAGGACACAAGTTAACATGACCCCATGTTATAATATTGTAGTTGAATCAGTGTGTTAATGTTGCTCTCCACAATAAACTTCATAGCATTACTCGTTTTCACAACTAAGTCAGCGACCCAAGCAACGTTGGTTCAACAAAAAAAAATTAGTGCTCGAGAATTCAATTTTTTTCGTTTGCTATAATTTTTGTTGAATTAACACTAATTGAGTAACATCACACTTTAGTTGGTATGGTGATGTTGGCTCAAAGGTTTTGGAGTGTGCATATTTCAAGGTTTCATATTCTATTTTTCACGTATGGGTGTCATGTAATCTTGCTTTTATTTTGGTGGTGGCACCCTTTGGTTTGGTGCCGTTTTCTTGTATCAGATATTGGGTGTTTCATCATTTTAACACACCTTGTGCAGGGTGAAACACCTTTTCTTTGAGCAATATATTCTATTTTGATTTGTTCAAAAAAATATTCTATTTTTCACAGTGTTAATTTCAATGAACTATTATTTTATTTTTTTGCGATAACCTATTTTTGGATGAATATGAGATACCTTTTGGAGTTCGAGATTAAATTCCTCAAAATTAAATTTGTTTATTCAAGGTAAGACCTTTAATAAAATTAATACAAGATAAATTATGATGCAAAATATAAAAAGAACGTGAACCCTACACTTCTACCTATAGGTGATAACATTGATTGTCAGCAAAATTTTAAGTGATTTTTTATGCATCGGTTTACCATAGGTCACATATCAAAGGAGTCTTCGGAAATTGACATTGAAAAAATTGAAAAAAAAGGAACTGAAGATTTTGAAAGTAGTACACACCAAAAGCATAAGACAACACCATCGTATCAATCAAATGGGTTTAAAGTTGTACACTCAATGTAAATGTTAAGTAAGAACTTGAGTGATATACAAGATAAATTAAGATGTAAAATATAAAAAGAACAAAAACAATATACTTAGAACCTAGAGGAACTTTTTGTCAAAAAAAAAAAAACCTAGAGGAACTTGAACTCAACTCTAAATTGGTGGGCCTAAAATTAGGGTGTGATCTGTCTTGTTATTGGCACTGAAATTTAAAGGTATGAAAGTTTTCAACAAGTCTATATATTTCAAACGCACCAACATAAGACACACTATTATTGCCTAGAATAACCATATATATTGTGAAAACTAAATTCACAAAACATTAACAATTGGATTAAGGACACATGACAAAAGCCATTTTTTCCGGAATATAAAAGAAATATTATCCACTAAACCACATACATACAATCAATAAATATATATTCAAAGTGGGTATCCAACCACAAACTTATACATTTCATATCATAACCAAACAATTTGTTGATGGAAATTTAGGTCTTAATAAAAACAGATTTTATAAAACATGTTCAACAATTATAAATCGATAGCGGAAGTAAACAAAACATTGAACATAATATGATCGGATCTACGACATGTTTGATTTATCAAGGATAATAAGAATTAGGGTATTAGGAATACCTGGATGAAACTTTGATTACAATCCTCTCAACCGCAATGATCTAAAGCAAGGAGAAGAGATGATCTAATCTAAAACACAAGAAAGGTTAGCAGCGGCTGATTTGGTTCTTCCTCAACTGGTACCTTTATGCCTCAAGTTCTCTTCAGATGGGGAGAAGAGAGAGTTTTCTGTGTACGGTATATTGGGGACCATAGTCTCTTTTATATTGGATAGCCATTAGGTTTCTCATTATTCTGTTAATGGGCTATTCGGACATCCACTCATTGAGTCCATATCAATTAATTAAATATTTAATTAATTATCTAATTAGAAATCTAATAAGTCTTATTACTTAATTTGATCACTAATTAATTAAGTCTCTAAATTGATAAATGACTAATATAATTATTATTACGATATTTGTCCATATAATGACATTGAAACATAAAATATTCCAACATTTGTATTATCAAATATATTAGCATAATATATATTGACAGTTATGGAAGAGCCCAGAATGATTTAATCATGGACCCGTCCAATTTCACCAAATTGTTTTGATATAGCATTTGAGTTAACGGTTGGTACACCTGTACTTGAATTGCTGCTTCTTGAAGGTGACGTTAGAAATGTCATTTTCCTCTATCGGTTTCAGGCTTCAACATATATACATATTTATTTTTGTTGTACTTTATCTATATCTTAATGAAAGTTTCCCTAGTTTATTCTAAAAGAATATGTTTGTTGGAAAATACGGGGAAAAGAATCAATAAACATTATTTGTTATGCTTGTAAAATAATTAATTTAGGACCTAATTAGAAATCACTTAAAAATTCATGACTTAATTATAAATTATTAAAAGTCCTGGGGTCCAATTATTGAAATAATTTAAATCCCACGGTAAAAAGAAATGGACTATCAAAACAGTTTTATAAAGAGTGACATATTCTTCTCTGCGAGCATGACTCAATTGGTAAGGATAATGAATTGTAATATATAGATGTCGAATTTCGAACCCTAAACACTCCACTTATTTATCTTAAAAAAGTGAATTTTAGCCATTAAGTTACTAGGAAAAAAGATTGACAATATTAACCTTAGACCACATCTTTAGCATGAGTTAGACACACAATGAAAATGTTTATTACCAATTATAAATATATTATTTAAACTATCATAACCTAATCACAAACTATCTAAAATTTTGTGAGCCAAGAAAACACGAGGGTGCAATTGTAAATTACTCATTAGGCGTGGGGCACAAGGCGCCTTGTCTTCGGCTAGCCCGTAGTGCTTAGCGTCCATATGATTGTAGTTCTTGGTGAAAGATTGCCTTTTATATATGAAAGTGGTGTATCTTATATTATAAATACATGATGATTTATGCACATTATTGGAAGCACATTGATTTGACCATTGTTCTTGGCCTATTCTCTGTCATTTTTCAATCTCTAAATCATCTTACTTCTTTTTAATGCTTGAGTGAAGTGTAGGAATTTTTTATTTTTTTTGTAAACTACAATCGAAAGATACGTTTAATGCGGTGGTGGCTAGATGGGATGGACTTCCCCGCTCTTTCTTCTGAGGAGGTTTCTGATTTATCAGCACCCTTTTCCCTCAGTGGAGATCGATATGGTTGTGGCTAACTTAGAAGGCAATAATAGTCTGAGACGGAATGATTTTGATTTTTCTTTCTTCAAAAGGTTATGTGATCTTATAAAGGGGGAAGTGAGTGTTATGTTTCATCAACTCTTTCTTAAGGCTAACCTACCTAAGGCATTCTCGTTCCACTTCATTACCATGATTCCTAAGGTAGCTTCCCTGTTAGGTATTAGAGACTTATGACCTATTTCACTTCTTGAATTTCTGTGTAAACATGTTGGCAAGGTTTTGGCTGGTAGATTTGCTACTATGATGAATAAAATTATTTCGCAAAACTAATCAGCTTTGATCAGAAGTAGACAGCTAGCTGACACAGTCATGGCTGTTAATGAGATTATTGACCTAGAACGAAAGTCAAGAAAGGAGTGCCTTATTTTTAACATGGATTTTAAGAAGGTTTATGACTCAGTCATGTGGAGTTTTATTAACTACATGATGATCATGTTTAGGCTTGGGGACATGTGGCATATATGGACTAAGGCTTGTGTGTTATGTGGGATTCTTTCTATGCTTATAAATGGGTTCCCAACCAAAGAGATCAACATATAGAGAGAGTTGAAGAGGAAATATGTTGGCTGCATTTCTCTTCCTTATTGGTGGTGAAGGTCTTAGTGGGGTAATCGAAATACCAAAGGAACATAATCTTTATTCAAGGTTCAAGGTTGGAGCACAAGGTTTAACTGTGTCCCATCTTTAGTATGCTGATGACACCCTTTTTTTTGGGGGAAGCTTCATTTAGCAATTTGTGGTTACTAAAAACCATCCTTCGGTGTTTTGAGCTTGCTTATGGGCTTATGGTTGATTTCGCTAATAGTAGTCTGATAAGCATATTTGTTACATAAGAGTTTTTAGCCATGGCTGGGTACTTCTTTCATTAAAGAGTAGGATATGTTTCTTTCACGTATATCAATTTACTAGTGGGGGTGAACCCTCAAAGGGGGTTGACCTGGAACCCCTCCTAAACACTATCTCGATGAGGTTGAACTCTTGGGAAATAGATGTATCAGTCTAGGGGTATGGTAGTTGTTCTAAATGCGTTCATCAAATCTATATTGTTCATCTACCCTTCCTTTATGAAGATCTTGATGAAGGTTTGTAAACAAGTGGTCCGACTTCAAAGGTATTTAATATGGGATGGTACTAGGAGCATGAAAAAGATTGCATGGCCATCGAGTCCGAGATCTAAGACTAGTGAATCTTGCACTCCTTAGTAAATTGAGGTGGCGACTCCTCCATAAGGGGACAAGGTAGTTGGAGATAAATCCTCAGGGCTAGATATAATTATTTGTTTCCAATCTCTTCAACTTGGGGGTATTATGGGGGATCTCTATGCGGCGACGTTTTGGTGGAAAAAGGTGTCTATGTTGGATGGTTTAGGTGACGACGTAGCTGATTGGTTTTCGTTAGTGGTTGAAAGGAGAATTGGTAATGGTATATCAACTTATTTTTGACATGATCAGTGGGTAGGGGTACACTTTTACATGCTATTTCAAGTGTATGATAAGCAATTTGGGATGATATGGAAGGTTTGTTATTGGGAGGGTAGCGTGTGAAGTTGAGATTTGACCTGAAGGAGTCCACTATTTGTTTAGGAGTTAGGCCTTTAGGAGGAGCTTCTCGATGTGCTTCCTTAAATCGGGCCTCCAGATTGGGTGGATGCTTGGTGCTGGAGGTACAACCCAAAGAGGATGTTCTCGGTTAAGTCTGCATATGGAGTACTATTAAGAGTGTTGAAGTTGAGGCGGTTTTGTCAGATGAGGTGGTTTAATCATTGGCAATGGTAGAGTTGTGCGGTGTTGATGTGGTGTCCTTGTTGGGTTTGAGAGGTTTGGCTCATGGTCCTTAGCTAACCATCTGGTGGGGTCCATCTCTATGGTCTTTCAGGGTATGGTCTTCTCTAGTTAGGGAGTTGGCTTGAGGTTTTGAGGAGTTCGTGTTGTGGTGTTGTGTTTTGGTTTTCGTGTTATGGTGTTGCCCCATGAGGTCTTTTGTTTCTAGTTTTTTTTTTTGTGTGTCTCGTTAGCTATAGGTTTGGATGCGCTCTTTGGCATTTGGTGTTTTTTTTTTGGGTACGGAGTTAATCCTACTATTGCATTGGAAGCCTCTCGTATACTTCTTCACCGTTTATATATTATATATTTACGATCCAAATTAAATAAAAGAAAAAAAATATATGTTTCATGTGTTTGGTTTCCAAAGTATCCTAAAGTAGATTCCCCGTGTATCTTCTTACATCTAATATACATAATATACATGGATTGAAGCATGGTGCGAATCAAACCTTAAACACATGAGTTCTAAATACACCCTTCAGGTTCATTGTTCAAATGTTTTAGCATTTTCCCCAACAACCGTTTTTCTAACAAAGGACTTATTTAAAATTCTCTAAAAGGACTTATTTAGAAAAACACATACATGCATCCTATGGTGTGAGAGTTTGATCGGTTTCTTTTCTGTATATCTTACATATTTATAATCTAAATTCAAACTTCCTCTACATTGCATATAGATGTTGTAATGTGTCACTATCAAAATTCAACATATTCATATCTAACCTATTTTGTGATGAACATATCATGCATCAATTATAAAAGAGTGATGCCTTTTTCATTCAAGTTATTATATGATGTTCAATGTTTGGGCAGCCATATAGAAGTGCATTCACAGAAGACACTTCTTCATAACCAACGTTGATTAGCAGTATCTTTAGTTTTGTTCCGGGAAGCACCTAAAAAATGGGAAAACATCTCCAAAGAGTAACTTATTAATGGGACAAATAAAAACAAACAAAAGGAATGGTAGGAAAAAGTTTAGAGTTGCTCATGTTATTCTAATTGGATTGGGTTAGATAGCCTCAAAAACCCCCATCACTATTTTAGATGAGACAGATAGAAGGGTATAGAATATATATAAAAGCCATTTTTTTTTTCAATCCAAGAAATCATCTATTTGCACATGATATTGTCGGTTTGGATGTCAATAGTTGATTATTTTATTTGGTGTTTGATGTATGCTATAACATCCATGCCATGTTCCAATCTCATTCATTAAGAACTCGATATATAATTATATTTGATTATTATCATTTCATGCAAGAAATAGCAAAGAACTTGCAAGAGTACTATCATTATCTCTTTGTCATACAAGCTCTATACAATGGATCTTATAGCTAATTAATTTGCATATTGTTATTGCATTCAAATTTGACCAAATCCCTTGACCATTCCATTACATGTTGAATGAACTTCTATTGCGTAAGTTAGATAACTTAATTATATGGCTAAGGCCCCCGGATGAATAGTTAAGATATCAACTCAATAATGACATTTGATTAATATGGGCTTGATTGCAACCATGTTGTTGTTATGTTTTGGAGTATTTAACATTTACATCAAATTAATATCATCAAGTATCTTTGTGACTCATTTATATAGATGAGAATACATTGTACTTGTATCTTATCTTTGAGCATATAATTGTTTTTTAAGAAGACAAAATCAATTATATTAATTAATATCCACATAGGCATAAGGAGTATTAGATTAGGACTTAAGATAGTTTACAAAACAAATTATACATAAAAACCAAAAACACCCCAAGCTATATGAATCAATACACTCACTAGGTAAGTAGCAAGAGTAAGAGTAACACATAGTGTGATTAATCCGTTAGTGATGAAAATTGAAAGTTAACTTTGGATTTTTTATTTTACCTTTAACCACCAAATAGAAAATAATCTCACTTTATCAAGTAACTGTTGTAATGACTATTCTTTTTGTATAAAAATACGGATAGTCATTTTTCTTTAAAAGAATCCAAATAGGCGCTATCCAAACCAAATTAAGCGAGGACGAGATTTTTCTAGAATCGCTTACTAAGCTTGTAAATTGAGTAAAGTGATCACAAATATGTAACTTGTCCGCTTAAGAATACCAAAAGTAGCCGGAATAATTCTACATTGAATCAGATTATCTTTCGTTGACAATCGCTTTAGTAACAACCACCACATGAGTAAATAAACCTTCAAGGGTGCCACTTTATGCGAAACAGTGTCAAAAAATTTGGACCTGTAAAACTGCAACGCAGAAGAAAGCATTTGATAAGTACCTATAATTGAATACCCGCTCCTCAATGTGGAATTTAGGACATAACTGACGACATGCTGTCATTACGTAATTTTATGTAAACTTTATCACATTTTAGAGTTCACAAGGAAACTTAAGCAGCAAGAAAAACAAGAAAATTGAAGAAAACAACAAAGAGGAAAACGTGTCACGATTGGTCTAAAACGTGACACGATTTGACAAGGCAGAATGCATTGCTTCGACATTGAGGCAAACGTGTCACGATGACTAAAACGTGACACGATTTGGTGAAACCCTAATTCAGTTTCTTGTTACACAAGGTAAAAACGTGTCACGATTTACTTAAAATTGACACGATTTTGGGCGAATTTCTATGCCTATTTAAGTTGAAGACTATTCTGAAAACAAGGGTTACGAATCTTGGAGAGCAAAGTGCGATTTTGACATCCAGAGACGACTAAGAGGATGATTTCTTCATCCTTTTATCAATTCATGTATGTTTTAATTCCTATATTGATTATGTTATTTGTAAACTCAATTATGAGTAGCTAAATATCTTAGAGATTAGGTCTGAGATGATTCTATATAACCCTAATTGATCCATGTTGTTGTGAAACTCTATTTATTGTGAATGACAATCTAGATTTTGTTCAATTCAAATGTTTTAATGCTTTTATATCTTGATCACATATAAACATCATGAGAATGAATGACTACTGACCCTAGCTTTCAACTTAGACCCATTGAATTGTTGTAATAAACATGGTTAGTCTATGAGTGGATAATCGTTTGTTAGTGATATTAGGTTAACATGCTTAAACCTTCAAAAATTATTAGACCACCTAAGATATTAGGGGTTGTAGTTTAAGAAGAGGGTCCTAACTCAAGGGATTGATTAGGGCTAATTTGTTAACTATCGTGGAACTAGGGAATCATTCATAAGAATAGGGTGCAGTATACCAATTAGGAGAACATAGAGAATTCGAAAGACCTGATCTCATCTCTCTCATATTTTCTTAACAACTCATTATTTTCTGTTAATTGATTTCATAAAATCAAACCAAACCAACTGCCTAGTGGCAAAACAAAATAACTTTTATGCATCCTATTGAATAACGAATTTGAATTATTGAGATTGAAACAGTCCTTGTGGGTACGATATTTTTACTACTTCGATAGTTTTTGGTACACTTGCCAAACGTCTATCAATAACCTGCCCAACCCACCAGTACTTGAAAGGATCGCCACTCCTTACTCACAAATTGTTTGTAACTTGGAAGATTAGCCCAACATTTTAGCATACAAAACGGTCTTGGACCCCAATTCTCCTCATCAATAGACAACATCAAAAGACAATGATCTAACAACCCTCTTGATTGGGCCATTTGGATACAAGTCAGCCAAATCAAACCCCATTCTTCAGACAAAAGAAATCTATCAAGGCGACTCATAGTCTGACCATCCCCTTGATGCCAAGTATAACGTCGACCACATAGCGCATGATCAACCAAAGCAATATCCTCAATAAATCGGTTGAAAGGTTCATTATCGAAGAATCTAATTGTCAAACTGAAACTTAATCTTTCTCCTTTAGACCGAGTTGCATTAAAATCCCCACAAATTTGCTCCGAAATGATTCCCAAACCACACAGAAAGCCTCTCCCATAACAAATGTTTATTCATATTATCTTAGGAAGCGTAAACATTAGCTAAATAGAACTCTTGGTTGCTTCTGATAATTTTACCATGAATAATAATAACATGTTCCATACTGAATGTCGATCACACTTCCACCTCTGAACTATCCCACACAGTCAATAATCCACCTGATACCCCCAACTAAAGGACGATATGAATACCCATGTGAGATAGCTCCCCAAATGGATGAACACAAAAATGCGTTAACAACTTGCATCTTATTTTTAATGTGATTTAACTTTTTATAATTAATAATTTAAATATTTTTTTGAAAGAATAATTTAAATGCATTATAAAAACAATAAAATAATTTAAATAAAATGTATGTAAAAACATAATAAAGATTGTCAAATATCCAGAATCTTTTGTGGGTAATTTCTTTTTTTGTTGTTGGTGGTGGCCGAGGTTTGAATCAAGACCTTGCACATATTATGCATTGTCCTTAACAACTGAGTTAAGCTCACAAGGACGGGTAATTTCTTTCTATATATTTGTTAAACAATGTTAACAATTCCATCATTTAATTGTATGCACTTATATGTTGCTTTCTACAATTTTATGCAAAACACACATATAAGACCATTTATTTTACATATACATGAATATACATTATTTTTAGAACAAAACATGCATTTTTACGATACATTCCTTCCATGCTTCGTTATATACACAACATTCATTTTTACGATACACAACATGTTTTGTCAACAAAACATGTTTTTTTAGATATTTTGCGGATGTGTGTTCCATGTGTCAACAATACACACATGTTGTGTTTCTATACATGATCTGTCTTTTTCTAAACGTGTTTTGATACACAACATTAATGTATTGACACAAAATTTGTGTGTTTCGATACACACATTTTTTTTTTGACAATTTATTTTTAAAGCAGAATATATTATGTTTTTGAATTATTTTTCATTCTAAAAAAAAAAAAAAGACACTAGCTTCTCTCAATCTCAATGCAGTCATTCTCTAAGATAACAATTAGACATATGGATGTTGAGATTCAAATGTAGAAAGAAACATTCAATTTAGGATTTGTGTTATGTAAATTGATTTGAGTGGTTTGTGTGGTTATGAGAAAACCTCAGGGGGTTTTCACCTCAATCAAGGTTGGGATATTTTGATACAATGTCTTGCAATTCAAGTTCTTGCTTTGGTGAAACCCTTGGAGAATGAAGATCCATTGGAAATTGAGCTTCGTGAAAGGAAAGTTCTTACATGGGAGTAGCGAAGAATTTTTTTTCGAAGAGCCTGAGTTTCGATCTTGGAGGTCCATGATTGTTAGTATTATTATTATATACTCTCATCGCTCCAAATTATAAGATATTATAAGTTATTTTATAAAATTGGTTGAAAGAAAATAGTTCAATAAATAATTAAAGGTATAATAAAAAAAGTAACGTTAATATTTTATTGATATTATAAAACTAGTTATGATTTAAGACAATTTTTTTAAGTCAGAGAGTAAAATGTACCTACACCAATTATAATTAGCTTTTACTTATTCATTCAATTTTGGATAAATATTGGTAGACCACCATTTTTCTATACCACTTATGTACACCCCTTATGTGGCAGGGATAATTTAGGCATTTCACCATGTTCTTTTTTCATTGTCCTCTTCTCATTTCTCTCTCTAAACACAAAACAGATCTCTCTCACCACCACATACTCCACCTTCTGTAACACACAACACCATCACGCCGTCTCCTCTGCCGTCAGCGCCGCAGTCATCGCCACCATCAATGACAATTTCTTTTAATAATAATAAAATTTTTAAAAAAATTCTATGTGACCCATATTCATAACAAACCCAAGATTTCATCTTTTCACAGTTATTCAGAACCAAATTCTATTTCGAAACGTTTGCAACAACAACAAAGCGGATGTTTCTGAGATTAATATCAAGTTTGTATTGATCACGAAATCGATTACAAAAAACGGTGTTTTCAAGTTTGTAAGACAGACAGAGATTTGGCGAGTTGAGGGACATGGATTTCATTTTGATAAGACTAGAAGTTGATGGATTTGATTCTTTGAAAATCAAGAGATCGAGTTGTTGATAATGATTATGATGCGGTTTTGAAAACAGTGAAGGAGATTGGAGAGAATAAGAGATAGGATTGGTTTTGAGAGAATTCTGAGTTTAATGAATTTTTTTTGGATTGATAAAGATGAATTTGGAATTGTTGAAGATGAAGAGTGTTGTTGTTTCTATCATTTTCTGGTTTTTATTTTGAGATGGTGAAGGAAAGAGACCGAAGAGAGAGTGAGAGACAAAAATCTGAGTTTTTTTTTATGTGGGGACCATGTGGACAAATGTCATAATTATATGTGGTGGTTTAAATGTGTATGCCATATAAGGTGGTATGTGTATCATTGCTCTTCAATTTTCAAGTTCACCTTTATGCTTTTATGAGGTTATCTGTAGAGATTCATGATCATTAAAGGACAATTAAAATTTTGTAACAATAATATTTGTTTTTATGGTGGTCGAGGTTTAAAACCCAGACCTTACATATATTATGCACTGTTCTTAATAACCGAGTTAAACTCACGATGACTCGTAATAATAATATAATAACAACAAAAGAATTATGGATTTTTAAATAAAAAAAATACATTTATTGATTTCTTAATTAGTCATAAAGAATTATAAAATTTTAAAATTGAGTTCCTTCTTTTTTTGTTACAAAAATTGAGTTCCTTCTTATGATACTTACGATATGTACAAAAAAAGATTAGTTATGATAATACAACCGGTTTTATTCGTTCCACGTTATTGAAGTGTTTGCAACTAACCATATGATGGATAATCATTTATAATTTTTGGGGTGATCGATAGTCTACATATTAAATATTGAGAAATAAAATCTCCAACTTGATCCCTGAAAAATAAATCTCCATCCAACTTGTCTTAAACTATAAAAACGAAGATAAATGTATACAAAGCTATTAATTACGAGATCTATTGATGGGACACAAAAAAAATTGAATAGATATCTATGGTGGAGTGTGTCGTGGCCTATCCGAACTGTAGAGGGGCTTCATTACCGGATGTCTTTCAATCATGGCATAGTTAAAAGAAGGCTTATGTTAAACGTTGAATCTACAAATGAAAGTTCTGTATTAGAAAATGATATTTTATGGACTTTTAAATAATTTTTTTTTATGAAGTCAAAATGGAATTTATTAAAATCACAATCAATCCTATCCGACACAAAAAATGCTAGACTAATAGTCGTAAAGTAGCAACATACAAAGGAAAACAAAAGTTGTACCAAAACCTTCACCCAACATAAATAAATAAAAAAAAAAACTCAACCAACGTCACAAGCTGCCACAAAAATAACTTCTACCACCTACATTTCGTTACTCGCACACAACTCCCAAACATTAACGTCAAGAACCAACCAACACAACAATGAACAACCTTTGGTAAACAACCGGTAAGTATAACGATTGTAACAACAACAACCACCTTCGCCACAACAACGCAATCGATGTCATCTTAACGAATCCACGTTTGCAACAACAAAATCAACCTTAACAGCAACAACACCATCGATCCACATCGACAAACCACCAGATAACAAAGTAGTCGAACCGGATGAGAAGGTTCTGATCGAACCCAACCGTTGAAGACCCGCCAACACCTCCTCACACCACCAAAAATGTGGCCTGCATCATCACCTCACACCACCATCACCTTCTCCACATAGATCTGGATCGGAAGGAAACAACTACCACACAAAAACACCAAATAACCTTTGTTTTTCTAACAACCGCAAACTCAGCACCCCAAGGAAGAAAATCACAAAACCCCCAACACAATATAACCCACAAGCTCCTCATCATCATCATCATCGCCACACCCCTAAACTCACCACCCCACAAGAAGGAGACGGTGAATATTTCGCCTCTCAACTCAACACCAACAACCACCACTTCTGATACGCATCACCAACAACCACCAAAATCACCATCAACTCAATAAACCATGACCTTAGATCTGAGATCACCACACGCAGACTGCATCACAACCACTTGGACATCACCCAAGACAGCAACACCACTCCCTGGATCATTTCCATTTGAAACTTCACCAAAAACAGTAGCACACTAAACAACACCAACTCCAACATCACCAACCGAAACGTCTCCCTTTATCGCCAATTCAAAAAACAACGCAGATCCAAATACTTAGAATTATTAAAAAAAAGAAAAGAATTTTGTATCGGAAAAAGAATATTTCAAATTTTTTGAACATTAATTATACACATTCCAAGATATAATTATTATATATAATTCATTAGTAAATGTAGACACATGTTAGTGTTTTTTTTTTCTAAGCATTTTTAGACTTTGAATCTCATTAATGTATAGTAATGTTTGATAATTGAGTTTTTTTATGAGACTGTTTTGTTGTTTTTTGACAATATTGATGAGACTGGTTGATAACTACATAAAACAAATGAATATTACATATAATTGCATCTAAAGCCATATGCTGAAGTGAAGACGACTCGCACGTTTTTGTTTGTTTGAAAAAAGCCATCCTTGATTATTTTGATTGTTTACTTTTTCATTTTTTAAGAATATTTTGATTGTGTACTTATCAATTCATAAAGTTGAAATAAAATATCTTCAATCATTTGTGAAAAGGAATTCAACCACTATGAAATGATATTTGTACAATTATTTTATGATAACTTTCAGATAATTTTCTCTTATTTTTATTGTGTTTTTACTCTTAATGTATTCTATTTCCGGTGGCGGAGCCATAAAAAATATTTTAGATGGGTTAGAAAAATAAAGTCTGATATATAAACAAAAAATTTATGTTGTAATACACACTAAGAACAAACTTGTTGATAAAAAAATTAAACTACATACTTCCAAAATTTATAATAAATCACTATGCAATTTAACTGACTTGAAATCAACACTAACTAACTCAACTAATGCTTGCACTAATTTTCCCTATCAATATAAACGACCATGCTATTATTTAGAAACTCATTTCCCATCTTGTTTCTCAACTTAGTCTTGATAATCTTTATTGCTGAAAAAGATCTCTCTGTTGTGGCAGTAGAAACTAGAAGAGTCGTGATAAGCAGAGTAGTCTATTAATCAAAAAGTAAATATCATTCCTATTAGTTGCAACCAAACACGAGCATAATTCTTGAATAGTTGATAATTCTTCAAACTTATTCTCTATGGACATCAATAATGAATTGTTGGAATTGACAATGCAAGTTAAGCTTCTCTTGATCCGTGAAATCCATGGGGTAGTATTTTACAACAAGAGAGCAAATAGTATCAATGTTAAAAGCTTTATAACTATCCTTAGGAGCCAAGACACAACTTAGAATTAAATGCTTTCTCGCTAAATCTACTATTCAACTCTTGTAATTTTTTACCAACGAGAGTGCGCTTGCTAGATAAAGGCGTCACATGTCCAACAAATTGTGCTAGCTGCGACTCTGAATATGAGGATTCCGCTCATGTATTTTTCTCTTGTCCGTTTGCTATCCAAGTTTGGAACAGAACTGGCCTTTGGGGTTCTATTCAACACGCTCTCTCAACTACTGTGTTAGCTTCAGAGGTTATTTATTCACTACTTCAAAACTTGTCCGTTGACCTATCACAACGTCTAACAACTGCTATATGGTGCATCTGGAAACATCGTAACCTTAGAGTTTGGGACGACGTAACAGAAACTAGTGCAACAGTTGTTGAGCGTGCTCGGAACATGGTTGTTGATTGGAAAGTAGCAAACGACCCTGATGCTACTGAAGCAACTATCCCTAATCCGCCCTTTGTTATCCTTGGTGGGGAGCCTTCCACTTCGGCTGTACACACTGAAAGTCATTGGCATCCTCCTTTGTCGGGCAGGTATAAGTGCAACATCGATGCTGCTTTCTCTAGTTCCCTCAATCGAACAGGTATTGGTATTTGCATTCGGGAGTCAGATGACAGCTTTGTGTTGGCAAAAACTATTAAACATCCATGTTTTCTACCGGTAGATGTCGGTGAAGCTCTCGGACTGCACTTAGTTTTGCAATGGTTAAGCAACATGCAGTTTGACAACGTGGACTTTGAAACAGATTCTAAATTGACGTCTGATGCTTTTCTATTTGACAGGAATGACACGTCTGAATTTGGCTGTATTATTTCTTCTTGTCGTTCTTTGTTTAATGCTTTATTTTCCAACTCTAGGGTGGAATTTGTTAGGCGACAAGATAACAGGGTTGCTCATGCTCTTGCAAGAGAAGCCACATTACTGGCTAGTCCCGCTGTTTATTACAATATACCCACTTGTATTGAAACTCTTATTATTAATGAAATGCTATAAGCAAGTTCCCTTCACAAAAAAAAACTCTTGTAATTGTTTATCAATAGTAGTAAAAAATATTTCAACTCTAAAGTAGTGCTCTATTGTTATATGATTCTCTTCAAGACGAGAACGTCTAAATCTTGTTGCTGAATGGAAATCATCGAGATTAGGAACCTTATTATCATGCCTAACTCAAACCGTCCTCATATCAACATGCAATTTATCCCCAACCATTTTCTCTCGGTTGTTGAATAAGATTTTTTGTGTTACGAACCAAAATCATAACATTAACTACACCCTGAGATTGTAGTTGCAGGGCATGACAAAACACATGTTATCCCCATGATTTCTTTCATCAAACGCAAGATCAATGTAAAATCAAATAACTTCAAGTAATTGTAAGCACTATCCTCATTTCCACTTGTAGAATAATTTGTTGCTTCCCTTGCAATTTTTTTTCTTTCAAAATACAAAAAGTTGTTTCGTACATATTTATCAAACTAGAAATAGATTTGAAATGTCCATCGAGTATTTGTAGCTCGTTTCACATTACAAACTTGATTTGCACCTTTACCAGGTACAATCTCATCAATCTCCAACAAATACTCAAATTATTTTAGTTGGGCAGCTCGTAGCTCAATATGACACTTAGGAGAAGAACAAACATAATTGACAATAACATTTAACTTCTCAAATAATTTATGAATTGGTTTAACTTCTCTTGATGCAGTAACCAAGGCAAGTTATAATCTATGAGAAAAACAGTGGATGTAGTATGCATAAGGACAATCCTTGATGAAAAATGCTTGTAAACCATTACATGCTCCCCTCATATTGCTTGCATCATCATACCCTTGACCACGAAGGTTAGACACATCAAGGTTATGTCGAGAACGTATATCAACACTTCTTCCTTAAGACTTAAAGATGTATTTCTCGTAATCTATCTCGTATTAAAAAAAAGCCACTCTTGTATTAAACCATATTTATCAACAAATCTTAACATAAGAACCATATTTCATCAGGTTCTGACAATTGAACATGATAATCTTATGTTTATTCACTTGGAAAGAATTAAGATGTTTATTCACTTATAAACTTAGTTATTACTTAAAAGCTAGTTTTAAGTTGTTTAAGTTGTTATTGGTTGTTTTATATATGAATTTAATTAAGGTAATTGTAGTAATTAATTTAATTTCATATTTTTATATGTATGAATTAAGATGAACTCTAATTTTGTAGGATGAATATGAAAGATGGATTTATGAAAGAAACTCACAACAAACAGAGGGGATTGATGTGTCTAATGATCACCACTCATACAACTTCATCTTAGACGTAGTTGGATGAGTTGACAAGAATAGACGCATATATGGTTTGGGACCAGAGGCAGGAAAATACAAGTCTTCTTCATCCAGATCATCTGACATCATTTCACCATATGAATATGAGCATATGAGGACTGAAATGTCTGTTGAAAACATGAAACTCAAGGAGCGGTTGAAGGCTCACGAGGAGTTGATTCGTTCATCACATGAGGAGTCACGTTTGCTCTGAGAGCAGATTGAGAAATTCATGGAGTCTTTTTCACAAGGTCATTCACACCTACCTCCATATCGATCTCATCCTTCGAGTTAGAATCCACATTCGAGTCCACTTTCTCATTTTATTTTGAAAATTTGATTATAACTTTTAGTTTCAAGTACAATGTTATAATACTATTTAGTAATAATTTCTAAAATTAATGTGAATTTTACGTATTTTGTTTTCTTAAAAGTTTTGATATTTATGGTTCATTTTGTCTAATATTACAAAAGTATTTGAGAATGAATTGAGAAATTTCATAAACTTATTTTAATGCAATAAAAATAAAAATTGCTATTTGCGACGGAAAATTAAAAGTCATAAAATATTTGTCTTGCAACTTAGCGTCGGTCTTGAAGGCGACGCTATTCAAATTTCCAGAAGTTCAGCAACAAGACTATTCTCTCAGAAATTTGCAACAGTTTCTTTCCCTCAAAAATCTGTGACGGATATTTATTTCTTCGATAATTTGTGACTGAAATCTGGGTTTTAAATATCCATATTATGTGAGGTTTAGCATCGGATTTTTGCTGTTTGCGACCGTAAGAAGAACCGCGCAAACTCTGACTGGTTTCCTTTCCCTCGCTAATTATTTCTGACGCCCATTATTTTGTGTTTGTCGCAAAATCCGTCATAAAAACATTTGTGATGGATTTCGGTCGTCGTTATAACTGAATTTTCTAGCAGTGTCCGAGTATAGAAACAAACCGTGAAAACTGTCATATACTTTAGGCTAGTTGTTCGTGAGTTTCTCTCGCACTATATATAGCACTGATCTTTCAAAATTATTCAAAATTATGCCCTCTTTATTTGCAAACTAGCATTAATAAAGCAAAACAAAATTCTCTTTTAAAAAATGTAACATTACTAAGTTAAGTTGAAAAAGATTAGAATCACTTCATATAAGTGCTATTATTTAACTTACAAAGAAGTTGAATAAAGATAATTGAGAAAGGCAGAACGCCGCATGGTGGAGACTCACCAATATATAATGTATGTATTGATCTCTTGTCTTGAGTGATAACAACTCCATAGTCCATTGTCATAACCTAGCAAACCCCCTTAAAGAATGTAACCTAGGTGTCCCATCCGTAGGTTTCAAAAGTACTACTACATTATTACTACCAAATTCCATTACTTACAGCTAAGCCTGGAAAAAGGTATGATTTTGGCTATTATTAATTAGGAAATATCATCATGACACTTTTCCATTTGTTTATTTGTATACTAATTGACATTTTGATTTATTAAAGCATTATTTCACTCATCAGATAGTTTTTGTTTATAAATATATGTATAAAATAAGCATTAGGAGTCAAATACCCTTAACAAAAGAATTTAGCTCAAGTGATTAGTGATTAATGAATTTCAGTTAATAACAAATGGTTTGAAGTGTCCGGAGTTTAAATCTTTGTGGGAACAATTCCGACAATAGTTTAGATGCTTCTCGGTCAAAATCTAGTTTGATAAAAAAATAAATAATAATCTGTGGATCCTAATAATTTTATTTTTTTTACAAATGGAGTAATTAAGAAATTATTTGTTTGAAGAACAAAACGAGTCGAGATTATAAAATGCTCAACTATGCATTAGTTCTTATAAATTGATCAATTTAGTTTAAAAAATCATCAATCATATTTGCCTCTTAATGGATCTTTTTATATGCCCTAACAACGAAAACTACAGAATCAGGATCATGCATGCAATATGCAACTGTTAAGTTGACCCTTAAAGCTATATAAAGTAGCATAGTCTTTTATTGAAGAAAAAGATCTTTGGTTTTTCCGTACATATAGGCCTCCTGCTTGAGGTGATCTACCAAGGCTTTTCTTGAATTGGAGGCCAATTTTCAAGCCATTGCAGCAGCGGCTCAGCCTGTTGATGAAGGTACTGCGCAACATACTGCACCGCCTCAGGAAATTGTGCCTATTGCTGTAGCTGAACATGAGGAGGAATGTGTAGATGATGTCAGCCAGAAGGATGCACGTTTTGATGATGTTTCCACAAAACTTCAGATGGAGGCGCACGCAATTACTCAAAATGTGGAAGATGAAATACATCAAGAGAAGTTACCTAGTAACTCCATCCATGTCCTGGAAAAAATCATTGAAACTCAGGAAGAAAATTCTGTAGCAGATACTGCAGCAATACCGCAACAACATTTTATGGACGTTATGGCATTGGAACAAACAACAAACAGTCAAATGATGTCGAATAATACAGGAAACAACGCAAGTGACGAAGCAGATACGGGGATCACACATGATGCTCCTGTGCGTGTGTTTCCTACTCACCATCAAGAAATTCAGGTTTCGAAAAATGTCCAAAGGGACTTGGATTTATGGGCCCGAATTCGTGAATATGATCAACGGACGGCGGCCGAAGGTTTTACGCAAGTCCTATCCAAGAAACAGCAGCAGGCAGTGAAAAAGCAAGTTTTAGGCAAAGCCTCGTATAACACCCGTGCAAAGGGTACGCATCCTCCTTCCAAATAAATTCCTCTATAATAATTGCTCTAAAGAAGGCAGAAGGTCTACTTTGATGTGCAAAGAAATTGTAGTTTTTGGAATGGATAAGAACCGAAGCATGATCATCTACACATACCTCAGGATCAGAGAGGAATATGGTTTAGTCAATATTTCTTGGAACATGGAAATTGAAGGACTAGCATATCTCCATAATAATTGTGGCCCCATAGGACAATATGGAGCCAATTAGAGATGTTTTTGGTACGGCCCTATATAGGATTGTTTAAATAACTTATTTTCTTTTATGATAGGGTTGGTTTGTCTAACTACAGATCTCCTTAGTTTGTAGTAGTTTTTTTCAGCATTTTTTTTGTTTTTTTTTCTTCTAAGGGTTTTGGCCTAGTCCCCCCTCTTCTTGTATATTTTTTTTTTTCCTTTTTTTAATAAAATTTCATAATTTCGCGGCATAGGACGAAGGTTTCTCGGGGTAACAACCTAGTTGGGATGTCGGTGTTTCCTCCCGATGTCTGTCCTTACTCCTTGCTTAGCAAAAAAAAAAAAAAATTGCCGACAATAGACAGAAAATGAATCTTAAAGCTTGGAAACTCAACTTTATCTATTTTATATAGTTTTTCTCAATTAACACTAATTAGGTCATTTTCTTGGCCGTAAGTATATGGAGACCCTAAACTTTCTATTTAAAGGTGATAACATGATATTATTGAAATTTTGAACGATTTTCAAGCATCGATCCGTTGTAGAGCAGATGCGACACTTCCTAACCCCAATCAACAGCTTTCGTTGTATAATACGCATACACACATCAATCACGACTGCAGCCTCCAATCAATTATGGGCTTAATACATGCTTTGGTCCTTTAACTTATTTTTGGATTTCATTTTGGTCCCCTAATTATAAAGTGTCTCAATTTGGTCCTTTATCTTTAGTTCCGTCAATCAAATTAGTCCTCTCCGTTAATTTTTTGCAAAATCTGTTAAACATTTTCCACATGTCATTTATGATTTGTGATCAATGGCTAGATTTAAAAAACACACATGTTATACAATGGAGACACAAACATATGATAATTTTTTTATTGTCTTTCCATATTTTTTTAATTTTCTAAAAATAAAAATTAAAAATTACGACAATCTTCATCCTGCAGCAGCACATACCCTGCTGCATCTTCTTATTCTCATTCGCTCACTCCCTCTTCTTCAACGGCCATCCAATTTTGCAAAAACTCCCTCTAACGTTCAATCTACAGCTTCTCTGCCTCTATTCCTTCTTCAATATCTTCCCTTTCCAACCTCAAAATCTTAACCCTCTGATCCAAGTGCCATATAATTATTCGATTCATTTTAATTTCATTGTACATAAATTAAACATTCAATTTGGGACAGATTACACATATCAGTCCTCAACTTCTTGAATCTGAAAAAAAAAAAATCTTGAATATGAAAGTAGCACCAAGTGAATAAGAGTGCAATGAAGGAAACAAGGACATGTGGGTTATGCTGCGATTGGGGAGAAAGATTCGTTGTTGTGGTGGTGGACTATGGCTGCGTTTTGGGAAATAAGGGTTCGTTTTTTATTTCAACCTGTTTCCATGGCGGATGCTCTCACTGTCATGCCGACCATCGTGCTTCGTAACCTTGCCGATAAACTATACGAAAACTGGAATTACACGTTGGATTGAATCTTTCGATTTCTTTTGATATTGAAATTAGTTTAAATAAGAAAACAATTCATTTGGGATTTATGGGTTTTTGATTGATTAAGAGATGAAGAAGATTGAGTTTTTAAACAAAATAATTTGAAGTTTTAATTTTTTGATTTTCTGGGTATGATGAGGCATGAAGGTGGATGAAGAGATAAGAGATGAAGAAGGAATAAAGCCAGAGAAGCTGCAGGATGAAGATTGTTGTAATTTTTAATTTTTATTTTTAGAAAATTAAAAAAATATGGAAAGGCAATAAGAAATTATCGTGTCTCCATTGTATACCATGTGTGTTTTTTAAATCCAACCATTAATCACAAATCCTAAATGACATGTGGAAAGTGTTTAACAGATTTTGCAAAAAATTAACGGAGATGACTAATTTGATTGACGGAAATAAAGATAAGAGACCAAATTAAGACATTTTATAATTAGGGGACCAAAATAAAATCCAAAAATAAGTTAAGGGACCAAAACATGTATTAACCCATCAATTATGTTTGCAATTTTTTGTCATGACCTATTCTTAGGTAAACCCAAGATATCCTTTTTGTTGAGAGAATCAAAGAAAATTGAAAACAAGGGAAAGAAAATGATAGATTATGCTAAGGTATAATGTGTTTATCCTTACAAGATTATAACTAACTTTTTTTTTTTTAACAAGAGAGGTAGTTATAACGGTTTTCTCAACTAGAAATTTGCTTAGACGAAGATATCTTGTGCTACAAGCAACTGTGGTCTATCGTTTTCTTCTTCCTTATCAAGTAGCAAGCTTGATTCTATCTCATCTATGTTATTCTTCAATACTTTTGATGGAGTCGGCGACTAATTCCTTAAAATATCAAGATAAGGTCAAGAGAGTGGAAGATCTAAAGTGAGCGTTAAGGTAAGATTTGAGTAAAATACATACAAGACGAGTTACGATATAAAATATACAAGAACCTTAAACTTCGACTTTGATAATGTTGGTTGTCGCAGAAGTTGAGTGATTTTCAATTATCGCTTTATTGTAAACCACATCTGAGACTTCCTCGCCCTAAAAATTGTCTTCATTGTATCATACACATATGCATCAATCATGATTGTTGCCTCCAATCAATTATGTTCACATTTTTTTTTTTATCGCTACCTATTATTGGGTGAGCCCAAAATATCCTTTTATGAAATTAGGGACTAATTCCTCAAAATTAAGATTGGTTAACTAAGTTATATAATTAATGTAAATGTTTAGCAAGAACTTAAGTAAAATACATTCAAGATTAATTAAAATATGTATAAAAAATAAAAAGAACAAGAACAATATACTTAGAACCAGGAGGGACTAGAACTCAAAACCCTTCATTGATAGAATGTTAGTCATTATGTTAGTTATTATTAGGTAATTACTCTCCATTATTTTGTAATTACTCTACTAGGTTCTCCATTAGTTTGTAATTACTCTACTAGGTTTGACTCTACCTATTGTAACTATATATACTCTTGATCATTATCAATGAAAGACACGGAATTGATTTCCTTTATGGTATCACGAGTCTAATTTCCAGTAACCTACCTCTTTCTTTCTTACAGCCGCCGCCACTTTCTTCAACCAAGGCCGCCGCTTCCTACTCCCTTGAGTCGCCCACTGCCGCTCAAGCATCTTCCTTAGCCGCACCAACTAGCAGCTTTCTCTCGTGCCACGCCTCTCTCTTGCGCCGCCCATTGCTGCCACACCATGTCTTCCCCCCTGCCATGTTGTCGTCCGCCGCCGTGTCCTCCACCACTGCCGCGACCTCTAATTCTCTCTCTCTCTCTCTCTCTCTCTCTCTCTCTCTCTCAAGGCTCGCCTTGTAGGTGATGGCAGGTCACAAATTGAAGGTGTAGATTGTGATGAGACATTCAGTCCTGTAGTAAAACCGGCGACGATTTGCGCCGTTCTCACCGTTACCTTTGTTCGAGAAAAGGTCGCGCGTGGCCAGGCACGCGTCCTTCATATTCCTTCTCGTCATCAGATTGCTGACATCTTCACAAAAAGCCTACCTCGAGTTCTTTTTGATGATTTTCGGACCAGTCTAAGCGTCCGTGAACCTCCCGCTTCGACTGCGGGGTGTGATAGAATGTTAGTCATTATGTTAGTTATTATTAGGTAATTACTCTCCATTATTTTGTAATTACTCTACTAGGCTCTCCACTATTTTGTAATTACTCTACTAAATTTGACTCTACCTATTATAACTATATATACTCTTGATCATTATCAATAAAAGACACGGAATTGATTTCCTTTACATTATGGGTCTAAAGAAATGGTGTTAATTGTCTTGTGATGGATACTGAAATGGAAATGTTTGAATTTTTTCAGCAAATTTTATTCCAAACGCACCAACATGAGACACATTATTATGGCCTAGCCCTATTGTGAAAACTATATTTACAAAACATTAACATAGCCCTGTCGTTATTAATTGGATTAAGGCCACATGACAAAAGCCAATTTTGCCGGAATCTAAAGAAAAATTATCCACTAACTACACACATGCAAATCAATAAATAGATACTCAAAGTGGGTAGGCATATATGATATATACACACAAGTGGACCAAAGCCATCCACAAGCTCATACATTTCATATCACGACCAAATATTTGTATTATCAACAAATATATTAGCATAATATATATTTTCAGTTATGGAAGAACCTAGAATGATTAATCATGCTGCT
The DNA here is from genome assembly GCA_958299785.1 of Medicago lupulina. NCBI lineage: Eukaryota > Viridiplantae > Streptophyta > Magnoliopsida > Fabales > Fabaceae > Medicago > Medicago lupulina. The sequence continues at coordinate 55,982,566 of OY283146.1, read as the reverse complement.
AATGTTTTGTTACAGCTTTTAATATATATTGATTCGTGTAAGTACATTAATTTAGGAGACTTTGTAGCAGCGGTAGAGTGTTTTGAGGTGTTTTTTGTGTTCCGCTGCATACGACGTCCGATTGTAATTTTTCCCGTTGTTGCTAGTTCTGTGCGTCTTGTGCGGACTAAGCCTTAACAATACTTTATTGTTTTAAAAAAATATTTGTTATGATTGCAAATTCATTAATTTTGGACCTAATTTGAAATTATTTAACAAAAATAACTTGTTTAAAAGTTTGGAAGGACCCGATTATTGGAAAAATTTTAAACATTGACAAAAAAAAAAGCTTTAGGAATAATTTACAAGGGGCCTCTTGTTAAAAAAGAAAACAGTTTATAAGTAACGACACTTTTCACTTTACAATCGGGTTTGGTAATTGTTGTGAATTCTATGAAAAATCACATCAATAAATACTTAATGTGTGGAGTAAGGGATAATCAAGCAACCAATACAAGTGGATCACAATTAGGCTGTGTTTGGTAACACAAAAAAGCTAGCGTATAGTTTGTTGGACTAGTTTATAAGCTTGTTGGATGAAAACGTGATGTGTTTGATAAGAAGCATTTCTCACGAGCTTATAGCTTTGTTTGAGAAGCTATTTCAAGTAGCTTTTTAGCTTATAGCTGGTAGCTTTTTATATTTTCTTCCAATTTTAACCCTATTAATTTAATTTAATTATTTTTAAATAAAAAAACCTCGCACGTTTTTTTTTTTTTTTGGTAATAAAAACCTCGCACGTTTTATTGCTTACAGAAACGAACTCATGGCATGGTATTTCTATATTTTGTTGTTCACTATTTTTTTTAGGCAAATTGTTGTTCACTTTTTTTATGACCTTGCTTTTTAATTCATATAATATTTAATGTTAAATAAAACAATAAATCAATAATGAAAAAAGTTTAGTTAAATAAAATTCGTCAAAAAATGATAATTTGTCGAATAAAAAATGTCAATTGAATTCATAAAGCACATTTATTAGTGTGTGAAGATGGAAATAATTTCAAATATATTTGAATATTTGAAAAAAATACATTAAGTAAAAAAAATTACATATATAATTTATAAAAAAAATAAAATAAACAAACATACCTTTTTATTCCCTAAAAAAAAATACCCTTTTATGTCAATTGAATTCATAAATACATTTATTATCTAGGAGATGAAATTTTTTTAAAATAAATTTAAACATTTAAAAAGAAATACATTAAGTAATAAAAAAACACAAACATGCCCGTTTACGTCATTTTATATTTATCAACACTTCAACAACTAATTTTACGGAACACTTTTTATTTGAATAATCTAACTTTTCAGCTATTAGCTATCAGCCATCAGCTATAAGTTAGCTTTTCAGCTATCAGTTAGCTTATAGCTTCTTTTTACCAAACAAAGCCTTATAATCACAAGCAAAAGTAGAAAACAACAGGAGAAAAGAAGAGAGAACACAAAAGAATTTGTTTGCCCAGTTCGGTCCAAACTGACCTAGTCTGAGGGAGAGAGCAGCCATCTGTTCCACTATAATGATGAGTAACTTTACAAAAGTGATATCAATGGGTTACAAGAATAAGTCTCCCGCCTAATTCTACCCAAAGCCCCAATCTCTTCCCTTGGCCAAGAGACTCAATCCTAATAGTGTTTTTCAAGGTGAATCAACCCTCAAACCCTAGTGTTTGTTGCCAAGAGACAAACTCTAAACAAACCCTAGTTTTGTTGTTGCCATTCTAAACCCTTGTTTCAGCCTCCTCTATCTCTAGGTTTACTCTGATACAAAGTCTATATTTATAGTAAAAGAATCCTCAAAAAACTGGAACAAATCTAGGCCCGAAAATATGTTTCTGTTATATTTTCTGCTGAAAATTCGGCCACCGAATTGTACCATTCGACCACTGATTTTTGTCAAACCAACAGACAAAAAAACATCACTTAAATACGGCCACCGAGCCAGTCAATACGGCCGCCGAATTAGACAGCATCAGAACTCCAATTTCTTCAATTTTGACGCACTTTCACAACAATCTCCACCTTGGCTCTAAATTAGTGATGATGCCAAACCATCAACCACCTTGCTGCTCTTTCCCTTGCTTCCCAATACACCAAGTAGCTCCCTAAGTTTACACCTTAACCTCTTCAGCCATCGGAATGTCTTCCGCCTTCTCGAAGATCCTTGTATCCAAACTACACTAGAAATTTCACGTAGTTCTACAAGACTATACCATACTTCTTCAACACATGACATCTCCCGCTTCATTCAAGATCTACTTGTGCCCAATCACCCTTGAGTTTTAGGGTAATCCACAAGTATACACCTTTACCCCTTCAGCCATCGGAATGTCTTTCGCCTTCTCGAAGGTCCTTGCAGTACAACTACGCTATGAATTTTAGGTAGTTCCACAAGCATTCACCATAACATCTTCAACACAGGACATCTCCCGCTTCCATGAAGATCTCCTTGCATCCAATCACCCTTGGCCTTTTTTAAGGGTAATCCCGCAAGTCGTGTTATACATTGTTCACCCTCCGGAATGCCTGTCATCTTCATGACGAAATCCCTTGCTCACCACTAGAGCATAGCATCCAAGGTCCTCCATAGCCAAACCATTACCGGTGTGTTCAACTCCACCTCAAGCTGAGTGTACTCAACCTCAACTAGCAAATGCGTACATCCCACTATGGCTTCAACCTTGAAACTCCACCTCAACAGGTAGATCATGAGTATTGTTGCCTCCGCATCTCCAGACTGATCATGAGTATTCTTACCACCGCCTCTCCAGGCTGATGTTGAGTGTTTAACGTCTCTCCAGACGACCACCGCTCCACTAGGCATCACTCCCAAGGTGAGAGACATCACCTTCTTCATCCTCCAAACAACACCAGAGCACCTGCATCCTCAAGATGAACCTCAATAATCTCCAAATCATCAAGGGTTTTGTTGAACTCCACAAGTTGCTCCATGATGACCTTTGACTCTACCATCTTGAATGAGTAAAGTTGTTGCTTTAGGAATTGCTGATGAGTCAAAGACTTTGTCATATACAAATATTCGAACTTTGACCACATGGATGTCGTGGTTGGTTCCTTTGCTACATCTCTCAAAACTTTATCCCTGAGCATAAGACAATGGCACTCCTGGCCTTGTCCACCATCTCGGTCTTCTCCGCTCGTGACATGGTAACCGGTAACACACCTTCACTCTTCAAAGCTTTCTCACACTTTTGTTGTATCAACATTGCTTCCATCTTTACCTTCCATAACACAAAATCGTTATCTCTGGTAAACTTCTCAATATCCCACTTCGAACCCATGGTACTTGATTAACCTTTGATCCTTGCTCCACGGTGGGCGCCAAATGTTGTGAATTCGAAGAAAAATCACACCAATAAATACTTGATGTGCGGAGCAAGGGATAGTCAAACAACCAATACAAGTGGATCACAATTATAATCACAAGCAAAAGTAGAAAACAACAGGAGAAAAGAAGAGAGAACACAAAAGAATTTGGTTACCCAGTTCGGTCCAAACTGATCTAGTCTAGAGGAGAGAGCAGCCTTCCATTCCACTATAATGATAAGTAACTTTACAAAAGAGATATCAATGGGTTACAAGAATAAGTCTCCCGCCTAATTCTATCCAAAGTCCCAATCACTTCCCGTGACCAAGAGACTCAATCGTAATAGTGTTTCCCAAGGTGAATCAACCCTCAAAGCCTAGTGTTTGTTGCCAAGAGACAAACTCTATACAAACCCTAGTTTTGTTGTTGCCATTCTAAACCCTTGTTTCAGCCCCTCTATCTCAAGGTTTACTCTGATACAAAGTCTATATTTATAATAAAAGAATCCTAAAAAAACTGGAACAAATCTAGACTCGAAAATACATTTCTGTTATATTTTCTGCTGGCGAATTCGGCCACCAAATTGTACCATTCGGCCACCGATTTTTGTCGAACCAACAGACAAAAAAACAACACTCAAATTCGTTCACCGAGCCAGTCAATTCGGCCACCAAATTAGACATCATCAAAACTCCAATTTCTTTAATTTTGAGACACTTTCACAACAGTAATAATAACTTAGGCTAAATAGAAATGTTTAATACCAATAATAAATTAACTTTTTGGAAATTCATGACATAATTGCAAATGATTTAAAAGTCAATGAAACGTTTGATTTTTATTTGAATTATTTTTAATATCACACTCATTATTGGTTGGGATAGGTCGAAGTGTAAACTCACTATTGTAAACATAGAAAAACACATGCATGCATCCTATGGTGTGAGAGTTTTATGGGTTTCTTTTCTGTATATCATACATATTTCTAATCTAAATTCAAACCTCCTCTACATTGCAAAAAGATATTGTAATGCATGATTATCAAAATTCAACATATATCACATCTACTCAATTCTAAAAATAAAGACAATATTCAAACAACCAACACTACAAGAGCATATGTGATTTGCTACGCCTATTTTCGTTGCTAATTCGTAGCTAATTTCTTTCAAGGTTCGTGTGTACTCTTAATGTAAAAAAAGAGTACAAGAGAATACATATATGTTGTATAATTTAATGTAGAAAAAGTGTAACGGCTAAGGGGGGCACCTAAAAAATGGGAAAACATCTCCAGAGTATAACTGAATAATGGGACAAATAAAAACAAACAACAGAAATGGTAGGAAAAAGTTTAGAGTTATTCATAGTATTTTAATTGGATGGCCTCAAACATCTCCATCACTATTTTACATGAGACAGATGGAAGGGTATATAATATATATGAAAGTGATATTTTTTTTCCTTCCAACAAATCGTCTAATTTGCACATGATACTGTCGGTTTTGATATCAATAGTTTATTGTTTTTATTTGGTGTTTGATGTATGATATAACATCCATGCCATATTACAATCACATTCATTAAGAACCAATAGAATTGAATACTTATATTTTGATTATTATCAATTTGTGCAAGAAATTGCAAAGAACTTGCATGGGTACTATTATTGTCCTTGTCCTGAAAGCTCTATACAATGGATCATATAGCTAACTAATTTGCATATTGATATTGCATTCAGATTTGACCAAATACTTTGATCATTCCATTGCACGTTGAATGAACTTCTATTGGGTAAGTTAGATATTATATGGCTAAGGGACCCTAATGAATTGTTGAGTTATATCAACTCAATAATGATATTTGATAAATATGGTTTGATTGCAACCATGCCTTGGTGTACTTACAAACAAACGGGTCAAACCATCATATAGTTTTCATTTTGGAATATTTTCACACATCTGCATTATATTAATATTATTAATACTATTTTTTTAATAAACTAAAATGGAATGTATTAACCGAAATTCGCGGTCTTCCCAGCCCAAGGATTGTCACAAGGAGACCACGAGAAAGATGAATCCGATACATCAAAAGTAAAAAAGGAAAAATTGAAAAAAAGAGCAAAAAAAACAAAGCTATATACAAAACAACTCTCAAAGCATAAAAGGGGATTAAGACACCACATACGATAGTTAAAAAAATATAATGTGATTCGCCTTTGGCCACCAAATAATTTGAAGCTTAACTTTTTTGAGAAGATGTTGAATAGTATGTCTTTTTTGTTGAAAAATCCGAGCATTTCTTTCACGTCAGATGACCCAGACACATGAAAACCAAATCAGATGAAGAACTGAGAGGATATTTATTGAGAAACCGCCTAATAATCCGAATTTGAGAAGATGGTCTGTTATGTGCGCCTTATGAACTGTACAAATGTCTAAACCAGTTAGAAATACCAAACCAATTTTTCCCAAAAAAATCACAAGATAGAAAAAGTTGATTGATGTCCTCCTGGTTGCCACAACCACCCACACAGATTTTCACATTAGACTGAAGAACCCTCCTCTTAATTAAATTATTTGTCGTTGGGATACGGTTATGAAGTAGAATCCAAGAGAAAAGGCTGACATTTAGGGGAACAAACTTATGTCATATTATGTTAAAGGTTTGGTCCACCGATAGCACGTAGTTATATACAATATAGTGACATTGTATTTTTTTCTTGCATGCAATTGCCAAAGCCACGTGTCAGTCATGTTAGCCTGCAAAACAATAGGATTTAAAAGCTCACAAAGCTCCCTCACTTGTTCTTCCTCCCATTCCAACAACCTGCACTACTTCCAAACCTTACCACCCTACCCCACCTAAAGAAGGCATATCAACCACCGTTGCCATCTTAATGTTACCAAGATAAAAGAGACGACTAAACTTACACATTAAAACCCTTTAAGAGAGGGTTACATAAAAACAAAGCATCACCATCTCCCAACTTGCCACATAAGTTGTCATCAAACCATCGACCAACTCCCACACCATCCATGCCTCTAATATTACACAAATTATTCCACCAAACTGATCCATCTCCACCACCATCAGTAATACATCTTCCCTCCTCCCCGTAACACACTGCTAAAACTCTAAACCATACACTCGCACACTCCTCCTTTAACCTCCAATACCATTTACCAAGTAGTGCCAAATTAAATTTTCTTATCCTCCTAACCCCCAACTCATCGTTACCCTTTTTTTTGAAGAAATATTATCCAAAAGAAAAATAGTAATAGTAAAAGATAACCTTAGTTTCTTAGTATAAAAAGAAAAATAGAAAGACAGAAGAAAAAAAACACAGTATATGAAACCTATGAGAAAAGAGGAGTGGAAGAGGCAAAAGTACAACCTAAGGAATCAAGCTAAAGCTCCAACTTTCTATCAATTTGAGGTAGGGGAAATTATTCATCCTTGGGTGTATTTTCATAAAGGGGAAAAGAGGGGGGATTCAAAGATCCTAACCGTTGTTTCCTTTTCTGCAACAAAAAAAAAGTAACTTGCTCTGTTGCAAACAGATAAAAATTGCAATCTCTAACCCTTATCTCTTTTATTTTATATCGTCATCTTAAAATAAGTAACGCGAATTGTTTGGACGAAACGACAATCCATGTGGTTACGATACTCTACTTTATCACTTTATTATTTGGTAAAAGATTTGATACACTTGCCTAATCTGACCTTCAGTAAGAGATGGATACAAAAAAAGTATGTAATTGGTCATATCATTAAGTGGGTCCCACTACTATTAATTATTTTCAAACTTCTTTGTGTCTTTATCTCTCTAAATGGAAGAAATGGAAAGACTAATAAATGTAGAGGATCTTGACTCGTTGTCAACTTGCTTAGTGAATGCAATGAGAATACAATATCAAGATTTGATATACAAGCATTTATATGAAGTTTATCTTCGTGAGCTTAATTCAGTTTGGTAAGGATATTGCATATTATATATAGGGGTCGGGGTTCGGACCCTAAACACTCCACTTTTTCATTACTTTTTGTACCCTGCAAAATTCCAAAAATACCCCTGGTTCGTATTTTATTTTCCAAACAAAATTGTTAGTGATTTCCGAAAACTAAAATCCGGACAAAAACGTTATGGAGTTTTTGTGTCTTTCTTTGATGTCAAGGGTCTCTGTTGACCGTTATATAACCCCTGCATAAGCTACAATGCAATTGCAGGGGTCATATGAACGGTCAACAATGACCATGACACCCCATACACCTTAAAAACTAAATTTTTTGTTGAATAAAATGTAAGAAAGGTGGTGAACTGAAGAATGAAGGAAATTGTTGAAGATCTAAACTTTTTTATAGCCTTAAATCAGTCCAAGGTCATAAGTTGAATCTATGCAAACGTTTTTAAAATGCTAACCGGCCAAAAAAGTATTAATGGCTCCACTAAACGGCCAAAGCTTTGGTGAAACGCCACCGTCCAAAAGAAACCAAGGTAGTTCGGATTTTATATTCCGGAATGCATGAAGTTTTTCCAGATTATAAAATTCGAACTACATCAAACCATGTATTTTGAGCATTTTCATGGCGAATGTCTTGGGAAAAAATAAAACAAAGGTACATAACATAAATAAAAACAACATAAAACAAAAAAAACAGTCAATAACATAAATGATGAATCTTTTGGGAAGGTGTTCGAATAGGAGCTTTTGAGCTCGATCCTGCCGGCCTGCCAACTAACATGTTACGATCGGCAGACCGACAGGATCGAGTTCATAAGAACCTCTTCTTTGGAGTTAGATCTGCAACATAATGAAGAAAGGCAAGGTGTTTCAAGATGATTTCTTTGAGTTAGATCTTGCTGCCTTGCCAAATGACTTATTCATCTGGCGGACAGCAAGATATAACTCATATAAACCCCTTGATGTTCATATCTACAGAACAAGTTCATAAGCTTTGTACCTATATATTTTTGGCAGCATGCTGAAGATCTTCATCATGTCGTCAAATAAAGAGCAATCTATTTGCGACAACATGAGAAAGATCTTCAGCACAATGACAAAAAATTTCATTGTTTCTTTGGTGTGTTTGTTTGTATTTTTGACAGCATGCTGAAGATCTTCATCACACATCAAATAGAGAGATTTCTATTTGCGACCACGTGAGAAAGATCCTCAGCTTAATGACAAAAATTTGCATGGTTTCTTTGGTGTGTTTGTGTGTTTTTGCTGGATATGAAGCTGAAAACTGGAGACCACTTATTTATAGGAGTCCATGGATGTTGTGGACCATATAAACTCTTGGTGCAATGTGGATCACACATAAGAATCCTATGTTGATGCAATCCAGATTGTATAATCCGAATTACTCTAGTGTACTTCGGATTATATAATCCAGATTACACTTACACTCTAAAAAATTGCATTGAATTCAGACTATTTTAGCGTTTAAATGAACATCTTTGACGTAAATTAAAACATATGAAAGTTTAAATAATATATATATTATTCAAATCATAATGTAACAACTTAATTCAACAACATATAACTAACACGTAATTAAAACAACATAAAACATGTGTTAAATTAAAACATGGCACGTTATCACGGATCATTTAAACTAATTTCTTCGTATGGTGGTTCCAGGAGTGCCCTTATATCTTTGTAGGTCTTGGGCTGGATAAAAAATTTCACAATTTGTTCAGTAGATCTAACCAACAAAGCGTCCAACTCGATCGGTCCTCTAGTACGGTGCTGACCAAAGATAGAGAACATGGTTCTCATGTTGTCGTCGTTCGTGAGTTTCATCCGGTTGAACTGCGGAGATCCGGCTGAGTCGGACAATGGACATCGATATTCAACACCGACCACTTTCCTCTTGTCTCTTTGGTTGAGTTGACGGTTGATTTGATCCAGCTGATCCTTCAGCCGGGAGAGGGTGACATCGTTGCAAATCCTAAACATATGGGGTGGTTTTACCCCGTTGTAGTAGACTGCCTCTAGCTTGGTGTTCGGATCAAAGTCAGGGAATTCCATGCTTTTTTTTTTCTGGTGTAGTTTACTTGTAATGAAAACAGGGACCCCTATTTATAGAGGTATCTGGGCATTGTCGACCACATAAATTGTCGGTGCAATGTGGATCACACAAAAGAATCCAATGTTGAAGCAATCCGGATTATAAAATCCGAACCAGCCCTCACCCTACAGAAAGTACCAAGTTTCCCCTTGTTTCACTCATGATCGTATTAATTCGGATTTTATAATCTGGAAAACAAAGGTGTATTATGGATTATATAATCTGAACTGCACCAGAATCTTTTGGACGGTGGTCAGGTCAAAAAACGTGTTTTTGACTCCATTAATGGCTTCAGAACTCTTTTTTAACACTCCCTCGCTATAAATACCCTCAAAATCTCCACCATTTCTCACACCAACATCTCCCATCCTCTCCTCCTCTTCCTTCTACAACCATGTGTTTCCATCGTGGGCCTTTCATAGAAAGAGGCCTCTTTGGAAATTTTAAGGGATTGTATGAACGGTCAATGGGGATGACACCACGTTGCAAAGAACTGCGATTTGTCTGGGTTTCATATTGGTCAGTTTAGGTCTGAGGTTGGTCTGTCTAGGTGCAAGGTTGACCATCATGATCTCTTGTTTCCTAGAGGCCCCTGTGCACCCGCCATCATTGGTTTCTTCTTCCCCTCCCTCCTCTTTCATTCCCCCTCTTTCCTATCCACGAGTGGCTGGAGCCACTGGCATAACTTAGGAGATTAGAAAGAGTTTTAGGTTCTTATGTAATAAGCTTAAAAAGCTTCAACATTATTGTAATGTATTATTCGTATATTAATAAAATTAGTTCTTTTTATCTTTGTATTCTTTTTATTTCTGTTTTTTTATGTTTATTTGCATTTTAGTTTACGAATTTGAAAGCCTAAAGTAGAAAAATTCTGGAAAAAGAGCATTCCGGAAAATACTAACAATGTAATTCGGAAAACATAATCCGGATAGGGGTATTTTTGGAAGAAAAAAAAATAGGGCACGCGAGTAATCCATAGGGTGGAAAAAGTAATAGTCTTTAAAATGTGTGAGCTCTAGTCATTATACTACTTGACAAAAAAAAAGTACTATCGAACTCTGACGGTCCACATTCTGACTTTGATAAATCAAGTTTCAAATCATATGATCGTCAACTTGAACTATTGAATTAAGATTGGATGATTCAAGTTTTCACTTCATATTTTGAATCCAATTAATCACAAAGTAGGAACGTGGTCATTCCTTTCTCAACATGATATTCCTATACAACTACATATATTTTTGAAATCAAGATAAATTTTGACAAAATCACAATGAAACCATAATTTTGTTAAGACTCAGCAAGTCGTGCATGTTGTTACATTCTAGTTGTTGGCCGTGAACACATTTTATGCATGTGCTTGGATTCGAAGTTCGAACACATTCTAGCTTTTGACAAAATTACAGACATATACTGTAATTATGTCAAATTCACCGTCAACCCAATTATGTATATTATATATACACAATTATGAATATGTTCAAATGATGTATCTCCAAGTGGTTAATATTCTTTTAGAGAATCAATTTTCTTTTACTGCTAAATTTTGAACTGTGACTAGTGTACAAAAGAGAGAGATTAACATTAACCACATCATCAAACACCACGGTTAACCAATTTCATGAAACGTTGATAAGATTCCATCCTCTGCAACTTCATCTGATTATTAAACTTCTTGATAAAAGCTTCAGCTCTTTTATTCAACTCTTCAGGACTCATTGATTTTTCTCTCTTCAATGAAGCTCTATCATTGAAAGTTTCAGACTTTTTCAACTCCCTTTGAGCCCAAGCAACATGATCATCACCATCACCACCACAAAAACCACCATTGTTTCGAAATGGTTCTGCTTTTACAATCCTTGCAGTCCAAGTGCCACTTTTCTTTAAATGTGGCTTCTTTGTTTTCTCCTGTGCTTTCATTATTGCTTTCCATGTTGCTTCCAAACTGTCATCATCACCTTTATCACTGGAATCCGGGAAGTTATAATCGTTGCAGCATTTTTCCGGTGATGGATCATCGATGAATTTGTTGCAGAACAATCCGAAGTCTTTAACTTTGTCATTAGAGTCTGGCAAGTAAAAGTTCTTGCTGCATTTTTCCGGTATTGGATCAGTGATGAATTTGTTGCAAAACAATCCAAAATCTTTAACTTCAACAACCCTTTTCTCTTCTAGTTCTTCTTCGACTTCTTCAACCTCTTTTTCTTCTTGATGTGGTTCATTGGTCTGGTCTTCTAGCTCAATTGAGTTGGTGGTAGTTTCTAAAATGCTTGTTGTTGTTGTGGCGTGTTTTGGATCAGAAAAGCTTGAGGAAGCTACAATGGTAATGATGATGACGTTAACAATGATGTAAATGAAAGGGATTGTAAACCATGTTCTTATTGAGAACCAAAGTTGAGGAAGAGTTGAGAGAACAAGATCAAATGTGTATGGAATTATTACTACTTTGAACAAAACAAGAGTTGAGATGATTCCTATGGAGATGAGCACAAGTTTTGCAACACATATAGGCGTGTCCATTTTGTTTGATTTTAGTGAAGATGGGTTTTGAAAATGATCCATTTTGATGAATTTTAACACTTTTATGTTATGAGACTTTTGAGAAAACTCAATAAATACTAGAAAAAGAAGGGTAATATTGTCAAGAAATTGAGTTTCTAGGGAAGGAATTTGTTTATCAACCAAGCATCATGTGTTGAGAAGAATGAGAACAGAAAAGGAGAGTCTTTACGAAATTGTTGCTGCAAAAGTCAAACGAGAGCGAAATTTTAGACTGAGTTGCAGACTAGGTCGTCCAGTTTAATATAAGGCTTCTAAGTTTTGAGTCTGAATATCAATTTAGAAAGTTTGGTTTTTATAGAAGAGAGAGAATAAGAAACTTGTGAAGATAAGGTCAGGATTATTGAACAAAAAAGGGAGAGAAAACAAGTGAAAGAAATAGGTTTTTTTTTTTATACTTTTTTTAAGGTAGAGAGGTTTCAAGTACCGAAGTTTTCAGGTGCTGTGGTTAGATTAGAATGAGATAGAGTTAACAAACATTCCATAAATATTGGGAAGGGTGGGTGGGTTTATCGAGTATAGAGAGGACCACATGAGTCAAGAAGACTCCCTCAGGTGGGGATTTAAATGAAGAACTAATCATCTTTTATCTTTTATGAATGAAGTAATATTAATTTGGGAAATCTTACCGGATGCTTTTGGGACACTTTTTTAAGTGTTTTAAACAGTACTCATTCCGTTTCAAAATACATGTTTATTTTGGAGAAATTGTTGTAACCAAGAAGCCAAATAAATTTTGTTACTTTTGATGAAATTATGTGTGTGTTTTCTATAATACCCTTAACCATTTATTATTTCATTCTATTTTTTCTCTCTTTATAATAAATATATAAGGGTATTATTGACAAGACAATAATTAATGTTGCATTGAAACTTGAAATGGACAAGTATTGTGAAACAAAATTAATCTCTAAAATGGACATCTATTTTGAAACGAAGGGAGTAATTTTTATATGAAAAATTGTGTATTTAATATATCTAAATTTGAACTATTTGACATTTTTAAAAAATAATTTCCTAATTTAAAATGAGTGCTTCAGAGACCCTTAATAAGATCCTATTAATTAATCACCAATTGAAATTACATTTTCCATTTTGTGCTTTGCCTCATCCTCTAACTTGCAAATGACACCTCACTTGTGACCTATCTATCACTTAGTGAAATAAAATAACATTTTAATCATTGAAAAATATTACATTACTAGAATTGTACTGATAAACTTTTATAGCAAGTATACTAAAATTGTATCAAAATAATAAAATTTATAAGATTTGTCTTCACATAGACCGTTCAATTTATACTTAGCAATGTGGTTATTATTAAGGAAGTGTTAAAATGTGGGGTTTCCCAAAGCAATTGGTTTGGTATTAACACATTAAGCAAATTTATGATAAAAGTTGGTAACAAATTTTTAGGAACTAGGATCAAGTCTTTCGAATCATTTGTTCTCTCTATTGGATAAACTGCACATATTCTCTACGGATGTTCTTGTAGTCTTACGATAAATTAACAAAATAGTTCTGATCAATCACTTTATTTAGAACCCTCTTCTAAAGCTACAACACACTAATCATTTAAATAAATATGTAACTGTTGAATGTTTTATATACTGCACATTAATTTCTAAGTCATAACCAAACAATCATCTATTGCTAGATTGACCCGTTAGATTAATCATATTTTTTAGATAGAATTCAAAATCTAGTGTCAGTAGTCAATTGATATTTGAAATCATTTTACAAAGGATCAATATACAAAAAGCATTCGGAACAAATAATTCTGAATAAAAACTAGAATTGCATTGTATTGAATGTTGCTTCCAACATTTTGCTACAAGTTCATCTAAGACCTAATCAATGAAAAATTAGCTACTCATGGCTAAAGCACAAATAACTAAGTTTAAAGAAGAAAACATTACATGAAATAGGACCAACTATGAGTTGGATGGCGAACCATCACAAGATCATGAGTTCCTTACTTTGAAATCTGTCTTTTCAGATCCAAAAAAAATTCAAACCTCAGCTTCAGAAACGAGTTAGGCTTTTATAGACTGTGTTCTATAACACTAAACACTGTGTCACGATGCCTTCATTGAATTCAAATTCACATTCTAGTGCTCCCAAAATCGTGTCGTGATGCAATAAATTGTGCCACGATTTACAGGTCAGTAGCAAATGCTCCATTTAGGAATGAAAATCATGCCACCGTTTTAAAAATCGTGACACGATGATGATATCTTCCTATGATTCTGAAAATCTTGCTATTATTTTCTCAGCACAAAACCATTGATTTTCTTAATTTCTTCAGCTCCAAGCTGTATAAACTGCTAAAAACTTAGATACATAAAAATAAACTGAAGAACATCATATGACCGCCCGCCATCATAAACCACATTGGATTGAGCAATAACATCTTTCATAGAAACTTTGGACTCACCTTTTTAGATTAGGGTTATGTTTGTCATGTTTAAGGTTGATGGGAAAGTAAATGTCGAAAGCCAACCACAACATTGATTAAAAATTTCTTCTGCAAACATTTCAAGCTTGTCTACAATCGGTTTGTACCATATGTATTCCATTTGTCTTTAACAAAATCGCAAAAATCAGGATCAAGCAACCACGCATTTTAAAACTTAAATATGGGGAGATTTCTGTTGGAACCTTACATGTTTCACATATAGCATGATGGGGTAGTGGTTTGATGATGTTGCAGGCCGGTTCTCAAGAATAACATTAGGAAAGTTGTTGTGCCCCTGATCTGTACCTAAAGCGTGATATAAGTGTTCTTCAACCGCCCTAATAGTTGTTTAAAAATAAACGGTGTGCAAATATCATTGTTGATATAAGAAAAACATGATTGTTACTTTTGGAGGCGGATAAAGGTAACAAAATTGATCGTCCACAAGTTCTAAGTAAAAATATTGGTTGAACGTCGTGATCAAGGTTCAAGCCCTATTTCCTCCACTTATGAATGTGATTTTCTACTGACTATTTTTACATACAATTCTACCTTTATCTCTTCCCTATTTACATCCTTTCCAATTCACCACAAATATGTTAGAAGATGCTTGTTGAAAATAAAATGGAACCAGCGATGATGAAAATTAACGTTAAAATAAATGAACACACAATATGAAATTGGAGAAGATGATGGTTGTTTTTTTTTGTTTTTTTTTGTTTTGATTGGGTTTAGTAGGAAAGGTACAGTTTGTAAAGAGTAATTCACTAGCTTACTTGGCATACAAGTAATTGTAATAAGGCTATGTATAGTCAAGTACATTGATCAATAATACATGAGTGTGATTTTACACTAACAAGTGGTATCAGGAGCTTAGAAGGGCCCTGATTTGTCTCTCACTTCAAAAGAAAAACGCAGTTTTGTTTGGAGGGAGAGAGAGAGAGAGAGAGAGAGAGAGAGAGAAACAAAGTTAGTTACGGTGGTTCTCAAAACATTTACGTAGAAACAAAGTTAGTTACGGTGGTTCTCAAAATAGTTACGGTGGTTTCAACCTTCCTTCATCTTCTACCTTGCAACCATGACGGAATCTTCATCGTTTTTTCAACCTGCAATACCAAAGTTTGATGGTTTCTACGACCATTGGTCCATGTTAATGGAAAACCTCCTTCGTTCCAAAGAGTATTGGAACCTAATCGAACATGGAGTCACAGTTGCACCTGCAAACGCAATACTAGAGCAGAGAAAGCTTGCAGATGAAAGCAAACTTCGTGACCTGAAAGCGAAGAACTACCTCTTTCAATCCATAGACAGATCGATTATGGAGACTATTCTGGTTTGTGACACTGCAAAAGACATATGGGACTCCATGAGAAGGAAGTATCAAGGCTCAACAAAGGTAAAACGTGCTCAATTGCAAATATTACACAGAGAATTTGAAGTTCTTGGCATGAAAGAAGGCGAAACGGTTAATGAGTATATCTCAAGAACCCTTGCAATCGCTAACCGTATGACTTCACATGGTGAAGGATTAGAGCAAATTGTGATTGTAAAGAAAGTGTTAAGATCCATGACCTCAAGATTCAATTACATTGTGTGCTCAATTGAAGAATCAAACGACGTTACAACACTCACCATTGATGAGTTGCAGAGCAGTCTTCTTGTACATGAACGAAGAATGCAATCTCAGCTTGTTAAAGATGAAGAACAAGCATTTAAGGTCTCTGGAAGAGGTAATGGGCGTGGAAGAGGTGCAAGAACTGGATCCAGAGGTCGTGGAAGAGGAAGACAGGGGAAAGAATATGTTGAATGCTTCAAGTGTCACAAACTAGGTCATTATCAGAGTGAATGTCCCAGTTGGGGAGAGAATAATGCAAATTATGCAGCATTTGATGATAGTGAAGAAATGCTTCTCATGGCACAACATGCAAATCCAGTTCAAGCCAAGGATGAGGTATGGTTCTTAGATTCAGGATGTAGTAATCACATGGTAGGATCTAAAGATTTGTTTTTTGATTTTGATGATACATTTAGATCCTCAGTAAAATTAGGAAATGACTCAAAAATGCATGTCATGAGGAAAGGTAACCTGAAATTATTCATTGGAGGAATTGTTCAGGTGATATCAGATGTTCACTACTTGCCTGGATTGAGTAATAATCTTCGAAGTATAGGTCAGCTTCAACAAAAGAATCTCACTATTGTGTTTCAGAAAGATTCCTGCAAAGTGTTTCATGAAGAAAAGGGGTTAATAATGTCTACACAAATGTCTTCAAACAGAATGTATATCATATATGCCCCTGTTATTATGCCTATGTGTTTGAATACATCAAGCATGAATGAAACAAAGCTGTGGCATGACAGATATGGACACTTAAGCTATAAAGGTTTGAATACCTTAGTGAAGAAGGAAATGGTGAAAGATCTACCTATACTAAAGCAAGAGACTGATGTGTGTTCTGATTGCATGATGGGAAAACAACATAGAGAGTCAATTCCTAAGAAAGCTAAATGAAGAGCTACAATGAAGCTTGAGCTGATCCACAGTGATGTTTGTGGACCTATCAATCCACAATTCAATGGTGGAAATAGGTACTTCATTACTTTTACATATGACTTCAGTAGAAAAACTTGGGTTTACTTTTTGCATGATAAAGCCAATGTCTTTGATGTGTTTAAGAAGTTCAAAGCACTTGTTGAGGGTGAGTCTGGATGTAGAATTCAGTGTTTAAGAACTGATAGAGGAGGAGAGTTTACTTCTAATGAGTTCAATAACTTCTGCAGCAATCAAGGCATCAAGAGACAATTAACAACTGCTTACACACCTCAACAAAATGGTGTCTCAGAGAGAAAGAATAGGACACTAATGAATATAGTGAGATGCTTGCTTAATGGAAGGAATGTTCCAAAGATGTTTTGGCCTGAAGCAGTCAAATGGGCAGCCTATGTGTTGAATAGAAGTCCAACTCTACCAGTCAAAGATATTACTCCAGAAGAAGCATGAAGTGATACAAAACCCATAGTAAAATACTTCAGAGTGTTTGGTTGCTTAGCATTTGTTCATGTCCCAGATGTGAATAGAAAGAAGTTGGATATCAGGAGCAAAAAGTCACTTATGAAGAGGCTGTTAAACATGAAGAATGGAGAAAAGCAATGGATCAAGAGATTGAAGCCATTGAGAAGAACAATACATGGGACCTCATCTACTTACCTTCTGGAGCCAAGAAGATCGGTTTAAAATGGGTTTATAAAACTAAGCTTAATGAAAAAGGAAAAGTAGAAAAGCATAAAGCAAGGCTGGTAGCTAAAGGTTACTCTCAGCAGTATTGAATAGATTACAGTGAGGTTTTTGCCCCAGTTGCAAGGTGGGACACAATAAGAACAATTTTTTCTGTTGCTGCATGTCAGGATTGGAATGTATACCAATTGGATGTGAAGAGTGCTTTCCTGCATGGAGAATTGGTAGAAAATGTGTATGTAGAACAGCCTGTAGGCTATCAAAAGGGAGGAGATGACAAGGTATACAAGTTAAAGAAAGCATTATATGGCTTGAAGCAAGCTCCAAGAGCATGGTACAGTAAAATTGAAGCTTACTTCTGTCAGGAAAATTTTGAAAAATGTCCTCATGAGCATACTCTATTTGTGAAGCATATAGAAGGCAAAGTATTGATTGTCAGTTTATATGTAGATGATTTGATCTACACTGGAAACTGTGAAGATTTTTTTGAAGAGTTTAAATGTTCTATGAAGAAGAACTTTGCTATGACAGACCTGGGAAAGATGAGATACTTTCTTGGAGTAGAATTAACTCAAAGTGTGAAAGGCATATTCATACATCAACAAAGTATGCAAGAGAAATTTTGTCTAAATTTGGCATGGAAGACTGTAACTTTGTATGCAATCCAATTGTGCCTGGAAATAAGCTTACAAAGAATGAAGGAGGAAAATCGGTTGATGCAACTTATTTTAAACAGATAATAGGAAGCTTAATGTACCTTCTTGCAACAAGACCTGATTTAGCTTATTCAGTTTGCTTATTAGCAAGATACATGGAAAGACCAACTGAGATGCATCAAGCTTCTGTAAAACGTGTTCTCAGGTATCTTAAAGGTACTATTAAGCTTGGAATATTGTACAAGAAAGGGAAGATGAACTATAGACTTGAAGGTTGGACTGAATCAGATTATGCTGGAGACTTAGATGATAGAAAGAGTACCTCAGGTTATGTGTTCAAGCTGGGAACTGGAGCTCTGTCCTGGTCATCTAAAAAGCAGCTTATAGTTACCTTATCAACTACTGAAGTTGAATTTGTATCAGCTTGCTCATGTGCCTGTCAAGCTATATGGCTAAGAAGGATCCTCCAACATCTTGGTCAGACACAGAAAGAATGCACAAAGCTATACTGTGACAATAGCTCATCCATCAAGCTATCTAAGAATCTAATTATGCATGGACGGTGCAAGCACATTGATGTCAGATATCACTTCTTGAGAGATCTCACAAAGGATGGAGTAGTTGAACTGATACATTGTACTACTGAAGATCAAATTCCAGATATATTCACTAAGCCTTTGAAGTTGGATAGTTTCTGCAAGTTAAAAGGAAGACTTGGAGTATGTGAATTTGACAGCTTGGACTGTTAATGTGTGTTTGTTTGAAGATGTAATTGTTCTGCACTACAAGAAAATAGTGTATTTTCCTACAAAAATTTCCTACGAAATTTCCGACGAAGGGTTTTCCTACGAATTACCGACGAAAATTTCGTAGGAAAGCATCTGTCAGTCAAAAGGGGGTCCAAATACTCAACAAAGTAGGGCGTGGCGGCTTGTGAATGGCTGGATTTACCTAGGAATCTTTTCGTAGGAAAGCACTGACCCCACATGCAGGTTTTTATTGGAAAAAGGGTACGTGGCAGCTTTTTAATGGTTGGGTTTACCGACGAATATTTTCGTAGGAAAGCATCGGCCCCACATGCAAGTTTACGTTGGAGAAAGGGTGCGTGGAAGCTTTTGATTGGCTTGGTTTACCGAGGAATATTTTCGTAGGAAAGCACCGGCCCCACATGCACAAATATCCGTTGTTGTTACCGTTGGCAGCTTATATATATATATATATATACATTCTTACTCAAAACACCAATTCCAAATATTTTCCCTATCATTTTCTTCACTTAATTCTCAATCAAATTTTCTTAATTTCACTCCAATTTTATTCTTCATAATTTACATTATTCTCCATCATTTTTATCATTGTTGAACTTTCTAACACAGGTTCTTATTGTTATTTTTTTATAGTTGATGTCAATTTTAAATGTGTTTATATATTGTTAATGTAGTTATTAATATAAGTTACATTTTTTTTTTATAGTTTTGTTGGTTCCAGTCCATTATCAGTTTGGTGTTGTTGTTCGTTGCCGTTGATTTTGCTGCATTTGCTTAGTTCGTCGACTTATTGTTTGAGGTTGGTATATTTCTAACTTAATTTAAATAATTGCTACAATGGTATGATTAGTAATAAATATTAATTATTAGAAAAATAGTAAGTAAAATTATATTGTAAATAAAAATATTATTGGGATTTTTCTAAAAAAAAATGTTAGTCGGATTAACTTCCTCAAAAAAAAATTTAGTGGGATTAAGTTAAATTTCAACTTATTAGTGTTTCTTTGGAAGAAAAAGAACTTATTAGTGTTAGAGAGTATGATAAAAAAAAAGGTGTTAGCTTGTACAAAAACTTGTAGTTTAGTTAAAATAGTTATTAAAAAAATAGTTAGTAAAATTTTATTGGGATTTTTCTATAAAAAAATGTTAGTCGGATTAACTTCTTCAAAAAAATATTTAGTGGGATTAAATTAAATTTCAACTTATTAGTGTTAGCCCCTTCAGGAAAAAAAAAAAAAAACTTATTAGAGTTAGAGAGTATAATGAAAAAAAGTATTATTGTAGAAAAACTTGTAGTTTAGTTAAAAATATGTACTTTTAAAAATGTGTGTATTTATACATTGTTAATTTAGTTATTAAAATATGTTGTATTGTTTTTGTCATCCACTTTTTTCAATGGCTTATTTGAGGTTAGTATCTTTTATGTATTTAAAATTACGTCAATGGTATGATTAGTAGTAATAATATTAGTTATTTTATTTATTTAAAATTACGTCAATGGTATGATTATTAATAAAAATATTAGTTATTAGAAACAGAGTTAGTAAAATGAAATTGTACTAAATATGTTATTTAGATAAAATTTGTTTTACTTAATAAAAATTCAAGTGAAGAAAATAATAATGTATAAAAAAAAAGTGATAAAATAGGTTAAGTTAGTAAAGGAATATGTATAAAAAAGTTTGTTTGGAAAATAATGTAAATTAGTAAAATATTATAATGTTAATTAATATGACATATGTGAATTATTTTGTGGGATTTAATTTTAGAAAATGTGATATAGATTAGAAAATTTTATATATGTTAGTCATAAAATATAAAATATTATATAAGTTTTATGTGATAGCATGTTTTTTTATACAAAAGAATGTTAGAAAATGGAACTAATTTGAGTTAATATCAGTGAAGCAGAAAATGGATCAATATATTTTTCATCGTAGTTGGATGTACGATAGAAAATATCCGGGGAGAAGGAACCTTAAGACGGCTTTTGTGGATGGAGTTCGTGATTTTGTTGCTTACGCCATGTCGCAAGATGCCTTTCAATTAGAGGGAGGGATAAGGTGTCCGTGTGTTAAATGTACGTGTAGATTGCTTCGGAGCCCAAAAGATGTTGTAAACCATTTAAAGGACCTTGGTTTTATGGAGAATTATTATGTGTGGATTTATCATGGTGAACAAGAGCCAACAAATAATGTCGAGTCTGATGTTAATATGCACGCTTCAAGCAGCGGGACCCATACGGAGTGTAAAAACTTTGGCCCGATGGAAGATATGGTCAGTGATGCTCTTGGGGTGAACCTGTCTTACAACGAGGGCGGTGAAGAAGAAACATTAATCCCGAACGAGAGAGCGTTGAAGTTTTACAAAATGATACAAGAAGCAAACAAGCCGTTGTTTGAAGGGTCATCTGATTCTAAGTTATCTAAGTTATCTCATTTGAAGGGTCAGTTCCAGCAGCTACTACTAGTCAGGCCACTACTAGTCAGCCCCCCACATATTCTATTCCTGGTTTTGCCATGCCTGGATTTACTCCGTGCCATGCCTGGATTTACTCCGCCATCCACACACTCGCCATTCACTACTAGTCAGGCCACTACTAGCCAGCCCCCCACATATTCTATTCCTGGTTTTGCCATGCCTGGATTTACTTCGCCATCCACACACTCGCCAGGTTACAACACTACCCCGTATAATGTCCGACAAAGCTTTAACACATCCGTTCCATCAACATCATCAACGGAACTGATGCAAGATCTTATGCAAACTGGAAATTTCCTAGCCTTACTTGCTGACCAACGGCCTCAACAAGAGCAGCAACAGCAGCAACAACAACAACAAAACAACCAAAATGAAGAGGTACCGTCTAGGGGTGATCAACAACGACGACAACGACGTCAAATCATTGAAGACTGGGAGTATATGGACGACCTTGTTGTGGTTACACCAACACCTGAAACGTAAGTAATAAAAATTTAATTTGTTACCTATGTTTGACTTAATTCTTATTAGTTTTTTAAATGTATAATTTAATTAACAATGAAAATTTGTAGGTTGGAGCCATCCCACGGAGTATCAGAACATATTAGAATGGCGATCCAGACGTTTTACCCTAAAGATAGGCGTTGGGCCGTTTATACAGATCTTACTACCAATGACAGGAAGGACCTTTTTGAATACTTTTTGGTAAACACATTTTATTGAATATTAAATAATTGTATTTACTTTATAATATGGTTTATTATTTAAATTATTGAATGTCTAATAATTTTTTTTATTGCAGGAGTTTTGTATATGGGAACCTCATCATCACACACTTGTAGAGAGAAACTTTCATAGGGTAGCTGCAAGACGTTTATCAGATTTATTATATGATGAACGGAAGGAATTGGAAAAACGTAAGGGCAATTATCGAACAGAATGGATCGGAGAAAAAAGCTGGGAGTTATTGCTGAAGTATTGGAATGAAGATCCACATTTTAAGAACCGATCCAAAGCTAACAAGATGAACAGGGCATCTATTTTAGGAGGACAGTTACACGCACAAGGCTCTGTCAGTACCGGTACTCATGCTAGAAATTTGGTAAAAAAATATATTTAACTATTTATATTTCTATATGTGTATATATTAAATTTTCCAAATGTCCTAATTAGTTAATATTTGTGTTTACAATTAGCGAAAAAGATTGGGTAGAGATCCTTATCCGGAAGAGATCCATGAAGAGACTCGTTTCAGTCAGAATCTTGGTCGGTATGTCGATACTCGAGCTAGCAATACTCAGCTAAATTTGTAATAATTTTCTGTTCTCTGCTGTGTTCAAAGGATGTGGGTCGTGTGTCAGTCATATGTGCATTGTCAATTAGTGCTTGTTGGTTGGTGCCTTTACTTTATATTTGATGCTTATAAATATCATATTGTTAGTTTAATTAGGAGCTTTATGCAATGTTAGCTTTATGCAATGAATGAAATTATTGACATGGTACTACAATGAAAAGAAACATTACTTACTGCCACATTCTAATTCTCACGTTATTTGTTCCTTTGATAGGCCTAATCTTAAAATTCAATTTACGCCTTTGATGTGTGTGGCCTACTCTGCCATTGCCGTTTGAATTTAAGCAACTTTAGGGTGATTTGAACTGTGATTTCAACCTGTATGTGCAAGGTTAACAATTCATCATTTTCTTTGATTATTTTGCTACTGTCAGTGCCAAGTTTTATGGCATTTTGCTTGTTGTATATTCCGGCATCATGATCGAGTGGTTTTGGTGTTTAAGTGTGCCGCCTATATACGGTCACTTTTGTATTTTCTGCCGTTTTTCCGCGAGTTGTGGGTGTTTTATCTGCTGTTCTGTGTTTGTTTTCACACGTTTTCTGTTTTTTTTGGTGTTTTCTCTGTTGCTGTGTGTTTGTTTTTCAGTTTTGAGTTTATTATTTATTACTTTTCTTTATAGGCAGCTTATCGTACAAATGCAGCGGAGTTTTTGGAGGAGAATCTTGAGATTCCATCATATCCAGAAATTCCCTATCACATTAAACTTCAATTATGGGCAATGGCTGCAGAAAAAGGAAGACTAGATGGAGGAAAAGGAAGACCGGGTAGAATATACGGTCTTGGGCCGTTAGCCGGCAATGTGGTACATGGAGATTTGTTCTATGTTCCTCCTCCACCAGAGTCCTCATCTCGTTCTAGAGAGTTGCCTCTTGAGATGCAAGCAATGATACAACGAATGAACCAGGAGTTGCAATCTCAAAAGGAGGCATTGGCAAAGAAAGAAGAATCGGAGAATGAGTTAAGGGAATTGCTGGCCAAAGAGGCAGAAGAAATGAGAAAACTCACAAGGATGGTTACAAAAATGATGGGTGGCACGAAGAGTAGGAAGACCTCCGAATCATCGTCGCCATCGAGTCGATCATCACCGTCGGTTCAAGAAGACCGAACACATGACGACGACAACGTTGATGATGATGAGGACGAGGAGACGGATGATGATCATAGCGAGTAATTTTTATTCTTGTTATGTATTTTGGTGTTGTTTTTAGCATGTTTCAGTTGCTGTTTTTTTGGTTAGGTACTAGTTTGAGGCACTTTTGGGCTGTTTTAGGTGGTTTGCAGTGGTGATGTTCCACTGTCAAAGAAAATTTTAGTTGCATTTATAAAAAAATTTATGTAATTATTTATCAACATGATGTGTTCTCCAGGAAACAAATTCTAAAAATTTTTGGGTTATTTTGGAATTTTGGCGCACTTTTTTTTTTTTTAATTTGATTTTTTCTGAAATATTATGGCACCTTTTTTCAATTTTTTGGCGCCTTTTTCAAAATCAAAATTTGAATTTAATTTTTATTTTTAAATGTAATTGTTTCCTACGAATGTTTTGTCGGAAAGCTGGGTTAGAGGTGACAGACATCGTGCTTTCCTAGGAAAGTTTCGTAGGAAAGCTCCTAGAAAAGCGCGTCAGTGTGACATAGGTCCAAAATTTCCTACAACTATTTTCCTCGGTAATCTCTAGGAAATCCTTGTTTTCCTACGAAATAGGTGTGTTTTCCGAGGAATATTTCCGTAGGAAATCAAGTGTTTTCTTGTAGTGCTGGTCTTTTTGCTTTAGTTTACTTTTAATCTATAGTTTCTAGTGAAATTCAGATTAGGGGAGTGTTTGTAAAGAGTAATTCACTAGCTTACTTGGCATACAAGTAATTGTAATAAGGCTATGTATAGTCAAGTACATTGATCAATAATACATGAGTGTGATTTTACACTAACAAAGTTGACGTTTAAATTTGATCATTTGCTTAAATTATGTTTCAATTACCACTATGATCAGTGAAGCATATATACTTGCTTTAATCCAAAGAACAAAAATAATGGTGAATTCCCATCCAAAACAATAAAAATAATGGTGAATTATTGCAAGTCGTGCGTCAACCAAAATTAAGTTCTTTGTTTAAAACTAAACTATCGAATTTGAATCTTCTGCATAAAAAAAAAAATGATTATTGAAAGAGGAGACTTTTTTAAATCAGATTTTTCGGCAAAGACTTACTGTTGTCAATAATGGTTATGTATACTGTTGTCAAGAAAATAAAGTTTCCACACACGTGTAGTATGTACATTAAGCATCCCTATCTATTCACATGTTAGCTTTAGAATTTGGTCAAAAAATTGGGCAAGAAAATTGACAACATGATTCACTATAGATGTATATAGTATTCGGATCTTGTTGCTACAATCTATTCAAAAAGTATTTTGTTGGTACTTGGTGTCATGGGGCCACAGGTTACTTGTCTTACCCTAGGGAACCAATCACAAACTGAACCACGTCCACTATGGCCAAAGCTGCTGTACCTGGAAAACCTCCTCATTCTTTCTTTTTCTATAAAATGAGTTGTGTTTGATAAGGTGTCTTTGAAGCGTGAGTGATTATGTTCAATATCGTTTTTGAGTGTGTAAAATATTATGATATCATCATTTTTTTGGTCACGTAGCCTATTAGTTGAAGTTCACATATTTTAAATATGAAGAAGTGGGGTGTCTGAGGCCGAACTCCAGCCCCTATATATATTATGTAATGTCTCTACTCTCTACCAACTGAGCTAAACTCACAAGAACGGGTACGTAAAATATTAGATATATAAAAGAGGCGATGAAGTGGATCTTGTGTTTGATCCAGTTATAAGAGGATGGACTCGCACTTATAGGGGTGATTGTTGGGTTTCATGTGGGAGTGGTTAAGTCCAACATCACATAAGAGTGGCAAAAATGTTGGATATATAAGAATGTGACACACACGTAATGTCTTATAGTTTTAGATGAGATGTGACATCTTTCGTTGTTGTGAAACTCATAGACTGATAACATGTTATGAAACTCATAGAATAATAACAAAAATAGAGAAAATGAGATGAAGAGAAAATAGAGATAAGTATTATGTTATTCTCTTTTGATTTGCAATTACGTTACATCTGAATTCTATTTTAGAGAAATACAAAGACTTATGAAACAAACACAATGGTATGTATGAGTTAATAATATGACACAATAACCCAATTGCTAAATAGCCATCTACTTATAATATTCATAATAAGAAACATTTTTATTTGTTTTGCATGTATCAAAGTATTGCAATTAAAGTATAAAAAAAAATTGGTTACTCAACAAAATAAATTATGTATGAAGGAAAACTATTTAAATTTTGTTGGGTGATCGATTCTAGATAATATTGAGAAATTAAATTCTCTTACTTGTATTAATCTACAAAAACAAAGAAAAATGTATACAAGTCTAGTAACGAGGGGGAATTCTTTTATAATCACGAGCATAAGTAAATAGTGTTTAGGTACACATACATTAATTTTTTTAATAACGAAAAAAGAAATTAATAATAAAATAATTTAAAATTTTAAGAAAAAGTTTTTTCTATATGTTTATAACCAAACATTATTTATTTATGTGTGACTATGGAAGAATGACTCAATAACAAGATCTATTGATGGGGCGAAGAAAAAAGTTGAATAGATATATTTTTCTTTTTGGTGTGTGATAGTTGAATAGAATATAGATGTCTGTTATGGCTCATTAATGTATGGTATACTGTTTGATTGATAGTAACTGATTTTCTTTGATGAGACGGTTTGATAATTGATAAGTACCTAAAACTATTGAATTATTAATAGAATTGTTGCATCTAAAGCCAAATGGTGAAGACAAACTTGCGTGCTTTTGTTTGTTTGAAAAAAAAGATACATCCTTCATTATTTTGATTGTATGTCATTCATAAGTTGAAATAAAATATCATCAATCATTTGTGAAAAAGAATTGAACTACGTCAAAAGCACCATTTTGCCCGATTCACGAGGTTCTATTTTATGTTAGACATGAAAAATGATTAAGTAAATTCAACTGTGTTAAGTGATTTCATTACGCATTAGAATGTTCTATTCAATCTATTACTATATGCTTCCAAGCAGGTCTAGGAATTTATAGGGCGGAATAGAAAATGCAAGATAAAATAGGTGTGTATAAAAAATACGTTATTAAAAAATAGGTGAATCATTTTGAGAAATTTATGGAAAGATATAATAAATAATTGGGTATTGTTTAGGGACTTACGCCCCCACATATATCACTAATGTTTTGTTTGAGAGTTTGGAGGGCGGCATAAATAATTGATAACCACTATGAATATTTAGTCGATTACTTTGTATTTCATTTAGTTATTATGCAATCGATGAATAATATGTCACAATGATCATGTACTCTAGCTTTGTTGACTTGACCTAGTTTAACCATTCAATTATTGATTTGATTTAGACATAGATTAATAATAATTGTTACTTACTTTAGTGTTCTTACACCTTCGAATTCTGTTAGGGATTTGAGGAGTAGGTAGTGTGACCGACCAAATAGTGTTAGTAACTAACACAATGGACTAACTATTTTTATCAAAGGTATGGAAAATGAGTAATCAGTAGCACTATATTCATAATTTGTAGTTACTCAATTAATTCAAAAAAGGAAATTTGTCATGAACTAATCGTTTTCTATCTTTCTATCCTTAAATCATTCAACCAATCATTTGACACGTGCAAAACCCCCCAATTATTTACTAATAATTAACCTAATCGAATTTACGGTAGTTGACGCAATCCTTGTGGATATAAACTCTTTCACAAGAAATATTACTACTTGGCAAAAAACTAGTGCACTTTCTATTTATGTTCATAAGTTTGTGATGAGGCTTAAAAAGTGATGGACCACTTAGGAATTCTTCTATATCTTGCGATGCGAGTTGATTCGTAGCGAAGCACATGTGAAATTCCATTGATGTCGCGATGCGTGGTTCGTAGCACGCAGCGCGAGTTAGGAAATAGTTGATCCTTCTGTTTTTCTCTGTTCCTTTTCTCATTTCTTCTCACCAAAATATCTGCATGACTACACCTCAAGAATTAAAATGATAAAACCTGCAATTAGCGTAGTGCAGTCAAGGAGTTGTCTGGTTTGAATGATTTTTTTATGCTTCCAAGATCATTCTCCCATTTTTGCTCTTTCTTGACATTTGAACGAATCCTATACAAAACTCTACTAAGATACAAATAAACTAGCTACTTTACTCTAAAATGACTCTAAAAACCCTAAATGATTTTCTGTTATCAGGTGGAGATCCTCGTGTTGGTTGATAATGACTTAAGAGAGGAATAGAAATTAGGATTGCTGTATTGAATCTAATTTCTTGTAACCTCTTTGTATATCTTTGTGGAGACTCAATTATATTGGATTTGAGAGTTGCTCTCTTCCCCATATGTTTGTCAATTTAGGCCAAATAGGGTAAACACATTCTTGCTGTGTTTATTTCTCTTCTCCTTTATCTTTGTTTTTTTATTATGAATTTTATATGCAGGTTGCTGGATTTAATCTTGATTGAATATTGTTCCTCTTGGGTTGTTTGATTGTTGATTGTCTTTGTTATTTTCTTCACACATCATTGTCTTGGGTTGATTTATTCGAATTCATAGAAAAATTAGACACAATGAGTACATTTTTTTCCAACAGATAAGCATAACAATGCAATCTAGTTTCCATTTATTTCTGTTAAAGAGTCCAATATTTGACAAAAGATAGCATAAATTATAGAGGGATATTAGTGACGGAAAAAATAAAATCCCTCATAAATTCTTTGGTCGCAAAATTTAGTGATGAAATTAGTGAGAAATTTCGTGTTTTCCCTTTCTAAATTTTCCTCACTAATTTATGCTTTTTTTAGTAGTGACCCACGCTAGGCGTAAGGGTGGACGTTGAAGTTGGTTTTGAAGTTGTTCTTGGTTTGTTATTTTTTCCATATTGCTCAGGTTCCCCGGTTGTTGAGAATGTAAACATATTTGAGTATCCTCACTCTTTAAGCTAGCTTTTGAGACGAGATTCAAACCTGTTTAACAGTTTCAATCAATTTCAAACGCAAACATGATTATTTTAAAAAATAAGGATCAAGAAAGTTATGATAAAAAATAAAATGCATATACAAAACTAGTATGTCATAAGAAGAAAATAGAAACGAAACTGACTAAATGAATAGATAAAAAAGAAAAGATCATTGTGCCTAATACATGTAAATATGTCGGCAAGCAGTAGCCTTTTGAGAAGTACTCTCTCTTAGCATAGGTTTTTACTAATCATTAATCACATTAAGAATACTAGGATAGGATACCCTGCAAAAAAGTTACAAACATTGTTTTACTATAAGATAACACAATGTCAACTTGTTAAAGATTTCATAGGTATGCTTAACTTTATGGAGGCATGCCTTTTACTACGCATCCATTCTAGATTTGTAAATTTATTTATTTCAAATGAAGAAAACGGAACCATAATTTATCCCAATGATTGGACTCGCTGTAAATAATTCAATTCAAAACTCCAATGCATGCATTATCTTCTTTGATGTTCACATAATGGTCTAGATACATATTATATACTATTTGACTAGGTAAATATTATAGTAGAAAAGCGTGTGCTATGATCATGCACATATAATGGGAAGGCATGCCTCCTAAGGACCCATCTTATTTGATTTACATCTTGTTTATCTAAAGAGAGCTTCTCAAAATTTCAAAAGATTCAATTTTTCATTTTGAGAGCCTCTAGAAATTTCAAAAGTCAATCACCAAAAAAGAAACTTTCAAAAGATACAATGTCTAGCTAAATATATTTTCAGTTTCTATATGAGAGCTTTCAAATTTAGTTTCTATCAATAATTTTAGTTCCTACAAAAATACTTGTTAGCGGATTTAATCCCAAATGTCAAATAAAAGTTGATTGGATAAACAAAAAGTTGGCATGCCGCATAAACAAACATTTTAGTTGACATGGCATCCACATGGCATACTGACTCACATTTGTTCAATTAATTAAAATTATTAATTTATTATTTCATTATAAAAATCAAATAAATTATATTAGTTTTAATTATTAATCATAATTAAAACAAAACTATTAGTGAAGGTACTAAAATAATTTATTTGAATTTTTTTAATAAATAGTAAATTGATAGTTAATTAATAAATAAAATATGAGTTGGTATACCATATGATGCCATTTCTACATTGCATGTCAAGTCAATTTTCGGTTTCCTCATATAGCTATCATTAAACATCGGAGACTAAATCCTTTTAGCGATTGTTTTTATTAAGACGATTAAAATTACTATTAAAATTATTTAAAGACTAAATTTGAAAGTTCATATATTTATAAAGACTAAATATATGTTTTTATCAATCAAGTATTCTAGATGCATAATTGTAGACTTTAAAAAAAAAATTAAAAATTTAACACTCCTGCATTCTCGATACCTAATAAACCTCTATTTATCTCATCCAAATAAATTTAGATTTTTTTTTTAAGAGCCAAGTGAATCTAGTTAACTCATAAGAAAAATAAATTGAAAAAGGCAGAACGCCGCTTGGTAGAGACCCACCATTATCATGTGTTGCTCCCTAGTCTTTAGTGGCAACAACTCCATTGCCACAACCTAGCAAACCCCCTCAGTGTCCCCATCCGTAGGCTTCGAAAGTACCACATTACTACCAAATACCATGACTTACAGCTATGCCTTCAAAAAGGCAACATTTTGGCTATTTATTAATTAGGAAATAGTGGTATAATCACCCTTTTCCATTTGTTTATTTATATATTACTTTGCCACTATGATTTATTTAAGGCATTCACATAGAAACTTTATACGGTCTACAATTTGTGTTAGACAAATATGCAACATTTCAATCTAAAAAAAAAATTACATGGGTTGATAATGAAATTAATCAAGTGAGTTACCATTTACTCGCTTGGATTAATTTTATTTTTTTTAGGAATTTAGTCACTTGGATTTGAGGAGTCAAATGGACTTTTCTTATAAAAATGTCGAATAATCAACTTGATCACTGAAATTAATTACGAAATTTTAGAATATTTTTATAATTAAAAATGCTCAGTTACACCTTAGTTATTAAGTTGATTAATTTTGTTTCAAAAACTATAGATCACATTTCTCGTAATGGACTAATGGATTACATTATATTCATGTATATGTGTTGGACCTTTTTATATGCCCGGAAAACTGCAGGATCATGCATGCTATATACAACTGTTAGAGTTGACCCTTAAAGCAATCTTTGTCCCTAGCTATATATCTTATTAAATTACCATAGTCTTTTTCTTTCAGAAGAAAACAAAGATCTTTGGTTTTTCCGTACATATAATCCTACTACATGAGATAGTTTTTCTTTCATGCATGCTATATACAACTTAGAGTTTCTAACGATTTTTAATCATCAATGATTCATCATTTGGTAGACTATATAGAACATTTTCCCACCCTAGAAGCCCTACAATAACATAGATAGTTTTTATCGACAAAAAAAAAAAAAAATTCAAAGTTGGCAATTAAAAATAAGGTCTTGAAGGAATTCAAAAATAGAAGTTTCCTATATAAAACAACAAATTTTGACTTTAAAAAGTTTAATAAATTGAAAGCATAATTTTTGAGATAATTATTTTTATTTATAATTTCTTAGGGATCGGGATTCCATGACTTTTTTGCGAGGAGGAAAGGCATATGACTTTGGCCAAGGCCATTTATGAGAATTTGGGTTTAGGACGAACATATAATTTGGATCCTAAACAATGAGTATATAAAAAATTTAACTTTTTAAAGTGTGAAGATAATTTTTTTTTGAAGATAATAGTTTTTATTACATTACGAAATTATCTAATAAAACATCAAAATTCATAAGAAAAAACATTGAGTTTTTTATTTAATATTCAAATTCTCATACACTACATTTCCTAAACAAATGCTCATACAAATTTAAGTTTTTTATATACTCATTGTTTAGGATCCAAATTATATGTTCGTCCTTGGCCCAAATTCTCATAAACGGCCCTGGCCAAAGACACACGACTTTCCCGCAAAAAAGTCATCGAATCCCGATCCCAAAGGCAAATGCTAAGAAATTTTAAATAAAAATAATTATCTCAAAAGTTATGCTTTCAATTTATTGAACTTTTTAAAGTCAAAATTGTAACACCCACGGCTGACGAAAGCAGGGGAGTGGTCGCCGGTGCACAAGGCACAACAATGAGCGGCTCCCAACAGTTTATAGACGAATTGAATCACACCGGAATAAGAGGGATCTTGAGGCCGTGCAGGTATGAGACTATATGGTTGAAGGAAGGCATATAAGAATTGTTTTGTACTACCTATATCAACAAGATGCATCCTCTTTTTGGTAGCTCATTCCATAAGAACTCCACAGTTAAGCATGTTTGACTTGGAGTAGTCTTTGGATGGGTGACCTACCGGGAAGTTTCCCAGTGAGCGTGCGAGTGAGGACAAAACACACTGAAAAGACTCGTGTTGGTTTGCAGGGTCAGCCAACAATGCTTAAAGTCGTCTGGGATGTTACAAATGGTATCAGATAAGACCTCTCCTAGTACGGTGTGGTTCGGGGACGAACCAAGTGGAAGTTGGTGGGCATGTAACACCCACGGCTGACGAAAGCAGGGTAGTGGTCGTCGGTGCCAAAGGCACGACAATGAGCGGCTCCCAACAGTTTATAGACGAACTGAATCACACTGGAATGAGAGGGATCCTGAGGCCGTGCAGGTATGGGATTGTATGGTTGAAGGAAGACTTATAAGAATTGTTTGGTACTGCCTATATCAACAAGATGCATCTTCTTTTTGGTAGCCCATTCCATAAGAACTCCACAGTTAAGCGTGCTTGAATTGGAGTAGTCTTTGGATGGGTGACCTACCGAAAAGTTTCTCGGTAAGCGTGTGAGTGAGGACAAAATACGCTGAAAAGACTCATGTTGGTTTGTAGGGTCAGTCAACAATGCTTAAATTCGTTTGGGATGTTACAAAAATTTGGTTGTTTTATATGAAAAGCTTTTATTTTTGGATTCCTTCAAGACCCTCTTTTTAATTGCCAACTTTGATTTTTTTTCGTCGATAGAAACTATCTCTGTTATTGTAGGGCTTCTAGGATGGGAAAATGGTCTATATAGTCTACCAATTGATGAATCATTGATGATTAAAAATTGTTTC
The DNA here is from genome assembly GCA_958299785.1 of Medicago lupulina. Classification (NCBI taxonomy): domain Eukaryota; kingdom Viridiplantae; phylum Streptophyta; class Magnoliopsida; order Fabales; family Fabaceae; genus Medicago; species Medicago lupulina. The sequence continues at coordinate 55,949,344 of OY283146.1, read as the reverse complement.
AATTTTTCAAACAATGATCGATGTTGCTCTCTGCAATTGAACATGATTAAGTGTTCTAACTTCAAATATTACGTATCATGAACAATGCAAAAATCAATGAATTTTCCTATACTTTATCAGTATTAAAAAAAACTAAAAGCATACTTTTGGTATATGGAAATATAAAAAACTCAGATTTTTGTATTTTATTTATTTGCAATTTCCGTAAGCTTTAGTTCTTAATGGAATTAAAAAAAAATATTGATATGACAAATTTTTTATGATGTGGCAACGTGTGATAGGATATGATTATGTGTAATTCATAAAATGAAAAGTTCTGAATAATGATTTAAAATATGATGTGACAAATTTCTGATGATGTGGCAATGTGTGATAGGATACGATTACGTGAAATTCATAAAATGAAAACTATAAAAATGGTCAAAATTACAGTAATTCACCAAAATTTCATGTCGCTTCTTGAGAAATCGTCAGTCTCCTTTCTGCTTTTCTAATCTTCTACACCTTTGAAAATATCAATAAGTATATATTGATCTCTAAATGAGACATCTAGGCAATACACAATTCCTTTGTGTGGATTTGGAGTACGTATGAGAATGTATTGATGACACTAGGTCATATAGCACTTTTGTTATAGTTTTTATGTAATTTTGGTTGAGTTCAGGTGATTATGCATGAGTTAGAAGCTGCAAAAAGACTGATTTTTTATGCTAAAACAAAGGAGAAATCGTGCTCCGATTTACAGAATCGGGCTACGATTTTACTGCAAGTTTGAGACATTTTGTCTCGTAAAAAATCATGCTCCGATTTATGAAAATCGGGCTATGATTTGGCAGACACTCCAGCTGGGTTTTGAGTTTAATGAAGCCATCGTGTTCCGATTTACAGCATCGGAGTACGATTTTCGCGTTTCTGGAAATTTTCTTATAAAAGGGAAGTTGTTTTCTGAAGGAAGGGGTCGAAATTTTGGAGAAAGAAACTGACTTTTGGAGCAGGAGATCTGGAGAGAAGGTGTGAGACCATCAAAACTCATATCCGGTTACCAATTTCATGTAATGAATCCTTCTTTTACATTAGTTATTTGTGCTTTAGCCATGAGTAGCTAGATCCTTTGTGATTAGGTCAAGAGATGATTTTGTTCTAGCTCATGTTTATGTAATTTGTAACTCATAATCTTTATGAATGTCATTCTAGTTTATTCAGTATAAATTGTTCTTAATGCTTTTATGATTCTGACCCAATATAACTGATTTTAGAGTATATATGACTACTGACACTAGCGTGTAACTCTGACATTTTTATACTGTTCAATCTAACAGACAATCTAAGGATGGAGCATTGTTAGGTTGTGATAATTGAATTAACGGACTTAAAACCTTTGATGATTATAGGTTCACCTAAGGGATTATGGAATTATAATCAGAAAAGAGGGCTTAGGATCAAGGGATTGACCTAAGCTATTTTATTAATTTGTCGTAAACATTATAACATTCGTAAACTTAAGAAACATGTTGCTAATGAGTGATGAACAGATGAATTGATTGACCTAATCATCTCTCCATATTATTTCTTAAGCCAATTTTTCTTTAACCATTTTATTTACATTTGTAACTCAAACCAAATTGCCTCAGTGCACCCCCATTTTACATACATCCTTAATAATAATGACATTACCGAGTAGAAGTTGAAATAGTCCCTGTGGATACGAATCTTATAAATTTTATTACTTCGATATAAGTTAGTACACTTACTAATTATGTATCATGTATCACCATTGGAAATACAAACGCAAATTCTTAAGATGCATTAAATGGAGTGTGGGTTTCATATTTTTTTTTTTGGTACAATCATATATCTTTTCTTATACTATTATTTATGTGTTTTGTTGTTTCTGTTAATTATGTTTTTCTCTTTGTAGAAGAGGGTGACAAGAAATTACACACGTCTCTTAAAGCATCTACGATGGAGGACCAACTATTCCCTAAAGAGAATCCCGGGTATACACGTAATTCTTTTACATTCTCTAAATATAAATGCTTAAAAAAAACTTGCGATTGTAGAAAAATCTGTAAGCGCGAATAGAATCCACCACGACTACGAGGCAAGTAGTTTAACCGCTATCCACAAGTAAGATAAACAAATATTTCAACTATGTGTTAGCTAGTGCATTCATATTTCAATTTAATGGTATCCGTATCTGCGGATATCCGTATCCTTTAATAAATTAATTAAATTACTTAAATAATCCTTATTTAATATAAAGAGGTTTGGGTAAAAATAAAATCATTTGTAACGGTTGATGAAAAACTATTTGTATTTAATTTGGTTCTCCTTGGAACTATCGGTATCATTTTTTCAATTTGATGAATTTAGAACTATTATTATGTGGTAAAACTGGGAAGGAAATGAATGTGATGCATTTTATTTTGGTTAGAAATTTTGTTGTTAAATTGGAAGTGAAATGTATAGATATATTTATGTGTTAATTGTATTTTTGCGCCTTTAAAAGAGGCTGCAGAAATTCTGGGTAATTAAAAAAAAAATTTAAAAAATGGTATCTATGAATATCTACAAATATCCGTGGATATATCAAAATCCGCATATTACCCATTTAACGAATACCCATATAGATATGGATGGACCTGTATATCATATTTATTTAACGAAAAAGCTCATGTTTTGTACTATTCATACTCACATATACCAATTGTCATCCATATAACCACTTTTAAGATGATTTATTATATGATTAATTTATTGAGTGAAAATATTGTGTCATCTTTGTGATTTATTTTTGTTAATTTTGATTTGAGCCACTGATAGTCTGATACCTTAATCTCATAGTTTGTCTGTACTAAACTATCATGCAAATTACCCAAAATTAGGAGGGGCGAAATTAAAATTGTTTTTCCAAAATGTCTAAACTAAATAGGCTTGAGTTATATCGGTTTACCATTTCGTAAATCAATTTATATTTTTTTTTTTCAATATCATATCATAAGCATTGTTAGCTATAAATATGTTGCAGAACAAGTTTGATGTGAAGTTTTTGAGAAACAATATCTAACAAGGGCAAATCAATGACGTGTTCTTCAAAAAGCATCCGAACTTGTTAGAAACACAGTGAAATTTGACAATATCGGTCCAACTGCAATTGCAAAATATGAAGAAGAAAGAGGCATTTATAGCTAGCAATGCAAGACATGTTGAATGGTAAACCAATATCACTTTACTCATTGAATGAACCACCTTAGACAACATTAAGTTGACTTTTATCATCATAAATGTATTATCGTTATCCTCCACAAATGAGATATCCTTTAGAAAGAGGCATTTATCCACTGTGGTGACCATCTAAAAAGTTATCATGGTGTAATGAAATGAAATTTAGCAAAAATCTCATCCCACCACCTAATAGAAAGCCAACGAATTTGAAGAAAAATTTAGAAAGTTTGTGTTTTGGCAGCTGTGAAAACACATGTCTCTTAAAATTAAGAAAATTAGGAATATTGTTATTCATTTTAGGGGTTTGTAAGATAAACTCAGAACTAAATAAACATCTATTTGGTTTTTTGTTATTAATTATGAGGAAAAAATTGCTCGAAGAGTGTATCCTAACTTGTTTTCAAATTTTTCAGAAGGACAGTTGTTTTAACTTCACCAAAACAAGAAAAATTTGAAAATGAATTAGGATATTTTTTTCTTGCAATTCTTTCTTCATAATTAATAACAACAACCAAAATATTTGTTTCTTAGCATTGCGTTTATCTTGCAAACTCCTTGAATGTCTAACAAGTGTGACTTAAACTCAACACTTTATTGGTGGACCTAAAACAAGGGTGATAATTGTCTTGGAGTATTGCTCTTCTCCATTTGTTTTTATCCATTCCCATCAAAATAGTTGAGCGTGAGTTAACTCACGCATACGTATTCTCAGCATAAATTACCTCATATAGGTGTATTTTTTGAAGTGGATGAGAAAAAGAGATGGAAGAAGAGCAATTCTCATTATCTTGTGATTGCTACTGAAATTTAAAGGTTTGCATTTTTTCATTAAGTTATATTCCAAACGCACCAACATATGAGACACACTATTATGGCCTAGAATAGCTATATTGTGAAAACTAAATTCACAAAACATTAACATAGCCCTGTCGTTATTAATTGGAATAAGGCCACATGACAAAAGCCAAGTTTTCCGGAATCTAAAAGGAAAATTATCCACTAACTACACACATGCAAATCAACAAATAGATACTCAAAGTAGGTAGGCCAACCACAAACTCATACATTTCATATCACTCTAGTTATGGAAGAGCCTAGAATGATTAATCACGAACCCTTCAAATTTCAACTAAATGGTTTGTTGTTATAGCTTTTAATTGAACGATTGGTACCTAAATTGCTTCTTGAAGCTAGAAATGTCATTTTATTTTATCGGTGTTTGGCCTCAACGTATATACATATTTATTCTTGGTGTACTTTCCTAATGAAAGTTTCTTAAGAGTGTGTTTGTTTTAAGGCAACAAATTACATTCTTTGTAATGACATTCTTAGAAATAATATTTTAAAAGACTGTGTTTGATGGGGAATTCGGGGAAAGGGAAAGGAAACATTAGTAAATTATATGTTACTTCTTTCGTTGTCAATTATAAATAAATTTGACTTTTTAGGTTCATTTATTTAATGATGTATGTGATCTATATTATGGACCACAAATATCATTAAATAAATGAATCTAAATAAATTTAATTTGTTTATAATTAACAACGGATGAATGTTATTAAAGTAACTAATTTAGGAACTCGAAATTAATTAAAAACCAAGGCTTGATTATAAATTATTTAAGAGTTCCGAGCAATCCAATTATTTGGAAAATTTAAACCCCACATTAAAAAAGAAAAGTAGTTTATAAAAAATTACTTTTTTCACCTCAGAAATGTCAAATAGTAGTTTTTTTTTCGACCATGATGAACTAATATTGTTAAACTTTTTAAACTAAAACAATAACACATACATGCATCCTATGGTGTGAGAGTTTGATGGGTTTGTTTTATGTATCTCCTTTTCTAATCTAAATTCAAACTTCCTGTATATTATTGCATATAGATTTTATAATGCATCACTATCAAAATGCAACTACTATATTTTGCAATGAACATATCAAAGCCTTTTCTATTAAAACATTCAAAGAACCAAGGCTTTGGCTTGTACTCATTATTATATGTTGTTTAGTTTAATGCCAAAAAGTGTAACGGGTTGTTCCAGGAAACACCTAAAACCTAAAAAATAGGAAAACATCTCCAAAGTATAACTGAGTAATGGGACAAATAAAAACAAACAAAAGAAATGGTAGGAAAAAGTTTAGAGTTATTCATATTATTCTAATTGGATTGCCTCAAACATCCCTATCATGATTTTACATGAGACAGATAGAAGGGTATAGAATATATATTAGGATCCCAAGTGAATTTTTTCCATCCAAAACATCATCTAGTTTGCACATGATATTGTCGGTTTTGATGTCAATAGTTTATTGTTTTTATTTGGTGTTTGATGTATGCTATAACATCCATGCCATGTTCCAATCTCATTCATTAAGAACTAAGAGAATTGAATACTGATATTTGATTTTATCATTATCTTTGTCCTACAAGCTCTATATATTCAATGAATCATATAACTAATTAATTTTCCCAAATACCTTGATCACTCCATTGCATGTTGAATGAACCTCTATTGGGTAAGTTGGATCACTTAGTTATATTGCTAAGGGCCCCGGATGAATAGTTGAAATATCAACTCAATAATGACATTTGATGAATATGGATTTGATTAGAACCATACATTGGTGTAATTACAAACAAACGGGTCAAACCATCATAGTTATGTTGGAGTATTAAAATTGGTTCTGCTTGATAAAACATTTGAATCAAATTAATATCATCAACATTATTTTTGTGACTCATTTTTAAAAATGAAAATACATGGAATCAATAATACTCGTATCTTAGACCGTATAATAGTGGCCCAACGATTCAACATAATGATGTTATTACTAAAAAATGTTCAAATGGTTGGATGAGTTTGGTGGCAAGGATAACTATAATTGGATTCGGCTCTTGCAAATTATTTATTAAAATATTAATTCTAATTATTTTTTGATCGTTAAGTATCTCAACTGGTTTGAATTAAAGAATAATGAGTTGGAAGTTCCAAGTTTAATCCCAAACAAAAAAGAAAAGTGAAGTGATATCATACCTATAGTTAAGTATCTCATACTTGAGAGGAAGATTGTTAAATATCAAGCGTGAGTAGTTAAGTCTCACATCAAGTAGAAATATAATGAGGGAAATGTTGGATATATAAGAGAATAGACTCATATACCTAATACATTAAGATTTTGGATAAAACTGTGGTGTCTTTTTCACTTGTGTGGTTGCTCTTGCCTAATATGAATGGTCCATAAGGCTTCTCTCGAAGACCAACATTGGTATTGAAGTCGTGGTTGGATGAAAGGTTCTACCAGCTCCTTCTGTCGAAAATCTGTCGGGCAAGTTGTCCAGACGATGAGTTCCGTTAAGTGTGAAGCAGCAACGAAGTTACAAGCAAATATGTGCCGATGAAAGAGCTTCTGTTTGAGGGGTGAACATGATGAATTGGTGGACTCTCACTTCAGAGTTCATAAAGAGATTGTTGTGTGCAATTGTGAGTTACAAGTCCACCATCGGTGAGAAAAGTGGTATCAAAGGCCGTGGTTCGGCTCGACGGAGGAGCGAGATCCCAGTGTTGAACAAGCTAATGATATGGGTGGCTCACAGTTGAGAGGGGGAGATTGTTGGATATCGTAGTGTGGATCAAGCTAAAGATTTGTGGTGGCTGACACTTGCGAGAGAATATTATTTGATATCAAGTGTGAGTAGTTAAGTCTCATATTGACTGAGATTTTAAAAAATATTGTATATAAGAGAAGAGACTCATATACTTAATGACTTAATATTTTGGTGTATATGTGATGTCTTCCTCTTTTGTGATAATGAAGTATTTGTACCCGTTGTTTCAACCGCATCCCTAGAACTCCCCTAACACTTTTTCCAATTCAAATAACGTGTTGAAGTTTTTATTTTGCCATGAATATTACATAAAGTTAAAGTACCTTTTCTAATAAAAATGAAGCCGTTCCTTACAATTTATTATCCGCTCATGTATTATCACACCTAGTAAAGTTTTTTCAAGACAAATACGTGATCAAATTATCAAAAGATAATGTTAAACTAACAAATAAACAACATGATCGTCAAAAGGAAAATGTTTTTATGGTGTACTCATCTTTTATCAAAGTGAGAAAAAAAAGGAGAAATAGAAAAAATGATGTGATAGCCGATAGGTGAAGAGAGAAGATAAAAATGAGGTATTGAATAGAAGTAGAAAAGTAAAGGGTGTCTATTTATCATTTTTGTTGTTAAAAAATGTGAGTTGATATTGAGCTAAGGCTCATATAAAAGAACTTTACACTTACACAATTCCTAATGATCAAGATAGCATAAGAGTGACTCAATTTCATCTTTCCTATTATACAAGCCATACTACCAATAGAAGCAATAATCCAAAAGCATGATTAAAGCAAATTTTCAACTCAGTTCTGGAATAGACACTAGAAGTGCCTCATAGCATATAGTGTTGAAATATTGTAATTTCAAACAATGGCTATGCTCATTGCCTCTAATGTAAATGAATATGATGCATAGTAAGAAGAATAGTCCTAGAACTTCAGCGAAGGCACAGGTAAGCGTTATATCAAAAGGAAAAAGCTGTTCATCGCGAGGTTTGTGCTCGCGAAGAAATGACAATTGAAGACTTTAATTGTCGTCAGTTCTCTAATTTTTATTCACCAACTCGTATACTCTACCAACCACTCATGTATTGTTATAAAGGGAGATCTAACGGTTAAAATTCATTCGCTAGGCATTCATGAAACATGTTAGTTTCAATTCAAGTTATCTGAGATAAACTCAATTGGATAAGATAGAAAGTTGTTGCTACTTAGTTTGTTTTAGCCGTTAGCTATTTTAGCAAAGTTAGTTAGTTTGTTAATTTGATTGCTTACTAAGCAAGTCATGAAATAAGTTGTATATAACTCAGTTGCAAACACTTTTCATTAAAAAATGAGAATCACAATTTACATCAAACTCAATATCTTCCTACATCTCTCAGTTTCTCAGTTCTCTCTTTCTTAGAAATTCAATAACTTGCATTGCAAGCAAGTTCTGCTGCATTAACAAAACAAAGGTTCACTATATATAGCAACGCTCATATCAAAATTGCATCATTTAAGGTTTAAGTTTTCATTATAATATATATATTTCATTACGCTTTATAATTTTTTAATTCTACAGCGGTTCCTAGATTTTTTTTTGATTTCGTTATTTATTTTATCCTCATAATTCGTAATCTTCATAAGGATTTCATTGCAGATCTGTTACTATAGATGGTATATTTACATGCACTCTTTTGTGATGCTTTAGACTTCACATGGTATCACGTATCAGTATTATTAAACTAGCATTCAGAGGGACACCGCTCTTTTTGTTGCGCTAATCATATAAATTATGAATAATACAGTACCAATAAAGCACTTCAAGCACCAATAAATTTCTTTCCAATTCCAGTAGTAGTTCAAAGTAAAAACAGGGTTATGGTGTTAATATCAGTTTATTTTTATTTCAATAATAAGAAACTGAAGTGTTCAATAATAATTCCAGTAGTACTTATTTCAAGCATCTATTAATAAGTACAGTACCAATAAAGCAAAAAGAACAAAGTTCAATGTAGCAAAAATTTCACCTGCAAAACCATGTTAACACATTTATTCAACTCAGTTAAGGAATACACACTTGAAGTGCTCATTGCATATAGTGACGGAACATTGGTGCTTCGCGAGAAAAAACCAGACAAAGATTGGTACTAATAAATACAAATAACATTGGCCAATCATAATCAAAATCATTTCAAATGGCTGTCCATCTACCAAAAACAGACCGCGATTCACTAAAGTCAGTGAAAATATGCAGTCACGCAGTCAAATAAACCTCTGCCATCCGATCGAATCTAAGGTTTGGATCTAATAATTTGTAATATCCCGTCATAAGGACAAAAACACAAGATAGTAAAAAGTGAAGAGACGCGTTCATATTCCATTTCTCTTGTTCTGCGTAAATCGATCCTTTTGTTCCAATGAAGATACTCACATGTTTGTGGTTGTGGCCAATTCGTTTCAAAAGAGGTGACTTACAATTCAAGTCAACACTCACAATTTCCGGTTCATGCCAATTTGCTCAAACTCAAGAATGCCAATATTTAATCAAATTCCAATACATTCTGACACCGAAACCGACATCACAACACACCACTACATCGACTGTTTTCCATTGATGGTTGTACATTTGGGGAACAATGAACAATCTAAGTTAAACCATCAACCTGAAAAGGTCGTTGCTAATGTTTTGAATAATTGAGTAAATTGAAGAATTTTCCAATCAAGTATTTCTCATGACGAAACTCAAAATTGGACAGAAGATGGTTCAATATCCTGATTAAATCCATTCTCTCCACCAAAAGATACATCTACAACATTAACTATTGGGATCAATTATATCAACTAACTGACTAGTTTTGTAGTCAACAGAACTAGCAAGTATTAATCCAGAAACATTAGGCTGTCTGGTATTTGGATTGATATAAAGCAGTCTTCCTCAAATGGTTAATACACTTTAAGAAGCGAGCACGGGAAAACCCCTCCTATTCCATGTTTCTTTGGACGAAACAAACGATACATGTAAAACACCTGTCCTGTATTACCACGCAAGGTTCCAAACAGAGTGCCTTTACCATCCATGACAATAAATCCAAACTTACCCTCGTGTCCTAGAAGATCATCTAGGGCTTTAGTGTGAAACTTGTTGTCACGAAGATAGAAAAACACATTCATAGGTCTAAATGGTTCAAAACAAATAGTCACCTTTTTCTACTTCCCATTGTGCCGGTATACAAAATAAGCCCATTCGGAGGAACACTGTTATAAGGATTTAGCTTCTGCTGAGCAGAATTGATTGCACCAAGCACATACTGTTGGTTCATCCAACTATTGATGTTTGAAGCAGTTTCAAACTCATCGCGAAGCATGTTGGTAACTCGAGCTATTTGATCGTGCGGGGGAATGATAAGGGAAATCATACAACTTGCCCCATTTCCTCTGGCAGCTTCAAAGGGGAGAATTGTCGTGGTAGAACCACATTAGTACACAATAATGCACCAATGTGAATGTTGAATTTCTCCACTAATATGTGTGCCTATGAATCATAGCTTGTGGTGGTTTAAATAGAGAAGGAGCTTCAGAAAAGCATACATATTAACAACAACAACAATCCTCAAAGAGTTGAGAGAAAAAATAGACAGTTCTCATAAGAGTGTGGGACAAAAGATATAGAAAGTCTCAATTAGTGATTTCAAAGAAAAATATTTGAGTAAATTTGTGATGAAGTAATTCTTGGGTAGACATTTACTAATCCATTCCAATATGGTGATGATTAACAACAAGTCGCATTTAATGCACTGATTTTAATGTGGGGGGTGGGGGTGACGGTAGGCTCAAACTTACACCCCTAACATCCTTCACTCCCAAACCTCCCCTTCCGCTTGTGGTTGACGCATTGTCCTCCCAAAAAATTCTGCTTAGAAGTAATCTTGCTCCACACCTTCATCGGCATTTTTGAAAAGGATAAATAAAAAACAAAAATCGCATTTAAGACCGGATTAAGAAGAACAATCCGATCCCCAAGACTAACATATTTATGTCCCCGCGAATTAAGCTTTTTTCTTAAAGAAACCAATAAAGGTTCCCAAGTTGATAAATTTATCGGATTCACCCCCACCTGTAGGCCCAAATATTTAAACGGAAGACTACTTTAGCTAAAATTCAAAAAGTTACATGCCATTTCCATAAACTCCCTAGGCACATTCACTCCCACAAAACAACTCTTGTAAAAATCACCTTCAAACCAGATGCCATCTCAAAATCCCTTAACCACGTCTTCAAAGTCAAAAAGTTCTTTAACGTTGTTTCCCTAGTGCAAAGAGTATCATCGGCAAATTGAAGATGTGAAAGGACCATATTGTTCCGTCTAAACCGAAATCCTATGAACATGTCAAGATTCATTACATTCGTCATCAATGCACTAAAGCGTGGAATTTATCAAACATTATTTGGACTTCATTTTTCAACAAATACTAAATTTGCTTCAAAAAAGCAAAGTTAAAACCATTGGAACCCGAACTCTTGATCCAATCACTCTCCTCAATCACCACCTCTATCTCAAGCAACGAAAATGGGGGCTATCAACACATAATTTTCGACTTCAAAGAGACTTTGGGAATTTACCTCATCCAACTTGCCTTCTAAAATACTCCACCATCTCCCTTCTAACATCACTTGGCGTTTGAACCCACTCCGCATTCACCTTGAATGCCTTAATGCAATTTTGAATCTATCACTAATTTGAGGAGTTCTTGTAGTGTTTACACTGTCGGTATATAAAAATAAACCTTTAACTATTACTCTCTCGGTTTTATTTAACTGTCGAATTAGAAAAGTAACATGAAATTAGAAAGTGGATTTTTGGATTTTTTTTTTTTACTATTATAGCGTCATGTTAATCCACTAATAAATTACTATTTTTTTTTGGAATACACGTCCTACTTCCAACAAATTTGATTTCATATATTTCCTCTGTAACAAACCATTTATATATTCTCTCTCCAACAAACTCTTTTTTTGCAAACTTTATCTCTCTAATAACATATTTGTTCATTAGAATTGTTCTTCTAATTTGTACCAAAATTTTTAAACAATGGTAAAATCTTATTTATAGGTAACAAAAATTTGTTTAAAAAAAAAAAAACAAACTTGACTTTTCCAAATTATTATCGGTAACAAAAGTTTTTTAAAAAGAGATAAAAAGTTTGTTCTTTTAGGGAGAAATAAAAAGTTTGTTAAAAAATAACAAAATTGGAGTTTTTAAATACATTAGTTACTTTAATTTAGATACACAAATTGGACCTTAAAAATCAAAACGACATTAAAAACACAACATTTAAAAAGATCAACTGAGGGAGTAATGAATAAAAAACAATTATTATTCAAAAATAACAAAATGTTCTTTTTGTTACTTTTTGTCAACAATAACAAAATGTTATCTTTGTTACAAGAATGCCGTGTATTTCCATAACAGAAAAATCTAAATTTCAGTGAAAAAAATCCGAGAAACCTTAAAAACATAGTAGTATATAATGATAACTTATACCTTCAACTTCAGATCATCCTTAACTTTTAACCTTAACCGTTCTTCACAAATCATTCATTGTTGGAAGATTATTTAGCAGTAGAGGTTTTCATAGTTCGGTCTCACAAGAAGCAAAACAATGGCTGCAAATTTTTATATTCTTGAAAAGGAAAAGAGAGAAAATTCTCAGTTCTTCACAAGAAGCAAAAGAATGGCAGCAAATTTTTATTTACCTGACAACTGTTGGCGATCGGTCTTCACATTCCTCATAAAAAACGACGAAGAAGACAACGAAAACAGTCAGACCTTCAAGCATCTCTCGCTAGTCTCGAAACAGTTCCTCTCTATCACCAACAGTCTCCGATTCACACTAACTATGTATGATGGAACACTCTTTTTCCTTCCTCGCCTCTTCCAAAGGTTAACGAACCTCACTTCCCTTGACTTTTGTTGCTACGGATTTGAAATCGATGTGATTCTTCACCAAATCTCTCATTTTCCATTGAACCTCAAAACACTCATTATCGAATTCCAACAAACCTTTCCCACAAAAGGGTTGCGAGCCTTCTCCCAAAACATCACAACTTTAACCTCTCTCACATGTTCCCGCTTTGACTCTCTCGATTATTGTGACCTGTGCCTCATCGCCGATTGTTTCCCCAATTTGCAGTTGCTTGATTTGAACCATTGCGAAGAGGTATCTGAAGAAGGTATTGTTTATGTTTTAATGACATGTCTTAACATTAGACATTTGAATTTATCCGGCTGTTTTGATTTGAAAGTGAAGCTAGATGGATTAATGAACTTTGATGTTCCCCAACTCGAGGTGTTAAACTTGTCAGATACAAGAGTTGATGATAGAGCACTCAGTGTGATTTCCAAGAGTTGCCGTGGACTTTTGCGGCTGTTACTGCAAAACTGTCAATGTGTTACAAAAAAAGGAGTGAAGCATGTGGTAGAAAATTGCACACAACTAAGAGAGATCAATTTGTATGGTTGTATAGTGCATCCAAAATTCGTAGCCTCGCTACCTAGGTCATCATTGAGAAAGAATCTTGATTTTATGCCTTCTTTTAATAACCTATTGGTTTAAGTTTCATATGATAAGCCATATACATACCTCTTGGAAGTAATAATGTACAAGATTTTGTTACATAGAAATAGAATCATCTATTAGTGGTTATGGATTATTGCATCATGTATATATATGCTAGTTGGAGATTACATATGAGATTCCTAAGATGGTTTGGTTCACTTATGTTTAGTTAAATAATTATATTTGAAAATTGTATTCCTATTGTTTGAGTTTCTTTAGAATTTCTTATAGTAACTAATTTTTATCCATATTTGACTCTCAAATGTTTCGTCACTGTGCTCCAAATAATAGGCTAGGATTAGGTCTAATTAATCAATGTTTTAGAGCCCAGTAGCATTGCCTAGAATCGCGATGAAATACGACGAATGATGTTTGATATGCAGCTCAGTAGGCTCCCAACTAGACATCTTTGTTGATGAGTTGAGGGACGTTGAAAGAGTTCTTCTAACCAAGAGGTCAAGGTGCAGTGTCGGAAAACTACCAAAATCACTAATTTACTAACATTTGCTTATACAAAAAATTTACCTGGTAGTTCAGAGGCCAATATTGTGAGCAAAAATAGATTATTTATTTTTTTAAATAGATTCTTTTTAAAAGAGCTAGGGCAATGAACATCATCAATCACATAGAAAATTAAAATTCCAAGCCTGGTTGATAAAGTATCCTTCTGAAATTCATTCAACATGTCAATCCAGTTTTCAACATAAGCCTGTGGAACTGGAATATTCCATTTCCTCACTCATAAAGTACCCTAAACATGAGAAAAGTATTTTTGATTAGCGCATATTCGGATGCAAGCTTGAATAGTGTAAGTCCTTGGTCTATCTCACAATATACCATAAGGTGCAAAATAAAACTTAAATAGAGGAGCCCAGAGCTATGAAGGAGAAGAAAAAGAAGGAGGAGGAAGAATTAGGGCTCATAGGAATTCAAGAGAAAGAAAGAGTAGATAGTGAGCAAGTCAAGGAAGGAAGAAAATTGTGTCTTCCTTAATCCCCTCTAGAAATGCATAACTTAAATGAGTCTCTCCCCTCTTCTTAGGTGTTAGGGTATGTTTATGAAGTATTTTAAGTTTTATTTTGAGATTGGATTTGGTTTTGCTCTTCCTTAATCTGATTTGTATAACTTGTAGTGTGCTGAATTGGTGTTCTTGTTGTTGCCATTGTTAACTTGTTAGAAAATGAGGGATTTGAGTAGGAAATGATTTATGATAGAATCTTTTCATGTATGGAAATTGAGGGGTTCAATTCTTTTGAGACTTGGTAATGTGTTAGAATTGATGTCTTGATTCCAATCCACTTAAATGTGAAACACAAACATTTATTGTGTGTTGTGGTTGTTAAGATTCTGATTAGTCTTGGTTAATTGTGTTATCTTGCTTGTGGCGACTTGATTCTATTATTGTTTAAGTTTGACAGTGGTAATGAGTCTAACCTCCATAAACTCCCCTTAATTTTTTATTACTATTATTCCATTATGAAGATAAACAAGCTCATTAGTGCCTTTTATAAAGATAACTTACTACGCAAGTTATCTAGCTAGTTATTTGTATCTAACTGATTAAGAGCATTATTTCAACTAAACTACCACAATGATGATTACGACCATGGTAACTAAATTAGAAAGTTTGTATTCGGCAATATAATTGGGTTATTTTTCCTTGAAATAGAGATAGAAGGTCGGTCTCTTTCCTAAATTGCTTGAGTAACTGCAAACTATGGATAGATGATTTAATGATACTTAACCAAAATGGTTAGGCGGATTCCTTGACACCAACTCTCTTCAATATTTATACTCTTAATATATTAGATGAGATGATAACTATTAAAGGTATTAGAATGCCAAATTTATAACAATTATTCCCTAGAATATGTACACTCCCGAAAATAATCGTATGGATTATACTCTTATATGTATTCAAGGCTAGTGTCAGTAAACTTTGATTTGCATCAATTCATGAATAATATGATATAAACATAAATATAATGAAATAAAAGTGTAATGAATAAAACATTAAACAACCAACTAAACTCCATAGAATTATTTAAAGTTACATGATTCAAACAGTTACACGAATCTCCTATTTCATGACCTAGCCTATAAATGTTTAGCTATTCCTGATGTATGAACATATATTAACATGAATAGACAAACATAGGAAATGAATCGTCCGTGATGACTCCTCGCTCCATAAAAGCTCCAGATCGCTATGAAATGCACTATATTGCACTTTCTTTGTTTTTTGCTCATAAAAAGGTGTTTCTTAATGACCTATATGGGTCAAGTTTATAATGGGGCCAAATGACATCGGTTATAATAAAACAGTATAAAAGATAAGAATTTGTTTACATCGGTTATAAAAGAATAGTATAAAAGATAAGAATTTTGTCAAAAGAATAGTATCTTTTTTAATAACACCCATAATATAACATTATTATAGGAAAATTTGTTTAAAGGTTTAACGCTCTCCACGGCTATACAAGCATGACTCAGTGTCCCGCCCAAGTACATTTTTCATTCTCACATTTTTGCACATTTTTTGACGTCTTTCACATACTGACTTAGTGTTGGAGTACTAGCATGCTTGTAGGCACCATTCTCCTCCGACGACGGAGTTTACTCCGCCTTCACTAGAACAGTGTAAACCACCACGACAACAACCACCAGTCTCAGAGCTTCACCACAGCAAACTATATGGTCTTATCGAACTGATCAATCAATAATATTGTCTTGTGGATTTTTTTGTAATAAATTATAATTAATTTATTAAATTATAAAGTATATGTTTTATAAGAGCTATGCTATATGTAGCAAATTGTTATCTCACGAATTTTCACCAACCGCTCTCTTTAATTAACTATCTCTGTTTTGCGTTTCTCATTTTGATTCTCTCAAGCTGATATTTTTTTCACTCACCCAAACTTGCCCTTCATTACTCGAATTGATACAAGAAGGTATTGCTGCATCTTAGTGTAAGAAAAGGAGACCGATAGTACCAAAAAATAATCTAATAAAGGAATTGGAGGTGGATGGTAGAGAACCAGAAGATCGATTGAAGAAGGCACGAAAGTACCACCATAACATTGAAGTAGGGGTCGACTTGAGGACTGAGGTGGTCCAATGCATCACTAGTTCTTTCTTCCTTAAACTATTGTAAAAAATGGAGAGAAAAAAATGTTTATAGGAGAATGAAATGGAAAAAATATAAATAAACAAATTTGGTTGAAATAAGGATAAGGAACCACCTTTTGAAAACAAAAAGAGAGAGAACTAGTTTTTTATCCGCTAAGTGCACGTTCGTGAATCCCTCGTGAAATCTAGTTCGTGATATCTAGCATTACCCATTCTCAAAAGCGTAATGCTGTACAGCAAACGTGAAATTACGATTGGTTTCTGTTGTTTTTGGATTTCTAAACTGTTGTATTTTGGTTTTCCAAAATTCTATTTTGAAACATAATATCTACCGAAGTTGTTACTAGGTTGAGTCACGACCAGGTCGCTCTCTTTAAGACGTTTCGTGGCACTGCCCAAAATTGTGCAAGACAGACTATCAACCACGCCGCCTCCAGGATAAAACAAGCTCAACTACAATTGTGCGGTTAACTACTGCACTGTAGAAAACCGTTCGAGAATTACACCTTCAATATGGTACTAAGACCACTCTTTAATACTGAAACCAATATGGTACTGTGACCACTCTTATAGTGTTGAGACCAGTCAAATATGGTGCTACCACCATTCTAATTTTTAACTTCTCCAAATATCAATATGGTATTTTCAACCACTCAAATATGGTGCTACGACCATTCTAACATCTAACTTCTCCATGAATTGAAGAAGAATATATATGTTTAAGATCATTCTTATTATACCGAAAAGGGACTATGATCTTAAAATATTATTTATTCTAAAGAGATATAAATAATTAAAGGGATTATGCTCTTAAGACCATTATTGATTCCGAAGGGACAATATACCGAAAAGGGACTATGGTCTTAAGAACACTCTTATTTCCGAAGGGACAATAAACTAAAAAGGGACTATGAACTTAAGACCATTCTTAATTCCGAAGGGACAATATACCGAAAAGGGACTATGAACTTAAGACCATTCTTAATATACCGAAAAGGGACTATGAACTTAAGACCATTCTTAATTCCGAAGGGATATTAAACTGAAAAGGGACTATGGTCTTAAGAACACTCTTAATTCCGAAGGGACGGAAAAGGAGATGAAAAGAAGAAAGACTCGTCAACACAAGTCAAGAAAGGGAGAAGAAAGAAAGAGTTCCCGACAACTCAATGAAACTCTTTGGTGTGTCGAATGCACTATGTGAGTTCTTTATTTATAGAGAAAATTCACAACTAATAAGTGAGAAACTTTGGGAACAAGTAATACATTACTTTGTGATTAAGTAATTCACATATTAGATCTAGTACAAAAATATCTCAATTGAGTACCAAAATATATTATATTAAATACAAAAATATATTATATTATGTACCAAAATATATTTCAGATCAAGCACTAAAATATATTAGATTGTCTACTAAAATATTTCAGATTGTGTTCCAAAATATTCTAGATTGCGTTTCAAAATATTTTAGCAAAACTTGGGGACTAAGAAAGCACTTTCTAAAAATGATTAAATTAATTATTTAATTTATCATTTCCAAATAATAAAATATATATATATATATATATATATATATATATATATTTTCTAGTGCTTATTTAGTTCACATAACTATGTACCCCCCATTAATTAGAGGTACACCCCCACTATAAACACTACTAATGTGTGTGTTCCATTCGATGTGGGACTTCCACTTTTTTCAATTTACATAACACTAGTTCTATCAAACATGGGAATTTGTGTTTAGTCTTTTTACTCAATTTCCACACATGTTCCAACAGTTTCCGAATGACATGGAAGAATACTATCCCTTATATTTCAATCTTATTTGATTATAGTTTCATCAATATATATATATATATATATATATATATATATATATATATATATATATATATATTGCACATGTTAACGTAACTAGAAGTAGTAACTTTTCATTGAAAACCAACAATTATTGATTAAAAGTTACATATTTAATATAAAAAACACAAGTTTCAAGTTAAAATTACTACTTTAAACTTCTTAACATATACAAATTTGCACATGATAGAAAAATGATAGAAAAACATATATATATGTGTGTGTGTGACCCACCACCCCATTAATTTCGGAACTGTTTTGGGATAAAATCTTTCTTGATATATTAGCACTGCTCCTCTCTAAATGGGCAAACCATGAGAGAGAAAATCAAAAATAAAAAAATTTCCTTTCCTCCTCCTTTGACCCCTTCTTCCGACCAAACCAAACATCACCTCTACCATTAATTCATCACTCACAATACTTTAAGGCTTTGTCTTAAGGCGTTGTTTGCAAGTATGGAGGGGAAGGGAGGAGAGGGGTTTGAAAGAAAATGAAGGAGCAAGTGGGAGAAATAGATGATGTTGAGAGGAGAAGGTTTTGGACATTCATTTTTCTTCATAATATAAAATCCTTCTCATTTGGAGAACTCAGTGATTGTATTTGAGGAGAGTTTTGTGAGGTTTTCGAGGGTTTAAATGAATTCTTCGAATTTAATATATGTAGTTATAATATTCTTAAGGGAGAAGCTAGTTGTCACGACATGTACATCGACGAATGGCTATGAATGGATAATAGCCATAAGATATGCTACAGATTGTAATTCAGTTTGACCTTTATTTATTTTAAAAATAAAATACCAAAACTCCATGTATCGTGTGTTAGTCGTGCTCTATTTTGTTCGCACTACATCGCAATCCTCTTCTTAGAATTTAAAATATATCAATCACAAGCATTAATTTATCATTCTTTAAAAAAATTACTTTTTCAAAAAATGTGAAAGATTTTAGCATTTTCTCCTATATTTTCAACCCTCCATAGCCTTCTCTTCCCCTTCCCTCCAAACTCCCGAACAAAGCCTAAGATTCTTCATACAATTGAGGGTTTATGATGATTAACTTGTTTCAAGACTTAGGGTAAACGTAGATGACAAAATTGAAGTTAAAGAGGAAGATTAGAGGTTGATTCCCTTCCTTCATTTTTCATTATTTTGGGGTTAAGGGTTTGAATAATCGGAGTTTTAGGATTTTAATTTATGAATGTGAAAATCATGGAGCACGAATGTAGTATTAGTAAGAAAAAATTAGTGCATATATGCTTTTCAATAATTATTTCTAGTCTTGCTCAATTTTTTTTTTATCTCTAGTGATGTATGATTATTAATATTATAGTTAGAATGACAATTGTAGCATGAACTAGCAAAATGTAAGTTGTAATATTGTTATAGGTCTGTACAACCGTGGCCTTGTGTTACGGCTAATAATAATGTTAGCATAACACTGTATGCCCTTGTTTACTTAATTCCATGTTTTGTGATGTTGATTTTACTGCTTTGTGTATTTTGAAGTATACATCATTAGACTTTATTAGATAAGTAAAGAGTGACAATTGTATGGGCATTCAGAGACTTAGCCGATCAATAGAATCTTTAGATTATATGGGAATATATGATTAAGATGAAGAGACTAGTAAAGAAGATAATTAATAAGAATGTGATTAGCCATTAAATACTTGGATAGTAATTTAAATAGTATAAAGAGTAATGGATTTTGATTGAACAATAATGTATGTTATCTAATTAGTCATAGAATTGGATAGATTTTTTTTTATGACGAAGCATCATATGATGTTTTAGACTATGTTTTTAGTTAATTTCTTTGCATTTGAAAACAAATAAGAGGTTATTTAAAGGAGTTGTTCATGGTTTGAGAAATATTTTGTATTGTTTTGATTGGAGTCATTGGAATTCATAATTTCCCTAATCATGCAACTCCATAGTCTTTTGGAGTCTGTTTATTGATAAATCATGTAATTTGACAAAGCAAGACACCGCACAAAGGATCAAAGGATTTGAGAAATGGAGATCAATTGTATTTAGAAGATTTTCGAAGACAATACAATTTATCGTTGATTGATAGACTCAAGATAAGGAGCTTCTGCGAATTGTTGTTCTCTTGAAGAGATCCTTGTAATATACTTTGATTGTCAGTTGCCCGACATCAACACTAATCCAAGTGATGCCACACTACCCAAAAAGTTAATTAGTCTCTGAGGTTATAGAATCACAAAATAATGCCATTTCCAAAGAAATTTATAACACAAATCCTATTTAAAAAGAAATTGATCACCCACAAAGTTTTGTGGGTGATTTGGTTGGCGACGAAAAGGATGTGGTTGAGGGGAAGTCCCAATGTTTGGTATGAACTGATGATGTGGTGTCCATTCCAAAAGATAGAAAGAAAGAAAAAAAATTAAGATGCTTGATCCAAGATCAAAATAATGAAAATGTTCAAACCAGGTCTAGAGAGGGTGGTCCAAAGAAGAATTTTAAATGAAGATCATATTCTAGAATATTATGTGTATCTCTCTTTTTACTTTGGGAAGGTGAATCCATCTACTTTGTTGTTGTTTGTGCAGGCACTTTATACATTTCTAGAATACAGCTTTGGCTTGATCTTCAGAACCTCAACTGAATTATATGCGACCCTGAATTTTCTTTGGAGATTTTATGCTATGTTATGTGCTCATGAGAAGAAATGAGAGAAACTTCCTTGTCAGCAATCATGTGATGATTTCTTAGCTTGGACTAATGCAAATCATCTATGTGCCCTTTTGGCTAAAGGAGTTGTTTTTACTTGGCACAGTGGTAGGCTTGGATATCCAAACATAACACAAAGACCGGATATATCTAATGTCATAAGTAAATTAGTCTAGCACTATTCACAAGTTTAGTCTAGCACAATTAAGCATGTTTGATGTGCACAAGTAAATTAGTCTAGCACTATACACAAGTCTGTTTTTTATCATCGGATTAATAACTCACTTAACATCTCATTTGATCTAATGGTGAGACTTATTAATCCAATAGTAAAAACAAACTTGTACATTGTGCAAGACTTGTCTCACTTGCACAACACATCTCATTTGATTTAATGGTGAGACTTGTTAATCCAATAGTAAAAACAAACTTATACATTGTGCAAGACTTGTCTCACTTGCGCAACACATCTCATTTGATCTAATGGAGACTTATTAATCCAATGATAAAAACAAACTTATACATTGTGCAAGACTTGTCTCACTTGCACAACACACTTACAAGTAGATTACATGGCCATCATCCTTTACTCATCTCTATGCAAAAGAATCGCCCCTTGCAAATACATACTTTAAAGTTTTTCAAAGCTTGGGTTATCATGAAAACTACAAATATTTTTAAAATAAAAAATTAAAACTAGATTGAAGATTTGGAACAAGGATGTTTTTGGAAACACATTCGAAAATGTCTCTTAAGGCCAAACACAATCGGTATAATACTCCAAATAATAATTCGGAAATCAAAGCTAATGAGAAAAAAACACAGAAACACAAATTATTCAAACATAATTGCTAGAATTTAAGAAGCTTCAAAGCTTATCATTCTTTTATACAATGGTGATGTGGTGTTAAACTCTAAAAACACTTGCACCTTCAACAACCTGCAGACTATAGCTTTACCGTGTTTAAGAAATTAAAGATTCTTTAAATCTAAATCGCAATGGGGCTCCTAGCCCTGATGGATTATTTCCTGGATACTTTTACCAAATATTCTAGGATATTGTTTCTACTAATGTGACTAATTCTGGGCAACAATTACTAGGATTTTGTAAGCTTCAAAAGTGAAGTTTATTTTATTTCAATAATAACAAACTGGAGTTTTCATAACATCACACAATTAAGCACTATCAATAAGTACAGTACCAAATAAAGAAAACCATGAGTACAAATAATAGAAGCAAACCATGAGTACAGTACCAATTAAAACAAAAAAGAACAAAGTTTTAATGTAGCAAAAGTTCCTAAAGCATAATTGAGGCACACGGGATGTAGTCAGAGACACGAGCTTTGATGTGCCATGCATAAGCTCGATTTTCCTTGAAGAAACGCATACTACATCGAAGTATCTCGTTCACCTACAAAACCATGTTACATGTTTATTCAACTCAGTTAAGGAATACACACTTGAAGTGCTCATAGAATATAGTGATGGAAATATTGGTGGTTCTCAAGAATAAATTAAACAAAGCTTGGTATTCATAAATCAAAGAACGTTGGCCAATCATAATCAAAATAATTTCAAATGGCTGGCTGTCCAATCTACCTTATAAGAAAATAGAACTTAATATCAAGAGGTAGATTATAAGTTAGTAGAAATGCCAACAATAAAGCATTCAACAAAAAGAAACTAACTAGCTTCTTTTCATTGCAAATTATAAGAGTATGAAATCGTTTGCTATTCACCATCAAACAACAAAAACAATCTCTAATCAATCATCCATGACAGCCAAGACCTATTCTATCCGTAAAGCATCATTGAATGGAAAGAGGTAAAACTAAATGCACCTTGATAACTTGGCGAATGAGCTGCTTCTTCGTCAAAGCTTTGCTATGCTACATCAACAGACAGGTTCAACGAAGACTGCAATACAGAAGAATTTTCCAATTTGTTCAAAATACACTCAAAAGACTACACCAGAAAAAGGAAGCTAGAATATAACACTATTATCTAACACAGCACAGAAAGAACTTTGCAGCCATAGCTATAATAGAAATGACCTTTCACTGAGTAACCAACAAGAATACACATGACTGTATTCTTCTAGGTTTGAGGAACAAGACAGATTGGTATCACTATGTCCAAATTTGAAAGAGAAGTGGCTCAGTCAATTCCAGATTAGGAATATATATATATATATATATATATATATATATATATATATATATATTATTTTTCAGTCAAATGGAGCCTCAATTGACAAGAAGGTTAAGAATGAATAAAAAATAGCAAGCAAATTGACATTAGGAAAGCTTAACAATTTGAGATATAAAAAATTAAAAAGCGCTTGTATTAACATATATTAGCGTATTGATTATGAGGACTGACCTTCGTTGATAATAGTTTGTGTTCTCTGGGGAGTACGACTTTGTTTTTGCCCTTGTGAATACAAGCAGATAGCAGAGGAGCTAAATGACACAAAACAGCAAAATTTAGAGAGATGCTGGGAAATTAATAAGGAATAACACACCAATAATAGATTGAAACTTACCAGGAAATAATAGATTTTCACCAGCTGTTGCCGGCAATGTTGCTGAAATTTGTACTGCCGGAGATGATACGATAGGAGAACAAGCAAGGGAGATAAAATTCACATCAGGCGTCACTTTTGGGGTAAAGCAGCTGAAAATAAATACGAACAAAGTTTATGGAACCTAATTCTGACAACAAATTGACACCAGGTATAATAGAAAAATATATGCTATAAATGATACAAGAAATGATACAAGAAAGGGCATTAAAAGTGAACCTTGTTTTGCAATCAAACTTTCCACGCAACACAGCAGACAGACAAGGAGGAGGAGGAGCAGCAGCAGCACGTGCTACCGCCTCCCATACTAGTGCAGGAACTTTGGTCTCCCTTTCCTGCACCAGTGGTAGGAAGCATTTCATTGATTGCTATTCGTCTTCATACACACCTCCATCATCAGAAAAGTCATCAAATGTTCTCATATCAAGTTGGTAGCGCAAGATCCCACCTATCCCACCAAAACCCCTGCAAAACTGTGAGCCTTCTTGTGATTTATTGGTGACAAACTCGAGTGTGCAACCAAACCGTCTGTATTCATTTGCAAACCAGTCCAACAGAGACGTCTTTTCCTGAACCTCATAATCAGCATTGCTTTCAGGATCTCTAAAATTGCTCTGCTTGGCTTCCTGCTCCTTGTTGAAGTGCTTAATGACAACTTCACCTGTAGTACTATTTTTTAAAGAATACCTATTCATATCCAGATTTTCCCAGACAATGAGTGTCTCAACAGCTCCAGCATCCAGAGCTTGTAGAGTATCATCAACACCAAAGACATACTTCCCGGTATCCTGACTGATTTCCTCAAAGTATTTTCCAATCAAGCGTTTCTCCTGAATGAACTTGACATTGGACAGAATTTCAGAAGATAGTTCAATAGCCTGATTAAACCCATTTTCACCTCCATAAGATACATCTACAACATTAAGTATTTTAGCCTGAAGACGGGGATCAAACATATCTGACTGACTAAGCTCAGTTTTGAAATCAGCAGAACCAGCAAGTATTAATCCAGACACATTAGGCTGGCTGGTAGCAGGATTGATATAAAACTGGGTTGCAAGCTCAGCAGTCTTCCTCACATAGTTATGACGCTTCTCCATGCGAAGACGAGCAAAACGCAGGGCTGATTGCCCTCCTCTTCCATGTTTCTTTGGAAGATCGACACTGAACTTGTGAAGCACCTCTCTTGTATTACCACTCAAGGTCCCAAACAATGTGCCATTACCGTCCATGACAATAAATCCAAACTTGTCATCAGATTCCAAAAGCTCATTGAGAGCTTCAGTGTGAAACTTGTTGTCACAAAGATAGAGAGACGCATTGATAGGTCTAAATGGTTCAAAATCAATGGTCACCTTTTTCTCTTTCCCATCATCAGTCACAATTGTACCAGTATACAAAACAAGCCCATTTGGAGGGACCTTGTTATAAAGCTTAAGCCTCTGCTGAGCAGAAGTGATTGCACCAAGCACAGACTGACGATTCACCCTACTCTTGATGTTTGAAGCAGTTCCAAACTCATCGCCAAGCATCTTAGTAACACGAGCAATTTGATCACGCGGGGGCATGATAAGAGAAATCATACTCGTCCCATTTCCTCTAGCAGCTTCAAGAGCCTTGATCAATTTCTTGATTTTCCACACTTCAATGTTCTTATCGGTATCATGAGCGTCAGCCATCTCTGAACAATAAGACTAGTAACCTTGAAAGAAATAAAAAAGAAAACAAATCAGCTATATCCAAAGAAATAAAAACTGGAAAGAAAAAAAAAATTAAAAATATTGCATGCATGATCAGAAAACATATACTAACACCAAGAGAATTCAACAAAAAAAATACACTTGGACATAAAGAAATTATTCAGTAAAAATTACACTGAATCCAACCATACTCCTCACCACAGATCAATTCATCCCTCCAAAAACACAAACAAACATATCAAATGAAAAACACACAAAACTCTACTTGTTATATTTTGATCATCAAATTCAATACACATACATCTTTCCCATCTAACCTTTTCCCCAAAAAATATCCCCCAAAAGAGAAAGATCCAGTGCAGTCATCAAATTCTCCTATAATCGAATCAGAGAAACGAATACTCCCATACTTCCTATAGTTACAGATCAATTCATCCAATAAAGTAAGCAACAGGAAAACAGAACATACAAGAATCAATTTGTTTTCTTTTGACCATACATCACATAAAAAATTAAGCCATATCAATATCAAATTCAATAATATCCCACCTAACATTTTTTTTCACTAGAAAAATCCCCCAAAACATAAAATCCTAGCTCAATTCATAAATTCTAACATAAACTAATAAACAAATAGTCTAAACTCTTAAGTAGCGATATTTGATTAAAAAAACAGTATATTATTCGAAATAGCTCCTTCTGTTTTCCTTATTCGTGCCCAGTTTACCCCTTACAAGTTGCACATAAACAGTTCCACACACCTATGAAGCACGGATACAAACACCGGACACGAACACTGACACCGACATGCCAACACCACTAATAATTTGAGAAAATAACTTATATGTGTCAGTGTCGGACACGACTCATGTCCGACACAGGGACATGCCTAACCTAATCTAAGGAGTGTCCGTACACAGCATATCAGAAAACAGTGCATGTCATCTATAATGACTAGATCTCAAAATTTCATATGAATCGAATTAAAAATATACATAAAAATTGCAAAATCACGAAAATTGCGAAATCCTGAAATACACAACACAAATCACAACAAAAAAACCTAATTACACTAAATCAAATAAATCAGAAACTTAGAAACACGATAATACATATTAACAATACTAATACTACCACTGATACATAAACAAACACGCGCATGTGAAATCTAAATCATCGAAAACAAAGAATAACCGTTTTTCAACGATTATGATTATTATATCGAAATATATGACGAAATCGATAAAAAATTCATATGAATCGATGCATAATCAAAAATCTAGAACGGTAAATGAAACGAAAAAACATACATATAAATTGCGAAATTGCAAAATCGCGAAAATACGAATATGATTAATGATTAAGCGATTGAAATTGAAGAATCGGAGAAAGTACCGTAGCGGCGCAAATCTGAGAGGAGGCCGCGAAGAGAGAGACGTGCCCTAGCTGAATTGGTGATTCGATGAGAAAGAAGCGTGAAGTTTCAGCACTTGGTGTGTATTTGAAGTATTTTTGTTGTTGTTAAACGACACCGTTTTGAGTTTTTCTATGGGCTTGTTGAGTTGAAATTACCCTTTAATCCTTATATATATTTTTTATTTTTGAGAAAAGACTCAATTTTTTTTTGTAAAAAAATATAGTTTTTTTAAGTGTCTGAATTTCATCTCAACAATAACATTTTCAGTTTGGCAGATTCTATCATCACTGCTTTCCAAAAAGCTGCATACGCTAAATTTACTCCTCAGCTAATTTGTTGGAATAATAACAACTTTGAGTGCACTATTTTGAATGTTGATGGCAGCTGTAACGGTGATCCCATTCGCACAGGTTTTAGAGGTGTCTTTCGAGACCGAACAGGAACATTCATAGTAGGTTATTCAGGTTCCATTACTCACTCTCAGGATATTCTGTTCGCGGAACTCACAGCTCTCTACCAAGGTTTAAGATTGACGATTAGTTTTAATTGTGAGGAATTGACTTGCTATTCTGATTCTCTACTTGTTGTCAACCTCATAAAGGAAGAATTAAATCAGTTTCATGTCTATGTTGTTCTTATCCAAAACATCAAAGACATCATGAGCTCCCGTAATTACTACCTTCATCACTCGCTCAGAAAGGGTAACCAGTATGCGGATTTTTTGCCCAAACTTGGAGCATCGAATGACATCGAGTTGTCTATCCACTTCTCTCCTCCAGAAGACCTGCTGCCTCTGCTTAGAACAGATGAATTAGGAGTGGTCTTCCTGAGGCGCTAGCCTCTTTTTTTCTATATTGTTTTGTTTTCCTGTTCTTTTTTCTTTCTTAACCTTGTAACAAAAAAAAAAGATTTGCTATGATAATAATTGATTATGAATTAATTGATTTTTTAAATTAATTATGTTGGAAGTGAGTTGGAGATAAAATTATTTGTGTTTGGAATTATTCATGTAAATTGATTTATAAATTGTGTGTTGGAATCAATTATAAAATTAAAAGTTACAAATAATAACTTGGTATAGTTGATTTTAGTGTCTAAAATTGATTTCTCAAAAATATATCCAACATAATTTTATAGTTATAATTGTTTTTGGCACTTGAAAAACACTTCCAAAACATCTAAAAGTGAAAATAAACACTTAGTCTCCTATAAAACTTAAGGTTAAACCATGTCACAATCTAAGTATCTAATTTAGGGTTACGTTTCTTTGAAATAAATAATTCTTAAATATTGAATAAGACAAATAATATAAATCAACATTAAATGAAATAAATATCCAACAAAAATAAATAGAGGTTCATCTTAGAACTCTAACCTAAAAAGATTTAGTTACACATGGTAACTAAAAACAAATTACTAAAGATAAAAACATACCCTAGAAAATCAAGGAGAAGATAGAAACTCTCTTGAAGCTCAAAAGTTGTCTTCCTCTCGAACTGCCACAGTTTTGAACGAGAAATTATGAATGAGGAATTCTAGTAGTTATAGTGAGAGTTTATACCTGGGTTTGTGCTAAAAGTGCGGGCTTTATCCAAAATAGAAGCAAGAAAAGACGTTTGTGCCCCGCATTTTTGCATGCACGGGGCTCATGACAAACACCCTATGCGCATGTGAGTGAGGCAAAACCCATGCCCTAGGCGCATGGCTTACCAAATCCATGCCCTAGGCATTTTTTTATGCCCTAGGTGCATGGTGTCTTTCATGGGCCTAAATTCTCCGATTTTCTGTCGTTTTAGGTATTCGTCTTCAAATAACTTGTCTCGGAACTAGGGAACATAATTCCTCCCTCTTGTAAGTCTCCTGAGGCCACTTGAATCTTCATTCTTGGTCTTCCCAAGTCTTCACAAGTCTTCAGTTGCTATTGATTTTCCGATTTGCATAATTTCTTCGCGAATTACTTCGAAAACCCCCAAAATTTTCTATGTTTCGGGAAAACTAGAATTACAGGCTAAAGTATAGAAAACATTACAAAAATTTCAAAATCATATGCAATCGTTCTAGCTAATACTCCTCCTTTTTGCTACTAAAACCTACTAAAAATAACTGAAAAACCTGCTAAAAATAACGTAAGATGACTTGTCATCACAATCTCAAACTTAAATTGTTGCTTGTCCTCAAGTAACGAAAGAAAAACATAATTTATTCTTTGCATTTTTTTCAGGAAAAACATACCTTTCCTGGAGTTCTGCTTAGGAATCATTCATCACATTTATAGCAGAGTAGCAACTAACTTACCACAGTACATTCAAGCGGGTCCAGCTTGGTGAAAGTAACCTATATTGTAACACCCCGTTATCCCAACAACTAATTATTATATAAATAAACAAGTAAATCAGAGTTCAACAACCAACGGGCATGTCACACTGCTTTTCAAAAATTCTTAAATAGAATAAAATACTATTTATTAACATCAACTATGAAATAACATCCAATCATTGCAGCGGAATATTCTTAACATCATTAAACATCAAATATCATCCAAAATGGCACAAAGGCCTCTCCATTATAAGTCATTAACCATTTATTCAACAACAACAAACTCCAACAACATGATTAAAATTGATACATAAGGAATGAAAAACACAACGACAAATTCCCATCCCGTTACGTATCAGAGCCCTAAGACACTTGAGGCACCACTTCTACTATTCTGGATCACCTGCAAGTTACCCATACGAAGGGCAACATATTCAAGCAGAAGGGGTGAGATTCACAATCAATAATAATAGAAATATAATTCATCAGTTGAATCTAACACTCTAATATCATCAATACTTCAATATATTCATATATTTCATGGTCAATATCATATCAATATATTCCATTTCAACCAGCAATACACCGACTACTCAACCAACAACAACGACTCATGCAATGACATGAAAACACCAGAAAGACTCAACGACAAAATGTGACAATGCACATGCATGTGGTACCATTTAACACGTTTGAATGACAAGGCGTTCCAGGGCATAAGCCCTCACCAATTTGAATGGTTAAAGCATTCCCAGAGCATGAGCCCTCACCAAATTGAATGAACTAGCATTCACAGGGCATAAGCCCTCACCGCTTTGAACGACAAGGCATTCCAGGGCATGAGCCCTCACCAATTTTAATGATTATGCAATGGACTCCACTTGTGTATATCAACATACAACTCAACTACTACTCAACAATGCATATATTTAAATATGACTTACACTCCCAACAACTCAAGCAATTATACTTCGACCTTTGAGAAGAAATTCAACAACATGTATAACTTATTTATATAAATACACATAAACAGCCTTCAACAAAGAAAATCCTTAATTCAACAGCTCCAGTGAAATAACACAATTAGTCATAAACGTTATCCTCATAAGAATTCAATCAACAGTAATCAAATGCGGAGAAACCGCTTCAGGTTATGGGCAACTCACCTCGGCGAGTACATCTACTCGCCATGGCGAACTCAAGGAATGGGTTACTCGCCTTAGGCGAGTTAGGGGCGAGCTGGAGGCGAGTAAAACTGGGTGCTCTCGGCCTTTTTGACATTTTTCTCACTAAAACTTCATTTTTAAGCTCCCTATTCATCTTTTTAATCTGAAAATTGTCCCAGTCCTCTCTAAAAATATCCAGGTACATAAAACTATCCATCCCACGCCTTATAACAACATTTCAAAAATCAAGATTTCTAATGCACTACTCGCGGTGGCGAGTGGTTTTGCTCGCGAGGCGAGGTATGAACATTGCTCACTCGCTGTGGCGAGTCATGCTACTCGCAGCGGCGAGCGATGAATGTCAGCACGGGCAGAATGCAGTTTTTTCCCAAAAATCCCATTTTTCTCCATTTCAATCCCCAAAACAATTTACAGAAGTGTAATAAGGTTCTGCCTACAACCCGAATGCATTCTAACGCTATTACAGTGCTCTCTACACCTTTTCCATCCAAAAATCATACTCCAAAACCTAACCCCCAAATCCCCAATTCCCACTACAAACCATGTTAAACCCAAAATCAAAATTATATAATCCATTATTATTGAAAGATAGTCTCACCCTTACCTTAATTCGATGAACAAACTCTTCAGAAATCAGAATCTCCCCTCTTGGCTCTTCTCTTGGTTTTTCTCCCAAAAACTGTTATGTACGTGAAAAAACGTTTCTGACTTCCTAACTCCCTCTTAATTCTAATTAACTCCCACTTAATTCCTTTAATTAAAAAGTAACCCCCAAACTCCAAATAACTTCTATTTTTCATATTAATTAAATAAATAATAAAAATAAACCATTTAATAAAATACACCACACCACTCCACACCACACCATCAACAATATTTATTTAAAATCATAAAAAGGACTCTAAATAAATCAAAAATAATTAAATAACGACGAGGGCGTTACATATATTCTCAACCATACTCTTTTCTAATGATACTCATATATATCTCCTAAAGGTAGTAGGGTTGGTCACGACATTTGCCCACTCCAGTTGTCACAAGAATGTACCTTTCTATAAATTTGAAATAATTATAAACAGACAGTCAAGTTAAAGTTATTCACACATTTGGAGGACTTTGAGGGTTATAACTTGGCTTAGGTTAAGGGTGAATATATTTGGGAAGGTAGACTAATAAAAGAACTTGGAGTTAGTTTACTAACCTAGGGATTCCTACTAAACATTAATGAAGTGACATCCTTCCTTCCTTGATACAATCAAAATGGATAAAATAGTAGAACTATTTGTCTTTTAATTTTTGACTGAAACATACATTTTTTTAAGAGACCATTTTTTTTGGCTCTTGATTTTTTTCTAACAAAATATGTTCTACTATTACCCCACCCCAAAATTAAAATGTTGCCAATTCCAAAGAGCAACCCCAAACTTAGTTTCAAAACATGTGCAATCATAATAATTCATTTTAAACTCCAAGTGAAATCAAACAGGGTGCATTTAAAGTTTATGACCGTGACATGATTCGTCACTAATAAAGAAAGAAATTTTCATCTGGAGGATCAAAGTGGTTTCACAAAGGATAATAAGAATATAACAGGGTGGCTTGAAAGGCTATCGGTAGCAAACAAAAATTGTCTCGTGTGTAATGAACGACCGCAAATTCAAGCAAAAATAGAATTCATATGGAACACTCATAATATATATTGGAAATATTTAAGGATCTCACCGGTTATGCTATTCGAAAAAGAGATGGTGATCCTATAAGTGCCTTTCACTAGCAAGCCCTAGAAATTATCATGCTCTTGAATGTAAGGGTGAACTAGCCTCCGCCTTAAATGATTTGAAATGAATACCTAAGACTAGAATAAATTTAAGCATAAAAGGAAAGGTTGTATATGTAAATGCAATAGAAATAAATTTCTATTAGATAATACTTGAAAAATAAGCAACATAAAAAGAAAGGAAATTGATTAGTCAGATAACCTCAACTTAGCAAAATAAAAATGTAGAAAATAAAGATAATGGGTTGTCTCCCATTCAGCGTTTGTTTAACGTCTGAGTCTCTGTTGTCAATAGATTGCCTCCTATACAACACTTCTTTTGAGTCATTAGCTTGACAAAATAGTATGTCTCCTATTCAGCGCGTTTTTAGCGTCTCGTGCCTAACAGATATGTCTAACTTGTGCTTGGGAGCCCCTGTCCTTTAGGCTCCTTGATTTCTTCCTCCGACACATTTTTACACTCTTCTTTTTGTTTCATCTTTCCTCTTCTCATTGATGGAAATTTTAAGATTTCATATTCCTTTCCACTTCTTATTGCTAGTTCTTTTTTATCGACGTCAATGATTGCTCTGGTTGTGGCCACAAAGGGCCTTCCTAACAGTATAAGTGTAAATCAATATTCCTTCATTTCCAATATAAAGAAATCCATTGAAAATGATAAATTATTAATCTTTATGGGTACATCTTCTACTACTCCAGATGGTCTACTTGTCTTCCCATTTGCAAGCCTTATTTTTATTGTCGTGGGTTGCACTTTCAATCCTTTGATTCATCTAAATGTTAATAAATCCATTGTGTTGATACTTAACCCTAAATCAAATATTGCATGTCTTCTTAAAGAGTGACCTATTTCACAAGGTAGAGTTAATGGTTCGGGGTCTGTTTGCTTGTTCACACAGTAATGATTCATCATTCTCCTGTTTTTATCCAGAATCCTGTGTAATTCCTACCTTTATGTTTCCTACCCCCATTAAGAGTTGAGTAATATATTTTTTTTACTATTTTTTGTTCGTCAATCCTTTTAGCATGGTTCCGCCTTTTTTTCCCTGTATGAAACCTTTGTAGGTGCTAAGTTGTATTCGATCGTAAGACATGTTTCGTAGTTAGCTTGGAGATATGCTTCTTTTTCATCCATAGTTGTTATGCATGCAACTGACTCTTCCATTGTACTCTCGTCTTTCGTGGTGGCATGCAAACCTTCCTGAAATCTAGTAAATTCGTCGTAAGCTTCTTGAAGTTGCTGATGTTTGGTTGACGCATATGTTCTGTAAAAAATTTATTCCCATCCCTCGGGATGTTCTGCTTGTTGCTTCTTTGCATTTTGCTCCTGTCTTACAAAGTTGCTTAAGTAATTGACTTTTTCCTATGGTTCTTTACAAGAAGCATGTTTTGCTTCATAACGGCTCAATTCAGATTCTTCCAAACTCTTCGATAGTTCCTCTATCTGTTTTTGCATTGGTCTGTTGCTTGCAAGTAAGTTCTCTTCCAACATCGTCTCCTTCCTGCCTTGTTGCGACCCTTCATTTCTTACTTTAGGCTCATAATCATTTTGTGTCATGTTCTCTATCTGTTCTCAGACTTCCTCTGCAGTTTTTGTTTTTATGGTTCCCCCAGCTGAGGCATCTAACAACATTCTAGTTGTCGTGTGAAGTCATGCTATGAAGTATAAGATTTGACGTATGCTAGAAAATTTGTGACCTAGATGACAGACCAAATAAAAACTCGAGGGCAAGTTCTGTTCAACCCGGGGAGGATGATACAGATCAAGACATTTTAAAAACATAGACTTTGCATGGCCAACATCCTACCATGCTAGTTTTCCCATTCCACCACCCTACTATTGACTTTAAGCCAAACAAGACACCATGTATGGCAATATCTATTTTTACTAGATGTGTTTCCATTGTTGTATTAATTACTAATAATATTTCAACTACAATTTGACTTCTAAGATTAGTATAAATAAGGTCATTATCTTCATGTATAATCATCGTCAATTGAAATATATAAAATTTGAGTTTCTTATTTGAGAGTTAGCGAGTGGATTCTCTCTTGGTATCTGATCCAAAACTTGTCGAATTTCGATGATTTTCAACCAATTTTTGCGATGGAATCGCCTTTCGATTCAGAAACTTGATGTGCATCTCATGAAACAATATTTGGCTCCTTCCGTGATGATGCATCGTTGGAAATTAGTGTGTTGGTTTGGTTACAGATGCTTTGAATTTTGCTAATGATGTCACTAAAAGATTCGGTTTATTGCAAGGAAGGGATAAGGGAAATTCTATTTTTGAGATTAGTTGTTGTTTGAGGGACTTATGAGATCTCGTAAGGTGTGAGAGGGAGGTTTTCTTGTCATTGCCGACATCATTTTGGGCATAGTTGGAAGTAGAGAAACGGTTGTGGAGAGGATGACTCTATGTTCTTGTTAATGGAAAAAGATAGGTACTTTTATCTTCTTTTTTTTTGCCTGGATCAAATAACGGCATTTGCATCCATTTAGTATAGTTTTTAGTGAGTCAGCATCATTCTATCCTAGTCACAATGGACACGTCAACAAATACATATCACATCAACACAATAATGACTTTATTGACAAAGTTAAAAATGATTAGTATGCGATTGGAGGGTCGATTTGCACAATTAAGCCTTTAGAATATTTTAAAATAATATCAATCGATATACAAGTATACGATTCAAAACAGAAAAAAAATTTACTTGATCATAAGAACAACAATGATCAATAACTTCATTTGTTTCAATGCCAATGTGTTGGATATTTGTATGTTGGCTTCATTTTTGCCTAAAACAAATATTCACTACAGATGTGGAACACAATGTTCCAACATCCAGGCATGGTTTGTTTGTTTTGTACCTTGTCTTATTTTACGCACGTGTTCGCTTATTTAAGGAATTCACGCCTTCATTAGTGTTGGTCAACCTGCGTGTTTTTATGAGAAGATCAGAACAGATGTGATTTGTTGAGGAAGTGCTAATGACTTAGGAAAGTCTTTGAAGGTGATCATAATGTTCCTAAAGATTTGCCTACTTTTTAGGAGTTTCCTTATCCGGTCCTGTTGACGGAGAAATGGATCACCGGTTTGTTCTGAAGCCCAACAAGATTATTTGACCTGTATTGCTTCAGTATATATACAAGACTACAAGACCTAATTCATGATCGAAGTCGTCACTTCAGAAATATAGTTTTAGGGTTTTGAGTCTTTGATTTGTGAGCCTTTCATGTATCATCTTGATGCATGTTTAGGACTGTGTTTTGAGTTGTAATTGTGCACTACTCTAAAGCTTTTAAGCAAAGAGTTAGATAGTTTTGTGTACTTCACCGAAGCTTTGAAGCAAGGTTGTAGATTGTGTTTTGAAGGTAACTTCATTTTGTTAATTGTGTATGTATTGTGAGAATCACAGAGTTTGTGATCAGTTGTAAGGAAGTGAGATGAGATCTCAAATCTAGGAGTTCCTAGGTTGAAGTCAATATGGGTAGGTCCTAGGTCATTAGTGCAAACGTGGTTTGCCGAGAGCTATTGAATAAGGACTACACTAGTGGATTTCCTTCCTGGCTTGGTAACTTCCAGAGTAGGTGTGTTGTCACCGAACTGGGTTAACAAACTCACTGTGTCATTTACTTTTATGCTTTATATTTTAACTTGTCTTTTGTTAGCTTAGTGTTCAGACACCCTGCTTGTTATTAGGGTGAGATCCAAAGGAGTTTGTTTCTGGCGTTATGGACAAGGAATGAGGGTTTGTGAATAGACCACCTCAATTGGATGGAACCAACAATGATTACTAAAAATCACGAATGAGTGCTTTCCTTAAATCCATTGATAGCAAAACATGGAAAGCAGTGGTGAAAGGTTGGGAACATCCTGTGGCACTTGATAAAAATGGGAACAAGACCAATGTTCTGAAATCAGAAGAAGAGTGGACTACAACTGAGGATGAGTCTTCTCTTGCCAACTCTAGAGCATTAAATGCTATTTTCAACGGAGTTGATAAAA
Source organism: Medicago lupulina (assembly GCA_958299785.1). Taxonomy (NCBI): domain Eukaryota; kingdom Viridiplantae; phylum Streptophyta; class Magnoliopsida; order Fabales; family Fabaceae; genus Medicago; species Medicago lupulina. Next base: position 55,913,222 of record OY283146.1, on the reverse strand, counting down.
GTGTATTCAGAATGGTCAAACAATGCAGTATTGCCAAAGAAGCTTGGGAGATTCTAAAAGTCACTTATAAAGGCACTTCAAAAGTAAAAAGGTCTAGATTACATCTTCTAACCACTCAGTTTGAAAGCCTAACTATGAAGGAAGATGAGAGCATTCAAGAATTTCACATGAATATTCTTGATCTTGCTAATGCTTTTGATACCCTTGAGGAAAAGATGTCTGAAGAAAAACCGGTGAGAAAAATTCTCAGGTCTTTACCTAAAAGATTTGACATGAAAGTCACTAATATAAAAGAAGCTCAGGATATTTCTAAAATGAAGGTAGAGGAGCTCATTGGATCTCTACAAAATTTTGAAATCATCATCAACAATAAGGTTGAAAAGGAAGATAATAAGGCTCCTTCTGTTTTTAATGTTGGTATTAAAGAAACTTATGGGAATCTTGAAAATGATGAAAACTTGGCTGAATCTGTAGTGCTCCTTGGAAAACTTTTTAACAAGATTGTGAGTTTGGCTAACTGGAAATCCAGAGCAGATGATCAGAACATTAGATCCAACATCAAAGAAAAACAAAAGAGTTTTAGTACTAGTAACGAAGAAAGTGAATTCAAGGAAGTTCAATGTCGTGAATGTGAAGGTTTTGGGCACATAGAAACAGGGTGTTCTACATTTTACAATAAACAAAAGAAAAGTGTTGATGATGCTTGGCCTAAAGTAAATGGATCAGAAAGAATGAGTGAAGGTATGTCCATTAGGAAAGTGACTGCTCTAACAGGGAAAGTTTATTCTGATAATGAGTCGTGTGATGAAGAATTAGAATATGATGACCTAGCTACTTCTTATAAGGATCTGTATGCCTGAAGTATAGAGATATGTGAAATGTTGGGAGAACAAAAGAAGATAAATAGTCAACTTCTCTCAGAAAAAATTCTCTTCTAACAAAGGTATCTGAACTCAATGATGAGGTAATATGCTTAAATTCACTAATTGAAGGGTTTAAGAAGCAGGTTGAAATTATGACAAATGGGTCTACAGATCTGAATAATGTAACAGAAGAAGAGGGCAAGAGACAGACAAATGGTATAGGATTCAATTATCAGCCTCTAAATCGTAAACAACGTAACAGAAAAATTGCATATGCTGTAGAAGATCATGGAATGATAAGAAAGGAAGAATATAACAAGGGTAGTGAGGTTACTGTTGTGTATAGTATGAGTTGTGCTTCAAATAACAAGACAGTGTTGGAACCTTCTCAAGAACATCAGTATGCAAAAAAGACAACTCGTCCTTGGATCTGTTATCACTGCAAAAGAAAAGGGCATATAAGACCTTTCTGTTATAAATTGTATGGCTATCCTAGCAAATTCAATCACAAATGGATGCCTAAGAGTGTCAATGTTGGTTTGGTAAGTCACATCTCAAAAGGGTCAACATCCAATGTAATCTGGTATTTTGACAGTGGTTGTTCCAAGCATATGACTGGGAATGACAACTATTTTGAGTACATAAGACATTGTGAGAAAAGGTGTGTTACTTTTGGTGATGGTGGTAAGGGAGAAATACGAGGTAAAGGTAAGTTAATCAGTGATAAGCTAACCAAACTTGATAATGTTTTATTTGTTGAAGGACTTTTTTCAAACTTGATCAGTGTTAGTCAGCTGTGTGACCAAGGTCTGGAAGTGAGTTTCAACAAACTTGGATGCAGGATAAAAAATGAGAAGGGTCAGGTAATCATGAGAGGAAGTAGGACAAAGAATAATTGCTACAAATGGATTCCAGAATGCGAAGAACAGAATGACATGTTGCATAGGATGCTAGATGATGAGCAAAACCGCAAGTGCACAGTTCTACCGATGTAGTAATAAAAGATATCGTTCCGACAAGGAGTTATGAATTTAATTAACTTTCAATAATGATAAGAAAAGAGTTTTGAAATATAAAGTTTAATTAATAAAAAGTAAATAATAAAAATAAAAGAGAGCCTTGAGATTATTGGTTCATCATAATGACAAACCCTTCACAAACCGAAGTTTTAACCCTAGAACCTTATGTTAAACTTAGTTTCTTATGACCGGTTTCCCTTTAGCCCCTTACTTTTCCTCTCAGTCCAGTAAGAGTTTACTTCTAGCAATCAAACCTATTTCACTGATTTGATTACTAGAAGATGCATTAAGGCCGTGAAACTACTTCGTCCCAAGATTGTAAAGACTATTTCACTGCCTTTACGATCTCTGTCTAATATTCACTTGTTCCAATATCAAGACTCAGATTTCGCTTTATGAATTGATATTTGGGATGATGGATTAATAATTATCAAACCCTCAGCTTTCGCGTCCACAGTTTGATAATGATTAATTCATGTTAAGACGGTGAATTTAGATTAGGAACTAAGTTTACATAAGATTTAAGGAGAAAGCTTGGTTTGCTTTGGATTATGTCATTAGACTATCCAACAATCCCAAGACAGAAGAAGTCTACTCACTCATGATCATAGTAGACAAGGGGAAGAAGAGAGAAGACATAAAATAAATAACAATAAAATAAAGAGAGAAATTATTATTAGAAAGACAACTGTCACTATTGTATTCCAAGAATAAGATGATTATTTGTGGTGGAAGACTACTCTATTTATAGCTTACAATTGACTTAAAATCTAAGCAACTATAATACTAGAGTGCTCCACAAGAAACTGTGGGCCTAAACTAAAACAGAGTAGCTTAAAATCCAAGCAAAAGCAGCAAAATAGAATCCTGAGAGATGGCACGGCCGTGCCACATTTGGCACGGGCCGTGCCAAGCTTCTGACTTGGGAGCTGCATATTTTTGTGTTGAATCTTGCATTTTTCCAGCCCGGATCAGCTCCTAATCCTCTTTCTTTTGCTTCAAGACTGTTCCACCCAATATTCGTTCCTGAAATATAATTTATTGAATCTTAAAGTAAATAGCTCAAAAAGGAAATAACAATAATATAAAATAAACTTAAATCTAAATAAAACAAGATTAAATATTATATAAAATAAACTAATTATTGACTCATCACTGGAACATCCGAAAAGTCAAAACTTATCACACTCGCAAGAAATGATAAGTGGTTCTCAGAGTGACTTGCTCTGAAAATTAATCAAATTGAAATTCAGGAGCACTCCAGTGAAGATCCTGGAAAAGAAATCAAGTATATTCCTACTGAAGAAATTCTTGAATTATTGGACTTCAAAGAATTTGAAAAGGTAAGGGACAGACTGGACATTTCGCTAAGGAAGAAGTTATAGCAGTTAACTTGGGAGAGGCGTGCACAAGCAGGTGGTGCTTCTTGTTTCTCATTGGTGCACGCTTATTCAGGTAATTTTGCTCTAATTAACTTTTGTTCCCCAACCAACCGTAATCATATCATTATCAGCCCTTGTCACTCTCTCTCACTTCTCAAACCTCTCAAAATTGTTCATCTTACTCTCTTTGCAACCGACCCTCTTAAACCTCTTTCCCACAATATTCGTCACCATCATCGTCTCTACATCATGAAGTTCAATATTCGTTCCTGAAATATAATTTATTGAATCTTAAAGTAAATAGCTCAAAAAGGAAATAACAATAATATAAAATAAACTTAAATCTAAATAAAACAAGATTAAATATTATATAAAATAAACTAATTATTGACTCATCACTGGAACATCAGAAAAGTCAAAACTTATCACACTCGCAAGAAATGATAAGTGGTTCTCAGAGTGACTTGCTCTGAAAATTAATCAAATTGAAATTCAGGAGCACTCCAGTGAAGATCCTGGAAAAGAAATCAAGTATATTCCTACTGAAGAAATTCTTGAATTATTGGACTTCAAAGAATTTGAAAAGGTAAGGGACAGACTGGACATTTCGCTGAGGAAGAAGTTATAGCAGTTAACTTGGGAGAGGCGTGCACAAGCAGGTGGTGCTTCTTGTTTCTCATTGGTGCACGCTTATTCAGGTAATTTTGCTCTAATTAACTTTTGTTCCCCAACCAACCGTAATCATATCATTATCAGCCCTTGTCACTCTCTCTCACTTCTCAAACCTCTCAAAATTGTTCATCTTCCTCTCTCTGCAACCGACCCTCTTAAACCTCTTTCCCACAATATTCGTCACCATCATCGTTTCTACATCATGAAGTTCAAGAATGATTCCCCTGTTTCTTCTGACAAGAACTACGCCAAACCACCTAAAACTGATTCCTCCACTTCCAAAAGAGTCGAACCACTCACTACCATTCCTCCTTCAAAATCCAATAAGAAAACTGTTGTTAAGTCTACCTCTAAGAAGAAGAAGACGATAAAGAAAGGAGAATCAAAAGTAGCCCTGTCTATGACGGATCTTTACAAGACAAAGAATTCATTCAAAGCCGCTGAGGAAGGTTCCAGTGATCAAACCTCCAACAAAGTTGAAGATAATGAAGTCACCAAGTTGACTTCAGCTGTTGCAACACCCGCTGAAGACCAAGGTAATCCTATTTCAACTCTCAATTCTGATGAAGCGGTGTCTAGTCAAAAACTAGGGTTAGAAGATTTGAATGATGCTATTGATAGTACTGGAAACATGGATGTTAGTAAACCTGACAATTGTAACGCCCTCTCTAATTATTTAATTATTTTATTAGATGATATGGTATATGTTTATATATTATATGATTTTGATGATTTTGTGACGTATTTGTGACGTGTGACGTGTTATTATTTTATTGTTTAATAAAATAATATAAGTGATGTTTATATGAATATTTATTTGGTAAATAAAGAGATTTGTTGGAAAAATAGAGATTTGTTATGAAGATATATTATTTGAGAAGTGGGGCTAATTTAATAAATAGGAAGAGTTGTGAGGGTTGAAATAGAATAAGAGAAGTTGTGAGGGAGTATATAAGAGAAGTAGGTTAGGAGGAAACACCTTTTTAGAAACGCGTACAGACTTTGGAAAAGAGAAGAAGAATGGTTCAAGAGAGAAGAGAAGCTAGGTTCCATTTCTGCACAATTTTCCAGGTAAGGGTGAGCCTAACTTCAGTAATTTTAATGTTAAATCATATGTTATTGATTAGCTTAGAGATTGGGAAGAATTGAGAGGAGTTTTGAGAATTAGGGTTGTGATGAATTATGATGGATTGATGAGGATTGATGTTGTAAGGCTGTAGGACTTGTTACAGAACCTAGATTATCCCCTAGGATGATATTGCTGATGAATTAGAGGCTTAACATGAGAGTTTTGGGATGAATTGGTGTGAATTGGGCTGAACCCGTAGTGGTTCTGAGATCGCTCGCCTGTGGCGAGTGATCACTCGCCGTGGCGAGTAACCCTTGGTTGCTCGCGAGGCGAGCAGTATAGCTCGCTGTGGCGAGCTTGACCCTTAAACTTAGGATTTTTGCCAAACTTGAGATGGTTTTGAGTGCCCTTATATTTATAGAGATGACCTGTGAAGTTGGTTTGGTCAAATTAGATTTAGAGAGCTTAAAAATGAGGATTTTTGGTGAAAAATGTCAAAAAGGCCGAGAGCACCCAGGATTTCTCGCCTGCAGCTCGCCCCCAACTCGCCTTTGGCGAGTAAGCTGTTGTGAGTACTCGCCTGTGGCGAGCAGATCACTCGCTGTGGCGAGTTAGATGGTTCAGGACTGATTGTTCCGTTTTGCGATCTGTTTCGCATGGGACTTTGAGAGGAGACCTTTGGGTAGTATTGGAGAGGTTTTATATCCTTAGATGCATTCTGTAATGAAGATTGCTGATGGTTCTTTTATGTCATGAATAATTGATGTGTTGTTGATAGTAAGTGATGTTTAAATATGATGATATGTGGTTATGATGATGTTACGTGTTGCGATTTATATGATTAATGAGATGATGTGTCTGCCATGTAACTATTATACCTGCATGTGTCAGTTTTGCATTATGAATGATGGTTTGAGACGGTGTATTAAGTTGTTAAACGACGAGTCCATGCATTTGCATATTTATGAGACGGTGGAGCTTTATGCTCAAAGCGACGGTGGAGCAATTGCTCAAAGCGACGGTGAAGCATATTAATGCTATAATCATATGGTACCACATGCATGATGTTGAGACGTTAGGTGTGCATATAGTCGAGTCAATTATGACATATATGAGATGAGGCTTGAGATGTTGATGTATGTTTATGATGCTGCTTATGATGATGTTTATACCGATGTTATGATGTGATAAAAATGTTATGCTTATGAGTTGGATGTATGACTGTTAATCTTGGCATGTGATTTATATATTAATATTATTGTTGTGAATCTCACCCCTTCTGCTGGAATTGCCGCCTTGTGGGCAAGTGCAGGTACCCAGTCTTAGATGCGACGATGCGAGGAGTCTGTGTGAAGTAGGGTTGCTCTGATACGTAACGGGATGGGGTCTTTTGCATAGAGTCTATTCCTTATGTATCATGTTTTCAATAAATGTTAACTTTAAGACTTAGTGATGTTGAAACCATTAATATTTGAGACGTTTTTGTTGGCTTTTAAGCCAAGACTATTTATGAGATGAGACTTTTGAATTCCGCTGCTTATTTGAATATTTTTGTAATTGATAAATTATTATCTAAGTTGTTTTTAAAGAAGAAATGTGACACTCCTTTTGAGAAGCACTCTGATCTATGTGTTTATTAAATGAAATTTTTAAGACAGGAAATTGGGGTGTTACAACAATGAAACCAGTGGTGATAACCCCGTTGAAGGTGGTCCTAAAGAAACCCCTAGATCAAGACAATGTTGGACCAGATGTTATCACATCCTTGGTCCAATCCGCTACTCCTAACGACGAAGCCGTTAGTGAGGAAAAGGAACTCAGTGTTGAGTCTGATCTAGAAGAGGGAGCAATCCCAGAAAAATCTGTTGAGAAATCTCAAACAGAAGAAGGAAGTATATCTGTTGATGAAGAATCAGATTCTGATGAGAAAGATAGTGCTAAAGATGTGGTAGATGTTGACAAAATTGGCACAGATGAAGACCCTCTAGAACCAATCATTGTTGATAGTGCTGCAAAACGATTGAGAAGCAACAAAGGTAAGGTTGTTCCCACTTTTGGCAAAATCTCCAAAAAGTCAGGTAGTGCCGATGATGAAACTCCCAAAAACAAGACAAAGATGACTAGTGTTGGTCCCAAGAAGAGCAGGAGTAAGGTGATGGTGAAAAGTGTTGCTGGTAGTTCTAAGAAAAGAAAAGTTGTTTCCTCAAGTGAGTCTGAATATGATGCTGAGATGGATAACATTACTCCCCCAAAATCCAAGAAAGCTGATAGGAAGAAGGAATTACTGATTGTGGAATATGTGCCTATTGACAAAGTGTCATTTCATCTTCCAAGCTTTGCTCAGAGGTGGAAGTTCATTTACCATAGGAGACTTGCTTTGAAAAGAGATTTAAGTGAAGAAGCTTTGAAGATTTAAGAGGTTATGAGTTTAATCATAGAGGCTGGTCTGGAGAAAACTGTGTGCAAGTTAGGAGAGTGCTATGAAAAGCTGGTGAGAGAATTTTTGGTGAACATTCCCAAGGACTGTGATAATCCCCTTGTGAGAGATTATCAAAAGGTGTACGTTAGAAGAGAATGTGTCAACTTCTCCCCCAACATCATCAATAATTTTCTAGGTGTTGAAGGTGGGGCTACTGAGGTGGAAGCTACTGACAATCAGATTTGCAAAGAGTTCATGACCAATAAAGTGCAGGTGTGGCCGAAGAAAAGAAAAATTTCTTCTGGGAAGCTGAGTATGAAGTATGTTGTGCTAAACATAATTGGAGCTGCTAATTGGGTGCCTACTACTCATTCCTCAGACATTGCCACAGGTTTGGGTAGGTTCATTTATGCAGTAGGAACTAGAACTAAGATGGATATTGGTAGGTATGTGTTTGACCAGACTATGAGGCATGCCAAGTCTGATGGTGTAAAATTTCCTATTACCTTTCCCACTCTTCTATGCAAAATTATTCTTAGCCAACACCCTGACATTGTTTCTGCTGCTGATTTACCCATGAAAAGGGACTCTCCCCTTACTTTCCTTCAGAAATTGTTCGGTGACAGTCACGCTCCAGACCTGGTTGGAACATCTGTGCCTACTTCTAATGCAGGTAATATGTCAGAGAAAGAAATCATTGCCGGTTTAAAGGCTATAAGTGTGATTCTGGGTGAGAGGAAGACTCAGATTGATCTTATGATTCTGGCAATGGAGAGAAAGGTTCCTGATAATGCTGTTGGAGAGACTAAGAGTGAGAAGGCAGCTGAAGAGGCTGACAACGAAAAGGGAGGTGAAGATGAGTCTGACTCTGGTGAGGAGGATGAGAATGCTGGTAACTCAAATGAGGATTTGATCAAAGAAGGTAAAGGTGAGCAATCTGGTAGCAGCTCTGAGGCAGAAGAAGAATGATTTTTTTGTTCCTTTATCTTTTGTTGTTCTATTTTGTGGGCTATGCCCTGGATAATTTGAGCACTCTATGTGTTGTGGTATGTAACCGTATAATTCCTACACTTTGTTTTTTTTTGTATTCTCATGTTCGGAACATCTTTTAATTTGAAGATTCGTTTATTAGTAAACTTGGTTTGGTTCTTATTTTGGTACATTTTATGGCTAAAAAAGGGGAGTAAAAGTAAAAGAAGGATATGCAAGTATGGTTCCTGTGTGCCTGAGTATGATACCAGTTTTGTGCCTGAGTATGTTTAGCAGACAATGTGTGAGGTGATGTTGGAACATATCTCGGCACTTTGTGTATTTTTGTTATGTCTGCTTTTGCTTGTGTTTGAAGAATCTCCTATTTTGATATTAGTGTTCATGTATGAATGCCTGTTCATATAATGTGCTAGTAGAAGCTACAACATCTGTCAAATTCGAAGTTTTTCGGTTTATATATGCATGTATTCAGGGGGAGTGCTTGTGTTTGTAATCACTCAATGGTTGCATCTTTGAGGGGGAGTGATTTTATGTATGTTCTACAGTTCCCTGTTTAAATGGAAATTTATTGTTTTCCATTTTGCGAATGTCTGATGGAAGGTTAGAACATTCTAAGTAGCTTCTTCATGTGTAATAGGATGATTTGATGTGACAGTTGACTGTCTTATATGGGAATTTATTTTTCCCTTGTGTTTCCGCTGCTACAAGTCTCTGATTGTCTAGCATGATACCTTGTGTTTCTCTTATTTGCATATTTCCATGTGTTAATTATTTTGTGAAAATATTGGAAGCAGAATCTGAGATATATGATATACCTCTTCTAGTCTTAAAGATTATGATGTGACTGAAGATCTATATTTGGTATCTAGTAGTAATCTGAGGTTGTGTACCTTTCTTCAAGGAAGATTTTCTTTTGTGAAGATTGAAGGAAATGTTGCGTGTGTCTCTCTTCTTTGTTTGGATTGGGCTCAACTTGTTTTAGCCAAAAATTTGTCAAAGGGGGAGATTGTTGGATATTTGTATGTTGGGTTCACTTTTGCCTAAAACAAATATTCACTACAGATGTGGAACACAATGTTCCAACATCCAGGCATGGTTTATTTGTTCTGTACCTTGCCTTATTTTACGCACGCGTTCGCTTATTTAAGGAATCCACGCCTTCATTAGTGTTGGTCAACCTGCGTGTTTTTATGAGAAGATCAGAACAGATGTGATTTCCTGAGGAAGTGATAACGACTTAGGAAAGTCTTTGAAGGTGATCATAATGTTCCTAAAGATGTGCCTACTTTTTAGGAGTTTCCTTATCCGGTCCTATTGACTGAGAAATAGATCACCGATTTGTTCTGAAGCCCAACATGATTATTTGACCCGTATTGCTTCAGTATATATACAAGACTACAATACCTAATTCATGATTGAAGCCGTCACTTCAGAAATCTAGTTTTAGGGTTTTGAGTCTTTGATTTGTGAGACTTTCATGTATCATCTTGATGCATGTTTAGGAATGTGTTTTGAGTTGTAATTGTGCACTACTCTAAAGCTTTTAAGCAAAGAGTTAGGTAATTTTGTGTACTACACCGAAGCTTTGAAGCAAGGTTGTAGATCGTGTTTTTAAGATAACTTCATTTTGTTAATTGTGTATGTATTGTGAGAATCACAAAGTTTGTGATCAATTGTAAGGAAGTGAGATGAGATCTCAAATATAGGAGTTCCTAGGTTGAAGTCAGTACAGGTAGGTCCTAGGTCATTAGTGCAAACGTGGTTTGCTGAGAGCTATTGAATAAGGACTACACTAGTGGATTTCCTTCCTGGCTTGGTAGCTTCCAGAGTAGGTGTGTTGTCACCGAACTGGGTTAACAAACTCACTGTGCCATTTACTTTTATGCTTCATATTTTAACTTGTCTTTTGTTAGCTTAGTGTTCAGTACATTTCATTCAACATCGGTTTATACATAACTTGTGTTGAAACATCGCATAGAACATCTTAAGACTAACGTGCCAGAATTTCGCAATGGATTAAAATAAGACCTAACTATATTTATGAAATAAGAACAATCATTTATAATAATTCCTTAGTAAAAAATTAATAATAATTATTTAAGAAGTTATTAATAACAAAGTTTGAACTTAGGTGTTTACAAATATTATTTAGAATTTTATTAATATCAAAGTTTTAAATTACCTTATAAACATATATTTATTAATAAACAATTTTATATGCTAAATAAATTAAGTTTATGTTTTTTCCTTTATTGAAAATATTCATGATTTTAATTTATAATTTTTTAACCGTAACTGACATTAAATGTGGATATCTCTTCAAATGAGATTTGAACTTAGATTTGTTGTCTTGTAGGAGTCTATCGCATTCTCCTAGAGTCAACAACCTTCAGTTTTTATTTATTTATTATTAGTCGAGATACCCGTGCTACACCACGGGTAGCGCGGCTTCGCCGCGAGTGGCAGGATGGATGCACTGCGAATAGTAAAATAAATGTTTCAATTTATCAAAAATTAAGGTCCTATCAAAGAAAATAAAATAAGACACTCACTAAAATAAATGTTTCAATTTATCAAATAGAGTGAAATTATAATCTATGAAAAACTGGAAAATCGATAATTGTTAAATTTTCATTTTTTTTAGGAAGTATGAGAAGTTAATTGAAAGTGATTACAATACTACTGAAAAAAGTGATTAAAATGCATTCAAATAATTTCTGGAGTTGAAATGGGGTAGTTAATCGGTCACAATTTACGATGGTCATGCTATCTTCATTTGGTTGTGCATCTTAAAAAATAAATAAGTAAACCACCCAATTGGAAAAAAATGAAAACCGTTCAACTATCATAATAAAAATCGTGCCTTTTTTAATTGAGGGTAAAATGGAAACAAAAATAAGCCACACCAAATCTATGTTTTGCCTTTATTAATTGTATAGATTATTATTATATTGTAAGTCGATCATATTTTTGCCTTTGTTAATAGTATAGATTATTATTATATTCTAAGTCGATCATATTTTTCAAATGACTAACAAAATTTATATTGAAAAGTACAATGGTATTCCAACCAACTAGAATCATTATAAAAAAAAAACCACACAAAAATAATAAAGAAAAACCAATAACACAGTTGAGACTTGAGACACAATACAAGTAAATATAAACCAGGAACCATCCAAATGATAAAATAGTTGAAGCTATAATTGAGACCAATTCCATGTTTAACATGTTTATCTGATGATATATTTGGAGAAGCATGATCAACACCACTTCCATATCCTCCGCTTGCACCGATAAGGTTAACTCCTTCTGTTTCTACATAATGAGAAGCATTAGCCACCATACCATTACCTTTTGGATCAAAAAGAATGAATCCATGAAAGGAAAAACAATACATAACATATGTTAGAATTGTCGCATGAAATATTATAAGTAAATGTTTGCATGCCTAGTAATAGAAATTAAGAAGAAAAGTAATTGGGATTTTTCCCGTAAGTGCAACTTAAATGGTAAAAGTTGTATCTAGAGATATATGATGTGCTGGGACACGATTAACCAACAACATTTCTTGTCTAAAAGTTTAATGTGTGAGTGTCGCTGCTTGAATATTTCAAGCAAAAAAAAAAAATAAATTAAAAACAGGAATGAGGATTCTTACTTGCACCAACTTCATGATCTTTGTTGTTGTCCTCAAAGACATAAGGAGGATTTGTTTTGACTCCATTCAGTTTCTCGATGGTAAAAATTGCTACAAAAAATTATAACCATATTCACTTAAAATAATTAGACAAAAAGGACATAAAATCATTTGACGTCATTAAAAGATCAAATATAACACATAGTTAGTTAGAAGATGTACACATACCACGACGGTTAAGCTCTCCTCCATTTTTCAAAACATTATTTATCAATTTATTTGCGACAACCACTAAGGATTTGTCAATTTCTTTCACTTGATCATATTGGAAGTTTTTAACATCTTCAAATTTTCACGTTGTGCTTCCGCAACATGCTTTTCATCCAAAAAAGCATCATTTTTTTTCATTTTGCTGCAGAATCTTCAATTTCATCAATTCCTCTTCTATTGAAGGATTTTCATCATTTAAACTAGTTTTTGTTATAGATTCAGGAGATGGTTCTCCATAACAAAAAGGTTTTCTTGTAAGAGAAAGCATGAGAATATCAACTGAGGCCCCTGAGGTGTTACTTTTTTTTATGGGGACAAAATATAAAATTTTATAATTTAGTCTGTTGGATATTTGTATGTTGGCTTCAATTTTGACTAAAACAAATATTCATTTCAGATGTGGAACATGATGTTCCAACATCCAGGCATGGTTCTGTGTGTTTTGTACCTTGCCTTATTTTACGCACGTGTTTGTTTGTTTAAGGAATCCACGCATTCATTAGTGTTGGTCAACCTGCGTGTCTTTATTAGAATATCTGAACATATGTGATTTCTCGAGGAAGTGCTAACGACTTAGGAAAGTCCTTGAAGGTGATCATAATGTTCCTAAAGATGTGCCTACTTTTTAGGAGTTTCCTTATTCAGTCCTGTTGACTGGGTAATGGATCACCGGTTTTATCTAAAGCCCGAAAAATGATCTGACCCGTATTGCTTCAGTATTTATACAAGGCTGCAAGACCTAGTTCATCATTCAAGACGTCATTTTGAAGAATAGATCTTTAGGGTTTTGAGTCTGTCAAATTGATACATGTTAAAGACTGTGCTTTGAGTTGTAATTGTTCACTGCTCTAAAGCTTTTAAGCAAAGAGTTAGGTAGTTTGTACACTGCACCAAAGCTGTGAAGCACGATGTAAGTTGTTGTGTTTTGAAGGTAACTTCATTTTAATTAATTCTGTATGTATTGTGAGAATCACAGAGTCTGTGATCAGTTGTAAGAGAGTGAAATGAGATCTTAAATCTAGGAGTTTCTAGGTTCAAGTCAGTACGGGTAGGTCTTAGGTCATTAGTGCAAACGTGCTTTGCTGAGAGCTTTTGAATACGGACTACACTAGTGGATTTCCTTCCTGGCTCGGTAGCCTCCAGAGTAGGTGTGTTGTCACCAAACTGGGTTAACAAATTCTCTGTGCATTTTTATCTTTAAGCTTATTTCCGTTCATTTGTTTTTATTTGTTAGCTTAATGTTCTAACCTCTAAGTCAACATCGTAATTCGTTTAACTGGTGTTGGAACATCTCGTAGAAATCTTAAGTCTAACGTGCCAGAATTTCAATTGGCATCATAGCAGGTACCCTGCCTGTTATTGGGTGAGATCCAGAGGAGACTATTTCTGGCGTAATGGAAAAAAGAAGGAAGTTTTGTTAACAGACCACCTCTATTGGACGGAACTAATTATGACTACTGGAAGTCACGAATTAGTGCCTAAAGTCTATTGACAACAAAACTTGGAAAGCTGTGTTGAAAGGATGGGAACATCGGTATGTGCTTGACAAAGATGCACAAGACTACAGGTTTGAAACCAGAAGAAGAATGGACTGTACCTGAAGACGAACTGGCTCTTGCAAACTCTAAGACTCTAAATGCTCTCTTTAATGGAGTGTACAAGAATATGTTAAGACTTATCAAAAAATGTGATGTTGCCAAAGATGCTTGGGACATTCTTAGAACGACTCATGAAGGTACTTCCAAGGTGAAGAGCTCAAGGATTCAGCTTCTGACGATCAAATTTGAAAGTCTGAGAATGCAAGAGGATGAGACCATACATTACTACTATATGAATGTCCTATACATTGCTAATTCATTTGATTCCCTTGGAGAAAAACTGTCAGATGAAAAATTGGTAAGGAAAATTCTCAGATCTCTACCAAAGATATTTGACATGAAGGTCACATCCATTGAAGAAGCTCAAGACGTCTCCAATATGCAGGTAAAAGAACTCATAGGTTCCCTTCAAAACTTTGAACTTGTTGATAATAGGACTGAGAAGAAGGGCAAAGGCATTGCTTTTACAGCAAACACAGCTGATGATGAAGGACTGGAAGAAAGTTTCGAGGATGAGAATCTATCAGAAAATCTGGTCATGCTTGGAAGACAGTTTAATAGGATCCTCAAGCAAGCAAACAGGAGATCCAAAGGTAATGGGCAGAACATCAGATTTAACATTGATAGGCAACAGAGCAACCCAAGGTATGATAGAACTAATGAGAAGAACAGGCGGTACAAAGGAGTACAGTGCCATGAATGTGAAGGTTATGGTCACATCAGAACTGAATGTGCAACATTTCTCAAGAAGTAGAAGAAAATGATGATTGTGTCCTGGTCAGATGATGAGGAACCAGATGGAGATACTGAAAGTGATACTGCTAAACGTGTCACTGCTATGACTAGAAGAGTAGAATCTGAATCTAGTGATGAAGATCCATACTATGAGAAAGTCACTGCGGCTTACAGTTACCAAGATATCAATGATGCAGACACCTCCAAGTTTCTGACAGAACAGGAAGAAATCATTAATCATCTTCAGGAAGAAATAATTGGTCATCTTGCAAAAATCACTAAACTAAACAAAGAGGTAATAAGGCTTAATTCTCAACTTGATAATGTCTTAAACCAAGTTAGAATGATGACCACTGGAACTGATGTTCTGGATATGATGCTAGAAGGTCAAGTGAAAGGCAAACCTAATGGTATAGGCTTCACACATGAACACCTAAAACAGGAACATCAAAATAGTAGCTATGTTCAGGCTTTAGAATACTACCATAAGGCCAAGAAGGGAAAACCTGTTAAGAAAATAAAATTTGTAGCATATACTAGAATAGATAGTACTACTGTTAAAGATCCAAGGTTGGAACATCCTGTAGAACTTCCCAAACCTGAGTTAGTAAAGGAACCTCCCTCATGGAAGTGTCAGTTTTGCAACAGACAGGGTCATAAGAAACCCTTTTGCCATAAGTTGTATGGAGTACCTAGATTGTATCAACCCAGGTCAGCAGTAAGAATGGTTAAGAAGGAATGGAGACCTAAGTGTGTAGGACTGATAACACATACATCCTTAAGAGCATCTTATAGTGAAGACTGGTATTTTGATAGTGGGTGGTCTCGTCACATGACTGGGGTGGACAAATTTCTTGAAAATGTCAGACCTTATGCCAAGAGCTATGTTACCTTTGGTGATGGGGCTAAAGGAAAGATTGTAGGTATCAGAAACTTAGTTAGTGAGGGATCTCCAAGACTGGATAATGTTTTGTTAGTTAAAGGGCTAGCTGTAAATTCGATCAGTATTAGCCAACTGTGTGATCAAGGTCTGAGTGTAAATTTTAGCAAAACTGAATGTCAGATCATGGATGGGGAATGTTAGGTGAGTATGAAGGGTACTAGATCTAAGGACAACTGTTACTTATAGGTGTCTCAAGAACAGACTCTCATATCCTCATGCATGCTGAGTAAAGATGAAGAGGTCAGATAGTGGCACCAAAAACTGGGTCATTTGAATATGCAAGGTATAAAGAAAGCTATTTCACTGGAAGCAATCAGAGGTATACCTAAGTTGGAGATCACTGAAGGAAGAATTTGTGGAGACTGTCATGTAGGTAAACAAACTCGGATGTCCTCATCCAAGGTTGGAACATCAGGGAACCTCAAAGGTTCTTACATATTGACTTGATGAGGCCTATGCAAGTGGCCAACATTGGTGGTAAGAGGTATGTTCTGGTTGTTGTTGATGATTTTTCCAGATTCACTTCGGTGAACATTATTAGAGAAAAATCGGACACCTTTGAGTCATTCAAGGAACTTTGCATTAAACTTCAAAGAGAGAAAGATAGAGGCATTGTCAAGATAAGGAGTGAACATGGAATTCTCGTGAAGGGATCAAGCATGAATTCTCGTCTCCCATAACACCTCAACAAAATGGTGTGGTGGAAAGAAAGAACAGAACTTTGCAAGAATCAGCCAGGGTCATGCTTCATGCTAAACATCTTCCCTACCATTTCTGGGCTGGGACCATGAACAGTGCCTGTCATGTTCATAATAAAGTCACATTAAGAACAAGTACTGCAACTACTCTGTATGAACTGTGGTAGGAAAGAAAGCCAACTGTAAAATATTTCCATGATTTTGGCAGCAAGTGTTACATTCTAGCTGCTAGAGATTACAAGAGAAAAATGGATCCAAAAAGTGATGAAGGAATCTTTCTGGGATACTCTACTAACAACAGAGCCTATAGAGTGTACAATAACAGAACTCAAGTTGTTATGGAATCCATCAATGTGGTGATAGATGATGCTGCTGAAGAACCAGTTCCTGATGTTGTACCAGGTGTTAAAGCATATCTTGAAACATCTGCTCAAGAAAAGGAGATACCGAAACTGTTATAGAACCTGAAACTAACCATGAGGAGGCTGAGCTGAACAATGCAGGAACAAGTAAAGGACCGTCAATCAGAGTTCAGAAAAATCATCCTCAAGAGCTCATCATTGGAGATCCAGATCAAGGAATCAGAACCAGAAGAACTAATGATATTGTCTCAAACTCCTGTTCTGTGTCCAAATTTGAGCTCAAAAATGTAAAAGAAGCTCTGACTGATGATTTCTGGATTGAGGCTATGCAAGAAGAACTTAACCAGTTCAAAAGAAGTGAGGTATGGGATCTAATGCCAAGACCAAATGACATAAATGTTATTGGAACAAAATGGATCTACAAGAACAAGTCAGATGAAAATGGTACTGTTACCAGGAACAAGGCAAGACTGGTGGCTCAAGGCTATAAACAGGTAGAAAGATTAGATTTTGATGAAACATTTGCACCTGTTGCCAGACTGGAATCCATAAGGTTACTTTAGAGAGTGGCCTGTATTATGAAGTTCAAACTGTTTCAGATGCATGTGAAGAGTGCCTTCTTGAATGGATACCTCCATGGAGAAGTCTACGTAGAGCAACCTAAGGGATTTGTTGATCCAAATATTCCTGATCATGTGTACAAGCTGAAGAAAGCACTGTATGGGTTGAAGCAGGCTCCTAGGGCTTGGTATGAAAGACTTACAGAATTTTTGATTAATCAAGGTTACAAGAAGGGAGGAACTGACAAGACCCTGTTTGTTAAAAAGGACAAAGGAAGACTCATGATATCACAGATATATGTTGATGACATTGTGTTTAGAGGAATGTCGAATCAGATGGTTCAACATTTTGTCCATCAGATGCAGTCTGAATTTGAGATGAGTCTTGTGGGAGAATTAACTAACTTTCTTGGTCTACAAGTCAAGCAGATGGAAGACACGATACTTATCTCTCACAGCAAATATGCTAAGAACATTGTAAAGAAGTTTGGCCTTGAAAATGCTAGCCATAAGAGAACACCAGCAGCCACTCATTTGAAGCTATCAAAAGATGAAACGATGTTGCTGTTGATCAAAGTCTATACAGAAGCATGATTGGAAGTCTCATATATCTTACAGCAAGCAGACCTGATATTACTTTTGTTGTAGGAGTATGTGTTGGAACAAAGGGTGTTTCACATAATCACCACTTAAGTTTTGATGATCACAAGGTATTAAAATTGTCAATTGGATATGCTAAGTATTTGTTCAATTGTGCAGGACCATAATTTAAAAGTCTTAGTCATAAAGGTTCTGTTTGAACGAGTCAAAGAGCAAAGGAATTTATTTTGAAGCTTAGTGCGTCTGAGGAAAGTGCTCCTGAAGTTGACGTCATCAGAAGCTACTCCATCAGAAGCTTGGTGCGTCTGAAGAAAAGAGCTCCTGAATCAACGTCATCAGAAGCCAGTTCATCAGAAGCTACTTCACCAGAAGCTTAAGAGCGTTGACAAAGTACAGTGTACGAAGTGTACAACCACTAACTCTAAGCAAGCCTCTGCAACCACCATCTCTGCGTTTTTGTCTCCTCTACAAGACAAGAATAACAGTAATGTTTGCAGACAATGTTCCTTCTCTATTGGAATGGATTTGAAATTGTGTCTTCATAGGACAATTATCAAATCGGGCAAAAGATCAATGGTGAAGAATCAAAGCTTCAGTAAAGACAAGTTGATGTACCGGCTAGTTTCCAACGTCTCTCAAATCCTCTATAAATAGGGATGAAGACTTGAAGAAACATACACAAATACATACGAGAGCTGAAAGAAAAGACCAACACATTTTCTCTAAAAAAGCGTCGCAAAATACACATCAACAACTTAGAGAATTCTTACAAAAGTTCATATCTTAGAATTCCTAAGTGTCTAGAAAAACAGAGGCTATTCTGTTTGCATTGTTTTGTGAATACCTCTGATTGTATATCAAGTATTCAAAACTCTTTTCAATTCTTTGTAATTTTTTAGATAAGTCTCTTTCTTTTGTGATTGAGCAAAGGAAGTCTCTTGTAGGTGTCCTTGAGCATAGAAGTCTCTTTCTTGTGTGATTGAGCAAAGGAAGTCTCTTAGAGTTGTCTTTGAGCATTGAGAAGTCTCTTACTGTGTGTTTGAGCAACTTGTAATTTGATATTACATTTTAGTGAAACTCTCCTTGGAAGTGCAAGGGGGACACAACTACTTCTGGTTTGTGGAAGGAACCTGTATAAATTGCTTGTGTTCTTCTTTCTTTTTTGCACTCTTACTCTCTATCCGCTGCATTAAGACTCCGAACTCTATCAAACTTTGATCCTGAGAACAATTTTATTTCGTAAGGAAGAAAAGTTTTATTTCGTTAGCACTTAACCGTGTTACAATAAACGATCTGAGAAAAACATGTCTAGGGAAGATGCTTCTGGCTCTGGCTCTGGTTCTGGTTCTGGAGTTGCTATATCTTATGATTACAGCAACAACAACAAAAATGAAAGATCTGCTACTCACAACAAACCTCCCATGTTTAATGGTGATCCAGAAATGTTCTCTTGGTGGAAGACCAAGATGTATAGTCACATTATGGGAATGGATGAAGAGTTGTGGGATATTCTTGAAGAAGGTGTTGGAGATTTGAAGCTGGATGAAGAAGGTGCTGCTCTTGATAAGAAAGCTCACACGATTAGAGGCATTCTTGTGGCTGCCTTGCCTCATAAAGAGTACTTAAAGATGAGTGACAAATCTACAGCGAAGGCTATGTTCACCTCATTGTGCTCACTTTATGAGGGTAACAAGAAAGTCAGAAAAACTAAGGCTATTATGCTCGTTCATCAGCACGAGTTGTTCAAAATAAAGGAGGATGAAAACATTGAGACTATGTACTCAAGATTTCAGACTCTGGTTTTTGGGCTTCAAATTCTGAAGAAGAGCTACGTGGCGTCTGATCATGTGAACAAGATTCTGAGAAGCTTACCTGCTAAGTGGAGGCCAAAAGTGACAGCTATTGAAGAAGCCAAAGATTTAAAGACTCTGAGTGTTGAAGATCTTATAAGCTCTTTAAAATGTCATGAGATTGGTCTTAATGAGCATGAACTTGTCAAGAAGCCCAAGTCTATTGCTTTAAAGTCAAGAGGGAAGTCAACCAAAGCTCTGAAGGCGTTGGAGTCTAAAGAAGAATCTACATCTGAAGATTCTGATGAAGACCTTGAAATTGTCAAGGAGATGGCTATGCTTTCCAACAGACTACAATATCTTGCTAAGAAGAACAAGAAGTTCATGAGCAAAGGCAGTAGTCATAAGAGCTCTTAAAGAGAAGAACAAAAAGGGTGTTTCAACTGCAAGAAGACTGGACACTTCAATGCTGAATGTCCTGACCTGCAAAAGGAAAAATCCAAAGATAAATCTAAGAAGCCAGTCTTTAAATCCAACAAATTTAAGAAGCAAATCAAGAAGAGTTTGATGGCAACTTGGGAAGATCTGGATAATGAGTCTGAGTCTGAGAAAGATGATGTTGAAGATGAAGCAAATATAGCCATGGCCTTGGTGGCTACTGTTGAAGATGACAAAGAATCATCTGATGCTGAATCCTGTACAGACTCTGAAAACGAAACTGAGGTATATTCTAAACTCACTAGATCTGAATTAATTGATTCTCTCAAGGAACTTCTTGGTCATTATGAAAACCAATCCTCTGAGTTGAGGAGTGTTAAGCAACGATACATTAAGCTGCTGAAACTCCATGAATCAACTAAGATGGAGATGGATGTTTTACAACAAGAAAATAATGATTTAAAAACAATGACTGAGAAAGGTGATAATAAACCTTTGTCTGAGCAGGATGCTGCTCTTCAAGAGTTTATTTCCACAGGAATTGATAGAACCAAAGTTACATCCATGATTTATAGCATCAATCAGAAAAATAAAAAGGGAATTGGCTTCACAGGAGGAAACTCTGGTGAAGTGATCCTGAAACCTTGTTCTGATAAAACCAAAGAGGGACTGAAAACTCATTTTGTGTATGAATCTGAAAAGGTCAAAACAGCTTCTCATTCAGAACCTAAAGCTTCAAGTTCAAAGGTAATGACTAAGTCAAAGCCTGAGAACCAAAAGACAAAGGTTATGAACAACTCAAAATCAAAAGCTCCAAAGTTACAGATCCTGAAAAGATCATAACCTAATAAACAGGTTCTAAAGAAAACAGAGTCTGAAACTCAAAAGCCTAGATTTCAGAGGAAGGAAGCTGACTTTCCTAAGTCACATTCTAAGACTAAAGGTTATGAACCTGAAGTCTGGAAGAAGACAAAGCAGGACAATTTCAGACGGAGAACACAAAGGGAATTCAAAACTCCTAGGACTAACCCAAGAGGACCCATAAAAATATGGGTACCTAAGTCAGACATTGTTGATGTGGCAGTTATGTCTAAAAGGAAGCGAAAAGCAGAAGTCCTGGTACTTAGACAGTGGCTGCTCGCGACACATGACGGGAGAAAGATCTATGTTCCTAACCCTGACCATGAAAGAGGGAGGAACTGTGGGATTTGGAGGAAACCAAACTGGCAAAATCATTGGTACTGGAACAATTGGTAATTCCTCAATCTCTATTAATAATGTGTGGTTTGTTGATGGACTTAGACATAACCTACTTAGCATAAGTCAATTTTTTGATAATGGTTATGATGTCTTGTTTGATAAGAACAACTGCACAGTGATCAACAAAGATGATCAATCCATAATTTTCAAAGGAAAGAGAAGAAACAATGTATACAAGATTAAATTTTCAGAACTGATTGATCAAAAGGTATATTGCCTTTTATCAATGAGTGATAAGAAATGGATGTGGCACAGAAGGTTGGGACATGCTAATTGGAGATTAATCTCTAAACTTAGCAAGTTACAACTTGTCAGAGGCTTACCAGACATTGACTATCATTCAGATGCACTTTGTGGTGCATGTCAGAAGGGAAAAATTGTTAAAACTTCTTTCAATTCAAAAGACATTGTTTCTACTTCCAGACCCTTGGAACTACTCCACATTGATTTATTTGGACCAGTTAGCACTGCATCCTTATATGGGAGTAAATATGGATTGGTTATAGTTGATGATTACAGTAGATGGAGTTGGGTTAAGTTTCTTAAATCTAAAGATAACTCATATGATGTGTGTACTTGCAGAAAAAGTACGAGTAAAGATACTAGGGTTGGTATCGCTATTAGGGTTTAGGCTGTTGATTGAATGCCTTGAGAGTGCTCTCAAGTGATGTATTTATAGCCTGCTATGGGCTTGGGTTACGGTTACTTAACCTCCAAGTAACAGGGGTATTTGTGGTATTTAGGCGGTTTCTAGATAGTTCTAGAAGTTAAGTAAGGCGGCGCCCTGGAGGGGGCGCGCCTAGGCCTTGGAGCCCTTCTGGAGGGCGACCAAGTCCTTCTTGAGGGCGTTTGAGCCCTTCTGGAAGGTTCTGAAGCCTTTAGGAATATTATGACGGTCCACAGCCCCCCAAGTACGAGGCTTGGAATCAAGGCGAAGTGGTTAATATCCTGCTATTTGTTTTGAAATTTTGTGATTGCTTGAATCACTCCTTTGTTCAATTCTTTGGCTAGTATGCCCTATTCTTGAGAGGTCCCACCTAGGGCGCTCCATTCTGTCTTCAGAGCACCCAGGGGCATGCATTTGTTTGTTTCAGGGATGATGGTCCACACCCCCCCAAGCACGAGGCTTGGAATCGAGGCGAAGTGGTTGAATCAAGGCGACTTTAGCTTAACGATCATGATTTGGAAATGGATGCCCCAGTGTGTGCTCGTACGCGGTGGTATTTACACCAAGCATCCTTGTTACCGCCCATGATGTGTACTCTGGGCGAGATTGCTTCCGGGATGATTTTAGACTCGTATACCTCTTTCAGGATTCTTTCCGGGCGCGCAGTCAGAGGAGTGAAGTGTTCCGGGGCGTAACGGCGCGGTTGACGCTCCCGTTCTGGCTGTCTTTTGAAAGTTCCCCTGTCTCTGCTTGGGGGAATGTCATAGTGTCTGCGCTCGGGGCCTTTTCCTTTGCATCCTGTGCACGTTTCTCGGCGTTACTCTCCTTTCCTTTGATGTAACATTCAGCTCGGGAGATGACTTCTTCCATCGAATCCGCCGGCTTCTGGGCGAGCGACTCATTGAACTGGCCGGCTCGCAGGCCGTTTTGGAAAGCTGCGACAAAGAGTTCTTGGTTTGGATTGGATACCTTGATGGTGCATTCGTTGAACCTGGCTAGGTAGCTTCTTAAAGATTCGCTTTTCCCTTGATGGACGTTGAACAAGCTGTTGGAGGAAACCTTTCGGTGGCGGCTAACGGAGAACTGTTGCGAGAGTTTCCTGATCATGTCGTGGTAGCTTACGATAGAGAATCAGGGAAGGTTTATATACCACCGTAGCGCAGCGTCACTGAAAGTCGCTGCCAGGAGTTTGCACTTGAGAGAGTCAGTTGCTCCGACGACGGCCACGCGGTTGTTGAAGGCAGTCACGTGCTCCATGGTGTCACCCCTGCCATCGAAGGTGGAGAGGTGAGGCGGTTTGTGTAACACCCCAATTTCCCGACTTAAAAATTTCATTAAAATAAAACATATATCAGAGTAACATCACAAAGGAGTGTCACATTTCTTTACAACAAAATCTTTAAAACAAATAAATATTAGTTTGTCCTTCGCATAAATAATTAAATGTATAGCAGCGGAATCATAATAAAATATCCTTCAAAAAGGTCTCGTAAACGTCTCATAAATTCATCAAAATACTAAAAATCATTAAATAGTTCAAGCATGATACATAAAGGAATAGACTCTAATTAAGACCCCATCCCGTTACGTATCAGAGCAATCCTACGTCGCACAAGACTCCTCACATCTGCGCATCTAAGACTGGGTACCTGCACTTGCCCACAAGGCGGCAATTCCAGCAGAAGGGGTGAGATTCACAACAGAAATATTAATACATAAATCAAATATTTATGAGTAACATCATAACTTATCACATGCTTCACATATTAACATACAAGGTTAACATCATAATCAACATCTTAAACAAACACATCAACGTCTCAAAACAATCGTCTCATAAAGTGTCAACAAATTGACTCAACTAATGCAACTCTTAACATCTTGACATCATGCATGTGGTACCATATATATAAGCATTAATATGCTTCACCGTCGCTTTGAGCAAATGCTCCACCGTCGCTTTGAGCATAAAGCTCCACCGTCTCATAGTTATGCAAATGCATGGACTCGACTCTTAATGACTTAATCAAGTTATCACACGTCTCAGACATCATTAATTAAATCACACTGACACATGCAGCTATGAATAATACATGGCAGAAGCTCATCTCATTGATCATACATATCACAACACATAAACATGGTCATAGTCACATAACATCATGCTACAAGTCATTTAAAATATAATAATTCAACGCTTAGCATCAACACAAGGGTGCATCTTTAATCATTCTTACAGACTTCATCTCAGGCTATGGAACATCTCTAACACTACCCAAAAGTATTCTCTCAAGGTCTTATGCGAAACAGATCGCAAAACGGAACATCAGCCCAGAACCACACTAACTCGCCACGGCGAGTGATCTGCTCGCCGCAGGCGAGTGCTCACAAAGGGTTGCTCGCCAAAGGCGAGTTGGGAGCGAACTGGAGGCGAGAAATCCTGGGTGCTTCGGCCTTTTTGACATTTTCACCAAAAATCCTCATTTTTAAGCTCTCTAAATCCAATTTGACCAAACCAACTTCACAGGTCATCTCTATAAATATAAGGGCACTCAAAACCATCTAAAGTTTGGCAAAAATCCTAAGTTTAAGGGTCAAGCTCGCCACGGCGAGCTATACTGCTCGCCTCGCGAGCGATAGGGCTGTACTCGCCACAGGCGAGCGATCTCAGAACCACTACGGGTTCACTCCAATTCTCACCAAAACATCTCAAATCTCTCAAGTTAGGCTTCTAATTCATCAACAATGTTGTTATAGGGATTAATCTAGGTTCTGTAACACGTTTCTACACCAATGCAACACAATCTCACACCCAATTCATTAAATTCATCAAACCCTAACTTATGAAACTCATCCCAATTCTTCCCAATCTCTTAGCTAATCATAAACAGATGAAATACAATTAACATTACTGAGGTTAGGCTCACCCTTACCTGGAAAAATTGCAGAATTTGCAGCCTAGCTTTTCCTCTTCCTCTTGCACCGTTTTCTCTTTTTTCCCAATTGTCTGTAAGCGTTTCCTAAAAATTTCCTCTCTTGACCTACTCCTCTTAAATACTCCCTCTCAATCTTTCTAATTCTAATTCAACCCTCACAACTCTTCCTATTTATTAAATTAGCCCCACTTCTCAAAATAATATATTTTCATAACAAATCTCTATATTTTTCATATAAATATTCATATAAACACCACATATATTATTTTATTAAACAATAAAATAATCATCACGTCACACATCATTACCACGTCACAAAATCATCAAAAATCATATAATATATAATAATATACTATATTCTCTAATAAAATAATTAAATAAATGAAGAGGGCGTTACAGTTTGAAGTTGTCTCGTATTGGAGCATTCCAGATTTCTGTAGACAAGGGTTGAGGTTCCGGTTCGATGGGTTCGCCGTGGTGAGATCCGGCTTTCTCCTGTATATGTTGCTGTTGAATGGTTTCGACCGAAGCCTGTAAGGCTTCGTTCTGTTCGATGAGCTGGGCGATCTGGGTTCTCATCGTCTCAGCTTCTTCGTGGGTTGCCATTACGGCGGCTTTTCTCTAAATCACGACGTGAGGTGTGACTTAGGTTTAGGTAAGGGGTGGTGGTCGGAGGAAAGTTTTACCTCTTCCCACAGACGGCGCCAACTGTACTTGTAGAAAAAGTACGAGTAAAGATACTAGGGTTGGTATTGCTATTAGGGTTTAGGCTGTTGATTGAATGCCTTGAGAGTGCTCTCAAGTGAGGTATTTATAGCCTGCTATGGGCTTGGGTTACGGTTACTTAACCTCCAAGTAACAGGGGTATTTGTGGTATTTTTAGGCGGTTTCTAGATAGTTCTAGAAGTTAAGTAAGGTGGCGCCCTAGAGGGGGCGCGCCTAGGCCTTGGAGCCCTTCTGGAGGGCGCCCAAGTCCTTCTTGAGGGCGTTTGAGCCCTTCTGGAAGGTTCTTAAGCCTTTAGGAATATTATGACGGTCCAATGTGTTTACCAAATTCTGCATTCAAGTCCAATCTAAAAAAGAACTGAAAATTTTAAAAGTCAGGAGTGATCGTGGGGGAGAATTTGAAAATGAGCCATTCGAAATATTTTGTGAGAAACATGGAATTGTCCATGAATTCTCTTCTCCTAGAACTCCATAGCAAAATGGGGTTGTAGAGAGAAAGAATAGGTCTTTACAAGAAATGGCAAGAACCATGATTCATGAAAACAACCTGGCAAAACATTTTTGGGCAGAAACAGTAAACACAACATGTTATGTTCAGAACAAGATCTATATAAGACCCATATTGAACAAAACAGCATATGAACTCTTTAAAGGTAGGAAGCCTAACATCTCTTATTTTCATCAGTTTGGATGTACATGTTACATCTTAAACAACAAAGTCTACCTGAGAAAATTTGATGCAAAGGCTCAAAAGGGAATCTTTTTAGGTTACTTTGAGAGGTCTAAGGCATACAAACTGTATAATTTAGAAACACAATGTGTTGAAGAATCTATGCATGTCAAATTTGATGACAAAGAGCCTGGAAGTAAATCTCCAAAGCAGGATGAAAGTATTGCAGGTTTAGAAGAGTCTGATGATTACTCAGAACCTGATCAGACTTCAGAGTTGAATGATGCTCCAGAAGCTGTAACAGCTCCTGATGTACCAGTTGAAGAAGCTTTTGAAGAAGCTCACGTTGATTCACAGCAAGTTATCCATTCCAGAAACTCATTCAAATACAAGTCTTCTCATCCTGAGGATCAAATCATTGGCAACAAGGAAAGTCCCAGAAGAACTAGATCACATTTCAGACCAGAAGAGTTTGCTTTGGGATTGTTGTCCATGATAGAACCTACAACAGTTGATGAAGCACTAGCTGATGATGGATGGATCTTAGCAATGCAAGATGAACTCAATCAATTCAAAATAAATGATGTGTGGGATCTTGTACCTAAGCATGAACACAAGAACATTATTGGAACCAAATGAGTGTTTAGGAACAAGCTAGATGAACAGGGAGAAGTAATCAGAAACAAAGCCAGACTTGTTGCTCAAGGGTACAACCAACAAGAAGGCATTGATTACACTGAAACTTTTGCTCCAGTTGCAAGATTGGAAGCAATCAGGTTACTTCTTTCCTACGCAGTAAATCACAACATAACTTTGTATCAAATGGACGTTAAAAGTGCATTTCTCAATGATGTCCTCTCTGAAGAAGTGTTTGTGAAACAACCTCCTGGATTTGAGGATTTAAAACATCCTGACTATGTTTATAAGTTAAAGAAATCTCTGTATGGTTTGAAACAAGCTCCTAGAGCCTGGTATGACAGACTAAGTAATTTCTTGCTTAAAAATGATTTTAAAAGAGGACAAGTTGACACAACGCTATTCAAGAAGACTCTTGAGAAAGACATACTAGTTGTGCAAATTTATGTTGATGATATTATTTTTGGTTCAACTAATGGATCTCTTTGCAAGGAATTTTCTAAGATGATGCAGGATGAATTTGAAATGAGCATGATGGGAGAACTGAAGTTCTTTTTGGAAATTCAAATCAACCAATGCAAAGATGGAGTGTACGTTCATCAATCCAAATACACCAAGGAACTTCTGAAAAAGTTCAAGCTTGAAGAATGTAAAGAGATGAACACTCCAATTCATCCTACCTGCACTCTGAGCAAAGAAGATCAAGGATCAAAAGTTGACCAGAAGTTGTACCGAGGTATGATTGGTTCTCTATTATATCTCACTGCATCTAGACCTGATATTTTGTTCAGTGTATGCTTGTGTGCAAGGTTTCAATCAGATCCTAGAGAACCTCACTTAACTATTGTTAAGAGAATCTTTAGATATCTGAAGGGAACAACTAATCTTGGACTTCTGTATAAGAAATCTTCAGATTATAAGGTAGTTGGATTCTGTGATGCTCACTACGCTGGTGATAGGATTGAAAGAAAATCAACTAGTGGAAATTGTCAAATCCTTGGTGATAATCTGATATCCTAGGCTAGCAAGAGACAAGCAACCATTGCTTTGTCAACAGCAGAAGCAGAATACATCTCAGCTGCTAGTTGTTGTACACAACTACTCTAGATGAAAAATCAGTTAGAAGACTATCAAATAACTGAAAACTGTATTCCCATTTATTGTGATAATACAATTGTTATTTGTTTGTCAAAGAATCCTATTCTTCATTCAAGAGTCAAGCACATTGAAATTAAACATCATTTTATCAGAGACTATGTTCAAAAGGGAGTTTTAGATATTCAATTCATTGATACTGATCATCAATGGGCTGATATCTTTACTAAACCCTTAACTATTGAAAGATTCAATTTTATAAAGAAAAAATTGAACATGCATTTTTGTCACTGAGTAATGCTTGCTTCTGAATGAAAAATCAGACTCTGAAATTTATCAGAAGCTGTTGATTATCAGACTCTCTGTTGGAGACTCTGAAGAAATTCAGCCCCTGAAAAACTCTCAGACTCTGGGAAGGAATCTTTTGACTCTGATAGCGTGCGGAAGAGGAAAAGGTGGAAGTTAAGTCTAGTGACACCTAGCCCCCTATTTGCAACAATGCTTTTTAGTCCTCTGACGTGGTCTATTTGTATTGGGCAATAACTCTGAAAGGGCAATGATAGTTATTCTTTTAAACAAATATTCTCGCGCCCTCTATACTTTCATTAATGCGTGTGTCTGTTTGTCCCCCCTTCTTGTGTTTTTCTCACCTTCAGTATGTGCAAGATATCAAGCAGAGCCCAAAATGAGTCATCTGGTTCAAGTAAAAAGGATTCTGAAGTACATAAATGGTACCACAGACTATGGAATTCTATACTCTCACAGTGACAATTCCAGGTTGATTGGGTATTGTGATGTTGATTGGACAGGTAGTGCAGATGACAGAAAAAGTACATCAGGAGGCTGTTTCTTTCTTGGGAACAATCTTGTATCATGGTTCAGCAAGAAACAAAATTCCCTGTCACTATCAACAGCTGAAGCAGAATATATCGTTGCAGGAAGTAGCCGCTCTCAGTTAGTTTGGATGAAACAAATGCTGGAAGAGTATGATGTTTAACAAGGTGTTCTAACATTGTATTGTGATAACTTAAGTGCAATCAACATCTCAAAGAATCCTATACAACACAGCAAAACAAAGCATATTGACATTCGGCATCACTTCATCAGGGATCTTGTTGAAGACAAGGTGGTAACTCTTGAGCATGTGACTACTGAGGAACAACTGGCTGACATTTTCACAAAGGCTTTAGATGTCAAACAATTTGAGAAATTAAGGAGCAAGCTGGGTATTTGCGTCCATGAAGAATTATAGCAGCTAATGTTCAAAAACACTGGTACCTTTAGCTTTGATTTATTCTTTTCCCATCTTATTATTTGGCATATTTTATGGCTAAAAAGGGGGAGTAGATGTGCATGGTACCATGTTCTTATTTGTGTTAGTATGTTCTTCTGTTGCAAGCTTGAAAGCAGATACAAGTGTGTTTGTGTGCTCTTTTGAGAGCAGGTTTATTTTGAGCAGATAATGTGCCAGGTGATGTTGTTACATCTGCGTATGCTACTGAAGTATTCTAAGTACTAGTTATTTCTTCCCTGATGGGCTGGATGTGTGTATTTGATTATGCTGTTGCATGATTGTGTTTATATTCAGATGCATGTTTTCAGGGGGAGTATTAGAATACTGTTTGTGCTCCTTGAGGGGGAGTAAATCACATTTGTGTTCCTGAATGTTTGTTTGAATGTTGGAACACTCAATTTGAGCTACTGAATGTTGTCTGGGAATTTATTTTTCCTATGTTTATCTAAGTAGCGTGTTGTGACAGTTGACTGTCTGTTTGGGATGTTATGGGAATTTATTTTTCCTTATATGTCCGTTGTTGCATGTCTCTGATTTACTAGGATGATTCCTATTTGTTTCTCTTATCTGCATATTTCCATGTGTTAATTATTTTGTGAAAATATTGGAAGCAGAATCTGAGATATGTGATATACTTCTTCTAGTCTTGAAGATTATGATGTGACTGAAGATCTATATGTGGTATCTATTAGTAATCTGAGTTTGTGAACCTTTATTCAAGGAAGATTGTTTTGTGAAGATTGAAGAAAAGGTTGCATGTGGTCTCTCTTCTTTGTTTGGACTGGGCTCAAGTTGCTTTAGCCAAAAATTTGCCAAAGGGGGAGATTGTTGGATATTTGTATGTTGGCTTCAATTTTGCCTAAAACAAATATTCACTTCAGATGTGGAACACGATGTTCCAACATCCAGGCATGGTTATGTGTGTTCTGTACCTTGCCTTATTTTACGCACGCGTTTGTTTGTTTAAGGAATCCACGCCTTCATTAGTGTTGGTCAACCTGCGTGTCTTTATTAGAAGATCAGAACAGATGTGATTTCCTGAGGAAGTGCTAACGACTTAGGAAAGTCCTTGAACGTGATCATAATGTTCCTAAAGATGTGCCTACTTTTTAGGAGTTTCCTTATCCGGTCCTGTTGACTGAGTAATGGATCACCAGTTTTATCTAAAGCCTGAAAAATGATCTGACCCGTATTGCTTCAGTATTTAGACAAGGCTGCAAGACCTAGTTCATCATTCAAGACGTCATTTTAAAGAATAGATCTTTAGGGTTTTGAGTCTGTCAATTTTGTGAGCCTTTCGTGTGTCAGATTGATGCATGTTTAGGACTGTGCTTTGAGTTGTAATTATTCACTGCTCTAAAGCTTTTAAGCAAAGAGTTAGGTAGTTTGTGTACTACACCAAAGCTGTGAAGCACGGTGTAAGTTGTTGTGTTTTGAAGGTAACTTCGTTTTAATTAATTGTGTATGTATTGTGAGTATCACAGAGTCTGTGATCAGTTGTAAGGGAGTGCGATGGGATCTCAAATCTAGGAGTTCCTAGGTTGAAGTCAGTACGGGTAGGTCCTAGGTCATTAGTGCAAACGTGGTTTGCTGAGAGCTTTTGAATACGGACTACACTAGTGGATTTCCTTCCTGGCTTGGTAGCCTCCAGAGTAGGTGTGTTGTCACCGAACTGGGTTAACAAACTCTCTGTGCATTTTTATCTTTCAGCTTATTTCCGTTCATTTGTTTTTATTTGTTAGCTTAATGTTCTAACCTCTAATTCAACATCGTAATTCATTTAACTGGTGTTGGAACATCTCGTAGAACATCTTAAGTCTAACGTGCCAGAATTTCATAGTCACTAATTACGCATCAACCTGACTCAAGAGAATAGTCTCTCTGGTTGGTAATTTTGTAAGGATGAAAAATATATTTAATCTTTACTTATTTTTATTAAATGGGCTCAATTTGTCTCACTGATACACATATTTTACAAATATTTTCCTTCAATTATAATATATTAAAGGGTGTTTCGAATATATCAGTTATGTAGTTAGATCTTGATTTTGTAACATCAAGGGATAGAGCTTCAATCCCACCTAGGACAGTTGTAATATAGTCACTAGTGTCACTTTTATTAATGAAAGTTTCCATTTCTTAGTTTTTTTTTTCTAAATTTTTTTTAGGACATTTATTAAATAAACAAATTGAATTTTGTGTTGTTTTAAATAAAAAAATTGAAATTTTGTGTTGAACAGAACAACTAGTCAACTCTTATTTAAGTAATTGAATAAATACACAAATACAAATAGAATATATTATATTTGGTTTTTTTAAAAATAAGGACTCATTACCATATTCCTTATAGTAAATAAAATTGGTGTTTCTCTATCTTTATTTCTTTATCAATTAAATTCTATTAAATTAAATTGGATCGGATACTTTACATAAATGCTAAATTAAGTATCTTAATTTGAAACCACACATTACCTTTTTTTTTTTTTTTTTAAGAAACCACACATTATTTTTTTAAAATTAATAAAAATATTAAAAATGGATTTGATTACATAATAACTGTCACATTTGTAAAACTAAGTATGTTAACAAGAGTGTCACTTTCATTTTTGAATGTAGTTTTAATTGATGTTTCCAGACACATAAGTGCTAGTTTAGTGGTATGATTTTAGTCTTATAGTAAAAGGTTATCTTATGTTATTTTCAGCATATATTTATAATCTTTTCAGTAGTTAATTGAGTTAATAAAGAATAGTTTTAGAGAAAATGTTTAAGGTTTAAGGGGTATTTTGTAATGTTTTCAAATCAAGTCATGTCATTTTGTTTCTTCACTAAACAACACAATTTCCTCGGTGTTTTGAGTCTTGTAGTGAAAAAAATCATGTAATTCAGCAAAGCAAAACACCTCATGGAAGTTTTTGGAGAACTGGAATGAAATTCAAAATGCCTATGAAGACATCACAAGTTGGTGAAATTTTGTCTCATGTCCCAATACAAAACTGAAGAAGGAAAACACTCGAAAAAACGAAGAAAAAGGTGAAATCAACATCTAAAGGTTGAGGCCACACACCTCATGTGTGTCTCATAAGCCCTGGCACTTGGGACAGAGAGAAATTTGCTTTCTGTGTGCTGCCACGTGATTCATGCATCCCTCCACGCGCAACGTGTATTGTTTCAGGAAAATATTGATTTTTGTTGTATTTTCTCTGTGAGTTTGAGGAAAGAGTCCATTTTTCAACCCAAACCTACCTGGAAATATGAAAATAAATACATGAGCTTTCATTCAAAAATTATCATTCAGAACTTGGCGGTTCAAAAATAAATAGAGGTTCATTTTATAACTCTAACTTAAAAGGAATTAGTTGCACATGGTAACTAAAAACTAATTACTAAGGATAAAATCATACATTAGAAAATAAAGGAGAAGATAGAAAGTTGTTTTCCTCTTGAACTGCCACAGTTCTGAACGAGAAATTATGAATGAGGAAGGCTGATATTTATAGTGAGAGTTTCTAACTAGGTTTGGGCTAAAATCTCTGGGTTATCCACAAAAACGTATAGAATTAGGCTTGCGCCCCGAGCATTTTTAAATGCTCGGGGCACACAAGCATTGCCCAAGGCTAATGGCTGCCTTTGAGATGCTCAAGGCGCATGACTAGTACCCAAGGCTCATGACATTGGTTTTCCATTCCCAAGTCGCATGGCATCTGCTCAAGGCGCATGCTTATGCTTTCCTGGGCCCAGTTTCTCCAATTTTAGGTCTTCGTCTTCAAATAACTTGCCACGGAACTTGAGAACAAAATTCCTCCCACTGTAAAGTCTCCTGAAGCCTCTTGAATCTTCATCTTGGTCTTCCCAGATGTACTTGATTTGCCGATTTGCATGATTTCTTTGTGAATTACTTCAAAAACCTCTAAAATTGCTATGTTTCGGGAAAACTAGAATTACATACTCAAATATAGAAAAGATTACAAAAGTCCCGAAATCATAGGAAATCATTCAAATACTCCTCCTTTTTGCTGCTAAAACCTACTGAAATTGACTGAAAAACAAGCTAAGAATAACGTAAGATGACTTGTCATCAATAATGCAGATTCAGAAAGCATAGAAAAAAAGATCAAGAAACTGCATGAATAGGTTTAACAACATATAATGAAGCAAAATTCAAGATACAAAACCAATCGTGACAGTCACATAAGGCAAAAATCTTGAAAGTTTGAGATTTTGTAATGATACATTTGCGCAAAGAAAGATTTCCCAAACAACCAAATGCGAAGTTGTCACCAAGAGTTGATGGTCCCTTCAATATAGTACAAAAAATCAATGACAATTCTTACAAGGTAGAATTTCCAGGAACCTATGGTGTCTCAGCAACCTTCAATGTTACCGACATTTCACCATATCTGGATGTCAAACCAAATAAAAACTCAAGGTCAAGTTCTGTTCAACCCGAGGAGGATGATACAAATCAAGACATTCAAAAAACATAGACTTTGCATGACCACCATCCTACCATGCTAGTTTTCCCATTCCACCACCCTACTATTGACTTTAAGCCAAACAAGACACCATGTTTGGCAATATCTATTTTTACTAGATGTGTTTCCATTGTTGTATTAATTACTATTATAATTTCAACTACAATCTGACCTATAAGATTAGTATAAATAAGGTCATTATCTTCATGTACCATCATCGTCAATTGAAATATATAAAATTTGAGTTTATCATTTGAGAGTTAGTGAGTGGATTCTCTCTTGGGTTTTGATCCAAAACTTATCCCACCGTTCATCGGCAAAATCAGATTTAGTCTCCATCTTGCTGAAGATGACGTTAGATTCATTGTATTTTTTAGTTGATTTAAACTTTTTTGAATCATGTCACGTTCAATCCCACCACCATCGTCACCCCTGCCGGATTTTGACGATTTTCAACAAATTTTTGCGATGGAATCGCCTTTCGATTCAGAAATTTGATGTGCATCTCATGAAACAATATTTTGCTTCTTCCGTGATGATGCGTAGTTGGAAATTAGTGTGTTGGTTTGGTTACCGAAGCTTTCAGTTTTGCTAATGATGTCACTAACGGATTCGGTTTATTGTAAGGAAGGGAGAGGGGAAGTTTTATTTTTGAGATTGGTTGTTGTTTGAGGGACTTATGAGATCTCGTAAGGTGTGAGAGAGGTTTTCTTGTCATTGTCGCCGTCATTTTGGCCAAAGTTGGAAGTAGAGAAACAATTGTGGAGAGGATGACACTATGTTTTTGTTAATGGAAAAAGAGAGGTAATTTTGTCTTTTTTTTTCGCCTGGATCAAATAATGGCATTTGCATCCATTTAGTTTAGTTTTTAATGAGTCAACATCATTCAATCCTAGTCACAATTGACACGTCAACAAATACATATCACATCAACAGAATAATGACCTTATTGACAAAGTTAAAAATGATTAGTAATTGAAATGTTTGTTTGAAAGGATTAGTAATTACAGACGAAAACTCAAACGACTCGTATTTGCAAGGTCGAATTGCATAATTAAGCCTTTAGAATATTTTAAAATAATATTAATCTCTATACAAGTATGCGATTCAAAACAGAAAAATAATTACTTAATCCTAAGAACAACAATGATCAATAACTTCATTTGTTTCATTGCCAATGGATTAAAATAAGACCTGATGAGTATTTGACAAGTGCACCAAATATTATCGAAGTAATAAAATAATATTGTTCCTACAAGAACTGTGTTAATTTCAATAATTCAAAAGCGTTATTTTGACAAGATGTAATAAAAGCATTAATTCAAGATGTATAAAAGTTATTTTGGTTGCCCTAGGCAGTAGATTTGGTTTGATTTTATGAAATCAAGTAACAGTAAATAAAGATTTGATTAAGAAATAGGCTTAAATAGGTCTTTCATCCCTGCAAATATAGGTCATTTGAATTTTCGTCCCTGAAGTTAATAATTCTTCCAATCTGCCACTGCAAAATTTAATTATTTGACTTTTGATCCTAATTAGGTTTTTTTTGCTGAGGTGGGCTGTCATTAGCGACGTGGTGCCCATGTGGCAAGTGATGATTGGGCGAGGTGGTTGGCTTAAATAGGTCTTTCGTCCCTGCAAATATAGACCATTTGAACTTTCGTCCATGAAGTTACTAATCAGATGTAATTAGGACCATTTTTCAAATGATTAATATTTGCAATGGCAAAATGGAAGGATTAGTAACTTCAGGGAAGAAATTTCAAATGACCTATATTTACAGGGATGAAAGACCTATTTAAGCCTAAGAAATATATGGAGAGAGATGAGATCAGGTGCTTCAAATCCTATGTTTACCCTAATTGGTATACTGCACCTATTCTTATGAATGAGTCTTTAGTTCCACGATAATTAACAATATAGCCCTAATCAATCCCTTGACTTAGGACCCTCTTCTCAAACTACAGCCCCTAATCCCTTAGGTAGTCTAATAATCCTTGAAGGTTTTAAGAACGTTAACCTAATATCACTGACAAACAATTATCCATTCCTAGACTAACCCTCTTTATTAGAACAATTCAATTAGGTCTAAGTAGAAAGCTATGGTCATTAGTCATTCAATATCACGAAATCATGTTTATATTTGATCAGGATATAAAAAGCATTAAGAACAATTGAATTGAATAAAAACTAAATTGTCATTCATAATAAATAGAGTTTCACAACAACATGTTTCAATTAGGGTTACACATATTCATCTCAATGGAAGAATTAAAACATACCTAAAATGGATTAGAGATGATGATTTCGCCCCTTCTGCAGTCTTCTGGGGTGTCAAAATCGCACTTTTGCTCTCCAAAATCGTAATCCTTATTTCTGGAACTTGGTTCAGCTTAAATAGGAAAAATTTACTGAATCTAAAATCGCGTCACAGTTGGTATAATCGTGTCACGTTTTGAAACTTAACCTTAGATGCATTCCAGATCCTTCTCAAAATCATGCCACGCCTCAGGAAATCGTGTCACGATTTAAGCAACTTAAAAACATGCCTCTCTGCCCAGAAAATCGTGTCACAATTGTTAATATCGTGCCACGATTTGTTGCTTTCAACTCTTCATAATTTCTTAACACCCCTAGATACTTCATATTGCCTCAGAACTCTATCAAAATGTCAAAATAAGTAATAAAAATTACGTAATGACAACATGTCATCAAGACATAACTATATTTATTAAATAAGAACAATCATTAGTAATAATTCTTTAGAAACAAATTAAAAATAATTATTTAAGAAGTTATTAATAACAAAGTTTGAACTTAGGTGTTTACAGAGATTATTTAGAACGTTATTAATAACAAATTTTTAGATTACCTTATAAACATATTTATTTATTAATAAAAAAATTTATATGCTAAATAAATTAAGTTTATGTTTTTTCCATTATTGAAAATATTCATGCTTTTAATTTATCATTTTCATGATTTAAATAATTCCTTAAGCGTAGCTGACACTTAATGTGGATATCTCTTCAAATGAGATTTGAACTTAGATTTGTTGTCTTGTAGGAGGCTATCGCATTCTCCTAGAGTCAACAACCTTCGTTTTATTTATATATTTGTTTTATTATTATTATATTGTAAGTCGATCATATTTTTCAAATGACTAACAAAATTTATATTGAAAAAGTAAAACGGTATTCCAACCAAATAGAATAATTATCAAAAGTTTATAAAATACATCATAATAGACTGCAATTCAAACACAATACAACCACACTAAATAAAGACCACACAAAAATAATAAAGAAAAACCAATAACACAGTCGAGACTTGAGACACAATACAAGTAAATATAAACTAGAAACCATCCAAATGATAAAATAGTTGAAGCTATAATTGAGACCAATTCCATGTTCAACATGTTTATCTGATCATATATATGGAGAAGCATGATCAACACCACTTCCATATCCTCCGCTTGGACCGATATGGTTAGCTCCTTGTGTTTCTACGTCATGACAAGCATTACCCACCATACCTTTACCTTTTGGATCAAAAAGATTGAATCCATGAAAGGAAAAACAATACATAACATATGTTAGATATGTCGCATGAAATATTATATGTAAATGTTTGCATGCCTAGTAATAGAAATTAAGAAGAAAAGTAATTGGGATTTTTCCCATAAGTGCAACTTAAATGGTAAAAGTTGTATCTAGAGATATATGATGTGTTGGGGCACGATTAACCAACAACATTTCTTGTCTAAAAGTTTAATGTGTGAGTGTCGCTGCTACAATATTTCAAGCAAAAAAAAAATTAAAAACAGGAATGAGAATTCTTACTTGCACCAACTTCATGATCTTTGTTGTTGTCCTCATAGACATAAGGAGGATTTGTTTTGACTCCATTCAGTTCCTCGATGGTAAAAATTGCTACAAAAAATTATATCCAGATTCACTTAAAATAATTAGACAAAAAGGATGACATGAAATCATTTGACGTCATTAATAGATCAAATATAACACATGGTTAGTTAGAAGATGTACACATACCATGAGGGTTAAGCTCTCCTCCATTTTTCAAGACATTATTTATCAATTTATTTGCGACAACCACTAAGGATTTGTCAATTTCTTTCACTTGATCATATTGGCTGCTCTTAACATCTTCCTCTTGTATCGACCAATATCCAGAACTTTCCAACATCTTCAAATTTTCACGTTGTGTTTTCTCAACATGTTTTTCATCCAAAACTTTTCCTCTTGATGACCTCTTTGGGGCCATTCTTATTCAAGATAGAAGTAAGAAAATAAAGAAAATAAAAAGTTATGAGATGTTTTAAGTCTTGATTTATGTGTTATATATACAAAAAAAAAGGGGGTTGTTGATTTTGATAGTGGTGGACAGCTCATATCCTATTGTTTTATTGAATGTGGTACCTAAGACAATTATTATTTTAGTTCATGTCACTTTATCATATTAAATCAACTTCAATATATTTTTCATGTTACTTTATCATGTTTGATTCCTGGGACAATAAAGTGTTACTTTTTTTATGAGGACAAAATATAAAAGTTTATAATTTAGTCACTAATTATGCATCAACCTGACTCGAGAGAAAATTCTCTCTAGTTGGTAATTTTGTAGGGATGAAATATATATTTAATCTTTGATTATTTTTATGTGAATTTAAATGGACTCAATTTGTAGTTAGATCTTGATTTTGTAACATCAAGGGATAGAGCTTCAATCCCACCTAAGATAGTTGTAATATAGTCACTAGTGTCACTTTTATTAATGAAATCTTCCATTTCCTAGTTTTTTTTTTTTTCTAAAAAAATTCTCTTAGGACATTTATTAAATAAAACAATTGAACTTTTGTGTTGTTTTAAATAAAAAAATTGAAATTTTGTGTTGAAAAGAACAACTTTTCAACTCTTATTTAAGTAATTGAATAAATACACAAATACAAAAAGAATATATTATATTTGGTTTTTTAAATATAATTTTTTATTATCATATTCCTTATAGTAAATAAAATTGGTTTTTCTCTACCTTTATTTCTTTATCAATTAAATTCTATTAAATTAAATTGGATTGGATACTTTACATAAATGCTAAATTAAGTATCTTAATTTGACACCACATATTACCTTTTTTTTTTGGTAAGAAATCACATGTTAAATTTTTAAAATTAATAAAAATATTAAAATTGGATATGATTACATAATAACCTTCACATTTGAAAAACTAAGTATGTCAACAAGAGTGTCACTTTTAATTTTGAATGCAGTTTTAATTGATAATTTCAAAAACATAGGTGCTAGTTTAGTGGTATGATTTTAGTCTTATAGTAAGAGGTTATCTGACGTTATTTTCAGTATATTTTTCTAATCTTTTTATTAGTTAATTGAGTAAA
This sequence comes from Medicago lupulina, assembly GCA_958299785.1. Classification (NCBI taxonomy): domain Eukaryota; kingdom Viridiplantae; phylum Streptophyta; class Magnoliopsida; order Fabales; family Fabaceae; genus Medicago; species Medicago lupulina. The sequence goes on along the minus strand of OY283146.1, from coordinate 55,873,993 downwards.
TAAATAATAGTTTTAGAGAAAATGTTTAAGGTTTAAGGGGTATTTTGTAATGTTTTCAAATCAAGTCATGTCATTTTGTTTCTTCCCTAAACAAGACAATTTCCTCGGTGTTTTGAGTCTTGTAGTGAAAAAAATCATGTAATTCAGCAAAGCAAAACACGTCATGGAAGTTTTGGGAGAAATGAAATGAAGTTCAAAAAGCCTATGAAGACATTACGAGTTGGTGAAATTTTGTCTCATGTCCCCAGATTAAAGTGAAGAAGGAAAACACTCGAAAAAATAAAGAAAAAGGTGAAATCAACATCTAGAGGTTGAGGCCACACACCTCACGTGTGCCTCAAATGCCCTGGCACTTGGAACAGAGAGAAATTTGATTTCTGTGTGCTGCTACGTGATTCATGCATCCCTCCACGCGCAACGTGCGTTGTTTCAGGAAAATATTGATTTTTGCTGTATTTTTTCTGCGAGTTTGAGGAAAGAGTCGATTTTTCAACCTAAACCTACCTGGAAATATGACAATAAATACATGAACTTTCATTCAAAAATTCTCATTCAGAACTTGGCGGTTCAAAAATAAACAGAGGTTCATCTTAGAACTCTAACCTAAAAAGAATTATTTACACATGGTAACTAAAAACAAATTACTAAGGATAAAATCGTACATTAGAAAATCAAGGAGAAGATAGAAACTCTCCTAAAGCTCCAAAGTTGCCTTCCTCTTAAACTGCCACATTTTTGAACGAGAAATTCTGAATGAGGAATGCTGATATTTATAGTGAGAGTTTCTAACTAGGTTTGGGCTAAAATCTCGGGTTTACCAACAAAAACGCATAAAATTACGCCTGCGCCCCTCACATTTTCAAATGCTCGAGGGGCACAAACATTGCCCAAGGCGCATGGATACCTTTGGGAATTCTCAAGGCGCATGCCTAGTGCCCAAGGCTCATGACATTGGTTTTCCATGCCCAAGGCGCATGGCATCTGCTCAAGGCGCATGCTTATGCTTTCCTGGGCCCAGTTTCTCCGATTTTCATCGTTTCTAGGTCTTCGTCTTCAAATAACTTGCCACGGAACTTGAGAACAATATTCCTCCCACTGTAAATTAAAGTCTTCTGAGGCCTCTTGAATCTTCATCTTTGTAACACCCATGGCTGACGAGGACAGGGGAGTGGTCGCTGGTGCACAAGGCACGACAATGAGCGGCTCCCGATAGTTTCTAGAGGAACCAAATCACATCGGAATGAGAGGGATCCTAAGGCCATGCAGGTATGGGACTGCATGGTTGAAGGAAGACTTAAAAAAATTGTTTGGTACTACCTATATCAACAAGATGCATCTTCTTTTTGGTAGCCCATTCCATAATAACTCCACAGTTAAATGTGCTTGACTTGGAGTAGTCTTAGGATGGGTGACCTACTGGGAAGTTTCCCGGTAAGCGTTTGAGTGAGGACAAAAAATATTGAAAAGACTCGTGTCGGTTTGTAGGGTTAGTCGGCAATGCTTAAAGTCGTCTAAGATGTTACAATCTTGGTCTTCTGAGATGTACTTGATTTGCCGATATGCATGATTTCTTTGTGAATTACTTCAAAAACCATCTAAAATTGCTATGTTTCTGGAAAACTAGAATTACATACTCAAATATAGAAAACATTACAAAAGTCCCGAAATCATAGGAAATCTTTCTACTACTCCTCCTTTTTACTGCTAAAACCTACTGAAATTGATTGAAAAACAAGATAAAAATAACGTAAGATGACTTGTCATCAATAGTGCAAATTCAGAAAGAATAGAATAAATCTGTAAGAAAATATAACAAGTGTCATCGCGATTTTCGGGTGTCAAGTCATTAATTAGGCTCGAACCTTTCAATCATTGATGTCTCTATTTTTTTTGGGGAAGGGTAAAATTGAGAAAACCCTTAGAAATTCTAAGTTCGGGGCAATTTTTGCTACAGGAAGGTGTTAGGCACCCGCGACGACTATAGTACTCTATAGGAGCCGTTTTTCTTGATCTATGTTTACGCTTTATTTTTATGCTATTTTTGAAAGAAAATTGTTTTTAAGAATTGGGGAAGGAAGATGGTTTGGATTTTATTTTATTGGACTTGGAGAGATTTTGGTCTCTTGCCTACATACCCTTTTAAGGGATCAAACTCCATGTAGTTCTCTTCCAAAAGATTTTGTGGGTTAGTTTGTTTTTAATTTTGAAAATGATTTTTGAGAAGAGAAAAGAGGCCTTAAAGGCATGAGATTCGAAAGAAGGTGAGATTGATCACTTATTAAACAAAAAGGTTAAAGTTGGAATTTACGATTCATTTGTATTTTGATTAAGAAAATAAAGGGAAAAATTGTGGAGTTTTGACTCCAACATTATTGTGAAAAAATTTGAGTGATGAAATTAATTTGCTTTGAAAAAATGAATATTTTCTAAGTGTCGCGTTTCCTAAGCATACATCTAGCGGTAAGTCATACAACGTGTGTGCGTGTCGGTGCTTGTGTCGGTGTACATCATCATAGTGTCCATTGTCCTTTACATTGGGCCCTAGTTTACATTCTATGGTCTTGCGAGAAATTTAAAGGAAAGCAAAAAGCTAACCTAAAAAATATTACATGAATTAGTAGGAGATTGCATAAAATGGCTAAAAGAAAGAAAAAGATGAAAATGATGCAATGCTTGCAATATGAATAAGGCATGAAACAAATGGTTAGTAGTAAAGTGTGCAACGGATAAGTGATAGTATGAGTAGCAATGCATAGTAGATGAAATGATCATAACAAAGAGTATTAAGCAAATTGCAAAAGAAACAAGTGCCAAAAATAGTGCAAATAACGCAAAACAAAAGCCTAAAACTTAAACCAAATCCCATGACCTATAATCCTCACCAAAACAGCACTTTCAAGGGAAATATTTCAAGAATTATGAGGAAATTACAAGCCATGCATTCATTTTTAGCACATACACATTTTATGCATATTTCACACCTTATTTCCAAACAAAAATTCACATCACTTGCAAAACAAGAAACTAACTATTGAACTTGTAAAACAAGAAATTACTTCTAAATTTGCAAGAAATTGGAAACTTAACGATTAAGCTTGTAAGACAAGTAACTACCACTAAATTTGCAAAGATTTGGAAATTAACAACTAAATTTGCAAAGATACAAGAAATTAACACTAAATTTGCAAAGAAAGAATTTGGAAATAATCAATTAAGCTTGAAAAGCAAGAATCAGCAATGAACTCAGAACCAAACACATCACAAAATCATGTATCAAATATCAACATCATGTGGCAAAAATTGGGTCTAAAATTATGCAAGAAACTATCACAAACACACCTAGTACTCAAAACCATAGAAGAAATTAGCACATATTTTTTACCAGCTTTACATGTGTGGAAATATCGCCAAAACAATCAAAAATATATCAAAAACACACTGTAATTTTCTAGGAATTTTTGCAAGAGATTTTAGCATGCGCAGGGGGTCCAAACAGCAAGAATAGGGGTGAATATAGCAAGAAAACTTCAAGAAACTGAAAGAAAATCAAGAAACACAATGAAACCCGGCCCATACCCACACGGTTGATGGATCCGGATTCCCCAACCCTAGATCTAACGGCCTAGAACACATGAGAACTGGATCAGGTCTGAACCGACCCGATCCACGCGCCTATATAAAGACTCCACGACCCGGTTCATTCATTTTTTCCTTCGTTTCTCTTTCTTCCTCCCTTCTCCTCCGTTCGGTTCCTTGAAACCCTAACCCTAGTTTGGTTCGAATCAACCCAGAATCACACAATCATGGCTCAAAAGCTTCATCCTATCACGCTAACATGAATCCGCTACCAAATCATACATGCAAACACGTAATCGGTGTAAATCCTGAGATTTTTCACGGTTTCAAACTTTTGTTCCTTTGCTTTTGAATCGGAGCTTCCCGATGCTTCGTAGATTCACTCCGGTTTGGTTCTGTTGTGAATCTTGAAGTTTTCACGTCTTTTTTTAAAGTTTGTTAGGGTTTCACCCCTTTTCTGAATGAAACGTTTCGAAACCTCATGGATTTACACCGGTTGAGACTTATTGATGCTTTTCAACACGAAGAAGATGAAGTTCGAGTGTTACCTGGGTTTTAATTGGAGATTTGAGTCGAAATCTTCGGAAACTCTTGAATCTTGATTCTGTTTTTGTTGATTTTATGGCTGGATCCCGAAAATGAATCGGTAATTTTCTCTTTTCTTCTTCACCGGCTCAGAACTTTCGAACTTCTTGCCCTCTTCTTCTCCTCCTCTGACTCTATGATCGGTGCTGGAGTTCCTCGCCTCTGGTGAGGAATTCGTGCCTTGAATTGCAGAGAAATCAATTCAATGATGAAGATTCATCAATGAGTCTCTGAGAATTGATGAGTTTGTGATGAATTTGTGATGAATTTTTGGTTCTGGAAAACTAGGGTTTATGCATTTGTTCTTCGTTCTTGATGAATTTTCTGTTTTGATCCTAACTGCCAAGAGAGAGAATGAGAAATCTGTTTGTGTGATGTGGCGCGTAATCTGTGTGTACCCCCTCTGATTCTGACACTGTTCACTATTTATAAGCTGCCATGTGTGCATTGGACCAATGAGATGGTGACATGTGGACCTTGAACACCTGCGTGGCAATCTGAACTATTTCTGACTCGAGGACCAAAATGCAATTTTGAAAACTTTGAGGACTGAAATGCAATTAAAATTTGGACTGAAATGCAATTAAAATTTGAACTGAAATGCAATAATAAAAAGTATTTGGACTGTTTTGAAAAAAGGAATTGAACCATTTTGAAATTAGAAATTGGACATATTTGCAATTAAAATAAAATTCGGACTTATTTGCAGAAAGTAAAAATAAAATTGGTAAAAAGTAACTTGAAAACAACGTACAGCAAAACATTTAAAACGACAAAACGGACTAAAACGAACAAACTACCAAAATGAGGTATTTCAAAATACCTCTCTGCCCAAAATTCATTTTATGTGAAAAGACCAAAATGCCCCTAGGGACTAAAACGACCCAGACTGACTCAGATGCAAAACTAAGACGATTTTGTACAAAATTGATTAATGATTCATGCAGACAAGTTGAAAAGACTCAGGGACAAATTGTAGGGACTAAAATGGGTTCCTTTGTAGGAAATGACCAAAATACCCTTTTGTATGGTTTTATGCAAAAATTGGAATAAAATGCAGGAAAATATGCAATGGTCCTAGAGACCCTTTCAAATGGCTTTGTAATGCAAGAAAACACTTTGGATGGCTTTGAATGTAATAAAATTGGAGATAATAACAACATAATATGCGTCTAGAGCACAATAGAAAACACAGTAAATTTAGGAGTATCAGAACTTAGCAAAGAAAATTGAACGAGTATTTTTTAGGTCCAAAATGAGGGTATAACAACAAGCAGATATGAATATATGTATATTTGTTTTTTTTTCCTTTACCATTTAAAAAGTATAACAAACTAAGTAAATTTATACTTACTTTTTCATTATTCTAATCATACTCTTAAGCAACTTTTTCTATATTTAGAATCGTGTCATTAAAAAAAGCAACAAACATTTATATTTTTACTATTAATCAAAACCCAAATTTCATAAAAAAAATACCGTTCATAATTTTCAAACGTTAGCGCAATAAAAAGAGAAGAAAGACGTATTTTCGCTTCCGTACCCGTCTTTTCGCTAATGCTAAATAAATTAAGTTTATGTTTTTGGATTATTGAAAATATTCATGATTTTAATTTATCATTTTCACGATTTAAATAGTTCTTTAAGCGTAACTGACGCTAAATGTGGATATCTCTTTAAATAAGATTTGAACTTAGATTTGTTGTCTTGCAGGAGTCTATAGCATTCTCCTAGACTCAACAACCTTCGGTTTATTTATTTATTTATTATTATTATTATTATATTGTAAGTCGATCATATTTTTCAAATGACTAACAAAATTTATATTGAAAAAGTACAACAATATTCCAACCAAATAGAAGAATCATTATCAAAAGTTTAAAAAATACATCATAATAGATTGCAATTCAAACACAATAAAACCACACAAAATAAAGACCACCCAAAAATAATAAAGAAAAACCAATAACACAGTTGAGACTTGAGACACAATACAAGTAAATATAAACCAGGAACCATCCAAATGATAAAATAGTTGAAGCTATAATTGAGACCAATTCCATGTTTAACATGTTTATCTGATCATATATCTGGAGAAGCATGATCAACACCACATCCATTAGCGAAGCCCCCTGTCAGAGAGAGCCACGTGGAGGTGCAGAGTGAGGAGCTGGTTGACTTCGAGGTATGCGAGTCGTGTGAGCCGTGTGTGGCGCGTCAGTTGCATGAGCCTTCTAAGCAGCGTGTAGTTGATATTCAGGAGGGGCTTTTGGCAAATGGTGATGTGGGACCCGATGTTAGCTTTTTGAAGGTTGATGGGCCTGCTTGGTCAAATGGGCCTGCATTAGAACTGGTTTCATTGCATAACTTGTCTGATTCTGCTAAGGAAGTGCGACCAGCAAAGGAGGTGGGAAGAGTAAACCGTCACATACGGTTTAGACATGAAGACTCTGATTTATCGGAATTCAGCGACTCAATGGGAGATATTGGGGAGGAGCATGGAAGGAATGCGTGACAGAAAGTTAAAAGGAAGCACAAGAAAAAACTTTTTGGAGGTATTCATCTTTCTTTAAGTGCAACAGATTTTCTGTATTTGGAGGATTTGGTAGGAGGGCCTAGAGGAACAGGGAAGAAGATTTCTAAGGTGCGTTCTTCCTCTCTTCAAGAAGGAGCAGCAACGTTAGTCCCCGGTACGGAGGAGGTGAGAAAGGAGGATGGTGGTTCAGCTCAAAGTAGTAGGGTGTCGGGGACGGTATTTACGCCTCCGTCAGGTCTTAGACTTGTGCTAGATGTAGAGAGTGATCATGTTCAAGATACCCTTATTGTAACACCCCGTTTCCCAAAACAACGTAATAAAGATGATATAATCAGAGTTCAACATCAACGGAGTATTACATCTACTTTTTAAAATTTATTTAAATAGAATATAAAACTATTTAAATAACAACAAATCTCATTTTATAAAATCTGCAGCGGAAATCTTTATTTAAAATCATTATCCATCAACTACATCAATATCCTTGGCACAAAGACCTCAACATAATAAAATTTTATTCAATAATAGTTAAATCTCCAACAACAATAAAAGCTTCGACAACATGTTTCAAGAATTGATACATAAAGGAATGAAAGAAAACATTGCAACGATTCCCCATCCCGTTACGTATCAGAGCCCTAGACACTTGAGCCATCAACCTACTAGCCTTGGAAATCTGCACTTGTCCACAAGGCGACAATTCCAGCAGAAGGGGTGAGTTCACAAATCAATAATAATATATATATATATAATGAATCATCAACTTGAATTAAAACACATCAACAAATATATCAATATCCATGCATATATGACATCATCATTCATCAACAATATTACTTCATTTTAAATAATTACAACAACAACTCTTGTGGCGACATCTCACCAACAACAACTCTCACCGACACCGACTATGCAACGACATCAACTATGCAACGACATCAACTATGCAACGACATCAACTACAAATGCAATATGCATGTGGTACCATTTTACGCGCGTTGAATGACAAGCATTCCAGGGCATGAGCCCTCAATAGTTGGATGGTTAAAGCATCCCAGGGCATAAGCCCTCAACAGGTGAACGATAAAGCGTTCCAGGGCATAAGCCCTCAACGGGTGAATGATAAACATTCCAGGGCATGAGCCCCCAACAAATGCATATGAGTATGAATGGACTCAGTGGTGTATATCAGCATACAACCAACAACAACTACTTAGGACGTCTACAATTATGTCTAACAACTATGACACACTCCCCAACTGGATAACACCACTCAACAACATCAAAGGCGACTCAACTTATTAAAACATAATTATTTTCATGTAAACATACTTAATTCCATCATATTCATCTTCATAAATAAGTTTCATCATCTAAACAATATTAAATAAATCCAACAAACATATTAGGAAGCTTAGGTTTGGGCCAGGAACACTTAGAAAAATTACACAAAATGGTCGCACAGGACCCAGCACGCTTAAGCGAGCATCTACACGCTTAAGCGACCAACTATGTCGAAACTACAGGTCTGGCTCGCTAACTGCACGCTTACGGTATGCTTGAGCGTGCGCACTAAGGTTGGGAAAAAGGCTTCAGCACGCTTAAGCGAGCAACTGCACGCTTAAGCGACCAACAACGTCGAGACTTGGAATCTGTTCGCTAGCTGCACGCTTGCAGCACGCTTAAGCGAGCGTGTCTCAGAACAAAACATCAGAAATGAATTGTTACATTGTTTATGGGTTCATTATACAACAAAACATCAGAAACATCTCATGGAAACATCATCAACAACATAAAACAACAACATAGAGCAATTTATCATGTTCTTAAACCTAATTCCAAAAACCACCATTTTCAATCCAAATTCATGAAATCATGTATATATATTAACAATTGAAATGCTAGCTCACCCTTACCTGATTAGATGGACAATTAAGCTACAGAAATTCAGCTCTCACTCCCTTCTAGCAATTTCCCTTGGTTCTTGGTTCTTCTCTCTTTTCTCCCAAAAGTCTGTTTTTCTTACTGAACGTACAATAGTTTTTGTCTGACTCTCTATTCTCTTTTCCCACAAAACAAAACCTCTCTTTCTCTTAACTCCCTTTAACTCTCATAATTAAAATGTAACCCCCTCCTCCTTAATTCTAATAATTCTCCACAATTCCTATTAATTATTATTATTATTCATTTCTATTAAATAATAAAATAATCATATAATAAAATAGCAAACACCAATAAACCACATAAATCAACATTTTCATATAAAATACACAAAACATACTAAAATCAACCAAAAATAGTAAAGTAACAATTAGGGTGTTACAACTCTCCCCAACTTAAAGAATTTCGTCCTTGAAATATTACCTCAAGCAAACAACTCAGGATATGATTCTTGCATCTTACTCTCTAACTCCCAAGTCAAGCTTTCACCAGTTACTCCGCCCCAAACAACCTTCACTAAAGGTATTTCCTTGCCTCTCAACTGCTTCACCTTACGATCCTCAATCCTCAAAGGTAAAGTCTCAACGGTAAGGTTATCCCTAACTTGCACATCATCTCTAGGAATAACATGCGAAGGATCTGCTACATACTTCCGTAGCTGCGACACATGAAACACATCATGCAAGTTCGATAGATGTGGTGGCAATCCAATCCGATATGCCACGGTTCCAACCCTCTCTGAAATCTGATAAGGACCAATGAACTTTGGAGTCAACTTCTTAGACTTCAATGCACGTCCTACACCCGTCATAGGAGTAACCCTCAAAAACACATGATCACCCTCCTGAAACTCAAGGGCCTTTCTTCGTTTGTCATGGTAACTCTTCTGACGATCTTGTGATGCTTTCATCTTTTCTCTTATCAACTTGACCTTTTCTGTGGTCTGCTGTACTAACTCAGGTCCCAACACCACACTTTCACCCGACTCAAACCAACACAAAGGAGTTCTACACCTTCGACCATACAAAGCTTCGAACGGTGCCATACCAATACTCGAATGGTAACTATTGTTGTATGTGAACTCTATCAACGGTAAGTGGCTGTCCCAAGCTCCACCTTGCTCGAGTACACACACCCTCAACAAATCTTCTAAGGATTGGATAGTCCTCTCCGACTGACCATCTGTCTGCGGATGATAAGCCGAACTCAACCTCAATTTCGAACCCAAAGCATCTTGTAAACTCTTCCAAAACCTCGAAGTGAACCTCGGATCTCTATCCGACACAATACTAGATGGAACACCATGCAACTTCACAATGTCACGGATATAGATCTCCGCCAACTGAGCTACCGGATAACTGATATTGATCGGAATAAAGTGCGCCGACTTAGTCAACCTGTCGACCACGACCCAAATGGCATCATGCCCTCTTGGAGTATTTGGTAAACTCGTTACAAAGTCCATCGAAACACTATCCCACTTCCATTCAGGCACATCTAACGGAGTCAACAACCCTGCAGGCTTCTGATGTTCAACCTTGGACTTCTGGCAAGTCAAACATGCATACACAAACTGAGCAACATCTCTTTTCAAACCGGACCACCAAAACAATTTCCTCAAGTCATGATACATTTTAGTAGCTCCCGGATGAATACTCAAACTACTCTTGTGACTTTCTTCTAAAATCAACTTCTTCAAATCCTCATCATCAGGAATACAAATCCTTCCTCTAAACCTCAACACACCTTGGTTATCAACCTCTAAATCATTATCCGCATTTTGATCACTAGCAGCCATCAAATCTACAAACTTAACATCAAGCTTCTGCGCCTCTCTGATACTATCCAAGAAATCACTGTTAATCTTCAACATGCCCAACCGCACACTCTGAGGCGACCTTTCACAAACAAGACTCAAGTCCCTAAACTGTTCAAGCAACTCGAACTCTTTTACCATCATAGCAGACATATGCAACGTCTTTCTACTCAAAGCATCCGCAACTACATTGGCTTTACCAGGGTGGTAATTCAAGCCAAAATCATAATCTTTCAACAGTTATAACCACCTCCTCTGCCTCATGTTCAACTCCTTCTGATCAAATAAATATTTTAAACTTTTATGATCACTAAATACTTCAAATCTGGAACCGTACAAACAATGCCTCCAAATTTTCAACACAAAAACCACAGCTGCTAACTCTAAATCATGTGTAGGATAATTCTTCTCATGGATCCTCAACTGTCTAGAAGCATAAGCTACTACCTTCCCATCTTGCATCAAAACACCGCCTAAGCCTAGCTTAGATGCATCACAATAAACAACAAAAGGTTCTTCTGGCTTCGGCAAAATCAAAATAGGAGCAGTCGTCAATCTTCGCTTCAACTCATTGAAACTACTCTCACATTGAGTATCCCACACAAATGCTTTACCTTTATGGTCAACTGCGTCAAAGGAAGTGCCAACTTCGAGAATCCTTCAATGAACCTACGGTAATAACCAGCCAAACCAAGAAAACTTCTAACCTCGGTCACTGACTTCGGTGTCTCCCACTGCGATACAACATCAACCTTCGAAGGATCTACATCAATACCATTACCAGAAATAATATGGCCAAGAAAACTTACTTCGTTCAACCAGAACTCACATTTGGACAGCTTGGCATACAACTTCTTTTCCTTCAGCACTTGCAATACAATCTTCAAATGCTCTGCATGCTCTGCTTCAGTCTTAAAGTAAATTAGAATATCATCAATAAAAACCACAACAAATTGATCCAGGTACTCATGAAATATTCTGTTCATGTACTCCATAAACACACCAGGCGCATTAGTAACACCGAAAGGCATCACCTTATATTCATAATGTCCATATCGTGTCCTAAAGGCCGTCTTTTGCATATCCTCATCCTTCACTTTAATCTGATGGTAACCCGACCTCAAGTCAATCTTGCTAAATATACGAGCACCCACTAGTTGATCCATCAAGTCATCAATCCTCGGAAGTGGATACCTGTTCTTTATCGTCATTTTGTTCAACTGGCGGTAATCAATACACAACCGCATACTACCATCCTTCTTCTTAACCAACAACGCCGGCGCTCCCCAAGGTGAAACACTCGGTCTTACCAACTTCTTGCAAGTAAGTCCTCCAACTGCTTCTTCAACTCAGCTAACTCAGAAGCTGACATACGGTAAGGAGCCATCGACACAGGCTTCGTTCCCGGAACAAGATCAATTGCAAACTCGACCTGTCTCTCTGGCGGCACATTTGGAATCTCAACAGGAAAAACTTCCGAAAACTCTTTCACAACAGGTAATCTATCAATTACAGCTTGATTTTCTACTGACAGGAACGCCAATAAGGAAAACATCAAGACGCCGTCTTGTTCTAACCGCTTCATCTCTTTAGTGGATAAAAATTCTGCTCCACTCTCTTCTTCAGCAGAGGAAAAACGTACCGTCTTGCTAAAACAATTAATCAGGACATGATTGTATTCTAACCAATTCATTCCCAATATTACATCCATTCCCACCAACGGCAAACAAACAAGGTCGACCTCAAAATCTCTACCAAATACAGACAACGGACAATTTAAACAAACAAGGGAAGTAGTTACTGAACCCTTAGCTGGAGTTTCAACAACCATCTCCCCATTCATATCAGACATAATCAAACCCAATCTTTTTGCACAGTCAATAGCAATGAAACAATGCATAGCACCAGTATCTATAATAGCAATTAAAGGAGTACCATTAAAGAAACAAGTACCTCTGATAAGTCGATCTTCATTATCGGTCTGGGTACCAGTCAAGGCAAACACCCTCCCACTGGTCTGCGCCTTCTTAGGCTGCGTACACTGAGAGCCAATGTGACCTTCCTCATTACAATTGAAACAAACAATATCCCCACGCTTGCATTCAGCGACAGTATGGCCCTTCTTTCCGCATCGGAAACACTTCTTCTCATCTCGGTTGCAGGCATTACTCTTGTGGCCTTTAACACCACACTTATAACATACAATCTCAGCAGGAGCATCCCTACGTGCAGGTCTCCTCTCATCATGCAACCTCTGCTTACCCTTATCAGCTGGGGCACTATACGGCTTCGGACGACTCTGCTGTCCCTTACCTCTTCGGTCACTCATCACCTTGTAATAGGCTTTTGTGTCCTCCTCATAGATCCTACAACTGCTTACCAACTCAGAGAAGTCTCTTATCTTCTGATAGCCAATGGCCCGCTTGATATCAGCTCGCAGGCCATTCTCGAACTTGATACATTTGGAGAACTCAGCAGTCTCCGCAGCATAATGTGGATAGAACTTGGCAAGCTCCACAAACTTGGCAGCATATTCTGTTATGGACATATCTCCTTGCTTCAGCTCAAGGAATTCAATTTCTTTCTTTCCGCGGACATCTTCTGGAAAGTACCTTCTTAAGAATTCCCTTCTGAACACGGCCCATGTGATCACAGCACCTTCATTCTGGAGAATTGGTTGAGTGCTTACCCACCAGTCGTCAGCTTCCTCAGCCAACATGTGTGTGCCGAAACGCACCATCTGCACATCATTGCACTGCATCACTCGGAAGATCCTTTCGACCTACTTCAGCCACAACTGAGCTCCGTCGGGGTCGTACCTTCCCTTGAAGGTTGGTGGATGGTTCCTCAGAAAAGTTTCAAGCATCCGCACACCTTCACCATCAATAGCACCTTGTTGTTGTTGTCCCACAACCTGAGCCATTGCTTGCAAAGCAGCAGCAAGAGCAGCATCATTCCTTCCAGCCATTACGAAATTCTACACGACAACAACAAATTAGAACAACAAAGACAGTTTAAAGCTGTCACACAACACTACTAGGCTCGACACGACTCTACTAATTGGTCTGACGGACCGACCTGCTCTGATACCAATTGTAACATCCCGTTTCCCAAAACAACGTAATAAAGATGATATAATCAGAGTTCAACATCAACGGAGTATTACATCTACTTTTTAAAATTTATTTAAATAGAATATAAAACTATTTAAATAACAACAAATCTCATTTTATAAAATCTGCAGCGGAAATCTTTATTTAAAATCATTATCCATCAACTACATCAATATCCTTGGCACAAAGACCTTAACATAATAAAATGTTATTCAATAATAGTTAAATCTCCAACAACAATAAAAGCTTCGACAACATGTTTCAAGAATTGATACATAAAGGAATGAAAGAAAACATTGCAACGATTCCCCATCCCGTTACGTATCAGAGCCCTAGACACTTGAGCCATCAACCTACTAGCCTTGGAAATCTGCACTTGTCCACAAGGCGACAATTCCAACAGAAGGGGTGAGTTCACAAATCAAAAATAATATATATATATATATATATATATATAATGAATCATCAACTTGAATTAAAACACATCAACAAATATATCAATATCCATGCATATATGGCATCATCATTCATCAACAATATTACTTCATTTTAAATAATTACAACAACAACTCTTGTGGTGACATCTCACCAACAACAACTCTCACCGACACCGACTATGCAACGACATCAACTATGCAACGACATCAACTACAAATGCAATATGCATGTGGTACCATTTTACGCGCGTTGAATGACAAGCATTCCAGGGCATGAGCCCTCAACAGTTGGATGATTAAAGCATCCCAGGGCATAAGCCCTCAATAGGTGAACGATAAAGCGTTCTAGGGCATAAGCCCTCAACGGGTGAATGATAAACATTCCAGGGCATGAGCCCCCAACAAATGCATATGAGTATGAATGGACTCAGTGGTGTATATCAGCATACAACCAACAACAACTAATTAGGACGTCTACAATTGTGTCTAACAACTATGACACACTCCCTAACTGGATAACACCACTCAACAACATCAAAGGCGACTCAACTTATTAAAACATAATTATTTTCATGTAAACATACTTAATTCCATCATATTCATCTTCATAAATAAGTTTCATCATCTACACAATATTAAATAAATCCAACAAACATATTAGGAAGCTTAGGTTTGGGCCAGGAACACTTAGAAAAATTACACAAAATGGTCGCACAGGACCCAACACGCTTAAGCGAGCATCTGCACGCTTAAGCGACCAACTATGTCGAAACTACAGGTCTGGCTCGCTAACTGCACGCTTACGGTACGCTTGAGCGTGCGCACTAAGGTTGGGAAAAAGGCTTCAGCACGCTTAAGCGAGCAACTGCACGCTTAAGCGACCAACAACGTCGAGACTTGGAATCTGTTCGCTAGCTGCACGCTTGCAGCACGCTTAAGCGAGCGTGTCTCAGGTTCAGCAAAACAGTTGCGATTCCAACATGGTTTTACCCCAAAAATCCCAACTTTGATCCCTTTATCACCCAAAATGAATTGTTACATTGTTTATGGGTTCATTATACAACAAAACATTAGAAACATCTCATGGAAACATCATCAACAACATAAAACAACAACACAGAGCAATTTATCATGTTCTTAAACCTAATTCCAAAAACCACCATTTTCAATCCAAATTCATGAAATCATGTATATATATTAACAATTGAAATGCTAGCTCACCCTTACCTGATTAGATGGACAATTAAGCTACAGAAATTCAGCTCTCACTCCCTTCTAGCAATTTCCCTTGGTTCTTGGTTCTTCTCTCTTTTCTCCCAAAAGTATGTTTTTCTTACTGAACGTACAATAGTTTTTGTCTGACTCTCTATTCTCTTTTCCCACAAAACAAAACCTCTCTTTCTCTTAACTCCCTTTAACTCTCATAATTAAAATGTATCCCCCTCCTCCTTAATTCTAATAATTCTCCACAATTCCTATTAATTATTATTATTATTATTCATTTCTATTAAATAATAAAATAATCATATAATAAAATAGCAAACACCAATAAACCACATAAATCAACATTTTCATATAAAATACACAAAACATACTAAAATCAACCAAAAATAGTAAAATAACAATTAGGGCGTTACACCTATGGTGAATGATGGAGGAGACCCTTTGAAGAAATTGGAGGCCTCATCGTTGTATGGTATTCAAAATGGTTTGGGAGTTTTGTTCACTACACCGAAAATTGCTAATAAGGTTAGGTTGGAGGACATGGAAGTTGTGGATGTGAAAAAGAAGGCTATTAGGGAGAATGCATTGGTGAATCAATGATAATCACAACCTTTAACATTAGAGGTTTGGGGGGAGTATCAAAGCGGAACAAGATCAAAGAATTGGTGCGGCAAAATAAGGTGGAGTTTTTGGCTATTCAAGAGACGAAGATGGATACGATTACTTCAAACCTTTGTCACAATCTTTGGGGTGGTGAGGATTGTGAGTGGGATTTTTTACCGTCAGAGGGGAATAGTGGAGGTATTCTTTCTCTGTGGAGTAAAACGAATAATACTACTAATTCTATTTTTGTTTGTGAAGGGTATGTGGGGGTGTGTTTAGATTGGGGAGTAGTGAAGCATAGATGTTATATTGTGAATGTCTACTCTAAGTGTGATTTACCAGCGAAGAAGAGGTTGTGGGAGAGGTTAGTGGAGTTGAGAAGAACAATGGGTGAGGGGGCATGGTGTATTCTAGGGGACTTTAATGCGGTATGTAGTAGTGAAGAAAGAAGGGGTGTGATTGATGAGGCGGACTCAAGTCAACAGGAGGAAATTTTACTTTTTAACAATTTTGTGAGGGATGCGGAATTGGAAGATTTGAATGTGTTGGGAAGGAGGTTCACGTGGTATCACCCTAATGGGAGAGCTATGAGTCACATTGATAGGGTCCTTATTTCGGAAGACTGGGGTATGTGGGGGGGGGGGGGGGAGGCTTCGCTTTGGGTGTTACCCTGTGACGTCTCGGATCATTGTCCTTTAATTTTAAAAGAGGTCGGGTAGGATTGGGGTTCACGACCTTTCCGCTATAACAATTTTTGGTTGGAGAATCATGACTTTAAAAGGGTGGTAGAGGAGGCGAGGAGAGGGGTGGATAGACAAGGGTGGATGAGTTTTGTTTTGAAATAAAAACTCAAAGGTTTGAAATTTATTATTAAAGAGTGGCACAAGAGTGTTTATGGTGACTTGGATGCTAGGGTGAGTAAGGGGGTGGAATACATTCTTGCTTTAGATGTTAGAGGGGAGGAAGTGGGTTTGTGGGAGGAAGAGGTGGAGTTGTGGAAATCGTTGTTCCGAGATCTATGGAGACTTTTAAAAGCAAAGGATTCTAATATGGTTCAACGTGCGAGGTAGAAATGGCTCAAAGAAGGCAACACCAATTCGAAGTACTTTCACAAGTGTGTGAAATTGATGAATAGTAGAAATGCCATTAAAGCGCTTAGGGTGGGAGAGGAGTGGGTGCAATCTCTGTTGGATGTTAGAAGAGTGGTGGTAGAGTACTTTACCAATCATGTTGCGGATCACATGTGGGAGAGGCCGAAACTTGACGGTGTGCCTTTTGAGAGGTTGAGGGAGGAGGATAATTTGATTTTGGTGGCTCCGTTTTCTATGGAAGAGATTGAGGAGGTGGTGAAGGAGAGTGAGGTGGATAAAAGCCCGGGACCGGATGGTTTTAATTTTGCTTTTGTGAAAACATTTTGGTATTTGATCAAAGGGGAGGTGAGAATTATGTTTGACCAATTTCATGGTAATGAGGTGTTGCCTAAGGCAATGTTGGCTTATTTTGTGGCGTTGATTCCTAAAATCAATTCCCCTTTTGAGCTAAAAGATTATCGTCCCATTTCCTTGTTGGGTTGCCTTTACAATCTCTTGGCTAAGGTGTTAGCTAGGAGGCTTGCGAAGGTCATGAATCGTATTATTTCGTTGAATCAATCGGCCTTTCTCAAGGGTAGAAATTTGGTGGATGGGGTGTTGGTTATTAATGAAATTGTGGATTATGCTAAGAAATTTAATAAGGAATGTTTGATTCTCAAAGTTGATTTTGAGAAGGCTTATGACTCGATAGATTGGAGTTTTTTGGTGTACATGATGAAGAGAGTGGGGTTATGTTCAAAGTGGATAGCTTGGATGAAGGCATGTGTGTGTGGAGGGAGTATGTCCATTCTTGTAAATGGGAGTCCGACGAAAGAGATAAATATTCATAGAGGTTTAAAGCAAGGAGATCTTTTAGCTTCATTTCTCTTTCTTTTGGTAGCAGAAGGGTTCAGTGGTTTGATGAGGAACACGGTTACTTTAAATTTCTTCGAAGGTTTTAAGATGAAGGAAGAGGGGATAGTGTATTCGCATCTTCAATATGTCGATGACACACTTTGTATGAGGAAGGCAACGGTGGAGAACCTATGGACTTTGAAGGCTTTGCTTAGAGGGTTTGAAATGGTTTCGAGATTGAAGGTGGATTTTTATAAAAGTTGTTTGATGGGTATTAATGTGAATCCGGATTTTATGGAGATGACTTGTAACTTTTTGAATTGTAGTCAAGGTAGTTTCCCGTTTCGTTATTTGGGTTTGCCGGTGGGAGGTAATCCGGGTAGAGTGGCAACTTGGGATCCACTTTTGGAACAACTTACGAAAAGATTGTATTCATGGGGAATATGTATATTAGCCTCGGTGGTAGAATCGTCCTACTTAACTCAATTTTGAATTCCATTCCTATTTTTCATCTATCCTTTTTCAAATTGCCGGTGAAAGTGTGGAAGAATATTATTAGAATCCAAAGGGAGGGTTGCCCGAGGGGTGCTACGAGGAATGAGGAAGATGTGTGGAGATGGAAGTTGGGGGGGGGGGGGGGGGGGAAGAGGTGTTCACGGTGAAATCTTTGTATTTGAAGTTGGAAGAGGAGAGGAGGGTGGAAGTCACCTACTCGGAGGGAGAGAGGTATGTTTTTTGTAACATTTGGAAGGCAGGGGCCCCTTCTAAGATATCGACGTTTGTATGGAAGACACTTCTTGGTCGAATGCCTATGAGACGTAACTTAGAGTGTGTTTGGATGGGGGAATGTTTTGAGGGAATGTAATGTTACGAGGGAATTCAAATACTTTGAGGTGAATTCCATTGTTTGGATGGGGGAATGTAATGTAATGTTGAGGAAATGTAATGTTATGATGGAATTCAAATACTTTGAGGTAAATTGCCTAGAATTTTAAATTCTTTAAAATTTCCAAATTACCTCATCCAAACACACTCAGAGTTTAGAATAACATGTTAAAACTCAAATTAAAACACTTAGTCACAATACTCCTACTAAGATAATAATAAAGGTTAGAATAACACATAAGAAAGAGGCAGGCCCAAGTTACACCTCCTCATATATATATATACAACCTCTCCAGGGTTCGGTGATTTTACAATCTCTGGTTTGCGGTTAGCCGATTTTCACAATCTCTATGTATGCATTTTCATTTTTCATCTCTTTCAATTCTTGTCGATTATTGTTGTTAATAAATGTCTCGTCTATTCCTTACTGAGTGATTGTATGACATTTTATATAACCTCACAATTAATTGATTTCTCCAATTTTCATAATCCTTATTATCAAATTAAATTTTGTTCTTTCAGCAGCCCCAATCTTTGACATCTCACATCATGAGTTATTCGAAGAGGAAGAATTGGCCCAAAACAACACCCTACCATCATCCTTGGGATTATCCAAATGAGGCAATGTATCAAACAATTTTAATTAGTTTCTTAATTTCTCCATATATATTTTATTCACTTTCTTTTTAATATAATAATTTATCTCTATCTCTAAACCAGAAGAAGACCAGGGAAGAGTTCTCGTATGAGAGTATGCGAAAGGATGTTAAATACCATGCTAGGACTAAGTCTAAATTACAATCCCATGTAAGTTTTGTTTTTCTCGAAATGCCAAGCCAACAAACTTCCTTTTTACCAATGAATGCTTTTCGTTCAAGTTTCATAATTTTAGTTTCAGTTCTTTAATATTATTAATTAACCTCCAAACCTGCAGATGGAAATGCTGGACTTAATCAATTCTTGTGAGGCTGCATATAAGGCTGATGTTCGTAAGCAGAAAGCTGCCGAAGCTCGAAACCAGAAGCACAAAGCTGCTGAACTTCCAAAGCAGATTTCTCCTTTTGATCCCTTTGAACTTCCAAAGCAGTCAACTAGTGAATTTCGAAGGCAGAATTATTTAAAGTTTCTGGCTTCTTTAGACGCTCGAGACCAGAAGAAGAAAGCTGCTGCAGATCGAAAGAAGAAAGCTGCTGCAGATCGAAAGCTGAAAACTGCTGAAGCTCGAAAGCAGAAGCAGGCAGAAGTTCATGAGCAGGAAGTTGCCGAAGTTCAAGAGCAGAAACATGAAACCGCTGAAGTTCGAAAGCAGAAGCAGAAAGCCGCTGAAGTTCGCAAGCAGAAGCAGGTAGCTGCTGAAGTCCGTAAGCAGGAAGCCGCTGAACTTCGAAAGCTAAAGCAGGAAGCCGTTGAACTTCGAAAGCAGAAATCCGCTGAACTTCGAAAGCAGAGAGCTGAAGCTCGTAAGCTGAAAGCTGAAGCTGTTGAAATTCGTAAGCGCGAAGCTGAAGTTGCTGAAGGTAACATCAAAAGTAAGCGGCAGAAGAAGTAAGTGTTGGAGGCTTAAGATGAAGGACATCCAAAATTTATATGTTAGACTTCTTATAAAGAATATTTATAGGAGTAGGTGCTTACATAAATCATTCTAAATGCTGTTACTAAACTTAAACTATGTTTAGTTTTATCATGAAGTTGTGAGTGTTAGACACTTGGGAGGGTGAGAACCAAGCTCTCAAATCTTGGTCTATGTGTGTCTTGTTATTCTGTACTATTTCCTATATAACTTCTGCAATTTGTCTATGTTTAAACTTCTGGTTTTGAATCATTCTCCAGAATTATATTCATCAATAAAGTATTCGTATTGTGCAATCTGTTTGTTTCTGTTCGGTGACTGATTCTATCAGTATTCTAATCGCCTCTAGCAAGGGTTCTGGATTGTTATTTTGACCACAATTTATAGATGAATTGTTAGGTGGCTTCTAAAGTGAGGGCTCTACTCTAGCAAGTCCCTCACCCATGAACCGTCTATTATAACACTTGGATGTAATGTAAAATTATTGGAAATTTGTTAATCATCTTGCATGCAAAGGGCGTCTAAACTCATACATGGAAGCTTTGTGTTCCGACAATGAATATATTCTCCTTAAGCTTCTGAATAAAATTGTGTCTCCGTGGCCTACCTTCAATGGAATTCATTACATTGCGTTTTAAACTTGGAAGTGTAGAAGCCTGAAATGATGATGCTAAAACTTTTCTCTCATTCTTGAGTGGTAGTTGTACATGTATTTCTGATTACTCTTTGAAGTTTAATAGTTTAAATAGTTCTTGAACAGCTACAGATATGGAGGGTTTTAATAATGATGGTTATTTTTTCTTCCATGCCATGCGAAAAAGAGTCTGTATGGTTTTTCTTTTTTTTTGGTACAAGAGTCTGTATGGTTTTTTTTTTAATTTTCTATTCTCTTTTTCATTTACATTTATTGCATTTAATTATTTTAAAATGCAAGCAAATGAATTTTTTTAGTAGTGAGTAGCCTCACAAATTAACAATCACATCAATACACGACAGAACCAAATCACTTAGTTTGAGATGAAAGTTAGCTGTACGAGCCAAATCACTTTCAAATACAACAGGTATAAAAAACGTAGGGTCATGGCCAAGACGAGTCTTGACTGTGGCGGTGAAAGGGTTGCCGTCAGGAGAAGTTTAAAGGTGAATAGGTTTGTTAACGGTGCCGATTACGTTGACAGAGTTGGTGAGTTTGGGTTGAAAGGAGTTTCACTTGGTTTTGGTAATTTGGATTTGCGAGTGGTGGTCGTGGCCACGAGTTTGATGAGCACTACATTGCCACACTGAATTCATTTTCTAAAACCCTTCCAACGATTTTCCAAAACCCTTCTGAATGGATTTTTTTTTGGGAATTTTTGATTGTGTGTTGGCTCATCTATTTAGCACTATCAGTAGCAAAATCAATTGATTGTGGCTGTCCATAATCACATCAGTAGCAAAAGGAAAACATAGCCAAAAAACAATCAAATCTCAAAGACTATCTAATAGACTGCTGGGTCTATTATGGTGCAAACTAATAACTGATTAGGTCCAAACAAAAAATAAAAAACAGAAAGATCAATACAATAATAAAGACGAAAAAACATTTAATCATAGCAAGTTTACTCAGAAAATATGCACAAAAACATAAAGGACTGGTGAAATCAGAAGGTTAAAGCAACCGGTATATGACATGATTATCTTGAACATTAAGGATTGACAAGCAACATTGTATGCCATGATTTCCATTCGGATTCTTGATTTGATTGGGAGAGTGCACTAATCTATACTTTTTATTTTTAGCAACGATATGCGAAAACATTGCCACAACTTTGTAGAGACATTTCTTTCCTTACCAATTGCTTCAAAAGGATACACATAGTCACCAAGGATATTTTTTATTGTTTTAGCAATTAGACTATAGACATTGTTTTGATCGATGAAAATGAAATTAAGACTCAAAGCACACAGCGAATTTAAAGGAAAACTGAACCACTACATATGATAGTGATAAACAATTTGATGTAGGATAGACCGTGTTTGGTTTGACGAAATAAGCACTAAAATGCAACACAAATTTGAACGTAGCGTGAACCAACGTTGTTTTCCAAAGTGAGAATGTTCGTCAATTGCATTTTCAAATTACTTTATCTTAACACACAGTTGAGGTTCTGTCAGAAAGAAGAAAAAAACTGAGATAGTTAAGGGTAATTAGCAAGTAAAATGAAAAGTAGAAATAGTGTGTTAAACTTAAGTAATAATGGCCAAAGAAATTCTCATCTTCTATGTGATGTGAAAGCAAAAGAAAAATCATGAGTACAAATAGAATGAGAAGAAGTTGTAGAAGACGAAGCTCCAAGGTATCTATGTAATTTCATTGCATGACAGTTTTTTTTCGTAATCTCTAGGGTTGAAGCTTCTTATAAGTAGAATGAGAAGAATTTGTTGAACTTGTCTCTCTAGGGTTGCATTACATGACAGTTTTCGTTCTTATCTCTTTCAATCGTATTTTCATATTCGTTGCTTCACTCTCAAGGTATCTATGTCATTGCATGACAGTTTTTGTTCTCTCATGGAATGAATTTAAGTAATGATAATAGATAAAAAGGGGAGGCATGAAAACAATGAAAAACACTTACAAAAAGAACAGGAGAGAGGCTCAGGCTCAGGCTTGGGTTTGGGTTGGGGCTTGGGCTTGGGCTTGGGTTTGGAAATATCATTCAGCCCAAATAACTAACTCTTTCGGTTATACACACACACTTGTTCTTCTAGGGTTGCATATTTATATTATCTTCTCTCTTTCTCCGATTTTCATTCTTGCAGGTATGTATGTATTTTGATTTTGATTCATCTTCTTTCTCTTTCTTTTTCAATTCTAGTTGTTAATTTTATTCATTCCAATCTTCTCTGAATTTGGGGGTTAGGGTTTAAACCTGATGAATTGGGGATTTTCTCTTCTTTGATGGAATGATTCTATAAGTTTTGATCGAGAGTGTGTTACTCAAAGTTAAATAATTAGTAAATATCATCATCATCTAATTACCTTCTAACAATTTTGTTGTTTTTTCATATTATCTGTGTAGCCGAGTCTCTCCCCAATCATCGACATCTCAAGCGCAAAGATGAGATGCTCAGCGGGATGCCCATCGAGATTCACACACGGAAAAACTCCTGCGTACATGTTCGCCAACCTTCATGTGTTTAAAGCCGAGGCAAGTTTTTAGGGGGCCTGTAGCAAATGCTTTCTTTTAATTCTAGTTTCACTATTTTAGTTTCTTTGTGCGTATTCTAGTTCTTTAATATTACTTAATCTTTAAACCCACAGGATTCCGAACTGGCATCGCTTCAGCAATGGCTTGATGAAATAGAACGTGAGAAGAATGACCCCAAGACTTCGTCTCAACGTGAAAGGGAGGCAAGTTTTTTATTTGTTATTGTTATGGGCCCTTTAGCAATGCTTTTGATTCAAGTTTAACAATTTTAGTGTATATTTGAGTTCTTCAAAATATTAATATTAATCTCTAAACCAGCAGAGGCGTTTTGAGGCGAGTGTTCGTGCTTGCATTGACAGAATTCTACAGGAGAAAGCTGATGCTAAAGTTCCAAAGGAGACAGCCAAGACAATTGCTGTTCGAAAGCAGAGAGCCAAGACAACTAAATTAAGATCGAAAGCAGACAGCCAAGACAACTGCTGTTCGAAAGAAGACAGCCAAGACAACTAAAGTTACAAGGCAGCAGGGAAAGAAAGCGGCGAAGGCTTGAATTGAAAGGACATTCGGAATGTGACCACTCAGTTGATGAGTAGGCACACTCTATTCTTTCCTTTATCTGTTTTAGATGTCCTGCTGTTTGATAAAAGCAAGACACATAATAATACTTCATCTTTGATGATCAATGTTTATCTTCTTTCCTGCATTTGTTTAAAGATGTCCCACTGCTAAATAAAAGCAAGACTTTGTATTTCATCTCTGATGATTGTGTTGTGTATAATAAGATCAAGAATATGTTCAGACTTATCAAAAAATGTGATGTTGCCAAAGATGTTTGGGACATTCTTAGAACGACTCATGAAGGTACTTTCAAAGTGAAGAGCTCAAGGATTCAACTTCTGACGATCAAATTTGAAAGTCTGAGAATGCAAGAGGATGAGACCATACATTACTACTATATGAATGTCCTAGACATTGCTAATTCATTTGATTCCCTTGGAGAAAAACTGTCAGATGAAAAATTGGTAAAGAAAATTCTCAAATCTCTACCAAAGATATTTGACATGAAGGTCACATCCATTGAAGAAGCTCAAGACGTCTCCAATATGCAGGTAGAAGAACTCATAGGTTCCCTTCAGAACTTTGAACTTGTTGATAACAGGACTGAGAAGAAGGGCAAAGGCATTGCTTTTACAGCAAACACAACTGATGATGAAGGACTGGAAGAAAGTGTCGAGGATGAGAATCTATCAGAAAATCTGGTCATGCTTGGAAGACAGTTTAATAGGATTCTCAAGCAAGTAAACAGGAGATCCAAAGGTAATGGGCAGTGTAACACCCCGTTCCCAAAAATACGTAGTTTAAATAAAGCAATCAGAGTTAAACCACAAACGGAGCATTACACTGCTTATATAAAAATTCTTTAATAGAAAATAAAACTATTAAAGTTCAACAACCAATTTATAAAAACTGCAGCGGAATATTCATTCGATCATAATTAATCCTCAGGTAAAATCTTGGCATAAAAGCCTCATCAAAATAATTCAACAAAGACTACATCATCATGTCTCAACATTCGTTACATATCAATGTAAATAATAAAACAATCCCATCCCATACGCAACAGAGCCCTAGACATTGAGCCACCACCTACTACTCAGGATCACCTGCAAGTTACCCATACGAAGGGCAACATTTTCAAGCAGAAGGGGTGAGATTCACAATCAAAATAATATATATAAATAATTCATCAAAATAATATATGTTGTTTCATTTCAATTGATGAATTATTTATATATATTATTTTGATTGTGAATCTCACCCCTTCTGCTTGAAAATGTTGCCCTTCGTATGGGTAACTTGCAGGTGATCCTGAGTAGTAGGTGGTGGCTCAATGTCTAGGGCTCTGTTGCGTATGGGATGGGATTGTTTTATTATTTTCATTGATATGTAACGAATGTTGAGACATGATGATGTAGTCTTTGTTGAATTATTTTGATGAGGCTTTTATGCCAAGATTTTACCTGAGGATTAATTATGATTGAATGAATATTCCGCTGCAGTTTTTATAAGTTGGTTGTTGAACTTTAATAGTTTTATTTTCTATTAAAGAATTTTTATATAAGCAGTGTAATGTTCCGTTTGTGGTTTAACTCTGATTGCTTTATTTAAACTACGTATTTTTGGGAACGGGGTGTTACAAGCAGAACATCAGATTCAACACTGATAGGCAACAGAGCAACCCAAGGCATGACAAAACAAATGAGAAGAACAGTCGGTACAAAGGAGTACAACGCCATGAATGTGAAGGTTATGGTCACATCAGAACTGAATGTGCAACATTTCTCAAGAAGTAGAAGAAAATGATGATTATGTCCTGGTCAGATGATGAGGAACCAGATGGAGATGCTGAAAGTGATACTGCTAAACGTGTCACTGCTATGACTGGAAGAGTAGAATCTGAATCTGAACTGGTGATGAAGATCCATACTATGAGAAAGTCACTGCGGCTTACAGTTACCAAGACATCAATGATGCAGACACCTCCAAGTTTCTGATAGAACAGGAAGAAATCATTAATCATCTTCAGGAAGAAAGAATTGGTCATCTTGCAAAAATCACTGAACTAAACAAAGAGGTAATACTGCTTATTTCTCAACTTGATAATGTCTTAAAGCAAGTTAGAATGATGACCACTAGAACTGATGTTCTGGATATGATGCTAGAAGGTCAAGTGAAAGGCTTCACACATGAACACGTAAAACAGGAACATCAAAACAATAGCTATGTTCAGGCTTTAGAACACTACCATAAGGCCAAGAAGGGAAAACCTGTTAAGAAAATAAAATTTGTAACATATACTAGAACAGATAGTACTACTATTAAAGATCCAAGGTTGGAACATCCTGTAGAACTTCCCAAACCTGAGTTAGTAAAGGAACCTCCCTCATGGAAGTGTCACTTTTGCAACAGACAGGGTCATAAGAAACCTTTTTGCCACAAGTTGTATGGAGTACCTAGATTGTATCAACCCAGGTCAGCAGTAAGAATGGTTAAGAAGGAATGGAGACCTAAATGTGTAGGACTGATAACACATACATCCTTAAGAGCATCTTCTAGTGAAGACTGGTATGTGGTCTCGTTACATGCCTGGGGTGGACAAATTTCTTGAAAATGTCAGACCTTATGCCAAGAGCTATGTTACCTTTGGTGATGGGGCTAAAGGAAAGATTGTAGGTATCGAAAACTTAGTTAGTGAGGGATCTCCAAGAATGGATAATGTTTTGTTAGTTAAAGGGCTAGCTGCAAATTCGATCAATATTAGCCAACTGTGTGATCAAGGTCTGAGTGTAAATTTCAGCAAAACTGAATGTCAGATCATGGATGGGGAATGTAAGGTGAGTACGAAGGGTACTAGATCTAAGGACAACTATTACTTATAGGTGTCTCAAGAACAGGCTCTCATATCCTCATGCATGCTGAGTAAAGATGAAGAGGTCAGACAGTGGCACCAAAAACTGGGTCATTTGAATATGCAAGGTATAAAGAAAGCTATTTCACTAGAAGCAATCAGAGGTATACCCAAGTTGGAGATCACTAAAGGAAGCATTTGTGGAGAATTTCAGGTAGGTAAACAAACTCGGATGTCCCATCCAAGGTTGGAACATCAGGGAACCTCAAAGGTTCTTGAACTCCTACATATTGACTTGATGGGGCCTATGCAAGTGGCCAGCATTGGTGGTAAGAGGTATGTTCTGGTTGTTGTTGATGATTTTTCCAGATTAACTTGGGTGAACTTTATCAGAGAAAAATAGGACACCTTTGAGTCATTCAAGGAACTTTGCATTAAACTTCAAAGAGAGAAAGATAGAGGCATTGTCAGGATAAGGAGTGAGCATGGAACAGAATTTGAGAATTCCAAATTTCATGAATTCTACACAGGAGAAGGGATCAAGCATGAATTCTCGTCTCCCATAACACCTCAACAAAATGGTGTGGTGGAAGGAAAGAACAGAACTTTGCAAGAATCAGCCAGGGTCATGCTTCATGCTAAACATCTTCCCTACCATTTCTGGGCTGAGGCCATGAACACTGCCTGTCATGTTCATAATAGAGTCACATTAAGAACAGGTACTACAACTACTCTGTATGAACTGTGGAAGGAAAGAAAGCCAACTGTAAAATATTTTCATGTTTTTGGCAGCAAGTGTTACATTCTAGCTGAAAGAGAATACAAGAGAAAAATGGATCCAAAAAGTGATGAAGGAATCTTTCTGGGTTACTCTACTAACAGCAGAGCCTATAGAGTGTACAATAACAGAACTCAAGTTGTTTTGGAATCCATCAATGTGGTGATAGATGATGTTGCTAAAGAACCAGTTCTTGAAGTTGTACCAGGTGTTGAAGCATATCTTGAAACATCTGCTCAAGAAAAGGAGATACCTGAAACTGTTATAGAACCTGAAACTAACCCTGAGGAGGCTGAGTTGAACAATGCAGGAACAAGTAAAGGACTGTCAATCAGAGTTCAGGAAAATCATCCTCAAGAGCTCATTATTGGAGATCCAGATCAAGGAATCAGAACTAGAAGAACTAATGATATTGTCTCAAACTCCTGTTCTGTGTCCAAATTTGAGCTCAAAAATGTGAAAGAAGCTCTCACTTATGATTTCTGGATTGAGGCTATGCAAGAAGAACTTAACCAGTTCAAAAGAAGTGAGGTATGGGATCTAGTGCCAAGACCAAATGACATAAATGTTATTGGAACAAAATAGATCTACAAGAACAAGTCAGATGAAAATGGTACTGTTACCAGGAACAAGGCAAGACTGGTGGCTCAAGGCTATAAACAGGTAGAAGGATTAGATTTTGATGAAACATTTAAACCTATTGCCAGACCGAAATCCATAAGGTTACTTTAGGGAGTAGCCTGTATTATGAAGTTCAAACTGTTTCAGATGCATGTGAAGAGTGCCTTCTTGAATGGATACCTCCATAAAGAAGTCTACGTAGAGCAACCTAAGGGATTTGTTGATCCAAATATTCCTGATCATCTGTACAAGATGAAGAAAGCAATGTATGGGTTGAAGCAGACTCCTAGGGCTTAGTATGAAAGACTTACAGAATTTCTGATTAATCAAGGTTAAGAGAAGGGAGGAACTGACAAGACCCTGTTTTTTAAAAAGGACAAAGGAAGACTCATGATAGCGCAGATCTATGTTGATTACATTGTGTTTAAGGGAATGTCAAATTAGATGGTTCAACATTTTGTCCATCAGATGCAGTCTGAATTTGAAATGAGTCTTGTGGGGGAATTAACTTACTTTCTTGGTATACAAGTCAAGCAGATGGAAGAAACGATATTTATTTCTCAGAGCAAGTATGCTAAGAACATTGTAAAGAAGTTTGGCCTTGAAAATGCTAGCCATAAGAGAACACCAACAACCACTCATTTGAAGCTATCAAAAGATGAAACGATGTTGCTGTTGATCAAAGTCTGTATAGAAGCATGATTGAAAGTCTCATATATCTTACAACAAGCAGGCTTGATATAACTTTTGTCGTAGGAGTATGTGCAAGATATCAAGCAGAGCCCAAAATGAGTCATCTGGTTCAAGTAAAAAGGATTCTGAAGTACATAAATGGCACCATAGACTATGGAATTGTATACTCTCACAGTGACAATTCCAGGTTGATTGGGTATTGTGATGTTGATTGGGCAGGTAGTGCAAATGACAGAAAAAGTACATCAGGAGGCTGTTTCTTTCTTGGGAACAATCTTGTATCATGGTTCAGTAAGAAACAAAATTTTGTGTCACTATCAACAGCTGAAGCAAAATATATCGTTGCAGGAAGTAGCTGCTCTCAGTTAGTTTGGATGAAGCAAATGCTGGAAGAGTATGATGTTCAACAAGGTGTTCTAACATTGTACTGTGATAACTTAAGTGCAATCAACATCTCAAAAAATCCTATACAACACAGCAGAACAAAGCATATTGACATTCGACATCACTTCATCAGGGATCTTGTTGAAGACAAGGTGGTAACTCTTGAGCATGTGACTACTGAAGAACAACTGACTGACATTTTCACAAAGGCTTTAGATGTCAAACAATTTGAGAAATTAAGGAGCAAGCTGGGTATTTGCGTCTATGAAGAATTATAGCAACTAATGTTCAAAATCACTGGTACCTTTAGCTTTGATTTATGCTTTTCTCATCTTATTATTTGGCATATTTTATGGCTAAAAAGGGGGAGTAGATGTGCTTGGTACCATGTTCTTATTTGTGTTAGTATGTTCTTCTGTTGCAAGCTTGAAAGCAGGTACAAGTGTTTTTGTGTGCTCTTTTGAGAGCATGTTTATTTTGAGCAGATAATGTGCCAGGTGATGTTGTAACATCTGCGTATGCTACTGAAGTATTCTAAGTACTAGTTCTTTCTTCCCTGATGGGCTGGATGTGTGTATTTGATTATGCCGTTGCATGACTGTGTTTATATTCAGATGCATGTTTTCAGGGGGAGTATTAGAATACTGTTTGTGCTCCTTGAGGGGGAGTAATTCCCATCTGTGTTCCTGAATGTTTGTTTGAATGCTGGAACACTCATTTTGAGCTACTGAATGTTGTCTGCGAATTTATTTTTCATATGTTTATCTAAGTAGCGTGTTGTGACAGTTGACTGTCTGTTTGGGATGTTATGGGAATTTATTTTTCCTTATATGTCTGCTGCTGCAAGTCTCTGATTTACTAGGATGATTCCTATTTGTTTCTCTTATCTGCATATTTCCATGTGTTAATTATTTTGTGAAAATATTGGAAGTAGAATCTGAGATCTGTGATATACTTCTTCTAGTCTTGAAGATTATGATGTGACTGAAGATCTATATGTGGTATCTATTAGTAATCTGAGTTTGTGAACCTTTCTTCAAGGAAGATTGTTTTGTGAAGATTGAAGAAAAGGTTGTGTGTGGTCTCTCTTCTTTGTTTGGACTGGGCTCAAGTTGTTTTAGCCAAAAATTTGCCAAAGGGGGAGATTGTTGGATATTTGTATGTTGGCTTCAATTTTGCCTAAAACAAATATTCACTTCAGATGTAGAACATGATGTTCCAACATCCAGGCATGGTTCTGTGTGTTATGTACCTTGCCTTATTTTTACGCACGCGTTTGTTTGTTTAAGGAATCCACGCCTTCATTAGTGTTGGTCAACCTGCATGTCTTTATTAGAAGATCAGAACAAATGTGATTTTCTGAGGAAGTGCTAACGACTTAGGAAAGTCCTTGAACGTGATCATAATGTTCCTAAAGATGTGCCTACTTTTTAGGAGTTTCCTTATCCGGTCCTGTTGACTGAGTAATGGATCACCAGTTTTATCTGAAGCCTGAAAAATGATCTGACCCGTATTGCTTCAGTATTTAGACAAGGCTGCAATACCTAGTTCATCATTCAAGACGTCATTTTAAAGAATAGATCTTTAGGGTTTTGAGTCTGTCAATTTTGTGAGCCTTTCGTGTGTAGATTGATACATGTTTAAGACTGTGCTTTGAGTTGTAATTGTTCACTGCTCTGAAGCTTTTAAGCAAAAAGTTAGGTAGTTTGTGTACTACACCAAAACTGTGAAGCACGGTGTAAGTTGTTGTGTTTTGAAGGTAACTTCGTTTTAATTAATTGTGTATGTATTGTGAGAATCACAGAGTCTGTGATCAGTTGTAAGGGAGTGAGATGGGATCTCAAATCTAGGAGTTCCTAGGTTGAAGTCAGTACGGGTAGGTCCTAGGTCATTAGTGCAAACGTGGTTTGCTGAGAGCTTTTGAATACGGACTACACTAGTGGATTTCCTTCCTGGCTTGGTAGCCTCCAGAGTAGGTGTGTTGTCACCGAACTGGGTTAACAAACTCTCTGTGCATTTTTATCTTTCAGCTTATTTCCGTTCATTTGTTTTTATTTGTTAGCTTAATGTTCTAACCTCTAATTCAACATAGTAATTCATTTAACTGGTGTTGGAACATCTCGTAGAACATCTTAAGTCTAACGTGCCAGAATTTCATAGTCACTAATTACGCATCAACCTGACTCAAGAGAATAGTCTCTCTAGTTGGTAATTTTGTAGGGATGAAAAATATATTTAATCTTTACTTATTTTTATTAAATGGGCTCAATTTGTCTAACTGATACACATATTTTACAAATATTTTCCTTCAATTATAATATATTAAAGGGTGTTTCGAATATATCAGTTATGTAGTTAGATCTTGATTTTGTAACATCAAGGGATAGAGCTTCAATCCCACCTAGGACAGTTGTAATATAATCACTAGTGTCACTTTTATTAATCAAAGTTTCCATTTCCTAGTTTTTTTTTTCTAAAAAATTTTCTTAGGACATTTATTAAATAAACAAATTGAATTTTGTGTTGTTTTAAATAAAAAATTGAAATTTTGTGTTGAAAAGAACAACTAGTCAACTCTTATTTAAGTAATTGAATAAATACACAAATACAAATAGAATATATTATATTTGGTTTTTTTAAAATAATGACTCATTACCATATTCCTTATAGTAAATAAAATTGGTTTTTCTCTACCTTTATTTCTTTATCAATTAAATTCTATTAAATTAAATTGGATTGGATACTTTACATAAATGCTAAATTAAGTATCTTAATTTGAAACCACGCATTACCCTTTTTTTTTTTTTTAAGAAACCACACACTATTTTTTTAAAATTAATAAAAAATATTAAAATTGGATTTGATTACATAATAACCGTCACATTTGTAAAACTAAATATGTTAACAAGAGTGTCACTTTCAATTTTGAATGTAGTTTTAATTGATGTTTCCAGACACGTAGGTGCTAGTTTAGTGGTATGATTTTAGTCTTATAGTAAAAGGTTATCTTATGTTATTTTCAGCATATATTTATAATCTTTTACGTAGTTAATTGAGTTAATAAAGAATAGTTTTAGAGAAAATGTTTAAGGTTTAAGGGATATTTTGTAATGTTTTCAAATCAAGTCATGTCATTTTGTTTCTTCCCTAAACAAGACAATTTTCTCGGTGTTTTGAGTCTTGTAGTGAAAAAAATCATGTAATTCAGCAAAGCAAAACACCTCATGGAAGTTTTTGGAGAACTGGAATGAAGTTCAAAATGCCTAAGAAGACATTACAAGTTGGTGAAATTTTGTCTCATGTCCCAATACAAAAGTGAAGAAGGAAAACACTCGAAAAAACGAAGAAAAAGGTGAAATCAACATCTAGAGGTTGAGGCCACACACCTCATGTGTGCCTTATAAGCCTTGGCACTTGGGACAGAGAGAAATTTGCTTTCTGTGTGCTGCCACATGATTCATGCATCCCTCCACGCGCAACGTGTGTTGTTTCAGGAAAATATTGATTTTTGTTGTATTTTCTCTGTGAGTTTGAGGAAAGAGTCGATTTTTCAACCTAAACCTACCTGGAAATATGACAATAAATACATGAACTTTCATTCAAAAATTATCATTCAGAACTTGGCAGTTCAAAAATAAATAGAGGCTTATTTTATAACTCTAACTTAAAAGGAATTAGTTACACATGGTAACTAAAAACTAATTACTAAGGATAAAATCATACATCAGAAAATAAAGGAGAAGATAGAAAGTTGTCTTCCTCTTGAACTGCCATAGTTCTGAATGAGAAATTATGAATGAGGAAGGCTAATACTTATAGTGAGAGTTTCTAACTAGGTTTGGGCTAAAATCTCGGGGTTATCCACAAAAACGTATAGAATTAGGCTTGCGCCCCGAGCATTTTTAAATGCTCGGGGCGCACAAGCATTGCCCAAGGCGCATGGCTGCCTTTGAGATGTTCAAGGCGCATGACTAGTACCCAAGGCTCATGACATTGGTTTTCCATTCCCAAGTCGCATGGCATCTGCTCAAGGCGCATGCTTATGCTTTCCTGGGCCCAGTTTCTCCGATTTTCGTCGATTTTAGGTTTTCGTCTTCAAATAACTTGCCACGGAACTTGAGAACAAAATTCCTCCCACTGTAAATTCTCCTGAAGCCTCTTGAATCTTCATCTTGGTCTTCCCAGATGTACTTGATTTGCCAATTTGCATGATTTCTATGTGAATTACTTCAAAAACCTCTAAAATTGCTATGTTTCGGGAAAGCTAGAATTACATACTCAAATATAGAAAAGATTACAAAAGTCCCGAAATCATAGGAAATCATTCAAATACTCCTCCTTTTTGCTGCTAAAACCTACTGAAATTGACTGAAAAACAAGCTAAGAATAACGTAAGATGACTTGTCAACAATAATGCAGATTCAGAAAGCATAGAAAAAGAGATCAAGAAACTGCATGAATAGTTTTAACAACATATAATGAAGCAAAATTCAAGATACAAAACCAATCGTGACAATCACATAAGGCAACAAATCTTTAGAGTTGGAGATTTGGTAATGATACCTTTGTGCAAAGAAAGATTTCCCAAACAACCAAATGCGAAGTTGCCACCAAGAGTTGATGGTCCCTTCAATATAGTACAAAAAATCAATGACAATTCTTACAAGGTAGAATTTCCAGGAACCTATGGTGTCTCATAAACCTTCAATGTTACCGACATTTCACCATATCTGGATGACAAACCAAATAAAAACTCAAGGGCAAGTTCTGTTCAACCCAGGGAGGATGATACAGATCAAGACATTCAAAAAACATAGACTTTGCATGACCACCATCCTACCATGCTAGTTTTCCCATTCCACCACCCTACTATTGACTTTAAGCCAAACAAGACACCATGTTTGGCAATATCTATTTTTACTATATGTGTTTCCATTGTTGTATTAATTACTATTACAATTTCAACTACAATCTGACCTCTAAGATTATTATAAATAAGGTCATAATCTTCATGTACCATCATCGTCAATTGAAATATATAAAATTTGAGTTTATCATTTGAGAGTTAGTGAGTGGATTCTCTCTTGGGTTCTGATCCAAAACTTATCCCACCGTTCATCGGCAAAATCAGATTTAGTCTCCATCTTGCTGAAGACGATGCAAGATTCATTGTATTTTTTAGTTGATTTAAACTTTTTTGAATCATGTCACGTTCAATCCCACCACCATCGTTACCCTTGCCAGATTTTGACGATTTTCATCAAATTTTTGCGATGGAATCGCCTTTCGATTCAGAAATTTGATGTGCATCTCATGAAACAGTATTTGGCTCCTTCCGTGATGATGCATAGTTGGAAATTAGTGTGTTGGTTTGGTTACAGAAGCTTTCCATTTTGCTAATGATGTCACTAACGGATTCGGTTTATTGCCAGGAAGGGAGAGGGGAAGTTTTATTTTTGAGATTGGTTGTTGTTTGAGGGACTTATGAGATCTCGTAAGGTGTGAGAGAGGTTTTCTTGTCATTGTCGCCGTCATTTTGGCCAAAGTTGAAAGTAGAGAAACAATTGTGGAGAGGATGACACTATGTTTTTGTTAATGGAAAAAGAGAGGTAATTTTTTCTTTTTTTTTTTCGCCTGGATCAAATAATGGCATTTGCATCCATTTAGTTTAGTTTTTAATGAGTCAACATCATTCTATCCTAGTCATAATGGACACGTCAACAAATACATATCACATCAACAGAATAATGACCTTATTGACAAAGTTAAAAATGATTAGTAATTGAAATGTTTGTTTGAAAGGATTAGTAATTACAGACGAAAACTCAAACGACTCGTATTTGTAGGGTCGAATTGCATAATTAAGCCTTTAGAATATTTTAAAATAATATTAATCGCTATACAAGTATGCGATTCAAAACAGAAAAATAATTACTTAATCCTAAGAACAACAATGAGAAATAACTTTATTTGTTTCATTGCCAATGGATTAAAATAAGACCTGATGAGTATTTGACATGTGCACCAAAAATTATCGAAGTAATAAAATAATATTGTTCCTACAAGGACTGTGTTAATTTCAATAATTCAAAAGCGTTATTTTGACAAGATGTAATAAAAGCATTAATTAAAGATGTATAAAAGTTATTTTGGTTGCCCTAGGCAGTAGATTTGGTTTGATTTTATGAAATCAAGAAACAGAAAATAAAGATTTGATTAAGAAATAGGCTTAAATAGGTCTTTCATCCCTGCAAATATAGGTCATTTGAATTTCCGTCCCTGAAGTTACTAATTCTTCCAATCTGCCACTGCAAAATTTAATTATTTGACTTTTGATCCTAATTAGGTTTTTTTGCTGAGGTGCGCTGTCATTAGCGACGTGGTGCCCATGTGGCAAGGGATGATTGTGCGAGGTGGTTGGCTTAAATAGGTCTTTCGTCCCTGCAAATATAGACCATTTGAACTTTCGTCCCTGAAGTTACTAATCAGATGTAATTAGGACCATTTTTCAAATGATTAATATTTGCAATGGCAAAATGGAAGGATTAGTAACTTCAAGGACGAAAATTCTGTTTTTCCCACCTTCAAATTCAAATGACCTATATTTACAGGGATGAAAGACCTATTTAAGCCTAAGAAATATATGGAGAGAGATGAGATCAGGTGCAATTCGAATCCTCTGTTTACCCTAATTGGTATACTGCACCTATTCTTATGAATGAGTCTTTAGTTCCACGATAATTAACAATATAGCCCTAATCAATCCCTTGACTTAGGACCATCTTCTCAAACTACAGCCCCTAATCCCTTAGGTGGTCTAATAATCTTTGAAGGTTTTAAGAACATTAACCTAATATCACTAACAAACGATTATCCATTCCTAGACTAACCCTCTTTATTAGAACAATTCAATTAGGTCTAAGTAGAAAGCTATGGTCATTAGTCATTCAATATCACAAAATCATGTTTATATTTGATCAGGATATAAAAAACATTAAGAACAATTGAATTGAATAAAAACTAAATTGTCATTCATAATAAATAGAGTTTCACAACAACATGTTTCAATTAGGGTTACACATATTCATCTCAGACCTAATCTCTAAGAGATTTAACTAATTATAATTGAGTTTACAAATAGCATCAATGGAAGAATTAAAACATACCTAAAATGGATTAGAGATGATGAAATCGCCCCTTCTGCAGTCTTCTGGGTGTCAAAATCGCACTTTTGCTCTCCAAAATCGTAATCCTTATTTCTGGAACTTGGTTCAGCTTAAATAGGAAAAATTTACTGAATCCAAAATCGCGTCACAGTTGGTATAATCGTGTCACGTTTCGAAACTTAACCCTAGATGCATTCCAGATCCTTCTCAAAATCGTGCCACGCCTCAGGAAATCGTGTCACGATTTAAGCAACTCAAAAACATGCCTCTCTGCCAAGAAAATCGTGTCACAGTTGTTAATATCGTGCCACGATTTGTTGCTTTCAGCTCTTCATAATTTCTTAACACCCCTGGATACTTCATATTGCCTCAGAACTCTATCAAAATGTCAAAATAAGTCCTAAAAATTACGTAATGACAACATGTCATCAAGACATAACTATATTTATTAAATAAGAACAATCATTAGTAATAATTCTTTAGAAAAAAATTAAAAATAATTATTTAAGAAGTTATTAATAACAAAGTTTGAACTTAGGTGTTTACAGATATTATTTAGAACGTTATTAATGACAAAGTTTTAGATTACCTTATAAACATATTTATTTATTAATAAACAATTTTATATGCTAAATAAATTAAGTTTATGTTTTTTCCATTATTGAAAATATTCATGCTTTTAATTTATCATTTTCATGATTTAAATAATTCTTTAAGCGTAGATGACACTTAATGTGGATATCTCTTCAAATGAGATTTGAACTTAGATTTGTTGTCTTGTAGGAGTCTATCGCATTCTCCTAGAGTCAACAACCTTCGTTTTATTTTTATATTTGTTTTATTATTATTTTATTGTAAGTCGATCATATTTTCCAAATGACTAACAAAATTTATATTGACAAAGTACAACGGTATTCCAACCAAATAGAATCATTATCAAAAGTTTAAAAAATACATCATAATAGACTGCAATTCAAACACAATACAACCACACTAAATAAAGACCACACAAAAATAATAAAGAAAAACCAATAACACAGTCGAGACTTGAGACACAATACAAGTAAATATAAACCAGGAACCATCCAAATGATAAAATAGTTGAAGCTATAATTGAGACCAATTCCATGTTCAACATGTTTATCTGATCATATATCTGGAGAATCATGATCAACACCACTTCCATATCCTCCGCTTGGACGGATATGGTTAGCTCCTTGTGTTTCTACATCATGACAAGCATTAGCCACCATACCTTTACCTTTTGGATCAAAAAGATTGAATCCATGAAAGGAAAAACAATACATAACATATGTTAGATATGTCGCATGAAATATTATAAGTAAATGTTTGCATGCCTAGTAATAGAAATTAAGAAGAAAAGTAATTGGGATTTTTCCCATAAGTGCAACTTAAATGGTAAAAGTTTTATCTAGAGATATATGATGTGTTGGGACACGATTAACCAACAACATTTCTTGTCTAAAAGTTTAATGTGTGAGTGTCGCAGCTAGAATATTTCAAGCAAAAAAAAAAATTAAAAATAGGAATGAGAATTCTTACTTGCACCAACTTCATTATCTTTGTTGTTGTCCTCAAAGACATAAGGAGGATTTGTTTTGACTCCATTCAGTTCCTCGATGGTAAAAATTGCTACAAAAAGTTATATCCAGATTCACTTAAAATAATTAGACAAAAAGGATGACATGAAATCATTTGACGTCATTAATAGATCAAATATAACACATGGTTAGTTAGAAGATGTACACATACCAAGAGGGTTAAGCTCTCCCCCATTTTTCAAGACATTATTTATCAATTTATTTGCGACAACCACTAAGGATTTGTCAATTTCCTTCACTTGATCATATTGGCTGCTCTTAACATCTTCCTCTTGTATCGACCAATATCCAGAACTTTCCAACATCTTCAAATTTTCACGTTGTGTTTTCGCAACATGCTTTTCATCCAGAACTTTTCCTCTTGATGATCTCTTTGGGGCCATTCTTTCTCAAGATAGAAGTAAGAAAATAAAGAGAATAAAAAGTTATGAGATGTTTTAAGTCTTGATTTATGTGTTATATATACAAAAAAAATAAGGGGTTGTTGATTTTGATAGTGGTGGACAGCTCATATCCTATTGTTTTATTGAATGTGGTACCTAAGACATTTATTATTTTAGTTCATATCACTTTATCATATTAAATCAACTTCAATATATTTTTCATGTTACTTTATCGTGTTTGATTCTTGGGACAATAAAGTGTTACTTTTTTTTATGAGGACAAAATATAAAAGTTTATAATTTAGTCACTAATTATGCATCAACCTGACTCGAGAGAAAATTCTCTCTAGTTGGTAATTTTGTAGGAATGAAAAATATATTTAATCTTTGATTATTTTTATGTGAATTTAAATGGACTCAATTTCTCTAACTGATATACATATTTTACAAAGATTTTCCTTCAATTATAATATATTAAAGGGCATTTCGAATATATCAGCTCTGTAGTTAGATCTTGATTTTGTAACATCAAGGGATAGAGCTTCAATCCCACCTAGGACAGTTGTAATAAAGTCACTAGTGTCACTTTTATTAATGAAATTTTCCATTTCCTAGTTGTTTTTTTTTTCTAAAAAAATTCTCTTAGGACATTTATTAAATAAAACAATTGAAATTTTGCGTTGTTTTAAATAAAAAATTGAAATTTTATGTTGAAAAGAACAACCTTTCAACTCTTATTTAAGTAATTGAATAAATACACAAATACAAAAAGAATATATTATATTTGGTTTTTTAAAAATAATTTTTTATTATCATATTCCTTATAGTAAATAAAATTGGTTTTTCTCTACCTTTATTTCTTTATCAATTAAATTCTATTAAATTAAATTGGATTGGATACTTTACATAAATGCTAAATTAAGTATTTTAATTTGACACCACATATTACCTTTTTTTTGTTGTAAGAAACCACATATTAAATTTTTAAAATTAATAAAAATATTAAAATTGGATATGATTACATAATAACCTTCACATTTGTAAAACTAAGTATGTCAACAAGAGTGTCACTTTTAATTTTGAATGCAGTTTCAATTGATAATTTCAAAAACATCGGTGCTAGTTTAGTGGTATGATTTTAGTCTTATAGTAAGAGGTTATCTCACGTTATTTTCAACATATTTTTGTAATCTTTTTATTAGTTAATTGAGTAAATAAAGAATAGTTTTAGAGAAAATGTTTAAGGTTTAAGGGGTATTTTGTAATGTTTTCAAATCAAGTCATGTCATTTTGTTTCTTCCCTAAACAAGACAATTTCCTCGGTATTTTGAGTCTTGTAGTGAAAAAAATCATGTAATTCAGCAAAGTAAAACACGTCATGGAAGTTTTGGGAGAAATGAAATGAAGTTCAAAAAGTCTATGAAGACATTACAAGTTGGTGAAATTTTGTCTCATGTCCCAAAACTAAAGTGAAGAAGGAAAACACTCGAAAAAATGAAGAAAAAGGTGAAATCAACATCTAGAGGTTGAGGCCACTCACCTCACGTGTGCCTCATATGCCCTGGCACTTGGGACATAGAGAAATTTGCTTTCTCTGTGCTGCTACGTGATTCATGCATCCCTCCACGCCCAATGTGCGTTGTTTCATGAAAATATTGATTTTTGCTGTATTTTTTCTGCGAGTTTGAGGAAAGAGTCGATTTTTCAACCTAAACCTACCTGGAAATATGACAATAAATACATGAACTTTCATTTAAAAATTCTCATTTAGAACTTGGCGGTTCAAAAATAAACAGAGGTTCATCTTAGAACTCTAACCTAAAAAGAATTATTTACACATGGTAACTAAAAACAAATTACTAAGGATAAAATCGTACATTAGAAAATCAAGGAGAAGATAGAAACTCTCCTGAAGCTCCAAAGTTGCCTTCCTCTTAAACTTCCACATTTTTGAACGAGAAATTCTGAATGAGGAAGGCTGATATTTATAGTGAGAGTTTCTAACTAGGTTTGGGCTAAAATCTCGGGTTTACCCACAAAAATGCATAAAATTACACCTGCGCCCCTTACATTTTCAAATGCTTGGGCGGCACAAGCATTGCCCAAGGCGCATGGATACCTTTGGGAATTCTCAAGGCGCATGCCTAGTGCCCAAGGCTCATGACATTGGTTTTCCATGCCCAAGGCGCATGGCATCTGCTCAAGGCGCATGCTTATGCTTTCTTGGGCCCAGTTTCTCCGATTTTCGTCGTTTTTAGGTCTTCGTCTTCAAATAACTTGCCACTGAACTTGAGAACAATATTCCTCCCACTGTAAAGTCTTCTGAGGCCTCTTGAATCTTCATCTTTGTAACACCCACGGCTGACGAGGACAGGGGAGTGGTCTGAAGGGGAGAAAAACACAAGAAGGGGGGGGTTGAATTGTGTTTTAAAATAAAACGTTTTCTCTTTCTCAAAACTTAGAATCAGAATGATCAGAAGCTAGATAGACAGCTTCTGAAGATACTGTTCAGGAGCGTATGCAGCGGAATGAAAAACAGAGAGAAAAGAGAAGAAGCAGGACACAAAAGATTTATACAGGTTCCTTCCACAATCCGGAAGTAGTCCTGTCCCCCTTGCACTTCCAAGGAGAGTTCACTAAAATGTAATATCTGATTACAACTGCTCAAGCACACATGCAAGAGACTTCAAATGCTCAAGAACACAATCAAGAGACTTCTAATGCTCAAGCACACAAGCAAGAGACTTCTATCAAACAAAATTACACAGAAAAAATGTTTGAGATTGAACACTTGATATACAATCAGTGGTGTTCACAATACAAATCAGATACAGACTCTTTAGACTTAAGAATTTCAAGGATATGAACTTGAAAACTGAAATTCTAAGTGAACTTTGAATGCTTAGACAATTTAACAGAGTTTTGGCGCTTTTGAAATATTGTAGAGTCTTGTTGTTCTTCAAGTCTTCACTCCTTTATATAGAGGTGTGAAGTGAACGTTGTAAGTGCCAACACATTCAAAAAGAGTCGTTACTGAAGCTTGATCTTTCACCATTGATTCTTTGCCTGATTTAGTTATTGTCCTATAAAGAGTCAATTTCAAATCCATTCCAGTTGAGAAGGAACAAGGATGCAGGCTTGGTTGTACATAAGAGCTGTTATTCTTGTCTGTTAGTAGAGACAAAGAACAGAGTAGTGGAGAAGGTGGTTGTACAGTTCGTACAAAGTACAATATCAACGCTTCTTGTCTATTTGCAACAAAATGACTTCAAATCCTTTTTGAAACAACCGTTGCTTTAATCCACTAATCTTCTGCCAATGCTCTACAATTTTCGCTCCAAAATACAACACTTGAATCTTGAAATCTGGTGAAATACAGTTGCTTCAAAGAATCAGCTTCTGAGGACCTTCAGCTTCTGATGACGTCATACTCTTCAGGAGCTCTTGTCTTCAGGAGTGCTAGTCTTCAGGAGCGCTAGACTTCAGGAGTGCCACTCTTCAGGAGCGCTAGACTTCAGGAGCGCTAGACTTCAGGAGTGCCACTCTTCAGGAGCGCTTGTCTTCAGGAGCGCTTTAAGCTTTAAAAGGATACTACCTTTGCTTTTTATTTGTTCGTTCAGAACCTTGATGAGATATATCACTTTGTTTACAGTCCTCTGTATACTTGAACAAATATTAGCAATACCAATTGTCAATTTTTAATACATTGTTATCATCAAAACTCTTTAGGGTTTATTGTTAAACACATTTTGTTCCAACAATCTCCCCCTTTTTGATGATGACAAACCATAGTATTTAAAAATTTGATCAATTGTTGTTAATCTAATTAACAAGTTGACTTATAGGGTATGAGGTTTGTAAGCTCCCCCTGAGTCTAATAGTACTTTAAGGTGAGGTTTGTAAGCTCCCCCTGAGTTCTATCTTTGTTAATTAGATTCATTTAACGCTTAGTAAAATAATCAAAGAGAATAGAAGTGATAGAGAGAGATAATGGTTCAGTTAAGTTAATTTAAAAAAAACTTAATGGGGCTCAGGACCTTTAAATACTATCACACTTACTCCCCCTTTTGTCATTAACAAAAAGAAAGTAACAAAAGAAAGAGAAAAACATAGTAACAGGATTCAGAGCATAATCAATATCACAAGTGAAATGCGTTAAAAAAATTAATAAATCAGAAACAATTAATAAGATCAAGAGCAAAGAAATATGTAGAAGTGTTTGAATTCAGAAGCATATACAGTTAATAAAAGAACAAACTGAAAAACACAACAAACAACAAAGGGTGTGCAACTATGGGTTGGTTTGTTTGAGAGTGTTTTCAAGAATCTTCTTCAGGAGGTCATTGTTTTCCTCTTGCTTCTGCTTCATCTCAGCTATGCTTCTGGCCATATTTTCTTCTCTGATCCTGGCTTCTTCCAGCTTAGCATCAGTTTCAGCTTTATGTTCTAAAAACAGTAGCCTTTGCTCAAAGAGATCTTTTTCCAGCTTCTTATTCTTTTCCTTTAAGATCTTGTTCTCTTGAGCTAAAGCTAGATCAGGAGCTGATGCCTTTAGATTGACCTTTGTAAGGAAGGATAAGTCCAGGTCCTTGGGATGAATGTACTGAGGCAGAAAATCAGTTGGTTCTCTTCCTCTGATACTTAAAGACGATCTAGCCCAAGTTCCAGTTATCTTAACCTCTTCAAGATCTTCATTGATGCCGTTCAGCCAGTCCTGAAGTTTCTGCTTAGCTTGCTCTTGAGCTTCTACACATGTTGAGGACAGTGCTTGCATGACATACTCAACTCTCTCCTTGAGCCTACTCCATTGT
The DNA here is from genome assembly GCA_958299785.1 of Medicago lupulina. Taxonomy (NCBI): domain Eukaryota; kingdom Viridiplantae; phylum Streptophyta; class Magnoliopsida; order Fabales; family Fabaceae; genus Medicago; species Medicago lupulina. Next base: position 55,830,727 of record OY283146.1, on the reverse strand, counting down.
TTCTCATAGCTTTCTCTGTGACTCAAGTCACTTCTAGATGAAATGAGCTTGATCATCTTGTCAGCTATGTCCTCACACACGCCCTTTAATACATTAGAATCTAAGAATCTGGTGGGTGGTGAAGGTTGTTTTCTAGGCTTGGGAGGAGCACAGGGTTGAATTTGTAGGTTATTTAAGGTTGATGATTGAGTATTGCTTTCAGATTGTGATTGTGCCTGATCAGAAGCAGACTGGTCAACCTCCATAGGAGAAGATTGAGTAGTTTGTGTATCAGGATCAATGACAGAATCATCAATCTCCATAGCATTTTCAGTGTAAAGAGTTTCAGGAGCATGGTCAGAAATGGTTGGTTCAGGAACAGTTTGTTCAGGAACAGATTGTTCAGGAACATACTGTTCAGAAGCAGATGGGGACACAAGTGGTTCAGGTGCTTGTTGATGGGGGCTTTCTGAAGCAACTTGTGAAGTTGTTACTTCAGAGGCTTTTTGTGGTGTTAGGTTAAAGTTTGGAAGTTCACCGGATAGATGACTGCTGAGATTATTTATAACAGAGTCATCTTCTGGCTTGTCAGGTAAAATCATGTTGACAGGTTTAATGGTTTGTGGTTGAAGTGGATGATTAGGGGGTAGTTTGCTGCATTGTAACTCTAGCAAACTACTGACCCTAGCTTGGATAGATGGTTCAGATGGTTTGAAAGGAGAAATAGGTTTGGAAGAATTTTTGTGGAGTTTGGAGGATGGTGATAGGCTTCTTCTGAGGATGCTAATAGGAATATCAGAAGATGAGGATGATGAGGTTTTGGATTGAGAAGGTGATGAGGGAGTGGAGTCAGATTCTATATGTATTAAGGGTTGTGAGGAGGATGTACCTGATATAAAATCTGATCCAGGAGTAGCTAGAATACTTGCAGCTTCAGTAGCAACTTCAGCTTGCAGTTCTAATGAGCTCATCAGAGCTTGCTCAGCAACCTCAGCAGCATCTTCCTTGAGCAAGACCTCAGTAGGTACTTCTATTTCCTTAGCCAGCTCCAAAGCCTTCTGAACAGCTTCAGATTCAGCCTTCTTCTTCTTTCTTACCTCCCTGGTAACCAGTTCGGTAGCCTCTACAGCTGCACTTTCTTCAGCAGTGTACACAGATTTCTTCAATTTCCTTAGTCTCTGAGTCCTTTTCTTCTTTTGAGGAATCTGCTTCACTTTCGTTGTTGTAGAAGATGTTGAAACCATTTGTTTGCCACTTCTTGTCTTCTGAGGAATAATAGCTCCTGGGTTCAGATCCTGAACCTCTTCCTGAATTGATGATCCTCCAGGAGCACCAGATAAAGACTTTTCAGGAGCATTTTCCTTCTTTGCCTTCTTGGAAGGATTTTCACCCTCCAGATACTCTTCTTTAGTGAGAACCTTCCTCTTTGCTTTTCTTCCTTTAGCAACAGGAAGTTCTTGTCCATACATTTCCTCTGGAACTTCATCCAGACTAATCAGCTTTCCATGGGTCTCATAGTGATCAGCAATGAGAGCCATTTGAACAGCCAGGGTGTCTTTCTTGCAGATAGGAGGGAAGTCCTCCATGAGATTTGAAACCACCCTTGATTCACAGATGTCTGTCTTCAGCTTGGTTACTTCAGGAATCAGTTTCATATGCTTCAAGGTGCTTGCATTCAACACCTTTCCGGTCTCAGTTTCCAGCTGTTCATCAGTGAAGTAGTTTACTTCATTCAGGGCCTTAATAATGCCTCCTTGATGGAAGATTTCTGAGATCAGTCTTCCATAGGGAACCCAGACTCTGCACTTATTCTGGCTTTCCCTGAGCTCTTTAATCATATGCCTGAAGATGTACTTGGGCAGATTTATCTTTTCTCCAGTGATGAGATGATGAAGAAATACCTTGTGAGCCAAAGATGGTTGATCTCCACCACCTCCTTTAGGTAGCATGTTCTCATTGAGAATCTTCAAGAGCATCTTGTTGATCATGTTCAGGTCACAGTATTTTCCAGCTGTTGTAGAATTGAAGAGAGTTTTATTCACCAAATCACTCCAGGAGCTTGACTGAGAGTTTGGTATATCTACACCGGAGTACTTTCCAGTTGCTTCTGCTCCAATGACAAAAGCAATTATAGCTTCAGAGATGTAGACTGGAATACCCATCAGGCTTGACCTGATCTGAATTTCTCTGAATGGTTCCAGACCCATTTCTTCTCTGGTTTTCCCTTCAAGAGAGGGATCAATCAAAACTTTTTCTTCTTCCTCCAGTTTTGATGCAGCTTTATCATAGACTGATGCTCTTACCCAGAAGTGTCTTACTAATGTCTTGTAGGTAGGACCGTTGAGCATACTGAAATAGTTCATCAGCCCTTGAACTTCATAAAACCTCTTGATGTCACAGCCATGATAAGCAAGAGATTCAAAATCCACCGGATTCTCTGTTTGAATCTTAAGTTGCCATTCTTTTAGGCTCATGGTGACTCCTTTGATCTCGTAAGCAGCCCTTTCTTGCTGACCTTCAGCTTGCTGAACTGCGAGTTGAGCGTTGGATTCTTGAACAGAACTTGACGAAGCCATTGATGTTTGAAGAAGTTTGAGATTTGGGTTCTTAGGGTTTTGAGAGAGAGAGAGAGAACTTTTCTTAGCAGATACGAAAACAAAAACAGAAAGTGTAGGAAGTGAAGTGAGTAGTGTGTGTGTTTTTGATTAAGTGCTTTTTAGCGAAAAACGTTTGAATAACAGGGGACAAACAAACATAGCATTAATGACAGTTGGGGGCGCGAGATAGTACTACGAAAAGTAAAATTAACATCATTGCCCTTTTGAGTTATACGCCAATACATTTATGCCACGCTGTCAGATTTCAGACGAGCTGTATAAGTTAGTGGGACAGATGTCGCCAGGAGCAACTCTAGAACTTCCACTAACTTCTGCTATTCAGGAGCACAAAGATTCTCTTCTGAAGGTTGAGATTCTGATGACTCATCAGAAGCACATTTTCTTCAGGACCTCACTCAGGAGCTTCTGAAGGACAATGGCTTCTGAAGTGACTTCAGAACCTGAACTTCTTATTCAGGAGCAAGCAATTTTAATCAGACACGTAGTGCATGTTCAAATTTTTCTTAATAAAATCAAATCTTTCAACAGTTAAAGGCTTAGTAAATATATCAGCCCATTGATTTTCAGTATCAATGAATTGTATATCTAAAATTCCTTTTTGAACATAATCTCTGATAAAATGGTGTTTGATCTCAATATGCTTGGCTCTTGAATGCAGAATTGGATTCTTTGACAAGCAAATAGCAGCAGTATTATCACAAAAGATAGGAATACTGTTAGCATGTATCTGATAATCTTCCAGCTGATGTTTCATCCAGAGTAGTTGTGTGCAACAACTTGCAGCTGAAATGTATTCTGCTTCTGCTGTAGACATAGCAATAGTTGCTTGTCTCTTGCTAGCCCAGGATATCAGATTGTCACCCAGAAATTGACAATTGCCACTGGTTGACTTTCTTTCAATCCTGTCACCAGCATAATCAGCATCACAGAATCCAATTAGCTTATAATCTGGGGTTTTTCTATAAAGGAGTCCCAGATTAGTTGTTCCTTTCAGATACCTGAAGATTCTCTTAACTGCAGTTAAATGAGATTCTCTAGGATCTGACTGAAACCTTGCACATAAGCATACACTGAATAAAATATCTGGCCTAGATGCAGTGAGGTATAACAGAGAACCAATCATACCTCTGTATAGCTTCTGATCCACTTTTGATCCTTCATCTTCTTTGCTTAAGGTGCATGTAGGATGCATTGGAGTGTTCATCAGTTTGCAATCTTCAAGCTTGAACTTCTTTAGAAGCTCTTTTGTATACTTCGTCTGATGAACATATACTCCATCTTTGCTTTGATTAATTTGAATGCCCAGGAAGAACTTCAGCTCTCCCATCATGCTCATTTCAAATTCATCCTGCATTAACTTAGAAAACTCCTTGCAAAGAGATGAATTAGTAGAACCAAATATTATATCATCAACATATATCTGCACAACAAGAATATCTTTCTCAAGAGTCCTTCTGAAGAGTGTTGTGTCAACCTGACCTCGTTTAAAATCGTTTTTAATCAAGAAATTACTTAGTCTGTCATACCAAGCTCTGGGAGCTTGTTTCAAGCCATATAGTGATTTCTTAAGTTTGTAAACATGGTCAGGATGCTTCAGATCCTCAAAGCCAGGAGGTTGTTTGACATACACTTCTTCTTCTATGACACCATTAAGAAATGCACTCTTGACATCCATTTGATATAATACTATTCCATGATTAATTGCATAAGATAAAAGTAACCTGATTGCTTCCAATCTTGCAACTGGAGCAAATGTTTCGGTGTAATCAATGCCTTCTTGTTGACTGTACCCCTGAGCAACAAGTCTGGCTTTGTTTCTGGTTACTTCACCTTTTTCATTTAGCTTGTTTCTGAATACCCATTTTGTTCCAATAATGTTCTTCTGAGGAGGTTTGGGTACCAGATCCCACACATCATTCCGTTGGAATTGATTCAGCTCTTCTTGCATAGCTATGATCCATCCATCATCTGAGAGTGCTTCTTCAACAGTTGTTGGTTCAATCATTGAAATTAGTCCAATCATAGATTCTTCTTGTCTGAAGTGTGATCTTGTTCTTCTGGGACTTTCTTTACTTCCAATGATTTGATCTTGAGGATGAGAAGACTTGTATTTGAAAGTATAGTTGGATGAATCTGCTTGCTGTGAGCCATTATGTGCTTCATCAGAAGCAACTTCATCAGGAGCAACTTCATCAGGAGCGACTTCATCAGGAGCAACTGATGTGGGTGCTGCTTCTGAACTATCTTCAGATTCAACTGACTGACCAGGTTCTGGAATGTCTTCAGGAACTTGTATCTCTGCAAAACTTTCACCTTGCTTTGAAGTTTTATCTTCAAGCTCTTTGTCATCAAATTTAACGTGCATAGATTCTTCAACACAGAGTGTCTCTGAATTATACACTCTGTATGCCTTTGACCTTTCAGAGTAACCTAAAAAGATTCCTCTTTGGGCCTTGGCATCAAATTTCTTTAGGTAGAGCTTGTTATTCAGAATGTAACATGTACATCCAAATTGATGAAAGTAAGAGATATTGGGTTTTCTTCCTTTAAACAATTCATATGCTGTTTTCTCCAAGATAGGTCTAATATAGATCCTATTCTGGACATAACACGCTGTATTCACAGCTTCTGCCCAAAAATGTTTTGCCAAATTGTTTTCATGAATCATGGTTCTTGCCATTTCTTGTAACGTTCTATTCTTTCTTTCTACAACTCCATTCTGTTGTGGAGTTCTAGGAGAAGAGAATTCATGGAGGATTCCATGTTTTTCACAAAAAGCTTCAAATGGCTCATTTTCAAATTCACCACCATGATCACTTCTGATTTTCAAAATTTTGGCTTCTTTTTCAGATTGAATAAGGGTGCAGAAGTTACTGAATACATCGTATGCATGATCTTTGCTTTTCAGGAATTTTACCCAAGTCCATCTGCTATAATCATCAACAATAACTAATCCATACTTGCTTCCATATAAGGATGCAGTACTAACTGGTCCAAATAGGTCTATATGAAGCAGTTCTAAGGGTCTTGAGGTGGAAACATTGTCTTTTGCTTTGAAAGATGTTTTAATAATTTTTCCTTTCTGGCATGCACCGCAGAGTGCATCTGAATGATAATCAATGTCAGGAAGGCCTTTGACAAGCTGTAACTTGCTAAGCTTAGAGATTAATCTCCAGTTAGCATGTCCCAGCCTTTTATGCCACATCCATTTCTTATCATTCATTGATAGAAGGCAAATTACCTTCTGATCAGCCAATTGAGAGAAATTGATTTTGTAGACATTTTCCACTCTCTTTCCCTTGAACACAATGGACTTGTCATTCTTGTTGATTACTGTACAGTTGGCTTTTTCAAATAAAACATCATAACCATTGTCACAGAATTGACTGATGCTCAATAGGTTATGTTCAAGCCCATCTACCAACCATACATTATTAATAGAGGTAGAGGAGTTACCAATAGTCCCCGTACCAATAATCTTCCCAGACTGGTTGCCTCCAAACTTTACATTTCCTCCTTCTTTCATTGTGAGGGATAGGAACATTGACTTCTCTCCTGTCATATGCCTTGAGCAACCGCTGTCCAGGTACCATGATTTTTGTTTTGTTCTTGCTTTTAGACAAATCTCGTTTTCATCTTCTGAATCTGATTCAGTTTCAGCCTCTGAAGTTGCTGTAGCTACTAACCCAACAGCTATCTTTGCACCTTCATCAGACTCTTCTTTGTCAGATTCAGATTCACTATCCAAATTATCCCATGTAGCCATCAAACTCTGCTTTAACTGTTTCTTGAACTTGCTTGACTTGAATGTTGGTTTCTTTGACTTTTCCTTTGATTTTTCCTTCTGAAGATCAGGGCAATCAGCAATGAAATGACCAGGCTTCTTGCAGTTGAAGCATCCCTTTTGATCTTCTTTCTTTGAGCTTCTGAAGCTACCTCTTCTGGACACAAACTTCTTGTTCTTTTTGGCTAGATACTGAAGTCTGTTTGAGAGCATAGCCATCATCTCAGTAACCTCTTCATCAGAATCTCCAGTTGGTGAATCTTCTTCATCAGACTCAGCCACTTTAAGAGCTTTGGATGACTTGCCTTTTGATGGAAGAGCTATTGATTTACTCTTTTTAGTAGACTCATGTTCATTTAGACTTAACTCATGAACTTTGAGAGAACTAACAAGATCTTCAACACTTAAAGTGTTTAAATCTTTAGCTTCCTCAATGGCAGTCACCTTTGGTCTCCATCTGGCAGGAAGGCTTCTGAGAATCTTACTCACGTGATCAGAAGCAACATAGCTTTTCTTCAGTATTTGGAGTCCAGAGACTAGGGTTTGAAATCTTGAGTACATCTCCTCAATACTTTCATCATCCTTCATCTTGAACAGTTCATACTGATGAACAAGCATTAGTGCTTTGGCTTCTCTAACTTTCTTGCTTCCTTCATAGTTAGCACATAAAGATGCAAACATAGCTTTAGCAGTTGACTTATCACTCATCTTCATGTACTCTGCTCGTGGTATAGCAGAAACTAGAGAGCCTCTGATCTTGTGATGTTTCTTGTACATCTTCTTCTGAGCAGGAGTATGTATTTTTCTATCAACAGCAGCTCCTTCTTCATCAAGAATTAAGTCACCAACGCCATCTTCCAGAATATCCCATAGTTCTTCATCTAAGCCCATGATATAACTGTAGAAGTTGGTTTTCCACCAAGAAAACTCTTCAGGATCTCCATTAAACTTTGGAACCTTCCCTGAGTCAGTTTTCTTTTCACTATAATCATATGCAACAGCATGATGATTACCACTAGAGCCAGCAGAACCAGAAACAGATGAATCAGCAGACATGTTTTTCTCAAATCTTGGACTGTTACACTGTTAGGTGTTTGACAACAGAACCAAGGCTCTAGATACCAATTGAAGGGGAGAAAAACACAAGAAGGGGGGGGTTGAATTGTGTTTTAAAATAAAACGTTTTCTCTTTCTCAAAACTTAGAATCAGAATGATCAGAAGCTAGATAGACAGCTTCTGAAGATACTGTTCAGGAGCGTATGCAGCGGAATGAAAAACAGAGAGAAAAGAGAAGAAGCAGGACACAAAAGATTTATACAGGTTCCTTCCACAATCCGGAAGTAGTCCTGTCCCCCTTGCACTTCCAAGGAGAGTTCACTAAAATGTAATATCTGATTACAACTGCTCAAGCACACATGCAAGAGACTTCAAATGCTCAAGAACACAATCAAGAGACTTCTAATGCTCAAGCACACAAGCAAGAGACTTCTATCAAACAAAATTACACAGAAAAAATGTTTGAGATTGAACACTTGATATACAATCAGTGGTGTTCACAATACAAATCAGATACAGACTCTTTAGACTTAAGAATTTCAAGGATATGAACTTGAAAACTGAAATTCTAAGTGAACTTTGAATGCTTAGACAATTTAACAGAGTTTTGGCGCTTTTGAAATATTGTAGAGTCTTGTTGTTCTTCAAGTCTTCACTCCTTTATATAGAGGTGTGAAGTGAACGTTGTAAGTGCCAACACATTCAAAAAGAGTCGTTACTGAAGCTTGATCTTTCACCATTGATTCTTTGCCTGATTTAGTTATTGTCCTATAAAGAGTCAATTTCAAATCCATTCCAGTTGAGAAGGAACAAGGATGCAGGCTTGGTTGTACATAAGAGCTGTTATTCTTGTCTGTTAGTAGAGACAAAGAACAGAGTAGTGGAGAAGGTGGTTGTACAGTTCGTACAAAGTACAATATCAACGCTTCTTGTCTATTTGCAACAAAATGACTTCAAATCCTTTTTGAAACAACCGTTGCTTTAATCCACTAATCTTCTGCCAATGCTCTACAATTTTCGCTCCAAAATACAACACTTGAATCTTGAAATCTGGTGAAATACAGTTGCTTCAAAGAATCAGCTTCTGAGGACCTTCAGCTTCTGATGACGTCATACTCTTCAGGAGCTCTTGTCTTCAGGAGTGCTAGTCTTCAGGAGCGCTAGACTTCAGGAGTGCCACTCTTCAGGAGCGCTAGACTTCAGGAGCGCTAGACTTCAGGAGTGCCACTCTTCAGGAGCGCTTGTCTTCAGGAGCGCTTTAAGCTTTAAAAGGATACTACCTTTGCTTTTTATTTGTTCGTTCAGAACCTTGATGAGATATATCACTTTGTTTACAGTCCTCTGTATACTTGAACAAATATTAGCAATACCAATTGTCAATTTTTAATACATTGTTATCATCAAAACTCTTTAGGGTTTATTGTTAAACACATTTTGTTCCAACATGGTCGCCGGTGCACAAGGCACGACAATGAGCGGCTCCCGATAGTTTCTAGAGGAACCAAATCACATCGGAATGAGAGGGATCCTGAGGCCATGCAGGTATGGGGCTGCATGGTTGAAGGAAGACTTATAAAAATTGTTTGGTACTACCTATATCAAAAAGATGCATCTTCTTTTTGGTAGTCCATTCCATAATAACTCCACAGTTAAGCGTGCTTGACTTGGAGTAGTCTTAGGATGGGTGACCTACCGGAAAGTTTCCTGGTAAGCGTGCGAGTGAGGACAAAAAACACTGAAAAGACTCGTGTCGGTTTGTAGGGTTATTCAGCAATGCTTAAAGTCGTCTAAGATGTTACAATCTTGGTCTTCCGAGATGTACTTGATTTGCCGATATGCATTATTTCTTTGTGAATTACTTCAAAACCCATCTAAAATTGCTATGTTTCTAGAAAACTAGAATTACATACTCAAATATAGAAAAAATTACAAAAGTCCCAAAATCATAGGAAATCATTCTAATACTCCTCCTTTTTATTGCTAAAACCTACTGAAAATGATTAAAAAACAAGATAAGAATAACGTAAGATGACTTGTCATCAATAGTGCAAATTCAGAAAGCATAGAATAAATTTGTAAGAAAATATAACAAGCAGATATGAATATATGTATATTTGTGTTTTTTTCCTTTATCATTTAAAAAGTATAACAAACTAAGTAAATTTATACTTACTTTTTCATTATTCTAATCATACTCTTAAGCAACTTTTTCTATATTTATAATCATGTCATTAAAAAAAGCAACAAACATTCATATTTTTACATTTAATCAAAACCCAAATTTCATAAAAAGAAATATCGTTCATAATTTTCAAACGTTAGCGCAATAAAAAGAGCAGAAAGACGTATTTTCGCTTTCGTACCCGTCTTTTCGCTAATGCTAAATAAATTAAGTTTATGTCTTTGGATTATTGAAAATATTCATGATTTTAATTTATAATTTTCACGATTTAAATAGTTCTTTAAGCGTAACTGACGCTAAATGTGGATATCTCTTCAAATAAGATTTGAACTTAGATTTGTTGTCTTGTAGGAGTCTATAGCATTCTCCTAGACTCAACAACCTTCGGTTTATTTATTTATTTATTTATTATTATTATATTGTAAGTCGATCATATTTTTTAAATGACTAACAAAATTTATATTGAAAAAGTACAACAATATTCCAACCAAATAGAAGAATCATTATCAAAAGTTTAAAAAATACATCATAATATATTGCAATTCAAACACAATAAAACCACACTAAATAAAGACCACCAAAAAATAATAAAGAAAAAGAAATAACACAGTTGAGACTTGAGACACAATACAAGTAAATCTAAACCAGGAACCATCCAAATGATAAAATAGTTGAAGTTATAATTGAGACTAATTCCATGTTTAACATGTTTATCTGATCATATATCTGGAGAAACATGATCAACACCACATCCATATCCTCCGCTTGCACCGATAAGGTTAACTCATTGTGTTTCTAAATCATGAGAAACATTAGCCACCATACCTTTACCTTTTGGATCAAAAAGATTGAATCCATGAAAGGAAAAACAATACATAACATATGCTCGATTTGTCGCATGAAATATTATAAGTAAATGTTTGCATGCCTAGTAATAGAAATTAAGAAGAAAAGTAATTGAGATTTTTCCCATAAGTGCATCTTAAATGGTAAAAGTTGTATCTAGAGATATATGATGTGCTGGGACACGATTAAACAACAAAATTTCTTGTCTAAAAGTTTAATGTGTGAGTGTCGCTGCTAGAATATTTCAAGAAAAAAAAATTAAAAACAGGAATGAGAATTCTTACTTGCACCAACTTCATGATCTTTGTTGTTGTCCTCAAAGACATAAGGAGGACTTGTTTTGACTCCATTTAGTTCCTCGATGGTAGAAATTGCTACAAAAAATTATAACCAGATTCACTTAAAATAATTAGACAAAAAGGATGACATGAAATCATTTGACGTCATTAATAGATCAAATATAACACATAGTTAGTTAGAAGATGTACACATAACATGAGGGTTAAGCTCTCCTCGAGTTTTCAACAAATTATTTATCAATTTATTTGCGACAACCACTAAGGATTTGTCAATTTCGTTCACTTGATCATATTGGCAGCTCTTAACATCTTCCTCTTGTATCGACCAATATCCAGAACTCTCCAACATCTTCAAATTTTCATCCAAAAGAGCATCATTTTTTTTCAGTTTGCTGTATAATCTTCAATTTCATCAATTCCTCTTCTATTGAAGTATTTTCGTCATTCAAACTAGTTTTTGTTATAGATTCAGAAGATGGTTCTCCATAACAAAATGGTTTTCCCGTAGGAGGAAACATGAGAATATCAACTGAGGCCCATGAAAGTCTTCTTAACTCAAAGGCCTTGTTGAAAATTCCAGACTTTCTCGTTGTAAATGCAACAAAGAGATCATTCTTACTCTCAATTTTTTTCAACTCTACTTTTTGTTTTCCTCTTGATGACCTCTTTGGGGCCATTCTTACTCAAGAAAATAGTAAGAAAACAAAGAGAATAAAAATTTATGAGATGTTTTAAGTCTTGATGTATATGTTATATATATACAAATAAATTATGGGGGTTGTTGATTTTGATAGTGTTGGACATCTTAAAATTCTGGCACGTTAGTCTTAAGATGTTCTACGCGAAGTTCCAACACTAGTTAAACAACTTATAATCTTGAATTAAAGGTTAGAACATTAAGCTAACAAATAAAAACAAATGAACAAAACAAGCAGGAAAGTAAAAATGCACAGTGAGTTTGTTAACCCAGTTCGGTGACAACACACCTACTCTGGAGGCTACCAAGCCAGGAAGGAAATCCACTAGTGTAGTCCGTATTCAAAAGCTCTCAACAAACCACGTTTGCACAACTGACCTAGGACCTACCCGTACTGACTTCAACCTAGGAACTCCTAGATTTGAGATCCCATCTCACTCCCTTACAACTGACCGCAGACTTTGTGATTCTCACAATACATACACAATTAACAAAATGAAGTTACCTTCAAAAACACGATCTACAACCTTGCTTCAAAGCTTTGATGTAGTACACAAAACTACCTAACTCTTTGCTTAAAAGCTTTAGAGTAGTGCACAATTTCAAACTCAAGACACAGTCCTAAACATGCATCAAGATGATACACGAAAGGCTCACACATCAAAGACTCAAAACCCTAGATGATCTATTTTTCAAAATGACGTCTTTAAACAATGAACTAGGTCTTGCAGCCTTGTTTAAATACTGAAGCAATACAAATCAGATCTTTTTTCGGGCTTTAGGTAAAATCGGTGATCCAAACCTCGGTCAATAGGACCAGATCAGGAAACTCCTAAAAAAGTAGGCACATCTTTAGGAACATTATGATCACCTTTGTAGTGAAAAAATCATGTAATTCAACAAAGCAAAACACTTCATGGAAGTTTTGGGAGAACTGGAATGAAGTTCAAAAAGCCTATGAAGACATTACAAGTTGGTGAAATTTTGTCTCATGTCCCAAGACAAAAGTTAAGAAGGAAAACACTCGATAAAACAAAGAAAAAGGTGAAATCAACATCTAGAGGTTGAGGCCACACACCTCACGTGTGCCTCATAAGCCCTGACACTTAGGACAGAGTGAAATTTTCTTACTGTGTGCTGCTACGTGCTTCATGCATCGCTATGTTGGAACAAAATGTTGCCAGGGAAATAGGTGTGCAATGTACTTATGTTGAAGTTGGACTAGGTGTGCAATGTCAGTGTTTAGCCCTCCAAGGTATCGAGCAATTGTTTGCTCTTCCTTTTCTTGGATATCACATTTCATCATCAACTTCTCAAAATCTCTAGTGTATTCTTCTAACCCGTAAGTTTTTACCTCCTCATTACCTCCGATCGAGATGTTAAATTCATAAGCCACTTTTGGAGAACATTGTGGAAGAAGATGGGTACTAAACTTCAATTCAGCAGTGCTAGTCACCCTCAGACAGATAGGCAGACAGAAGCAATCAATAGACTTTTGGGGAACTTACTTAGAAGTTTTGTGGGAAAGAATTTGAGGCAATGGGATCTTATCCTTGCACAGATTGAGTTTGCCTACAATAACTCCACCAACCAAGCTACCGGGAAGTGTCCATTTGAGGTGGTTTATGGCTTGCGTCCTCTTAGCCCACTGGATTTAACTCCATCACCTAGCACTCAATAGTATAGTGCAGACGCGAAACAAAGGGCCAATGAAATTAAGAAGTTGCATGAAAAAGTTCGAGGAAGAATTGAAAAACAAAATTCAAGATATAAGACTCAACGAGACAAACATCGCAAGTTGCACACATTCAAGGAAGGAGACTTGGTATGGATCCTCTTGCGAAAGGAAAGATTTCCTAACAAACCAAATGCCAAGTTATCTCCAAGAGCTGATGGTCCTTTTAAAGTTACGCAGAAAATCAATGACAATGCCTACAAAATAGAGCTACCAGGTGACTATGGAGTCTCTGCTACCTTCAATGTTGCTGATCTTTCACCATACTTTGGCGATGAAGAAGACTTTCGACTCGAGGACGAGTCTTCTCCAACCCGGGGAGAATGATGGAGAATTATATGGAAGCATCTAGAATGATGAAGAATAATATGGAAGACTCTAGAATTCTAAAGAATAATATAGAAGTCTCTAGAATACTTGGGAGTAATTAGGAAGCTACTAGACACTACTAAATAAGTACTAGGGAAGTCTTAACTTTTCTAGATCCTTCTAGTCTTATGTACTAGAGTATCCATATCTCTAGACTTTTCTTTGTTTCTAGATATTTCTAGTTTGTTATGGAGAGCCTTCTTAGATTAGTATAAATAAGGTTCACCACCTAGTGGTTTGGCATCATCAAGCATAGAAACATTCAAATAATATAATCTTTTCTTTGAGAATATTAGAGAGTTTCTCTATTTTCTCTACCTATCCTTTTGTCCTTGAGCCAGTTGATATCACCAATGATTCAAATGTATAACTTTACACTTCAATTTCTTTTCGATAGAAGATCGAAAGTGAAGATTGAAAGAAGTATAACCTACGAACATAGGAAAAAGTTCCTTATCTGCTAGGAGAGTATCTTGCCCATAGTGTGTTTGATGCAAACACTTGACCAATGTATATTGAGTTAATATTTGATTGGCTTTTAGTGCTAGTGGGAGATTGTTGGATTAAACCCTAATAGCAAATTTATATTGATTTAGTGGGAGATTATTGGATTAAGCCTTAATAGGCAACCTATATTGATTGAGTTTGGCTTTGTATCATGATATTGATATAAATATATATTGTGAATATATAATAATAAGGCATTTCTTTGTTGATTTTGTTTTGTTTTAAAATAATAAAGTCCATGTAATAATTAGTTTGTTTAATGGAGCATTAATTGTGACTTAATCGTGAAACCCGTTAAACGAAATGACATTATAGTTAAACTATCCGTAGCCAAGATTTATTGTGAAAAAGGATAACATTAAAGCAAAAATACTATTTTGTGGGTAGACCGATAATCACATTTCAAGGATCATAGATAAAGAGTTATCATGTCTTCACATAGGTATAAATATTAGGAGTAATATTTATACTGGATTGACCCACCATGAGAATACTACATAGTAAAAGTTATGAAAGTGTCATAAGATATTGTTATAGTGATAGTGGTGTATTCCACCATTTGACCTGAAACCACTATGTACCCTAGATGATGGAGTCGAGTGCTTTATCATCATTCAAACGTTATCTGTAACAGGATGACGATAAAGTTGGTTGATGATATTCCACGAATCATGTTGAGGGACATGAGTGACCTAGATGAAATTTGCCCCTCCTAGATAACAGGAGAAATGTCTACTGGCCAAATATTGAACTGGACAAGGGTGACATGCTATGCCTTGTGTTGAATATAGACATGAGGGCAAAAGGGTAAGTATACACACAATCATTATCACAGAAAAGGTTTCGTCAGATTACATGACATTCTCATCACTCGGGTAACATTGATGTGTTGTTAGATACCACTCACTGTTTATAATATTAAATATGTGATTTAATATTATTGGCAACGTTACGGGAACCTATAGGGTGACACACAAAGGACAAATAGATGGGAGAAATAAATAAGTAATACTTATTTATACAATAATTAGTAAGACTTATTTATAAAATAATAAGTAGGACTTATTAGTAATTAAAGAATTAAATATGAATTATTATTTAATTTACGAAAAATAGAGAAACGCGGTCCACCGTAAGGTACAATGTGTATAAGTGAACTATGGTGCATCACAAGGTATGGTGTACTTAAGTGCTTGGCTTGCTGACCACACAAGTGGTTCTATAAAGAGAACCTTTGTACTGAAGCATTACCGACCTTTTTGTTGAGTGCTTAACCTAATTCACAAAAGTTGAGAAACCCTAGCCACCGCTCTCTAAACCTTGTTCTCTCTAAATCTCATTTGGAATTGGCTAGCACCGGTCATCAGAGAAGTTCTGTTCGTGTGGACTGAATAGAGGCATCACTACGTTGCTTTGCTTGTGATCAGAAACATTTCTATTACAAAGATTCTGCTCTTCAAGAGGTAAACACATGAATCCTTAAATTATTTAAGTATGTGTTTGATTTGTGATTAATGATTTAATCAAGATCTATTTCAATGTGATTTGTTCCTCTAAGAGGATTAAAATTTTGAAAAACCTCTCTTAAAATCCCTTCACCATGGATATATGATTATCTAGTAAGTCCCTTCTAAATTCCAATGAATGAAAAATATTGAAGACCTATAGTCCTTACATTAAATCTATCATTTGCAATTGTCAATCCCTTATAAATAGTAGGCCATAGTTTGAGTTAATTTCTAAAGTGTGTTCAGTTGTAAATGGAACTTATAAAAAAAGGTACATATACCAATTTCGACTTAAACAAGAAGGTATTACTACATCCATTCCTAATTATAGGGTCTTTTTCGAAAAATAACGGCAATTAAGAAAATTGAAAGTGATAATAAATTTGTTTGTAATTACTATTGTTTTTACAATTATATCCTTTTAGAGAAAGGAGTGGTGTATATTTTCAACATAGTATTTAATGCTAATTGAAGAAAAAGATATATAAATAAATAGGGGTATGTTGGTAAATAATTAATAAATGCACTTAAAAATACTAAAAAGGTCTTATAAAAAGAAACAAAAAAAATTTTCAAAAGGTTCTTATATTATGGAACGGAGGTAGTAGTTAGCAAAACTCATAGTCAAAATGTAAGATGATTTAAATTTCCACAATTACTAGTTGAAAAGTTTATCCAATATAACAAAAGAAACTAATGACAATAATGCAGTATCATTGTATCAATCACTATCACATTAAAAACTTTCAATGCAACCAAAATAACATGCCCTGTTATAAATGCAGCTTGTTGATCCACTTTGGAGGTGGCCAAAACAACTTTAAATAATTCACATTCACATTCACTATCAACCAAGAATTTAACATCGCTAGCAATCAACGACTCATCCACCCAAATGAACGCTCAAGTCTGATCCGATCATTATTGTCTAACCTGTTTTGTCTACCACACACGGCTTCCCTTTAATAATGCGAATATCTTTTTGGGATTTTTCCACATTGGGGATCTTTGTCCAATTATCGTCTCTACAACGAAACATGGTCATCTCCCCAGAGTAGTCGTGTGTGACAATATCGATAGGTTGTTGTTCCTGACACGTGACAACAACAACCTTTTCAGAATATACATCGATCGATGGATATGAAAGTACTATGTCGTGAACGTATAACATGTGTCCGAGATTGAAGGTGAAGAGTTGGTTGAAGTCGATCACTTCATTATGGAATGGTAACATTTCATCACATAAATGGGTGTGCTAGAGACAAGTTTTTCTTCTTAAGTTTAGATCAATTCTAGTCAACCAAGGGCGGAGGAGAGTTTGATGGTTAGGTAATGTGGGTGGTTTGATGAGAAAGATGTTGTGTTTGGAAAGCTTAAAGACGATGTTCTCTGAGTCAAAGAAAGGTCAAAGCTTCAAGGGGATGTGGTTGTGAAGGTAGTTTAGAATGGAAGATATCCATTTAGAACAGACAGAACGAAAGAGAATGAGGTAGATTTCACTGTTGTTGAGGTTTTTTGATATTAGTTGCAGAAGTTCACTTGGAAGTTCTGACTAATCTACCATGGCTGGTTATATTTAGAGTTCAGTGAAAATGATTATGAAGAAGTGAAATATATATTAAGATTAGCATCTTTATCCCATGAAACCAGAATTACAACAAGAAGCAAGATAAGTACATGATCCGTAGTAGAATGAATCTCTTACTCCTTAAAGTTAACATGTGTGCAGTCTGTTGCCCTAGATTTAACCTACTTTTTCAGCTTAATTTTATGGTATTAACCTCATTTTATTTGCTCAATTTTACAGTATTATCCTCCAATTATAAAACATATCTAATTCAAATAATGTGTCCTTCAATTTTGTCTTCCTTGATTTACGTTAACGGTTTCTTTAATTATGTCTTGATTTTTACTTGCCTTCTCATCCATATCAAAATGCAACAACATTTCCTGATATTTTCAAAACAATATTGTTTCCTTCCTTCTCAACCTTATCAAATTTATGATGCATTTCCTCATATTTTTCAAAACAAGATTCTCCTACTTTTATGATATGTTTCCTTCATAAATAACAAATAGAACAGAAATCTCCTATGGATTAACCCTACAGAAATCACCTATTGTTATGCAAGATGGAAATTGTTTCCTTATTCTCATCCATATCAAATAGAATTTTTTTTCTTCTTTCATCCTTATCAAATAGCAACAATTTTTCCTGATGTAAATCAAAATAATAGTCTCCTATTTTAATCATGCGTTTCTCCAAGAAATAACAAAATCTGTACTTTTTCCTAATACTATCAACTACGCTCCCTATACCTCCTCTGAAACAATTTAAATACAATACAATTATTTTGTTCATCGTTGAAACATTTCCGCACAAGGTGTTTTATTTTTTTTCAATTTATTTGCATCTCTTTTTATGGTTTTTGATTTTAATCTATTTTACGTTTTTTGAAACACATGATGTCTGCAGATATAATATGATTTTTAGCCTGTGTCTTATGATTAAACAAAACTACAATGTTTGAAACTTCTTGCATAGAGGCTTTGTGTAGCAATTTCAGAGCCTTTTTGTTTTTGATTTGAAAACTGAATTAATTGAGTTGGTGACATGAGTTTTTAAAACAAATGATGGTGATGTGTCATGTTGGCCGATGCTTTTATCCTACTTCCTTGGTGTAGCACAACGAAATGCTTGATATAACAAGAAGATAATATGCAGTCAAGACTAACAAAAGGTATATACTTCATCTAAATTTGTCATTGCTAATAAATGCATCACTACTTTTTATTCTTCTACGACGTTTCAATTCTTCAGAACTCATATACCTTCTGTTGTCTATAAAACCCATTATTCACTCTTTTGTTTGCTGCCTTCATAAAATCTCACAATGAAAGATACTACCCCACACAACTTAAAAGAACATTCATTCTATTAGTTTAAAAAAAATGACATCTATTGTTGATGTTTGGTCCGTACCAGACAAGCATAAGCCATAAAAAAAATTATGCATGAATATGATTATGATTGATGAGAAGGTACATGGTTATATTGTTTTTTTTTTAAGGATGCTTAAACAGTTGATTACTTTCAATTTTATCATGTCATTTGAATCAGTAAAATTGTTGAATCTTATAATATGGCCATTTGTTTTATGCTTTAATTTTATAAGGAATCCCTTCTTATGTATACTAAATCATAAATCATAACATTTCCCCTCCACATTCGTATCTTTATACACATATGTAATATATAATATATTTCATGACTATTTATGCCTAAATCGTTGATCGATTGTTGTCTGGTATACACGTTGTTGATTTTTTAGGGTGGGAAAATTCATGCATACGTTTGAAAGGCTCTGATACCTCCTAAAATATTTGAAGAAGGCTCAACTTATGTGGTGTAGGAATTCAAAGTTGCTTTCAATGATGGAAACTACAGGCTCAATTTATGAGGTGTAGGAATCCAGTGATGTTGATTTACTTGAGTCAACTAATGAGTTGCGGATGAACCAACTTGAATCACATAAGCCAACAAGAAGCTCAAATTGAGATGACTAAAAATGAACACGGATATATTTCTCTGATAGTTCTTTTATGTTTGAGTAACACATATATATTTGGTCTTCTATTCTTCCTCACTATGTCAGCTTCTATCGTAACAAATTTTGTAGCAATGGATTTAAATTGTTAACAATTTTCTTATTAATACGATGCAATTTAAGTTGTTCATGCTTTTTCTTATCATGGTATCAATCTTTTTTTAAGAGAATTTCTTTCTATCACCGTGCTTATGTTTTGCCTATTGGACTCCAATAAAAAGATGTCAAATAAAAATTAATGATTTGTAATTTGAATGACAAATTTTAACGGGATATACTAACTAAGTCATGTCAATGAAGGTTGACTAATTTGATAAAAATTTAACATAAGCTTTGGATTAATTCATCATGTCAATATATATTAATGTCAAGATGATAAGACTAATCTAATACATTTTTATCATATGACTTATTTCACGCCATTTTTTTATTACAATATAACTTATTCGTGCATGTTTTAGTCCGCACGGGTCGGTGGTCTAGTGAATTATGAAAGAGAGAACCTAAAGAGGAATTAGGGTTAGGGTTAGGATAGGTGCCAGAGCGGAATCGTAAGTTTGGATTGAGAATGGGTTGATAAAGCAGTGTTAAATGGTGAATGAGAGAAACATATTTAGGCTGAGTTTGGTAACGATGAGAATCTAGTTTATAGCTTATTGAATTAGCTAATAAGCTTGTTGGATGAAAACGTGATGTATTTGGCAACAACTTTTCTCACGAGCTTATAGCTTTTATGGAGATACTATTTACACTAGCTTTTGAGCTTATAGCTTATAGATTTTTACATTTTATTCCAATTATTACCTTATTATTTTATTTTTATTACTCTTTTTTATCCTTTTGTAAACAAAACAACCGTCCCACTCACTCACGTTTGTTTTCCTTTTCTCTGATACTATTTCATTGCTTCATCAACTATTATTTTACTCCTTGCTAAAAGTTGAAGATCCATGCTTAAAGACTCTTTACCAAACACGAGAATTTATTAAGGTAAGAATTTTCATATATGTGTTCTATCTTTAGCACATTATAAATTCTCAAAATTGTTTGAAGGTTTACATTTTTTCTTTCATCGCTAAGTTTTCAATTGAGTTTATTGCAAAAGAACTTGGTTTCTTCCTAAAAAAATTATAAATAAGAACGAGAAGAAACCATGTTAATGATCTTAGTTTTTTTTATTTGTTGATAAATGTTTTGATTCATATATTTGATGTGTTTTTTAAACAAGTGACATACCTTACCAACATCTAGTGAAAAAAAATGAGGAAGTTGTTTTCACTCAACTGTGTGTGTGTGTGGGTGTTGTGGGGGGGTGAATTGAATGTGTTATGCTAGAGTAAGCTTGGTGGCAGGAGGTTATGAGTTCTACTGTTTTTTTAGCAATATAAGGTGACATTGGCATTGCTTGATTAAATGAGATGTAAATAAAAACTATTTATCAAATTATTTTTGTTATAGGAAATTGATCCATTAGTTTGTTTTGATAAAGTTATAAGACGACATCAAATAGAGATAATATGGAGGGAGGATTTTTGTTGAGATTTGTATCAAGTTCATTAGGAACAACGGTCGTGTATCATTTATATGGAAGGATATTAACTAAGATTTTGAAACTATCATTAATCTGAAATGTGTGGACAAAACTTTGAAGAATAAGTATTATTATATGAAGAGAGAGTGGCACATGTGGAGATTTTTGAAGTTTGGAGAAACTGGCTTAGGATGGGATCCTCTTATAGGAAAGCTTACTTGTTCAGATGAGTGGTGGGAAACAATTAAGTTAGGATAAAAAATGTGAGTAAGATATCTAACTCAATGTTTCAATATTCTCCTTTTGTAGGAGAAACCCGAGGCTAAAAAGTTTCTTAATACATCAATAGATCCTTCATTTGAGGAATTATAGAATTAACTATTTGAAGACAACTATGCAGATGGGACAGAGAATGTGGCACCCTCTATGGATCCTAATTATGTTCGACTTGTGAAACAAGTGAATGTGAATGTGAATGTTGAGGAAGAAGATGATGAAGTGGCGGAGAAGACATGAATCATTATGAGAGTTTAAAAGGGAGTGTGTTGTGGTGTTTTGCAGGCTAATTAGAAATGATATTTTTTTTCACCGTAGTTGGTTGTTTCGATTAGTGTTTTCTAGTGGATATGTAATATTTAAAACTTCTATGAACATCATATGTTTGAATTATGAAATGGGAACTATGTATTATTATTTTTTAATCATGAGATAGGAACTATGTATTTTTTCTTTATGAATGATTGTTTTTATATGGTTATGGATGTTTTATACCGTTCATTTACTAGTAGGTACGTCATGGACGCCGAACGAAAGAAAAAATGAAAAAGGCATGCACTTTTTTGTAATGTGACATCTTGTGCAACAGGTGCAACAGCTACATATTCCAATAAATATATTTTCAAAAAACCATGCATGACTTCACATCAAAAAGGAAAAAATTGGGTCCAAGAGACAGTAAAATGGGCATCCTGCTCGATGTTGGGACGCCTTTAGAATGGAGAAAAACTTATTTAGCCAACTACGTAAAGGCGTACAATCAAAATATGGATTGCAAGTAAAAGAATGGATTGCAACTTATATCAGTTGGATTGGATGGGAGGGATCAACACATGACACACGTGTTTTACTCTATTCAATCAAGAACCATCATTAAACTTTCCAAAGCCACCACAAGGTATTGTTATTTTTAATGTTTTTTGTGCTTAGGTTTTTCTTTTGTATGTGATAACATGTCATCTTACGTTATTCTTAACATGTTTTTCAGTCATTTTCAGTAGGTTTTACCAGTAAAATATAGGAGTATTAGTTCAATTGCCTAAGATTTCAGGACATTTGTATTTTTTTTTCTAGATTTGAGTATGTAATTCTATTCTTCTTGAAACATAGCAATTTTAGGGTGTTCTTGATGTAATTTACGAAGAAATCAAGAAAATTAGATTTATTGGTCTTTAGGAAGATGAAGAATGCAGATTCAAGAGACCTCAGAAGACTTTACAGAGGGAGGAATTATGTTCCCAAGTTCCAAGACATCTTACAATGAAGCAAACACCTTAAAAGGCGAAGAAAATAAGCATTTCAGCACCTGAACGCACTCAAAAGTGCCCAGGCGCACCAGAAGGGTTGTTAGGCGCTCAGAGTTAATGCAAAATGGGAGCTAGGCGCATTCCAAGGGGTGCTAGGCGCCTATACCTAGCAGGCACATGTGCCTAGCGCATGATCTAGGCGCCCAACACCTGATTGCTTGCGGAAAAGTTGGGTTTTGTGACTTTTTTGCCACTAGAAGCCCATGTTTTTAGCCCAAGTCACGTGGAAGCTTTCCATATAAATACCTCCTTCCTCAGTCACAATTTCTTGTTCAGAACTGGATTAGTTCAAAAGGAAGACGATTCTAGGAGCTTCATGAGGAGTTCTATCTTCTCCTTATCTTTTCTAGGGTATGTTTTTATCTTTTTGTATTTTGTTTTAGTTATCATGTGTAACTAGATATTTATAGGCTAGGGTTCTAAATGAACCTCTATTTTTTTTTTTGTTGGATAACTATTTAATTTAATGTCGTTTATTTTAGTTTATTTTCTATTCGCTATTAAGTTTTATTAGGATTAGTTTGTTTCAAAGGAGCGCAACCCTAGATTAGGTACTTAAGTTGTGATAGAGCTTAATATTGATGCTTATTTCTTGATGTTATATCTACCTTTCTGGCAAGTAAGTAGTTAATAACTAAGAAAATACATTGATGGGAAGACCTTCAAGAACATTGTCCTTCATTGCCTTTGGAAATACAGGAATGCCAATTTAAGTCAATGTTTCAATTACCTTTAAATTAGTAAGACCTCAAACGTAAGGATCATCGTGCGATCAGAAGGTGCAATTAGTCATCAGAGGGATAAACCTAGATCAACTGAGATAGTTGTTGGGTATTTGAGTATTGGCTTCATTGTTTCTAAAACAAATACTCATGTATGATGTTGGATACGATGTTCCAACATCTTGACACAGTTCAGTGTGCCCTGTTTATTGTTTATGAGGCTTGGTTTACGCAATCTTTATCTTATTAAAGAAACCACGCCTTATTTCTTGTTCACCAAGTATCGTATTTTTGTCCTGAATCAGCTAGGTGATTTGTTTCTAAAATATAGAGAATATTTTAGGATTCCTTGGTCGTGTGTTTGGCGGTTCCTAAAGATGTTCCTACTTTTTAGGAGTTACCATATTTGTTTTTGATTTGTTACGTGAGATTCCATGAAGATTTTATTCACGTGACTTGTGGTCCAAGAGACTTGTGTTTCTAGAAGAAATATATTTTTCAGATGGATATTTTTATTTGTGAAATATATTTTCAAAAGAGATTTTAGAATTTCTGAAGAATATTTGTTTCAATATATTTCTGAAAAGAATATTTGATACAAATAAATGTTTAGCCTATGACGAAAAAGCCCATGCTGCTGAATGGCTATATAAGGAAGACTCTTACCCTAGTTTTTGTTACCAATTAATAGTTTTGAATTGAGTCTTTAGGGTTTCGACTTGTGCTTTATTTGTGAGCCCCTCTTTGTATCACCTTGATGCATTGAGCACGACCTTTAGTTGAGTTGTAATTGATCAAAACCATCGATTGATAAAAGAGTCATTTTTAGGGTTTTGAGTCGTCTTCCATGTGTGTTCTGCTCTTGTATCGTTTGTGATGCAAGTCTAGAACTGTTTGTTTATTGTGAGCCTTTCTTGTATCTCCTTGATACATGTTAATGACTGTTTATTGAGTTGTAAACTCTTGTTCACTACTCCGAAGTTGTGAAGCAAGGAGCTAGGTAGATTATGTACTACACCTAAGTTGTGAAGCACGGTGTTAGGTAGTTTGGTTGAAGGTAACTTCACCATTTGTTTGTTTTTGGTCTGATAGGTCACAGGGGCTGTGACTGACCGTAGGATAGTGAGATGGGATCTCAGATCTAGGAGTTCCTAGGTTGAAGTCTAGACGGGTAGGTCCTAGGTCATAAAGTGTAAACGAGGAGTTTGCTAAGAGCTTTTGAATAAGGACTACACTAGTGGATTTTCTTCCTGGCTTGGTAGCCCCCATAGTAGGTGCGTTGTCACTGAACTGGGTCAACAAACTCACTGTGTTCTTTACTTTCTTGCCATTTACTTTTTGCATATTTTATTGTCAGCTTGCATGATGTTAGAACATTAAACGCAACATCTGTTTTTCTGTGTTTCTGGTGTTGGAACTTCATTTCGAACATCTTCTAATTGACGCGCTAGAAATTCAACATCCCTTATATCGCCTTGATCTGTCTGTTTTCTGCTAGCTCGATGTTAAAACATCTTACTCGACATTCTGTTCGTATATGATGTTGAAACATCGTATAAAACATCTGAAAGCTAGCTTGTCGGAATTTCAATAGTATAGACCCTGCACGTAAGAATCACCTTGCGATCAACAGGTTCAAATTGACAACCGACTAAGTTAGAACGTCCCAACGGCCTCATCACTTTGATAGTCTACTTTAGATAAATAAACGCGATATGAATGTTATTTAATTCTAATAAAATAGATAGGGGATTCAAAGAGTCATAACCGCTGCTTACTTTTCTGCAACCAAACATGTAACTTGCTTTGTTACAAACAGATAAAAATAGTAATCTCTAACCATTAACTCTCTTATTATTATATCGTCAGAAAAAAAATAAGTAACACGAATTGTTTGAACGGAACGAAAAACCTTGTGGATATGATACTCTACTTATCACTTTATTACTTGTTAAATGATTTGGTACACTTGCTTAATCCGACCATCAATATGCAACAAAGTCTAATTTTTGTTTTCTTTCTTTAATAGGTCGATATTATTTAGGTGATAAAGGATATCAAAATAAAAAAGGATATTTGGTGCCTTACCCTAACGTAAGGTATCATCAGTCTCAATTTGATTATGAGCTCCCAACCAATGCTCAAGAAGCCTTTAATCGTTCACATTCATCTCTTCGAAGTTGTATTGAAAGATCTTTTGGAGTGTTGAAAAATAGATGGAAGATATTTGGCCAAATGCCAAAGTATAGCATAGAGACCCGAATTAATATGGTATAATTGCTGCATTTGCATTACATAATTATATTCAGATGAACTCACATGATGATTTACTCTTTGCTATGGTCGAGCATAATCCAAATTATAGAGGTTATAAAGAACTTCCAAATGTTTATGATGCTGATAAAAGCAATGAAATTCTATAGGATAGATCAACTACGATGAGAGACTCGTAACAATATAGCCAAATTAATATGGAAATAATAGATATATTAGGTATGTTTTAATATTATTATGTCATATATATTAAAAGGATCTTATTCTTTTTCCTAGTTATTTGGAAAGTTTGATTTATGGTGTTTTCCGATACAATTTGAGTCGATATGCTGAACGATATGATAGTTGGCTCCAAAGAGAGTTTGGCAGTAATACAGTTTATAAATTAAAATTGAGCCTTGACTCTTGTTTAATAATTCATTTGATCCATGATGTTGATTTTAATGTTGTGTACATAGAAACTAGTTATTGTATCTAGACAATTCAATGAAAAATAAATTACATTCATTAATTAAAATTGAGCCTTTGACTCTTGTTCAATAATTCTTTTGATCCATGTTGTGTACATAGACTTCTCTCTCATCTCGTTATCTCTTGTAAGCCGTCGTCAAAACCCTATAAGGGATGGCAATACGGGCCAGTCCGCCCCGTTTAGGCCCAACCCGCTATTAGCACGCCAAAAACGGGGTGGGGCGGGGCGGACCAACATGAGGGTGTGGGCTCAAACTCATACCCCACCCTGCCTAAAGACGGACTAGCGGGTTGGCGGGCCGGCCCATCTATTTTTTAAAATATTTTTTGTCGATTGTTATTAACAAATATGCTGCTATTATAAAAATAGTAAATTCAATATAGAGACTCTAACATTAAACAAATATCAAAATAAATCCACCATACATCTAACATAAAACAAATTACAGTATAAATCCAACAACATGAAATAAGTCTTTTATATAATGCAGTGGTCAATCAGTTTTTTTCAAGAGGTAGTGGACTAGTGGTGAATCAGTTATCACTTATCACTATTAGAGAGAGTAGCACCATTTGAGGTTGGGTTGGTATCATTTGGCCCAATTGTTTATGGGGTGTGTAAATTAAAAATTCGGTTACTAATAGTAAAAAAAAAGAAAGTTTAATAAGCCTGTGGGCCAACCCGCCCCACCCCGCTATGACCCACTTTTTTAGTGGGTTTAACAGCGGCGGGCCAACTAGAGAGATGGGCTCAAAATCTCACCCCAGCCCGCCTAAAATGGCGGGTTAAGCGGGATAACCCGACGGGTTGGGCCCGTTTTGCCATCCCTACTTTCTTCTCCTTCATCTATCAAAGAGGGGTGATTTAGGGTCAATTTTTTTATTTTTTATACCTAAAATAACCCCTCTATTTCACATTTATTTCATTTTTGTTTCGTGATTTCGATGTCTAAGTGCGACGTTGTTTTGTTTGTCATCTTTGTGTGACGTTGTTTGTCTTTGTTGTTTCGTTCATGTATTTGTTCCGTTCAGGTTGACAGATCAGCTTCAATCTAGTGCAGATTTAATCAATGACTTTTGCGTCGTCAACGTTGCAGATATGGAGATAATAACAGTTTTAAAATCAAACTCAATACAACTGAATGAAGTTATTATGCTCAATCTCTTCTTTTTCAGCAAACAAAACACACCCTATATAAGGTGTTTTAGCTGTTGGTTATGGGTGTTAGCCGTTGTCGTTGGTTTTTATGTCTTGGGTTTTAAATCCTCAACTTCATCCTTCTGTCATTGAGCGTTTTGGTTGGGTCTCTTTGATTGTTTGTGGCTTAGGTGTTGTTATGTGAGTTCAACAAATTTGTAGTTTTTGGTGTTTGCGATATGGGCTTGTCCTGTCTGTTTTTTTTCCTGTATTTTCTTTTCGTTTTTGAATTAAACAACAGTTGTGATTGTTTTGTTAATGAAAAGTGAGTGAGAGATAACTTCAAACACGTAGAAGAATGAATGAAAATTACCTTGAGTGACATCTCCAAAGGAAGATAAAGCATCTTTAAGGGATTTTTCATCCATATACCATGATAGTCCTCCTACGAAGAGCTTATTAGAAGAAGCCGATGATGATGATTGTGAAGAAGAGGTGAAAAATCTCCAAAGAATGAGAAAAAGGATACGTACCTCCTACTGCTTTGAAAACAATGATATCAATCTAGATCCTCTCATCAACGTTAGTATTAAAATGAAATTAATAAGTCCCACATCGATCGACTAATAAACTGTGTCAGTCTTTATATACGGATAGTGACAAGTGGAGAGCACCGGGTTTGGTAACGCAAACCTATCACCCAAGTGGGGGTATTAAAATGATGGGAAATATCAAAGTATGATCAAGGTTGAGTTGCTCAAGGGAATTTCTCAAGGGTAGTACCCTGAGATTGGTGTCCGAATGAGTTCGGACAACAATCCTTGAGATTGGTGTACGAACTCTCGGACACCAATCTCAGGGATAATGCTGTCTTAACAGAGCAGCGGCTCTTGGTGCAAGTTCCCTCTCAGGTGCTCATCCGATACTCGGGAAATAAACCCTCAATTTTTGTAATGATGGTTATATCATTTTTTTTTTGTTTAATTAAACCCTATATAAATCTTAGCCAATCAAGTGTATATGATTTTATAAAAAGTGATTTTATTAGTAGGCATTATAAATAAAGTTAAACATAATTTATGATATGATGATTTTTGCTTTTAAGGGATGATGATTTTTTATTTTTTTATTTATTTTTATTTTGTTTTGGGATAATAATTTTTTTATTAAGTGACACTATGTAAACTAAATTTCACATTTTATTGTCAATTTATATATATATATATATATATATATATATATATATATATATATATGTATTATTTTTTTCTTCTAAAATATTGTACATGCTGATATATGATTAGATGATGGTTGGGAAAAAAAAAACATAGTTAATTATATTTTTTCAAATTAAAAGATCTTACATTGTCGATGGTAGATATTTGTTATATGAGAAAGGTTATTTGTTCAACAATTTTGTAAAAGCTTTTTGAAAAATTCTCTCTCATACAAATTTTTTATATGATTAAGATAAAGAATAAAAAGCATACTCGTCTTATTTTAAGAAAAAAAAACGTAATATGATACAACTTCAATAGTATAATAGAAAAGTCCCAAACTAACAAACTATGATAACTAATCATCAAGATTTATTATGGTAGAACTTGATCGCATTTGTTATACACATGCAACGATGTGATTAGATCCATATGATGTAAATGAAGCTTTTGTAGAATTGCTGCCGTAGAATTGCTGCCACAAAATTTGTTGAGTGACACATTTGATAATGTTTCAAATTTGAATATCAAAGACCCTTGTGTATCGCAAACAAAAGGTAGAAAAAGGAAAGATTCTAACAACGCACCTAGAGCATGAAGATAATGTTTCAAATTTAGACTTATATCGGTTTGATTCATCTGAAATTGCAAATACCATGTTTGGCATTATGTAGAACTTCAGTCATGATCAACTTGCAATATTCTGTCACTTTATGGAGATATCAAAACAA
Organism: Medicago lupulina; assembly: GCA_958299785.1. NCBI lineage: Eukaryota > Viridiplantae > Streptophyta > Magnoliopsida > Fabales > Fabaceae > Medicago > Medicago lupulina. The sequence continues at coordinate 55,801,871 of OY283146.1, read as the reverse complement.
AGTAATAATAAGATTTGGAATAACAAATCGGAAACTCGAATTAATGTGTGGTCTTAACCACAATTAGTATGTCGCCACTGAATTTTACCGGGACTGGAATCAAGCGTGGATCAGCATCATTTGCAATATTAAAATCGTCCTCTAAATGTTAGGCGGGTAACCCTGATTCCCAAGAAACTTGAAGACTATGTCCTAATGGTTAATGGGCCAGCAGAATAGTATTGGGCCCTTATTATCTTTACTTGTTTTCCCTAAAGGCTATAAGCCACTAGTTTCCTTTAGTCTTGTGGGTTAAGCCCAATAGTTGTACAAGGCCTGGTTGCCTAACAACCCTAGCTATAAAAGTTGTAATAGTGCCTTTTGGCAGCTTCATGAATAAACCTATGCAGTTTTTATGTTTCTTCTTTCTTTGTTTCTCCTTAGTTTATAGTAACTTGAGTAGAATAGTCTATCAATTGGTGCTTTCATTGCTTGATCTCACCATCAAATGCCTCCCAAACCAACAAACCCTACCACTAAAGACCTTGAAGATGCCATTCAAGGAGCTCATCAACGCATCGACGAAGCCCTCCAACACAACAACATCGACCTTGACAACCGCTTCAACGCCGTGAATCAAAATATGGAGTCGCATATCGGCCGCATCTACACTCGTCTCGACAACCAACAAAGCACTGAAGATGCCCGTTTTGCTATGTTGACGTCCCAGCTATCAACACTCATCAACAGATCCCCGCCGCCGCGCTCCTCCAAACCTTCCTCTTCAGGTATTACACTCCATCATACTGCCTCAACAGTTCTTGAACCTATTACCATAACCGCCATACCAACATCTCCCATTTTTCACCCATATCTCAGCTCCCCAAATTTTCAATCCCACACCTCAACCCACTCTTCTCCCTCAACCGGTCCTATTTTCACTTCGGCCATACGTACAACAACAAACACCTCTACACCCTTCACCCAGATTCCTCCGCCATCAAATTACACACTGCCTCCCTATCCATACCTTGGACCACCTTATTCATCCCTTTCGTCGCAACCACAATTCCAACAACCTATCACTCAAACGACCACCCCACCTTTCACTCCTTTTCCTACTTTCCCACTAGCCACACCTTCCCAATCTGGCCAAAACCCAAACGGTCCAACACTTCGCTCACCAAAACTTGACCTAATACCCTTTGATGGTTCAGATCCGCTTGAATGGTTGTTTCAAGCCGACCAATTCTTTTGTTTCTACAACATCCCAATGGAAAGCTGACTCCACATGTCCGCTTTCTACATGAAAGGCGATGCCTTGAGCTGGTTCAAATGAACGTGTAACGCTCTAAATTCTATTTTATGATTGTGGTGATTTTAAATTGATTTTTGGTGTGCTTGGTGTATTTTACTTGAATTTATAAATGATATATGAGATATTTGGTGTGTTATTATTTGTTATATTTATTTGTAGTATTTTATGAAAATAGGAGAAGTGATATTTTTATGGTTGAATTAAGGGATTTAATAGAAATAATATTATTTTTGAATTAAGGAGAATAATAGTTATTTAGAATTATTAGATTTAAGGAGGGTTAATGAGGAATTAAAAGGAAATTAAGTGAGGGAGTAAAGAGAAAAAGGGGGGTTATGCTTTGTTAGAAAGAAAAGAGAAAACCAGTAAGGAAAGAAAAACATTTCACGTATCAGAGAAAAGCAAGAGAAGAGCATAGCCTTTTGAGAGAAACCAAGGGGAAGAACTAGGAAGGGAGAAGCTGCCATTTTGCTGTAGGAATTTGCTTATTTGAGGTAAGGGTGGGTTTATGATTCAATTGATGTATATATATATGTATGTCTTCATGAATTGAATTGAAAAATGGTGGTTTTGTTGGGTTAGGGTTAAAGATATGAAAATGCCATGATTAATGAATTATATGATGATGATGATGCTCATGTAAATTGTTTCTGTTGTTTAGTTGTGCCATGAACCTGTAAACATTGTTTCTAAATCATTTTAGGTGATTGGGGAATCAAGAATGGGATTTTTGGATGAAATAGGGTTAGAAATCGTAAGTAGTAATTCTGCCCAGATGATTACTCGCTTAAGCGAGCTAGCCGTCGCTTAAGCGAGCGGCACTTTCCCTTACCCAGAACTGTTTCGCGCCCGTTCGCTCAAGCGTGCGCCAAGCGAACTCCAAGCGTGCAAAACCTGAAGCTACGTCTTTTTGGTCGCTTAAGCGAGCTGCCCGTCGCTTAAGCGAGCAACGCGAATTTTGCCCAGAATTTGGAAAATAGTCTGTTCGCTTAAGCGAACCAGGAGCGAGCCTCAAGCGAGCAAAACTCTAACTTTCGTCATTTGACTCGCTCAAGCGAGATGCTGCTCGCTTAAGCGAGCTGGGTCCTGTGCGACCCAAAATGTGATTTTTCTAAGGTGTTCTAAACCCAAACCTAAGCTTCCTAGGTTGATTATTGGATTTTTAGAGAATTTTTGGAGTAATAATAATATAGAATGGAGATGTTTATGATGCATTTACGAATGAATCTTATATGAAATGAAATGAACTATACTATGCTAAGTTGAAATTGTTCATGGTGTTGTGGTGTGATTGAGTCTAGTTGGGGAGGTGTCCTAGTTGGTGTTGTCGTTGGTTGCATGGTGAAAATGCACCACTATTTCTGTTGTAGGGTTGTATGTAGATATACTCCTTGAGTCTCATAACTCATTTGCATTGGTGGGGGCTCATGCCCCGGAATGTTTATACATTCAACTGGTGAGGGCTTATGCCCTGGAATGCTAGACATTCACTTTGGTGAGGGCTTATGCCCTGGGATGCTTTAACCATCCATTTGGTGGGGGCTTATGCCCCGGAGTGTTTAGCACTCAACGCGCGTAGTTGGTACCACATTTGCATAATGCATTGGTCGTTAATGGAGTCTTGCATTAGAAGTTAAGGTGTGAGTTGTTGTTGGTGAGGTGTCACCACAAGCGGTGTTGTTGTCGGTGTTGTTAATTAAGGTGAATCTAAATATTAATTGTTGAATTGTTTATGAAGATTGTTGATGATTATGGTGATGATGAATGTTCTTGTTTATGTTGTTTTCAATACAACTTGATGAATTATATATATATATATATATATATATATATATATATATATATATATATATATATATATATATATTGCTTTGTTTTGTGAACTCACCCCTTCTGCTGGAATTGCCGCCTCGTGGGCAAGTGCAGGTAGCGATGGATAGATAGGAGTTGGCTCATTGTGTCGTAGGCTCTGATACGTAACGGGATGGGATATTATGTTTTATAATTTCATTCCTTTATGTATCATTTATGTTGGAGATTTGTTGAATAAATATTTGTTATATGTTGGAGAACATTTTTGTTATGGTGAGGCCTTTGTGCCAGACATGATGATGTATAAGAATTTTTGAGATGATTTTATGACAATTATTCCGCTGCAGACTATTTTATAAAGATCTTGTTTTGGAGGATTATTTAAATAGTTTTATGTTTCTATTTAAATAAATTATTTTTGAGATATGCATGTAATACTCCGTTGATTGTTGATTAACTCTGATGTTTGGATATTATTATATCATTTTGGGAAACAGGGTGTTACAATTGGTATCAGAGCAAGTCGGTCCGTCCGGCCATTAGGAGAGTCGTGTCGAGCCAATAGTGTAGTGTGACAGGTTTTAAACTGTCTTTGTTGTTCTAATTCTTGTTGTTATGTAGAATTATCGAGATGGCCGGGAGAAATGATGCTGCTCTTGCTGCTGCTTTGCAAGCAATGGCTCAAGTTGTTGGACAACAACAAGGTGCTGGTGGAGCTGGTGAAGGTGTAAGGATGCTTGAGACTTTCTTGAGGAATCATCCACCAACCTTCAAGGGAAGGTATAATCCTGATGGAGCTCAGACCTGGTTGAAAGAGGTTGAAAGAATATTCCGGGTGATGCAGTGTACGGATGCTCAGATGGTGCGGTTTGGCACCCATATGTTGGCTGAAGAGGCTGACGACTGGTGGGTAAGCACTCAACCTATTTTGCAGAATGAAGGTGCTGTGATTACATGGGCCGTTTTTAGAAGAGAATTCCTGAGGAGGTATTTTCCGGAGGATGTCCGTGGTAGAAAAGAAATAGAATTCCTTGAGCTGAAGCAAGGAGACATGTCCATTACGGAGTATGCTGCTAAGTTCGTGGAGCTTGCCAAGTTCTATCCACATTATGCTGCGGAGACTGCTGAGTTCTCCAAATGTATTAAGTTTGAAAATGGTCTGCGAGCTGATATCAAGCGGGCCATTGGTTATCAGAAGATCAGAGACTTCTCTGAGTTGGTGAGCAGCTGCCGTATTTATGAAGAGGACACTAAAGCTCACTACAAGGTGATGAATGACCGCAAGGGAAAGGGGCAGCAGAGTCGCCCGAAGCCTTATAGTGCCCCAGCTGATAAGGGCAAACAGAGAATGCATGATGAGAGGAGACCTGCACATAGAGATGCTCCTGCTGAAGTGGTTTGTTATAAGTGTGGTGTTAAAGGCCACAAGAGTAATGCTTGCACCCGTGATGAGAAGAAATGCTTCCGATGTGGTAAGAAGGGCCACACTGTTACTGAATGCAAGCGTGGAGACATTGTTTGCTACAATTGTGATGAAGAAGGTCATCTTAGCACACAGTGTACCAAACCTAAGAAGGCGCAGGCCAGTGGGAGGGTGTTTGCCTTGACTGGTACTCAGACGGATCAGGAGGATCGACTTATCAGAGGTACTTGTTTCTTTGATAGTACTCCCTTAATTGCTATTATAGATACTGGTGCAACGCATTGTTTCATTGCTATTGATTGTGCTAAAAGATTGGGTCTGTATATGTCTGATATGAATGGGAAAATGGTTGTTGAAACTCCAGCTAAGGGTTCAGTGACCACTTCCCTTGTCTGTTTAAGTTGTCCGTTGTCGGTATTTGGTAGAGATTTTGAGGTGGACCTTGTTTGTTTGCCGTTAGTGGGAATGGATGTAATATTGGGGATGAATTGGTTAGAGTACAATCATGTCCTGATCAATTGTTTTACGAAGACGGTGCGGTTTTCTTCTGCTGAAGAAGAGAGTGGAGCAGAATTTTTATCCACCAAGGAGATGAAGCGGTTAGAACAAGTTGGTGTGTTGATGTTTTCTTTGTTGGCATTTTTGTCGGTGGAGAACCAAGCTGTAATTGATGGGCTGCCTGTTGTGAAGGAATTTCCTGAAGTTTTCCCTGATGAGATTCCAGATGTGCCACCGGAGAGAGAAGTGGAATTTTCAATTGACCTTGTGCCGGGTACGAAGCCTGTGTCGATGACTCCTTACCGTATGTCAGCTTCGGAGTTAGCTGAGTTAAAGAAACAATTAGAAGACTTGCTTGACAAGAAGTTCGTGAGACCGAGTGTTTCACCATGGGGAGCGCCGGTGTTGTTGGTTAAGAAGAAGGATGGTAGCATGCGGTTGTGCATTGATTACCGTCAGTTGAATAAGGTGACGATTAAGAATAGGTATCCACTACCGAGGATCGATGACTTGATGGATCAACTAGTGGGTGCCCGTGTGTTCAGCAAAACTGATTTGAGGTCAGGTTATCATCAGATAAAGGTGAAGGATGAGGATATGCAAAAGACGGCGTTTAGGACGCGTTATGGTCATTATGAATATAAGGTGATGCCTTTCGGTGTGACGAATGCACCTGGCGTGTTTATGGAATACATGAACCGAATTTTTCATGAATATCTGGATCAATTTGTTGTGGTTTTTATTGATGATATTTTGATTTATTCTAAGACTGAAGCTGAGCATGCAGAGCATTTGAAGATTGTATTGCAAGTGCTGAAAGAGAAGAAATTGTATGCCAAGTTATCCAAGTGCGAGTTCTGGTTGAATGAAGTAAGTTTTCTTGGCCACATTATTTCTGGTAAAGGTATTGCTGTAGATCCTTCGAAGGTTAATGCTGTGTCGCAGTGGGAGACACCAAAGTCAGTTACTGAGGTAAGAAGTTTTCTTGGGTTGGCTGGTTATTACCGCAGATTTATTGAAGGATTTTCGAAGTTGGCACTTCCTTTGACGCAGCTGACTTGTAAAGGTAAAGCATTTGTGTGGGATGCTCAATGTGAGAGTAGTTTCAATGAGTTGAAGCAAAGATTGACGACTGCTCCTATTTTAATTTTGCCGAAGCCAGAAGAACCTTTTGTTGTGTATTGTGATGCATCTAAGCTGGGATTAGGTGGTGTGTTGATGCAAGATGGCAAGGTGGTAGCGTATGCTTCTAGGCAGTTGAGAGTGCATGAGAAGAATTATCCTACGCATGATCTAGAATTGGCAGCCGTGGTATTTGTTTTGAAAATTTGGAGGCATTATTTGTACGGTTCCAGGTTCGAAGTATTTAGTGATCATAAAAGTTTAAAGTACCTGTTTGATCAGAAGGAGTTGAACATGAGGCAGAGGAGGTGGCTTGAGTTACTTAAGGATTACGATTTTGGCTTGAATTACCATCCTGGTAAAGCTAATGTTGTGGCTGATGCGTTGAGTAGAAAGACATTGCATATGTCTGCTATGATGGTGAAAGAGTTCGAGTTACTTGAACAATTTAGGGACTTGAGTCTTGTTTGTGAAAGGTCGCTTCAGAGTGTGAAGTTGGGCATGTTAAAGATTAATAGTGATTTCTTGAGTAGTATCAAGGAGGCCCAGAAGATTGATGTTAAGTTTGTTGATTTGATGACTACTAGTGATCAGAATGCAGATGGTGACTTCAAGGTCGATGACCAAGGTGTGTTGAGGTTTAGAGAAAGGATTTGTATTCCGGATGATGAGGGTTTGAAGAAGTTGATCTTAGAAGAAAGTCATAAGAGTAGTTTGAGTATTCATCCTGGAGCTACTAAAATGTATCATGACTTGAAGAAATTGTTTTGGTGGTCCGGTTTGAAGAAGGATGTTGCGCAATTTGTGTATGCGTGTTTGACTTGCCAGAAGTCCAAGGTTGAACATCAGAAGCCTGCAGGGCTGTTGACCCCGTTAGATGTGCCTGAGTGGAAGTGGGATAGCATTTCGATGGATTTTGTGACGAGTTTGCCGAATACTCCAAGAGGGCATGATGCCATTTGGGTTGTTGTGGATAGATTGACTAAGTCGGCACACTTTATCCCGATTAATATTACTTATCTGGTAGCTCAGTTGGCGGAGATTTACATTCGTGACATTGTGAAGTTGCATGGTGTTCCATCTAGTATTGTGTCGGATAGAGATCCGAGGTTTACTTCAAGGTTTTGGAAGAGTTTGCAAGATGCATTGGGTTCGAAATTGAGGCTGAGTTCGGCTTATCATCCGCAGACAGATGGTCAGTCGGAGAGGACTATCCAATCCTTAGAAGATTTGTTGAGGGTGTGTGTTCTCGAGCAGGGTGGAGCTTGGGACAGCCACTTACCGTTGATAGAATTCACCTATAACAATAGTTACCATTCGAGTATTGGTATGGCACCGTTCGAAGCTTTGTATGGTCGAAGGTGTAGAACTCCTCTATGTTGGTTTGAGTCGGGTGAAAGTATTGTGTTAGGACCTGAATTGGTGCAGCAGACTACAGAAAAGGTCAAGATGATAAGAGAAAAGATGAAAGCATCTCAAGATCGTCAGAAGAGTTATCATGACAAAAGGAGGAAAGCCCTTGAGTTTCAGGAGGGAGAGCATGTGTTTTTGAGGGTTACTCCGATGACGGGTGTAGGACGTGCATTGAAGTCGAAGAAGTTGACTCCAAAGTTCATTGGTCCTTATCAGATTTCCGAGAGAATTGGAACCGTGGCGTATCGGATTGGATTGCCACCCCATCTATCAAACTTGCATGATGTGTTTCATGTGTCGCAGTTGAGGAAATATGTAGCAGATCCTTCGCATGTTATTCCTAGAGATGATGTGCAAGTTAGAGATAATCTTACTGTTGAGACTTTACCTTTGAGGATTGATGATCGCAAGGTGAAGCAGTTGAGAGGCAAGGAGATACCTCTGGTTAGAGTTGTTTGGGGCGGTGTAACCGGTGAGAGTTTGACTTGGGAGTTGGAGAGCAAGATGCAAGAGTCCTATCCTAAGTTGTTTGTTGCTTAAGGTAATATTTCGAGGACGAAATTTTCTAAGTTGGGGAGAGTTGTAACGCTCTAAATTCTATTTTATGATTGTGGTGATTTTAAATTGATTTTTGGTGTGCTTGGTGTATTTTACTTGAATATATAAATGATATATGAGATATTTGGTGTGTTATTATTTGTTATATTTATTTGTAGTATTTTATGAAAATAGGAGAAGTGATATTTTTATGGTTGAATTAAGGGATTTAATAGAAATAATATTATTTTTGAATTAAGGAGAATAATAGTTATTTAGAATTATTAGATTTAAGGAGGGTTAATGAGGAATTAAAAGGAAATTAAGTGAGGGAGTAAAGAGAAAAAGGGGGGGGATTATGCTTTGTTAGAAAGAAAAGAGAAAACCAGTAAGGAAAGAAAAACATTTCACGTATCAGAGAAAAGCAAGAGAAGAGCATAGCCTTTTGAGAGAAACCAAGGGGAAGAACTAGGAAGGGAGAAGCTGCCATTTTGCTGTAGGAATTTGCTTATTTGAGGTAAGGGTGGGTTTATGATTCAATTGATGTATATATATATATGTATGTCTTCATGAATTGAATTGAAAAATGGTGGTTTTGTTGGGTTAGGGTTAAAGATATGAAAATGCCATGATTAATGAATTATATGATGATGATGATGCTCATGTAAATTGTTTCTGTTGTTTAGTTGTGCCATGAACCTGTAAACATTGTTTCTAAATCATTTTGGGTGATTGGGGAATCAAGAATGGGATTTTTGGATGAAATAGGGTTAGAAATCGTAAGTAGTAATTCTGCCCAGATGATTACTCGCTTAAGCGAGCTAGCCGTCGCTTAAGCGAGCGGCACTTTCCCTTACCCAGAACTGTTTCGCGCCCGTTCGCTCAAGCGTGCGCCAAGCGAACTCCAAGCGTGCAAAACCTGAAGCTACGTCTTTTTGGTCGCTTAAGCGAGCTGCCCGTCGCTTAAGCGAGCAACGCGAATTTTGCCCAGAATTTGGAAAATAGTCTGTTTGCTTAAGCGAACCAGGAGCGAGCCTCAAGCGAGCAAAACTCTAACTTTCGTCATTTGACTCGCTCAAGCGAGATGCTGCTCGCTTAAGCGAGCTGGGTCCTGTGCGACCCAAAATGTGATTTTTCTAAGGTGTTCTAAACCCAAACCTAAGCTTCCTAGGTTGATTATTGGATTTTTAGAGAATTTTTGGAGTAATAATAATATAGAATGGAGATGTTTATGATGCATTTACGAATGAATCTTATATGAAATGAAATGAACTATACTATGCTAAGTTGAAATTGTTCATGGTGTTGTGGTGTGATTGAGTCTAGTTGGGGAGGTGTCCTAGTTGGTGTTGTCGTTGGTTGCATGGTGAAAATGCACCACTATTTCTGTTGTAGGGTTGTATGTAGATATACTCCTTGAGTCTCATAACTCATTTGCATTGGTGGGGGCTCATGCCCGGGAATGTTTATACATTCAACTGGTGAGGGCTTATGCCCTGGAATGCTAGACATTCACTTTGGTGAGGGCTTATGCCCTGGGATGCTTTAACCATCCATTTGGTGGGGGCTTATGCCCCAGAGTGTTTAGCACTCAACGCGCGTAGTTGGTACCACATTTGCATAATGCATTGGTCGTTAATGGAGTCTTGCATTAGAAGTTAAGGTGTGAGTTGTTGTTGGTGAGGTGTCACCACAAGCGGTGTTGTTGTCGGTGTTGTTAATTAAGGTGAATCTAAATATTAATTGTTGAATTGTTTATGAAGATTGTTGATGATTATGGTGATGATGAATGTTCTTGTTTATGTTGTTTTCAATACAACTTGATGAATTATATATATATATATATATATATATATATATATATATATATATATATATATATATATATATTGCTTTGTTTTGTGAACTCACCCCTTCTGCTGGAATTGCCGCCTCGTGGGCAAGTGCAGGTAGCGATGGATAGATAGGAGTTGGCTCATTGTGTCGTAGGCTCTGATACGTAACGGGATGGGATATTATGTTTTATAATTTCATTCCTTTATGTATCATTTATGTTGGAGATTTGTTGAATAAATATTTGTTATATGTTGGAGAACATTTTTGTTATGGTGAGGCCTTTGTGCCAGACATGATGATGTATAAGAATTTTTGAGATGATTTTATGACAATTATTCCGCTGCAGACTATTTTATAAAGATGTTGTTTTGGAGGATTATTTAAATAGTTTTATGTTTCTATTTAAATAAATTATTTTTGAGATATGCATGTAATACTCCGTTGATTGTTGATTAACTCTGATGTTTGGATATTATTATATCATTTTGGGAAACGGGGTGTTACAGAACGTATCAAAATAACCAAATGACTTACTGGCTCTCCTTTACCAATGCTCTCGAGCTGCGTTTTGGTCAGTCAACCTATGATAACCACCAAGAAGAACTGTTTAAGCTCCGCCAAAATGGGACTGTGTTTGATTATCAAACCCAGTTTGAAAAACTTGGAAATAGAGTATTGGGCCTTTCGGCTGAAGCCATTATGAACTGTTTCATTTCCGTACTACAACCTGAAATCCGCAATGAACTAGCTATTCAAAAACCCCATACCATCTCTCAAGCCATTGGTGTAGCCAAACTCATTGAAGCCAAACACAAATATTCAAAGCCTAAATACCCACGACCATTCTCTTACCCTACCAACCAAAACCGTTTTCCTCCAAACATCCCAAAGAACCCCCTACCTCAAACACCTTAACTCCACCGACTACCATTCGGCCCCTACCAACTACCCCTGCAAAAATACCCATCCGGCGCCTAACAGCTACACAGATGCAGGACCGTAGAGCACTCAGACTTTGTTATAACTGCGATGAGAAGTTCATCGCGGGCCACAAGTGTGCAACTAGCAGATTTTTGCTACTCCTCGTGGAGGAGGAAAATAACACAACTGACACTGAAACCTCACCGATTGACGACGGAGACCTCGTCGAGGTTGACAACCCCAAAATCTATTTTCAAACTTTTGATTTGGTCCCTCATATCAGTCACACCTTGATTAAGGCTTTCATACAAACAACCCAAGATTAGTTTTCTTAGACAAACTTGTTTCCCTTCATGTAATTGGTAGGCTAACTTTCGGTAATGTTTGGTCACTAGGATAGATCTAGTGCAGAAGACAAACAAAGAAAGCCAGAAGGTTAAAAAGGCTATATGCTCTTCATCTAGGACTTCTTCCTCATCTAGATTGTGATGATCCTCAATATAATGGCCAAAAGCAGCTCTGTTTGTGTCGAAATCAAAAAAGAAATCTGACTCATAGGCGTTAGTGGGTTTTAAACCTGTTATGGCTGCAACATCTTGCAGTGTAGGCGTAAGCAAGCCACACTTCAAATGCATACTATTGGTCAAAGTGTCCCAAAAATGGAGTGCAGCTAGCAATATGGTTTTTTGATACCTAGGACCATATCTTGATAACTGAATCAAATCAAAAATCCCAATTTCTTTCCAAAACTCTCCCTTCTTTTCTCAACTTTGTTGAGCGAGCTGATATAACCATCGACATTTTCAGTTCTAGAGGCCGCTTTGAAAACCCTAGTTTCTAAATAGTTGAGGCTATACGGGATTTTAGGGTTTTGAACGAAGATTAGAGGTGAATGTCTCTTAAAGCAAGGAAATTTTTTTGAGTTCTTCACTTTCAGTTTTCCCAACAGGGCCTAAATTAGAGCTTTTTCCTCCTTCAGGTCTGGTTCCTCCGCAAACCATGCATTCCCAGTTTGCGTTGGGGCTGAAAAGTTGATTAACCCTCGCCCTGGTTGAGATTGAGACAGATTACCAATATCGTTAGTCATGACATCGAGAAATTTGATGGATGATAATTTAATTTTATCGGAAGAAGAACCGTTGGTGACAGAGGTTTTGAAATGTTTGGAAATGGAAACGCGATGAAACTTCGTGAAAATGAGAAAAGAAATTGGGAAGTACAAGTTGAACTAAAAAGGTAGAGAAAGGAGGGGTTATACCCTTTTATAATTTCAGATAGTCAACAAGTGTCAATGCTTTAAATTGATAGTTATTTAAAATGAATAAAGTGATACTTCTCAATAAATTTGAATGTCACCCACTAGGTGTGATTTGATGGCATCAAAAAAAGGTTTGTTCAATTGCCTTTGGATGCTGACAAAATTGATGTTATCTGTCTCGACTGAGAATACGTTCGACGAAGCTCAAAAACGTCTTTTCCTTCTTTTATCTGAAGATACAAACAAAAAAAGACATTTTTTGGGGGAAATTTGTTAGCCTGTATTTTTGACAGGCTACAATAAATGCGGTCAATCAAGTTTGACTCAAGTTTTGAAGAAGTCAGGACGAGTTCGACACTCAAGCTGAATTGAGTTCAAGGACTTGTAAAGATTTTGCCGTTTGATGGAGAGGCTTCGCCAAGCAAGCAATATATTGAAGAGAAGTTGGTGTCAGATAGACGAGCCAAAATCAGTTAATGTCGAAGAGATAACAATTGAAATTCAAACGATGTCTAGGGTAGTTTTTAGTGGTTATGTCCGACGGTTTTTGTATAGGCAGTTACTTGGTGGGTGTTGAGGGGAGATGTTAGATAATTAATTTATGTAATTCGGCTTAATTAAGTTAATGGTATTTTAGTCTTTTTATGTTTTATCATGTATTCTCTTTGTGACTGTTATTTTCACAAATTATGTTATTCTATTGAAACCCTTGCATCTTTTGTTATTCTCTCTGATTCTCTATAATGTTGACAACAGGTTCATGGGTTTGGTTCGGATCCGGCTTTGATCTCTTCGTTGGTTTGGATTTGGTTTTGATGTCTTCGTTGGTTCATATGTACTTGAAATGTAATAGGATTGATGATGTGCATAAGCTATTTGATAGTATGTGTGACAGAGATGTGATTGTTTGGAGTGTGATGATTGCAAGGTATTTAAGATTGGGGAATGTTGATAGAGAGGAAGAGGTTTTTTGTGAGATGAGGAAGGAGGGTGTGGAGCCGAATTTGGTTTCGTGGAATGGGATGAATGTTGGGTTTGGAAATGTTGGATTGTATGATGAGGCGGTGAGGTTGTTTCGTGAGATGGTGTCAGAAGGGTTTTTGCCGGATGGGTCGACTGTTTCATTTTTTTTGCCAGGTGTTGGGAATTTGGAGGATGTTTTGATGGGAAAACAGGCTCACGGGTATGTGATTAAGCTGGGTTTGGAATCGGATAAGTTTTTTGTTAGTGCTCTTCTTGACATGTATGGAAAATGTGGATGTGCACTCGAGATGTTTTGGGTGTTTGATGAAATTGATCAAACTGAAATAGGTTCTTTGAATGCGTTTCTTACTAGGTTGTCACGTAATGGTTTGGTTGATACTGCATTGTTTAATGGATTCAATAATCTATTACAGAGAAATAAGCAACATAATCTCTAAGTACATGATAGAAGTGGAATTGAAAGATAAAGGGGAGAGGAGAACAAGAACTATGAGAGAAGGAGAAGGGGAATCAGAATTTCATTAACATATTCAATGTCTTCTTTCCCTTGTATAAGCCTTGTTCACTCTTTGATGTACACCTTTCATCCAATACTTGCCCATGTGTCTTTACAGCGATGACAATTTGCTTGATTCATTTGATGACATGGCTTTCTCTATTTAGGATCATTACATTATCTTCCCCTTTAAAATCAACCTTGTCCTCAAGGTTGAAGTCAAGATAATGGTGTAGAATAATAGTAGCAACTTCCACATAGACAATAAAAATCCACCAGGATCCCACAACTTGGAAAATTGTAAAGTCACGTATAAAAGTATTGGCTGCTTTTGTTGTTAACATGAGTTGAGAGCAGCCCTCCATAATAGAAATATGCACAGTAACCATTAATTTGTTGAAGTTAGAAAAGTATTGTTGAGTCATGGTAGTATCTTTCCAAATGACCTTACTTTTGCCTAAGCTCTCCCATTGTGTGGATAATTGAAGCATTTGCCAGCTGCCTTGCATGATGGTGTTGTTCTGCAAAATGGCCACTAATTTCATGAAATAATAGAAACAATAAGCATCAGATCGTTGGTGCAAATAAGATGTGAAGTTCTACCAATGCATCCCATCCAAATTCCACAAAATGTTTCTCTTGAAAAGAATTGGCTAGGTGCAACACTTCTATTTTTACGAGAGTGTAATCCACAATTTTTCAACCAAAACAACTTTGGAGCTTGCTCAAAGGACTAGAAAAATATATTTTGACATCATAACATAGTAATCCAAATTGTGCATAGTCAACATAGAAGTGAAGAATGTATGCCACACGATATGCACCCCAAATAAAATAAACACTTATTATGTCATTACTATCATGCCCAAGTTTCTGTCTCTCTTTAAAACCATTCATTCCTTGCTCTATTATACGGTGGCTGAACAGTCTAGTGCTACAAGCAAGTAATATAGCAGCCAACACCATTGGGGTACAGAAGCTACGGTTATTATCTCGGTCCGACTGCACAAAAACAAAATGGCCAGGAACATTGTGCATAAACCATTTACCATGAATATACTTTCCAATCAAGACATTGAACAAAACTACACTATAGCCATAACCCACAATCTTCTCAGTGACATGAATCATATAGCCATATTCTAGAGCAAGGCAAAATAAGAAACTGTGTGCCTCTCTATTCCAACAATACTTAGTAACCTCTTGGACAATGTTGTAAGTAGGATATGTAATATATGTAGGTATAAACCTAGTAATTATAAGGGCAGCCCATATACTAATACCCCCAAAACAGAACTGTACCCTGCAATTTAGATCCTTATGAGCCCCAAATTTAAAAAATGTGAAGGAAGGAGGCAAAGCAGTCAAAGTAGGAATTGCAATTCCATTGGCCCTTAGATTCAAATGTTGTTGAATGTATAAAAGACAAACTTGAATACACTTTTCAGTGGAAGCAATATTTGGTAGTCTTATTCTTGTAAAATGCTAAAATATATCTCCATATCTACAAATCGGCCAATGATTCTTAACACATCCGTCATACCACTCAAACCTTTTCGATTCATGAAAAAACATAAGCTCAAAATCATTCAAACACTTGAAAATTGGGGCATCTTTGATGTTGCCAAGGCTATAAGCACTAATAAGGTCATAATTATCACAAAGGTTTCCTTGGTAATTGAGTGCATATAACCAACTAGAATGATGAGCATTAGATGAGGAGTTGGAGTTCAAGGCAGATTGACTAAGCACAAGCTTTAAGCAGGGATGAAGCTTCTTTTCTTAGATATCAACACATGGTAAACATAGCCATAACAAGTAATCCATCTCAGTTGATCATAAACCTTGTATATAAATTGAATAACCACTGCAACACAATACCTAGAAACAAACTCACATGATAACAATTCTTTCTCATCCAATACACCAGCTGTTATAAACCCCACATTTAGAAAATTTGAACAAACCACAATCATCTTAGGCATTACATCAAACACATGATGTGCATTCTGTAACGCCCTATTTTACTATCTAATTATTTTGTCGAGTTTAGTGTCTTTTTGGTATATTTTATTTGAATAATTGCGGTGCGTGGGTTTTTGTGTTATGTGTTAGTAATATTAGTAGTTTATTAAAATATTGTTAGTGAAGGCATATAATTAAATTAGATTAATGAAGCATAAGGGCAGTTTTGGAATAAGGAGAATTTGTTAGGTTAAGAATAGAAGAGGTGTAGTTAGTGAGATGAGTAGTGTTTAATGATTTAAGTAATAGTAACAAATTCAAGAGGTGCGGGTAGAAATATGAAAAGATTAGTAACAAACTCAATTAAAGTTTATAAATAGGGAAGGGAATTAGAGAAGAAGGGTTACCGATAAAGAGAGCAACAAGAGGCAAAAGAAAACTAGGGTTGTGGAGAAGAGAGGCAAGGAGGAATAAAGAGAAGAAACTAGAGAGAGATTTCACCGTAGGAAATCATCAATTTCGCAAAACCTAGAGGTAAGGGTGAGACTAACCTTCTTTAATCAACAATATATAATTTCTGAAAAAAGTTTAATCATGTTGTTTTGTTGAATTTTTGATGTTATAGAAATTAGGTTTAAATTCAGTTAGATTGTTGAAAATGTAGGTAATTCCATGAATAAATGTAAGAAAGTGATGTCTATGGTGTAGAATAACAGTAGGTAATGTTTCTTATCCATTTTGGGGTTTGGGGTTGTCAAAATTAGGGTTTTGGAGTGAGAACAGAGGTCTGTTCGCAGACCTGTCTATCGTCGCTCGCCACGGCGAGTGCTCAAACTCGCCTAGCAAGCAGATCTCATCGCTCGCCCAACGAGTGTACTTGGTCGCCTGACGAGTAGTTTCCAACTCACCACACCAAATGTTTTCCCTGCCTAGCGAGTAGACGCCGTCGCTCGCCACGGCGAGTAGTTGAGCTCGCCTAGCGAACTGTTCAGTGGCAGATTGCCGTTCTCGTGTCTTTTTCACTGGTTTCTGTTTTGAGTTGGATTTTGTCATAAACATGAAACTCTGATTTATCTTATACTATTTATATGTTGGGAAAACGGGGTGTTACACATTCCGCATTCTGAGTATTTCACATATAGAAATAATGCATTAAATGCCACAAAAGCAAGCTCTAAAATACTATTATCATACATACCTATTCCCATCTACCAAATCTTCTCTGAGAATGCAATGATCATAATTTGTTGAGGTTTCGGAGGCGACAACAGTGGTGGATCAATATACCGAAAAGATGAACCACAACTCCTTTGCAGTAACTCAAATTCAACACCAAAATTGCTAAATTTGGCGTGTCGAGAAAAGGAGTGATATCTTTGGGGAAAGCATCTGTGATTTCATTGAGAAGAGGCATACGAACAAATGGTGTCACTTCATCCACCATTGATGTTCTCAAACCAAACAATTCCTCAGCTGATTGTTCATGGCTTGGTTCTATGGACGGAAGAGTTTCTTCCAAAGTCGGAAGCGCATCCTTCGTCGATCTCCTCTTGCACAAGACTCGCGAATTCCACGTGCATATTCAGCTATACGTGAGTTCTGTTGTTTCGATTCAACCATGGAAGGACTGAGTTGAGACGAATATGGTTGTATCTGAGTTTTTTCAATTGAGTTCTGAACACCATGGGAAGAGCATCCAGGGAATTATTTGCGTCGCAGGTCCAATTTAGCTTCCATTCGGTCCCATACGGTATATCCCGGACTATCCAGATACGCCAATTTCGCCCATTCAGCTTCTATTTTTTCCATGCCATGGTGACAATGAAAGCACCAATGTAATGGATTCAATAATCTATTACAGAGAAATACGCAACATAATCCATAAGTACATGATAGAAGTGGAATTGAAAGATAAAGAAGGATAAAGGGGTGAGGAGAACAAGAACTATGAGAGAAGGAGAATAAGAATTTCATTAACATATTCAATGCCTTCTTTCAATGTCTTCTTTCCCTTGTATAAGCCTTGTTCACTCTTTGATGTACACCTTTCATCCAATACTTGCCCACGTGTCTTTACAGCGATGACAATTTGCTAGATTCATTTGATGACATGGCTTTCTCTATTTAGGATCATTACACATTGGGTGTGTTCAAGAAGTTTAAAGCTGGAGAATTGGAAAGACATGGAGCCTTTGGAGCTTTTTAGAGATATGCAGGCTAATGGGGTGGAGCCTAATGCTGTTACTATCCCAAGCTTGATCCCTGCTAGTGGAAATATTTCAGCGTTAACGCATGGAAAGGAAATCCATTGCTTTTCACTTAGGAAGGGAATTTTCGATGATGTATATGTAGGTAGTGCATTGATAGATATGTATGCCAACTTCGGAAGAATCTAGTTATCACAAAATTGTTTTGATGAGTGGTTATGCAATGCATGGAAAGGCTAAGGAAACAATCGAGATGTTTCATATGATGTTGCAAAGTTGCCAGAAACCAGACTCAATTACCTTCACAAGTGTATTATCTGCATGCACCCAAAACGGATTAACGGGCATTACTTTAATAGCATGTCAAAAGAATCCAATGTTAAACCTAAAATGGAACATTACGCTTGCATGGTTACACTTCTCAGTCGTGTAGGAAAACTTGAAGAAGTTTATTCCATCATCAAGGAAATGTCGTTTGAACCAGACGCATGTGTGTGGGGAGCATTGTTATGTTCTTGTAGAGTTCATAATTTGAGTTTAGGGGAGATTGCTGCAGAAAAGCTTTTTGTGTTGGAACCAGACAACCCCGGGAACTACATTCTTCTGTCCAACATTTATGCTTCAAAGGGTATGTGGGACGAAGAAAATAGAGTACGTGATATGATGAAGAGGAAGGGTTAAAGAAAAACCCTGGCTGTAGTTGGATTGAGATCGGACGTAGGGTACACATGCTTGTTTCTGGCGACAAATCACATCCACAAATGAAAGAGATTTTGGCGAAGTCAGAAAAATTGAGTATTGAGATTAAGAAGTCTGGTTGCCTCCCGATGACCAAGACTGTGCTGCAAGATGTAGAGGAACAAGACAAGGAGCAGATATTGTGTGGGCGTAGTGAGAAATTGGCAGTAGTATTAGGACTAATCAACACAAGTCCAGGACAACCACTTCAAGTAATCAAGAACCTAAGAATTTGTGATGATTGTCATGCTGTTATCAAAGTTATAAGCAGATCGGAAGGAAGAGAAATATTTGTGAGAGACACAAATTGTTTTCACCATTTCAAAGACGGTATTTGCTTTTGTGGAGATTTCTGGTAAATTTCCCATGGCTCCTTCCAGTTGATTAGGAAAAAAAACTAATTAATCAAGAATGGTTGTGTTAATAATACTTTGATTAGTGCTGTAATTAACACCTTGAGAACGAAGATATGTGTTCCCTTCTTTTGGTGGCTTGCAGCTATTTACTTCTTAATGGCCCATATGATTTTCTGTTTGGAAATCCTTTCTTTTAACCCTTGTTCTTGCAATGAAGACTTAAAAGGAGCCTGATTAGAATATGAAGCTGGGAGACAACTTGCAGGTCTGATTCTGCTGAGCAATGTTTTTGAGTAACTTTGACATTGATTACTTGCCTAGTTCTTCTATTTTCATGAGAATTTATATGAATCATTTTCTAGTATAAGAGGTATTATGATTTGAAGCTTTACAATGGTTTGAGACTTTGAAAGTAAACTTGGGTAGGAGGAGATGTCCTTTTCAAGATCTGATATACTTTGATCAACATTGCTAAGGAATATTTTTCTTGCTATATTCGAGACCGGAGGGAGTAGAGATTTGATTTCACGCCATTAGAGTACATTCAAAGACTTCAACTTTGAAATACTTCTCATAGTCTGAGTTCTGGGAGCCTCAAATTTTCTGGTATTTTCCTCTCTAGAGCAAACCATGTATTTCATCTGTTGAAATTATTTTGTCAAATGACAATAAATTTTTACAGCTTAAAGCTTTTAATTCTTTGCTTATGACATTCTGATATTAGAGGATCGCAAATTAGAAAAGCATTCATAGATAAATTGTTCATTTGTTGCTGAGTCGTTTCACTTGCTTAGCTGCATTTTATTTTGGGCTCTCAATTCCTAGTGGTTTGTTTGGATTTGGTAATTCAAAGTCACGTTCACTTTGTTCATGAAAAGCTTTGATAATTAGATGTTTTGATTTAAAATTGATTTGTCCAAAAATGATGTGTTGGTTTAGTGACCACACAAGAATTACTCTAGATACAAAGTACTTTCTAACATTTGCTTGAAAACAATATAATACAATTCCCTAAAAAAAACAATATAATAAAATTAAAATAAAATACAACTAACTATCTAGGAAGAAGTGTAGATACAGACATTCTATTGATACTATATTCTCTATTATTGTTACTAAGTTCATAAGGTCGTATGGGTTCTCTAAGGGATCGTTGACCACGTAAATGATCAAGTATTTCTAGCATCAATGGTCGAACACTCTCTTCTTGAATGCACAATAAACCAATCCTAAGATATTTCATGGCTTCTTCTGAATAATTTAATTGGAATGTTAGCTTATTAATATTCAAAACTTACCGTGTTCCGCATGCACCAGTTGATATAACCACTTCATTTCTATTCATCGAAGATGAACGGGTGTTTTCTCGGTTTTCATTTATAACTTTAGCCAAACCGAAATCTGAAATTTTCGGATTTAAGCCATCGTCAATCAATATGTTTGAAGGCTTCAAGTCTCCATGGATTATGGAAATCCTAGACAAGTGGTGGGGTATGTATCTGATCCGCTCAGCAATTCCTTCTACTCCCTCCGTCTCAAATTATAAGCGAAAAAAAAAATCACACTTATTAAGAAAACTTAAACATAAGAATTTGAAGTATAGTTTTTTGTGTTTTCTTTGAAAAAAGTTTCATAGAAAGATGTAAAAACAATTTCTATTGGCTATTGCTTACGGAAAAAATGAATGAGAGAGAAAATTTTACGAGAATAAACAAAAGTTTTTCTTGGAAAAGAGATTTTTAAAAAAAACAAGACTAAATAGGATAAAAATTTGTCTTTTTTCTTATATTTTGTGACAAAGAAAATGTATTTTTTTTGCTTATATTATGAAACGGAGGGAGTATAATCTTGGCTTTTTGAGGCCAGGTTAAGCTTTGGGCTTCAGGATCTACAAAATTGTTCATAAAATAAAAATTAAATCCGCGTATAAAAAAAGCTATATGTGTGAATAATTGACAAATGAAAGAGTTTATTGGAAAAGCTTCTAACCAAATAAAAAATATTGTAGGGTATTGTTCTCAACGAACTCATATATTAAAGCCTTCTCATCCTCATCAACAGCAAAGCCTATCAATTTTACAAGATTTCTATGTTGTAGATTTCCAATGGTTGCTATCTCTGCGATGAATTGTCTGTCATTAATCGCGCCAGATCCATGCATCTTCTTTACAGCAACCACGTCACCATTATGAAGCACACCCTAAAAAAAAATGAGATTATAAAAAAATAAAGTATCATTTTTTTCACTGCATATATTTTTCATTGCACCATTTTTGCATTGCTCACACATATGAACGTCAATGTCACATCGGCACATAAAAAGTGCATATAAAATGTCATTGATGCCACGAATTGTTGCGTTGTAGAAGCTTGTATTTTTGGAATGGAGAGAGGAAATGAATGTCTTGAGATTAGTTTGGTATGGACTATTCAGTGTTGTATTATCTATTGTCGAGCAATCAATAAGGTATTCTTTGGCGAATTCAACATATTCTAGTGCTTTTGCACTTAAAAAATAAAGGAATGTGAAGACAAATAATAAATTATAGGTAGCCATGGCGGTGGTTTTTTTTTTGTTACAAAATGAAAATGTTGAAGAGAGAAGTTAGATGAATTTTGGGTTGAAGAATATAGATATATATAGAGGAAGAATATTGGAAAGGATCAGGGTTGTTAGGCTATGTCTTTTGAGTTGCGCAATTGATACCAAAGAAATCAAAATCGATGAATAAAAAGGTAAGGAATATGTTGATGGCCCATGAATTGAATAGTGGTGGAAAAACCAAACCTATTGAAAACATGATAAGACATGTTTGGCATTTCCATTCAATATTCTCATTAATGATTAAACAATTTTTTAGCAAAGCCATGTCATTTGGTATATGTACGTACGGTGCTTTTGAAAACCTGATGGGATATTTTTCGCATTTCCTAGCTATATATCTGTAATCCATATGGTGCGTTTAAAAAACTTGATGTGATATATATCTAAGAAAATTGTTGTCTCCACTTCAATATTGATGTTTTTTTAATGTGTTTTGCTCACTTGCAAGTCTAGGTAGTCAACTGGTCATGTTTTACTATGTTTTCTTCACTTGTGATCTGTTTTGTACTGCGTTTTTTTGTTTTAAACCATAAATAATGATGTTATATGTCTTGTACTGTTATTTATATATATTCAATAATTCAAAAGATCAATTTTTTTTATCTAATCGCACCTTCATTATTAATGAAATCTTTGAAATTTGAATTTTGTAAATAATCATGGGGCTTACATTTGATCTATATATTGGAAAAATAATCCATAAATAATTGGAGTTAATTATTACAGTATGTGTGAATTCCTAGTGAGTATAGTCATTGTCTACCACAGGAAAATAACCATGCATCCACCTGTAAACCCTCAAATATGTTTTTCTAATTTCAGCAATATGCATATGCACAATACCCCACACACTGTAACACTAATTACAAATTTTTGATAAAGTACTAACATTTCCCTTATTACAATATGTGTGAATTCTTAGTGAGTATAGTCATTGTTTACCACATGAAAATAACCATGCATACACCTGCAAACCATGACGTATGTTTTTCTAATTTCAACAATATTCATATGCACAATACCTCACACACTGTAACACTAATTACAAATTTTGATAAAGTACTAACATTTTCCTTATTACAATATGTGTGAATTCTTAGTGAGTATAGTCATTGTTTACCACATGAAAATAACCATGCCTGCAAACCATCACGTATGTTTTTCTAATTTCAGCAATATGCATATGCACAATACCCCACAGACTGTAACACTAATTACAAATTTTGATAAAGTACTAACATTTTCCTTATTACAATATGTGTGAATTCTTAGTGAGTATAGTCATTGTTTACCACATGAAAATAACCATGCATACACCTACAAACCATCACGTATGTTTTTCTAATTTCAGCAATATGCATATGCACAATACCCCACACATTGTAACACTAATTACAAATTTTGATAAAGTACTAACATTTCCCTTATTACAATATGTGTGAATTCTTAGTGAGTATAGTCATTGTTTACCACATGAAAATAACCATGCATACACCTGCAAACCATCGCGTATGTTTTTCTAATTTCAGCAATATGCATATGCACAATACCCCATAGACTGTAACACTAATTACAAATTTTGATAAAGTACTAACATTTTCCTTATTACAATATGTGTGAATTCTTAGTAAGTATAGTCATTGTTTACCACATGAAAATAACCACGCATACACCTGCAAACCATCACGTATGTTTTTCTAATTTCAAACTTCACATTCATTCAAAATCATCGCAATCAACAACAACAACTCAACATAATTCATACCCAATTCATAATATGACATTAACAACAACAATCATCAACAACCAGAACTCATAATCATGAATCCAACCACAAATCAACAACAACATAACACAAATCATCAATTATCACTCTTAACCCTAATTCCCCAATTCTCAAAAACTAAACCTATAACATGTTAAATGAAATTTTCAGAATCATAGACTCAAGATTATTGAATGTTAGTCCCACCCTTAGCTTAGGATTATTGATTGGCAGCCTCTCCTCTTTGTTCTTCTCTCCTCTTGTTCTCCCTTTTTCCAAAACTTGTTTCACGTGTTCTCCTTTTTATATAAACCATAACCTATTTATTTTCTCTTAATTCCAAATCTGCCCCCAAAGTCTCAATATTCTATTTTAATATATTTATATATATTTCTACACTAAATAACAAATATATTTCTATAACAAATATATTTATATAACAAATATATCTCTACACCACATAACAAATATATTTCTACACTAAATAACATAATATTATAATATAATATGCTACTAAAACACCAACATATAACACAAAAATAACACACATCACCATAAATCAAATAAATTATTCAAAAAGACTCTAAACTCAATAATTAAATAAATAAAATAGGGCATTACACCTGCTGCTGCTTCGTTTACCACTTTATACAAGGAGGACCGCACAAAGGACATGGAGTTCACTAGGGTTGGCACTGCAGTGTCAAAAGCATACGTGCTACCGAAAGGCCTTGCATTAATGGTAGAAAAGAAGTTCTTGTTAGAATACCGAAGCATGCATATCTCGTACAAAATCACTCCTACTTTGGACAAAGGGCACGATGAGGACAGTTGATTCACTGCACCATTTTTGCATTGCTCACACATATGAACGTCAATGTCATCTCGACACATAAAAAGTGCATATAAAGTATCATTGATTCCAGGAATTGTTGCGTTGTAGAAGCTTGTATTTTTGGAATGGAGAGAGGAA
This sequence comes from Medicago lupulina, assembly GCA_958299785.1. NCBI lineage: Eukaryota > Viridiplantae > Streptophyta > Magnoliopsida > Fabales > Fabaceae > Medicago > Medicago lupulina. The sequence goes on along the minus strand of OY283146.1, from coordinate 55,777,665 downwards.
ATGAATGTCTTGAGATTAGTTTGGTATGGGCTATTCAGTGTTGTATTATCTATTGTCGAGCAATCAATAAGGTATGTTTCTTTGGCGAATTCAACATAGTCTAGTGCTTTTGTACTTAAAAAATAGAGGAATGTGAAAACAAATAATAAATTATAGGTAGCCATGGCGGTGGTATTTATTTTTTGTTACAAAATGAAAATGTTGAAGAGAGAAGTTAGATGAATTTTGGGCTGAAGAATATATATATATATATATATATATATATATATATATATATATATATAGAGAGAGAGGAAGAATATTGGAAAGGATTAGGGTTGTTAGGCTATGTCTTTTGGGTTGCGCAATTGATACCAAAGAATTCAAAATCGATGAATAAAAAGGTAAGGAATATGTTGATTGCCCATGAATTGAATAGTGGTGGAAAAACCAAACATATTGAAAACTTGATGTGACAAGTTTGGCATTTCCATTCAATATTCCCATTAATGATTAAAAATTTCTTTAGCAAAGCCATGTAATTTGGTATATGTACGTACGGTGCTTTTGAAAACCTGATGGGATATTTTTGACGTGCTTTTAAAAAACTTGATGTGATATATATATATATATATATATATATATATATATATAGGAAAATTGTTGTCTCCACTTCAATATTGATGTTTTTTTTAATGTGTTTTGCTCACTTGCAAGTCTAGGTAGTCAACTGGACATGTTTTACTATGCTTTCTTCACTTGTGATGTGTTTTGTACTGCGCTTTTTTGTTTTAAACCATAAATAATGATGTTTAATGTCTTGTACAGTTATTGATATATATTCAATAATTCAAAACATCAATTTTTTTAATACTAATTACAAGTTTTGATAAAGTATTAACATTTCCCATATTACAATATATGTGAATATTTAGTGAGTATAGTCATTGTTTACCACATGAAAATAACAATGCATACACCTGCAAACCATGACGTATGTTTTTCTAATTTCAGCAATATAAAAATTATATGATCGGTTATTAAACTTGTTAAAGCTTATAAAAAAATACATGTACAACAGACTTATTTTTTTCTCCATAAATTCTACTTATAGATTTTCTGAAGAGTTGTATTATCGCAAAGAGGAGGCAAATGACTCTTTCGTCGCCTTCTCACTAGTATATACAAACAAATTGCCAACAGCATCGCCAAACCAAGGAGAGAGAACACAATCAGGATAGTTTTTCTCTTCTCTACACAAAACAAATAACATTTATTAATATCATAATCTTCAGAGGGGAAAAAAAAGACCTCAAATCTTATATTTTACATGAAATCTAAAAAAATAAAAAAAAATTGCTCTTAACTAAATTGTTTAATATTTGTGAAAACAACTTTTTTCCCTCTTAACAGGGGGCAAACAGTATAAACAAGTCATGGCAACAAATTTTACCCGGATGTCCTGATGATGGAGAAAGACTCCCAGGCAAGGCAGCTTTGTCGCCCTCCATGAAAAACTTATGGAGTTCAAACCTTACAATGCAAGTGGAAAATAGAACTGCTCCCCCAACACTTCCCAAAAAATCTACCAGTATATAGTCATGGGTTAGTTGAGTTAGACATAAACCGCACTCAGTGGCAAACAAATCTTCCATGCATTGCGCTAGAGAATACACGGTTTGAACATCGTTTAATTTAAATGTTTCCGTCCGGTATCATCCATCACCGTCAGGTGTATCCGTTCGAAGTTTATCCAAGTGGTCACGTAAAACTTTAGCGTATGTGCTTTTGATATAAGGTTTGGTAATATTCAATTGTTTATATGAGGGGACTGCTACCTCACCATATGTGTAACTGTATATGTCTTGTGTTGAAATTCTAAGTACACAGTGGTTGTACCAAACTACACCCTCAGATGTTGGAGCACATAAGTATATTTTAGTTTTTGCAGCTTTTATACACTGAGCACAATAGAAAGCCGGCAGGTCATCTCGGCACAAGAAATGGTCGTAACACATTTCTTAATATACTCTGTAAGAGGTCCTACCAACTGTGGCTTTGGAGGCCAAACTAGATAGGAGAAATGTTAGGTTTTGTGAAGACATTATATCAGTTTGATTAGTACTACAGTGGTGTGAAAGGTACCCCGGATCCTAAGAAGATCTCGAATCCAATATTGCCACATTTGTTTGCGGAACAAGACCATTTGTTGAAGGAGTATCATGAATAGGTAAATAAAAAGGATATGTGCCATACCCTATATAACAGCTTGTGTAAAAAATCAGTGCATAATCTTTTCCATAGCAATAATCAAACAATGGAAATTCTTTGATTGCATTTTTGAGGCAGGATTTGCATTTGTTCAAAGAAAAATCCGGTGTACATAGTGCTAAACAGAAAAGTGTTGTAGGGTACAAAACTTTTGCTTGTATTGTTGTAAACTTCAACTTCTTGCCACCAATCAGTGTGCCTGCTGCTGCTTCGTTTGCCACTTAATACAAGGAGGAACGCACAAAGGACATGGAGTTCACTAGGGTTGGCACTGCAGTGTCAAAAGCACACGTGCTACCGAAAGGCCTTGCATTAATGGTAGAAAAGAAGTTGTTGTTAGAATACCGAAGCATGCATATCTCGTACAAAATCACTCCTACTTTGGACAAAGGGCACGATGAGGACAGTTGATTCACTGCACCATTTTTGCATTGCTCACACATATGAACGTCAATCTCACCTCGGCACATAAAAAGTTAATATAAAGTCTCATTGATGCCAGGAATTGTTGCGTTGTAGAAGCTTGTATTTTTGAAATGGAGAGAGGAAATGAATGTCTTGAGATTAGTTTGGTATGGGCTATTCAGTGTTGTATTATCTATTGTCGAGCAATCAATAAGGTATGTTTCTTTGGCGAATTTAACATAGTCTAGTGCTTTTGCACTTAAAAAATAGAGGAATGTGAAGACAAATAATCAATTATAGGTAGCCATGGTTGTGGTATTTTTTTTTTTTTTACAAAATGAAAATGTTGAAGAGGGAAGTTAGATAAATTTTGGGCTGAAGAATATAAATATATATTGGAAGAATATTAGAAAGGATCAGAGTTGTTAGGCTATATCTTTTGGGTTGTGGAATTGATACCAAAGAATTCAAAATCGATGAATAAAAAGGTAAGGAATATGTTGATGACCCATGAATTGAATAGTGGTGGAAAAACAAAACATATTGAAAACTTGATGTGACATGTTTGGCATTTCCATTCAATATTTCCATTAATGATTAAACATTTCTTTAGCAAAGCCATGTCATTTGGTATATGTACGTACGGTGCTTTTGAAAACCTGATGGGATATTTTTCGCATTTCCTAGCTATATATCCGTAATCCATATGGTGCGTTTAAAAAACTTGATGTGATATATATCTAAGAAAATTGTTGTCTCCACTTCAATATTGATGTTTTTTTAATGTGTTTTGCTCACTTGCAAGTCTAGGTAGTCAACTGGTCATGTTTTACTATGTTTTCTTCACTTGTGATCTGTTTTGTACTGCGTTTTTTTGTTTTAAACCATAAATAATGATGTTTAATATCTTGTACAGTTATTGATATATATTCAATAACCATGCATACACCTGCAAACCCTCAAATGTGTTTTTCTAATTTCAGCAATATGCATATGCACAATACCCTACACACTGTAACACTAATTACAAATTTTGATAAAGTATTAACCTTTCCCTTATTACAATATGTGTGAATTCTTAGTGAGTATAGTCATTGTCTACCACACGAAAATAACCATGCATACACCTGCAAACCCTCAAATGTGTTTTTCTTATTTCAGCAATATACATATGCACAATACCCCACACACTTTAAGACTAATTACAAATTTTGATAAAGTACTATCATTTCCCTTATTACAATATGTGTGAATTCTTAGTGAGTATAGTCATTGTTTACAACATGAAAATAACCATGCATACACCTGCAAACCATCACGTATGTTTTTCTAATTTCAGCAATATGCATATGCACAATACCCCACACACTGTAACACTAATTACAAATTTTGATAAAGTATTAACATTTCCCTTATTACAATATGTGTGAATTCTTAGTGAGTATAGTCATTGTTTACCACATGAAAATAATCATGCATACACCTGCAAACCATCACGTATGTTTTTCTAATTTCAGCAATATGGATATGCCTAATACCCCACACACTATAACATTAATTATAAATTTTGATAAAGTACTAACATTTCCCTTATTACAATATGTGTGAATTCTTAGTGAGTATAGTCATTGTTTACCACAAAAAAATGACCATGCATACACCTGTAAACCATCACGTATGTTTATCTAATTTCAGCAATAGGCATATGCACAATACCACACACACTGTAACACTAATTACAAATTTTGATAAAGTACTAACATTTCCCTTATTACAATATGTGTGAATTCTTAGTGTGTATAGTCATTGTTTACTACATGAAAATAACCATGCATACAAATGCAAACCATCATGTATGTTTTTCTAATTTCAGCAATATAAAAATTATATGATCGGTTATTAAACTTGTTAAAGCTTATAAAAAAATACATGTACAAAAGACTTAATTTTTCTCCATAAATTCTACATACAGATTTCCCGATGAGTTGTATTATCGCAAAGAGGAGGCAAAGGACTCTTTCGTCGCCTTCTCACTAGTATATACAAACAAATTGCCAACAGCATCGCCAAACCAAGGAGAGAGAACACAATCAGGATAGTTTTTCTCTTCTCTACACAAAACAAATAACATTTATTAATATCATAATCTCCAGGGGAAAAAAAGACCTCAGATCTTATATTTTACATGAAATCTAAAAAAATAAAAAAAAATTGCTCTTAAATAAAAATTTTAATATTTGTGAAAATAACTTTTTTTCCCTCTTAACAGGGGGCTAGCAATATAAACAAGTCATGGCAACAAATTTCACCTGGATGTCCTGATGATGGAGAAAGACTCCCAGGCAGGGCAGTGTTGTCGCCCTCCATGTAAAACTTATGGAGTTCAAACCTTACAATGCAAGTGAAAAATAGAACTATTTCCCCAACACTTCCCAAAAAATCTACCAGTATATAGTCATGAAATAGTTGAGTTAGACATACGCCGAACTCAATGGCAGACAAATCTTCCATGCATTGCGCTAGAGAATACACGGTTTGAACATCGTTTAATTTAAATGTTTCCGTCCGGTATCATCCATCACCGTCAGGTGTATCCGTTCGAAGTTTATCCAAGTGGTCACGTAAAACTTTAGCGTATGTGCTTTTGATATAAGGTTTGGTAATATTCAATTGTTTATATGAGGGGACTGCTACCTCACCATATGTGTAACTGTATATGTCTTGTGTTGAAATTCTAAGTACACAGTGGTTGTACCAAACTACACCCTCAGATGTTGGAGCACATAAGTATATTTTAGTTTTTGCAGCTTTTATACACTGAGCACAATAGAAAGCCGGCAGGTCATCTCGGCACAAGAAATGGCCGTAACACATTTCTTAATATACTCTGTAAGAGGTCCTACCAACTGTGGCTTTGGAGGCCAAACTAGATAGGAGAAATGTTAGGTTTTGTGAAGACATTATATCAGTTTGATTAGTACTACAGTGGTGTGAAAGGTACCCCGGATCCTAAGAAGATCTCGAATCCAATATTGCCACATTTGTTTGCGGAACAAGACCATTTGTTGAAGGAGTATCATGAATAGGTAAATAAAAAGGATATGTGCCATACCCTATATAACAGCTTGTGTAAAAAATCAGTGCATAATCTTTTCCATAGCAATAATCAAACAATGGAAATTCTTTGATTGCATTTTTGAGGCAGGATTTGCATTTGTTCAAAGAAAAATCCGGTGTACATAGTGCTAAACAGAAAAGTGTTGTAGGGTACAAAACTTTTGCTTGTATTGTTGTAAACTTCAACTTCTTGCCACCAATCAGTGTGCCTGCTGCTGCTTCGTTTGCCACTTAATACAAGGAGGAACGCACAAAGGACATGGAGTTCACTAGGGTTGGCACTGCAGTGTCAAAAGCACACGTGCTACCGAAAGGCCTTGCATTAATGGTAGAAAAGAAGTTGTTGTTAGAATACCGAAGCATGCATATCTCGTACAAAATCACTCCTACTTTGGACAAAGGGCACGATGAGGACAGTTGATTCACTGCACCATTTTTGCATTGCTCACACATATGAACGTCAATCTCACCTCGGCACATAAAAAGTTAATATAAAGTCTCATTGATGCCAAGAATTGTTGCGTTGTAGAAGCTTGTATTTTTGAAATGGAGAGAGGAAATGAATGTCTTGAGATTAGTTTGGTATGGGCTATTCAGTGTTGTATTATCTATTGTCGAGCAATCAATAAGGTATGTTTCTTTGGCGAATTTAACATAGTCTAGTGCTTTTGCACTTAAAAAATAGAGGAATGTGAAGACAAATAATCAATTATAGGTAGCCATGGTTGTGGTATTTTTTTTTTTTTTACAAAATGAAAATGTTGAAGAGGGAAGTTAGATAAATTTTGGGCTGAAGAATATAAATATATATTGGAAGAATATTAGAAAGGATCAGAGTTGTTAGGCTATATCTTTTGGGTTGTGGAATTGATACCAAAGAATTCAAAATCGATGAATAAAAAGGTAAGGAATATGTTGATGACCCATGAATTGAATAGTGGTGGAAAAACAAAACATATTGAAAACTTGATGTGACATGTTTGGCATTTCCATTCAATATTTCCATTAATGATTAAACATTTCTTTAGCAAAGCCATGTCATTTGGTATATGTACGTACGGTGCTTTTGAAAACCTGATGGGATATTTTTCGCATTTCCTAGCTATATATCCGTAATCCATATGGTGCGTTTAAAAAACTTGATGTGATATATATCTAAGAAAATTGTTGTCTCCACTTCAATATTGATGTTTTTTTAATGTGTTTTGCTCACTTGCAAGTCTAGGTAGTCAACTGGTCATGTTTTACTATGTTTTCTTCACTTGTGATCTGTTTTGTACTGCGTTTTTTTGTTTTAAACCATAAATAATGATGTTTAATATCTTGTACAGTTATTGATATATATTCAATAACCATGCATACACCTGCAAACCCTCAAATGTGTTTTTCTAATTTCAGCAATATGCATATGCACAATACCCTACACACTGTAACACTAATTACAAATTTTGATAAAGTATTAACCTTTCCCTTATTACAATATGTGTGAATTCTTAGTGAGTATAGTCATTGTCTACCACACGAAAATAACCATGCATACACCTGCAAACCCTCAAATGTGTTTTTCTAATTTCAGCAATATACATATGCACAATACCCCACACACTTTAAGACTAATTACAAATTTTGATAAAGTACTATCATTTCCCTTATTACAATATGTGTGAATTCTTAGTGAGTATAGTCATTGTTTACAACATGAAAATAACCATGCATACACCTGCAAACCATCACGTATGTTTTTCTAATTTCAGCAATATGCATATGCACAATACCCCACACACTGTAACACTAATTACAAATTTTGATAATGTATTAACATTTCCCTTATTACAATATGTGTGAATTCTTAGTGAGTATAGTCATTGTTTACCACATGAAAATAATCATGCATACACCTGCAAACCATCAGGTATGTTTTTCTAATTTCAGCAATATGGATATGCCTAATACCCCACACACTACAACATTAATTATAAATTTTGATAAAGTACTAACATTTCCCTTATTACAATATGTGTGAATTCTTAGTGAGTATAGTCATTGTTTACCACAAAAAAATGACCATGCATACACCTATAAACCATCACGTATGTTTATCTAATTTCAGCAATAGGCATATGCACAATACCACACACACTGTAACACTAATTACAAATTTTGATAAAGTACTAACATTTCCCTTATTACAATATGTGTGAATTCTTAGTGTGTATAGTCATTGTTTACTACATGAAAATAACCATGCATACAAATGCAAACCATCATGTATGTTTTTCTAATTTCAGCAATATAAAAATTATATGATCGGTTATTAAACTTGTTAAAGCTTATAAAAAAATACATGTACAAAAGACTTAATTTTTCTCCATAAATTCTACATACAGATTTCCCGATGAGTTGTATTATCGCAAAGAGGAGGCAAAGGACTCTTTCGTCGCCTTCTCACTAGTATATACAAACAAATTGCCAACAGCATCGCCAAACCAAGGAGAGAGAACACAATCAGGATAGTTTTTCTCTTCTCTACACAAAACAAATAACATTTATTAATATCATAATCTCCAGGGGAAAAAAAGACCTCAGATCTTATATTTTACATGAAATCTAAAAAAATAAAAAAAAAATTGCTCTTAAATAAAAATTTTAATATTTGTGAAAATAACTTTTTTTCCCTCTTAACAGGGGGCTAGCAATATAAACAAGTCATGGCAACAAATTTCACCTGGATGTCCTGATGATGGAGAAAGACTCCCAGGCAGGGCAGTTTTGTCGCCCTCCATGTAAAACTTATGGAGTTCAAACCTTACAATGCAAGTGATAAATAGAACTATTTCCCCAACACTTCCCAAAAAATCTACCAGTATATAGTCATGAAATAGTTGAGTTAGACATACGCCGAACTCAATGGCAGACAAATCTTCCATGCATTGCGCTAGAGAATACACGGTTTGAACATCGTTTAATTTAAATGTTTCCGTCCGGTATCATCCATCACCGTCAGGTGTATCCGTTCGAAGTTTATCCAAGTGGTCACGTAAAACTTTAGCGTATGTGCTTTTGATATAAGGTTTGGTAATATTCAATTGTTTATATGAGGGGACTGCTACCTCACCATATGTGTAACTGTATATGTCTTGTGTTGAAATTCTAAGTACACAGTGGTTGTACCAAACTACACCCTCAGATGTTGGAGCACATAAGTATATTTTAGTTTTTGCAGCTTTTATACACTGAGCACAATAGAAAGCCGGCAGGTCATCTCGGCACAAGAAATGGCCGTAACACATTTCTTAATATACTCTGTAAGAGGTCCTACCAACTGTGGCTTTGGAGGCCAAACTAGATAGGAGAAATGTTAGGTTTTGTGAAGACATTATATCAGTTTGATTAGTACTACAGTGGTGTGAAAGGTACCCCGGATCCTAAGAAGATCTCGAATCCAATATTGCCACATTTGTTTGCGGAACAAGACCATTTGTTGAAGGAGTATCATGAATAGGTAAATAAAAAGGATATGTGCCATACCCTATATAACAGCTTGTGTAAAAAATCAGTGCATAATCTTTTCCATAGCAATAATCAAACAATGGAAATTCTTTGATTGCATTTTTGAGGCAGGATTTGCATTTGTTCAAAGAAAAATCCGGTGTACATAGTGCTAAACAGAAAAGTGTTGTAGGGTACAAAACTTTTGCTTGTATTGTTGTAAACTTCAACTTCTTGCCACCAATCAGTGTGCCTGCTGCTGCTTCGTTTGCCACTTAATACAAGGAGGAACGCACAAAGGACATGGAGTTCACTAGGGTTGGCACTGCAGTGTCAAAAGCACACGTGCTACCGAAAGGCCTTGCATTAATGGTAGAAAAGAAGTTGTTGTTAGAATACCGAAGCATGCATATCTCGTACAAAATCACTCCTACTTTGGACAAAGGGCACGATGAGGACAGTTGATTCACTGCACCATTTTTGCATTGCTCACACATATGAACGTCAATCTCACCTCGGCACATAAAAAGTTAATATAAAGTCTCATTGATGCCAGGAATTGTTGCGTTGTAGAAGCTTGTATTTTTGAAATGGAGAGAGGAAATGAATGTCTTGAGATTAGTTTGGTATGGGCTATTCAGTGTTGTATTATCTATTGTCGAGCAATCAATAAGGTATGTTTCTTTGGCGAATTTAACATAGTCTAGTGCTTTTGCACTTAAAAAATAGAGGAATGTGAAGACAAATAATCAATTATAGGTAGCCATGGTTGTGGTATTTTTTTTTTTTTTACAAAATGAAAATGTTGAAGAGGGAAGTTAGATAAATTTTGGGCTGAAGAATATAAATATATATTGGAAGAATATTAGAAAGGATCAGAGTTGTTAGGCTATATCTTTTGGGTTGTGGAATTGATACCAAAGAATTCAAAATCGATGAATAAAAAGGTAAGGAATATGTTGATGACCCATGAATTGAATAGTGGTGGAAAAACAAAACATATTGAAAACTTGATGTGACATGTTTGGCATTTCCATTCAATATTTCCATTAATGATTAAACATTTCTTTAGCAAAGCCATGTCATTTGGTATATGTACGTACGGTGCTTTTGAAAACCTGATGGGATATTTTTCGCATTTCCTAGCTATATATCCGTAATCCATATGGTGCGTTTAAAAAACTTGATGTGATATATATCTAAGAAAATTGTTGTCTCCACTTCAATATTGATGTTTTTTTAATGTGTTTTGCTCACTTGCAAGTCTAGGTAGTCAACTGGTCATGTTTTACTATGTTTTCTTCACTTGTGATCTGTTTTGTACTGCGTTTTTTTGTTTTAAACCATAAATAATGATGTTTAATATCTTGTACAGTTATTGATATATATTCAATAACCATGCATACACCTGCAAACCCTCAAATGTGTTTTTCTAATTTCAGCAATATGCATATGCACAATACCCTACACACTGTAACACTAATTACAAATTTTGATAAAGTATTAACCTTTCCCTTATTACAATATGTGTGAATTCTTAGTGAGTATAGTCATTGTCTACCACACGAAAATAACCATGCATACACCTGCAAACCCTCAAATGTGTTTTTCTAATTTCAGCAATATACATATGCACAATACCCCACACACTTTAAGACTAATTACAAATTTTGATAAAGTACTATCATTTCCCTTATTACAATATGTGTGAATTCTTAGTGAGTATAGTCATTGTTTACAACATGAAAATAACCATGCATACACCTGCAAACCATCACGTATGTTTTTCTAATTTCAGCAATATGCATATGCACAATACCCCACACACTGTAACACTAATTACAAATTTTGATAAAGTATTAACATTTCCCTTATTACAATATGTGTGAATTCTTAGTGAGTATAGTCATTGTTTACCACATGAAAATAATCATGCATACACCTGCAAACCATCAGGTATGTTTTTCTAATTTCAGCAATATGGATATGCCTAATACCCCACACACTACAACATTAATTATAAATTTTGATAAAGTACTAACATTTCCCTTATTACAATATGTGTGAATTCTTAGTGAGTATAGTCATTGTTTACCACAAAAAAATGACCATGCATACACCTCTAAACCATCACGTATGTTTATCTAATTTCAGCAATAGGCATATGCACAATACCACACACACTGTAACACTAATTACAAATTTTGATAAAGTACTAACATTTCCCTTATTACAATATGTGTGAATTCTTAGTGTGTATAGTCATTGTTTACTACATGAAAATAACCATGCATACAAATGCAAACCATCATGTATGTTTTTCTAATTTCAGCAATATAAAAATTATATGATCGGTTATTAAACTTGTTAAAGCTTATAAAAAAATACATGTACAAAAGACTTAATTTTTCTCCATAAATTCTACATACAGATTTCCCGATGAGTTGTATTATCGCAAAGAGGAGGCAAAGGACTCTTTCGTCGCCTTCTCACTAGTATATACAAACAAATTGCCAACAGCATCGCCAAACCAAGGAGAGAGAACACAATCAGGATAGTTTTTCTCTTCTCTACACAAAACAAATAACATTTATTAATATCATAATCTCCAGGGGAAAAAAAGACCTCAGATCTTATATTTTACATGAAATCTAAAAAAATAAAAAAAAAATTGCTCTTAAATAAAAATTTTAATATTTGTGAAAATAACTTTTTTTCCCTCTTAACAGGGGGCTAGCAATATAAACAAGTCATGGCAACAAATTTCACCTGGATGTCCTGATGATGGAGAAAGACTCCCAGGCAGGGCAGTTTTGTCGCCCTCCATGTAAAACTTATGGAGTTCAAACCTTACAATGCAAGTGAAAAATAGAACTATTTCCCCAACACTTCCCAAAAAATCTACCAGTATATAGTCATGAAATAGTTGAGTTAGACATACGCCGAACTCAATGGCAGACAAATCTTCCATGCATTGCGCTAGAGAATACACGGTTTGAACATCGTTTAATTTAAATGTTTCCGTCCGGTATCATCCATCACCGTCAGGTGTATCCGTTCGAAGTTTATCCAAGTGGTCACGTAAAACTTTAGCGTATGTGCTTTTGATATAAGGTTTGGTAATATTCAATTGTTTATATGAGGGGACTGCTACCTCACCATATGTGTAACTGTATATGTCTTGTGTTGAAATTCTAAGTACACAGTGGTTGTACCAAACTACACCCTCAGATGTTGGAGCACATAAGTATATTTTAGTTTTTGCAGCTTTTATACACTGAGCACAATAGAAAGCCGGCAGGTCATCTCGGCACAAGAAATGGCCGTAACACATTTCTTAATATACTCTGTAAGAGGTCCTACCAACTGTGGCTTTGGAGGCCAAACTAGATAGGAGAAATGTTAGGTTTTGTGAAGACATTATATCAGTTTGATTAGTACTATAGTGGTGTGAAAGGTACCCCGGATCCTAAGAAGATCTCGAATCCAATATTGCCACATTTGTTTGCGGAACAAGACCATTTGTTGAAGGAGTATCATGAATAGGTAAATAAAAAGGATATGTGCCATACCCTATATAACAGCTTGTGTAAAAAATCAGTGCATAATCTTTTCCATAGCAATAATCAAACAATGGAAATTCTTTGATTGCATTTTTGAGGCAGGATTTGCATTTGTTCAAAGAAAAATCCGGTGTACATAGTGCTAAACAGAAAAGTGTTGTAGGGTACAAAACTTTTGCTTGTATTGTTGTAAACTTCAACTTCTTGCCACCAATCAGTGTGCCTGCTGCTGCTTCGTTTGCCACTTAATACAAGGAGGAACGCACAAAGGACATGGAGTTCACTAGGGTTGGCACTGCAGTGTCAAAAGCACACGTGCTACCGAAAGGCCTTGCATTAATGGTAGAAAAGAAGTTGTTGTTAGAATACCGAAGCATGCATATCTCGTACAAAATCACTCCTACTTTGGACAAAGGGCACGATGAGGACAGTTGATTCACTGCACCATTTTTGCATTGCTCACACATATGAACGTCAATCTCACCTCGGCACATAAAAAGTTAATATAAAGTCTCATTGATGCCAGGAATTGTTGCGTTGTAGAAGCTTGTATTTTTGAAATGGAGAGAGGAAATGAATGTCTTGAGATTAGTTTGGTATGGGCTATTCAGTGTTGTATTATCTATTGTCGAGCAATCAGTAAGGTATGTTTCTTTGGCGAATTTAACATAGTCTAGTGCTTTTGCACTTAAAAAATAGAGGAATGTGAAGACAAATAATCAATTATAGGTAGCCATGGTTGTGGTATTTTTTTTTTTTTTACAAAATGAAAATGTTGAAGAGGGAAGTTAGATAAATTTTGGGCTGAAGAATATATATATATTGGAAGAATATTAGAAAGGATCAGAGTTGTTAGGCTATATCTTTTGGGTTGTGGAATTGATACCAAAGAATTCAAAATCGATGAATAAAAAGGTAAGGAATATGTTGATGACCCATGAATTGAATAGTGGTGGAAAAACAAAACATATTGAAAACTTGATGTGACATGTTTGGCATTTCCATTCAATATTTCCATTAATGATTAAACATTTCTTTAGCAAAGCCATGTCATTTGGTATATGTACGTACGGTGCTTTTGAAAACCTGATGGGATATTTTTCGCATTTCCTAGCTATATATCCGTAATCCATATGGTGCGTTTAAAAAACTTGATGTGATATATATCTAAGAAAATTGTTGTCTCCACTTCAATATTGATGTTTTTTTAATGTGTTTTGCTCACTTGCAAGTCTAGGTAGTCAACTGGTCATGTTTTACTATGTTTTCTTCACTTGTGATCTGTTTTGTACTGCGTTTTTTTGTTTTAAACCATAAATAATGATGTTTAATATCTTGTACAGTTATTGATATATATTCAATAACCATGCATACACCTGCAAACCCTCAAATGTGTTTTTCTAATTTCAGCAATATGCATATGCACAATACCCTACACACTGTAACACTAATTACAAATTTTGATAAAGTATTAACCTTTCCCTTATTACAATATGTGTGAATTCTTAGTGAGTATAGTCATTGTCTACCACACGAAAATAACCATGCATACACCTGCAAACCCTCAAATGTGTTTTTCTAATTTCAGCAATATACATATGCACAATACCCCACACACTTTAAGACTAATTACAAATTTTGATAAAGTACTATCATTTCCCTTATTACAATATGTGTGAATTCTTAGTGAGTATAGTCATTGTTTACAACATGAAAATAACCATGCATACACCTGCAAACCATCACGTATGTTTTTCTAATTTCAGCAATATGCATATGCACAATACCCCACACACTGTAACACTAATTACAAATTTTGATAAAGTATTAACATTTCCCTTATTACAATATGTGTGAATTCTTAGTGAGTATAGTCATTGTTTACCACATGAAAATAATCATGCATACACCTGCAAACCATCAGGTATGTTTTTCTAATTTCAGCAATATGGATATGCCTAATACCCCACACACTAGAACATTAATTATAAATTTTGATAAAGTACTAACATTTCCCTTATTACAATATGTGTGAATTCTTAGTGAGTATAGTCATTGTTTACCACAAAAAAATGACCATGCATACACCTATAAACCATCACGTATGTTTATCTAATTTCAGCAATAGGCATATGCACAATACCACACACACTGTAACACTAATTACAAATTTTGATAAAGTACTAACATTTCCCTTATTACAATATGTGTGAATTCTTAGTGTGTATAGTCATTGTTTACTACATGAAAATAACCATGCATACAAATGCAAACCATCATGTATGTTTTTCTAATTTCAGCAATATAAAAATTATATGATCGGTTATTAAACTTGTTAAAGCTTATAAAAAAATTCATGTACAAAAGACTTAATTTTTCTCCATAAATTCTACATACAGATTTCCCGATGAGTTGTATTATCGCAAAGAGGAGGCAAAGGACTCTTTCGTCGCCTTCTCACTAGTATATACAAACAAATTGCCAACAGCATCGCCAAACCAAGGAGAGAGAACACAATCAGGATAGTTTTTCTCTTCTCTACACAAAACAAATAACATTTATTAATATCATAATCTCCAGGGGAAAAAAAGACCTCAGATCTTATATTTTACATGAAATCTAAAAAAATAAAAAAAAAATTGCTCTTAAATAAAAATTTTAATATTTGTGAAAATAACTTTTTTTCCCTCTTAACAGGGGGCTAGCAATATAAACAAGTCATGGCAACAAATTTCACCTGGATGTCCTGATGATGGAGAAAGACTCCCAGGCAGGGCAGTTTTGTCGCCCTCCATGTAAAACTTATGGAGTTCAAACCTTACAATGCAAGTGAAAAATAGAACTATTTCCCCAACACTTCCCAAAAAATCTACCAGTATATAGTCATGAAATAGTTGAGTTAGACATACGCCGAACTCAATGGCAGACAAATCTTCCATGCATTGCGCTAGAGAATACACGGTTTGAACATCGTTTAATTTAAATGTTTCTGTTAGGTATCATCCATCACTGTCAGTTGTATCCGTTCGAAGTTTATCCAAGTGGTCATGTAAAACTTTAGCTATGTGCTTTTGATATAAGGCTTGGTAATATTCAATTGTTTATATGAGGGGAATGCTACCTCACCATATGTGTAACTGTATATGTCTTGTGTTGAATTTCTAAGTACGCAGTGGCTATACCAAACTACACCCTCAGATGTTGGAGCACATGAGTATATTATAGTTTTTGCAGCTTTAATGCACTGAGCACAATAGAAAGCCGGCAGGTCACCTGACACAAGAAATGGCCGTAACACTTTTCTGAATATACTCTATAAGAGGTCCTACCAACTGTGGCTTTGGAGGCCAAACTAGATAGGAGAAATGTTAGGTTTTGTGAAGACATTATATCAGTTTGATTATTACTACAGTGGTGTGAAAGGTACCCCGGATCCTAAGAAGATCTCGAATCCAATATTGCCACATTTGTTTGCGGAACAAGACCATTTGTTGAAGGAGTATCGTGAATAGGTAAATAAAAAGGATATGTGTCATACCCTATATAACAGCTTGTGTAAAAAATCAGTGCATAATATTTTCCATAGCAATAATCAAACAATGGAAATTCTATGATTGCATTTTTGAGGCAGGATTTGCATTTGTTCAAAGATAAATCCGATGTACATTGTGCTAAACAGAAAAGTGTTGTAGGGTTCGAAACTTTTGCTTGTATTGTTGCAAACTTCAACTTCTTGCGACCAATCAGTGTGCCTGTTGCTGCTTCGTTTGCCACTTTATACAAGGAGGAACGCACAAAGGACATGGAGTTCACTAGGGTTGGCACTGCAGTGTCAAAAGCACACGTGCTACCGAAAGGCCTTGCATTAATGGTAGAAAAGAAGTTGTTGTTAGAATACCGAAGCATGCATATCTCGTACAAAATCACTCCTACTTTGGACAAAGGGCACGATGAGGACAGTTGATTCACTGCACCATTTTTGCATTGCTCACACATATGAACGTCAATGTCACCTCGACACATAAAAAGTGCATATAAAGTATCATTGATGCCAGGAATTGTTGCGTTGTAGAAGCTTGTATTTTTGGAATGGAGAGAGGAAATGAATGTCTTGAGATTAGTTTGGTATGGGCTATTCAGTGTTGTATTATCTATTGTCGAGCAATCAATAAGGTATGTTTCTTTGGCGAATTCAACATAGTCTAGTGCTTTTGCACTTAAAAAAAATTGGAAAGGATCAGGGTTGTTAGGCTATGTCTTTTGGGTTGCGCAATTGATACAAAAGAATTCAAAATCGATGAATAAAAAGGTAAGGAATATGTTGATGGCCCATGAATTGAATAGTGGTGAAAAACCAAACATATTGAAAACTTGATGTGACATGTTTGGCATTTCCATTCAATATTCCCATTAATGATTAAAGATTTCTTTAGCAATGCCATGTCATTTGGTATATGTACGTACGGTGCTTTTGAAAACCTGATGAGATATTTTTGGCATTTCCTAGCTATATATCCGTAATCCATATGGTGCTTTTAAAAAACTTGATGTGATATATATATCTAAGAAAGAAGTTGTCTCCACTTCAATATTGATGTTTTTTTTAATGTGTTTTGCTCACTTGCAAGTCTAAGTAGTCAATTGGGCATGTTTTACTATGTTTTTTTCACTTGTGATGTGTTTTGTACTGCGTTTTTTTTGTTTTAAAACATAAATAATGATGTTTAATGTCTTGTACATCTATTGATATATATTCAATAATTCAAAACATCAATTTTTTTATCTAATCGCATCATCATTATTAATGAAATCTTTGAAATTTGAATTTTGTAAACAATCATGGGGCTCACATTTGATCTATATTTTGGAAAAATAATCCAGAAATAATTGGAGTTAATTATTACAATATGTGTGAATTCCTAGTGAGTATAGTCATTGTCTACCACACGAAAATAACCATGCATTCCCCTGCAAACCCTCAAATATGTTTTTCTAATTTCAGCAATATGCATATGCACAATACCCCACACACTGTAATGCTAATTACAAATTTCGATAAAGTACTAACATTTTCCTTATTACTATATGTGTGAATTCTTAGTGAGTATAGTCATTGTTTACCACATGAAAATAATCATGCATACACCTGCAAACCATCACGTATGTTTTTCTAATTTCAGCAATATGGATATGCCTAATACCCCACACACTATAACATTAATTATAAATTTTGATAAAGTACTAACATTTCCCTTATTACAATATGTGTGAATTCTTAGTGAGTATAGTCATTGTTTACCACAAAAAAATGACCATGCATACACCTGTAAACCATCACGTATGTTTATCTAATTTCAGCAATAGGCATATGCACAATACCACACACACTGTAACACTAATTACAAATATTGATAAAGTACTAACATTTCCCTTATTACAATATGTGTGAATTCTTAGTGAGTATAGTCATTGTTTACCACATGAAAATAACCATGCATACACCTGCAAACCATCGCGTATGTTTTTCTAATTTCAGCAATATGCATATGCACAATACCCCACACACTGTAACACTAATTACAAGTTTTGATAAAGTACTAATATTTCCCTTATTACAATATGTGTGAATTCTTAGTGAGTATAGTCATTGTTTACCACATGAAAATAACCATACATACACCTGCAAACCATCACGTATGTTTTTCTAATTTCAGCAATATAAAAATTATATGATCGTTTATTAAACTTGTTAAAGCTTATAAAAAAATACATGTACAAAAGACTTATTTTTTTTCTCCTTAAATTCTACATACAGATTTCGCGAAGAGTTGTATTATCGCAAAGAGGAGGGAAATGACTCTTTCGTCGCCTTCTCACTAGTATATACAAACAAATTGCCAACAGCATCGCCAAACTAAGGAGAGAGAACACAATCAAGATCGTTTTTCTCTTCTCTACACAAAACAAATAATATTTATTAATATCATAATCTCCAGGGGAAAAAAAACCTCAAATCTTATATTTTACATGAAATCTAAAAAAAATAAAAAATTGCTCTTAACTAAAAATTTTAATATTTGTGAAAACAACTTTTTTCCCTCTTAACATGGGGCAAGCAGTATAAACAAGTCATGGCAACACATTTTACCTGGATGTCCTGATGATGGAGAAAGACTCCCAGGCAAGGCAGCTTTGTCGCCCTCCATGTAAAACTTATGGAGTACAAACCTTACAATGCAAGTGGAAAATAGAACTGTTCCCCCAACACTTCCCAAAAAATCTACCGGTATATAGTCATGGGTTAGTTGAGTTAGACATACGCCGCACTCAGTGGCAGACAAATCTTCCATGCATTGTGCTAAAGAATACATGGTTTGAACATCGTTTAATTTAAATGTTTCTGTCCGGTATCATCCATCACTGTCAGGTGTATCCGTTCGAAGTTTATCCAAGTGGTCACGTAAAACTTTAGCGTATGTGCTTTTGATATAAGGTTTGGTAATATTCAATTGTTTATATGAGGGGACTGCTACCTCACCATATGTGTAACTGTATATGTCTTGTGTTGAAATTCTAAGTACACAGTGGTTGTACCAAACTACACCCTCAGATGTTGGAGCACATGAGTATATTATAGTTTTTGCAGCTTTTATGCACTGAGCACAATAGAAAGTCGGCAGGTCACCTCGACACAAGAAATGGTCGTAACACTTTTCTGAATATACTCTGTAAGAGGTCCTACCAACTGTGGCTTTGGAGGCCAAACTAGATAGGAGAAATGTTAGGTTTTGTGAAGACATTATATCAGTTTGATTAGTACTACAGTGGTGTGAAAGGTACCCCGGATCCTGAGAAGATCCCGAATCCAATATTGCCACATTTGTTTGCGGAACAAGACCATTTGTTGAAGGAGTATCATGAATAGGTAAATAAAAAGGATATGTGCCATACCCTATATAACAGCTTGTGTAAAAAATCAGTGCATAATCTTTTCCATAGCAATAATCAAACAATGGAAATTCTTTGATTGCATTTTTGAGGCAGGATTTGCATTTGTTCAAAGATAAATCCGGTGTACATTGTGCTAAATTGAAAAGTGTTGTAGGGTTCGAAACTTTTGCTTGTATTGTTGCAAACTTCAACTTCTTGCCACCAATTAGTGTGCCTGCTGCTGCTTCGTTTGCCACTTTATACAAGGAGGAACGCACAAAGGACATGGAGTTCACTAGGGTTGGCACTGCAGTGTCAAAAGCACACGTGCTACCGAAAGGCCTTGCATTAATGGTAGAAAAGAAGTTGTTTTTAGAATACCGAAGCATGCATATCTCGTACAAAATAACTCCTGCTTTGGACAAAGGGCACGATGAGGACAGTTGATTCACTGCACCATTTTTGCATTGCTCACACATATGAACGTCAATGTCACCTCGGCACATAAAAAGTGCATATAAAGTATCATTGATGCCAGGAATTGTTGCGTTGTAGAAGCTTGTATTTTTGGAATGGAGAGAGGAAATGAATGTCTTGAGATTAGTTTGGTATGGGCTATTCAATGTTGTATTATCTATTGTCGAGCAATCAATAAGGTATGTTTCTTTGGCGAATTCAACATAGTCTAGTGCTTTTGCACTTAAAAAATAGAGGAATGTGAAGACATAATAAATTATAGGTAGCCATGGCGGTGGTATTTTTTTTTTTGTTACAAAATGAAAATGTTGAAGAGAGAAGTTAGATGAATTTTGGGCTGAAGAATATATATATATAGGAAGAATATTGGAAAGGATCAGGGTTGTTAGGCTATGTCTTTTGGGTTGCGCAATTGATACCAAAGAATTCAAAATCGATGAATAAAAAGGTAAGGAATATGTTGATGGCCCATGAATTGAATAGTGGTGGAAAAACCAAACATATTGAAAACTTGATGTGGCATGTTTGGCATTTCCATTCAATATTCTCATTAATGATTAAACATTTCTTTAGCAAAGCCATGTCATTTGGTATATGTACGTACAGTGCTTTTGAAAATCTGATGGGATATTTTTGGCATTTCCTAGCTATATATTTGTAATCCATATGGTGCTTTTAAAAAACTTGATGCGATATATATCTAAGAAAATTGTTGTCTCCACTTCAATATTGATTTTTTTTTTAATGTGTTTTGCCCACTTGCAAGTCTAGGTAGTCAACTGACATGTTTTACTATGTTTTCTTCACTTGTGAAGTGTTTTGTACTGCGTTTTTTTGTTTTAAACCATAAATAATGATGTTTAATGTCTTGTACAGTTATTGATATATATTCAATAATTCAAAACATCAATTTTTTTATCTAATCGCACATTCATAATTAATGAAATCTTTGAAATTTGAATTTTGTAAACAATCATGGGGCTTACATTTGATCTATATATTGAAAAATAATCCATAAATAATTGGAGTTAATTATTACAAACATGTGTGAATTCCTAGTGAATGTATAGTCATTGTCTACCACATGAAAATAACCATCCCTACACATGCAAACCATGAGATATGTTTTTCTAATTTCAACAATATTTATATGCACAATATCCCGCACACTAAAACACTAATTACAAATTTTGACAAAGCACTAATAAACAGTCACGCCCATACAAATGAGAAAGAAAAAAACTACTACTCTTTATATTTGTTTATGATATATGATTTCTACACTTTTCAACTTGACTATTGTTACCCCTTTAATTTCCCACTTTTTCTTGGCCACAAATTATAATATATTTTTCATGACCTACAAATTATTTCTGTTTAACATTTCAAATCCTCCTTCTCTCTTCACCCATCCTCCCTCATCTATCTATAAATAAATCCACCTCTTCTCTCAAATGTTTGCACACAAACACCAAAACTCTAACCATTTTCTATTTCCACAACTCCTTTCTTTCCTTCTTTTACTTCTGAACTCTATATTCATTTTTCATACTTAGTGTTCGTTCATTCACAACTCTAACACCTCTAATATTTTTTTCTTCTTTCATTAATAGCAAAGCCAACATCGTAATTTGGTTACATTAGTTGGCTTTGGTATTAACGAAGAAAAAAAAATATTAGTAAAACAAAACACCATATTTAAGATTGTTACGGAATGGGTCCCCAATATATTTTGGATAAGAAAATGTTCATGCAATGGTGAAAATTCTTCAAACTTTCTTTCTGTTTCTTTACAAATTTCATATTACGCCAATAAGATATAAGAAGTTCAACATGATGAACCCATTAGATAACCGGTAGGCATAACACAAAAAAGTATGAGTGACACTGCCTAAGTTTTTTTTTATTAAAAATAGGGAAAACATTATAAAACTCTTTAAAACAATGTTCTTTAAAACTTGAGTGAAGCTATTAATATTTTACTATCCTGTTACCATGTTTTTTTTCTTCTTCTTTTTATAATAAAATGTAAAAAGCTATTGATATCTGAAGAGGCATCACTTTCACATTTGATTTCATTTCTTACTGAGAATTATTATTTTTTGTCTCATTTTAATATCATACTTACAATGTGTAGGTTGTGCTTGCGTAATGTTTCAAAATAACATTTCTTTCTTTGACTGTATGTATTTTATTTTCAAATTTATATGCTTCTGAAGTAATTTTTATTTTTATTTTAGTTAGTTTTAGTTTAGAGTAGATTGTTTTTTCTTGTTACCATCCTTAAATATTTCTCCTATGTGCTTTATATTGAAGGTTATATAGTAACCCACTATATTGTAATATTAGTTTGGTTTAGTTAGTTTTAGTTTAGAGTAAATTGTTTTTTCTTTTTTCCCTTTGTATAAATACAATGCAAATTGCTCTCTCATCAAATTTCACTTTATAGAAAACTACTAATTTTACTTAGTTACAGTTAGAATTTGTAAGAACTTTCTGGCCTTTAGAACATCGAACTATCCAAAGTTTGCAAGTTATATATAGATGTCAAATACCAAATTAAGAAAACAAAGCTCTCCCAATACCAAATACCAAAAGCAAATCAATAAGAATTAAATGCAAAAATAATATTTTATCTCTTAGAAAAAAAATTGGGAAATGTTGCAATTTAATTTTTTAAAAAGGCCTAGTTTGCAAATACGAATTCTATGTTAGAAAGTGGACAACTTAAGTTATCCTTCATTCATCCTAGTTAGATAATATTTAATTGAATAATAATTAACTCAATGGTAAAAAAGGAAATTGGACAGTGGTAGACAAATTTTGCCTTTGAACATGCTAAATTAAATTTCATGCTTAGAAATGAAGTCCTTATCGTCCAGAATTTGTGGTTGGTCTGGTCCACATTTATATATGCAAGCTTCAATTATTATCATCATCATGTTATAAAAGGGACAATGCAATCATGGTACTATTTTATGGGCATGAACTAGTGGTCGGTTTTAACAATTTTACATTATAGAAACGAGAAAATTTGACTACTTTTTAACAATTTTGTACATTAAATTATGTATAATTCCAAATATGTAGTTGAATGATCAAATATGTAGGTGAAATTAATAGAAAAGGCAGAATACAACATTAATGTGAAATACGAGGGAACACGGTTAATACAAGACTTTGAAATTGTGTTAAAGGCTAAACCATTTATTTTTTCCTAGAGAATGAATGTCATGAAAGTGATCACAATACATGCATTATTATCACACCTGCACCATCATTCATCACCATCCAACTTTATCATCACCACTTTGAATAAGAGTCATCAATTGGATATTCTAATAAACATTGAATTTCTTTTGACATTTCCTGTGAAAGAAAATTGATGCAATAGACCATGTGAATTTATTCATTGAGGGGACCTTATTATAATTTACATCACTTTATTTGGTCATTTTTTCCTTTCAGCCAATTAGGGTTACAAGCACTGGTGAAAGTGAAAGTTGTGTGCTTTTAAGTTGAGAGAGGAACTAGAGGTATATATATATATATATATATATATCTTTCTTCACACTTACCATGATTTCCATACTCGAGATCTAGAAAGGGACTATAGGCCCATTGCTGGTGTTAGGACCACACGGTTATAGAAGAAAATTCAAGGGTGAATTGACCTTCATAAGGACAAAAACAAAACTATGAATCCTGCTCTTTACCTAAACGATTTGGCTCATTCTTAAAGTAAATGACTAAAATGTCCTTACGTGACTTAAGTCACGCTAGTGTATATTTTACCTTAGTTAAGTCACGCTGCGTGACTTAACCCACGCTCCTTGTAGCTTAGCGCAGGTTAACTCGCACTAGTTGGCCGGTGGTCAAAACTGAAGAACACACGTTTTTTCACTTTGGTCAGGTTTGCAACATTCAATCAACACGTTTTTAACCACTTTTACACGTTTTTTTGACCATATTCATGGTAGATACAAACTAGGTTACCATTTTTACCTATAAATATGCTAACAAACTTCCTCTTTTTTTCACATTATCTCCTCCACTCTCTTCCCCTCTTTCTCTTTTTTTTTTTTTTTTTTGCTTATTTAGTCTCTAGGCTCTTTATACCCCTTTAGGTATATACTAGTAGCCCTTGGGGGAAATAGTGGTCGGTCGAGTTGGGGAAAAAGACACCATCTCTTGAGGTAAAATTAGGTTTGCTTCCTTTTACTCCCAAAATCTTTTTACCGTGGGTAAAAAGAGTCATCATAGGGGTATAAAAGAAACCAATTTTAAATTTACCTCAAGGGATCTTGATGTCTTTTTTCCCAACATGACTGATCACTATTTTCTCCAAGAGCAATTGGTATATACCGAAGAGGATAAAAATAACTTTTTACCCCAAGAGGGTAAAAAGATAATAAGTAGATTAGTGAATTCAAATAAAATATATATATTCATTATTGTAATGTTTGAATGATATTAATAAAACGAGAGTTATATTTATTAATTTTGTTTTTTATTTGTATTTATATTTGCATTTATTTTATGTTTATGATTATTTATTGAATAAATAAATTCGAATTCCTTTCTTTTTATTTGCATTTATTTTATAATTATGTATTCAAGAAAAAAAAGTAAAAAAGTAGTGTAATGAATAAACTCAAAAAAAAAAATGTAACGTAATGAATAAATCGAAAAAAAAGTAACGAAATGAATAAACTCGAACAAAAAAAGTAGCGTAATGAATAAACTCGAAAAAAAAAGTAGCGTAATGAATAAACTTAAAAAAAAAGTAACGTAATGAATAAACTCGAAAAAAAAAGTAACGTAATGAATAAATTCGAAAAAAAAAAAAGTAGTGTAATAATTAAACTCAAAAAAAAAGTAGCGTAATGAATAAACTCGAAAAAAAAAAGTAACGTAATAAATAAACTCGAAAAAAAAAGTAACGTAATGAATAAACTCGAAAAAAAAAGTAGTGTAATGAATAAACTCGGAAAAAAAAAAGTAACGTAATGAATAAACTCAAAAAAAATTGAATAAATAAATACTAATTAAACTCAGTGTGAATTAGAATAAAAATTGCGCATTGAATAAATTTGAATGAAAGTTACGTTACATTACATTAAATTACATTCGGGAATGCATCTTCCAACTACAACAATTATCTTACCTATGAATGGGGTAAATTCAAACTTGCCAAACGGCAGCTCTCAAACATTCACTCGGAAGTTTTATTGTTTCATTCAAAAGGTTAAATTCTTGTTGGTCTTGGTTTTAAATGATAGTATCCAAGTGCCAACGGAATGAGGTCCAGACCTTAACACTTCAATACCATCATTTAAACAAAGCCAACAAGAATTTAACCTTTAGAATGGAACAAAAGAACTTCCGAGTGAATGCTTGGGAACTGTCGTTTGACAAGTTTGAATTACCCCATCCATAGGAAGATAATTGTTGTAGTTGGAAGGTGCATCCCCGAATTTAATGACGATCTTCTGGCGGAATCAAACTTTTGATAATATCTTCAGTTGATCTCAGCAATGTTACACGCATATCGATCCACTGGAACATGATGTGCTCCCAAAACATGTTCGTCATGTTTCGTCGTTCGTTGATTCCACCCAACTGAATGATACTCTACCCTCGTCGAGCGTTGGACGTTTATACCGAACGTTTTCCACCCTCCTTGTGTCTCCGGGGTTGACTCCTTGGTTGAATGCATTCAGTTCATCCTTGAGGCCTCTTAACGTTACACCGAGGCACCGAACCTTCAACATCTGAGGTTCTCTGCCGTTGAATTGTGCATGAACGTCGATCCACCCGGTCATTGTTTCAAATCTACACAATAAGAAATTAAAAACAATCAATGAAAAACTCATTCAAACATTTCATCAAACACTTGGAGGGCAAATTATACATAAACCCTAAAAATGATAACTACAACATAAACATGCAAACATCTAAATAATTAAGCAATATTACTCATTTGCATGTAACATTGTATCATATCTTGCACCAAAAAAAAACACAAAATTTAAACAAACCCTAAATCTAAAAAAAAACCAATCTAAGTGTAAAAAATCTAACATAATCATGCAAACATCTAAACATCATAACAATTAAGCACTATAACTCATTTGCATGTAACATTCTATCATTTCTTGCAAAAAAATTAAAATTTTAAGAAAACACTAAACCTAAAAAATTCTAGATTAAGTGAAAAAATCTATCATACCAACATAGTTTAAGTGAAAGCTTACTTGCTCTTGTTGTTGGAGTGTTGTTTGATTTGAGGTTGAAGGAATTCTGGAGTTGTGTAATTTGAGAGAGAATTGAGATTTAAAAATAGAATGAGGCAGAATGAGGCTTTGTCGGGGCTAATAACAACACGTACACTTAAGTCACGCTACTTTACTTAACTCACGCTACTCTTATAACTAGCGTGAGTTATAAGAACCTATAGGATCACACACATAGAACACATAAATGATAAAAGATAAATAAATAAGTACGAATTATTTATAAATTGACAAGTAAAACTTATTCGTAATTAAATTAATAAATATGATTTAATAATTAGATTATAAAATGCAGAACATGGTAAAGTACAATGCCTTTAAGTGTAATCATCATTAGAAAAAAAAAAATTAGAGAGGGAATAAGTGACACATAAATTGAAATCTCTCACTAATTTGCTCGTCACAAATTTCAGTGACCAAATTAGAGAAATTTCATGTTTGTCCTTGCTAAATTTGCCTCGCTAATTTTGGGTTTTTTTTATTAGTGAATGCATTGCATTATAAGCTATGGTGCGCACAAGTAAGTCTATAAATAGAACTCACTTGTGCAGAACTCGGTTACCACTTTTACAATTCAATTCCACTGTAACATCATAAAGCTTAATTTGGACAGGATAATAAAGTAAGATAGAATAAACATATACTGTAATGCACCATTTTTATTGTAAATAATCCATACAAGATCATTTGTCATGTGTGGTCATGGTTTAGCATTCAAATGCTATTTTCTAGTCCCGAAAAAAAAAATTCCTAAGAGAATACTATGTCCAAGAATCAAATGTTATGCTTTGCTTTTACGGAAATTATGTATATATCCTTCTTTGTGATACTAGAAAATACCTTGGATTTATTATGTTATCAAGAGTAAAATATTCAGATTTTGCAGTTATCATGAAAAGGATTAACAGCAGGTTATATGGTTCGAAGTGCAAGTTGCTTAGCAGCACGCAGAGGGTCGATTTGGCTCAATCTGTAGTTGCTGCTATGCCTACTGGTTCTTTGCAAAATCCATGGATTCCTCGATGCATTTTTGACAAAATTTATGCAACTGATTGACAGTTCATATGTGTGGGAGCATGTTCTTTCCTCTATTGCATCATGACCCTTTTTCCGTCTTTAACAAGTTGTCGAAAGATGCAAAAGAGAAGGTGGAAAAGTTCACAAAAACATAGCAAGTCTTGAAAGACCGTCATGTTCAATAATCATAATTTTATTCTTTACTACATTATTCTAATAGAGAACAAGTCTATATAGAATCAATGGTTTTCCAACTTGATACACTATATTTGTCTACATGGTTTTAGACATTAAGCAAGTTGTGGATATATAATACATACGAAAGCTATCTATGATAGCGCAAACAATACAAATTAAAAAAGCACTCGGCTGTCTTGGCTGCCATTATGCCAACGGTCGTGCGAAGAATGTGTAATAAAAATGTCTGATATACTACTAACAACCAAACTGATTCACTAATAGACATGCTATGATACGACAGTAGCAGACCAATAAAAATGCTACTGAACCTTCCCGAGCAAAACAAGCCAAATTTAGCCACGCCAGAGTCGCTGCCAGATCCACAGATTATGCAGGAAGCCAAAGCGGATTCTGCCACGCCAGGATCACTACCAGATCTTCTACAATAAATAAGCAGAGAAGAACGAAACAAATAAACACGCCCCTACAAAAATACCATCCCACCAAACAGAAGCAACAGAAACAAGCAAGGAACTGAAACCTACGACTAAGTTTCTTCAGATACATATCTCATACATCTAACCAATATTGTCACTACCAAAAACACAATTATGTTGCTATTTCATTTCCATTCACTCCTTTACATTTTTCATACATCTAACCATGATTTCGATCATTTAGCAAACATTTATAGAAATCAAGTAGTAAATACAATACCATAAGATTGGAAAATAAGATAAAGAAAGATCCGATAAAAAATAGTAGCAACAAACAAATGGAACCAGAAATGAGAGGAAAGGAGAAAAGGAGAGAGTCCCT
Source organism: Medicago lupulina (assembly GCA_958299785.1). Taxonomy (NCBI): domain Eukaryota; kingdom Viridiplantae; phylum Streptophyta; class Magnoliopsida; order Fabales; family Fabaceae; genus Medicago; species Medicago lupulina. The sequence goes on along the minus strand of OY283146.1, from coordinate 55,749,122 downwards.
GCAACCATAGTCGGCCACATCATTTCCGCTACTGTCATCGCGGGTGGAAGAGAAACCAGGTGGTTGTTTAGCAACTGATGGCCCACCTCTTATATTTTTCCCTCTCATGATTTCTACCAAAACACTTTTGTTGCTCATCAGAATATAAAGTTTTCCATATATAAGTTTGAAAATAAAATGAGAGTAAACATTCAAAATAAAAATGCAAAATCAAGATCAACTAGTTTCTTAGTTTACTTGACAATAATTCTGATATCCCAACAACCACAATCATATACTATGTGAAAAAACAAGAAAAAGAATAAACTACTTATTCCTCAAATGGAAGAATGCTTTCCTTATTGTAATTTATTATCCTGCCACTAAGATTCTCCGCTTTATAACCAAGCTCCACAATAATTTGGGTACTCAAATCAAACCAAGATACTTCTTTATCTTTTCTTAAGAAGAATATTTCCCCCTTTGTCCCTGCTCCGGTAAGACGCTCAACGCAAGGCAACGGTCCAACCATAAACAGTTTGATCCACGATTCTTTGAAACCGAGTTGACCCAAAATTGATACACGAAAAGTAGTCGTCTCTTCATGGTATGAGATCAATGTTATGGACTCATTTAACACCGCCAAGTTTATCCACTTTGCTTTAACGGGTATGGGTGTTGTGAATGACATTTCATTGCTCAAGTAAAAACATACCAAACACGGTCCAATTGGGTTATCTTCATGTTTTTCACACAACCAATGACACACACCATCCACGTAGACTTGGGTGCCTTCAGTACAGTCCTCAGAGAACGGCATGTCAACATCAAGTTCTCTCCACGAGTTACTCCTTAGATTATATATATCTCCCATTTTGGCACTGAATTAATATCTCCAAACCAGTAAGATACAATTTCTTCGAAGTCACCAGAGTAATCACAAGATGGTTCATCTTCTATACAAACTTTTACATGCCACTGGTTTTCACCTTTTCATTAGTCGCAGCAACCACTGGTTTCTTCTTCTCCATCAATTCAAGATGGAAGATCTTTTTCGCTTGTGAGCAGTGTTCATTGCTTTGAAGAAATTTTGAAGACCGCTGCTTGTTTGTTAGGGTTTTGGGTTGTGTTTGTTTCTTCAATCTCATAATATAGGTTGTTCTTTATGATAGTGACTTTTTTTTTCTTTTATTTAATAAGTATCAAAATAAAAAAAATAAAAAAAACATTTAATTTTACACATTTTTCACTTATATAAAAAAATATAAGTAACTTTATATGAGAAAGAGAATTTGTGACTATCTTTATAAATAATATCATCTATTAGTATGAGAAAAGAAATTAAAATATTTAATTAATTTCTAGAAACCTGAGGGGTAACCTTGGCGCAACTCGTAAAGTTGTTGTCATGTGACTGAAAGGTCACGGGTTCATGTCGCGGAAACAGCCTCTTATGTAAAAGCAGATGCACCGAGATAGTCCCTAGACTATTAATTTTTTTCAACCAGATCCTTGTCAAAGAACGATTAGTCAACATTGATGTGGATAATTTTGCGAATTTCAGTCTTCAATTCTTATCATTATCACACTTGAGTGGGACATGCAATTGATTTATCAACTTCTTGGAAAATCTTCTCACATGAAATCCAAAGCATCATTCACAGATTCATCACATGCTTTTCGATCCATTCTATATATATATATATATATATATATATATATATATATATATATATATAAGAAAATACAGCTTGATATGCATATTGTCCTCCCTTCGTTACGTTTAATAAGCAAAAGCCGTCATTTCACACTTATTAAGGTAAATGATTGTTCACATTAACTATGCTTCATTTCAATTTGAAACGTACTCCCTTCTTTCTTATATCTAAACAGCCATTTGATTTTATTTTTGTCCCTAAATGTAAACCCCTTTTCAAATTACTAGATGCATTTATTATTTTTTCCTAAACATACCCCTAATTAATACTACTAACTTGTCTTGAAATTCGAAAAGTCAAATTTAATACACATACAACCAAAAGATAATTTGTTAATATTAACATACAAAACAGACACATTAATTATTATTTTTTGAAGAAGCTAAGATGAATTATATACCACCAAAAGGGCCTTCCGAGCGCAAGATGCGCCAAAGAAGAAACACCCAAGTCAATACAAGGTAGAGATAATAATTACAGTAATTACAAGGCTAATGCTGGTAACCAAAAAACCTCGACAACAAACACCACATCTTAGCCAATGTCTATAATGGTGAACGGATTAAGCCACCAACCGTGATAATTAAAAGCAAGAGAGGTAAATTTCACTCTCAACCACCTGTAAGTTACTGACTTAATCTTTTCCACAACCTGTAAAATGAAGCATTCTTTTGCATTGAAAATTCTATTGTTTCATTCTTTCCATATTTCCCACACAATTGCGAACCAAATAACTTGTAAAATCGATTGGACTTCGCAGCACCACCTAAAAAACTAAATTGATAAAAATGAGTTGCTACCTCATTAGGTAAAACTGCGACTACATCAAGCCACCGCAAAGTGTGATTCCAAACCAAACCAAAAAAGTTACACAGTGAAAATAGATGAGATGTTGTTTCAGACAAACCGCATCCTCTGACACAAATTTGAGCATCAGAAGTTAGAACATTACGACGATACAAGTTTGTTGGAACAAAGGGTGTTTCACAAGTATACCACTTAAGTTTTGATGATAACAAAGTATTAAAAATTATCAATTGGATATGCTAAACATTTATTCAAGTGTGCAGGACCATTATCAAAGTCTTATTTATAAAAGGTTCTAATTGAATAAATTAAAGAGCAAAGGAAATTTAGACTGAAGCTTGAAGAACATCTGACTGAAAGCGCTCCTGGAAAATCAGAGTCAGAATGCGTCTGAAGAAAGAGCTTCTGAAGAATGACGTCATCAGAAGCAAGTTCATCAGAGGCAGACTCATCAGAAGCAAATAGTCTCCAGAAGCAGATTCATCAGAGGCAAAGATTCTTCAGACACTGAAAAGCGTTGACAAAGGCAATGTACGAAAAGTACAACCACTATGCCTACGTTTGTCCCTGCAACCACCAACTCTGCACAGTGTCCTCAATACACGACAAGAATAACAGTAACTGTAGCAGAAACTTTTCCTTATTTGATGGAATGGATTTGAATTTGATTTCATTGTACAAGCCTCAAATCAAGCAAAGGATCAAAGGTGTCAAATCAGCTTCGGTAAAGAAAAAGTGATGAGCTGGCATTTTTCCAACGTCTCTCAAACTCTCTATAAATAGAGATGAAGACATGAAGAAAAATACAACTATATACATACACGCGAATTGAACTATTCTCTCATATTCCAAGTCGCAAACACTGCTCATCAACAACTTAGATAATTCTTACAAAAGCTCATATTTTAGAATTTCTAAGTATCTAAGAAAACAGAGTTTGTTCTGTTTCGTTTTGATTTGTGAATACCTCTGATAGTATATCAAGTATTCAAAACTCTTTTCAATTCTCTGTAATTGTCTTAAAGTCTCTTGCTTGTGTGCTTGAGCATCTGAAGTCTCATTCTTGTGTGATTGAGCAAAGGAAGTCTCTTACTTGTGTGTTTGAGCAACTTGTAATTTGATATTACATTTTAGTGAAACTCTCCTTGGAAGTGCAAGGGGGACAGGACTACTTCCGGTTTGTGGAAGGAACCTGTATAAAATTGCTTGTGTCTTCTTTCTTTCTTGAATCTGTTCTTTATTCCGCTGCTAAGACTCTGAACTCTGATCAGAGTCTGAACTCCATCAGACTCTGTATCCTGAGAACAGTGTTATTTTTCGTAAGAAAGAAACGTTTTTGAAAACACAATTCAACCCCCCCCTTCTTGTGTTTTTCCCACCTTCAAAGTTGTCCTTGTAAAAAGAGACCTGCATGATATAGTATATCTCCAGTAGAATCCAACCTTTTTCAGATCCAGTCCGGCACAAACTTCTCCAAAAGCTCAACATGTTTTCACTTCTTCTGCAGAGAGGTGACAGCTAGAAAGGATTAGTTAGCTGCTCAGTTTATTAGTAATAACAATATAATCAACAAGAAAACACGTACGCTGTAATGTAATAAATAGAATCAGACAGAGCTACCTTGTAATGGGAGTGCTCTTGAGTTGACAGAATGAAATGGAGTAAACTACATTGATCTCTTTCCATCAGTCAGAGGTGGAAAACTCAAGACTCTCACATCCAAAATGATCGAATACATCTAAGGATGCCGCATTGATAGCTGGAATTTTTCTGAGCTTTTTACAACGTGCAAGTATCAATATTTTAAGTTTAGCCATTGACCGACTGGTGATACGTGGAAAACTCTCGAGACAGTCACAATATGAAAGTTCAAGTTCTTCCAATGAAGGCAACATGATAGGTGGAAAACTCCACAGCTCATACCAACCTTTAATGTTCAAGACTTTAAGTTTATCCAATGACACATCCAACAAGGGAGAAAGACTCTTAACACTATGTAATTCTGCAAAATGGAGTTCTTCCAATGAAGCTAATTTGAGAGATGGAATAGTTTGGAGCTTTTTACAAGAAACGACCTTCAAAATTTTAAGCTTATCGAATGACTCATTCAACGTGGCAGAAAGACTCTCAATACTAGGTAAACCTCTAAGACTGAGTTTCTCCAACAAAGCTAATTTCAGTGGTAGAATAGTTTCAATCTTTGGACAAAAGTGGACCTTCAAAATTTCAAGTTTACCCAATGACTCATCGAACATGGGAGAAAGACTCTTAAGTCTATGTAAATTTGAAAGAGTGAGTTCCTTCAATGAAGCTAATTTGAGAGGTGGAATAGTTTCAATCCATGGACAATAGTCGACCTTCAAAATTTCAAGTTTACCCAATGACTCATCCAACATGGGAGAAAGACTCTTAAGTCTATGTAAATTTGAAAGAGCGAGTTCCTTCAATGAAGCTAATTTGAAAGGTGGAATAGTTTCAATCCATGAACAATAGTCGACCTTCAAAATTTCAAGTTTACCCAATGACTCATCCAACATGGGAGAAAGACTCTTAAGTCTATGTAATTTTGAAAGAGTGAGTTCCTTCAATGAAGCTAATTTGAGAGGTGGAATAGTTTCAATCCATGGACAATAGTCTACCTTCAAAATTTCAAGTTTACCCAATGACTCATCTAACATGGGAGAAAGACTCTTAAGTCTATGTAAATTTGAAAGAGTGAGTTCCTTCAATGAAGCTAATTTGAGAGGTGGAATAGTTTCAATCCATGGACAATAGTCGACCTTCAAAATTTCAAGTTTACCCAATGACTCATCCAACATGGGAGAAAGACTCTTAAGTCTATGTAATTTTGAAAGAGTGAGTTCCTTCAATGAAGCTAATTTGAGAGGTGGAATAGTTTCAATCCATGGACAATACTGGACCTTCAAATTTTCAAGTTTATCCAACGACTCATCCAACATTGGAGAAAGACTCTTAATGCTATCTAAATATGAAAGAGTGAATTTTTCCAATGAAGCTGATTTGAGAGATGGAATAGTTTCGAGCTTTGGACAATGATGGACCTTCAAAATTTTAAGTTTACCCAACAACCCAATGGAGTCATCAAATGTAGTTAAATCCTTGCAATTGTAACATGAAAAATCTTCTAAATTTTGGAGACCTGATATATCAGGTATCGATCTCAAAGAATCACAACCATGAAACTGTAAAAATGTCATATTCTTGAAGTACTGCAAAACAAAACAAAAAGCAAATAAATGAGTGAGCGAATTATCTTAAACCTTGTTATATAAATAAAAGACGGGGGTATAAATTCATCACGCTTGCCTTCTTGAAAAAGACTTCCCGTGAACAATTAAATGTATAGTTCAATTTGCATATTGTGAGTTGCCTCGGAAAAAAATCAACTGGTAAATGCTCTGATGGAGATTCCCAGAAGTACAGTACTCTTAAACTATTTGGAAGATGCTTTGGACTTTCAGAAAAAGAAACTCTATGAATAACAAGTGTTCTAAGCTTTGTCATATTCTTAAAAGCCTCTCCGTCCCAATTTACTTCAATGTCGTCCTTGGAATCCGAACACATAATGATTCCAATTTTACTTGTTCCCTGTTAACAAAAAGAGCACAAATGAATCTAAATATATATGTATATACGTTAGAATTTAGTTACACATATTTAACTAACATTACAAATTATACAGGAAAAATTAGTAATGTGAGCATTAGTAACATGGATAATTAGGAGATCTTGATCAAGGTTTAAGATGAAAAGTTCAATCATTTATATCAATTTTACTCACCGTATTTTCTTCTAAAACTTCAACTATGTCTTTATCAGACCATAATCTACTGCGTTCCCTAGGCTGATCCGGTGATTCTAGTCTGACAATTTCTTTTCCCATGTCTTCTATTAGATCATGTAATGTCAAAACATTATACTCACTTATCTTTATGAGAGATTTTTCAATTAACACATTGATGTGATCTTTCCTTTCATGACCATTATGAGCATGAAGCATTTCTTTGACTTTTTCCAAATCATATCCTTTGAAGAAACAAGCTATGTCAAGAAAAACATCTTTCTCTTCTTGGACCAAATCATCGAAGCTCCATTTAAGAATCTCGAAGATCTCTTTCTTAGGGATCTTTTCGTACCGATCTAGCGCAGATATCCATTCTTCTGTTGTTTTTTTTGAAAATAAGTGTGAACCGATTATTTCAATAGCTAATGGAAGGCGACTAGTATAGGTTAAAGCACGATTGAAAACATCTTCAAAGCTTGGACTAACTTCGTTAGTTCCAAAAGTTTTCCATCTAAGAAAATCGTAAGCTTCACCCTTCTTCAACAGTTTCACTTCATGTATTCTTTCAACCCCATGACTTCTTAGCACTTGTGTGTCACGGGTCGTGATGATAACTCTACTTCCATTACCAAACCATTCGGGTTCTCCAACAATAGCGCGTAATTGATCCAACTTGTCAACATTGTCAAGAAGCAAAAGAACCTTCTTTTGTTTGAGCCTAACTCGAAGTTCTTTAATTCCCTCGTTAACACTTGTTACCACTATTTTATTTTCTCCAAACATTTTTGAAAAAAGGATATTTTGGAGACGTATCAACCCATGTTTCTCTTGATTTCCTCTTACATCTTCAAGATAACACGAACCATCAAATTGATTGACAATTGAATTATAAACTACTTGAGCAAAAGTTGTTTTCCCTATTCCACCAGTTCCGTGGATTCCAACCATATAGACATTATCATCAGACCCAACATTCAAAAGCGATAATACCTTTTGTTTTTGGGACTCCAACCCAACGAGGTAATCAGGAATAGATAAGGAAAAAGGTTGGATCACTCTTGAGACGTCTCTAACAATCTTATCGATAAACATGTATTCATATCCATGCCTGCCCAATAAAATAAAAATTAACAACATTATTGTCAAAAAACATTGTTCAAATATAAAATATGTTTATTAACCATCTATTAAAAATAACTAACTTTAGTAAAATAGTTCTTTTTATAAGAAACAAAAATAACAGTTTTTTTTTTTTATAAGAAACATTGACCAATATCTAAATCTGTTTGAAGTTAAATTTTATTTGTGCCCTTATTAATTATGAGAGAATATTAAAACTGTGTTCAATATATATATATATATATATATATATATATATATATATATATATATATATATATATATATATATATATATATATATATATATATATATATATATATATATATATATATATATATATATATATATAGGGTTAATATGTTTTTACCCCCTGTAATTTAGGCGAGTTCCGGTTTACACCCCTATAAAAAAAAGTTTAGATTCCAACCCTGTAATCTAAGATTCTTTCGTTTTAGACCCTGAGACCATCTGACTGGACAAAATGCTGACGTGGCGTGCTGACTGTGCATATTTGATTATGTGGCACGCTGACTGTATAATTAATTTTGTTTTTTATTTTTTTAAGGGCACATGTGGCATTTTGCCTATTTTTTTAAAATAAAAAATAATATAAATGAAATTATATTAATTTAAAAAATCTGAAAATTTATTTTTGAAAATAAAAAAATCGTAAAAAACAATATTTTTTGAAAAAAAAAACATAATTTTCTAAAAAAAAAAAAAAATTCTGGAATTTAATTTTTAAAATAAAAAAAACAACAAAATTTAGGAAAATAAATCTGAAATTAAAAAAAAAGTTCAGATTTTTTCAAATTTTTTTTTTTTGATTTTTTCTACCAAAAATAAAAATTCTGGAATTTACTTTTTAAAATAAAAAAAAGTTAGTATTTTTTTTTCTACCAAAACTAAAAATTATAGAAATAAATTTTTAAAATAAAAAAAATTTGAAATTAAAAAAAAGTACACATTTTTTTCGAAAAAAAAGTTTTTAAAAATTTTTTCTACAAAAATAAAACCTGGATTTTTTTTAAAATCTAAATATAATTTTTTTATAATTCAGGTTAAAATATGAAAATAAAATTTTGAAAATTATATAATCTGAAAAAAAAAATTTGAAATTTTAAAGAACTATTCCAGAAATATTTTTTTTCATTTTCTATTTTACTTTAATTTCTTTTATTGTCCTCTTTAGTTGTATTTTTCTTTCTTTCAGATTGAAAAAATTACAAAGTATACCTTTTTTGCAGATCGAGATAAGAAATTCGAAAAATTTATTTTATTTTAATTTTCAAAATCTTAATTTCAGATTTTTTTATTTTTTGAAAATAAATTTGAATTTGTTTACGATTTTTCGAATTTTGTAAATTTAAAAAAAAAATCTGATTTTTTTTCTTCTGATTTTTTCAATTTTGAAAAAAATAATCTTAATTTTTTCTATTTTTTAATATTTTTTATCTTTAAATTAATATAAATGAAAATAAAAAATTAAAAACAAAATTAATTATACAGTTAGCGTGCCACATCATCCAAAAACGCTGACTCAGCGTGCCACGTCATCAGATTTGTACAGTCAGATGGCATCAGGGTCTAAAACGAAAGAATCTTCAATTTACAGGGTCTATTTCGAAAGAATCTTTAAATTATAGGGTTGGAATCTTAACTTTTTTTTTACAGGGAGGAAAACCGGAACTCGCCCAAATTACAGGGGGTAAAAACATATTAACCCATATATATATATATATATATATATATATATATATATGTGTGTGTGTGTGTGTGTGTGTGTGTGTGTGTGTGTGTGTTTTTAATAATCATCTATTACAAATTCAATCAATGTCAGCGTCCTACTTGTGTTAACCATGTAAGTAACAATTATGTATTGGCAGTTTCTATGGTACTCCAAACAAAATTGAGTGTTTTGGTACTCTCAAATGTTTAACCAATAGAAAAGCGTCATTTCAATTAAATGATTCATGTCAATATTATTAAAGATTGACTTAAGGGAAAGAGTTTTGGTACACTTCTCTATTCAATTTAACCCCCAAAAATTGTACAAATTATTATTTCAGTAAATTAATTAATTTTTTTAATCAAAACAAAACCAAATCATCAACAGCCATCACAATTTTCTCTCTAACATTCATCATCTGAAATATAACCTCCTCTTTTTCTTCTCTTTTTGTTTCTGGGAACACAAAAATTCATTTATGTACCAATTTTGTCTCAAACATCTTGAACACGGCTTCCTTTAATAAATTCTTTCTCACTCAAGTAATATATTTGTTCTTCGTTTCTTTCTCACCATTAATTTTGTTTACTAAATTTTAATTGAAAAATTGACGGCACGGCTTTCTTGCACGTGACCTTTTTCTTGTATTTTACTGATACAATTTTATGTTTTTTCTTATAGTTGACGTTTGGAATGTTGTTACATAAACATAATCCATGATCCTTTGCTAAAGAGACCATCTTTCTTATCAATCCAATTAGCTATCAATCCATGTTATTGTGTTGTTTTGCTGTTCCCTTTTTTGGTAGTGCCGTGAATGTTTTTGGTAGCTATCTCCTTTTTTGCTATAAAAAATAACTGTCAAGTTTAATTAAAATCTGTCCAATTGGTTTTTGTAGTTTCTCACATATAAGCAAATTAGTCCATGTCAGTGTAACTACAATAAAAAGATGCGTGTGAAAATGTTTGGAAGACAAAATTGTAGATAAGGTTGAATTTTATTTATTTATGGAAAGACAAGGTTGAATCTTATTAAGCTGAGAACCATGAAAGTGAAGAGGTGTGTAAAAAAGTTTGTAATGAAGGAGATGAAGAAGAACTGCCATGAAGGAGAAGAATGGAGTTCAAGGATTTAAATTTTGTTTCCGTTAAATCAAATTAAAATTAATAAATTAATTATATCATAAAATAAAAGGTCTAAAGTGCAAAATTCACAAGTTTGGTGGTGCTAATTCTATAATCTAGTGAAACTTATTTGTTTCATGCTGTCAAAAAACTATTGGTCATTTTAGTTTGGAGTATTGGTATATATAAATATTTGGGTGTACGGTCGAAGGAGCCTTATGTATTTATTATATCTCAAATTGTAGAAATTAGACAAAAGCAAACAGGCAGCATAAAGAAACAAAATATAAGAATTTACATACCCTGTCTTCCATTTGTAAACAGTACCAGACAAATTAGCCACTTCATTCAAAGCATTCTTCCATTCCTCCAACTTATCTTTGGTATGCCAATTTCTTGTTTCATGGTCATCCATTGCTTTTCCATAAGTTCCTTTTTCTTTTTTTGACCATCTCACATCTGAAGGGTCAACGTCATAAAAGATTGGCCAAACAACTCGACCCCTTCCTTTTATGCATTTAAGGATATGACAAAGTTCGTCTAAACAAAAGGATGAAGTTGCATAATCCGGAGAGAGAACAACGATGGCCGCTTTTGATTTTTCAATAGCTTCGAAAAGTGATTTCTCGATATCAATCCCTTTGTCAATCTCCAAGTCATCCCTGAAGGTGCGGATCCCCCTGTTATGTAGAGCATTCCAAATATTTCCTGTAAAATCACGACGTGTATCAGGGCCTCTAAAGCTGAGGAAAACATCGTATTCGTATCCATCATTCGTGATGGATGATCCAGCCATGAGAAGAGAGGAAAGGTTTTTTTGAACAAAACAAGGGTGGATGGAAAGATTAATCTGTATTGAGTATCGAGTATGGATGATGTGATGAAAGTGTAGGGTTGGTACAGTTATAAATAGAGCTGTCAAAACGGGCCGGGCCGTACGGGCCGGCCCGTTTAGCCCGATTAATTTTAGGGCTTGGGCCTTAAATATTGAGCCCGAATTTTAATAGGGTTTTTTAGCCCGGCCCTAAAAAGCCTGGTACCCGTTAGGGCTAGCCCGAACGGGCCGCGGGTAGCCCGTTAGCCCGCATAACAAAAAAAATCCTATAAATTATATATAATTTTTCAAATAATTCTTTACTTAGTTGATTATCAAAGTAAAAAATAAAAGTGAAAATTCAATGAATTAACACATATAAATGTAATATAAAATTATATTTATTTGTTTCGTTATTTATAATTTTAAAGATCGAATATATAAATATCTATAACCATAACGTATCTAATTTATTTAAAATTGTTTTCCTCGCCGTTTTAGTTTACGACTAATGTACGAAAATATTTACAATTTATTTTTGTGCTAGACATTATTTAAACATATTAAAAATATTATTTATAAAAAAAATTATAGGAGTATTTTATAATATTTGTTTTATATATAAAAAATTTAATTTTTAATATGGGCCGGCCCGTTAGCCCGCGGCCCATGTAGGGCCGGGCTCGGATAGTATATTTCAAGCCCGTTTTTCAACCGGACTTTTTAGCCTGGCCCGATAAAGCCCGAAGCCCGTTATGGCCGGCCCGTTTAGGGCCGGGCCGCCCGTTTAGGGCCGGGCCGCCCGTTTTGACAGCTCTAGTTATAAAGGATTCGAAATACCATAATTTACATTACATGAATTAAGAAAATAATAAAACTATATAGTCATGTGACGGAAGCCATTTTTTTTTTAGGGTAGTCATGTGACGGAAGCCATGTCATTAAGCGAGAACGCCTTTTTTGACCATTTGGAATTTGAGCAATATATAAATAAATTTGGTAAAAAGATGTATGTGTTTTTTAGAGAATGCGTTCATTTCTTCTAGTGGAAGTATTTTAGAGATATAGAAATAAGTGAGAACGTCTTTTTTGACCATTTGGAATTTGAGCAATATATAAATAAATTTGGTAAAACGATGTATGTGTTTTTTTTTTAGAGAACCATATTAAAATATCAAAAAGTAACTTTTTTTACATAAAAATTATCAATTGTTTCTATTTTTTGCATCCTTAACAAGTGTCTTCAGAGTACTTGTTAACAAGACTCATATATTGATAATGATGTTCAAGGACTATTATATTACAATAGTTGACATGAACAAGTAGATGATGTAGTGGGTTAATTATCTTTATTTGGGCAACCATGTACATGGTTCGAAAATATTCAAACTTTTCTACAAATATCCAAAAGTCAAAGCTCTGTTACAAATATTCAAACTTTCAAAAATTGAAAAAACTGAAGACATCAAAAAGACATCAAGAATTGAACCATGTAGAAGGTTGTGCAATATCGAAATTGTAACCACAATGTCATCTACCTTTTTATGTTTAAAATCTAAATATTATATATGTAAGTATGGTATATCTACATTTTTTTCTTTCAAAACATCATTATTAAATATAATATACGTAATCAAATTATATATTTTTTTTTTTTAAATTTAATATGTAAGTATGGCGCGACTTTTAAAAGGAAAAAATTATGCGTTTTTTTGAAGGAAAAAAATTATGTTCTTTCCTCTTATAAAATTAAAATGTAATATATTTCAATTAACAACAAAGATTAGAAGTTGTTGTAGTGGTTAAATTTTCAACTATTCATTTTATAATGTCCACGGTTCGATTCCAATTGTCCCCAATTTTTTTTCTTCATATTTTGGATTTTTATACAAATGCATTAATCGGTATTAATTGGTATATAAATAGAGCATTAATCAGTATTAATGACTAATTATGAGAATATATATATATAAAAAATTTGGTTAGATGGTAATAGAAATTAAATAAATTAAAAATCAGGCAAATAACAAATTGAATTTTTGGTGTAGATGGTTATGCATTCACTTTATGTGTGATAGTGGTCACAGGTTTGAGTCATGCGAAACTGATAGGGTTATTTCGACCTGCGTTTTGATCCGATTGGATCTTCCTTTATACACAATAAAATTCAACGACTTTTATATTGTTTTGATCGAAATTGAAAATCAAGAAGAAATGAAATTCAACGACGTTGTTTTGATCGATATTGAAAATCAAGAAGAAAGCACATGCTTCTTTTGCTAATCCATAAGCCAATCGCTGATGATTTTTTCAAGGTTCTTGCAAAAAAAAACCACCAATTAATTTTTTCTCACGGAGCACAACCTCAAAAGACTTGTTCAGTCACCAAATTCTTTTTTCATGGATGTCAAATGCCAAGGGTGTTTCAACATAACCACTGTTTTTAGCCACTCTCAAACTGTTGTGGTGTGCGGTAACTGTGCAAGGCTAACAAAAGGATGCTCCTTTAGGAAGAAGGGAAAGTAAATGGTGTGTATCTTTTCTTTGTTCATGGTTGCAGAGTTGTGGTTAGGCTTAAGATGGAATCAATGTTTTTTTTTTGAAGGATGGATGGAATCAACGTTATTTCACGTTTTAGTTTCAATGTAATAGTATTTTTTTAAAATTATGTAAAACAAAAATTGGGTTCTTTTTTCTCTCATGAAATGATGAATAAGTTGATGAAGATATGAAGGAAAGATGAATATATGATGAAGATGACGAAGGAAAATTGAAGATGTTGATTTAATAAAAACTTGAAAGAGAGAGAATATGTATAAATAAATAAAAAGATCGATAAAGAGGAGAGATAATTTGTATTAGTAGAAAAATGATGTGTAGATGGTGTACCACAATAAAATAGAAACCAAATAAATCTAACCATTAAGATAATGAAATAAACTTGTCCATGGTGTAACATATAGAGGAAGTGCTCCATATTAGAATTTGTCATACATATGACGTGTCATAACTTAAAATTTGATTAGCTAAATTAAATAACTGCACCGAAAAAGTCAATTGTCCAACTTCACCATAGAAGTGAAGGGGAGAAAAACACAAGAAGGGGGGGTTGAATTGTGTTTTCAAATAATCGTTTTCTCTTTTCAAAACTCAGAGCCAGAATGATCAGAAGCTAGTTAGACAGCTTCTGAAGATACTGTTCAGGAGCGTATGCAGCGGAATGAAAAACAGATAGAAAAGAGAAGAAGCAGAACACAAAAAATTTATACAGGTTCCTTCCACAATTCGGAAGTAGTCCTGTCCCCCTTGCACTTCCAAGGAGAGTTCACTAAAAGTAATATCTGATTACAAATGCTCAAGCACACAAGCAAGAGACCTCAAATGCTCAAGAACACAATCAAGAGACTTCTAATGCTCAAGCACACAAGCAAGAGACTTCTACCAAACAAAATTACATAGAAAATGTTTGAGATTGAACACTTGATATACAATCAGTGGTGTTCACAATACAAATCAGATACAGACTCTTAAGACTTAAGAATTTCAAAGATATGAACTTGAAAACTGAAATTCTAAGTGAACTTTGAATGCTTAGACAATTTGACAGAGTTTTGGCGCTTTTGAAAAATTGTAGAGTCCTTTTGTTCTTCAAGTCTTCACTCCTTTATATAGAGGTGTGAAGTGAACGTTGTAAGTGCCAACACATTCAAAAAGAGTCGTTATTGAAGCTTGATCTTTCACCAGTGATTCTTTGCCTGATTTAGTTATTGTCCTATAAAGAATCAATTTCAAATCCATTCCAGTTGAGAGGGAACAAGGATGCAGGCTTGGTTGTACATACGAGCTGTTATTCTTGTCTGTTAGCAGAGACAAAGAACAGAGTAGTGGAGAAGGTGGTTGTACAGTTCGTACAAAGTACAATGTCAACGCTTCTTGTTTATTTGCAACAAAATGACTTCAAATCCTTTTGAAATAACCGTTGCTTTAATCCACTAATCTTCTGCCAATGCTCTATAATTTTCGCTCCAAAATACAACACATGAATCTTGAAATATTTGGTGACAAACTGTTGCTTCTGAAGGATCAGCTTCTGAGGATCTTCAGCTTCTGATGACGTCATACTCTTCAGGAGCTCTTGTCTTCAGGAGCGCTAGTCTTCAGGAGCGCTAGTCTTCAGGAGCGCTTTTTAAGCTTCAAAAAGATACTTCTTTTGCTCTTTATTTGTTCGTTCAGAACCTTGATGAGATATATCACTTTGTTTACAGTCCTGTATACTTGAACAAATGTTAGCAATACCAATTGTCAATTTTTAATACTTTGTTATCATCAAAACTCTTTAAGGTTTATTGTTAAACACATTTTGTTCCAACAATCTCCCCCTTTTTGATGATGACAAACCATAGTATTTAAAAATTTGATCAATTGTTGTTAATCTAATTAACAAGTTGACTTATAGGGTATGAGGTTTGTAAGCTCCCCCTGAGTCTAATAGTACTTTAAGGTGAGGTTTGTAAGGTCCCCCTGAGTTCTATCTTGTTAATTAAATTCATTTAACGCTTAGGGTGTGTTTGGATTGAGGGTTTAGGAGGGGAAGGGAGGGGAGGGATCACTTTTATTTTTAAATTACGAACAATGTAAAATGTTTTTTGAAAATAAATTAAGTGTTTTTGAAGTATTATATGATCATTTATCATGTTGTTAATTCAATTTTCTAAAAATCATTTTATAATGTCCATAATTTAAAAAAGAAAAGTAGGCCCTCCCCTCCCTTCCCCTCCTAAACCCTCCATCCAAACACACTCTTAGTAAAATAATCAAAGAGAATAGATGTGATAGAGAGAGATAATGGTTCAGTTAAGTTATTTTGAAATAAAGTTACTCCCCCTAACAAAAAGTATGAGAGACAATTAAATTTCAAAAACTTAATGGGGCTCAGGACCTTTAAATACTATCACACTTACTCCCCCTTTTGTCATTAACAAAAAGAAATCAACAAAAGAAAGAGAAAAACATAGTAAAAAGATTCAGAGCATAATCAATATCACAAGTGAAATGCGTTAAAAAAAATAGTCAGAAGCAATTAATAAGATCAGGAGCAAAGAAATATATAGAAGTGTTTGAATTCAGAAGCATACAAAGTTAATAATAGAACAAACTGAAAAACACAACAAACAACACGGGGTGTGCAACTATGGGTTGGTTTGTTTGAGAGTGTTTTCAAGAATCTTCTTCAGGAGGTCATTGGTTTCCTCTTGCTTCTGCTTCATCTCAGCTAGGCTTCTGGCCATATTTTCTTCTCTGATCCTGGCTTCTTCCAGCTTAGCATCAGTTTCAGCTTTATGTTCTAGAAACAGTAGCCTTTGCTCAAAGAGATCTTTTTCCAGCTTCTTATTCTTTTCCTTTAAGATCTTGTTCTCTTGAGCTAAAGCCAGATCGGGAGCTGATGCTTTTAGATTGACCTTTGTAAGGAAGGATAAGTCCAGGTCCTTGGGATGAATGTACTGAGGCAGAAAATCAGTTGGTTCTCTTCCTCTGATACTTAAAGACGATCTAGCCCAAGTTCCTGTTATCTTAACCTCTTCAAGATCTTCATTGATGCCGTTCAGCCAGTCTTGAAGCTTCTGCTTAGCTTGCTCTTGAGCTTCTACACAAGTTGAGGACAGTGCTTGCATGACATACTCAACTCTCTCCTTGAGCCTACTCCATTGTTTCTCATAGCTTTCTCTGTGACTCAAGTCACTTCTAGATGAAATGAGCTTGATCATTTTGTCAGCTATGTCCTCACACACGCCCTTTAATACATTAGAATCTAAGAATCTTGTGGGTGGTGAAGGTTGTTTTCTAGGCTTGGGAGGAGCACAGGGTTGAATTTGTAGGTTATTTAAGGTTGATGATTGAGTATTGCTTTCAGATTGTGATTGTGCCTGATCAGAAGCAGACTGGTCAACCTCCATAGGAGAAGATTGAGTAGTTTGTGCATCAGGATCAATGATAGAATCATCAATCTCCATAGCATTTTCAGTGTAAAGAATTTCAGGAGAATGGTCAGAAATGGTTGGTTCAGGAACAGCTTGTTCAGGAACAGATTGTTCAGGAGCAGCTTGTTCAGGAACAGATTGTTCAGGAGCAGCTTGGGACACATGTGGTTCAGGTGCTTGTTGATGGGGGTTTTCTGAAGCAACTTGTGAAAATGTTACTTCAGAGTCTTTTTGTAGTGTTAGGTTAAAGTTTGGAAGTTCACCGGATAGATGACTGCTGAGATTATTTATAACAGAGTCATCTTCTGGCTTGTCAGGTAAAATCATGTTGACAGGTTTAATGGTTTGTGGTTGAAGTGGATGATTAGGGGGTAGTTTGCTGCATTTTAATTCAAGCAAACTACTGACCCTAGCTTGTATAGATGGTTCAGATTGTTTGAAGGGAGAAATAGGTTTGGAAGAATTTTTGTGGAGTTTGGAGGATGGTGATAGGCCTTTTCTGAGGATGCTTATAGGAATATCATCCATGTCAGAAGATGAGGATGATGAGGTTTTGGATTGAGAGGGTGATGAGGGAGAGGAGTCAGATTCTATATGTATTAAGGGTTGTGAGGAGGATGTACCTGATATAAAATCTGATCCAGGAGTAGCTAGAATACTTGCAGCTTCAGTAGCAACTTCAGCTTGCAGTTCTAATGAGCTCATCAGAGCTTGCTCAGCAACCTCAGCAGCATCTTTCTTGAGCAAGACCTCAGTGGGTACTTTTATTTCCTTAGCCAGCTCCAAGGCCTTCTGGACAGCTTCAGATTCAGCCTTCTTCTTCTTTCTTACCTCCCTGGTAACCAGTTCGGTAGCCTCTACAGCTGCACTTTCAGCAGTGTACACAGATTCCTTCAGTTTCCTTAGCCTCTGAGTCCTTTTCTTCTTTTGAGGAATCTGTTTCACTTTAGTTGTTGTTGTAGATGCTGAAACCATTTGCTTGCCACTTCTGGTCTTCTGAGGAATAATGGCTTCTGGGTTCAGATCCTGAACCTCTTCCTGAATTGATGATCCTCCAGGAGCACCAGATATAGACTTTTCAGGAGCCTTTTCCTTCTTCGCCTTCTTAGAAGGATTTTCACCTTCTAAGTACTCTTCTTGAGTGAGTACCTTTCTTTTAGATTTTCTTCCTTTAGCTACAGGAAGTTCTTGTCCATACATTTCCTCTGGAACTTCATCCAGACTAATCAGCTTTCCATGGGTCTCATAGTGATCAGCAATGAGAGCCATTTGAACAGCCAGGGTGTCCTTCTTGCAGATAGGAGGGAAGTCCTCCATGAGATTTGAAACCACCCTTGATTCACAGATGTCTGTCTTCAGCTTGGTCACTTCAGGAATCAGTTTCATATGCTTCAAAGTGCTTGCATTCAACACCTTTCCGGTCTCAGTTTCCAGCTGTTCATCAGTGAAGTAGTTTACTTCATTCAGAGCTTTAATGATGCCTCCTTGATGGAAGATTTCTGAGATCAGTCTTCCATAGGGAACCCAGACTCTGCACTTGTTCTGGCTTTCCCTGAGCTCTTTTATCATATGCCTGAAGATGTACTTGGGCAGATTTATCTTTTCTCCATTGATGAGATGATGAAGAAATACCTTGTGAGCCAAAGATGGTTGATCACCACCACCTCCTTTAGGCAACAGGTTCTCGTTGAGAATCTTCAGGAGCATCTTGTTGATCATATTCAAGTCACAGTATTTACCGGCTGTTGTAGAATTGAAGAGAGTTTTATTCACCAAATCACTCCAGGAGCTTGACTGAGAGTTTGGTATATCTACACCGGAGTACTTTCCAGATGCTTCTGCTCCAATGACAAAAGCAATTATAGCTTCAGAAATGTAGACTGGAATACCCATCAGGCTTGACCTGATCTGAACTTCACTGAATGGTTCCAAACCCATTTCTTCTCTTGTTTTCCCTTCAAGAGAGGGATCAATCAAAACTTTTTCTTCTTCCTCCAGTTTTGATGCAGCTTTATCATAGACTGATGCTCTTACCCAGAAGTGTCTTACTAACGTCTTGTAGGTAGGACCGTTGAGCATACTGAAATAGTTCATCAGCTCTTGAACTTCATAAAACCTCTTGATGTCACAGCCATGATACGCAAGAGATTCAAAATCCACCGGATTCTCTGTTTGAATCTTAAGTTGCCATTCTTTTAGACTCATGGTGACTCCTTTGATCTCGTAAGCAGCCCTTTCTTGCTGACCTTCAGCTTGCTGAACTGCGAGTTGAGCATTGGATTCTTGAACAGAACTTGATGAAGCCATTGATGTTTGAAGAAGTTTGAGATTTGGGTTCTTAGGGTTTTGAGAGAGAGAAATTTTCTTAGCAGATATGAAATCAAAAACAGAAAGTGTAGGAAGTGAAGTGAATAGTGTGTGTTTTTGATTAAGTGCTTTTTAGCGAAAAACGTTTGAATAACAGGGGACAAACAAACATAGCATTAATGACAGTTGGGGGCGCGAGATAGTACTACGAAAAGTAAAATTAACATCATTGCCCTTTGAGTTATACGCCAATACATTTATGCCACGCTGTCAGATTTCAGATGAGCTGTATAAGTTAGTGGGACAGATGTCGCCAGGAGCAACTCTAGAACTTCCACTAACTTCTGCTATTCAGGAGCACAAAGATTTTCTTCTGAAGGTTGAGATTCTGATGACTCATCAGGAGCACACTTTCTTCAGGACCTCACTCAGGAGCTTCTGAAGGACAATGGCTTCTGAAGTGACTTCAGAACCTGAACTTCTTATTCAGGAGCAAGCAATTTTAATCAGACACGTAGTGCATGTTCAAATTTTTCTTAATAAAATCAAATCTTTCAACAGTTAGAGGCTTAGTAAATATATCAGCCCATTGATTTTCAGTATCAACGAATTGTATATCTAAAATTCCTTTTTGAACATAATCTCTGATAAAATGGTGTTTGATCTCAATATGCTTGGCTCTTGAATGCAGAATTGGATTCTTTGACAAGCAAATAGCAGCAGTATTATCACAAAAGATAGGAATACTGTTAGCATGTATCTGATAATCTTCCAGCTGATGTTTCATCCAGAGTAGTTGTGTGCAACAACTTGCAGCTGAAATGTATTCTGCTTCTGCTGTAGACATAGCAATAGTTGCTTGTCTCTTGCTAGCCCAGGATATCAGATTATCACCCAGAAATTGACAATTGCCACTGGTTGACTTTCTTTCAATCCTGTCACCAGCATAATCAGCATCACAGAATCCAATTAGCTTATAATATGGGGATTTTCTATAAAGGAGTCCCAGATTAGTTGTTCCTTTCAGATACCTGAAGATTCTCTTAACTGCAGTTAAATGAGATTCTCTAGGATCTGACTGAAACCTTGCACATAAGCATACACTGAATAAAAT
This sequence comes from Medicago lupulina, assembly GCA_958299785.1. Classification (NCBI taxonomy): domain Eukaryota; kingdom Viridiplantae; phylum Streptophyta; class Magnoliopsida; order Fabales; family Fabaceae; genus Medicago; species Medicago lupulina. The sequence goes on along the minus strand of OY283146.1, from coordinate 55,728,624 downwards.
ATCTGGCCTAGATGCAGTGAGGTATAACAGAGAACCAATCATACCTCTGTATAGCTTCTGGTCCACTTTTGATCCTTCATCTTCTTTGCTTAAGGTACATGTAGGATGCATTGGAGTGTTCATCAGTTTGCAATCTTCAAGCTTGAACTTCTTCAGAAGCTCTTTTGTATATTTCGTCTGATGAACATATACTCCATCTTTGCTTTGATTAATTTGAATGCCCAGGAAGAACTTCAGCTCTCCCATCATGCTCATTTCAAATTCATCCTGCATTAACTTAGAAAACTCCTTGCAAAGAGATGAATTAGTAGAACCAAATATTATATCATCAACATATATCTGCACAACAAGAATGTCTTTCTCAAGAGTCCTTCTGAAGAGTGTTGTGTCAACCTGACCTCGTTTAAAATCGTTTTTAATCAAGAAATTACTTAGTCTGTCATACCAAGCTCTGGAAGCTTGTTTCAAGCCATATAGTGATTTCTTAAGTTTGTAAACATGGTCAGAATGCTTCAGATCCTCAAAACCAGGAGGTTGTTTGACATACACTTCTTCTTCTATGACACCATTAAGAAATGCACTCTTGACATCCATTTGATATAATACTATTCCATGATTAATTGCATAAGATAAAAGTAACCTGATTGCTTCCAATCTTGCAACTGGAGCAAATATTTCGGTGTAATCAATGCCTTCTTGTTGACTGTACCCCTGAGCAACAAGTCTGGCTTTGTTTCTGGTTACTTCACCTTTTTCATTCAGCTTGTTTCTGAATACCCATTTTGTTCCAATAATGTTCTTCTGAGGAGGTTTGGGTACCAGATCCCACACATCATTCCGTTGGAATTGATTCAACTCTTCTTGCATAGCTATGATCCATCCATCATCTGAAAGTGCTTCTTCAACTATTGTTGGCTCAATCATTGAAATTAGTCCAATCATAGATTCTTCTTGTCTGAAGTGTGATCTTGTTCTTCTGGGACTTTCTTTACTTCCAATGATTTGATCTTGAGGATGAGAAGACTTGTATTTGAAAGTATAGTTGGATGAATCTGCTTGCTGTGAGCCATTTTGCGCTTCATCAGAAGCTACTTCATCAGGAGAAACATCATCAGGAGCAACTTCATCAGGAGCAACTGACGTGGGTGCTGCTTCTAGACTATCTTCAGATTCAGTTGATTGACCAGGTTCTGGAATGTCTTCAGGAACCTGTATCTCTGCAAAACCTTCATCTTGCTTTGAAGTTTTATCTTCAAGCTCTTTGTCATCAAATTTAACGTGCATAGATTCTTCAACACAGAGTGTCTCTGAATTATACACTCTGTATGCCTTTGACCTTTCAGAGTAACCTAAAAAGATTCCTCTTTGGGCCTTGGCATCAAATTTCTTTAGGTAGAGCTTGTTATTCAAAATGTAACATGTACATCCAAATTGATGAAAGTAAGAGATATTGGGTTTCCTTCCTTTAAACAATTCATATGCTGTTTTCTCCAAGATAGGTCTAATATAGATCCTATTCTGGACATAACACGCTGTATTCACTGCTTCTGCCCAAAAATGTTTTGCCAAATTGTTCATGGATCATGGTTCTGGCCATTTCTTGTAACGTTCTATTCTTTCTTTCTACAACTCCATTCTGTTGTGGAGTTCTAGGAGAAGAGAATTCATGAAGGATTCCATGTTTTTCACAAAAAGCTTCAAATGGCTCATTTTCAAATTCACCACCATGATCACTTCTGATTTTCAAAATTTTGGCTTCTTTTTCAGATTGAATAAGGGTGCAGAAGTTACTGAATACATCGTATGCATGATCTTTGCTTTTCAGAAATTTCACCCAAGTCCATCTGCTATAATCATCAACAATAACTAATCCATACTTGCTTCCATATAAGGATGCAGTGCTAACTGGTCCAAATAGGTCAATATGAAGCAGTTCTAAGGGTCTTGAGGTGGAAACATTGTCTTTTGTTTTGAAAGATGATTTAACAATTTTTCCTTTCTGGCATGCACCGCAGAGTGCATCTGAATGATAATCAATGTCAGGAAGGCCTTTGACAAGCTGTAACTTGCTAAGCTTAGAGATTAATCTCCAGTTAGCATGTCCCAGCCTTTTATGCCACATCCATTTCTTATCATTCATTGATAGAAGGCAAATTACCTTCTGATCAGCCAGTTGAGAGAAATTGATTTTGTAGACATTTTCCACTCTCTTTCCCTTGAACACAATGGACTTGTCATTCTTGTTGATTACTGTACAGTTGGCTTTTTCAAATAATACATCATAACCATTGTCACAGAATTGACTGATGCTCAATAGGTTATGTTCAAGCCCATCTACCAACCATACATTATTAATAGAGGTAGAGGAGTTACCAATAGTCCCCGTACCAATAATCTTCCCATACTGGTTGCCTCCAAACTTTACATTTCCTCCTTCTTTCATTGTGAGGGATAGGAACATTGACTTCTCTCCTGTCATGTGCCTTGAGCAACCGCTGTCCAGGTACCATGATTTTTGCTTTGTTCTTGCTTTTAGACAAATCTGCAGTATTGACAATTTCAGATTTAGGTACCCATTGTTTTATGGGTCCTTTGGGGTTAGAGCTGGAGAATTTACTCACCATTTCCTGATCCTTTAGATCCTTTTTGGGTAGCTTCTGATTAATCATTACCTTAGGTTTTTCAACTTTTGGTTTTGATACTTCAGGAGCACCAACTGCTTTGCCCTTCTGAACCTTAGACTTTAGGACATCAGATTCTGATTTTATCAGACTCTGAGGAACAGGTTCTGATCTCTTCAGAATCTTAATCTTTGTGGTCTTAGATTCAGAATTTATCATATCCTTAGACTTGAAATTCTTTGGCTTTGATGTAATCTTAGCCTTAGAACTGGAAGCTTCAGGTTCTGATTGAGCAGCAGTTCCCATTTTTGCATCTTCAGGAACAAAGAAGGTTTTCAATCCTTCCTTTATGCATTCACAATATGCTTTGAGATTGGTTTCACTAGACTTAGCTTCTGAAAATCCAATCCCTTTACCATTGTTTTTGTAAATGCTATAAATCATAGAAGCAATTCTGCTTCTGTCAATACCAGACATAATGAAATCTTCAAGAGCAATCTCATGGTTACTTAAAGACTTTCCATCACATTTTTCTTGCAGCTTCTGACACAAGAACTTAAGTTTGTCTTCATATGTCTTGCATATGAAGTCAAAACCTCTGAGTCCTTCTTCAGAAGCTTTTAGATCCAATAGAGTTGATTCTTGTTGCTTCATCAAAGCAACATATTTTTCTTTCAAAACCTTCAACTCATTGGTTCTCAATTCAAAATGAGTGAGGAGTTCTTTAAGTGACTCTATCAGTTCTTCTCTAGGGATTTTGGAATATACCACGTTTTCATCTTCTGAATCTGATTCGGTTTCAGCTTCTGAAGTTGTTGTAGCTACTAACCCAACAGCTATCTTTGCACCTTCATCAGACTCTTCTTTGTCAGATTCAGATTCACTATCCAAGTTATCCCATGTAGCCATCAAACTCTGCTTTAACTGTTTCTTGAACTTGCTTGACTTGAATGTTGGTTTCTTTGACTTTTCCTTTGCTTTTTCCTTCTGAAGATCAGGGCAATCAGCAATGAAATGACCAGGCTTCTTGCAGTTAAAGCATCCCTTTTGATCTTCCTTCTTTGAGCTTCTGAAGCTACCTCTTCTGGACACAAACTTCTTGTTCTTTTTGGCTAGATACTGAAGTCTGTTTGAGAGTATAGCCATCATCTCAGTAACCTCTTCATCAGAATCTCCAGTTGGTGAATCTTCTTCATCAGACTCAGCCACTTTAAGAGCTTTAGATGACTTGCCTTTTGATGGAAGAGCTATTGATTTACTCCTTTTAGTAGAGTCATGTTCATTTAGACTTAACTCATGAACTTTGAGAGAACTAACAAGATCTTCAACACTTAAAGTGTTTAAATCTTTAGCTTCATCAATGGCAGTCACCTTTGGTCTCCATCTGGCAGGAAGGCTTCTGAGAATCTTACTCACATGATCAGAAGCAACATAGCTTTTCTTCAGTATTTGGAGTCCAGAGACTAGGGTTTGAAATCTTGAGTACATCTCCTCAATACTTTCATCATCCTTCATCTTGAACAGTTCATACTGATGAACAAGCATCAGTGCTTTGGCTTCTCTAACTTTCTTGCTTCCTTCATAGTTAGCACATAAAGATGCAAACATAGCTTTAGCAGTTGACTTATCACTCATCTTCATGTACTCTGCTCGTGGTATAGCAGAAACTAGAGAGCCTCTGCTCATGGTATAGCCACTCATCTTCATCTTCAAGGCTCTAGATACCAATTGAAGGGGAGAAAAACACAAGAAGGGGGGGTTGAATTGTGTTTTCAAATAATCGTTTTCTCTTTTCAAAACTCAGAGCCAGAATGATCAGAAGCTAGTTAGACAGCTTCTGAAGATACTGTTCAGGAGCGTATGCAGCGGAATGAAAAACAGATAGAAAAGAGAAGAAGCAGAACACAAAAAATTTATACAGGTTCCTTCCACAATTCGGAAGTAGTCCTGTCCCCCTTGCACTTCCAAGGAGAGTTCACTAAATGTAATATCTGATTACAAATGCTCAAGCACACAAGCAAGAGACCTCAAATGCTCAAGAACACAATCAAGAGACTTCTAATGCTCAAGCACACAAGCAAGAGACTTCTACCAAACAAAATTACACAGAAAATGTTTGAGATTGAACACTTGATATACAATCAGTGGTGTTCACAATACAAATCAGATACAGACTCTTAAGACTTAAGAATTTCAAAGATATGAACTTGAAAACTGAAATTCTAAGTGAACTTTGAATGCTTAGACAATTTGACAGAGTTTTGGCGCTTTTGAAAAATTGTAGAGTCCTTTTGTTCTTCAAGTCTTCACTCCTTTATATAGAGGTGTGAAGTGAACGTTGTAAGTGCCAACACATTCAAAAAGAGTCGTTATTGAAGCTTGATCTTTCACTAGTGATTCTTTGCCTGATTTAGTTATTGTCCTATAAAGAATCAATTTCAAATCCATTCCAGTTGAGAGGGAACAAGGATGCAGGCTTGGTTGTACATACGAGCTGTTATTCTTGTCTGTTAGCAGAGACAAAGAACAGAGTAGTGGAGAAGGTAGTTGTACAGTTCGTACAAAGTACAATGTCAACGCTTCTTGTTTATTTGCAACAAAATGACTTCAAATCCTTTTGAAATAACCGTTGCTTTAATCCACTAATCTTCTGCCAATGCTCTATAATTTTCGCTCCAAAATACAACACATGAATCTTGAAATATTTGGTGACAAACTGTTGCTTCTGAAGGATCAGCTTCTGAGGATCTTCAGCTTCTGATGACGTCATACTCTTCAGGAGCTCTTGTCTTCAGGAGCGCTAGTCTTCAGGAGCGCTAGTCTTCAGGAGCGCTAGTCTTCAGGAGCGCTTTTTAAGCTTCAAAAAGATACTTCTTTTGCTCTTTATTTGTTCGTTCAGAACCTTGATGAGATATATCACTTTGTTTACAGTCCTGTATACTTGAACAAATGTTAGCAATACCAATTGTCAATTTTTAATACTTTGTTATCATCAAAACTCTTTAAGGTTTATTGTTAAACACATTTTGTTCCAACAAGAAGCTCCCCTGAGAAATTTCAAATAAGTCCCCTAAACTAAAAGATTTGTTATAGTCCCTAAACTATTAATTTTTTTCAACCAGATCCTTGTCAAAGAACGATTAGTCAACATTGATGTGGATAATGACATGATTTTGCGAATTTCAGTCTTCAATTCTTATCATTATCACACTTGAGTGGGACATGCAATTGATTTATCAACTTCTTGGAAAATCTTCTCTCTTGAAATCCGAAGCATCTTTCACAGATTCATCACATGCTTTTCGATCCATTCTATATAGACAAAATTAACAATGGTGCAGCAAAAACAACAAAAACTGTTAGCATTGACTCCAGGAATGCCATTAACACCCAACAATCAAGAAGCAGTATACATTGTAATGAAAATTAGTTTATCATAAATTAGTGTATGTTTTGATGAAATGAAAATTAGTTTTTATATGACCAAAAAAAAAAGAGTAAGAATCCATCAAGACACTGTCAGATCAACATCTCACTTATCATATCATCAAAATGCACAAGTAGAAAAAAAGCCATGCATTTTTAAATTTAGATGATTAAAATCATCGATATAAAAATAGGAGGATCAAAATCGTGATTGAGGCAAAATACATAAAAATCAACATTTAAACCTTTAAAAAGAGACCTGCATGATATAGTATATCTCCAGTAGAATCCAACCTTTTTTAGATCCAGTCCGGCAAAAACTTCTCCAAAAGCTCAACATGTTTTCACTTCTTTTGCAGAGAGGTGACAGCTAGAAAGGATTAGTTAGCTACTCAGTTTATTAGTAATAACAATATAATCAACAAGAAAACACGTACGCTGTAATGTAATAAATAGAATCAGACAGAGCTACCTTGTAATGGGAGTGCTCTTGAGTTCACAGAATGAAAAGGAGTAAACTACATTGATCTCTTCCCATCAGTCAGAGGTGGAAAACTCAAGACTCTCACATCCAAAATGATTGAATACATCTAAGGATGCCACATTGATAGCTGGAATTTTTCTGAGCTTTTTACAACGTGCAAGTATCAATATTTTAAGTTTAGCCATTGACCGACTGGTGATACGTGGAAAACTCTCGAGACAGTCACAATATGAAAGTTCAAGTTCTTCCAATGAAGGCAACATGATAGGTGGAAAACTCCGCAGCTCATACCAACCTTTAATGTTCAAGACTTTAAGTTTATCCAATGACACATCCAACAAGGGAGAAAGACTCTTAACACTATGTAATTCTGCAAAATGGAGTTCTTCCAATGAAGCTAATTTGAGAGATGGAATAGTTTGGAGCTTTTTACAAGAAACGACCTTCAAAATTTTAAGCTTATACACTGACTCCTTCAACGTGGCAGAAAGACTCTCAATACTAGGTAAACCTCTAAGACTGAGTTTCTCCAACAAAGCTAATTTCAGCGGTGGAATAGTTTCGATCTTTGGACAAAAGTGGACCTTCAAAATTTCAAGTTTACCCAATGACTCATCCAACATGGGAGAAAGACTCTTAAGTCTATGTAAATTTGAAAGAGTGAGTTCCTTCAATGAAGCTAATTTGAGAGGTGGAATAATTTCAATCCATGGACAATAGTCGACCTTCAAAATTTCAAGTTTACCCAATGACTCATCCAACATGGGAGAAAGACTCTTAAGTCTATGTAAATTTGAAAGAGTGAGTTCCTTCAATGAAGCTAATTTGAGAGGTGGAATAGTTTCAATCCATGGACAATAGTCGACCTTCAAAATTTCAAGTTTACCCAATGACTCATCCAACATGGGAGAAAGACTCTTAAGTCTATGTAAATTTGAAAGAGTGAGTTCCTTCAATGAAGCTAATTTGAGAGGTGGAATAGTTTCAATCCAGGGACAATACTGGACCTTCAAAATTTCAAGTTTATCCAACGACTCATCCAACATTGGAGAAAGACTCTTAATGCTATCTAAATATGAAAGAGTGAGTTTTTTCCAATGAAGCTGATTTGAGAGATGGAATAGTTTCGAGCTTTGGACAATGATGGACCTTCAAAATTTTAAGTTTACCCAGCAACCCAATGGAGTCATTAAATGTAGTTAAATCCTTGCAATAGTAACATGAAAAATCTTCTAAATTTTGGAGACCTGATATATCAGGTATCGATCTCAAAGAATCACAACCATGAAACTGTAAAAATGTCATATTCTTGAAGTACTGCAAAACAAAACAAAAAACAAATAAATGAGTGAGCGAGTTATCTTAAACCTTGTTATATAAATAAAAGACGGGGGTATAAATTCATCACGCTTGCCTTCTTGAAAAAGACTTCCCGTGAACAATTAAATGTAGAGTTCAATTTGCATATTGTGAGTTGCCTCGGAAAAAAATCAACTGGTAAATGATCTGATGGAGATTCCCAAAAGTACAGTACCCTTAAACTATTTGGAAGATGCTTTGGACTTTCAGAAAAAGAAACTCTATGAATAACAAGTGTTCTAAGCTTTGTCATATTCTTAAAAGCCTCTCCGTCCCAATTTACTTCAATGTCGTCCTTGGAATCCGAACACATAATGATTCCAATTTTACTTGTTCCCTATTAACAAAAAGAGCACAAATGAATCTAAATATATATGTATATACGTTAGAATTTAGTTACACATATTTAACTAACATTACAAATTATACAAGAAAAATTAGTAATGTGAGCATTAGTAACATGGATAATTAGGAGATCTAAATCAAGGTTTAAGATGAAAAGTTCAATCATTTATATCAATTTTACTCACCGTATTTTCTTCTAAAACTTCAACTATGTCTTTGTCAGACCATAATCTACTGCGTTCCCCAGGCTGATCCGGTGATTCTAGTCTGACAATTTCTTTTCCCATGTCTTCTGTCAGATCATGTAATGTCAAAACATTATACTCACCTATCTTTATGACAGATTTTTCAATTAACACATTGATGTGATCTTTCTTTTCATGACCATTATGAGCATGAAGCATTTTTTGGACATTTTTCGAATCACATCCTTTGAAGAAACAAGCTATGTCAAGAAAAACATCTTTCTCTTCTTGGACCAAATCATCGAAGCTCCATTTAAGAATCTCGAAGATCTCTTTCTTAGGAATCTTTTCGTACCGATCTAGCGCAGATTTCCATTCTTCTGTTGTTTTTTTTTAAGATAAGTGAGAACCGATTATTTCAATAGCTAATGGAAGGCGACTAGTATAGGTTAAAGCACGGTTGAAAACATCTTCAAAGTTTGGACTAACTTCGTTAGTTCCAAAAGTTTTCCATCTAAGAAAATTGTAAGTTTCACCCTCTTCAATAGTTTCACTTCATGTATTCTTTCAACCCGATGACTTCTTAGCACTTGTGTGTCACGGGTCGTGATGATAACTCTACTTCCATTACCAAACCATTCGGCTTCTCCAACAATAGCGCGTAATTGATCCAACTTGTCAACATTGTCAAGAAGCAAAAGAACCTTCTTTTGTTTGAGCCTAACTCGAAGTTCTTTAATTCCCTCGTTAACACTTGTTACCACTATTTTGTTTTCTCCAAACATTTTTGAAAAAAGGATATTTTGGAGACATATCAACCCATGTTTCTCTTGATTTCCTCTTACATCTTCAAGATAACACGAACCATCAAATTGATTGACAATTGAATTATAAACTACTTGAGCAAAAGTTGTTTTTCCCTATTCCACCAGTTCCGTGGATTCCAACCATATAGACATTATCATCAGACCCAACATTCAAAAGCGATAATACCTTTTGTTTTTGGGACTCCAACCCAACGAGGTAATCAGGAATAGATAAGGAAAAAGGTTGGATCACTCTTGAGACGTCTCTAACAATCTTATTGATAAACATGTATTCATATCCATGCATGTCCAATAAAATAAAAATTAACAACATTATTGTCAAAAAACATTGTTATGGGTCAGGTTATCTAATTTATGTGTGTTTTAATCCAAATAAATTTCATCTTTGTAAACCACTAAGATACTATTAAAAAAAATCCCATACAAATTGGCCTAAATAAAGTTTAAAAAGTGAATACCTAAGTAAAGTTACAGTGTACACCTAACATATCATGTATATATCCACAAATTATCAAAGTAAAAAATGTCAATAACTTAATCAAGTATCTATATAATTCTGAAACAAAGTAACCAAGAAATACAGTTTTTTTTGAATGACAATATATATATATATATATATAAGAAAATACAGCTTGATATGCATATTGTCCTCCCTTCGTTACGTTTTATAAGCAAAAGCCGTCATTTCTCACTTATTAAGGTAAATGATTGTTCACATTAACTATGCTTCATTTCAATTTGAAATGTACTCCCTTCGTTCCTATATCTAAACAACCATTTGATTTTATTTTTGTCCCTAAATGTAAACCCCTTTTCAAATTACTAGATGCATTTATTATTTTTTCCTAAACATACCCCTAATTAATACTACTAACTTGTCTTGAAATCTGAAAAGTCAAATTTAATACACATACAACCAAAGGACAATTTGGTAATATTAACATACAAAACAGACACATTAATTATTTTTTTGAAGAAGCTAAAATGAATTATATACCACCAAAAGGGCCTTCCGAGCGCAAGATGCGCCAAAGAAGAAACACCCAAGTCAATACAAGGTAGAGATAATAATTACAGTAATTACAAGGCTAATGCTGGTAACCAAAAAACCTCGACATCAAACACCACATCTTAGCCAATGCCTATAACGGTGAACAGATTAAGCCACCAACCGTGATAATTAAAAGCAAGAGAGGTAAATTTCACTCTCAACCACCTGTAAGTTACTGACTTAATCTTTTCCACAACCTGTAAAATGAAGCATTCTTTTGCATTGAAAATTCTATTGTTTCATTCTTTCCATATTTCCCACACAATTGCGAACCAAATAACCTGTAAAATCGATTGGACTTTGCAGCACCACCTAAAAAACTAAATTGATAAAAATGAGTTGCTGCCTCATTAGGTAAAACTGCGACTACATCAAGCCACCGCAAAGTGTGATTCCAAACCAAACCAAAAAAGTTACACAGTGAAAATAGATGAGATGTTGTTTCAGACAACCCGCATCCTCCGGCACAAATTTGAGCATCAGAAAGAACATTACGACGATACAAGTTGTCCTTGGTAGGAAGGCGATCTCGAAACAAACGCCAAGCAAACAACACCACCTTCAAAGGAACATCCTTATGCCAAAGAGAAGGAACCGGCGCCGCGTCATTAATAGAAACCTGATCGTTTAAAAATTTGTTTGCACTACGAACAGAATAAATATTAGTAGGTTCCAAACTCCAATTCCATCTATCCTCCCTAAGAACCTGTAAAGTTATGCTTTGGAGTAAATGTGTAAGCTCCCGTGCATCCTCCTCTTCCCAAGCAAACAACCTACGCCTCCAAACCAACACCTCCCCTTCTACCCCCCACCTTAAATTACTCATCGCATACACCGACTCCCCTTTCAACATAGACAAATTATACAACCTATTAAATCTATCCCGTAACGATACTTCTCCCACCCAAATGTCCGTCCAAAAAAAAAGTATTTTTACCATCCCCCAAAGAGAGGCTAACATGACTCTGAAACCACCCAACTGAGCGCAACACAGAGATGTCTCTCCACCACGTAGAGGCATCACGCCCACCATCACAAACTCGACTACCAATCACTTTGTACCTAGCCGTCAACACCCTGAACCACAGACTATTCCTATCCTCCAACAACCGCCAACACCACTTCCCTAATAAAACTAAATTAAACTCTTTAATTCTCCTTACTCCCAAACCTCCAACCTCATGTCTCTGACAAATAGAATGCCAATCAACCCAAATTATTTTCCTGTGGTCTACACTCCCCCCCCCCCCCCCCCCCCCAAAAAAAATGATTTAAAATAGATTCAATAGAGGAAATGATACCTGACGGAGCCTTGAAAAAGGAAAGGGCATAAACAGGCAGAGACGAGAAGACAAACTTCAGTAAAACCAGACGACCACCCAAAGACAAGAACTTCGATCTCCAATTGGACAGTCTAGAGTTGATTCGATTAATGATAGGCTCCCAAAATGCCAACCGACGAGCGCTGCCACCAATAGGCAAACCAAGGTACATAGAAGGAATAACACCCACCTTACAATTTAGAACCAAAGCAGCCTCCGACAACCAACCAGAGAACTCTTCGAAAAATTCACCTTTAAGCCAGACAACTCCTCAAATAGCAGTAAAATTGCTCGCAAAGCTCTATTGTTAGCCCACGATTTTTCACATAAAATTAAGGTATCGTCCGCAAATCGTAAATGAGAAACCACCACTGGATCATGGCTGCCCAACTTATAACCAGTAAAAAGATTATTAACAGTTAAAGCTTCCATCAAAACATTAAACCCCTCTACTGCTAGAAGGAACAAAAAAGGCGAGAGAGGGTCCCCTTGTCTCAAACCCCTCCTCAACGGAAACTCATTTGTTGGCGACCCATTAACCAAAACCGAAGTTGTCGTCGTTTGAACACATTCTTTTATCCATTTATGCCAAAGAGTCGGAAACCCCATTTTCACCATGACTTCCTCCAAGTAATTCCAGTATATGGAATCATAAGCTTTCTCAAAATTTACCTTGAAAAGTAACAACTTTTTATTGCGTTTGCGAGCTTCATCAACAACCTCATTAGGCACCAAAATCCCATCAAGAAACTGACAACCTTTAGTAAAGGCCGACTGCGAGTCGGAAATAACAGAACCAATGACCGATCGGAGCTTATTAGCAAGAACTTTCGCCAATATTTAATACATACTTCCCACCAATGAAATGGGTCGAAAACAAACACATTAATTACACTGATAACTTTTCTTAAGAAATGTGAAAAATGCAAAAGGGGGTTACATTAAGGAACGGAGGAAGTATCAAAATACCCTCAAAATAAATTAAAAGGAAAAAAATGGCATTTAATAAATTGAGTTATTTATTGATACGAAACCAAAACCAAAACGTGTGGTAAGTTGTAGCTTGTTGGATTAAAGCAGCTTAATTATAAAAAACAAATTGAGCAATTAATAGTTAATACTTGTACAATTATCAAAACAAGCGAGGGCCAATACCATGCAAGAGACTAACGTGCCAGTGCCACAGCAAGAATAACAAAGGAAGTTCTGCAGCTTCCCATTACTATTTTTTTTGGCTTAGTTGCACTTTTCCCCCTATCTTTTGCTAATTGTGCGATTTTGCACCCTTTGTTTTTTGAGCGATTTTGCACCCTATCTTTTTAACTGTCACATTTGCGAGAAAAAAAAATTGTTCCTATTTAAGTGTCACTTTTAGAGTTTAAGGTTGTAATATGTCATTTATACCCTTAACCTCTCAATTACCAAATCTTATACATTAATTGCATAGTCTATTATTGCAGCTTAATCCAATACCTCTACTCCATAGGACACATTTTACCGAGGCCACAAAAATGCTTTCTGCTAATAAATGCAATAAAACCACTCTTCATTGTTCCAATACATAGAGAGAAAAAATTGGAAAAAGAAAACGCGATTACTTTTACTGGTAGTTTGTTGTCTTTCATCGTTCCATACAATTTTTTTTTTTGCCCTGGGTATTTGTTAAGAAAGAATAAATAACACCGCTCTACTGGGGAACTTGTTTGAGACTTCATTCGTAACCATGGAAAAATTTGGGCTTAGCTGTTGATTCTGAAATACTTGAAACACTACAAGAATTCTGCTCTTTACCCAAACAGTTTCGCTCATTCCCAAGTGAAATGACCAAAATACCCTCGCGTTAGTTAACTCACGCCACACACAATTGCCAAAACTAAGATAATTTTTTTTTTTGTGAAGAAGCTAAAATGGAATATATTAACAAACTCGGAGACGCCTCTAAAGCACAAGGCGTACTAAAGAGAGCGCTCAAAATACAATATGTCTGAAAAGATGAAAACAAAAACAAACATCAGCCGATACCCAAACAACACAAAGGGTCTGACCGCCACTGCTCACAACCATATACAAAAGAGGCGTTATTCGCCTTCAACCACCAATAGGAATGAAAAATAACTTTTTCCTTAAGCTCCTCCATGGAATTGTGAACATTATTAAAAACCCTGTTATTCCGTTCTTTCCAAATGAGCCAAACACACAGAAGCCACAAAAGCTGTAAAAAAGATTGACACCTCATCCTTCCGCCCATGTAACTCGTAAATTGAACGAAATGAGTGCTTATGTCGTTGTGATCAACACCTAAAAGCCCGAGCCACTGTCGAACAAGATGCCACAGAGTGCCAAAGAAATCACAAGAAATAAACAAGTGTTGAGCACTTTTGATACACCCACAACCTGCCACACAAGAAGAATTATCACCGTGAAGAATGCCTCGGTGCAACAGGTTCGATTTTGTCGGCATCCTGTCACGAAGAACCCGCCAAGCTAAAATGGAGACCTTTAAAGGGACCTAGGATAGCAGCTGGTAACCTGAGCGAACTGAGTAACCCCCAGCTATGTCGGGATGCCACTGCCATTTGTCTGAAACATTAACCTGCAAAGAGACATTAGCAAGTAACAACCTACACTCCACTAACAACTCCTCCTCCCACGCCCACAACCTCCTCATCCACTTCCACGCCTCACCCCCCTCCTCCCAGCCTAACACGAACATAGATGCAACTGAAATCGATTTATCCACCGCTAACTCAAACAAACGAGCAAAACGCTGACAAAGAGGCACCTCCCCTAACCACCGGTCACACCAAAACAAAGTGTCTACTCCATCCCCCACCTTTCTCAACACCCTCTTCGAGAACCAACTCACACCGCCCTCTCCTACTCCATCTCTAATCCTAGCCACCTCCCTCCACCAATAAGAACAACTCTGGCCCCCAACCTCCAACCTCCTTGCGCCTCACCGTACCTAGCAACCAACAACCTATACCAAAACCCAACTCTGTCAACTAACATCCGCCAACACCACTTTCCTAACAAAGATAAATTAAACTCCTTCAACCGCATCACCCCTAACCCTCCGTTCTCCTTTCTAAGACACACAGAATGCCAATCAATCTAAGATATTTTCTTATGCTCCTCATTCCCACCCCAAAAAAAAATTAAAATAAAGATTCAATGGAAGAGATAATACCTGACGGAGCTTTGAAGAAGGAAAGGGCATATACAGGTAGAGAGGTCAGAACGGATTTTAGCAACGTCAAGCGACCACCAAAAGAGAGAAAACGACTTTTCCACGCATACAGTCTTGACTTAATAGAATGCATCACAGGATCCCAAAACGCTATCCTACTCGGATTACCCCCGATAGAAAGGCCCAAATATAAGAACGGGACACGCCCCACTTTACAATTCAGAATCGAAGCTGCCTCTACCAACCATGAATCTGAAACATTAACCCCAACAAGCATACTTTTGTGGAAATTAACCTTCAATCCGGACATCGCCTCAAACAGTAACAACAGAGCCCGCAGCGCGCGAACATTAGCCGAACTCTTGACTCCCAAAAGTAAAGTATCATCCACAAATTGAAGATGTGAAACCACCATATTATTAGAAGAACCCACCGAATAACCCTCAAAAATATTAGCGGTCACCATTCCTGACATCATGACATTAAGACCCTCAGCAGCCAAAAGAAACAAAAAAGGTAATAACGGGTCGCCTTGACGCAGACCCCTCTCTAGAGGGAACTCCTTTGTCGGACTACCATTAACTAACACAGAGGCAGTAGCTGTGGACACACATTCTCTTATCCACTTCCGCCACAGAGCCGGAAAAGACATTTTACACATAACCGCATCCAAATACTCCTAGTCCACCGAATCGTAAGCCTTTTCGAAATCCACTTTAAATAAGAGAAGCTCCTTTTTCGACTTCCTAGCTTCGTCAACCACCTCATTCGCCACAAGGACCCCATCTAAAATTTGTCTATCTATAACAAAAGCGGTTTGGGTCTCTGAAATAACCTGCCCAACCACCGCTCGCAGACGGTTGGCTAAAACCTTTGCCAAAATTTTATATAAGCAACCCACCAAGGAAATAGGCCGGAAGTCAGTAAGCTTCTGAGGGCTTTCAACTTTAGGAATTAGAGCTATAAAAGTAGAATTAATACCTCGAGACAATTTGCCATTCCGATGGAACTCTAAAACAAAGCGCATTAAGTCCTCCTTCAAAACGTGCCAGAATTCTTTAATGAAACCAAAATTCACCCCATCTAGGCCAGGGCTCTTAAAACTCTCACAGTCCCACACCGCCGCTTTAACCTCATCAACAGTAAAAGGCTTGACCAGACCACCCCCCGCCTGAAGGGATAAGGTCTTGAACGGCAAATTTCCCACATTCGGCCGCCCCACATTCCGCGACTTGAAGTGATTGCTAAAGTGTGTAAAAATAGCATTGCGAATAACTTGAACACCCTCCACAATGAGACCTTCCTCCACAAAGGAAACTATAGAGTTGCGCCTCCGTCGACTAGAAAGAATAGCATGAAAAATTTTAGAATTAGCGTCTCCCTCCTTAAGCCAACGTAATCTCGACTGCTCTGCCATCTAAGCTAAGATAAGTTGAATTTCCATACCTGGGCATGCTGATGCAATCATGGGTTGGCTTGACTTACTCCTCTCGTCATCTACCAATTGATTATTCCTATTACCTTGTGATGAATTCCACACAAGATTCAATTGTATTCAAGTCTCTACTGCATCCCATATTATTTCAAAGATGAACCTTTTTACGAAAAACTGAGAGAAATTATGAGCAAGAGCAAAGTGCCACCTGGACATGAGAAAAGCCAAAATGTGTTGCAATAGAAGTCCTTGATTGTGGAGAAACAGACACAATCACCCTTTATTAATATTTGGGAGAGTAGCGAAGGAGGGGTTGAAAAATTGGAAGCAAACCAACCGTTTCAGTGAACGATTTGAAATTTGCAGAATTGGAAAATTGTTGAATTGGACCAACTAGCCTCTTTGATTACATACGTTTTGCTATGGTTGCTTAATTTAGAATTTGGATATTGCAGAATTGAAAAACGTTACGTGAAGCTTGTGTGAGTTTGGGAAGAAAAATACAAAAATTGAAAGAAAACCAATGTGAGTTACCTCACGTTGAATTTTATGCAATTTTGTGCTAACGTGAGTTAACTTACGCAGCGTGAATTAACCCACGCAAATTTAATATTAGCGTGAGTTAACTCACACAGGGGTATTTTAATCATTTCACTTGGGAATAAACGAAACCGTTTGGATAAAGAGCATAATTCACACTACAAAAATTGTGTCGGTTTTGAATGCTAGAAAATCCAATATTATTAGATGTGTTTTTGGTGAAACAACTCGAATATGATCGATTTTGAATTGTTTTTTCAAAATACAATCTAATTGCGTGCATATATTAGTTTAATATTGCAATCATGGGCGGAGAGGCACATATACTAGTTTCGGGTTCAGCTGAATCCCCTAAACGTGAAGAAAAAAAAAATACACCAATATATTTATCTATTTTACATTTTGAATCTCTTGGATTTTATTGTTTGCACCACCGACTCAAAGAGCCTAAACTAATTTCAATTCACCTATTTTAGACTACTATTCTTTCCACTATATCATCTTTTTCTCGTGCGTCCTATTATTTTTCTTTTGAAAATATCCTTTGTTTGAATTATATAATCTGAAACAGATTATTAGGCATTTCGGCTTTTATAATCCGAAAAATAACAAAATATAAAGAAACACACCGACTTTCTATTTCTGGGTTTGTTGTTCTATAACAGCATGCAACGTGACTTAAGTCACGTTGGTATGTACCAAACATAACTAAACTCACGTTGGTTTAACGTGACTTAAGTCATACTGGTGATATTAAATGTGACTTAAGTCACATAGAAGCATTTTAGAAAGATCTTATGAAAATGAGCAAAATTCAATAAGAGAAGAACAATTTTCATCGTTGAGCATTTGTGTGTCCAATTTTCAACAAGAAATGGACTACTCATTCCAGAGTCTTGTAATCCATGCATTGTAAGATTTGTAGTCTCTTGCTTTAAGCATTCCTTACTTAGACACAATCATAAATATAAATAATATATACACACATAAATACATATATATATATATATATATATATATATATATATATATATATATATATATATATTCTTCAACAAAAAATCAATTAATTATTTTAGAATATATATTATTTGATTTAATACTGTTTTATCTTTTCTTAACTATGTGTGTACCCAAATCATTTTGATTTGAGGTTGTGACTAAACAAATCTTACTCCTCTACTTTTTTTACACAAAAATCGATGCAGAAAAAAAAAAGTTGATAATAGAAAGATATAAATCACTTAACAATCTTCGCGTCGCCGCAACCTTTTTATCAAGAAAAACGACTCAGAATCAATCTAATACAAATACACCTAGAGAATAATGGTTTTACACTTTGTATTTGTCACCAAAAAAAAATGGTTTCACACTTTGTAAGTCACATTCTATTAATTCTACGATAGTTTTTATTTTCATTTAATAATTAATTGTTCTAATTAAATAATTGGTCGTGCTCATCTAAACCACCCCAAAATTGTCCTCGTGAACTTAGACCAACAAAAATAAAATCACCCCAAAATTATACTAAAATGATTAATAAGCCCTATCAAACAATTTTTTTTTGTTGGTCGGGATTTGAATCTCAATCTTTCTATATATTATACATCATCCTTACCAACTGGCGAGCCCAATCCTTCCATATATTGTATATTGTCCTGAAAACTATGCCAAACTCGCAAGTACTGAGTGGGTACAACTCTTGTCTTAAGAGAGTTTAACTTCGACTTTGAAAATTGTTGTTGACACATCTTGTTAGGTTGAGAAACACGGGTAAAATACCAAAATGCCCGTCGGTAGTTAACTGCCGAGGAAATACAAAACCGGTTGCAGTTAACTACCGAGGAAATCCTCGGCACTTAACTACCGAGGAAAACCTCAGCAGTTAACTACCGAGGCGTGATGAACATAAACAGAACATAAACTCAGTTTTCTAGTTTCCTTCAATTGTTCAAAAAACTTCCAAAACCATCCAACTCCTTCAATTTCGATTGTTGAGCAAAATCAAGTGCATCATCTCTATTTAATCACAAGTAAGTATCTTTACTCATTTTTAATCATAATGTTAGTTTGTGTAGGTTTCTTTTATAAAAAAAAATTGGTAGTTTGCATGTGGCTAGGGTTGATGTTGGAATTGAAATTTTGATGACTGCATGAAGTTTATAATTGAATGCAGTTGCTTTAATTGATGTCTGAATGATGTTAGAGTATAATGTGGTTTTGAATGGTGTTAAATGAACACATTTTGAGTATGTTTGATACTTTGCACACAAAGTGTTTGATAAAATGCCTCAGTGACAATTTTATTGATTATTTAGTTAGTTTATGTTATGAGAATTATATTGAATGATGTTTAGGTTATGATGGAAATGTTGCACACAAATTATATCGAAATGATGATTATATTGAATGGTTTTAGGTTTAGTTATGTTTATGTTGAAATGATGATTATACTGATTATATTGAATGTTTATGTTTATATTGAAATGTGAAGGTTATCCTGAAACGTGAATGATTATATTGAAATGTGAAGGTTTAGATTAGATTATATTGAAATAATGCACACAAAGTGTTTGATTAGGTTATGGAAATGATGTAAATTTTTTAATTGTTTGTGTAGATATGTCTGAGCAAGACCCGATTGATCCATCTAAGATGATTGGTGGTAGACGTGCGATGACTCAAAGCCACCGGAAGGAGAGGCAAAGGGGGCACATCCCAAAGAGGGGAAGAGGTCGGAGGGTGGATGGTTCAGGGACTTCTCAGGCTTCTGAGGCTACATAGCCTAAAGAGTCGCAAGTGGTTGACCAGACCCAGGAGGTGGAGTACCTGAATTATCAGGATCACCATGATGTCACTGATGGTGGGTACGACGAGCAGTATATGCCAGAGCAGCAACATATACCAGACGATGATGACATTGCAGCGGCTGCCGCAGAGGTGTTACCTGTGGACCCTCCCTTTCCTGGAGGACCAGAAAACCTATCTCTGATGCACTCTTATGCCAAGCATGTGGCATTGCCGCTTTAGTATAATTCACATAATGTAAGTGTAATTTTTTAAAATGTTTTTTCTTTATGTTTAATTATTTTCTTTATATGTGTGTCTGTTTAATTATTATATCAACTTTTATATGTGTTTTTTTAAATTCTTTTCTTTATGTTTAATTATTTTCTTTATATTTTCTTTCTTTCAACTTTTATTGTTTTCTTTATGTTTAATTATGATTTAAATTGTTTTTGTTATGCGTTTTTTTAAGTTATACATGTGTTATGTCTTAAATTAAAAATATGTGCGGCAAATTAAATTTGTGATTTTTATTTTTGCATTTGTTAAGTTTTATTTTTATTAGTTAAATGTTTACATTGTTTAAACTATGTTTATTTTTCTATTATTTCAGTGTCGTAAGATCCGTTGTGTAAAACCGATTAATCATGGCGCTAAGATTTTGAGTCTCGGACGTCCAAACAACAATCAGAGATGGTTTTGGGATCCGCTTAGGGAGAGCGGGTTACATGATTTGGTTTTCTTGGGCTACGACATTGTACCTCATGCTTTGTTGATGACTATATGTGAGAGGTGGCATCCCGAGACCAGCACTTTTCACATGCCCATGGGGGAGATGACCGTGACTTTGGAGGATGTCGCAGGTCTTATGCATGTTCAGATTGAAGGGCAGATGTTGGGCCACCGAAAGAAGATGTTGAGACATGAGGGAGAGGCACTACTGGTGAAGCACTTGGGTGTGTCGAAGAAGGAGGCAGAGAAAATTTGCAATAAAGAGTATGGCGGGTACATTAGTTATCCAAAGCTGAAGGAATTATATACGACTAGCCTTGGTAGGGCTAACATTTTGGCGGATACAGAGGATCCAGAGGAGCTGGAGGAGTTGGAGAGGGTTAGGACTTATTGTGTGAAGTGTTACCTTCTCTACTTGGTTGGATGCTTGTTGTTTGGGGATAGAAGCAACAAACGCATCGAGTTGGTCTATCTGACGACCATGGAGGACGGCTACGCGCGTATGCGTAATTATTCGTGGGGAGGGATGACACTTGCATACTTATACAGCGAGTTAGCTAAGGCCTGTTTGAAGTAGATAAAATAGTCACAAGGAAGTGGGGGTTTGAATTGTGACCCTTTAAAAATTATCCAGCAACTTAAAATTAATTCTCAAGTGGTATGCTTGGAATATTTAAGTTAGTGAAGTGTCTTCAGAACGTTCTGAAGTTCTTGTGCAAAAACTGTTTAACAAAGTAAAAGTGTTTGTGTGTGTAGTGTATACTGTAATTAAAGAGTATAGAGAAAAGAGAAAGAACACACAAAGGTTTATAGTGGTTCCCCCAATGTGGGTTAGTCCAGTCCTCATAGTTTTGTGAGAGTTTCCACTATGCTTGAGATAACCTCTCAATCCTGCACTTTTACAACTTTGTTCACCTGAACAATTTCAAGAACTGTATTCTCTAAGCCTTAGCAGGCTTGCACCTTCTTGCTAAGTTACCTACTTAGACTTTTACACCTTTGCTCAAACTAACACTTTAGTACCCCTAAAGCTAGATGAGACTTTGATTACAATTTGTATGGAGGTTGAATGTTTGTGAATCAAACAGAGGAGAAGAAAGAAGAAGTTATCTTTAAAAGAGATAACAGAGAGAATTGATTTACACTACAAGAAAGGTAGAAAGAGCCTTCAGTAATGATCAATTCAAATTGCAAGAGCTTCAAACACTTTTCAGATGTTTTAAGAATGCTTTGCAATGGTGCAAGTAATGTTGAGCCTTTGATCTTTATTTATAGAGTTTTCGGGCTCATATAGCCGTTGTAGGGTGTCCAATGGTGTTATGCCACGTGTCCTGGGCCCCGCAAGCTTTTACTTGAAAATATGGGTGAATATTCTGACCATCAGAATGTTGTTGCGTTCCTAGGATGAACATCAGAATGTTGTTATGTTCTTCATCAGAATGTTGATATTCATGATGTTCTTCATCTGGGTTCATCAATGATGAATGTCTGATGAGTTTCTGGGTTTGTCCATATGTGTTTCATATGTTTTTCTGGGCAATATCCATTAGTATTAACTTTTCCATGTACATCAAAATGTTGCTGAATAAAGATGGATAAAGTTGAATAAAATTGCTCTAGATCTGCATTGGATTGCGTGCATGAGAGAGGATAGTGGTTCTGCAATCTTCAGGCACATGCTTCCAAGATATATGAAGAAGTGATGTATCATATCTCTTACGTGTCCTTCTTTGATTGATCAGGACAAGATCTTTCTTTGCTTTGCTTTTCAACCACTTTACTGTTCATAAAGTTAAGCATGAGCTGAACTGAACATTCTGACCATCAGAATGTTCCATTTGTTTTTACTTAGGATGATTTGTAAGACTTGTACTTGATGTAATCAATCCTAATAGTAACAACAGAACTGAAGTGCAGTAATTGCATCATCTAGGATCATATTCCATCTTGGAATATTCCTAGTACTTTAATGTTCATAGTCTTAAATGAACATAAAGTGTTCGTCTTGACATTAACTTTGTGTATGCCTTTATTGCTTTGATTGATCCATACAAACATACTTTTCTGGACTTTTATTTATGTCACGTGTACTTGCATGTTCTTGATGTTCATGATGATTTCTGGGTTCCCCAACCTTCTGAACTTCCATCAGAACGTTCTGACCAACTCACTGATCAACATTCTGAACTTCAGAATTAGTTCATGAATCTTAATGTCCTTTGATTTCTTGTATCTTGGTATGATTTAAGTCTTGTTCCTGTCTTAGTAAAACACTCAAGAGCACAAGTTAAATACCAAGGAATTAATCAAAGTCCATTAAATCCTTTAATCATTAAAGTTTATTATCTTTAAAATTAATTAGGGATTTTGCCTCAACACTGTTTGCCTGGAGACAGAAAAAATTGGGGGAAGCGTGACATTGCTCACCGTAAGAAAATTTATATTTTATTTTTTTGTTAAATTTTATTTTTTTGTTAGATTTTCCGTGCGTAAAAATTTATAAATGTGATTTGTTTGGTTTGTGCATGCATGGTTTTTGGCGCACTTTCCTAAGTTTTATACTGTTAATCCAAACCCCGACTATGTTGAAAACTTACCGGTTGCGGCGAGGTGGAAGCTTCAGAAGGGTCATGGAGAGGGGGTCATGTATCGGTCATTGCTTGATCGTATTACGTTTGATGACGTATGCTGGAGGTCGTACGAAGAGCACAGGGACTTCCAGGCTTTCGAGGAGGTATTCAAGTATTCATGCTGGATTATGTGCGGTGATCGTAGGGTGTACCGTCACTTACCCGATAGGGTTTTGAGGCAGTACGGATACGTCCAGATCGTCCCTAGACCTCCGACGGATGTTGTAGAGCTGTCACCGGCTGAGATTGTGCAGGCTTTCGTCGACTTCCGCACTCACACGCTTAAGGCGGCCAATTGGGGGTGAGCATGCAGGAAAGCACACATGGCTTATGGCAGATGGCTATGTACGATGGTACACCGTTGTGTCTCACCCTCAGATTTTGCCACTTCTTCCGGGAGATATTCTGAGGCCTCCAAATGAGGAGTAGATCATTGCAGAGCAGTGGGAGCGATACGAGGCGAGAAGCTCGCCTGATACCTATGACATGGTTAGCGGCGCTATTGCCCATGCTGATGAGTTTTTGGGTCAGGAGGTGATGAGCATGACCCTTCAGCAGTTGTATGCGCCCTTGCATGAAGTTAGGCAGCAGATCGCGCCGATCATTACCAAGAGGGGAGGCCAGAGGCCAAGGAGGAGGCACCAGCAACATCAGCAGGACCAGGACCAGCAGTAGGATTAGAAATTGTTTTTTACTTTTCGGATTTTGATGACATTATGTTTGTATTTTGATGACATTATGTTGTTTGTATTTTGATGACATTGGTTCATTAGTTTGTTCGTTTAATCAGTGTTTGTTAAATTGTGGCAATTTTGTTTTGCCATTTGAACACATTATGCGCCAATTAAATTATGTTAATTTTGATGACATTATGTTTGTGTTTTTAACTTATTACAGGACCAGAAGCTTCTTCTGCCCATGATATAGCATTAGGGCGCCTCGGTAGTTAACTGCTGGGGAAATATGAAAACGGTGGTAGTTAACTGCCGAGGTTTTCCTTGGTAGTTAAGTGTCGAGGATTTCCTCGGTAGTTAACTGCAGCCGGTTTCATATTTTCTCGGTAGTTAACTATCGAGAGGGTATTTCAGTATTTTACTCGTGTATTTTAGATTAACAAGATATGTCAAGAGCAATTACCTTCGTCTTTTGAATAAAGATAAAAAAAATCATAAAGATAAAAAAAAAATCAACTGAACGAGTTAACTCAACGAATCTCAGACGCACACTGTCACACACAACCACACTCTCTTGTTTCCTACTAAAGACAAAGATCTCAGATTCTCTCTCAATTCTCACACAAACACAGAAATATGGCAACAACAACAACAACATCTTCATCAAGCAACGAACCATTATTGAAGAAGAAAAAGAAGCAATGTTTGGGTTGGATAGAATGGTTAAGAGGATGGTTCAGTTTATTCTACGAATTTCTATTCCAACGAATCACAGCAAGTCATTTACATAACCCTATGCCATTACCACCAATCAATGATCTTACTTGTATTGTTACTGGTTCTACTAGTGGCATTGGTCTTGAAATTGCAAGGTACTGCTACCCTTTTGTTTTTTCTGATCAATTTTTGGTTTTTGATTGGTTATTAATTGTGGGGTTTTGTTTTTGATTGAAAAAAATTGATTTTTGTAACTTGGGTTTGTGGCATTGGTATTGAAATTGCAAGGTACCCTTTTGTTTTTTTCTGATCAATTTTTTGTTTTTGATTGGATATGAATTATGGGGTTTTGTTTTTGATTGAAAAAAATTGATCTTTGTAACTTTGGTTGGTTGTTGTTGTTTGATTAGGGTGAAATGAGTGTTTTTGGAAAGTGGGTAGGTGTTGTTTTTGGATAATTATGGAGAAATCAGAAATGATTGAATTTTCATTATGGGGTTTTGTAACTAGGGTTGGTGGCATTTGAAATTGATAGGTACCCTTTTTTCCCTCTTGTTTTTTCTTTTTGACTTTTGGTTTGTGATTGAAAAAATTTGATCTTTGTAATTGCGGTTGATGGTTGTGGTTATCGACTTATGGTGATAACTGAATCTGTTTTGACAGTTACACCAGATACAGAGTTTGTTATGTGCTACACTAGAGTTTATAGGGTAATTATGGTGAGAAATGATTGAGAATATTAATAACCGAGTTTTGTTTTTGATTGAAAAAATTAGACCTTTGTAACTGGGGGCAGTGGTTGTTGATTGATTAGGGCGAAATGGGTGATTTTGTGAAGGTAGGTGTTATTTTTGTGGTTGTTGTTATAGGTAGTGTGATGTAAAGGAGGGACATTTATGGTTCTTCATTGAAGTGGATCATAAATTTGATATCTGATATCAGTATAGTACGACAACAACCAAGTCTTATTATCCCACCAAGTAGGGTCGGTTACATGTATCAAATTACTCCAAAATGTTCTATCATAAATCATATTTTGATGTAATCACTAAACAAAATTCACACACACACCGTAGCGAGATAGAGGAAGAGCTTTGCAATAGGAACAATGTCTTTCAACTTAATTGATTCAATACAAAACAATCCATATGCAGCCCCTTTATAGAAAAACTACTACAACTATACTTAATCGCTAAGAAAATGAATTCTTATATGTTAAGTAAAAAAATCAAAACGGTGTTTTGAACAGTGTCTGCAATTGCTTTTCCTTTGCTTCAACCATAGACTTGCTTAATAAGGAAGATTCTCTGTTGTCAATAGCGGCCGAACGCGGCGCGATCGCGGCGCGCAGCGGCCAAAAACAGCAAAACGCGACGCAGTGCTCCAACGAGGAGCGTTTGGAGAAAGCGGCTGAAGCGGGCGCGATGCGGGTCAAAGTGGGCGCTTTTCACTTAAAACCGTTTTAAGGGTCATTTTTGTAATTTTCAAACCGTAACTATTACTCCTCTCCATAAGAACCATATACACAGCCGCAAACACAACTTCTTCATCATACATACAAAAAAAATCCATCTGTTCTCATCTCATCATCTTTTGATCGTAGAACTCATTTGTTCTCCTCTCTTTATCTCTTGATTTCAGAATTTGTTAATTTGTTAGTTGTTAATTGTTAATGTTTTTCACTTTTGTTACTTTAAGCTTTAGAGGCTTAAAGTGTTGGTTTCCTTGAATTTGATTAGTATTTTTTGCAAGTATGTTTTATGTTTTGCTTAAGACTTGTGACTTTTATTTCAAATTAGGAATACTTCATGAATTTTGAGTAATGTTTAAGGTATTTTAGTATTTTTTTCAACAGTATAGTATTTTAATATTAAATATATTAGTGTCTGCGTCAACGAAATAGCGTCCGCTACGCGCCCGCACCCCGCGCCGCATCAATTTTTGGGGTGGCCGCGCCGCGCTGCATTTATGCTTTGACAACAGAGAGGAAGAATAACTTTAAGTCATACTTCTATAATCTTCTACATTGATGTAATTACTTCTAGCATAAATGGTTTTACTTTTACTTTTTTGGTGTTTTGCTCACTTGCAAGTCTAGGCAGTCAGCTAGGCATGTTTTACTATGTTTTCTTCACTTGTAATGTGTTTTGTACTGCACTTTATTGTTTGAAACCATAAATATCATGTTTAATGTCTTGTACTTTTAGTTGATCATTTTAGTGGAGTCGTATCCGTTTGGAATTTGGCTCCTCGAAAGTGATTGAGAAAATCAATAGTTGTCGTGATGATTCGTTATTGGTCATATTCATCTTTAATTTGTTAATCAATGGTTGATAATACTCACTTTATTCTATAAAGTGTTGAGCACTTTAGAGGAGTTGGTTATGCAGGTGTGAGAAATGTGTTTAAGTTGTGGAGTTTGACAAGTTTTTTTTTAGGGTAATGTTTCTCTCTTCATTATGCAGGCAATTGGCAGAATCAGGGGCACATGTTGTTATGGCTGTGAGGAACACAAAGCGGGCTAATGAGTTGATCCAGAAGTGGCAGATTGAGTCTGATGGATTGGGATTGGGTATGGCACTCAATGTCGAGGTATCTAGCATGAACCAACTATCTCAAAAACTTAGGAAGTTGGGTATAAACAAATTGATGATTTTATATTATATTTTTAGCTCACCTTCTCACTCAGATCGCTCTAGACTTGAAGTGTAGAAAATGCACACCTAACTTGTGCCGAAACATAAAAAAAATTAGATGAATGTGGCGGCAAGGATAGGCTTTAATACCATGTCATGAACTAAGTATCAGAAAAGCCTAATCTATTGTGTGAAAATACATGAACGATTTTCATTATATCCATAACTGTAACTTGTATATCCATTACTCAGTACTGTGTAAGACACATTAAACTGTCATTTTGAATTTTTGAGTGCCTATTTTGTTAAATTTTATACAATCTGAATCAAAGGAAACATTTTGTGTTGGTTTGTGTGTTTGGATTAGCTTAAATTTGTTTTTGGCAAAGTGTTTTTTGCATAATGCTCAAGAGATAGTTTTTGGTTGAATAGCTTTTGATATCAAAACGAGTTTTAGACTTTTAGGTCATAATATGCATGATTCGGAATTACTTGTGTTCGCGGACTTTTCATTTTGGCTTGTCAAGGTGATGGAGGTAGATCTTCTCTCGTTGGATTCTGTTGCCCGGTTTGCTGAAGCTTGGAATGCACGCGCAACACCTTTGCACGCTCTCATTAATAACGCTGGCATTTTTTCCATTGGAGGTCGGTATTTCATATGTTGATGAATTTTGGCCTATCTTTTGTCTATCATTTTGAATTCTGAATCAGTGACAGTACCAAGTACTGGTTCTCTATACTTCTGTTGAAAAAAATTAAACTGTTTTCATCTTTTTTGGTAACTAGATTATCAGGATTATAGTAGTCAGATATTTCCAGATTGGTTCTCACTAAATTTGAATACAATTGTAACTTACCGTCTCGGTTGTTTTTGCTCTTATTCAGAACCACAAAAGTTTTCAAAAGATGGTTACGAAGAACACTTGCAAGTGAATCATCTTGCTCCTGCTTTGCTTTCAATACTTCTTTTGCCATCCCTTATTAGGGGCTCTCCTAGTCGAATTGTGAATGTGAACTCCATTGTAAGTTTCTTGCTATTTGAACACTAAAATACATCAAAGTTTTCTTTCATCTAAAATTTAGTCTAAATATTGCTTTTGATCTTCTTTTCCCCCTTTTTGCTGTAGATGCATCATGTTGGCTTTGTTGATACTGAAGACATGAATCTCACATCCGGAAAAAGAAAGTTTTCTAGTTTGGTGGGATATTCTTGCAGCAAGTTAGCGCAGGTACACTTCCCCGTTGAAGTTTCTCCTAAAAGCCTTCTCGCTAATAAGTATTTTTATCAAACGAATTTATGTATATAGTTATTCATTTCTTTTGTTAAAATCATATATGCACTTAATTGGTTGTGCACTGTTCAACTGACCGGGTTTATGCTTAAAATAGAGGAATAATTCTGTTTATCTTTACGTATCGTTCCAACCATTTTAATTATTACCTATGAAGCATTGACACAGACACCGACATTAGACAGAAACCAACATGTATACACCGGTTATGAGTTAAGAAAATTGAAGTGATTGAATGTAACCTCATGTCGGTTTCATGTTGGTGTTAACACGTCACCGACACATGCCAGACACTATCGCACATCAGACGCTGGACATGTCTGTAATCTGAAGTTCGGTGCTATATAGCCAATATTGTCCTTGCAAATTATATTTCAAAGTATGAATAACGAAAGTAAGCATGTAATAAATTGATTGATATTTTCTTTTGTTTATAAAGTATAGTGTACAAAAACTCTAGGGTAACCGATTACAAACCAATTATGCATCAAGAAGATTATCACGTTGATATGCATGATACAAAAGCAGCAGCACAGCAGCAATAGGACTGTGGACAAACCTGCGCTCAGAATTGATGACTTCCTTTTATTCATAATAATTGAGTGTATACAGTTTCCACTTTGATTTATGGGTTTCCCAACTTTCCTTGGTATAATTTCATCTAGTTTGTTGTTGTTTTTTCCTTTTTAAAGGACTCGATTTGTTGTTTTCTTCCTTTATTTCTTCTTTTTTATCAGCTGTTAAAGTTTGTTGTCAGTATCGACGTCAAAAATTTATTGTTACTGGTCAACTATGTTATCACTTAAAAATGAATTGCTTGGTTTACTTTTATCTTGAAGTTGTGAATGAAAAAGGGGTTTGTGTTTTTATTGCAGGTTATGTTCAGCAGTGTTCTTTTTAAGCGACTACCTGCCGAAGCCGGTATCAGTGTATTATGTGTATCACCTGGAATT
Organism: Medicago lupulina; assembly: GCA_958299785.1. Taxonomy (NCBI): domain Eukaryota; kingdom Viridiplantae; phylum Streptophyta; class Magnoliopsida; order Fabales; family Fabaceae; genus Medicago; species Medicago lupulina. Next base: position 55,699,418 of record OY283146.1, on the reverse strand, counting down.
GTCCAGACCAATGTTGTAAGTATTTTGAAACAAACAATTGTACATTTGTTCCTGGGTCGAACAAGTACTGCTGTAACTTCAATCATTTTATTGATATGATTTAGTAATACAGCGAAACTTAATTCAACGTGTGCTTTAATCATTTTGTTTTATTGCAAAATGGTAAATTTCGTAGTTCTCAAATTTTTTTGTATCGGTTTAAAAGGCTATTCTGCTAAGCACCTGTTTGTTTTAGAGTTTGGCCCTCTAAGCAATTTCATCTTGTTTGGATAATTTTACCATATAATTTCTGGTTATGATTTCTGGTGAATGTGGAGCAATCGTAATTTTACCTTTGGACTTTTAGTTATTGATTCACTGGTTTTACTTTTTCTGCATTATTTCATAAGATTTCTACTTTTCCAATAGTTTCAACTTCATCTATGCAGGCAAGGGATCTTCCAAAATCTGTTCAAACTGGATATCATCTGATACCTTACTTCATCTTTAACGCTCAAGAAGGTCTGTTTATTCATTGCTTTTGTTGAATGTAATTAATATTTCCTTATTCATTCCTTCTTTTCTTTTATTCTTGATATGATAGTTTCGATAAATAGAGTAGATACAATACAACTGTTATCTCTCTCAAAGATTGTGTTTATATATATATATATATATATATATATATATATATATATATATATATTTACCAATCCTTCACATCATAATTCAATAGTATACCAGATTTTCAAGAATTTCAAGCAGTGCTGTCAAATAGTTAGATATAGCGCCACTATAGTGCAATAGCATAGCAGATTTTTATCAAACAGCTATTGTTTCACGATACGAGTGGCTATAGCACTGGACCATTGCGAAATTTGAATAAACCGCTATTTTCCGCGATTGAATACATTGATTTGAAGTGTTTTGGTTCTAGAAGTACTTGAGAATATTGAGTTGTCTCTTATCAATTTTGCTGCAATGCAGGTTCTAGGAGTACTCTTTTCGCTGCAACTGATCCTCAAGTTTCAGAGTATTGCGAATTGTTGAAATCAGATGAATGGCCTGTCTGTCCGTATATTTCTCATGATTGTCGTCCTGCAAATGCATCAGAAGAAGCACACAATCTTCAAACATCACATGAAGTATGGGAAAAGACATTAGAGATGATTGGTCTTCCTTCGGATGCCGTGGAGAAGTTTCTAGAGGGAGAAGAAGTTAAATGTCGTTACGGACAGGAACAACAATGATGAAACCAAAACACGCGATTAACACAAGTATAACCCTACATACTCACCCTTAATGGAGAACACTTTCAATATTTATAGTTTTTAATGGTGAGCATTTCATTTTGAATATAGGGGGAAAATTCAAAAAAAATTCAACAAGATTGATATGCCTTGTAATGGCTAGCATTTCCTTAGTAGGGAAAAATTTCCAAATCCAAAAAGTTTGTGTACATTAACTTCACATTTTTAATCTTATTTATACCCTTAAACAAGTGTTTTGACCTTAAATTAGTACTATACTGTATTTGTATTTTGACCCTTGTAATAGGTTCTATTTTGAATATGTTGTGTGATTCATTAATTTTTTTTATAGGTTCCATCAGTTTCGTTCTACTTAGATTTTCCCTGTCTATTTTCTTTTAAACTAAGGAGTGTTGGTGAAAGCAAATGTACAATTTCATTTATTGTGAACTTATATGTGATCAAAGCTAAGACACTTGTGCCATTTGAATCCATGAAAAATAGTGGAGAGATTTAAAATAACCAATGGACCCATGAAAACCTAGTAGGAGTATTGTTTTGTTCAAAATAATGTTTAGCACCCCCTTCAAAGCCTTCAAACAAGTCATCCCAACCATAAACTGTCACCGACAGTGTACATTTCTGCCTTTGTATATAGCTCATTAATGGAGGTAGTAATCAAAGGTAGACCATGTCCATGATTATACTTGAACATTGGTTCCCTTGAAGACCCATTTTTGTCTCCCTCTTTGAATTTCCCTCTAAAGAAAATGGCCATAGATTATTAAGAAACGTTTTCAACAACATGATAACACACATTGAAAGCTTACATCACTCTGGTAGTATAAAATTTTATCTGACTTCTCTGAAATGAACGAACGATTCTTTTTAGAACGTAAAATGAGTAGTGATGGAAAATTTGAGGGACCCAAATTTGATGAAATTTTTTATAGGGATTAAAACTTAAAATTTAAAAAATTATAGGAATCAAAAACATATTTAATCCATTATAGTATTAGATAAAACAATTTCAATATTTTTGTTGTTTACTATTCGAGAGGTAAGCATTAGATTTCTCCCTTTGCGTATATCACATTAAGGGAAGTACTAACTTAAAGGTATACCATGATTACACATGAACATTGGTTACATTGAAGACACACTTTGTCTCCCTCTTTGACTTTCAGTCTGAAGAAAATGAGCATATAATATTTATAAAACCTTTCCAACAACATGATTAACATACATTGGAGCTTACATCACACCGGCTCCATAAAATTAGGTACTCATAATGAGTTAACCTTTGTTGTCATCATTATATTGTTTTGGGTTAATTCTATGATACACAAATAAAAAGTGTTGCATGCATAAGTTTATTTTTCATCATTTGATCAATAAGCTTAAACATAGTATCTCGCATTAAGATTTATTGATTCAATGCTGAAAATAAATAAATAAATAAATAAATGTTTGGTGTCTATCCTGATAAGATTGAAATTTCAAAATCGAAAATAATGGTCAATAATAAATGGAGCTTGGCTCATGAAAAACATGGTTGAAATGTGCATTTTGTTTGAAAATGAAACCTCCATAATAAAACATTTTAAGCATCACAAATCAGTTCAGATATGGTAAAAATACACATTAAAATTCCATTCAGTTTCAAATTATAAAGTTAAAACAAAAGGGCATTCAACATTAAAGCTAATCACTTCATACATATCATTGTTGATGATGCATTACATAGTTTTGTTAAGCAAAGCTTTTAACAAAAACAACAAAGCAAAAATTAGACCCCCATAGCTTATAATACTAGAGGCAAAAGTATTGACTCTGGCTTATGTTAACTAATCTACAATTAGTTTATCAAAAGGCTTAGCTAGAATTCATATTGAAATATACACCATGGCGTAAAAGCTTGATTTTATAGCTTCATAGAAAACGCGGCAAAAGCATGATTTTACGCAAGTTTTGAGTCTAACGCGAGAACCAAACACATACTTAGTAACCTAGAAATCTACTACTACTAGCATTCAAGAGCCAAAAAGTATACATATAATAAATCTTTGGTGAATACTAAAAACCACATGATTGCACGTAGTCGATCACATCTGAACCGTCTGATCAAGATCAAGCGCAAGTCGGATTTGTCCCACATAACAGCAAGTCCATGTTCTTCAACTTTTTCCACAAACTATGACCTTTTTTCCCAGCAAAATTCTTCCTAGATGAATTTCCTTCTTCCTTCCACTTAAACCTTCTAGGCTTCTCCATTTGAACATGAACTTCCAAAGCTATTCCTTCACCACCATTCTTCCCTTTGTTGCCGATAAAACCACCGTTTTCTTGACTCTCTCTTCTCAAAAGCCTCTCATAATACTCCTTGTTCCTCTTCTCCAAACCATGTATCTGTCCTTGAAGATCTTCAATCTTCCTATGCAAGAGATAAACTCTATGATCCTCCCTCATCTTCAGCACACACTTAGCTAACTCACCGGCTTTTCTCTTGATGAAAACCGACTCGGACGCAAGCTCTTTGTTCTCTTCAACCAAACTATTAACTCTATAGCTCAAACCAGCATTCTCATTCAACAAAACAAGTCTCTCAGATTCAAGCACCTCGAGCAAACTCTTCTGTAACTCACTTTTCCTCGAAGACTCGCAATACTTTCTCTCCATGACACCAACCTCATGAACCAAAAAATCACACATAACATTCTTCATCACAAGCTCAGCTACAATTTCATCAACATCAACCATGGAACCCTTAATCAATGGCAACATTTGTTGATAAGAGATTGAACTTTCCATATCCGAATCAACTTGACTCACACCACTAATAACTTCTTCTTGATCAGAAAAACCTTCTTCCAAAGTTGAAACTTGTGAAGAGTGTCTACTATGATGCTTATGCTTTGCAAGTGTCTGTATATACCGATCGGATAATGTGACATAGCCATTGTACAAATCATGCAGAAGTGAAAGTAGTTGAGGTCTCTTTTGATAGTAAGTTTCAGCTCTTTCAGCAAAAGTGTCACCTTCTTCTTCATCTTCACTTGTTCCAATTGCCAGCATTTTCATCCTTTCTTCCAAATCTACCACCATGTTAACATTTGAGTTAGTATTATGCAACAAAAGAAATACACTATTTTTCTTATCTAATTTACTCAATTCCATAGCTTCAAAACCATGAAAAAACCATAGAAAAATAAAAACATAACTATTAATAATAAAAAATAAAAATTCTCTTACATGGTTAATTCAGTTCCATAGGTACAAAACCATAAAATTTAAAAATACAACTTTTAATAATAATACAACATAAAAAAAGACTATTATTTTCTTACCTGATTTATTCAAGTTCATAGCTTCAAAACCATGAAGAAAAAAACACAACTTTATAATAATAGTACCAATGAGAACACCAAAAGAAGGTTAATATAGACCAGATCTCAATAGGGTTGATGAGAAATTTGAGTTTAAGAAAGTGACATGTCACCAAACAAAGACACAATAAAAGGGAACACTGACAAAAACCATAAATAATTCTGGTATAGTACATAACATAAATAAAAATAAAAATTTTATAACAAAAATAATAATGTAGGACTAATTTTGAAAATTGAAAATGAAATTTGAATAACAATGTTGTAGAATAGTATAAAGTATACTATAGGCATAAAGGTATAGTGATATATAAAGTATACTATAGTTAAATTTGTCTCAAGTTATGCATATGTCAGCATCATAACTTTACATTATTTGATTAAAAGGTCTTATATTATTACTATCTAACTTTACATTTTTTGATTAAAAAAATAATCAAGTTCAAGATTATAAAGTGCACAAGACATGAGGATAAAATGGGAAATGTGTAATTATAACGGTTACATACACAACATAGTCTAATGTAACATGTTAGTACTTCAAATATGTTGATGTGGTCCAAAACTATAATAAAGTTCTTTCCATTGGTTTCAAATTTTGAAAAACAAAAATTGGTATGTAAAAAGTTTTGGCAAAGGCCAAAGAAAGGAACAAAAGTTTACTATGTGAGAAAGTGACAATTGATGTATGAGCTAGAACAATGACAATGGATTTGGAATCTTGTTGAAATCAGATTGGAAATTGGAAATTTGAAAACAGATTGACACCATCGTAGGGGTAGAGACCTGTCAATAGCAGCCTATGAAAAAGATTCTTACATGCCAACTTTTACTTAGCACATGTTTGAATTTTTTTATTGCAAATAAATTTTAAAATAATAATCACTTAAATTTTAGCTTATTTTAGTATTTTAAGCTTTGTTAAAAACTACTCATATATATAAACAATCAATTAATCACACATCCAAAACAAACACTTCGTAGGACAACAAAGGTAAGTTATAAAATACTATATTATATGTTTTGTATCATGCATGAGTTGATTTCTATCATTGAATCTATAGAACACACCATTAAATCAAATCAAATTATGATGTGAATTATTTATCAAATGATAAAAAACTCACTTGAGTATAGTGCAAGACAATATAATATTACTTGTGGACATTAGACAAATCCCTATACTATAACCACTAGGTTATATTCAATCACTTTCATTACACAAAAATATTATTACATGTGTTTATATGTCAATGCCTTAAAATTATGAGATATATTTAAGACGATTTTGCCGTGAGTATTTTTAACAAATGCGTGCTAATAGCATATCATTAATCAAATGGTTTCTACGAATTATAGACCATATATGAAAATAATAATACAATGATGATTCTTCATTTTTAAAATTTAAATTCATACTACTAAGGCACGTGTAAAGAGAAGCGCGTGACAACATGGTATGTTGAGTAAAAATGTAGCATGGTAAACAATGATGTACGGCTATTGCTGTTTCCGAAGACTTGGACGTTTGTTTGGCAGTTGAAAGAGACGTTTCAGTATCATACAGTATGGAGGATTCTCTTCCTTTCTTCTTCATCCCTTCTTCACATTGATGATTGATAGAAAAATGTTGTAAGTTGTAATAACTTGTAACACACTAATGCATGTGACTCCATTTAATTCAGATTTCTTCACTTTACTTTCATTCCCTCTATTTTATTGACACAATTGTTACAAGTTTCTTTTTCCATTTAGGGCAAACTTTTGAAAAAATTCTCATTAATACTATAGGTCTATGTCATTTTATTTTTTGAAAACAAAAGCCTATATCTATGACATCAAATTGGTCTAAAAGAAAGTGGCCCTTATTTGGTTCTTTGGAGAAAAAAAATTTAAATTTGAAGAATTTGAAATATTATTTTTATCTATGTGGAATGAATCTGACCCCAAATGGTTAATGAACTTTGGTTAAAAACAAACTGTTTAAGAGAAACCAAGATCAAATATTTGTTGGCACAATTCGGCCGAACGTTCCAACAACAATTAGAGGGTTAAAGACAAACCAAAGATCATTATTTAGGAAGAGGTTTTGACCTAAGGGCTAATTAAACTATGTTTGAAATTCTAAGGATCAATTTATTTCTTACAATTGGTCAAGAATTTATTTGAGTATTCATATTATATGATTGAACTATTCAACAAGTAAAACAACAAAGATTGAACTATTCAAATATCTTTGCTACCCTACATTTCTCTAGTTGACACTCAAACAATTTCATCATGAAGAAATTAATATAGGTACGGTAGAAAGAATTAAATACATACCAGAAATGCTGGTGAGAAGCCAAGAGGGCATGTTGTTGGTGGTGATGTTCTTGTCTTTAAACTCTTTTATGCATGAAGAAATCAATTGAGAATTTGAAATCACTTTGTCTTTGTTCATATCCACAATAATGTTGGGTCCCCTCTCCATCAATATACTTTGCCTATAAGCCCCTCTACACAAGGCAAAAACTCAATCTCTGAATAGAAACTATAACAAGGACATTTTGCCAGAAATAATAGTCCTTTGTATTTAAGAATAAGTGGAACATTGTAGAACAAAAATAAATAAAAAAACATAACATTATACTACATTTTTTGTATCATGGAATAAGATGTCAATGTAATTATGTTTGTAGTTACACAATGTTGTTTTTGCATAATTAAGATTGTGTTTTCAGTTTTTTTTAGACAAAATTGATTTTGAACAAATTGATTTTTAGTTGAAAGCTAAGTAAACGCTCATACATCAGACTCGACACAGACACGTTGACACCAATAAAGTGTGTTGATGTTGATCAGTGTCAGACACGATCGTAGATTAAAAGTAACTTGAATGCAAAACGATTTATGTTGAAACACAATGAATAAAATCATAGTGTCATCGTGATTTCGTTGAACCCTTTGTTAATATGACACAAAAAATACACTAAATTTGAGTCAAAAAATTACATTTGGAATCAAATTTACAAATTTTAAGTTAGAATGAATTCTAAACCAAAATCACTCCATAAAGAAACACATAGTAATAGTATAACAAAAACTAAACAGCACAGATCTCAAAGAATAATGCAGCAGAAGTAATAAAGTATTCACATTCACATTGTTTGAAAATGAAAACTTGTTGCATTGTTAACATTCAGAATATAGCCATTAAATTACCCTAATCCCAATGCATTTTAAACCAAATATTTCTAAAAACCATAGAATAAAATCCCCTATTCTATAATCTATTCAAATTTTGAGTATCAATAGAGAATAATACCATAACAATCTGAAATTCCTAGAAATCAACACAAGAATAATGAGAAAACCATGAAGCAAAAAATTCATCTTTTTTTTTTTTTGAAACAGTGAAATAATGAGATAAAGGTGAAAACTTTTTCACATTAATCATTCAAATTTGAAAAATAAAACATACCCATTAAAGATCAAATACAATATCAAACGTTACACACACACACAAAAAAAAAAAAAAAAAAAAAAACAGATTACATTCTACTCAATAACCTTAATCCATCATGCTTACAATCACAAAATACTCTGCTTTTAACAAAAAAACCATATAAACTTATTTTAAATTTTTTATTAATTTTTTAAAAAATACCAAGAATAATACAGTAACAGTTTTAAAAAGTTAAAATAATAAAACTTTACTATAAAAAAAAAAAAACAGATTAAATTCTACTCAATAATTTTAACTAAACATGCTTACAATCAATAAAATACTCTGTTTTTACTCTGTTTTTTTCTCTGTTTTTAACAATAACATTTATTAATTTTTAAAAAAAAATAAACCCAGAAGAATAAATGCTATAGAAGTGTTATAATTTAGAATAAAACAATGAGTGATACAATAGGAAGGGAAAAAAACTTACAGTTATGATTGATAGTGAAATGAAACAGGGGAGGTGTGAAAAACAGAGGAAGTTGATGGTGATGAGAAAATGAAGAGAAGAGAGGGACGTGTTTTGATTTGAAAGAAGAAAAAGAAAGGTGGTAAATATAAGGGTAGGGTCCTACCTAGTAGAGTAGTAGGAGTATTCAGTGATGCAGTAAAGTACTGAAATGTAACAGTAACAAGTTATTATGGCAATAGTCAAAGTGAAATCACCTAAAATCCGGGATAAGGATAGTGTTACACGGTAACTATATTTTTGTCTTTTTTATGTTAGAATCTTATTTGTCTTTTTGTCCAAGAAATTTTAAATTTAAAGTTTCTATATCTTATATTTTTGTTGTTTTCTAACGTAAATCAGATACAAATGTGGAGATTAATTTTTGAGTCATATAAGATTGTGAAAATTAATCTTTTAGGTATTGTAAGATTTAAATTATCGTCAAATTTTGTCTGAGAGGTTTTATGTTATTACATGTTTAAGGTTAGATTCGAACATAAAATTTTGATTAATTTTTTTTTAATGGTAACTGAAATTCGAACTTTAGATATAGTATGTATTGTCTCCATCAACTGAGTATGAAAGAAGAAACCATAAACTTATACATTTTTAGCATAAATAAGACTTTGTATGATTTTACTTTTAGTAAAATTTGATTATAAAGATATGGAATTGATTTTGTATTTAATGGGTTTAAATAAATTTGATTATGGGATTAAATTGATTCTTATTTAAAGGTCAGATCTATGACTTTTGATTTTACATTATAATGCACCTAAAAGAAAATACCCCTAAAAATGATTTTACATTCAAATTTGTATGACTTCTAAGATGACAATTGGACTCAGATCCTATAGGTACCCGCAAAAAATATTCATAATGGGTAGGATAAAACCCCGCTTTTATTGGTTTGGGCACGAGTCCGGGTAATACCCACACATATTAGTGGGTATGGGTACGGGTAGGGGTACTATAGTGCCCATACCCGCAACCCCGCATATACATATTTGTATAATAGCATAAATAATTTATTTATTTTTAGTGCATAATTAATTAATTTATTTGGATATTTAAGCCAAAACTTAAACGTAAACTAAAAAAACTGTTTAATACAATATCAGCTCCATCCTACCGGTGTACAATTTTTTCAGGACATTTTAGATTTTTTTTTATTTGAGTAAATATTACGATTCGTATTATTTTATAAGTTAATTTTAAAAAAATTGGACCATAGTTTTATAGTTTTATTGTCTTTTCATAGTTAAAGTACGGGTAATGAGTACGGGTATGAACACTTAGGTACCCATAAGGTACGAGGAAGGACACTAAAGTTGTCGCCCACGAAAGTATGTGCATGGATACGGGTATTTTTTCCAAATACGGGTATGAAAATAGACATTGTAGTACCCTACTCATTAGGTACCCGTTGTCATCCCTCGCTTCTTTATGACTCGACTTTAAAATTTAGGGAGCTTCTACGGTATACTCACAAAATAAGGTGTACCGGTACTCTTCCTTCATAATTTTATAAATAAATGATTTTTTTTTGTGTAATAAATAGTTATTTGTCAATATTTATATTTTATAGAACATCATTTTATAAGAAAAAACATCATTTCATTGTTTATAAAAATTATTGCAATTTTTTTTACATATTATCGTAAAAAATTATTAATGTTCTCAATTATGAGTGATAAAAATTCAAAAAAAAATTAATTTTATTTCGTTGACACTTTTGATGAATAAGATTTAGTTATTATAATTATAAGTGATAAAAAAATATTTATCTTCAAAAAAACAACTAATTTAGTTATTAATTTAAAGAATGAGTGTACCGGTACACTCAAATATATTGGGTGTACCATAGAATTTGCCTAAAATTTATCATTCAAATTAGAATAGTGTCGGGGTATATTATTTGTCTTTTTATTTTTATGAAAGAATATTATAGAGTAGCGTCGCTGTCCTTTTATTTTTAAATATTATAGAATAGTGACGCTGTACTTTTGTTTTTATGAAGGAATATCATTTTTTTAAGGATGAGATTTTTTTGTTTTTTTTTTGACAACATTTTTTTTTTTATGAGGGATGGGATGAAAGATTATCATTTGTCATTTAGTCAAAGAAATATAAATTCTTTAGTTTCTGTATCTTAATTAACAAAAAAAGTTTATACTTGCTCCGTTCCTTTTTAAGTGTCTTTTTAGAAAATTTTCTTAAAAATAGCAAAATGTATTTTTTCACGTTTTCTTCCAATTATACCCTCATTTTAATCCAACAATAAATTCATATTTTTTCTGCACACACATACTTTATCTTTCCAATAAATTTAATATGTTATTTTTTTCTCGTAACAAACAATTGTTAGTTATTATCTTTTTCTCCAACAAATTCCTATTTTTTTACGCGCTCTCTCTCCCAAAACAAACAATTGTCAAATTTCTAAATATTCTGCACATCTTTTAAATTATTATAAATCAATATAAAAAATTTCAACTTCACATTAATCAAAAACTAAGGAAAATTTAACTTTCTTCTAACTTCTTTAATCAAAGTTAAGACTTCAACTATGACTTCGACCAATGCTAGATTCACACTGTGCGACATAGATTTGAATGGTGAGATTACTCCTTTACCATATTTAAATATTGATGTTGAAATATCATTAACAAATCAACCTATATTTGGTTTAGAGGAGAGAGATGAAGAGAACTTAGAGGAGACAGAAGAGAGCAACAATGATACTAGTACAATATTTATCTCTTTATGTCTATTTACTCTATCACTTATATCATATTCTACATCATGTTTAGTGTCGAGTTTGTTTATTAACCCTAATTTATCATAAAATTCGTCAACCATGTTGAAGATTCAACACACATGCACCTTTTTTTTTAGGTTAAGAGACAAAGGAAAATTATAAGACATGCCATTAGAGACAATTATTTTTATGAATATAATCTGCTAATGCCTTGGTCTATCGCTCAATGATTAAATGGATTAACATAATATGCTCATGCCTTGGTCTATCATTCTATTATTAGACTTGTCTGTTTCATTGTAGTATAACTTTCATGTGAGGATTTATGACTATGATTTTGGAGTAATTTATATGTATTGTTATTTATAGATATAAATATGGACTCTGCACATGATTTAGAAGCATCCGAACATGAGAATGATAATGGTAAGTTACAGTAACTTTTTTATTGGTTTAAATAAATTTATATTCAAACATCTAATCATTGATTTTTTTATTAATGCAAGAACCTCTAAGCCAAGTAAATGTTGAAGAAGTAGCACCGTGCAGAAAAAGAAAGAGACTACGAATCTTAAGCAATGAAGAACGCACATCTATTTATCATGAACTACTACAAAAAAGTGTTGATGGAAAATTACGTAAATATGCTACAAAGGAGGTGGCTTTAGCATCTTCGGTTTCGTTGAAAACTATTCAACGTATTTGGAAAAGAGGAAAAGAAAGTGAAACGCATGATGTGTTTCACAGGAAGACAAAAAATTGTGGGCGTAAGAGAATTACAATTGATGAAGAAAAAATTCGTGAAGTTCCTCTCCGTCAAAGAACAAGCATCCGATCTTTAGCTTTTGCATTAAAAATAAATCCAACTTCATTGTTTAGGCTTGTTAAATCAGGGATTATATTGCGTCGTTCAAATGCCATGAAGCCATATCTGAAAGAAGAAAATAAAAGATTAAGGTTGGAGTTTTGTTTGTCAATGCTTGAAGGTATACCACATGATCCCATGTTTAAAAGCATGCACAACATCATTCATATCGATGAAAAATGGTTTTACCTGACTAAACATTCAGAAAACTATTATTTGCTGCCAGATGAAGATGAGCCACATCGTACTTGTAAAAGCAAAAATTTCATTCCCAAAGTTATGTTTTTAACTGCTGTAACTCGACCGTTATTTGACTCGAAAGGAAATGAAATTTTCTCAGGTAAAATTGGTATATTTCCGTTTGTCATCCAGGAACCAGCTAAAAGAAGAAGTGTTAAAAAAGTTGCAGGAACAATGGAGACAAAAGCAATAACTTCAGTAAAAAGAGACGTAGTAAGATCATTCCTCATTGATAAAGTCCTACCAGCTATAAGGGAAAAATGGCCAAGAGAGAAATTGGGGTCTACAATATTTATCCAACAGGATAATGCGAAAAGTCATATTAATGCTAATGATCCTGAGTTCCTTCATGCTTCCAAACAAGATGGGTTTGATATTCGTTTGATGTGCCAGCCTGCAAATTCTCCGGATTTAAATATCTTGGATCTTGGATTTTTTGCCGCTATTCAAACATTACAATACAAGGAGGCACCTAAAAATATCGACGAACTTATCAGTGCAGTGGTGAAGTCGTTTGAAAATTCTTCTTCAATTTTGTCAAATCGCATATTTGTATCATTACATTTATGCATGATAGAGATAATGAAAACCCAAGGTTCAAATAAATATAAAATTCCCCATGTGAATAAGAAAATGCTAGAAAGAGAAGGACGGTTACCCATTCAAACTAAGTGTGATCCAATGTTGGTACAAGAAGTCTCTGATTACTTAAACATCGAGTAATACTACTACTTATTGTGACTGGGTTGTAGTCACCTTTTAATTTTTCAAGCTTTAAGTTTCTTAAAAGTTCATGTGCGGTAACAAGAATGATATTCATGTTTTATTTTTTAAAGAAGGATTATATTCATGTTATTTTTTTAAAGGATTATATTTATGTTATTGAACAAAATTAGTAGAATGTCCCCCATATAATATCAATATTGAACAAGATTAGTAGAATTAGAATGCCCCCCATATAATATCAATATATGTTGTGACAGACATGTTGAATTTTTCAACGTAAATTTTAATTTAGTCTATCAATCCTTGTGTAAATATAGGATGCTAATCAATGTTATCAGTTTTTTGTTGGCAATGCTCCAAATGTTAGTGGCTTGCTATAGCGAATGAAAAAGTGTCGCTCTTTCCATCTAAAAAAGTTTAATATTTCCTGCATCTTGTGTACATCACAAGTGGAGTATAATATTTCTGCAGATTACCATCACTAGATTTTGTTTCTACTTATCGAACAAAAAAAAGAAGAAGAAACAAGCCAAAGTAAAACTAGACAAAAAAAAAAAAATAATAAGCCAAAACATTGAAGCATCTTTACACAATAAACCACACATAATTCAAAAAAGTGAAAAATATCTAAAGCAATAAGGTTAACGCTAAACAAAATTTGTAATTCATGTAAATTAATGTAGTGCTAGACACAATTGTTAATTCAAAGTTGTAATCATTGATTTAAAGTTGTTCTTTAAATCCAAAATAAAAAGTAACAAAAATTTCAATAAAATTTAGGAAGAAAGATTTTTAACATCTTTCTAATCACCGGTCGAAACTCAATATGTTGGGAAGATTCTTCTCCTTCTTCTTCTTCTTCTTCTGGATATTTGTTCAAATCAAATTCATAATCTGCATCTTCATTTAAATTAAAATCCATTAGCACTCTTGATGAAACTTCTTCTTCTTCATTGCCATCTTGTTCTTGTTCTTGTATCTTGTCAAACGAGTCTTCAACTATTTCTCCCTCTTCATCTCTCATCAACAGTTCTAATGAGTCTTTCACTTTTTCTTCCTTTTGAACTTCCATGGAGTCTTTTATTTGTCTTCTCTCAAATTTGTTCCTTTACTTTGCACTTGAAATTTTTAACAATTGTTATTCATCTTATTTGTAGAATTTTAACTCTTCTTCGAATCATTGTTTGTAACAAAATTTTGTTTAAATGTGAAGATAATAAGAAACAAACTTTGTTTAAAAAAAACAAACTTTAGTTTTCCAAATAGATAGCATTAATTAGATTTATTGAAAAAGATAAGAGTAATTGACTAAGGGTATAATTGACAAATCATACCCTAAAAATACAAAAAGGACAGTTAATTAGGAATGAAAAAAACACGTTAAAAAGACACTTAAAAAGGAACGGAGGAAGTATATCATTTCTATTTTTAGTAAATATTGATTATAAGGATATGAAATTGATTTTTATTTTTATTTTCAGAAAATATGAAATTAATTTTATATTCAATGTCAATAACAAACGCCGTGATTTTACTCAAATTTTAAATAAAATTGATTATACGTTTGAAATTGATTCTAATTTAGAATTAAGAATTATGTAGTTTGAAAATCTTTGAGGGCTTTGCTTAAAAATGTTTCAAGTATACCCAAGATACTTTTTAAATCACTCATAACTCTTTCTTGGTACCCAGAGACATAAACTAAACATACTTTTGAACTAAATCATATTGAACAATTTAAGACTAAACATCAGATTTTTTTTCTTACAATTTTGTTTTTGTACAACTGACACTTCTGCACGTGATTACATTCGGTTATTGTATTTTCTCAAACTATTACGAGTTTCAACGTGCTAATGTTAGTGTCATGTGAAATGTTTGTGTTTGTGCTTTCATAGACTAACACTCACACATCACACCTTCAATTAGGTTTTGTCTATACCAAGCATGATTCAGGTATAAGTTACATGCAAATAAGAAAATTTGACTTATGACGCTGATATAATTTGCCGTTCTAGTTCGTTAAATATATATTAAAAGTGAGTTAGTTGTTCACATCATTTATAAAATGAGTGTAATATAAATATGAGAACGAGAAAATGTAAATAACACTCACACGTGTGAAATGTCTTTGTCAGTGCTTTCATAGACTAACACTCACACGTCACACCTTAGGTGAATTTTTGTCTACACCAAGAATAATTCATATATATGTAACATGCAAATAAGAAATAGCATACTGATACAATTTGCAATTCTAGTTCGTTTAATAGATATTAAATGTGAGTTACTTCTTCACATCATTTGTAAAACGAGTGTAATATAAATTAGAAGTGAATGAAAAAAAATAGGAAAAATGAGAAAATGCGCCATCGCTTCAACATTTTAGCACACGACTACGCCAATTAATACATAAAGTTAATGCAATCACCCAGAAATGTCTACTTTGGCATGATTAAAGTTTCAAAAAGATCCCATGTCTCTTTTCGTGTCAAATTATTATATCTTCTAACAATATTTACAATGTTGAACCAACTTCATTCTTAGTCTACAACTATTACAAATTTTTATACATAAAATCAATCAATGATATACTATAAAGAAATGTTTCACCACTCAGTACCACAATTGGACTTCCATTGACAGCGAGGTCAAAATCTTAGATAAAAACTATAAATGACCATAGTAAATTTGACGGATTAGATATTATAACAGTCATTATGATGTAATTTAGATGTAATGTACCTTTTAAAATGAAGTTTGGTCCAACATTGTTGAAGTTTTTAAACATAAAAGACTAACTTAACCTAAAGAAATGACTAAGTTGACATTAACAAAATACCAAGGACCTGTTTGAAACTTTAAATTAAGTTAAAGGACCCATGGCGTAGTTTTGCCTTTTAGAAACTAAACACCAAAATTTCATATTTCACTTTCAATTAAGTCGGTATCATAGTTCACTTCAAATTTTTTTGAAACGGCCAATATTATTAACACCGAGCTGATGCAAGATGCACCTAACAACTCAAGGCAGTGACAGAATAATACACCCAAGAGGAAAGGTCATGTAACAGAATAACAAAACAGAGGGCAAAGCTGCCAAAATAACAAAATACACAGCAACTCAAGTGCTGAAGAAGCAGCAGGAAGCCGCAGCAGCCGCAAGGCAACAAGCGCTGCACTGCCAGCAGGGGACCGAAACAGCAGCGGCGAAAGCACCAGAACAAAGCATACACTAATGCGTGAATCGTGAATAAATGTACCGATTTTTCCTTCTGCTGCTAGTCTTCTGGATTCTTAACAGCAGTTGGAGAATTTGAATTTCAACAAATTCTCCAAAGAATGTATTCCAGATTTCTTCTATATATCAGCCAACAGTAAGCAAACACAACATTTTCAGTTCCATAATGTCAAGGTTATCATATTGCCATCCTTTGATGCTGCTTTTCAGGAAAAACAACTGCCAACATATCATATTCACAAATCAAAAACTATTAACGAAGTCTACAAATTTCAATCATCCAGAATGCTAAATCAATATAACCAAGCATTTTTTTCATACCTTATGTGCTATGCTATCACTACTCTTTATTTAATGTAACGAGTGATTTTTGTTGAGGTTGCGGTTGTGTCCCATCTTCAATTTCCAAAATCTTGAACTTCTGAGGCAAGGAATTTTTGTGATTCAACATTGTTGAGTTGAACTCTTGTAGGTCTTGTTTACATACCCAACGATACCCGCAACTCTTCACCTTAAAACCCACAACTTCACCCATATAACCTTTCACACGGATAGTTCCATAAACATCATAGTACTCTCGGGGGAAGTAGACTAGCCATAGGTGACTTGATTTGGTCGTAATAAGGTCTCTGTCGATAATTACCGGAAGCTTTTGACGGTTCCTCTTACTACCAAATTTCATATAGACGAACAATGGAAAACATTTTATCATTGTTGGATCTTGAGGCGCCGTGGAGAATAATACACAACATACAAAGCCAATGATATTATTGTTATTGTCATTTATAATAGGAGATTCATCTATTTGTATTGAACCACCCATGCTCTGATTGTTGATCCAACTTGGTATTTCACTTCCTGGAATAACAATATTAAATGCATCCAAATAGACAGGGTAGGATTGTCGGTATGCCCGAATAAATTGTTTCATCCATGAAAATGCCATGCTACAACAGCGTTCCCTCTCACCTAAATTCGGACAGTTGAAAATGATCAATCCTGTTCTCCAAGGATATTTGCTCGCACAATTATCCCGCCCAATAGGGCTAGGAGAAGGAAGTTGAGGCAAAGATTCCAACAACTTGCAATGCTCCAAATTTAAATATTCAAGTTTGGAAAGCTTCCTCAGGCTAGGTAGTGTCACAAAATAGTTTCCCCGTAAGTTTAATCTTTCTAGCGAATGTAAACATTCAATCGAATCAGGAACTTGGCTTAGATGGCAAAAGCTAATGTCAACGTTACGCAAACAATATAAGCTATTCAACGATGGCAACAAGTATGTGTTTCTCGTGGGAGTGGGCAACATGATCCATTCGAGGACACCTTCACTTAACATGATCCTTGAATTGTTAAACACTTTGGAACAGCCACACATATTTAGATCTTCAAGAGAGCTAAGACCGAATATGCTGTTGGGTACGCTTACTATATTATAGCAACTGTCTAAATTCAAGTATACAAGCTTTCTTAGAAGTCCAATAGATGGATCCAACTCAACAAGGTTTATACACTCTTTCAACTTTAGCTTCTCAAGATTCGGGAACTCTCCAAAATCTATTATCTTTTCTAGATTGCTGGAGTGACTTAGATGCAATGTTCTCAAATTGGGAAGATACTGTGACATAAAACAACAAAAATAGAGCCATTACTTAGATTATAAGAGAATTGTTTCGAATTTGTTTATATTTCTAAGATAAACATTAATTAAAAAGTGGATTTATAGTACCTTTTTGCTTTTCCATAGTTGTTTGAGTTTGCTACTCTTCAAGTTCAATTCAACAAGTTGAGTGGGCTGAAAACTTGATGGCAAGTACATGAAAGGATATTCATGCCATTCAACATACCTTAATTTGTTCGAAAGACAACTTGGGAATCCTGAGATATTTCTATCAGAGTTGATGATGAGCAATCTAAGATTACTCATTTTTGACAAGAATCCAACGTTCAAAACGGTGGCGTCAACCTTCTTTCTTTCAGTCAAAACAATGGCTTCAACATGTTTTTCCTAAAGCATTGCAAAAAATAAAAGAAAAAATAAATTACCTTCAGTATTTATAGTTTTTATAAAAATGGAAATATGTTTTTTATTTCTAAACAGAAACTTTACCATTTTCTTCATCATAACGTTGTCGAGTTGTTTTTTGGACCACACCCTGCTGCACTTTCTTGGCTCTTTGCTTGAATTTTCTTGCAGAATTTTCCTGCCTAGCTCTTTCAGCAAAGAATGCATTTCAATCCTCGTTGAATGATCAATGCTTATAAGGGATTTATCAATGAGAACTCTTAATCCAATATCAGCATGAAATCCACAACAATTTAGAATGTTTTTAACTCTTTTCTCGGACCAAGAGTTGAAAAAACAAGCAATGTCAAGAAATATTTCTTTTTCCGTATGATTTAGACCATCAAAACTTAACTGCAGCACATCCATGACATCATTATCTGGACTTTCTCTCAATCTAGCCAATGCACTCTTCCATTCAGTCACATTACGACCAAACAAAAATGAGCCCAATACTGTAATTGCTAGCGGTAGACCTTTAGCATATTCCAGTATCTCATCTGCCAAATTTTGATAATTACTCATCATAATTTTCTCAAGTTTGAAAGCTTTTCGACAAAATAACTTGTGAGATTCGGCCTGATTCAAAAGTGGAACTTTGTAAACTACATCCACTCCATACTCTTCCAATATATGCTCATCTCTAGAAATGATAATAATTCTACTACCTGCACCTAACCATTCACGATGCACAGCTATTTTTTCCAATTGTTCAGCCCGATCTACATTATCAAGAATCAGAAGGGCCCTTTCACGACTTAGCCTTCTCCGTATCAAATTAGTTGCGCTGTAATGATTGCATATTTGACGGTGTTCTATGCCGACAGTTTGAAGTAGGATTTGCTTTTGTGCATCGAGGGGACCATCATATAGTCTATAAATTTTGCTTACATCATCAATAAAACAGGATGCACTAAATCGATGAGATATTTGGTCATATAAAGCCATAGCAAGGGTTGTCTTCCCTATTCCCCCCATTCCACAAATTCCTATAACACGAACATCATCAACCGAATCCAAAAGCAAATGATTTTGTACAGCTTTTATAGGAGAATTAATCCCAACTAAATCTTTTGAAACACATGAAGATTTGCACTCCAATATATTCATTATCTTTTCAACAATCTTTTTAATCTCTGCAGATTGTGGCCTGGAAGTTTAAAAAAGTTGTTCAATGACACAAATCATCACATATGAAAACAAAAAAAAACATTAAATAAAATAACACATGTTTTTCTACTTTTAAAAACTATAGAAATGTTTCTTCTAGAGGTAAATATAATAACGGGCTTTTGAATCTAAGGTTTTGGATTTGAGTCTCGCTAGTGTTTTTGGAGTAAATGTAAATTATTTTGTAAGTGCTCTTTCAATTTCTACCTTGAACTCGGGCACCATTCCCTCGCCCTATATTTTCTACTAAAAAAAGAGAAAACTGTAATTTGAAAAGTATTCACCCCATACATTACTTACTTATCACGTAGGTCCCAACCAGAGATACTCCCCACTTGTTTTAGAGCTTCCCTCCATCTTAACACCATCCGAGCGTCTTGTTGGAATCTTTTTTCATGTTTGGCAAAGGCTTCACCATAAATCCCACTTTGCTTCCGCACCTCAGAAGGATCAACATCATAGAAAACAGGAAGAATGTGTTTTTTGGATCCCTGAACGCATTCACAAATCTTCTCTAATTCTTGCAAACACCATGTTGAGAAAGCATAGTTCCTTGAGAAAACCGCAACATAAACCTGAGATCCTTCGATTGCTCGAAGAAGCTCAGGTCCTATAGATTCACCCTTTTCAAGATTGGTGTCATCCCGAAATACACAAGTGCCTTTTATTTCAAGGGCATCAAAAAGAAAATCAGTGAAATTGTTGCGAGTGTCTTCGCCTCTAAAGGTGACAAACACATCATAATAATTTCTTCTTGAAGAAGTCATGAGAGCTGAAGAGTAGTTGTTGCTGCTAGCCATCTGAATAAGCTAAAATTTTAGAGTGGATATGGCAACGTGAATCTATCACTTAAAAAAAGCATATATATCAATATTATGAATTAACTTAATGCATACTCCTATATATCAATATAAGGGTTGATTTCGTGACACCTTCCTTTCAATGATTGTTAGCTGCTGCTGCGTTGATTCTTGACAGCTTCCCCGTGGGCCATTGGACATAATTATAAATAAAGTGTTGGCTTAATTATACATAGGAAAATCTTACCGGTGCCCGGCACACGGATACTAAAAAAAGGATAATATATAGTATTAGTTGTTGCATCGAAAATTGTGTAAAAAAAAATTCTTTTTTTAATAATAACTTCCTTTATATATCCTTGGTTGGCACCACCCTTCTAAAAAATATCTTAAAAATAGAGGTTAATTACTATTTTATTTTTTTAAAAAAACTAAAATAGAATTAGAAACCAAAACGCTTAATAGACGAGATAAAATTCAAATTTTATTACACATAATAAATAATATAATAAAATGATGTTTTATCTTATAAAATATCATTTTCTAAAATATAAAACTAAACAAAAACACTAGAAATAATCATACCAGTATTAATGCAACGGTTTTATCAGCTCCAAGTTGACAATGGCCTCCTAGATTAGCAAGAGTCTCGTTGACATGCAGCTGTGCAAAGATGTTGCTGAGTCATGGAAAAGGACGAAAATGCCCCTCGTGCATGCTGTAAAGCAAAGGTCCATTGATCAAAATCTCCAACCCCCTATCTCTTTCACGTTCAATTTCTTTCTCCCTCTTCTCATCTTGTCATGAAAAGGAACGTGAGAAGCAGGAACATTTAAAAAGCAACAATTTTGACAAAACCCCCGTAACAAAAACAGAAATTCGAGAAAACCCATTTCAGGAATTACCTTAAATTGATCAAATTCAATGTCTTTATCACCGAAAAGGGTGGGAGCAGGTCATGAGAAAGAGCTGGAGGAATTTATGATGGTTATTGGTTTTGAGGTATTTGAGAAAGCGCTCAAGAAAGTTGAATAAGATTCTGGATTCTTTCACATGGGTTCAAGCTCTTGAACAATGAAGGTGGTGGGTTTTGAGTTGAGAAAAAGTAGGGGCATTTTCGTCCTTTCAAGTCTCACAACATCTTTGCACAGTTATGGCAATTAGAATTTTTTTTTTTTTTAATCGATGATATAGAGATTGATTTGTTGGTGTAATAATTTGTAATGACCTTCTTTTAAAAAAATAGTCTAAAAAATCAAAAAAGTTGATCAATTTCGTTCTTGAATACGTGACATTTAAGTTGGCAATCCACGTGATTGTTTAATCTTACATGTCATCACCATTAACCATGAGATTTGACGAAGTAATGAAATTGAATGACGCTTGTAAAATTCAATGACATTTTAGTTATTTTGAATAATTTAAGGATGAAATTAACCGGTGCGTGCAAATTGAGAAAAAAAAAAAGTCTATTCACTCAATAAATTGCATAAATAAACCTATTTTTGTTTAGTCTGAGACTTTATTTCTTTATGAGAACAAATTTATGAGAGGGTTGATCCCCCACTTCAATGCAGGGAAAATCTTAAACCCAATAAACATTTGTATTTATCTTTTCTCAAATACACTAACAAAATAATATTGGAGACATAAAACCTTATATGAAATAGCATCTGGAATAGGCACACCTTTAACTATTGATGTAAGCAACACAAAATAGGTGTTTTGGGCTATTTGTTAGAGTTCTCATTTATGTGAATTTATCTGAAAAATTGTTTGAATCAGTGGTTGTTGAAAGAGAGGATAGTGATCAACCTTCAACATTAACTAGTCCTATTGAAGCATAATGTTAATGATTTTTTTGTGATTAAGGAATTATAAAATGAATTTAATCTTAAACATAGGATTGGAATAAGGTTTAAATGGTGAATATAAGGAAACAAAATAGTAGTACATAATATAACATTGAACATACATTGCACCATATAAGAATATTGAAAAGTCTTACATAAGTTAAAGTAACATAGATTAAGAAACTGAATAAGATTAAGTAGTTGTTCTGATTATAAAGAAACAATAATGCACGTGATGTTAAATTGAGGAATTACATGTTACATTAGATGGTTATCTTCCATAAATAGTGTCTACACTTAGCATTAGTTACATTATATCTTGAGCACCTTTATTAGATTTGATACTGCCTTGTTGATAAATGTGAACCTTAAAATATCACCACCCTTGTATCTATTGATCTGACATAAAAATTTCCACTGACTTCCAATTATCGTAGTAATCTTGCTTTAAATCTCATTATAAAATTTATTTTATGCTTCTTGACATGTTGGAACGATCCTGCAGATTAAGCACCGTTGAGGTTCATAGAACAATTACCTCATTTATAATAATTAGCTAGTCACATATTCATGCAATGTGTTGGAATAATTTTGAACAAGATATCGTACATAGATAATAGATATTGTGTAAGAGTTTGAAACCAACACAATTTAAAAGTTTGTGGGTTTTCAAATTATAAAAAGGATTTATTTATTTATTGAAGCAAATAAGTGATAATTACCCACTAGGTGCACATAGTGGTAATCAATCATTGATCAGGAAATGGTCTTTATTGTTTCCCTTAAATTAAGTAACTGCCCATAATAAGGGCATTTTTATTTTGCATGTACTTCTTGACGGTAGAAGTTATATAAAGAAGTACAGTTAATTGTTAAGTGAGGTCGTGGAAGGTTTATAAGAATCAAAAACATCCTCAAGTAAGAACAATGGCTGGAGGTATGTCTCTACAATCCATTTTTGTTTCCGTTGTATTAGTAGAATTTCGTTTATGATTAAGTGTGTGTTTGGTTCAACTTTGAACATAATTGATTTTGACAGAATTGATTCTGATAGAATTGATTATGCTAGAATTGATTTTGAGAGAATTGATTTATGTTTGGATACAATAACGTAAAATTGATTAAACGGAATGAATGTTGTTTGGATAGTTTTGATCAAAATTGCTTTTGAATGTATGATTACTAAAATGAACATAGCTAAATAAAAATAAATGGACATAGTTGAATGTATGTGCAGATCAATACTAAAAATAGATATATTATTTAATGTAAATAAATAATTTTTTCTATATATTAATTTAAAAAATAATAAATACAATCATTAATCCAAACTTTTTTGACAAAATATTTGTTCTATGTATTTTATATTTTTTGATAAAATATATTAAAGTTAAATAATAATAGAGATTTTTTTTAAAAAAAATAATAGAGATGGTTGACAAAAATTATAAAATGTAGCGTAAATGAAAAAAATACAGCAAAACTGAATGAAAAAACTATAAAGAAAAATCCAAAACTTGGTAACTCATGTTCATAAATATTTTATGGGGCTAATTTGGTTCGTTAAATTTTTTGATTAAATTCGATTTCTCAAATTAAATATAAACAGGAAAAAAGAGAATTGATAAAGGACAATAAATGAAAATAATTGGTTGTAATAATCAAAATATAAAATTTAATGGAGAATTGATTCTTGTTAACTCAAAAGTTAAGAATTGTAGCTTCATCTAGAATTGATTTTGGAGGATAGAAGCAATTCTTAAAAGCTAAACCAAACATGATTGAAAACTCAATTTTCACTTTTGAAGTGTTGTAGAAGTGCTTCTTGCTCCAAAGAAGCCAAACCAAACATAGCCTAAATAGAAATTCGTACAAAGGATATGTAATATAATGTTGGTATTTTCAAGTGTGAAAAAGAGTTTTCTATTGAATAAAAAAAGTGAATTTTAAGAACTATTTCAGCTATATAAATTCTAATATGTCTTAAGATTTTTGGTTAAGATATTGTGTCAAATGTTTCTCTTGTACTTCCTTCGTCACCCACAAATTAAAAAAAAAAAAAAACTCAACATAACAATGTAGTTTAAAACAAATATTTGAACATTGCAGTTATAGCCAAGTGTTGGCCACTATTATCTTCTACCTCAACAATTTTAGATCAGTTTCAAGTCTCAAGAGCATCTTTCTTTACCTACTTGTGCAATTCTCTCATATTACATTAATTTGTTTTGTTAGATTCTACTTTCTAAGTTTTCTGAACTTGTTGACTAAAGTGTCATTTGTTATTGACAATTTAAAATGGGCCAGAAAGGTGTGATTGTAAATCATGTTAATATTTGCTCTTTAAGCCCCTATGTTGCTATATAACATCGAAAAACATCTTCTGATATAAAAAAAAATAAAAATTAAAAAGACAATTGGTGAATATCTTCAAACAAATTTGGAAGGTCTCATAGTAACACAGTGGCCAAAGAACAATTGCCAATCATGTTTTGTCATTTCATCACAATTTAGGTTAGATTAAATTTGAGTTGGCAATTGGTGAATGACACCTGATCTTGGTGTTTGAGTCTATCACTAATAAACAAATGTGGTAGATTCAAACGCAAATATAAATCTACATCTAACAAGATTTAGATTTCACAAAGCTTAATTCGGACTAACTTATTTTTTTCCTACTCTTCTTATTTAATGATGATATGTACCATTAATTAGTTCAAAATTGTTAAGCTTTGTTTTAACAAATGTTGATGGAAGGTTTATAAAGTAATCAATTCATGGTTTTATGATTAAAAAATCAAGATTTCTCTGACAAAATTTGCTAAGTAAACTAGCAATCATGTGATCAAAATGGTTTTGTGCATTTTATTCTTGACCATAATAAATTATGGTTGTAAGTAACAAAACCCTTTTCTAATTTCTACTACAATGGACTACTCCTGATGTATATATTCTATGGGGAAAAAAAATCAAGAAATATGTTCACTATCATCCTACAAATTTACAGTTTGAGAAAAAAAAATCGAAATATAATGTAAAATAAAAAATAAATGAAATAAATACATGAGAAATGAAAAGAAAATAACTTTAATGAAAATCCAAACTCTAATTAAAAAAGAAAACCACTTTAATTCACAATTGCAAATTTGTAATCAGAATTCAGAGAAGTTGAATATTTTTCTCCCTGCCCTATATTTTAAAATTGTCTACCACTTTCACACATCTTTTCCAATACAAAAGAACTTGAATATTCTTTTCTCCCTGCCCTATATTCTCCAACCTTAAAAAATATAAACATAACGAAATCAACACAAAAGATGACCAAGTAATAAGAACAAAAAAAAAAAATCATGATTATAAAATTAATCTTCAATCTACATAAATACTGATAATTTACCATACCTGATGATAATTTACTGTTACGACCCCCCTTTGTTTTTGTTCAACCTTTCTTTGTTACGTTCAAAGGAACCCCTACATGATGTCAACAATGTAGAAATTATAAATAGACAAAAAAATAAAAATAAAATAGTAATGATGATAACAACATAAAATGGACCCCCAATTAAACAATGCTAGGAAACTACATTTTTATAGAACTTTTGGAAAGGCCAAATAACATGTCATTGACAATTGAATATATTATTGAATTTTAGTGTTTTTAACCTTGATCTTATCAATATCTCCCAAGGTTGAATTGAATAATATAATGATTCTTAGACTCTATTTTCTTGCTTTATGACTTTGTAGTTTTTTAAAATCCTTGTGAGATTTTACACTAAAAACTAAAGTCAAGATTTGGAATCAATATATTTAGCCCATGTCTGATATCACGGTGGATATGTCAGAATTATGGTGATTTATTGTGATTTCTTAAAAGCTACACTTTATAACTTTTGCAAAACCACGCTGAGTCGTTATGATTCTGACATACCCACCATAATACGAAGCACAAACTTAATGAATAAAAGACACTAATTAAGAGCCAATATTAACAAAATTAATTTGCATTACCTGCAAGTTTTTGGCACACTCCAAGAAGGGTGTGAAGTTTTTCTCCTATCTTCAGGCAATGCCATATACTTCTTCCAATCCTCAAGCAAAATCTTAAGATCATCAACCTTGTTCTCCAAGCCAACACAACAATTAGCATGCATTGTTAAAACTTGACCAAAATCCTTGCTAGATTGACAAAACCCTCCAAAATAGCTTGTGCTTAAGAACCTAATCTTAAGCTTCTTATTTGTAATTAAGGGATGCATTTTAATCTTGTTAAGAACATCTTGATCATGCATAGTTGGATATGTTTCTCTAGAGTTGAACCAAAATTTGTAGAACCAAATTGTTCTTGGATTTGATTTTACATATGTGAATCCTCCATTTGGATAGTTGTGCATGTCATAGGAGTTTCCATTGAAATAATCACAAGCAATTTGGAAATCTGCATCTTTGTAAAATTGTTTGAATGGATCTCTTAGCCACATTATATCAGTGTCCTGCAAAGGAAAAAACAACATACTAAAATTCTGTAATCAAAATTTCAATGTGTCAAATGTGGAAAAAAACAACTTAATTAAGTGGTTATTCAATAAGTGTTCATTGTATAAGAGCTAATATATAAGTTGTTTATACAATGGAAGACAAAAAGAAGCAAAATCTGCATAGGCTAAAAATAGCTTATAAACAACATATCTAGAGGAGTTTATGAATTTTTTTGCACAAGCTGCAAATATATATATATATATATATATATATATATATATATATATATATATATATATATAACACTTGTGAAACTGTTTCGTAGAACTTGTGAAAACAACTTCCGTCATGTTCATAAGATGATTATTTACATGTAAAAGGACTTATTCAAATAAGACAAGACATATAGATATATCAAAACTTATTTTTATAAACTCTTCCAAACACCTACATAAGCTATGATGCAAAAACACTTCTCGAATTAGGTGTGTTCCAGTGTCAGACATGAGTTGGTGTTTGACACCAACACGACACCGACACATATGATTACATTAAATCATGTCATTTTTTCAAATTATTATCGATGTTGGTGTTTGTATCCGTGCTTCATAGTACATATATGTTTGGTTCAAAAGATAATCAAATAAGCTATGCACACACCCCATATAATGAAACATTTGGTAGAACTTAGTTTAATCTATTTTATGACATAACCCCTTACACAAGTAACTATGAATCTCAATCTTAATTGTCTCTATGTGTGTGTGCATGATAAAGTATTTAAAGAAGTAACTTCTTGCACAAGAAATATACATACCGTGAACACAAAGCTATATCCCAACTGAAGAACAGCACCAAGAAATTCAATTCTTCTCCACATCATGTGCAAGTAAGTTGGAGTCATGAAAAAAGCTTCATTGGTGAAATTGTCACCTTTAGTTTGAAGTTGATAACAATATTTGTGCAAAGCAATGCAACGAGAGTATGCTTTTTGGTCCCATGTTATTACCACAAGATGATCCAATAGCTTTTTTGTTTGGTTCCCACCAATTTGAAAACTCTCAAGAAATTGATCAAATATTGAACCTGGTTCAGCCCATGCATCATTCAATGTTGTGATTAGCACTGTTTTACCCTTCATTGATGCTTGTTTAAGAACACTTTTTAGCTTTGGATCATAATACTCCTGTTACATAAACATATAAGACATCATTAAACAGTTAGGAAAAAAATTAAGTTCCTATTTCATATAAGACATTCATCAATGACATGGAAAGTGTGTGTTTGGTCCTCCTTTTGGAGGTGTCAAAGTGTATATTCGGATTAGCGGTGAGTTTGACAGAATCATGGTTAACCAATGTGATTTCATAAAAAGTTATGAATTGGAGCTTCAACAAAATCAAGGTGTCACTGTGATTTTGTCAAACTCACCGTGAACCCAAACATTCACTTTGAGTTCTGGAGTAAATTGATTTTGTTTCCAAAATTTACTCTAATTTGAAGTCATAATTTTAGAGTTTTTGCATTTACAAATTATTTTTATCTTTAAATTTATTATTCAACTCAATTTTACTCAAATGTATTTTTTATCTGAAAAATTTAATCAAAACCAACTCATCCAAAATCAACTTTTGTCATTGCAAAACCAAACACACAAAGACAATGGTAGAAGAAAACTAAAGTTACAATTTGGCATCACAATTTTATTAAAGCATCAAAATAAGAGATATTCCAACCTAAATTACCATTAATCAAACAAAGCAAAAATAAATACATCTGTCATAATGTATTCCTATACCAAAAAATAACAACTAGCTTCTTATAAACAGATAGAAAAGAGATAAAGCCTTCCTTTGCTAAAATTCATGATATCAAAAAATGGTTAGGATTTGGAAGAAAAAAAAATCCAAAAAGAAAAGGTGTGCAAAAAGTACATTAAAGCCATCAAATTTGAAGTCAATAACATACCATATTCATATTAAATGTGACATAGATAAACATATACAATAAACACAAGATGGTCCCCCCTCCATTTACTTATATAGACAAGTGGCTCCTAAGACTATTTGGGGTAAAAATTGTACATAATTTTTAGTGGTCTACATGTCATATTACCTTCAAAATCTCACCTATGATCCTATATATAGAAATCTAGAGTGGAAACTGGTTTGTGTGACACTATATCACCATTATTGAAGATGCCAACCCCTAAGAACAATATCCTACCAAGGAAAATATATCCCTTTATTCCTTTCCCACTATATTATATATCAAAAATAAAAAAAGGGGGTGTAGACATTATGGATCATGGAACAATATTAGTGCTTTTACCAAAAAGTGCAATTAAGATATTGCCTTCTACAGTTAGTTTTATTGTAAGTTGCATATAGATATATTGCAAGTTGCCAACAACTTAAGAATTCAAATTCACTACATTTATTACCCTTTTAATAGGTAAATACATCGATATACGTTGAATCGAAATTAGGTTGTTCAGATTTCAAACTCAATTTTTTGGATTAAATTGTATGCAAATTTAGGTCATCTGATTTCAATCTAACAACCATTGATGTATTGACTATACAAATACTTATAATTTGTATCGGTGTACAAAATATCAAAATTCCTACTTAAATGAGTAAAGTGGGCATAAACAACATTACCAATACAAAATTATTTTCATCTAAGTCAATAAAATTGGTAAATTGAAATTCTCTAATCTTTAACCAATAAATAATTATGATGAAAGAATATTGTGGATTGGTAATGTTGATTTGAAATTAAAGCAACCAGTCAACTCTTAGTCTACATTGGGACAACCATGTGCACAGCTGGTTATGTCTGATCAATGGAAATTATATATGTTAGCACGTGGTTCACCAAGATGGTCACAAACATGCAAAAACATTACCTTACAAAAAATGTAAAAATGCAAGTTGAGGCAATGATGTTCTAAAACTAACACCTAAAAAAACAAATTAAAAGAAAACTACAAATAAAAATTTATTCTGAATATTTTGAATTCAGTTTTTCAATATATTTTAGAGTTTAATAATTAGACGTGTATATTTCTTCAAAAAAAAAAAAATTAGACGTGTATATATAAAAAATTACAATGTCAAGTGTAGGATAATTAAATTCTATCAAGTATTTAAGTTTATCATTTTCAACTAAATCACAAAACCACAGGTCATTTTGAATAATTTAAGTCTGTCAATGATCTTATATGTCAACAATAAAATAACATGCGGTCCACATGAATGAATTTTATACTGTTATTATATTATTATATTGGATGAAATTTATAATTGAAACGAAAAAAACATAGCTTAAACTTATTGACCCAAAATTAAAGAGAAGAAAGCTTTTGCTCAGTCAAAGCAAATAGAAAAGCATAGAAATTGTTTAGCAAAATTGTTTTTTATTTTTAAGAATAATGGGATTAAGGTTTACTACCCCACATATGCATGAATAATGAAATGAAGTTAAGCCAAAAATATAAAAAATGAATTGAATAACATGTGTTACAGGACATAAAAATAAATTTTATATTGGATGCAAAGAATATTAATCAACAGAAGCACATGTTCGGGAACTGAGAAGCATATCAATGATGCTTAGAACATGCTTACATAAACTAATAATAATATGATTATTGGAGATTTTTTAGAAGACAGATATATTACCAACAATTTTTTATACATTGATTAGTTGTGGAATATTCACTAACTGTTTCTTATAATTAAAAATGATAAAATTATTTCAAGTATCTTTTTGAAAATGTATAAAAATGTCTTATATAATTTGAAAACTGTAAACAAGAGTTCATATTATTAAGCCCCGGTCAGTGTTGTCTTTAGTTGTGTCTTGGAATTTTCACTAGTTTGAGTTGAGTTTGGGTTCTTAGTTATGCCTTAAAAGGATCAATTTAAAAAGAAAAAAAAGTTATTTATAAATTTCGTTTTTAAACCGAGTTCAACTCAAAACTCATGTGATTGATCATGTTAAGAATGATATAAAACATATATTATCTTTATAGTAATCTCATCTCAACCATCAAACATCTTTTTCTTTTGAATTGTGATGTCAAGTTCCTTCATACATTACGTAAAAAGAATTTTGTAGTAGATCGTTAGACTAAATTAGATGTTTCGGCCTCTTCGAGACTCGTTATTTTATGGGACCCTGTTGATATATCTCCTTTGTGGATGCTATGTGTGTGTTTATTTCCTTCTCAAACAAGTTATAAAGTTTTCACATGGATGTTCACATTTTAGGAGGTTCCTACAATGTGGGGAAATGGGGAACAACAATTCACGAAAAAAATATCAATTGATGCAAGGTTGAAATTCTTTTAGGTCCAATGCAGGGTTGAAAGTTGAAGCACTCAACACGTTGGAAACAGGGGGTCTATCAAAATTAAGAACCATGACAATGTAAAAAAGTTTTAAGGAATAATTAATCAAATCATATGATTTTTTTTAAGGCAGTGTTATATTATCAATTAAAGTGACATCAATGACTATTAGTACAAAGGTTAAGTTTTGTACACTGTTAGCATTTAGTCATTAAACTCATTTTTGTAGAAGAAATTTGAAAAATTATCAAAAACTTAAGATGCTTTAAAATAATAAAACATATTTAATATTTTAGAAAACTACAATTTACAGAAATCTTATATGATAAATACAAAGATTTCACTAATTGTGTACTAATAGTAATAAGATATTCATTCATAAACAAAAACAAGTAATAAGATTAAACTTTTGTTTATTATTTTTGTAAATTAATTAATTTTGTGATAATTTAGGAAGTGACGTAATAGTGTGTTTGAATGTTTTTTTGCAAAATCAGATACACACTCATAAAAGTCCTTTAATAGATTAAAAAAAATCCTTTAATAAATAATATTTTAATTAATTTTTTTTCATAGACTAATTAAATTATTCTAATAATAATTACTTTTTCATTTCTTTTAAAAAAAGTACCTTTTTCACTAAAACTATTTTAAGTAATTTTAGATTTAGATTATACAAGAAAGAAGATACCAATCACAACTTGCTTATGATTTTCCTCTCAAAAACAAAAACATCATGATTTGTAAAATAAAAACTTATGGTAATCACAAACAAATTATACCAATTCTATACTTCAAGGAATATTATAAAAATGGACATGAGAAAAAGACTTCCTACTCACACAATTGCGAATAGTGCCAAAATCCAAAATTAAAATTGAGAAAATTTAGAAAACTTTACCCCTTAAGTCTGCTGAAAAAGATGCATATCCCAATCAGCAAACGTAATCTTTTTATGTCATTAAAGTACTAAAATTAAGCCCCACACACCATTAGTCATTATCTACTATCCCCTATTTTCTCATTCCAAATCCATTAATCTTCTTATCACTAACAAGAAATCCCACAAATTTCTCTTCAATATTATCACTAAATAATACAAGTTTAATTCACATGATCTTGTTTAACAAACAATAAAAAGATTGTCCTTCTTTTTGTTGATCAAATTTGCTATTGGATGTTATACAAAAAATAATAATATTTTGACTAAAGAAAAAGAATATGCTACTATTATACACATCATCATCCCTTTTTAGGAAGACAAATAGGAACATAGAATGAAACAGTAAATAGCTCCACTCAGAAAACAAAATAGGCAGAAAACTCTTGACAATCATGGATTACTTTAACATAATCTCACAAAATTGACTTATGAGATGAGGATTACCTTAACAGAATTAAACACATATTCAAGTTATTTTTGTTCGATGTAAGATTCTTTAACAAATACTTAAAACGTTCAAAGCATAAACATTTTTTTCTGTTAATGTTCGACTTGGAGAATTTAAATTGACCCACAAACACAAAGCAAACATGAAAAAAAATTCAAAAACTAAAATTTCAACTTTTTGAATGGTTCAATAGCAAAACACATCAATAACCCAAAAAAAATCAACTTTTTGATTAGCCCACAAAATAATACACAAAACCCAGAATTCTAATTGCAAATCACAATTTAAGAGAGAGAGTTTGAGAGAGAGAGAGAGAAAGTTTACTTGTGTAGAGATACCATTGAAGTAATGTGAGATAGTAGCTGGAAGACCAAAAGGAGAAGCAGAATTGTTATAAAGAAACATCCACAACACAGCAAAAGCAACAAGAAACATAATCATTTGCATAACCCTCCTAACAAAAACATGGCTGCCTCCTGTTCCAATTGAATTCCATGCCTTATTCCCTTCTCCGGCGACGTTGTCGACGGCGCCGGCAGCAGAATGATTCTTCATTGTATCAAAACCTTAATTGGGCTGTCACAAAAATATTGTATCTATGAATGATCAAAACTATATAATATAATTAATTATAATTATATTATAAGCTTCTTTGTTTTCTTCACCAACACTAAGGTGTATGTATGTAACTATATATGTATGTGTCTTTTGGAACTACCTAGTATAAACAAAAGTTTGAGGTTGTTTGTTTGGCACTCTTTGGAAGGTAGATCACATGATTTTGATGAGAAAACAAAGGGAATTGGAATTGGGAAAGTTTGTATAAAGAGAAACGGGTTTTGAATGCATTAACTTCGTGTTATAGATGCTGACATATACTAGAGAGAGAGTCTTTGGAGAAACAGAGTGACCAACTTGCAAAACAAAACTAATTAATTTTTTTTTTCTCAAAAAAATTTTTTTTAGGATTTTTTAATTAACCGGGGATGAAGACATTAGGAAATAATTTATACCCTAATCAATATTATACAAATAAATAATATGACTCTGGTTGGATTAGTTTATTTTAGAACTTATGCAAAACAATTTTACATAAATATGCTTTTATGTGTTATTTTCTTTTTTTTTGACAAATTATGTGCTATTTTTTTGTTAATGTAGTTTATGAAAAAACAGTTTATCCTTGTCTTTGTCCTTGTTTATTAATTTTGTTAAGTCTAACCCTAATTTTTTTTCCTCCATAATGCTTTTTAGGTTTGTAACAAATCTATCCTAAAATTTTGTCTCTCAAAATGCATCAAATATGTTTTTATTAATAGCAAAAATAAAAAAACCTAAATAAATTCATTCATAAATAACAAAAATTAAAAAAAAAAGCTAACCATATCGATAGACTTCTACATATATTTTTTTCTTTTCTTCTTATTAGTATTTTGTATAATTATTTAATACTAAAAAAATGCATCGTTCCTATCCTCTTTTTTTTTATACACTTCTTTGATACTAAAAAAATGCATCTTTTTTTTTGACAATATTTTGTAGACTTTTATAATACCCTAATTTCCATCATAACTTGGCTATATGTCCTGAACCCTAAACCGTGTTTCTCTAAAAAAAACCTTAACCCCTAAGTTTTTCCCTCCATAATGTTTTTTAGGTTTGCAACAAATCTATCCTAAAATTTTGCCTCTCAAAATGCATCAAATATGTTTTTATTAATAGCAAAAAAAAAAAAACTAAACAAATCCATTCATAAATAGCAAATTTTTTTTAAAAAAAGGCTAAACATATATATATATATATATATATATATATTCCTCTTATTAATCTTAGTTTTTTTTAACTAATTTTCTTATTTTGTGTTCTACACTTTTTTTGACAAAGTATTTTGTACAATTATTTAATACTAAAAAAATGCATCGTTCCTATCCTCTTGCCTTTTTTTATACACTTCTACACTCTTTTTTTACAATATTTTGTAGACTTATATGATACCCTAATTTCCATGATAACTTGGATATATATACCAAACCCTAAACTGTGTTTCTCTAAAAAAAACCTTAACCCGTGGTAAATTTCACACACATCACAAGAATCATATCTATTGATATTTAGAGGTTTGCAAATGGAACGACGTGACCTTACAACTTTCCTCTCATACCACTGCTTAATTGGTAACTTTTTGATCATACACCTGAATTGTCGGCAGCGATACGGTCAAGAGCGGAAATAGTTTTAACAGTTGCTTCGAGTGGTATAGCTGCATTATTAATACCAGGAGGTAGAACCACACATTCAAGATTTGGCCTTCCCTTTATTATCAATGAATGCTCCACGTGTAATGTCAAACCTAATACCCCGTTGGCTCAGTTGGTAGTCCAAGCAAGATTAGTAATATGGGACGAGGCTCTAATGATGCACAAATTTTACTTTGAAGCACTTGATCGTTCTTTCAGAGACGTTATGAAGGAGGTGGACAAGAGAAACAAATACATCCCTTTGTACCTGTAATTCCTAAAAGCACAAGACCAGAAATCGTTCATGCTATTATCAATTCTTCAAAACTTTGGAATTATTGTGAGGTTCTTACCTTGACTAAGAACATGAGGCTTTTGTCTGGTGCGTTAGTAGTAGACATGTAGGAAAAAAAAAAATTTCAGAATGGGTTTTAAGTATAGGCGATGGACGAATAGGGGAAGACAATGAAGTGGACAAGACCATTGCTATTCCGTCAGATTTGCTCATAGAAAGCGCAGGAGATCCTCTTGCTGCTATTGTTGAAAGCACGTATCCTAACATCTTGGAGAGCATGAGTGACATAGGTTACTTTCAAAATAGAGCTATATTGACATCAAAAAATTCCATAGTCGAGAAGATCAACGACTATATGTTGGACATGGTTCCAGATGAGGAGAAGGTTTATTTGAGTTATGATTCACCTATTCATCGTAACTTAAACGATGATCATATTGACAATGTTCATACACCTGAATTCCTCAACACCATCACTGCTTCTGGACTTCCTAATCACAAATTAAGGTTGAAGGTTGGTGTGCCAGTTATGTTGTTGAGAAATATAGATACACAATATGGATTATGCAATGGAACCAGATTGGTTATCACTAGGATGGGAAGATACATCATTGAGGGGAGGGTCATTTCCGAAAGTAATGTTGGTGAACAGGTTTTTGTATCCAGGTTATCTATATCGCCTTCAGATGTCAGGGTTCCCTTTAAGTTTCAACGAAGACAATTCCCTTTGTCTGTATCATTTGCAATGACAATTAACAAAAGTCAAGGACAGTCCCTTAAACATGTTGGTGTATATCTACCAACACCTGTAATTTTTCACAGACAGTTGTATGTTGCTGTTTCAAGAGTTACATCCAGAGAAGGACTAAAGA
Organism: Medicago lupulina; assembly: GCA_958299785.1. Classification (NCBI taxonomy): domain Eukaryota; kingdom Viridiplantae; phylum Streptophyta; class Magnoliopsida; order Fabales; family Fabaceae; genus Medicago; species Medicago lupulina. The sequence continues at coordinate 55,663,510 of OY283146.1, read as the reverse complement.
TATTGATCACGGATGAAGATGGTAAAGATGCCAATGTGACTTCTAACGTCGTATATGATGAAGTATTTCGCAATCTGCGATGAAACAACATGCCAATTTACTAAAAATTTCATATTCTCTTACCGAATTATTGATAGGATTACCGAATTTTCTTTTATAATATTTTTCAGAATTTATACATTTTATGGAGCGTTTTATTTTGTATACTCTGGATTATCATCTGTTATTTTTTCACCGTTACCAATTGTTATCGCGATTTTCGGGTGTCAAGTCATTAATTAGGCTTGAACCTTTCAATCATTGATATCTCTATTTTTTTTGGGGAAGGGTGAAATTGAGAAAACCCTTAGAAATTCTAAGTTCGGGGCAATTTTCGCTACGGGAAGGTGTTAGGTGTAACGCCCTCTCTAATTATTTAATTATTTTATTAGAGGATATAGTATATAATTATATATTATATGATTTTGATGATTATGTGACGTATTTATGACGTGTGACGTGTTATTATTTTATTGTTCAATAAAATAATATAAGTGATGTTTATATGAATATTTATTTGGTAAATATAGAGATTTGTTGGAAAAATATATTATTTTGAGAAGTGGGGTTATATTTATAATTAGGAAGAGTTTTGAGGGCTGAGATAGGATAAGATAAGTTGGGAGGGAGTATAAAAGGAAATAGGTTAAGGAAATAGGCAGAACGCGTTATCAGAATTTGGGAAAAAGGTAGAGGAACGGTTGAACAGAGAAAGTGAAGCTAGGCTGCGATTTCTGCAATTTTTCCAGGTAAGGGTGAGCCTAACTCCATTAATATTGATTGTAAATCATTTGTTATTGATTGGCATAGAGTTTGAGAGGAATTGAGATGGGTTTTATGAACTAGGGTTTTGGTGAAATTGTGATGAATTGATGATGGATTGAGTTATAAGGCTGTAGAACTGGATACAGAACCTAGATTATCCCCTAGGACAACATTGCAGATGAATTAGAGGTTTGGTTGGAGAGATTTGGCACGTTTAGGTGAGTTTTGGTCTGAACCCGTGTGGGTTCTGAGATCGCTCGCCTGTGGCGAGTACCCCTTAATTGCTCGCGAGGCGAGCAGTATAGCTCGCCGTGGCGAGCTTGTCCCTTAATTTTAGGATTTTGGCCCAATTGAAGATGTTTTTGAGTGCCTTAATATTTATAGAGATGATCTGTGAAGTTGGTTTAGCCAAATTGGTTTTAGAAAACCTTAAAACGGAGATTTTGGTGAAAAATGTCAAAAAGGCCGAGAGCACCCAGGATTTCTCGCCTCTAGCTCGCCCCCAACTCGCCTTTGGCGAGTGAGCTGATGTGAGTACTCGCCTGTGGCGAGCAGATGCACTCGCCGTGGCGAGTTAGTGCCTCCCTGAATTGTTTGTTGTCTTGCGATCTGTTTCGCATGGGACTTTGAGAGGAACCCTTTGGGTAGTGTTAGTGATGCTTCATATCCTTAAATGTGTTCTGTAAAGATGATTGTTGATGATTTACTTTAGCTGTTGATAAATGATATATTGTTGAATATAAGTGATGTATGAGTATGATGATATGTGAATGATGCTAAGTGTTGCAATATGTATGAACAACAATATGATGTTCTGCCACGTAATTATTATAACTGCATGTGTCAGTCTTGAATTTGTAAATGATGTTTTGAGACGGTGTATTAAGTTGTTAAACGACGAGTCCATGCACTTGCATATTTATGAGACGGTGGGGCTTTATGCTCAAAGCGACGGTGGAGCATTTGCTCAAAGCGACGGTGAAGCATATTAATGCTATAATTATATGGTACCACATGCATGATGTTAAGACGATAAGTGTTGCATTTAGTCGAGTCAATTGTGACATATATGTAATGATGTTTGAGACGTTGATGTATGTTGTGACGTTGTTTATGATGATGTTTATTGTTATGATGATGTTTATGACGATGTTATTAAGTGCTATAATGTATATGATTATGAGTTGGATTTATGATTGTTAATCTTGACGTTTGATTTTTATATTAATATTATTGTTGTGAATCTCACCCCTTCTGCTGGAATTGCCGCCTCGTGGGCAAGTGCAGGTACCCAGTCTTAGATGCGTTGATGCGAGGAGTCTGTGTGAAGTAGGGTAGCTCTGATACGTAACGGGATGGGGTCTTTGTAGAGTCTATTCCATTATGTATCTTGTCAGAATAAATGTTGACTTTCAGTGATGTTGAAACATTAATATTTTTGAGACATTTTCGTTGGCTTTTAAGCCAAGACTATTTATGAGATGAGACTTCTAAATTCCGCTGCTTAATTGAGTATTTTTGTAAATGATAAATTATTATCTAAGTTGTTTTTAAGATGAAATGTGACACTCCTTTTGAGACGTACTCTGATTTTATGTGATTTATTTAATGAAATTTTTAAGACGGAAAATTGGGGTGTTATAATTGGTATCAGAGCAGGTCGGTCCGTCCGGCCAAGTAGAGAGTCGAGTGACGTTGTCTTAGAGTTAGAATAGTATTATCGTATTATCCTGACTTATGTTGTTTTCCAGAGAACTAAGATGGCTGGTAGAAACGATGCTGCCCTTGCTGCTGCTTTGGAAGCAATGGCTAATGTCGTGGGTAATCAGAACAATGTTGGTGGAAACGACGGGACTAGGATGTTGGAGACCTTTCTGAGGAATCACCCGCCTACCTTCAAGGGGCGCTATGATCCAGATGGGGCTCAAACATGGCTCAAGGAAGTAGAGAGGATCTTCAGAGTCATGCAATATGATGATGTGCAGAAGGTGCGTTTTGGCACGCACATGCTAGCGGAGGAGGCTGATGATTGGTGGGTTAGTCTCCTACCCATTTTGGAGCAAGACGGAGCTGTGGTGACGTGGGCTGTTTTCACGAGGGAGTTCCTTAACAGATACTTCCCAGAAGATGTTCGTGGGAAGAAAGAGATAGAGTTTTTGGAGCTTAAGCAAGGAAACATGTCGGTGACTGAGTATGCGGCAAAGTTTGTGGAGCTGGCTAAGTTTTACCCGCATTATACTCCTGAGACGGCTGAATTTTCGAAGTGCATAAAGTTCGAGAATGGCTTGCGTGCTGACATCAAGCGAGCCATTGGTTATCAGAAGATCCGTAACTTCTCTGAGTTAGTGAGTAGCTGCAGAATATATGAAGAGGATACCAAAGCTCACTACAAGGTAGTGAATGAGAGGAAAGCTAAGGGCCAGCAGAGTCGCCCTAAACCTTATGATGCCCCTAGAGATAAAGGGAAGCAGAGAGTGAATGATGAGAGGAGGCCCCAGAAGAAGATTGCTCCTGCTGAGATTACCTGTTTCACTTGTGGCGAGAAAGGTCACAAGAGTAATGTGTGTACTGTTGAGGTGAAGAGATGCTACCGTTGTGGTCAGAAAAGGCATATCACTAATGACTGCAAGTTTGATGATGTTGTGTGTTTCAACTGCAATGAGCAAGGACACATTGGTTCGCAGTGTAAGCAACCCAAGAAGACTAAGACTGCTGGGAGAGTGTTCGCATTGACCGGCACTCAGACTGAGAATGATGATCGCTTGATCAGAGGTACTTGCCATATTAATAATACTCCTTTAGTTGCTATTATTGATACTGGTGCTACGCATTGTTTTGTTGCCTTAGACTGTGTTTCTGCTTTGGGTCTTGATGTGTCTGATATGAATGGAGAGATGGTTGTCGAAACTCCAGCTAAGGGTTCGGTGACTACTTCTCTCGTATGTTTGAACTGTCCTTTGTCTATGTTTGGCCGTGATTTTGTGATGGATTTAGTTTGTCTGCCTTTAAGCGGTATGGATGTGATTTTGGGGATGAATTGGCTAGAGTACAACCATGTTCTTATCAACTGTTTTAGAAAGACGGTACATTTTTCTTCTGTCGAAGAAGAGTGGGGCGCAGAGTTTCTATCTACTAAGCAGCTGAAGCAACTAGAACGTGATGGGATGCTGATGTTTTCGTTGATGGCTTCCTTATCCTTAGAGAATCAAGCGGTAATTGATAAACTGCAAGTGGTGTGTGATTTTCCTGAAGTTTTCCCAGATGAAATTCCTGATGTGCCTCCGGAGAGAGAAGTTGAGTTATCTATTGACCTTGTTCCTGGAACGAAGCCGGTGTCGATGGCACCTTATCGTATGTCTGCTTCTGAGTTAGTAGAGTTGAAGAAACAGTTAGAGGATTTGCTGGATAAGAAGTTGTGAGACCTAGTGTTTCACCATGGGGAGCTCTAGTGTTACTAGTGAAGAAGAAAGACGGCAGTATGAGACTGTGCATTGATTACCGGCAACTGAACAAAGTAACTATCAAGAATAGGTATCCACTCCCGAGGATTGACGATCTGATGGATCAATTAGTGGGTGCACGTGTTTTCAGCAAGATAGATTTGAGGTCAGGTTACCACCAGATCAAAGTGAAGGATGAAGATATGCAGAAGACGGAATTCAGGACCCGTTATGGTCACTACGAGTACAAGGTTATGCCTTTTGGAGTTACCAATGCACCTGGAGTGTTTATGGAGTATATGAATCGCATCTTCCATGCATTTTTAGACCGGTTCGTGGTGGTGTTTATTGATGATATACTGGTTTACTCCAAGACTGAAAAGGAGCATGTTGAACATTTGAAGAGTGTTTTGCAGGTGCTGAGAGAAAAGAAACTGTATGCTAAGTTGTCTAAGTGCGAGTTCTGGTTAAAGGAAGTGAGTTTTCTTGGCCATGTCATTTCTGGTGATGGTATCGCGGTTGACCCGTCAAAAGTTGAAGCGGTATCGCAATGGGAGACTCCTAAGTCGGTTACGGAAATTAGAAGCTTTTTGGGTTTAGCTGGTTACTATAGAAGGTTTATAGAAGGATTCTCCAAGTTGGCTCTTCCGTTAACGCAGTTGACGTGTAAGGGTAAGTCTTTTGTATGGGATGTGCATTGTGAGAATAGTTTTAATGAGCTGAAGCAGCGTCTGACAACGGCTCCAGTGCTAATTTTGCCGAAGCCCGATGAACCTTTTGTGGTATATTGTGATGCGTCCAAGCTGGGTTTAGGTGGTGTTCTTATGCAAGATGGTAAGGTAGTAGCTTATGCTTCTAGACAGTTGAGAATTCACGAGAAGAATTACCCGACGCATGATTTAGAGTTGGCAGTTGTGGTCTTTGTATTGAAAATATGGAGACACTATTTGTACGGTTCCAGATTTGAAGTATTCAGTGATCACAAGAGCTTGAAGTATTTGTTTGATCAGAAGGAATTAAATATGAGGCAGAGAAGGTGGCTTGAGTTACTTAAAGATTATGATTTTGGTCTGAATTACCATCCTGGTAAGGCAAATGTAGTTGCAGATGCCCTGAGTAGGAAAACTGTGCATATGTCCGCGTTGATGGTGAAAGAAATTGAGTTGTTGGAACAGTTTAGAGATTTGAGCTTGGTGTGTGAAAGGACACCTCAGAGCATTAAACTGGGAATGTTGAGAGTCGATAATGATTTCCTGAAACATATCAAGGAAGCACAAAAAGAAGATGTCAAGTTTGTAGACTTGTTGACTGCTAATAATGAGACTGTGGATGGTGACTTTAAGGTCGATGATCAAGGAGTGTTGAGATTCCGAGGTAGGGTTTGCATTCCTGACAATGATGAAATTAAGAAGATGATCCTTGAAGAGAGTCATAGAAGTAGCTTGAGTATTCACCCGGGAGCTACGAAGATGTATCATGACTTAAAGCAGCTGTTTTGGTGGTTTGGTTTGAAACGCGATGTGGCACAATTCGTGTATTCTTGCTTGGTTTGTCAAAAGTCGAAGATTGAGCATCAGAAACCGACTGGTATGATGGTACCTTTAGATGTGCCAGAGTGGAAATGGGATAGTATATCCATGGATTTTGTGACGAGTTTGCCCAATACTCCTAGAGGGAACGATGCTATTTGGGTTATTGTTGATAGATTGACGAAGTCTGCTCACTTTCTACCGATTAACATTACCTTTTCTGTAGCTCAGTTGGCGGAAATTTATGTTAAAGAGATAGTAAAGTTGCATGGTGTTCCTTCGAGCATCGTATCAGATAGAGACCCAAGATTTACTTCTCGATTTTGGAAGAGTTTGCAAGAGGCGTTAGGATCTCAGTTGAGGTTGAGTTCGGCTTATCATCCGCAAACAGATGGTCAGTCGGAGAGGACGATTCAGTCGTTGGAAGACTTGTTGAGGGTTTGTGTACTTGAGCAGGGAGGGGCTTGGGATAGTCATCTTCCATTGATAGAGTTCACGTACAACAACAGTTACCATTCAAGTATTGGAATGGCACCGTTTGAGGCTTTATATGGTCGGAGATGCAGGACTCCGTTGTGCTGGTTTGAGTCGGGTGAAAGAGTGGTCTTATGACCGGAGATCGTTCAACAGACTACTGAGAAGATGAGAATGATCCAAGAAAAGATGAAAGCGTCGCAGAGTCGACAAAAGAGTTATCATGATAAGCGTAGAAAGGACCTTGAGTTCCAAGAGGGGGATCATGTGTTCCTGAGAGTGACTCCTATGACGGGTGTTGGACGTGCTTTGAAATCAAAGAAGTTGACTCCGAGGTTTATTGGTCCGTATCAGATTTCAGAGAGGATTGGGCCGGTGGCATATCGTGTTGGATTACCACCACACTTATCAAATTTGCACGATGTTTTTCATGTATCTCAGCTGAGGAAGTATGTTCCGGATCCGTCTCATGTGATCCAAAGCGATGATGTGCAAGTTAGGGACAACCTTACGGTTGAGACCTTACCCGTGAGGATTGATGATCGAAAGACGAAGACGTTGAGGGGCAAGGAGATACCTCTCGTTAGAGTTGTTTGGGACGGAGCGACGGGTGAAAGCTTGACTTGGGAGCTAGAAAGTAAGATACTGGAATCCTATCCAGAGTTGTTTGAGCGAGGTAAATTTTCGAGGACGAAAATCCTTTAAGAGGGGGAGAGTTGTAACGCCCTCTCTAATTATTTAATTATTTTATTAGAGGATATAGTATATAATTATATATTATATGATTTTGATGATTATGTGACGTATTTATGACGTGTGACGTGTTATTATTTTATTGTTTAATAAAATAATATAAGTGATGTTTATATGAATATTTATTTGGTAAATATAGAGATTTGTTGGAAAAATATATTATTTTGAGAAGTGGGGTTATATTTATAATTAGGAAGAGTTTTGAGGGATGAGATAGGATAAGATAAGTTGGGAGGGAGTATAAAGGGAAATAGGTTAAGGAAATAGGCAGAACGCGTTATCAGAATTTGGGAAAAAGGTAGAGGAACGGTTGAACAGAGAAAGTGAAGCTAGGCTGCGATTTCTGCAATTTTTCCAGGTAAGGGTGAGCCTAACTCCATTAATATTGATTGTAAATCATCTGTTATTGATTGGCATAGAGTTTGAGAGGAATTGAGATGGGTTTTATGAACTAGGGTTTTGGTGAAATTGTGATGAATTGATGATGGATTGAGTTATAAGGCTGTAGAACTGGATACAGAACCTAGATTATCCCCTAGGACAACATTGCAGATGAATTAGAGGTTTGGTTGGAGAGATTTGGCACGTTTAGGTGAGTTTTGGTCTGAACCCGTGTGGGTTCTGAGATCGCTCGCCTGTGGCGAGTACCCCTTAATTGCTCGCGAGGCGAGCAGTATAGCTCGCCGTGGCGAGCTTGTCCCTTAATTTTAGGATTTTGGCCCAATTGAAGATGTTTTTGAGTGCCTTAATATTTATAGAGATGATCTGTGAAGTTGGTTTAGCCAAATTGGTTTTAGAAAACCTTAAAACGGAGATTTTGGTGAAAAATGTCAAAAAGGCCGAGAGCACCCAGGATTTCTCGCCTCCAGCTCGCCCCCAACTCGCCTTTGGCGAGTGAGCTGATGTGAGTACTCGCCTGTGGCGAGCAGATGCACTCGCCGTGGCGAGTTAGTGCCTCCCTGAATTGTTTGTTGTCTTGCGATCTGTTTCGCATGGGACTTTGAGAGGAACCCTTTGGGTAGTGTTAGTGATGCTTCATATCCTTAAATGTGTTCTGTAAAGATGATTGCTGATGATTTACTTGAGCTGTTGATAAATGATATATTGTTGAATATAAGTGATGTATGAGTATGATGATATGTGAATGATGCTAAGTGTTGCAATATGTATGAACAACAAGATGATGTTCTGCCACGTAATTATTATAACTGCATGTGTCAGTCTTGAATTTGTAAATGATGTTTTGAGACGGTGTATTAAGTTGTTAAACGACGAGTCCATGCACTTGCATATTTATGAGACGGTGGGGCTTTATGCTCAAAGCGACGGTGGAGCATTTGCTCAAAGCGACGGTGAAGCATATTAATGCTATAATTATATGGTACCACATGCATGATGTTAAGACGATAAGTGTTGCATTTAGTCGAGTCAATTGTGACATATATGTAATGATGTTTGAGACGTTGATGTATGTTGTGACGTTGTTTATGATGATGTTTATTGTTATGATGATGTTTATGACGATGTTATTAAGTGCTATAATGTATATGATTATGAGTTGGATTTATGATTGTTAATCTTGACGTTTGATTTTTATATTAATATTATTGTTGTGAATCTCACCCCTTCTGCTGGAATTGCCGCCTCGTGGGCAAGTGCAGGTACCCAGTCTTAGATGCGTTGATGCGAGGAGTCTGTGTGAAGTAGGGTAGCTCTGATACGTAACGGGATGGGGTCTTTGTAGAGTCTATTCCATTATGTATCTTGTCAGAATAAATGTTGACTTTCAGTGATGTTGAAACATTAATATTTTTGAGACATTTTCATTGGCTTTTAAGCCAAGACTATTTATGAGATGAGACTTCTAAATCCCGCTGCTTAATTGAGTATTTTTGTAAATGATAAATTATTATCTAAGTTGTTTTTAAGATGAAATGTGACACTCCTTTTGAGACGTACTCTGATTTTATGTGATTTATTTAATGAAATTTTTAAGACGGGAAATTGGGGTGTTACATTAGGCACCCATAACGACTATAGTACTCTATAGGAGCCATTTTTCTAGACTTATGTTTACGCTTTTTTAATGCTATTTATTGAAAGATTGTTTTTAAGAATGGGGGGGAAAGAAGTGTTTTTTATTTTATTTGGACTTGGAGAGGTTTTGACCTCTTGCCTACATACCCTTTTAAGGGATCAAACTCCATGTAGTTCTCTCTCAAAGAAAGATTTGTGAGTTTTGATTGATTTTAATTTTCGAAAATGGTTTTTGAAGAAGAGAAAGAGGTCGTAAAGGCTTGAGAAGAAGAAAATGTGAGGTTGGCTCAATTATTCAGAAAAAATGTCTAAGTAAGAATTATTTTTCATTTGCATTTGATTAAGGAAAAAAAAGAAAATACAATGGAGTTTTGACTCCAAGGTTTATTGGAAAAAGAATTGTTTTCAAGTGATGGCATGGTTAACATTTTGGAAAACAATTTTTCTAAGTTTCGCGCTTCCTAAACATACATCTGACGGTAAATCATACAACGTGTGTGCGTGTCGGTGTACATCGTTATAGTGTCCATTGTCCTTTACATTGGTCCTAGTTTACATTCTATGGTCTTGCAAGAAATTAAAATAAAGGAAACTACCTAAAAAATTAAAAGATTGAATAAATCCTAAACTTAAAGGATGTAGATGAAATGGAATGCTCAATGTGCATGAAACATTAAAAGAGTTAGTAAGGCAATATGAAATGATAGTAGAAATGACAAACAAAGGAAGGAAAGAATAGCAAAGTGTGAAATATGGGAAGAAAATGCATGAAAACTAACATTACTTACAAAGCAAGAAACTAACAAGATTGAAAATATTGCAAAATTGTAAACAAGAATCAAAACTAACAAGATTGAATATTGCAAAATTATAAACAAAAATCAAACTAACAAGATTGAAAATATTAGCAAAATTGTAAACAAAATTAAACTAACAAGATTGAAAATATTAGCAAAATTGTAAACAAAATTAAACTAACAAGATTGAAAATATTAGCAAAATTGTAAATAAAATTAAACTAACAAGATTGAAAATATTAGCAAAATTGTAAACAAAATTAAACTAACAAGATTGAAAATATTAGCAAAATTGTAAACAAAATTAAACTAACAAGACTGAAAATATTAGCAAAATTGTAAACAAAATCCAAACTAACAAGATTGAAAATATTAGCACAATTGTAAACAAAATTAAACTAACAAGATTGAAAGTATTGCAAAAATGTGAACAAAGATCAAACTTAACAAAAATTGAAAATATTGCAAGAAATCAGAAATGATCACATCACAAAATCAAGTGCTAAACATCAATATAACATGACAAATATTTGGATCAAGAATCATGCAAGAAACTTCACACAAAAAAAAGTACAAAAAAATGTACAAATCAATAGAAAAACTAGCGCATATTATTTTTATCAATTTTAGACATGTAAAATATCACAAAACAGTCAAAACATATCAAGAACACATAGTAATTTTTTTGGAATTTTTGTTAGAAAATTAAGACGCACAGGTGGTCCAAGTAGCAAGAACAGGGGTGAATATAGCAAAAAATCAAGAAAACTGAAAAGAAAACCAAAAGCCCAAAGCTACCCGGCCCAAACTCACGCAGGTTGATGGATCCGGATCTCCAGAACGCCTCAGAGGCGTTGGATTGATCCAGATCCATCAAGACCTAGATCTAACGGTCTAAAGCATGGGACGCTGGATCGGGTCAGAACCCGCCCGGTCCAGCGCTTATATAAAAGGTTTTTGGCCCGGTTTCTCTCATTTTTTTACAACGTTTCTCTTTCTTCTCTCTTCTCTCTTCTCACTCCGGTGAAGCTTCATCTTCTCCGATGAAACCCTAACCCTAAATCCTCAAACCAGCCCAGAATTTCATGAATCATAGCTTAAACGTTTCATCTCGTTGTTCTAAGCATGAATCCGTCACTAGAAATCGCATGCATCCGCTGAATCATCGTAGATCTTGAATCTTTTTCCACGGATTTCAAACGGTTTTTAGTTCTTTCTTTTGTTCAAATCTTTGTTCTGATGAAACTCCTTATGGATTCATAGGTTTACAACGGTTGATTCACGTTGTAAACCATGAAATCCTTTACGGTTTCGAAATTTTTTTTAGGGTTTCAAATCTTTTTGAACCAAATTCTTTTGAACTCCTACGGATCTACGTTGATTCAGATTTGTTGATGTTCTTGAGTATGAATGAGGTAAGTTTCGATTCTCACCTGTGTTTTATTCGGAGATTTGAACTAGAATCTTCAGAACTCTTTGGACTTGATTATGTTTTGCTGATTTTGGCTTGAAGTCCGAAGATAAATCGGTGATTCTTCTTCTTCTTCACCGGTTCAAAACCTTTGAAATTCTTTCCCTCTTCTTCTCAATTTCTTTCCTCTGTGATCGTATTGAGTTCGTCGCTTTCAGTGATGAATTCAATGCTTGAATTGCAGAGGAAGAGGCTCAATGATGAAGATTCAACCTTGAATCTCTGAGAGCTAACACGAATTCCTTTGATTTGGCCTGAATTTGCTTCTGAAAACGGTTAGGGTTTGTTCTTCAATTCTCTGAGTTTTCTATGAGTTTGATCTAACTGAATGGAGAGAGAATGTTGCACTGTGTTTGTGATGTGGCGTAATCTGTGTGGACTCCTTTTGACTGGTACAGTGAGTAGCCTTTTATAGGCTGCCATGTGTGCTTCTGAACCAATTGAACTGTGACACCTGGACCTGGACCAGCCTGCGTGGCACTTGGACTAAACTGTAAAAAAAGAAATAAGGACTAAAATGCAATTAAAAAGAATTTGGACTGCTTTGTAATTAAAAGGAATTGGACTGTTTTGAAAATAAAATTTGGGCGTATTTGCAATTAAAACAAAATTTGGACTTATTTGCAAAAATGTAAAATAAAATTGGTAAAAAGGTAATTTTGAAAACAACGTAAAGTGGAACGGTTAAAAGACGAAAAAAATGGACTAAAACGAACAAACTACCAAAATGAGGTATTTTAAAATACCTTTCTGTCAAAAAAATTATTTGATGTGAAAAGAAATGCCCTTTAAGGACTAAAACGACTCAGACTAAATCAGATGCAATGTTGAGATGATTCTTGGACAGAATTTGATTGATGATTTGTGTAGACAAGTTGAAAAGACTCAGAGACAAATTGTAGGGACTAAAATGGGTTCCTCTGTAGGAAATGACCAAAATACCCTTTTCATATGATTTTATGCGAAAAATTGGAATAAAATGCAACAAAATATGCAATGATTTTAGAAACCCTTTTTATGACTTGTAATGCAAGAAAACACTTTGGATGGTTTTACATGTAAGAAAATTAGAGACAGAAACAGTAAAACGTGCGGTTGAAGCACGATAGAAAATTGCAAAGTAAACACAGTGAATTTGAAAAGTATCAGAGGTAAACAGTAAAAGGAAGAAGTTTGAAGGAGTAGTTTTTAGGTCCAAAATGAGGGTATAACACCAATTATATATTGCATTTTATTATCCGTATGTCATTTATTTAGCAATAAACCCGTGCGGGCACGGGCCCAGTTTCTAGTGAAAGTATAATTTTCGTTAGTGAGAACTTATAAATTAAGATAAAAACTTATTTATTTGCATAAGCTCTTTTTCATAAACTAAAAATAAGTTTAATCCAAACGAGACTTATATACGGTCTATATTATAGACAACATATATCACTTATTCATTAAATATAAAAAGAAAATATTAAATTTTTATTTATAATAGTGACCAAAAAGGGTGTACAATCCATTTATACAATATCCCTAAAAAGAAGGCAAATTTTATGGTACACCCAACAATTTTGGGTGTATTGGTACACCAAGTAGTTAAATCAATAATAAATAAGTTATTTTTTTTGAAGAAAAAATATTATTTTCTAACATTGACAACTATAATAATTTAAATTTATTTACCAAAACCTTCAACGAAATAAATTAAATTTTTACGAATTTTTATTACTCATAACAATGAATATTGGTTATTTTTTATGACAAAATGTAAATTTTTTAATATAATCTTTATAAACAATGAAATGATGTTTTTTTCTTATGAAATGATGTTTTCTAAAATATAAATATTGACAAATAGCTTTTTATTTCATAAAAATTATTGTTAATCTATAAATTTTGTTAAAAAAGAGTACTGGTACACTCAAATTTATGAGTGTACAGTAGAAGTCCCCTAAAAAGAAATTTACTTAGTAGACTACTACTAATATTTTAAGGTTTTTTAATTGATTGGGGGAGAAGATGATAGGAAATAATTTATACTGTTCATGTATATCAAACTAATACTTATTTTACGGTTTTGCTAATTAATTTTACGTTTTCTTTATTGACTGGGGATGAATATATAAAAGGAAATAATGTATACAGTTCATGTATATAAATAGCAAATTTTATGGTTTTTTTTTTTTTTAAATAGACGAAATTGCAAAGTCATAATAAACTCATACACAAGTGAAGGTACCCGAATTCGAACACCAGTCATGGCGTTCAGCCTAACAATTTCGGCATTTTGCCAGTTAAGTTAGGACTTGTGGACATTTTATGGTTTTTTTATCTATTAACATAACAATATATGAAAGTTTAAGTACATTAAAATTTTATTATCATCCTTTTTAAAACTCATGATCTCTTTAATTTTATTTTGCAAAATTTAATTTAATTGTTTAATTTTAAAAAATAAATAATGATTATGGATAATAGTCATCACAACCGTAACAAATTTTTAGTGATAACTATGAAATTAATTAATTTATTAAAACAATTACGAATAATGTCATCACAACTCTAACAAATTTTTACATAGCTATAGAATCAATTATGGATAATGGTCATGACAACGGTAACAAATTTTCACCAATAACTATGAAATTAATTAATTTGTTAAAATAATTAATAGAAACGTTACATTAATTTCTTCAAAAAGACATGATACATTAATGTTAATATTTTAAAAAAAATCATTAGTTTTCAAAATTCAAGAATATTATGATTCAGGAAATTGGTCAAAAAAAAATGATTCAGGAAATAAAAAATCAACCATATCAACTTTCTCATTGTGTACATAAAATTTGATTTTGGAGATATAAACACATAAATTCTACAATGAGTGCAGTGTAAATAATTAACCGTATTTTGGAGAAACAATACAGTGATGTTGGTATTTTGAAAATAGTCACGAGTTTTTCCAAATTTTATCATATCGACTATCATTTATCGTTAAATCAAAAAACTTCTTCTGCATATATAATCTTTTAAAATCCTCAACAAATGCGGTGCAAATATTTATCGGTGTTTTAAATATAAAATAAAAAGTTATTTAATAAAAACACTACATTGATGTTGATATTTTGAAAATAGTCACGCGTTTTCAAAATTTTATCATATCAATTTTTTCATATATGTACATAAAAATTTATTTATGCATATATAAGCACACAAAATCTGCAACAGGTGCGGTGCAAACATTGAACGGTGTTTTGCATGTAAAATAAAAACTTATTCAATAGAAACACTATATTAATGTTTATATTTTGACAATATTAACGAGTTTCCATAATTTTATCATATATTTACATAAAAATTTATTCCTGCAGATAAAACGCATAAAATCTGCAATGGGTGCGACGCAAACATTGAACGATGTTTTGCATATAAAATAAAAAGTTATTTAATAGAAACATTACATTAATTTTGATATTTAAAAATAATCATGAGTTTTTAAAAAAATAGTTTTTTGACTTTCTCAAATATGTATATAAAAATTAATGTTGAATTTCTCAAATATTCAATAAAAACATAATATTAATGTTGATAATTTTTATTTAATATTTTTAAACATTTGACGTTATTAACAATGTAATTATTTTTTATATGATTATCACAACCCGCACGGGTCTATTAGTACTAGTTTAATTGAGAAAGAAGATAATAGGAAATCATTTACACCTATACACAAATTAGAATTAATTAAGAGAATTGCTAACTTGTGTCATTGAGGCACAAGTTTAGAAGTTAAACATATAAAAAAAAAATTGTGTATTCAATATATACAAGTTTAGAAGCTAAACATATAAACATTTTCTTGAAGATCGTATATTCAATATATTGAAAGTTTAAAATTTTCTCTTTTCAATACAAAAATTATCTTTTAATTCCCTTTTAGTTTCTTAGCTAGTGCTTCAAGGGCACAAGTTAGCATGATCTTTAAATTAATTAAGTAAATTATTGAGATTATTATTAACTAAAGATATATATGGACAATCAAATCAGTCACTTAATAACTATGAACAATAAAATCCTCGTGGGCTAAGCTCAGTTGGTAGGGATATTGTATATTATATGCAGAGTCAGAGTTCAAACCTCGGACAATCCATTTCTCCATAATTAAATTGTGTGAGTTCTAGTCACTAGACTACTTGACAAAAAGAAAAAAAACTATGAACAATGAAACTTGATGATAATCACATGATCACTTAGTTTTAGTAAACAAAATAGAAGATTTGGAACAAAGAAGATTTCATGAAAGCATGCTCTAGTAAAAATCCATAAAGTATAAAGTCAATTGTCTAGACTACACCAAAGCAAGCAAGGTTTCTTGAATCAAAAAGAAACGGTTGAAAGTGTAAATTAATAAATTTGTCATTGAATTAAAACTTTTCCGGTTTGATTTCACATTTTATTTAAATGTGTCAGCTGAAGTTAAAAAATTTGATTAAAAAAGAAACTATTATTTTTTTCTTTTTTGTAAAAATGAATTTGAAAAAAAGACTATGGTTTAACTAAACATATGTCAAACCAAAACGATTTAAAACTTGTCAATACAATTCAAACCTCATCTTTTTTATGTTTTCCGGCACATTCATTTACATCCACCCTTATGCTCTTCTTGTGAAACATACAAGAAGGTTTTAGGTTCGTCTATACTTTATGAGAAGACTGTTGAAATAAAATGGGTTTTGTACAATGTCTTTAAAGTTTTGATGATAATAAAGTATTGAAGAACAATTGAATATGTCAATATGTGTTCAAGTGTGCAGGATCGTAGATCAAAATTTATCAGTTCTGAACATATACGAGAGCATCTGAAGCACAAGAGAAGCCAAAGACTTGGTAGAAGATCTGAGGAAAGTTCAACCATAAGTCAACGCTTTGATCAAAGTGAAAATGAACCCAAAGGTTGCTGAAGATCAGACTCTTGAGCATCAGCATCTGAAGACATCAGACTCTGGAAGCATTAGACTCTAAAGACTCAAAAGACATGTCATCTTTGTCTTATTATGAAGAAGGGTCGCTTTCAACATCTGGCTAAATATAGCTTGTCTTCTTCTGAATCACGTTCTACGTCAAATTCAAGGACAAAAGGAATGAAATAGATAATTTGAACTGTAGCAAATGAATTTCAAATGTCTTTTCAACGACATTAACCAAATCAACGAACATTACAACATATACGATCAAGCTTCTCAAAGACTCTAAATAATGCGCTGCCACCTCTCCAACTTCTCTCGTATCCTTTCTTATATAAGGAGCTGAAAACTTGAAAAATTAACAAGACTCTACACATTTTTAAAGTTTAATTACTCTATAAAAATCAAAGCGCATTTGAACTTAGAATTTCTTACAAACTTTGTATCTTAGAAGTTCTTAAGTCTTAGAGTTTACTCTGCTTTGCAATCGGTTACACCTCTGATTTTATATCAAGTGTAAAACCAAAACAATCTTTTATTTGATTAGGTTAGATTGTGAAAAGTCTCTTTTAGTTGTGATTGATCATTAAAAGTCTCTTGCTTATGTGCTTGAACATTTGTAATATTTAGTGATTATAGTGAAAATTTCTTGAAAGTGCAAGCGGACTAAAGTATTTTCGGTTTGTAAGAGAAACTAGTATAAATTGCTCATCTCTCTCTCTCTCTCTCTCTCTCTCTCTCTCTCTCTCTATATATATATATATATATATATAAGTGTGTGTGTTTAATTTCATCTGCTGCATTCAGAATATGCATCGGATTTTGATCAATAAAACACTTATAAAAAGTCAACACAATTCAACCCCCTTCTTATATTTTTTTCACCTTCAAAGACAACTTACATGGTCATCTCAAGATAAAGGTCATCAAGACAAATGACCACAAGCCTAAAACAAATGAAGTTTTATTTAATAAAAAAGCCTAATATTTTATTATTTTAAAATTCGTCCAAATCCTTAATATATGTTGAACCGACCTTGACAACTTATGTGCTAATCGATTGACCAAACAAAATAGGGTTAAATACGTTTTTAGTCCCTGCAAAATCATGAGTTTTTAAGTTTAGTCCCTATAAAATTTTAATAGTAATTTTAGTCCTCCAAAATATTGTAGTTTGTAAAAATAGTCTATATTTTAAAAACTTTTAAAAAAAAATGGAGACTATTGGTCCTCAAAAATAGTCCTTATAAAATGCAGATAAAAACTAAAAATGAATAAAATTTTTGTAGAAACTAAAACTTATAATTTTATATAGACTAAACAATATTTAACCCAACAAAATACTAGGACGTGTCTCAGTTTTGAGAGGTTGTCCCCCCTTCTCCCTAGCTAGTACTCTTCTTGCTTATTCAATGTAAGCTACTGGTGTTAGGGTGTAAGCCTGTTTTCTCTCTCTATCCATCCATAAAATGAAAAGGTAAAATAGTTGACGCAATTGAGAAGATCCCTCCGGATACAGTTAGCGCGGGCCAGTCAATTCTAAACAACTTTTAAGCAATAACTATATCTTAAAAGATGTGACATTTTTTTACAAATAAGATCACAATTTTTTTTGAAAATTTTCTTATTACCACATGAAATATTTTTTTAAAAAATATTATTTAATATACACAAAATAATTTATGAAAAAACATTTTCCGTGCAGGGCACGGGTCTCAAACTAGTATTCTACAAATTAATGTTCTTTTCATTTCACAATAATATTAATGTTTATGTTTAGATTAATACATATATAAAGTAGTAAACTATTATATGTGACAGCTCATTGGGCAAGATCTTCCAATTTTTTAGCTTTATTTAGTCTCTTTTCTCTTGTTGTGTTGCAACTGGGACAAGTCATATTCAGGGTGGTTTTCTTCTAGGATCAAAAGTATTTTGTATGAAGGTTATGGGAAAAATCAAAGTATACTGAATATGAAAGGTTCTAATGTTGTAATAATGTGTCCAAATTTTATTTTGTGCAATTTTCTATTCCAAATTTAGGATTTGGCTTAGACTCACGATAACTATATTTAGTTACCAAATCTTCTAATGGATGTTGACAAGGAAAGGGTCGTTTTCTGAAGAAGAAAAAATGAACAAAAGACAGTGATGCCTTTTAAAATTTATTCAAGATAAAGAGTAGATAAATTACAAATATTGGGGACTAGTCCAAGATTAAGAAAAAAAACATCTAAGGGCATAAATAACATCCTCCTCGTTAAAAATTCTACAAGAAAAACTTGATGGAATAAAACCTAATGAAAGAAAAAAAAATGTAGAGCAACCAAAATTTTGAACTCTTGAAATACATCAATATAAAACAATAATGAGGAAGTCATAACCAATTGTGGTTAAATATTATCTACACACAATTGCCTTCTTTGAAGATATATAATGAATTGCAAATTCTTAGTTAACTCAACCCAATTCATCCCTTTGTTTCTTAACCTCTAAGGAACAAGGCCATAATTCTTAATTTGATGTTATTTTTCCAACCAAAAAAAAAAAAAATTGTTTTTGTACCAAAAAAAAATTGTTTTGGTTTATTTTAAAAAACTAAAATGCATGCTTTTTCATAAGAGAATAAACTGTGTTTTATTATTTTTATCAGTGAAGTGAGTAAGATTTTCTCTATGTATTTATGTTTTTTAACGGATAAGATTTCCCTCTATATTACCGTGAATGTTTGTCACATGTATTCGAGTCTACATGTTTTAAGGGTCTAGATGATCCACATTATTTCTTCAAGTTTTTCTTTCAACTTGAGAGAATTCTAATCCATATATAAGTTGTTTTAAAAGTTGAAGAGGGGATGAATTAATCTTCACATAAACACCGAAAAATTTATCTTTGTTCAAGTAGTTTAGTGGGAAGAAATCCATCTTTATTATTCTCGAGCTCTGGCAAACTAAACACTTCATTTATTCCTTAAAACAACCTTTCTTTCTGTTTTGACCAATTTGTAATTAATTTTAAATATCAAAATTTATCGAAGAGAGGAAATAAGACTATGTCTGCTTGTGTTTCTTTCTTAGCAACTCTTGCTAGACTATAGAAAAGTTAAATTCTACTGCAACTTTGAAAGAGTCGGGCGGAAAAATCAAATTAATCATGCAAAAGAATTTAAAGAATATATTATTACTGGTGGAACACTACAAATGCATGGTTCCAAAAGACATTAAAGAAAGAGCAAACGTCAATAACTCCATTTTTTTTAACTATACCTTAAACTTTCAGAAAGTTTATTTTTGGATGGAAAATGTATAGAAGTAAACTATTGAACGACAAAATGATTAAAAAAACATACACCTCCAAAAATAAATTTATAAGAATTAAGGATAACGAAGAAATGAGGATATAAAGTTGGTTTGAACAGTCCAACCTATGTATGTATATTTGGCTTTACAGTGGAGTTGAGTAGTGAACTGATGAGATT
Source organism: Medicago lupulina (assembly GCA_958299785.1). Classification (NCBI taxonomy): domain Eukaryota; kingdom Viridiplantae; phylum Streptophyta; class Magnoliopsida; order Fabales; family Fabaceae; genus Medicago; species Medicago lupulina. Next base: position 55,643,775 of record OY283146.1, on the reverse strand, counting down.
GTTACTAATTATTAACACTATTATTAATATTATTTTTTGTTTTAAAAAAGTAACAATGACTTAGGCCCCATTGGGCCTTGATATATCAATATCTAATGTTTAAAAATTGCTCTTTATGCACCTATAATTGTTCACAAACACCTTGAACCGATGAAAAAAAATCTCAACTCAAATTAGCTATTGTTCACTCCAAAATATGAATGCGTGACTGTGGCATTTATGTAACTGCCGAGAATCACAATCTGGGGGTGAACTATATTCATTAAATCTCTCTCAATTATCGAAAAAAATAATAAGAAACAAAAAAAAAAATTTGAAGAAACTAAATGAAATATATTAAAAGAACATAACAGACCCACGAGCACAAGGTGTACCTGAGGGACCTGTGTAAAGTTATGATAGTGTTGAGTATGTGACATTCATTCTTGTAGATATAGTCATTGAGATTTTATTACATAAGAGTATCATCATATTTTACATAAAATCGTATCAAAATAGTTCATAAATTAATAGTATTTCATCATAACAAAATAAAATACTCTAATTATCCTCTAAAAAAAACTCTAATTATCAAAATCATTTATAAAATTAATCAGTTTCATAGGTAATAGTGTTTTGAATTGCATATAGTAATTCTTAACAAGTTTTAATTGACAGTATTGAACAAATGATATATTTTTTATTTACTCTGAGAAACAAAAGACAGATGTCACATCGGTTCTTTTTTTTCAATAAAACACAATATGACATTTTGACAATAAAAGAGTTGAATTTTCTAAGATAGATGTTACCAATGGATCAATGACAGACATTTAATCTTCACCATTTACAAACAATATTATATTCATATCTTGTATTATCGTTGGTTAGAACATTACGACTAAAATCTCATCTTAACATAAATACAGTATCATTTTAACACATGCCTTTGTAATATTAAGATTGTTTTGTACTCTCAATTTCTTTTCATTGAGTTTTGTGTAAGTTTGTGCCTAACCTATAGCCACACCACCAGACAATTTTGCAGTCCCTTTGTTTTGTAACTTCAATTTGAGGATACGTTATTAAAGAGAATACGAATTTTTTCACAAAATAAATAAAAAAACAAATTATTTGTATAAATTTAGAGAATATATTAATAAAAATATATACAATATATACTAAATGTCAAATATGCTAATTTTAGATTCATTTAAAATTAAATTTACATACATGATAGAAAATTCACTGTATTTACATAAAATATAATGTCATATATGACTCTTTAATTTACTGTGACTAAGTTTGTATACAACCAATCGTGGCCCTGAGCACGATCAGGATGGACAACGACCCAAAGTCGCATACATAAGTTGTCGTCAATTTTTTTAGTAATATATATAGGGTTAATAGTGTTTTTGGCCCCTGTAATATAGTGCACTTTAGAGTTTAGCCCATGTAAAAAAAAAATTAGATTCCACCCTTAAAAAATGAAGATTCTTCAGGATTGACCCCGACCCCATTGAGTCACTAGAATCTCCTACGTGGTAGTAACGTGACATTTTTTTTTACCATGCCACGTGTGTAAATAAATGGCACGTCATTCTTTACTTTAAAAAAACTGAAAAATTTAAAATTACAAAAAAATTGTTTTTTTATTAAAAAATAAAAAAACATTTTTTTAAACAACGAAAAAACTTTTTCTAATTGTTTTTAAAAAGCTAAAATTATTTTTTTTAAAAAAAATTCTTAAATCAAAAAAAAAAATCATACTTTATTTTCAAAAAAATTTAAAAAATTGAAATTTTAAATTTTTTCAGGTTTTTTAAATTTAATTTTCAAAATAAAAAAAACAAATATTTTTTTCGAAATTAAATAATTAGAATAAAAAAATTCGAATTTTCTTATTTTTTGATTTCAAAAAAGAATTCGTAAAAATTGAGGAATAAATCTTTTGAATTCTTTTCTAAATTCTAACTTAATATATTTCCCATCAATGAGAGGAAATTTTTTGAATTCTAACCCATATGGTATTATCATTTCCATTCTCGAACTTAATATATTTCCAAATTTTCCAAAAAAATTGAATTAAATTAAAATTATAAAATTCGAAAAAAAAACAATATTATAAGTTTTTTTTCAAAATTTCGATTTTTTTATTCTAATTATTTAATTTCAAAAAAAATATTTGTTTTTTTTATTTTGAAAATTAAATTTAAAAAATCTGAATGTTTTACGATTAATTTTTTAAAATTTTTGAAAAAAAAGTATGATTTTTTTTCGATTTATCTTTAGAATTTTTTTTTGAAAAAATTTAAAATTTCAATTTTTTTAAATTTTTGAAAAAAAAGATATGATTTTTTTTCGATTTATCAAAAAAAAAATTGATTTTAAAAATTAATTAAAAACAATTAGAAAAAGTTTTTTCGTTTTTTAAAAAAATGTTTTTTTTTATTTTTTAATAAAAAACAATTTTTTTGTAATGTTAAATTTTTCAGTTTTTTTTAAGTAAAAAATGACGTGGCAGTTTTTTACACACTTGACATGGTAAAAAAAATGACATGTCACTGCCACGTAGAAGATTCTGCTGATTCAATGGGGTCGAGGGCCAATCCTGAAGAATCTTCATTTTTCAAGGGTGGAATCTAAATGTTTTTTTTTTACAGGGGCTAAACCCAAAAGTGCACTATATTACAGGAGCCAAAAACATTATTAACCCACATATATATATATATATATATATATATATATATATAGAAGGGCATAAAATATTGTAGAACATTATTTGTTAATAGTTAGAGGAGTAATAATAATTTTTGGTACTCGATTCGTTCACAATAGTGTCTTTTATTTTACGCATTTGTGCAAAAACAAGAAAGAAATAAAAATAAGAAAATATAAATGAAAAAAATTAGAGACCTGATAAATAATTAATTTTGTTTATGTATCTAGTTTAATTTCTAAGTTGTAAATAATGTAATTTAATTTTTTTTATGAAATAAAAAAAAACTTTAATAGTTTTTGGGTTAAATGGTGTTTACCTCCTGCTATTTGATCGAGTTTCAGTTTAGCCCCTGAAAAAAATAAATTGAATTTCAACCATATAATTTAAAGATTCTTTGATTTTAGACTTTCATGACAGCAAATTTCAAAATTTAAGGTACTTTAGTCCCTTGTAATTTGAGCAATTTTTAGTTTAACCTTTGTCATATCATCTAGTTTGTACAGTCAAAATTTACGAAGGTTTAAAATCTAAGAATCTTCAAATTACAAGGTTGGGGTAGACTAAAACTCCCCCAAGCAGTGGATGGTAAACATCATTTAACCCGTAATTTATATGATTATTTATAATATAGAAAAATCAGTTATTTGATATATACCAGATACATAATACACAAACGTGATAGTGGTTAAAATTTACAATCACTTTGTATTTCTAAAATATATAATATGTATCATCACATGACATGTGTGACTTAATTGTCATATTTAACAGACGAAGAATAAGGGAGTTATGTATTTTTTGCAAGATATATCAGTGGTTTCTGAATGTAGTTGGTGTTGTTGTTTATGACCGGAATGTATGACTCCAATAGTCATATTTAATTCATGAATATCAAGAAAAGTATATATTCGTTGCAAGATATATTAATGTTTTGTACATCTCGGCTGCGCTAATGGGATCCAAGGTTTGTCCATTGGGATTAACAATCCTTAGAAACTTCCACAAGACCATACACTTTAGTTTTAGTTGCCTCGAAAGCGGTATTCTCTGAAAAATGAACCGTGGTGTAGTTGGTGGTGATGTTTGTGATGAAAAGCATGACTATAATAATAATGTTTATTTTGTGAGAATGAGATAATATCAATTGTGTGTCGTTTATCTTATACTTAAAATTAATTTTTTAATTTAAAGTTAATTATATGTTATTAATAAAAAATTGTTCACCAAGCTTCAATAAGTTTCTAAAATAATTCTCTTTGATAATTGATTCAAGCAAGTTGTGAACCAATCCACAATAATATTAAATATTGTAATGACTTTTTTTTTGAAAAAAAAATATTGTAATGACTTGTTTTTTAGGTTATTCCCTAAATAAATAAAAATAAGTTGTTTACTGGAGTGATGTTTGTGTGTTATCTTGTGTTGTTTCTTGTGATATCTTTTAGATTTATTTATATACTGAGCAGTATAATGCCTTTCTTTATTTTGATAAATTGTACATATTTGCTAAAAAAAAAAAAAAAAAGTTGTACATATAACCCTTCTTAAATTTGTGACTTTAGTTTCTTATCTTCATTTTGACACCCCCCAAGTGTTTTGTTCAAACTCCACCATTATACATGATGACATATTCTACTAATATGATTAGAAATGGCACCATTATTTTAGTTGATCCAGGGCACCAAAAGTTCTAAAAACGGTCCTAAAGACAAGTACGTAAATTTATATTTGTCACAAAAGAGTGATCAACCGATTTTTTTTGGATATAAATGCTATAAAATAATATAAATTGAAGAATTTAGATAATCAAGCAATACAATATATAAAATAATATTTATCATTATAAAACTATTTAAGAAATAATAACAAAATTAACAAAATTGAGTCAATTCTAGTCCACAATAGTAATACTTGAATTCATTAAACAACTAGTGTTACTAACCGTTTATTGAAGCTGAATTTAGCCAAGGTCAGTTGATATTCCTTAACCGATTAACATTAAAGGAGAAACTATACTCTCCAATTTTGGATTCTCTAACTACTCTAGTTGAGCAATAGTTATGATTGTTTTTAGATTTTTGAGCTACACTAAAAGATGTATAAATAAAAGCATAAAGATAAAGAGTTAAATTGCACAAATAAGCTTGTTTGATTGATTGGATGTATTCAATTACAATGAACAAAGTAATTACAGTGAAACTATTTCCTATTAGCCAAATGATGTGGCCTATAGTGTGTAATCCCTATTCGACCAAATTTCGTGAGTGTGTATGATAACTCCCATGTTAGTGATGTAATCAATCATATTCAATGTATAAGTATTCCTTTAATGTAATATTCATTAGTATTATTAATTGACTTGTCAAATATGTGATTAGGCATTATTATGCTTTATTAGTTAATAGTTAGAGGAGTAATAATAATTTTTGGTACTCGTTCGTTCACAATAGTGTCTTTTATTTTACGCATTTGTGCAAAAACAAGAAAGAAATAAAAATAAGAAAATATAAATGAAGAAAATGAGAGACCCGATAAATAATTAATTTTGTTCATGTATCTAGTTTAATTTCTAAGTTGTAAATAATGTAATTTATATTTTTTTATAAAAAAAACTTTAATAATTTTTGGGTTAAATGATGTTTACCCCCTGCCATTTGATCGAGTTTCAATTTAGCCCATGAAAAAAATAAATTGGATTTCAACCATATAAGTTAAAGATTATTTGATTTTGGACCTTCATGACAGCAAATTTCAAAATTTAAGGTACTTTAGTCCCTTGTAATTTGAGCAATTTTTAGTTTAACCTTTGTCATATCATCTAGTTTGTACAGTTAAAATTTACGAAGGTTTAAAATCTAAGAATCTTCAAATTATAAGGTTGGGGGTAGACTAAAACTCCCCTAAGCAGTGGAGGGTAAACATCATTTAACCCGTAATTTATATGATTATTTATAATATAGAAAAATCAGTTATTTGATATATACCAGATACATAATACACAAACGTGATAGTGGTTAAAATTTACAATCACTTTGTATTTCTAAAATATATAATATGTATCATCACATGACATGTGTGACTTAATTGTCATATTTAACAAACGAAGAACAAGGGAGATATGTATTTTTTGCAAGATATATCGGTGGTTTCTGAATGTAGTTGGTGTTGTTGTTTATAACCGGAATGTATGACTCCAATAGTCATATTTAATTCATGAATATCAAGAAAAGTATATATTTGTTGCAAGATATATTAATGTTTTGTACATCTCGGCTGCGCTAATGGGATCCAAGGTTTGTCCATTGGGATTAACAATCCTTAGAAACTTCCACAAGACCATACACTTTAGTTTTAGTCGCCTCGAAAGCGGTATTCTCCGAAAAATGAATCGTGGTGTACTTGGTGGTGATGTTTGTGATGAAAAGCATGACTATAATAATAATGTTTATTTTGTGAGAATGAGATAATATCAATTGTGTGTCGTTTATCTTATACTGAAAATTAATTTTTTAATTTAAAGTTAATTATATATTATTAATAAAAAATTGTTCACCAAGCTTCAATAAGTTTCTAAAATAATTCTCTTTGATAATTGATTCAAGCAAGTTGTGAACCAATCCACAATAATATTAAATATTGTAATGATTCTTTTTTTTTGACAAAAAAATATTGTAATGATTTGTTTTTTAGGTTATTCCATAAATAAATAAATAAATAATTGTTTACTGAACTGATGCTTGTCAAATTTTGAGGAAAAAAATATTTGATGGTGTTATCTCGTGTTGTTTCTTGTGATATCTTTTAGATTTATTTGTATACTGAGCAGTATGATGTCTTTCTTTATTTTGATAAGTTGTACATATTTGCTCCAAAAAAAAAAAAGTTTTACATATAACCCTTCTTAAATTTGTGACTTAAGTTTTTTATCTTCATTTTGACACCCCAAAGTGTTTTGTTCAAACTCCACCATTATACATGATGACATATTCTAATAATATGATTAGAAATGTCACCATTATTTTAGTTGATCCAGGGCACCAAAAGTTCCAAAAACGGTCCTAAAACAAGTACGTAAATTTATATTTGTCAAGAGTGATCAACCGATTTTTTTTGGATATAAATGCTATAAAATAATATAAATTGAAGAATTTAGATAATCAAGCAATACAATATACAAAATAATATTTATCATTATAAAACTATTTAAGCAATAAAAACAAAATTAACAAAATTGAGTCAATTTTAGTCCACAATAGTAACACTTGAATTTATTAAACAACTAGTGTTACTAACCGTTTATTGAAGCTGAATTTAGCCAAGGTCAGTTGATATTTCTTAATTAGCTATGATTCTCATGCTTCAACCAATTAACATTAAAGGAGAAACTATACCTTCCAATTTCTAACTACTCTAGTTGAGCAATAGTTATGATTGTTTTTAGATTTTTGAGCTACACTAAAAGATGTATAAATAAAAGCATAAATATAAAGAGATAAATTGCACAAATAAGCTTGTTTGATTGATTGGATGTATTCAATTACAATGAACAAAGTAATTATAGTGAAACTATTTCCTATTAGCCAAATGATGTGGCATATAGTGTGTAATCCCTATTTGACCAATTTTCGTGAGTGTGTGTGATAACTCCCATGTTAGTGATGGAATCAATCATATTCAGTTATTCACTGTATAATCATTCCTTTAATGTAATATTCATTAGTATTATTAGTTGACTTGTCAAATATGTGATTAGGCATTATTATGCATTATTAGTTTTCATACAGGAACCAGAAACATTTGTATATTAATCAGCAAAGTTATCAATAATAATCAAGGCATCACATTTCTATATGGTATCAGACTTACAGATCCAAACCTAATTCTTTCTCTCCACCACCGCTTCCTTTTCCTCTTTTCCAGCCATGAATGCGAGCTTATCCCCCTCAAACAATGACAACGACACTTCGCTGACATCAAACCCTTCTGCTCCAACGGCAAAACCTAATTACCACACTGCCTTCTCCATCACCAACGTTAAAACCATAATCCCGGCAACACTGGATAATGACTCTGACTTGTATCTATCATGGTCTGCCCTCTTTACCACGTGTCGACAACGTCCTTGATCATATCATTCCACCGTCGGAAGAGTCAGCCATCAAAGTTGTGGCAGCCATCAAGGAAAACGATTCTGATCTTTGGAATCGTCTTGATGCGGTGGTATTACAATGGATGTATGCAACCGTTACACAAGATATCCTCAACTCAATTCTTGTGATTAATGACTCTGCTAAAGCATGTTGGAACCGTATCGCCGCAATGTTCAATGACAATAAACATGCGCGTGCCGTTCAACTAGAAAATCAATTCAGTAACATAAACTTGAAAGATTTTCCATCCACCAAAGCTTATTGCAATCGACTTAAGCTTCTCTCCGACCAACTGGCTAATGTTGGCTCTCCTGTCACTAATACTCGTTTGGTATTAAAGATGATTTCCGGTCTCACTGATGCGTATGCTGGATTTGTAACCTACATCCAACAACATGATCCTCTCCTAACTTTTGCCTCTGCAAAATCACAGTTAGAACTTGAAGAAACCACAATGATTCAACGTGCTGCCCGTGATGTGACATTATTGGTCTATGTATGTATATCTGACATTACAGGAGTGAACTGATAAGATTGGTACTAATTATTAACATTATTTGTTTTTTTTTAAAAAAGTCATTGTTTAGCAAAGCAAACTTTCCTTGTTAAATAAAAAAAAAAGGCTTATAATAATCATGAAGGGGTGGGGTTAGAAGAGAGATACCCAACTTTTGAATTCTGCTCTCCACCCTGCAAAATTTGCTCGCGCCCTGCAGCCATTCCGAAAATGCCCTTGCGCTAGTTAACTAGCGCAAGTGTTAATGTCTGTGCCACTTAACTAATGTCGCGTGAGTTAATTTGCGCAGCGCTAGTTAACTGACGCGCCTTATAAGTTGTGCGCGAGTTAACTTGCTCAAGGTGGCCGGCGCTAAAAATTGAAGCACAAACGTTTCTTGGACGGTAGTCAATGGTCTTTACTCGTTTTTGCACGTTTTCCTTCACATTTGACCACGTTTTTGGACCTCATTAAGTGCTACATACCTTATACCACCTATAAAAACCCTCACATACTTCCTCTTTTCTTCACATTTTCTCCTCCCACTCTCTCCCCCCTTTCTCTTCTTCTTCTTCTTCTTCTTCTTCTTATTCTTTGTTTCTATAGTTTCTAGGGTGTTGATACCCCTTTAGGTAAATACCGGTGGCTTTTGGGTGGAAATAGTGGTCCATTAGGTTGGGGAAAAGGGCGTCATCCCTTGAGGTAAATTTTGATTTGCTTCCTTTTACTCCCAAAATATTTTTACCGTGGGTAAAAAGAATCATCACGGGGTATAAAAGGAACCAAATATAAATTTACCTCAAGGGGTCTTGTTGTCGTTTTCCCCAACAGGATAGATCACTATTTTCCCCAAGAGCTATTGGCATATACCGAAGAGGGTAAAAATAAATATTAAGTAGATTAGTTAATTGGAATAAAATATATGTATTGCTTTTTGTAATCTTTGAATAATATCAATAAAATGAGAGTTCTATTTACTATTTGTATCTATTTTTGCATTTATTTTATAATTTCGAATTTATTTTTGCATTTATTTTATAATTTCGAATAAAAATGAATTAGTATAGAATTATTTTATAATTTCGAATAAAATTGAATTAGTATAAAATCAGATTTATTTTATAATTTCGAATAAAAATGAATTACTATATAATAAAATCAGTTTTTACACAAGTTGCGCTAGTTAACGTGTGCATAGGGTTTTTGAGGGTGGAGGGAAAGAAAATGGTGCTTGGAGTTCGGACTGATGGGTTTTGTACGAAAACAGTAACCCTGCGTTACTTAACTTGCGCCGCGCTAGTTAAGGTGCGCAACGTCACTTAAGGTGCGGTAAAATTGGCATGGCTGCAGGGCGCGAGCAATTTTTACAGGGTGGAGAGTAAAATTCCCAACTTTTTGGGCCCTTCTGTTATATATGACTCAGGCCCCATTGGGCCTTAATATATCAATATCTAATGTTTGAAAATTGCTCTTTATGCACCTATAGTTTGCACTTCGAACTAACGAAAAAATCCTCAACAGCAATTAACTATTGTTCGCTCCAAAATGATTGTTAATTGTCATTCGTGCCCAAATGTTAGTTAACTGTTGTTCCAGACCCGTCATATACATGAACGATAATTCATTACCGTTCAAGGCTTTCTGCAAAATAGACTCAAGGCTAACTTTATTACTTACCCCTTTCTCCATTCTTACCAAACTCGAAATCTATCCTCATTCATAAAAGCATATATCATTGATTCTTTTGAACTAATAAGTTGGGTTTTGATAGTTAAATCTAACCAAACATTGCTTCACTTTTTCTTTTCTTTTTTTCATTATTATTATTTAACAAATTAACGCATTTTTTACTGTTTGCTTGATTAATTTTTTTCCAGTTCTTTGGTGAAGTGGATTGATTAATTGGTTTTACAAATCACAAATATTGGTGCATGATTAATTCGTTCTTTTGCACAAATGCCATGATATTTTAAAGTATAAATGACAATATTATGAATCCATTATAATGCACTAATTGGTTTTACAAATCACAAATATTCCACCAAACAGACCTAAGATTAAAGCATGAATTCAGTAGATCATGTTTATGATGGTATATGAATCATATTGTGCAAAAAGCCTTGAACGGTAAAATATGTATATAACCAAACTGAAACGATAATTAATTGTCATTTGGGAGAGAACGGTAGTTAATTGTTGTTGGACATATTTTCATGATGCTTGTGATCAAATCTTGATGCCTAAAGAGCAATTTTTCTAATGTTTTTATTCAAAAACATATGTGTCTCGGTCACTCCCTGGTTTTTATGGATATGACTAAATTTTGTGAAATGAATATTAGATATTAATATTCAATAATAGAGACAAAAGAAGTAATAATATTTTGATTTTAATTAGGCTTAAATGGTTAGTGAATTTCATCAAATATGTCGAATTATCACGGAAATCCTGCGTTTGATTCCCTTCGGTTTACCAATGGAGGTAGTAACTCTTAAAAATGTATAAATCTAATATATAGTATCTTCTCATAATAGAGGCCAAGGGAGTAATAATATATTGATTTCAAATGCCACTAATTAATTCGAAATGTGCATTGTTGAAAAGACACTTCTTATGTACACCGAAATCATTTACAATTAAGTTGAAATAAGAAGGTAAAGATACAAATAAGTTAAAACATAAAATTACATCCACATAATGATTATGATTTCATCTTAGAGATTATTGCTCCCGTGTGAACAAATGTTCCAAATACTTAGAGAGATAATGAATAATGAACATAAAAGCAATTACTGGAAGCAACCAACGTAATCCAGAATAAAGATCACCACTTTGTTTTGCAGCTAGTTCCTTACTTGATGATTCACCCCTGCAAATCCAAAGACAAATACATGCAAAAGATTCATACAATTGATCTCTTATTTAAATCATATTATTAGCTTTGCATGCAAATTTCTTCAATGTTAATTTTTTTGGCCTAGTCCCTAAGGTATAAGATAACGATTATGCAATTTCGGTCACAAAGTTTTAGTTGTGCGAACAAAGTTTCTAAGTAACCATCCTATGACAATCAAGTACCTCAATCGCTAACTAGGTCGTCAAATTTTAACTTCAATAGCCTATGTGATTCAAATGGATCTTAGTTGTCATTGTCTCAAACTAGTTTATAATCCTCATGTGCAACGTTGTTCGCCACATTGGCCAATTAGGCTAGTGACGTTAAAAATTGGAATGTTCGGTGAAGGATGAACTTAATTATAAAAATAATAATACTTGCAAGACCCAATTCGCATAACTAGACCATGAGTCCATAAATGCACAATAATAATAAAATATTTAGGGGTGAAAAGTGCAATTCAATCATTTTACTTTTACGAATGCAAAGTTGGATTAAAACCAAAATATTCATTTGAGGTAAATTGTAGCTCATTTCTTTTAGTTTCACACATGAGGTATAGCTATTTGCATAAATGACTTACCTTGATGTTAGCTGAGATTCAATTTTGGGTGGTAATGCTGCCAATTGGGTTTGAGGTACTTCAGCTTTTGTTTGTGCTGCATCATGCCCTTTGGAAGTAGCTTCTGATTTTTTGGCAGGAGTTGTTGACATTGGTTGAGGTTCTTGGAGTACCTCCTTAGGAATTGGTACCTTTCTTGCCTGCAAAGCAATGAAATTTCCCATAACTTTTCAATAGTTATTTAAGGCCTATTTATTATATATTATAAAATAAAATAAAAAGTGATTTTTGTATTCAATGAGATTATTATTTTATAGATTTTTTTAAAAAGCACAAGTTATTTCGTGTTTGTTTACTGAAATAAAAATCATTTTCTTTTTAAAAGAAAATAATCTAAAAAATTATTTTAAGATAAGCTACTCAAAATAGATTCTCGTTTGAAAATTCTATAAGAAATTGTTTTTTCTTAAATTGTAACAAATGGTGAAAATTCTTAAAAGCAACTTCAAATTTACAAACTTACCAAGTTCCTAAATTGAAGATTATAAAACATTTGGATATATCTTTCCTTTGCCAACTTTTGTTCTTTGTTCAACTTTCTCCAAAACCCATAAATTGATCCCATATTCAACATTTTGTTTGCATATATCTTCCATGTATAGCTAAAAACAAAACACAAGAAATGAAGATAAGAAATCCAACCATATGAATGTTTGTTAAACTACGCATGTCCGTTACTACCTCTGTTCCTTTTTAACTGTCAGTTTTGCAAAAACAAATGTGTTCCGATTTATTTGTCGTTTTCAAAGTTTAATACGATATTAACTATTCTTTTGTCAATAATATCGTTAACTATATACTTCAAACATTTACCATTCATTGATTCTTTGAAGACCAGCTTTAGACATTATGTTCCATTGTTCAGGATTAGTCTTGCACTTCTCAAAAAATTCAGAAATCTTGTTGATTGATTCATCTCCATTATGAGGATCAATATGAAAACCTGATACACCATCAACTATAATTTCAGCTGGACCACCTTGATTTGTTGCAAAAGTTGGTAATCCACAGTTCATTGCCTCAATCACTGTTAGACCAAAAGCTTCATACAATGCTGGTTGAACAAAAGCTCCTTTTGTATCCGCGATACATCGGTAAAGCTCTCCGTTGCGATATCTATCAGTTTGCGCCGCAATCCATCTGAACTGACCTTGTAGTTTGTATTCTTTCATCAAGTAATGCATCTTCTTGATTTCTTCTGTTTCTTCTCTGTCTTTGGATTTTGAAGGATCGAAGAATCCTCCAACAATTACAAGATTTACCAAACTTCTTAGTCGCTTGTTCTTCGCGAACCACTCGACTAGGCCACTGATGTTTTTCACTTTGTCAAGCCTTGCCATTGAGAAGATTATTGGTTTCTTCTTGTCTTCCAAAAATCCACTGTTCCAAACACATTTAATTCGACAAAACAATTTAGTTAGTTACGATTTATTGAAGCAACGACGTTTAACAGTAAATCACATTAGACATACATCTTGTAAATAAACAAAATGTTAGTATATTAACTGTTATATCAATATTTTCTCCTACACTAGAAATTAAACCCTAATCCTTTAACTATTTTATATTATCGTTACTATAATATGCAAGTGGATGATAACTTGATAAGAAAGTAATAGAAGGAAACTCACATGTGTTCTTCATTTTCAACCTTACTATAAAGTAATTCTTCAATGGCAGGTTGAAAAGTGATCAATCTTTGATTTTTCTCAGTGAAAGGGAAGTATACAGATTGATCAGCTCCTGGAGCAGCAATGTTGAACTTAGGATCAAATACATTGATGCCGGAGACTACGCGACAAAGCCCCGGCATGGTAAATGCAGTGTGAGTTTCATATTGTCCTGGCCTATCCTTGCTGATGATACAAAAAACAATAAAAATGTTACCATCAATATAATATTACATTAAGCATAAGATAGTATATAAGAATTTATGTATAATTTATAAGAAGAAAAAAGGTCAACCTTCCAGCAATTTCTTGGTATGTACTAGTTATGACGAAGTCAGCGGAATTCATTGCGATTAGATCAGCTGTGAACTGACTTGAAAAGTGATACTTTTCTTCAAAACTATTCCATTTAGCATCTGAATCTTCATATTTTGTTTTCTCCAAAGCATGAGCAATGGTTGCCTTCGATCATTATAGATACAAGTTTTAGTTCAAAAGTACTAATAGAGTAATCGGAAAAGAACGTACATTTATACCGATGAATATTCCTAGATTGACTTCTTTGAGTTTATCTACTAACGTAAGCATTTGTGTGACTGTTTCGGAGAGTTTATGGAAACAGCTTATGACATGTCTTAAGCTGTTTTCAGTTGTTTACATAAGCTCTCCATAATAGCTTTGAAAATAGCTTATAACTTCTATAAAAACATTTTAACTTTTTTATTTTTTATTATAGAAATATCTTGTACATAAGCACTTATATTATATAAGCACATAATAAAGGTGTTTATCCATAAGCTAACCTGAGTTACACCAAGTTTAGAAGCCATTAAGGATGAAACCAAGTTTCCATCAGTATAATTTCCAATAATGAGGTCAGGTTTTCCATCCATAAGTTCAAGAATCTTGGTAGTAGAATCCTGTTTGTAATAAAAATGCATAATTAGAAAGAGGAACTAAAATGCATAATCTCGGTAGTAATATCAAATATGGAAGAGAGGGAAATCAAATGAAGATATGATTCTACATGCCTGAGCAAATCTTTCTAAATAAGGATAGATATCGAAACGCGACACCCATTGGGATAGAATTCCCTTCTCTGTCCAGAAAGGGACTCTAAGAATGTGTGAATGCTTAGTTTTGATGATAGGTTCAAGTTCTTGGTTACATGTTGTCCCTTTTGCATTCGGTATCAGACGTGTAACCTGTGCATGAAACACGTTAGTGCAATAAAAAAACCGCACAGACAAATACATTAGTATTCATCAGCACGCCGGTGAAACATAGAGAGGAAACAAAATAAAATTGAAGATTAATATGATGGTTTATAATTTTTTGCAAAGTATAGTAATTTGTAAAAAAAATTGGTATTTATTATTTGTAATTTTTTGTATTAGTACTTAGTAGCATACCACAAGAATCTGAGGCTTCACATTAAGGCCTTGCAACTCAATCTTTTGGAGTAACTCTTCCTCTAATGCTCTTACTTGATCAAGAATGTATACCACCTGTTAGTCCCAATAAATGAAAAATTATTTAATTTTTCAAACTTCCAATGTTATATAGTGTTACACAACTAGACAAATTCACCATAGTTTTGACAAATTTTAGTTATATTGAAGGGGCATGTTTCATTGTGAACTAGTACTTGAAAACCTCTCAAAATACAAAACACGGTCTTCCAAAAGTAGAAGTTCATGGTCCTCTTTGTCATCATGACCGAGACTTTGACTTGATTGGTGTCAGATTGACAACAAACATGAGAAAACAAATATCAGTTGAGTTTTTAAGAATACATATTTGTTTTCTCATGTTTTTGTCAAACTGACGCTGATTATGTCATTGAGTCCGATGTTACAACAAGGAGGACTGTGAGTTTCTACTTCTGGAGAACGTCGTCAATCATCATTGGAATTTTGGACGACTTTCAAATATTGGTCTACGGTGGACCAATTGTCGAGATGGTACGTCGTAAAATTTCCCTATTGAAGGGTAATTGTGAGGAAACAAAAATTAGGCAACAAAAATTTTGAAGGTTAATTGTTATGCAAGTCAACTCATTGTGTCAAAAATTAGGCAACAAATTTTTTGATTTTCTAGTAATTTTTATGCAATCATTGAAAAGGAAGGACTAAAACCTGGCCTCCAGTATCTGGCAATCCTAGAACATCAGCTTGACCAAAGTATCCATGAATAGAGAAAATAACAATGTTGAACATGTTTGGTAGCCTGCTGAAAAGTGATTCCATTTTAATTGGATCTCCTGCTTCTAGTACTTCAGAAAGCATTCTCATTGTCTCTTTTACCCTTCCTGCAGTGTTTCCCCATCCTTTATCAAATCCCCATTCTCTAAACCTGCTCACAAAAAACAAAAATCATACTACTAAGTATTAGTATATATTAATAGTATATTGACACTTCGGATTAAAAGTGTGTCTGTACACTGACACGACACCAAAACATTTAGTAACGTTCAATTGTTTCATTTTTTAAGATTATTGTCGGTGGTCGACGTGGCAGTGTCGTGTCTAGTGTCCGTACCTGTTTTCAAAATTCTGGTATGGTGTGTCTTTGTGATGTGCAGATACATATGCTTCTGCTAGATTCAATGCTTTCTGAAGTTTTGGTATTGTATTCAAAGTATCTTTGATCATAAGATTCTGCAATATGGTAAAAACAACAATATAGAATTTTTATTTTCATAAATAACTTTAATATTATTTTTTTCAATTGTACACATTTATTTCAATACTTGATGCCCTAATGGCTTTAATTACCTCTCCTTGATGATTAAGGCTTAATAAGTAGTTAAGCAAAGGATTTTCACAGTGTGAACTTTCACTCAATCTTGAGGTCAAGATCCTAGTAGTAAAGTCAAGTCCTTTTCCAATAGAAGATGAAAGTGCCATATGAGGTGTAGTGAAATCAATAGCCTCAAAATCTATCTCTAAAGCATTTTCATCACTTGCCCTGCAAATTCAAGTCAAATTAACCTTTTTTAGAAAAAATAAATAAATTGAGGAAGAGATAATAAAGTAGCTCTAATAGTCATTTTACAACTGTCTTTGAAGAAATTTGAACTTCGTTCCTTACGGTCAAGCTCTTACCATGGAACTAACATTTCATGGACCATCTGCCTTGTCAAAGAGTCAAATAAATATTGACACGTAATAAATGAGTAAATTAGCATTTTAGTCCTACAAATTATAAGGATCTGACAATTTAGTCTTAAATTTGCAAAATAGCAATTTAATACCTTAATTTGACCGTCGATCAATTTAGTCTTTTTTTCAAATTTAAAAGTACAGTTTTGAAAATTTTATACCTATTTTGATGCAGCGGTTAGACTATTCAAGTATGATATGTAAGTCTTTCATTGGTTTTGAAAGACGTTTATTAATGAGATATTTTGATATTGAGGTACGACTAAATTGTTTTGTAAATTTGAGGGACAAAATTTCCTTAAGTTTACAATTTCGAGGACTAAAATGCTTATTTACTCCAAATAAAATTGCATTCCTAGCCAAAAACAACTGTACAAATGAGTTTCAAATTAAAAATACAACTTACCACTTCTCATCAAACACCATTTCCTTGTATTTCAAGTATTCTGAAGGCTCAATACCATCTACTTGCAAATCATCTGCATTTACTTTAACATATTCCCAGAAACCAGGATTAGGTCTAACAGCAAAAACAACATATGGTGGAACAATAGCTGCCTCCTGTGTACAACTTAGGATGTATCCCAATAAGCCCTCCAAAAGCTTTTTCCTCTCATTTTTATCTTCAATAGTTTTTTCCACATCTTCCATTATGTGATTTAGTCTCACTAACCTTTTCCCATTTGCAACCAACCTGTTTCATATTTTTCATAGCTTAAAAGTTAAAGTAGGAAGTGACAAGAACCAAAGTAAACACAAAAAACAACATGAAATTTATATAACATACGGTACTTCCTTCGTATAATATCGTGTGTCATATTTGTAACATCTTTTTGACCGATTAAATTGATAACCGGTTGATTGCTTTGATTTTAGTTACATTGCAGTCTGGTTGAACATGATTGAACTATAGTTGAACCAATTCAACCGGGTCGGTTCAACCAACTTTCAATCTATACATTTATTTATTTCTTTATTTTTATTTATTATTATTTGTCATCCGATTCAATTGTGATTGAACCGATTAAACCAATTGAACTATGATCCAGAAGTCTCACGGATTCAGTATCCGGTTCAATTTTCAAAACATTGATATCAACTATCCTATATTAATTAGTCCTTACTCCTACTATAATAATGATATTTTAGTCACACACAAAAATATTATTTTACCTTGATAATAATAATAATAAATATAATTCATGATTTTTGTTATGTCATGTACCTAGGCACGGATCCACGTTGCCTTAATTGGGGGCTGTTGACCCCACATGTCCATTATTTTTCTAACTAGTAACTATATAAATTAAGATGATGACCCCACATGCAATTTTATGTTGACTCCACAGAAGCTTGTTTAGTGCCCTAAAAACAAACAATTACACTATGATACTAGTGTCACTACTAAATAGTATACCTTTCGGTCACTATTATAATCAAAAATTCATTTTTAAGGTTCATTCAATAAATGATTAACATGGTCTAAATGATAAACTACATACATCATTTATTAAATGAATCTAAAAAGTGATTTTTATTTATAATAGTGACCGAAGAGTATAAATGCTAACAAGTGGATTTAGTTTCCATACATCATTTCATATTTGGTTTATTTTTTATCCTCCATCCAACCAAATCAACTTGGAAGGATTCTTGTAGGTGAAACTATTTTATTTTTTTTTCATTTTTATTTGATATACATTTTCAATATTAATGTATTTTAAATTTTTGGATGTATATTACTATAATTTTTATTTTATAAATTTTTTCACAATATTATGATGTCATCTTTAGTAGTTATAAATTTATATATTTTTTGTAAACATTTTTCATAAACGACCTTGACCCCACTTATAGAAATTTCTGGATCCATCCTTGCATGTAGCTAACCTTAAACAAACAAATAATATGAAACAAAAGGAGTACCTGGCAAAGCATTTCTTCATATGGAAACGGCTTTGTTTCAAGGCATCAGGCATGCTATCAGCAATTGAATCAGATCTTTTCAAAGCAGAACTTGAAGTAGAAGCCATTTGAGTTTCAACAAACCAATATAACTTAGAAACAAATTGAGAGAGAACAGTTTTGTGCATGTGGTTTTTTATGTTGTTAGGATAGGTATTTATATTGCATTTTGGTTTGGATATTATTTCCATGAAAGGAAAACTTAAAGCAAGAAAAGAATGTGTGAGGATATGGTGATATGTTGGGAAAGCAAATAAAGATTTTGTGTTGTTTGTTTTAAAAGTGTGGGCAAAGAATGTTTAAGGGATATGAAATTGTTATATGAGGTAACATTTTTGTTCTTTTCTTTATTCCAACTCAAATCCTCACGTTGTTATATTTGAGCAGCTTTCTAACATGCTTAGATCAATTATAACTAATTTTTCTTTTTTTTTTTGTATTCCGTTATAAATATATTTGAAATTTGAACACATATTAAGAGCTTGAAATATGATAGTAAATACATAGTTATGTACAAAAAACTATAGTAATGAGAGGCGAAGTTATGAGTATATTTGGCTACCTCAAAAATATTTTTTTATTTGAATAATATATTATATTTTATAATGAGTTATCACAATAATATATTCTCTCAAAAAAATCACAATAATATATGTTTAACTATCATAAATATATTATATTTTATATTTTGATATTTGACACCTCGTTAAAAAATGACTAGCTTTGCCATGTAGTATTGAAAACTTTCATTAGTTACTAAAGAAATGGAAATAATTTCAACTCGTATCAAAGTACCATTAGTCACGGGCAAAACTAAGAACAACTATGGGGCTACCCCAATCTTAGCTTGATATATTTATTTCATCTTATTTTTCATAGTTTAGGTCCTTTTAGCAACTACAAAGAGAGTTTTATTAGCAATGAAAATTGTCAACACAAGACTCAAACATAAAATAGAAAATAAATTTCTAACAAATTACTTAGTTGCTTAGAATAAAAAATAAAAATAAAAATTATATTTGACCCCCTCATAAAAAAGTTGATAGTTTCCGTTGCCGTTAGTTTTATTATTAATTATTATACAGATTCGCATTGTTCAATATAAATAGTGTGGTATTCTATTATAGACAAATTCATAAATATCATCGTAATTATATTTGAGAAAAAAGTTGAAAAACAAATGTTAACTATCATCCCTAAAAAAAATGTTAAATATCATTATTTTTTTTACAAAGCTAATACAAAAGAAAAAAAAGAGAGACTACACTCTCAAAAAAATGGTTCCCAAAGCATTAGTAGTAAGTCCTGACGCAATCAGAGAAGCGTGGACAAAGATGTTGAGTTGGTCAGAAGCACCAAGTTTAGCCATGAAGTTAACGCATTGATTGTCTTCGCACGGCATGTGAAAGACTCTAGAAAGTGGATTTTGATGAAGTAAGTCCTTAATGTCTTGAATAAGCGCAACATATGTGTGGAACTTGTTGGTTGGAGCCTTGATAAGATTGATACATAGAGAAGAGTTTGTGCAGCAAACTATATCTTCGAAGACTATGCTTTTACCTAGAGATAACCCACGAGATTGCAAGAAGCTTTGTGTGACGAATGTATGAAGAACCTGCAATATAGCCAGAGAAACTAGCAAGTGAAACATACCTACATAGTTTTGATTTATGCCGCCAAAGCCAGCTCAAGTAGGGGTACCAAGATAGCTTCAATCAACATTAATAATAGTACATGTGTGATTGAGAGCATTCCATTTAACATGTTTGTCCTCGGTGGAACCGTCGTGGGAGGATAGCTTGAAGATTGGAATGTTCTCATGAGCAAACCAAACACATGCACTAAAGAGATTGAGATGAGGGTTGGAGGAGCCATCTTTAAGACAAATGTGACTGTCCAGAGTGAATGCAGTCCCTAACACAATGGAGGAAGGTCTCATTATCGTCACTACGTTGAGAACGAAAATGAGAGGGTTTTCTGCGACAGTGCAGCATAGCCAAAATGAGAGGGTAGGTACCGAGTTGTGGCAAGCAAGCCAAAAACTAATTCAATCTTTTCTGGAAGATTGAGCATCCATATCCAATACCAAGATAAACCATCAGTTAAGGTAGGAACCTCTTTGTATTATAAGAGCCACATATAGACGCATTTTGCGGTGTAGTTTTCATTGATGTTAGTAGCCCAAATGAAAGTACCCTTAGTGTTATCATTAGAAGTTAACATTTTGTTTCTAACCACATCAGTGTTAACTATCCTCAATTTCTAAAACACCAATTATTTTGAATTAAAATAAAATTATAAAAATAACCAAATATATGGAATAAATGGACTACATGAAGATCAATTCCTCAAGTTGGGGGGACTACATGAGTAGCATAACCATACATCAATATTTCCTCAAGTTATGTTTGAAAGTTACATTAATGAACAGTTTATTTTTATTTTTGCTAATATATTAAAGAACATTTTACAATTGTATTTGAGGAGGCTTAAATCCAAACATACCTAGCAACCCAACTGGAGTGCACTTGGATAAAATATTTGTTATGTTCCTTTTTATTTAGATTTGGATATTGCAAATGGAACTTACTAATGAAATCTTAATCTTAGATTCTCTAATATTCATTTTAGATAGAAATTAAGACGGTGTTAAAGGCTATAATGATGGCAATGTATCAAATAGACTATTCTAGATGGATTCTTTTTTTTTTCCTTTTGCTTTTTATTTCCTATTGATAAAAATAAAAAAATAAAAAAACTACTGATTTGTTGTCTGTGAGTTAAAAGTCTACTGATGTATTTGACAAAATGGAGTTCATCATGGAGAAATGGGAAAATATAAGACGATTTCAATAAATCTTATCGACAATGAATTTGCTTGTTGGATTTATAATTCAATTTCTCATGTCATGAAAGTATCATAAAGTTTTGAGACAGTTGTAAAACCTTTTTATCATCTTGCTAATAAACCTCTTTATCCCTTTACCCTAAATGCATTCATTAGTATTTGTGTTGTACAAAGCATTAAGTGCACTCATTTTGTCTTAACATACAAACATCCTATCTGTAGTCCGATTAAAAATTGAAGTTATATTTCAAGCTTTAAAACCTATAACTTAATCACAAACCAGTCTTAGAAGTAATATTCAAACTGGACCGAATAGAACAAAACCCATAAGGTCACAGAATATCTACCAAAATCACCCTCAAACATTACTAACCAATAAAGGAAGTAGAAAAATTATTATTTAAGAGATTGACAGAACCAATTAACTAATAGGTTCAAATCTCTTCTAGAGAATATCCTTTGGTCAAATATGTTTTAGTATCTTGGGACAGAAACCCGACAATGGACAATAAAAAGTGCAATCCAACGATGAAAACAATAGAAGCCCACCCAATGACAATGACAATGGTTTAGAGAGCCTGACAAAAGACATATGATAATAAATGACATTCAATAATGGACACAATAACAACGATAGTAACAATTCCATCAAAATAAATCCAAACACTGTCAATATATTGAAACATGGTCTCAATTCAACAGCAAACATAGTTTGCATCTGGTATCAATCATGTTCATGACAACAGATGAGTACAAAACCATAAAATTGTTCAAAACAAACCGCTTAACAATACCACAAGGTGGATAATCAAGAGGAAACTTAACAAAATAGTTCAGAGCAAAGACATAACAAAATTATCTCATATCTCAAGATAGTTCCAAAATAACTAAACCAGTAAAAACCATAGTTCTGATACTTCTTCAGCCAACTTCAAATGTCATCTCAACAGTAAGAACATGTCCACCTTCTTCAGCCAACTTCAAATGTCATCTCAACAGTAGAACATGACCTTCTTGACATTGTCCTTCAATGCAGGCAGGGGTCTAACAGCAGCATTAGCTCCAGGCGCACGGGTACTACGTCCTATAGCAGCTCCAGCTCCTCCACGAGAAACAGCACCGCTTGTCATCGAGCCACTGTCTGACGTCTCAGGTTCCATGTAGAACCTTGCCCTGAATGCAGCCAAATGTGCATAATAGGCTGGGGGCACTGCAAATTATAACACAACACAAATTGTTAACAGAACACAACATCATTAACTACGAATCTAATTAGTTTGATATTTATATAAAAAGAACATGAAAACTTACCAATAGAGACAGAACGGGTGCATCTGGCATATCTGCAGTAAATAATCAAGATGACACCACATTAAAATGATTTCAGAATGATAATTTGTGAAGTTAGAAGGCATGATAAACAGACAAAAATATACAACTGTTGATGTTTTAAAAATTAAGAAATGCGAAGTTTGAGGTGAAGGTTTGATAACCAAACAACTGTTTATATATTTTACAACTGTTGCTATGTTTTAAAACGGCAGAATTGAGAAGTTTGAAGTGAAGCGTGATAAACAAACAAAACTGTATACAACTTATGTGTTTAAAAAATCATAAGTTTAGTTTGGAAGTAGTTGATAAACAAACAAAGCAGTAGAGCTGAAAAAAAACAAGGGAATTACCAAATCGCATTACAAGTTTGTTACTTACGTGTAGCAGAGGTTATTGGTTAGACTTTGTAGACCATCAGCACTGAAATTATTTTCATCCCACAGCACATGGTAGTGAGCTGGACGGCTTGTGCCCTGCAAATTTCGTAGATGTAAGAACATAAAACAATAATTCAACTTCAATTATTCAAGTATTTTACCAACAAAAGAAGCAAAAAAATTACCTGAATACCAGCATGGCTGCAAAGATAAAAGTCAAATTCTGTTGGATGGCAGATCTTAGAATCTACAACTGTGCCTGAAACATTTCCAAGTGTACATATATTCACATCAGCCTTGTAAACAACAATCATAAGAAAAGCATCCATAATAAGAAGTTAGAATAAATACCAGGCAATATATTGCCACTGCGGTCAACAGAACTCTTGTCTTGGTGGTTACTGGCAAAGAGCCTAGTATGATGACGTTTTTGAACCACAACAAAAGTCACAGGAGGCTGGTAGTTGGGTTCAAGGGATGCACAAGCCTGATAAGGAGAAACAGATAGGATAAGAAGTTAGCAGAATAATAAAATAAAATAAAAAAAACAATTGAAATTGTTGAAATAACCAAGAAAAACAGTTTCTGCAGAGCTAATAGCTATTTTCTATTTTTTTTGAAAAACTGGAAGCAGCTTCAAGTATTCAATAGAACGGCCACTATGGTGGACTAAACACAATCATTTTACAGTATTCAATACATAGTCTACTTCAATCCGCGCCTCTACGAAGGGTATAGTAACCAGGTTAGACAGAAATTTTTATAGTCCTGTGTTATAGTTAAAAATAGACAATTTTACTGTAGTTTATCTTAACATATGCAAGCAATCTTTAGGCTGTAATTACTACTTATGTTTAACATAACGTCTCTATCTGTTACGATAATTTATCTTTGCTAATAATACATTAAGCACAATAAGAACAAATTATTAATTTGAAACTGGAAACAACCACACGAAACAGTTACCTTCCGGATCGCATCAAGCTCAAACAACAGCACCTGGTAGAATTGTCCCTCACTCACTCCATCTCTGCAGCAAATAATATTGGAGTTTAAGAATCAACTTAATAACAAATACTGATGAACACAAACAAAAAACAAAAATAACTACCTGTAAAAGATGATGCGCTGGGGCTTTTGCCCAGTAGCTCTCCGGAAAGATATAAGAAGCTCCCTATAAAAAATTAAACAAAATCAATCAAGTCAAGAAAGATATTTTATCTTCCGCAGGCAGCTTTTATTGTCATATAATGCAGAGTTAAAGAAAGTACTTGATCATTCCACCGGTCAATGTCCCTCTGACTGGATCTTGCCATTGTTTGAAAAGGTCTTGAATGAGCTCTTGGCGATGTGCTTGAGCACAAACCAAACCAGCATACTTGGTAATTTCAGGCCAATCTTGAGAAGCAACAACCTACAGTATCGAAGAGCATTATTTAAAATAGAGAAAGTATAAAACTTACATTCAAGCTTGAGTTGCTTGGAATTAAAAACAAATCGCATATGTACAAAACATACAGCTGCTATTGATGGGCTAGAATCCTCTCCAGGGTGTGGGTGAGTAACATCAGCTCCAAAAATGATAGTAGGCCTGTCACTAACTAGTGGAATGCGTCGAGAAAGTGCATCAACAAGTACTGTATTCCTACCCCCAACCTTCACATTGATTTTTAAAGCAACATTTGCAAGGTACTGCTTGCTCATCTTAAATACATGTTTAGTTAAACAGCACTGGGAAACAACCCCCAAGTCAGTCTCACATATCCTCTTCAGGTCACCTGCATATCAGATAATCAACGACAATTAAGTCACTTGCTATCCACTGGATCAAAGGCAGTCCAGGTCTATAGGGGACAAATTTTGTGAACTTCTATTATGTAATTAAGTGGGTCTGGTAAATCATTTAAAAAATAGGAAGGATGGACTCTAGGCCAACATAATTATATAATAAAAGATATGACAACTTAATTATAGAATAGGAAGGATATGCCGAAGTCACAACTAAAAAATAGGAAGGATATGCCAAAGTCCATATAAATTAGAGTGCGGTGAGAAAAAAACGAGATTGGAACATTTAATTTAATACTTATGCAAATTAGAAACCAAGTGGCAAAGAGAAAAAGTAAAAGTTGCAGTTTTTATGTCAAGAATTAACCAAGTGCTACTGCAAGCCTGAAACTACAGTTCCTAAAGGCAAATTCAGTATACTAGCCAAGTGAAGGAAAAATTTTCAGTTGAATATGGTAGGTGAGAGAGTAAACTTTGAAGAATCATTTACCATAAAGAGAGCCGTTATTATCAGGCAATATAACAATGAGCAGATCAATCTCTTTGTCTTTAGGCATCTTGCTCTTCGCATCATGATACCGCGTTTTAAGAACTTTCTCTACTTGGTCAGGACGAGCAGTAACGGCAGGAACTACTGGCTCTGAATTAAAATCCTGATTAACAAAGATAAAATTATCAATTGTATAAAAAAAACAAGTTTCACTGAAGATATTACCAAAGCAAACATCAAATACATACCATGCCAGATATATAACACATCTGGGCAAGCTCATAGCAGAAGCCACGTGCAACACTATCTTGCACAGTCCTTGAAAAATTAACACATAACCAGTATTTAACTGATCCACCATTGAACATTTTCTGAAAATTAGACAGCAAATTAGTTTTCATGTCTAATTGCATGGGCACAAAAATCAGGGGCAAGCTGTATAGAATATATACAGTTGAATTTGTTAAATTCATCTGCGGCTTCCAACATGTGCAGATAAAAAATAAAAAATCACCTTGTTCATCATATTCCACTGGCCAACTTGGGGTAGACAATCCTTTTCTCTACCTGTATCATTATATTTGAGCTG
This sequence comes from Medicago lupulina, assembly GCA_958299785.1. Taxonomy (NCBI): domain Eukaryota; kingdom Viridiplantae; phylum Streptophyta; class Magnoliopsida; order Fabales; family Fabaceae; genus Medicago; species Medicago lupulina. Next base: position 55,617,684 of record OY283146.1, on the reverse strand, counting down.
CAAGGGAAAATTGACATTGACATAAATAAGCAAGTATAAAAATTCAGTAAAATAATGGTAATTGTCACAAGGTATAAATACCCAAGGTGCAGGAAGGATGCGAGCTTCGACTTGAGCAAGTCTATCACTGATTTTGATTCCAAACTCTTTAGCATAGGGATCATCATGGTAGGCATTGTGATGTACTGTCTGAAGAAAGAAAAAACAAGGTGCATTAAGCACAGAATGACATCAGCTATAAACATTAAATACAAAACAACAAACTAACAGACATGCAATCCTACATAGAACAACATACCAACACGCATACAGCACAGAATGACATCAACTATAAACATTAAATATAAAACAACAGACTAACAGACATGTCAATCCTACATAGAACAACATACCAAAACCATTCAGTAAAATATAACTATAAAAAAACTACACAACATCATCAGTTCCATGCAAAGCAAAAATACAAGCTGCATTAAGCACAGAATACTAACACTACAAATTCAATACAAAAAAAAAAAACGTCTAAGAACCATGCCAATTCTAGCTATTAATATATACATTAAAAAAAACTACACAACATTATTTCATAAGCTAAAAATAGAGTTATGTAGATCTCAACAATTCTGCTGACCTGCATAATGTCGCGCTCCCTGTCAAGGGGACGCTGACAAGTCACTTTCAGCAAGGCAGTAATCTGCCTCTCATTGAGCCGTTTAGAGTACCGTTGGCCCTCCACAATCTTGCAGACCTACATCCAACAAACACAATTATCATAACATAGCCAGGCATGAAAAATACAATAGCGAAAAAAAGAGAATTAATGAGAACATTTACCTCCATTGGGAGGTAATTAGGCCTCTGTGGGTTTCCAACTTGCAAACAAGGCCACTGAGTATGTTGAATGACAAAACCATACGTCTCAAAGAAATACTCCACAACAGACTTCATGGTGCCCCTCTCATCCACAGGGAATCTAAAAATTATTGAGAAGTGAAAAGAAAGTCAGCAAAAGAATTTAAACATTGCATGTAAAAAAATACATAGCACAACTACTCACGTTAATTCTCTGGTAGCTTGTGAAGTCAGACCAGCAATGCGGTATTTTCTCCTCATGTTGCCACGATGTGTGACTTCAACTTTGATACCACGAAGTGCCTTTTTGATCTGTCATTAGGAAAATTCAATAAGGACTTGAAAAATAATCATTCTCATTTTATTCTAGAACAATGCAGTAAAACCTCTAGGAGAGTTCTGTTAAACTATACTACATGAAAGTTTTTATCACTACAAACGGCACGTAAAATAAAGCAAAAAATTCAATCAAATACTTGCAAAATTATCATTCTAATTTTCCTAGAACAATGAGCAAAACATACAAGAGATCTGCTAAACTAAAGTAGATGAATGTTTATAAAACTACAAACTAAAATTGTGATACAGTAACAACAAAATCAAAGGAGCAATGCTGCAGACAAAAACATAAACAAATGAGTATTTTTACTGCTGCAAACTGCTAGTATACTTGGAATACAAGAACAAAATCTAAGGAGTGACAGCACTATTAGGTTAGCATCATAATCATGTTTACTGCTAGTGTTTTAAAATGACTGTAGATAAATTTGTACAAGTCAACAAAACTAACCTTCACTCTATCAGCATCAGACAGAGGCCTGGCCGAGACATCCCTGTTAAGCAACTGGGTAACGAACTCAATGACAGGTAATGGCTCAATGAATGCTGTTGATGACATATCTGCATAATTAAAAAAGAACAATTAGTCGGCAGATTGATTGACTGCAGAAAAATGGTCAAGCAAAATGAAAATACGCACCAATGTTCAGAGATAGTCCCATTTGAGTAGGACGAATGCTTTGATAGAAACCACGCCAACTTTCCAATCCCTCACCTAAAGGCTGCCTTCTACCTAGATAAGGTGAATAAAAGGATCTTCCCACTGGACAATACCTACATCATTAAAAGTACACTTAGCCAGACATAAACAGGGTGAACCAAAATGCATTCAATACAGAAATAAGTTAATCAGCAACCTGGAGGTAGGAAGCTCCCGAAGAACAATGTCAAGAACCTGCAGAGCTTCCTGAGGCGCATCAGTTTGCCTCCCCTCCAAAAAGAGTCCCAGGTGGTGAAGGTCAGCACGTGCAGCCAATTTAATCACCACTTTGAACTCCCTATCCCTCCTGTGTCAAAATCAATTAATCGATTAAATATTAAAAAAACTAAGGGTGAATTTGACTAAGGAAAAACCCAAATAAAACTAAATAACATGAAGCACACCTCTGTCCACCAGATCCATCATCTTCATCAACAAGGGTGATTCTGAAGTCCTTTGAAATAAAAGGAAGCGGCCCAGCAGTATAGAGACTCTTACGGCCGTCGTAAGCAGGAAGCCTCTTTCCAAGGTGAGAATCACGGTACAGCCTAACAAGCTGCTCCATAACAGCACGGTTAACCCCTCTAGATGTAACTTCCGGAGTAATTGTAACCTAAGCAACCGAGAGCAACAAAACAATCAATAAGTGTCAAACCAAAGATAAACAACTAATAAAATCATTAAAACAGTGGAACTTACATCATACTGATGAAGATCCTTCTTAGGCAACTCAGCAAAGAAATGGTTTGCCTTCACCAAAGTTTTCCTGCCGTAGCTCCCTTTTCCGGGCCGAAGGGGAAACCTCAGTGATGATTTACTCTGAGGAGGAGGAGGAGGAGCAGGAGTCTCATCTGACTGGATTGTTAACTGACCCAAATCCTGCTCAACTTCAGTCACTTCTGGTGGCTGAGATGAACTAGCCTCGGATTGGGGTGCAACTGGTGGCGACACGGGGACTTGAAAGGGAGCAGACGGTACAGGGGTTGCTTGGTGCAGCTCGGGGTATGAGGGTTGCCTAGGTGGGCCTCCATAGGATGAAACAACATCGTGACCAGCACCAGCACCAACCCCATCGCCATATCCACCTCTTCCACCACCGTACCCACGGCCGCCTTGCTGTTGCACAGGTCCTCTACCCCTTCCTTGATACTCCGGAGGTCCACCATACTGCTGTTGTTGCTGAGGAGGTCCTCCCCTTGGAGGCCCCCCATACTGTTGTTGGGGCATCCCACGGCCACCACGTCCACCACCACCGTAAGCACCTCGTCCACCACCATAGTCACCACGTCCACCTCCATAATCACCGCGGCCACCACCATAATCCCCACGACCACCTTGGGGAGCATAGCCACGACCTCCTCCTTGAGGTCCCCCGCCTCCCTGATATCCAGCACCACCAGTTACAGCAGCTTGCTGTTGAGGAGGCGAAGTCCTCTGCTGACCTTCAGAACCTTCAGCACCACTGGGTCCATCAGTTCTCCTCTTCCTGACCATGTTGAAAGCTGCACACACATAACAAAAAATACTTCATTACTATAATGATTCATATCCCATTAACAAAAATCAAACCCTAGAAACATTATTATCAATACAAATAGATCAAAAACCAAATGGAAAACACTTAGCATATTAATTAATAAAATAACCACGTATACAAGAACTGAAAAAATTAACAGTGAAACCAACTTATACATGAACTGAATATAAACAAATCATAAATTCTATTACCCAAACAACATATAGGTGAATCACAGAAAAAAAATTAGCAAACCCTAATCAAATTAACAGCATAAGTTCACATTGAAATTTACCAAAATAAACAGTTAATAATCAACATACAAACCAATAAAACATCAACTAACATGGCAAGTTTATTCAAAAAAAAAAAACTAACATGGCAAGTTATTATGATTTTTAACAATTTTAACTACAACTTTCAATAAACAATTATATCCATGATTTCTAACTGTTAAAAACTTTTAACTACAACTTCCAATAAAAAATGATTAAAAGTTAATACCAAAATATAAAACATACATTAAAATAAAAAATAAAAACTTTATTCGACAAAAATTATTAAACCCTTGGAAAATGTATAACAGAAAATATTAATTAAAAAAATGATTAAACAAAAAGCCAGAAACTTTAAAAAAAAAACACAATCAGAGAGAAAAAGCTAAACTAACACACACAGAAAATTTTGTGTAATAAAAAAAAAAGCGAAATCAAAACCAAAAGAAATCTTACACATACATTACGAAAAGCAAACCCTAAAAATCAAAAAAACTAAAAAAAAAATCACACAAATAAAATACACAAACGTAGAATCCGAAACAAAAGCAAACCCTAAAAATCTATGCAACCGTAAAATACACAACGACATAAAAACAGAAGAAAAAAAAACACAAAAACAAAAAAAAATCACAGATCAGAGTGAAAAATGAAAATCACAAGCTTTATCTCAAAAATCAAACAAAAACTACTAGATCTACTCAATAAAATCAAAAACCGAAAACATTACGAAACACAAAGCAAAATCATCATCAAACACTGAAAAAAATCACAATCACAAAAAAAAACCCTAAAAATCGTTAATCGATGAACGAATACCTTCAGAAAATGAAAGTCGAAAACGGTGTTTGGAATTTTAGGTATTTGAATAGTGAAGTGAGAGGGTGAGAAAATGAAGGTTATGTTTCTCTCACTATAAATTACTACAAGGTTTTTAGAGAGAGAAAGTGATGAAAGAATAGTGAAAATGTTGTTGCGAGAAAAGAGCACAGAAAACCGTGAAATGTGAGGCTTATAAAGAAGAGAGTGGGTAATTGAAAATGACTATTATGTCCCTGTCGTGTCTGATGTGTTGGAATTCTTACCCTCTTACTCACTCTCCTTCTCCTCTAAGGTTCCTCTTTTTCTATATTTTTTTTATTAATTAATCTTTTTTATATATTATTATTATATGACTTTTATCAATATCAATATATATATAAATATGTGGTTTTTATAGTCAAATTTATTTATTTTTGGTCAAATGTAATTGGTTTATTTTCCTTTTCCATTGGTCAAATGCATTTGGTTTATATTATAGATGATATACGTTAATTATTCAATAAATTTAAAAATAGTTTTTGTTTATGGTTTTTTGTTTGGTAGCGGGATTCGAACCTCGAACCTTGCATATATTATGCATTGTTGTTACCAACCGAGTTAAGCTCACGGAGACTTGTTTATGAGGTTTGATTGAATTGGTTTACTTTTGACTTTATACGAACCAGATTATGCAAATAAATAAGTTTTTGTGTATTATTCATAAGATTATTAAGTAAGGGTTTTGCTAACCATTATCAAAAGGGCAGTAGTTAACAAATCCATTAGTATAAACTTTGTCTTGAAAATATAAATTTTTATTTTGTCTTGGCAATAACTACACCACTTTTTGATGCAAACTTACTAATTTTAACACTTTAATCAATGTCTCAATGGCACATGTTAGCATTCTCCTTAAATAAATTTTATTATAATTTGTTTTTTAACTGATGAATGACACACTTATGGAGAAAAATATGTCTGCTTGAATAGAAGAACTTGTCTTGTGTGCTCTACAAATTATTCAACTAAATTAGTCATGATTAAACGACGATGAAAACTTTATATTAATAATATGGTAATCTAGAAAAAACGAATAAAAAAATATATTTTGTATAGTAAAGTTAAGTCGGACCAGAAATTTAATGGTAATATTTAAAAGTCGTACCTAATACATTAATAAATTAAATCGAAGTAAAAGTCTTAAATATACATTATTATATTATATTCAAAAGTCGTATATATTTAAAGTCGTACCTAATATATTATTAATTAAATAGAAATAAAAATCTTAATAATAATATATTTTTATATTATATTCAAAAGTCGGATCTATCGTATCCTTGGCAGTTAAGAAAGAAAAAGAGGAAAATATCATTGTTTAAATATGAATATGTAGTTGAAATTTATGGATTGGTTTATTTTTGAATTTATATCAAACAACTTATGCAAATAAATAAGTTTTGTGTATTATTCATAAGATCATTAAGTAAATTGTCTTGTTAACCAGTGTCTTAAGGGCAATGGTTAAAGAATCTATTAGTATAAACTTTGTCTAAATGGTCTTGCTAATCAGTGTCATAAGGGCACTGGTTAAAGAATCCATTCGTATAAACTTTATCTTGAAAATATACTTTTTTACTTTTGTCTTAACAATAATTACACCACTTTTTGATGCAAACTTACTAATTTTAACAGTATAATCAATGCTCCAACGGCACTCATTAAGATTCTCCATAAGTAAATTTTATTATTATTTGTTTTTTAACTGATGATCGTCACGCTTATGTGGAAAAATATGTCTACGTAGATAGAAGAACTCACCTTGTGTGCTATACAAATTCTTCAAGGAAGATTAGTCATGATTAAACGACGATGAAAACTTTATATTAATAATATGGTAATCTCGAAAAAATGAATAAAAAATTATATTTTGAATAGTAAAGTTAAGTCGAACGAGAGAAATTTAATGGTAATATTTAAAAGTCGTACCTAATATATTAATAAATTAAATCAAAGTAAAAATCTTAAATATACATTATTATATTATATTAAAAAATCGTATATATTTAAAGTCGTGCCTAATATATTATTAATTAAATAGAAATAAAAATCTTAATAATAATATATTTTTATATTATATTCAAAAGTCGGATCTATCGTATCCTTAGCAGTTAAGAAAGAAAAGAGGAAAATATCATTGTTTAAATATGAATATGTAGTTGAAATTTATGGATTGTTTTTTTTTTTAATTTATACCAAACAACTTATGCAAATAAATAAGTTTTTGTGTATTATTCATAAGATTATTAAGTAAATGGTCTTGCTAACCAGTGCCTTAAGGGTGGGTGTTAAGGAATCCATTAGTAGAAATTGTGTTTAAATGGTCTTGCTAACTAGTGTCCTAAGGGCAATGGTTAAAGAATCCATTAGTAGAAACTTTGTCTTGTAAATATAAGTTTTTATTTTTGTCATGGCATTAACTACACCACTTTTTGATGCACCTTACTAATTTTAACATTTTAACCAATGTTTCAAGGGCGCTCATTAGCATTCTCCTTAAGTGAATTTTATTATTATTTGTTTTTTAACGGTGATCGACACGCTTATGCAGGAAAAACATATTTGCGTGGATAGAAGAACTCACCTTGTGAGCTGTACAAATTATTTAACAAAGATTAGTCATGGTTAAACGACGATGAAAACTTTGTACTAATAATATGGTAATCTAGAAAAAATAAATAAAAAAAAATTGTATAGTAAAGTTAAGTCGAACCAGAAATTTGATGGTAATATTTAAAAGTCGTACCTAATATATTAATAAATTAAATTGAATTAAAAATCTTAAATATACATTATTATATTGTATTCAAAAGTCGTGTATATTTAAAGTCGTACCTAATATATTATTAATTAAATATAAATAAAAATTTTAATAAAAATATATTTTATATTATATTCAAAATTCGTATCTATCGTATCCTTGAAAATTAAGAAAGTTAAAAGAGGAAAAACTCATTGTATAAATACTTAATACATAGTTTTTTTTATAGAGAAAATACTTAATACATGGTTGAAATTTATGGAATGGTTTATTTTTGAGTTTATACAAAACAACTTATGTAAATAAATAAATTTGTGTATTATTCATAAGATTATTAAGTAAAAGGATCTTATAACCAGTGCCCTAATGGCAGAGGTTAAAGAACCATTAGTAGAAACTTTGTCTTGAAAATATAGGTTTTTACTTTTGTCTTGACAATAACTACATCACTTTTTGATGCAAACTTACTAATTTTAACTATTTAATCAATGCCCTAAGTGCATTCATTAGCATTCTCCTTAAGTGAATTTTATTATTCACCTTGTGTGCTCTACAAATTCTTCAACGAAGATTAGTCATGATTAAACGACGATGAAAACTTTGAAAATATGGTAATCTAGAAAAAACGAATAAAAAATTATATTTTGTAAAGTAAAGTTAAGTTGAATCTAAAATTTAACGGTAGTCATACCAAATATATTAATAAATTAAATCCAAGTAAAAATCTAAAATATACATTATTATATTATATTCAAAAGTCGTATATATTTAAAGTCGTACCTAATATATTATTAATTAAATAAAAATAAAAATCTTAATAATAATATATTTTTATATTATATTCAAAAGTCGGATCTATCGTATCCTTGACAATTAAGAAACACAAATAAATAAGTTTTTATGTGTTATTCATAAGATTATTAAGTAAATGGTCTTGTTAACCAATGCTTTAAGGGCATTGGTTAAACTAGGGCATTGGTTAAACAATACATTAGTAGAAATTTTGTCTTGTAAATATAAGTTTTTATTTTTGTCTCGACACTAACCACACCATTTTTTGATACAGACTTACTAATTTTAACACTTTAACCAATGCTCCAAGGGCACTCATTAGCATTCTTCTTAAGTAAATTTTATTATTATTTGTTTTTAACCAATGATCGACACACTTATGGAGAAAAATATGTTTGCATGGATAGATGAACTCACCTTGTGTGCTCTACAAATTCTTCAATGAATATTAGTCGTAATTAAACGACAATGAAAACTTTGTATTAATAATATGGTAATCTAGAAAAAACGAATAAAATAATATATTTTGCATAGTAAAATTAAGTCAAATCATAAATTTAATGGTAATATTTAAAAGCCGTACCTAATATATTAGTGAATTAAATCGAAATAAAAATATATTATTATATTATATTTAAAAGTTGTACCTAATATATTAGTAACTTAAATCGAAACAAAAATCTTAAATATACATTATTATATTATATTCAAAAGTCGTATATATTTAATGTCGTGCCAAATATATTATTAATTAAATAGAAATAAAAATCTTAATAATAATATATTTTATATTATATTCAAAAGTCGTATCTATCATATCCTTGGCAATTAAGAAAGTTAAAGAGGAAAAACTCATTGTTTAAATACTTAATACGTAGTTGAAATTTATGGAATGGTTTATTTTTTAGTTTATACAAAACAACTTATGTAAATAAATAAATTTGTGTATTATTCATAAGATTAATAAGTAAAAGATGTTGATAACCAATGCCCTAATGGCAGAGGTTAAGGAACCATTAGTAGAAACTTTGTCTTGGAAATATAAGTTTTTACTTTTGTCTTACCAAATAACTACACCATCCCTGCTAAGTTTTTATTGATAATTTGTTAAAGTCGTACCTAATATATTAATAAATTAAATCGAAGTAAAAATCTTAAATATACAATATTATATTATATTCAAAAGTCGTATATATTTAAAGTCGTACCTAATATATCATTAATTAAATAGAAATAAAAATCTTGTTTTTTGAAGAATTGAAATAAAAATCTTAATAATAATATATTTTTATATTATATTCAAAAGTCGGATCTATCATATCCTTGGCAATTAAGAAAGAAAAAAGGTAAATATTATTGTTTAAATATAAATAGGTAGTTGAAATTTATGGATTGGTTTATTTTTGAATTTATATAAAACACAAATAAATAAGTTTTTGTGTATTATTCATAAGATTATTAAGTAAATGGTCTTGCTAACCAGTGCCCTAAGGGCAGTGGTTAAGGAATCTATTAGTAGAAACTTTGTCTTGTAAATATAAGTTTTTTACTTTTGTCTTGCCAATAACCACCATTTTTTGATGCAAACTTACTAATTTTAACACTTTAATCAATGCTCCAAGGGCACTCATTAGCATTATCCTTAAGTAAATTTTATTATATTTGTTTTTTAACTGATAATCGACACGCTTGTGGAGAAAAATATGTATGCGTGGATAGAAGAACTCACCTTGTGTGCTCTTCAAATTCTTCAACGAAGATTAGTGTAAAGAAAAACGATAAAAGTGTAATTGTTTGGTTGAAACGACAATCCTTGTGGAAGTGATACTCTACTTATCACTTTATTACTTGGTAAATGATTTGGTACACTTGCCTAAATCCGACCATCAAGCGACATGTAATACAATATAATTCCTACATTCATTGTCACAAGAATCATGGTGTTCCTACCTTAGGAATGAAATGAGCGTCAAGATACTCTACTGCCTTAAATATCAACAAACTATCAGATAGACACATAGTCATTCCCACTTATAGGGAGTTAATTCGAATCAGATAGATGCTTCGAACTATCTCAATTTCAATTACTCGAAACAATTAGAATAACCTCGTAACAAAATCAGAGGAGTAAAGATAGAAACAACCAAGAAGCATATCTTAGGATTCACCGTTATGAGTAGGGGTCACCCATTCCAAAGTGTGATCATACAATGCTTAACTCACTTATTCAAATTTCTACCGACTAACACTTACTTGGGTGTCATGTTGTCTTTTGCAGCACACCCTTTGTTGCTTGGAGAATGAGCATACGATCAGTCGCAGTGAATTTGTTTATCAAATGGGAGAAAACACTCACTGCTCAGAAGGTAAACCTTGTCTATTCATACAAGAACAAACAATATACAAGTTGCTGATAGATAATTGTAAGAAAATTTCATTAAAAACATCATTTAAAACATGTCATTTCACTGTATTCAAGAGCAAATATTTGATAGAAAAACCATCTAAAACATGTTATACTTTCTTAAATCCAAAAAAAGGCAAGTCATAAACTAATAATTAATTAATCGAGTTAATTTCAACAAATTCGGAATAGAGGGGGGGGGGGGGTGATCAAGGATTCCTTAATCATTGTTATACATGTGAATCACAAAACCTAATCTCACATTGGACATGACAATTAAAACCATGTAACCACTTTCAAATATCTTCGGTAATTTACTTTCGAATAAATTCAAACTAACTATCGAATTGAATGACAATCCATGTGGAGACGATGACTTACTAGTTTACTACTTGATATGATTTGATGCACTTGTCGATTTTCGCCACCACTTTTGATACTCCATATTAATGCATTGTGTGTTTGAGGATATATGTTATAAAATTCATAGTTTAATCAATTTATGTTTTATTATTAACCAAAAAAGAATACATTTTTGAGTAACATTTATATTCTTTACCTTTGTCATTATAATGAAAATCATAGCCTTTTGTTTTCTTTCTCTTGTCACTTTTCATTCTCTATGAATAATCTCTATTGTTTAGAGTAAACACGTAATGGATTAGAAGCCATCATGCGTACCTTCTGGCTAGACATGGAATGTTGCTGTAAAAATTGAGATTTCTAAACGTGTGAAAATGTAACTTTTGCAAACTCACTATGATATAAACTCGCGACGACTCAACATGATTTAGTCAAACTCACTATGATATAAACAAGCATGCAATGTTTGTAAATCATCAATAGAATATGAGTTACAACTCTTGGAAAGTTAACCCATACAATAAATCTTGTTAAACTTTAATCTTTTGAGTTAGTGTTTTAAAATGTAATATCAAAAGAGTAATGATATTTAAACAAAAAAAATTGGCAACTTTTGGGATAATCCTTTTTTTTTTTTTTGGGTTTCATTTAAGTGAGTTTTGAGTTTTTGGGACTTTGATCACTTTAATGTATTTAGTAGATAATCAATTATTTCCTCTCATCAAAATAAATCATTATCTCTCATCAAAATACACTAAAATCATTAAAATAAAATTCTTTTTTTTCTTCTTCTTTTGGAACAAAAACAATAGAGAGATAAGAAAAGAGTGTAAAAAACATGATAAAAATATGATAGAAAATTATCACAAACATTATCAACAAACGTCACATTTTTTTGCCATCACAACCAACATCACATTTTTTTTACCTTTTTCTAAAATCATCTCATAAAGTGACATAAGCTTGGGTCTAAAACATACCACTTTATCACAATATTAACTTATTTTCTCATCCCCACGTTAAACTTTATGATATCCATCATCACATAATAGATTAACAAAAAAAGAAAAGACAAAATGAAAGAGAGTTGAAATTGAAATGGTGACGAAGTGAGGTGTGTGGGGGTGTGGTGAAGAAAAGATTAGAGTGATGCTGACAACTAACGGTTACAAAATCTGAATGGTGCGTGTCGTGTGTAATTGTGTGTGTCATTGTGCGTGTGTAATTGTGTGTGTCTTTGACCACATTGACCAAAATGTTTGAGTTTAATTTTTTTTTTGTGTATAAATAAATCAGGTATCTCAATTAGGGAGGTTGATTCATCAAATTTTACAAAAGATCACGTACTTCAGTAAAAATAAAATAAAGGATCATGTAGATAAAATTTCTACTTGATATTTATGATGTTTAACGTTATATGTGAGGTGGATTCTAAGGTGAAGGTTCAATTAAGTCCCTCATCGATGAAACACTAAAACTCATCATTAAATTAAATCAATGATTAAGATTATTTGAAAATAGAAATAAGAACATCTATTTCTTTCCACACGCAATCCTACCCTTATCTCTTCCATTTACATCATTTTCAATTCACCACAATATGCATATGCTTGCTAAAAATAAAATGGAAGTCGTGATGTTAATCAATAAAATTTGGCCACACCATGAACGAAGATTATAGTTTCCATTACCAATTAAATTTGGGTTTAATAGCCAAGATAGTATAAAGGTTTAAATTTGACCAACAACTTCAATTAAATTTCCATGACCACCATGATAAGAGAAAATGCAATTAATTTTGAATGAATGTTTGATGATTATATGATTGGGTTTTAGACTATAATTTTCTTTATAGACGACCTTCAATTTGGAACGGTTTGGTCTCACCGAGAAAAATAAAATAAAGGATCACATACTTCAGTAAAAAAAAAGAATAAAGGATCATGTAGATAAAATTTCTACTCAATATTTATGATGTTTAACGCGATATGTGATACATATTTATAGAATTCAAACTTTAAGACTAATTAAGCTAGAAAATAGTTAGAAGATACATTATATGATTCATACCTTGTGATCGTACCTTATCAGAAGGTGACTGCCGGTGCTTTGAGTGAGGTGATATTGAGGTGGTGAAAGCTTTAGAATGCTCCTTGGAACAGAGGGGGGTGTGTACCTGCAGTTGCTCCGACGCTCAAGTTAGTAGAGATCAGAGTGTGAGGTTTAGAGAGAAAGAAGTGTTCTACCTTGGGGACTGCATTGAGTCCCCTATTTATAGAGGTGGAGAGCTACAGAGCCGTTGTAATGGCACACCCAGCTCTGGCGGTTACGAAATCGTGGGAAGTGTAACCGCCAGTGAGTTTATTGCAGGAACGTACAAAGAGACGTTGGGCTCGTTTGAACCGGTCTTGTTTGCTCCGTGCAACCCCTTCGCGGGAGAGAGGGGTACCACAAGTAAGATTGTCAAACGTAGCGTTTAAGCTTTAGATTATATTGGACCTAAGTAAATGGGTCAAGAATCCTTTTGGCCGGTCCATAATACCTTAAGAGACTAATTAACCAAATGTTTTTTTTTTGTTACATTTTAACCAAATGTAACCAAACATTATAAAAATATTGCTTAACCAAATGTTTGGTTAAGCAAACATTTAGTTAAAACCAAATGTTTTGTTTGGGAAGAAACAATATAAAAATATTGCTTAATATATGTATTTATAAACTATTTCATGCTTTTTTAGTAGATAAATTAATTATTTTTAAAGGTAAATTTACATCGAAAGTTTCTTAATTACTATGAAAATCTTAACATGAGAAAAAAAGCACGAATACTGAATTTTAGAGTAATCAACCATGTAAGTTAACATCTCTAAAAAAAAAAAAACCATGTAAGTTAACATCATTAAAATAGTCTCTCACACATATCAATAATGAGTTGGTTCAAATGATAAAAAAATTTGAACTTTTTAAACAAAGGGTTAATTATGTTTTTGGTCGTTATAAATATGTCAACTTTTCATTTTAGTCTTTCTAAAATTTTCCTTCAACTTTTAGTCCCTATAAAATTTTCAATCATTATTTTTGGTCCCTATTTTTAAGTAAATTTTTGTGTTATTTAATGAAATGGTGCAGAAATGTATAAAATATTATAAAAATCACTCCTAATTTTTTTTTTAACAAAACATGAATTAAATATTAATTTTTTACCGTCAAAAATAAAAATATTCATATTTAATTCATGGTTTGGTAAAAAATTCTAAATTCTTTTTGGGAGAGATCCTTATAATATTATACATTTTTCCGTAAAATTTTATTTAAAAATATTAAATTTACATATGAGTTTACTTTAAAAGAGGGGCCAAAAATAATAATAAATTTTTTTGTAGGGACTAAAAGTTGAAGGAAAATTTTAGAGGGACTAAAACGAAAAGTTGATATATTTATAAGGATTAAAAACATATTTAACCCTTAAACAAATGATAGAAAATAACTCTGTCGTACGGAAATAATTCTATTGAGAGAGAAAAATCTTCATTGTGCGTGGCTAAGTTTTCAAATGGTGTGTTTAGGTAACAAAATTAACATTGTCTCTGAGATGGGGATAACCTTAGTTTCTACCATGGTAACAATGTCTCTATCCCATAACATAGTCTCTATATCCTAATCAATTCGCCCAAGCCACACAATGGACAAATAACACAAATGGTTGAGACAATTAATCACTTAACCCTTATTGATAACCTTTCATGTAAAACTTTACTGCCAATAATCAAGCTATCTTACTCAAAAATGACCATTAAACAACTACTTCAACTCTAAACATGATTGCTTAGATGTAAATATTTTTCGTTTGTATAAAAAAAAATACAAAATTTAAGTTAGTACACTCCTCTTATAGGTTAGGGTACCGTTAAAGGAAGAAAATGGTTGGGTTGAGAACTGAGAGAGAAAGGAAAAGGACAAAGTGGTAGGTCCTATTCAGAAGGTACAAGTCATTGGATTAGATGAACGTATATTCATGTTTGGCTTTTATCTTTGCCAGCCTTTCATTTAGTCCTTTTTATAATCATATCATACCAATGTTGATTCATCAAAAGTCACACACACCCACCACCTTCTAACTTAACAACAATAGTAACAATACATACGTATTCATATTCATTTAAATTCATTCATTCATCTTCCCATAATGATGCCTACGTATCATATCATTTGAATTCACTCATTCACCTTCCCTTACGCCATTTGCTTTTTATGCTCCAACCATAGATTTACAAGCCATGATTGTCATATTAATGCACATTTAAATACCACTTATTGTTGCTATTCAATATTCAATGGTGTAGTACTATTTTCATTTCGGGTTAGGGTGACAAAAATACCCATGCCCACGGGTAAAATTCCATCATCGATAGGGGATGAATAGTTAAACATACATTTATGGATATAATAAATGAGTATTTGTCTATCCATTATTTTATGGATATAGACACGAATTTGATGATACTCAAGGCCGGTTTAAGGGCCAAGCCACCCAAGCAAGGGCTTTAGGCCTCAAGATTTTGGCTTAAAAAAAAAGCCTCATAAAAAGTAAATTTAGTTATAAATATATATTATGAAATGCTAATAAAAAAATATTTATCTAGCTTAGTTGGTAATTTTAAGGTCTTAAATCCTTTTGGTCCTAAGTTCAAATCTCAACAAAACTTAATTTATTATGCTTTTGATAAGTACTATTTTAATTTTTTTTTTTTTAATTTCAAAAGGCCTCGTTATAAATTTTGCTTTAGGCCTCTTGATATGTTGGGCCGGCCCTGATGATACCCATACTCACGAGTACCCATAACCGATAATAAATTAAATAAATTACTAAAATATATTTGAATATATATATATATATATATATATATATATATATATATATAAAAGAAACTACTTCTTTCAACACACTTTTGGCTTAGAATTTTCTTTCCAAAAATACCCTTAATTTTAAATACAAGTAACACATGTAAGAAATATGTTACAAATAGATAAGAATAAATTTAATTTAATTTAAGGAGAAAAATTGAAGGTGGGAAAAACACAAGAAGGGGGGGTTGAATTGTGTTTTTAAAAACGTTTCTTTCTTACGAAAAAATAACACTGTTCTCAGGATACAGAGTCTGATGGAGTTCAGACTCTGATCAGAGTTCAGAGTCTTAGCAGCGGAATAAAGAACAGATGCAAGAAGGAAAGACGACACAAGCAATTTTATACAGGTTCCTTCCACAAATCGGAAGTAGTCCTGTCCCCCTTGCACTTCCAAGGAGAGTTTCACTAAAATGTAATATCAAATTACAAGTTGCTCAAACACACAAGTAAGAGACTTCCTTTGCTCAATCACACAAGAATGAGACTTCAGATGCTCAAGCACACAAGCAAGAGACTTTAAGACAATTACAGAGAATTGAAAAGAGTTTTGAATACTTGATATACTATCAGAGGTATTCACAAATCAAAACGAAACAGAACAGACTCTGTTTTCTTAGATACTTAGAAATTCTAAAATGTGAGCTTTTGTAAGAATTATCTAAGTTGTTGATGAGCAGATTTTGCGACTTAGAATATGAGATAAGAATTCAATTCGCGTGTATATCGTTCTGATACTAGTACTACCATTCTTCAAGTCTTCAGCTCTATTTATAGAGGTTTTGAGAGACGTTGGAAAAATGCCAGCTCATCACTTTTTCTTTACCGAAGCTGATTTGACACCTTTGATCCTTTGCTTGATTTGAGGTTTGTACAATGAAATCAAATTCAAATCCATTCCATCAAATAAGGAAAAGTTTCTGCTACAGTTACTGTTATTCTTGTCGTGTATTGAAAACACTGTGCAGAGTTGGTGGTTGCAGGGACACACGTAGGCATAGTGGTTGTACTTTTCGTACATTGCCTTTGTCAACGCTTCTTGGTGTCTGGAGAATCTTTGCTCTGGATACCATTTGCTTCTGATGAGTCTGCCTCTGATGAACTTGCTTCTGATGACGTCATCTTCAGAAGCTCTTTCTTCAGACGCATTCTGACTCTGATTTTCCAGGAGCCCTTTCAGTCAGATGTTCTTCAAGCTTCAGTTTAAGATTTCCTTTGCTCTTTAATTTATTCAAACAGAACCTCTTGTAAATAAATCTTTGATTAATGGTCCTGCACACTTGAATAAATGTTTAGCAAATCCAATTGATAATTTTTAATACTTTGTTATCATCAAAACTTAAGTGGTATACTTGTGAAACACCCTTTGTTCCAACAAAAATTACATACAGTTCCTTAAAAAATAACACGTGGATTACTAATCCATGTCACTAATCTTCCCCGTTAACCCTCTTTTATCTCCGTTAACCACTGATCAAACTCACAAAAATCTAGCACAAAACAAAAACTCATGTTACTTTTTTATCAGCCGCTTTTATGTTGTACATCTGTGTTGTTCCCCTCAATACAACCGACAAAGATTTCGAAGTATTTTCATATCTCTTCCACAAAAAACAGTATTTCCATATTATTTTATTAATATAAGTTACTCTTCCTTAGCCTTTGATCAATTGTAACAAATGTGAGCAAAAAATAAGGTTAAAGATTGGACTTTAAATACTTTAAAAAATGATTACTAACAAACGTGAGCAAAAAATAATGTTAAAGATTGGACTTTAAATCCTAAAAAAAAAAAATAGTAACAAACGTGAGAGAAAATAAGGTTATCAAAAAATAATGTTAAAAATTGAACTTTAAATCCTAAAAAAAAAAGATTAGTAACAAACATGAGCAAAAAATAAGGTTAAAGATTGGACTTTAAATCCTTTAAAAAAAAGATTAGTAACAAACGTGAGCGAAAAATAATGTTAAACATTGAACTATAAATCCTCCAAAAAAATGATTAGTAACAAATGTGAGCAAAAAATAATATTAAAGATTGGATATTAAATCCTCCAAAAAAAAAAGATTAGTAACAAACGTGTAGGGATGGCGATGGGTACCCTATGGGTAGAGTACTATAGTGCCCTTCCCCATATCCACATTTGTAAAAATTATCCATACCCGTGCCCGTACCCTAGTGGGCAACAACTTTAGTGCCCTTCCCCATACCTTGTGGGTACCTAAGTGTCCATACCCGCACTCATTTCCCGCATTTTAACTATGAAAAGACAACAAAAGCATCACAATTGAAATAAAATTACGGTCCAATTCTTTTAAAATTAACTCATAAAATAGTTCGAATCGTAGTATTTAGTGAAATAAAAACATCCAAAATATCCTTAAAAAATTGTACACCGGCATGATGGAGTTGTTATTATATTAAGCATTTTTCTGGTTTAAGTTTAAGTTTAGACTTAAATAGCTAAATAAATTATTCAATTATACACCAAAAATAAATAAATTATTTACGATATTATATAAATATGTATATGCAAGGTTGCGGGCATGGGCAGTATAGTACCCTTACCCATGCCCATACCTATTTAAATTTGTGGGTATTACCCAGACCCGTGTCCAGACCCAAGAAAGCGGGGTTTTACCCTACCCATTGTGGGTATTCTTTGCGGGTATCCATTGGGCCTGGGTCCAATTACCATCCCTAAACGTGAGCAAAAAATATTGTTAACGATTGGACTTTAAATCCTCTAAAAAAAAGAGTAGTAACAAACGTAAGCAAAAAATATTAATAAGTAGGGTTCTCACAGTTTATAGTTCGTTCCCACATTGTTTAGTTTTTCTCAACCTCTCTCAATCCTCTGCATCAGAATTCATAATTAACCTGTAAATTTTTTCTTTTTCTTTCATGTTACAACTAATCAAAGTCCATTAATGTTATGAATTATTTGACTTTGCTGGTTTATAAGTGATTATGATTCAAACTGTTTACGATTAATTTTAAGGATTATTTGATTTTCAGCCATGGTCAATTATATGTAGCTTTATCAAGAGGAGTTTATCAAAATTCAACAAAAGTTCTCATTAAAGAAGGGAAAATAGAAGGAGAAGATGGAGACTTTACGGAAAATGTAGTTTTTAAATATATTCTTTTATCGCAATCATAACAATGTTTCTTTTACATAACATGTCATTTATACATTTATGTTTTTTTTTGAAGAAATTTATACATTTATGTTATGATGTTACTAATTACTATTTGAATAAATAATAAATGATCATTATTTTATCTTTATTTTATAATATGTTGGCAAACTAAAATATGTTGAGTTCATAAATAATTTTGTTATATATGCCTTGACAATATTTTATTTATAAATCAAAATATCAATAATTTTCATTAATATTGTAAAATTTAAATATTTTAATCAAAATTATACAAACAAACATAATAAAATAATAACATGCAGCGGACAAACAGGCACGATA
Organism: Medicago lupulina; assembly: GCA_958299785.1. Lineage (NCBI taxonomy): Eukaryota > Viridiplantae > Streptophyta > Magnoliopsida > Fabales > Fabaceae > Medicago > Medicago lupulina. Next base: position 55,598,430 of record OY283146.1, on the reverse strand, counting down.
GTGCCCGTCTTTCCGCTAGTATATATAAGTTTGAGGTCTCAAAAAACTCTAGTTTAGTTTATTGTACGACAAGTTTTAATTTCTCTTATGTCACAACTTTCTCTTCCGCTTCTCTTTTGGTGCACCCATTTTTTCTTCTTCTCATTCTTTTTTTTTTCTTTCTTCTTCTTAGCATGATTATTTGTTTTTTTATTTTAGATTTTAGAGCTTTCTAATTTTAGATAAATACATGAATATTTCAATTTGTTTCTAATTTCTATGTGGAAATTGATTTAATCTTTTTGTGTGAAACTGATAATTTTTTTCTTGAAAAAATTCACCACTTCTCTGTTTAGTAATTTCTTTATGTGTCTTGGTTACTTTTTCTTTTATGTCACGTATTTCGTTCCTTCGTAAATTGAAACGCACGATGTAAGAATCATGAATTTTGTATGAATTATGTATGGTTTATAAAATTTGAATGGATTATATATGGATGTTTAAAAGTTATTTTTTTTTGCTGTAAAAAAAAGTAAAAGTTTTTTGGTAATTAAAAAAAGTTATTCTTTCTACCAAAAAATAAATAAATTAAAAAATCATTGGGTACCCATAAATACCCATGGATACCTTAATACCCACGGGTATCCGTATAGTGAGTACCCACGTGAGTACATGGCAAACACGAGTATCATATTTATCTAACGGGACAGAAACGGGTATCATACTATCCGTACTCATAATACCCATTGACATTCCTTTTTTTTTTTTTGAGCAAAACCCATTGACATTCCAATTTGGTGTATTACATAACTTATATAAAGTCTGAGGACATTCAATTTTATTTTATTTTTTTTAAAATTGAGTTTGATATTTAATAAAGAGTATTAGAAAAGTCTCTCTTTTCATGAAACTATCCTACCAATATACTAACCTCCGGATAGAACTCATGTTACAAATTTCCCAAATAATAATTATTATTAAGAAAAGGTAATTTTAAATATTTTGAAAAATAGATTGAGACAATTTTTAATACATAATTTATATATATGCGGTATACTAACATGTGTCATAAGAAAAAATGTTAGCATTTCCCGTAGTAGTTTACCGTAAAAAATATAAAAATAGAAGGGTAATTGGAAAACAAAATTTATTTTAATTTAAGAGGGTAAAATTAGTTAACTTTATGTATATTTAAGATCACCAGTAGGGGTGGAAATGAGTTAGGCTGAGCCGAACTTTGTAAGGCTTAAATATGATCTATTTCAAAAAATACAGGCTTGAGCCTATCTTATTACCTGTCATAGACCTATTTTTAAGACATGATCGAACCTTTTTAAATGTTCGATGAAGCCTGAAAACCTATTTAAAAACCTATTTGACACTAAGATCTAACAACACTTATAAGCCTAATACTAAATAGGCCAAATCTTATGAAGACCTAAAGCATGCGAATAAGTCTGCTACTAAATAACGAAATCTTTCAAAGATCTAATCACACAAATATATTCCTGCTACTTAATAATCAAATCATACGAAGTGTCGAGTTTATAAAAAAGAATTCAACTATATCAATAACAAAAAAATATATTATATATCAAAAACTTAATAGGTCGGTCTGACGAACTTAATTGTCTTTTTTTGTAAACCTTAGTCTAACCTATTTAATTAACGATTTTATAAAAAGCTTAAACCTAACATTCTTATAAAAGGAACTACATAATACTAGACTTTAAATAAGTTAGATCGTAGACCTTTGTTCGACTTGTTTCCACCTTATTCGACTATAAAAGAAAAATTAACAAAATTAGCTGTAGGAGTAGTGTGAAGAAAGTCACATCAGTTCTTTTTATTTCCTCATTTAACCCCTCCATCATTTGGTCACACTCTCCTTTTTATGGCTAACACAGGTAAGGCCACCATCAGTTTCCATTTAAGGATTCTTTCTCTTCAATGTATTGAGTTTTTACTTTTTTAGCACGTCAAATGTGAACGTCTATTTCCATTTGTGATTTTGAGCATTGTGTGGTTTCAATATTTTATTTTAAAACTCCTACTACTAACTCAATTTTTTTTTTTAGGAAATATATAAGCTCGTTACATTGTTGCAGCTATTGTTAACATGGTTAATGTTATTTGATAGTGTAGAGATAAGTCTAGGTTTAGTAATTGTTACACTAATTGGCATTTTGCTTTGAATATTGTTATATCTAGTGTTTCCTTGATTGAATATCATTCTTATGCCACCTCCTCTCATTCCATTAGAGGATTAAATTTTTCAAAGAGCTCTATAGTTGATATATATCTTTCGATATACTCTATCCGATCTCGAATGTAAGAAAAACAAAAGTAAAACAAAGTAGATATATATATGGTTTAAATTTTTAATTAGATACGTCAATTTTGTTTGATTTTTTTCTTGTTGTTTATACTCGAGTCCGGAGTAGTACTTCTATTAAAAAAATCATTTGACATCCTCCTTTTACTCATTGGGTGAATTGTATTATTGATGGGGCTGCTAGAGGCTGCCCTGGTCTAGCTGCTTGTGGTGACTTCTTCAGAGATAGTACCAGGAGCCTGAGTTATTTTGCTATTAATCTATGTATGTATTACCACCTCTTTTCTTGTTGATTTAACTAGTGTCATGGTAGTCATTGAGACTACTGTCAAGAAATGTGGGTTTTCTTTATTGTTAGCTGATTCTCACCTTGTTACTCTTGCTTTGAATTCCCTGTTTACTCTTACTTTGCAACTATGATAATCTTAAAAATCGTGATTGAGTCTTTCACAATTTCATAAAATCGGCTTATGAAGTTAAGATTAGTCCAACCAAAATATTAGTCAATTGATAGAAATTTTTTATTGTTTAAGTACTACATTAAACACTTCTATATATTTAACACGAGACTTCTGACGGTTTATATTTGAATAGTTATAAAAATATTGAAAAGGTGTATATTTAGTTTGATTTTTATATATGTATTGTTCATTGACTAGTGTTTGTTTCAAAAAGGTTGAGGTAAATAGTGTGATATGAATTAATAATTATGAAAGTGATCCTTTTAAATCATTTTCTTCTAAGATGCTCTATAAGAAAATAAATAACACTGTTCTGTGAACTACATGTCTCTATCTCACTTTTAGGCCCACCTTTCTTTATAGACAAATCTTCATGAATATGCCCTACCTAACTTGTCGCAATATTAATTTAACATGGGAAACATATTGACATGTTGATGAATAATTCGATATAAGTTGTACAATTTTAACAACCATAAAGAGGAATCGAGGAGAATGTAATAAAACTTGATAAGCATGATCAAGTGAAAGCAAAAACCAAACAACACTAAACTTTGTTGATATACACAATTATTTTTGAAAGATTATTTTAATAGGTAGATGCATTGTATTTTGATGATCGAGAAAACTATTTGAGAGATGGGAACTTTATTTGAACAAAATTGTACTTATGGATGAAGATTATTTTGCTCTTATTTAAATAAGAGGACATTTGAAAAATTGAAATATTCTCAAGCCTTTTATAGACATGGGGGATTAAGATGTGATTGATTATTTATAGTGAAGTAAACTTGAAGATGATTAGCTTGACTATAATAGCCAGTCAAGTTAAAAATACATGACTATCAAAAAACAAATGATTAGATATTTAATTTACGATATATCTTTCCATATACAAAGAAACACAATTTTTTTTGGTAGTGACAAAGAAACACAATTTGATGGAACACAAATAAGTACAAAATTCTTTAAAAAATAAGTACAAAATTATGTATTAAATAAATGAGCATTGCTATTTATCTTTATCTAGAGATTTTATTTTATCAAGAATAATTTATCAAGAAAATGTCTCAGCCAACTAAATTTGATATTTGTCGGAAATCAAGGAGGTAATAATGTATAATTAAGAAAATGTGTTAGCAAATACACCGTCTTGAAATTTTCTTAATACATCTTGTCATTGTATCTATCATTTCCCTAAGTTAATATAACTGGTTTTGTGTAATATATGTTTTTCAATTGACAATAAAGTCAATTGATTTCATACTTGCTTCCAAATTCAAAAAAACAAATTTCATACTTGCTGAAACTATATTCATTTTATAAAAAAATAATTAATTTAATTTTAAAATAATACTTAAAATATGAAACTTTTTATTAAATGTTTTATTTTAGGTCAAAGACGATGTATCTTTTGTCTTGATAACCTTATCTTTAGATCGATTCTTCAAACATCTCCGATTTTAAATAATCAACCACTTAATCCCAGTCACATGTCCTCTTATTTAGTACTACTATAAGAGAGCAAAATAATTTTCATCCATAGATATAATTTAGCAAATTAATTTTCCATCTCTCGACTCTCGAGTAGCTTTTCTCAGTCATCAAAATACAATGCATCTACCTATTAAAACAAAATTTCTAAATTTAACCAATTACATTTGTTTATTATTTTGAATTGATTTTCTAATATTTAATTTTGACTCAAATAGTAACCTAGGACAATTCCCTCAAAAAAAAAAAAAGTAACCTAGGACAATTAGCTATGTGTCAAATTTGTACACTTGTTCTAGACTGGATGTGATGCTATTGTCACCACCTTCTAATTAATCTATGCTCTTTTATCCTTTTATGTTTTACATAGATTGATCTATTACTATTCTATATGTCACTATACCTTCTAATTTACCTACTACCATCTGTCACTTACTTCTTAAGATATATAAATGAACCACTTAATTCTGAGCTATCATTTTAAAAACAAATCTAGTGTGGATTATGATAAAATTTCAAGTGTACAAGGGCATCTCCAATGATTTTTGAAGAAACTCATTTCATAATTATAAAAGTGTGGATTGCTTAAGATAGTCCCCAACTTCATGTCATATTTTTTTGGGTTAATAGTGTTTTATCCCCTGTAATATAAGTCATTTTCGGTTTTTCCCTCTGTAAAATTTTCTTTTTGGATTTCATCCTTGTAATTTGAAGTTTTTTGGTTTTGTACCTTCATGAATTTTGACTGTACAAAATCGATGATATGCCCGGGGTAAACCGAAATTTAATCAAATTAACAGGGGGTAAACCGAAATTTCCACAAATTATAGGGGGTGAAATTTTTCATGAAGGTCCAAAACCAAATAAATTTTAAATTACAAGGACGAAATTCCAAAAAAATATTTTACAGGGACGAAAACCGGAAATGACCTATATTACAGGGGGTAAAACACTATTAACCCTATTTTTTTTTAAAGAACTTCATATCATATTTATTCAACTCATATTTATTTTGTGCTAATATTAAAAAAAATGTATAAAATAGTTCAACTACAAGTGTATCGGCTTCCTACTACATTGTAACATACGTCTTAGAAATTCACCGTTTATATGGTATTTAGATCACTCGATATGGTTCAAGACCACTCTAATTTTCGAAGGGACAATCGAAGAGATTTTCCTGAAAGAATCTTTTTCAAAGGGACAAAAAGAAAGAGGAATAAGTTGGTTTGAAAGTGCATCGAATAGAAAAAGGAGAAGAGAGAAAACTCGCGAGTTGTTGTGATTTGATGTGCATAGAAGTGAGGGAGCGGTGTTTTATTCATAGGTGAGGAGTCAAGATCGGTTACAAAATCGATGACTGAGATGATTTGACCGTTACATAATCAACGATGTGATTTTGCCTCATTAAAGAGCAACACGAACAAGAGTTGACTAGAGGAGGGGCGCGCAAGTGTGTGCTCAACAAACATTGGCGCGTGCCTAATACATGCTCACACGTGGAAAATGCTTACAAAGCGATGATGTGTACCGAAACAAACAATTCCAAAAATTAATTAATTTAAGGTTTCAGACAATTAAAAAACAATACACCACACAACCCAATGTCCGGCCGGACGCCGACGCTTGTATGGTGGTCATGTCGAGTGTGTCATCACCCATCAACAAAACTCAGTAACCCCAAAGGTACACCATTTTGAGTCCTACCTCCACTATATCAACACTAGTGTATTGTGTAAACTCTCTATTATGAGACTTCTAGAAATTTTTAAATTTAAACACAAATAGAATTTAACGGTAATGAAAAGCAAATGAATATAACTTATGGATATCAAATAAATATGTTCAACATTTAGATAGAGGAAAAAGAATCCTGCTATTTACTCAAATGGTTTCGCTCATTCCCAAACTAAATATCGAAAATGTTCCGGTGCGAGTTAACTCACGCAACGTGAGTTAACTCATGCTAGTGCAAATCTCATTTACTCTCAGCATGAGTTAACTTACGCTAGTGCAAATCTCAGCGTGAGTTAAGACACGCTAGTGTAAATCCTGTGTAAATCTCTGCGTTAGTTAACTTACACAAATTTAACACTAACGTAAGTTAACATGCGTAAGAGCATTTTAGTCATTTACTTTGAGAATGAGCAAATCCATTTGAATAAAGAGCCGAATTCGAGGATAAATAACCACTACATTCATAAGATCCACAAATAAAATGACAAAGTTCAACTTGTGTTGTTTCCTAAACGCACTTCATTTCTATTCACATCATATAATGAAAATAAGCTTCTCTTTCTTCTAAGTTCTAACCTAGCTGATCAAATATCCTAGTCACCCCACTCACTTATTATATCCAGATCATAGTGGATCATATATATATATATATATATATATATATATATATATATATATTTTTTTTTTTTATATTTGAGTACTCTATTAGTTGAGCTTATAATCACCATCAATGGCCGTGAATGGAGATGCACCAACAGTACACACGCACTATTGATGCTTAATGGTGCTAGGCCTAAAAGATGGAGGTACACCATATGCCAATGGTCGTATATGGGGGCCAAAATCTAGGGGCCAAATTGTACAAGTAGAGTAAAGTTGTGTTTGTTCCCTCACAAAAAACATGAAATTCAGTTTAGTCTTAAAGAGGGAAAAAAAAAGATACAACTGCTAATCATTTGTAAAAGAAATAAACTGACCAATATTAGCCATTAGATCAATGTTTTAACGGATTTGATTTGTTTAAAAGTTGTTAAACAATGACAAGACTGTATCTGTGAATATAGGTAGAGACGTTGCAATATATATGAGTCGAGGTTTGACTTGAAATTTTTCACTTATTCATCTTAATGAGTGAATTTTTAACTCTCAGTGTGGATGGTAGTGCTACTGAAAACCCATGAATTACGAGATTTGGTGAACTTCTTCGTTCCGGTAATGACGACCGGATAAATGGGTTTCGTGATCACGTTGGTCATCGAAATAATCTTCAAGCTGAGTTGGTTTCCATTCTTCAAGGTCTTCAAATTAGTTGGAATTTGGGATTCAGGCACATGATTCTTTAAATGCATTGAACCTAATTCGTGATAGATTAACCTTATCATGCATTTGTTGTTATCTTGCGTGAAGTCGGTCTCATGTTAAACTGAGATTGAATTGTTCAATTAAATCACACTCTTAGAGAAGGTAACCAATTTGTAGATTTCTTCGCCAAGATTGGATCTTCGCATCATCACCCCCTCAAGATTGTTACTTTGTGTGTTTCGTAGAGCTGGAACCTACGCAACTCATCAGTAGGATTATGACAGCTTTCCTTAGAGATAGTCACTTGTTTCTTTTTTCTATGTTTCTTCTCGTTACTCGGAGAAAAACAATAACAAGGCTAACACGACGCTCTATTTATTGTGTGGTTGACAATGTGTATTTAAAACTAACGTTAGATCCTAATTGAAACAAAAAAATCTGCGACAATTTGGTCTCTAATTTTTTAAATCCTTAAATAATAAAACTTCAGTTCTTCCTTTTTTTTTTTTTTAATGAAAAGATCAAAATCACATAATTTGTTAATACCTTTGTTCCTAAATGTGATGAAGTTCTTCAATTTCATCTATTCTCCTTCTACACTTTCCCTTTTTATTTGTCTTCGATGGAAAGATCAAAACTACCTGTAAAGTTTGTTCAAACTTTTTTCCTTATGCTTGGTGAAGATACGATGATTTTAGCTTATTCACGAGATTAAAATAAGTTTTTTTTTTCCTTTCTATTAATCAATATTTATTATTATGAGTAAACAAAATACAATATATATAAGTTTCGCTAGAAGATACCCTTTGAAGGGATTATTATTAATAATAAAGAAGATAATAAGCTGTGCCTTGTCTATAAGATAAGCAATGGACATTTATATCATACATATGGTTGGCTTTTCATGCTATGTAAATGGAAATGCCGTACCAATAGATTGTTTGTTTAGTGGTTCATCACTTCCTTGGAATATACTTTATATCATATGGCACAATGCTACATCCTAATTGGGGAACAAAAGATGAGCCACACTAAATCATCTTGTCCATATCAAATATTTTTCAACACATTAAAGCAATTTTTTTCCTCTTTCATTTAACAGATTATTTTATTTGAAGATTACAACTTTTTTGTAGCATTATATATAGTGCATAAAGAAATAGGAGTCAATATCTTAAAATAAAATAATCCATCTAATTAAGATACTACAACATTGTTAACTAATATAATAATATGCATAATGTAAAGTGTTAGGTGACTAATCTATATAGTATATATATTTTTCTAACTTCCTTCCAAAAATATAATAATATATTTTTGTTACCTATTCTATTGGTCAAGTCCCCATGATAAGGCAGCCAACAAGGTCACGTCACTTTATGAATTGCCTGTACTTATTTAATAGTATGCAAATCTTTACTATTTAAAGTAGTGTGTCCCTTATGAGCAAAATGCTAAGGTACCCTTAAATTTTTTAATTTTTTTTAATTTTCATGATACTGATTTTAATCACATGAAAAGACAGTGATGAAGTGAACCATCAGATCCTTAAAAAAATGTTTGTAAATTGTAAAGGGTTTGATCAATTTCGAAGGAAACAGTAGCAGCAATGGCTCAAGAAAGAAAAGACCAACCCTTACCATAGAGGGTCATAAGATCAGAGAGATCAATGTTAGCATTGTGGCAGGTTCATTTACCCATTGGACAGACTGTGGCAGAAAACTATGCATCCTTTGAGAAAAACATCAAACCAACCAAGGAAATTACATAAACTATACCTTTGATCTAGAAGTTGGGTTTCACCATACTACTAGAATACCATGGGGATGATTTTATACCGTTGGATAATTATAGGTTTGAAATCTAAACTTTTATATCTTAATTGGAAGATTCATGTACGAACTCGACAAAACATGTCAAAACACGCAATTAAAATATAGATTGTTTAATTTTGATATGAGGGTCTAGATTTACAATAATGTGAATTCACGAGTGCATCCAATCCATTTCACTATCTTGTGTTCTCGGTGATTAGGAAGATTCCGCAGTCATGTAGTTCTTTTGTTTCAACAATCCATCTTCATCACATGACTTGGTGTATAATTGGTATCACTTTGTGTTTGTTGAAATGAGAGTGACTGGCGGAGATGTCAAACATAAACTTAGAATTAAACCTCGACAAATCAACTATGGAACATAACTCAAAAAATGAGTTGTCCATCTAAGCAACGACGATATGAAATATGTTTTAAACATCTCATCTTATCGAGGTTGAATAGTTCAACTAGTTTGAATTAAAGTTAAAGACGTTGAGTGAATTCGGTAACTCAACTAATTTGAACTAAGAACTTAGAAGTTATAGATTATAAATTCAAATTCAGACGAAGAAAGAAAAAAAATTATTTATCAACTAAATACTAACATTTATCTTAAAAAAAGACGATGAAAGAGTATGTGCAAAAAATTTCGAGCCCACATTATTTTATTAGATAGTGGCTGAAAACAGTATGTGTAAAAAATAATGCGGAAGCAATTATTTGCAATTAGAACAAACTTAAAAAAAAGGGCCAATTTTATTCCAATTAAGTATGACTCCAAAATTACTAAATTATTTCCCTAATCATCCATTTGCTTACATATTTTCCCCAAGAGTGAGTGGTCCCTCTTTTTTGCTATATGTATATGTGGGTTTTTTGTGAAGAGTCATATCTGAAAAATCCAAAAATCAATGCATTTTCAGGTGTAAGGTCGTTGGAACTTTATTCATATTCATATGTTATGGCATAAGCAATGCAATGGATAGGATTGCAAGATTTGGTTCCTCACCAAGAGAAAATACTGACAAACCAAATAAAAATGTGTAGATTATGTTTAGCTAGAAGCTTGCAAGTTGGTTTGTATTTATGTGATTTTTCATATATTGTTGTAATCTATAAATCAAATATCTTGGCAATCTAGAAATCAACATCAAAGGCTGACAAGACCCTTGGCATTATTTGAATAGCCATATCTTGGGAATGCACCTGAACTTTGCTTATAATTCCAGATCCAGATTTGAACATGCATAAATTGTTTCACTTTATGATATCTTTTTTTGACTCATAGGTTGCAAATCATGAATTCCATTGTTAGGTTATTTGGATTAATAGTTGAATTGGAATTATTAGCATTGTTGATTTCGTTTCAATTTTGTTGTGACTATATCATACAGATGCATTGTATTTTAATAATTTAATATTATATAATTCAAATATTTGTCCCATAACTACGACTCAAATGATAAAATATTGCAGGAATATTTGATATATTATAATACAAATTCGAACTTGTAATTCTCGACTTCTCTATATTTTAGAGTCAATTTGGTACAACAAGAGATGAGAGATTTAAATGGAGGCTAAGGAGTTGAATATTTTAAAAATGCTTAGTGTTTGTTTTGACAAGGGGAAAAATGTAAAATTATATTTTCAATCTTATGATATTTATGGTCGTGTTAAAATATAAGGGTATTTAAGTTCAAATTAAAACATTTTTTTCTCTCTTCTGCAAATCCTCCATTTAGAAGGAGACCTAAAATCAGTTTAGAAAAGGATTTGACTTCACTCCCTCAGTAATAAAATGAATTTCACAATTACTGATTAAAACAATCACTTCCCTCCCCTTCATCCATTCCCCTCCAACCAAACAAATTTTTGGCGTGAGTAAGTTTTGCTACTAGTATCTTAAAACAAAATAAAAAATTATTCAATTAAATGTCATAAAATATGTTAATTATTATAAGGGTACAAAAATCAATTAATATGTGATTTTCAGGCTCAATCAAAAGTAGTTGGGCCTAGAACAATGTCTTGCGAGAAAATCGATGTTTCTACTTCCGTTTTTACTTGAAAACACATGGAAATTACACATTTAATCTCAATGGTAGTGAATTAACTACCGTCCGACTTCCTTCCTTTCTGAATGGTAGTTACAAAAAAAATACGTTAAGAGATGCAAGGACGGATCATGCTAACAATTGTTTTTGGGGCACTTACCACTTGTTAAAAACTCAAAAAAGAAACAATTAATAAGTTTTATATCGAAAAAGTTGCTTTTTAATATTTGAATATGTTGAATACACAATTTTTAAAATAAAATTTCTACTTTAAACTTTTTAACAAATTCCCTTTATGTATGTTTCAAGGGATTTTTATCAATACCATTCTCCCTAGAGACAAATGGTTAAAACCAAAAGAAAACTGTCTCCACGTATATGGATAATTTTATATGGTTGTACATCACTCAATCAATTCTGACGCAATTGAAGATTTCATGACCAACATTCAAATGTCTAACCAAATGTGTGTAATATTTATCTTCTTTTAGGGTGATTTTGTTAGCCCTAATTACAAAAATAAAACACTCTTATGTTTCAACTTTAAAGTGAAGATTCTACATGAGGAAAAACCATAAACTAGGGCATATTGTATATAGAAGAATCAATGGTTTAGTCAAATTTCTATTTGTCCTCTTAGGTAGCAAACAAAAAACTCAAAAGAAGTCAGAAGCAATGAGTCCTCACTCATTCGTAATCAATCAACAAGGATAGGTTGAGTGTAAAGAGAATTCACCTGGCTGCATGTTTGGTCATACCCCTCACTTAACGACACAATATATATACTTGCCCTCCTTTTGTGGTTGTTAATAATATACTTGCCCTCATTTCTCAATGTAAACATGCACAAACATCATATTAGCCTATATTTGGTATCTGAGTGTCAATGTCAGAATCAAGGTGATCCAATGTGATTATTCAAAAACTACGAAGTGTGGTTTTAAAAAACTATAATGGTTTGCTGTGATTCTCACATACTTATTGTGATACCAAACATATATTAAGCATGATGTGTATTATGCATAACACATTATTATTAAACTAAACTTAGTAAACTCGATGAATTATATTTTTAATGTGAGACTTGAATTTTTCTAATTACACCTTTCAAGTCCGTACTAACAAAACTCATTTATATTAAGAGTATCTGTATAAACTACTATTTGTTCAAAATATACCCCTCACATTAAAACGTCAAAATGGATTAGTTCATGAGTCACTAGCCAACTCTAAAAACGTAGGAAAACTACTTTCACCACTCTTGAATTCTACAAAAAGCCCTTAAAATCTATTTGTTTTGGCAATTTTTTACCCTCTCAAAATAACCCAATTAAAATGGGATTCATCCGGAATGTAAGATCTGGAGGTGTAAAACTCGTTTTTTTTTTTTTTTTTTAAATGAGAATTTTATACATTTGGATTATAGGTTTTAGATGCGTAAACAGTCCTCAAAATTTAAAGGGACCATTTTACTCCTTCGGACGTTAGAATCCGGATGTATTAATATTGAAAATAACATTTTACACTTTAAAATTGTATAATTCAGACAAATCTCATAATACGAGGTCCAAAGAACGTATTTAAATAAATCACTCAAGTAAATCTAAATCTAAATCACCCAAGTAAATATATTTTTTCGCAGATTTTTTTTTTTTTTTGTATTTTGAGACAATGGACCTAAGTAAGGTTTATCCTTTGTTTTTTGGTACAAAGGTTTATGCATTCTACTTGGGGATAAAAATATTTTTTTTTTTGGTTAAGAGATTTATTTAATAGTCTTAAAACAGCAACAATTTTTTATTTGCTATAAACTACAACACTTGATTGAGAAACATAGTTACAAACAAAGAATCCTGCTCTTTACCTAAACAATATCGCTCATTCTCAAAGTAAAAGTCGAAAATGCTCCGGTGTGAGTTAACTTGTGTTGCGTGAGTTAACTCACGTTGAGTACTATTTTCGTTCTAAACCCAGCAGGCAACCACAAAGCTTCACTTTTTCTTTCCCTCCACCCCAAAAACCCAAAAAGTGTGAATTTTTGGGTCAAAATCTTCGTTCCAAATCATTGCAAATCGTCAGGAAACAAGTTTCTACGCTCATCAAGCATCATAGAACACGTAATGTATCCACAAAACTCATCCCATTTTTACTGGTTTTGTGGCTGTTACGTTTTTTTTTCCGTCAGTAGGCATATGGCTCAGCGTGAGTTAACTCACGCTAGGTGTAAAAGCAGCGTGAGTTAACTTGCGTAGAAGGAGAATGTAACGCCCCAGTTGCTATTTTACTATTTTTGGTTGATTTTAATATGTTTGGTGTATTTTTATATGAAAATGTTGAATTATGTGAATATTAGTGTGTTGTTATTTGATATATATTTTATTATATATTTATTTGTAGAATTTTATGGAAATAGGATAAATTATATTTATTTTAGAAAGAGGGAGTTATTAGAGTTAATAGAATTAAGGAGGGTTAATGAGAAATTTAATAAGATTTAGTGAGGGAGTAAATAGAAAGAAGGAGTTATGTTTGGTTGGTAAGGAATAGAAAGAGGCAGACAAAACTTTGTACGTACAGTAAAGAAAACCTAGCTTTTGGGAGAAAGAGAGAAGAACCAAGAGCAAAGGAGGATTAGCCAAGAGGAGGGATTTGCTGTAGCTTTTATTCATCTAATCAGGTAAGGGTGAGCCTAACTTCAATAATTTTAATTGTGAATCATCTGTTCTTGATTGGCATAGAGGTTGGTGAGAGTTAAGATGAATTTGAGAACTAGGGTTAAGATGGAATTGTGATGAATTGATGAGGGTTTGATGTTGTAAGGCTGTAGGACTTGTTACAGAACCTAGATTATCCCCTAGGATGACATTACAGATGATTTAGGGGTTTGATTTGAGAGAATTGTCATGTTTTGGTGAATTTAGGTCAGAACCCGTGTGAGTTCTGAGATCGCTCGCCTGTGGCGAGTGATCACTCGCCGTGGCGAGTAGCCTTTGTTTGCTCGCGAGGCGAGCAGCACAGCTCGCCGTGGCGAGCTTGTCCCTTAATTTTAGGACTTTGGCCCAAGTGATGATGGTTTTGAGTGCCCTTATATTTACAGAGATGACCTGTGAAGTTGGTTTAGCCAAATTGGATTTAGAGAGCTTAAAAAATGAGGATTTTGGTGAAAAATGTCAAAAAGGCCGAAGCACCCAGGATTTCTCGCCTCCAGCTCGCCCCCAACTCGCCTTTGGCGAGTGAGCTGATGTGAGTACTCGCTGTGGCGAGTTAGTTAGTTGTTTGGACTGTTTGTTGTTTTTGCGATCTGATTTCGCATGGGACTTGAGAGGGACCCTTGGGGTAGTGTTGAGATGTTTTATACCCTTAGATGAGTTACGTAAAGATGATTGCTGATGGTTCTTTTATGTTGTGAATAATTGATGTATTGTTGATAGTAAGTGATGTTTAAATATGATGATTATGTGATTGTGATGATGTTACGTGTTGTGATGTATATGATTGATGAGATGATATTCTGCCATGTAACTATTATACTTGCATGTGTCAGTTTTGCATTATGAATGATGTTTGAGACGGTGTATTAAGTTGTTAAATGACGAGTCCATGCATTTGCATATTTATGAGACGGTGGAGCTTTATGCTCAAAGCGACGGTGGAGCTTTATGCTCAAAGCGACGGTGGAGCATTTGCTCAAAGCGACGGTGAAGCATATTAATGCTATAAATATATGGTACCACATGCATGATGTCAAGATGTTAGAGTTGCATTTAGTTGAGTCAAATTGTTGACATGTTATGAGACGATGTTTTGAGACGTTGATGCTTGATATGATGTTGTTATGATGATGCTTATGATGTTGTTATGATGATGCTTATGATGTTGTTATAATGATGCTTATGATGTGGTTATGATGATGCTTATGATGATGTTATGATGTGCTATAATGTATATGTATGAGTTGGATTTATGATTGTTAATCTTGACGTTTGATTTATATATTAATATTATTGTTGTGAATCTCACCCCTTCTGCTGGAATTGCCGCCTCGTGGGCAAGTGCAGGTAGCGAAGGCTAGATAGGAGTTGGCTCTCGTGTCGTAGGCTCTGATACGTAACGGGATGGGGATTTTGATGTTTAATTCTTTCATTCCTTATGTATCATTTTATTTGAAGGACATGTTGTTGGAGATTTTATCTTTATGAAATAAATTGTAGTATGATGAGGCCTTTGTGCCAAGGATGATGACATAGTTGTTGATTGATTATTAAATGAATATTCCGCTGCAGATTTTTATAAAATGATGTGTTGAAATTAAATAGTTTTTATAATCTATTTAAACTGAATTTTGAAAAGTAGATGTAATACTCCGTTGTATGTTGAACTCTGATGTTTTATATAATATTACGTTGTGTTGGGAAAACGGGGTGTTACAGAGAACACTAGCGTGGGTTAACTCACGCTACTGTGCGTCCAAAATTTGAATTTTTACGCCACTTTTTTAACTTGCTTTGCTTGCGGCACAAGTTATTTATTTATTTTTTCTTTGTTATTTTTTTATTGAGTAGGCATTGAGTGACATGGTTGAAAATATGGTGGAGGATGCCGTTGAACCTAAACCGGGCAAAAACAAATCTTTCGGCGAAGCTTCCGGCGTAGGCGTAGGTTCCAGTGTAGCATCCGGCGATGTCAAACCAACCAAACAAGTGGAGTTGAAAGTGAAAATTCCTTTTCAAGCTCACATAGTTCACAACCAAGCAAGACCGGTACCTACCGGTAACTTTGAAGAGAAGCCTAAACCGGTACCTACCGGTGTTCGTGTTATTCAAGAAAACACCGGGTCATTTTTTACAACAAATGAAAGATGGAAAGATCGAGAAGAATTACTTGGTTGGGTTCGTCGACAAGCGGCTAGGGCCGGATTTACTATTTCCATAGATAAATCTAGTACAATAACGCCATACATGACTATGCAATGTGAGAGGAGTGGTGAATACAAGCCACCTAAAACAAGGAAGAAACCGAAGCTTGAAGGCACGGGCACAAGGAAATGTAATTGTCCGTTTAGGTTGAAATGCTGCTTTGATAAAAAAACACAAGATTGGTGGATTGCAATGCTTTGTGGAGTTCATAACCATGAAATGGCGCCAAAGTTATCCGGACACCTTCTTGCGGGTCAAATAAAAGCAGAGGAGAAGCAAAGAGTTATCGACATGACGAAGAGCTTGGAAAAGCCTAGAAATATTCGCACGGATTTGAAGGACAAAAACAAAGAAAGTGTTACACTCATCAAGCAAGTGTATAATGCGCGAACTAGATGGCGCAAGGGGCAAAGAAAGGACAAGACGAAGTTGCAATACTTGATTACAAAGTTAGAGAAACATCAATATGTCTATTTCACAAGAGCAAGTAGCGAGGAAACCACACTTGAAGACTTATTCTTTGCGCATCCGGATTCAATTGATATGCTTAACACTTTTCCCACCGTTTTGGTCATGGACTCCACCTACAAAACCAATACATACCAAATGTCGTTATTCGAGATTGTTGGTGTCACCTCTACCAAATTGACCTATTCAGTTGCGTTTGCCTTTCTTACCTATGAAAAAGAGAATAACTTCATTTAGACACTTGAGATGTTGGTTGGCCTTTTGACCTAAAAACGCAACATGCCTAAGGTGATTGTCACGGATAGGGACCCCGCTTTGATGAAAGCCGTTTCCGAAGTTCTCCCTAAAATGGACCATGTACTTTGCTATTTTCATATTGAGAAGAATGTCAAAGCTAGGTGCGTTACGGATTGTAGAGTGAATCCCAAGCCTTCGAAAGCAAAAGGTGTTTGCAAAGATGCGAAGGAAGCGGATGATGACAAGCATTGTGAGCTTGTTAAGAAAATAGTGAATGCTTGGAGAGATGTGGTGAACTCTCCTACGGAGGATGAATTTGCAATTGCATGGTTGACATTCAAAGATGAGGTATGCAAGCCGTTTCCATTGTTTGTTAAATTTGTTGAGGAAACCGTTTTTCCCCTTAAGAAACATTTTGTGAGGGCATGGACAAATAAATACTTGCATCTAGGGTGTAGAACCACCAACATTGTTGAATCGGCTCAAGCACAATTGAAAAGATACTTGAGAAGTAGTGTGGGAGATTTGGCATCATGTTGGGATGAAGTTGACAAAATGTTGAAAAACCAATTTGGTGAGATACAAGGGAGTTTTGGGAGGAGCATAACCGTCATGGTGCACAAATACAAAAAAACAAGCTATTCTCCGAGTTGGAGGGGCATGTTTCTAAGGCCGCTTTGAGTTTCATCGATGAAGAATATGAGCGCTCTAGGAGATTCAGCTTTGCTAAAGAAGATTGTGGTTGTGTGCAAATGACAACATTCGGGTTGCCTTGTGCTTGAATTCTTGCCGAGAAGAGAAAGAAAAAATTGCCTATTCTTTTGGATGAAATACACCCTCATTGGCGAAGGTTAGGTGTAATTTGTTAAGAGGTTGATGTGTATTTTTCCGTTATGGAGGAATGGAACGCCATTCAAGAACATATCAAGAGGTCCCCTTACAATATGAAACTCTTCATCAAACAAAAGTTGCGTGAACTAGGATTTCCGGAGGAAACAATGTTGAAGCCACCTCCGAGAAAAGTGGCCACCAAGGGAGCACCTAAAAGGGTGAAGTCTACACCGAAAGCGAGGTCCACGGGTCGAATCCCCTCTAGGTGGGAGACTATTGATGCTCAAAATCCCAATAGTCAATGCTCACATGCCAAGAGTAATGCTCCAAAGAGTAAAGGTTCACGTCTTGGCACTTGCTCCCACTCACAAGCTTCGACTCCTACTTCAAAACCAAAACCTTATTTGCAAACACCATACATTTCACAAATTCCACATCTCATGAGACCTTACGTTGAAGACATTGTGAATGTTAGAGGGGATGGTAATTGTGGTTTCCGGGTCGTAGCTAGGCACATGGGATTGAATGAGGAAGATCATGTTTTGGTTCGTCATGCACTTATTAATGAGTTGAAAAATCACAAGAGTGACTACTTGCCGATATATGCTACCGAGAGCCGTTACAAACTCATCTTGGATGGTTTACACCCTCCAACAAGTAAAAGTGGTATTGCGCCTCCAGATAAGTGGTTGACCACTCCGGATATGGGTCACATTATTGCTAGTTGCTACAATAGAGCGGTTGTTCTATTGACTTTGCCCAAAATGGGTGGTTCATGTGAGAAATATTATCCAACCCGGAGTGCTCCACCACTTAAGCCACATTCCAACATAATGTGCCTTTGCTTAATTCCCAACCACTTTCTTCATGTGAAGTTGAAAGAAAAATGTCTGATACCACCTCCTTCTGCGGAGTGGATGACTCACAAGATTGGTGAGGCAGCGCAATGGCTTTTTGAGTTTTTCGATAGACAAGCCGCCTTCAATGAGCTCATGTCTAAGGAGCCGAAGCCGCTAAAGAAACCAACAAATGAGCACAATCCTATTACTTTGGACACTTCGGAAAAGCCAAAACAAGAGTTGGAAGACATGGATGAAGACAAAGTTATTGCACTATCACTACTCTAGTTAGATAGGTTATGACACTTTTGGGTCGGTCGGTGTTCGTGCTATTTTTTTGTGGTATTACACCCCGACATATTTTTTTGTGGCCGATTGTGTAATTTAGATATTTATGGCCAATATGTAACTAATATTATATATTATATAAATATATGAAATGAATTTTATTTTGGTGGCTGATTATGTCACACCAATTATTGCTTGCATTACGTAATTTAACGATGAATTTCCGTCATTTTGACCGTTTATGTGAGATTATGTAATTTTATAAATTTATGGACAAATTTGTGTAATTTGGATCGTTTACGTGTCATTAAGTGTGTTTAAGTGATTACAGGTCATTACCGATAAATTTGTGAAATTTGGACCGTTTTGATCATTATGTGTGATTACATGATTGTGAGAAAAACAATGTTTTTGTGTAATTTTGATCGATTATGTCGTATTATCCAATAATCTTGTTAAACTGGCGTAATTCGGTTAGGTTATGAATGTGGCGTGAGTACGGATCATTTTGAACTTTTTAAAAACCTGTTCAGTATTGAACAACATTTAATGCTGTTTCTGGTTTCTGCTCTGAACGTGAGTTAACTCACGCTTAATTTTTTTTTTTAATTAACACTAGCGTGACTTAAGTCACGTAAGGACATTTTAGTCATTTCACTTGAAAAATGAGCAAATCCGTTTGGTTAAAGAGCAAGATTCACAAACAAATTTCCATAACCAAAACGCCTAAAGGGTCTAATTGACCCATACTGTTCACTAGGGAACAAGCAACATAGGAAAAGGTAAATTGGTTACACTATAGTATAGAGACATTCAATTAAGTATAAGAAGAGTAAAATATAAATTTTTTCAATCATTGTTGATGCCATTTGGCTTAGAATCCTATGCAAAGTTTATGGTGCATACTGCATACAACAAATTCTGGCCGTCAAATATAGCTGTAAAACCTACCTCATAGTTAAGTTAAAGGAGATAAGAAAACAAGTTTTTCACTTTGTTTCATAATGCTTAATCTATTTTCGAAAAAGAGTTTGTTCTAAAATAATTGTCATTTTTAATTTTCAATGACATTGGTTATAATTTTCCAATTATATCATATAATGGTACTACATCCACCACTCTTAATTTAACATATTATACTTTGCATGACATGACATATAATAAAATATTAGTTCCTTTCATTTTTACACTTTTCCTATTTTGTGTGTACTATGACAAAGTTGAGATCTAGTAACATTTGAAGAATGTTATTAAATCACGAAAAATATTACTGATTATATATATAGTAACATTTTTTTGTCAAAAGAAATATATAGTAACATTTGAAACAATTGTTGGGTAAACCTATGTAAATAGAGACTTTCAGTAAATTTCGACTGGGAAAAAAAGTTTTTGGTAACTTTTTATTATTATTATTAGAAACAATTAAAAAAATGTGTTTTGCTTATGTTTTTGGTAACATTTTTTTTTTATAATCATTAGTAACAACAAATAAATGTCACTTGCTTAAATTTTTTGCGACATGGTGCGTATTTATATTTTTTACATAAACTTCATTTAGATTCGATGAAAAACTATAATTTAAACGCCAAAAATTGAAGACCAAACTTTATTTAGACTCAATACTCTAAATATGTTCTCATTCAAACACTTAAAATTAGATTTCATAATGGAAATTTAATATGCAACAAAATATCAATTAGATATTACAAGCTTCCATCCAATGAAGCATGTACTAAATAAAATTCCCCTCTGCCTTATTCTTATTCTTGCAGCCAAACTTTGAGTGCATCAAACTCCATATATGAATCCATTCAAGAGGAAGGAGAATATATGCTCCCTTTAAAATACCATCAGGCTCATAGCTTTGATGATTTGAAATGTGCAATGGTAGACTTTGAGTTATCACTAATCAAGATTACTTGATAAACAATTCAAATATCTTTTCAGAAAACAACTTTAAAATCTCTGCAAACAAAAGACCAAAATATACAAAAACATCCATTTTCACATTATCCATTCACACTGTCAAAAAGCAAGACCTAAAAGAATTGCACTCGGTTAAAACCTTACCTTTTCATTATGTTGGAAAATTCTCAAACATATTCAGAATTCCTTTTTATTTTCAAAACCAGATAAATAAATATTAGTTTCATAAGCTAAAGAATGTCCTTAGCTTAGGTAAGTCATTGCTTACATTCTACAATACACGATTATACCAATGACATGTTCATATTGGCAAGAGAAAGAGAAAGAGACGTAAAACAAAAATGCGACATAATATCCTTGTGCAAGAGAAAATCTAATAAAACTAATGACATGTTCATATTGGCAAATCCGGGATTATACGAATTTATCATATGCATAATAAACTGCCGCAAAACTAAATTAAACCTAATCTTGAATAACATAATCTAATTTTAGTTACTGCATTTAACATGCTTCATTATAAGAGGTTTGACATTTTGGATGTCTTTCATCTTAACCTTCAATCTCCTGCTGGTTTAGAACTTCAGGTGCCTCGGCTGTAACTTTACCCGTCCTCTTTCGAAATTTAGCTTTCAAATTCTCAATATCCTTTTCAATGTAATGTATGGAAGCTTCAATTTCCTGCTGGTTTGGAACTTCAGATACCTCGGTTGTAACATTATCCATCCTCTTTCGAATTTGAGCTTTCAAATTCTCAATATCTTATATTTCCTTTACAAGCTCAACTTTTCTCAACTGTTGAAGTTTTTTATTGCCAGCAATCATTGCATCCACCAACTCCATCTGCTGGTTTAGAGGTTAATGAATATTAAAGAACTAAAAGCATGAATCTTAAACTTTAAACATTAGAAGAAAAAACTTGCCGCGGGATTTAAATCAGACGTACACTTTGCATCTCTCGCCATATTACGAATTTTATTAACTATAGCACCATGCATCTTCATTTGCTGGTCATAGAGAATAATATTAAAGAACTAAAGTATGGAGAAAGAAACTATTCCAGAAGAAAAAAAATTAGAAAAAAAAAACTTGACACACACATAAACTTGCCTTAGGTTTTCCATAACATTCATGAATCATGCGACACACACGGCGGCGTGGAGCCATTTGTGATTGGAGAGGGAGAGACTCAACTGCCGTTTTGGAATCCAGCATCCTTCTTTTTCTTGGTCCATTTGCTTCCAATTCAGCTGCAACCCTTAATACTTGTTCTCTCAGCCATTCAAGTTCCGCACACTGCTCCACAAGCTCGTCTTGAAGATAGGCCTTATTGCTAAGCAAGCACACTATCCAGCATCCGTATCTGCTAGTTTAGAGGCTAGTTAATATTAAATTACTCAAATATGAACAAAAAAAAACTTAAAGTGTTAAAATGCAACACAAATAAGTTGGAAGAAAGCTTATTGAATGAAGAAGCTGAGAAACACAAGAACTGAAGTAACTTGCACAACAAGCTATTGACACCTTAGTTAAGTTTAGAGTTAGTTATACATTGTAACTAACTCCCAATTTTCTAGGAACAATAAGATAGGATATAGTAAAGCTGGTGCGAAATATGCTATAGTGTGACCAAGCTAACAACCTATATAAACAAGTTGTAACAGATTTCACAATCAATGAAAATCATTCACTCTTTTTCTCTCATTTTATACTACTTTCTATCATTTTCTTTCTTACTCAATATGGTATCTAGAGCCTATTGATCCTTATTCCGCAAGCTTTCATCAATGACGCCTTGTAACAATGGTCCTCTCACAGATCAATCCCTATTTCGTTCATCCAAGTGATGGACCTTCCTCTGTTACTGTTTCTCCGGTTTTGGATGGTTCCAACTACCATTCTTGGGCAAGATCCATGCGTAGAGCTCTTAGTGGTAAGATGAAATTTGAGTTTGTTGATGGAACGATTGAACCAATTGATGATGATTTTGATCCACTGTTTCGTCCTTGGAATCGTTGCAACATGTTGCTACACTCTTGGATTGTGAATTCTATCTCTCCCTCAATTGCGCAATCCATCATTTTCATGGAAAATGCTTGTGATGTTTGGAACGATCTGAAAGAACGATTTGCACAAGGCGATTTGGTAAGAATCTCAGAACTCATGCAAGAAATTTATTCTTTGCAACAAGATTCAAAAACCGTTACTGCTTATTACTCTGAGCTGAAGATTTTGTGGGAGGAGCTTGAAATTTACATGCCAGTTCCCAATTGTGTGTGTAGAGTACGTTGTTCTTGTGAATTCATGCGCAATGCTAGGAAAAATCATACTTTACCAAGATTTTTGGTATGGTTAAGTCTCAAATCCTATTGATGGATCCTCTCCCTCCTATGAACAAGATTTTTTCTATGGTTTTACAACATGAAAGGCAAGGAAATTTTTTACAGCCTCTTGTGAAGCATCAAAATTTGCAAAAGCCACAGTCGACAGCTATATTGATGGAATACTTCCAGTTTCTAAAAAGGCAAATCAGCCAACACCTGAACTTAACAACTTAAAAAAAGCTCCAATATTGCTTCAATCAAAACCAGAAGAAGAGGAGGTTGATGCATCATAGATGATGAGTCAGTCTCTCCCTAATACAAACGAAATCCCCCCCTCTGTGCAATCAAGGAACAATCTGTCACCAACAATGCGTTTCTGATTTCGGATGAAACTTTTCCATTCATGGAACCAATAGTTAAACAATCGGTTGGTACGAGAACATCGATGGTGGAATCAATGATGACAGTTGTTCCTTTGCCTCTTCTCAGCAAAGACGCAAGCTCGGATGCATTCTTTAACATTATCACTCGTTCTGACGACACACCATATTTAGCACTTCCGGTGGTCGATTTGACAAGTTGCAAAGGATCTTTGATTCATCTTTCTGGTATGTTAATCACATAATCGTCTTTGAATTGTAATCCATTACTACCAAAACCTCCATATCCATTTGTTTTCACTCCGGCTCTTCCGCCGCTACCCAAACCTCCGGATCGAAGCTATCAGAAGATTCTCGTGGATTTTCATGTGACACGGAATTTCACCTTGCCTCCACCACTTCCTGTGTCACCATCAAACTCTTTTCCTGCTGATTTTTATCCCGAAAGAATTGTTGATTTCAAGTTACCTCACAACTTTCTGATATTGGAAAAGCCATTTAAGAAATTTGTGGATTTGACATTCATTAATCTCTCAAAGTGTCAATCCATAACTCAAATACCTGATGTGTCTACAGCTATAAATTTAAGAGTATTGACACTAGAGAGATGCCATAATGTGGTAAGGTTTAATGAATCCATTTTATTTATGTTAAAACTTGTTTGTTTAAGTGCTTCAGAGTGCACCATGCTCAAAAGTTTTGTCTCAAGCATGTACTTTCTATCTCTTGAAGTTCTCTCCTTTAATTTTTGCAAAAGATTTGAACACTTCCCTGAAGTAATGCAAAAGGTGGATACAACCTTAAAGATTTGGATGATAGGTACTGCTTTTAAGAGGTTTACAAATTCCAATGGTAACCTTACAGGGCTTGAATACATAGACATGTCCTTTTGCTGAAGACGTAGTGATCTACCAAGTAGCTTCTTCTTATTGCCAAAACTTGCCTCATTAAGAATTGATGCGTGTTCACCACCAGAACCTCCGGACACAGGCTCACGATGTCTGATGACTTCACCGTCACCGTCGGCAAACCATCAGCCGGCAGAAATCAAATTTGTCAAAACCAATTATGCGTGTTTCGTCGCGAAAGAGAGTGAGAAGGATCTGGTGGAATGGAATGAAAGTGAAGGAGCTATGAAGCATACATATCATGGTCTTGGGAAGAGATCTACAAGTGTTGTTCAACTTGATACCACCAAGACACATTTACTTGCTGTTCATGAAGCTCAAATAGCCATATACGATCCCCCAAAATTGGAATGCCTAAAGCAGTGGGTGCCTCGGGAAGCTAGTAGTCCAATCACACATGTTACATATTCATGTGATAGTCAATCAATATATATAAGCTTTGAAGATGTTAGTTTGGATAAAGAAAGTTTTGATGATAGAGTGTATCATGAAAATTATTTCAAATATGCAATTATGTCTGAATCTCAAAAACATTATGTTGTGGCTTTTCTTCACCGAAAAATGATTGATAAGGGAAGTATTTGTGTTGCCACAATTCTACTCAAATGGAAGACTGTAACTCCTAAGTACGACACTTGGAATTTTGGTGCTAATGCCGATGTGTTTGTGGTCATAAGTGATCAACGAGACAAGATAAAAGATTATGAAGCTTAAGACATAAAATGCAAGGAATTGACATACACTATGCTGGAAAAGTCTCTAGAAGATGAAGGCATGGAGTTTCAAGTTGATTCTTGGTGCTTGGATAATGCTAGTTGGAACCAATCCGGAAAGCTTCCGTCGTGTCACTCTTATTATTTACCTGAGATTTGTAAAATGGAGGATCTAGAAATTATTCGGCATGCTACTACATTTCTTCAATGGGATCCAGGAGGGTGGTCTCTTGTTCACTGGAGGAGTTAGCATGCATGGGAAGCTCTTTATCAAAATGAGAACTCGGGGTTGAGTTCTTCAGAGGTGGAGGAGACTGATCCAGGAGGGTTTTATCAGTAATTTAGTAGTATTTAATTTTAGCCAAATCTTAGTAATTTTCTAGAACTTTCTATTATTATTTCTTTTTATTTTATTTTGGCCCACGGGTTTGTTATTTCTTTCACTATATAAGCAGAACTTATGTAGCCTAAGAGACACACTTTTATTCATTAATAGTATTCGAGACTATTCTCTCAATTCTGGTGGATTCTGGAAACCCTTATTTTGATAGGTTTATTGCAAGCCTATTTTCACAAGTTTGTCGTTTGCAAACTTGTTCTTTTCTATCTAGGTTTAGCGCTTGCTAACCCTACGCTTCCATACTGCGTCAAGACCCAATAACATTTCTTGGAAGAAAAAAAAACAGAAAAACTTGCCTCATATTTCTCCGAAATATCATCAAACGCGCCAAGTCGACTTCTTCACCAAGATCTCTTTTTATAGGACATTTGTGATTGGGGAGAGACTAAACTTCAAAGTTAAAATGAAAGAACAAAATTGTAATAATAATAACATACACAATTTCCAAAACAATATTTCTTTTTATAATTCCTTAATCGTTAACATTTCCCTAATAATAATAATCTAATGTATGATATGCAATTATTTGGTCAGCAAGATGATGATACTTAGAATGAATGAATGAAGTCACAGATCAACACACAATCACTACTTTTGATTCATTCATTCATTCACTCACTCAGAACTCAGAAGCTTTGTAAACAAATAAAAGAAGCACTGCAATGAATCGAATTGGACAATTAAGAGAGAGAGAGCGAAATTATTAGTTGATTTCATTCCAAAATCCGATAGAAAAATTGTTAATAATCACAGAACAGATTGATAGGCAATTGAAAAAGAAAGAAGAAGGAAACCCTAGAGAAGAAGCATTGAACAAGAAAATGAAAACCCTAACTTCCAAATCAAGAAGATTCAAATGAATATTTTATGCAATCAATCACATAATAGATTCAAAGACAAGAATTCACAAAAGAAAGAATGAAAACACCATACATACATACCTTCAGCTAGCGAGCAAGAGAGAAAAAGAGAGAGATTATGATATGAATGAAAATCGGCAAACCCTAAGGGAGACAAGTAAGTATATAAATAAGGAGGAGTAGTGGAATGAAGAAAGAGTTAATTATTTGGGCTGAAATTAAGAAGGCCAAGCCTAACCCTTCATCTTTTTAACTTCTCTTTCTTATCTATTAGAGCAGTCAGTAATCATGGAACATCGGTGGTGATCATCTGAACAATATGAATAAACATTCCTATTTGTGAAACTTTGGATTCCGTCATCTTGCTTCAACAATGTTCATCACTCCTATTTGCCGAACCAACTCCGGCGACTGTACTGGTGACCTACTCTTACCTAAAATGCTTAGTAGCCACTCTCATCCCCACCAGAAAACTCTCATGTGAAGCCATCACCGTCATCCCCTCATTGGATAGAGAATTCTACCTTATCACCATACCTCTTGAAAACCTTCACCTAATCATCTCATTTCCATTGTTTTGAACGTTGAGATTCTGAAGCTTGGTGTTGATCTTAGAAGTGAAATGGGTGATTGAGGTTTAGAAATGGGTTCAATTGGGATCACTTGTCTTTTTTATATTGGTTTGTTTAGAGACAATTTCAACGTTGCTTGGCGGGCGTATTGTTCTCTTTAAATCGTGTTGAATTCAATGTCTATTTTTTACCTTTCCTTTATGAAGGCGCCAATTAAGGTTTGGAAGATGTTAAAGATCCAAATAAAGTTTCTTTGGGGTGGGGTTGAAGGGGGAGGAAGTTATGTTGGGTAAAGTGAAAGTCTGTGTGCCAAACAAAAGAAAATGGTGGGCTAGGTGCGAGGAACATCAATTTAAGTTTATAGGCCAAATGAAGATGGCGGTTGTTGCAACATGAGTATCCAATGTGCAAAGAGATGTTCGTGGAAAAATATGGAAGTGATGTGGGTATGTTGTTAGAGGGGAGTGTAGTGTCGTGGTCGAGGCATGCTTCTTTAGGGTGGAAGAACTTAATATTTTTTTTTATTATAGGAAAGTGTGGGATTGAATTGGTTCAAGGTGGTGGTGGAAAGAAAAGTAGGATATAGTGTGGGAACTAATTTTTGGGATGACAATTGAAGAGGGACGGTTCAGATAAGTATATAATTCCGACGACTTTTTGCTATTTCAACCCAAAAACAAGCCAGGGTGAGGGTGATGGGAGGTGATTGATGAAGTTAGCGGAAAACTTTATTTATGTGGGAGTTGAATCTCCTAAATGATATGTCGGAGGTGTTGAATGTCTTTGTTTGTTCCCAAGTGGAGGATGCTTGGAAGTGGAAAGCGGAGGAAAATGGTTTGTTTTCAGTGAATTCAACTTATATTTTGTTGGAAAAATTGATTGTGTGGGAAGATGGATGAAGTGATATAAAAAAGGCTTAAATATGGAAATGGTCCCTGCAAATATCTGGCGTTTTGGTTTTAGTCCCTGTAAAAATATTTTTTTGGTTTTAGTCCTTGCAAATATAGAATATTTGGTTTTGGTTCTTGGTATTTTGTTTTAATCCTTGTAAAATCATGTCATATTGAAATTGGTCCCTATAATATTCATTTTAGCCCTCATTTTGAGGGACTAAAATCAAATATCCTACATATTACAAGGACCAAATCCAATATGAATCAATTTTACAAGGACTAAAATAAAATACCAAGGACTAAAACCAAAAAAATATTTTTACAGGGACTAAAACCAAAATGTCAGATATTTGTAGGGAGTATTTTCATATTTAAGCCTATAAAAAAGAAAGTGTTTAGTTATCTTTGGAAAGGTGCAACTCCTTCAAGAGTGGTGGAAACTCCTTCTTGATGGGATTCCGACGAGAAATAATTTTGTCTAAACCATTCCCTCTTATTGTGCGTTTGTTACCTCTCTTGTTTATGTTTCTAAAACATTCCCTCTTATTGTGCTTACGTTTGTTACCTCTCTTGTTTATGTTAATTCATCATAAAACTAGTTAATGTCTTACAATGCAATTATGTTGTGTCAACTCTACTGGAATTCAAATTGTTATTTGTGGTATCAGAGGTTTAAATCGTTGAATTGGTAAATAATGATTTAATTGACAAATTCTATTTCAATCGCATTTAATAGCGTCAAATTTTGTTAACTAAGTAACCCAAACCAAACAAAACCTTGTGTTATTTTAATCTTTATATCAGATGAACTTTTGCCTAAAAGCTGGGTTGTGCCTTTTCTGGTTCACTAGAAAGTAAGTCAGCCTCGCAGACTCAAATTCATATTTCTCAATTAGATTTTAGAAACGTATTTAAAATATTATAAAATTGTGTTCCACAATATTTCAGAATTTTCTGTAAAGGA
Organism: Medicago lupulina; assembly: GCA_958299785.1. Lineage (NCBI taxonomy): Eukaryota > Viridiplantae > Streptophyta > Magnoliopsida > Fabales > Fabaceae > Medicago > Medicago lupulina. The sequence goes on along the minus strand of OY283146.1, from coordinate 55,569,726 downwards.
TATTTTTGTAATGGGGTTGTCTAATATGGACAATGGACCCTGTTGTTTTTAGTAAATTTCAATAAAATATTATTTTCATTTTTTATTGCTATAAAACTTTTTTTTCCTAAAAAAGTAAAGGTCCACCTTTTGACCATTCCTTAGAGATCCATATTAGATTAACTCTTCTATAATGATAGAAAATATTTGAAGGACCACTGTTTGAAGAATTTTTTAGACAAATTAAAAAAAATCAATATATTTATAGGTACAAAAAATTATTGTGTTAAATATATTTTTGGTTTCTATAAATATACCAATTTTTCGTTTTGGTCCCTCTAAATTTTTCCTTCAACTTTTAGTCCCTATAAATTTTTCAAGCACTACTTTTGGTCCCTATTTTTAATTTAATTTTTGTATTTTTTAATAAAATTGTGCAGAAATATGTAATATATTGTAAAACAATTTTCTAAAAAAAATTAGAATTTTTTTTACAAAACACAAATTAATTATGAATTTTTAACCACAAACAATATAAAAATTTATATTAAATTCATGTTTTGTTAAAAAATTCTAAATTTTTTTGGGAGAGATTCTTATAATATTATGAATTTTTGTGCAAAATTTTATTCAAGAATATAAATTCTACATATGAGTTTACTTTAAAGAAGGGACTAAAAATGAAGACGGAAAATTTTTTAGGGACTAAAAGTTGAAGTGAAATTTTAGAGAGACTAAAACAAAAAGTTGACATATTTATAAGGACCAAAAACATATTTAACCCAAAATTATTTAAATCTATATTATATAATATTATATTATATTATCATCACACATAGATAACAACAAAAGTAAAGTGATAAAACTGAATGCTTATTATATTGTATCATTTTCACCCCGATCGATGGAAAAAAATTTCTCCTCATTCGCTCTCAGTGAAGAATGAATCTTCGTCTGTAGCTCCTCTTGGTGCTTCTGCTCAATCAAGAACTATTGCCCAAACGATGACCTACATGGAACGCCTTGTTATTGAACTCAACAATCCTAATCTCAGAGAAAACGCTCTTCGTGTCCTCTCCAAGGTCCATACAAATCTATCTTCGATTATTACTTTCTTGTCTATTTTTAATGTCTTTCATTAAACTCGCAATTAATCTGAATCTTGAAAAATTTGTGTCTAGCACTAAATTTAATGTGCTCATGTCAAGTTGAATTTCCTGTTGTTAGCCATTCTAAATTATGGGATAGAAATTATGCGATCCATGTTGTGACGTCGGCAAATCAAGAACTTAATATTTTAATTGCGTAATCATCTTCAACAATCGAGACCATTGACTATAATGATGTTGACGACATCAAACCAATTTATGATAAACTGTGCAAAATCACATGAAACTTTCTGATTATCATGGTTTCCTTCACAAATATTATTTTATATTTGACTTAAGAATTTAAAATATATTTTACTAATTAATACTAGTTAATGTTAATAATTAATAAATAATAAAATAATCCTGAGTTGATTTCTTTTTTGTCTGGCAACGTGTATATATGCTAATAGCAAACGCCAACAAAGACCAGCCTAAGCAAGAAGAAAGAGTTTCAAGTCCAAACATTATTGATCCTTAACAAGAAGAGAGAGATAAACGTTTTGACTTGAAACTCTTTCTTCTTGTTTAGGCTGGTCTTTGGTGGCGTTTGCTATTAGCATATATACATGCTGCCCGACAAAAAAGAAATCAACTCATGATTATTTTATTATTTATTAATTATTAACATTAATTAGTAAAATATATTTTAAATTTTTAAGTCAAATATAAAATAATATTTGTGAATGTAACCATGATAATCAGAAAGTTTCATGTGATTTTGCACAATTTACTTCTGTATTTGTCTGGTTATGTTCAGAGTGGCTGCGTTGATTAGGCTAAACTAGTTTTGATAACATGCCTTATAAGTATTCCATCTCTTGGAATGGATTGCTTGTAGTGTATGATCAAAATGGGAGACTTGAGGAGGCTCGTCGATTGTTTGAGTCGAAGGTGGATTGGGAATTGATTTCGTGGAATTGTGTGATGGGTAGGTATGTGAAGAGGAAGATGTTGGGTGATGCTAGGAGACTTTTTGATCATATGCTTGTCAGGGATGTAATCTCTTGGAATACCATGATTTCCGGTTAAGCCCCAGATGTAGGTGGAGATAGTTTGAGGAGTCTCCGGTGCGGGATGTTTTCACATGGACATCAATGGTGTTTGCATTTGTGCAGAGTGGAATGTTGGATGAAGCAAGAAGAATTTTCGATGAAAAGCCGGGAAAAAGAAAGATGACTTACAATGTGATGATTGCAGGATATGTGCAATACAAGAAAATGGATATGGCAAGGGAATTGTTTGAGGCAATGCCTTGTCGGAATGTAGGTTCGTGGAATACCATGATCAGCGGCTATGGTCATAACAAAGATATTGCTCAAGGTCGGAATGAATATCTTGGGTGGAAATTATTGTTGGTTATGCTTAGACTCGTCACTACGAAGAAGCTATGGACATGCTGGTGAAGAAGAAAAGGGGCGGCGAAACTTTAAATAGATCTACCTTTTGTGGTGCTTTGAGCACATGTGCTGGTATGGCTGCTTTGGTGTTAGGGAAAAAAGTTCACAGACAGGCAGTGAAGACAGGGTATGACAATGGGTGCTTGGTGGGAAATGCACTCCTTGAAATGTATTGCAAGTGTGGAAGCATAGATGAAGCCTATGATGTGTTTAAAAGAATATAATTGAAAGATATCATCTCTTGGAACACAATGATAGCTGGTTATGCTAGGCATGGATTTGGCAGACATGCTTTATTGGTGTATGATTCAATGAGGACAACATGTTTTAAACCTGACAAAATTACCATGGTATGTATTTGGTTTTTATTTATAAATTACCTATGCATGAATGAGTGCTCCTGATCTGTTGTGTTGGAGGAACTACTTCCCTCAAAGCTTCATATGTCAGTTCATATTATTTTCATTTAGATATTCCTGGTTTATAACTTAGTTTTTTGATTAACACTTTCCCGGTTAATATGGTAAAATAATCTCCTAAGTAGGAAATACCTGGGTTACTTCAACATCTATTGTATCACATATTATTCCCATTTCAGATACTATGTCTCATAATCAAACCCTTACATTGAATTTCTTATAGATTCTTCATTTAAGTCTTTTCCTCCATTCACCCATTCCTTTTCATATCAGGAGCAACATGTGTAATACATAAACATCAAGTTACTTGAGTAAGGCCTATAAACACTAAAGCTTTATATTTAAATTATTTATAATGTATTTGATTCAACCAAGATAGTCCAAATTAATTTTAAGGAAAATACCTCATTCAAATTCAGTGTCCCATTACAGCACCAAATTCAGTGTCCTATTACATCACCAATTCTCTATAATAAATTCTCTATAAAAAACTCTGTTATTTTCCAACAAAGTCCCACACCCAACACACAACCCTGTCATTTTACATGCATAACTAAGTTTTTCCCTTTTCTAATCAGTTCTTCAACGGAAGAAACTCAATAAACTTTTGGGTGCAGTCATTGTTGAAGTTGATATCTTTGTCTCTTCGTGTTGGTTGATGTAATAATGTTTTCTTTCCATGACTTCCATTCCTTATTGGGAAAAGTTGAAGGGTTTGGTCAAATTGCAAACAATGATCATCATGCCGAGTACTGTTGTTGATACTGTTTAAGAGGGATAATTAGACCGTTTTCTCTTTGTGTGTGTGTATGTGTGTACGCGTGTCTACTATATGGAGATTAATTGGGATTTTGTTCCTGATAATATAGCTTCGCTTTTCTTCTCATATGTTGTTGCCTACCTACTATATGATATTGTACAACCTCGCAGAATTCCACATTATCACCATACCTCTTCAAAACCTTCACCTAATCATCTCATCTCCACCAAGCTTGGTGTTGATCTTACAAGTGAAATGGGTGATTGAGGTTTAAGAGTGGGTTTAATTGGGATCACTTGTCTTTTTTATATTGGTTTGCTTGGAAGTGTTGCTTGGCGGATTTATTGTTCTCTTTAAATCGTGCTAAATTCAGCGTCTATTTTTTACCTTTCCTTGATGGAGGCACCAATTAAGGTTTGGAAGAAGATATTAAAGATCCGAATAAAGTTTCTTTGGGGTGGGGTTGAAGGGGGATGGAAGTTATGTTGGGTAAAGTGAAAGTCGGTGTGCCAAACAAAAGAAAATGATGGGCTAGGTGTGAGGACTGAGGACCGTCAATTTGAGTTTATAGGCCAAATGGAGATGGCGGTTGTTGCAACATGAGTATCCAATGTGCAAAGAGATGTTCGTGGAAAAATACGGAAGTGATGTGGGTATGTTGTTAGAGGGGAGTGCAGTGTTGTGGTCGAGGTATGCTTCTTTTTGGTGGAAGAACTTAATTTTTTTTATAGGAAAGTGTGGGAATGAATCGGTTCAAGGCGGAGGTGGAAAGACAAGTAGGAAATAGTGTGAGAACTAGTTTTTAGAATGACAATTGAAGAGGGACGGTTCCGATAAGCATACAATTCCCACGACTTTTTGCTATTTCAACCCAAAAACAAGCCAGGGTGAGGGTGGTGGGAGGTGATTGATGGAGTTGGCGGAAAACTTTATTTATGTGGGAGTTGAATCTCCTAAATGATATGTTGGAGGTGTTGGCTTTGTTTGTTCCCAGGTGGAGGATGCTTGGAAGTGGAGAGCGGAGGAAAATGGTTTGTTTTCTGTGAATTCAACTTATATTTTGTCGGCAAAATTGATTGTGTGGGAAGATGGATGGAGTGATATAGAAAAGGAAGTGTTTAGTTATCTTTGGAAAGGTGCAACTCCTTCAAGAGTGGTGGCATTCTCGTGGAAACTCCTTTTTGATCGGATTCCGACAAGAACTAATTTTGTCTAAGACATTCCCTCCTATTGTACTTACATTTGTTACCTCTCTTGTTTATGTTTCTAATACATTCCCTCTTATTATTCTTACGTTTGTTACCTCTCTTGATTATGTTAATTCATCACAAAGCTAGTCGATGTCTTAGAATGCAATTATGTTGTGTCAACTCTGCTGGAATTCGAATTGTTATTTATGGTATCAGAGGTTTAAATCACAGTGAATTGGTGGTAAAGATTTAATCGACAAATTCAATTTCAATCGCATTTAATCACGTCAAATATTGTTAAGTAAGTAACCTAAACCAAACAAAACCATGCGTTGTTTTAATCTTTATATCATATGACTTTTTGCCTAAAAGCTAGGTTGTGCCTTTTCTGGCTCACTAGAAAGTAAGCCGGCCTCGCAGACTCACTTTTACCCCTAACCCATGTTGAGCCAACTAGGGTCGGCTGAGTTGGCATGTTTTGACAACTTTATTTCGCTTGTTTTCTACCTATAGATTTGATGCAAGTGTTTTTTCTAACTAAGTTCTTATCATTGTTGCCTCTCTCCTTTTCGGATGAAACCACGACTCTCCTATTTCGTTTATGTTGGAAATTCCGCCTTCATTACGGTCCGCCCCTAGTCGCCTAATTGTGGCATTTGGGTTGCCTTCATTGCAATCTCCAACACCTTGGAATCAACCAAATCCTAGAGATTGCATATTGAGGAGATAAGGGCGGTGGTTTCTTGGTGGTAACAATGTTTGCTTAGGGGTCTCTAGCTGTGTGGCAATTTTGGTGCTCTTTTCTTTTCCTTTGGCTGGTCCAGGGACAGGAAATTTTTTTAGAGTCCAGACAATCCATAACCCTTGCTAGATGCAAGTGCGATACTAATAGAACCATATAGAAACCGACACTTAACGTACAGAAACACATTGCACAATACTTAATTGATGGCAATGTTACAATACATTACACAAAGACACATTAAAATAGTTGTATAGGAAATAATACATAATAACAAGACACTCATAAACCAAGATTCGAGATCCATCCAAGTGTCTAACACTCACAACATAGTTTTGTTTCCTTTCTTACTCTACATATAACTGCCTAATTTTAGTTATAGCATTTAACATGCCTAATTTTTTATGTCTTTCATGTTAAGCTTCAATCTCCTGCTGGTTTGCAACTGCTTCAGTCTCCTGCTGGTTTAGAAATGCTTCAATCTCCTGCTGGTTGGAACTTCAGGTGCCTACGCAGTAACTTTACCCGTCCTCTTTCGAAATTGAGCTTTCAAATTGTCAATTTCGTCTTCAATGTAATGTATGGAAGCTTCAATCTCCATCTGGTTTGGAACTTCAGGTACCTCGGCAGTAACATTGTCCATCTTGTTTTGAAGTCGAGCTTTCAAATTCTCAATATCTTTCTTTTCCTTTGGAAAATTAACTTTTCTCAACTTTTGAAGTTCTTTATTGCCAGACAGCATTGCATCCACCAACTTCAACCGCAAGTTTAGAGGTTAATGAATATTAAAGAACTCAAATATGTGCAAGGAAACTACAAGTGTGAAACTTGAATCAAAAGCATTGCTAAAGGTTGTCCCATAAACATTATCAACATTTCAAGAAAACACGTACAACGGGTTTTAAATCAGACGCAGTCTTCGCATTATCCGCCATTTTACGAATTTCATAAACCAGTTCTTCATGCATATTCATTTGCTGTCATAGAGCATAATATTAAATTAAATAACTAAAATATAGAGATACTAAAATTGTTTGAATAAATAAGCAATAACATTTCCAGGAAAAAAAAAAACAAGAAAAAAAAACTACACACATAAACTTGCCTTAGGTTTTCCACAATATTCATGAATCATGCGACTCACGCGGAATGGAGCCATTTGTGATTGGGGAGAAACTCAACTGCAATGTTAAAATGAAAGAACAAAACTGTGAAAACAAAATTTTGATTTGTCGTTGATAATAATAATACAATCTAATGTATGATATGTTATTATATTATTATCTCCATCATCATGATAAAGATATTTAGAATGAATGAATGAAGTCACAGATCAACACATAGTCACCACCGTTGATTCATTCATTTCCGCACTCACAAAGCTTTGAAACCAAACAAAGGAAGAAGGAAGAAGAAGGAAAATCGTAACCCTAGAGAAGAAGCATTGAATAAGAAAATGAAAACCCTAACCCCCAAATCCAAAAAGATTCTAATGATCAACCAACTAAAATTGAGAAAAGAAAGAACGAGAACACCATACATACCTTCAGCGAGCGAAAAAGAGAGATTAAGATATGAAAGAAAATAGGCAAACCCTAGAGTGACTAGTAAGTATATATATAACTTAGCAAACATACTACCACTTACCAAAAAAAACCAACTTGTTACTATTGAAATCAATTTTAAATGCAAGGATAGTTTAGTAAGTTTCCTTCAATTAATTAAAACAAAAATAAAAACTCTCTTAATTTTTTTATCGAATAAAAGAATAGTCTTACTAATTGTTTGCACCCATTTTCATCCTTCTAAATATTATTTTATACCTATATAACAACAATGGACACAAAGTTTTTCTTGTTTGTTTTCCTTTGGGATTCCTATTTTTTCTTTTTTTTGGGGTGATAAAGACACTAAAGTTTTTTTTATTTTGACTAATTAATACACTACAATTGACAAAAAAAACACAAGCTTGAGTTCCCAATTTTTTTTAGGGAGCTTGAGTTCCGAATATTAAACACTCTAGAAAAAAAACAAGTTAACTCGTTTCTTTTATATTTTTTTATTAAAGGGAAAGAGAACAAGTGAGCTCAGTGGAATAAGACATCTCAAATTAAGGTTATGTTTGTTTATAACAAAATAAACTACCAAAATAATTGTTGACACCTAACTGCAACAAGGTTATGTTTTTTCTTTTAAAACAGAAGTAAAATTGACAAAACTATTCTTTAAGTTGTTAATTTAATTTTTAGTGTTTTTAGGTGGGTGTAAATTAACAGACCCCTATATATATATATATATATATATATATATATATATAACCATTAAATAACTCAAATATGCTAACCATCTTTCCTTAAGGCGCCAATGGGAAGGTGTTGAAATTGAATGTTAAAATGCAAAGAAATTTTGTTAAGGGGTGGAGTGTGGTAGGTGTAGGATTCGTTGGGTGGAGTGGAGGCATGTTTGCCAACCAAAAGTGGAGAGAGGATTAGGGGTGAGAGATATTAAATCGGTTAATTTGAGCCTTCTTACAAAATGGAGGTGGAGGCTTATCCAAGAGGATTGTCTGATTTGGAAAAGGGTAATCAAGGAGAAATATGGGGCGAGAGCGTGTGGGTGGAGGAAGTGGGTTGGGACAGATGGCCAACATTGGCGTCAACTTTGTGGGAGGATTTGATGTCTTTGGAGGAAGGTGTGGCTAAAAATTGGTTTAATAGTGAGGTGGTGCATTGGGTGGATAATGGTATATCTACGAGTTTTTGGTTAGATAAGTGGTGACACCAAATCCTCTGTGTGTGATATTTTCGTGTCTCTTCGCGTTATCAAACCAAAAGGAGGTCAAGGTAGGGGAGGTTTGGGTCGGGAAAATGTCGGGTTTTGGTCCTTGGAATTGCATAGGCCTTTGTTTGTGTGGGAATTGGATTTTCTTATGAACCTTTTGGAGATGTTGGAGGGATTTGTGGGGTCGGTCGATGGAGATTCATGGTTATGGAAGCCAGAAGGAAGTGGTGTATCCATGGTAAAATCTTGTTATTTATTACTATAAAAGGTGTGAGTTAGATGCTGGTGGGAGGGAATCGAAGAAAGCGGCGTTTACGTAGTCTTAGATAGGCTCTCTATTCGTGTGAACCTTGTTTATAAACGAGTCTTGAATACAGAGGCTTCTTTGAACTTTGTTTTCTATGTTGGTGGATAAGAGACATCAATTGACCTTTTTGTATTTTTGCATTGTGATTTGATGTCAAAAGGGTGGTTGAAGGTGTTGATGTGGCTTCAAATAAATTGTGAATCCACCAAATTTGTTTGTGCATTTTGAATGTTGGTCTAACGAGGTTCGGCCTAGAAATCTAAGAGTACGAGACTTTTAGTTTATTTGACACAGCGCAATTTGGATGATTTGTAAGGAGAGGAACAATCATATCCTTAATATTACGATCAAGGAGGTTGAGGACATGGTTGAAAAAATTAAGGATGTATGTAATATTTCTTGGGTGCAGCAAACAAGAACTCATTCAATGTAATGTATGCAATATTCACCTTAGAAGCGGTCAGACAATTCATCTATAAGTCTATAAAAGAATCCATATCCCTTGCTAGATGCAAGTGTGATACCAATAGAAACTGACACTTAACATAAACACATTGCACAATACAATGCATTACACAAAACACATTCAAATAGTTATATAGGAAATAGTACAGAACATACTTTTGTTTCACTTTTTTACTCACATAATTGTCAAATTTTAGTTACTGCATTATTTATTTGTTTTGATCCCCTTCATCTTCACTTTCTTCATACAACCACCTATTTTTTTCTTGGTCCATTTGCTTCCAATTCAGCTGCGACCCTTAATAATTGTTCTCTCAGCCACTCAAGTTCCTCATGCTGCTCCTCAAGCTGGTCCTCAAGTTCAGCCTTATGGCAAAGCACATCATCCAGATTCTCCATATGCTAGTTTAGAGGCTAATTAATATTAAAGAACTCGGATAATTAATATGGAAAACGAAACACAAACTTGCAAACAAATGTGGAGGCAATTTAATATCAGGAACGAAATCCGGATCATCCACGCGTCGGCGAATTTCAGCAAGCATATTATCATTTATTGTCTCCGATACAGACTTCTGCAAATCCATAGAGAATAGTATTAAAGAAATACAATATGGTGAAATAAAATACGGAGAAAGTTTGTATAAAAGCATTGCTAAAGACTCAATAACATTTCCAGGAAAGAAAAAAAAAACAGAAAAACCTGCCTCATATTTTTCCCAAATATCTTCAAACGCGCCAGGTCGACTTCTTCGCCAAGATCCCTTTTTATGGGACATTTGTGATTGGGGAGAGACTCAACTGCAAAGTTAAAATGAAAGAACAAAATTGTGAAAACAAAATTTAAATTTGTTATTGATAATAATAATATAGTCTAATATATGGTATGGTATGGTATGGTATGGTATTATCACGTCACCACGATGAAGATACTTAGAATGAATGAAAGCTGGTTAATAATCACAGAAAAGATTCAAAGGCAATTGAAGGAAGAAGAAGGAAAATTGTAACCCTAGAGGAGAAGAATTAATAAGATAATGAAAACCCTAACTCAAATCCAAGAAGATTCGAATGATCACAAAACAGATTTAAAGACAAAAAGAGACATTATTATCAACAAACTAGAATCGAGAAAAGAATGAAGGAGAAAAATGAAAACATCATACATACCTTCAGCGAGCGAGCGAAAAAGAGAGATTATGATATGAATGAAAATCGGCCAACCCTAGAGAGACAACTAAGTATATAAATGAAGAAATAGTTAGTTATTTGGGCTGAAACATTGGTGGTGATCATCCCTGTAATTCTGAACAGTATGAATACACATTCCTATTTGTGAAACTTTGGATTCCTTCGTCTTGCTGCAACAAAATTCATCACACTTATTTGCCGAAGTACAACTCCGGCCATTGTATCCAGTGACCTACTCTTACCTAAATTGCTTAGTAGCAACTCTCATCCCCACCAGAAAAATCTCATGTGAAGTCATCACCGTCATCCCCTCATTGGCTAGAGAATTCTACCTTATCACCATACCACTTGAAAATCTTCACCTAATCATCTCATCTCCATCCACTTTGATACCGAGCACAAGTTAACTTGCGTTGGGTTTAATTAGGGAATTTCGAGGTGGGAACGAGCTTAAGTGTTTTAGGAATAGTTCCACAATGCTATTGTATATTAGGGAATCATTATGAATACTCATGCACTCGTGTACATTTGAATGTATGAAACTTGAAGGAACTTCAATTTGTGTGCTTTAAGTTCTAATATTCTTAAGTAATATACAATCCTGACAAATAAAATGACAATTGTTGAAAGACAATGTGAAAGCAATAGAAACATAATTGCTTAATGAAGACGAAGTAGAAACAAGCAAAGTTTCAGTAACTTGCAATTCAAGTTACTAGTTTTAGATAAAAGTTAGAACTTGTAACTAAATTGACGAGCTGTCAAATAGTTAGTTACTATCTAGTGTAGACTAGTGCATAGTAGCTTATCATATAGCTTCACATAGAAACTCTATATAAGCTGTTGTAACTTCATTTATAAGTAAATGAAAATATCATTCACTTTTCACATTTTCCTCTCTTTCTTTTATCTCTTTTCATCAAAGTTCATCTTCTAAATATGGTATCATTGAGCCTTTAGATCTAAACACGTTTCTTCCGCAAGCTTTTCATCAATGGCGCCACGCAACAAAGATGTTGGTACCTCTTCTACCTTTGAAGATCCTACCGATCATTCTAGTCCTTACTTTGTTCATCCAAGTGATGGTTCTTCTTCAGTTACTGATTCTCCTGTTCTTGATGGATCCAATTATCATTCTTGGGATCGTTCCATGCGTAGAGCTTTGGGCGGGAAAATGAAATTCGAATTCGTTGATGGATCCATTTCTCCAGTTTTTGATGAATTTGATCCTCTTTTTTGTGCTTGGAATCGGTGCAATATTCTTGTTCACTCTTTGCTTGTGAATTCAGTTTCTCCTTCAATTGATCCATTCATCGTTTTCATGGAAAGTGCATGTGATGTTTGGGTGGATTTGAAGGAACGGTTCGCTCAAGGTGATTTGGTAAGAATCTCTGAACTAATGCAAGAGATTTATTCTTTACAGCAAGATTCCAAATCTGTTACAGCTTTCTATTATGAATTGAAGATTCTCTGGGAGGAATTGGAAATTTACATGCCTATACCTAATTGCACTTGTAGAGTGCGCTGTTCTTGTGAATTCATGAGAAATGCTAGGCGTAATCATACTCTCCTTTATGCAATTCACTTTCTTACCGGTTTGAATGAGAATTTTGGTATGGTAAAGTCACAAATTTTGTTAATGGATCCTCTTCCCTCCATAAAAAAGATATTTTCCATGGTCTTACAATATGAGAGACAATGTAATGTTGCTCCTGCTATTGAAGATTCTGCTTTAATCAATGCTGTTGACTCTAAAAGGTTCAAAGGGAACAATGTCTCTGGTAAACAATCTTTTTCAGGATCAAATTCTAAGGGTGGAATACGTGTATGCACTTTTTGTGGAAGGCAAAACCACACTATTGAAACATGCTACAAGAAGCATGGAGTTCCACCACATCTTCAAAGAAACTATAATTCTAGTTCTGCCAATCATGCTGCAAGGGAGGAAGATAATTATGTTTTTGATTCCTCATCTCATGTTGATAATAAGAGTAGTGCCATAACTATCACACATGAGCAGTATGAGAAGCTAATGACTCTTCTTCAAAACTCATCTCTTAATCAAAGTTCAGGAACTGTACATGCTTCTAATCAGGTTACCTATGTATCTGTTGGTCATTCACCATTAGATAAGCAAGGTACAAGTTTCATCAATTCTTTAACAAAATACAATTTCACTCATAACTCTTGGATCATAGATTCAGGAGCTTCTGATCATATTTGTTGCAATCTAAAGTGGTTTCATTCTTACAATGAAATTGCTCCCATGTCCATAAAGTTGCCTACAAGTCATATTACTACAGCCAAACATTCAGGCACCATCAAATTTTCTTCTATCTTCATTATTCACAATGTCCTATATGTTCCTGATTTCAATTTCAATTTACTTTCTGTGTCAAAAGCAAGTGATTCATTAAACTGCATTTTTAGTTTTAATGGTTCTCATTGTTTGATTCAGGACTAGAAAACCATGACGATGATTAGTTATGGTGATAAGAGAGAAGATCTGTATTACTTGAATCTCCAAAATAAGATGCCTTGTTCTGCAAGCAAGACCATTCATTCCAACATTCCTTTACCTGATAGTGCTCTTTGGCATTTTAGGCTTGGTCATCTTTCCTTTTCTAGAATGAATTTGTTGCAATCTAGTTTCCCTTTTGTTCATGTTGATTCTAAGGCTACCTGTGTTGTATGCCATTTTGCTAAGCATAGAAAACTCCCTTTTTCTGACAATTGTAATAAGGCTGCAAAGCCCTTTGATCTAATACATTTTGATATTTGGGGTCCCATTTTTGTTCCTTCCATTCATAAACATGTCTAATTTTTTTACTGTAGTAGATGATTATAGCATATATACTTGGTTAACTCTAATGAAAAACAAGAGTGACACCAGACAACATGTTATTGATTTCATAACTCATTGAAAACCAGTTTAATTGCAATATGAAAATTGTCAGAAGTGACAATGGTCCTGAATTTACCATTCCTAAGTTTTATGCATCAAAATGCATTTTACACCAAACTAGCAGTGTTGAAACACCTCAGCAAAATGCTAGAGTTGAGAGAAAACATCAACATATTTTAAACATTACTAAAGCTTTTCTCTTTCAATCTCATTTACCCAAAAGTTTTTGGTCTTATGCTGCAGTTCATACAGTTTTCATCATGAATAGAGTGCCTAGTCCTGTTTTACAAAATCAATCTCCATATTTCTTAATGCATAAAACACAACCTGATTTACATCAACTCAAAGTTTTTGGTTCCTTAGCATATGCATCTACTTTACAGGCTCATAGAAGCAAACTTGCTTCTAGAGCAAGAAAATGCATTTTTCTTGGTTACAAAAGTGGAATGAAAGGAGTTGTCCACTTAGACATGCATTCTAAACAAATTTTTGTTTCTTGGAATGTCACTCATCATGAATGTATCTTATCTTATCAGTCAAACCCTTTAAGCATTTCATGGAACTATCACACAAATATAATTCAAGAGTCTACTTCTGAAATTGTTTCTGACATTTCACCTCTTCCCACTCCTGAAAATGTTTTTGATATCTTACCTATTTATGATGGTTCTCCTCACCATACTACCAATTCCACATCTCCATCCTCTACGACTTCATCTATTTTAACCAAATCCACTAGAAGCAGGGCTCAACCAGCTTATTTGAAAGATTATGTATGCAATTCATCTACTCAGTCACCAGCATCTGTCAACTCAGGTATTTCTTACCCTATAGCATCTTTTCATTCATTTCATCATTTGTCACCTACACATAAAGCTTTATCTACTTTTGTCACACAAAGTATTGAGCCAAAAACCTATAAGGAGGCATGTAAGTCTGATCATTGGTTAAGAGTAATGAATATTGAATTGGAGGCACCAGCTAACAATGGCACTTGGTGCATTGTTGACACACCACAAAATGTGAAACCTATTGGTTGCAAATGGGTGTATAGAATCAAGTACAAAGCTGATGGTTCTCTTGAAAGATACAAAGCAAGACTAGTGGCTAAGGGCTATAATCAAATAGAGGGTCTTGATTTCTTTGATACATTCTCACTTGTAGCTAAACTGACTATAGTAAGGAATCTTCTTGCTATTGCATCTATTCATAATTGGCATATGCACCAACTGGATGTGAACAATGCTTTTCTTCATGGTGATTTACAAGAAACTGTATACATGGCAATTCCAGAAGGCATCACAAGTTCACCTGAAAAAGTTTGTAAATTGAAGATAAGTCTTTATGGCCTGAAACAAGCTAGTAGAAAGTGGTATGAGAAGCTAACCACTTTACATTTAGCTGAAGGTAACTGCCAATCCACTGCTGATTATTCTTTGTTCACTCTTCAGCATGGAAGTGATTTCACAGCACTTTTAGTGTATGTGGATGATATTATATTAGCTGGCACTTCACTTATAGAATTTCAAAGAATTAAGAACATTCTTGACAATCAATTCAAAATCAAAAATTTAGGGGTTCTAAAATACTTTTTGGGGTTAGAGGTGGCTCATTCCAAAGAAGGAATCTTTATTTCACAAAGAAAATATTGTATGAATTTGCTTGATTCATCATGACTTCTGGGTGCCAAACCTGCTCCTACACCTTTAGAAACTTCACTCAAACTGCATCAAGACAGTAAACCTTTTACAGATGTGTCTTATTACAAGAGGCTCATTGGAAGGTTATTGTACTTAAACAATACAAGACCTGATATTTCACAAGCTACTCAACAATTGAGTCAGTTTCTTAATGCTTCTACCACTACTCACTACAAAGCTGCATGTAGAATTCTAAGATACCTAAAAAATGCTCCTGGTCTTCTATTTCCAAGAAAATCAGAGGCTCAAATCTTAGGTTATGTTGATGCAGATTGGGCAGGTTGTGTGGATACAAGAAGGTCAACTACTGGCTTTTGCTTCTTTCTGGGTTCTTCACTCATATTTTGGAAAGCAAAGAAGCAGCCAATCATTTCAAGGTCCTCTTCAGAAGCTGCGTATAGGGCTCTATCTGTTGCAACATGTGAGCTTCAATGGATATTGTACTTGTTGAAGGACCTCAACATCAAGTGTGTTAAGCAGCCAATCCTTTATTGTGATAGTCAGAGTGTTATTCACATAGCAGCCACTCCAGTTTTTCATGAGAGAACAAAACACCTTGAAATTGATTGCCATTTGGTCAGAGAAAAGCTACATAAGGGTGTTGTCAAACTTCTACCTATTTCAACTAATGAGCAACTGGCAGACTTCTTAACCAAAGCACTTCCACCGCCTAAATTCAATTCTTTCATATGCAAGCTGGGAATGATTAACATATATCATGCTCCAGCTTGTGGGAGGCTGTTGAAAGATAATGTGAAAGCAATAGAAACATAATTGCTTAATGAAGAAGAAGTAGAAACAAGCAAAGTTTCAGTAACTTGCAATGCAAGTTACTAGTTTTAGATAGAAGTTAGAACTTGTAACTAACTTGATGAGTTGTCAAATAGTTAGTTACTATCTAGTGTAGACTAGTGCATAGTATCTTATCATATAGCTTCACTTAGAAATTCTATATAAGTTGTTGTAACTTCATTTACAAGTCAATGAAAATATCATTCACTTTTCACATTTTTCTCTTTTTCTTTTCTCTCTTTTCATCAAAGTTCATCTTCTCAATAACAATCCATCCAAATGAAAATATCAAAATTCTAATACAAAATAAAGCAAAAAAGTTGCAAAAGCAGTGACTGAATTATGTCTTTATGATAAGAGTTGGATCGTTTATCTTGTGTCTTTATGATTATTGTAATGATCTTTCATATGATATTGTTCATACTAAAAGAGACAAAGAGGTCGGTGTTTATTATTAGTATTATTATTATTATTATTATTATTATTATTATATTTTGATTTTGCCACACTATAAACAACTAATTGATTGTTTTGCAAAACAATAAGAAACCAATACTTGTAAAGGATCAAAACAAGTAGCATTATAGTTTTTGATCAATAAAAAGAGAAAAAAAGAAGGTCATTTGACCAGGACTGTCATTTGATCATAAGAATATGGAACCTGCATAGAATATATACTAAATTGGTAATGTCAATGATATAAATAATCAAACAAAATAGAAGTTTTTGTTTAAGAGGAAGATAGTTGTTATATGCAACGGAATCCACAAACGTGCAGAGACGGTGAGACCAGTTGTGATGCAAACATGAAACAGTTTTTGGGCCTGTGGCAGCGCAACAACTACAAAAAAAGCAAGAGGAAGTCGTGCAATTGTTTTAGAAAAATTATATTTGTACTTTCATATTTACGTTGTATTCTTGCTCTCTCATCCTCTTTTTCTTCTTCATTGTTTTTGATCAATAAAAAGAGAAAAAAAAAAGGTTGTCATCAAATAGTTGTTCAAATATTATTGCTCTTTTTTTTTTGGAAAGAAACATATGCTTTTGCTTTAATTAAAAATAAAATAAGCCGAGACAAAAATAACCACGTGCACTGCACATTCGTGATTCTCGTAGAAAATAGTTTGTGGTAAATAGCAAAGTTGGATGACTCAAAATATATATTCTTTTATTTAAAAAGTAAGATATAATATGAAAATATATTTTGATAAAATTATATGATACAAATTTTAGATTTAATTGGGCCTTTATAACATCAATATATACTTTTAGAGCTTATTTAACTGTGTTTGAAATTGTTTGGTGAAATTTATGACATTTTATAAGTGTCATACCTTTTTTACAACTAATCAATTTAATTAAGTTTAATATCTATACACATTTAATATGGAGACTGGGTCACTTGTTTGAGTTATCCAGTTAAATCTGATTCAGCCAAACAGTTCAACCAATGACTCACTGGTTCGACCAACAACACAATGTCTTGACCGAGTTGTAATATCCCGCTTAAAAGAATTCTCAGTGTTTTATCTGACAACTTTTTCGTGCGCGTTTAAGAATTTCAAGGGCGTTTTGGTACTTTTGTGCAGGGAGTATATAAGTGAAATAGGACTTAGAAACTTCATTTCTCTTATGCACTTCTCTCTCTAACTTGGCAGAATTCACAAACTCTCCTCTCCCTCTCTAAGTTTCGACCAACTCCCTCCTTCTCACTCCAATTTCTCAAACTTTTACTCCTGCAAAGAATCAATGGCAGAATCATCATGAAGCTAGTGAAAGGAATGGACTTCTCAAAACTCTTATAGCTTGAAGCACCACCAATTGGGAAATCTTGCATGCTTAAGGTTTGGATAGAAGTTTCTAAGTTTTAAGCCAATTCCGATTCTGCAGGTGAGTTCTATATATTAGCAACCTACCTTGGATTATTGTGTGATCTATGTGAGATAATGAACAAAGTAAGAGCTTTTAGGAAATTAGGAAATTAATGCCCCTTTTGATCTAATATGTTGATTTGTGAATGTTTGTTGCCATGAATTGAATTTACCATGTTCTGTACGTTTTCTGGATGAATTGCATGTGTTAATGGCTTGATTTCTGGTGTTTCTGTGAAAAAATACGATTTTCTGCAGGTCTGATACTGATGAACTTCGCTTAAGCGAAGCTCTGTTCGCTTAAGCAAACAACAACGTCGAAGCAAAACCATTTTTCGCTTACAGGTTCGCTTAAGAGAACTCCTCAGCGAACTGTTCGCTTGGAACTTCGCTTAAGTGAACTGTACCTGGACAACACGTCCGGAAAACCCTTTTCTAGCGCATCAGTGTCGTCCGAAACTTTTCTGACAAACCTTTAACGTTATTAATTTTTAAAAGGAAGAAGAAACGCATATTATCAAGCCATAAACACACATTACATCATACGATTACTTTAACTTTGAATCATGGACAATAATCACAAATTCAACGGAGGATTAACTATGAGAGTTATGCATGTAATATGTTGGGTAGCGACTGATGTCTAGGCATGGGTTAAACTTGGAACTTAACTTAGACACAGGAATCATGTATGATAATTCGCCTTCACGGCGAACTAGGTTGAAAACCTATATGGATATGTGTAAAGACTATGATTAAAACATGACATGTCGTGTCTCTTGCGATCCACGCCAGGGGGATTTCAAGAGGTTCACGTCAGGGGAACAGGACATGCTCCGCAAGGTAGGCCCGCGCGACATTAAGAGGAGTCCGACGTACCCTAGCTAGGTCTCGTCGGTCATGTATGGGAATGTACTCGGGGTTACTCCACTCGACTACATTCCGTAAAATCAACTCAGATAATTTTTCATGACACCATAATATGATATGCTTATGACATGATATGAATATGATACTTTTCAAGTTAAATGTAAATGATGGCGGTCTAGGAATGCACGATCGCTCTAGGTATGCATGAGATTCACGAATGTATAATCAATTAATTGGTTATATCATAGACACGTGGTAACCGTAGGTCTCCCCCGAGGTTACCACTAGCCTAGGACTTAGGTAGGACTCACTGAGACAATATGTCTCATCCCACTCCTTCTTTGTTTAGGTTCGCAGGTGGTTCAGGGCAAAGGTAAGCAGAAGGCGTCGAACTGATCGTGCTTTACTGGATTTAGCATTTCATGTCTTTTAGTCGATGTTATGTTGTATATATGTAGTGTTGACATGAACCTCATTGTACTTGTTTCATCCGACATTATTATGTATTTTTTATTATGACATATGACCTGAGACAACCTTGTACACTAATTCTCGACTTATGTTGTAATTCTGCACTGTAGTATTAATGTATCCAATATCAGTTATAACGCACATGTTGAATATTCTAGACTCTTTCAATATGGGTGTTACACGAGTCGATTACAGGTACGATTTTTAAAACTATGGGTGTAAGAAAATGTTGTTCACAAAAAAAAAGTTATTATTTTAATGTTACAGGGTCTAGAAAAGGAACTGTTGCAGCTTTCAAAGCATGATATAGCAACCTATGAGTTTCAGGAATTAGACTTTTCTTCAAGAATAAATTATAAATTGCACCTAAAGCAAAATAGTATCGGTATAGCAAACAATGATCACAGTACGAAAAGTAAGAGAAAGGAAGAAATTTTTTTTCTCAAGTCACAATAACTTGCCTAACGAAATGGTTTGGTGGATAAAGAAACCCCATTTGATAAGTGTAAGTAACCTATGAGAAATGTCCTTAACTAGGTAAGTCATTGCTTTGTCTTAGATTGCATTTTGTAAAGGCATGAGGAATCATAGTGAATTAATACGAAAACCAACCAAAATATAAAACACAATAAACCATGGGAATATTAAGTAGGCATCTTTACCTATCAAATAAGCATAAATCATTATGTCCTTTCTCCAACATAAGAAAAAATTGCATCATGTGAAAAAATTGCATCAATCAAAATTTATTGTTACACTCCCACTCCGGAAAAAGTAAAAGAAGAATTTAAAGTTATTGGAGAGGATGAAGATGATTTAATTTTTTCACTAGGTAGTTAGATAGGCTATGACACTTTGTTGTCGGTGTTCATCATTTTTTTGTCGATATTACACCGACGTATTTTCTGTGGTCAATTATGTAACACCAATTTTTCTGGCCAATATGTAACTAACGGTATATAAATTATATAAATATATGACTTTTATGTGATAGACAAAGCACCAACAATTTTATTGGTTATTCTTGCTCCAGATTTAATATAAATATATGTCTCTCTTTCATCACTAATTTACTTTACACACTACTAAAAAAAAAGTCATTTTCGGACGAAATTTTGGACGGTTTTGGGACGGAATTTACGAACAATTCGCACGAAATTCAGACAGAAATGTGTTTTCGGACGGATAGGCCGATGTCCGAAATGGCCGTGTCGCAAATCATAATTTTGACCCAAATTCCGTCCGAAAAATGTTTCAGACGGATTTCGCACGATTTTCACACATACTCTGAAGTTTAAGTTTGTGGGACATTGTACTAGATTTCGGACGCATTCGGATGGAATTAAATATAATTTCATACGGATTTCGGACGGAATTAAATTTATTATCCTACGGATTTTGGACGGAATTAAGTTTTTATTCCAACGGATTTCGGACGGAATTAAGTTTAATTTCTTACGATTTTCGGATGGTATTGAGTTTAATTTCCTACGATATTCAGACAAATTTTCCAACGATTTTCAGACGAAATTAAGGAACCTTCAAATATTTACCACGTTTTTCGGTAGAGATTATAAGCTTTTTTTTTCTTTCCAGAATTGCAACAAAATTAATTTATTTCAATGAGTTTGAGATGAATTCAAATCCTAAAATTCATATTCAATAATACATACTAGATTCAAATAAAAGTAAATAATAATTCAAGAGTAAACAAATGTCATTGTCTAAAACAAAATATACAAACTAATTTACTTTTGAGTATTGACTAGTGAACATTACTAAATTGTTCACTAGTCAATACTCAAAAGTAAATTAACACAAATTGGAGTAATACTTTGTTCAAAAGATGGCCTACATGAACACAAGACAAACAGATACACTCAAGTGCACTAGCAAGAATAAGGGCGACATCAACTGCCCCAAAATGTAAATAGCCAAAAGGTAAAGAGGGTTGGAAAGATAACCCCAACCACAAGGAAATTCCAAGACAAAACAAAATACAAGACAACAACAATCAAACACAAACTAGTAGCAACAACCACAAAATATCAGTACAACATAAATCTAGCTAGGCCAAACTCATCAATCAAATTACTTTTAGTGATAACTTTTAGCATACAGAATCGGAAAGATTTAAATTTTACTAAGAATTATGTGAGACGTGATTAATAGCAATAATAGACTCATTTAAGCATGATCAATAAAAAGAAACTTTAAACATGAATGAATTTTTGCAAAGTAATCATGGGGGAAATAAAAAAATGCATGAATTCTCAGACAACTACATTTTTATAGGATGTCAAATGATGCATCAAGATATAAGATTAGTTGCAATGGGCGTGTTAGACACTATGATCGAGAACAAAGATGCATTCTTAAAGATTAAGAACACGAGATAATTAAAGTTCTCGATTCTATCAAGGATTGGAAAAGTTAATGCCAAGGGAGAATGGAAAGAATATAACTACATAATTACTTACTGCATTGATTCTTGCTGATTAAGATGAGGTAAAAGATCTTGTTGGGAAGACAATGGTTGTTGTCATTGTACAATTAGACAAAGTTGTGAGAATATTAATTGACAACGTAGAAATTCCAAATAACTTATCATATGCATGCAATATAGATTTTCTTTATCATAATATATCATATTTTAAATAATCAAAAATTCTGCTATGATGTCCTTGTTTAGTTAGATGATTTATCTCAAAAAAAATTACATACAAACATCAGCAACAACATTTAAAAATCTGATATTCTGAGCATCACGCCACATACTAATTAATGTAAAAAGATATAAAATCATATAATCAACACTATGCTTGAGATAGAACATTCATTTAAATCCTTCTACCTGCAATGTCTCAGGTTGTGAAGACAAACAAAGGAATTATGGATTTTGAATCTCTTCTCTGAGAAAACTTAAATCAACCTTGCCATTTTCTTCACCATTACAATCACCAAACTAAAAAGTAAAATAGATATTAGAAGACTACAAGAAATACATTCACATTGCATTTTGTGTTAGTACTAGGCACGAAAAGTAGTTACCTGACCCAAAGCTCCTAGGTGGGAAGGTATAAATTCTTGTAGGGAAGGTTGATCTTGCACTAATTGGGTTGATAAATTAGCATTTGGCATAACATGCCCACCCGACAAGCTATCAACATTGGAGAAATCAATTCTTTCTAAGACAATAGTTCCGCGCTGTATATAATCATCATCATTCTCACCAGTGATTGATCTTCATATGTTACTAGGGTAACCTTCAACTGCATTGTCTCATATCAATTACAACACCATTAGTCACAATATGGTAAATTTATAGTTACTTCAAGCCTTAGAAGCATTACTTAGACATAAGCACTCTACTATTTATAGTTACAAATTACTATAATAATCAGACTTAAAAAGAGATTTTTTAAAAAACAAATAAGTTAACAAGAGATGTCGATTATCGAGTAACAATATTCTAGTGTTAGAATAAACTTCCCGTAAAAGACCAAGGATTGGGAAATGGAGTAGTATTTGGTAACTTATTTGCTAGAATATTGTTACTCGACGATCGACATCTCTTGTTAACTTATTTGTTTTTTTAAAAAATATCTTTGTAAGTCTGATTATTATAGTAATTTGTAACTATAAATAGTACAGTGCTTATGTCTAAGTAATGCTTCTAAGGCTTGGAGTAACTATAAATTTACCATATTGTGACTAATGGTGTTGTAATTGATATGAGAGAATGTAGTTGAAGTTTACCATAGTAACATAAGAAGATCAATCACTGGTGAGAATGATGATGATTATATACATCGTGAACCTATTGTCTTAGAAAGAATTGATTTGTCCAATGTTGATAGCCTGTTGGGTGGACATGTTATGCCAAATGCTAATTTATCGACCCAATTAGTGCAAGATCAACCTGCCCTACAAGTATTTCTACTTTTCCATCCAGAAGCTTTGGGTAAGGTAACTACTTTTCGTGCCTAGTACTAACACAAAATGCAATGTGCATGTATTTCTTGTATTTTTCTAATATCTATTTTAGTTTTTAGTTTGGTAGTCGTAATGGTGAAGAAAACAGCAAGGCTGATTTAAGTTTTCTCAGTGAAGAGATTCAAAATCCAGGAATCCTTTGTTTGTCTTCACAACCTGAGACATTGCAGGTAGAAGGATTTAAATGAATGTTCTATCTCAAGCATAGGGTTGATTATATGATTTTATATCTCTTCTTACATTAATAAGTACGTGGCATGATGCTTAGAAAATCAGGTTTTTAAATGTTGCTGCTGATGTTTGTATGTAATTTGTTTGAGATAAATTATCTAACTAAACAAGGACATCATAGCAGGAATTTTGATTGTTTAAAACATGATATATTATGATAAAGAAAAGCTATATTGCAGGCCTATGATAAGTTATTTGAAATTTCTATGTTGTCAATTAATATTCTCACAACTTTGTCTAATTGCACAATGACAACAACCATTGTCTTCCCAACAAGATCTTCTACCTAATCTTAATCAACAAGAATCAATGCAGTAAGTAATTATGCAATTATATTCTTTCCATTCTCCCTTGGCATTAACTTTTCCAATCCTTGATAGAATCGAGAACTTTAATTATCTCGTGTTCTTAATCTTTACTTAAGAATGCATCTTTGTTATTGATCGTAGTGTCTAACACGCTCATTGCAACTAATCTTACATCTTGATGCATCATTTGACATCCTATAAAAATGTTGTTGTCTGAGAGTTCATGCATTTTTTTATTTCCCCCATGATTACTTTGCAAAAATCCATTCATGTTTAAAGCTTCGTTTTACTGATCATGCTTAAATGAGTCTATTATTGCTATTAATCATGTCTCAGGTATTTCTTAGTAAAATTTAAATCTTCTCGATTATGTGATGGTAACAATCAGTAGTAAAATTCATAAATATGAGCAATAACATCAAATTACTATAGCTATATGTACCACTGCTAATTGAAAACAACCCATATGAACAGATAGAAAAGTCACAACATAATTCTCACATAAAGAAACCAATTGATGATAACGGAATATAGAACATACTCTTGAAAAGGTAGTTCAAGCTTTTGGAGGATGATGAGTGAGGTTCTTGTTCAAGATAATAAGCCACGCGTGACTCGTTGAAGTAACCATTCTTTCCTGTAATTTAATTTAATGTCATGAGTAGAACCAGTAACTAAAAAAGAAATTAAAACAAGAAACATTAACAAATAAACATTCTAAAAGGTCTTTTAACTCTAAAAATAGACCAAATGTTTGAAGACCATCATCACACAGGAGCAGCACAAAACACAACAAAGTTATAATAAAGCTAACTCAAATTGCCACAATTAAGGGCTAGACATTGACAAAACTTGCACACATTGCTATTTTTACCTTTTCAATATCACCTCATCTTTCAACCCAACAACTCCAAAAAATATACTATTTATAGTTCCACCAATAATTTGGCATCCTTATATTTCAACAATGACTCATTTATTTGTCGTTTATGAAACAATAATTCATTTACTAAGTTATAAAGCTGACGTGCAGGGTCACATAAGTGATGAGAGAAGCTTACCTATACAAGCATTGCATATTTACACACTACACACTTTGACAAAAGTAGCTACTAGAACCATAAAATAAAGGTAAAAGAATATGAAGTCCACATATACCAAAAGTCCATAAAATGAAATTAAAGTTACACTCAAGTTGTTTGAAAATTTCAATTAATTCCTATAAACACACACATGAAATTAAGTGTCAGTAAAGTCTAAGTCTAATCTATCTAAAAGGAACAAGAGGGTTTGGTGTACGTGGAGTTTTAGACCTTCTAAGCTCTTTACAAACATTATCCAACATTCCCATAAAATCTCTCACAATAACAAATTATCCTAAGTGGATTATCCTCTTTACTAACATCTTCATGAAAATATTATGTTATTTCTTTAGCACGTGCTATAACTCTATCTTTATCTCCTCTTAACTCCTTCAAATTTCCATCCACATATTGCAAGAACAACTTCATAGTCATCACAAAATTATGACTCATTCATCCTCATGCAACTCATTTTCCACCAGTAGTTTCAGCCCAACCTTTCCAACGTATAGATTTGAAACAGAACTAGCAAGAACATTTAAGTCAATTGTTGCTGTCTTTTTAACATTGTACAATTCAGTGTTAAGCCAGACACCCTAATTCAAATTTATGCTTCTTAACAAATTTCCAGACTGATAAAAATAATTTTCCTAACAAATTTATGCTTCTTATTGTAAATAAAAGGCCTGATTGTCCAAATTTATGCTTCAAAAAACATAAAAGTCCTAATACAGGTCCAACTTTATTTCAATGGAAACGTATACAATTCACTTTCATTTAGCTCGGTGTCAATAAATGCTACAAAATAAACAAAGGGATGAGGAGAAAAACTTGAGATAATTCGACAATAAAACTATGCAGAAACAATGTCAGAGCACTCACATAAACGCAGACCATATAAAAAACCCATAACTTAACTAAATGAAAGACCAAAATTTAACAATATATATTTCTAACAGCAAACATGAATCCAGGTCTAGGTCGTAAAGCACACTAAAAACCCTAATAAGTAAAACAAAATAAACCCTAAAATTGAACCAAGAATCAGGTACAAGTTTGGGAACATGGTTGATTTGTTGAAGAGAAACATGTATTATAATAGAGAGAGTGAATGGTAATACCTTAAAAAGCTTGAGAAATTAAAAAAAAAACTGAGAATCCATACTGAGATATGAAGAGAAGAGCAGCAAACCTTAAAGAGCTTGAGACGTGATTGAAAACATGATTGAAGAGCTTGAGAACGTTTTTGGAAGAAATTGATTGAAGAGATTGAGAAGTTGATTGTGAAATTGATTTTAGGGTTATGAAAAAGGGAAAGTGGTTTTGAGAGAAGCAACGCACGCACGAAGAAAATTCTAAGTGAGAAGCGAGATATGAAATTTTCCAAATTGAAAAATAAAATTAAAACCCTCAAATATTAGCTGACCGAGATCCGTTTCAAAGTTTCACACGGATTTGGGACAAATTCGTTTTTTTTAAGGAAATTCGTGTGAAAGTCATGGGAAAAAACTTGTTTTAACATGCCATAAAATTTTTAGACGATTTTAGGACGGATTTGGGACGAAAATTTCGCTCCTTTAAAACTGTCCCAAATCCGTCCAAAAAATTCAGACAAATAAGCTTCCATTCGAAAATTCTGTCTGAAACCCCGTTTTTTTAGTAGTGACATTTCATTTTGTTTTATTATGATAATTTACCTATGTGAAACATGTCTAAAGATACAGAAGTTGAAGCTCATGTTCGATACTCCGCGTTAAAAAAAGAAGAAGATACAACATGTGATTAGATAATGAGTTCAAATAAGTGACTATATACATCAATTTAACTCCCAATAATAGAATATGGCATCAGATTAGCCTTTTGATAATCTCATGGTTATATAGAAATTATTATAATGTCATCTTCGTGATTGCACAACTAGCTAAATTTAATACTCAGAAATAAGACCTTAATTAGTACGCAAAGACGATCTTAATTAGTACACAAACAAGACCTTAATTATGTACACACAACAATAACTATGTCTTATCCCACTAAGTGGAGGCGATCTTGATTAGAACACAAACACAACCTTATTTAGTACACATGACATGGCAACATCACAAGGCAACAACTGTCACTACGCTGGTGATTCTCCAAACAAGGAAAGGATTTGAAATTGTTCCCTCATAGGACAATAACCAAATCAAGCAACATACCATTGGCGATTATCAAGCTTCAACAACGACTCTTTTTGATGTGCTGGCAATCAACAACGTCTCTTTCACACCTATATATAAAAGAGTGAAGACTTGAAGATTTCCAAGAGACTCCACAATTTTACAAGAGCCAAACCTCTGGTGAAATTGTATCACATCAAAGTTCACTTAGAATTTCTTAAAAACTTTCATATCTTAGAAATTATAGAGTCTTAAGAGTCTTATCTGATTTGTATTTGTGAACACCACTGATTGTTTATCAAGTATTCAACCTCAAACAATTTTCTTTGTAATTCTGTTTGAATATAAGTCTCTTGCAGTTGTGCTTGAACATAGGAAGTCTCTTGATTTCGTTCTTGAGCATAGGGAATCTCTTGCAGTTGTGCTTGAGTAGTTTGAAGTCTCTTACTTTAGTGTTTGAGCAAGTGTAATCAGATATTGATTTTAGTGAACTCTCCTTGGAAGTGCAAGGGGGACAGGACTACTTTCGGTTTGTGGAAGAAACATGTATAATTGTTTGGTGTCTTTATTCTCTCTCTCTCTCTCCCCTTATCCGCTGCATTTAGACTCTAAACACTACTTCAGAAGCTGAACTCTATCAAGTTCTGAACAGTGATTTCAGTTTTAGGAGGAAAAAAAGAAAACACAATTGAACCCCCCCCCCCCCCCCCCCCCCCCTCTTGTGTTTTTCTCACCTTCAAATAGTTCAGATACAAAAACAGCTTACCAATGCCCATTAAAGACAAATACGATGATAAAAGAAAACAAAGCAACACAATTAATCAATGTCCAAACAGTCAAATGGGAGCTGCCACCAACCAGCAAATTCAAAAGATACAAACGCAACATTATGCTTCAACCACCACAAAGACACGTATTTGACCTTGTCGAGCAACCATGATATCTATTTCTCCTTTTGGTTAAAGACTCTGTCATTACGTTCTTGTTAAATAACCCACACGATAGTAGACCAAATTAAGTGCAAAAAAGATCTTCACGCTTTCGAACCACTTGTCATAATAGCATACTGAATGAAGTGATTCGAGATAGAACGAAGATCTGCAAATGAAAACCCTAACTAGCCATGAACCATATACCAAAGAGAACAAAAAAAAAACTACAGTGAAGGAATAAATGGTTGATTGATTCCAGCTCACCACAACTTCCTACACAAAAGTGATCTTCAACCTGAATAACGCCACGCCTAACCAAATTATCCTTGGTAGGCAACCTGTTTTGAAGTAACCGCCACACAAACCCTGAAACCTTCAGAGGGACTTTCGTATGCCACACTAACTCGAAACCTACGCTTGAGATGAGCACCTGATGACTAGTGAGAAATTGGTACACACCACAAACAGAATAAGTACCACTCTTGGTCCATCTATCACTGCCACATATCAACTATATCAAGTTGCAAGTGCACATGAGAAATCAATAACGAGCACTCCCTATCCAACTTCTTCTCCCACACCTACAGGCGACGACGCCACCTCCAACCCTCCCCACCCTAACTCCCTCATATCTGTTGCAACAACCCGATTTTTAAGATATTATTTATTTAACTGTTTTATTATTTATTTAATTGTTTGATACGTTTGAATTGTTGGGTTAGTTGGATGTTATTGGAGATAGAGGAATTAATGGTATTTTGATAATTTTGGAGTGAAGGGAATTTTAGTAATTTAGAAATGGAGAAATATTTATTGACGTTAGTAGTAACTTTCTGGAATTAATAAAATATAGGTAAATGGTAAAAGAGGATATTAAGTGAATTAGAATAAGTAGTGTTAATTGCTAGTAAGAATAAGACTGAACCCAATAGAAGTAAGTAAACTTAGCCTAATTGGTGAGAGTATATAAGGAATTCTGCTCTTTACCCAACATAAATTGCTCACTCCCAACTGAAATGACTATAATACCCCTGCGTGAGTTAACTCACGCAGAGATTTACACTAGCGTGAGTTAACTCACGTTGCGAGAGTTAACTAATACTACGTGAGTTAACTCACGTTAGGTTTAAACATTCCAAAAGCTATAAAAAAAATTTGCATGCCAACTTAATCATACTGTTATAACCAATATGCTTTCATCCATGTGCACATGGAATGTCATAAACGACATAATAACAATTAATAATGACCTCTTTCACCCTTGGTGGATCCCATCGCCTCAAATTTCAATTCATTTCATGTTCAAATATGGGGTATTTAAAGTGGAAATGAAATGTGTAAGTGGCGTCATGGGTGAGTTAACACATGTGTTACTGCTACTTACTGCTCTGCTTTGTCTTCTTCTTCCAGATCTATAAAACAATTTCATAGTTTTTGAAATGTTTAAAACCAGCGTGAGTTAACTCACGCGGGGTATAACACCTGCGTGAGTTAACTCGCGCATGGACATTTTGGTCTTTACAGTTGGGAGTGAACAAAAAGTATTGGGTAAAGAGCAGAATTCGTATATAAGACTAGTAGTAATCACAAACTAGGGTTGTGAAATCATTTGTCAAGTTTACACAATAGAGGCTAGAGAGAGAATATAGAAAGGAAGAGAAGAAAAAAGAGCTCAAGAGAAAAAAAGAATGAAAGCTACGGAGAACCAAAGTAGAGGGAAGATTGGAGCTAGGAGATTTAGCTTGTGGAGTTAGAGGTAAGGGGGGAAAAGGTTATGTTCTTCATATTGGTTTATGAGCAATTATAGGGTTTTAGCTTAATTGTGTTATTGATGTTTTCATGAGTTTGTCATGAATTTAAGTTAATTTTGTGCTCAACTGATGATGGTTGTTTTGAATACGAGAAAAGTGTTAAAAATTGTTGTTGTTGCATGAGAACCTTGGGTTGATATTAGTAAGAGTATATACTTGAGTTTTTAGCTTAATTTCATATAATTCGTGAAGTTGTTGATGAATGATGTTGAAACTATCTTTAATCTTCTTGTTATGTTATTGGGTAAGTGAAACTAGTGAAATTATGTTGCTGGATTATGATTGAATTGAGTTGTTATTCTTGAGCTTATGTTGAATTAAGTGAAAATTATGATGGATTGAAGTATAAGTTGTTGTGTTGTTGTCAAAAGAGTTTAAATGGTGTATTTTGAGCCATGGGAAATTAATTTAAGCACTTTGGGTGTATGAGGGTTTAAAATAAGCACTTTTGGGGTGATTTTGAAGGTAACCTGGGGCCAAAAGCATCATTTAAGCTGTTTTACGCAGCGTTGGCGCTGCAACTGGGGCGCTAGGTACCCAATTACAGAGAGCCAGCGCTTGAGCTAGTGACCCTTGGCGCCAGGTTCCCTTGACGGTGCAAGGAATTCCTTGTATTTTGTTTCGGGTGCTTGGGGGATGGTTTGGCCTGCTCCTATTTGTTACTTTGATGATGTTAAATTGTTGTTTTGGTGAATTAATGAATGATATCCAATGCTTGCTTGAGAATGAATTGATTATGTTGATTTTGAGGCGGAATTGAATGAAACTTGAAATATGAAAATGGCCTAGAACAAAATAGGGTTTTTACTAAATGAAATGATGTTGTTATGCTTGTACTACTGTGATTATAAACATAGAGATATCATTTAAGGATGTATGAGAACATGTAGTTTGGTTTTGATGAAATATGTGAAAATAGACGAACTTTGAAAAATAGACGGACTTTGTGTAATGATGAACTATGCCATGTTGATTTGTAATTGGTTATATGATCGTGATTAGGTGATGAATATTGGTTGGGTTGATTGATGATATGTGAAGGAAGTATTGATTAGCTAAGTGTAAGTGGTGAATCGTCTAAGTCGTAAATTGGCTAAATGAAGTAATATTACTTTATTGATGTGAATGATGATGTTGGTGTAATAATCATGATGAATACGATGTTGTGATTACTTTGATGATGATGAATTGTTAATGTATGAATATATTGATTTTACGATGCAATTAGGTGTTGGTGTGATGATATATTATATAATGTTGTGAATTATATAATGATGAGTTTTTGTGATGTGCATTGTTGAGTTTATACTTGAAGTACATGCATTCATAAGTCTTAAAAATGAAGAGATATATATTAATTTGGTAACATAATTCCAAAGTATCCAAATATGTGGAGAATATGTAGAGGGATCAATCAGTAACATAACTCTGACATCCAAAACTTGGTACCACATGCATATAGAGTCATGTCTAGAACATAACATATACACAAGTCTATGTGAGAGTTGTGATTGATGAATATTTTCTATATATGAGTATGTAATTCTATTCTTCCCGAAACATAGCAATTTTAGGGTGTTTTGATGTAATTCACGAAGAAATCATGCAAATCAGCAAAGCAAGACATCTGAAGATTTGTGAGGACTTCAGGAAGATGAAAGAATGAAGATTCAAGAGGCCTCAAGGACATTACAGAGGGATAAATTTTGTTCTCAAGTTCCAAGACATCTTTTATGGAAGCAAACACCCAAAAAGACGAAGAAACAAACATTTCATCACCAAAACAACACTCACATACGCATGTCATACATTTATGTGGGCCTAGGCAAATGTTGAGGTGCCTGAACTCTCTCACATGCGCCTAGCGCATGGTCCTAGGCACCTGGTGCCTGTGTCTTGCGAGCTAAGACTAAAATTTTGTTACTTTTTGTAACAAAAGCCTAGTATTTTAGCCCATGTTGTTGGGTCATGGTGGTACCTCTTTGACCTGATCCAGTCCATTTTGAAAAGAAAAAAAAAACGACCGGTTACAATTTTTGAGATAACCGGTTATTACCCATAACTTGATATGATCCAACACATAACTTTCATTTGATCTTCCTATTTCAATCTCGAGTCTCTGACTGTTCCTCTTCCTCCGCTGCTTCCACCTCAGATCGCTTCAACCACTGTCATCCTCTTCCTCTCTCTGTATCCAAAGCTCTTCTATGTTATGTGTCCTTCCAACTTCATCACCAAATCCATGTCATTTACAGGGATCATAATTAACCACTTCAACTTACATGAAACCCAAACTTCATCATATTGCCATTACCCCCAATTTATCCCTCTTTTTACATTCAATGATCTATCTATTAATGAATAATTAAATTTTGGATCTGGAGGTTCAAAATTGGAATTTCCCAATCCTATCTCTACGATATCTCAAAATTGAAATTTTGGATTTGGAGCTTCAAAATTGGAATCCTTGCTAAGTCTTCGACTATGTCGGTTGTCAGTCATATCTACACAACGTAAACGATGAAAACAAATCAATTAAAAACTTATTCAAATATTTCACCAAACACTTAGTGCAAAATATACATACTTTGTTCATTGGGTTATTTAAAGTTTTAAACTGTCACATTGAACTTAAACCTAGTCTAAACAACATTCACAGTCAAAACATGCAAATATTGGATCACAAACTACCCAAAAATTCAATAATGTCTCCAACCCTAAACACTAACATTTGACAAAAATTTTGAAGAAAAAAAAAATACCATATATAACTAACAATGTTGTTGAAAAGTGACTCAAAAATAATGCATTCTGTCTGTCAAATTCGGTGGCCGAATGGTACACACGGTGGCTGAATTTGACCTGATTTTGGAGACTTTTGCTTCGTAAAAAATTGGTAGCCGAACAGGTGCATTCGGTGGCCGAATTCGCGAACAACAAATTTCAGAATTGCGGTTTTGGGCCTGTTTTGTTCCAATTTTTTAGGGATGCTTTCCACTATAAATATAAGCCTTGTATCAGATGATTATGTGTGTAGAAAACAGAGTTTAGAAGCCAACATACAAACTAGGGTTTATAGAGAATTTCTCTTTGCAACAAACACTAGGGTTGGGATTGTTTTGATTCACCTTGAACAAAGCACTATTAAGATTGAGTCTCTTGGTCACGGGAAGAGTCTGGGACTTGGGTAGAATTAGGTTTGAAAACTGATTCTTTTAACTCAATATCTCTTTGTAAAGAAACTCAAATCATTATAGTGGAACAGAGAGCTGCTCTCTCCCCCAGACTAGGTCATCATCATTAGACCGAACTGGGTAAACAAATTCTTGTGTTCTTCTCCTTCTTCTTTCATCTCTTGTTGTTTACTTATTGTTTTGAATTTTTTGTCAACCGCTTGATATTGATTGTTTGGTATTAATTTGCTCCACGCATCAAAAGTATTATTGGTATGTTTTTATCAACGAATTCACAACAAATGTGAATACAAGGAATTATGAATACTTGTAATATTGTTGATAACTTGCTTGCCTTTGAAGAAATAAATTGGATAGATTCATTTGAGTGAGTTTAGAGGGAACTTTTGTTTTTTTGTTTTGTTTTTAGTTTGTGTAAAAGCGGGAGTTGTTTTTGTTATTTTAGAATAAAACCAGAACGCAGCGGCAGTTAACTGCTGTTAGGAAAAGAGCGAACGATAGTTAACGGATGTTTGGTAGCGAACAACAATTAATTGTCGTTAGAGACATTGTGGTCATTTCGGGGGTGCTGGGAGAAACAAGGGTAGCCTAAAACGAAATTTCTAGCAAATAACTTTTGAACAGTCCTTTTTAGTCCCCCTAAATGTCTCTTAGGCCCCAATTTTTTTTTGGATGAGGGCATTATTTTTCTTATTTTAACACAATTAGGAGATAACTTTGGGTATTTTTTCTGTGGAGTCCTAAAGATAAATCCTCATAACCTTTTCCGACACAGGTAATAACAATTCATAATTTCATTTATGTTCATTTTTT
Organism: Medicago lupulina; assembly: GCA_958299785.1. Lineage (NCBI taxonomy): Eukaryota > Viridiplantae > Streptophyta > Magnoliopsida > Fabales > Fabaceae > Medicago > Medicago lupulina. Next base: position 55,536,209 of record OY283146.1, on the reverse strand, counting down.
CAATGAAGTGTTTCATTTTGGTTGTTTTATTTTTTGAAAGAGTGTATCATTTTGGTTGATATGTCTAGTTTAGGAAAGAAAAAATATTTGAAAATTATTTTCGGACGATAACATGAGCACAATTATTTTCACATAATTGTTTCATTTTGGATCAAAGTATTAATATTGACACCTCTTTCATTTTCGGATAATATTATTTTATAGAAGAGTGTTATTTGAACAACTATTTAGTTGACAACTTATGAAACAACCATAAAAATAATGTAAGTATGAGAGAGAAAATTGTCATAAAAATTGTCACAGAATAGATGTTCAAATATCATTTCTCTATTTTATAATATGATAACCTTTTTTTTTTTTGAGCAAATATAATATGATATAACTTATTATGGGAGGGAGGAAGTATTATCATTTTTTTCGTCGTACTTGAAGTGTTTAGAGCAAGTTCTTGTTTGACATGACAAACAAGAAACATGAAACAGCTAAAGTTTTGGTTTTATAAGAAAGAGAAGATGCAAACAAGTCTAACGAATAATGAGTACGTTATTCTTTTGTAAAATCTGAAAAAGTGAAGATGTAATAAGAAAGATATGATGTGCTAGCTTTGATCTTGATCAAAGCCAAAATATTAATAAAGCAATGAGAAAACATAAAAGATGGCTTAGAATCATCCAAGTAGAAAAGGGACACTAGGAGTGATAAAAGTAAACCCTCGTCAAATATATTGGGATTATTGCTGAGTAATAATTACGTAGAAAGTTAGGTTAAAAAGCAAAAGCTCATTGATTCAAGGTTAAAATGAAAGAAAAAAAAACTCAGAAGAATGCAAAAGAAGAAGAGATAGGAAAAGAAAAGAGGGAAGCAAAGGAAAAGTTATTGGACCAATTCAATAATTTGAGTGAATATAGTTATGCAGCTTGACTTTATCGACATAGATTTTCCTTTTGTAGCAGAGAAGGGGAAATTGCGAGTTCGAATTTGTGCTTCGGCGTATGAAATGTCTCTCTGACATTTTATAACATGAGCTATACTTTTTTTTCTTTTGTAGTGGTCGGGGTTATGAAATGTCTCTCTAGGATTTTATAACATGAGCTATACTTTTTTTGTTGTGGTGGTTGGGGTTCGAACTTCGGACCTTACAGTCGAACTAAACTCACGAGGACAGCATTAGCTATACTAATAAGACATGCAAATTTTCCTTTTACATTTTATTAATCTTAATTATTTTCAAACAGTTTTTGTCCCCGACTTTACTATATTTCAAATTAAGAGCTTAAATATTCATTATGAGTACGGATAAAATTACATGAGAATAATATTACACTAGCGTTTGTAAAAAAAATAAATAAATATTACACTAGCATTACATCGTTCAACAATTCTTTATTAGATATTTTTATTAAAAAAATTACTGTTGGATTGAAAGTTAATATATTATATTGATAAAATCTGTAAATTTTTACATGAATAAGAATAAGAAATAATTTAATATGACATAACAATATGTCGATTTTCCTAATATCAATTTGGGCGGACTAATTTAGTTTTTTACAAATAAAATTATACCGTTTATTCATTTAAAGATTTTTGATTTAATTTTCTAGATGGGAATAAACCTAGAGAGTTTATTTTGCTTTAACTATGTTCGGTATTTGGAGAGCTTAGGTTGGATTGGTTCAATTAGATTGACATTTTTTAAACTTCAAGAAACTTATGTTTAGAAAACTAAAGAAATTATATTTTATTCAAATATTATAGATTTTTATATAAAAAAGTATATAATGATTAAAAAAATTACACGTACGCGACATATTTATTTTTCAAAATAACAATGTCAATATAGTGTGAAATTAAAGAAATAATAGTAAAATTTATGATTTGGTTTGGGTCTTAGGTGATTGGTTTTGAATGGTGTGAAAACGGTAATCAAATTAATGAAGTTTGGATTTGTTTGGTTTTCGTTTAGACCCGACCATATAAAAATTACAAATTGATTTAGTGTGTGTTTGGTACAGCGGTGATGAGAATTGATTTTGATAAAATTGAGTTTGAGAGAATTGATTTTGCTTAAAAGTGAGTTTGATATGAATTGATTTATGTTTGGTACACTTATTTAAAAGTGATTCTTATGTATAAATGTTGTTTGGATAGTTTAAATCAAAAGTGATTTTAAATGTGTAATGACCAAATCATCTTTTTAATTGTATTGAAAATTAAATATCTCATTCTCATTTTAGATAATTATTTGAACTTATTATGTTTGGATTTTAATTGCTTTACATAATCATTTTAAAATAATATTATTTTATAATAGGTATTTTTAATATTATTTTTATTTATTTTATAAAATATATTTTTATCAATTCAGTGATTTTTAATATAATATAAAATCAAAGGGTGTAAAAAAAACACAAGTGATTTTTAAAAGGAAATAAAGTTTATAACAGGTATATATGCCTCACATAAAATAATATAAAATAGGAAATATATGCTAATAGCTTGGCTTCACGTTTTCTTTGCCGGAGAAGCTTGGAATACCAGCTTCTATTCAACTCACGTTTAGAGTGCAAAAGCAATTTTCTAAAATTGGTTTTTATTTTATCCAAACATCATTGAAAAAGAAAAACTCAGGTTTGGCTTTGTAGAATCACGTTTAGATAGGATTGATGTTATACCAAATAAGCACTTAACTAGTTTATAACGGATCTTCAAGTTCATCAAATCATTCGGCCTCCAAAAGTAAGGCCATGAAGGCCTTTAGGCCTCCAAAAATATACAAATTTTACTTAAATAAAACTTTAGCATATATAATTGAAACTGCTAATCAATTATTCTTTGAACCTCGCTTTGCTCTCAAGCTTTAGAATTGACTCTAGTGTTATTGGCATATATATGCCTTTAGACTCACCAATGCTATTAGTATATGATCTCCATTCTCAATAAGAATTGGAGCTTCGCACCTTAAAGACATTATTACTAAAATATTATTATGAACCGTAAAAAGCATTATCATAAAATTCACCTTATGCCTCTATATGTGCTGGACCGACCTTGCACTCATATCACTTTTATCTCTCTACCTCGTGTGTTTTTTATTGCTCCAAACCACCTTATGAGTCCATGGGAGATATATGAAAATTAATATAAGTTTTGTATAATATAACTCTCTTTTTTTGTGCGTGTATTGTAGGGGAAAATACTTATTGTCACGAGAGAAATTTGACAAGTAACATTTACAAGTAAATAACCATCATCTCTTTGATGTATCTGATGAAATATCATGAATTTATGCATTCTTCTAATGAATGTAATCTACATCTACTAAATCCTTTTAAGAGTCATGTAAGGACAACTCGGTTTGTAACTACAAGGATAATATTATGCATAAGTTGAGGTTCAAACTCCGAACTACAGACTTTTCTACTTTTAAAATGTATAAATGCATTAGGTTACTTGACAAAAAAAATCCTTCTTAACAAATGGCAATCAATCGTAACTATGTGAAGATATGTGCAAACTCCTAATGGTGGATTTTTTTTTCCTTTCTGTTGATAAACAATAAATTTGCATTCATAACATCAAAATTTAGAATCATGCTCTTTCAAATATTTTGAAGAGAGGTGCTACATTGCACTGAGGTCTCCAACACAATTGTCTCTTATGGATTTGAGGATCCATGTGTATTTCATAAAAGAACAGTACAACACTGTAATAACATTCTTTTTTTTAGTACAACACTGTAATAATCTTTATTCACATGGTGTCATTACCCTAATTGGCAAAAGAGATTCCAGACATATTGATCCACGTACAACATTTTGAAAGTAGAATTTGATGATTTAAATTTCCCAGATTTGACAAATGACATGTTACAAGGAACACATGTTATTGACAAATGTTCCTTGTTTTTTCTTTCTACCTAAAAATTTTATCTTTCCTTTTTACCAGGTCCTTAAATAATATGCCAATTAGTTTTTTTATAAATGAAAAACAAATTAAGCTGAATATAATGATAGGGAACATCTTCATTTCTTAAAAGAAATGAACAACATTATTACTACCACTTTCAATCATTTTTTATAAGAAAAATATAAGTCTATAAAACTTGATATTTGGTCAATACATAAACTTTTGTTGACTTGTATGCTTTTTATAAAAAGGATTAGAGAAATATGTTTTTTATATGTCTTTATATTATTTATAAACCTAAAAACTATTTATTAGAATGTATATTTACATTTCTTAAGAAATGGAGAGTTATGACTATCCGAATTTAGTTCCAAAAATTCAACAGACAAAATAGCTAGGTCTAAAGGTTCTAAAAAAACATCTCCAATAGATAACCTCTTAATAATTCATTTTAGGTTTCTTAAAATGGTCCTCACGTGACATAATAAATTTTAGCACTTGATAATTTTGTTCTAATACTTGGTTCTTTAAAGTAGTCTCTTAAATGGTCCCACATGTCTCACTATAATACTTGTTTTAGAGTTAGTTATTGGCATATTGCAAAACACAAATGTAAATTGATAAATGACATTTGTATCATAGTCCCTGCATTGTTCAAAATTTAGTGAAAACTTCTGTCGAAAGAGATTTCAATAAATTTTGTGAGAAAAAAACTATTAACGAAAAATAAAGAAATAACCTTAGTAGAGCCTTTTAGACCTTTGCAAAATTTAAGCACCAACTATTGACTCAAGGTGAAAAATATTAGACATCAACTAATAATTAAGAGACACGTACGTTGGACATGAAGATGCTCTTAGTGTATATTAGTAGGGATAGTCTTTTGTGTTTTGGATGGTTGTTGTTTGGTTTGCTTTTTCTCCATTATGTTCTTTAAGGTGTTTTGTCTTAGGGGTGCTATTTTCCATTATCCTTGGGGCCTTGTCTACACTAAAGGATTGTGGTATTTTTGATATATTATTTTCTATTTAATAAACAAACATAAACTCATATCAAGATCCTCAAATCAGCAATGCAATATGAGTTGGTGTTTTTACGGAATGTGAGTTGCATGCTTAATAACTAACCTACCTTGTTTACAATTTAGTTTAGCCCTTAATAATGTGTTTGCATGTATAGCCATATAAAGAAATAACTAACAATATGTAGTGTTGAAAACATAATTTGGTTAATGTAATTACTACTAACATAATCTGAAAACATATGGTCTAGATAGTTTAGTGTGTGTGTGTGTGTTCGTTTGTTTATGTAAGTAGCCCATACTATGCATGATTTAATTATAACAAACTCTTTAATATCTAACTAGCTAGCAAAGCAATCTCAATGTCTAAACTCAATGAAAACTTATAGTTATTTGGATGAGAATATAAAATTATCAAGGAACATTGTAGATATACATTATTATAATTTAAAAGTTCAAGTAGCAGTACACAAGTCCTATAGCTCAACTAATAAAATGTCGAAATTGTTAGGTTAGACGTCATGATCGGGGTTCAAACTTCAATGCCTTCACTTATGTATGTAAGTTTATAATTGCTTTATCATTTTGTCTATCTATAAAAAAAAATAAGCAGCATAAAGTTGAACAAATTAAGCACATTTTTGTTCAGACATATATTATTTTAATTAAATGACCAGGACAGAATGTCCAAAGTTAGCTATCTAGCTAGTAGTGAGTATCAAATTGCCATATTTATAAGCTAACTATCTTCTGCTTCTAAAAAGTGTGCTGTCTGCTTGTATTACTAATTGGCTGATCTAGATACAACTGATTACAGGATCTTCTCTCTGCTGGCTAATGGCTTTCCTACTTTTGTTCCAAAATGTTCTCACAAAACAAAGAAAAAGGGCCACCAAAATAAAATAATAAGGAAAAAGCAAATGACTATAAGAAGCATTTATTTACTTCACTTGGAAATACATATAGGGGTGCTTCTAATATGTGTACATATTAGAAAAAAGTTCAAAAAGGTGGACCCTTGAGATTAACTTAAGATAGGAAGTTAATCAAATTTTTTATTGCTATAAGAATATTGGTGTTGATGAATATTTATTGAAGAAATAGCGATGGAGATTGTTATTTCAAAAAATTTATCCAATCATTAAAAGTGTTAATCAAATGATTGGATAAATTTTTTGAAATAACAATCGCCATCGATATTTCTTCAATAAACTTTCATCAACACCGATAAAAGATATAATATACATATTGACCATCAAAACAAGTATAAAACCATTAAAATTATAGTGCAAAATTTGAGAAAAGTGCTAAATTGATCGATATTTTCCAAATAAAGGTGCAATATTGTTATTTCGTAAATTTGAAGAACAAAATTGATAAACATTTACAATTTCAAGGACTAAAATGTCTATTTACTGACTTAATATTATTCCGAATTGATAACAACACAAATTAAACTTGTCGTAGCAAGTCGGTCTATAAAATCCACCGTTGAATCAGGACCATATTAAAGGCCCTTATATATTTATTTTTTTATAAGCATAAAAGCCCTAGTAAATAGATGGAAAGAAGTATAATTATTGATAGGGAAAGGCTTGTATCAAACGTTATGTCAGAATCTATAATTCTGTAAAAGAAAAAGAAGGAGAGAGAGAGAGAGAAATTAAAAAACTCAAAGATAAGGAACTTTGGTTCTTTTTTGTGTGTATTTATAAGCAATGATGGTTGTGATGAGTGAAAACACTTTTGCAAAAACTAGAAGAATAGAAAGAAAATTATGTCACCAGTTGGATTACCACCAGGTTTCAGGTTTCATCCAACTGATGAAGAACTTGTTAATTATTATCTAAAGAGGAAAATCAATGGTCAAGAAATTGAACTTGATATCATTCCTGAAGTTGATCTTTACAAATGTGAACCTTGGGAATTAGCAGGTCTATATTCTTTATTTCTGTTATTTTTCATTTATCAAATTTGGATTGCACATTCACATTTTTTTTACTTCTAACAATTTAATTTTCATTTTTCAATATCATGTGCAAGAAAGTGTGTATATATGTCATTAATAATCTAGTTATGAAGTTCTTGCATCAAAGAGTTTGGTGCAACTTTCTGTAATGTGAAAATATCACATTATTAAACATGGATTCAAAGTTTTATTTATAAACATGAAAATTATCTAAATTTCATAAGCCTAAAACTATGGCTGCACTCAACTAAGAATCATGGTTTCAGAATTGTGGCTACGGTAGCAGTTAGCTGCAAACCTCGATATTGCTAAAAATTGCACGAAAATGTGTGGTCGATGCAACCTTTAGCAATATCGAGGTTAAAATCATAATCATGCAACCATAATTGACGACACATTTTCCTGCAATTTTTAGCAACTTCCATCGAGGAGACCTCTAAAACCTTTAGATTGAGGCCGCGATTATGGTTGCAGGCCGCAATTTGGAACAATGCTAAGAACCACAATAGGATAGAAAATCTTCATGATAAAACTACCAAATTTGGACCTAATTTTCAATATCACTACTCTCTAGGTAATATGATCATGTATGTACTTCATTATAGAAATTTTCTCTTTTATTTTACATTATTTTTCACTTATCTGTATACATATATATGTGTATGTATTTTCCATTAGGCTAAGTTCTTAAATTAACTTATTCTGATGGAAACTTTTTTTTTTTTTGTAATGAATAGAGAAATCATTTTTGCCAAGTAGAGATCCAGAATGGTACTTTTTTGGACCGCGGGACCGGAAATACCCTAATGGATTTAGAACAAATAGAGCAACAAGAGCAGGATACTGGAAATCTACCGGAAAAGACAGAAAAGTTTCATGCCAAAACAGACCTATTGGTATGAAGAAGACATTGGTTTACTATAGAGGAAGAGCTCCTCAAGGAATTAGAACTGATTGGGTTATGCATGAGTATCGTCTTGATGATAAAGAGTGTGAGGACAACACTGGATTACAGGTATATACAATTTATATGCATACTTTTTCGTGACTTAGATCCTCTACGTCAGCTTTACGGTGCATCAGAGATACAAGAGGTTACGTTGCACCATAAAACTGGTCGTAGAGGATCCATTTTGGTGTGGCATGTGTGATGCTCGTAATGCTCGTAGTTTTGCAACCAAAAATTATTAAGAAAAGACCAAAAATGGTTTCATTGGTCGCATTTGTTTGCGAATTTCCATAATGTTAAGGATTGCAATGCAGGTGCTTAAAAATTATGTTTTGTCACAAATCTTGTGTGAACATATTTAGTTATACATGTCCAATAAAAAACTTTAAACATAAAAATCAAAATGTTAGTTAAATTTTTTAATAAAGTCCTTGTTGAAGTTATTATTAGTATTAAAGTTGCATTGTGTTTTTTCTGAGATGTGTGACTTATAATTGTTTCCATGGTTAAGTGCTAGACTGATATAGTTGATAGAATTTTATTGTTAGCTGTCATATTATCTACACGGCTTGAAAATTCAAGGTTGCAATCAATGCAAGAAACTAAGTTAATAACTTGATGTTATACAAATAATGTCCTTATTTTATGCTTGGATAAGATCTGTTATTTTTACACAATAAAACAACAAAATTCTTTGAACAAAAGCTTAGTTGTTTGACGGAGTTCAAATATATAATTATTTTTTTTTTGTCAAATAAGGAGTTCACACATTTTATATGTGGAGAAGTGGGGTGTCAGGAGTTCGAAGTCATGCTCCCGCATAAATTATGTAATGTTTCTACCAACTGAGTTAAGTTCACGTGGACTATGATTAATTTTTTAATTATGGATGATTAATAAATATAGCAAGATGTCACAACTCATTAATCATTTACAAAATAAAATCAACCATGATTTTGAATGTCATTATTCACGATTTTCAGATGTATGCATGAACACAAATTATGTCTAATAAATATATGTATATTTAAAAACCTCAAAATCATGTATTTAAACACTTGAAAATGGTGTTTAATGTCGTTCAAAACCGTGATTAATTACATGGATAATTAGTGGACTGTGACACCTTATTATATTCATAACCATTTATTGGACGTAATTAATCATATATTTAAACAAAGTTAAACATCCAAATTATTTTTTGTTTTTAATGTCAAAATATCATTTCTCATAAAAGCAAATGTTTTTGTTGTACTCAAAACTAGTCTTTGGTGCCCACTTGACTCTTTGGCCTTTACCTACTTTCATAACTCTCTTTTCTTTGTGTGTATATGCACACTTGTCACCATATATTTCATCTGAAAAAGCATGAAGTTTGATTCTTAAAACAGTGACAAAAGCAATTTTCATAATTGTTTTTCAGTTATGATCACAGTCACATACTATAGAAAGAAACACAGTAAATAAAACTTGAAAAAATAATTCAATGAAATATATCAAAGAGTTTTGTTAATTTTCTTACCAAAAAATAAAAGAGTTTTGGTAATATGAACCATAAAAGAACGTGGAAAACTGCATGGTGTGCATGCAAAGCTTCAACTTTTTCCTAGTAGTATAGTTTTATTTCTTCTTTTTCTCTCTCTTCTCTTATGCGTATTACTTTATATTTTTTTTATTATAAGGTATTCTATAAACGTATAACTGACATATTCTTTACTTGTGTTCCTCTAATATCTCTATATGACAAAGTTATATACTGCATCTTATGATTTCTTTTGTTAATGTAATGAGACAAAAGTCTTATACCTACTTATGATCCATATCACTTTTTTAATTAATTTATTTATTTTAGTTATATTGGTCTTTGTCAAATTTTGTCATTGTTATGTTTCATGATCTAGAATTATTAGATTCTTCTCATAATCCATGAAGGTTTGTACACCCTCATAAAGTAGCAATTCTCCTATCCTATCTATCACTTTCATTTTGTGTCGGTCACTTTTTACTTTATTCTTGAACACAAAAATAGACCAATAGATACTATATACTAAACTCCATAAATTAAAAATAAAATGAAATAAAGGGATATAGAGAAACAGTTCAATACCTACCAAATAATGCTTTAAATGATCAAGCCAGGGTATCCATGAGGTCCTAGATACTTATATGGCATATGATTTTAATAATGAAATAGTAAGAGTCACACATTGATATAAGTCATGTTTAGATTAAAAAAAAAACAAATTTTAATTAAGTGCTTATAGCATAAACATTTATCTTATAGGTGTTTATGTACGAAGTTATTTTTATAACAATAGATAAAATAAAGTCAAATTATTTTCATACAATGTATATGTTGTTTTCATATACTATCCTTAAAAGCTTATGGAAACTAGCTGAAAACAATTTATGAACATATCATAAATGCGTTCCATAAGTTATTCCAAACAATCTTACAAGTGTTTGTGTAATAGATAAAATCAAATAAGTTAATCAAATAGGTCTATAGTCTCAAAAGTGTTTATAAGCAACGGACAACTAGATATTCCTCATTTTACAAATCAAATTTACAACGTTGAATTAGGCTTAATCCAAATTCTAAGATAATAACACATACAATACAATATCTTAAAGTTTCCATTAGATTAGAAACATAGTAGCATCATTATTAATAATACTCCTAAACAAGAAACATGGACAAAACATTTAGCACCCTTTGAATCTTTATGCCACAAACTTGTCAGAAATTGTCCTATATGATTTTAACACATATGTCTAGTTCTGTTTAGGCCTCTATTGTTGACTACTGATTTGAGTTTAAAAATCATATACACTATGATTCTATGTTACTTTAGCACTACTTAGACTCAGTTCCAATAAATAGTTGAATTTAACATTTATACCATAAACACTTATCATATAACTGATTGTATACAAACTATTTTTACGATAAAAGATAAAATAAAAGTCAAATTGTTTTGAAATATAAGCTATAAGCTGTTTTTGTAAATTATCTTTAAAGCTTATGAAAATAAGCTGAAAATGGCTTATAGACATGTCATGGACTGTTTGTGTAAACTCTTTCAAACTATCATGTCCCACAAGTGTTTATGTCATCTAATAAACTCAAATAAATCAATCCAAACAGGCCTTTAATGAACTTGATTGCATTGCAGGATACTTATGCATTGTGTCGTGTGTTCAAGAAAAATGGAATCTGTTCTGATATGGAAGAGCAACAAGGACAATGTAGCATGTTACAAATTGAATGTTCTCAAACCATAATCAATAATGAGTGTGAAATGATGTCTCCAGAAATACTAGGAGCATCATCTTCATGTTTGGAAGAGGAAGACAAAGATGATTCATGGATGCAATTCATTACAGAAGATGCATGGTATTCTTCTAATACACCAATGGTTGGTGGTGAAGAAATTTCACATGTTACATTTACAAATTAATGTTTTGAAGACTTAATGAAAATCAAGATTGGTGGTGAATGAATAACTTGAAAGCTGGAATATATAAATATAAATATATATACACATTTAATCACATATAAAATTAAATATTTATACACTTTTACCATAACTGTTAATTAGTAACAGATTTAACTTTTTTTGTTTTTTTTCTTCTGATTATTATACTTACAAATTGGTGATAATGGTTTGGTTTGGTTTGGTTGGTGGACTTGTTTAGGGGTCATATTATAAGGCATTGGTTTTTATATATGCATTTTTGTACTAAACCTCTATCTCAGAGGTTTATTGGTTTTACTTGTGGAATAATGATAAATCACACAAGTGTTATTCTCATTGTATTTCTCTTTGAGAATGGAATTATATATAACAAAAGGGTATACCAATTTGGCAATATGTATTTTGTTGTTTCATTATTGCAAATATTTACTCCCTAGAAGCTTGATCATTGAACATATGGAATTGTGTTAACTTTTTTACCAACATTTTAATCATTTAAAAGTGATTAATGAAATAATTTTGTCAAACAGAACATTATCAGAAATTTGTTATGATTAAAGAGGCCATTCAAACTATATTTAATGTACTGTAAAATGATTTAATTTTTATTGAAAATAGAGCCTACAAAAAATAGTTAAAAAGAATTGTATAATACAGTTACAAAGAACTACCAAAACAATAACATGGCTTGATAAAGTAAAAGTTCAAGATTCAAGTGTAAACTCTTTGATATCTTCCATGTCAAGAGCAAATTAACTTCAAATCACACCTTCCATTGCTCAAAATCTTCGGACTTTAACGTGAACGAGCTAGCGTTTCGATGTCCACCACCTCCGAATTCCTAACAGAAGATTCTCAAAAGAAGTTAGATATAAGTCCAATTTAAAGTATGAAGCACGGATACCTCTGCGATTAGGTGTGTTTCCAACACTCATACAACATGTGTCGCATCAGGTGTTTGCGTTGGAGTCTGTGCTTCATAGATTGCAAGTGATATATCACATGTTAACATAAGTCACATATGAGATGCAATTTACAAATTGATGAAGGAATAACCTGAGAGATAGGAGTTGTATCTTCATTGTCTACACTCCTTAGACTTATTTTTAGCTTCTGGTCATTTTCAAGCTCTGGAACATTATATACAACAGCTCCAATACCCCTAAAAGTAGAAATAAGTCCATATAAAGGTATTATCGATGAAAAAACATAAAACTTGTTGCATATATTCTATAATATGAGATGTATCAACTTGTAAAACAAGTTTCAAATAACCAAATTCAAAAAATAATATTGGCATAAAAATTTATGTTTAAGTTCAACAAGCACCAAAAATTCCGCGGTAGAGTCTACCATACACCAACAATCATAGTGTCCCTGTAAACGCCTTCATACAAACACCTCTTCTTATTGCAAGTCTAAAGAATATCCATCATTTTGATAGTGTCACAGACAACTTCTCTGCACCATAAACAAATTCTTGTAAGCCTAAAGAAATTTGAATCCCTCGTTCGTGCAATTGAATCGTAGCACCGAAAGGAAAGCATTTAAAGGTAAGGGCTCTATGTCTTGACCATGATTTAGATGAAAAAATAATAGGTTATGAGATTGAACGTTAATATACATCTTGAATTCAATGGATGATCCAATCTTATCAATCATTCATTGAAGTCAAGATTCATATTAATATTCAATATCATAACCTATTATTTTTTCATCTAAATCATGGTAAGACATAGAGCCTTTCCTTTAAATGCTTTACTTTTGACGCTAGATTCTACAATCCAATTGCAGGAACGAATACTTCAAATTTCTTTAGGCTTACAAGAATTTGATTATGGTGCAGAGAAGTTGTTTGTGATACTTTCAGAATGATGGATATTCTTTAGACTTGCACTACGAAGAGGTGTTTGTATGAATGGGAGGATTGGTGCTAATGAAGAAGTGGCGTGAGATTTATTTAGTTTGTTATCAGTTGGATTTAATTTGTGACTTGGAGAAGTTGAGAGGTGGTTTGTGTGTGAGAGTTTGTGTTCAGGGAATCTTAATATCAAACTATTGTAGACCTCATTTTGATAGGTTTTGACAAGTATCACTTCTGCAAGCAACACACCTATTAACCATCACTTCTGAATTGTACACTCTTTTTGCCATTTTAAGCAATACACGTGGCAGCACAAATGTGTGGTTAATTCTCTATGTTGAATTTCAAATCCCTACTAAAAAACAAACAAGATGTTGTCTGATCCACAATTTTAGGAAAACTATGACCCTTCTCAAACCTCTCTCTCTCTCAGATCCAAATTTTTCTCTCAAAATTTCACCAGCAAGTTTGTAAATCAGCACTTTGACATTTTCAGCCTGCTAACTTATCGCCATATTTCTTCTACATTATCACCACTAGTGTTGAACATAGTATTGGTAGGGAAACAGGCAAAGTTATTTAAGTAGTCCAATCTGCCCCCGACAAGTCCCCACTTTTACAACCTCGTGCATCTTCTTCGATATTTTTAATTTCATCCCTCAGCTTTGTGATCACCTTATGATTTTCTTATCGGTCTTTTGCCCAAAGTCATTTGGTTCTTTGAAATTTATACTTGCTCTTCCGGTACAAGAAGCAATTCCTCACTGCGGTCCTTGAACGTTGACAGTTCTAATTCAGCTTCCTCATTCTCATTTCAATCTACCCATGATCAAAATTGCACTCAGATTAGGATAGTTTGATCAGCCCTATGTCGTGTTCTATTTGTGCCACCCCACTTAGGAACTAAATGAGAGTGTCCTCTCAAATCACCCATAGAAGAGCAACCCGGTACTATGAAACTCTTACCATGTCCGGGTCCAGGGAAGAGTAAGATCCATTGTTGACTTATTATTGGTAGCTTTACCTTGCATTTGCAAAAGAATGATTCCATTACTCTAGCCAATGACATCTTAGTCACACAATAACAACTCTAGCTCCTTTTCATCCTCTCAAAGCACCCCTAAGCTCTATTAACTTCTATAGATAAAATGTGCTATTGTATCAGTTTGGTTAGTCAGTAATCACCAGTAAATATTCTATCCTCTGAATGTTGGTATCTCAATTTCGGATTCCACAACAGCTCCCAGATCGGGAGCTTTAGGTTGATAGAACTGGATCATTATAGTGGAAAGACATAGAAAGTTTTGATAATAACCTTTATCTCTTCACTTGTGCCCACGTGATTCAAGAACAAAAATCAGAACACACGAATACATGCCCCCTCATGTGATTGAGAGGGATCATAAACACCTCTTGGATTAGGCATGTCTCCGTCTCCGACACGTGTTGTGCCTGACACTCCTTCGACACATGTCCAACAATTCAGACAAGTGTCCCAAACAATATCGTTTTTTCTTTGCTTTGGCGCACCGTAAACACTCCTTGGACACATCTCAGACACATCTACAGAAGTCTAAGATGTGTCGAAGCAATGGTGACCAATACGGGGGTTAAAGAAATTGAATTTGACTACATCATTTCTAGCTTTTCCGTAGCATGGATGAATGAAGATGAAAGACTATCATATCATGTTTTTTATTCTTTTTTAAGCAAATTGCTCGACTTAGATCTTATATAACATTCCTATTTTATTTAATGATAGTATATAAAAATATGTATCAGGGTTAGTGTCAAATGTTGTTTACATTAGTAGTGTTGACTTGGTCGTGTCAGGTGTTGCTTCATAGATCACAACACTCCCTCTAATACCACTCCAAAACAAAAGACCTCATACTATTATTTGTTCCCTCTCTCTAGATGCCCCTCTTTAACTGATAATCATACTAAATATTTCAACTAACTACAGCTGTCAAATCCTAATTGTTACAGTTACTTATATGGGACATGCAGGAAAGGCACATGCAAAGAAAATGTAGTATAACATAACGTCTATAATACAACAGCTATGATATACATATATGGGACATATCTAGTGAGAATGACATTTTTTTGAGAATAAAAGGAATAATTAGTAGTCATTAGATTAAAATGTGTGGATGAAATTAAAAGGTTGATTAAGCGAGTCCTGAGCTATATTCTTTCACGCACATGTTTTCTTCTCACTCATCTTCTTCCTCATGATCCATTGACTCCCAAACCTCCTTCACATTCTCGACCCCCAACATTCCACCATCACTCACAAGCCCTTTCATCTTTCTCACCGCATCTCCCTCTGTGTCCCTGTGAATCTTTCTTCCGCCTTCAACCCCTCTTGTCGTGAATCTCTCATTCGCTGGCGTAACACAGAGTTCTTATTTCGTCAAACATTCAAAGAACATGTATTGCTTCATCTATATTTTATTTATTAATCAACTTTTTTGTTTCTTCCTTTACTTGATTTCTTCATCACATGTTGCTACTAATTTTACACTATTAATTTTTTTAAAAAGGGCAACCCGATGCACTAAAGCTCCCGCATACGCAAGGTCCGGGAAGGGGTCCCACCATTTTTGGTGTATTGTACGCAGCCTTACCCTGTTTTTTACACAAGAGGTTGTTTCCAGGACTTAAACCCATGCCCTTTCAGTCACGTGACAACAACTTTACCAGTTGCGCCAAGGTTACGAATACTTAGTAAATTTTAATTGTTTATTTTTTAATTGTCAAAAGACTTCAATGATCAAGAAAACTTGTCAAAAGAATGGATTCCTGCGTGTGATGACGAACTCACACTTATGGTTGGCAAGGTATTGATACTTTAGTTGGACATTTTATAAAAATTATGCATGTGTTGTTGGTTTTAATGTGCATAGTTCAATTGAAACAAAGGTAGAAAAAGAAAATTGACATGAGAGGGATCAAATATGTAATGCACGGATTGTTTTCAAGAGAACTATAGAGGGTAAATATGAAGTCTCAATTTTATGAAGGTCATTCACATACATTTGTTACACCTAGAAACAAACAATCTTAAGATTGGCAAGGAGTGTAAACAGTGTTCATTAGAATTTATTGTTTTCTTGCAGTAGAGCTAATGTGGGGACTTCAAAAGCTTATCAATTACTGAATGAGCAGGTGGGGAGTTATGACAATATAGGACACACACAAAGAGATTTTCAAAATTATTTAATGGATTTGAAAGAATTAATCAAAAACTTTGATGCAAATATGTGTTTATTGATAAATTTAGAAGAAAATATAAGATGAATCATTCATTTTTCTGTGATTATGAGTCAGATAGTGAATGAAAACTGAAATACATGTATTTTGAATTTACGACATTTGTCGGAAAATTACTCTTTGTTTGGAGATGTGATTTCATTTGACACAACATACAGTACAAATAAGTATTCCATAACATCATTCATTGATATAAATCATCAACGTCAAAGCATAACCTTTGAGGCTTACATTTTTAGCAGATCAATAATATGAGTCATTCTTGTGGTTTTTCTAGGCATTTTTGAAAGCAATGGGAGGCCATAAACATGTTGTAATAATAACATCAAGATCCGACTATAACGATTGCAATGGATGAGGTTTTTTAATGGGTCTTCTCATAGATTTTGCATGTGGCACATTCTAAGAAAACTTTCAAAAAATGTGAGTGGTTCCTTAAATTTGAATATGAATCACCGTCTCAAATCATTTTAAAGTAGAATTAAAATGGAATAATATTATTAGTTGGAAGAAAACTATTAGCTTTCTAAACTCTGATATTTAGAAGCATTTAGATACTAACTTATTTTAATGAAATTTTGAGAACAACCTCAAGATCTGAGAGTAAAAATTCATTCTTTGGTAACTACTTGAATAAGAATCTTACATTAGTGGAATTTTGGATGCAATTTGATTGTGCTTTAGAATCACATATGCAAAACAACTTTTTGTGAATAATGATACACTTCATTCTATTCTAGAATTGATGATGCACATGAATTTAAAGAAGCACGGTAGAGAGATTTGTACTCAAAGTTTTTTAAATATTTTAGAGGGAGTTACAGAGTACATGTGTAGATTGTGGAATTGAAAGAACGAAAGAGGAAAGTGAGAATTTATTATTTTCTATACTTGATAATGTTGTGGTCAATGACACCAAAGTGAGAAAACATAGAGATGTTGTTTATTGTCTTTCTAATGGCATTGCACATCGTTTATGTAAAATGTTTGACTCTCAAGACACATGCAAAATGTAGTGATAAACGACTTCTCTATGTTTTCTCACTTTGGTGTCATTGACCACAACATTATTAAGTATAGAAATAATAAATTGTCGTATTCCTCTTTTGTTCCTTCAATTCCTCAATCTACACATGCACTCTACAACTACCTCTTAAATATGTTTAAAAAAAAAATTATGAATATAAAGTTATCTATTGTGCTTCTCTAAATCCACATGCATCTTCAATTCTGGAATAGAATGAAGTGTATCATTATCTATGAATATAAAGTTATCTATTGTGCTTCTCTAAATCCACATGCATCTTAAATACTGAAATAGAAATAAGTGTATCATTATTTGTAAGAAGTTCTTTGTGCCTCTATGCTTTTAAAGAAGAATCGAATCGCATCCAAAATACCACTAGTAAGTTTCTTATTAAAGTAGCTACCAAAAAATGAATTTCTACTCTCACATCTTGAGGTTGTTCTCAAAATTTCAGCCATAAATATATCTTTAAACTAAGTAGGTATCCACATGCTTCTAAGATCAAACATTTTAGAAAGTTAGTCATTTTCTTCCAACTTGAAATCATTTTTAATATTATTCTAATTAAATTTTAATTCTACTCAGAGTTCTAAACACATGACTTGAAACGATTATTAAAATTCACATTCAAATTTAAGAAACCCCCCACTTTTTTGAAAGTTATTTTAGAATGTGTCGCATGCAAAATCTGTGAGAAGACCCATTAAAAACATCATCCACTGCAATCGTGTCATAGTCGGATCTTACTATGATATTATCACAACATGCATATGTTTTTTCATTGTTTTCAAAAATGTCTCAAACAACCACACAAATGATTCAATATTCATCTGCTAAAAATGTTAACTCTAAAGGTTATGTTTTGACGATGATGATTTACGCAAGCGAATGGTGACATGGAATACTTATTTGTATTTTTTATTGTATCAAATGAAATCACATCTCCAAACAAAGAGTAATTTTCCGACAAATGTCATCAACTCAAAATACATATTTCAGTTTCCCTTCATCATCAGATCAATAATAATAGAAAAATGAATGATTCATCTAATTTTTTCGTCTAAAATTATCAATAAACATATTTGCATAAGAGTCTTTGACCAATTCTTTCTAATCCCTTGAATAATTTTGAAAATCTCTTCGTGTGCATCCTATATGGTTATAACTCTCAACTCGCTCCTTTAGTAATTGATAAACTTTTGACGTCCTCACATTAGTTCTATTGTAAGAAAATAATAAATTCATATTAAGATTGTTTACACTCCTTCCCAATTTTAACAATTGTTTATTTCTAGGTGTGACACGTGTATGTGAATGAACTTCATAAAAAAATTTAAGACTTCATATTTACCCTCAATGCTTCTCTTGAAAACAATCCTTACATTACATCCCTCTCGTGTCAATTTTCTTTTTCTACTTTTAGGCAAACTATCTTTTTTTCCACTTTAAATCCCTGTTTTGAGCACATAAAAGACTTTCATTTGACATCATTTTATATCTTTAGTTTCAATCCAACTACGCACACCAAAAACAACATCATATGCATAATATTTCTATTAAAGTACCAAATACCTTGTCAATTACAGGTTTGAATTCATCTTCACACATAAGAATTCATTCCTCCAACGTTTTTGCTAGATCATTGAAGTCTTTTGGCAGCAAGGCAATATCAATTTCATTATCACGTATCTCCATAAAAATATTCCTAAAATAAACACAAAAAAGAATCAATAAACAAACAAGTTAACAATTAAAAAATTAAAATTTAGCAAGTGTTGTTTGCAATTGAAAAATAATCAAAATTAGTAGCAGTGTGCACGTGTGATGAAGAAATTAAAAAAAAAAAAAAAAAAAAAAAAAAACACAAAGTGTAGATATATCAATAAAAATTAGATGAAGCAATACCTGTTCTTTGAATGTTTGACGAAAGAAGAATTGGATGGGACCATGTGGCACGTCAGCGAAAGGGAGATTCTCACGACAAGAGGGTTTATGGGCGGAATGGAGATTCACGACACGGGGGATGCAAAGAGAGATGTTATGAGATAGATGAGAGGACTCGTGAGAGGTGAGTGATGGCGGCCAGAACTGGTGGAAGGTTGGGGTTGAGAACGTGAAGGAGGTAAGGGAGTCGATTGTCAAGAGGAATGGCATCCATAAAGATGACAAAAAAATTTACTCAAATGGAGAATGGCATCCATTTGAATAAGAAAATAAAATAAACAAACCTCAATTTCATATTCTGGCTTTTAGTAGCTAACTGATGTCCTAGTTTACTCCTTAACTCTGAGAGAGCAGCATCTGCATTAACAGCCTATAAGCACAAAAAGTTGAAAGCAATGAGATATGTTATATAGTTCCTTCTAATTAAGAAAAAGGTTTAAAAACCACAACAAAAACTTGATCTTGCATAAGTAAGATAATCTAGATATTGTATCTACGAAAGAAGGGACGGGGGCACAAGTATACCAATGTTATATCAAAAACTATACGCTGATGGAGAACTAAGATGAAATAAATAGCAGACTGATGTTCATGAAAACGGGATAACAAAGCAAGCAGTGTTGAAATATAGCAGCTATAGAGGCACTATAGTGCTATAGCAGAGCGGAATTTGAACAAATTGCTATTATTTCAGGATACACTATTTAGAAAAAAATTGTTTTCAAATAGAGGCTATAGCAACGCCATAGCATTGTTGTGTAGTGAAATTTAAACAAACCACTATTTTCTGCTTTCCGCAATCAACAACTGAAAACAAGGCATACAGAGGAGTAGGATGGAAAAATAAATAGCTTAAAAGAAGGAAATATCAGCCATACCAGGCAGCGACCATATGCACCGTTTCCAAGGGCAATTTCAAATGATTTATTGAGACAATCATCAATTAATTTTTGCTTATGCGACAAGCTCACCATGCCTTGACTAATGACAGTGTCCAAGTCCAACGAAAGCAACTGCCAAAATTTAAAAAAATGTCAGTTAATTAAGTATATCTAATAGTGCATTAAGATACAGTGGCAGCAATTCAAACATCACAGGTGCATATCTGGTTTTGAAAGTCTGAGAAGATGTTCGCAAATTTTTTGGCCCCTTCGTATTTAAGTTTGAACATAAACAAGAACCTTAGAATATAGTACATGTAAGAATTTATGGGAGAAGAGAAGTAAGCAAAACATGTTCGCGCACTCAGCAACTTATTATTAATATATGTTAAAATGGCATCAGCTAAAAATTTCATCCCACATGTGTCTCGAAAAATTTCAAAGTTTACATATGAATTACAAATAAATTCAGTGTCGTGAGCTTGGGATCAACTTTCATACAATGAGAAAACATGTAAATATGCATGTTTCTAAATGAACCGGATCAATTTTTAAGCAAGCTACATGAGTTTAGTGCAAGTCTATAAATCAAAGTTTCAAAATAAGCTACAAGTTTCTAGTTTGAATTACAGGAAGACACGGACTAGTCCATATATAGAAACATAAAATAGGCATGACAACCATGGGTTCTAATTTCGGTCCGCATCAGCAATTGATGCCGCAACATTGCTGTTGCGGTAGTCTCCGCAATGGTATAACCGCGATTGCGGTGTGATCTTCAATCACGTGTGGGAAAACAAATACTTCAAATCAAACATACAAATATTAAACAAAGAGAAGTTTAAGATAAGGGCACCTGTCCTCCAACAACAAAATAAAGGGTTGAGGTTTTCAGAGGGAAAAATCATTTTCATCATGGTCACCAAGAATGTGCAAACACGTTGAATGTTGTTATTGAGTTGAGTGAATATATGCAATCTTGATTGAATCGGATATGCAAAACGCAGATCCAAAGAGAATATATAACCGTAAAACGTTTTTTTGAAGTTGATGTCATTGTAGATGGGAAGAATGGGGGAGGGCCTTGTTGAGAATAAAAGAGAGGGTTAGGAGATTGAGGAAGGTTAAAAATGAGGTAACAGTAAATGCATGAGATGTTTGAAATTGAGTGTAGTTAATGTTAGGTTTGGAGTTGAGATAGACTTGTAACATTATAAAAATGCATTGATTGCAAAACACGAAACAGCAAAATAGTCAGCCCAAAATAGCTTTAGAGAAACATACAAGAGATATAAGGAGATTGTTTTTAAGTTAACAACTCAGCATATAGATTGGGGTGCCACAATTGGAACTATGTGGCATATAGAATGCTGAGATGTCATCATCAAAGTTTGACGGTTTTTTTAATAAATTATTATTTTAATAAATGAGCCTAATACAAATATTACAAATTACAAATATGCATTATTTACAAGAATATATAAGCAAAGCATGGCTGAAGCGATAACCTTAAAATAAACAAAACATGATCAACGCAAAGTAGGAGAAAAGGAAAAGCAAAAAATTTGGAAGGGAAATGCAAAACATGTCAAGTTACCTGGTCAAACAAGGAAGGGTTTATCCGAGCATCAAACTCGATCTTCAAATCCTTCAAACCACTGCTAAAAGCTTTGCTATTCTGAAGTTTCCACCTCCAAAGATCCACGTCTTCAATGTACCGGTACAGTTGACTCGCATGCTCGAATTCACCAAGCACAGAAGGTTGGTTCACCACAACACCAGCATCAGGATTCAGTAGCTTTTCTTTGAAGTAATCAAAAGCAATAGTAGCTCCACTCCTCTCCATATCAATAACCTTAATTACATTCTTGCCAAGTGAAGTATCATCACGACAAAGGCTCTCAAGTGCAGTTTTGTGATGGTCCAAAATAATCACTCTAGAAACACAACAAAACAACCTCACTCAGTTGATGCAAACAAAGATACTTCAATTCTTAAATCATCTTTTATTTTAACTTTATTTCTTAAACCATCACAGTAACAAAAGAATATTTTAAAAATCTCTTTCGTCCCAACCTCTGAAGCACGGGTACTCCAATTTGCAAAACGTACCCGTACCGGGTACTACGTGGGTACCGGTACTCGTACGGTACACGTACGGTACGCACCCATGACGCACCAATAATTTTTTTTTTGTTTTCAAACCTTGGTACGGTTATGGTACGGCGGTGGTACTCTCAGGGTACACATAACCGTTTTTTTTTTAGAAAATGAGGCTTTTCATGAGAATTTATAGTAATTATATTTTTTTTTTGTTTTTTCATGAGAATTAATAGCAATTATATTTTTTTTATAAACTCAAACCGTTCAAGAGCCACAACAACATTTACTAGACTCTGAAACTGTTGCTACTTACTTAATGTCCACTTTTTCTTGTCTGCCAATAGTTGCAAAAGTAGAAAAGTCATCTAGCACTTAAGCCTTTTCTTGTATCTTCTTGTCTTCCTTTTTCGTATTCTATAAAAGCCAATCCTTCCTTTTTCGTATTCTATACCAGTCTTTTTACTTTAGATGAGGAATGAAATAGTGATATTGACACTATTGGAGTGTAATTTTTCCTATTCATGCATATATATTAAGTTTTATCCCGTACTTTAGTTTTTTAATTTGGATGTTTTAGCGTCGTAATTTTTTTTGGTTGAATATTTGTCGTAATTTGAGCAATATAATTTCCTCGTGCTATGTTATTTTAAATAAAAAATAATAATTATCCTAACGTACCCATACCTTTGTTTTTTGAAAAATGTCGTATTCCGTACCCGCACCCGTACCCTTACCGGGTACCGTACCCGCACCCGTGCAACACAGGTCCCAACGAATATATCAGTTTTTTCTTCTAGTCTCCATCAAAATGTCTGCTTTTGGTCATGAAAGATAGAAAATTTGGATTTTGATCCTTCTTGTTTTTGTTTTTAGGCCTCAGTAACATTTGTTCAGGTTGCTTACATATAATATGTGAACCATATTGATTTTAGTCCCTGAATTATAAACGACATAAAAACCAGAGTTTTAAATAAGGGCTCGCAACCGCGACTGAGCTGCGAAATAATAGTTTTTTATGTTGCTAAAACTGCAATGCAACCGCCATTGAGGCAGCATCAGCACAATTGAGCGTAATTCTCCGCAATTGCTACTGTTACCACAATCGCTATTTAAAACTCTGATACAGACTAATTTGAATATAAAAAAATACTGTTACAAGGACCAGAACAAATAAAAAGGACCAAAGGTGAAATTTTCTATAATTCATTCAAGGACTAAAATCAAAATAAAATCACATGGAGACAAAAGAAAAACCTATGCAGCATTGAAAAGAAAGTAGTACCTTGGAACTTTGGTGGAGATTTCCTGAACAAATCCAGGTGGCCCAACAAAATCAAGAAGATAAAGATCATCAATTTCATTCAATGGAAGGTTTTCAGCTCTGAAAAGGGCAAACAAAACAACAATTTTAATATTTACACAAAAAGTCAAAAAACAAGGACTATTATTGTTAAAGTGTCCCATGCATAAAGTGATATGACCTGAATAACTGTTTATAAGTGGGGGCGGTCCTCACTTCACAAATTGGCTTTGTGAGGTTGTTTTAGGTCCAACGACAAAGCCTAAAATGGTATCAGAGTCTATCCAATATCCGTTGGACCATCTGCTATCAGGTCACCCACCATTTATATTCACGCATCAAGCCCAATAGTGTTGGGCGAGAGAGTTGTTAAAGAATCCCACATCGTAGGATTGATTCTGGTCCAATCACAAATTCTAAGACAGCACATTTGGCATGATTCCTTTTTGTATTATCTCATATCCAGCAAGATTCATTGAGCCACCTGTTATCAAGTCACACTCCAGATGTCCAATTCAAGGCATGAGGGAACATGGCGGGCCCACAACCCAAATGTCTCTGGATCATAACTAGGCTATGATACCATATTCCAATTTTTAATAAAAACTAACTCCTAGCTAATACGTAAGACAATTCCAATTAACTCCTAATTAATATGTAATTAACTTTTACATATCTAATATCAAAGCCGTGACTTGTAACCTATGGAGCAAGACACTACTCAAATTAGGCGTGTCCTGCACCAACATATATAATTAATGAATTATGTGATTTTCTCAAATTATCAGTGTTTGTGTCGTGTCTGTATCAGTGCTTTATAGCTAGTAACAGACACGCAAACCTACATTTACGTTTACATTCAATTATTATTTTTTAAATCATCACCTGTGTTGACATGTATGTGTTGTATCACGAGTGTTTGTGTCTGTGTCGGTGCTTGATTGATTAGTTATAGATAAAAGAGTGAAAAATGAAAAGGGTAAGAAGGTAAGGTACCTGAGAGGAGAATAGACAGTGTTGGGAAAAAAAAGAGGAGAGAGTAAGGAAGTGGCTTTGAAGTAAAGATGTGCGGCGAGAGCAGCGAAAACTCCATCAGGGCAAGGGTAGTGATAAAGTATAGCAGCTGAACCCTTCTTCATGTTTGTGTTGTGTACTTTGGATTGTGTTTGTGTAATGTCAGCACAGCAACGTTGTTTGTGACAGCAATCACGTGTGACACTGCAAACACACGACCAAGCGGTGGAGTGATAATTTTTTGCAGTTTGAATTGGTAAGAGATGATAATTAGGTTTACTCTCTAATCACGCATTTTAAACAAAACTTTGTAATTACACTTTTAAGCTCCCTACGTTGGACTTTGGACTATTATGATTTGGGCCTTTAATTAGGGAAATGATTCATGTACCACTCTTTTGGTACACCCTCTCCTACCACTCTTAGTTGGCAAAAAAACAAATATAAAGAAAAGAAAACTAGTGACGTGGAAAGCTATCTATTTATAAAACATAAAAAAAAAATAAAACAGATCCCCCCATTCTCTCTCTCTTTCAGTTTCATCTCCAAACCTTCCTTGTTATCTCTCACTCCAGACATCACCCACACCTGCATCGTCTCATCCCCTCTCTACGTTTTGTCAGAATTGTCGGGGTCCGATTCACTGTCATGATTTTCTCTGTTTTTGAAGGTGAGTTCCATCTCAAAAAAATTCTTTAACTTCTACGTTGGGGGTTTGCATTAAGGGTTTTATATGTTTATGTGTGTTGAAACTTGTTCTTCATATTTGATATGAGACAGTAATTTAATTTGAGTTTTTGGGTAAATTTCTCCAAGATTAAGTTATGAATTAAGATATTGGTTACTAGGTTGAAAGGAAATTATGTTTGTGAAGAAATAGCAAGAAGGAGACAAACTTGTAATGAAAATAAATATGGATACGCCTTTGTTAAAAATTGGTTAAGGACAAATCATTTATGGTTAGTTTGTTTCCTGTCAAACAATAAATATCATTCACCTCTCGTTTTATTACCATCAATCACAAATTATAACTTTGGTGTAATAATCTGATGTGTGAGATTTTCTTAGATGTGTTTATGATAAGTGGTGTGATATTATTTTCACTATGCTAGATAATGTAAAGACAATATGTGATATTGAATTTCTTTTGGTGTTATTTCAATTTGTTTTCAACACTGAACTTGTTGGGTTATGTTAGATAATGTAAGCTTTGTGTATTGCTCTGGTATAAAATCCAAATATTAACTTGTTTAGGTGAGTAGTTTATCACTTTATTGTTTTAATTTTCTTTTGTTTAATGCAGGTTATGCTAAAACCACGCACACTCAATTGTGGACGGGCAAAGATTTTTCTATAGAAAGCCAAATATGTATTGACACTACTATGAAAAATTTAGTGTTTTCTCATTGACCAAGGACAAACCACTATGGAGAATTTGAAGCTTTCTCATTGACAAATAACAAACTAGTTGAATGTGCGTATGATTATTGACTGCTAACAAAATTGTAAAGTAGTTTTGGGACATAATGTATATAATGTAGTAACTAGTGAAAGCTTTGAGAGCACTCAAAATTAACAAGTTATCATATTATTTGTATCACAATAGCAATGTATTGTATAATGAAAATGGCAAAGGTTGCTTTTTGTTATGATGAAGCTTTGGGTAATGTGTTCAATTTATGGTTTAATCTAAGAAGTAAAATTGGTGTTGCTATTGAAATTTATTAAGTATAAGTTGATACAACCTTTATGTCTGATTTGGTTTGAGTCTTCTAATATTGAAGATAAGTTGTGTGAAATTTCAAAGTTTTAACAGAAACTTAAAAACTAACCAAATATTTGAGGCGTTTATCCATTTTTTAACAAAGGATTAACCTTCTTCTTCTTTTTTTCTTTCTTTCATGTGTTTAAATTATAAGTTGTGATTTTTTTTAACCTCAGAACGCTTCAGAAATTTTGTTAAATTGCTAGTTTTTATAATTTTTTAAAATTTCTCAAAACTTATAAGAGAAATACCAGAGTGTGCCCATTGCCCATTTTATGTGGCTAATTTTTACGCTAAAAAAATTTTGGTTACACCTTTCATAAAAAGTGGATGAACGCTTCAAGAATTTGGTTAGTTAGCGAGTTTCTTTTTAAAACTTATTAGAGAAATATCATAAGTGTGTTCTTTATATGTGTCTTATAATGTTATGGAGTGATAAAAAAAAGTCAAATATTTGGATACAGGTAAACTTATAGACGACCAATTTTGAGTGCAGGAATAAACATGGTTACACCTTTGTAAAATTATGGTTATAAGCATCAAATATTTGGTTATATGTAGTTTTTCTATGAAAACTATATCAATTTAAGACAATTTATCACTGAAATATTAAAAATGATAAAGATTGTATGTGTTCTTGGACTCTTAATTGCATTAGTTTTCTATTGTGAGACTGGAAACTTATAGACGACCAATTTTAAACACAGGAAAAAAACATGGTTATGCATTTTAAACTTATAGACGACCCAATTTTGAATGCATTAAGGAATTATGGTTACGCTATTGACAAATTATGGTTATATTGTTCATTTATTTGGTCATATGTAATTTACATGTGCAAAAAAAAAATCAATTCGAGCCTATTTGTCAATGATACATTCAAAGTTACCACCATCCATGTACTTTAGATTATTAAGGGCATCATAGTTTATGTTGTTAGGTCGCATATGAGAAATACGACCAAATTTAAATGCAGGAAAAAAATGGTTACGCCTTTGATAAATTATGGTTATATTGTTCGTTTATTTGGTTATCTGTAATTTACATGGGCAAAAAAAAAATCAATTCGAGCCAACTTGTCAGCGAGACATTCAAAGTTATCACCATCCATGTACTTCAGATTATTAAGGGCATCATATTTTATGTTATTAGGTCGGATATGAGAATGACGATCAATTTTGAATTAATGCAGCAAAAAGGCATGGTTACACCTTTGTACAATTGTGGTTATATGTTTCAAATATTTCGCTATCTATAGTTTTCATACGAAAACAGTATCATTTGAAGTCAATTTAACTATGTCTTTGAAAAATTGTGGTTACACGCTTCAAATATTTGGTTATTTGTAGTTGTGAGGTTGGTAAACTTATAGACGTCTGATTTTGAACGCGTGAAAAAAAAATGGTGTAATGATTACAAATGGTTATTAGATTTGTCGTTTATGTAATGTGCAATGTGGCTTAGTTCAATATAATGTATTGTGTTGTAGTTGAAGATATTGAATGTGGTTTGTTCAAGTTTAATAACATGTGCTATTTATATCATACAATCATAAAATGATATCGAAATAACAATCATTAACTGATCAACATAATCCATTCATCATAACATAACTATAAAATTACATGTTTTACATATGATGCTGGCATAACAAGCAAAATAACCTAATATAGTATTAATAATAAAATAAACATTAGTTTCCATGTCTCGTCCAAAATAACCAAAATAAGCATTAGCCTGATTTTGAGTACTTTGAGTTGCAATGCAGTAGGATTAGGCTAATGATGAGTAGCAGATATAGTGGGATTAGGCTGATTCTGAGTAGGTTAAGCAGCATAACTTGGTTTGTCCTTGAAAGAACTTTTTATGTGACATAACTACTTGCAATTACTACACTTGTTTCCCTTTCCCTTTCTACTCATAAGTGATGAGTCTCTAGCCTTTTAAGCTGCATCTTTGCCTCTAGCCTTTCCTACTCAGAAGAATGCAACATCAGAGCAGCATATCAAAAGCAACATTTCACATATTAGAAGCAACATAACAACACATAAGAAGCAACATAACATATTAGAAGCAATATATCAACATTTGAATAATATTTCACATATCAGAAGCATCATAACAACATACCAGAAGCATCATATCATAAACATCTTAACATCATATCAGAAGCATCATTTTCCATATTTCACAGAATTTTACATATTGCACATGTCACGTGTCAGCATATCACAAAATTTGGGGAAAACAAGATTTCAAGTGAAAATCTATCTACATTATTAGGTGGAAAAACGAATACAAGTAAATTTTTCGACTCTACTAGAAAATAATTCACCTTCACTCATGCTCATCAGTCAAGATTCACCGGTGTTGTGTGCCTCACATATATTACTTTCACATAAAGCATGTGGACAAATAGATAGAAAGACAAAAACCAGGCATGAGAATATAAAGTGGTTATACCTTTGATAAAACATGGTTAAGTCTATCTCAAGTTTTGTTAGTTTTCCAAAAGTTTATCAAAGATGGACAATAGTTCACCTCCCACTCATGCTCAACAGTCAAGATTTGCAAGTGTTCTTGCTAAATAATCCTTTCACATAATTCATGTGGATAAATAATGACAAAGAGAAAAAAATGGGCATGAAAATAAAAACTGGTTTCACCTTTGATAAAACATGATTAAGTCTATCTCAGTTTTGGTTAGATTTTCTAAAGCCTGTAAAATATGGATTGTAGTTAACCTCTCACTCATGTTCATCATTCAAAAATCACTATAATTAAGAAAATAAGAATATACCAAGAGACCAACCCAATCTCCAAATTCATTAAACAGAACCTTCTTTCTCCATAAAACTCAAAATTCAACTCAACCCTAACCCAATCTCTTTCACAAAAACCATGTAAATAATATTCAAATAAAAATCCCATCTCTTTTACAATCTCTTCTCACCCATTGAAGAGGCAATAAAAGAAGAAAAAACTCACCTTCAACGCTGAAGCAACATCGATTGACATAAAAATGGACGGATTGAAGTAAGGACACAACTACGACGACATCAACAAAGTGGGAGGAGATCGACAAATGAAAACTATGGAGGAAATCACAGGTGATGATTGGGGAAAAATGAAACAGGGGTGGTAGAAAGAGAGATAGAGATGGAAGTGAATGGATAAGAGAGAGAGAAACATAATTAATTTTTTCTTTTATTCTTTTTGGTATGACAAAGCAAATAATTTTTTTTTATTGTTAAAAATGCCACACAAGAGTGGTACATGAGTGGTATGCCACATATGGTGGTATGTGTATCAGTGCTCTTTAATTATACTTTGGAAAACTAATCTTTAGACACCTAGCCATTGGTCACAAACACCTTGAATATATGAACTCTATTACTCCCTCCGTCCCTTAATATAACCTCCTATTGCTTTTTTCACATTTCTTAAAAAATGTTGTTGGTGTAGTTAATGTGTCTGTTTTATAGTACAATTTTACAAAATTAACCTCATTAAAGAGATAAAGTGAAAAGTCAATTTATTGTACTTTTAGAATTAGTAGTAGTATTAAATAAGCATATCTATGGAAAAAAAATAATTAATGTGTATTGTAATTTGAAAAGGGGGTTATATTTAGGGACAAAAAAAAACAAAAGGTGGGTTATATTAAGGGACGGAGGGAGTACATTGTATAGATTCATTGACAATAGCAAACTATTGTTCTCGACATTGTTTTTTCAATTTTACACGTCCTTTTAGGTCAGCAGACAACAAACTTTGATTATGTTGTAGAGCATCTAGCGACAAAGGAACAACAAAGTGTGTCTTAATACAACTAATACCAACTCACTTGAGTTAGTATGTTGGTGTTGGCTTGAGACATCGAAGTGTGTTTTTCTCAAGTTCAACACTCCAGTACTCAACAATCTTGGTATAGCATAGGCATTTAAACGAGGGATGAGCATAAATGCTTTGTGCTTGCTAAAAGAGAGTTTTCTCGCCAATTTTGAACATTGATAAGGGCGAAGCTTTTGGCCTTCTCACTGCTATGCAATGAATTCGAGATCTGCATCTTACGAATGTAGATTTTGAACTAGACTCTAAGAATATGGTGTCCAAGTTTCAAGCCAAGTGAGATGACTAGTTGAATTTAGGAGCTATCCTTCAAGATTGTCGTAGAATTTATAGGTCACATTTTACAAACTTTAGGATTGAGTTTAATAGGAGATAAACCAATGAAGTTTTCCACGCTTTAGCTAAAGCGGTCACATCTCTTGCTCGTTTTCACTTATTCACTAATGTAACCAAATTATATCAGTATTATTATTAATGAAATAAATTAAGTCTCTACATTAAAAAAAACGTATACTCCCTCCGTCCCAAATTGTATGACGTTTTGGACATTTCACACATATTAAGAAATGCAATTAATATTGTGTGGAAAAGAGATATGAGTTGTTTTACAAAATTGTCCTTAATTTGGGAAAGATAAATTAAAGAATTGAAAGAAGAGAGAGTAATAAATAGTTAAGGTTATAATAGGAAAAGTAACATTAATGTTACATTGGTATTGTAAAGCGACATATAATTTGGGACAAATTTTTTTCTCCAAAGCGACATACAATTTGGGACGGAGGGAGTATTATTTATTTTGATCAAGAAGTTTGTTTATTATATTATTAGAATATATAAGATCTTAGTCTTTTATATTTCCTCAATTATTTAAATTTCTTAAATTCTCACAATATATCTTCATAATTTTCACAAATTTAATCATCTAAGTTATTTTTAATCTTCTTCCACTGAAAATACTCATCAATCAAAATACAAAATTTCACTGATTTTTTTTTTTAAATAAAAAAAAATCCAAAATCAAACTATTATTTCACATCTTATGATTATACTTTTAAGCTCCCTACGTTGGACTTTGGACTATTATGATTTGGGTCTTTAACTATACTTTGGAAAATTAATCTTTAGACACCTAGCAATCGGTCATAAGCACCTTGAATTTATAAACGCTATTACATTGTATAGATTCATCGACAACAGCAAACTATCGTTCTCGACATTGTTTTTTCAATTTTACACGCTCTCTCAGGTCAGCAGACAACAAATTTTGATTATGTTGTAGAGCATCTAGCAACAAAGGAATAACTGTGACACCCCGTTTCCCAAAACGACGAAATAATAATATATAATCAGAGTATCCATCAATACGGGCATGTCACACTACCTTTCAAAATTACTTAAATAGCATAATAAACTATTCAAATATCAACAAAATCATCTTTATGAATAAATCTGCAGCGGAAAATCTTTTAATTTAAATCATCATTATCCAACTTACAACAAAATCCTTGGCTTAAAGGCCTCAACAATTTAAACATCATCCAATAATTAAATATTCAACAACATGTTCTTCAAAAGAAATGATACATAAAGGAATGCAAGAAAAACAACGGTTCCCCATCCCGTTACGTATCAGAGCCCTAGACACAAGAGCCAACATATCATTAGTCTTCATTACCTGCACTTGCCCACAAGGCGGCAATTCCAACAGAAGGGGTGAGTTCACAAATCAAAGGTAATATATATAGATATATAAGTCATCAATACGAGTTGAAAACATCAACATTCATTAGCATTCATCAACGACAACATTAACAATAATAATCTCAACAATGGCATCTCATTTCATCTTTTATTTACAACAACAACAACTCTTGTGGCGACATCTCACCAACAACAACTATGCAAAGACCTCAACTACTAATGCAATATGCATGTGGTACCATACTACGCGCGTTGAATGTCAAGCATTCCAGGGCATGAGCCCCCAACAGTTTGGATGGTTAAAGCATCCCAGGGCAATAAGCCCCCAACAGGTGAACGATAAAGCGTTCCAGGGCAATAAGCCCCCAACAGGTGAATGATAAACATTCCAGGGCAATAAGCCCCCAACAAATGCATATGAGTATGAATGACTCTATGGTGTATATCTGCATACAACCCAACAACATCTAATGGTGTATATCGGCATACAACCAGACAACAACAACTTAGGATACCCTCCCCAACTCGACAATACCACTCAACATCATCAAAGGCAACTCACTTAGCAAGGCATATTTATTTTCATGCAAACATACATAACTTCATCTTAATCATCCTCATAATATAGTTTAACCATCTAAACAATTTTAAATAAATCCAATAGACAAGTTAGGAAGCTTAGGTTTGGGTTAGGAGCACTTAGAAAAATCACACAAAAATGGTCGCACAGGACCCAGCACGCTTAAGCGAGCAACAGCACGCTTAAGCGACCAACAGTGACGAAACTCAGGATTGGTTCGCTTGTTGCACGCTTACAGTACGCTTGAGCGTGCGCACTAAGGTTTGGGAAAAAGACTCAGCACGCTTAAGCGAGCATCTGCACGCTTAAGCGACCAAATATGACGAAACTTGGCTATCTGCTCGCTAGCTGCACGCTTGCAGCACGCTTAAGCGAGCGTGTCTCAGGTTCAGCAAAACAGTTGCGATATCAGCATGGTTCTAACCCAAAAATCCCAACTTTGATCCCTCAATTACCCAAAATGAATTAGAACAATGTTTAAGGGTTCAATACACAACAAAGCATCAGAAACAAATCATAACAACCTCATCAACAACATAATTCAACAACAATGAGCAATTTATCATGTTCTTTAACCTAAATCAAAATCACCATTTTCAACACAATTCATGAAATGATACATACATATATATTAACAATTGAAATGCTAGCCCACCCTTACCTTAATTCAGCAAATTCTACAGTAAAATGGATGAATTTCCCTCTTCCTAGCTCTTCCCCCTTGGTTCTTGTTTTCTCTGATACGTGCAATTGTTTTTCTTTCCTTACTGACTCTTTCTATTCTCTTTTCCCACAAAACATAACCCCTTCTTTTCTTTTAACTCCCTCACTAAATTTCTATTAATTCTCATTAACCCCCTCCTTAATTCTAATAATTTCTAACTAAATCCTTATAACCAAATAAATATTTATATTTCTCCTATTTTATTAAATAACACAAAATAATAACTAATTATCATATAAATAAATATAATTCAAATAACACACCACATATTCACATAAATTATTTTAAAGCATATAAAATACACAAAACATACTAAAATCAACCAAAAATAGTAAAATAACAACTAGGGCGTTACAATAACAAAGTGTCTTTATACGACTGATATCAACCCACTTGGGTGTGTCTGATGGTGTTAACTTGAGACCTTGGAGTGTGATATTCTAGAGGTCAACACTTCCTTCTCTGGTATTCAACAATCTTGGCATAGGCATTTGCATGCATTAGGGATGAGCATGAATGTTTTATGCTTGCCAAATAAAACAGTGTTTCTCACCAATTTTGAATATTGATAAGAGTGAAGCTTTTGGCCTTCTCACCTCACCGTTATGCAATGGGTTTGAGATATACATCTTACAAGTGTAGATTTTGAATTAGACTATGAGAATATGGTGTCCAAGTTTTAAGGCAAGGGAGATGACTTATTGAATTTAAGACCTATCCTTCAAAATTGTCCTAGAATTTATAAGTCACATTTTGCAAACTTCATGATTGAGTTTACTAGGAGATAAATCAATGAGGTTTTCAACACTTTAGCTAAAGCGATCACATCTCTTGCTCGTTTTCACTTATTCACTAATGTAACCAAATTATATCAGTATTATTATTAATGAAATAAATTAAGTCTCTACATTAAAAAAACATATATTATTTATTTATTTTGATCAAGAAGTTTGTATATTATATTATTAGTATATATACGATCTTAGTCTTTTATATTTCCTCAATTATTTAAATTTCTTAAATTCTCAAAATATATCTTCATAATTTTCACAAATTTAATCATCTAAATTGCTTTTAATCTTCTTCCACTAAAAAAACTCATCAATTAAAATACAAAATTTCGCTAAATTTTTAAGAAAAAAAAATCCAAAATCAAACTATAGTCACATCTTACAAAATGTTATACATTATATACAAAAGTTTTACTAAATTTTCCAAGAGCGAATGGTCGGAAGAAATCGAGTCAGACTTTATTTACCTTATGATAGTAGCTCATGTTATTGGTCATTCTCCCTAAACCAGAGAAGTTTGACAAAAAGTCAAAAACAACATACCATTTCATTCACTTTTCTGGTTAGTGTAGGAAAAAAAAAATGGTTCCCCCCGTTATTGCTATGGCTAATATTGTTGGAGTACCATCTCTTCTACTTCAACCACCCTTAACAAATTCAATCACTTTCACTCTCAACACCAAAATCAAAACCCAAAAACATAAACTTTATCTCAATTTCTCACAACCAAACAACACAACAACCTCGTTTTCATCTTCCTTATCACTATCACTTAGAAACAATGTTCATTGTTCTGTGTTGGCTTGTCTTCCTCCTGCTTCTGAATCCTCATCTTCATCTTCTTCTACTTCTCCTTCAACTAAGCTGTATGTTAGTGGTAAGTGATAACTGCTTTGACCCTTTTCAACCTTTTGTGTTTTTTCTCGTTTAATTAGTCTAGAATTTTGTTGCATTTTATAAAGATTGAAACTTTTTGTTTTTTGTTTCATGGGTCTTGTTCCAATTGTTGGGTGCTTTTGAATTATGATCAATATCAACAATTCTGCTTCATGATAAAAACAATGGGAAATTTTGATCAATATCAACAATTTTACTTCGTGATAAAAAAAATGGGAAACTTTGTTGGGGGCATTTTTGTTTAGTTTCTAGATGAAGTGGTAAACCACTTGAAACTCGCACAAACAACTGCGAGGTCCTCGGTTTGAATATGAGTGGTCCAACCTAACAATATCAACATTGTCAGTTGAGCAAGGCTTAACGGACTTGTTGGAGCATCTTTGTTAGTTGTATCTTGTATGTTGTGATTGGATCGAATAGGATGAAATGGAATTGAATTGACTAGTTATATATTAAAAAATGGATGTTATCTATGAACCACAGACACCAGACATGACAATGATCGACATATAGGTGCCGATAATAATTTAAGAAAATTGAAGTTATTGAACCAACACACCTTTAATCTGAAATGTGGTGCTACAGAGGATGTTATTCCATTTTATTCTATGCATGTGTTTGGATGTGTGGCTGTAAATGTTTTCTTGCGTCCCTATACTATTCCACCGTGAATTTGTAGAAGCAACAAATCCAAGCTTCTACGTCAACGTGAAAACCACTATGGTTTTGATGAGCACGCCGCAGGACCAAACATGGGCTACTAGACTCCCATTCAGCCATATACAATCAATCCAAACATACCGAATAAGGACTTGTTTGACTGTAGACTGTAGAGAGTGGTTCCATTTTTTCATTAAAAGATTTGATTTCAGGTGTTAGTATTTTAACATTAGAAACCATTAGATTTATCTTTGGTGGCTGAAATGGTGATGTCCAGTCTGCCTGGTAGCTCAGATTAACAGGAAATTGATAGTGCAATGGCCTTGATTTGCATATCACAAGTGAAAGTATTTCAACTTGGATTATATTGAATTTGATTTTTCGATATAATTCAGCTCTATAAAATTTTGCATTTTGTTATATTTGATTTGATTTTTCGTTTCAACTGTTAACCGTTTTAGGTGTCTATTCTATATTGTGTTTTAATCTAGCAAGAATGTTTGTTTATCTAGTAAAACAGCTTCATAAAAGGTGACATCATTTTAGCCTTTCCATTTTGATTCATGTAAGCATTGTATCTGTGCTGAGTTTCAATGCTGTTCATATATCTGCTGTAAATACTCCTGACTCAATAGCCATTTTATATCTTTAGGATCAGAACTTGTTTTGAATTTCTTTATATTTGACTTTGTATATGTCACTGTTGTTAAATAGTGACTATAGTGCTATACCTCAGCGGAATTTGGAATAAATTACTATTGTTCCGCAATATGCTATTTAGTACAAAATATTGTCAAATAGTGGGTATGATGGCGCTAAAGCATTGTTGCATAGCAGAATTTAATTGAACAACTATTTTGTTTGTGATCTGCGATTGACAATACTGGTGTATGCATATTTTTGGACATTAGCTTTACACATGCTATTTCGTGTTTCATTAAGGGCTATCGTTTCGTACAACAGAAGAGAGCTTGCGAAATGCATTTAAGAATTTTGGACAACTTGTGGATGGTAAGAACAGAATTTCGACTTGTTCTTTTTTGTCTTTTGATTACAATTTAAATTTTAAGGTTTATTCGACATCATTCTTTTAACAGTTTAAAATTTCAATCAATTTGTTGTAACTGTTTTCATTTCTAAAGTAAGCATTCATTGAACTACGAACAGTTAATCTGGTGATGGATAAAGTTGCGAATAGACCAAGAGGGTTTGCTTTTCTTCGTTATGAAACCGAAGAGGAATCGAAGAAGGCTATTGAAGGAATGCATGGAAAGGTATGATTTTGATGTTTTTCTTATGAAAGCTTACAAATGAGTGGATTGTTTAGAATGAGAAAGTATTTTATCATGATTATACTTATGTTGCAAACTAATCAAGTAACTAACTTTAGTTATGAAAATTTGTAACTCTCAGTATAGCTTGGTAGCATTGATTCACAATTTGAAATTAAATCTTTCAATTCAGAATTTGAATCTCGATTTGATAACTAAGTTTTAAACTATTTAAGCAATTTTTGACAAGATTGGAAACACTTTTGCAGTTCCTGGATGGTAGGGTCATATTTGTGGAAGTTGCTAAACCAAGATCAGAGCTAAGGCAGAGATCCAAACAATAACTCAATGTAGTTATACTGAAGTTCCATAGTAGATTATATGTTCATCTTGGCCTGCAGTATGCAGAAAGGATCACAGTTGAATTGGTCTAACTTCTACATTATACTTTGGCACTGTCTGGAACCACTTTAAGCAGTGAAACATGGTTGCTATTTCATCAGTCTTTGCACTGTAGGGCATGCATTTGTCAAACTTCCATGTCATCCTTGCCTAATATACTTGGTGACAATGTAATTTTTGTAGTCTCATATGTCAATGGCTTCTATGGAAGCAATTTTTTTACCTGTAGCAATCGAACTCGGCATCTTGTAATTCATAACATTCACATAACATGAAACTTTATGTCAACCACTTGCGCTAAACTCCGAATGATCTACTGAAGCAAGTGATCACAGAAATTTTAGAGATGTTGATTATCATTTTTTTCAAGTATTGATTTAAACTTACACACATGACAGTAACAATTGATACATGGATTTTACAACAGAAGTAGTCTATGATAAAGGACTAATTTGACACAAAAAAAAAAAAAAAAAAAGACAGGATATTATGCATAAAAGTTAAGTACTCTGATGTAGTTCTTTCTAATAGCAAAAATAACAGGATACACAAGAAAATCCAGATAAACAAGTTTGCTATGATGGCTATTAGCACATGACACTCTTGAGATTTATATACTTGCATGTCCTTGGATTTTTTATAGCTAATTGTTATGACAGAAACAAATGGTTGGTGCTCAGTGTCAGTGATATGGTGAGCTTATCCATGCTTCCTGCTTGTACCTCAATCATTGATTCAATCATGCAACTATTGAGACATGCATGTGCCAAAAATGGAAGGGAATTCAAAATACTGAAAACAACAAAAGAGTTGCTGGTATGTATATCCAATTTGATTGAACTGTAAAATGATACAGCAAAAAAATTATTGGACATCATTTGCAAGATATTACAAAGGATCGTATAGAAATATTGCAAAAAGAATTGAAAATCAGAGAGGCTTGACAATTAGACAAAATTAGATCACAGCTATCTAAATCAGTTCCTTATTCTCAGGAAGTTTTCTTGACAAAAACAAAATCAACATTGTAAAAAAATATATGGAATAGAAAGCTATGAACACACACGAGCTCTTTGTCCCTCTCTTTCTTCCAAGCCAGCAATTAAAGAATTTTCATCTCTTTCAGCTAAACATCTTTTATATGGTACAAACCCTCTTCCAGATTTCTTAAGAACAACTCCTTCCTGACGATGTTTTTGAGTTCGAGAATCATCGGTATCTGATGAGTTGTTCTTGCTTTGATTTTCCATATCACAAACTGATTCAGTGTTGGAACCGGTGCAAGAACTTTCCTCCTCTCTTGCTATTATCTTCAAACAAGGTCTAAGAGGCACAGGATTAAGAATTTGATGATTGCATGGCATGAGGTGGAAAGCTGGAAGGCCTTGGTACAAACTCCATAATGGTAATGTTGCGCACTCGCCAACATAAGGATTCTCCTTCGGTTGTTCCATGCTGCTCACTTGAGCTCCATCAAGTGTACACATGCCTAGTGATAATTCTGTGTCAAGTTGCTCTGATACCTCTTTTTGGCCAACCTTCTCAAGATCATCCATTTCATTAGACTTGATAGTTATTAGCTTAGTATTTTCGTCATCATCCTTCATTGACTTCTGAGAACCAACCATAGAGACTGTTCGACCAAACAGCTTAATACTAGTGATTTGTAGCATATTTGCAGCATCTTCTTTGGTGGATTGATTTTCCTCAGAAGAAATAATCTCGGACTTCTGCCATAATACAAGATAATTTCAAAACTAGTAAGGTATAGTTTGGATAAAGAACTTACTTAAACACTTGTAACATAAACATATGATATAAGTGCTTGTGTACAAATTATTTCTATAAAATAAAGTCAATCTGTTTTCGTTTGAGCTATAAACTGTTTTCAATAGCTGTTCTGCAGAGCTTATGAAAATAAACTAAAAACAGCTTATGAACATGTTATAAGCTGTTTTCATAAGCTCTGCCAAAAGCTCAAAACAGTGTCATAAATGATTATCCTAGTAAATAAGCTCAAATATGCTAATCCATACAGGTCATAAAATCTTAAACATGAGTCCTATGAACCATAAGCTAAATCAAAGAAGGCCAAGCAGTTTATCATACCATGGACATAAGTGGTTTTGAGTCGGTGGATACAGGAATTGAAGCTAGAGATCCTTTATCTTCCTCCTCAGATGGTTTGGATGTCTGGCAATCATTTTCTTTCTCAACAGGTGACAAGCTGACCGGGTGAATCTCAGTGGTGCAAGAATTTGGAGAAAGACATCGGTTAGTCTGCTCAGAAAATGCTGCTGAGCCGAATGCTTCCGAACCAAGTGCAGATAGTACAGAGGTTGGCGATTGGGTGTCGTTTTCTGCAACGAACAGGTTAATGGATGGAGATGTTTCTGATTCATTTGGAACCAACTGTCCTTTGAAAGAGTCGACTGATTTGCGAGGGTATGGATGAAGGGGTTTCCTCTTTGGCCGAGGAGGAGGTATGTCAATTGGCTGAATAGGACTTTCAGCACTGCCATCAGGTTCCCGCACAACCTGCAACCAAGTAGATATTGAGATGCATGGAATGTTGAAATGGAATAATACATCTCCGTGTTTATTATGTTATTAATTGAAGTACCAAATCCTTTCCTTTAAAGTCCAATTCAAATTCCAAATCGACATTTATAACCTTCATTTGCAAGCAATAATTATCTACTGAAACAAAAAATAGTAACCTTAGAGAAAAACTTTTGAGCATGGCTTCGAATCTGAACTGCAGTTTTGGAACCTATATGTTCTGCATGAAGATTAAGAAGACTTTATATCTAACTAGAAGACATGGAAAACAATTTATTGTAAATTAATACAGCCAAATTTAGTAAATAAATTTTACCTTCAATTTGACGCCAGCCACGACCATACAGTTTCAAAGCCTCGAGGAACTTTTGATGCTCTTCATCGGTCCATTTCTCCCTTTGTTTAGTGATGGTATACGGTTTCCTAACCTGTTGAAAATTGAAATAAGTTTCAGGACAAAAAGTAAAATTGAAACAAAAACAAAAGGGTAGTTCTTAATTGGAAAACAATCAGTGTTTTCAATAACAAATTGCCGAAAACAGTGGTTGGTTCAAATGCCGCTGTGACTTGTGAAACAGTGCTGCAGTGCCGTTGTAGCCACTATTTGACAACATTTTGTACTAAATAGTGTATATTGCAGAACAATAGTGATCTGTTCAAATTCCACTATGCTGTAGCGGCAATTTTTTTGGTTTGAAAAAAGTAGCTGCTATAGAGTCTGTATGACAATGCTTAAAAACAATATTTCATTATGGATTGTGGAAAGTAAAACAACCTTGGGAGCAAGGTTGTTTCCGACAGAAGGTATATCCTGCGACTTCGCATCATTTTCAGACTGTGATCCACCTTTGGAATGGCACTTACTAGCTGTTCCAGTTGACTTTGTGACTTGAACTTGATCCTACATTCAAAAGCAGCTAATGAATTGAAAAACCGTTTCGACAACAAAAAATTTAAACCAAAAGATAAAGACAAGGGATTGGGACTAATTTCATGATGAAAGAAATTGATGCTCACTAGAATATGTTTCGTTTAAAGAAATTGATGAATTCATATTGAAAGTTGAAACCCTCTTTTACTATGAAAAGAGGAAAAAAGTCTCCGGAAGAGTGGAGGATTGAATGTAAGATGGATGAAACCTGCTTCATACCAAGCAGCAGCATGTTAAATAGACCTAAGTTTAATCGCCGTCCCGTTCAAATCTCACATACTAACTCATGCAAATACACTCACATAAAACCAAATATTCAGTGATATTTCAGTAAGAACACTATGTCAGATAATGTTATACATGAAAATTATCAACTGAGGTGCTTACAAGATTTAATGTATAACATACTCTTCTCTATAACCTCACTCCAAAATTCTAGGGGACAAACAAGGAATCAAAAGAAATACTGATTTTCTACAAATTAACCTTATTTAGGTAAGCACTTTACATAACCAGAATGATTCAGCAAACAATTTCAAATTGTTACCAATTTTTTATAATCCGAACTTGAATATTCAACAATTTCAACTTCTTACCGATGTTTTAAAAACCAAACCAGAAGATTCAAACAATTGAACCTTTCAAAGCAGTTGAACCATGAGCCAAAGTCTGTCTGATTCCATGTCTGGTTCGGTTTTCAAAACATTGGTTCTTATAGAGTAGATGCCAAACATTGGTTCTTATAGAGTAGATGCCGATCAAATTATGACTCAACCACCATATCAATTTATTATTTCAGATACCAACTATTCAATATATTCAAGAAACTATCCAATCCATTTTCTATAAAACTTGTTTAGCTTCCCTATGAAACTAAAACACTCTAGAAATACACAAACAACACATAGATTCTAAAACACATGTTTTTCCTTAAAAAGTACAAACACAAATAAATACTATTTAGTACCCACAACACATAGCTTCTAAAGCACATGTGTTTCTTAACCAAAAATAAACTCCCCCTACTCTCTAGTCTCATATACAACCAAATAATCGTTTTTCAGGTTCATTGAATAACTGACATCAGTTATCCGTTATTCAATGAACTGAAAAAATAATATTTGCTTATATATTGACGACCAGATACATCAGTTATTTAATGAATGAACATGAAAAAAGATTTTTTGTGGAGACAAGTAGCATATAAGAATCAACCTTGCTTTTTTTCAGAAAATGCAAAATTAAGATCAAAAACATAAAAGGGTATTCAAAAAAGGCTCAAGTTTGAACTATTCATTGTTATATACCTTAGTCTCCATTGTAGCAAATTCAGAGCCAATCCAGAACACCCTAACAATATCAGCTGCCACCAATCAAGCAACACCAAAAGAAAGATCACATATCAATATTCACAATCTTTTCTACATAATAATAAATAGTAATAAACAGCTCAGAAAAAAATTCTAAAAATAGAAACTAACAAAAAAATTACAAAAAATCCATTTCACAAATCAGATCAATCAGATTCTGAATGTTAAGAACTAAATCCAAACAAAAACTGTTTTCATAATATAAAAAATGGAAAAAAAATTAAAAAAGATGGATATACCTTGTAATTTCAGCTGAGTCAACCGATTTTGTAACTCTCAATTTTCAAGTAAAAATGTAAACTTTGTATGAAAATTGAGATTTTCAGAGAAAATCAAAGTGACCCAGATGAAGAATTTGGAGAGAAAGAGAGAACAAAGCAATGGAAGAAGGTTGGAGCAAAGAAGAGAGAAAGAGAAGAACACAGAAAAGAGAATATAAATAAATTAAAAAATAAGATTAAATTAAATTAAAAATAAAAACCGAAAAAACTAGAGAGTGACACGTCAGATTGAAAATATTTTTGAGAAAAATAAAAAATGTAAAAGAAATTTCTAAGGAGGGTTCGAGAAAACATTTGAGGTTTGTGGCTGAAAATGGTCTGAGACAAAGGACACGTGTCGTGTTGTTGTGATGTGTTAATTTTTATTGGGAAAATAAATAAAATTAAATTGGTAAAACTAAAAATTGGGTGGTTCAGATTTTATTTGTGGAAGAGATTAGTGCAGAGAAGATAATTGAGAAGATATTTTTTTGTTGTTTTTTAGTGTCCCTTTTTGACTTATTGTTTTTTGTGTTATTTCAGTTGCAGTTGCAGAATGTGAATCTCACTCGCTGTTCTAATTAGGATTTTAGATTATAAAGAAAATTGATTAATTAAAATATGGTTTGTTGCTTCTCATATTGTTGGTGCCACGTAAGCTCTAAAAACTAGCAAGTAAAATATGGTTCGACAAGTAATCGTAAGTATGACTCGGTTGATAAAAATAT
Organism: Medicago lupulina; assembly: GCA_958299785.1. Lineage (NCBI taxonomy): Eukaryota > Viridiplantae > Streptophyta > Magnoliopsida > Fabales > Fabaceae > Medicago > Medicago lupulina. The sequence goes on along the minus strand of OY283146.1, from coordinate 55,492,976 downwards.
TTTTTTTAAAAGGCCAAAAGAAATATATATTGATAAATCAAACTAAATCATTTTAGTATCAAGTGTATTGAAAGAAGTCTGACAAAATGGCAGAGTACAACACATAAAAGGTAGGAAAAAAGATCAAACTAAACTAGTTAGGTAACTTATTAAACTCCATCTAAAAGTTTTTAAAATAGTTTAATAGTTAAACATTCACCCTTAAAATGAACAAGTGAAATTTTTAGTTAACAAAGGATTATCTAGCATTTAATTCACTTTTATAGTTTACAAAATTCTTACTTAAGTACATTTATTAATGTAATGGATTTAAAATGATTTTAGATTTAATGAACAAGTAATTTGACTAAACTATTTTAAAAACTTTTAGATGAAGTTTAATAGGTAACAAGTAAATACGATTGTTGGAGTTGTTGGGACGACCACGATAATAGTTAATCTCACCACTTATTTTAATATTTCCTCTTGTATTGATATGCTTATTTTAATGAATGTTACAAAGCCTCTTTCTTTTAAAAAAACTGTTTGACCAAAAAAATTGTTTTGATCACATTTTTGTACCTATTTAAAAGAAAGATGAATATACAAACACTTTTTTTTCAACTCCCTCTAATACTTTTCTTTTATTAGATGATATCATTGTCGATCAACCGCATGCTTTTTTTTTTAGGGAATCTACCACATGCTTAAAATCTACGAAAAAAATAACATTTGCTAAAAAAATCATGAGTTCAACGAATATCTAACAAGTCCAAAGCTTTAATTATGAGTTATAAGAATATTGATCCTTGGATAACGGTAACCAATATGTTTTCTTTAGGGTGGAAGATGGGGAGAGGCGTGGAAATAGAGAAGGAGATTGTTTGTGTGGGAGGAAGACTTGGTAGGGGACTGTCGAGGACTACTTCTTAATGTTATTTTGCAGGACGACATATTGGATCAGTGGATATGGAGGTTGGACCCAACAACAGGCTATACAATTAGCGGGTGCATATTAGTTTTTGGCTAATTTTGAACATTATGGTCATTCCATTTATTCATATTTACTTTGGCATAAGGTTGTCCTTTGAAGGTGTCCTTATTTGCTTGGTGTCTTCTTCGAAATAGGATTCCTACTAAGGATAACTTGTTCAGGAGAGGTATTATCCATCATGATTCATGTAACGCCCCATTTTTATTTAATTATTTTTAGTTGATGTTTGAGTATTTTTATATGATTTTATATGACTATATTTGACATATATGATTTAGATATGATTTTATGTGAAATATATGACTTGGTATGAATTGTGTGATATTTGGTGTGATGATAATTTATTATATGATTTATGGTGTTGTGTTTTATTTAAATAAATGTTGTTTGATTATTTTATTTATTTAATAAAAATGTAGAAAATAGTATTATTTGGTTTAAAGGGAATTAAGTATAATTATGAGGAATAAGTGGGAGTTAAGGAAATAAGAGGGGGTTATAGTTTACAATAAAAAGAAAAGGAGAGTCAGAAAGAGTTTTACGTACAATTGAAAAAAAAAAAAAAAGAGAAAGTGAGTTTTTGAGAGAAGAAGAGGAGAAAACCTAGAACCAAGAGAAGAGGCTAGAAGAAAAGAGAAGAACGCAGTTTAATTCAGGAGTCATAATCTAAGGTAAGGGTGAGATTCCTTCAATAATATGTATATATAATTTTGATTGTTGATGAAATTGTGTTCTAGGTTTAGGGTTTAGAAAGTTTATGATAATTAATATGATGTGATGAATTGTGTTGTTTAATGTAACACCCCGTTTCCCAAAACGACGTAATAATAATATTACTAATAATCATAATCAGAGTTATTCAACAAACAACGGAGTATTACACTACTTTTTCAAAATTATTTAAATAGAATATAAAAACTATTTAAAACCATCAACAATTTCATCATATTAAAATTCTGCAGCGGAAAATCTTTAATTGGAAATCATATTCAATAACTACATCATATCCTTGGCACACAAGGCCATCAACATAGTAAAACTATTCAACAAATAAATCTCAACAACATCTTCTTCAAAAGAAATGATACATAAAGGAATACAAGAAAGATAACGTTTCCCCATCCCTACTATGTATCAGAGCCCTAGACGCAAGAGCCAACATCCCTAGTCTTCGCTACCTGCACTTGCCCACGAGGCGGCAATTTCAGCAGAAGGGGTGAGTTCACAAATCAAAAGTAATATACAAATATATGAATCATCAAAGTAAATTGAAAACAACAACAGTTCATAACAACTATCAGTAACATCATCATCAATATCATCTCAACTTTATAATCTAAATTCATCTTTGATTAATATCAGCAATAACAACAACAACACTTGTGGCGACATCTCACCAACAACGATCCCAAAAGGACAACTCACACCTACAACTAATGCAAGACTCCATCAACATCTAATGCATTATGCATGTGGTACCATACTACGCGCGTTGAATGCTAAGCATTCCAGGGCAATAAGCCCCCAACAGTTGGATGGTTAAAGCATCCCAGGGCAATAAGTCCCCAACAGGTGAACGATAAAGCGTTCCAGGGCAATAAGCCCCCAACAGGTGAATGATAAACATTCCAGGGCAATAAGCCCCCAACAAATGCATATGAGTATGAAAGACTCTATGGTGTATATCTGCATACAACCCAACATCTTAATGGAGCATATCAGCATGCAACCAACAACAACAACAACTTAGGATACCCTCCCCAACTGGACATTACCACTCAACAGCAACAAGGCAACTCAACTTAGCAAGTATAATTATTTGCACATAAGCATACATAATTCCATCTTAAACATCTTCATAATATAGTTTTTACCATCCAAACAATTCTCAATAAATCTAATAAACAAGTTAGGAAGCTTAGGTTTGGGTTTAGAACACCTTAGAAAAATCACATTTTGGGTCGCATAGGACCCAGCTCGCTTAAGCGAGCAGCTTCTCGCTTGAGCGAGTCAAATCACGTAAGTTGGGTTTTGGTTCGCTTGAAGCTCGCTTCAGGTTCGCTTAAGCGAACAGGTTAAATACACAGTCCTGGGCAAAATCTGGCGTCTCTCGCTTAAGCGACGGGAATCTCGCTTAAGCGACACAAATGACGAAAGTTTGGTTTTCACTCGCTCCTGGTTCGCTCGTGGCTCGCTTAAGCGAGCGGCTAAAATTTCAGACTGGTCGTTGCAAAGAGTTTCTCGCTTGAGCGAAGGGTATCTCGCTTGAGCGAGTGCTCATCTGGGCAGAATTATAACCTACGATTTCTAACTCCATTTTCATCCAAAAACCCAATTTTAATCCCCCAATCACCCAAAATGGTTTAGAAACAATGTTTATGGGTTTAAGGCACAACAAAACATCAGAACATATCACAACAACATCATTAACAACACCATTCATCAAGAAATGAGCAATTCATCATGTTCATAAACCTAGTTCCAAAACTACCAATTTCAATCCAAATTCATGAAATCATATACATATATATTAACAATTGAATCATAAACCCACCCTTACCTTAATTCAGCAAAATCTACAGCAACCCTAGCAATCTCCCTTTGGTTCTTGGCTCTACTCTTCTCTCTTCCCAAAAGTCTGTTTCTTTTTGTTTTACTGATACGTCCTCTTGTTTTTCTTTCCTTACTGACTCTTTCTATTCTCTTACCAACCAAAACCTTTCTTTCTCTTAACTCCCTCTTAACTTCCTAATTAAAGTGTAACCCCCACTACCTTAATTCCAATAATAACAATTAAATCCCTTTAATCTAAATATTACTATTTCTTCTATTTTCACAATTCCCCAAAATAATAATATTTCTTCTATTTTCTTAAATGACATAAATCACATAAATAATTATAAACACATAAACACACCACATATTCACATAATCATTTATAAATTCAAATAAAATATTCTAAGCACCTAAAAGTAGTAAAATATAAACTAGGGCGTTACAACTCTCCCCAACTAAGAAAATTTCGTCCTCGAAATATTACCTTAAGCAACAAACAACTCAGGATAGGACTCTTGCATCTTGCTCTCCAATTCCCAAGTCAAACTCTCACCGGTTACACCGCCCCAAACAACTCTAACCAGAGGTATTTCCTTGCCTCTCAACTGCTTCACCTTGCGATCATCAATCCTCAAGGGCGAAGTCTCAACAGTAAGATTATCCCTGACTTGCACATCATCTCTAGGAATAACATGCGAAGGGTCAGCTACATACTTCCTCAACTGCGACACATGAAACACATCATGCAAGTTTGATAGATGGGGTGGCAATCCAATCCGATACGCCACGGTTCCAACTCTCTCGGAAATCTGATAAGGACCAATGAACTTTGGAGTCAACTTCTTCGACTTCAATGCACGTCCTACACCCGTCATCGGAGTAACCCTCAAAAACACATGCTCACCCTCTTGAAACTCAAGGGCTTTTCTCCTTTTGTCATGATAACTCTTCTGACGATCTTGAGATGCTTTCATCTTTTCTCTTATCATCTTGACCTTTTCCGTGGTCTGCTGCACTAGCTCAGGTCCTAACACAATACTTTCACCCGACTCAAACCAACATAGAGGAGTTCTACACCTTCGACCATACAAGGCTTCGAACGGTGCCATACCAATACTCGAATGGTAACTATTGTTATAGGTGAACTCTATCAACGGTAAGTGGCTGTCCCAAGCTCCACCTTGCTCGAGTACACACACCCTCAACAAATCTTCTAAGGATTGGATAGTTCTCTCCGACTGACCATCTGTCTGCGGATGATAAGCCGAACTCAGCCTCAATCTCGAACCCAATGCATCTTGCAAACTCTTCCAAAACCTTGATGTAAACCTCGGATCTCTATCCGACACAATACTGGATGGGACACCATGTAACTTCACAATATCACGAATGTAAATCTCCGCCAACTGAGCTACTGGATAAGTAATATTGATCGGAATAAAGTGCGCTGACTTAGTCAACCTGTCGACCACGACCCAAATGACATCATGCCCTCTTGGAGTATTCGGTAAACTCATTACAAAGTCCATCGAAATGCTATCCCACTTCCATTCAGGTACATCTAGTGGAGTCAACAGCCCTGCAGGCTTCTGGTGCTCTACCTTAGACTTCTGACAAGTCAAACATGCATACACAAACTGAGCAACATCTCTTTTCAAACCAGACCACCAAAACAATTTCCTCAAGTCATGATACATTTTAGTAGCTCCCGGATGAATACTCAAACTACTCTTGTGACATTCTTCTAAAATCAACTTCTTCAAACCCTCATCATCAGGAATACAAATCCTTCCTCTAAACCTCAACACACCTTGGTCGTCAACCTTGAAATCACTATCCGCATTCTGATCACTAGCAGCCATCAAATCCACAAACTTAACATCAAGCTTCTGCGCCTCTTTGATATCATTCAAGAAGTCACTATTAATCTTCAACATGCCCAACCGCACACTCTGAGGCGACCTTTCACAAACAAGGCTCAAGTCTCTAAACTGTTCAAGCAACTCGAACTCTTTTACCATCATAGCCGACATATGCAATGTCTTTCTACTCAACGCATCCGCAACCACATTGGCTTTACCAGGATGGTAATTCAAACCAAAATCATAATCCTTAAGCAACTCAAGCCACCTCCTCTGCCTCATGTTCAACTCCTTCTGATCAAACAGGTACTTTAGACTCTTGTGATCACTAAACACTTCAAATCTGGAACCATACAAATAATGCCTCCAAATTTTCAACACAAACACCACGGCTGCCAACTCTAGATCATGTGTAGGATAATTCTTCTCATGTACTCTCAGCTGTCTAGAAGCATACGCGACCACCTTGCCATCTTGCATCAAAACACCACCTAATCCCAGCTTAGATGCATCACAATACACAATAAAAGGTTCTTCTGGCTTTGGCAAAATTAGAATAGGAGCAGTCGTCAATCTTTGCTTCAACTCATTGAAACTACTCTCACATTGAGCATCCCACACAAATGCTTTACCCTTACAGGTCAGTTGCGTCAAAGGAAGTGCCAACTTCGAAAATCCTTCAATAAATCTGCGGTAATAACCAGCCAACCCAAGAAAACTTCTTACCTCAGTAACTGACTTTGGTGTCTCCCACTGCGACACAGCATCAACCTTCGAAGGATCCACAGCAATACCATTACCAGAAATAATGTGGCCAAGAAAACTCACTTCATGCAACCAGAATTCGCACTTGGATAACTTGGCATACAACTTCTTTTCCTTCAGTACTTGCAGTACAATCCTCAAATGCTCTGCATGCTCAACTTCAGTCTTAGAATAGATTAAAATATCATCAATAAAAACCACAACAAATTGATCCAGATACTCATGAAAAATTCTATTCATATATTCCATAAACACACCAGGTGCATTCGTCACACCGAAAGGCATCACCTTATATTCATAATGACCATACCGCGTCCTAAACGCCGTCTTTTGCATATCTTCATCCTTCACCTTAATCTGATGATAACCTGACCTCAAGTCAATCTTGCTGAACACACGGGCACCCACTAGTTGATCCATCAAGTCATCAATCCTCGGTAGTGGATACCTATTCTTAATCGTCACTTTATTCAGCTGTCGGTAATCAATACACAACCGCATGCTACCATCCTTCTTCTTTACCAACAACACCGGCGCACCCCATGGCGAAACACTCGGTCTCACAAACTTCTTGTCAAGCAAGTCTTCTAATTGCTTCTTTAACTCAGCTAACTCCGAAGCTGACATACGGTAAGGAGCCATCGACACAGGCTTCGTACCCGGCACCAGGTCTATCGAAAATTCAACCTCTCTCTCCGGTGGCACATCTGGAATCTCATCAGGGAAAACTTCAGGAAATTCCTTCACAATAGGCAGCCCATCGATCACGGCTTGGTTCTCCACCGACAAGAATGCCAACAAAGAAAACATCAACACGCCATCCTTTTATAAACGCTTCATCTCTTTAGTGCATAAAAATTCTGTTCCACTCTCTTCTTCAGCAGAAGAAAACCGCACCGTCTTCGTAAAACAATTGATCAGGACATGATTGTATTCCAACCAATTCATTCCCAATATTACATCCATTCCCACCAATGGCAAACAAACGAGATCAACTTCAAAATCTCTACCAAAAACAGACAACGGACAACTTAAGCAAACAAGGGAAGTAGTTACTGAACCCTTAGCTGGAGTTTCAACAACCATCTCCCCATTCATATCGGACATAATCAAACCCAATCTTTGTGCACAGTCAATAGCAATGAAACAATGCGTAGCACCAGTATCTATAATAGCAATTAAAGGAGTACCATTAAAGAAACAAGTACCTCTGATAAGTCGATCCTCATTATCGGTCTGAGTACCGGTCAAAGCAAAAACTCTACGACTGGTCTGCGCCTTCTTAGGCTTAGTACACTGAGAACCGATGTGACCTTCCTCATTACAGTTGAAGCAAACAATATCCCCACGCTTGCATTCGGTGACAGTGTGGCCCTTCTTTCCGCATCTGAAGCACTTCTTCTCATCACGGTTGCAAGCATTACTCTTGTGGCCTTTAACACCACACTTATAACAAACCACTTCAGCAGGAGCATCTCTACGTGCAGGTCTCCTCTCATCATGCATTCTCTGTTTGCCCTTATCAGCTGAGGCACTATAAGGCTTCGGGCGACTCTGCTGCCCCTCTCCTTTGCGGTCGTTCATCACCTTGTAGTGAGCTTTAGTGTCCTCTTCATATATCCTACAACTGCTCACCAACTCAGAAAAGTCTCTGATCTTCTGATAGCCAATGGCCCGCTTGATATCAGTTCGCAGACCATTTTCAAACTTAATACATTTGGAGAACTCAGCAGTCTCCGCAGCATAATGTGGATAAAACTTGGCAAGCTCCACGAACTTAGCAGCATACTCTGTGATAGACATGTCTCCTTGTTTCAGCTCAAGGAATTCTATTTCTTTTCTACCACGGACATCCTCCGGGAAATACCTCCTCAAGAACTCCCGTCTAAACACAGCCCATGTAATCACAGCACCTTCATTCTCTAACACCGGTTGAACACTCACCCACCAGTCATCAGCTTCCTCGGCCAACATATGGGTGCCAAACCGCACCATCTGAGCGTCGATACACTGCATTACCCGGAAGATCCTCTCGACCTCCTTCAGCCAGGTCTGTGCTCCATCAGGGTCGTACCTTCCCTTAAAGGTTGGTGGATGATTCCTCAAGAAGGTTTCAAGCATCCTTACACCTTCACCAGCACCACCAGCACCTTGCTGTTGTCCAACAACTTGAGCCATTGCTTGCAAAGCAGCAGCAAGAGCAGCATCATTCCTTCCAGCCATCTCGATAGTTCTACATAACAACAAGAATTAGAACAACAAAGACAGTTTAAACCTGTCACGCAACTCTACATGGCTCGACACGACTCTTCTAATGGTCTGACGGACCGACTTGCTCTGATACCAATTGTAACACCCCGTTTCCCAAAACGACGTAATAATAATATTACTAATAATCATAATCAGAGTTATTCAACAAACAACGGAGTATTACACTACTTTTTCAAAATTATTTAAATAGAATATAAAAACTATTTAAAACCATCAACAATTTCATCATATTAAAATTCTGCAGCGGAAAATCTTTAATTGGAAATCATATTCAATAACTACATCATATCCTTGGCACACAAGGCCATCAACATAGTAAAACTATTCAACAAATAAATCTCAACAACATCTTCTTCAAAAGAAATGATACATAAAGGAATACAAGAAAGATAACGTTTCCCCATCCCTACTATGTATCAGAGCCCTAGACGCAAGAGCCAACATCCCTAGTCTTCGCTACCTGCACTTGCCCACGAGGCGGCAATTTCAGCAGAAGGGGTGAGTTCACAAATCAAAAGTAATATACAAATATATGAATCATCAAAGTAAATTGAAAACAACAACAGTTCATAACAACTATCAGTAACATCATCATCAATATCATCTCAACTTTATAATCTAAATTCATCTTTGATTAATATCAGCAATAACAACAACAACACTTGTGGCGACATCTCACCAACAACGATCCCAAAAGGACAACTCACACCTACAACTAATGCAAGACTCCATCAACATCTAATGCATTATGCATGTGGTACCATACTACGCGCGTTGAATGCTAAGCATTCCAGGGCAATAAGCCCCCAACAGTTGGATGGTTAAAGCATCCCAGGGCAATAAGTCCCCAACAGGTGAACGATAAAGCGTTCCAGGGCAATAAGCCCCCAACAGGTGAATGATAAACATTCCAGGGCAATAAGCCCCCAACAAATGCATATGAGTATGAAAGACTCTATGGTGTATATCTGCATACAACCCAACATCTTAATGGAGCATATCAACATGCAACCAACAACAACAACAACTTAGGATACCCTCCCCAACTGGACATTACCACTCAACAGCAACAAGGCAACTCAACTTAGCAAGTATAATTATTTGCACATAAGCATACATAATTCCATCTTAAACATCTTCATAATATAGTTTTTACCATCCAAACAATTCTCAATAAATCTAATAAACAAGTTAGGAAGCTTAGGTTTGGGTTTAGAACACCTTAGAAAAATCACATTTTGGGTCGCACAGGACCCAGCTCGCTTAAGCGAGCAGCTTCTCGCTTGAGCGAGTCAAATCACGTAAGTTGGGTTTTGGTTCGCTTGAAGCTCGCTTCAGGTTCGCTTAAGCGAACAGGTTAAATACACAGTCCTGGGCAAAATCTGGCGTCTCTCGCTTAAGCGACGGGAATCTCGCTTAAGCGACACAAATGACGAAAGTTTGGTTTTCACTCGCTCCTGGTTCGCTCGTGGCTCGCTTAAGCGAGCGGCTAAAATTTCAGACTGGTCGTTGCAAAGAGTTTCTCGCTTGAGCGAAGGGTATCTCGCTTGAGCGAGTGCTCATCTGGGCAGAATTATAACCTACGATTTCTAACTCCATTTTCATCCAAAAACCCAATTTTAATCCCCCAATCACCCAAAATGGTTTAGAAACAATGTTTATGGGTTTAAGGCACAACAAAAAATCAGAACATATCACAACAACATCATTAACAACACCATTCATCAAGAAATGAGCAATTCATCATGTTCATAAACCTAGTTCCAAAACTACCAATTTCAATCCAAATTCATGAAATCATATACATATATATTAACAATTGAATCATAAACCCACCCTTACCTTAATTCAGCAAAATCTACAGCAACCCTAGCAATCTCCCTTTGGTTCTTGGCTCTACTCTTCTCTCTTCCCAAAAGTCTGTTTCTTTTTGTTTTACTGATACGTACTCTTATTTTTCTTTCCTTACTGACTCTTTCTATTCTCTTACCAACCAAAACCTTTCTTTCTCTTAACTCCCTCTTAACTTCCTAATTAAAGTGTAACCCCCACTACCTTAATTCCAATAATAACAATTAAATCCCTTTAATCTAAATATTACTATTTCTTCTATTTTCACAATTCCCCAAAATAATAATATTTCTTCTATTTTCTTAAATGACATAAATCACATAAATAATTATAAACACATAAACACACCACATATTCACATAATCATTTATAAATTCAAATAAAATATTCTAAGCACCTAAAAGTAGTAAAATATAAACTAGGGCGTTACATTTAATGCATGTTTCTGTGTTGTTTTGATTGTTATGTTGTATATAGAACCTGTAAACATTGTTCTCTATCAAATTTGGGATTTGGGTAGATGAAATTTGGGTTTTTGAGTGAAAAATAGAGTTTTCCCGAGAGCTACCTTTGACAGCATACCCTGTTTCATGTTGTTGCGTCTTTTGCATCAGTTTCTGTTTCGAACTAGCTTTCGGTGTAAACACGAAAGTTGTAGGTATGAATGTTATCTTTCTAATGTCGTTGGTCTGACGTCAAAATGATTTATAGAACTTGAGTTATGGTCAAATTACTGAACGTAGGTCACAATGAATTTTTATGAATTTCAGCACAACTTTGTCCGAATTTGAAATGAAAACTGGTATTAATTGGTACATAATTGGTCTTAGGTGTAAATATGAAAGTTATAGATAATTGAGTTAGCTTTCTAATGGCACTGGTTTGACTTGAAAATGTTTTGTAAATCTCGATTTATGATAAAAATAGTCCAAGTAGGTCTTCAAAAAATTTTAAGAAAACTTAGCTTAACTAATCCCAAGTTAGTCCAAAACTTATGGTTGGTTTCCCAACTTCAAACTTAAGTATTAGGGATTTAGTCGGAGTGTTTTATGAGTATTTGGCTTATGTTTTATTGATCAACTTGCTTTATTTTTGAAGAATGTTTTGGTTTGATATGGATGTAGATGATTAATGTATATGTGCTTTCCGGAGATGTGTGATTTAAATATGTGTTATATCAAGATGTGTTGTTTGTAGATGTGTGACTTAAATATGTGCTATATAAAGATGTCATATTTAAATATGTGATATTTGACGATGATGCTATTTAAAGATGTGTATTTGTCGAGTCATCTAAAGATGTGCATTGTTGAGTCTTTACTCGTGTCGTTGCATTTGAGTCGTGTCGTTGCATAGCATAGTCAGCGATGGGGGCTTAATGCCTGACAGGTCCTCTATGACCTTAGCGATGGGGGCTTAATGCCTGACAGGTCCTATTTGACCTTAGCGATGGGGGCTTAATGCCCTGATGGTACCACATGCATGAGGTCTAAGTGTTGCATAGTCGTGTCGTGTCGTTTGTGAAGTGATGATGTAATTGTGAAGTGATGATGTAATTTGCAAAGTGATGATGTATTCGTGATGGTGTAATTGTGACTTGTTGATGTATTTATGACGTGTTGAAGTATTTGTGATGTTATGATGTACTTGTGAATGTTTGAGATGTTTTCGTTATATGTGATGATTTGTTGATGTTGTTGATATTGTTGTTGTTGATTGTTTAATTGTTGTTGTATCTTGCTAAATGCCGTTGATGTTGATAACGTTGTTGTTGCTATATATATATGTATACATACATATATGAACTTGTTGATACTTGTGGTATAATTTGTTGTTGTTTCATCGATTTGATGAATTATATATTATTATTATTGAATGTGTTTCTCACCCCTTTAGTTGGAATTGTCGCCTTGTGGGCAAGTGCAGATTTTCAAGGCTAGTAGGATGTTGACTCAAGTGTCTTAGGGCTCTGATACGTATCGGGATGGGAGTTAATTGTTGAATTTTCATTCCTTTATGTATCAATTTTGGAACTATATTGTTGGAACATTTATTTATTATTAAGAGGATTATTGAAATGATTATTTATGTTGGGGCCTTTGTGCCAAGATTTTGTTGAAGTTGATTATATTTTAAAAAAGACTTTTCCGCTCCAAAATATTACGAGATTAATTTATGTTGTTGAATAAATAGTATATTTTCTATTTTTGAATTTTTGAAAAATAGTGTAACATTCCGTTTTGTGATGAAAACTCTGATTTTACGTATATATTTTTATGCTGGGAAAACGGGGTGTTACAATTCATAGCTTTGTCTGACTGGTTGTGGTGTAATTGAATCGGCATATAATTTGTTTTTTGGTTGTTCTTTCTTCGGCACTTTATGGTATCTTGTTCATTAATGGATTTGTTATTCTTCTGTGAATATGTTTCATTTTTTAGACCATTTCGTTGAGTTTGGTCAATCAATAGGCAATTCTAAATTTCGGTGTTTGTTTATGCAACTGGTTTGGTTCACGATGGTTTGGGCAATTTGGAAAGAGGGAAATAAGATATTATTTAATGATAAAGAAGACTTGTAACGCCCAATTTCTATTAAAACGATAAATCACGCAATTATAATAAATAATTAAGAAATAATCGTCACGTCTTCGAATAATTCATCAACTAGACATGCATAGAATACCTCAACATAAAACATCACACGGAATATAACATACACCTCAAAATATAGCCATGTCATTAACTAAGGAAGTACAACCAAAAACATAAACAAATCCCAATATAAGGTACATCTCAACAATGGATAAAATCCAAAACATAAAATAAATGTCGTCCTCAGAGCCCCTCTAAGACACGACAAAGCGAAATAAACGGAGGAAGCTCCCGCTATCCTCAAGCAACTCACCAAGCAATGCAAACCAACTAATCATGCACGCCGTCTACCCATTCATACAAATAGGTAGGCAGTCCACCACAGACCACTGGGGGTTAGCTTCACATCAATCATAATCAGAAAATATAAACAGGATTGAACATGCATTAATAATTCATCGTTCATAAATGAGCATTATCATCAACAATATTTGCACAAGTATAAGATTCACCAATTGCAACTAAATCACCAAGCACACAAATGCACCAACACGTAATTTACATTGAGCACATAAACAATTACGACTCATCCTAAACATGCAATGTGCCTAGACCGACTCTAGACACGTGTGGTACCAAATCACCTCCGAGACCGTCGCTCCTGATGCCAATTGAACATCATAATCACCCTGAATAATTGAATACATAGTATTCGTCACCAACATGAATATGAAATATGACATCAACAATGTGTGGACCTATGACTCGACAACAACAAAACATATTTTCATACAACTTCCACAATCCACACCAATATATTTCAATACATGCTTAAACCAACAATTCAACACCAATAGCATGTAAGAAAATTCACCAACAACATATATGCACATAACATATATAAACACCAATAACATCACCGTGGTAATTCAACAACTTCATATAATTCTCACATTTCAAGTAAAGGAGAAAATACACCAAAATATGAACAACATCATATTCAACACCCATCAATCACTCATACATCTTTATTTATTCATAGCAAACCATTCATGAAAGAATTTCAAAGTAAACGGGTTCAACGAATATTTTCAACCAGTTCGTATAATATAATTTACAACTTAAACAGTTGGGGTCAATGAACCAAACCAAAGCAAAACAGTTAAATACCTCAACTAGGCATGCACACTAATCACTTATGAGTGTAGGTGTACATACATGTGCGTTTCATCGGCCAACTACCAAGAAATCTCATAATTCACAAAGTTCGTCTCATAATGTCACTTCTCCAAATAGAATTCATTTTCAAAGCAAAACGATTTAACTCTCAATGAAACAAATCAATATCATTTTTAGTAACCAAATAAACAACATATATACTTAACCCTACATCATTCACTTGGGAAAAACAAGTTTCGAAAAAATCGGTGTTCTTGGACATTTTCTAAACATTAAAACCGATTCATAAAAACCAAGTCCAATTTGATTCAAATGATGTTCCATTAGGATTAGATGTATAAACTATGATTAACTAAGTCAAAAGAAACATTCTAGGAAGTTCGGATTGGTCCCTAAGTGCACGAAGCGAAAAATCAAAAGTTGCTGAACAGGGTGCTGCTCACTTAAGCGAAGTCTGGTTCGCTTGAGTGACCAGGTCCCAGTAGCTTCTGGTCACCCTTCGCTTGGAGCTCGCTAAAGCGAATTGTGTCCAGAACCACTAGTCACGTTCGCTTGGAGCTCGCTTACAGCTCGCTCAAGCGACCGCTCATCAGTTCAGTCAAAAATTTTCGGATTTCAAACCATTTTTCCCCAAAAATCCTAATTTTGATCTTTCCCAACCCAAAACTCGTTCCAAATAATGTTTACAGGTCATATACATGAAAACACACCCAATGATGCATAAAACTTGAGATTAAAACATCATTTCACCAAAATTCAACAATTCACCAAACTTTCACAATTTTCAACAACAACAACAATTCTTATCACCAATTCAAAAATAGGGACACCCATTATATCAATTCATCAACAACATGTTCCAAAACAACATCAACAACAAATAATCATGAATTCACTCATAATTCAACAACCACGACTTCATTTCTTCATCAATTTTACACAAAAACATAACATACCCACATACATAACTTTTGGCATACAAATTCATCATCAACAACAAATAATCATTCAATTCATATATACAATCATATCATCAACATCTAAGTATGAATTTCTACACTTAAACTCAATTAATCACTTAAGCAAAATAATCACTTATCAAATAAGCACTTATGAGAAATGGGTAGAAAAAGATTATGCTTGAACACTAGCCCCCTTACCTCTAATTCCAAAAATCCAAGCCTAAGCCTCACTTTAGCTCCAAGATTCTTCAAGCCTCTTCTCTTCAAACTCTTTCTTCCTTTTCTCTAGCCTTTTCTCTCTCTACCTCTAACTTGTGTTGTGAAATGAAATGTTCTAACCCTAATTTCCTCATAAAAGTTGGGTTATATAGTCACACCACTAATGGGCCTAACTCTCCAAATGTTATATGGGTTCAACTCTAAATAATTCAATTCTCTAGTTTCTATCTCACTAACGGTAAAATGACTAGTAACCATCGGCTCTAATTTAATTACCACAACATACTAACAACTTAATAAACAAATGGTCCTCACTTAAAAACGTTACAATTAATCCTCAACCAAAATTACTAATTTACCATTGCTCACCAAAAAGACCAAAATGTCCTTCTAACACTAAACCCAAGAATTAACACTTAAAATAAATAATCACATACAAGCATATATAAACACACATAAAATAATTAAAAAAATAAAATAACGAAAAATCAGGTTGTTACAAGACTCAGTTCACTACATTTTAGACAAGATTAAGCGTATCTCCTATTGGTGGCTACAAGCGAAAAATTTTACTTTTGCTTTTGGGTATCAACACTGGTGTTCTAGACCTTTACTTTGCTTATACGATGGGTTTTAGTTCTCTTTATCTGATTTAATTTTTTGCTGTTTCATTGAATTAAACTCGTGTGTTTTTTACCTTGGCACACCTATGGGTAACATAGTGTGATGTGGCACTGGCTGATGTGACATGCGATGTTGATTTGATAAAGTGGATGATGAGTCACAAAGTGAGGAGACCAAAACCAAAAAAACGAGAAGAAAAGAATTCAAATTTTAAAAACATTGGTTATTTCATCTTCTTCGTGTCTTTCTTCCTTCATTTTCATCTTAGTCGCACACTTTCATTATTTTTTCTACTCATATCCTCCATTTATGCTAAAAATTCACAAATAGATCATAAAACTATAAAATTCCCATGATTTCCACGAAAGTATGGTTTTTTTGCACAATGATTTTTTTTTATTATATGCACAACGATTTTGTTCTTTGGTGATTAAATTTTAAGATTATACCCCTTTTCAAACTCTAGTCTTCGGTAGCAAACAAATTTTCATTCTCTTAAACATAACTTGAATGATTTAATTTAGGGTTAATTGCTTTTTCTGTCCCCTAACTATTTTTTGGTATCACTTTGATCTCATAACTAATTTTTTGTTTGTTTGAGTCCCTTAATTATATGTATGTCATTTAGTTTAGCCCCTTCCGTTAGTTTTGTGAAAAAATGTTAACTTATATACACATGTCATTTTGGTATTGCCTCAAAATATATATTTTTTCCTTCATTTTCTTCATATGAATATTCATCTCCTTCTCCCATTTGTGGAAATTAATTCATTTTCTTCAAAACCATAATTCATAAGAAATTAATATTACAAAAATCCAACATCAATAACATGATCTCGTCAAAACACATCTTTCACTTTCCACAACATATATGAATCAACACACTACATAAATTGACAACAACATACTGCTAGTTAACAAATGAAAATCACCAGCATCACAAACAGTATATTTAATTTGATTCAAAAAAAATGTTGGTTGTACTCGATGGGGTTTATTGCATTCAAAAGTGGTTGTATCCAATGAGGTTTATTCCAAAAAATCATCACCATGAATCTCGTAAAGCAAAAATCCCAAAAGCACAAAATTGAATCCAAACAACAAAAAGCCCCAATCTAAAACAACCCAGCCGGGGACTTTAAGGAATGAGGGAGGGAGTAGAACTCTTCATGTAATGATTGTTGGTATCATTGTTGTGGATTTGAGTTTGAATAAATGTTGAGGAATGAAGACATATTGTTGATTTGAGCTTTTTAATTTTTCAGCGGTTATAACAATTAATTAATAAAGTTTCCTAAAAAAAAGTTAGTTAATAAAGTTTTTAGTTTGAGTTTTTTTGGATCTGGGAGACTCATCATCCACTTTGCCAAATCAGTGTCGTCAACCATTGCCACATCACCATCTATTAGCCATATATTTATTTTTGTAATGGATGAAGATGGTAAAGACCAAAAGCGAAATGTTTAGAACTTACAGGGTTTGTTTTGCAACAAAAAAAATACATTGACAAAAACAAAAAAACATGCGAACTTACATGAACAATTTAACTACTTATGCCTAATTTGTATGTCTGTAAGACTCAATTCAACTAGAAATGATGATATTGTTAGGTTGAACACCTTTAACAAAATTCAGACACCGGATGTTATAATTATATGTATGAATTTTAGATATTTTTACCATTTATATATATATTTATATATATATATATATATATATATATATATATATATATATATATATATAAGTTTATGTAAACTTACCTCAGTTGGTAGAGACAATCCATAATATATTTAAGGTTCTGGTTCAAACCTTCAATGAAAAAATATAAAAAAGAAAAGAAACCAAGAAATACTTTATTTATTTATGGAATTTTAATAAATAAATATCTTAGAAATTTTAAAAAATCTAGAACCACTAAAAACAAGGAGATGTAAAATACAGTTGGCAAGGCAAGTAAGATATGTACACGTGATTACTTGTCGTGGTCCCTACCATACCCATTCTCTACGCTTTATGGCCACCTCAGCTTCCACTTCCTCTTAGTTTTCTTTTTTTGTTTACTTTATTTACCTAGCCAACCACTTAATCACTTATTGCTTCTTATCCCCATTTTATCCTCTTCTTTATAATATTCTTATCCTTATTTCCGTTAACTTAATTGATTATTTTAATTTAGTCCTTTAACTATAATTTATATCAATTTGGTCCCCTATATTTTGTTTTGTTACTAATTTTAGTTATTTCTATTAGTTTCTCTAAAAAAAATGTTAAAAGAAAGGGTTAAAACTAGTAACGGAACAAAACATATATAGAAAACCAAATTGGTACATACAAAAATTGTGTTCATATTCTTATTCTAATAATTTTATTACGTGTTTTGCAGCATCACAATATCCGTTGAATCATAGGAAATTGTTTCATCGACACTCCTCTACTTTGTTGACACTTTAAGAGAGAAATAATTAGAGAGTGTGCCATAATTAATACTTCTTCTCGTCCTTTATACAAAAAATAAAAGACATAAAACATTAAGATCAAAGAAACACATAGAAAATAATTATCTTCATTTAATACACCTTTATATTTAATTTTTTTTTCTATAAATACCGTTGAATTAATTACTCTTGATTCCACCAATTTACTTAATTTTAATATTCTCTTCCATAATAAATAAGGGCCCAAAGGAAATTTAAATTCAAACACACTAGAAAATTGGTCAATATTTCTTATCGAAATGATCAAAAAAAAATTCACTCTTGTTTCTTATAAAAAGGACCAGAGGGATATGATATTAGTGATGTAATTGTGAGAAAGATAAAAAAAAATGATATTAAATAAAATAAATGTATAAAATGAAATCATAACTATTTAAAATCAAAGTAGACGTTGGATATAAAAAATGTACAATATGTAAAACAATTTTTTACCTGGACAAAATATGAAACTTCTGCTCATTTTGTCTATCTATTAAAAAAACTACAGACTTTTCCCTTTTAACAAAAAAAAATAAAAAAATAATTGGTCGGGAAGTCATAATTAGGAGTCCATTGAGTTGAATTTTCTTTTGAAAAAGAAAGGATATTTCTGAAAGAAAATAAAAAATGAACATGATATTGTACTACTATTTAATCCAGTTTTGTTTTATATGATACATACATTGGCACATATGACTTGATCAGATAGTTATTTTTGTTGATGATATCATGACCTCAGATATTTTATATTTATATATTTATCAACATACCATGACCTCAAATAGTTGTTGTTGACAAACTCTTGCATTCACATTTTTTGTTTACAATATTATTTTTTCAGACTAATTACAACATATATATGATAAACAATGATTTCTTTTGTTTTAACATATTAAATTTAAGATGGAGTGTAGAAGAGAGAATATTATATATATCCTTAAAAACAGAGAATAAAAGAAAAGAATATTGAAAAATAATATCAACAAAATTTAGATTAAGGTATAATATCTAAATGTGTTAATAAGCTCCATCGAAATATATATATATATATATATATATATATATATATATATATATATATATATATTTTAAAATCCAAGTTTAATTTTTAGATTATTTACTCCCGACCTAATTCTGAGTTATCAAACTCCTTTCTCCTAAATCGAAGGTTTACGCCAACTTTTTAATTTATATTAAACGAAGAGGAAGTTTAGAAGATAGAATAATAAAAAACAATATCAACAAAGTTTATATTAAGGTATATAAATTAGGCAAGCTTGAATTTTTTTTTTCTCCCATAAAAGAAAGGAATCTCCAAATGAAGCATCCAGATGATGTTGCTTACTAGACATATATAATAAAAAAAGGGATTTGCTTTCAGATATAGTAACCACTCCTATAAAATATCATAAAAAATTGTGAGCCACAAATTCACTAGAGTTTGGGACAAGTTGTTGTTTATTATTAGTTGGGGAAATGGAATACCTTAATGGTTATACGACACGTATCTTTGATAACCCTTTCAACTCTAACAGAACACAAGCACAATTCTAGGGCTGATTTGTCTTAAAACCCTTTCAGTCTGGCCTATGAATTGAGACTTGTCTTCCAAAATTCTCCAATCTTCCTTTTCCTCCCAAATTTTATTATTAATGTTAATAAGAGTCCGATTGTGATTGTTCAAGAAGAGTGTAATTGTGGAGGTTGGATCCTCTCCTCTCAATTCTCACACCTTCACCATTTTGTGTCTTTCTTTCATCAAGTTTTAAAGAGAAGATCAAGAGAGAAAGAAAAAGAATTAAGAGTGAGAGAATATCAAGAGAGAGAAAGACATAAACTATAGATAAATTAAATTAATTGTATATATAATTTTAAAATAATTATGATTAAAGACAAATATTTTTATAATTTGACGACTGTGATTAATTGATATTGTAAAAATTATTATATTAAAGATATGTACAAATTAATTTATCATCTAGAGTGGACCGAAGACGATAATTAGAATTGATTGAATATATTGGAGGATAATGTTGGCCCTCCACATAGAATAGTGTATGTGCAAGGACTTCAACACTCAATTTAACGAGAGTTTCAAGTGAGTTTAGAAGTTTTACCAAAGTTAAGAGGGTAATTGTGATTGTTGAAAAAGAGTGTAGCTGTGATATGTTTTGTCAATGCAAAAATATCTTTATTATAGATACATTATAATTAATCATATGTGCAATTTTAAAATAGTTATGACTAAAGCTAAATATTTTTTTTTTACTTTATAATTTGACGATTATAATTAATTGATATTGTAAAAAGTTATTATATAAAAGATATGTACAAATTAATTTATGATCCTTAGTAGACCGAAAACAATGATTAACATTGATTGAATATATTAGAGAACAACCTTGCCACTCCACATGGAGTAGTGTATTTGTAAGGATTTCAACACTCAAATTAACATGAGTTGGTAAAAGTTTAACCGATGTCAAGAGTGTACTTTTCATCAAGGTTTGAGATCTTTTATAGATGACATGTAAAGATCACTAAGTTTTGTGATTCATGGATCGTTGTCTGATTTAGATCATAATTTTTTTTTTTTGACAAAATTGATATCATAAGGTTGTGATTTGATTACTTGGATTGGTCTAAAATGTCGATGAATACTATGTTGTTCATTGATTAGTTGGATCATGGATACATCACAAATTGAGTCTTCGACCGTACCAAACAATTTCTATTAATACTTTTTGACAGAATATGTAAGAATATTAATAATCTGCTTATTCACATTTAGAAGGAAAAAAAAAGCATTCTATTTACGTATAAAAATATATTAATTAAAATATATGGCTCTTTTTCATTTATAACATATTTAAATTTGTATTCTTTTTCTCTCAAAAAAAAAAGAATTTGTATTCTTTAATTTGTATTCTAGTTAATTCCCCTAAAAAAAGAGTATTCTAGTTAATATCCCCCAAAAAGAAATATTATAGTTTATATAGTTATTAGTTATCTTTAAAAAGTATAAAAGGTTCATTGAACTACACATATTATTTATAGTGGATCTCATGGCCCCATGTAGGCAATAACCTTTATGGGGTTAGGATTTTATTCTGTGCCATAAAATTGATTCTTTCAGATTCTATAAGTGAATTGAGACCTCAAGTTTTTGGATTAGAGAAACCTACAATGATGGGCAACTGAACAAACTTCACATGGATGGATGAATGGTTGTACAGATAAATCACAAAATTGGAGGGTCAAATTATGGATACTGCATAAAACATGTATATTTGAAAGGAAAAAAACGCATCTAGCTAAAAAAAATGAGAGTTACTTCTATGGTTTGTGATTCTCTCCATTTTCTAAAAACAAGTAAAAATATCCATCTTTTATAATAATGGTTTATTACTATAGTTTTGAAGTAAATAAATAATATTAATGCACACATATTTTGAATCAGAAACATTTATTAAACACTAAACCAAAACTTTTTTCCTCCAAAAAAAAATTAAACCAAAACTTTAGTAATCGAGATGTTAGTATATGCATATGTCCATTTATTTTAAGAATTTGATAGGATCTTAAACCTACTTTTACACCATTTTTTTCTCCACAAAACACCATTATTCTTAAAAACTACCCTAGTTTGGAAGTACATTTTTAGACGGGTAAAAACACATTGTCATTGAATTTGCCATACTGAGGAAAAAAACCTACTAGTGTTTTCTGAAGTGGATTTTCTATCAGTCATTCTATAAGATTTTGATCTTTATAATGCATATAGAAAAACATATATCAAAAGATGTCAATTTCTTAAATCGAACAAAATTACCTTCAAATATTAGACTACATAGTTCCAAACACACATCAATTGAAAGTTCTAGAAGAATAAGAATTATAGGCAATTCAAATGCTTCAATTGAATTATATTCATTTTGATGTATTTTGGTTGGATAAAGTAATACAACTCTCCATTCTTAAACTTTCCTGGACTATTTTAAAAATAAAATAAAAGTTCAACGCCAATTCACAAATTTAAATTAGGACACATCGTAACTCATTGATGTCCAAAAGAAGAAAAAAAATCATTTAACACTGTGTATGCAGTAATGGCCCTGAGGACGAGAAACATGGATAGCAGGCTAAATATTCTAGTTGTCCTTAGTTGTGATATCGAATGTGCTTTTAAGTAAATATCTAGAGACCGATCAATTCAACTTTAATTTTTTAAAACTTATTATTCCTCGAACATGATTTTGACATACAACCCTCTTAGGCCCCTTTCTATTACTGACAAACTAGTCGAGATACTTGTGCTACAACACAGATAGCGCGGCTTCCCCGCACACTATAAGAAAACAACATTTTAGCCTCTAATTTTAGCGTCGGCCACCGACACCGACGCTAATAGCATCCACATAGAGTCAGCTAAACTCACACAACTTCAATTTATAATTTTTCTTTATTTTTAAAAAATTATAGAGTCGGCCTAACTGAGACTACATGTAAGTAGACCCACATCTGACTTTTTAGAATAGATTTAGAGTCTGCCTATCCGACTCTATCACTTTTAATTATAAAAAATTAATTTTATATTTTTTTGAAGGTTTTTTAATTTCATAAAATTATTTTTTTGTTGAAGGAATTTTATAAAATTATTATTACCTCTTTCTACTTATTTTTGTGCACGCACACAGGTGTTTTAGAAAAGTAAATTTATTTTTGTTCATAGTGAAAA
The DNA here is from genome assembly GCA_958299785.1 of Medicago lupulina. Classification (NCBI taxonomy): domain Eukaryota; kingdom Viridiplantae; phylum Streptophyta; class Magnoliopsida; order Fabales; family Fabaceae; genus Medicago; species Medicago lupulina. The sequence goes on along the minus strand of OY283146.1, from coordinate 55,469,905 downwards.
AATGAAATATATTTAAATCATAATATTAATATTTATTGATCAGCAGTAATAATTTGATGTAAGTATAATTAGTTGTATAAACATCATAGTAATTGAAATTTTAAACGAAAAGGCAATATTAATTTATTTTAAGGAGTACATAGGAAAATATTTCATAGATGCAGATGCAGAAGAAATATAGTAGTAGGAATGGTAGACTTATTTAGTATTGTCTAGATAATATAAATACAATAACGATGTTTTTTACCATCACAAGGTCACACTTGAGTTCCAGATGAGTCCCAGGAGCAATGTGATTGCATGAGCAGAATGTTCTCCATCCACTTCCAATTATAACAGTTGTGGTATTTGTTTGTGAATAATTTTTTAACAGAAATTTACATATTGTGACGGTGTTAGCTGGTCCACAGAATCTAAGATATTTGTAGTTTTTAACTTGTAAAAAGTTGTCAAGATTAGTTGGTAAAATTTGCAAAACCAATTAAATGAAAGAAATTAGTGAAATATTTATACAGTTGATTAAAATGGAAATGGTAATAAATAATATTATATAATTACATTTGAATATTAAAAGGCTTACCGGTTTTGAACTCATTGAAAATTTATCTGGAATTTCTACTTGAAATATAAGATCTTGAGTAATGCAAGTAGTCAATCTATGGTAACGTGGATATTCATTTGTTGGTGTAGAACCATTGAATATTTTGATTTGGAATACACTATTACCTAAATATGTAAAAAACATAAGTGGATTCATTGTGATATGATAAAAATCTTTAAATTGATGCCAACCGCTAGTAAGTATTGGTATAGTTAAGATTTTGTTAACAAGTGCCACCGAGACACTGGTTAACATTTCCCTTTTATATAACTTGATGACGATTGCCAATACCATCTTACAACATCCATTGTTCTTCTAGTTCATCGTAATGTTCTGCAACAATAAGTGGATCTAACTTGCAAATAATCTAGAAAATAAAATAAAGGATGTTAGTGGTGTACTATATAAATTAAATTCATCAAAGAGATATTGAAAAAATTGAATAAGTAATGTTAGTAATACTTTTGTGAGAACAACTATGAAAGAATGTTTGTTGGATTTAATTGTCATCAATGGAGCTATGTTGGTCTCCACTCTTTTTAATTGGATGGGAGTTCACTCATAAAGGAAGAATTGGACTCCATTGTTAGTGGATTGAAAGATGAAAAATGATATACTAAGTGATGGTAAATGAAGAATATGATAATGAGAAAAGTGAAATGGTTAGTGAGGGAAGGTGTATTTATAGGTAGGAAGTAGAGATAAGTTATACTTTAATGTTTGAATAAAGAAATAAAATATTTTTAATTGTTAGGAAGATATGTTAAGATTCCTTGTGATTCCTGACATGATTTTACCATTCAATGGTTTGCTTGTAATATATAATTTTTAAGAGATTCCTTGCATTGAGTTGACCTTATATTGAGTAGACCTTTTAAGAAATTCCTACATTAAGTATTATTATATGCATTGACATTTTATTATTAGTACCATGGAAAAATAAAGTTGTGATCCAGTAGCCATATACTGGGTTAGAACAACATCAAGAATATCGTAGTGTCTGTTGCTTAGCCGATAAGTGTGTTGATATGGTAGGCTAGATAAGTCCATATGTTGGCCATAGTAAATATTGATGTGGAAAATATTATTTACAAGATAAGTGAATAAAATCATTCTTTTTTCCTCAATTTGAAACACACTTCAGACACGATTCCAACCATCGGTTAGAAGGGGATGATCAGGGTGTTGGTTAAACTTAATAGTGATCATGTTTTTTTGCCATCTACCAGTGTCCATTTTCCTCCAAGTTCATTGTAAAATTCTTGGACAAAATTGCATGGTATTTCTCCCATGGCTTTTGAAAATGTAAAAAATAAATAAGTAGAGTTAATGACTAAAATGATAAATATGATAATTAAAAATTAAAATCTAAATTAGTATAAAATTTATGTTGAGCACAAAGAGAAGAATATATGAACTTACTTCAAGCAAAATGTGAGCAGTTTAAAAACCACATCTATTGTTCTCTCTTAGAAATCTTGAAATGGATGACATATTTTCTCAATTTAACGCAAGGTAGTAGGTTGGATCACAAAAATAAAATCAAGGCAGTAGTGATATATAGTAAAGAGGAGTAGAAAGAAGTGAGCATTAAATAATTATTACTAACTTGAATAAGCAGAGGAGAAGACTATGCAGACACGTTTTTGGGAATATGCATAGACAGATTTTGCAATGTAGTGGCTTGGCTTTTACATGCATTGGCTTAACCATCTTGTCAATTCACGCATGGCATGGAAACAATAAAAGGAGCATTGATTCTTACATGTTGTTAGTAAGCAATTATTAAAAGGTGTAACATTAGTTAATAAGGTATATCAAATATGTTGGAACTCTCTCTCTCTCTCTCTCTCTCTCAATATACTATATATATATATATATATATAATTGATTTTGATTTCAGCAAATCAGTTGGACGAATTGTCAGATATCTTACAAGTCAAGTAAGCAAAATACAATCATGAATCTCATGATGTTTTGGAAACATAATTGACATATCACAAAATACAAAATAAGTTCAAAAGACCAACACATGGTACTTAATAAGTTCTTCAGTTAGGAAGTTGATAAGTGAAGTTAAACAACTTTGAGCAAAATGTGGTTCATCAGAAGTGACCTTCTCAGTTCTTTGGCTCCAACTTGAGTTGTTTGGCCAACTTAGTAGATAAGAGTTGGGTTGGCTAAACATCTTGGCTAGAAGCTATCCAATCAACCTCATATTGGGAAAATCTCTTTGGAGGAGGGGTGGGAGAAGTAGACAATGAATCATTTTCACCGTAAAGGGACTGCTGCACATGAAGGTGATGGAATGTTTTTTAAGTAACACATGGGTTTAATCAAAGTTTGTATGAACTTTGTATTGATATTAAGATGTGTGAAAATAAAACACTTACAATGTGAACATTTGAGACATCCTTGTCATCAGCATCACTCATTTGTCCAACTATTGCAAGCTTTGAAATCACCTACTCAAAATTGATCGGTTAATATCAGATTAGAATGATGCAGATGAGATAAAAAGCTGAGGATAAAAAGTAATGTTTATACCTCTTCCAATCCATATTGCTTTTTGAGGTTTTTCAAGAGTTGTTCGTTGTCACTAATTTGAATAACACGACAGGGATATGAGCCAGGAAGTGCTTTAATTTTAAAAACCTTGTTTGGGCACAACATTTTGTCTAAAGTTGGGGAATATATTTTAGGATGAAACTGACCAGCCCATAAACGACTCAAAGTTAGGAACATATGGTCTTAACAACAGTTTTAAACAATAATTTGGTTTAATTTTCATAAGGCATCAACAATGTTTACCTTAATCATTTCCTCTTTCAAATCTTCAGTAGATATCCCTATAATGGATGTGACCTCAGTGTCCCTTAGCAAAAACTTAGCCTTATAATCATTGTGGACGGCTTGATCCTCAACCTTATATCTGAAAACAATATAATGAAAGGAAAGAATGTGTCAGTGATTATAAATCAAGCTAACAATTCAAGTGTATTATTGATGAATATGCATAAAATGAACCTTGGTTTAGGCTTTTCATTGAAGTGGTTGTTGTTACATTTTAGTTCACCTTTGTCCATCCTAACTGCCTTACTACAATAATTGTATCCATCATATGTCAATTCATACTTGTTGGCATTGAGCTTCTTAATTTAAGAAATATTGACACAAATTGTTTCCTATTAGGAAGATATAACTAAAAAAGATTAAATAGAAACAAAGTATGTCTTTAAGTATATGTAGAATTTTTATTCCAATAATGTAATAAAATATCTTAGATGTTGAACATGATTGACCTCAGAAAGAGTGAGAAAATTAACTTTAGACATTATATAAGGATTCTGAGTAATCTGAGAACCTTGGCTGAGTTGTGAGTACTGTTGAGTTGGATTGACATTATCCAGTTACTCCTCTGCAAATCTCTGTTCAAATATTAAAGACTTTAGTAAGTGATTATTACATACACAAAACCAATGGAGAAAGGGTTGTATAAGTACCACCTCACTTTGAATTCAGGAATATCTGCATTAACAATCAGCTTAGTTCCGGACCATGTTTCAGTAACACATAATGGGTAAACTCTTAATGGTCAATGAGGATGTAATTAAAAAGTATTTGAGCAAAGTATGATTACATATGAAAATCCAATAATTGAATCATATGACATGTGCAAATTACCTTGAGCAGGTTTGATCCTTCCACATGGTATAAACTATTTTTATAACAAAAGATAAAATAAAGTTAAATTATTTTTGTATAACCTACAAGCTGTTTACATAAGCTACCTTGGCAAGCTTATGAAGACAAGTTGTTTCTCATAAGATCTTCCACCATAAGTGATATATAATACGTCCTTAATATATGAAGGTAATAAATAATGGGTGGTGCTCTGATAAGTTGTATGGCCCTATAAGGTAGCTATTTTATTACACCATTCTAAGTTTTGAACTTTTAGGTCATGTAGGTGTTAAATATTTGACTACTAATGTGGTTTAACCACATTGGTTAAATGTAAGTATCAATATTTATTAGAAACAACAAACGGTTTGGTTCTCTTAATCGGTGAAAATAAATCTCAAATTGGAAAAAATTGAATTCTTGTTTTAGATCTGCTAGTTTTTTTTTTGTTGCTTAAAGTCCTGTTTTTATGATTGGTGGTTGTGCTACTAAGGTTTAGTTTCTTTTTTGTAAATTGAAACGTGTTATCTCATATTCAAGAAATCCATGTGGTGAAAAATAAGAGAACTTTAATTTATCAGATTATGATGATAGATTAAGATTATTATGAGTAAGATTATGATAATGATGTTGTTGTAGAGTATTGAAATAGAACATAGCCATCTTTGTTTTGTGATAAGTGACAAGGTTTATGATCAACTTAGATGGTTATGTCTTTGTTGTTGTAAGTTTATTTGGATCCTGTCATATAACATTGGAATGGAATGACATTGAATCTTATTTGATCTAAAATCTTTTTGGTGTTCTTTTTCCGTTCTTTCTCTTTTATGATTATATTATTTGTTTAAATGTTTGAGAACTTCTCTTTATTATAGTATGGAGGCTATGTATATGGATGTGAATGGAGAAGGTCAAGAAGAAACTTTTGAGGCATTTGAGAATAACGATACTCATAAGAAAACAATGTTTACAATTTGGAATTTTTTTTTTCTAAATCGGTAAAGATCTAATTGGCATAGAAAGGGTTGTATGCAATTTTTGCAAGAAAGATTTTGCTATCGAAAAAAACCTTAGGTCTTTGCAAAATTATGGTACTTCACATCTCATTCATCATGTTTGTTCTTGCAAAAATTGCATACATCCCTTTCCATGCTTACTAGATCTTTACCGATTTAAAAAAAAAAAAATCCAAACTACAGATGTTGTTTTCTTATGAGTATCGTTATTCTCAAATGCCACAACAATTTCATCTTGACCTTCTTCATTCACATCCATATCCATAGGCTTCATAATTTAATAAAGAGAAGTTCCTAAACATTTAAACAAATAACATACCATAAGAGAGAGAACAGAAAAAGAACACTAAAAGATTTCAAATCAAATAAGATTCAATGCCATTTCATTCAAATGTTATATGATAGGATCCAAATAAACTTACAACAATAAAGACATAACCATCCAAGTTGATCATAAACCTTATCACTTATCACAAAACAAAAAACGTTATGCTCTATTTCAATACTTTACAACAACATCAATATCATAATCGTACTCATAATAATCTTAATCTATCATCATAATCTCATAAATTATAGTTCTCTTATTTTTCACCACATGGATTATCTTGAATATGAGATAACATGTTTCAATTTACAAAAAAAAAAAATCTAAAACTTAGTAGCATAACCACCAACCATAAAAACAAGACTCTAAGCAAAAAAATAACTAACAGATCTAAAAAAGGGTTCAATTTTTCAAATATGAGATTTATTGTCACTGATTAAGAGAATCAAACAGTTTGTTGTTTCTAATAAATCTTGATACATACATTTAATTACTATGGTTAAACCACATTAGTAGTATTCAAATATTTAACACCTACATGACCTAAAGTTTCAAAACTTAGAATGGTGTAATAAAATAGCTACCTGATAGGACCATGTTGATAAACCACGACTTATCAAAGCACCACCCATTATTTATTACTTTCATATATTAACTAATCGCTTTAAAATATAGGAAGTATTCTATATCACTTATGGTGGAAGATCTTATGAGAAACAACTTATTTTCACAAGCTTACCAAGATAGCCTATGTAAACAATTTGTAGCTTATACAAAAACAATTTAACTCTATTTTATCTTTTGTTATCAAAATAGTTTATATCTAAGCGTTTCTCATGATAAGCAATTATTCTAAAAATTTCAAAATAAGTTGTTCATCCTAACATGACCAATATATCACACTTCAGAGTATATTATCCAACACTCGACAAAAAAACATGATAGAATACTATATAAGCACTTAATTAAGTTTTATATCCAAACATATAAAAGTATTTAATGAAATCCTTCACAGACAATATTCACTGAAAGCAAGCATCATATCTATTTTCGCATAAAGAAAAATCTATTCAGATCAATGAACCGGTGAAAACTAAAAACCCATTCAATTTTTATGTCACTACAACACAATATTCAGATAAATAAACAAAATAAACATTTTGATGACCTAATTAGAAGAAACAAATCAAATTTAGCACGAATTAATCATAAACCCTAAAATTGACATAGAAACCTAAAATACACAAATGAGGGAGAAGAGAAATAAGAAGAGAAACTGACCGAGGAGAGGAAAGCCAAAGAGATTAATTGAAACGGCAGTAGACGACGACGATGGAAGGAGATGACGGCGATGGGAGGAGATGGGCGAAGAAGTGAGAAGTGAGAGTCAATGCGATTCCAGTTTTCCACTTGCTGAGAAATGTGAGAAATTGAAGTTTTCGTGGGCCTAGATCATCCTCACTATAGCCCACTAAAAAAATAAAAATTAGTGGAGTAGGTCAAAATAATTTGAAGATTGTTGTTCCCGCATCAAAGGGTGTTAGGAAACACTAAGAAAATACCAATATAACCTCTTCGGTAGTTAACTGTCGATGGAATTCAGGGTTAAAAATGTCATTTACTGGTGCTTCTCAGCATTGTTTGGAGTGTAGACATCAATCTTCAAATAATTTAACCTAACAAGGGGCCCTAACATATAGTGGGCTTAATGGAGTCACTTTAGATGAGACTTTGTGGTTTGGGGCTCTATTGACACCTCTAACTTTTATTCTTGACTTCTTGTACAATTATGTGCCTCTTAAGTCACAGATTTAAATTGTAATTTGTTCTTAGAATAGGTTAGTGATCATATTTGTATTTAGCCAAATGATAATTATTGTGACTAGAGAATATTTTCTTCCACCCATCTTTTTTTATAAAAAAAGTAGGACCATTGTAACCAAGATCATATAAATCACAACCATATAAAACATTCTTAAATTATAAGAACTTATAAAGTTACAAGTCGTTTTTGTTACGACAAATATAAATCAAAACAACTTATATATGCTTAGATGAGGTGACACATGTCTCTTCTAACTTAACCAATAACATGTGTTCGAATGCATTATTGGCATGCAGCAGTGTTAAAATTTTTAAAGAGTGATTTTTCTTTTATATAATTAAGTAAAAAAACATTTTTCTCTAAAGATTTGTACAAATGCTCTCATCAAATATCTGCACAACTAAGTGAAATGAATTCCTATTCAAAAAGTGAAAAATGAATTAGCCTCGCAAATAGGGTATTTTATATGGGCTTAAAGTGATGGGTTGGACATTTGATATTAAGCATTTAATATTCCCACGGGGATTATTATTCACACCCGTCATTTATAAACCACACGCTTCCTTTATATTTCATTTTTCAAATTATTGCTTTTTTAAAAAACTTATTTTTTTTTAAGAAGTTAAAAAAAAAGCTATAGAATACCTAGTTAAGATGAATTTGGATAAGTTTTGAATATTTTTTTAGCAAAGCTATAGAATACCTACCTGAGTATTCACCAATTGTGAATTTGGATTTCATCTTTTTTTCTCTGTCCAAAACTTAAATGTTAACAATCTAGTTAAGACAAATTTCAAAGATTTAAAATATAATTAACGTAGAGTTTATTATAAAAACTTTTTTTTACGGTAAATTTAAATTCAAAAAATAAACAAACTAATCCTTTTGAAGGGAAAAATTAAGAAATTAATCAAACACTTAATTTGATGTTCGATCAAATTTATATTGCTGGTAACAAGATCCAACTGAATTTTTTTTTTTTTTTAACGAAATAAATAGAATAAAGGAGGTAGACCTCCGTCCCAAGAACATAGCTTAGTTGATGGACATTCATTTGTATGAATTCAGGTTTAACCCACGACTTCCCACTAATTCACATTTAAAAAATGTGATATTCTAGTCGATAAATAACTTAACACAATACAAACAAGAGGTAGACCTCATACGGCTAAGAAGAATTCATAATGACATTTATGTATAGTCTACTATTGGAAGAATTTTGAATATGAATACAAATTGCAAATGTAGAACATAAAACTATTTATGACAAGTCATACCGATCAAATTTAACACATGTTTGATATACAAGCTCTAATTTTAAATATTCATTTTTTATAAATATATATATATATATATATATATATATATATATATATATATATATATATATATATATTAAAATGATGTCAAATTTCTCAGAGTGAGAATCCAAGTAAAAGTATTTAATCTTAGTTTTATTTTTATTTTTTATAATATGATTGTAACAGTAAAGTTTTATCTGCTATCATGTAAATTATTAAAGGTCTGAATTTAAAACAAAATTAAAATTACAAAATAATAATAATCCCAGATTACACCTGGATTCGACTAAAATGACATCTTTAATGATCCTTTGTTACAAGAAATAGGGAAAAAAAGTGGTAAGATCCTAAAATGTGAACCCCCACCATTGAGGGAAATATAATAGAAAAAATCGCATATATTCCCAGCTCAACCAACAAAATATTTGTCAAAGAATATTTGGTTGGTGTAGGCCACATTAACCTGTTCTGTTCCATAAGTATAAATGTCAATGTCATATCTTGATGTTTATTGTGTGAGAGTCCTAAGACAAATTTTACTGATCATGGACCCAATTTGTTTTTCATCTTATCTTTTTTAGTTATTTAATTTTTTTATTGTTTGCTGTTCTGATTGACTAGTCTAGAACTTATTATTATTTTTCAAGTGAGAGATAGTAGTTTTTTTTAAAGATTTAATAAAATAAAATTAAAACTTATCAGTTATACATACATGTTAAAAATAAAATTTGATTACAATGAATGAAAGTAAATTGGTAGAAGAATCCACCATTAGTACCGTACTAGGATTGATAGAATTCTTATGATTTATAAATGAAGATTATCGCATAACAAATGAATAAATATATCCTTCAAAAAAAAATATATCCTTAAAAAAAAATTATCCTTCAAAAAAAAAAAAACTGTCAAAGCTTGTAATTTCATTAAAAAAGTGTGAATTTTGTACAGTTTTCATCTATAATTATTTCTTTAGTTTTATCTTATTTCAACTCTTAACTTATACTCTCTCCGTTCCTTTTTAAGTGTCTTTTTAGCGTGTATTTTTCGTTCTTATTTAACTGTCTTTTTTGTATTTTTAGGGTATGATTTGTCAATTATACCCTTTTTCAATTACTCTTAACTTTTTCAATAAATCTAATTAATGTTATCTATTTGGAAAGCTAAAGTTTGTTTTTTTTTTAAACAAAGTTTGTTTCTTATTATCTTCAAATTTAAACAAAATTTTGTTACAAACAATGGTTCAAAGAAGAGTTAAAATTCTATAAATAAGATGAATAACAATTCTATAAATTTAAAAATTCTATAAATAAGATGTCGCACAATGTGAATCTAGCGTTGGTTGAAGCCATAGTTGAAGTCTTAACTTTGATTAAAGGAGTTGGAAGGAAGTAAAGTTTTTCTTAGTTTTTGATTAATGTGAAGTTGGAATAATTTTTATATTGACTTATAATAATTTAAAAGATGTGTGGAATATTTAAAAAATTGACAATTGTTTATTTTGGGAGAGAGAGCGCGTAAAAAAATAGGAATTTGTTGGAGAAAAAGATAATAACTAACAACTGTTTGTTACGAGAAAAGATAACATATTAAATTTATTGGAAAGATAAAGTGTGTGCAAAAAAATATGAATTTATTGTTGAATTAAAAGGAGGGTATAATTGGAAGAAAACGTGAAAAAATACACTTTGCTATTTTGATGGAAATTTTCTAAAAAGACACTTAAAAAGGAACGAAGGGAGTATATGTGTGTCTGACCTCAATATGATCGAATTAGCTGTCAAAGTACGGTTATAAAACTGTTTCAACCTCAATAGCATATTGACCCTCAAAGTCAAATTATTCTATTGTGTTATCTTATTTAGACTCTATTATGAGAGAGACATTAATATAAATAGATGAATATTTCTCTTTTCATTTCTCTAGTTGCTCATAAACTTATCCCAGCAACAGTTAGCTTTCGTTCGACTTTTCAACAATAGTTAAATTTCTATGGGTGAACTAGTTTACTTTCTTTAAAAAAATAGTGTCATTGGACACTTTTTAGAGCAGTGTTTAATCACTTTTTAAATCGGTTTAACGAATCTTAAACATATCTAACAACAATTGAAAAAAGAGCAATTTGATAATGGAGAAGAGTAATTTTCTAAAAAAAAGGCTTAATCTGAGTTCTATTTGACTCTCTTCATGAGCTCAAGTTATAATAATTGATGTTTTCATTAAAAGTCAGACTACACCAATGACTATTTGTAGGATGAATTATGGTTCACCATCGAAATATTGATAGATAGTGAAAGTTGCATTTTTTTTATGTCGTGGTTGGTTTGATTGGTAAAATGAAAACCGCAAACCAAACCAAACCATGTAGTTGAGCAATAAATTGATCTGATTACATCCGAATCAAATGCGGTTTTTTGCAGTTTCGATTTAGATTGATTCGGTTTGCGGTTTTTCTATTGGGTTGGTTCGGTTTTGAACATCTCTACTTTAACGTCATTCAAAACCAAATCGACTATTCTAGATTGGTTTACTTATTTTTTCTCCACAACCGAACTAAATTACACTCATATTGGTGAGAAAATATATATGCAGTTATGATCCATAATTATTAGCTCAAGAATATTTCACAAAGAAGCAATAGAGTAATCAAACCAACAATGCAAAACGTATAAAAGTGAAAATGCAAGGACAATGGAAAGTGGAAACTGGGAATCCTAGGCTACAGGCTTTGAATTTTCTTCCTTTTAATTAATGTTTATTTCCCTTTCTTCCTACAAAATCATATATTGGACAAACCCAAGAGAATGTCAAAGTGTTGTGAAGGAACAAGTAACATTGTATGTTACAAGCAAATGTGACAGGGGACATTAACATTGATTTCAAAAGTACGATTTAGTTTTGAATTTTAATGTAAAGAAATGTCAACACTATCACTGGCACCATGAATGTGCTAGCTAGCTAGTAGTTCTGAAATGTATTATTTTTCTGCTCCCATAACCTTTGTACCATGTCTTTGGTTCCTTCTTTTTTGAGACCTGAAACTTGATTTCCTTTGGTTTTTCAAGACAAGATGCATGTGAAGTGCATTCATGTGTTATTGAAAGGGGGTTGGCTAGTAATCCTTTTGAAAATTCAGCTTAGTCTCTTTACATAGATAATTTCTTATAAAACTTTTGAAGCTCAACTGTATTCAGAAAGTTGTTATCTTATGATTACTCACAAACATTGTTGTTTTATACAAATTTAGAAGTTGTTGGAACACTAGTTGAATCTAGTGAGATATTGGATAAGGAAAAACACAAGAAAGAACTAGTGTGTGTGACTTAAAAATGTCCCACATTGGAGGGTCACCCCAACTAGCAAGTGTTTATATAAGGGAAAAATGACCTCCAAGGGTGTGCCCTTGGGGTACCCACTTTTGTGAACGGCTGAACGCTTACAAAAACATATATATCACGCGCGACGCCGACCGGCCGAGCTTGGGTCAAAATGATATTTATTTTTTTGTCACTTGAAAATGTTAAATTAATTATTTTATCATTATCCGAAAGCGTTCCGTTACAACCCGATCCAAAACTAAACGCGTAATCCGATAAGTACAAAACAAAACGCGGTTACTTGAGGATCAGAACGAATTGATCCCCAAGTCTCTCCGTTTTTGTTACGAGCTCTGCCTATAAAAGGAGAACTCGCCCCACTCATTCTTCACACCGAAACTCGCAGTTGATGCTTCCTGCTTGTTTCCTCTCTTCTCCCTCCGATTTGTGTTAACGAATCATTCTTCTGCTTCTACTCCTTTCTGTCCCTTCGGTTTCGATAAGAGTGGTTACGTACCATATTCGAGTGGCTTTAATCTAACGATTAAACCATATAGAGGTGTATTTTCTCGAGCGAGTGCATACTGTGCAGTACATACTCGTAACAGTGATCTGGGCTGTTTTATCCTGGAGGCGGCGCGGTTGTTAGTCTACCTTGCACAAATTTGGGTAGTGCCGCGAAACGTCTTAAAGAAAGCGACCTGGTCGTGACTCACCCCGGTAACTTCGTTCGGTATATTTTCAAAATCGAAAACAACAATTTTAAGACGTTTCTGAAAACAACATGAGTACCAACGAAATTACCGTATCTGGAACAGCTGTTGATTTCAACAAACCGTTTAAGTTTCACGGCAGTCACTTCAAACGTTGGCAAACTAAGATGCTATTTTTCTTAACCACGAAAAAGGTTGCCCACGTTTTGAAGGAGGACATACCTGTGATACCAGTGATGTCGATTCCACAGGGATCGACTAGTAACGGTAAGACAACAATGGATACAGATGCTCCTGTTCCTACTATGAATGCTGAGTTGGAAAGGCTTACTGCCGAACATGCTGAAAAGGTGAAACATGAACTGAATGAAGAGGTGTTTGCTGTCTCGAACAACAACACTAAAAAGAAATCTGTGGGTGTTGTTCTGAAGCCTGTAGGCAAACAATTTAAGAATCAGAATCGCCCTGCAAATAAGAATTCCAATCGGAATAAGAATGGGAACCCCCAAAAGGTCCCAAGAGCACTACCACCAAAGAATGACCCTGCTCAACCGTTTAATTGCTACAATTGCGGACAACCAGGTCATATGGCACGAAAGTGTAGGAACCCATCCACTAGACCGGCACAAGCTCAGGCTCACTTGACAACAAATGAGGAGCTGCCGTATACTGCTATGATAACTGAAATCAACATGGTGGGTGGATCTGATGGTTGGTGGATGGACGCTGGCGCCTCTCGCCATGTCTGCTTTGACCGTGCTATGTTCAAGACATACACTGCTGCTGAAGATCAGAAGGTGCTGCTGGGAGATTCCCACACCACTGAAGTTGCTGGAATCGGAGATGTGGAGCTGAAGTTCACCTCCGGAAAGACTCTCATTTTGAAGGATGTGATGCACACTCCTAGAATTAGAAAAAATTTAGTTTCTGGTTTTTTATTAAATAAGGCTGGCTTTGAACAAGTCATAGCATCTGATATGTACTCTATTACTAAGGATGGGGTTTTTGTTGGGAAAGGGTATGCTACTGATGGAATGTTCAAATTGAATATTATGAATAAAATTTCTTCTTCTGCTTATATGTTGTGTGATTTTAATATTTGGCATGCACGACTTTGTCACGTTAACAAACGAATCATTTCTAATATGAGCGGTCTCGGTTTAATTCCTAAAGTATCGTCGAATGAATTTGAAAAATGTCAATATTGTAGTCAAGCAAAAATAACAAAAGAATCGCATAAATCTGTAACAAGAGAAACCGAACCATTTGAATTAATACATTCTGACATATGCGAACTTGATGGTAACTTGACTAGAAATGGACAAAGATACTTTATAACTTTTATCGATGATTGCTCTGATTACACTTATGTGTATTTAATGAAAAACAAAAGTGATGCGCTTGATATGTTTAAAATATTTATTAAAGAAATTGAAAATCAATTCAATAAAAGAATCAAGCGTTATCGTAGTGACAGAGGCACCGAATACTTATCACACACATCCAATGAGTATTATAAAGAGCACAGAATAATTCATGAAACTACTGCACCTTATTCTCCTGAAATGAACGGTAAAGCGGAAAGAAAAAATAGAACCTTTACCGAGTTAGTAGTTGCTATCATGCTTAACTCCGGTGCAGCGCCTCATTGGTGGGGGGAAATTTTATTGACTGTTAGCTACGTGCTAAACAGAGTACCCAAAACTAAGAACAAAGTTTCTCCTTATGAAATTTTGAAGAAAAGACAACCAAACTTGTCTTATATTCGAACATGGGGCAGTTTAGCCTATGTTAGGATTCCAAACCCCAAGAGAGTCAAACTAGCCAGTAGAGCCTATGAATGTGTATTCATTGGGTATGCCTTGAATAGTAAAGCTTATAGGTTCTATGACCTAAAGGCTAAAGTGATCATAGAATCAAATGACGCCGACTTCTATGAAACGAAATTTCCCTTTCTATCAAGAGATAGTGGGGGTAATAGTGGGGGTGCAAGTATGAACACTACACCTGATCACACTCCAGTGATTCGGGACAGTGATAAGAACATCATAATTGATGTAACAGAACTTCGAAGAAGTAAGAGAGCAAGAACTGCTAAAGAGTATGGACCTGAATATGTGGTCAATACATTAGAAGAAGATCCATCAAATATCAAGGAAGCACTGTCTTCCTTGGATGCTGACTTATGGCAAGAAGCCATAAATGATGAAATGGATTCTTTACAGTCTAACGAAACATGGCACTTGACTGAATTGCCTCCAGGATGCAAACCAATAGGTTGTAAATGGATTCTGAAAAAGAAACTGAAACCTGATGGAACTATTGATAAATACAAGGCTCGTCTTGTAGCCAAAGGTTTCAGACAAAGGGAAAATATAGATTTCTTCGATAACTACTCACCGGTTACTCGAATCACATCCATAAGGGTTCTAATCTCAATAGCAGCAGTCTATAATTTGATTGTACACCAAATGGATGTGAAAACTGCTTTTCTGAATGGTGATTTGGAAGAAGAAATCTATATGGAACAACCTGAAGGTTTTGTAATCCATGGACAGGAAAACAAGGTCTGTAAGTTAGACAAATCTCTGTATGGCCTAAAACAAGCCCCTAAGCAATGGCATGAAAAGTTTGACAACTTAATGATTTCGAATGAGTTCAAAGTGAATGAAAATGACAAATGTATCTATTACAAGTATGATAAAAACATTTGCACAATCATATGTCTATATGTGGACGACTTACTCATATTTGGATCAAACATCCCTGCCATAAATTCTGTGAAATCATTGTTGGGCAATAACTTTGATATGAAGGACCTAGGAGAAGCTGATGTAATCCTTGGCATCAAGATCACTAGGTCAGATAAAGGAATATCCTTGGATCAATCTCACTACGTTGAGAAGATCTTAAGGAAATATAACTACTTTGATTGTAAACCTGCAAGCACACCCTATGATCCAAGTGTAAAACTTTTTAAGAACACTGGAGATGGTGTGAGACAAACTGAATATGCGAGCATCATTGGCAGTCTCAGATACGCCACTGATTGTACTAGACCCGACATCGCCTATGTCGTGGGACTCTTATGCAGATTTACAAGTAGGCCAAGCAAGGAGCATTGGCATGCAATTGAGAGAGTCATGAGATACCTGAAAGGGACTATGACATTAGGATTGCATTATAAAAGTCATCCTGCTGTACTTGAAGGATACAGTGATGCAGATTGGAACACCCTGTCGGATGATTCCAAAGCGACCAGTGGCTATATATTTAGCATAGCTGAAGGAGCTGTTTCTTGGAAGTCTAAGAAACAAACTATTCTGGCTCAGTCCACTATGGAATCTGAGATGATAGCACTAGCTACTGCTAGTGAAGAAGCAAGTTGGCTAAGATCCTTGCTAGCTGAGATCCCTTTATGGGAGAAACCGTTGCCAGCTGTGTTAATTCATTGCGATAGTACCGCGGCTATTGCAAAGATTAAGAATCGTTATTATAATGGAAAGAGACGACAAATAAGGCGAAAACACAGCACGATTAGAGAATGTATCTCTAATGGAGCGGTCAGAGTTGATTTTGTACGTACTAATGAAAACTTAGCTGATCCTTTGACGAAAGGACTAAACAGAGAGAAAGTCCGAGAAACATCCAGTAGGATGGGACTAATGCCTATAGCTCACTGAATGATGGTAACCCGACCTATATGACTGGAGATCCCAAGACTTAGGTTCAATGGGTAAAAACAAGTCATGAAGTGAGAGAACATGCTATGAGAGGAAAAATAGAAAGCATGATCCTGCAGCAAGAGAAGGATGAGTTTCTAACAACTCTTAATGAGAACTATACTCTATGTTGAGTGGAGTACCCAGCTACAGGAGTACTCTTGATAGTCTCACCTATACGAATGTGGAACCTAGGCCGGTCCTATGGAATTTCGAGGTAGAATTCCTAGAGCATTCGTTAAAACCGGGATACACGTGCATGGCCTTTAAAACGCACGGGCTTTTAGAATACGCCTATGAAAAGGTTTTGTGTGTGGATTCAATGTCTGAGATAGAGTTCAATGCTGTAAGCAACTCTTGTTAAATCAGAATTCCTTCCACTATGCAAAGGTTCAAGTTGTTGGCGACACCTTTGTTTATTAGCAAATCTTACGGAAACGTTTTACGTTATTCATCGAAACCATTTTGAAGTCAAGTGGGGGATTGTTGGAACACTAGTTGAATCTAGTGAGATATTGGATAAGGAAAAACACAAGAAAGAACTAGTGTGTGTGTGACTTAAAAATGTCCCACATTGGAGGGTCACCCCAACTAGCAAGTGTTTATATAAGGGAAAAATGACCTCCAAGGGTGTGCCCTTGGGGTACCCACTTTTGTGAACGGGTGAACGCTTACAAAAACATATATATCACGCGCGCGACGACGACGACGCCGCCGTCCGTCCGACCGGCCGGGCCGGGCTTGGGCTTGGGTCAAAATGATATTTATTTTTTTGTCACTTGAAAATGTTAAATTAATTAATTAATTATTTTATCATTATCCGAAAGCGTTCCGTTACAACCCGATCCAAAACTAAACGCATAATCCGATAAGTACAAAACAAAACGCGGTTACTTGAGGATCAGAACGAATTGATCCCCAAGTCTCTCCGTTTTTGTTACGAGCTCTGCCTATAAAAGGAGAACTCGCCCCACTCATTCTTCACACCGAAACTCGCAGTTGATGCTTCCTGCTTGTTTCCTCTCTTCTCCCTCCGATTTGTGTTAACGAATCATTCTTCTGCTTCTACTCCTTTCTATCCCTTCGGTTTCGATAAGAGTGGTTACGTACCATATTCGAGTGGCTTTAATCTAACGATTAAACCATATAGAGGTGTATTTTCTCGAGCGAGTGCATACTGTGCAGTACGTACTCGTAACAGTGATCTGGGCTGTTTTATCCTGGAGGCGGCGCGGTTGTTAGTCTACCTTGCACAAATTTGGGTAGTGCCGCGAAACGTCTTAAAGAAAGCGACCTGATCGTGACTCACCCCGGTAACTTCGTTCGGTATATTTTCAAAATCGAAAACAACAGAAGTGTTACCTACCTAAGTGGTACATTGAAATCTCAACTATATATGTTGACACCCCAATATTTGAGGAGCATAACACCGAACACAAAAATATTTGAGGAGCATACTATGAGAGAAATTTCCAAAATATATTTGGAAAATTGTAATGGCAAAATAGACTTTTTTAGAGAAAATGTGTATTGCTTGATAATTGAAGCAATGTAACAATTTATGAACAAACTCTTCTAAATGATTGTTTCTTTTCACCAAATGACATAAGTTTCTCTATAAAGATAGACACTTTGAAGGCAGAAAAATATTCAGAAAAATAGAGGCAAAAATCACATTCTTGTGAGTCGAAATTCTGCCAAAAATTATACTAAATCATTCTTTTTTTTCTCTGGTGCACGAGGGGAATTGACAGAACATTATTTTGTACACTACCGTTGAACGATATGTTTGGTGTGAATGTGCAAGTCACGTCAAGGATTCCATCATATCCTGAAAGGGATTCGCCGGTATACCCTTTTGTATACGGTAGACATAATTGGTGGAGGTGAATCGAACCTAAAGGTTATGTGTCCCACACACTTTGAAATTTATGTGCACACTTCATCATGTTCATCTTCATCATCTTCTTAGTCAAGTTATTGCAGCAAATAACCAACACATATTCTAAAACATATAGATGAATACATGTAACTATGTAGCCTTTGGAGTGAGTAGCTGAATAATAAACTAAAGTTTTTATGTGAGCCAAATCTTGTTCAAAATTAGGATGGATGTTTTAAAATCTAAGTTATTTCTATGTTACCAAACAATTCATACAATATAAGTGATGACAACTAGCTAAGATGTGATCACAAACTTGTGGGCTCCAACCTCTATCAATAATTGACACAAGATAGGTGAAGCTAGATATATCGATATGCACCCCCAACAAAGCAGACAACCACTTCCAATATCTAGTGTATAGACATTGAGAAAAAGATGATGTGCAGTTTCATATATAATTGTTCCCACACAAGCTGCTACATGAAACAATAGTAAAACCTATCTTAATCAAGTTATAATCAATGGCAAACACATTGCGCATAAGTCTCTAAATCACTAGATATTTTTCCAGTGGAATGTAAGATTTCTAGATAATTTTTGCCCACGGTAGATCAAGAAGAACTAGATTATGAGTATGGCCAAAATAAACATCTTTAAAAGTAGGAGAACCCAAATTTATATCACACCAAATCAAATCATCTAACACATGAGCATCAAGTAAAGAAGTGGTATATGAATTAAGGGTATTCAAAACCGTACTAATCTAATAGAAAAACCGTAAACCGAATCAACTCAAACCAAAAATCGCATTTAGTTCAGATGTATTTAGATCATCTTTTGACTCAACCACATGGTTTTGTTTGGTTTGTAGTTTTTGTTTTAGCAACCGAACTAATCCGAACAAAACCGCAACACAAGAGAAACACTAATTAAACTTATGTCATCCAATCTAGTACTTATAGAAATTCAATGAGAAATTTTATAGAATGACATGTATTTTTCTCCATTTCTTTTTGACTTAGACATGTTTTTTCTCTTGTTAAGTCTCTTATATATGCTTTTGATTTAAAAAATGTATTTATGTGATTTAATTTAATTCTACTTGCACTTTTGCATATATGTTTATGTTAGATATATCTTGAATTATAAAAACTCAATGATAACTTTTAGAGAATGATAAAAACTTAGCATTTTGTATTTTTTATTGAAGATAATTGTTTTTTGTCCATATTTTTAATTTGGTCTATGTTGATGGGAACATTGTTGGATGAAAATAAAATTTGTAATGTTGGTAATTTGAAATATTGTTGAAAATAAGTTGTTTTTAACTTTTATTTTAATGTTGAAAACAAAAATTTGTATTGTCTTAAAAACCAATCTAAACCGCATTGGTCTGGTTTGGTTCAGTTTTCATTTTATAAACCAACCAAACCAAACTAAATTGCATACTTTTTTATCTTGCAGTTCATATGATTTTTACCCTCAAAATCGAACCAAACCACACCCTAGTTTGAATAGATGAACCAACACTAGGATACATATAAAGGCACAAAGTCCGCAGCTCGCGTCCATGATTGATTAGTTATCACATCACACACCTTGCTAGTGATAAAATGAGAAATTGACGTCGGGTTAGGACCAAGAACTAAGTCATTAATCTTAGTACCAATCCAACTATCATTCAAAAAGGAGACAAGATTACCAGTACCTATCTACCAAAATGTTATGGGATTAAGCTAAGGCACATGATTTGGCTATTTGAGTTAAGTGATGAACTACCTTTGATTGAAAGAAAAAAAACCCTTAGATATTCTGATTTTTTGACTTGCCAACTAAATTACAACCGTATTGTAACAAGTTGCAACAATGTGACTCATGTCAACCACTTTTCTTTAAATGCAATTCCACCACTATTATGGGAAGGGTGCAAAACATTCATGATATACTTAAAATGTTTGTTAAACCCAAATATTAGGAGCTAACTACTATCATGATTATTCCACTCTTGAATAAGTGCTCTGCGAATTATAGGATGACTTTTTTTCATGCATACTCATGTGTTGAGCTAAAACTCACAATCAACACTTACCATCACCTTTAACATCCACAATATTTTTAATATATGGTCTCATGAACAAAGGCATATGCTTAATATGAGGTAAATTTGGATTATGGTCCGAAGTAGGCGTTAGAATCGAAGAACGTGATGGATTATCAATACGAGCACTTTTTGTTTTAGGAAATGATGGCTTCGTTAGTGACATTTGACTATTTGATAATGATGAGTTTTCCTATCCTCGCACACCAGTAAGTATTATGCTGGTTTTATCAAATATAAATTATCAAATCAAAGAGACCGCTGTTTACACCGATTTTTGGTAATGTAAACTTCATTATCCATAAACGTTTTAGGACTGGGTAAATGTCTTTTTTAAAGTGTTCGTTCAAGTCTCACGATTTATGATATCACTTCATGCATTCTTTAAGAACAAAATTATTGTTCTTATTAATGTTAGAATTGCTTCCAACGACTTTTAATAACAAGTTGTCTCATGACAACATAATAGAAAATACTCAAGTGAGCATATTCAAAACGAAGGAAAGTAAAGAAAGATGAAAAGAAATGCAAATTGCAAAAAAAAAAAGGAAAATAAAGCAAGAACAAAGTAATATTAAATTGCAAGAAATGTAAAGGGTGATTGGAATCCATCTCTATCTTCCCCTTAACCCATTTGCCAACACGGCGGGGGTGTTACAAGGCTTTTAGAAAATAGGATCCAACCTCTAATACATCGAAACTGCAACTATTTATAGAGAAAAGAAAATAACTTCCTACATCTAAGATATTGACAAGTGTCTTATTTAATAACTTTCTTAATCTAAGATTGACACATGTTCCTTTCAATAACTTTCGATAACTTTTATGTAGGAGTTGTTTGCTTGAGCGACGAACTATGTCAACATTCGAATCTTTGAATGACTTCTTCCGATGTCTTACAACATATGTCACTTGTTGAAAGTGAAGCCTTCGACAACAAAATAGTTTACTCGAATTCCACTTAATATGGCTAACTTCGACAAATCATGTTCCATGGCCAGTCGAAATGAGTTTTCTTCTTCTATTCAAATTCTAACACTTAAGACATTCTCAATGCCATGAATTTTATAACTTTGGTATCAACAACCGCACTCAACTCTATTTTACTCGTATTGAGCGAATTTCTAAACAGTTTTTTTAAAGCTTTCTATTGATTTGATCAAAAGTAAAATAGTTCAAAATAGAGAAAGTTGTGTTGGGATTAGATTTCGATAACCATTTCTCGTATTTCTCCTCTTAATCGATTGTATACTTTTTATGCTTCAAATATAACTCCACATATCCCTCAACATACATCTCCATTTTTGGCTAACAAAGCGAAGTCCATTGAACCATTTTACTAGAGAATCGAGATTTCTTCCTTGAATGGAAAATCCAGTTGTCTACATATATTTTTTGAAACCTCCTTAGTTCTCTTAGTGGACCAAATCTCACTTAGCGAACTGTGTTTGGCATTTCTCACCATAACTCTCTGTTTTGGATCGCTTTCACTTCGCTAGGCTTGCTTAGCGAATCATGGTTTTTCGCATATGTCTTTGTGATGCTATGGCTTTGAAGGTGAGAAAAACACAAGAAGGGGGGGTTGAATTGTGTTGGCTTTTTCTTCTTTTTCTCCTACTTAAGTCACTGGTCAGAAGCAGTTAGATTACAGCTTCTAAAGTGATGTTCAGATTCTAAATGTAGCGGATAAAAACAGAGAGAGAGAGAGAGAGAGAGAGAGAGAGAGAGAGAGAGAGAGAAGAAAGACACAAAGCAATTATACAAGTTCCTTCCACAAACCGGAAGTAGTCATGTCCCCCTTGCACTTCCAAGGAGAGTTCACTAAAATGTAATATCTGATTACAAATGCTCACTGCTAAAACTAGCAAGAGACTTCAAATTACTCAAGCACAACTGCAGGAGATTTCCTATGCTCCTGAACATAATCAAGAGACTTCTATGCTCAAGCACAACTGCAAGAGACTTCTAATCAAACATAATTACAAAGAAAAATGTTTGAAGTTGAACACTTGATATACAATCAGTGGTGTTCACAATACAAATCAGATACAGACTCTTAAGACTCTAGAATTTCTAAGATATGAACTTTGGTAAGAAATTCTAAGTGAACTTTTGATGCAGAACAATTTCAGCAGAGGTTCAGCGCTTTCAAATTGTTGTTGAGTCTCTCTCAATTCTCCAAGTTTTCACTCCTTTATATAGAGGTGTGAAAGAGACGTTGTGAATTGCCAGAACATCAAAAAGAGTCGTTTGAAGCTTTGATTAATCACCAATGATCTTTTGCCTGATATGGTTATTGTTCTATGAAGGATCAATTTCAAATTCATTCTAAGTCTGAAGGAACATTGTTGCCGGCGTAGTTGTTATTCTTATCTTGTAGCAGAGACACAAACTGAGTAGTGGAGGTAGTGGTTGTACACTTGGTACAGTTGTACTTTGTCAACGCTCTTCAATGAACAAGCATCCAATGCCTTCAAATCCATTTGAATTAGTCGTTGCTATATTCTTCTGGTCTTCTGTAATGCTAGGCGTGATTAAATCCTTTGAACAACCTTTGAAGCTTTAAGTCTTTCATCTTCTGATGAACTTGCTTCTTTTTACGGCTTCTTTTTTTGTTTCCATGCCAGTTATCTTGGAGCGTTTTGGTTTCTGAAAAATAAAAAACAATTCAGCTTTAGAAACATTACCCTCTAACTCAGAGTACATAAACTTATCTTTGTCTTTGTGTTCTAAGAAAATACAACTCCTTTTAAATGTTGCTTATATATCAGTCAACTGCCCCTCCAATATTATGTGTATTGGTTCCCAACATGTTGTCAAATATCCCACAATATAACTCAAATATTTATTCAAATTTCCATGAGCCCCTTCAACTCTGTTAGTGGTTCTCTTGCCAAGATGAAAAACATGGTTTGTCCATTGCCTCATAAATTTTTCCTTAATAGTGTTCAATATGGTTGTTTCAACATATGTAAGGAACTTTGAGATTTTTTTACAGACATCTCATAATTGCACTACAACATCTGCATATGATTCTTTTCAAGGAGACTCAACCATATTGTTTCAAGCTATCAGGATGTTGTTAACTATCTCACTTGTTTTCACCTAAGGATTCCTTATGTTTCCCATCCATTTTAACATTGTTAGGTTTAACTCTATAGTTTGTGATGCATTTTGCTCTAACATTTTTTCAATATGAAAATGACAAAGTAATGCAGTAGTTTTAAGGGAAGCAGTGGCAATATCATTCATTAAAGCGGTATCCCTGTCAGTCACAATCACCTTAGGCATATTGACTTTTGAGTTCAAAAGGTCAATCAACATCTACATAAACCAAGTGAAGTTTTTCTCTTTTTACGACGTCAATAAAGAAAAAGCAATAAAATATGTCTTTTCGATATAGGTGACAACATTATCTCAAACAATGTAATTTTGTACAAGTTGGTTTTATAGGTGGAGTCCTGATCCAATTAATAGATTCGGGATGAGCCCAAAATATGTTATAAACAGTAGTAGCCTCACAATATGTTCCGGTGAAATCAACATATTTGTGTTTATCCAACTTTGTGACCAAATGTTGCCTCTCTATCTTGTTATCTCTTTCTGATTTTTTGAATCTATGACAAGCATTGTACACTTGCTTTATATTTGTCAAACTTTCTTGATTTTTATCCTTCAAATTCATCAAAATATGCTTAGGCTGCACCAAACTCCTTGTCGGGTCAACAATTTTCATCTTGTTTTTCTCAATTAATCTACCCGCAAGAATGTGATCTTATAAACTTAGCTATATCTTATGGTTGTGAACTCCAATAATAATAGCCAACTACATCTCATTTATTTTATATTTTCTTGAGCTCGTATCTTCAAATTTCGATTTCGTCCTCCTCTTATGTGGTTTCTATTAACCACTCCTTTCACAACGCAACAATAACAATGATTTTTGTAGATTGAATCTATCTATAGCTATAGTAAATCTCACCTTAGTTTCTTGTTGACAAGTTTTAAAAATAAAAATTATTTCAACATGGCCATGAATTTTCCAGTCACACTCTATCAAGAGACTCGTGAATATTACTCGTGTTATGTATGAGGGATAAATCTCATATATGTCACTCAGGTCCCTTTGCATAACTCATGGACTTCCTAGGTTACTGAATTTATTGTCTTGTTGCAAATAATGTTTGATAACAATAAAACAATAAACTCGTCATGTAGAGACCATAATAGTTTCAGGTTGAAGGGTGACATACACTGCTATTACTATGCGAATAACTTATGAATGAATCTTACATGACACACTATGTAGTATTATCATGTGGATCAAGTTAGTATAAATATTACTCCAAATATTTCTACCTATGTAAAGGTTCAACATCTTATATTCGTAGAGACATGGTCATCAAACGACTCACATAATAGTCTCTATGCAATATTGTTGTCCCATTTTCACAATAAAGTTTGACCATACATCCTTTAAAAACAATGTATTTACTCCCTCCGTCCCTTAATGTAACCCCCTAAGCATTTTTCACATTTCTTAAGAAAAATTGTTAGTGTAATTAATGTGTCTGTTTTGTGTGTTAATATTACCAAATTGTCCTTTTGTTTGTATGTGTATTAAATTTGACTTTTCAAATTTCAAGACAAGTTAGTAGTATTAACTAAGGGTATGTTTAGGAAAAAAATAATAAATGCATCTAGTAATTTAAAAAGGGATTTACATTTAAGGATAAAAATAAAATCAAACGAGTGCTTAGATATAGGGACGAAAGAAATATCTTTAACGAGGTCTCACAATTTAGTCACACTTTAAATTTCATTAAACAAAATAACTATTCTAGAGCCTTTATTACATGGAAAGAAATGCATCATATTCACCTCAAAAAAATCATATTAATATTAAACAACATGATACAAGTTCTAAGTTCAAATATAAAAATATTGGTCTTTAAAGCTTACACCAACACAATCTTCCGGTAAAATGTGATATGGTGGGTTGAATTCAGAAAAAGTGGATTAAGTTCCGACATTGCCATAACAAAAACTAAAATATAGAAAATATAGAAAATATGTTTAAGGATTAAGTGATCCGACATGTCTAACTCATTTTACCGTATTTAAATTGACTCCAGTATAAACTCCAAGTTCACACATTAAACGATCTTGGCCGTCAATCGAATATTGAACGGTTCAATTTACACAATAACAAAATTAAGGTTAAATGATTTTGATTGTTCAATGAGATCGGACGGTTTATATGAGTTGCACCAAATCCAAATCCCATTTAACCACACCTACTAATTAAAGCTACATATGACCATATATATACATTCCTATTGGCACAGTAATAATCTCATGAGTCATGACCAAACAGCAAAATGACGAGTAAAACTCAAAGGTAGAAATGAAACCATAATTAACTTGGGCAACCATGATGAATAGGTAGAAAAATCCCTTGATGCAACAATAATTAACTTGGGCAACCATGATGAATGAGATATTGGAGTTAGTTATGCAGTATTAAAAAGGCTGCAAAAATTTATGCATTGAATGAGAAGGTGAATGGATATGTTATTTCAACTATCCTCACTGCACGTCAAGTTGTCAATCTAAATGCAGCAATATGTCATCTTTTATTCAAGTTTCCTTTACTCTCTTGAAAATGCATGGAGCCCATTAATGATGTCAAGCCACAAAAAAAGTACCCAAACTGTCAATATCTGCCTCCTCTACACCCTCTTTGTATAAAATCCCTGACCCACTTTGTAGAAAGGTGTAATGTAGATTAAATATCATTTGGTTTTAAAGGAAAAAATATTTTCAATTTAATGGTATTAATTTTCTTGTTAATCAATTCAATTTAAAGTGTGGTATGCATTAAATTACTTTTTGTTTTATTCATTAATTATATTAAATATTTAATGTACTATAAAATAAATATGTAATAAATGTAATTTTTCTTATCTTATCTAAAATATCAATTATCCCTTATCATATTCATTTTTTGAATTGGAGTACAAGTTATAATTATTACTTCCCTCAAAAAATTATAATTATTAATATAAATTGACTTTTGAGTCAAATTTTTTTTTTACTCGAGTAAAAAAAAAACTTGCACAACTATTCCAAAGTATTAATTTTTCTTATTTGCTTATGTTTTAAGCTGGGATTATTTTATTGATGATATTTTGTGTATATCTTTGAGATAATTTTATTAATATAGAATAGAATACAAAAAATATACAAATAAAACATGACTAATATGATAAAAAAAAAATGATAAATAATACACCATCTGCAGCACTCATGAAGGCCACCAGATTTATATGTGCTCAATATGATTGATTATAGCGAGCATCATTTTACAATAACAGAAATTCATAAGATTCATGACTCCTAACAAACAAAAGAGTGTGTTTTTTGAAAGAAAAAAAACTTATCTCATTTCATTAATAATCACAAAGATAGTGTGTTAATAACCGGAAGAAGAAAGTGTTTTACTAGTATTGGTGTAATTATTTACATATACATGTAAATTCTAAAACGCTCCAATTCAATCCTAAACATTTTTTGGGAGGCCAATACATTTATTTTGTATTTCTAGTGTATTTATAGTTTTCTAATTAAATTTTCAGGTCAGCAGTTTCTATGATCTATAAATCTTCCCTAACATCTTATTCTTACATCATACACACATTTTTCATTTTGTTTTCTCAAAACAACAATAAATACTATCAAGAGAGAAAAATAAGATAGCAAGAGTTATTACAACCAAAATGTCATTCATGAAAGCAACAATAAATTATGAATAATAAAGTCTCTGCCACAAGAAGTCAATGCCCGAACCATACACAATTTTCATGGCTCATCTAAGATTGTAGAGTAGGAAATGACCAAGTATGGTGCGATCTTGACTCCCTCTTCTATAAAAACCAACAAAAGCTATGACCATATAGTCACAATATCCGAGATCTAACTCGCCTAAACTTTTGCAGTTCAAATCATACCAAACCAAAATAAAGAAAAAAAAAACTAAAAAAGTAAATAAAATGTAACCTTACATAAATACCTTAAAAATTAAAATAGTTCTTATAACCTTAAAACAAAAATTAAATAAAATTAAAAATTGGTAGTTGGTGTGAAATGTAATGAACCCTTTTTTGAAACCAAAATACAGCTCTACCAGCAACACCAACAGGAGCAGCAACATAGCAGTAAATAATTTATAACAAGTCTTTGTGAATCAATGTCTTGATGAGAAAGCATTCAAGTCCCTCAACTAACTTAAACTTCAAAACACTTTACTTCTCCCTCCATATTGATTACCTCCACCAGCACAAAATAAAATCTTCAGGTTCTGAAACCCTAATTAATAATACTAAAAAAAAAAAACTTGTTCAAGTTTTTTTTTTAGCATCAAGAACTAGGGCAATTTAAAGCAGCTTTTATGTGTTGAACAGTCTCACCAATAAGTCCATTAACAGTTGCAACAGACTCCATGTTAAGTTTAGCAGATGGTAAACTACTAACCATAATTTGGAATGCAACTGTTATCAATGATCCTCCACTACCACCATTATTCCCTAGGTTTGAGCTTGTTGATGCTCCATCAGCATTAACATTACCACTTGCTTGAAGATTATTATTGTTATCAAGTTGGTTTCCATCAGAAGTGATTGTGAAACCTGAGGGTATTACTGGAATGTGGGAAGTGTCTTCACCGCTCATTGCTACATTCATAGATGTTAACTCAATTGGACAATAGACTACAATTGAACCTGATGCGTCCACACAGCTTTCTTGAAGTATCAACATGTTGTTTTGACTTGTGTTGAAAGCCTATACAAAATAAAAATATATTAGAAACAAAATAAAAATCCAGTGAATATATTTTTTAGAGTAAGGCCGAGTACACGTGGTAGCAGGGTATGAGGAGGGGACGTGTACTCAGCCTTACTCTTGTTAGCGGAGAGACTGTTTTCAGGATTTGAACTCGTGACCTCAGGGTCACAAGGCGGCAATGTTAAAATTGTGCCGAGGATCATCCTCTCACCGATTGAAAACAAGGCGGATAAAAAAGTAAATAAAATGGAGGAAGCAAGTCTTACCCTAAGCACAGAGATGGAGTTGCCAGGGTGTGAACCATTTGCAATATGAGCAACCTCTTGGACAGCATTTCCATTAGAAAGAACATCCCACTAAACAAAAACAAAAATTAGTAAAAACAAACAATTCATTCTAAGGTCATAGAATCAAATCAAATATTAGTTAAAGTATGTGACAAACCTGTGATCTTTTCCTTTCATCTTTGAAGAAATTGAAAACAGTTTGTGGAGGGAGAGGTAGCCAAATGGTAGTAGCTGCACATAGCACAACACCACTAGGCTGACCAAGGTCTGTACTCTTCCTAACAGTAACTCTGACTCCAGTCTCATTCAAAGCTGAAAGTGTGGTCCATCTATGACTAGCTGATGCACTTATGCTAGCACAGAAATTAGTTACCATCCTTTGTGCTAGCTTCATCATGCTGCTCTTTCCCTCAGGTGATGGAATGGCTGAAAAATTCCGATATCCATGACTTTTTAGATCATAAGCCAAGAAAATTAAATATGATTACATGGTTCTAAATTATAGCTGCAGTTATGCTAAAAACCTTGCAGTAAAATGCAAACAAATTCAGCCGATGCAACCACGATTGCAGTTGCTTAGACTTCTAAAAACAGTTATATTGTGGCCACATTCATGTTGCCGACGTCTCTAAAACTGTTATATAATGGTCGGAATGGCGATTGCAGACTGCAATATTTTAAAACTATACTATGTAAATATTAATATTAATTGTATGTATATATACCTCCACCGAGATCACGGGTGGCTGAAACCATCGAACAAGCAAGCCTTTCACACATCCTCTGAAGTGTAGTGAGCCATCTTTCAGCACCAAATGCAGCTCCGCTATAGATAACATTTCTATAAAGCCTATGAACTGGATTTTTGTCTTCAATCTCCAAATGTTCAATCCAAGTGACCTATAAAATATACAAGAGTAACTCAATATGATTCAATTTAATAAAATAGTTAATATAGTATATAGTATTAATTGAAAGGTTATATTACCTTGGAGTAGCCATTAGGCATGTCTTGAATGAAGCAGCCAGAAGGAAGTCGGTGGCATCGAAATTGCGGAGCAAATTGGTTGTCATGAGGAAACTCATATGAAACATCAACAATTGCCCATAAACCTTGCTCAATTTGCGTACAGTAACGAAGGAAGTAGAATTCTCTGATAGGAACATATGGTGACAGCATTTGCAACTCCTCATACATCTAAAATTTTCAAAACAAACAAAAATTGGATGAAGATAATTCAATGTTGAATAGAAAATTAACAAGTCAATTTTTTTGATAGCACTGATATTCGGTATACAAATTCGGTGTTCGAAATATTTTCTAATGTAAAAATATTTTAGTGTTTTTTATCATACCAATTGCATAGAACCACTAGGACCACCCATCATTCCAGAAGAGATAACTTCAATAGTCCTTGCCATTGTCACAATAGTAGGAAATAGAGCCATCCACTGATTCTGAAAAATTAATCATGAAATTTCATAAGTTAATTAAATTGAAGTTATGAATTCAAAGAAAAAAAATGACAAAAGAACATGAATAAAGTACTTACTGGATCCATAAACATTTCAACCAAAGCTAAGCCATTCATGATGACAACACGAGAATCCCTCGAAGCTTCAATGCGAATATTCGGATTCTTCAACCGATTATTAGTCTTAGGGAACATCCTCTCATAGTTTTCAAGATTAAGAACATCTTTACCATCAGTGTTTGATTTCATCCACAGAGGCTCATTAGTCTGCAAAAGCCTAATCATCTCTTCCATTGCATTTGATGCAATGTCAGACATGAGAGATTTTTCCATGTCAGAAAGACAAGCTGGTTGGTAAGGAATATTCTGCATAGTTGATGAACTTCCTGGTAGAAGATCAAGATCAAGAGAAGGTCCTCCAACCATTCCTTGTCCACCAAAATTTCCCATTGATAAGTCCAATGATGAAATGTGAATTGGTGCAACTGGTGGAAGCTGTGTGATTGGTCTTCCAATGTATTTGGCAGCAATGCTTGATACTCTATCAAGCTACATTTCAATTGACAATATAAAAGTACTCACTAAATTGAAATAAAAAATATAAAACAAGTAAACATGATTATAAATCAAACATGGTTTTAAATTGCAATCCGCAATCGAATTACAGTAGCAATATAAAGGATTTCGAGGTCTCGGCAATTTCGACTGCGTTGACCTCATTTGTTACATAACCGCAAATGCAGCTGAAAAATAACAGACTTTGAGGTCTATGCGATTTTAAACGAGTCAACGAGATTTTGCCGCAAAATAAAGGTTTACTGTTTAATTCCTATAAAAATGACGATCTTTTTCAAGTTTAGTCCCTACGAATATTTTGTTCAATTTTAGTCCTCATATTACTTACATAGGACTACAATTGGACAATTTTTTTTGTAGAACTTAACTTTAAAAAATTGTAATTTTATTATAGGTATTAAAATCATATTTAATCTTTAAAACTATGCAAGTAAATGAGAATTAATAAAGAGATAAATCTTTTGCATAAAGTTAGTGAATGGTTTTTTTACCTCCTCTTTGAGTTGCACATTTTCAATTCTCAGCTTTTGTTCATCAAAGTAACAATCATCATTGATTGGAGGACCACCACAAGAGGGGCAGATCACATTTTTAAGGGCTTCCCTTATAGCTATATTCTCACATCTTATTTTATCATTCTCTTGCCTTAGTTGACAGTTATCAGCTCTTTCATGCTGTGCCTGTTTAACCAAAACCACAAAATCCTTGTAAAATAACACATTAATTATTATAATATAATATAATTTATTTCATTTAAAAAACAAACAAAGCTTTGACCATGAGGAGACTTGGACCCAAGTCACATAAACTTTATAATAATATTAATTAATAAACCAACATAAATATAAAATACACAATTACACATTAATTAATAAACCAGAAAATAATTTAAAAAACAATTAAACATTAATTAATTAAAAAAACAATTAAACATTAATTAATAAACCAGAAAAAAATACACAATTTGACCATGATGAGAAACATTAATTATTAAAATAATATTAATTAATGTTTCTTAATTTTATTAAATTAAAAAAAATTAAAAAAGAGAAAAATTAAAATAAGACCTTCATCTGAGTCCTTCTGTTCTGAAACCAAAATTTGATCTGTCTAGGAGCCAAAGCTAATTCTCTGCTTAACTGCAACCTTTGTTTCTCATCAGGATGAGGACACTCCTTGAACATCCTAAAGAAGAAAAAAAAAATAGGGCTATTAGAAAAAATAAAAAAATGGTGCAAAATAGTGCAAAAACAAAGTTTTTTTTTAATGTTGACAAAGAGAAAGAGAGAGAGAGAGAAAATAAACACAAAAAACAAGAGAAAGAAAATGACTCTTACGCTTCAAGCCTTTGAATCTGATTAGCAGTGTGACGGTGGTAACGTTTCTTTCTCCTCTGAGAATCAGAAGAACCTTCATGGTGATGATGATGATGATGATCACCAGGGGACCCACTTGCTCCACTATTATACTCCATTGATCAAGTTCTGTGGCAAAAAAACTATTAAGAAAAATAAAAACTTAAGAGTTTTTGAAAGATGGGAATTGAAAAAGATGAAAACTTTTTATTATGAAAAAATGAATGAGTGTGATTTGGTTGGAATAAAAGCTTTAAGGGCTAGTTCTATAGCTATATGGCTATGGCTATGGCATATGGCTATGGTTTTTCATAAATACACCACACATTTAGCAGTGATATATGATGATGAATAATAACAAGAATTAATTAACAAAATAATTTATTGATTTACATATTTTTGAAACGGATATTACTACCGTGATTTTTGGTTTGAATGAGTAATGGAAAATCTTATAATGGAAGAATAAGATCACATGAATGATGAATATGATATGATGAATATGATTATGATATACAAAAAAAATAATTAAAAAAAATAAAAACCATTAGAGAGAAAAGAGAAAAAAAATTCTCACCACTCTCTCTTGCACCCTTGTGCTATGAATGATGAATGTGATGAACACAATGAAGGGTATAAATTTATATATATGATGAAGAGTGAGTGAGTGTGTCAAAGGGTTATTTGAAAAGAAAATGTAACTGATGGAAATGAATTTAAAGCGTTTGAGAAAGAAAAGGAAGGGACTTTAAGGTGATATTTTCTCCATATTATACTTTCTCACTATACTACAAATATTATTTATGAAAAAAATACTAAAAATATTACAAACTCACCCCATTTTTTTTAGGGTCTTCTCTCTCTCTCTCTACTA
Source organism: Medicago lupulina (assembly GCA_958299785.1). Classification (NCBI taxonomy): domain Eukaryota; kingdom Viridiplantae; phylum Streptophyta; class Magnoliopsida; order Fabales; family Fabaceae; genus Medicago; species Medicago lupulina. Next base: position 55,437,006 of record OY283146.1, on the reverse strand, counting down.
AATTTTCTCTCTCTAAAAGTATAGAGTGGTACTGATACAGTCATCAATCAAAGGGTGTACCCCCCCTTTAACTTTAAATGACATAGCCGGATTTTTGGTCTCCGGTGACACTATAAACACTAACGGTTGAAATGACATAAAAAACCTTAGGTAAGCATTTTTGTTGTTGTTTTGTTTTCTCAAAATGTTTTCTCTTTCATCATTTATGTTTGTGCCTTAATTCTCTCTCTGTTTTAATTTTTGCATACTAAGGTCACATACACACACGTTGCGATGTGTGTTAAAAGTCAAACGTTTGTGTCCTATTGGAGGAGTTAAGGAATAGGATACACCAAAATATGCCATTTTTTTTCCTTTTGCTTCTCAATTTTAGCAATGGGATGACATATATGATGCAAGGTTTTGGTAACAATTTTTCTAGCTGTTGTCAATTGAGTTTTTGGCATTGGGCATGTTTGATAAACTATGGAGTAAAAATTAGTCACATCCTAAAATATAAAAAGTAATTTAGTCTCTATAAATTAATTATAGGACATTAATTTCATATTATTTTAAAAGCTACGACGAAAAAAAGGAACATTTTGTGGTAATAAAAGAAAAATATTTCGAAAGAAGTATAAACCGTACTCGAACTCACATACGTAAATACGATGATTTACGACTTTCTTAAAAGATAAAATAATAGATTCTACGAACTATTCATGGAATAGGCATGACAAACACGTGTCGCTTTTGACTTTTTGATGAATTATTTTCGTGACAAAATCCTATTTCACACAATAATAAACAGTAGTTAGAATTATAATTTTTATATATTCGCTAACACTTTGAATTATTATTTTGCAAATTCTATGATACATCTAATAAATGTAGGTGTATTGGTACACCAAGTAGTTAAATCAATAATAAGTTAGTTTTTTTTTGAAGAAAAATTATTATTTTATTTACCAAAACCTTCGACAAAATAAAATTGAAATTTTAAGAATTTTTACTACTCATAACAATGAATATTGATTATTTTTTATGATAAAATGTAAATTTTTTAATATGATCCTTATAAACAATGAAATGATGTTTTCTAAAATATAAATATTGACAAATAGTTTTTCATTTCATAAAAAATATTGTTAATTTATAAATTTTGTGAAACAAGAGTACCATTACACTTAAATTTGTGAGTGTACCGTAGAAGTTCCCTTATTATTTATCTTATTTATTTAAATCAAGATGGTAAAAACTCGCGTCGCCTTCGACTTTCCTATTGATAATTTTTACGATATGACCTTAATACGCTCAATAATAAACGATAGTTGGACCTTTAATTTTAGTTATTTTACGCTTTCAATTATTATTTATCTTATTTATTTAACTCGAGAAGAAAATCTATTGAATTCGTAAGCCATTCATTAGAAAGGTATGAAATACTTGCGCCGTTTCTTACTTTCCAATAAACGATTTCCACGACACAACCTTAATACGCTAAATAATAAACGACAATTGAAAGTATAATTTTAATTCTATATTTTAACACATTCAAGTGTATTTATCTTATTTATATTTATTTATCTTATTTATTGACAATAAACTCAAGCTCCAATCAATTGTAGTTAAAAAAACCATTTTAATTCTATCTTTTAAAACCTTATGACATGTGAAGGATTTTAAGAAGTAGTACTTCAAAATTTTCAGGAAAGTACAAATCAAAACAAGTATTATTGAGTTCTTCAATAATATAATTGAATAATTTTTATTGCATCTATATTTAATATACTATTTGAATTTGTGCTTGAGTTCATTACATTTACATTTATATGCTCTTGATTATTAAGGTTTGATATGTTTCAAAGATAAATACCACTTCGAATTTAAAATCAAAAGTTTTGAAATGTGAATGAGCAATTACATATTTGGTCAATAAAATCACGTTGAAGATATAGATTAATTTCACTCAAAATATTATGATACTTTGTCTGATATAAAAAAAAATCGATTATGGTATAAAATAATATTAAAAACTTCCTTATTTGAAAACGTCTAAAATCTTTTCTCTTTCGCTATTATTATACAGTCAAATTCTAATATAGAAAAACATTTGTAAAGGATAATGTATTTAACCGTTTCCATCCTTGGTGAAAACAAAAAAATAATACTCCATATAAAAAGTTACAGCTGTTTTGTGATCATCAAAAGATATAAACTATAATTAAAAAAATATATATCATTAATTACGGTATCAGCATTTACAGATATAATCTTAACGTATAAGATATCGTTTGAAATGTAACAGTTAGCAAGTACTACATTTTTGTTGTTGTTGAAGGAAAATACTACATGTTCTATTAAGATGGTATTTCCAAATAATGAGTAAAAACATAAAACAAGAAAATTAAAAGTTTGATTGATTGATTTTTTCTTTTGACATTTTTATTTGTGGCTAGCATTATTTAATTATAAATTTTATATATAATGTTAAGATACGGTCAAAAAAATATTGATATAAGTTATAGAGAAAACACTATTTTACTATTTTCACTATTTTGTGAAATAAAATTAAAATGTTTCTGTCTTTTCTTTGACTAGAAATAAAATGCTACCGTCATAACTCTTTATAAAAAGTTAGCATATTACTCAAACAAAAGAAACCTTTTTCTTTTACTGGTCAAAGCACACAAACATTGTATTTGTTGCAGAAACTAAACAAACCTAAATTCATGAAAAAATATATTTTAACTTGTGATGGAGGATGACGATATGTTTGTTTTTAATTATTCTTTTAGTGATGGTTTTTTTTTTCCCTAAAGAAGAAAATTTACATTCAAAAAGTTGGTACGCAAATAAAAGAAATGAGCATATTGGTCTCAAATATCAATAAAAAAAGTGGGAGAAAAGTTTCACATTTTAGATAATTATAGAACAGGCAAAAAAAGGAAATCACAATTCGACCGGATTATCTGTTCCTTCTCAAATATGGTACCACGACAAGGTTTTGGAGTACTCAATCGAGATTTTGTTTTTTAAAGAAAAATTCCATTATATGGGTGATTCACCTTTTATATTCTATATATTTCTTGAAAAAAAAAAAGAGCGTGGTTAAATTATATGACATAGATATTTTTCCGTTTAACTAAGGCATCGGGTTTGATCTCGAGCTTGAATATATAATAACATTAAAACTTTTAGCTATAGTTTGTCGTTTATTAAAATTCGGTAAAGTTGTCTTCGTTAGCTTAGTTCAGTTGGTATAGACAATATAGAGATTCAAACCTCAGCAAAAAAAAGTAAAAAATTCTGCAAAGCTCGAGTGATTAGACATAAAAAAGAAAAATGTTATAAATATACTTTCTTTCTCTTTTTTAATGCTCACTAAGCATATATATTTGGTGAGACGGTACTCACAGTTTAAATTTCTCCAAATTGGCTCATTATTTTCTGGTTAAGTAGTCAAATCACCAGATATTAACTTAAGTGGAGAGGGTTCAAACTTCAACCAAATATATTGTGATATCTCTATTAACTATTTCCTCCGTTTCTAAATATAAGCAAAATTGACTTTTTAAGTTCATTCGCTTAATGATGTATGTGGTCTATATTATGAACCACATACATTATTAAATGAATGAACCTAAAAAATAAATTTTGTTTATATTTAAAAAGGGAATGAGTAAGCTATACTCACTGAAATAAGTTAACTATTATAATGTCTTCACTGTGATGTCATTGCTAAAAATTAAAATACATTAAAAACTTGAGCATATATACTACATTAGAATCATGAATGGATAATTTCAAATTCCAACCTTCCCAAACACTCTTTCAGTCCTAAAATAAGTGTTAGGTTTGAAAAAAATAACCTATAACAAAATAAGTGTTGTTGTTAGTTTTCAATGCAATATATATATATATTCTTTCAATTGTCGCATATAATAAACAAATTTTTACCTTCTATTTAAATAAGTGATTTTTACCTCGAATTAGGTTTTCCTTCCGTGATTTCGTCGTTTTAGTGCGACGCTGTTTTGTTTGTCGTCTTTGTGCGACGTTGTTTGTCTTTTCCCTCTTGTTCGGGTGTTTGTTCGATTTAGATTGTCAGATCAACTTCGATCTAGTGCAGTTCCAACCAATGGCTTTGGTGTCATCAACGTTGCAGATCCGGAGGCATGACTATTTCGGAGATTTTAATATAGTCATATTTGTAGGCTTATGTACTTTGCCGTTTTATGCTATTAACATGAATGATGTGAGTTTGTTCACAGATTCATCATATCTGTTTTTAGCGAATTTGTATTGCATCGATGTACTCAATCAATTTGAATGAATGAATGTCGTTTGTTTTGTGTAAAAAAAATAATAAAAATAAACAATATGTTCTTTTTTTTGGGTCAAAATATGTTCATTTTTTAGTAAAAAAAAAGTTCATTACTCGCAATTTTGTACTCTAAATCAATATTGATGCCTAAAGCAAACTCTAATAATGGAGCCTTTTTTATCATTAATATTTTTTAAAATAAATATGTTATGTAATTTTCATGTTTCATGCTTTTTGAGATGCAAAATTATTTATTAAATTATCATAATCAATTGCTTTTAAAATTTTATATTCAACAGATAATGAAGCTAAACCAAAAAATCATGTGAGAACGAGACATGAAGAGAAAGACAATGTCCAAACTTTTAAAAATGAGTGTGAATCACAATGTTAATGAAGAAAACTACAAACAATAATATTAGAAAGTCACAATGTATGCAAATGCAATGGGCACATACATACTAATGCAATATTAACAACAATCAAGTAATGTGAATCACAAAATATATATACAAATAAAAAAAGTAAAAAATTTGATGCTTAAAGCAAAGGTTTTAGGGGTCTAATGGCTCAAATGGCCTTGACTAATCTCTTATTTCACATTTATGATAATTAGCATGCAACAATAGCACTTGACAAAAAAAAAAAAAGTTAATATGATAAGTTGATAAAATTATTATACTTTCTATTTAATATATCATTTTTTCTTTTGTCTGTGTGAAATGATCAATTGTAACATTTTGGATCTGGATATGCAAACATCGGAAACAATCAAATTTTGTTTTACAAAATTGAAAACAATTGTAAATTGCTCAATTTTCTTTTCCTTTTGTTTTTATATTTGCAAAATATTGGCATTGTAAGTCCACTAGACAACTATACATAAAAAATAAAATAAAAAATACAGACATTTTGGGCCAAAACCAAGGAAACATAAATTTCAAACCAACAACTATTTCAACTACAATTCCAATAGCTGTCAAATATTTTTCGTGAAGATAAATTAAATTCCAAAAAAAAAAATCTCAATTATTTCAATAGAGGTGCATTTTAGTTTTTGCCTTTTTTGGCTTTGTGACTTTTTTTTTCCTTTCACTATTTTTTATTTAACATATAATATTCATTTTATCATCTTTATCTTTTTGTAAAATAGTTTTTTGTTACAAAATATTTGTAAAATTGGGATGTACTTTTCTACAAGAATAAAGTATAAGCAAAAAGTCAAATGTATTTGATCCAAAATTTAAAGTAAATACATTTGACCTTTTAAAACATTTTTGCTCTCATGTACCATTTTAGAGAGAGTGCTTCATAAGAGTTAGTAATACAATAGTGATACTGATAATTTTGTTTTCTACCACCTTTGCTCCTATTTATAAGAACAAATAACAAAAAGTAAATCTAAGATCAAAGTACATCTACGAATTATTACTAATTAACACGGTTCTCATATATCAGAGCACATCGATGGCCATTCAAGATGCCTATTTTTTATTTTTATTTTTTTGTTATGAATGTTACACTAGATAATTTTGAAAAGGATTAAACTTACATACAACGTTGCAAGTATTGGTACATTTTTAGTGAAGAAAAAGATAAATAGGACAAAGGAATATGGCATAAATTTTTTCCTTTGAAAGCTGGGAGACGCAATCAAGATGGAAGTATTGGCTCGGTTATTATCCAAAGCAAAAAGTTGGTTAATGCACCAATGCTCATTGATTTCATCCCTTAGAGAATTGGATTAAGCTGAACACTATTGACTACATTATCTACCTCCATAGGTCTTATTGAAGATCAATCGAGAAATTTTATTTTGGGTTCTACTTGTTTGCAAATGGAGCTATATGGCTTGAAACTTGCTCTATATATACATATACAACGATTTGTATTGGTTTACTATCAATATGATAGCTAGTCCATTCCACCATTCTGATTGCTTTTTGCCTCCTATTCGAGAAGAATTTCATCCACTATAACCTACCTGATTACAGTACTCTAGGTAGCACCCTAAGATTTTACGAAGCATCAATCTTTGTGAGTCCATTACCCCCACTACTACCTGTAACACCCTAAATCCTTTAACACAAAAAATCATACAAATGATACAATTATTCAGAAGAGTTTAGATGCTACATCTTCAATTAATTCAATATATGTAAGACCATACTTTCAAAAGCTCGCAGCGGAAAATCATCATACAAAATTATCTCAACAACATAAAATAAATCTCAACAACCATGTCTCAGGTATCATAATACATCACCAAGTAAAATTTCATGTCTCAAATATAAATGAGCAACAAGTCTCAGCAAGACATAAAAAAATAACATAAGTCTGTCACCCTAATCAGAACCCTAAACTAGACCCCTAGCATAAGAAAAAGAGGTAGCTCCAAAGCTAGCCCTCAAAAAACTCACAAGCAATAAGAGAATCAGTCATGCACGACGTCTACCCATCCATACAAATAGACAGACAGTCAACCAAATGACCACTAGAATTAGATTATATTGCGCATAATAAACATATAATCAAATAAATGCATAACGACATATTCATCTTTCAATGTTCAATAAATATCTCTTAATCAAATCACACAACATTGAATCATTACATCAACAATATACTTCAAGTATTCTAGCAATAATCAAGAAACATATACAAGTTCACCATTCCCCATATTCACAACATTCACTAAATTTCACCAATGCACATAATCACCAAATCACATAGTCAAGCATGACACGTTTCACAAATCTTAAGTGCATACTTTCTCAATCTAACATCTTCAATTAACACAAGAGTTTCTTACCTCATTATTCATTTATCATAATCATCAAATCACATCAATCTCATCATTTATGAAATATAATCTTATATTCAACTTCATTTTTTTCATATAAAGCACATATTTCACATAATACATATAATTCCTCTAATCCACATCAATCATATAAATCACATATACTCTAACTTAATCAACTTAAATAAACACAATTCATCATTTCAAGAGTATAGACAAGGTGAAATTCTGGCACGTTAGACTTAAGATGCTCTACGAGATGTTCCAACACCAGCTAAACGAATTACGATGTTGAATTAGATGTTAGAACATTAAGCTAACAAATAAAAACAAATGAACGGAAACAAACAAGAAAGTAAAAATGCACAGAGAGCTTGTTAACCCAGTTCGGTGACAACACACCTACTCTGGAGGCAACCAAGCTAGGAAGGAAATCCACTATTGTAGTTCGTATTCAAAAGCTCTCAGCAAACCACGTTTGCACTAATGACCTAGGACCTACCCGTACTGACTTCAACCTAGGAACTCCTAGATTTGAGATCCCATCTCACTTCCTTACAACTGATCACAGACTCTGTGATTCTTACAATATATACACAATTAATAAACGAAGTTACCTTCAAAAAACACAACAACTTACACCGTACTTCACAGCTTTGGTGCAGTGCACAAACTACCTAACTCTTTTGCTTAAAAGCTTCAGAGCAGTGAACAAATATAACTCAAAACACAATCCTAAACATGTATCAATCTGACACACGAAAGACTCACAAAAATGATAGACTCAAAACCATAGATGAGCTATTCTTCAAAATGACGTTTTGAATAATGAACTAGGCCTTGCAGCCTTGTCTAAAAACTGAAGCAATACAGGTCAGATTATTTTTCGGGCTTCAGATCAAACAAGTGATCAATTACTCAATCAACAGGACCAAATAAGGAAACTCCTAAAAAGTAGGCACATCTTTAGGAACATTATGATCACCGTCAAAGACTTTCCTAAGTCGTTAGCACTTCCTCAGGAAATCACATCTGTTCTGATCTTCTAATAAAGACACGCAGGTTGACCAACACTAATGAAGACGTGGATTCCTTAAATAAACAAACGCGTGCGCAAAATAAGGCAAGGTACAAAACACACAAAAACCATGCCTGGATGTTGGAACATCGTGTTCCACATCTGAAGTGAATATTTGTTTTAGGCAAAATTGAAGCCAACATACAAATATCCAACAATCTCCCCCTTTGGCAAATTTTTGGCTAAAACAACTTGAGCCCAGTCCAAACAAAGAAGAGAGACCACACGCAACCTTTTCTTCAATCTTCACAAAACAATATTCCTTGAAGAAAGGTTCACAAACTCATATTACTAAAATAGATACCAGACAGATAGCTCTTCAGTCACATCAAAATCTTCAAGACTAGAAGAAGTATATCACATATCTCAGATTCTGCTTCCAATATTTTCACAAAGTAAACAACACATGGAAATATGCAGACAAGAGAAACAAATAGGTATCATCTTAGAAAATCAGAGACTTGCAGCAGCGGACATATAAGGAAAAATAAATTCCCATAACATCCCAAACAGACAGTCAACTGTCACAACACGCTACTCAGATAAACATAGGAAAAATAAATTCCCAAACAACATTCAGTAGCTCAAAAAGAATGTTCCAACATTCAAACAAACACTCAAGAACACATATGAGAATTACTCCCCCTCAAGGAGTGCAAACAGTATTCTAATACTCCCCCTGAAAGCATGCATCTGAATATAAACACAGTCATGCAATGACATAATCATATACACACATCTAGCCCATCAGGGAAGAAGGGACTAGTACGTAGAATACTTTAGTAGCATACGCAAATGTTACAACATCACCTGACACATTATCTGCTATACTCAGATCTGCTCACAAAAAAAATCTTGCTCTCATAAGAGTACACAAACATACTTGTACATGCTTTCAAGCTTGCAACAGATGAGCAAACTAACAAAAATAAGCACATGGTACCATGCACATCTACTCCCCCTTTTTAGCCATAAAATATATCAAATAATAAGATGAGAGAAACATAAATCAAAGTTAAAGGTACCAGTGATTTTGAACATTAGCTGCTATAATTCTTCATGAACACAAATACCCAGCTTGCTCCTTAATTTCTCAAATTGTTTGACATCTAAAGCCTTTGTGAAAATGTCATTCAGTTGTTCTTCGGTAGTCACATGCTCAAGAGTTACCACCTTGTCTTCAACAAGATCCCTGATAAAGTGATGCCGAATGTCAATATGCTTTGTTCTATTGTGTTGTATAGGATTCTTCGAGATGTTGATTGCACTTAAGTTATCACAATACAATGTTAAGACATCCTATTGAACATCATACTCTTCTAGTATTTGCTTCATCCAAACTAACTGAGAGCAGCTACTTCCTGCAACAATATATTCTGCTTCAGCTGTTGATAAGGACACAAAATTTTGTTTCTTGCTGAACCACGATACAAGATTGTTCCCAATAAAGAAACATCCTCCTGATGCACTTTTTCTGTCATCTGCACTTCATGCCCAATCAGCATCACAATACCCCATCAGCCTGGAATTGTCACTGTGAGAGTACAGAATTCCATAGTCTGTGGTGCCATTGATGTACTTCAGAATCCTTTTAACTTGAACCAGATGACTCATTTTGGGCTCTGCTTGATATCTTGCACACACTCCTACATCAAAAGTTATATCAGGTCTGCTTGCTGTAAGATATAGGAGACTTCCAATCATGCTTTGTACAGGTTTTGATCAACAGGGACACCATTTTCATCTTTTGATAACTTCAAGTGAGTGGTTGCTGGTGTTCTCATATGGCTAGCATTATCCAGGCCAAACTTCTTTACAATATTATTAGCATACTTGCTCTGAGAGATGAATATTGTATCTTCCATCTGCTTGACTTGTAGATCAAGAAAGTAAGTCAATTCTCCCACAAGACTCATCTCAAATTCAGACTGCATCTGATGGACAAAATGTTGAACCATCTGATTCGACATTCCTCTAAATACAATGTCATCAACATAGATCTGTGCTATCATGAGTCTTCCTTTGTCCTTCTTAACAAACTGGGTCTTGTCAGTTCCTCCCTTCTTGTAACCTTGATTGATTAAAAAATTTGTAAGTCTTTCATACCAAGCCCTAGGAGCCTGCTTCAACCAATATAGTGCTTTCTTCAACTTGTACACATGATCAGGGAAATTTGGATCAATAAATCCTTTAGGTTTCTTAACGTAGACTTCTTCATGGAGGTGTCCATATAAGAAGGCACTCTTCACATCCATCTGAAATAGTTTGAACTTCATAATACAGGCCACTCCCAAAAGTAACCTTATTGACTCCAGTCTGGCAACCGGTGCAAATGTTTCATCAAAATCTAATCCTTCTACCTGTGTATAGCCTTGAGCCACAAGTCTTGCCTTGTTTCTGGTAACAATACCATTTTCATCTGACTTGTTCTTGTAAATCCATTTTGTTCCAATAACATTTATGTCATTTGGTCTTGGCACCAGATCCCATACCTCACTTCTTTTGAACTGATTAAGTTCTTGTATAGCCTCAATCCAGAAATCATCAGTGAGAGCTTCTTTCACATTTTTGGGTTCAAATTTGGACACAAAGCAGGAGTTGGAGACAATATCATTAGTTCTTCTAGTTCTGATTCCTTGATCAGGATCTCCAATAATGAGCTCTTGAGGATGATTTTTCTGAACTCTGATCGATGGTCATTTACTTGTTTCTGCATTGTTTAACTCAGCCTCTTCAGATTTAGTTTCAGGTTCTGTAACAGTTTCAGGTATCACCTTCTCTTGATTTGATGTTTCAGGATATGCTTCAACACCTGGCACTACTTCCGGAATTGGTTCTTTAGCTACGTCATCTATCACCACATTGATGGATTCCAAAACAACTTGAGTCCTGTTATTGTACACTCTATAGGCTCTGATGTTAGTAGAGTAACCCAGAAAGATTCCTTCATCACTTTTTGGATCCATCTTTCTTCTGTAATCTCTATCTGCTAGAATGTAACACTTGCTGCCAAAGACATGGAAATATTTTACAGTTGGCTTTCTTTCCTTCCATAGTTCATACAGAGTCGTTGCAGTGTCTGCTCTTAAAGTGACTCTATTATGGACATGACAAGCAGTATTCATGGCTTCAGCCTAAAAATGGTAGGGGAGATGTTTAACATGAAGCATGACCCTGGCTGATTCTTGTAGAGTTTTGTTCTTTCTTTCCACCACACCGTTCTGTTGAGGTGTTATGGGAGACGAGAATTCATGCTTGATCCCTTCTCCTGTGCATAATTCATGAAATTTGGAATTCTCAAATTATGTTCCATGGTCACTCCTTATCCTGAAAATGCCTTTATCTTTCTCTCTTTGAAGTTGAAAGCAAAGTTCTTTGAATGACTCAAAGGTGTTCGATTTTTCTCTGATAAATTTCACCCAAGTGAATCTTGAAAAATCATCAACAACAACCAGAACATACCTTTTTTCACCAATGTTGGCCACTTGCATAGGCCCCATTAAGTCAATATGTAGGAGTTCCAGAACCTTTAAGGTTCCCTGATGTTCCAACCTTGGATGAGACATCCGAGTTTGTTTACCTACCTGACATTTTCCACAGATGCTTCCTTCAGTGATCTCCAACTTGGGTATACCTCTGATTGCTTCCAATGAAATAGCTTTCTTTATACCTTGCATATTTAAATGACCCAGTTTTTTGTGCCACAATTTGACCTCTTCTTCTTTACTTAGCATGCATGAGGATATGAGAGCATGTTCTTGAGACACCCATAAGTAACAGTTGTCCTTAGATCTAGTACCATTCATACTCACCTTACCTTTCCCATCTATGATTTGACATTCAGTTTTGCTGAAATTTACGCTCAGACCTTGATCACACATTTGGCTGATACTGATCAAATTTGCAGCTAACCCTTTGACTAACAAAACATTATCCAGTCTTGGGGATCCCTCACTAACTAAGTTTCCAATACCTACAATCTTTCCTTTAGCCCCATCACCAAAAGTAACATTGCTCTTAGCATAAGGTCTGACATTTTCAAGGAATTTGTCCACCCCTGTCATGTGACGAGAGCACCCACTATCAAAATACCAGTCTTCACTAGAAGATGCTCTTAAGGATGTATGTGCTATCAGTCCTACACCCTTAGGTTTTCATTCCTTCTTGACCATTCTTACTGTTGATCTGGGTTGATACAATCTAGGTACTCCATATAACTTGTGGCAGAAAGGTTTCTTATGACCCTGTCTGTTGCAAAAGTGACACTTCCATGAGGGAGGTTCTTTTACTAACTCAGGTTTGGGAAGTTCTAAAGGATGTTCCAACCTCGGATCTCTAACAGTAGTACTATCTGTTCTAGTAGATGCTACAAATTTTATCTTCTTAACAAGTTTTCCATTTTTGGCCTTATGGTAGTGTTCTAAAGCCTGAACATAGCTACTGTTTTGATGTTCCTGTTTTAGGCGTTCATGTGTAAAGCCTATACCATTAGGTTTGCCTTTCACTTGACCTTCTATCATCCTATCAAGAACATCAGTTCCAGTGGTCATCATTCTAACTTGCTTTAAGACATTATCAAGTTTAGAATTAAGCAGTGTTACCTCTTTGTTTAGTTCAGTGATTTTTGCAAGATGACCAATCCTTTCTTCTTGTAGATGGTTAATGATTTCTTCCTGTTCTATCAGAAGCTTGGAGGTGTCTGCATCATTGATGTCTTGGTAACTGTAAGCCACAATCACTTTCTCATAGTATGGATCTTCATCACCATATTCAAATTTAGATTCTACTCTTCCTGTCATAGTAGTGGCACGTTTAGCAGTATCACTTTCCGCATCTCCATCTGCTTCCTCATCATCTGACCAGGACACAATCATCCCTTTCTTCTACTTCTTGAGAAAAGTTGCACATTCAAATCTAAAGTGACCATAACCTTCACATTCATGGCACTGTACTCCTTTGTACCGGCTGTTCTTCTCATCAGTTCTGTCATACCTTGGGTTGCTCTGTTGCCTATCAGTGTTGAATATGATGTTCTGTCCATTACCTTTTGATCTCCTGTTTACTTGCTTGAGAATCCTATTAAACTGTCTTCCAAGCATGACTAGATTTTCTGATATATTCTCATCCTCTACACTCTCTTCTAGTGCCTCGTCATCAGCTGTGTTTGCTGTAAAACCAATGCCTTTGCCCTTCTTCTCAGTCATGTTATCAACAACAAGTTCAAAGTTCTGAAGAGAACCTATGAGTTCTTCTACTTGCATATTGGAGACGTCTTGAGCTTCTTCAATGGCTATGACATTCTTTTCAAACCTCTTTGGTAGAGATCTGAGAATTTTCCTTACCAATTTTTCATTTGAGAATTTTCCTCCAAGGGAGTCAAATGAATTAGCAATGTCAAGGACATTCATATAGTAGTCATTTATGGTCTCCTCCTCTTGCATTCTTAGACTTTCAAATTTGGTCGTCAGGAGTGGAATCCTTGAACTCTTCACCTTGGAAGTACCTTCATGAGCCGTTCTAAGGATGTCCAAGGCATCTTTAGCCACATCACATTTTTTGATAAGTCTGAATGCATCCTAACATCAATACAGTACAATCTACACCTTTAATCTCTCATAATCATACCCCAACCCTAAATCCCAATTTTTCATAAACTTCCACAATTTCATGTTAAATTCAAAGTCAAAGATGTACAATTTATTACTATTGAAAGATAATCTCACCCTTACCTTAGATTACGATTCCTGAATTAAGCTGCGTTCTTCTCTCTTCTTCTAGCCTCTTCTCTTGGTTCTAGGTTTTTTCCTCTTCTTCTCTCAAAACTCACTTTTTTTCTTTTTTTCAATTGTACGTAAAACTCTTTCCGACTCTCCTTTTCTTTTTATTGTAAACTATAACCCCCTCTTATTTCCTTAACTCCCACTTATTCCTCATAATTATACTTAATTCCCTTTAAACCAATTAATACTATTTTCTACCTTTTTATTAAATAAATAAAATAATCAAACAACATTTATTTAAATAAAACACAACACCATAAATCATATAATAAATTATCATCACACCAAATATCACACAATTCATACCAAGTCATATATTTCACATAAAATCATATCTAAATCATATATGTCAAATATAGTCATATAAAATCATATAAAAATACTCAAACATCAACTAAAAATAATTAAATAAAAATGGGGCGTTACAACTCTCCCCAACTTATAGAATTTTCGTCCTCGAAAATGTACCTCTGATCGGACGATCCTCACTCACGTCTGAGTACCAGCCAAAGCAAACACTTTTCCACTTCCCTGAGCCCTCTTAGGATTCGTACATTGAGAGCTAAGATGACCTTTCTCATTACAATTGAAGCAAACAATGTCACCACGCTTGCACTCAACTATAGTATGGCCTTTCTTTCCGCATCAGAAACACTTTTTCTCATCACGGTTGCAAACATTACTCTTGTGGCCCTTCTCACCACACTTGTAGCAAACAACTTCAGCAGGAGCATCACTCTCTCTGGGCCTCCTCTCATTATTCACTTCCTTCTTACTCTTATCGGTCAGAGCACTATAAGGCTTTCCACGATCCTGTTGCTTACCTTTCCTCTCCTTCATAACCTTATAATGAGCTTTGGTATCCTCCTCGTAAATCCTGCAACTACTCACCAATTCAGAAAAGTTACGGATCTTTTGATAACCAATGGCCCGCTTAATGTCAACATGCAGACCATTCTCAAACTTGATGCACTTGGAGAACTCAGCAGTCTCAGCAGTATAGTGCGGATAAAACTTTGCCAATTCAACAAACTTAGCAGCATATTCAGTTACTGACATATCACCTTGCTTCAGTTCTAGGAATTCAATTTCCTTCTTCCCACGAACATCTTCCGGGAAGTACCTATTCAAGAATTCCCTCCTAAAAACAGCCCAAGTTACCGCAGTACCTCCAATTTCCAAAACGGGTTGCACACTTACCCACCAGTTGTCAGCTTCCTCGGCCAACATGTGCGTGCCAAAGCGCACCATCTGAACATCGTTACACTGCATAACTCGGAAGATCCTCTCAACTTCCTTGAGCCATGTCTGGGCTCCATCGGGGTCGTACCTTCCCTTGAAGGTTGGTGGATGATTCCTCAAAAATGTCTCCAACATCCTCACTCCCTCATTAGCACCACCAGCATTATTCTGTTGACCCACAGCTTGAGCCATCGCTTGCAGAGCAGCAGCAAGAGCAACATCATTTCTTCCAACCATCTCAAAGTTCTTAACAACAACAACAAATTAGAACAACAAAGACAGTTTAAAGCTGTCACACAACACTACTAGGCTCGACACGACTCTACTAATTGGCCGGACGGACTGACCTGCTCTGATACCAATTGTAACACCCCGTTTCCCAAAACAACGTAATAAAGAATATATAATCAGAGTAATCAACAAACGGGCATGTCACACTGCTTTTCAAAATTTATTAAATAGAAAATAAAACTATTTAACTTCAACAACTTTAATCTCATAAATAATTGCAGCGAAAAAATTCTTTTCAACATAATAAATCTTCTTCAACAAAATCTTGGCACAAAGGCCTCAACAATAAAATGATATCCAACATAATTAAGGTTCAACAACATTATTTAAAAATTCGATACATAAAGGAATGAAAGAACAAGACAACGTTTCCCATTCCGTTACGTATCAGAGCCCTAGACACTTGAGCCGTCATCCTACTAGTTTTCGTTACCTGCACTTGCCCACAAGGCGGCAATACCAACAGAAGGGGTGAGATTCTCAAACAATAAATAATAGAAGTATAACTTATCAATGAATCTAACACCCTAAATATCAACAAAGTAATTCAATATACATTATTTACAATAAACCAACAACATCAACATCACCTTCAACTCGACTAACAACAACGACAACGACAACGACTCACCAACAACGACTCCGACAATGTACCGACGACAACAATAAATGCAATATGCATGTGGTACCATTTTACGCGCGTTGAATGACAAGCATTCCAGGGCATGAGCCCTCAACAATTGGATGGTTAAAGCATCCCAGGGCATAAGCCCTCAACGAGTGAATGACTAGCATTCCAGGGCATGAGCCCTCAACAGTTGAATGATAAACATTCCAGGGCAATAAGCCCCCAACAAATGCATATGAGTATAAAATGAACTCAATGGTGTATATCAGCATACAACCAACAACAACAACGACAGCTACTATGACAACAACAACTGTGCCTAAATCATTTAAGACACACTCCCCAACTTGGACGACAACAACAACAACTCAATAAATGCATAAACGAGGTATGACTTACATTTTCAACAACTCAATCAATGATACTCCAACTTTTGAAACTAAGTTCAATAGCATATAATAGACATATACTAATACACCAATAACCATATTATTATCATCAACCGAAGTTAAACAACCCAAATATCAAACATATAAACCACCTCGGGTACAGGGCTACTCGCCTCGGCGAGTACATCTACTCGCCATGGCGAGCTCAAAGAATGGGCATACTCGCCTTAGGCGAGCTAGGGGCGAGCTGGGAGCAAGCAGAACTGGGAGCTCTCGACCTTTTTGACATTTTTCTCACCAAAACTGCATTTTAAAGCTACCTAATCATCTTTTTAATCTGAAAACTGTCCCAGTCATCTCTAAAAATATTAAGGTACACAAAGCTATCCGTCCCACACCTTATAACAACATTTCAAAAATCACATTTTTCTAAGGCCCTACTCGCCGTGGCGAGTGGTTTTTGCTCGCGAGGCGAGCCATGAACATTGCTCACTCGCCTTGGCGAGTCATGCTGCTCGCCGCGGCGAGCGATGAATGTCAGCACGGGCAGTACGCAATTCTCTCCCAAAAATATCCCATTTTTCTCAATTTCCAACCCCAAAACAATCCATAGAAGTGTAAATAAGTTCTGCCTATAACCTGAATGCATCCTAACATCAATACAATACAATCTACACCTTTAATCTCTCATAATCATACCCCAACCCTAAATCCCAATTTTTCATAAACTTCCACAATTTCATGTTAAATTCAAAGTCAAAGATGTACAATCTATTACTATTGAAAGATAATCTCACCCTTACCTTAGATTACGATTCCTGAATTAAGCTGCGTTCTTCTCTCTTCTTCTAGCCTCTTCTCTTGGTTCTAGGTTTTCTCCTCTTCTTCTCTCAAAACTCACTTTCTTTCTTTTTTTCAATTGTACGTAAAACTCTTTCTGACTCTCCTTTTCTTTTTATTGTAAACTATAACCCCCTCTTATTTTCTTAACTCCCACTTATTCCTCATAATTATACTTAATTCCCTTTAAACCAATTAATACTATTTTCTACCTTTTTATTAAATAAATAAAATAATCAAACAACATTTATTTAAATAAAACACAACACCATAAATCATATAATAAATTATCATTACACCAAATATCACATAATTCATACCAAGTCATATATTTCACATAAAATCATATCTAAATCATATATGTCAAATATAGTCATATAAAATCATATAAAAATACTCAAACATCAACTAAAAATAATTAAATAAAAATGGGGCATTACAGTTAGCACTTCCTCAGGAAATCACATCTGTTCTGATCTTCTAATAAAGACACGCAGGTTGACCAACACTAATGAAGGCGAGGATTCCTTAAATAAACAAACGCGTGCGCAAAATAAGGCAAGGTACAGAACACACAAAAACCATGCCTGGATGTTGGAACATCGTGTTCCACATCTGAAGTGAATATTTGTTTTAGGCAAAATTGAAGCCAACATACAAATATCCAACACAAGGAAATCATCATCATCAAAGAAATCACCAAGTCAAGTATACGTGATTCACACTTTGTCACCATCATTAAAATAAAACATCATCAAGTAAAATCACCAAGATGTTATCACCATCATCACAAGTGTACAAGTATCACCAAATAACAAACATAATCATATACACATCTCTCCACAAATTTGTTGGAACAACATGTGTTTAACATTACCTCTTGAGAGTTTTGATGATAACAAGGTATAAAAAATTGTCAATTGGATATGCTAATATTTGTTCAAGTGTATAAGACCATAGACAAAAATTTGTGTGTACTTAAAAGCCTAGGTACTGGAAGAACAAATGAGAGCAATGGAATCAACAATAAATAAAACTTAATGCATCTGAAGACTAGTGCTCCTAAAGTCAAAGTGCTCCTGAAGTGATGACGTCATCAAAAGCAAGTTCATCAGAAGCACCTCATCAGAAGTAAGATCACCAGAAGCTGAAGTTCATTAGAACATGAGAGACTTAAAGCTTCAAAGGATGTTCAAAGGATTTAATCACACCTAGCATTGCAGAAGACCAAAAGGATAAAGCAACGGTTATTTCAAATGAATTTGAAGGCATTAGATGCTTGTTCTTTGAAGAACGTTGACAAAGTACAATTGTACGAAGTGTACAACCACTATCTCCACTACTCAGAGTGTGTCTCTGCTACAGGACAAGAATGACAGCTACGTATGCAACAATGTTCCTTCAGTCTGGGAATGGATTTGAAATTGATCCTTCATAGGACAATAACCATATCAGGCAAAAGATCATTGGTGATTGATCAAAGCTTCAAACGACTCTTTTTTGATATGCTGGCAATTCACAACGTCTCTTTCACATCTCTATATAAAGGAGTGAAGACTTAGAGAATTGTAAGAGACTCAATAACAATTTAAAAGCGCTAAACCTCTGCTGAAATTGTTCTGCATCAAAAGTTCACTTAGATTTTCTTATCAAAGTTCATATCTTAGAAATTCTAGAGTCTTAAGAATCTGTATCTCATTTGTATTGTGAACACCACTGATTGTATATCAAGTGTTCAACCTCAAACATTTCTCTTTCACACCTCTTAAGAGTCTCTTGCTAGTTTTAGCAGTGAACATTTGTAATCAGGTATTACATTTTAGTGAACTCTCCTTGGAAGTGCAAGGGGTACAAGACTACTTCCGGTTTGTGGAAGGAACCTGTATAATTGTTTGTGTCTTTCTTCTCTCTCTCTCTCTCTCTCTCTCTCTCTCTGTTTTTATCCGCTGCATTTAGAATCTGAACATCTCTCATAAGCTATAATCTAACTACTTCTAATCAGTGACTTTAGTAGGAGAAAAAGAAGAAAAAGCCAACACAATTCAATCCCTCTTCTTGTGTTTTTCTCACCTTCAATTGTTACCTAGAGCCGTGGTTCTGTTGAGAACACTTAACAGTTTAACCGTCCAAGATCTGAGAAAAACATGTTTGATGAATCATCTGTTTCTGGTTCTGGTGGTAATCATAATGTTGTACCTTATGATTACAGTGATAAAGAAGCTGACTCAAGAAAAGTTCCAAAGTTCAATGGAGATCCAGAAGAGTTCTCCTGGTGGAAAACCAACTTCTACAGTTATATCATTGACTTAGATGAAGTTTAGAGGCAACTAGTCTGGCAAGATCATTGGTACATGAACTATTGGTAACTCATCTATCTCTATTAAAATGTGTGGTTGGTAGATGGTCTTGAACATAACATTTTGAGTATTAGTCAGTTTTGTGATATTGGTTATGATGTGATGTTTGAAAAGACAAACTGCACATTAATCAACAAATATAACAAGTCCATAGTGTTCAAAGGAAAGATAGTAGAAAATGTCTATAAAATCAATTTTTCTGAACTGGTTGATCAGAAGGTAATTTAACTTCTATCAATGAATGATAAGAAGTGGGTATGACACAGAAGGTTGTGACATGCTAACTGGAGATTAATCTCTAAGCTTAGTAAGTTACAACTTGTCAAAGGCCTACCTAACATTGACTATCATCCAGATGCACTTTGTGGTGCATGCCAGAAAGGGAAGATTGTGAAATCATCTTGTAAATCTAAAGACATTGTCTCAACCTTCAGACCTTTAGAACTGTTTCATATTGATTTATTTGGACCAGTTAGTACTGCATCCTTATATGGAAGTAAATATGCACTAGTCATTGTTGATGATTACAACAAATGGACTTGGGTAAAATTCCTGAGAAGTAAAGATAACGCATATGATGTATTCCGTAACTTCGACACTCAAATACAGTCTGAAAAAGAAATGAAAATTTTGAAAGTCAGAAGTGATCATGGTGGAGAATTTGAAAATGAGCCATTTGAAACTTTTTGTGAAAAACATGGAATTGTCCAAGAATTCTCTTCTCCTAGACCTCCACTACAAAAAGGGGGTTGTAGAGAGAAAGAATAGAACTTTACAAGAAATGGCAAGAACCATGATTCATGAAAATAATTTGGCTAAACATTTCTGGGCAGAAGCAGTGAATACAACATGTTATGTTCAAAATAGGATCTATATCAGACCTATCTTGGAAAAAACTGTATATGAACTCTTTAAAGGAATAAGACCCAATATATCTTACTTTCATCAATTTGGATGTACCTGCTACATTCTAAATAACAAGCTCTACCTATTGAAATTTGATGCCAAGGCCCAAAGAGGAATCTTTTTAGGTTACTCCGAAAGGTCAAAGGCATACAAAGTGTATAATTCAGAGACACTCTGTGTTGAAGAATCTATGCACGTTAAATTTGATGACAAAGAGCCTGGAAGTGAAACTCTAGAGCAGGATGAAAGTTTTGTAGATATATAGGTTACTGAAGATACTTCAGAACCTGGTCAAACTGAAGAATCTGAAGACAGTCCAAAAGCTGAAACAACTTCAGAAGCTCAAGATGAGGTAGCTTCTGATGAAGCTAAAGATGGCTCTTAGCAAGCAAATCAATCCAAGAATACATTCAAATACAGGTCTTCACATCCTAAGGATCAAATCATTGGAAACAAAGACAGTCCTAGAAGAACAAGATCATATTTTAGACAAGAAAAGTCTATGATAGGATTGTTATCAGTCTTTGAACCTGCTACAGTTGATGAAACACTTTCAGATGATGAATGGATACTAGCTATGCAAGAAGAGCTCAATCAGTTTCAAAGAAATGATGTGTGGGATTAGGTACCCAAACCTCAGCAGAAGAACATTATTTAAACAAAATGGGTATTCAGAAACAAGCTGAATGAACAAGGTGAAGTAATCAGAAAAAAGCTAGACTTGTTGCACAAGGTTACAATCAACAAGAAGACATTGATTACACTGAAACATTTGCTCCAGTTGCAAGATTGGAAGCAATCAGGTTACTTCTATCCTATGCAGTTGATCATGACATAATATTATATCAAATGGATGTCAAGAGTGCATTTCTAAATGGAGTCATAGGAGAAGAAGTGTTTGTCAAGCAACCTCCTGGTTTTGAGGAGCTTAAGCATCTTGACCATGTTTCTTAAACTTAAGAAATCACTATATGGCTTGAAACAAGTTCTCAGAGCTTGGTAAGATAGACTAAGTAGTTTCCTGATTAAAAATGATTTTAAAAGAGGTCAAGTTGACATAACACTCTTCAAAAGGACTCTTGAGAAAGACATTCTTGTTGAGCAGATATATGTTGATGATATAATATTTGGTTCTACTAATGCATCTCTTTGCAAGTAATTCTCTAAGTTAATGCAGAATGAATTTGAAATGAGCATGATGGGAGAATTGAAGTTCTTCCTTGGTATTCAAATTAATCAATGTAAAGATGGAGTATATGTTCATCAAACAAAGTATACATAGGAGCTTCTGAAGAAGTTCAAGCTGGAAGATTGTAAAATGATGAACACACCAATGCATCCAACCTGCACCTTGAGTAAAGGTAATACTGGATCAAAGGTAGATCAGAAGAATTATAGAGGTATGATTGGTTCTTTGTTATACCTCACTACATCTAGGCCATATATTTTATTCAGTGTATGCTTGTGTGCAAGATTCCAGTCAGATCGTAGAGAATCTCATTTAACAGCAGTTAAGAGAATCTTCAGGTATCTGAATGGAACAACAAATCTTGGACTCCTTTACAGGAAATCCTTAGATTATAAGTTGGTTGGATTATGTGATGTTGACTATACTGGCGACATGATTGAAAGAAAATCAACCAGTGGTAACTGTCAGTTCCTGGGAGAGAATCTGATATCCTGGGCTAGCAAAAGACAAGCAACTATTGTTATGTCTACAACAGAAGCATAATACATCTCAGCTTCAAGTTGTTGTACACAACTACTTTGGATGAAACATCAGTTGAAAGGTTATCAGATAAATGCTAACAATATTCCCATTTTCTGTGATAATACTGCTCTATTTGTTTGTCAAAGAATCCAATTCTACATTCAAGAGCTAAGCATATTGAAATCAAACACCATTTTATTAGAGATTATGTTCAAAAAGGAATTTCAGATATACAATTCATTGATACTGAACATCAGTGGGCTGATATATTCACTAAACCTTTAACTATGGAAAGATTTGAATTTATTAAGAAAAATTTGAACATGTACTTTGTGTCTAATTAAATCTGCTTGTTCCTGAACTAGAAGTTAGGTCCCGAAGTTAGTTCAGAAGCTATGGTCCGTCAGAAGCTCTTAACTAAGATTCTGAGGAAAATGTGCTTCTGAAGATGACATCAACATCTTAACTTCAGAAGCTGAATTTTGTGCTCCTGAATAGCTGAGCTAGTGGAAACGTTGGAGTTACTTTTTGGTAACATTTGTCTCACTAACTTGACAGCTATTCTGAAGTTATCTAATGTGGCTTAATTGTATTGGTGAATAACATAAGAGGGAAATGATGATTTTAAGCTTTAAATGTACTATCTCGCGCCCCCAATTGTCATTAATGTTGTGTTTGTTTATCCCATCTGAATTGCAATCATTTGTTTTTACTCAAATCACTTAGACAAAACACACAGTACTCACTTCACAACCTACACTTTCTATTTTCACTTTGATTCTCTGCGAAGTAAAAGTTCATCTTCCTCAATCAAATCCTTAGAACCCTAAAACTTTATTCTCATCAATGGCGTCTTCAAGCTTTGTTCCAGAATCAACAATGCAAGAAACATTTCAAGGAACTTCCACTCAAGAAGCTCCAGCTTATGAAATCAAAGGAAGAACCATGACTTTAGAAGAGTGAGATTTAACAGGTTAAGTTGAGAGTCCGGTGGACTTCACATCTCTTTTGTATCATGGATGCAACATCAAAGAATACTATGAGGCTCAGGACCTCATAAGCTACTTCAACATGTTGTACGCTCCAACCTACATGAATCTTATAAGGCACTTCTGGGTAAGAGCTCATGTATATTATCGTAAGGCTGCCCGATTGGAAATGGATGAAAAGGTGTTTATTGACCCTTCTTTAGCTGGTAAATCTAGAGAAGAAATGAGTTTGGAACCCTTTACTTATACTAAGATTAGGTCAAGCATCATGGGAATTCTGGTCTTCATCTCTCAGGAAGTGATTGCTTATGTAATCAAGAGAGCTTCTGAAGGTAGCTTTAAAGATGGTCTGGACAACAACAAGAAGAGTCCCTGGAATGAAGTAGTGAACCAGTCAATGTTCAACAAAAAGAAGAAAGGTGCTTACAATGACTTGACGATGGAGAAGAAAATGCTTCGGAAGATTCAGAATGAGAACCTTCTACCATAAGGTGGTGGTTCTGATCAACCTTCCTTGGAGCATAGGGTGTTTCTGCACTACTTCATCACCAAGGAAAAAGCAATTGTGCCCAAGTATATCTTTAAGCACATGATTAAGGCTCTAAGAGAAAGTCAAATAATCAAGAGAACCTGAATTCCCTATGGAAGACTCATCTTAGAAATCCTTCATCAAGGAGGCATTTTGAAGACACTGAGTGATACAAAGGTTTTCACTACTTAACAACTTGGCACAGTCACTGGGAAAATAATCAATGGAAGCACTCTGAGGAATATGAATCTGATCAAGAAGGAAGTTTACAAGAAGCTGGACATAGATATGAAGGAATCCAGAGATATATCCAATCTTATGGAAGACTTTTCTCCAATCTGCAAACAAGATCCACTTGATGTGCAATTATACTTCATTGATGATCACTTGAAAAAGACTGGAGAGACTATCCATTTAGAGGATATACCAGAAGAAATGTATGATGGTACTCTGCCTGTAGCCAAGAGCAGAAAGTCAAAGAAGAGAGCACTCACAGAAGCTGAGTATCTGGATGATGCTTCTGAACAACCTTCACAGAAATCTAAGAAAGCTAAGAAGGAGAAGGCTTCTATTCAAGTTGATCCTGCTATCCCAACCATTCAAGAAAAGGTTAAGGAGTTAGCTCCTGTTGAAGTTCTGAACACAAGAACCAGAAGTGGTAAGGAAGCTGAACCTTAACCACCTAAACCTGCTAAACCCTCCATTCCAAGAAGGAAAAGGAAACATGCTGTCAGGAAGTTGAAGACTGCTCCTGAAGAAGAAGATATTGATGAAGCAACAGAGCTTGTATCAAGGGTAGTAAAAAGAAAGAAAGAAGTTGATGCTGCTGCTTTGGAGAAAGCACTTCAGCTGGCTAAAGAAATTGAGGTTCCTGCTGAAGCTCTAGCAAAGGAATATGCTGTTGAAGCTGCTCAACTGGGGATTGAGCTCACTAAGAACTTGCAGCAGATGGCAGTGGTTGATGACTTGGTGAAATCTACTGAAGGCGTTCAGGAGGAAGTTGGCTGCTCACAAGCTCTTAAAGGTAATACTGATTCTCTACACATTGCTGAAATAGTTAATATAGAATCTAGTTCTTCCTCTGACTCTAGGTCAAACATAGCCTCCCTCTCAACATCTTCATCAACCTCGTCTGACTTGGATGATATTCCACTTAACAAAGTCTATGAAAACCTAAACAAACGTTTATCCCCATCACCATCCACTAAAACTTAGAAAAAGCCAGTTAGTGATACCTTTGTTCCCATGTATCCTTCTTTTGAAGAAAGGTTACATGACATGCAACAAAGAAGGATCAATGCTTGCATAAATCTACCTGCTAATCGTCCATTACAACCACTTATGATTGAGCCTATTCAATTTGTTGCTGCTGATGCAGAGGGTGCAGTTGATCACACATGGTCAGATTCTGCAAACATTGATGTATCATCATCTCATCCTAACTCACCTACCCAAACAACTGAAACACATGAACCATCTGTTATTCAAGGTCTGATAAACCATTACTCAGGTGCATTACCTGGTTATGAGTCCAACCTAGAGAAAGCCTCTGACATAGCTTCTAATGAAGTTATGGCAGAAAGCCCCCATCAACAAACATCAAACCCAAAAATGGCCTCATCAACCAATACAAATTATGTCCTTATACCTGATAACATTCACCCTGAACCAGATGTTCCTGAACAAGATGTTCCTGAACTATCTGTTCCTGAACAAGTCATCTATAACCAATCTCTTCCAACCAACACTATTGTTGAACCTGAAATAACCACTAATGGCCACCCTTCTTCCTCCAACCTAGCTCTTCAAGCTTGTGCTCCTGCTAGACCCAAAAATATCTCTTCTCCACCCACATTGTTTCTAGATTCTATTATTTTGGCAAATGTGCGTGATAATATATTCCAGGAGCTGAACAAGTTGATTCAAGCTAGAAACAACTTGATTCATGAAGACAACTATGTTAAGCAGTGGAGAAGATTGAGAGAAAGGGTAGATTTTGTCTTGTCTGAGCTGCAAAGATCTTCATTTGATGCTCAAGATGCTGCCCAAAACAAGCTTCAGGACTGGTTAAGAGGTATTATGAATGGTATGCAAGAAGTACCAGTTAGCAGAATTCTTGTGAAGACCCCTCTGTGCTTAACTGCAAGAAGTGTTATACCTTCTGCTGTTCATCCAAGGGAGCTGGATCTAACTTGGTTGAATAAGATTGATTTCAAGTCAGCTTCTACTGAACTAGAATTAATGCAAAGGAACACTCTTCAAGAAAGAGAAAACAAACATCTCAGGAAAGAGCTTCTTGAACAAAAACTGCTGCTACTAGAGTACAAGACCTCTACATAAGCTAAACTAGAAGAAGCTAGAGTAAGAGAAGAGAACTTGATCAGAAGCAATGAAGACTTCAAGAGAGAAATGAAGCAACAGACAGAAGATACAAACAGACTGATGAAACAATAGATGGAAATGTTCCAGAAACAAGCACACCCTTAGCTTGTTTATTTTCTTGTTTGTACTTTTGTATGCTTCTGCTTCTGAACTATGTTTCTGCTTCTGAACTTTTTTTTGTGCTTCTGAACTCATTTTATGCTTCTGACCCGTTTATGTGTTATTATACTTACGTGTTTTTAAAAGAATTTCTCACTGTTTTTCTCATCTCTTTCTTTTTGTATTTATTTTATACTTTTTGTTGCTGACAAAAGGGGGAGTAGATGTATAATATTTAATAGGCTCTGAGCCCCTT
Organism: Medicago lupulina; assembly: GCA_958299785.1. Taxonomy (NCBI): domain Eukaryota; kingdom Viridiplantae; phylum Streptophyta; class Magnoliopsida; order Fabales; family Fabaceae; genus Medicago; species Medicago lupulina. The sequence goes on along the minus strand of OY283146.1, from coordinate 55,410,420 downwards.
TAATTTAACTTCAAGCAATTTAAATTAATAGGACCTTCTTCTTATCTCTTAGTCTATTAATGTGAGATAATTCTAAGAATTATTACGTTTTTAATGATGAATTTAATTAACACGAATAGAACTCAGGGGAGCTTACAAACCTCACCTTAAAGTACTATTGGATTCAGCGGGAGCTTACAAACCTCAAACCCTTAAAGTCAACTTGTTAATTAGATTAACAACAATTGAACATTTTAAATACTAATGTTTGTCATCATCAAAAAGGGGGAGATTGTTGGAACAAAATGTGTTTAACATTACCTCTTGAGAGTTTTGATGATAACAAGGTATTAAAAATTGTCAATTGGACATGCTAATATTTTTTCAAGTGTACATGACCATAGACAAAAAATTTGTGTCTACTTAAAAGCCTAGGTACTGGAAGAACAAATGAGAGCAATGGAATCAACAGTAAATGAAGCTTAATGCATCTGAAGACTAGTGCTCCTGAAGTCAAAGTGCTCCTGAAGTGATGAAGTCATTAGAAGCAAGTTCATCAGAAGCACCTCATTAGAAGCAAGATCACCAGAAGCTGAAGTTCATCAGAAGATGAGAGACTTAAAGCTTCAAAGGTTTTTCAAAGGATTTAATCACGCCTAGCATTGCAAAAGACTAGAAGAGTAAAGCAACAGTTATTTCAAATGAATTTGAAGGCATTGGATGCTTGTTCTTTGAAGAGTGTTGACAAAGTACAATTGTACGAAGTGTACAACCACTACCTCCACTACTCATAGTGTGTCTCTGCTATAGGACAAGAATAACAGCTATGCCTGCATCAATGTTCCTTCAGTCTGGGAATGGATTTGAAATTGATCCTTCATAGGACAATAACCATATCAGGCAAAAGATCATTAGTGATTGATCAAAGCTTTAAACGACTCTTTTTGATGTGCTGGCAATTCACAACGTCTCTTTCACACCTCTATATAAAGGAGTGAAGACTTGAAGAATTGTAAGAGACTCACAACAATTTAAAATAGCCAAACCTCTGCTGAAATTGTTCTGCATTAAAAGTTCACTTAGAATTTCTTATCAAAGTTCATGTCTTAGAAATTCTAGATTCTTAAGAGTCTGTATCTGATTTGTATTATGAACACCACTGATTGTATATTAAGTGTTCAACCTCAAACATTTTTCTTTGTAATTATGTTTGATTAGAAGTCTCTTGCAGTTGTGCTTGAGCATAGAAGTCTCTTGATTGTGTTCAGGAGAATAGAAAATCTCTTGCAGTTGTGCTTGAGTAATTTGAAGTCTCTTGCTAGTTTTAGCAGTGAGCATTTGTAATCAGATATTACATTTTAGTGAACTCTCCTTGGAAGTGCAAGGGGGACATGACTACTTCTGGTTTGTGGATGGAACCTGTATAATTGCTTATGTCTTTTCTCTCTCTCTCTCTCTCTCTCTCTCTCTCTCTCTCTCTGTTTTTATCCGCTGCATTTAGAATATGAACATCTCTTCAGAAGCTGTAATCTAACTGCTTCTGATCAGTGACTTCAGTAAGAGAAAAAGAAGAAAAAGCCAACACAATTCAACCCCCCCTTCTTGTGTTTTTCTCTCCTTCAAAATTCACATCATCAAGTATGGGACATTCCCCAAAAACTCATGTGCATGCAATGTTCTAGATACCTCTAGATGCATGTGGTACCATTTGAATATCGGAGGTAACTATTACCAAGTAATCCACCCATCTTCGTGATTATTTAGATACAACCAGATTTACTATTAATGATTCATTCCTCCATCATCGTGATTACAATACTCAATGGATGCATGAACTTCATGTAAAGACTAGACAATGCATAACTCACAATCCATCATCATTATATAATTTACACCATTATATAATATATTCCATCATCGTGTTTCTCATCATTAATACATCATTTGCATCGTCAAGTAATTTCATTCATAATCATCAAATCAACATAAGTCAAATCAGCATCATAATCATCATCAAATCATCACAACAAAGAAGCAATATCCCTTCATAAAGCATAAATTGCATAATAGACGAACAATCATCCACATCATGATAACCAATATATTAAACACCCAACAATCATTGATTCATTCTTATTTCATTATATTATTATGAATACGAAACAATTTGCAAGTTATTCGATCATAAAACCCCATTGTGACAAAGTTCGTCTATTTTCATAAAATCGCCTATTTTAATTTTACTCAACAAAAGTATGATATTAAGATATTAATCATCATAAAAAACATCTTTATATATCACCTAACATCTTAGTTAATCAATCGTAGCAAATTCATTTAACAAAGTTCCTCTTTTTTCTCAAAATCTCAAAGTTCATCTCTTTTTGACATTTTTCCCGAAATCCAAATTTATGTTCATACCAATCCTATTAGGTTATTCTAATTCCATAGTTAGAAAACCAATCATAGCCTCAACAATTCAATCAATAAAATCAATTTTCGCAAAATTCCAAGTTCATGAGCATTTTCACTCAAAGTTCGTTTCAAAATCATAAAACCAATTTAATCCAAACCAAATGATGTTCGAGTAGCTTTATGAGTTAAAACAACACTTAAACACATCAAAAGAAACACTTGAGGTATCCGGAAACAACCCCAACTGGCTGAAACCTTCAAATTGTGGGTTCAGTCATGCGTCACTCGCCACGGCGAGTGGCTGCTCGCTACAACGAGTTACACAGCAACAGGAACCTAGAATTTTGGGTTCCTCTTGGGAACTCACACCAAATTTTCCCTAAAACCCCGATTTTGATTCCAATTGACCCAAAAACGATACTCAAACCTCATCAACAGTTATCATGCATCAAAATAACATTAAAGTGAATCAAAACATGAGTTCATAACATCAAATCACCAAGTTTTCACCACCACACTCATTTTTCACCAAAAATACCAAAACTCCACAATTCAATTCAAACTTCACAATTATCATCATCAAATTCATGAATTATCATTAACAACATATACTCGTCAACATCTGTATCACATAAGTCATGAATTCATCATTTATCAACAACAACTTCATCATTTTCACTAAGTTAAGCCAAATTTTCAAAGTAATCACTTCAACACATATCAACAATGAAAATTAAGCATCAACAACAAGTTTATAAAAAATTTCATACACCCAAATTTACCAAATAATTATGAGCATGAAAATTAACATCGAAAGTCATCAAAATCATAATTCATTCAAAAGCAATTATGGCCCATAAGTGAAAAACTAGATTATAGCTTATTTAGTAGAGCAAACCTATCCCTCTTACCGTGTTTCCTCAAAATCTAAGCTAATCTTCGAGAATCTTCACTCTCTCCAATGAATCTTCGCCTTCTCTTCACTTTTGCTCAAATGGGTTCTTCCCTCTCTCTCTCTCTCTCTCTCTCTCTCTCTCTCTCTCTCTCTCTTAGTAGTTCTACAAACAGGAGACCCTATCAACGTCTACCTTACCAAGGGTTCAAGAGAATGGTTCTACTAGGCTACAACTTATTTCCTTCAAACTAGGTGTGGCAAAAAAATCCGTACCCGCGGGTATCCACGAATAAAATCTGTCATGGGCATGGGGCGGGTAACTAAATGGGTATTTAACTAACCGTTGCTTGATGGACATGGACAAAGATTTGATGATATTTGTGCCCGTGGGTATCCATACCCGTTAATAAATTAAGTAACTTACTAAAATATTCATATGTGTATGTGTGTGTATGTATCTATATATATAAATATTCATATATGTGCCCTAAAGAGTTAGGTGTCCCAAAAAAACCCTTATTTACTAATTTGTACGACGCTGTTTCCAGTTATTTCTCTCAAAGATTATTTCAAAAATTTATATTTCTCTCCTCTTCTTGTGCGGCTAAACTTTCTTCTTTTCCGTCATCTTTTTTTTCTTCTTTCACTCTTCTCCTTAGCATGATTGCTTGTTTATGATTTTAGATATTTAGTGCTTCCTAACTTTAGAGAAATACATGAATATTTCAATTGGTAATATATATTATACCAACCTTTTGTTTATAATATCAATCAATTATCAAACTAATTACCCTCTTAATTGTGTACAATTTGAATTTTATGATGTTATGGTATGATGAATTTGCATGAGATTATGTAAGAATCATGAATTTTGTTTGGATTATGGTATGGATTATGAAATTTGAATGAAATATGTTATGTATAGATGTTTAAAAGTTGAAGTTTGTAGGTAGTTAAAAAAGTATTTTTCTTTGTACAAAAAAAAAATTCAAAAATTCATGGGTGCCCGCGAATATCCGTGGGTATCTAAATACATGTGGATTACCCGTATTGAGATACCCGCACGGGGACGAATATCATACTACCCGTACCCATGGATACCCATTGACATCCCTACTTCAAGCAGACACTTGTTTCCTTAATTATAACTAGTTACCTCCTAGGCTCAACAGATTTTTACTCAATATTAGTAATATCACCTCATAAGTACTTACTACTAAGGTCAACTCGCTTTCGAGATCTTTCGCTAGCTATAACTAATTACTTCCTAGACAGATAGATATTAATAGCAAGATATAAATATCAACATATAAGCATCAGGATAGTAATATCAATTATAGGCCCTGTCACAACCTAAGTATGTAATCTAGGGTTGCGCTACTACATAAATAAACTAAATTCCTAATAAAACTAAATAGAGAACAAAGAATAAATAAAATAAAACGATATTAAATTAAAACTATTCAACAAAAATAAATAGAGGTTCATCTTAGAACTCTAATCTAAAAAGATTTAGTTACACATGGTCACTAAAAACAAATTACTAAAGATAAAAATATACCCTAGAAAATCAAGGAGAAGGTAGAAACTCTTTCGAAGCTCTAGAATTGCCTTCCTCTTGAACAAATCTAGTTCTGAACGAGAAATTCTAAATGACGAAGGCTGATATTTATAGTGAGAGTTTCTACCTGGATTTGAGCTAAAAGTGCAAGCTTTACTCACAAAAAAACAGGAAAAGTCGTTTGTGCCCCGCACTTTTTAGATGCACAGGGCACATGCCTAGCATGCCTAGCACATGTGAGTGTGCCAAAATCCATGCCCTATGAGCATGGAAATTCCCTAGGCGCATGGCCATGTGCTAGGCGCATGGTTTGTAAAACCATGCCCTAGGCAGATGGTGAATGTGCTAGGCGCATGTCATTCTCTCTCGGGACCAGTTTCTCCGATTTTCCATCGCTTTAGGTCTTCGTCTTCAAATAACTTGCCTCGGAACTTGAGAACATAATTCTTCTCTCTTGTAAGTCTTCTGAGGCCTCTTGAATAATATTCATTCTTTGTCTTCATAAGTCTTCACAAATCTTCGGATGTTCTTGATTTGCCGGTTTGCATGATTTTTTCGTGGATTACTTCAAAAATCCTCTAAAATTGCTATGTTTCGGGAAAACTATAATTACAAACTAAAATATAGAAAACATTACAAATATCCTGAAATCATAAGCAATCGTTCTAATACTTATTCTTTTTGTTGTTAAAACGTACTGAAAATGACTAAAAACATGCTAAGAATAACATAAGATGATTTGTCAACAGATAATTATATGTCTTCTTCATATCTTGACATTCAGCAATGCATTAAAACTAGAGGATGACATGTAAGGCTTTATTTGTCTTATATTAGCCTACATGCTCATGGACACAGTTATTAAACAAATTGTTTCTTTATTAATAGTCTTGTTATTATCAAAATAAAATATATATTTATTGTTCTTTGAACAAACGCGGTTTTAAAATCCCTCCCTTTTTAATGATGAGACATATTAGTAATTTAGGGCAATTTAAAGACAAACAAAAACAATAAAAAGAATATATATATTCCCCATGAGTATAATACTCTATATGGAAATACATGAATGAATGAACATTACATATATTCCACAACTCCATTGGATGTTAAGCCGTTGGATTGATGTTCCCTTTAGGATGTTAACATCCAATGGAGTAAAAGTCGACATAGGCTAAACATCAAAAGCTTTTGAAACACCTGTATCTCAAGCTTTTGATGAACCAATACCCGAGAGAATATCTTTTTTTGCCTTACCCTGGTCGTTTGCTTATGTATTTTTGCCGGTTTCTTGCTTGTATCTCCTTTCTCAAAATTTTCTCTATCGACCTTGGCTTTTTTTAGGGTACAACCATTGACATTTACAGACAGCGTGACCTATATTCTGACAGTATGAGCATAGATCTAGTAACCACTCATAATTAACCTGCAGCTTAAATGTAAAACCCTCCCTTTCCACCGAAATTTCATGAAAGAGTCGACGGGAGAGATCCATATCCACCAGTATATGGACATAATTTCCAAACAACTTGTTTTGTGTTGCATTGTCAATGGTGAGTGGTAGGGTGGGCAAAAAAACTAAAAACTGAACCAAACTGTTGAACTGAATTGATATTGAACTGAACCGGTATATAAAAGTTCTGAACCAATCCAAACTTAGAGGAGCAGTTCAAACCGTTTTTGAAAAAAACACCAAAAGTGCCTGACTCATTTCTCTCCAAAATCCAAATCTCAAATCATGAAATCTTCAATCTCAAACCCTAATCACTCGAACCACCATGTTCTGTATAGTTTCAAGCCAACACAACCTTGCTCATCCGTGGTGATTCTGTCGTTCATTTTCTTTTTTGTGTTGTTTCTGTTTTTTCCTGACTGAATTGCAATCTCTATGTGTTCTATTTGATTATGAATTGTGATCCCTCTAACATTGTGTATAATCTCTATATTGTTTTTAATTCTGTGTTGTGATTGCTTTCATGTTTGTTTATTGCTTTTGAGTTAGATTTAGGCCTTGTTTTGATGAATAGCTTAATTTGCAGCTTATTTATAAGCACTTATAAATAAGTTGTTTCTTTAACCAATTATAAACTAAAATTAAGATTTTTTATAAGTTGTTTTCATAAGCTATCTTGCAGAGCTTAAGAAAATAAGTTGTTTTTAAAACTTTTCACGATTGGCATTGAAGTTTTTCATTGTGTTTGTTTGCTAATTTGATCATTGTGTTTGCTTTGCTAATTTGTACATTGTGTCTACTAGCATACTCTGCTAATAGAACTGAACAAAACCATTTAAGTTAACAATTGAGTTCAATTTTTAATTTTTTTTATAACGAAATAGTGCACCATTTTGAAGCACCAGTTTGGTTTGGTTCAAATTATTTCATTATGGTTCGGTTCAGTTCAAATGAATTGAAAAACTCTCTAGTTCGGTTCCATACAGTTGTGGGTCTGAACTGAACTTTGCCCATCTCTAGTGAGTGAGGGGTGTATCAAATTGAAATTCTAGCGTGCAAGTTTTCAGATGTTTTATACGATGTTTCAACATCAGACACAAACATAATGTCGAGTAAGATGTTTCAGCATTGAGCTAGCAGAAAACAAAAAAAACAAGGAAAATATGAAGGACAAAAAAGTAAAAGGCACAGTTGGTTTGTTAACCCAATTCGGTGTAACTCACCTACATATGGGGCTACCAAGACAGGAAGGAAATCCACTAGTGTAGTCCTTATTCTAAGTTCTCAGCAAACTCCTCGTTTACAACTCTAGACCTAGGACCTACCCGTATTGATTTCAACCTAGGAACTCATAGATCTGAGATCCCATCTCACTTCCCTCAATCAATCACAGCTCCTGTGTTTATCTGATTACAACTCAAAAAGATGAAGTTACCTTCAAACACAAACTATCTTCGTGCTTCAAAGCTTAGGAGTAGTACAACTTACAACTCAATAAAACACAGTCCTTAACATGTATCAAGGTGATACAAGAAAGGCTCACAAATAACAATGACTCAAAACCCTAAAAATATTCTTTTGTAAAGCTATGATTTTGATACAACTCAACTACAGGTCCTACTCAGTAAATCGATATGATACAAAGAGAGGCTCACAAAATAAAGCACATGGCTTAACAATAAAACCCTAAAAGACTCAATTCAATAACATCGAATTGGTGAATAAAACTAGGGTATGCGTCTTCCTTATATAGCCATTCAGTAGTAACATATATTTGAATCAAATATTCTTCTCAGAAATATGTTGAAAAAATAATTCTTCAGAAATATATTTCCAAGATTCCTTCTACAAATATATTTGCACAATTAAATCTTCCTTTAGGCCAAACATATATTTGTATCAAATATTCCTTTTAGAAATATATTTAAACAAATATTCTTCAGAAATATATCTTCCAAAATCTCTTTTGAAAATATATTTCACAAATAAAAATATCCATCTGAAAAATATCTTTCTTTTGGAAACACAAGCTTCTTGGAGCACAAGTCACGTGAATAAAATCTTTATAGAATCTTTAGTGATCTCACGCAACAAAATAATAACAAATATAACAACTCCTAAAAAGTAGGAACATCTTTAGGAACCGCCAAAAACACCACTAAGAAATCCTAAAATATTGTCTATATTTTAGAAACAAATCACTCAGCTGATTCTGGACAAAAATACACTACTTGGTGAACAAGAAATGAGGCGTGGTTTCCTTAAAAAGATAAAGCTTGCATAAACCAAGCCACATAAACAGGGCACACTGAACTCTGTCAAGATGTTGTAACATCATATCCAACATCATACATGAGAATTTGTTTTAGCAACAACGAAACCAACACTCAAATACCCAACAGTCTCCCCTTTTGGCAAATTTTTGGCTAAAACAAGCCGAGGCCATTCAGACAAGGTAGAGATATACCACACCGTCATACCTTCTTTCATTTTAACACAAGAACTCATCTTGAAAGTAACAAACTTCAGCATTACTTCAAAAGAACATCTTAAAAAAAAATACATTATTGGACATGTTGGAACATCATAAGCATACGCAACAGCGAAATAGAGATAGAACTCAGCCTCACAGAAAAACCAAGAGAGAAATAAACTCCCACAAAATAAAATAGAGAGAAATAAATTCTCACAAGCAACCAACTTTAGAGAAAAATAAATCCTCACAATAGGATGTCAGAACATCTAGTAAGACATCAGTACACCAGAAGCACAACACACCCCCATCCATCCATACATCAATCACATAAGCTAGCATCATGATATCATCCGACTAGTTAAAAACAATGATCTCCCTCAACAACGGATTAGTAAAACATACTACTTCCCCTCAGGTAATACTCCCCCTATATATATATATATATATATATATATATATAAATCAAATACCTCCTTCCTTAAAGTTGTCCATGAGTCCAGAATTTATCTTCCCTGGAGCTCACCCAATAATAGAACAAGGTGTCTGCTTTGCTACCAATTGAAATTCTAGCGAGCTAATTTTCAGATGTTTTATACAATGTTTCAACATTAGACACAAACAAAACGTCGAGTAAGATGTTTCAACATCGAGCTAGCAGAAAACAAACAGAACAAGGAAAATATAAAGGACTGAAAAGTAAAAGGCACAATTGGTTCGTTAACTCAGCTCGGCGCAACTCACCTACATCTGGGGCCACCAAGCCAGGAAGGAAATCCACTAGTGTAGTCCTTATTATAAGTTCTCAGCAAACTCCACGTTTACAACTCTAGACCTACAACCTACCCGTATTGACTTCAGCCTAGGAACTCCTAGATCTGAGATCTCATCTCACTTCCGTCAATCAATCACAGCCCCTGTGATTATCTGATTACAACTCAAAAAGACGAAGTTACCTTCAAACACAAACTACTTGCATGCTTCAAAGCTTCAGAGTAGTACAACTTACAACTCAATAAAACATAGTTCGTAACATGTATCAAGGTGATACAAGAAAGGTTCACAAATAACAATGACTCAAAACCCTAAATATATTCATTTGTAAAGCTATGGTTTTGATACAACTCAACTACATGTCCTGCTAAGTGCATTAATATGATACAAAGAGAGACTCACAAAATAAAGCACATACTTAACAATAAAACCCTAAAAGACTCAATTCAATAACAATGAATTGGTGAATAAAACTAAGGCCTGAGTCTTCCTTATATAGTCATTCGGCAACAACATATATTTTAATCAAATATTCTACTCAGAAATATGTTGAAACAAATAATTCTTCAGAAATATATATTCAAGATTCCTTCTAGAAATATATTTGCACAATTAAATCTTCCTTGAGGCCAAACATATATTTGTATCAAATATTCTTTTCACAAATATATCGAAAAAAATATTATTCAGAAATATATCTTCCAAAATCTCTTTTGAAAATATATTTCACAAATAAAAATATCCAGCTGAAAAATATCTTTCTTATGAAAACACAAGTTTCTTGGAGCACAAGTCACGTAAATAAAATCTTCAGTGATCTCACACAACAAAATAACAACAAATAGAACAACTCCTAAAAAGTATGAACATCTTTAGGAACCACCAAGAAAACCACAAAAAAATCCTAAAATATTGTCTATATTTTAGAAACAAATCACCAGCTGATTCTGCACAAAAATATGTTACTTGGTGAACAAGAAATAAGGTGTGATTTCCTTAAAAAGATAAGACTTACGTAAACCAAGACACAAACAGGACATACTGAATCATGACAAGATGTTGGAACATCGTATCGAACATTATTTGTTTTAGCAATAATAAAGTCAATACTCAAATACCCAACACGATTGCACTAGACCTTTCACACAAAACACGATCCTTCCAATTTTCTTAAGGTAATTCCATTAATCGAATACAAACTTGCCTAAGTCAATATGATATGCTTCATGATCAATTTTTAGTGGAGTTCTTTTTAACTACAATTGTGATCAGAAAGTGTTTCATACCGTAAGAACCTGTCTCGTTTGAACGTCGTAAAAAACGACCTGTCCAAGAGATATTTAGTGCTTCCCAACAGTTATTGCTTGCTCAAAGATTGTAAGCCCAATTAATCAAATTTCATTAATTTGTACTCTTAAAATGCCACTCATTAGTATTTATTTAAGTTAAATACAGTAGATATATTCATCAATACGATATTAAGTTTTTTTTTTTTTTTTTATCATGAAGTGAAGGGGCTAAGCCCAATCAATACGATATTAATGATATCATCTTCAAGTGAAGTTTGAATAAATATTCAAATCCTTGATCTACTTTATCATTTCATTTATATTCCCTCCTTATTGATTGCTGATGCATTTAATTTTCTCTTTGCACTTCATATTTTTGCATTTGGGTGGGGTGGGATAATGGGCAGGGACTTTGTGCTCGAGAAAAGGTATATCATCTCCTTTTAACTTATCTTTATTTATTAATTTTGTTAAGTCTTAACTTAATTTTTTTTCTTCTATTAATCCTTTATTAGGTTTGAAATAACTCTATCTTATAATTTTGACTCTAAATTTATATCATATATGTTTTTCATTTTTCTCTTTAATAACCGTGAATATTTTCCAAAGCAAAAATTTAATAGATATTTTAATCCTTATCCTTATTACTACGTTTGTCCCTAATTATAAGACTCTTTTGAGAATTTCTTTTGTCCCTTTTTATAAGACCTCTTTGCTATTTCCAACTACATTAATTATTTTTTTACATACATATCCCTATTTATTATTAATTTTTTTATTCAATCAACAATAAATAGCACATTGAAAACATAAACTAACTCTCTCTAAATGATAAAATTGTAAAAACAATAGTAATTGCAAACAAATTTAATGCAAATATCCACTTTCTTAATTTTCGTAATTTTGGCAAAAGGGTCTTATATATAGGGACGAAGGTAGTATTTATTAATTTTATTAGATCTGCAGCAACTTAACATATTGTTTCTGTAGATTTTTTTTTGACAAGTTGTTGTACACTTATTTAAGACGTTTACAAACAGAATACCCTAATTTCTATGCAAACTCGGCTACCCTAAATAATTTGTTAGGAACCATGAACTGCATTGATATTTTATGTTTAACTATAAAAGTAATAAATAAAATTGACCCGTGCAACAATATAATTTTATATTCTTTTTATCTTTTTTCTTTATAATTTTTTTATTATCATTTGATTGTGATATTATATCTTTAATAATCTAATTTGCGTTTATTGATCGACCCATGATCTTACGGGTTAAAGATTATTTATTGATCTTTATTATAGTCGAGAAGACCTGTGCGTCGCACGGGCCAAAAGTCTAGTTTACTAGTATTGTTTTAAAGTTCAATGTAGTTAACTATGATTTTATCACCCCTAAAAAAAAAACTATGGTTTTATCAATAATACATTTTCTATTTATTATTTATAGAGATAAAATTAAAAAAAAATTGAAGGAAGAGATAAAATGTTAAATGAAATGTTTAAATAGTTTAGAGTGAAACAAATACAAAAAAACATTTTTTGTACCAAAAAATAATAATTTCAGTTTATTAAAAGAAAAAAGTGACAAATTTATTTTGGTATTTTTTTTAAACGGTCATACTAAAACACAATTTCTTTATTTTTTATACTAACATATCTTTGGTACACATTTTCCCTTTTTAAGTTATTTTTTCTATTTTACTATTGATTTAGTGGCCAATATATACGGGAAGATCAGAGTGTGGTGATAAAAATCAAACCCGAAGTTCCGCATAAAATATTCTCACAACCAAGTCAAATGGAGTAATTTGAACAAGTAAAAAAGTGTAAACTATGGGTTTTTCAATTTTCTATACAAATATTTATTAGTTTTCTAAAACAATCAATTTTATTAGAATAGCCCGAAATTTTATTAGTCTATTGGTGTCCTTCTTTGGAGAGATATTAGAAGGGTAGGATTATTCCTCGTGAGCTTAACTAAATTGATAAGAACAATATATAATATATGTAAGGTCTGGAGTTGGAACCCCGGCCACCATCCAACAAAAAAGGAAGGATTAAACATCCAATACACATGTAGTTCTTTTTTCTTCCTTTGTTTTTTTAACAAGGTAAAATAAAATAAATCAAACACACAAAAAGTTCCTCCCATCATAAGAAATACACATGAAGAACTCAAAACAAAATATTAATTACAAGAGCACAATGAACGAAAATGAAAACATGAAATAACACAGATAGGGGGTTTAACTAAAATACAACATATGAGTAACATAACAAAATAAAAAACTAAATATGGATGTTTTGCTTTCGACTACCGAAAGGATAATAATTTGAAACCTTTTGTAGCGCGTCAAAATACAACATGTGATCAGACAAATGTGAAGGATTTGTTAAACGGATACTCTGTCTTTGTGTAACCAATAACCAACTGATATCGAAGATGCCACATCCAAAAAATAAATGATTGGTGCTTTCCTAAACACCACAACCACTAACACTTGCATTCAAGTTTTGTTGAATAATGCTCGCCTCATCAGATTATCTTTTGCAGGTAACATATTCCTTAACAAACACCAAGTAAAAATAGAAACTCTTAACGGTACTTCTTTGTATGAATAATATTCTAAAATTCATTATGGTGGATCAATTCCTCCTCGGTCAATAGGTGATAAACATCGCTAACGGTGTAGCCTTTGTCAGGTGTGAGTTTCCATTTCTACCTATCGTCCATCCTAACCCGTGAAAAAATGTTATATAAAATCTCACTCCACTCTTCCTCCAAAGCAAATAATCGACGGTGCCATTTACAAGAATCTCCCCCAATTCGCCAGTCTAAAACATACATTAACGATACCGCTATCAACTGATTCTTAGCTAACTTATAATGACGTTGAAACCTATCACCGAACCCCTCCTTCCCTGTCACAACCTCCCTCAGCCCCATACCTCGCCACTAACACCTTATACTAAGACTATCCTGCTCCACATCAACCTTCAACACCGTTTACCTAACAACGACAAATTAAATTCCTAAATATTAGGCACCCTAGTCCTCCGCTCTCCTTCTCTAAGCAAATTGCATCCCCTTTAATCCAAGGTCTTTTCATCACCCCCAAAGAAACATTTAAAATTAGATTCAAGAGAAGAGATGATACATGTGGGAACCTTGAAGAAGGAAAGTAAATAGACCGGTAGAGATGACATTACAAATTTCAAGAGCACCAAATGACTCCGCATTGATAAATAACAACTTTTCCACTCTGAAAGTTGCTTTTTAATGTGATTAATCAAAGGGTACGAAAGTTGTAACTGATGAGAATCTCCCAAATAGGTAAGCCTAAATACAAAAAAAGGCGTGTTATTGGATTTGGATCCTCTCATTCTCTCCTTCTCCCTCCTTCACCAAGTTCTATCTCCCTCTCTCTCTCTCTCAAAATTTTAGAGAGAAGATGAAGAGAAATAAAAAAGATCAAGAGAGAGATATACACAAATTAGAGAAGGAGGGAGAATAAGGGGAAGGAGAGGATCCAAAGAAAAGTTGTCTCATTTAACAATGCATATGAGACATTCACCCCACCAATATGCTCTTATGGAAGTTTACTTTAAGCCAATTTCAAACAAAATAAGATCTGCTTTTAGAGCTCTAACATTAGTCGAACTCTATTCACCCAACAACAACAAATCTAATGTAAATTGCAAATGAGAAATATTCATTCCCTATATGTTACCTAACATGTAGTCTGAATATATATTCCCGCCTCCACTATATAATTCATCATCATATTCAAACCTTTTGATGCTAATAAAAAGTGAAATGGACATAATGGGTCCCCTTGCCTCAATCTTATCTCCAAAGGAAACTCATTCGTCAACCTCTCATTGACAAACACTGACGTCGTTGTAATAGTAATACACTCCATAATATATTTTTGTCATAAATCTATGAAATTCAATTTAACCATTAATGTTTGTAAGTAATTCCAATCAATAGAGTTATAAGTTTTTTCAAAATAAACCTTAAATAAGAGTATATCTTTATTATTTGTGCGCGCTTCATCAACAACCTCCTTTGCAATCAGAATTATCTGCCTATCTTTAATAAAAATTGACTAAGACTTATATGTAACACTTTAAATAACCCTCCGAAAATGTTAGCCAACACTTCGGCCAAAATCTTATACAAGCATTCAACCAGATAAGTCAGTCAAAAATTATTCAGCCTTTGTGGACTCTCCACCTTTGTACTTAAGACTATGATAGTGCAATTTAAACCTATTGGAAGTTTACCATTTCCATGAAACTCCGTCAATAACCGCAACACATCACCTTTGAGCTCCATAAGTAAAAAAAATACCTCTTCCTCATTCTTCTTCTACTAGAGCAGTTAAGGAATCTGTAACTAGATGATAGAGTTCCTTTCTTCCTCGAAGCTAATTGTTTAAAGAAATGGAATCACAATTGACGATAGATAGATGCCTTGGCTAATCTCTACTCCATCAAATCTTTATTTTATTTTATTGCTCAAAATAAGTAACGTGTGTTCTTTAGTCGAAACGACAATCCCTGTGGATACGATACTCTATTTATCACTTTATTACTTGGTAAACAATTTGGTACACTTGCCTAATCCAACCATCACCTGCCTATCTTTAATAAAAACTAACTAAGACTCATCTGTAACACTTTAAATAACCCTCCAAAGACGATTAGCCAACACTACAGCCAAAATCTTATACAAGCATCCAACCAGAGAAATCAGACAAAAATCATTCAACCTTTGTGGACTCTCTACCTTTGTACTTAAGACTATGAAAGTGCAATTCAAAATGATTGGAAGTTTACCATTTCTATGAAATTTCGTCTAACAACCGCAACACATCACCTTTGAGCTCCATAAGTAAAAAAAAAAAACTCCTCCTCATGCTTCTTATACTAGAGCAGTTAAGGAATTTGTAACTAGGTGATAGAGTTCCTTCCTTCCTCAAAGTTAATCGTTTAAAGAAAGGATCTTTGGAGGGACTCACATCAACAATAAGAATTGAATGTGCCTATGTGGATGTAATCTGGTTTTTATTGTTTGTTCTTTTCTTTAAGGGGTGGAAGCAAAGCTTGGTTGAAGTCACTGTATATAGAATCAATTGACAAAAACATTTGTCAAAAAATTGTTCCCTTCATAGCATAATGTCCACATTAGACCGCAAACCATACTTTCCTAAAATAGAAGGATAACCACGAATTGAAGTCTTAGATAGAATCAAGGAAGTTGTTAGAATCTTTCCCACACCATGTTCTCCAACAATTCATAGGGAATGCATTGAGGTTAACACGTTGACCATGTTGGACCAAAGTGATTCAGCAAGTCCATGTGGATCTCTGTTAGCCATGTCAATATTTTTATAACCGAGGTTGACGTTAGAGGAATTTACTTTTTTTATTTTATTTATGTTTTGCGGCTTTGCAAAGACAAAGTAAAAAATATATATGCATGAGACAAAAAAAAAAGTATTTGCATTTTGCATAGACTAAAGTATAGTTAAAATGAATTTAATATTTATAATCTAAGAATTTTTGTTTGTATATACTTTATGCTCTCATTGCTTCTCCCACAACACACCAAGATGTTCCTCTAAAAAAAGGAAAACACACTAAGATGTTTCTCAAACAAAGTTGATAAAATATGTTGGATATAAGTCTCGATAATCTTAATGAACTACTAGCCAATAAAATACATATGCCTTGAATGAAGCATTTATCAAAGACAAAAAATGATGAAATTTGTATAAATACTTAAATATATCAGTAAATGAAAAAAACTTCAATCTAATATAAAGTTGGTAATATAACTTCTTTAAAAAAAAAAAAAATTGGTTTCTATCCGTGGAGTTGTTTAGTTTACAGATAACTCAAACCTTGTGTGAAAAATGGAATGTTTGATGGTAGACACAAATTAGCCCCAGCAGGCTTAAAGTGCTTGCATGGTTTACCACTCCATTCACAATTAATTTTAGGGTTTGGTTAACCGGTGTCTTTGAACATTAAGGGTGTTTTTGTTTTAAGTTATATTTATTGATTCTTGGAATAAAATGATAGAAAAATATATACCTATGTTTGTTACAAGTTTACTAAATTTTATTCTTGAGTATAAAATATTAATGGGAATAGTAAAATTTTCCCAAAGAAAAGGGTGGAAATAAAGTTCCCATGAAGATGGGAATAAATTTATATGTAGTTGCCTATTATAATTCTTATTTTTATGGTTCCTAGAAATATTATAAAGTTAACCAAATATATTTTTTCTAAATACCTTAGAATAAAATTCCCATCTTTATATTCTAAGGAATGTTATTCTTAGAAATAAATTTGATAAATTTAAAACAAACACACAATAATTAAGGAACTAAAAATAAAAAGAAAAGACAATTTTTATATTGAAAATATTACTTAATTGTATAAAATAAATAGTTAGAGAGTTGCTATTGAAACAAATGAAAATAAATTCTTAAAATTTGACTCTTAGTAAAATCAGAAAATCAATTTTATATATATATATATATATATATATATATATATATATATATATATTGTGACACATTATAATTTGTTATGAATCGAGTAAAACGATATTGAGCAGTGTAACATTGGTGTAACATTACCTTGGGTATGGGTGCGAGTATCATTGCCAAATTCATATCTCATGTTACTCGCATCAAACTTCTATCTCCTGTTACTCGCATTAAACTTTCACCAAATTCTAAACTTTCGCCAAATTCTCGACCTCCTTCTCGGATGACCATCAAAACAAGATCCAAACTGCTATCCGTTGCTACTCAAACTCCTATAACAACACCTTACATTCTCTTTCCCGGTTGAGCCTGTATAAACAGCTGAAAATGGCTTATTCCAACACTCATTCATATATTACACCATCAATTAACCTCCAGTCCACCGTAGAATACACCGAACAAGTCCAGAGTTTAAAACTTACTCCCGGTCTCAAATCAAAAGTGATCGACCCACCCAATTCTCTAAACAAATCACTAAGGTATCCCTCAAAACTAGACATTATTCTTGATTTCGAAGCAAAAATGATCAGGCCATGATAATCCATAAGACAAGTCCCTCAGGCAGTCGATATGTGAAGCGGTAGCGCAAACATAACCAGCCAGAAAAATAGCTCAGCTTGAAGAGAACCCAAACATCGAAACGCCCAATTTTAAAAACAATCCAAAATCAACCACCATCCAATCAGAAACAACACCAAAACGGCAAGAGCTACCAGCGTCGAAGATTGACCTAGATCGAACGTCACCACGAGCTGACATTGGAAGAAAAACAACCCAAAAAACATAACTAACCCATCAACTATACCAAATTGATCCATTTAAACCACGAAAATATCAATTCAACTTTATATCTAAATAATAAAAAATTTCAACGATTTTCTTTCAAAAAAATTTCAACGATTCATTAAAAATATACTTAGTTGTTGATTTACAATTTGCTAGTTGGTATTCCAGTCCAGCTCTCCAATTTTCTGATCAAAGCAATCAAATATTAATACCGTAGCATTTACATAGTTGTTGAAGAAGATTATCATCATCATTAAAACTATACAGGTTCATAAAATTTATTTAATCCATAAGAATACCTATCTAAATATGAGCATATAAATAATCGATGCTGAAACATAATTGTACATCTGCATGTCCTTGCCTCTTCATTTACAACCATTAGCATCAATCGACTTGCTTTAAAAGCGATATTAATGTTTTATAACTTATAAGTCCTTTTCAACACAGCAGAATAAATAATCTTATTCACTCGTATGTGTGTGTGAATATATATATATATATATATATAGGGTCTTGTTAGAAGCCACCCATGAAGGTGTCTTTTAGCAACTCACACCTCAAGGTGTGATTTTCACTTTTTAGTTATAACTTTGCTAAAAGACACCTTCATAAAAGGTGTCTTCTAGCAAAACCCATATATATATATATATATATAGGGATGACAATGGGAACATATAGAAACTACTTCAATACTTGAATTCTTAGCAAAGTTATAACTATATTTATATATATATATATATATATATATATTACAAATCATCATTTCTTATAAAATAAAAAAATCAGTGTAATGCTTGTGACTATTTATCAAAGAGATAGACCAAAAATATATAAGAAATTAGTATACCAACAACATACCATCGGTAACACTTTTCACGGACTGCGTTCTACAAATAACTAGATAAAAAAAAACGTTTTCCACACGGTTAATTTAAATTTGATTTTATCTGCAATAGGAAAAAGATGAATAACCTTAGACTTGCCTTTAAAAGTAAGGGAGATAGTGATACATAGTTAAGGACTATCTTTTCTGATGAATTGAAAACAATTCAGAGACTACTACGCTTCAAAGACAATGTTGTTTAGTAAGTGTGATTTATAAGTCTTACATTAGTTAAAAAATTGGAGGTTGACTATTTTATATATGTACAAGGATCCATAACTTATTGTGTTAAGATTTTGGGTAAAATTATGGTGTCTCAATTACTTGTGTGGTTACTCTGGTTTAATGTGGGAACTAGGAAGTACTGCAATTTTTTGTTGTTGACCCTCTCGTTCTCAATGGAAGGGATCCTACTAGTCTGGAGTTCAGATGTGAGGTAAGGATAGTCTCAACAATAATTGTTCCACCTAAGAATAAAATTGAAGTTCTTTCAAACAATTCGTCATTTGGTGGAGTTCATTATCCACCTAAGCTCAATTACTTGATTGATTAGTACATTTTTATGGCCACAAGCAACTTAACTTCATTGGAGGCGGCTCAATTAGTTGTTGGCCCAACAAAATCTCTCAAAAGCAATATATATATATATATATATATATATATATATATATATATATATATATGCTTTGGACTAACTTTTTCACTTTCAATTTTACCTTTAAACAAATTTCATTATAAGAATTCTATTTTATTGGTGTCATTCAAAAAGATAAAAATTTATGTCACGAGTATTTGTTATATTGTTGACATCATTGAAAAATATAAATATAGCTTGTTACAGTATAAAAATGCAAAATATTTATTATCGGTACATATAATTTTAACAAAAATCAAAATTATTTTAATAAAAATTTCATAAAAAAATATTATTCGTAATTTATACGTATTAGCGCAATTAAAAGAACGAACAAACTGACACGAAGTGCTCGTCTGAACGCTAGTTAAAAATAAACACGATTGTTGGTTCAATCGGTTGAACGTAGTTGGTTAATTTGTCAATTTATTTTACAGAATTTGGTAGAACCAGTTAAACCATAAAAAGTTAAACATATTTTTATCTTTTACTATTATTTTATTTTATTTCACGTACTCCCTATGATCTCAAATATAAACAAATATTTTTTAAAAGCTCATCTATTGAATAACTGATGTATCTAATATATATGTTATATACTATTTTAATGAATACTCCCTTTGTCCTAAAACAATTAACTTTGTTTGATTACGAGCATTATTCTCATAACATACTTTCTGCAAATTATACCATATAAAATGTTGTTTGATTTTTCTAAATGAATATTTTTAAAATATCAACTTTATAATATTTATTAAAAGTTAACTAAAAAAATTAAAATGATGCATCGAAATGTGTGAAACAGTCAACTAGATTAACCCG
The DNA here is from genome assembly GCA_958299785.1 of Medicago lupulina. Classification (NCBI taxonomy): domain Eukaryota; kingdom Viridiplantae; phylum Streptophyta; class Magnoliopsida; order Fabales; family Fabaceae; genus Medicago; species Medicago lupulina. The sequence goes on along the minus strand of OY283146.1, from coordinate 55,389,883 downwards.
AAATGGTATGTAACTATTAACCTGAAAGGTCTATTTGATTACTAACATATTGGACTCATCCCTTGATTTGAGTTGTAACGGGTCTGATTGAGACTATTGTGGTTGGTGGTCTGACTTATTCATTTCTATGATGCTCCGAAGTTGTTGAGATCCGCATGATTCAAGGTGTCATGTCTTCCTCCACTTTGGTAGCGGCTACTCATGCGTCTTACGGTAGCTGTTCAAACTGTTAATGCTCGATAGAGCTCTTACACTAGCTGTGTTGTTCAGGGAGTTGTTGGCTCATAGATTTTGTTACTTTGTGTGGGTCGATCCATACACCCTATATGAATCCTTAATTGTTCTTTGCTTCATTTTTTTTATCCTCGTTTTGCCTCATATGCGGGTTTGTTGAGTTGCGCTCGTGATGACTGATTATTTGTTAGGTTTGAGTAGAGTTGATCTACTTAGTCTAGTATACCACGATATATTCCCATTTAGATTGTACCTGAATGAACTCTAATGCCTCTCGGTCTTTGGATCTAGTTCTTTTTATTTAAAAAAAAAAAAAAAAAGTTAGAGTGATTTGATTTAGCCAAAGCATAACCCAGAGGTTTCACTATTAATTTCTGATCCGATTTTTAAAAGGTTACTTCAAAGAAAGTAACATCAAAGAGATTAAAGTGAATTCACGAAGCTTTTAAATCATCGCACCTGAAATGTTCAAGTCTATGTTTTTTAACTACTTGTGCCAACCTCATTGGCAATTACTCTAGGTACTAGTAATTAATTCATTGATTGAAACTAATTAAATTAGAATTTGTGTTTATATAATTGATTGCTAGCTCTAGTTTTCTTTAAACATGATACTACCAAACGATTTTATGATAGAATATCATAACACATAGAGTTTGATTTATATAATTGATCACAATTAATTTTAATGAATTGACTATGATTGTTTTATTTTTATTTTGAGAGAGAATAGATTATGATTGTTATGATGATAAATGTAAACTGAATTATGATAGAATATACTATCATAATATGATTTACATAATTGATCACAATTAATTAAGGAATAGATTATGATTTTTGTCAAGGAATAGACTAATCCAATTAATAAAAAGTTGACTCATATCTCGTAAAAATCTGAACTCAACTCTTGTTATCGACATAAATAAATTGGTGGTGATAAATTGATAATGTTTAAATACTTTTGTTGTTGCTCTTTGAGTTTTGAAATATGCTATGACTTTAGTGAATCCTAAAATTCAACCGATTAAATAAATAAAGGTGATAAATTGATAATATCTAAATACTTTTGTAGTTGTTCTTTGAGTTTTTAAGTACTTTTGAAATATGTTATTATAAAAAAGAAGTTAAGACTTAAAGTATAAAATATCAACAACTATCTAAAAAGACTTTAATCCCCACAAAGGGTCATTTTCTTCTTTTAAGAGAGAAAGAAGATTGGAGAGCAAACTCTGACTAGGAAGGTGAGAAGGCAGGTCGTGATCACCGTGTGCCTTAAACCACACTTCTTTAATTCCTGACCAAGTTAGATGGTCCTGCCAAGAAACTCTGCATTTCATTTTTTTTTCATATTTGGTTTGAAATGATTCATGAATTTTACTGTAGTAGAAAACAAAATAAAGAAGGATATATTTTCTCTTTATGAGTTGACTTTTACCAAATTTGCTTTAAATATATAAACTTACTTCAGGGTAACTTTGTAACTTAGTGAAATCACTTTATTTGATTTCATTGTTTTCGGTATACCCTTCAATGGAACAAATTCTCCTATGAAAATAAAGGGTTTTGTTAACGAATTTTTAAAGGTATTTTTTAAAGATTTTTAATTAAGAAAATGTTTATTGAAAAAGTCAAATAGTTAAATTTTTAAAGCATCGAGTTCATTACTTTCTATAAAATAATTACTGTTTAAAGTTGATAGTAAAAGATATTTTTAGGGCACTTGTTACTACCTACATCCCTAATTATAAGATCCTTTTGAAATTTTTTTTTGTCCTTTTTAATAAGACCACTTTGTTATTTCCAACTACATTAATTATTTCTTTACATATATGCCTCTATTTATTATACATCTTTTTCTTCAATAAGCAATAAATATCAAATGGAAAACATAAATTATCTCTCTCTTAAGGATACAATTGTAAAAACAATAGTGATTACAAACAACTTTAATATAAATATTCACTTTCTTAATTCCCGTTATTTTAACAAAAGAGTCTTATATATAGGGACGAAGGTAGTAATATTTTTCAAAAATTAAATGAGAACATGGTATTTTGAGAAATGTGTTTATTTTTTGAGAACATCAAAGAAATTAAATAAGATTAAAACTTCAAATGGATGATGTAGTGGTAAAAAGACGGGTAGCACTTGGGTGTCTTTGGCTTTGGTGTCTTTGAGTGTCTTTGTCTCTATCTCTCTCCTAACCAATAATTCTCTCTCATCAAAATAATTTATTTTAATCATTCAATTATCACTCTCTTTCATCTAAAATACGTTAAAGTCACCAAAGTCACCCAACACAAAGTCACTGAAGTGCCATGAATTCTTGATTCAAGCCACATTGCTATCCTTAAAGGAAAATAAATACTCCCTCTTTTCCTCCGTCTTAATGTTTTAGAGATTTGAAAGGAAATGTGACGTCTCCCTCTCTTGTGGTCGTGAAACGTTGATCCATTATTGCTTCCGACGCTTCTTGAGTCTCTACTACAAATGGTATAAAAGCTTTTTTTCGACTTGGTGGGGGAGCATAGTAGGATTTTGGTGTTTGGATCAAGTGTATGAGCTGAAAACTCACACATGAGGGACAACTTGTTTGGTTTCAAATATGTGTGATTGATTAGTTCTACATTATTTATGAATAAATAAAAATATAAAATGTATACTGAATATCAGATTTTGGAAGAAGCCCTAATTATGGGAGAAACTCTCTTATGGTCCTGAAATATTGACATATTTGCTCCCAACATTAGTGTTCAAGGACAGCACCAAAGTTTCTCCTTCCAGTTTCAATGATGAATCAACAGTAAATTCTAATTATATTATCTTCTGGTCCAATATATACCGAATGATTGAGTCATTAATTAGCCTCATGTTAATTTTATTCTTTCCTTCTTCTTTGTTTACAAATGATTAGAGTCATATTCATAATTTTTAGACATGGCTATTAAATATCACTTGGAATTCAAGAACATATATAAAGATATTAGATAATTGGCATATTCCATAATAAATATATGATCCAATGTGTCTTGTAAATAATAAATACTTCAACTAAAATAAAAGAACAAAAAAAAATCAGTTAACGTGAGCATGCCTATTTGTCTCTTTTCTTTTACTACATTTTTTGTGTTAACAAGTTCTCATCATTTTTTGGTACTATTAGTGTACTACGAACTCTCTAAAGTCCAAACTCTTTTGCTTGTAGGTGTCCATCATCATTATTTCTTTTATTATCATATAATCATGATGCATGGGAAGAAACATGTGTAGAGGAAGAAGTTAATATAATATGATCAATTTTATGAGGCATAAATGAGATAATTTATTTGTACATATTAGAAAAAATCCTATAATATTACTTATGTCCTTATTAATAGATTCTTTGACAGTTTTCATGCATAACAAACAATTAAGAAAAATGTTTAGTGCACACCTCATTTTTCCACTCTCTCCGAAGTGTGGAATGAATGAATGGAGGTATCCACCAAATAATACCCTTTAAAAAATGTGATATTAATTGTGTACATACGTCAGGCGGATTTGACCTCACAAAATCGATGAGGCACAACTTTTTGCACGTCTGCATCAATGGTGGAGCCTTTACTATATATATATATATATATATATATATATATATATATATATATATATATATATATATATATTATTTTTCACAATAATTATTCATAAAATAATTGAAGGTTCAGTGATGCATACTATTAGATTTTACGTCAGATACTCCGGTTTAACACTTGCATTGTGCATTTTATATGGTATTTTTAGTTAAAATAATATAGTTGAAAAGTTAAAATAGACAAAATAAGAATTGAACCCAAATTCCTCATCCGAATAGAGGTGGCCTTTACCACTAAAGTACACCATACACATATAATATAATACTTAGCTAAAAATTTTAAAAAAAATAAAAATAATTGGGTGCGGGCTGGTGTGGCACTTGCCACATCGGACCTAGTCCAGGTCCGCCCCAACCTGTACAATTTATGTATATAATTACTATCAAATTAATTTATATGTATACATGCATTCAATATTAACATCTAATATTTCAAGAAAATTTTATAAGACTAACAAAGAATGTATTTAAAAAAAATAATGAATACAAATATATCAAAAAATTTACAAATGTTTGAATCCAAATTTAATCTATGTCAGTAGATCAACCGACAATATAGCTAATAGCTAATACATATTAAATAGCTATGTTCACTGTGAACAAATTAGAAATGTTAGCTAGGTTGTGTTGTATTCCCCAACTGCATGCACGTTTCTGGTTATATATAATGTAATATATGCATGAAAAATGTTTCAAACCTACAAATTAAAGCCCAATTTGTTGTCAAGAGTTATAACAGCTACTCCACAACTACCTTTTTATGTTGCAGCTTTAAAGTGCAAACTCGTAATCCATGTGTGAGAATCAGAGTGAAGTCGACCAATTAAGTGGTTGAATCACCAAAACTAGGTTTTTGTAGAAGAATATTTATTGATAAATTGTAAAATATTATTTTTTACCTTTTGTTCATTATTTTATTGAGATAAATTCTTGAACTTTACTTTGTATACTTGCTAAAAAATTCTCTTATTTATTGGACGTATAAATATAAAAATATGAAATAAATGTCTTCTAAGTTTCAGAAGAAATTAAGTAAGTTTTTTTTTTCTTTTTCTCTCTGAATAATTATTTAACTATGTAAAAAGAAGAAAAAATTGATATTCCCACATCAAAGGTTGCTAGGAAACACCACGAAATCATCAATATAACCTCATCAACAGATAACTTCAGATGAATTTTTATGGATGGTAGTACTACTGATGAAAATTGGGGTTAAATTTTTCATTTCATAGTGTTTCTTAGCATTGTGTGAAGTGTGAATACCAATTTTGAAAAGAAGAAGGGCTTGAAAGGGCTTCAAGTATGAGCCAGTATACAAGATACCATGGACCAAACTAGGCCCAGCAGAATTTAGTAAGAAAACTACTTTTAGAATCCAACACTATGTTTCTAATTAAAATCCCCCAAATCATTTTTTTGACACTTTCTTGAAAATTTGTTATTATTGCTTTGTAAATTTTTAGATTCATGATGACTTTTGGAGATTCTTGATCAGAGTTTAATCTCCATTCCTTTAACTCCTCCACTTTTTTTCAACCCTACCCAACCTTAAGAATCAAAACATTTGTTACTTCCTCCGTCCCGCAATACTTGACCATTTCACACAGATTAAGAAAAATGTAAAGTTGAAAGTAAGAGAATGATATTTTTACTAAATTATCCTTATTATTATTTTTAAATATTTACTTTTAAGTAATGATTACTAAATTGCACTTCATTGTCATTGGTTAATATTTGCATACTAGACATGCTTAATTATGAGATACAATTCTATTGGAGACCACAAAATGCATTTATACGGGTAAATTTGTCAAATTTTGCTTAAAAATTTAAGAAGGTCAAGTATTGTAGGACAAATTTTTTTTTTTTTAAATAGATCAAGTATTGCGGGACGGAGGGAGTATCATTTAATTTAAATAGACTGTAATCCAAAAATATATTATAGCCATCAAGCTTATCATAAAATATGATTACTGACAAATTTTGATTATTGAAGTTTTGTGGATTTCAGTTTTCTCTACTTGGTTCCCAACCAATCATCAAAATTTTATAAATGAGCACCCACTTCTAACAAATATTACAAACTACTCAAATTTTCCATTTTTTAAAAGTAAGGGCCTGTTTGTTTTTGTTTTGTTTTTCTTAGTTGTCAAAAACTAGTTTTAAATCAGTTTTCAAAAACTGGTTAAAAGAAGAAATATTACGAAAATTGTGTTTGGTAATTTTAGAAAACTGTTTTAGAGATGAGAATACGAGCACACTTGCATATTGGAGATTTTTTTAACTGAAACTCTCTTGAACTAAGTAGAAGGTTTTTGGTTTTATTTAATCAATCAATTGAGCTCAAGTGATTAATAAGTTTTACGAAGGACGAATCATTTGGAAGAACTCGAGTTTAATTTTCAGATGAAATAATTAGTGACTAGGCTATCCTTACTTCGTGGCCAAATACTAGATTACTAGAATCGCTTTCCTCTGAAAACCAGAGAGTTAAATAAAAGTCTCTCAAAAACTTATTCAAATTTACCCTAAAACTTTCATTTGGAATTGCATACCGCAGCAACATTTTCTTGTCTTGATGATGTTTAGGAGATGGGCAATCCATATAACATGATATCATTTCTTGTTGGTATTTAACATCTAGATTAAGGAATGTAATTTATTTTACAAGTCCAAATTGCAATAATGTAGAAAATAAGTAACTTTTATACATGCTCTCAAAAAAAAAAAGTAACTTTTATACATACTACTTGACATTAGCTCCAAAACCTTCATACATACATACTACTTGACATTAGCCAAGATTCATCCAAAAGGTAAATACTATTCGAAGTATGCAACAAACGTTGAAAGAGAAGAATCCACCAACAAGATCATCAAAATAAATTAATCAAACGGTGGTAGTTACTTTGTCTCTATTCATAATTATGAAAAACAAAATTCTATACCATATAAGTGTATTTAAGTATAAAGGGTAACAAATAGAAGTTTAAGGTGCAAGTAACAAAATGAAGTAGAATACAACAACAATACAAATACAGATTTATACAATCTTAAGGCACAAAATTAGGTTGATGGTTAGCTAAAACTTTCACCACCTACTTGTGACAGTTTCCTAATCCCTATAGGTAATACATACAATTCTTAGTGCATCATAGCAACAGCCTCTTGCACAAGAGGCTGTGTAACATGCACAAAATGCTCAGCTTCCCTTTCCACTTGCTCCCAACATTTATTGGCACTTTTCCCTTCTTTCATCTTCTTCACAAATGCTACAAACTTTCTCCAATTATCAGGTTGAAACAAATCTTGGTTCATCCTAAGGTATGTGAATGCACACATCTCTGTCTCATCCGAGTTACCCTCGATGTTCAACGCGGACGCCTTTAATATCTGTTCATGTGCATGTTCATCGTACCGGGGCAACGCATTTTCCCCGGCTAGATGAACTTGTGCCTTTTGAGTAGCTAAAGCCACTTGATTCACGAGCTTCTCGGGTGCACATTGTGCATCCTGAGGCTGCTCGTGATCACGCATCTCAATACATGTGAAATTGAAAATAGCACCGTGTCTCGCCAACATTTGAGCGATTGGAAGGTAGCCATCGCGGTTACGCGTGTTGTAGTATCCTGCTGTTAACTCCGGAGCATGAGATCTAGTACCGTAGTGCCAATGAATACCAGCAACTTTCACCGATATCTTAACACCAGTGTTGTCAAAGATTGATTTTGCTGATGTGAGAATCCTCTCACCATGGTTCAACAGCATCTGAGAGTACCACGTGAGGAAAAATTCACCGTATTCGCTGTCCCAGCCTCCACCTTCTTTGCGGAAAAAGTTAGTGTCTTCTGGCCAGTTGTTGTACTCGCCTGCATCGGTAGGTCCTGTGCTTCCCCATTCCGACTTATTTGCAGCATCAGCTGCAGCTTGTAAGCTACTCAACATATACTGCATTGAAGTAAAGCTAAGAATATGAGAAACACAAAGCAATGTTACACTTAAAAACAACTAAAAAAGAAAGAGTTCAAAGGGTGAGGGAAACAATATAGATATATAAATGTATATACCTTGTCATAGCATTGGAAAGCACCAATTCCTGGGAATTTCCATGTTCCATTTTGCTCTGGGTATGATGGGTAACGTAGCTCACCGGCTGGTCCCATTCCAACTTGGATTTCCTGAATTGTGGTAGTGATTGAAGATCAAGAAACAATTCATAGTATAACAAACAGCAACATGTTATAAAAAACACAAAGTGTATGTTGACTGCAAAATTGATTCTACTTTACAAGTTAGGATTCGGAGCTTTTGACTATAGATTAAATCACATCGAGTTTAATGAAATCAGAAATTGAGTTTAAGTGCATGCACATTGAGTTTGATGAAATCACAATGGCAAAGTAATTTTGTTGAAACTAAAAAATATAGCTTTTGTCAAAAATCACGATGTCATATTCATCGTCATTCCAAACATGCACTAATTCACTATTAGCCAAATTGATTTCACTGATTTCATCTTCTTCTACATTACAAAAATACCATCTTGCTTTACTTTGTTTTCTATTTCTAAATTTGCATGTAATAAATAGTAAAAACAACATATAATGGTAAAATGAATTGGAGTAAATATTTACCACAATGGTGTCACCAAGAAAATGTTTGAAATTGTCTCTAAAAGCACGCATGAAATCAGAATAACATTGAACTGGACTTCTTCCTTTGAGTACTGGCAAAGTATCACATCCAAGTGACAAATATTCAAAATTTCTTCTTCCCCATTGATCAGTATATGCAAGATCAGGATCTTTCTCCATCTCTTCTACAGCCCATTTAGGCAAAGGAATACTGCCACACATAACAAAAATTAATAAGCTCACATACAATACAAGACATCGATATTTTACACATAGCCAACAAAATTCTAGGTATAATTTACAAATTTAATTACAAAAATATAGATAAATATAACAGAAACTCAAACGCATTAGGCGCTAAGAAGTGGAACATTGCGAATTCAAACACACTGGGTTCTAAGAGAATTAGAATATTACGGCTTCAAACTAGGTCCTAATATATCAAATATATCTACGTTCTCTTTCTATCTAGGCGCTAAGATGTACTTAAAAACACCACTGAAAAATTATTATCAATATAAGCTAAATTACACTAAGAGTTCTTTAAATTTGAGGTTTATAACAGATACGTCCAAAAACGGTTAGACTATTGTATGCTCGGAGACGGTTGTAATCTCGAAGTACTAAGTTCAAATACGTTCAGAAACACTTAGACTATTGTAAAATAATAATCAAGGTTACTTGGTTGTAAAAGTCTAACTGCAAAAATCACAAAACAAGTTGAGAAATTGGGTCCACAAATCTCAACGTAGTTAGTCTAATTTTGTGGCGATGTTGATGTGATTCATGTGAATTGGTTTTGGTCTGCCCTTACGTAAAGGGCCTACTTTTCCATCACGGAACCAAACTCTTTCACTACATACCACAAATAAAAGTAAGACTCATTGCATACTTTACACGCCTCTTTTTTCTTCTTTTGATAAAATTTGCACGTTTCTTTAACAATAATTTAGACAATTTTTTAAACAAATAGTGACTTTTATTTTTTTTATAAAATAGATAGAAAATAACAAATAATCATTGAAACTCAATAACACACAAGCTGAGAGGTTAAAGTTTGAACCCGATCACGTTGTCCAATCTAACAATTTCAATATTTTAACAGTTGAGCTAAGAACACACAAATAACTTTGTAAAACTGATTTGAATTTTGACATACATAATGTAAATTATGATTTTTGAATATACTGAAAATAATTTTGTCACTAGTTAAATGAAATGTAAATAACATTCATATAATCTTTCAAAATACAACAATTTTCAAGATTCAATTCCAAGTTTCAACTACTTTTTCCCGGTGAAGTCTTTTTTCCTTCTAAAGAAAAGCAAAACCAAGTTTAGAAGCAATATGAAAAAAATATAATACAAAGTCCAACCCCAAAACACATGGCAAGCTCAGCTTCACATAACCACACACTTTAAATTAATTTTTTGCCGTAAACACATCACATTCGACTAATGTATAAAAACTATACTAGCATACAAAGAATTATTAAAATCATCATCAAACGCCGTGTAATCATCAACAAGTTGCTTATTTATAACAAACAACTTTCCCAGACTGGAATACCATAAAATATGTTTTCATAGAAATAATTTTTTCTTGCTACAACAATAATTTAGTTTGAGATATCTCAAGAACTTAAAAATATAAAAGGGTAACATTGGAGTGCCAAATTCATACTAAATTTCCTCCTAACTAAGTGCATGTTCGGTTTCAAGAGAAATGATATCAACATTCTGTTCCTAAAACCCTCTCTAACAATAAGTATTTTATTAGATGAAATCTATCCCAGTCTCATTTCTTTATGAGAGATCAATTTCTAAAATATCAGACTCATGAATTATTCTCGATAAAAGAATGAATGATAGTGTTAAAAAGATCCTATTCTTTTTTCTCTCCAAAAAATAATCCTATTGTTTTTAATTTTAGAAGGTCAAAATTAATTCAAATCTTACCGTATTTGGCTAATTCTAGAGGTTGTACTAAATTTGCTCAAAAAAAAAAAAAAGGTTGTACTAAATAAATTCTTATCAATGTAGAACCAAACATATTCAAACTAAAATTAAATTTTAAACAATTATTTTAAATTCTTAATTAGGATTTTGTAAAGGCACACTTTTATTTTATAAACAAAATGGGTAAAAAAAATTTACATGGTCCACAAATCATAATTACAAATTAAACTTGTGTGATTTTATGAGCAATTATGGTTAAAGTCAAACAACGATTTTATAAATAATTATGATTAAAGTCAAATATTTTGACAATATAAAATTTTAATTAATATCTAAAATTAATTTAATGCCTTAAAATTAAAAATAATAAATCATACGAATACACATTAATGATTCCTACAAACAAATTTTATACAAAAAAAATATTACATTATAGTCATATAGTCATAAATCATATAAGGTTGACTACTCCTATAATGTTATATTTGTTTCTAAAATATCTTCATGAACATGTTTGCTAACCTCATCTTAGCCATTATCAATTAAACTAAAAATTTAAATATAATTATCATCCACTAGCAAAATAAATAAATGATAAAGTATAGTAAGCAAATATTAATTAAATTAAAAAATAACAATTATTATCATTCTAAAAAGAGGATGAATAGAGACTCACGTGACGGAATCACCGACGTTACCACCACATTGATGAAAAGACATAACCGCCTGAACTTTAAGCCCATGTTTCTTCGCCATTTCCATAAGCTCCATATACCCACCCCAATTATACTCTCCAGGCTTCTCCCTCTCTACCAATCCCCACCACACATCCATCATCACTCCTTCCACTCCAGCACTCTTCAACGCCGCCATCGCCGCATTCACCGCCTTCTTCCTATTCACACCATTCCCCATCGTCACACTATCTAACGGCATCATCACATACACCGGGACTCCACTCTTCTCTTTCTTCGTCTTTCCTCCAGATACAAACTCATTCTCCACCACATCCTTTGTTAATGCTTCACAAGCTGATGTCAGATCTGCTCTGATTGGTGATCTACATGGACTCATCGGCGGTGATAATCCGTTTTCTATAACTTCTGATCGAGTTACTTGACAACGTAGATTCGTTGCTGGTGTTTTCCATACTGCTGCTGCGTTCATGGAAGCCGTTGCTGGCTCTGCTGATGTTGATTCAATCGGTATCGGTGTTCCGATGAGACTACCAATCTGAGTCATGTTCAAAGCCATCAAACTTGAAATAATTGGAAGAAAGTGTATAGCAGAAAAGTGTATGAAAATTGTTTAGTTTGTTTTAATTTGATGGACACAGGTATTAGAAATGAAAAGAAAGAGATTGAAATGAGATTTTATAAAGCGAAGGAGGGAGGTTGAGGATAAGATAAAAAAAAAATTAATAAATATGATTTGACCGTTGGTTATGTGACACGTGTAAGAGTGTTGCGTGGAGGAATGATGGACGGTAGAGTACGGGAACGGTGGAGATGGTGTGATTGGTTGAAGGAATGAACGGTGAGATATGGCTTACGCGTGAAGATACCAGAAAATGCGATGCTGAAAGATTGGTGAATTTGTGAAAAGGTGACACGTGTTGGAAAGGGATGGATCACGTGTCGTGACGGTGGTTTTGGATTGCGTATGAGAGAGATAAGGGAAGAGAGAAAAAGATTGAGGGAAGTTTCATGTGAGATTGAGGGTTTTGCACGTGTACTGATAAACCAATAGAAATAGAAAGTGAAGATGAAATCTTTTTCTAGGTTTTTGTTCATTTAACATGCTTGGGCTTTTTTGAAAGAAAAAACATAATTGGATTTTTCTTTTGATTCACTCATATGTCGACACAAAATTTTGATATCTTGTGTTCGAAATTTTATCTATTTTTTTTAGATAAATATAAATATATCATTTAAATGATGAGATATTTTATGATTTGTTTAGGATTGTATCTTCTTTTCATTCCATTTTGAGTGAATTATTTGTGTATTAAGAAAAAATTTATAATGGAAGAGAAAGGAAAATGATTTTCAATGTCTTATTAAGTATTAATACATAACTGTAAATTAGAATATATTAAATTGAAAGTGATAAAAGTAATATTAATTAAAATTATAATTAAAAAATAATAATTATTAATATATTGAAAAGTGAAATAAGTCAATTTTTTTGGGACATTTTTTTGCAAATGACTCACTTATAGAGGGAGTAGCGACTATTATTTCCATTCAATAAAACAAGTCATTCCCAATGCAAAATAGTTGGTGTTTGAATTTGATCTCGACGATAATACTCGTTTAATCTAAGAATTTCATAATTTGATTTGATTTAAGGGTGTGTTTGGATCCATGGAAAGATAAAGGAAAGAAAGGATAGGGAAAGAAAGTGAGTGGATACAGTGGTTTTCTACTGTTTGGCAACACTTCAAAAAGATGAGGAAAGAAAGTTTTGAGGTGGGACCCACGCTCAAAAACTTTCCGCAAGTCCAAGGTCGGAAACATGAAAAATGCACCAGCTTCATGAGAAAATGTCCAAAATAGCCTTGATATAATATATTATTTGCATTGTGCCATTTTTCTAAGCATTAACGTGGTGCATAGTAGATTATGCTAGGCAAGTTATGATTTTGGCACATACTCTACAAATTTATTCTCCCACCGTAAAAAAATACTTAAATTGTTACATCTAAATTAAAATATATTTAAATGCGAAGATAAAATATTTAATTTAAAATGATATATATAGCTAAAAAATTTCAAGGATGTAATTGTCCTTTTACAAATATACACATCATTCTTTTCTTCCATTTTCTATTCACTTTCTCTTATACCAAACAACTAAAAAATCTTCTCACTTTCCACTATCATTCTTTCCTTATACTTTCATTCCTTTTACTTTCTTTCCTTAAACTTTCTTATGCAATCTTATAATCAGTGTTAAGACTTAATTTGATAAAAAAAATAACTAATAATTTATAACAGATAAACTTGTAGCGAATGACATATATATAAACTAGAGTATAACTGATATTGAATAACTATTTTATTGAATTTGTAGTGTATGGTAAAATTAATGGTAGAATTAGTTTATATATTTGAAAAAAAATATGTATTTATAATATTTAATTTTTTCAATTAAGATCGTTGAAGTTAAAATGAGATGAAAAGTTGTAAATTTATAAACTAAGCTACTTGAATTAATTCATCCAAACTATTATAAACTTAGAAAAATAAACTATATGGTTGTAAGAAAATGAACGTTATTAAATAAATTTATGACTCCCACAAAAAGATTATCCATTAAATTGTTCTCAAAAAACACTTCTCTTGGTTATAAATGTTGGGTTATTGAGGGAGCTCAGGGGACCGTCTATATTGAGGCGAGAACAACCACACAAGCAAGAGAGACACCACACTGTTACTCAAAACTTTAAGATAATAGGTTTATGAGTCTTCTTACTTATAAGGTGTTCAACTTTTACTCTTTTATCCGATGTGAGACATATAACTCACACTTGTACACATCAAAAATAGATGTATTCAGCCATGTAGATAGGTGAAACATATAAAATCCTTTCTATATACAATCATTGTCCAAAGACTTCGTCGTATTTGTCTATCATTATAATTATGTAAAATTATATTCTCTTTGCTTAAGTATCTAAGCTATTAGGCGTGAGTAACTTAATACCTTAACCTTAAGTAAACAAATACGCACGATTTTTTCCATTGTCTATCGAACATGGCTTAACTGTTTAGAGTTTGTTTGCTTCCATATATAAAATGTAATTTTGTTAGACATGTAAGAATTATAATGAGTAGTGCTTGAGATATTTGTAAGTAGATTTTCTTTAGAGTAGAGACGAATTTAATTTCGAGACTAAATTCCTAAAAGAAAAGGAGAACGTAGCATTCAAATACGAAAGAAAAACGATAAAATACTTCACAAATTACCATTTTTTAAGTTTATTGAATTATTGATTTGAGAAAAAACAATTCTTTACCAGAATTCGCAACAATATGTGATTAGATTCTTGAATAAAAGATATGTTTTATTTTCACTTACTACATGTCTTAAACATGTAGTAATTCATCTTAAATCAAATCCAAAAAACAAACACAACATTTGAAACTCAACCATGTAAAACTACTTCTAAACTTTATTTCGTGTGCCCATGACCGGAGCCTAACACCTCAAGAAATCATAAAGCTTGTGTCTAGTGTCCGATAAGCGCTCGGTCCATAATATAGTTTTTTTTTTTGGTTGCTTGTATTTCAATTTTTCGTCCTATAATCGATTTTTAGCTATCCAATACATCTCATATGAATTCATTATTTTGAAAAGCACTCACATTTTATTTGTTCACAAGCAAAGTGAATATAAGAGTTGTAGGTACAAGCAAACATTAGAGTACAACTGTTAACAAAATGCAGCTAAATACTATAGTATAATACAGCTATAACTTCAATGTTTGATTTGATAACTTTTGACGTTTTTTGCAATACCTCCATGCAACCTGAATTCGGGTTGCTGCTAGGGATCTCCAATAAGGTGATTCATACCTAACATAGTGAAATTATCATATGATTATATGAGATCCATGCATTTCAAAACACAAATTTGAATATAAGTGAAAATATGATACTTATTGACAAATATCTTAATGACCACCAACATTTTAATCTAAGCAATGTAGCACTTTTTATGAAGGACAATTCATTGTCATTAGATTTAAATGCATTTTTGACCGATACTTTTGAAAACTTGCAGTTTTTGCCCCCCAACCCCTAACTTTACAAAACATTACAACAAGTATGAGAATACTGGTAGCATTTGGGTGACATTAGGGTGCCAATGTCATGTGACATTTGCCAATATCATGATTTTCTTCTCTATCACTTATAAGGATTTTTTGTCATTTTGTACACTTGTGACATTGTGGTTGACCAATGTCACCCAAGTGTTTTCCTGAGAGGACATCACACGTCTAAAACTAGGGGATAAAAACTGCTATTTTTTTTTTAAACAAGGGACAAAAGTGCATTTTTTTAAAGATAGAGGACAAAAATTACAATATGTTTTACAACGTTTTGTAAAGTAAACAGCCAAAATTGCTATTTTTTTTTGTTGAGGGCCTAAATCGTAAGTTTTAAAAGTTAGGGGGCCTAAATTGCATTTAAGGTTTTTCAAAAAGTCATCAAATGTTAAGACTATTATGTCCAAACAAGCAAGATATACATCAAAAACAATTACCTTAAAGGTCCTTGAACAAGAAAACTCCTAAAGGATCTTGTGAAAATGGTTGTGACTTCTTCAAGATCAGCAGCTTTTAGTGAAAATGCCTCCACATTTGTTAAGCACTTAACTGTCCTGTTGCTAATTAATCTCTGTCCTGGAAGCCTTACTTTTTTACCATCTGCAAAAGAGAATATATTAATGAACATTTTGTTTCTCATATGGTACTAATAGAAATTAATTCCTCATATTTAGACTTACTTATCAAACAAACCATAAAGTAGTTTGACGTAATGACAAATATCTATTGAAGTTCATACATACAAGTGCAGAGACTGGGGTTCGAACCTCAGTCACGACGTCCATGCCCAACAATTTTGACATTTTTGCCAGTTGAACTAGGACTAGTGGACGAGACAAAATCGATTCTATTACGAATATGTTAAAATCAATTCTATACCTCTAGAATCAATTTTGCCTCCACCAAAATATAACCAAACATACACTAAGAAGCTATTTTAAACCATAAAAGCTTATCTTTGGACATGTTTATTACCTTTGCTTAATGAAGATTGTTCAAGATACCATGTAAGAAGTTCTTCACCACAAGCATCTCCTTCAGATAAAGAAACTCCAAGTCCATTTTCTCCAATGCTCTCTAATTTTCCACGCACCACAAACACCATCTTCCCAACTACACCACCCTTACTCATAATTTTACTTCCATTTATGTATGTCTTCTGTCTTAGTCTCTCACAAATTGCATCTAAAATAGGTTCATCCATCAAACTGAAAATTCTAATCTGCACACATATAATTAGATTCTCAATATTATATACAAACTAATGCAAAATAGATAAGTTAGAAGAAAATGATTGTTTTGCTATGCATTGATTGAATAAGCGACACAAAATGAGTTTTAAGAAGGTTTATAGTTCAAACTCTAAAATCGGACCTAACCTGTAACTTACTAACATTTTTCTATCCAAATTGATGCTCAGAGTAATCATAAAAGTTAAAAAAAATATTCTTGTGCATACTTTCTTAATAAAATTGAAGAGATGGCGCCTTATGTCAATTTGAAGATCTTCTGGTAAATTCTCAAGAAGCGTTTCTTCGTTCACTCCTCTTGTTGCAGCCCAATTATACCGCTCAGCCTGTTGTACTCTCCTGCATGAAATTCATAATTATCACTTGTACAACGGTTATGTTTGGATACAAACGTTTATAGCATAAACACTTATTAATAATCATTGACTTGCATAAATTGACAGTGTATGTGTCATTCATTAGAAGAATTAGAGCATTTAATTTCATACCTTTTGAGATCTTCTGGTAGCCGACGATGTCTCATCCATTGCTCAACATCACGACTTCTAAGTAGCATTTCTAGCCTCCTGCAAACAACATGGAAGAAAATATATCATTTGCATAGTTACCCTAAGAACTAAACATATCACAGATTCACTAGAGTTCAATAAAAAGTTAGACTTGCAGAATCAGATAAATGTGATTGAGAGAATATGGAAGCTACTTAGAGAGAAATTTAAAGTACATGTTCAAAAACTTTCGAACTACCTTCTTTTATGTTTATTTTATCAGTTGAAATTTGAAATAAAAACAGAAAACATTAGAAGTAATCGGTCCTACGTGTAACATTGTCATCAAATCAATAGCTTAAGGGAAACAAAATGAGAGTAGTAAGTTCTACCTTCTTCCAAGACCTTGGAGAAAGTTCTGTATGTTACCAATGAGAAGTGCAAAAAGCAAGAGTCCTAATCCTATGATGGCAATTGTAAAAAGGACTTCCCATACAAAATAGCTTGGTGTTAGACCTCCAGCCAGAGTACTGATTTGCTGCAATAAGGATCACAGAGGGATGATTGTTAACTATTAAGAGATTTCAAACCATTCATATGCTATAATTGAAGAACTTAAGTTAGTGTTGGTTCAAGATAGGCCTTGATATGATATTGGAGCATTTATGATCAAAGTCCTAAAAACAAGCATAGAAATACGTCATGCCGGTCGTCTGAGAGGATGACCTAGTCTACACCTTCCCTAAATCAGACTAAGCTTTTTTACTTAGGTCATGTTTGGATAAATAGTTTCATTAAATGCTTATCATTTAAGTGCTCCTGTATAACTCATTTATATAACTGAAGATAAAATAAAGTCAAACTATTGTCATACAAGTTTCATATGTTATCCCGGTGAGCTTATGAAAATAAGCTGAAAAAACCTTACGAACCTATCATAAGTTTCTACCATTAGTTCAAATAAGCCAATCCAACTTGTCCCTAAATAGCTAGGCCAAGTGTTTTTATGGAATTGAACGATGTACTTTTTATCTTTCCTACGACATCTTCACGCGTAAATGTAATGACTAATCTCTTGAAGGATCTAAGGCACATTTAGGGTTGTCTTTTCCAAATTGTGAATTTTTATACGCATGAACAATGGCTTGAGTCCATGACCATATGCTCAAGGAACCCGAGCTACTTACTACTCGGACCACACCAGTTTAGTGGAACAAAATGATCTTAGTTACTACAATAGGAACTAAACAATGAAGAAAAATGAAATACTAACCTGTAATCCCCAAAAATGAGAATACACATATTTGCTGACCACATTAGTTTCAAAGGTAAGCGGTACAGCAGTGACATAGATTCCATAACGAAAACCATTCAGAGAAGGATTCAAACAAGAAATGGCATCTGAATTGTTGTTCCACATAACTGATGTTTGGTCTGATAACTGGTGAGTTCCATTACGACCATGTCCGCAGTCAATGATATCAATGCAACCTTTGATGTTAGATTTATTGCAAGCATCTCTCAAACATTGATTTACCCTCTAAAAGAAGAAACAAGGAAATAAAAAATGAGTAAGTTGCTAATTAAGAATATTTTTTTCGTAACCATATTACAAGTACGCAATCATAAAACCTATTATACACGAGTCAATAACTAATTTTTCAAACTAAATAGTCTTGATATTTTCACACGGACCTGTAGACCGAAGAGGTACCAGGAAGATCCAACAACATGGCTAGCAAGCATAAACATGAGAAGATTTATGATGAAATTTGCCCTAGCCGACTCAAATATGAATCCAGTTGGAGACCTTCCATTTAGCAGAGTCAAAATCCTAAACAATCTTGGAATATATTGCACAAGGATCACTGCACGTAGAAGATTCTTAGCATAATTTGCTCCTGATAAACCCAAGTGCTTCGGTAACACAGTTAGGATCATTATCTGCATTCACATATTTCACTACAGAATGTTACATGTCAAATAGTTTGATGAGTTAAGTGCTTTATGTATAAATTATTTTTATAACCAAAGATAAAAAAGTCAAATTATTTTCATATAAGTTGTTAACTGAAAACAACTTATATAATGTCATAAGCTATTTCCATAAACTGTCCAAAATATTTTCACAATTGTTTATGTTAATAGATAATTTCAAATGAACCACCTCTCCAAAAAAAGAAGAAAGAAGAAGTTTAAATGAACCAATCCAAACAAATTGTTTTTTTTTTTTGACAAAAAAAATAAAAATTGTTAGCTCCCTACAGTTTACAACTAAATTTATAGGATAGGATAACGTAAATATTCTCAATCTTAGTAAATAAATTATTGGTTGATCATCAACTGTTGATGTTCTAGCATATTCATAATTTAATGTGCATATGCACTTAACAACCAAACTTTGTGCATGAATGGATTCATAGTGAATTTGGTAAAATCACAATGGCGTTATGACTTCCTCAAAGCTTTAAAGTGAAGTTTTCATCAAAATAATGATAAATATATCGTGATTAAGCATATGTTTGGAACAATGTATGTGGCTAATTTACTCCATTTCAAAGGTTATCCAGCATGAAAATATAGAAGCTTGATCAACATAAAAACAAATACGTGCGAAACCAAACTCAGCGTAAATCCAAACATGCAATTAATCTAGCGAAAAAACAAAGTTCATAAGAAATCGAAGAAGAGGAGAAGAAATTAACCTGAGGAAGAGGCAAGACAACAAATAAGTCAAGAAGAAAATAGCTCTGCAAGTAACGGACAGCAATTTTCTTGGGATCATCAACTAAATCTCCGGCACCAACCACCCTTGACTCCGGAGAAATATAGGCCAACCTAAACTGCAAATTGGAAATTATTAGGTTAAAATTTTAAACTTTATATTAAGAAATACAGTCAAATAACCCTTAAAAACTCAACAACCATATTCAAGATTCATTGTGCTTGAACTTCTCTCTTTCTTTTCATTTTTGCCTCAACTTATAAAGAAATTTTAGAATGATTAAAATAAAGAACAGACACTATAGAATTATGTAAGAAACAATAGACCATTTTTTTTTGGTAGAAGCAGAAACAATAGACCATTAATCATTTCATTTTATTTTTGCTTCCAATGTAATTTATACAAGGTACTATTCTATGGATATATGGATTAGCAAAATTTAAACATAAGGGGAGATAGCTACCGAGCTCGATAGTACCGACACTTTTGATCAAAGGTGTGTTAAAATATTTCTGATGTTGACATGTTAATTAGTATTGTATCTGGTGGTCGTGTATGTGTCGGTGCTTCATAGATACTAAGAAATTACCTGGAGAAGAATGTTTAAGAAATATACAAAATCATTCATGCTTCTAAGTAAAACAAGTGTTTCTGTCATTGTCCAATCAATAGCAATACAATTAAAGTCCTGCATACAATGAATGGGAAATGGTGAGTAAATTTCCATCAACAAAAAAAGTAGTAGGGGAGTATTGGCATTTTCATATTGAAATATTTTTCGATTCAATAAAAGGAAAAGAATCATATACCTTCTGCACATATATTAAGAATAAAAATAATGGATCGACAAAAATTGCCAGCATGCAAAAAATGGCCAGAAATTTGTTCCATTGTTGAACAAGTTTCGTGTGAGGGTTTATAACTCCAGGAACACATGAAGAGCAGAAAGAGAAAAAAATTCTCCCAAAACCCTTGGCATCTCCATAAAGTGCATTTCGGAACTGTAAACATTCAAGACATGGAGAAAACTATACTTGGTTATGTGAAAAAGGAAATGGCAAAGGTCACAACTAGATCAAGTATAATATATGTGCAGTATATTGAACTAATTTTATATCGATTAAAAATCATATATTGAATAGTGATAAAAATAAAAATGTATTGAACAAAATGTTAGATGAGTATTTTAGTTTACCATCTCATATTATAATTTTTATATTACATACTAAGTGCATGTTCTGATTAGAGGTGAGTTCGATGAAATCACAGTGACATCAAAACTTGATCGGTGCTCCATATATTGTAGTTTTTATCAAAATCGTGGTTGCACCCTCGATTATGTCAAACTCATTGTCAATTCTCACAAGTATGAAGTGGACTTGAAAATGCCGAAGGAAATGCTTTCTAAAATTAAGTAGAAATATTGTATATAGTACACATTTTGGAAGAAACATACCTTGGGATCAAGTTCATTTGAATATTTTTGATTTGTTTGTTGAGAAGCCTTGAAGTAAGTAGGACAAGTAGTACAATAAGGATCATCACACATTCCTAACAGCCCAGATTTCTCTAAATGTTCATTTTCTCCATCATGGTTATAATTCCTCCAATATTTTTCATCTTTGACTTGGAAAGGAGAAACTTTTTCTGTCTTCATATTCTCTTCTTTGTTTTCTATCACAACTACACTGCAGAGTGCACCATCATGTCCATTTTTTGGCCCAGTTTGTTTCTCATTTGACTCCATAGAGATCAAGTGAATAGAAAATTTTCACTTTCTGTCCTTGATATATGCATATGAGAAATATAGTTTATAAGTTCATCAGATCATAGTTTGTGTTTATCTTTGTGAGAGCACTGAAAATAAGTTGAAACATGAAAGGCAAGAAGGTATATTATTAAACAATAAATATACTATATAATCAATGTAATATAATAATTGACAGGCCAAAGAATATGCATTTAGTTTTAACAATGCATCCTATGAAGCACTAATACGACACCAGGCATGACACTAACCCTTCAACACAAGTAATAGTTTGAGATTTAATGAGAAGAAAGTAAATTATAGAACTAAGCATCAATTTAATTTTAAAGTTTCAGTCTTTTCAATTTAGTATGTAAAGTATACAAAAATAATTCATAGTTCATAAAGTATATGAAATCTATCACTTTAATCCTTTCTGTAACATGATGAATTTTCATAAATTTTAGAGACTAAAACCACTTAGTTAAACAACACTAGGCCCCACAAAATCAGCTTATAAAGTAAGATTAGTTTACCTCCCCACTAATAACCATTATTTATGTCATATTAGTAGCCAATGTGTGACTCTCAACAATGTACAAAACCAATTATTATAGACACCATTGTGATAATTTTTCATTAGTTAGTTATTTGGCTATCTTCCATATGCATGAAAAATTAGTTATAGTTAAGAAAGACAAGAGCGAAAATAAACTAGAGTAAGAGTAAGACCTGGTTGAAGAGAAAAATTCTCTATTCAAGTTAAAGCATACATTCCTTGGAGCTCGTTGATCATTGTAACTGTAAGAGTGGAGATGAGTGTGTATAAATAAATCATAACTATCAACAATGTGAGAAAGAGAGATTCGTTAAGTTGAAGAAATAGACAAAGACAGCTGTGACTTTGTTATTATGTAGTGTACAATGAAGGAGCAACAAAGATTGTTTGATGCTATCATGTATGTTATATTAAATTATTGATAAATATGCCTGCTTACATTGTTTTTAACGGTACGGCAAATTTAAAGCTTATTGTGTTAAAATGTAACACAATAGATGTGTTGTGTTATACTTTAATGATTTAATTTTGATTAACAGTGTGCCATCTTCTCCCTGTATAGATACTTGAACCTGCGACCTTTCAGTCACGTAACAACAACTTTACCGTTGCGTCAAGACTCCTCCTCAATCTAATTTCTATATACAACATAAAAATACTTTTAAGCTTAGCTTAGCTCCTTATTAGGTTCACAATCAACCTCAATATTTAGAATTATAGATATTGTTATAATAATCTTTAAAACTCCATATATTAATTATAAAAGATACTTGTAATGTTCAAGTTATCTTTTCAAATTTTTTATAAGAATGCATGCCCATATTTAATTTCTTTCTCTTTTTTTTTTTTTACAATGTCCATGTCTAAACTTATCATGAGTTTATGAGACGGGAAAATAGATTCTAGGACGAACCTGATAAAATCCAAGTCTTACCTTGGCACAAGGGAGAATATTCTAACAAACTAGGATCTAAAAATCTTCATCTCAGCATCGGTATAATAGAAAGGCTAAATTATTTTTTTGTCTCTTAACTATTTAATTTGTATCGGTTTGGTCCCCTAACTAAAATTTGATTTATTTCGGCCCTTTAACTTCTCTCCATTATATATTTTGGTCATTTCCGTTAGTTTTAATTCAAAAACGTTAGGTTTTTTTTCATTTTCTTCTGGATTTTTTTTGGGATTCTTGTTGTTGAATGTTGATGGAGATGATATGAAGATGAAAAAGACGAGAAGAAGATGAAGAAAACCTAACGTTTTTGAATTAAAACTAACGAAAAGGACCAAAATATGTAACAGAGAGAAGTTAAGGGACCAAATCGATACTACCTAAATAGTTAAGGGACCAAAAATACAATTTAGCCTAATAGAAAATTACCATATTAAAGAGGCATAGTATGTAATATCCTAATTACCAATTACAATATGTAAATACTGTAATAGAGTACTTTAGGGCCTTTTTGGTGCAGACGATAGGAGACAAAATATGATAAAACTATCGTATCCTGATTCAATTCGCTATTTGGTGCATTAATATTTTGTAAAGGCTCATTTGGTAGGCCTACATGATAGGTTTACTTGTATTGTTGGGTTACGTGTTCATTACTCCCTCCGTTTCAAAATACATGTCCATTTTGGAGAAATTGTTGTAACCAAGAAGCCAAATAAATTTTGTTACTTTTGATGAAATTATGTGTGTGTTTTCTATAATACCCTTAATCATTTATTTCATTCTATTTTTTTTCTCTCTATAATAAATATATAAGGGTATTATTGACAAGACAATAATTAATGTTGCATTGAAACTTGAAATGGACAAGTATTGTGAAACAAAATTAATCTCCAAAATGGACATCTATTTTGAAATGGAGGGAGTACAAAATAGGCCTCATGACAAGATTATATGTGTTCTATTGGATACCAGTGTAAAACTACTTTACACCATCAATTTGCATAGTCATTAAACTCCTGTAATACATAATTTGTTTGATAGAGATGCACTGGTGCCAATGCAGTAACAACATATCTATACAAATAGGCATTAATGAGATCAACTTGTTGGAATATTTTCACATAGTTTGCAAATCTACCAATTTTAATGAAAATTCAACGAGTAATCAAACCCCTTCTAGAAAAAGTACAGAATTGTGAATCAACATTAGGCCAACACCAGCTAAATCCTTGGTAGCACTCATAACATGCTTTGCAAGACTGGTTCCAGTATTCTTGACTTTGGCCACTATAGGCTCCTATGTTAGGCTCCCTTGAGGCATCATCATCATCTAATTTTCTTAAATTTTATTAGGATGGGTGAATTGGATATCCTCCATTCTGTTATTCTGTTTGAATAAGTGGATTCCAGTCTCTATAAGGAGTGGTATTGTCTCCTCGTTTTCACACGTAATCTCAGCATGGTTCCATTCATTTTTTAAAAGTGCTTTGTCCAGTTTAGATTTCTGTTCCTGGTATTCCTCTAGAGACATGCCTAATTTCCAGCTAAGTTCCATGTCTTGTAAATGCAAATCAAATAGATATGTATGATCTAGGGACATCAAGTGACGAAGACCATCAAATGGACGTCGAAGATCAATTTTATAGTCATTAATGATAAGACCAACAGTTGATGTGAGGATAATTTCACTGTCGGGATGAATTGATTTACTAGCAACAAGGAGAGCAATGGAAGGGATGTTGTTACAAAACCAGAAAAAATTGACGACCCCTTGCTTTGTTGCTCAAACCATTTCGGAACTTTTGCAGTTACTGGCAAACAAAACATGGTGCCTCCAGCCTCATGCAGCTTCTGTTACCTATAAGTAACATAAATTTAGTTTAGCATGATAAATTACACTCAGAAATATAAAATATCAAGAGATATTCATGCATCAAAGAAAAAAACCTGATTCATTAGCATGCTTCTACATGACGAAGTCAACGATTAGCAATTTAATGCAGTCAACCATTTTAGATTTAGAGGAACCCCTCTAACTTCTCGAAGATGCTTGCAATTATTCAATATAAGGTTACTTAAAAAGCAACAGTTTCTTATGCATTGGGGAAGTATTGCGAAATCATTCTGAGACAGCTCTAAATAACTTACATTAGCAAAACCATGTGAAAAGTGTTGGAAGAAATCCATCTTACAAGTTACAGTTGGAGAGTTCAAGATGATCAATGTTTGAAGACACAATGGAACTTAGTTTATTATCCTATTTTAGCTATAGCTAGGAAACCTGTAGCATTAATACATGACAACTGGTGCGATCAATAAACAACCCCAATCATAAGTATCACATCATAAATGTACAGATGAGCAAGCAATCATTTATAGTTATAAATTATATTGATACTTGATAGTAGCCGAATGGGATAATATATAACATAATAAATAAGTTCACAGAATTATATAATTGATTAACAAGATGAATAGCAGATCCAAAACAACTTATTATACAGCAGGTTTATATGTATGCGTAACTGTCTTAAGAATAAAGTTCAAGGATCAAAACAATTATTATATAATCCAAAACATAGGATTACTCTCAATCGCATAACCAGACTCAAAATAGTTCTGGTACTTGTTTGCTACTGTTCCTTTTATGCAGAAGAGACTAAAAACAAATATGGGAACTAAAACGACTTACAGTTCTGCCAAATACAAGAAACACAAAACACAATTCAGTAGCATGCTTCTACACGAGGAACTCAAAGATTCACAATTTAATGCAAACAAGATTGAGGATTCTTAAAGAGCGATGTTCTACGATGCATTCTGGAAGAATTGTGAAATTACTCTTCAATAAGTGTAAGTATGTCACATTAGTAAACCACCTCAGAACTATTGGAAAAGATTCATCTGTTAGGTTGGAATTTGTTAGCACAATAACTTGTACATTTGAGGACACCATGGGACTTGGTTTATCAATTTGTTTTGGCAATAGATGATAACGCTGAACATCAATACCGGACAATTTTGGCATCATGAGAGGTCTACATGGAAACCTAAGAAAAATTCCATGTCCATCTAGTATTAAATATTGAATCCCAACGAGATTTTGAAATGAATCGGACAATTCATCTATGGAAGTTTCTTCCAAATCAATTCCTACTATGCTTTCCATCTTCACTAATATTTATGGAAATTTTCTTAAGCCTATAACAAAATGAAAGTTCAAGTATTTCAAGAGCCAGCCTGAATTTCAGATCGACAGAAGTTGAAGTTTTAAGCTGACTATCAACTTCTCCCCAAATTAGTTTATTACACAACTAATACATCTTGATTCATCGACTCTATAAGCCAAATTTTCAAAGCTTTTTCTAAATGACTAACACCAAACATTCTCCTAGCATACAAAGTTCAAAATTAAAGCTTATAAATACTTAAAGATTCTACATAGAATAATTTCTACATAACTATTGTGAATTCGAAGAAAAAATCACACCAATAACAACTTGATGTGTGGAGCAAGTTAATCAGGCAACCAATATCAAAGTGGATAGCAATTAAATACAAACAAAAGTAGAAAACAGCGAGAGAGAAGAAGAGAGAACACAAAAGAATTTGTTGACTCAGTTATTTGGACCTAGTCTGGGGGAGAGAGCAGCCCTCCGTTCCACTGTAATGATGAGTAACTTTACAAAAAGATATCAATGAGTTACAAGAATAAGTCTCTCACCTAATTCTACCCAAAGTCTCAATCTCTTCTTGTAACCAAGAGACCCAATCTAATAGTGTTTCCCAAGGTGAATAACCCTCAAACCCTAGTGCTTGTTGCCAAGAGACAAACTCTATACAAACCCTACTTTTGTTGTTGTCTTTCTAAACCCTTGTTTCAGCCCCCTCTATCTCAAGGTTTGCTCTGATACAAAGCCTATATTTATAGTAAAAGTAACCCTCATAAAATTGTAACAAATCTGGCCCAAAAATACGTTTATGAAAAAACTGTCACGCAAAATCGGCCCCCGGATTCCTCCATTCGGGCGCCGATTTTTTGTCGAAACAAACTGCTCCACAGGCAGCCAGAAATCGGGCCCCGAACTCCACAAATCGAGCGCCGATTTTGAGTTTTCCAGCAAACATGATTTTGCATTCCAAACTTCAATTTTGAGTCACTTCTACCACAATAACCAAAATAAAGATGAGCATATATTCCTTTAACATGACCATAACATGAACTAGTAAGATGAGCATAATAAGCTTCGATATTTACAAAACTTTAGCAGCAACTCAAAGATGAAATTAACCTCACTTTTCAAAACTTTAATTACATTGTTTATTATAATTGAACCATTCATCTTTAAAGCATCCAGAGAAATGTAATTACTATGATAATTGAATTTTCATTATCTGTAAAGAGTAACAGTGCATTAAACTAACAATTTAAATGACCTATTTAAAACTTAAAAAGTTTAAACACTATTCCGGTATTTTTGTCAGACTTAGAGGACAAAAAAGATATTTGAACAACATAAATTATATATATTAATGGTAGCCGAAGGGGATAATATGTAACATATATAATAAATAAGCACACAAAATTAAAATTACATTGTTTATGTGGACACCGTGGTCATTACTTTCACTTGCATGAAAATGATTGGCTTTTGCACCAATGGGTGGTCTTGTGATTGGCTTGAGCTATTGTGAATGGTGCTCTTCATCATCATCAAGAACATCATCATCATTGTAGTCGTCGTCGTCATCATCATCATCATCATCATCAAGAGCATCATCATCAAGAAAATCATCATCATCGTCATCAACAACCTCGTTATCATTTAATTTGATCTTTAATTTCATAAGGATTGGTGAATTGAATATCATCCATGTTATTTTTCTGTTTGTAAAAATGGATTCCAATTTCTGTTAGTGGTTCCACCTTCGGATGTTCAAACGTAACCTCTGCATGGATCCATTCATTTTTTACAATTCTTTTGTTCATGTTGAGTGCCTCAGATTCCAGATGCATATCATTCAAATATGTATGATGAGTCGACATTATATCAAACACACGCTCAAGCTTGTGTCTTTTAAAATCATATTTGTTGCCATTGATGATCAGCGTGGGTTTTTTCATATCAAAATCAAAATCCTTACTGGTTGTAGCAACTAATTTCGTAGAAAAACAGAGAGCCATGGAAATGTGCTTGTTACGAAACCAAAAAGAAATTGTTTGTCCCACGCTTTGGTGATCAAACCACTCTGGAATCCTTGCAAATCCTGGTAATAAAAATTTGGTTCCTCCAGCCTCATGCAGTTCCTGTCAGCCATTAATAATTCATAGAGTAAACAATCTTATATAATATTAAGTCAAATACAAGGAAAACAAAAAACAAAACAAAACCTGATTCAATAGCATGTTTCTGCACGAGGAAGTCAATGATTTGCAATCTTTTGCAGACAAATATTTTAAATTTGGTGGAATTCCTCTAATTTCTCGAAGGCACTCACAATTATCCAATGTAAGATATTGCAAAAAGCGACAATCTTTCATGCATTCAGGAAGAGTTGTGAAATTATTTCCTGATAGGTTTAACATTGACACGTTAGTAGACCACATGATAACTATTGGAAGAAATTCATCTGATAAGTTGCATTTTTTCAGTTGGACATGTCCTGGGCTTGTACACACCATGGAACTCAATTTATCATTTTTCTTTGGAAATCGACAACCCTCAGAAATAATGTTTGACAGATTTGGCATCCTAAAAATGCCACTTGGTAACCTAAGCATTCCATTTCCTACTATATCTAAGTTAACCAGCCCCGTGAGATTTTGAAATGAAACAGGCACTTTTTCAATGGAAGTGTCAAACAAATAAATATGTGTTATATTCTTCATCTCTCCTAATATTTCTGGAAAAGTCTTAAGACTCCCACAATATGAAAGCCTCAGTTCTTGAAGAGAGGTCAACTTTAGAGGTGGGAAACTCATAAGCTTGCTGCAACCTTCGGTGTTCAAGATTTCAAGTTTATTTAGGAACCCGACGGATTTGTGAATTTCAATTAAATTCTTACAACCTTGAAATGAAAATATTTTTAAATTTGGGAGATTGGAGACGTCGTGTATCCGTGTTAAATATTGACATTTGTCTAGATTTAACTCTCTCAGATTCACAAACCTCTGCAAAATATAAGGCAAAAGAAAAATAATTAATGAATATATACTCTAATGGTGATGGGTGCATTGATGTATAAGATGAGAGAAATGAAATCATTACATTTACACATACCTTCATTGTGCCACGCAACTCAAATGATATGAAGTCATTTTGCTGTAGTTTGCATATAGAAAGTTTCTTTGGGCAGAAATCAGATGGTATGATCCTTGAAGGATATTTATGCCATTCCAATACTCTCAAACTGTTAGGAAGACATTTAGGACCTTTAGAAAAGCTACCATTCTTAACAATAAGTGTCTTGAGGTTTTGCATCTTCTTGAGTTCATCTCCCTTCCAATCTACTACCACTTCCTCACATAACGGGAATTCTAAATATATAATTTCAATTTCATTTGATCCCTTAAAACGGAGAAAAAAATACATATCAATACATGTGTATATGTGACAAAATGAAGGTTAGAAATAGTTAAAAAAAGAAGCGGAATGAAGTTTAAATGATAAAAAATAAACCTTTCATGGATATTAGTATTATTCACCTTATTTTCTTCTAAGACATAAATTATATCTCTATGGAACCACAACCTACTACGTCTTCCAGGCTCTTTTGGAGACTCTTTGCGTACAATTTCTTTGCCCATTTTCTCTATCAAGGCATGCAATGTCACAACGTAAGTATAACTCCATTGGCCCTGGTCGATCTTTATGAGAGATTTATCAAGCAAAACTCTGATTTGATGTTTCATGCAGTTACCATAATGAGCATGAAGTATATCTTCAAGTTCTTTCAATTCATATCCTTTGAAGCAGCAAGCAATGTCGAGAAAAACATTCTGCTGATCTTCCTCCAAAGCATCAAAGCTTACTTTAAGTATATCTTGGATCTTTCAAATGGGAATCCTTTCATACTGATTTAATGCAGATTTCCATTCTCCTATATTATTTCCAAACAAGTTGGAACCAACTACTTCTAAAGCCAATGGAAGGCCAGAAGCATAAGTTACTGCATGGTGTAAAACACTGTCGAAATTTGGATCGACTTTGTTATTTTTGAAAGCATTCCACCTCAACAATTCACGAGCTTCTTTATCATTTAACTTATCTATTTCATATGCTCTTTCAATCCCTTGAGCTGCTAGCAATTGTTTGTCTCGAGTGGTAATGATCACTCTACTACCAGGACCAAACCAATCAAGTCCTCCAGCCAAAACCTGCAATTGCTTCAGTTCGTGAACATCATCTAGAATCAACAGAACCTTCTTTCGGCAAAGCCTTTGCTTTATGATTGGAACTCCCTCGTTGATATCTCCTAACTCAACGTCCAATTCAACTAATTTGGAAAGGAGCTTTCCCTGTAAATGCTCTAAACTATATTTAGCTGAATTTCCCCTTACATCGTGAAGAAAACACAATCCATCAAATTGATCAGCTATGGAATTATAAACTGCTCTGGCAAGTGTTGTCTTTCCCATCCCTCCAGTCCCAAAGATCCCTAGCATCTGAACTTCATCATTAGATCCAACCTTCATAAGTGAATTTACTTTTAGGACTCTAGACTCGAGTCCAACAGGGAAATCGACAACATATAAAGGAACACGATTAATCTTGTTGGATACATATTTGAATATCTTCTCAATAAACTCGTATTCATATCCATTCCTACCCAATCAAATAAGTTTGAGTAAATGCAGCACAAATTCAAAATCACATGTTGATAATAGTTGTATAAATAGAATTCAAATATTGTTTTGACATACAAGTGATTTACACTTGTTCATAATAAAATTAATATTTCATATTTTAACTGTAAGATGAAATGGTCAGAAAATAGAAAATTAAAAAAATATGATATATGTAAGAATGCAAAACATGAGTTTAGTAGGGTACCTAGGGGTGAAATGGTGGCCAGAGAAGTTAGCAGTTTTCGTAAGAGCTTTCTTCCATTTCTGCAACCTCTTCATGCTATCCTTGTTATTTTGGAACTTCTCTATATGATCATCCAGTGCTTTACCATAACTGCCCGTATGATGTCGCACATGAGAAGGTTCCACATCATAGAAAATTGGCAAAGCTAGGCGTTTATTTTTCTTGAAGCAGTGAATGATGTGGACAAGTTCGTCCAAGCAAAATGAAGAAGAAGCATAATTGATAGACAAGACAGGAATGAAAATTCTAGACTCTTCAATGGCCTTGAAAAGTGCTGGTGTTATTTCATCTCCTCCATGAAGCTCTCTGTCATCAATGAAGGTGTGGATTCCCATGTCACTAAGAGCTCTGTAGAGATTTCCAGTAAAACCATAACGAGTGTCAATACCTCTAAAACTAAGGAATACATTATAGGTAAATCCATAGGAGAAGGAAGAGGAGGATGAGGAGATGAATGATTGAAGAGCCATGAGAGTAGAGAAGAAAGAGGAAGTAAGAAGACTATGAGTGTGTGAATGTGATTGTAATAATATAATAAAACAAGATTGAACCAATTAAATAGCAACGTGGTTTCACTTTTGCAGCTGTCAAATTTATTTCTCTTTTCCTGACTTGTTTGATAGGGAATTTACAAAACCATACAAAAGATCGATATCAAGTTACTGTATACACGTTTGTCAAAAAAAAGAAGTTACTGCATACACAACAACATTTATTGGATTTCAGTTTTGACTTAGAATAACAGCGGAAATGTCAGTTTGGTAGATGAGATTAAATATTGCCAAGACTTTTGAGGTCTAAACAAAATACTTCCGTCTTTTGTAAAAAAATATTGTTCTAAAATAAGTGATAAATTTCACATTTCAATCCAATATTAATTACTCCCTCGTCCTAAATTATAAGTAAAAAAAATAAATCACATTTATTAAGAAAACTAAAACATAAGAATTTGGAGTATAGTTTTTGTGTTTTCTTTGAAAAAAGTTTTATAGGAAGATGTAAAAACAATTTTCATTGACTATTGGTTATGGAAAAAATGAAAGAGAGAGAAAATTGAAAGTAATTTGCATTTAATTTTATGAGAATAAAAAAAAAAATCTTAGAAAAGATAAAAGTTTGTCTTTTTTGCTTATATTTTGAGACAAAGAAAATGTGTTTTTTTTCTTATATTATGGGACGGAGGGAGTACTTTTTTTTAATTATAACATTAATTAGTAATACTTTCACCACACTCAATTTAATATATTCTACTTTGCATTTATGATAATGTTAAATGCACCAATTAGTAATACTTTCACCACACTCAATTTAATATATTCTACTTTGCATTTATGATAATGTTAAATGCACCAATACTTGACAAAAACACTTCATTTATAATCATTTTTACTAATACATTTTTCTTAATAAGTGTGAAATGAGCAAAAGATTCACTTAAATTGGGATGGAAGGAGTATCAATTAAGCTTTCAATTTAATTTTAGAGTCCCACCTGAAAATTTCAGTTTGATTTTTAAGACATTCACATTGGTTTAAGGAAGATAGGAAATGGGAAAGAAGTTTCCTACTTGGTAAAATTGCAGAGTCAAATAAATGCACACTGGTCCTCCTTACCCTCTCCGTCTCACAATAATAGTTTTTTAATATTTTTTTATTTTTCTCAAAATAATTGTCACTTTAGAAGACTAATGCAACATTTATTATTTTTTCTATTATTATATTTTTATTTATTGATTTTCATTCAACTTAACTACTCCACTAACTACAATTAATAGGGATATTTTAGTAAATAACATTAATTTTACCATTAAAATTAACACAATCAATCATTTCCTTAATAATCGTGCACAAACCTTAAACAACTATAATTTGGAGACGGAGGGAGTATAATAGAATGAGAACTTGAGAAAAAGAGGGAGAGATAATAATAAACTCTTTATTGCTTTAGTTAACAAACATGAATATATCAGAGTTTCTCTAAAAAATAAATAAATGAATATATCAGAGTTTTAGTACAATGTAAAATTAGTAGTGTTTTCAATCAATACAATGTAAAATAAGTGTTTATTATGAATTTAGATGGTTAATTAGTTCACTTCAAACATGTGATTAATTATTTTAAGTGAATGGTTAATAAATATAATAATATATCGTACCTCATTAACCAAATTATTAGTGCATATATGTCAACAACAAAAAAATTATTAGTGCATATCTTAAATTGTTGGACGCAATTTTTCTCTCTACAGAAGACAAAAAAATAAAAATATTTTGAATCACATGAAAAGAAATGATAATGGAGACTTGGTTGGTGTGTGGTTGGCCATGTTTTGTTGGAAACATTTCATTGTCAAGAACAATTCCAAATTGGGTAAGCTATTATCATAGCATTACCATCAATTTTTGAAGCATATAGAAATCTATAAAATTGAAAATATCAAGAACTGTGCAATCTAGTCTAACATAAATATCAAAGAAGCCAATGGTTCAGATTATTAGACTATAAATTAAAATCTTCTTAAAATATATATGAACATATACCAGCACCAGTCACATCATTGGTAATACTTATAAAAATCTATGCAAGATTGACTCCAATGTTCTTATCTTTAATTTATAGGAAATGCTAACTTATGTTTTCGAGATACTCTCCGTTTTTAAATATAAGTAAAATTGATTTTTTAGATTTATTCATTTAATGATGTATGTGATTTATAATATATGCCACATACATTATTAAATGAATAAATTTAAAAAGTTATTTTTGCTTATATTTAAAAGCGGAGGGAGTATAAATTAAGAAACCAAAGATAAAAATATTTTGTTTGAAATTAAACATTTATTATTTTAGAAATTCAAAATCTTATTTTTTTAAGATAAAATTTACTCCCGTCCCACAATATATTTGATCACCAGCACCAGTCGCATCATTGCTAATACTGATAACAATCTATGCAAGGCTGCCTCCAATGTTGAAGGCGCTTTCTAGTGTAAGGGAGCAAAACATGTCTCGCACCGTGCGAGAGTTGTTTTTGACGGCAGGATAAATTCGTTTTTAATTCAAAGTCCAAGATGAAGGAAAGGCTACCTGATAGAACCGACCGAAATGAACAGTAACTGATTCATTTAAGTCAATGAATCAACAAATATAGTATGAAAAGAAACCCTCATCGGATTTCTTTGGTAACGATTTGATTCCAGATGAAAGAAATCCGACGTGCTGGGTGAGAAGTTGAGACGAGAGAGACAATTTTCATGGGACCCACATCCATGTCTTACATAGATTTTTTAACTAATAAGTTATTGAGTTAATAGATTTTTTATAAAAAGATAAAAGTGGGAGCTAAATTTACGTTAGTGGGCAGATTTTTTTGTTAGTGGGTATTGTAACTCCCTCTTTATTTATTTAATTATTTTATTAGAGAATATAGTATATTATTATATATTATATATGATTTTTGGTGATTATGTGACGTGTTTATGATGTGTGACGTGATAATTATTTTATTGTTTAATAAAATAATATATGTGGCATTTATATGTATATTTATATGAAAAATATAGAGATTTGTTGGAGAAATATATTATTTTGAGAAGTGGGGTTATATTTATAAATAGGAAGAGTTATGAGGGTTGAGATAGAATTAGATAAGTTGGGAGGTGGTATAAAAGGAAATTAGGTTAAGGAAAGTGGCAGAACGCGTTATCAGACTTTTGGGATAGGAAGAGGAAACGGTTGAAGAGAAGAGGTGAAGCTAGGCTGCAATTTCTGCATTTTTCCAGGTAAGGGTGAGCCTAACTTCAGTAATATTGATTATGAATCATCTGTTTTGATTAGCTAAGAGTTGGGAAGAATTGGGATGAGTTTCATGAATTAGGGTTAGGATGATTTTGATGAATTTGATGTGAGATTGTGTTGTAATGCTGTAGAAACGTGTTACAGAACCTAGATTAAACATTAGGACAACATTGCCGATGAATTAGAAGCCTAACTTGAGAGATTTGAGATGTTTTGGTGAGAATAGGAGTGAACCCGTAGTGGTTCTGAGATCGCTCGCCTGTGGCGAGTGACTACTCGCCGTGGCGAGTATAGCCTTGATCGCTCGCGAGGCGAGCAGTGTAGCTCGCCGTGGCGAGCTTGTCCCTTAATCTTAGGATTTTTGCCAAACTTTAGATGGTTTTGAGTGCCTTATTATTTATAGAGATGACCTGTGAAGTTGTTTGGACCAAATGGGATTTAGGAAACCTTTAAGCGAAGATTTTAGGCGAAAAATGTCAAAAAGGCCGAGAGCACCCAGGATCACTCGCCTACAGCTCGCCCCCAGCTCGCCTTTGGCGAGCAGCCTTTGTTAGTACTCGCCTGTGGCGAGTAGATCACTCGCCGTGGCGAGTTAGTATGGTACAGGACTGTTTGTGCTTTTTCGATCTGTTTCGCATGGGACTTTGAGAGAACACCTTTGGGTAGTATTAGAGATGGTTTATGGCCTGAGAAGGAGTCTGTAATGAGGATTAAAGATGCACTCTTATGTTGATGCTAAAGTGATGTATTGTTTGTGTTTTTAATGACTTTGTGACATGATGTTAAGTGACTATAATGATGTTTATGTGTTGTGATGTGTGTGTTTAATGAGATGAACTTCTGCCATGTAATTATTATAGCTGCATGTGTCAGTCTTGATGTAGTTGCGACGTTTGAGAAGTTGTGTTAACTTGATTAAGTTATTAAGAGTCGAGTCCATGCATTTGCATAATTATGAGACGATGGAGCTTTATGCTCAAAGCGACGGTGGAGCATTTGCTCAAAGCGACGGTGAAGCATATTAATGCTTATATATCTGGTACCACATGCATGATGTCAAGATGTTAAGAGTTGCATTTAGTTGAGTCAATTTGTTGACACTTTATGAGACGATGTTTTTGAGACGTTAATGTGTTATTGAGACGTTATGATGATGGTGTTAACCTTGTATTTAATGATGTGCTATATGTGAAGAGTTTATGTTGTTAATCATAAATGTCTGATTTATATATTAATATTTCTGTTGTGAATCTCACCCCTTCTGTTGGAATTGCCGCCTTGTGGGCAAGTGCAGGTAACCAAGCTTAGGTGCGCCGATGTGAGGAGTCTTGTGATGTCGTAGGTTGCTCTGATATGTAACGGGATGGGGTCCTTTATGAGTCTATTCCTTATGTATCATGATTGAAACTATTTTGATGACTTTAAGACTTTCGACGACCTTTGAGACTTAATTAATTACGAGACGTTTAATGGCCTTGAGCCAAGATTGTTTACGAGGATTTGAATTATATGATTTTCCGCTGCTATATAATTGAATAATTTGTGAAGGATAAATTATTATCTAATTTGTTTTAAAGATGAATGTGACACTCCTTTTGTGAAGTACTCTGATTTATGTGTTTATTCAACGAAATTTTTATGTCGGGAAATTGGGGTGTTATAGGTATAATGCATTTTTGTTTTTTAATAAATGTCATCAAATAAGGGTATTTTGGGATTTTCAAAAAAATACTACACCAAAAAATTGTATTTCCTTTATCTATAGGAATAGATAAATGACTTATTTTGTAGATATTAAATAAAGGCGGTTACTTTTCCCACCCTTGCCCATTCTTACGCGCCCTGCGCACTTTACCAAAATATCTTTTGTCTGGATTGTGTAATCCGGACACGTTTTGGATTACAAAATCTGAAACCAATGAAAACATGTGTTGAGCTATGTCACAGTTGGATCCTGACCAATGGAAGGGTGTAAAGATTTTCGAAGTATATAGTCCGGACACAATACACATGTTTCGGATTATACAATCCAAAAACCCTACGTTTAAAAAAAGCGGGAAAGTAACGGGAATTTCCAGATTACGTAATCCGGAAACCTTGATTATATAAACCTTAAAATAGATGATTCCTTAGGTGATGTAAAAGAAGATGATGATGCTCCTCATCCTATTCCTCTTGTTGTATGTATTGATCATGGAGAACATTTTACCACCAAGCAAAAGTTTTCTACAAGGAATGATAGGTTGGAGTGGGTTTGAGAGAAAGCAACGAAGCTTGGACTTACAACCGTCATTGGTAAATCCGACAAAGGTGGCAATGGTTGAAGTGCATTTGTTACCGTGATATGTGAAATAGGAGGTTCGTACAAGGAGTACAAGAGGAAGACTCAACGCAAAATTGTTGGTTTGGTTAAATGCAAGTGTATACGTTTCGGCGAGAGGTTATTTGTTGATTGCTTGTGATTGGAGCCTCAAAGTTGGTGACGGTAAACACAGCCATGACATGACAAATGTGTTGTAAGGTCATAAAACCGTCGGACGTCTAAACCCAAATGAACATGTCCACCTTTTTGAGATGGCTGAGTTAAAGGTTCCTTCGAGGCAAATGCTTACCAACTTAAGAAAGAGGAACAAACACACTTCAACTACAATCAAACATGTTTATAATGCTACTCACTGGTATAGGAAATCCATTAGGGGTTCGAGAAATGACATGCAACATCTCTTGAAGTTGTTGGTTGAGAATGAGTATGTGTATCATTGTAGGAATTATCATGATTCTGATAATGTCAGTGATATATTTTGGGCACATCCAGATGGTATCAAGTTGTTTAACACATTCTCTATAGTGCTTGTGTTGGCTTTCACATATAAGACCAACAAGTACCGTCTTCCGTTGCTTGTGTTTGTCGGTAACACTTACCCAGCTGACGTTCTCCATTGGATTTGCTTATATGGTGTCTGAGAAGGAAGAACACGTTACTTAGGTTCTTGAGAGGTATCGTGAACTGTTGCATTCCAAATATCTTTACCCCAAAGTAGTTTTCACGGATCAAGACAATGCTTTGATGAATGATGTAGATACCTTTTTCCCTGAGGTTATTGCTCTGTTGTGTGAAAGAAATGTAAGAGCAAAGTGTAAGACGGATTGCAAAGTGAAGGATCTCAAAGGCAAGGATAACAAATATATAAAGCCAAATTCAATGGTGAAGACGAATAAGGTGATTCATACCTAACATAGTGAAATTATCATATGATTATGATTATATCAGATCCATGGATTTCAAAACACAAATTGGAATAAGTGAAAATATGATACTTATAGACAAATCTTAATGAAGGACATGTCATTTTCATTATGTTTAAATACATTTTTTACCCTTAATTTTTCGAAACTTGCAATTTTAACGCCCAACAAAAAAAAATAGTAATTTTTGCCACCAACTTTACAAAACGTTGCAACACTGTTGAGAAGATGTCACGAGTCTAAAATCAAGGGTAAAAACATATATTTATTTAAAGACAAGGAGCCAAAAGTGTTTTTTTTTCTTTCTAATATTGAGGGCCAATTATTTTTTTTATATTTATTTTTTGCGTTTTCCAACGTTTTGTAAAGTTTGGGGCCAAAATTGTTTTTTTTTTGTTGAGGGGCCTAATTCACAAATTTTAAAAGTTAGGGGGACCTAAATTGGATTTAAGGTTTTTAAAAAAGTCATCAAATGGTTAAGACTATTATGTCCAAACAAGCAAGGGGATACAACAAAACAAGGAAGTGAATCACCTTAAAGGTCCTTGAACAAGAAAACTCCTAAAGGATCTTGTGAAAATGGTTGTGACTTCTTCAAGATCAGCAGCTTTTAGTGAAAATGCCTCCACATTTGTTAAGCACTTTACTGTCCTGTTGCTAATTAATCTCTGTCCTGGAAGTCTTACTTTTTTACCATCTACAAAAGAAAAAATATATTAACGAACATTTTGTTTCTCATATGGTACTAATATAAATTAATTCATCATATTTAGACGAACTTATCAAGAAAACCATAAAGTTGTTAGACGAAATAACAAATATCTATTGAAGTTCATACATACAAGTGCAGGGACTGGGGTTCGAACCTCGGTCACAACGTCCATGCTTAGCAATTTCGGCATTTTTGCCAGATGGGGATTTCTCTTCTGAGATGCAATAGTCGTGGCGACCTATATCCAGTCACCTCTCCCACCAACTTTGTCGGTCTTACGTCCAGTATATGACACGATCGTCTTGGTCATCCTGGCGTGTCTGTTTTAAATTCTCTTCGCAATAATAAATTCATATGTTGTGAACCTTTTAATAACTCTGTACTCTGTGGCTCGTGTGTTTTGGGCAAACAAGTTAAATTGCCATTTTTTAATTCTCAAACTGCTACTCTCATGCCCTTTGATATTTTACATAGTGACTTGTGGACTTTTCCTGTTTTAAGTTCTGCTGGCCATAAATATTATGTGTTATTTTTAGACGACTTCACAAATTTCTTGTGGACTTTTCCTATCAGTAGAAAATCTCATGTTTTTGAAATGTTCAAGTCACTTACTTCTCTTATTCACACTCAATTTTTGCAAAATGTCAAATCTTTCCAATGTGACAATGGCAGCGAATATAATAATGAGCTATTTCAACAATATTGTACTACTAATGGCCTTATTTTTCGCTTCTCTTGCCCTCACACATCCTCTCAAAATGGGAAAGCGGAACGAAAAATAAGAACCATTAATAATATGATTTGCACTATGCTTGCTCACTCTTCTGTTCCCCCACAATTTTGGCATCATGCACTTCACATGGCAACTTATTTGCTAAATATTCTTCCCTATAAAACACTTCAAAATCAATCACCAACACAACTTCTTTATCACCGTGATCCCAGCTACACACATTTATGAGTCTTTGGTTGTCTGTGTTATCCATTATTCCCATCACCTACCATTCATAAATTACAACCCCGTTCTACCCCATGTGTTTTCTTAGGTTATCCCCTGAATCATAGAGGTTACAAGTGTTTTGATTTGTCTAACAAAAAGTTAATAATTTCGAGGCATGTTATCTTTGATGAAACTCAATTTCCATTCACCAAAATACACCACCCTTCCCCTCACTCCTATAACTTTCTAGACAACGACCTACACCCCTACCTCATACAATAGTGGCAAACTCAACATCCACCACCGGATAATCCTAACCAACCACCACCATCAACCACAATGGCCCAACCAATCGACCCCACTCCACTAAATACACCTACTACAATCTCCCCTACCTAACAAATTCAACCACATCCTCCACCACCTACCCGCACCATCGTCACCCGTAGCATGAAAGGCATTACTAAACCCCGCACAATGTTTAACTTATCCCTTTCACACTCAAGCTACACCATCTCTCCCATACCTAAAAATCACAAACTAGCCTTATCAGACCCAAATTGGAAATCCGCAATGCAATCTGATTTTGATGCACTTATAAGAAATAAGACGTGGGATTTAGTTCCTCGCCCTAAAGATGCTAATCTTATTCGATGTATGTGGATTTTTAAACATAAGAAAAAATCTGATGGGTCCTTTGAGCGCTATAAGGCTCGCCTTGTTTGTGATGGCAGGTCACAGGTTGCAGGTGTGGATTGTGATGAGACTTTCAGCCCGGTGGTAAAACCCGCTACCATTCGAACAATGCTCACCATTGCTCTCTCTCACTCATGGCCCATTCATCAGCTGGATGTTCACAATGCCTTTTTGCATGGTGATCTTCCTGAAACCGTCCACATGCATCAACCATTGGGTTTTCGTGACTCTCGTCATCCTGATTACGTTTGTCGTTTGAAGAAGTTGTTTTATGGTCTCAAGCAAGCGCCTCGAGCATGGTACCAACGCTTTGCTAACTATGTAACTACCATTGGTTTTCAACATAGCACATCCGATCATTATCTCTTCATATACCGACAACAATCCAACATGGCCTACATTCTAATCTATGTGGACGACATCATCCTTGTTAGTTCCACTCATGCTCTTCGCCAATCCATTATGTCCCTCTTGGCATCCGAGTTTTCAATGAAGGATTTGGGTCCCCTGAGCTATTTTTGGGTATTGCCGTCTCTCGTCATCTTGATGGCCTCTTTCTCAGTCAAAGCACCTATGCATCTGAAATCATTGACCGTGCTGGGATGACATCTTGCAAATCATCTGCCACCCCTGTTGACACTAAACAAAAACTCAACACTTCGTCAGGCACACCTTATGAAGATCCATCTCTCTATCGCAGTCTTGCAGGAGCTTTATAATACCTTACATTCACTAGACCCGACATCTCTTACGCAGTTCAGCAAGTCTGTCTTCACATGCATGCACCCAGTACAAAACACATGCTTGATCTAAAGCGCATCCTTCGTTATGTTCAGGGTACCATCCATTTTGGACTACATTTATCACCATCTCCCATCACCAAACTCCTTGCCTACACTGACGCTGATTGGGGTGGATGTCCTGACACTCGACGTACCACTTCTGGATACTATGTCTTTCTCGGCGACAATCTCATCGCTTTGTCCTCCAAAAGACAACCCACTCTCTCTCGGTCTAGTGCTGAAGCGGAGTGCTGAAGCGGAATATAGAGGTGTTGCTAATGTCGTGTCTGAGTCATGTTGGCTTCGTAATCTCTTACTGGAGCTCCACTTTCCTATCCCTCAGGCTACTTTGGTGTATTGTGACAATGTTAGTGCCATCTACCTATCTAGCAACCCTGTGCAGCATCAACGTACCAAGCACATTGAAATGGGCATACACTTTGTACGGGAAAAAGTAGCTCGTGGTCAGGCACGCGTCCTCCATGTTCCATCTCGACATCAAATTGCAGATATCTTCACCAAAGGGCTTCCCCGCATTCTCTTTGATGATTTTCGTACCAGTCTCAGCGTTCGTGAACCTCCCGCTTCGACTGTGGGGGTCTGATAGAATATTATATTTAATAAAATTAATAGAATAGAATATTCGGTCATTATTGGCTATTATTAGTTCCCTGTAAATAGGTTGTATGATAATTAGTAAGTTGACCAAACGTTTGTATATATTCTATTCAGATCAATGAGAAACACAAGCATTTTGCTATCTTACAGTTGTTCCACATAACTGATGTTTGGTCTGATAACTAGTAAGTTCTGATAGGTCCGCAAGTGTACGGAAATATCTATTTTAGTATAAAAGGTTGTCGAATCCACAGAGACCAATGTCAACTACCGTAATTAATTGTCACGTTGTTTATCTAAGGCGATGCTAATCAATTTGGTTGCAAAATATGAAAATAACTTTAATTAATTTTAATGACGAGTGCCCGGAATATAGTTTACGTCGACCGTTGATATCAGCTGAGTAGTATTTAATTTTATAGTAGGAAAATATTTTCGCACGTAAAAGGATTAAATTAAAAAGCAGTCGCTTCGCTTTCACGATCGCGACATAAAAATCCTAACTTTATAATCTATTCGACCGCTTTTGCGTGTTTGCCTTATAACGTCAAAATTCCTTTTATTTCAAATTAATCCAGTTTTGTTTGAAAAGTTATTTTTAGAATAATTCCAATTTAAAGAAATCAGTATGCTTTCGCAATACTAAATCCGTATTTTAAACTCTCAGTCATCAGCTTTCGCGTGTATGACTTAGCGTTTAAAATAGCGTTTTTGAAAATTAAGAATGTCAAAATTACTTTAAGAAAATGCTATCGTTGAATTACTAAAATAATTCCTGATTATTCTACAGACAGTTATGAGTCCCGTTCTTTCGATACGAAACAGTTACCATAAAATTCATCGTTTAAAATCAGAATAATCAGACATAAAAATAAATCCTGCTATAAAATTCAATCATAGTTTTCAGCTGAATATCATTGGTACGATTGTTTCTACATTCCTGACACTTTATAGAATTACTCAGACATGATGTAAATGGTAAATAAATAACTATTCATGTTCAGCATAGATTCTCGAACAGGAAAACAAAAGAACCTGTAATTAGATGGAAACTTTAATTGAGTATAATTCCAAATGCATCAAATTCGTAAGGTAACAAGCTTGAATGTAGAAATTGTAAATTACAAGATTATGCAAATTACAAGGAAAATAAACTAAGTCTGTAACTAATGCTTTCTAAAACTTCTTCCCCACCCTTTTTCACTCTTCTTTGGACCTATTTATAAGCCAAATCCGCTCAAAAACGTGGTTTGATTCGTGCACTTGAAGATGGAGAAAGTGGGAAGAAAACTGCAGAACTGCTTCTGAAACGTGGGGGAGACTGATTCTCCCAGACCCGTGACGGGCGTCACAGGGTGTGACGGTCTGCACGTCACGGGTGCTGACGGCCTGAGAGGCTGATGACGGTCCGGATGAGTTGAAGGGTGACGGTCAACCCGTCACTGAGTGTGACGGCCGTCACCCTGAAGCTGAAATTTCAGGACTTGGTATTTCTTCGCCAAATTTCGTCGTTTCTGCACATGGGGGCCTCTATTGTTGTGTACCTGAAACATAACCAAACAACCAGCATAACATAGGCAAAATCAAGAGAATCTAAGCCTAAACAAGCTTGAATTATACACAGAACGAGCTGAAATATTGTTGTATTTTGCATGTTATCAAGTTCCATTACGACCATGGCCGCAGTCAATGATGTCAATACATCCTATGATGTTTGACTTATAGCAAGCATCTCTCAAACATTGATTTACCCTCTAAAAGAAGAAAGAAGGAAAAAAAAAAAGGAAGTTAATAATTAAGAATATATTTTTCGTAACCATATTACAAGTACGCAATCATAGAACCTATTATACACACGAGTCAATACAATAACTAATTTTTCAAACTAAATAGTCTTGATGTTTTCAAACGGACCTGTAGACCGAAGAGGTACCAGGAAGATCCA
This sequence comes from Medicago lupulina, assembly GCA_958299785.1. NCBI lineage: Eukaryota > Viridiplantae > Streptophyta > Magnoliopsida > Fabales > Fabaceae > Medicago > Medicago lupulina. The sequence continues at coordinate 55,346,034 of OY283146.1, read as the reverse complement.
ACAACATGGCTAGCAAGCATAAACATGAGAAGATTTATTATGAAATTTGCCCTTGCCGACTCAAATATAAATCCAGTTGGAGACCTTCCATTTAGCAGAGTCAAAATCCTAAATAATCTTGGAATATATTGCACAAGAATCACTGCACGTAGAAGATTTTTAGCATAATTTGCTCCTGATAAACCCAAATGCCTCGGTAACATAGTTAATATCATTATCTGCATTCACATATTCTCAATCTTTGTAAATAAATTATTGGTTGATCATCAACTGTTGATATTCTAGCATATTCATAATTTAATGTGCATATACACTTAAGATATATAGTTGTTTTATTCGGCCATGATTGAAAATACTCATAACGACCAAATTTAGTGCATGATTGGATTCATAGTGAATTTGGTAAAATCACACTGGCGTTATGGCTTTGTCAAAGCTCTAAAGTGTAGTTTTTATCAAAATTATGTTAACTATATCGTGATTAAGCATATGTTTTGAACAACATGTGTGGCCAATTTACTCCGTCTCAAAGCTTATCATCCAGCGTGAAAACATAGAAGCTTGTTCAACATAAAAACAAATACGTGCGAAGCCAAATCACAGTAAATCGAAACATGCAATTAATCTAGCGAAAAAAATAAAGTTCATAAGAAATCGAAGAAGAGGAGAAGAAATTAACTTGAGGAAGAGGCAAGACAACAAATAAGTCAAGAAGAAAATAACTCCGCAGGTAACGGACTGCAATTTTCTTGGGATCATCAACTAAATCTCCGGCACCAACTACCCTTGACTCTGGAGAAATATAGGCCAACCTAAATTGCAAATTGGAAATTAGGTCAAAATTTTAAACTTTATATTAAGAAATACAGTCAAACAACACTTAAAAACTCAACAACCATATTCAAGATTCATTGTGCTTGAACTTCTCTCTTTCTTTTCATTTTTGCCTCAACTTATAAAGAAATTATAGAATTTCTTTTGATAAAAATAAATAAACTATAGAATTACGCAGGAAACAATAGACCATTAATAATTTATCTAAGAAACCAGCCTAGGTGCGCATAGTCTGCCAGGACTCGGAGCAAGTCTCAGAATTCCACAAGCACTTTCCAACACAAGAACTGATGCGCTCGGAGCACTTTACAGAGAAGATGCAGCTTCTTATCTTAACTCATTGGTGAACAAGAAGTTCCCTTACACAACTGATCAAGTCAGAGACAGATTTGTAGCATTACTCAGCTCAAATAAGGCTGCAGCAACTCAAGCACATCTTTTCCAGATGGCCAATGAGGGAAAGATTAAGCCTAGAGCATGATCTAATTAGTTTGATTTATGTATAAGTTTATTGAGTTTGCTTCCGTATATTATATTTAAGACTTCTGTTAAGGGTGTTTTGCATTAGGTACTTACTTATCATGTGTTAATTTATCCTATGATGGATTCATTGTACTGTACAACTTCATGTTAATTAGCATTTATATATGGTTCCTAAGTTTTGAATAAAGTTAATATTTTGCTGCTATGGTAATTCAAGATCTCCATTCATAAGATTCAAGTATAAAGCATTATTTTATATGAAACAAGGTTAAATTCTTATTAAGAAAACCTTCTTTACCCTGTTGAAAATTAATCCATTAAACAAAAACTGAGCATTATATGATGCAACTGAGCCAAAATCTGATATACATTCAAACACTGATTATTCTACACAATAGAAGTAAGTTTTGATATTTTTATGTAACACTCGCTAAATTTCCACGCAATCGGTAAGCAATTATTTGAAAGTTGAAATAGTGCATACTAGAGTTTCTCGATTGAGCGATTGTTTGGATTGAGTTTGGAGCTATACGATTGAACGATTGGAGCTGTATGATTGGAGCTGTACGATTGAGTTTGGAGGAGGAAAATGGAAGAAGGTTGGAGATACACGATGGATGGAGAGAGAAATTTGCGTTGCTTTTATGAGTTTTGCTTTGGCACTTTGTATTTTGTTTTACTTTTAATACGGGGTCAAACAATTTAATATCATCTGAAGTTAAACTTCCTTTACACCTAGAATTTTAAATCATGTGGATAGCTTCCCATTTAAATTTCTTGATTTAAAAAGCATTTTTTGTACTAGTGAGTATGTATGAAATCCGTCACTTTAACCTAGTTGTTACGACGATAATTGATATAGACTAAAAAGATAAATTTTCATATCTTTTAGGCCAATGTGAGACTCTCATTTGTGTACAATACCAATTATTTTTAGACACATAATTTTTCATTATTTAGTTATTGGGCTATCTTCCATATGCATGAACAATTAGTTATACTTATAGTTAAGAAAGACAATAGAGAAAATAAACTTAGGATAAAAGAGTAAGACCTGGTTGAAGAGAAAACTCCCTATTCAAGTTAAAGCATGCATTCTTTGGAGCTTGTTGATCATTGCAAGAGTGGAGAAGAGTATGTATAAATATATCATAAGAGAGATTTGTTAAGGTGAAGGAATGGACAAAGACAGCTGTGACTTTGTTATGCAGTGTACAATGAAAGATCAACAAAGATTGTTTGATGCTATCATGTATGTTATATTAAAATATTGATAATGCCTGCTTACTTTGTTTTTAACGGCAAATTCAAAGCTTATTGTGTTTAAATGTAGAGTTATGATACATAGAAAACCTTAGGTGACAATACACCCTTTGACACCCATACAAAAATCTGACATGTGGTCATGTGAACCTCAAACCAACACACTTTCTCTTTCATATCCTCTTTCCTCTTCATAGTACATGGGATGTACAAGAGTGTATGGAAGTAAAGGATGTCTATGTAACATTTTCCTAAAATGTAACACAATAGATCTATTACACTTTTTGTGCCATATTTCCATGTGTCTGTTTTTGAGTTTTTAATAGCATTACCCTGTTTTTTTTTTTTTTTTTGCATAAGAGGTTGTTTCTAGGATTTAAACTGTGACTAAACCTTTCAGTCACGTGACAACAACTTTACCGTCTTACCAAGGCTACCTCAATTTAATTTCTATATACAACATAAAAATAGTAGAGAATGAAAGTTTTAGAGAGAAGATACTATTTTGACAGTGATGGTTAAGTTTTTCATTGGACCACTTGGTCATTATATAAGCATGTGTTACAACCCTTGGGACAAGGGAGAATATTCTAACAAACTAGGAAGTAAAAATTGCCATCTAAGGATCGACATAACAGGAAATTACCATATTAAAGTGGCATAGTATGTAATATCCTAATTACCAATTACAATATGCAAATTCTGATTTTAGGGTCCGTTTAGTGCACATGATAGGAGACAAAATAAAAAATATGCATGTAAGTACAGAACATGAAACATGGGCTCAAACATCAAATTAAGGCCAATAGGAGGAAGTACACAGAACAATGACATGCTTCACTATGGCCTTCTACCATGGCACATTGAGCAATTAACTTCTTTATGAGGGGGAAAATATCTTACTATTTGAACAATATATTTGATAGAGTTCTTACGACTAAGAATGTACGGTATGCCTCAAGTACAATACCTTCTTGATTTCTTAAAACTTAAGAATAACAATCAAGGGTCAAAACAATTATCGTCTAATCAAGAACATTGGATAACTCTAATCAGATGACCAAACTCGAAGAGGGAACTAACATTACATTCAGGTGTGCTACCATTATCTGCTTCACACGTCGATCATCATTTAAAATACCATCCAATGAATGCATTGTAGCACAAATTTTGTCAACAATTGAATGTCCCTTAATCTATGCTTTTGCACCAATAGGTGGTTTTGTTATTGGCCTGAACTATTGTGAATAGTGGTCATCATCATCATCGACAACAACGAGAACAACATCATCGTGATCATCATCACCAACTTCATCAAGAACATCATCATAATCATCAACAACACAATCATCATCATCATCATCAAACAAATATCCTCCATGCTACTTTCTTTTTTGAATATGTGAATTCGACTTTTCTTTTCTTAAGGAGTGATATCATTCTCAAATTCTCATATACAACTATCGCATGGTTCCACTCACTTTCTAAAAGTGCTTCATCCAATGTTACCATATCTTGTAGTTGCAAATCAAATAGATATGTATGATCTTGTTTTATTAGGATACTAGTACCAAATGGATTGGCAAGAGAGCATTTATAGCCATTGGTGGATAGATTGGGAGGCGGTAAGTGAAGTGCATGGCTGCTATAAAAGTTATCATCAAACGATTCAGAAGTACATATAAGAGAGAAATCGAAGGGAGCTTGTTATGAAACCAAAAAGAAATGGATGATCCCCTATTTTCAAACTCAAACCACTCTGGAATCATTGCAGTTCCCGGCAAACAAAACATGGTCCCTCAATTTCATGCAGTTCCTATTAGTCATACATAACTTGTAAGTTTAGAAAGATAAAGTATACTATAAAATATGAAGTCAAATACAACACAAAACAAAACAAAAGAAAACAAAACCTGATTCAGTAGCATGCTTCTAGACGAGGAAGTCAAAGACTCACAATTCAATGTAGACAAGCATTTTAAATTAGGCGGAATCGCTCTAATTTCTTCAAGAAGCTTGCAATCATCCAGAATGAGGCTTCTTAAAGAGTGATATTCTTTGACGCATTCCGGAAGAATTGTGAAATTATTCATTGATAAGTTTAAGTAAGTCAAATTAGGAAACAACTTGAGAACTATTGGAAGAGATTCATCTGTTAGGTTGCATTCTGTAAGCACAAGAGATTTTACTTTCGAGGACACCACGGAACTTGGTTTGTCACTTTGTTTTGGCAATAGATGATAACCATCAACATCAATGCAATGCAAATTTGGCATCATGAGAATGCTACTTGGTAACCTAAGCAACATTCCATGTTCATATAGTACTAAATCATGAAGCCCAGTGAGATTTAGAAATGAGTCAGGCAATTCTTCGATGGAAGTTCCACTTAAAAATATGCTTTCTACGTTTTCCATCTTTCCTAATATTTCTGGAAAGTTTTTAAGCCTATGACAATATGAAAATTCAAGTAGTTCAAGAGATGGCAATTGAATGGGTGGAAAACTCCTGAGATTGCTACAACCATCAAAGTTCAAGATTTTAAGTTTATTCAGGAACCCAACAGAATCATGAACTGTAAGTAAATTCTTACACTTTCTAAATGAAAATTCTTCTAAATTATGGAGAGCAGATATGTCACTTATTTCTGTTAAACATTCAGAATTGTCTAAACGTAAAACTTTCAAACCCAAGAACATCTGCAAGAAAAACCAAAAAAAAAAAAAGGAAAAAATGAATACTCAGAAGGTAATGTTTTGTATACACAATGACGGAGAAGAAATCATTACCCTTGTGTTCAATGAGTTAGCCAACTTAAATGATGTAAGGCTACTGTTAGGTAACTTGCATATGGAAAGATTCTTTGGAAGAAAACCAGATGGTATATCCTGTAAAGGTGTATGCCATTCTAGTACTTTTAAACTATTAGGAAGATGAACATGAGGTATGGAAGAGATACTGGTTTTAACAATAAGTGTTCTGAGGTTTTTCATCTTCTTGAATTCATCTCCTTTCAATTCTAATATTTCTTCATGTAATGGAAAATCCAAATGTATAATTTCAACTTGACTTGTCCCCTACAAAAATTACAATTCAACAAAGAGCACATATATATATATGTGTGTGTTACAACTTACGCACACTTCTGTAGATAAAATTTCATGTTATAAAGGACTAAAAAGTTTAATATGAGCATTAGTAGCACTAACATAGAGATATTTGTACAGAAATCGAAAAAGGTCACATAAGCAGTAGTAGCAGTAATATTCAAAAGAACTGAATCATGGTTAAAGATTAAAAAAAATAAAGGAAAAAATATCTATATTAGTCTTACTGAATTTTCATCTAAAACATGAAATATATCTTCATGGAACCACAATCTGCTGCGTTTCCCAGGCTCTTTTGGTGATTCCTGTCTAACAATTTCTTTACCCATGTCCTCTATCAAGTCATGTAATGTCACACAATCCCACCGATGAATTTTTAAGAGGGATTTTTCAACCAACAATCCAATATGATATTTCATGCATTGACCATAATGAGCACAAAGCATATCTTCCACCTCTTTCAATCTATACCCTTTGAAACTACAAGCAATGTCGAGAAAAACACTCTGCTCATCTTCTTCCAAAGCATCAAAACTCACTTTAAGTATCTTTTGGATCTCTTTACTGGGAACCCTTTGATACCGATCCAACAAAGAACTCCATTCCTCTATACGCTTTCCATTCAAGTTGGAACCTAATACTTCCAAGGCCAGTGGAAGGCCAGAAGCATAATTTACTGCACGGTTTAAAATGTACTCATAACTTGAATCAACTTCCTGACTCTTAAAAGCCTTCCACCTAAGCAATTCAAGAGATTCTTCCTTATTTAACTCATCTATTTCATATGTTATTTCAATCCCATGACTTGCTAACAAGTGTTTGTCTCGAGTAGTAATGATCACTCTACTACCAACACTAAACCAATCAAGTCCTCCAGCCAAACCCTGCAGCTGCTTCAATTTGTCAATGTCATCGAGAATCAATAGAACCTTTTTTTGGTGTAGCCTTTTCTTTATGGCTGGAATTCCCTCACTGCTATCTCTTAACTTGAAGTCCAATCCAACTATTTTGGAAAGAAGATCATTTTGGAGATGCTCTAAACCATGTTTTTCTGAATTTTCTCTAACATTGTGAAGAAAACACACACATTCAAATTGATCAGCAATGAAATTATAAACTGCTCTTGCAAGGGTTGTCTTACCCATGCCTCCAGGTCCATAGATCCCTACCATCTTGACTTCGTCATTAGATCCAACTTCGAGAAGTGAATTTACTTTTAGTACTCGACGCTGCAGGCCAACGGGGTAATCGACAACATGTAAAGGAGCATGATTAATCTTGTCGGATACATATATGACTATTTCCCGAATAAACTCGTATTCATATCCATTCCTGTCCAATAAGATAAGTTTCAATAAATATATTATTATTGCTACTACTCATATTCATTCTTTTTGACATACAAATAACTAAATCATATTCAAAAATAAAAAGCATTTATTTCCTAGTTAATCTTTCAGATGAAATTATTAGCCAAAGGAAAATAAAAGAAAATTTTATATAGTGTCAACTAATCGACTCCGGAGAGAACAAAATTATATATAACCAGAGGATTAATGGTTACTGTTTAGCTTCCTAAAAACATGACTTTATAAAATAGAAGAATTTAAGCCCTTAATTTTAATTAATCAGAACCCAATAGTTCTGATTAGTTGTTCTAAATTCTCATAATAACCAAGTGTTCTCACCGGAGCCGTTGCTCATATATATGTAATGCATATAGGAGTGAAGTGGAGTACCTAGGATTGAAATGGCGGCCGGACAAGTTAGCTGCTTGGTTAAGAGCCATCTTCCATTTACGCAGCCTCTCCATGTTATCATTGTACTTTTCTTTGTTATTTTCGAACTTCTTTTCATGCTTCGCTATTGCTTCACCATAACTCAAAGTCTGATGTCGCACATTAGAAGGTTCCACGTCATAGAAAACGGGCAAAACCAAGCAACCCTTTGTCTTGTAGCAGTGAATGATGTGGACAAGTTCGTCCAAACAAAATGAAGAAGAAGCATAGTTGATAGAAAAGACCGGAATGAAAATCATGGACTCTTCGATAGCCTTGTCAAGTGATTGTGTGATTCGATCACCTCCATGAAGCTCCCTATCGTCAATGAAGGTTCGGACTCCACCATCACATAAAGCTCTATAGAGATTTCCAATAAAACCATAGCGAGTGTCAAGGCCCCTAAAACTGAGGAACACATCATAGGTGACTCCAAAAGAGAAGGAAGATGATTGGATCATAGCCATGAGAAAAGAAAAGAAAAGAAATGGAAATAAGAAGAATATGAGAAGTAAGAACGTAGATGAATGTATATCAAGAAGTGAAGCTGATAAAACATGGTAACAATTGCTCAGAGGATCCGTTGACCAAAGATCATTGTGAGTGAAACTTCCTTCCCATTTCCTAACTACAAAACAGGAAAGAAAAGACAAATCAACTTACTTTATTAAAAAAAGAAGTGAAAACAAAAAAACTTGCAACAACTTCAAAGTTTCATTGATTCAACTTAAACTAATGGATATAACAGACATTTAACAATAAGAGCACTCCGTTTTTCTATGTCATATCATTATGATTTTGTTTTATTTAAATTTATAATTTATACAAAAATTGAAGGCAAGCGGGCAACAAGCTGCACCACTAATCCCTTTTGTATGGTAAGACCGATCCTCTTAAATACAACGTCCATAGACCTCGTAGACCTAGGTGACACCACATTGCTATGCATGGCCTTTTGAACTCTTTGCAAAAGGTCAATAGCCTCTCATGCTAGAAAGCCAGAAGGTCAACATCCATATCTCATTATTAACTTCAAAATACATTTTAAAAAATAGGACTAAGGTGAATTTTTTTCATTTATTAACTTCAAACTACATTTAAAATACATTTAGAAAATATACTTCATCTACTTAAAAGGTAGCAACAGAAATTGGACAACAACAGAAACTAAAGGACAACAACAGAAAATATCATAGAAATTTGGTTGGTGAAGTGGTTAATAAAGACAACAAATTTATTATTCTAATTTCAAATTGTCAAAGATAGCGTGCTTTAGTATATATATTTATGAAACAGAACAAAATTTTCTGCTACAATTATTATATATATGTAGAGTGTACAGATTTGTCCATCCAGTGCGTCACTTGAAACCATGTTTTGGTGGAAACATTTCATTGTCATGGACAATTTCTATGAGTAAAAACAAAAAAAATCACTCTATGACATTAAAAATGTATATATATAAAAATTTGACCAACAAATCCTAGGAAACAATTTTTAAGAGCATGCCCATTTGCAAAGTTTCAATGGTTGAAATGATATAATACATATAAATTCTACCTTTTTTTTTTACATCAAACACCAAGTTACTTACATATCTTTTTAAGTTCTAAAAGATAAAATGAAATTACATATAACTCAGAAGACTCTTGTAAAGGACAAATACAAGTGAGTTAGACAGAATATCACAGTTTTCTTGTTAATTTTATAACTCAGTAACTAATAGACTAATACAACCTTCACCTATTTACAGTCTAGTCAAACATAAATATCAAAGTAAAATCTTCTCGGTGTATATAACTTACCATCACCAGCCAATTCATTGGTAGCACTCACAACCAAGGTTTAAAAAAACGGAACGTTACTGGGATTGCGGCCGTTACAAATCGGTATCGGCAGCTACCGTGACCGTTTTTGGACCTTTTCACGTTGAGAACAAAAATCACAGCAAAATCGCCGTTACGGCCGCGAAACAGACTTGAAAATTGAGTAATTTGAACAGGAGAAAAGGAATCGAATTTCAAGAATACAAGAATAGGAGAAGAAGGAATCTGAATCTTTTCTTTTGTACAGAAAAGTCAGGCAATTACTTACTTCGTGGTGGTAATTGGTAAACTGCTTCTCTTGTGTTGTTACTCTTCTAGTGTTGTGTCATTCTTTGTTCCTTCTGCTTGCCGTTTCTTTGTTCATTCTCTTTCTTTAGGTTTGCGATTCTGCTATTTTTGTTATCACTTGGTTACCAATACACACACGTATGCGTAGCTTCACTCTTCATTCAATAATAATAATAAATTAATGATAATAATAATAATTAATAATTACTTTTAGATGATTTATTTGTTTATTCATATATTTATTTATTAAAGGGTTAATACCTCTTTTAGTCCCTGTAATATGAGCGAAATTCGGTTTTAGTTCCTGTGAAAAAAACATTTAGATTTTGTCCCTACCATTTAAGATTCTTCCCCTATTGGTCCCTCACTTGAACTTGTCAGCAGAATTTGCTGACGTGTCATGCTGACTGGGAAATTATTTTTGTTTTCATTTTTTTTAATTAAAAACACTTGCCACTTGGATAATTTTATTTACAAAATTATTATTATTTCAAAATTAAATTAAAACATAATTATTTATAAATGAAAAATCCAATTAAACTTTCATCTTCTTCTCCCCATCGACATTCTTGTTCTTCATACTCCTTCAACCAGATTCATTTCCCTCACCATTTCAATCGATTTCGTTTTCATTTCCCTCACTATTTCAATCGATTTCATTTTCAAACACAAACTCATCCAATTACTGTTTCTGTATTTGTTAGGGTTAAATTCAGATTCAAATGGGTGGGAGTGAGATCTCGAGCGTTGGCAACTCAAATGGAGAAAATCTTCCACTTCCAGTTTGTGGGTGTAATGCAGTTATGAAGTTGTGGTTATCTAACACTGATGAGAACCCTAAGAGAAAATTCTGGAAATGTCGGTATTCGAACACGAATGTGCAAAGTTGCAAACTTTTCATATGGAATGATGAATTGGACAAGTTTTTTTTGCCAAAAACGGCTATTCTCAGAAGAAGATTGACAATGGTTCCCAGAAGAAGATTGACAATGGGTGTGAGATGACGACATAGTTTTTGAAGAAATTTGGGAAAGAATGCAGACAAGAAATAGGCCACTGTCTTGAGTCGAAGAAGGTAATGAAGTTGAAGAAGAAATATGAGGCTGAGAAGAAGAACAACAATTGGTTGTTCATGGCATTGCTAATGTCCTGGGTTTTCTTTTCAGTTGCTTTCAAACTAGCTTAATGTCTATGGTAATATCTATATGTTGGTTCTAGTTTTGTGTTGTTCAGATGTTGTATTTTGATTCAATTGTTGGAAAAATTTGATGTCTATGTAATGCCTTAACTATGTATGATGGTTTACTGAATTATGTATCACTGATTATGAATGAACTGATTATGCATTTTGTCTACGTAATGCCTTAAATTTCTCCATTTGTATGATGCTTTGTATTTTGTTAGTTATATATGAATTGGAAGAAAAGTGTCATTGCAACTGCAACTTGTTTCAATTAAACATAACAAACATAGTGATAGCATAATAAAGCACATTATGTGCATATGTCTCATTACAAATTAAAGGACATCAAGTGCACGTAATGTAGCATAAAACATAAATTAAAATGCAAGCATATAGTTCCAAAACATAGTGCACACTAAGTGCATATGACAGACCAAAAAACAACTACATAGTAGCACATCTAGTGCATAAGTCAGACCATAAAAGTACATCAAAAAGCAAATCACACTCAATACAACTATTGTGTAGATCTTGTAGATAGTTCTCCCCAAGGTTTCATCAAGTTAAGGCAGGCACCAAGTCTGGCAACAACAGGTACTTGAGCAGGAACAACAACAACGCTCTCTTGGGTCATAACAGCAGCTTCTTCCACATTATCAATTGTCATAGGTTGATCAGCAGAACATCCAGGTCCATCAATATTCTTAAGCCTCTTCACTGTCTTCAATCTCTCACCGCATCTTTTCTTCAATGGGGGAGATTTCACTCTTGTAGCAGGCTTTGGCTTTGGGTTAGGACCTAACATACCCTTTGACACATTTGGAACTGACATATCAGCAGACTTTGGCTTTGGAACTGACATAACCTTTGACACCTTTGGACCTGAAATAGCTGCAGGCTTTGGTTGTGGAACTGATTTTGGCTGATTTGTCTTTGGTTGCTTTGACACATCGCTTGACTTATACACATTGTTGGACTGAGACACACTACTTGACTGAGAAACATTACTTTTTTGGGACACAACATTGTTGACTGAAGGTGGGAAAAACACAAGAAGGGGGGGTTGAATTGTGTTTTCAAAAACGTTTCTTTCTCGCGAAAATCAGTACTGGTCTCAGGATCAGAGTCTGAAAAGTTCAGAGTCTGATTAGAGTTCAGAGTTTGAGTGTGCAGCGGATAAGAGTAAGAGAGCAAGAGAAAGAAGAAGAACACAAGCAATTTATACAGGTTCCTTCCACAATCCGGAAGTAGTCCTGTCCCCCTTGCACTTCCAAGGAGAGTTCCACTAAAATGTAATATCAAATTACAAGTTGCTCAAACACACAAGTAAGAGACTTCCTTTGCTCAATCACACAAGAAAGAGACTTCAATGCTCAAGGACAACTCCAAGAGACTTCTAAACAATTACAGAGAATTGAAAAGAGTTTTGAATACTTGATATACAATCAGAGGTATTCACAAAACAAAACAGAACAGACTCTGTTTTTCTTAGACACTTAGAAATTCTAAAATGTGAACTTTTGTAAGAATTATCTAAGTTGTTGATGAGCAATGTTTGCGACTTTGGATATGAGAGAATAGCCTTGTTCGCATGTATATATGTGTATTGTTCTTCAAGTCTTCATCCCTATTTATAGAGAATTTGAGAGACGTTGGGAACTGCCAGCTCATCACAGTCTTGACCAAAGCTGATTTGACACCATTGATCCTTTGCTTGATTTGAGGATTGTACTATGAAATCAAATTCAAATCCATTCCAGCAAATATGGAAAAGTCTCTGCATTAGTTGCTGTTATTCTTGTCGTGTATAGAAGACACACTGCAGAGTTGGTGGTTGCAGGGACAAGCACAGACATAGTGGTTGTACTTTCCGTACATCGTACTTTGTCAACGCTCTTTAGCCTCTGAAGAATATTGGCTTCTGATGAATCTTGCTTCTGAAAAAAACTGGCTTCTGATGACATCATCTTCAGGAGCTCTTTCTTCAGACGCACTCTGCTTCTGACTTTCCAGGAGCGCTTTCATTCAGATGCTCTTCAAGCTTCAGTCTTAATTTCCTTTGCTCTTTAATTCATTCAGTCAGAACCTCTTGTAAATAAATCTTTGTTAATGGTCCTGTACACTTGAATAAAACTTTTAGCAATATCCAATTGATAATTTTTAATACCTTGTTATCATCAAAACTTAAATGGTATAATTGTGAAACACCCTTTGTTCCAACAATCTCCCCTTTTTTGATGATGACAAACATAAGTATTTAAAAAGATCAATTGTTGTTAACTTAATTAACAAGTTGACTTTTAGGGGTTCTGAGGTTTGTAAGCTCTGACTCCCCCTGAGTCTGATTTTCTTTAAGGTGAGGTTTGTAAGCTCCCCCTAAGTCCTATCCAGGTTAATTAAATTCATTTTTAAGCTCAACAATAATTTCGTAAGTTCCAGATGAAATACAAATAAGGTTCTCAAATAAAATAAAGTTTGTTAGAATTTATTTTATTCTTGGGCTCAGATTCTTTGTTAAATGCTTTCTATTACTCCCCCTTTTGTCATCAATTAAAAAGAACAAATAAGAAGAAGTAAAGACAAGAAATGGACAAAAGTAAAGAAATGAAAACTGTTATATAAAAGATAGCCAGAAAAATACAAAGAAGTCAGAGCAAGCATTAAAACACATAACTAAAAGAAAAACAAGGTGTGCAATCTAAGGGTTAGGTTGAGGTTGTTGCTGTTGAATAAGGGTCATCAGACGCTGAATGTCTTCAGACTGCTTCCTAACAGTTTCTTCCAGAGCCAACTGCCTCTGAAGAAGATAGTCTTCCCTAGCCTTAGATTCCTCTTGCTGCTTCAGCACCTTTTGCTTTAGCATCTTGAACACCTTGGAATCTCTTGTTACATATTCAGATTCAGCATAGAATGGAGCATTAGCCAGATACAGAGGCTTGCTTTGGAGTTGCTGAGAAGAGTGCGATTCTTGCAGACGACGTTTCATAGCATGAGCTTGAATACGGCATCACTTCTGGGCAACATCATCAATGAAATCCAATGCTCTGTTCTTGAGATTAGACCAGCTGTCTTGATATGCAAATGGTAGAAAAGGAGTTTTCCTTAGAAGAACCAGATTCTGCATCTCCTCATTGATTTCCACCAGCTGCTCTTCCAGATAATCAGGGTCCAGTATGTTAATGGGTGGTTGGTCAGAAGTCTGAACTTGTGAGGAAGATGAGGGTTGGTCAGAATTACAAGGGTGGTTTTGTGTTGGTTCAGAATTTGAAACAGACACAGTGGGTTCAGACTCTGTCACTTGGACAGACTCTGTAGCCACTGTCTCCATAACAGATTCTGGAATGGTCTGTTCTTGAGTTTTGGTTGATTGAGGTGGGTTGTCAGAAGTCTTTTGTTGTTTGTATTTAGGAAGTTCTCCTGAATAATGGCTTTCTAGATTGGATAGGTCATTCTGTTCAGAGGGTTTGTTTTGTGGTGAAGAGGTTGTTTGTTGTTGTTTGCTTGTAGGTGAGTCTGAGAGAGGTAGTTTAGAAGTTGTTGGTTTTTCAGTAACTGCTTGCTCTTCAGCAGTAGCTGTTAAATCAACAACTTTTGGACTTCCTTGGTTTGAGGAGGATGGAATGGGTACACCGGGGGGTAGCATGGTTAAAGGTTTAATAACAGGGGGTTGGAAAGGATGGTTAGCAGGTAGTTTGTTGCAAATACCTATTCTTTTCTCAAATAACTCCCCTATTGTTTTATAAACATCAAAGGGAGCTTCTTTGAAAGGTTTGGCTTTGGGAGAGAGTTTGGATTTTGATGTTGTTGTTTTGGTTCTTACGGTTCGTTTGGCTTTTGGAAAGGGTTTGGCCAGGTTGTATTTCTGACTTAGAGGAATGTCATCTAAGTCAGAGTCAGTAGAAGATGAGGATGAAGGAGAGGTTTGGGGAACTGGAATCTGATTTACCTGTGCAGACTGGGTGGCTTCTGAGACAGCAGCCTCTGAAGCAGTAGCTTCTGAAGCAACAGCTTCTTGAGGAACAGATCCTGAAGCATCAGCTTCTGATGTTCCTTGAGACTCCTTCAGAACCGTCTTGGCTCCCTTCAGAGTTTCTTCCTCTAACTTCCTTGAGAGCGTCTGAACCTCAATTATCTTCTCAATGGTGTCTTGATCACAATTTTCAAGACCTAGTGCTTTCAGTTTCTCATCTCTCTCGATTCTATACTGAGCTTTCAGCCTTTTCTTCTCATTCTTCAAATTTTCAGAGTACTCATCACATCTCTTTGCCAGCTCAGGAGTCATTTCAAACATAGGACACACAATCTCCTCTCCAGCTTGCCTCTTGGGTGGCCTAACAATACCAGCAGCTTCATCAGCTTCAATCTCTTCCCAAGCTATTTTAGCTCTTTCCAAGGTGATATTAGAATCAGCTTTTCCCCTTTTTCTCTTTGGAGCAGCCACAACTCCAGAGTTTGTTGCTTCAGATTTAGCAGTCTTCTGCTTTCTGGCCATAGCAACTTCAGCTTCCTTTGTGGCATCTGCAGACTCCTTAGCAAATGCTGCTAGATAAGCAGTCAATGCTTCAAGACTTTCTTCCTTGAGAATAAAAGGAAAATCTCTTATGGTTTGAGATGGTGCGTCAGATTCCTTCAGATCCTTTTCATCAGTAAGGATTATCTGAATGGCCTTCATGTTGTAAAGGGTCTTGCCACTGATCATCCTTCCAGTGGTGATACCCAGAACTCTGTCAGACACAAGGTTGAACTTGTCCAGAGTCTTTAGCACACCGCCTTGGCAGAAGATTTCAGAGAGAAGTCTTCCACAAGGAACTTGTTTCCTCTTTCCTTTAGATTCTTCCTTGATAGCCCAGCACAAGTGATGCATGATATATCTTGGAAGATTTATTTGTTGAAATCCAGCCAAGAAATACAGCACCAGTTTGTGATCCAGATTGGGTTGATCAACACCTCCTCCCTTCTGAAAGAAGCACTCATTGATAATCTTCAGAAGCACCCTGTGCTTAATATCCATGTCAACCAACTTGGTTGCAGGATTTCCTCTCAGCAGCAGATTTGTGTAGCTCTCAAGCAGAGCATCTTTCCTGCTGACGTTCCATTGGAACCTTCCTTCAGGAGCCATCCTGCAGGCTTTAGCAATCACCCTTTCTGTGATGGATACTAGGATACCCATCACTGCAGACTTGATTTCTAAGCCGTGGAAAGGTTCAAGACCCATCTCTTTTCTTGATTTCCCTTTTAGATTAGGGTTTCTTGAAATAGCTTGACTTTCTTGTGCCTTAGCAGATTCGACGTCATACACTTCAGCCCGTATCCAGAATTCCTTGACCAGATTCACATATGTTGGTCCGTTAAGCATTTGAAAATACCCAGACATCTTCTGAGAAGAAATCAGAGCGTCCATGTCTACTTCGTTTCTTTTCAGAGATGCGAAGTCCACCGGTGATTCGATTTGAACTTCCAACGAATCGATTGGAATCGACACAGTTATTGGTTTAATGGAGTAGTTTGATCCTGTGCCTTGTTGCATGCTTGAACCGCTTGTAGAAGTAGCCATTGTAGAAGTTGAAGTTTGGGGGTAAAGGGTTTCTAAGGTGAGAGAAGAGAGAAAACATATTTTCTTTCGTAACTGCTTAAAAAACTTGAAAGTGTAGGAAAGTGAGTGAGTAGTGTGTGTTTGGTGTTTATAGTGATTTCTGAAAAACTTTTCATATATCAGAGGCGACAGCCAGACACACGCATTAATGACATCAGGGGCGCAAGAATATTTGTTAAGGAGAATAACCATCATTGCCCTAAGAGTGTTGTTTCCCAATGCAGATAGACGTGTCAGAAGTCTACAAAAGTAACTTTAACCTTTTCCACTTCTCAGTAATATCAGAGTCAAAAAAGATTTCTACCCAGAGTCTGAATATTTCTCAGAGGCTGTGTCTCTTCAGATTCTCCAAGGAGAGTCTGACATTTCATCAGCTTATGATAATTTTCAGAGTCTAGTTTTTTTTTATTCAGAGTCAAGCATTACTCAGAGACAGAAAGCATGTTCAAATTTTTCTTTATAAAATTGAATCTTTCAACAGTTAAGGGTTTTGTAAAGATATCAGCCCATTGATGATCAGTATCAATAAATTGAATATCTAACACTCCCTTTTGAACATAGTCTCTGATAAAATGATGTTTAATTTCAATGTGCTTGGCTCTTGAATGAAGAATAGGATTTTTAGACAAACAGATAGTAGTTGTGTTATCACAGTAAATTGGAATACAATTTTCAGTTATTTGGTAGTCTTCCAACTGATGTTTCATCCAAAGCAGTTGTGTGCAACAACTAGCAGCTGAGATGTATTCTGCTTCTGCTGTTGACAAAGCAATAGTTGCTTGTCTCTTACTGGCCCAGGATGTCAGATTCTCACCAAGAAACTGACAGTTTCCACTGGTTGATTTTCTTTCAATCCTGTCACCAGCATAGTCAGCATCGCAGAATCCAACTAGCTTGTAATCTGAAGATTTCTTATAAAGAAGTCCAAGATTAGTTGTTCCTTTCAGATATCTAAAGATTCTTTTAACAGCAGTTAAGTGAGATTCTCTAGGATCTGATTGAAACCTTGCACACAAGCATACACTAAACAAAATATCAGGTCTGGATGCAGTGAGATACAACAGAGAACCAATCATACCTCGATACAGCTTCTGGTCAACTTTAGATCATTGATCTTCTTTGTTTAGAGTGCAGGTAGGGTGCATTGGAGTGTTCATTTCCTTGCAGTCTTCAAGTTTAAACTTTTTCAGAAGCTCTTTGGTATATTTGGACTGATGAACATACACTCCTTCTTTGCATTGGTTGATCTGAATTCCTAGAAAGAACTTCAGTTCTCCCATCATGCTCATTTCAAATTCCTCCTGCATCATCTTAGAAAATTCCTTGCAAAGAGATCTATTAGTTGAACCAAAAATAATATCATCAACATAAATATGTACAATCAGAATGTCTTTCTCAAGTGTCTTCTTGAAAAGTGTTGTGTCAACCTGTCCTCTTTTAAAATCATTTTTAAGCAAGAAATTACTCAGTCTGTCATACCAGGCTCTGGGAGCTTGTTTCAGACCGTACAGAGATTTCTTTAGCTTATAAACGTGGTCAGAATGTTTTAAATCCTCAAAACCAGGTGGTTGTTTCACAAACACTTCTTTAGAAATGACTCCATTGAGAAATGCACTTTTAACGTCCATTTGATACAAGGTTATGTTGTGATTTACTGCGTAGGAAAGAAGTAACCTGATTGCTTCCAATCTTGCAACTGGAGCAAAAGTTTCAGTGTAGTCAATGCCCTCTTGTTGGCTGTATCCTTGAGCAACAATAGAAGATATTGGAAAAAAGTCAAATGTCCAAAAAGTGCTTGAGGAAGCAAAAAAGGTGACTTTGTCTATATACAACCATATTTGGACAGTGAGTTTGATGAAGAAATATACTGATTATAAAGAACTTATTCGTCCAGCAATCACTCGATTTGCTACACAATTTTTACAACTTGAATCAATTGTTAAAGAGAAGCAAGCTTTGAAAGACATGTTTGATTCTAATGAATACAAGAGTTCTAAATATGGAAAAGAGAAATCAGGAGGAGCTGCTTATGAAGCAAAGAAAGTTGTGATGGATAAGGAATTCTAGAATAAGGCAACTGAGATACTAAAGGTATTTGAACCTATTGTTAAGGTCTTGAAGCTGGTGGACGGTGATGATAAACCAACAATGGGATTTCTTTATGAAGCAATTGATAAAGCCAAGCAAGCTATTGAGAAAAATTGTCGTTACAATACCTACTACAATTCAATCATTGACAAAAGATGGATTTACATGCATTCTGATCTGCATTCAGCGGGTTAGTATCTACATGGTTTAATTTATTTATTTTACATGTTGATATTTAATTTTGAAGTATAAATATTAATTTGTATCTACATGTTTATCCATTTTCTCTAAATGTTATTTTCTCAATCCACAATTTCACTTTGGATTAGTCCATGGAAGGCATGCAACTAAGGAAACATTGGAAGGAACTAGAAAAGTAATAACCAAACTAGAGCCGAATGTTGATATTCAAATAAGAGCCGTAAATCAGGTGATACATTTTTTCATGTTATATACATATATAATTTATACTAAATTTTAGAAACAAAATTATTCATTTGGAGACTTATATGGTGTATATATATCATTGTAGTTATTACTTTTTCGAGATAAGTTAGAGACTTTTGGAACTGTACAAGCTCAAAGAGCATGGTCTCAAATGAAACCTGGTATGTATGATTTATATTTTGTGCTAATTGACATGAAAATATGAACAATTATGCTAATTTTTAATATAATTTTTTTTATATAGCTGAATGGTGGTTGATGTATGGATCTTGTGCTCCTAAACTTCAAAGCATAGCTGTAAAAGTTCTTAGCCAAACAACTTCAGCTTCAAATTGTGAGAGAAATTGGAGTACATTTAGCTACATACATACAAAGACAAGAAATAGACTAAAGTATCAAAAGCTTCAAAAACTTGTCTTTACATATTACAACATGAAGCTAAAAATGAGGACTGTAACACTCTAATTTCTATTTTATCATTTTTGATTGTTTTTAAATAGTTTATTTAATTTTAGATGATTTATGTGGTGTTGGATATTTGGTTATTTGATTAATGTTATTTATATGATATTGGGAGGTTATTTATTTATTTAATAAAATGAGAAGGAATAATATTTATTTAGAATTATGGGGGTTGTTGAGAATTAATAGTAATTAGTGGGAGTTAAATGAAATGAAAGGGAGTTAAGGAAGGGAAATAGAAAGTCAGTATAGCATTTTTCACGTATCAGTAAGAAAAACAGAGCTTTTGGGAGAAAGAGAGAGAAAACCAAGAACAAGGGGGAAATTGCTAGAGGAGAGCTTGGATTGCTGTAATTGTTCATCTGAATTAAGGTAAGGGTGAGGCTAGCTTTCAATTAGTAATATATATATATATGAATTCTGAAATTGGATTAAATTGTTGTTCTTGAGTTAGGGTTAGAAAAACATGATAGAATTGCAAAGATGTTGTGAATTATGTTGTTGGATGCATGTTTCTGAGTTGTTTTGGTTGTTGTGTTGCAAATAGAACCTGTAAACATTTTTGTAATTCAATTTGGGGTTTGGGTGATTGAAAATTGGGTTTTTGGAGTGAAAACTGGTCTGTTTCCGTAGGTTTGTCCACATTCCATCGTAGTACGATGCTGGGAAATCGTAGTACGATTTTTCCAGTAGCAAAAATGACTTTTTCAGCACATTCCATCGTAGTACGATGCCTTGAAATCGTAGTACGATTTTCAGTGAAACAACATTCCCTGTTTCGCGTTCTTGCGTCTTTTTCACCCATTTCTATTCCGAACTGGCTTTTCATGTAAACATGAAAGTTGTAGATAATTGAGTTAGCTTTCTAATGGATTTAGTTTGACTTGAAAATGATGTTTAGATTTTGAGTTATGATGAAAATATTCCAAGTGGGTCTCTAGAAAACTTTAAGAAAACTTAACGTAACTAGTCCCAAGTTAGTCCAAAAACTTATGGTTGGTTTCCCAACTTCAAACTTAAGTATTAGAGATTTAGTTGAGGTGTTTTATGAGTATTTGGCTTATGTCTTATTGATCAAACTTGATTTGCTTTTGAAGGATGTTTTGGACTTTGATATGAATGTAATTGATTAATGTATATGTTGCTATTGTTGTTGATATGTTGGAATATATATGTTTATATATGTAAAATTATATACGGTGTATCGTTGTTCCCGTTGTTGATGTTGTTGAGTCGTGTTGTCCAAGTTGGGGAGTGTGTCATAAGTATTAGGCACAGATGTTGATGTCGTAGTAGATGTTGTTGTCGTTGTTGTTGGATTGTATGTGGATATACTGTAACGCCCTACTTTTAATATTTAATATTTTATTAATTTATTGTATTTTTAGTGTATTATAATTTGATTTATAATATATATTTTGATGAAATATGCTAATATGTGTTATTTGGTGTAAAAATATATTTGTTATAGAAATAGGTTTGTTATGTAGAGATATAGATGTTAGCTTTCACTAGCCTTTGGAGTGACTCAATTTAAGCTTTTAGAACTCTAGATATGATTAAAATACTACAAAGGGGTCAACAGGCTCGTTCTCTTTTCGATTTTCTGTAACCGAAAAACTAAAATAAAAACTGGGACTTTTATGTTCATAATTAGCTTTTTATGTCTTCATGAAAGTTGTAGATAATTGAGTTAGCTTTTTAATGGCTTCAGAGTGACTCAAAAATGTTTTGTGAATCTTGAGTTATGATAAAAACACTCCAAGTAGGTCTTGGAAAAAACAGCATTCTCTGTTTCGTGTTCTTGTGTCTTTTTCATACATTTCTGTTCCGAACTGGGTCTTGGTGTAAACATGAAAGTTGTAGATAATTGAGTTAGATTTCTAATGGCTCTGGAGTGACTAGAAAATTATTTGTAGATTTTGAGTTATGATGAAAATAGTCCAAGTAGGTCTTGAGAAAACTTTAAGAAAACTTAGCATAACTAATCCCAAGTTAGTCCAAAGACTTAGGGTTGGTTTCCAAACTTCAACTTAGGTATTAGGGATTTATTTGAGGTGTTTTATGAGTATTTGACTTATGTCTTATTTAATCAGACTTGATTACTTTTGAAGAATGTTATTGCTTATGAATTATGAATGATGAGTGCATAATGTGCTATACTTATAAAGTTCATGTGATGATTTGATGTTGTTGATAATGATTATGAATCATATGTGCATTATGTGAACCATATTGTAATATATGTGATGCCTAAATGATGAATTTTTGATGTTGTTATATGATTGATGATTTGCTGCCATGTTGTTGTTATTATTTAATTAAAGCTGCATGAGTCGGTCTATGATGTGAGATGTTGTCCAATTTGTTGGAGTCATATGAGAAGTTGTGCTAACTTGTTTAAGATGTAAAGAGTCGAGTCCATGCATTTGCATAATTTGAGACGGTGGAGCTTTTGCTCAAAGCGACGGTGGAGCATTTGCTCAAAGCGACGGTGAAGCATATTAATGCTTATATATGGTACCACATGCATATAAGATGTCTAAGATGTTTAAGATGTTAGAGTTTCATAGTCGAGTTGCATTGTCGAGTCGAGTTGTTTAAGATGTTTTGTGATGATGTTCTTTGATGATGATTAAGATGTTTTGTGATGATGATTCTTTGATGATGTTTAAGATGTTTAGTGATGATATTCTTGATGTTGCTTAAGATGTTATGAGATAAATATTTGAGACGTGCTTATATGTTAATTGTTGTTAAACTTAATTGTTGGATTATCTGTTTATTATATTGTTTGTGAATCTCACCCCTTCTGTTGGAATTGCCGCCTTGTGGGCAAGTGCAGATTTCCAGGACTAGCTGTTGATGTGAGTGGACTCCTCACGTGTCTAGGTGCTCTGATACGTAACGGGATGGGGAACTTTGCTTATGTTTTCTATTCTTTACGTATTTAACTATGAGATTTTATGAACATGATATTAAAGATTTTGATGAGATTTTACGTAGAGGCCTTCGTGCCAAAGTTGTTTTTAAGATTTTTGAAATAAATTCCGCTGCGAAGTGATTTAAGATTTGATTGAAATATTTTGAAGGATAAATTATTATTTATTCCATTGTGATTTTTAAGAAATGTAGCATTCCGTTTAAGTTGTGAAAATCTGATTATTATTTTGAGAAATTTTTATGCTGGGAAAACGGGGTGTTACAATTGGTATCAGAGCAGGTCGGTCCGTCCAGCCAAGTAGTAGAGTCGTGTCGAGCCTAGTAGTGTTGTGTGACAGCTTTATACTGTCTTTTGTTGTCCTAATTGTTGTTTGTTGTGTAGAGAACTAAGGTGCTGAAGTCTTATCTAGAATTGTTTGCATGAGGTTCATTTTCGAGGACGAAAATATTCTAAGTGGGGGAGAGTTGTAACGCCCTACTTTTAATATTTAATATTTTATTAATTTATTGTATTTTTAGTGTATTATAATTTGATTTATAATATATATTTTGATGAAATATGCTAATATGTGTTATTTGGTGTAAAAATATATTTGTTATAGAAATAGGTTTGTTATGTAGAGATATAGATGTTAGCTTTCACTAGCCTTTGGAGTGACTCAATTTAAGCTTTTAGAACTCTAGATATGATTAAAATACTACAAAGGGGTCAACAGGCTCGTTCTCTTTTCGATTTTCTGTAACCGAAAAACTAAAATAAAAACTGGGACTTTTATGTTCATAATTAGCTTTTTTTGTCTTCATGAAAGTTGTAGATAATTGAGTTAGCTTTTTAATGGCTTCAGAGTGACTCAAAAATGTTTTGTGAATCTTGAGTTATGATAAAAACACTCCAAGTAGGTCTTGGAAAAAACAGCATTCTCTGTTTCGTGTTCTTGTGTCTTTTTCATACATTTCTGTTCCGAACTGGGTCTTGGTGTAAACATGAAAGTTGTAGATAATTGAGTTAGCTTTCTAATGGCTCTGGAGTGACTAGAAAATTATTTGTAGATTTTGAGTTATGATGAAAATAGTCCAAGTAGGTCTTGAGAAAACTTTAAGAAAACTTAGCATAACTAATCCCAAGTTAGTCCAAAGACTTAGGGTTGGTTTCCAAACTTCAACTTAGGTATTAGGGATTTATTTGAGGTGTTTTATGAGTATTTGACTTATGTCTTATTTAATCAGACTTGATTACTTTTGAAGAATGTTATTGCTTATGAATTATGAATGATGAGTGCATAATGTGCTATACTTATAAAGTTCATGTGATGATTTGATGTTGTTGATAATGATTATGAATCATATGTGCATTATGTGAACCATATTGTAATATATGTGATGCCTAAATGATGAATTTTTGATGTTGTTATATGATTGATGATTTGCTGCCATGTTGTTGTTATTATTTAATTAAAGCTGCATGAGTCGGTCTATGATGTGAGATGTTGTCCAATTTGTTGGAGTCATATGAGAAGTTGTGCTAACTTGTTTAAGATGTAAAGAGTCGAGTCCATGCATTTGCATAATTTGAGACGGTGGAGCTTTTGCTCAAAGCGACGGTGGAGCATTTGCTCAAAGCGACGGTGAAGCATATTAATGCTTATATATGGTACCACATGCATATAAGATGTCTAAGATGTTTAAAATGTTAGAGTTTCATAGTCGAGTTGCATTGTCGAGTCGAGTTGTTTAAGATGTTTTGTGATGATGTTCTTTGATGATGATTAAGATGTTTTGTGATGATGATTCTTTGATGATGTTTAAGATGTTTAGTGATGATATTCTTGATGTTGCTTAAGATGTTATGAGATAAATATTTGAGACGTGCTTATATGTTAATTGTTGTTAAACTTAATTGTTGGATTATCTGTTTATTATATTGTTTGTGAATCTCACCCCTTCTGTTGGAATTGCCGCCTTGTGGGCAAGTGCAGATTTCCAGGACTAGCTGTTGATGTGAGTGGACTCCTCACGTGTCTAGGTGCTCTGATACGTAACGGGATGGGGAACTTTGCTTATGTTTTCTATTCTTTACGTATTTAACTATGAGATTTTATGAACATGATATTAAAGATTTTGATGAGATTTTACGTAGAGGCCTTCGTGCCAAAGTTGTTTTTAAGATTTTTGAAATAAATTCCGCTGCGAAGTAATTTAAGATTTGATTGAAATATTTTGAAGGATAAATTATTATTTATTCCATTGTGATTTTTAAGAAATGTAGCATTCTGTTTAAGTTGTGAAAATCTGATTATTATTTTGAGAAATTTTTATGCTGGGAAAACGGGGTGTTACATATACACCATTGAGTTGTTGATGTTGTATGTTGATATACACAAGTGGAGTTCATTGCATAATGCATAAAAGCGGGAGGGCTTTTGCCTTGGAACGCCTTGTCGTTCAAAGCGGGAGGACTTATGTCCTGGAACACCTTGTTGTTCAAAGCGGTGAGGGCTTTTGCCCTAGAACGCCTCGTCGTTCAAAGCGGGAGGACTCATGTCCTGGAACACTTTGTTGTTCAAAGCGGTGAGGGCTCTGCCCTGTATTTTGGTACCACATGCATATTGCATTAGTTGTTGTTGTCGTTGCATCGTTGTAGTCGTTGAGTTGGTCGAGTTGATGTTGTCATTGGTTGAGTAGTTGTTGATGTTGATGAGTCGTTGAGGTTGAGGTGGTTGTTGAGTTGTTGTCGATGATGTGGTTGATTGCTTAATATAAATTAAAGGTTGCAAATCTAATGTGAAATGAAGTAGTTGTTGATGATAATGTTGATGCTTTTGGTGTTGCTGTTGTAAATCAATTATAATTGATGTAGTTGCTGTTGATGAATGTTAATGCCATGTATATATGGATTTAATAATGTTTGTTGCTATGATTGTTGTTGTTTTAATTCAAGTTGATGAATTATATATATATATATATATATATATATATATATATATATATATATATATTATTTTTGATTGTGAATCTCACCCCTTCTGTTGGAATTGTCGCCTTGTGGGCAAGTGCAGATTTCCAAGGCTAGTAGGATGTTGGCTCAAGTGTCTTAGGGCTCTGATACGTAACGGGATGGGAAAAATGTTGTTTTGTTTCTTTCATTCCTTTATGTATCGAATTTTTAACATGTTGTTGGATTTTAAGTTGAGGAATAATATTTTATAATGTTGAGGCCTTTGTGCCAAGAATTCTGTTGAAGTTGAATGATGATGATTTTAAAAGAAATATTTCCGCTACAGATTTTTATAAGAATGATTTTGTTGGCATTTAAATAGTTTTATATTCTATTTAATAAATTTTGAAAAGCAGATGTAATACTCCGTTGATGTTGACTCTGATTATATTATCATTATTACGTTGTTTTGGGAAACGGGGTGTTACAAGGACTACCATGAGAAGAAGTCAGGAAGACATTGCAAAAAGTTTTAATCCTATCAACCTTGATCATATATTTCAAGAAGACTATTTATCACCATGGATTGAGGAAAGAGAGGGACCATTGTTGGATGGAACCCAAAATTTAGAGTGGCTCCCTGTTGATTCAGATGATGAGAATGATGAAATACTTGGTGGTGATGTCTCAAACTCAGGTCAAACTCCTAGTCAAAGTGGTGATGGTGGTTTGAGTCCACCTAGTGATGGAAATAGTGGTGGTAGTCATGGCAATGGTGGTAATGGTAATCTTGAACAAAAATCATGGAATGAGTGAAGGGTCATTTAATTCTTTTCAAGAAGACTCATATGTTAGGCGTGATCAAACTTTGATGCCTCCTAGAATGGAAGAAGATTTACTCATTGCTGATATGATTAATGTTGGTAGTAGTAGCAGAGGTCGAGGAAGACGTGGTAAAAGTAGAAGGCAAGAAAAGACTCCATTAGATTATTCTTCCTCATCAAATGGAGTACAATCATTTGGTGATTTTGGTAGTCAAGGTAATTATCCATCATATTACCAACAACCTTCTTATGTATCACATGGGTACTATCCATTACATGCCAAACCCAAATGCACCTTTTTATAACCAACCTCCTATGAATTACCACCATGACTCATCAACAAATTCTTCATATGAGTATGCCTACCAACAAATAGAACCACCAAGAAGTTCTGGATTGTTTGATTATGTCTTTGGAGGAAGTGGAAATAACAATGATGAAGGTGATAGTGGAAGTTATGATCCTGCACGTCGTTCTACCATGTGGTGACTAGTGGTGTAATCAATAAGTTTTTATTAGACTTTTTCAAATGTATTAGTAGTTTCTTATGATGTGAACTAAATGTAGTTAATTGATCATGAACTTTGTTTAAAGATATGTTATGAGTAGTTATTTATTAGTTAATTTCTTTTCAATCTATCAAACATTTTATCTTTACTAAATGTAGTCTATTTTTATTATTAAATTTACTTTAAACATGTTATAATTATGGAAAAAGTATTAATCTAAGTTATTATACATTATATGATAAAATAAATAGTTTTAATACGTTTTGTGAAACGTTTTGATTAATTCACACCGCGAAGACCGTTATTTGTACCGCAGCGTCCGTTACAGCCAAAATCGCGACAACCTTAACGCGACTGCGACCGTTATTTAGAACCTTGCTCACAACATGCTTTTCAAGACTGGCTCCAATATTTTTAACTTTATCCTTGAGATCAATGCTATTTGCAACAGTTAATCTATCTTTGGCCCCTATAGAAGCATAAAAATAGTGCTCAACATAATCACCACATCAGGCCTCTAAAACAGAGGAAACTTAAACAAACTCAAAATTGTCACGACCCAATCTTAAGTCATGACCAGCGTACAGCCTGACACTAACTCGTCATATATTTGGCTTGGCAAGCCTAATCAACTAAAACATATACAATTTAGTTCATAGACTGCATTCTCTCTTCGTTGTAGCAAACGAAAATTATCAAAAGTTACACATGTTACTCATAGGCTGCATTCTCTCTTCGTTTCAGT
Source organism: Medicago lupulina (assembly GCA_958299785.1). Classification (NCBI taxonomy): domain Eukaryota; kingdom Viridiplantae; phylum Streptophyta; class Magnoliopsida; order Fabales; family Fabaceae; genus Medicago; species Medicago lupulina. The sequence goes on along the minus strand of OY283146.1, from coordinate 55,318,726 downwards.
GGATGGAAACATTAAATTTCCAAATAAAACATCAAAACATGGTTTGAAATAATTTGCCTTACTAAAACCAATTCATACCGTCAAGCTTATACAACATTGTTATCCTTTATTATAAAAGCCAAACTTGATGAGCTGGCAGTTTTCCCTAAACAATCCTGTTTTTCCCTCCTAATATATCCGTCATTAATTGCAAGGCTTATCTGCTAACCACCCACTACATATTAGCCTCATTTAACGTGACCTTTCATGTACATCAAAGAACCAATCAGATCCTTTGCTTGCCCACTTCTCTGTCTATATAAACTCGTGCATGCCCTTATTCCTTACTACCAGCATTAGTTAACATGAGAAAACTTGATAAAAAATGGAGAGAAAATATTAAGCTCGCTTTAGTTAACATGAATATATCAAAGTTTTTGATGCATTAGTTTATTAAGTTGTTTGATGCTGCCTTCAACTCAACCTTTCTTTTTCCAACATTTATAATTTTTTTTTTAAAAAAGCCAACATTTATAATTGTAAAATTAACAATGAAAAATATAATCTAGTTAGTACAATGTAAATTAGTAGTGTTTTCAATAGAATGTAAAAGAAGTGTTTATTATGAATTTAGATGGTTAATTAGTTTACTTCGAACATGTGATTAATTATTTTTAATGAATGGTTAATAAATATAAGGAAAATGCCATCTTTAGAGAATTATAGTCTAGCCAATGTATCACGACTTTGTATTTTCACCCAACTGCTTTTGTTTACTTCCATATTTTGCAATGACTTCCCGTGAATTCCGCTAAGGTCCAAGTTTTCATTGGTTGGTTGCTAGTTCGTGATGCTTTAGGGATAGATTCATTCACTTGATATAGCAATGCTGTAAATATAATTATATATCGTAACTCATTAACCAAAATATTATGCATATCTTAAATTCTTCGACATAATTTTTCTCCTACTTAAAATACTTCTACGGAAGACAAAAAAAGTTTGAATCACATGAAAAGAAATTATAATGGAAACTTGGTTAGTGTGTGGTTAACCGTGTTTTGTTGGAAACATTTCATTGTCATAGCATTATCATCAATTCCATTGGGTAAGCTGTTCTCATAGCATTATCATCAAATTTCATTCATTGAAGACCGTACATTATTTGAAACTGATAAATATTTACAAAAAACACATTTTAAGTCGGGTAAAAATGGCTTTTTAAGTCGGTTCCGTACCCGACTTAACAACTCCAGTCATATGAAGTACTGGCTTCTTAAGTCGCTTTTGGACCCGAGTTAAGAGATAGACTTCTTAAGTCATGTAAATGTTAACCGACTTAACCAGTGTAATTTTTTTAAAAAAAAAAAAAAAAAACCCATTTTCCTTCCTGCCTATATCCAAAACTTGAATTTATATCAATCCAAATTTTATACACAATCACTTAATTATAATCAAATAAATAGAAGTTACAGCTACCTATGGATTTATAATTTAAATGACATATGCTTTCACACATGAATAATTTGAATCTTTGGTGTCTAAATCTTTGGCGTACTCCAGGTACTGGCATACATACATGCAACAATAGAATTCAACTGCTAACCTACAAACCAGAGAAACCATAACAAAATTCACTCAACCACTAAAACCTGATACAATTGAGATGTGAATGGCAGCAATAACGGTATAGATCCAAAGCCACAAAAACGCAGCACAAGTCAAGCATAACACTGAATCCTGAGTGACTACCCCATAGAAGCGCACAAAACACTGAGTCTCTAATAATCAATAATAGGCCAGCAACTCAATTCTTTCTTCAAATACTGCCATAAAAAGGATAAAACTAAATAAAGAAGACTCCTTCATTTCTGCAAAATGAACAAGAAAGAGTAGAAAGGGTAACAAACCTCCTGATGCTGACTAAATTGTGGCAACACCTGAAACGAATCATACAACTTTTGGTTCAATACGAACAAATCAAAAGTTTACAAAGTTAACCTTCAATACGAGTAGTTTATTTACAGTTGCTAATTTTAGAACAAGCAAAAGGAGAAAAGCTACAAGGAAGAATGATGAATAAAGTCCCAAAACCTATTGGGATGTCTTTCCAAATATGCCACTTGTACAGCTTTTTATTCTTTGGGTTAAATAAATTTTTCGTCCCTATAAATATAACGAATTTTGATTTTAGTTCTTGAAAAATAAAATTTGCTATATTTATGAGGACGAAAAACTTATTTTTCCCTTATTCTTTCCATTACCTAAATAAAATTTCAAGATTACATTTAAATTTCTGCCACATCATATAATGATTTTGTTATTCAAAGATTATGTTATCCAATCATTAGTAAACAATAGTAAAAGGAAATGACAACAGAAAAAAGAAATAATGTATAACTAACAAGTATGAAGGCAATTAATACCTGAAGCTAGAGCACACATATTATTCCATGTAAAAGTAGCCTTGTATGCACTAGAAATAATATAAAAATGATTTGTTTGACTCAGGAGTTCTATAATAGCAACAAAATATTTAATCATTATTCAACACTCCAACATTCACCTGATTGAATCATTCAAAAGAAGCCTAATTACTGAGACATTTCCAATACCATCACAACAAGGTGAACCTTTAACTTTCAGCATACCAGACATTATCAAATATAATATGTAAATTAAACGATTTTGAAATCATTTTATGTTCTAGATTATATAGCCCAGAACTCAAGTTGTAATCTCACTTATTAAACCAGCTCATGCTGGTGATGAATAAATCAGAACAACATTTATCCGTTTCTTTCTACATCATCCATAAGCATAAAAAACCCAGCATTAAAGTCTAGCATAAATATCGAGGTAGCCAATGGTTCACATTAGACTATATATGAAGTAAAATCTTTGGCAACTATAGAAGCATAAAAACTCTGCTTAATCACAACATTAGGCCTCTAAAACAGAGGAAATTTAACATCAACCAACACATACTGAATGATTGAATTATACAAACTCAAAATAGACCAGCGTTACCACCTTTCGTTCATGTGCCGATATATAGGGTTTCATTGGAAACTAGTCATATGTACAAGAGCAGGCCTGCATTTCAGATTAACAGAAGTTAAATTTTTTTGCTGACTATCAACTTCTCTCCATATTTGGTTATTATCCAACTAATGCAGCTTGATTCCTCAATTCCAAAAGCTAGATTATCAAAACTTTTTCTAAATAACTAACATCAAAAACTCTATTAGCATGCTAAGTTAAAAATTAAGGCTTATAAATATTTAAAGATTCTACCTAGAATAGTTGCTACATAATCAAAATAAAGGTGAGCGTAATTCCTATTGAATTTTCATTATCTATAAACAATAGTTAGAACGATTAAATTCCTGAAAACGTACAATCACATACCACTATCATATTATGTTCATGAAAATCAGATTGATTCAAATGAATCAATTAATATGTGTTTTCATTTTTCCTTTCGTTGTGTGCAGATGCAGGGTATTGTTCATCTCTTTTTGCTCAGGGTGAGAATTTAAAGAAAGGTATGAAATTTTATTTTGGAAGAAATCTTACACGTTTTGCAAATCATGCTTCAAATGTTATTTTCAGTTTTCACTAACCTATAGCATTATGATCATGAACTACTGTTCTATGACTCTGAGAAGCATTCAAATGAATAATTTAATATGCTTCATATTACATTCAGGAAAATCAGAACCATTCAAATGAATCAATTAATAACTGTTTTCCTTTGACATTGAGAGTCATAGCCTTGACGAACAATTTGGGACTCATGTGAAATAAATTCAATGAGGGAGTGCTTCTTATGCATCCATTTAGTAACAAAGAAGATAACTACATAAGGGAGCTTGTTATGAAACCAGAAAGCAATTAACTGTCCTATGCATCCACTCTGATTTTGGAAAGAAAATGGTAACTCTTGTATGGTGTCGACCAGAACAAGTGATGATATATTTTTCATCTCTCCTAATATTTCTGAAAATAAGGAAGTAAATATCAAATTTAACATAAAGAGAAGTTTATTCAGCAACTATGATCAAATAAGGAAGTAAATATTTAATTAAACATAAACAATGAATCAAATTCAAGCTAATAATAACGGAGATATGTATAATTGAGTTATGTTTAATTATGCGCTATGCTTTGTAGGACAGTGGAGAGGGATAAGGGTATACGAGTTGCTTTAGTGTCTATTCTTTTTAGAAATTGGAGCAACTATATACTTATGTATAAGCTTTTTCTATAACAAATGATAAAATAAAGTTAAATTGTTTTCATATAAGTTATAAGTTTTTTTTATAAGCAATCCTAGGAAGCTTATGAAAATAAGCTAAATATAGCTTACGGACATGTCATTAGTCGTTTCTATAAACTTTCTCAAACAAATTCGTAAGTGTTTGATGAACATAAATCATAATGATAGTAGTCGAAGGGGATAATATGTAACATAATAAATAAGCACAGAGAATTAAAATTACATATTTACATTATCAGTGTTGACACCATGGTCATTCAATTCATCATTCACAATATCATCCAATGAATGCATTGATGACGTTAGAAGAAATGAAAATCGCACATGGCTACTTTCACTTGCATGTCAATGATTCCATTCATCGTTTTTGTTTCACAAATTTTGTCAACACTTTAGCTCCAATGGGTGGTCTTGTGATTGGCCTGAACTATTGTGAATGGTGGCCGTCTTCGTCATCAAGAACATCATCAACATCATAAAAAACATCATCGCCATCATCATCATTATCATTTAATTTTATCTTTTCAAAAGGATTGGTGAGTTGAATATCATCCATGTTATTTCTCTGTTTGTAAAAATGGATTCCAATTTCTGTTAGTGGTTCCACATTCGGATGTTCACATGTAACCTCTACATGGATCCATTCATTTTTTAAAATGTCGTAGCTATATTTTTCCTCAAATACCTGCTTCATATCATACAAATATGTATGATGACTCGACATTATACCCAAATGATTCCTCATCATATATGGATTACCATATTTTTCACCATTGATAATTAGAGCGGGTATTGTATTATAATAAAAAGTCCCGGTTTTATCAACTGATGTAGTTGAAAAACAGAGAGCCATGGAAGGAAGATTGTTACGAAACCAAAAAGAAATTGTATGTCCCATGTTTTGGTAATCAAACCACTCTGGAATCCTTGCAAATCCCGACAAACAAAAATTGGTTTCTCCAGCCTCATGCAGTTCCTGTTAGACATAAATAATTCATAGAGTAAACAATCTTATATCATATTAAGTCAAATACAAGGAAAATAAAAAAAACAAAACAAAACCTGATTCAATAGCATGTTTCTGCAGGAGGAAGTCAATGATTTGCAGTATTTTGTAGACAAGTATTTTAAATTTGGTGGAATGCCTCTAATTTCTCTAAGGCACTTGCAATCATCCAATGTAAGAGAGCTTAAAAACTGAAAATCTTTGATGCATTCTGGAAGAATTGTGAAATTATTTCCTGATAGGTCTAACCATTCAACATTAGCAGACCACATGACAAGTATTGGAAGAAATTCATCTGACAAGTTGCATTTTTTCAGTTTGATACCTTTAGGGCTTGTTAACACCATGGAACTCAACTTATCAATTTTCTTTGGAAATAGACAATCCTCAGAAAATATGTTTGACAGATTTGGCATCCTAAAAATGCTACTTGGCAACCTAATAAGCCTTCCAAATCCTTCTATAGATAAGGAACGAAGCCCTGTGAGATTTTGAAATGAATCTGGCAATTTTGAAATGGAAGTTTGTTCGAATGTAATATGAGTTATATTCTTCATCTCTCCTAATATTTCCGGAAAATTCTGAAGTCCAAAACAAAATGAAAGCTCCAGTCCTCGAAGAGAGGTTGACTTCAGTGGTGGGAAACTCAAAAGATTGCTGCAAAATCTAGCATGCAAGGATTGAAGTTTATTTAGGAACCCAACAGATTTGTGAATCTCAATTAAATTCTCACAAAATTGAAATGAAAATATTTCTAAATTTGGGAGATTGGAGACGTCATGTATCCGAGTTAAATATCGACAATAGTCCAGATTTAACTCTCTCATATTCACAAACCGCTGCAAAATACAACACAAAAGAAAAAGAATTAATGAATGGATGAATATTAATCTAGTGATTGATGTATTGGTGTATAAGATGAGGGAAATGAAATCATTACAGTTTACACATACCTTCATTGTGCCATGCAACCCAAATGAAATGAAGTCACTTTGCTGTAGCTTGCATATAGAAAGTTTCTTTGGGCAAAAATCAGATGGCATGACCCGCGAAGGATATTTATGCCATTCCAATACTCTCAAACTATTAGGAAGATATTTAGGACCTTTTGAAAAGCTACCATTCTTAACAATAAGTGTTTTGAGGTTTTGCATCTTCTTGAGCTCATCTCCCTTCCATTCTATCACCTCTTCCTCAGATGACGGGAATTCTAAATATATAATTTCAATTTTACTTGATCCCTTAAAGCGCAAAAAAAAAAAAAAAACTCAAATCAACTAAGATACATGTGTGTATATATGTTAAAAATTGACATTAACAGGATTAGTAAAAAAGAGCAAAATGAATGTTAAAGATAACAAATACATTCATGGATATCAGTATTCACCTTATTTTCTTCTAAGACATGAATTATGTCTTTATGGAACCACAACCTACTACGTCTTCCAGGCTCTTTTGGAAATTTTTCACGGACAATTTCTTTACCCATTTTTTCTATCATGGCATGTAATGTCACATAGCTCCTGTTGTCCGATTCTTCAGGGAAAAAAAATCTCCACGAGAAAGAGTTGATCTTTATGAGAGATTTTTCATGCAACACTCCGATTTGATATTTCATACAGTTACCATAATGAGCATGAAGTATATCTTCAAGTTTTTTCAATTCATATCCTTTGAAGCAACAAGCAATGTCGAGAAAAACATTTTGTTCATCTTCCTCTAAAGCATCAAAGCTTACTTTAAGTATCTCTTGGATCTTTTTAATGGGAATCCTTTCATACTGATTTATTGCAGATTTCCATTCTCCTATATTCTTTCCAAATAGGTTGGAACCCACTACTTCTAAAGCCAATGGAAGACCAGAAGCATAAGTTACTGCACGCCGTAAAACATCGTTGAAATCTGAATCGACCTTGTTATTTTTGAAAGACTTCCACCTCAACAATTCCAGTGCTTCTCTCTCATTTAACTTATCTATTTCATATGCTCTTTCAATCCCATGACTTTCTAACAATTGTTTGTCTCGAGTGGTAACGATCACTCTACTACCAGGACCGAACCAATCCAGTCCTCCAGCCAAAACCTGCAATTGTTTCAGTTCGTGAACATCATCCAGAATCAACAAAACCTTCTTTCTCTGAAGCCTTTCCTTTATCTTTGGAATTCCCTCGTTGACATCTCCTAACTTACCGTCCAATTCAACTATTTTGGAAAGGAGCTTTTCCTGTAGAGACTCTAAACCATGTTTAGTTGAATTTTCTCTTATGTCATGCAGAAAACTCAAACCATCAAATTGATCGGCTATGGAATTATAAACTGCTCTGGCAAGTGTTGTCTTTCCCATTCCACCAGTCCCATAGATCCCTAGCATCTGAACTTCACCATTAGATCCAACATCCAAAATTGAATTTACTTTTAGCACCCTAGACTCGAGACCAACAGGGTAATCGGCAACATATAAAGGAACACGATTGATCTTGTTGGATACATATTTGACTATCTTCTCAATATACTCGTATTCATATCCATTCCTATCCAATCAAATAAATTTGAGTAAATGCATCACAAATTTACAATCACATCCATGTATTGATAATAGTTGTATAAATACAATTCAAATATTGTTTTGACATAAAATAACTTTCACTTTTTAAGAATAAAAATAATAGTTTCTATTTAAACTATAAGATGAAACGGTTAGAAAATAGAATATTAAAGAGATATGACATATGTAAGAATGTAAAACATGAGTGAAGTGGGGTACCTAGGATTGAAATGATGGCCAGAGAAGTTAGCAGTTTGAGTAAGAGCACTCTTCCATTTCTGCAACCTCTCCATGCTATCCTTGTTATTATGGAACCTCTCTATATGATCATCTAGTGCTTTACCATAACTACCCTTGTGATGTCGCACGTGAGAAGGTTCCACATCATAGAAAATCGGCAAAACTAGACGCCCACTTTCCTTGAAGCAGTGAATGATGTGCACAAGTTCATCCAAGCAAAATGAAGAAGAAGCATAATTGATAGACAAGACAGGAATAAAAATCCTAGATTCTTCAATGGCCTTGAAAAGTGATGGTGTTATTTCATCACCTCCTTGAAGCTCTCTATCATCAATGAAGGTGTGGATTCCCTTGCCACAAAGAGCTCTGTAGAGATTTCCAGTAAAACCGTAGCGAGTGTCACTACCTCTAAAACTAAGAAACACGTTATAGGTGAATCCATAGGAGAAGGAAGAGGAGGAAGAGGAGATGGATGATTGAGTATGAGAAGGAAGAGCCATGAGAATAGACAATAATAGGAAGTAAGAAGAGTATGAGAAGGAAGAATACAGATGATTATGTGTGTGTGTGTAATAAAACAAGATTGGAACACATGGAACGCGGTTTCCTTTTTGCAATTGTCAAACTTCTTTTCCTCTTCCTGTCTTTTCTGTTTGCCAATACACAATAATATAATGTAATAAGGAAAAGCACAAGTGTAAAATCATACAATAGTGTAATCATTATTTTTTTCTTTTGAGACATTTATATTGTATTCAAATATATTAGTGTATTAATTTGACCTGCTTTAGGATAATTTTTCATGTAATAGAAAATGAAATTTCCTATCTGCCGTGTGGGTCAGCCAATACACAACGATAATAATCATATTTCACCATTGTTATTCCATGTAATAGAAAAAGTAAAGGCTGTGTCACAAGGCTTTGTCCAAGGTTTTGAAAAACAGTATGTTACCGAGAAAAAGGCCGCGACAAAAAGGTATAGATAGCCGACTTTACCTTTTTTTACTATTTTTGTAGACTGAACAAAAATCACGACGAAGCACACTTACGGCCGCGACGAAACACTGTTACGGTTGCAAAAAAATGTCATTAATGAGAATAGACGTAGAATACGGATAATTTTTCATTTGAGATAGATGAAAATCATATTTTTAGTACGTATTTGATCGTAAGTTATATAAGTCATCTCTTTATCTAATTTAGAACTCCAAATCTTTCTCTAGTTTAAGTTAGGCTAAAGTGCACTTTTCCCCCTTAAGTTTGAGAACGTTGCGATTTTGACCCCTATAAACAAAAATGACAATTTTGGCTCTATAAAATTTAGCCCCTTTGCAACTTTAATCCTTTTGGTCAATTTTGACTTATTCAACGCCTACGTGGCAGGCCACATGTGTAATTAATTAATTAAAAAAATTTAAAAACTACATAATCAATTTTTAAATTAAATAAATGAAAAAAAAATTAAAAAATCAAAATAAAATAAAAATAAAAACCAAAACACTACATATTCATCCTTCTACATGTTCATGTGTATCTTCATCTCTTTCAATCCAACCCAAACAAACAAAAATTAACAACTCATTCAATTCAAAATCCAAGAAATTAACAACCCAAATCAAAATAGTAGAACCACTATTCTTCTTAACATTCGCGGATAGCTCAAGAATAAAAAGAGAGCACAGAAATTGCAGGATGGATTCTCAAAATTTAAAAGTCTTACATACAAAACTTTTTTACATTATTTCAAGCATATCACGTTAACCTCTATGTTTCTAAATTGAGACATTCTAGCAATTATGTCCATTCTTTCTCATTGTTCCCTCTTTACCGTTATTAAAAAAGAACAAAAGGATTTGTAAGAACAAAAAAGATTACATGATTCGTGAAGATTATCCTCCAATGACTATGAAATAAACGATAGAGATTGCACAAACTAAACACGGTGAAGGAAAGAGAACTCAAAACTATAAGTAATACGCATTCACCCAAGCAGGAATGACGATTATAAAAGACATCAAGAAATTTGGATCTCTGCAGTTGGCAATTCATTCAAATTCGGATCTCTGCAGTAAGAAATTCTATGAATTATTGAACGAAATTGTAAAAAGTTTGTGACTTTTGAAATGGGTTTTGCGATTTGTTGAAGGTGGTTTAAGAAATTGTCATAGTGAAAAGGAGATTTGGGAATGAAAATGAAATTAGGGTCTTGAGTTGGTGAATTTGGAATGAAGTTAATGGGTTGTTGGAGTTACCAAAGGAAGAAGAAGTGAAAAGAATAGATCTGAAATAAATGGATTTTGGGGTTGAAATCAAGAGGAAGAAGAAGAAGCCATTGAAATCAAGACGAAGAAGAAGAAGAAACTGCAAATTCCTCATGCCTCCCTTCACTTTTTAATTAATTATGATTTTTCTATTTATTTAATTTAAAAATTGATTATGTGGTTTTTTAAAAAAAATTAATTAATTAATTATACATGTGGCTGCCACATAGGTGTTTTGTAATATCCCGCTCGTCATTTTAAAAATATATCAGTCGAAGGTGTGCCAGAGAACGAAGTTCATGAAATTCGCTACGATGAGAAATGCATTATGAGGCAATATCAATTAAGACGGGTCGAATCATCAGTATCAGTTTTAATGTGTCTTAACAAGACTTTTACTAAAAGGGCAGACTAGTAATTACATCCAAGGATGTTATAAATTGAGCAAATAGTCACTTCAGTCCCTGACTTTGCACCTCGCTGTCACATAGGTCCCTGACTCAGGATTAAATACAAACAAGTCCCTGACTATACACTTCCGTTATCACGTTAGTCCCTGCCGTTAAAAAAATCTGTTAAGTGATGATGTGGCACGCTGACAAGGAGTATGACATGTCACAGGGACTAAAGTGAAAGTAAAAAAATGGTCACTTTGGTCCTTGAATCGAAAATCAATATCCTCAATTTACTGTTAGATCCCTGACTGTGTATACTTACTGTCAGTTAGGTCCCTGAATCAAAAATCAATATAATCAACTTATTGTTAGGTCCCTGACTGTGTATACTTACTATCAGTTAGGTCCCTAACAGTAAAAACGAAATTTCACTAAGATCCTTGACAAGTTGTTAGTTTAACATGCTACTTACTGACAACACTAAGGTATATGTGCTAAATACCAAAATATTATTATAACACTTATAAAAATGATTATGTAGTTTAATAACAAATGTTTCCATAACATAACTATTAAGTCATTAATGTCAACCATAGAGTAATCAAAAGATTGCACCATATTTTGAGCATATAATTCAATAAGTCATTACATAATGATTCAGCAAAATATTAAACAAGATGTGGTGGCATATTGTTCAGATACTCTAAAAAAACTATTTCTTATATAAGGGAATACAAAGTTTCACTACTTGAGAATAACACATGAAATCTATAACAGAATAACACATGAAATTGTGGACATATATTTTTAAAAGAAATATCTCATATCTCATTAATCATATCTCATATCTCAACAATCTCATGATCATGAAGTCAATACACATCTATTTATAACCATGAACATTGAATCTACATGTCAAAATTGTCTATAATATACTTAATTCATTAAGACCTTTAATGCAGGTACTACAATGCAACCAATAACCATTAGTAAATGATTAAGACCTCTACTTTATATTTCTAGTCTTAACTCTTTTTTTCACTAAACCTACACACAAACTTAAATCATGAAAGAATAGATAAACAAGGTAGTTCTCCAATTAGGAGCATAACTTAAATCATCATAGAATAGATAAACAAGGTAGTGTTCAAACATAATAAATAAATAAAAGTAAACTTGTAGTGTAGAACTTGTTCACACTTAAATCATATATGTTTTTCTTTTGCTTGTAATTACAAAACCAACCAAATTACTTTACAAACAGAAGAGGAGTTCTCTATATATACCAACTAAGAGAAACATAGAGTTTCAAAGACAAAATGAAGAGATTTTGCTCTAAAGCTTCTTTTATTTTCTTGTACTAATAAATCCATAACATATCTTAGTTAGCATGTTAAACTAACAACTTGCTAAGGATTTTAGTGAAATTTCGTTGTTATTGTCATGGACCTAACTGACAGTAAGTATACACAGTCAGGGACCTAACAGTAAGTTGATTATATTGATTTTCAATTCAGGGACCTAACTGATAGTAAGTATACACAGTTAAGGATCTAACAGTAAATTGAAGATATTAATTTTCGATTCAGGGACCAAAGTGACCATTTTTTACTTTCACTTTAGTCTCTGTGACACGTCATACTCCTTGTCAGAATGCCACATCATCACTTAACAGATTTTTTTAACGGTAGGGACTAAAGTGATAACGGAAGTGTAAAGTCAGGGACTTGTTTGTATTTAATCCTGAGTCAGGGACCTATGTAATAGAGAGGTGGAGAGCCAGGGACTAAAGTGACTATTTACTCTTATAAATTCTAGGGTTAATGATGTGTTTCGTCCTTGCAAATAGGGGTCGTTTAAAAAGTCGTCCCTGTAATCGTTAATCCTTTTTTTTTACCCTTGCAAAGTTTAATCAGTTAAAATTTCGTCCCTTGACCCAGTTAATGACTGCCATGTCATCTGATTACTGACGTGGCACTGTTAACCCGGTCTCCACTTGAATGAGTCAGCATCTGGGCACGGGAATGGACTAAAACACCCCTCTTCATCTGCGACCAACCGAAAATGACAAAAATGCCCTCCAACCTTTCATTCGATTCAATTTTTCACAATTAGGTTTTCTGGGTTCTGGGAATCGAATTACTAGGGTTTCAAAAGGGGGGAAAAACGTGATTGAAGATTGTGATACGAATCAAACTGATTAAATGAAGTGGTCCAACTCGTTTTCAAAGGCCAATCCAGTGAAGGTGTCAAACTCGAGTTCGAATAATGCTGCGTTTGGAGAATCATCACGACGTGATACAGGTATGTTCATTCAAAATGATGAACTATGTTTGTAGTTGTTGTATTTTACTGAATGTCTGTGTTATTAGTTGTTGTTTTTGAGTAAGTGTTAAATGTTAAATATTGATGATCTTGTATGTTTGCTTTCCATCATTTCTAAATTGGGGTTTATTTGGTTTTCCAGATGGTATTGCTGTTAAGTTTCATTACGGGGGTAGGTTTGTTAGGGATGGGGTTATTTGTTACAACGGTGGTGAAGAAACATTGATTGAAGGTTTAGATCCTGATAGGTGGAGTTACTTTGAGATAAAAGGAATTTTGGAAACTGATTTGCTAGTTAAAGAACCTTATAGGTTGTGGTGGACGATAGATGAAGAGGTCAGTTTTAGGGTGATTAAAGATGATGTTACTGCTGAAATTGTAAAAGATTATGCACTTGAAAAAAACTCTGTTGTGAATCTTTTTGTTGAGCATAATGTGGATGAAAGTATTGATTTAGTTGATATTCCTAATTATGTTGTTGTTGGTGAGGAATTGGGTCAGAGTTATGATGTAGTTAGCAATGAGTAGGGTGAGAGTTCTGAGGCTGTAAGAAGGGACAAAGGAAAAGGGGTGTTAGTGTACAAAGATAATGAAGAAGGAGATGTTGGTGGTACAAGTAGCAGTGAAGATGAAGATGAAGATAATAATGATGGCTTTATTGATAGTGAAGAAGAGAGAGCACTTGGATTTGAAGATGGGTTTGAAGAAGTGGATAATGTCAATAGGAATGAAGACAAAGACAGTGATGTAAAGATGGGTGATGTAGGAACAAGTGAGCAAGTGAATAATATTGCTGATGTGCATGATACTGATTGGGGGAAGGAGTATGAGAGTGAAGAGTTAGATTCTGATGATCCAGATTTGAGTGGTGATGAGAGAGCACCTGCTTGTGGTGTATTTCAGCCCAGCCAATTAACTAAGGATTATGTGTTCACAGTTGGCATGGACTTTAGGAGTCTTAAAGAGTTCAAGGAGGGTGTAAAGGAGTGGTGTGTATTAAATGGGACTGAGATAAAAACAGTAAAACAAGATAAAGAAAGGTGTAGAATAGTGTGCAAAGATAGCAAATGTAATTTTAAAGCCCTTTGCAGCAAGGTGGCCTACAGCCATTCATTTAAATTAAAGACATGGAATGGGGACCACACATGTGGTAGGGTTTTAGAAAATCGTAGTGCTGATGTAAACTTTGTTACCAAATATGCCCTTGATAGGTTGAGGACATCTGATATGAAGGTTACTGATATAATGTCAGATCTGAGAACAAGTCAATCAGTTGGAGTGTCATTTTACATAGCTTGGATGGCAAAAAAGAAGGCCATGGAAATCATTGAAGGTGATGCAAGGAAACAATATACTTTACTCTAGAGGTATGCAGCTGAGCTTCAGAGGGTGTCCAAAGGAAATAGGTGCAAGATAAATGTTGAGAGAATGTCCTTAAGTGTTCAACCTAGGTTTAGCAGGTTTTATTTTTGCTTTGATGGTTGTAAGCAGGCCTTTTTATCAAGTTGTAGGCCATTCATAGGGATAGATGGGTCTCATCTGAAAACCAATTATGGAGATATTTTATTGGTTGCAGTGGGTAGAGATGCAAATGACCAATACTTCCCTTTGGCTTTTGGAGTTGTAGAGACTGAGACAACAGATACATGGAGGTGGTTCCTTACATTACTACTTGAAGATATTGGAACCAACAAGAGATGGGTATTTATATCTGATCAACAGAAGGTTAGTTGTTTCTTCTTAGATCTGGTTGGTTCCTTTAAAATAGATCTGTATAACTGGTACTTTTACTCTGTAACTCTTTAAATGTTTGATAATTTCAGGGGCTCATATTAGTTCTAGAGGAGTGGTCTGACATAGTTGAACACAGACTATGTTTGAGGCATCTTTATGCAAACTTTAAAAAGAGGTTTGGAGGTGGTGTTTTGATCAGGGACTTGATGATGGGTGCAGCCAAAGAAACTTACTATCAGTTGTGGAAGTCAAAGATGGATGAGCTGAAGAAGGTTGATTTGAAAGCATGGGAGTGGTTAATGGCACATGACCCTAAATTTTGGTGTAAGCATGCTATTTCTTATTACCCTAAATGTGATGTTTTAATGAACAACATATCTGAATCCTTTAATGCAACAATACTGGTTGCTAGAGACAAACCAATCCTTACCATGGCTGAATGGATTAGAACATATTTAATGAATAGGATGTCAACCAATAGGCTTAAGCTACAAAGTTGGAACTATAGGATAATGCCTATGCCTAGGAAGAGATTAAATAGAGAAATTGTGAAGTCTGGTGGTTGGGTTGCCATATGGGGTCATGCTGAGGAGTTTGAAGTTCATCAGGTTGGAGGAGGCCATGCCTTTATTGTTAATTTGGCAAAACAAACTTGTTCATGTAATTTTTGGGAGTTAGTGGGGATTCCTTGCAGACATGCCATTGCAGCAATGTCCAAAACATCAAAGGACCCAGAAGATTATGTATCTGACTGGTATAGCAGGGACATGTATGAAAGGTGTTACTCACACAATGTCAGTGCTATCAATGGTCAAGACATGTGGCCAGAGGTTGAATGTGAAGAGTTGTTACCTCCTGCTTATAAGAAGGGACCAGGAAGACCAAAAAAGCTTAGAAGGAGAGAAGCTGATGAAACACCATCATCACAGGGCAAGTATAAAAGATCTGGAACTACTTACAGGTGCACAAGATGTGATGAGTTTGGGCATAATGCTAAGGGGTGCAAAAGTCTAACTGTGAACCCCAATGCTCAAAAAAGAAAGGTATGGAATCTTATCATTCTCAATTTGTTTATATTTTGTAATAATCTAACCTGTGTATTTTATTATCAATGAAAATAGAGGAAGCCACCAAGACAAACAAGGGGTAATACCAATGGAGCAAGTGAAGCTGGGAATGGAGCAAGTACCAATGGAGCAAGTGCAACTGCAAGTGAAGCTGGGAATGGAGCAAGTGCAAGTGCAAGTCAAGCTGGGAATGGATCAAGTGCAACTCAGAGTCAAGCTGTTGATGGGTCAGAGTCTATACTGAGTACACCAGATATAACTGAGCCTGTGCAGGGTGCAGGTAAAAAAAGGAAGAGCCTTATGTCTTCATCTATTAAACCAAGTGTTACAGTTCAAACAACATTGCACACCACCAACAAATCAAACACAATAATAGAGCCAACTGCTATTGTCAACACTGTTGTGCACACAACAAAAAATGCACGCACAGTTGTGAAGCCAACTGCTAATGTCAACACTGTTGTGCACACAACAAAAAATGCACGCACAGTTATCAAGCCCACAGCTAATGTCACAGCTGTGAACCAAGCAACCAATGCACAACATAATGTCATGAAAAAACCTGCTAAACCTGCTATGCCCAAAAAGCCACCAACAAAACCTTTTGTTCAGACTTTAGATGTTGTTAGAGCCATTGTGGAGCCAATAGTGAAAGTGAAACAAGTTAGGAGGAGTGGCAGAACAATATGGAAAGGTCCAAAAAACAAAGATGGTCCAGGGAAAGATGTGGAAAACCCAATTCAGGTGGAAGATCAAGAAGTTGCAGAGGCAACTGGGTCAGGGAAAGATGTTGTTGAATCTACCCCAAGGAAATTTAAAGATGAAGGTGGAAGCTGCTTGGCCTTGCTAAGAAGTGTTGAGAATGTGACATATATTTAGTGTTGAGAATGTGTAATATCTATGTCACTGACTTGTTTATGTGACTTATATTTTGTGTTTGGCTAAGTCCAACTTATGTTATTTTAGAATGGAACAGCTCTACTTGAATTGACATCATTTTGTGATTTGTTTGGCTAAGTCCAACTTTTGTAACACTATGTATGCAACATCTGTTATTGATGAATGAATGTTTTTTAAGTACTCAACTATCATAACTTGTTTATTCAATTTCATTGCATTCATCTGCCAAACATTGCCAAACATTGACACAAACTAACAAGGCATGATTTCATTCATAAAAAAAACATTACATAATAGGGTACCAACTGCATTACACAAACACAATTTCATTCGTAAACATTCCCTAATCGTAGAAACTACACTACACCATAACAACACTACATTACACCATAACACACCTCAATTAACAACACCCTTAGATATTACATATCATTAGTTCTTAACAAAGAAAACAGCAAACATCAACCAGCTAGCTATGAGAATCCACTTTAGCCATTCAACCTTCTTCTTCTCAGCCAACACCTTCATTTTCCACTTGTCTTTCTTCTTCTCCAAGATTTCACCACACTTGCAATTTTGGTTTGCAGGAGCATTCACAGCTGCAGAATCTCCTTCACCAATCACATGTGCATTCAAAGGTGCAGACTCTGCTTCCCTTGAGTTTGAAACAGTTGAATGGCACGGAACCAGTACTCTGTTAGCTGGTTCAAGTTCATCATCCCATATCATCTCATTGCAGGTTTTCTGTTTTTTCTACAAACAAAACCATTGCATTTTCAAATCTTATTCACTGTGTTTACAAAATAATTAAAACCATAAATTCATACAACTAATCATACAACTTACTTGCCAATCGCGACATCTCCAGAACCTCCTGCCTCGATTCTCCAGAGTCATTGCGATGTAAATAATCATCGGCTTCGGAGGTAAACATCGGCACAGTGGAAGCATCCCTCTAGATGTGGGCAATGAGGATGAGGGAAATTTGCCACCATTCAAGTAGCTTCCATACGAGTCTTTGCTTGTGGTATCACTAGACATTTTCAATCAGAAATGACTCTAGGGGTTTTTGGGGTTTTGAAGGAAGAAGAGGTTCTGCAGAAGAAAGGAAGAGGAGGAAGAAGACGTTCGCGGAAAGAGAAGAGGAGTGGGTTTTGAAGAAGAAGGTTGGAGGGCATTTTTGTCATTTCTGGTTGGTCGCAGATGAAGAGGGGTATTTTAGTCCATTCCCGTGCCCAGATGCTGACTCATTCAAGTGGAGACCGGGTTAACAGTGCCACGTCAGTAATCAGATGACATGGCAGTCATTAACTGGGTCAAGGGACGAAATTTGAACTGATTAAACTTTGCAAGAGTAAAAAAAAAGGATTAACGATTACAGGGACGATTTTTTAAACGACCCCTATTTGCAAGGACGAAACACATCATTAACCCTAAATTCTAAGACCTCATCTTTCCTTCACATTCTCTATACCTTTCTCTCTCTAGAAACAAATTGTATTCCTCCTCCTTCTCTCTAACATTCTCGGCCCTCCCTCTCCAATACTCTTCATCATGAAATCTTGCTTAAAACTCCATGAATCCAACATGCATTAAAATTATTATAATCCTTGCCACAAATTTAGCCCTAATGCAAGCTTTAAGTTCTCTTTTCCCTCCCTCCATTGTTGCCAAGGCCGAAGCTCTCTCTCTCCCTCTCTTATGTTGGATTTTGGTTACAATTAAATGTCTGCATGCTTGCTTTGTTTCTGTTGTGATTAGAGAGTGTTCATCAACAATAGAACATCAAATAAGTTGGAAATTAAGTTTGGGTTGAGCTGGAGATTGGTAGAAGCTAAAGGTTGTTACTGAGTTGTTTAAGGTAAAATCTGCCATAAGTGATTATCTAGAATTCTATGTTTAAATTGCTATAGGAATGACCTAAAAGACTAATTTAGGTGTTTGGTTATATGAGTTGTTATGCATACATGTTTATTACTGTTATAAAGAAGGAATGAGAAGCTTCTACATGTGTAATTTTTGGCATTAGAAATGCACGTTGGAATTGTGGGAACCATATGGCTGAATTTCATGAAAGTTAGTAAGCGCAGGTTCTGGTTTTTGATTCGTCCCTCTTTCTGTGTGGCTTGGAATTGGATAATTGTTGAAGATTTGGATTCTTCATTCAATTCTCTACAGTTTGGACTCAAACTTTGTATGATTCGGATTAGAAACGGATTCGGAAAACGCATTTGAAGTTTGGTAATTTCTGCTGGATTTTTGGATACGGGTTTTGGGACAGAGCTGCACTAAAACGGTAATAACTCTCTCTCTGTAATTCCGATTTGTGTGGTTGTTGTTGCTATGGATAGCCAACAGAATTTATGACATTTGGGCACTGGTTTCGTGAATTTTGGCTCAGTATTGAGGTATGGAGGCAACTTTGAATTACAGAATCTGATGAAGATTTTCTGCAGATTTTGGGTTTAACAGTGTTAGCTCGTCGGGCGAGCATGAAGCCTTCCTGTGGCGAGGAGATGCAGAAGGGAAGTTGAAGCGGTTTCGTACAGGGTGAATTCAGCACCATGCTCAATGACAGAGGTGAGTTCCTTAGATAGAACCTACCCTTGGGGTTATGTGATTTGTTATGTAAGGAAACATGTTTCTCTAGGTTTTGTGAAAATATGATTAGTACCCCTTTGTGCTATAATTGCTAAAATGATGTTAGTGTTTACCATGCTAATCATTCTCAGTGTGTTTATACATTACATCTTAAAATTTCTAAAAGGATAATGCGTGGGTAAACATCAACATTATTCGGCAATATGTGGCACATGAGGGTATGATAGAATATGACTATATCGAGTAGCAACTCATGTCTAGGTATGGTGAACCCTAGAGCCTCGACTTAGGTAATCGAGAACTAGTAAGCAATCTTAGGATTAAGCTCTTTAGGCTTAATTTACGT
Source organism: Medicago lupulina (assembly GCA_958299785.1). Lineage (NCBI taxonomy): Eukaryota > Viridiplantae > Streptophyta > Magnoliopsida > Fabales > Fabaceae > Medicago > Medicago lupulina. The sequence continues at coordinate 55,299,043 of OY283146.1, read as the reverse complement.
ATGACCAAGATTATATGAATTGTGTCACCGTATAAGCGGGTAGGTTACGGACTCGTGGTGAACATTCAATCTAGCTATGTTATGTCCTTACGTACGCTTATGACAAGACTTAATAATTAATGCTATGCTATGTTATGTTAAGTTATGGTTAAAACCTTGATTTATGCTAGGCCATGTTGTGTCTCTGACTATCCACGCTAGAGGGGATACAAGAGGTTCACGTCAGGTGAACGATTTAAGCCGCAAGGGACCCGCACGACATGGTGGAGTCCGATGTTCCCTAGCTAGGTTCACCGGTTATGCTAGAGGAATATACTCGGGGTTACTCCACTCGTTTATATTCCGTAAAATCAACTCAGATAATCATTCAGACCTTATAAATGAATTGCATTTGATTATGATAATTATGTTACGATTATGTTTATGCTATGAGTTTAGATACGTATAGCTTAGGCTATAGAACAAGTTAAGTATGATTACCGACGATGATCTTAGATTCCCTAATCGTCCGGTTTAGTACCGTGTCATGAATACGCTAGGTTATTTCTTGATGCGTTTAGTGCATCTCGAGTTAGCGGTCCTAGGATCCCTTGACCGCCATGACACGAAGGAAGCAAATAAGATGACCCTATGACGGTGTTAGCTTTGCACGACCGTCTTTGTAAGCCTCACGCAAGACTCTCAACCGTCAGGTAGCGTCTTAGACACGTGGTGACCATAGGTTTTCCCCGAGGTCACCTATAGCCTAGGATTAGGAGGACTCACTAAGACATTATGTCTCATCCCAATCCTTATTTGTTTCAGATAAGTAGAGCAGATGAGCAAGCTTATCGCCGGATGGATATTCAGCAAGGACCCGTTCGTACCCGCTGCAGGAAGTTCGCTATGGAATCAAGCATGTATTTTTTTATATTATTTGGATAGTTGTATGGTAACTCTGATGTACGAACGTGTATTGTTGTATTTAATATTCAATCGAAGTAATTTAAGTTGTAAATTTTAATGTATCCAGTACTAAGTTAATGTACATGCTAAACTTTCTAGATACGTTTAGTATGAGTGTTACACGTTGAATAAGTCAAAATTGATCAAAAGGATTAAAGTTGCAAATGAGTCAAATCTTAAAGGACCAAAATTGTTATTTTTGTTCATAGGGGGCCAAAATCGCAACTTTTTCAAACTTAAGGGGGAAGAGTGCACTTTAACCTTTAAATTATTTAAGTTACTATCTTTATTTAAGAGTTATGCACTGTTGTGATTAATTCCCACCACGACAACTACAATCTGTATCACAACACCAGTAATGGCCGCGATATCCTATAGGCGACTACGACCGTTACTTAAAATCTTGGTTTTGTCTTCAAATTTGTTTTCACATTCATGTTCTACTGGATCTAGCAAGCAACATGTAGACGCATAGGGGAAAAAATTACACCAATGAATGCTACCAAGCCTTGGAATATGCTAAATGAATGATATTTCAAATACATAATTACACTCAATTACTTATACTTTCTTAAATAATAATCAAGGTCTATAACTATACATGCGAGTGTGTTAGTATCGTGTCCAGTGTCAAATGTTTCATAGCTAGTAAATCACCAATTTGGCATATGAAATTGTAGTAACAAAAACAAATCTTTCATACTAAAACAACTACTTTTTATTTTTTATGAATCATGAGAGCAAGGAAGACATTAAGGAGAAGCTAGACATATCAACTAGAGGTTGACATCCCGAAGCTGCTCCCATCCTCTACCACCTACTCTAAAATTTTATTAAAAAAGAAAAATTGTACAAGAGGGGAGAATAGGCCAAAATCTTCGAAAATAACAACAAAAGTGAGAAAAAAGGGAATCTAAAATTTAGAAGACCACGTCCCTTTAAAAATCCTGCCTAAGATAAATAGGTAAAGGATCTCACCAAACAACATATGCAATAACATGACCATAACTAGCCTGCTTACCAGCACAAGCATCAAAGCCTCTAAAATCCCAATGGATGACCTTCATTGAGTCGGAGGAGTAATTGCACCCTTAGACCGGGTTTTTTAGGAAACTTGATAGAGTTCTTTTTCCTGCTTTATGTTTATTAGTGATAAATATATGTCTCGTGTTTTTATGCATAAATGAAAAATATATTTATGGGTTTTAGATTGTCGTCGGTGAAGCGCCGTCGCGGTTGACCTCTCACAGTCTTGGTGTGAGCTGATTCTGTTGTGGTCATTGGTTTTATTCAACGTCGCCGTTGTCGTGAATTGCTCTAACGTCGACGCGATTATGAGTTATTTTTCTTATAGGCATTTCCATTTTTAATTTTATTTTTTATTTTCTTATTGGCATTTGATGAGTCAATTAATGTCATATCCTCATAAAAAATGAAGTTAGTGTGTCACCTCATTAATTAATGCATAATTATCGCACCACAAAAGCTTAATATGTCATTATACCTTCTATAATGGGGTCCTTCCCCTATTTAATATCATGCTAAATATGCACCCTCATTGTGACATCAATGAATATGGTGCTTATAAAGATGAGTGCTTTTATAGGCATCGTCTCTCTGCTATTATTCATGGTTCCACATGTACAATTTTTTTTTGAACAAATCAAAATGAAATATATTGCTCAAAAGCAAAGTAATTCACCCTGCACAAGGTGTGCTAAAGTGATGAATCAACTAATATCTGTTACAACACCACAACACCTAATAAAGGTGCCACCACCTAAAAATAAAACACCGAACAAATTACATGACACCCATACAAAGGAGTGGATGTCTCCACCAATCGTGAAAACCAAAAGCAATAGGCTCAAAGTTCGAAGATAGCCATAGGAAAGAATTTAACTTTACTCTTTCAACAATATGGAAAGGATCAATAACCGTATCAGTGAAAACTCGGTTGTTTCTTTTCTTCCATATTGCCCAAACACAAGCAAGCCAAATAACCTTAAGATAAAAGTGTGAAGGTCGCGGCAAACCCGCCAAATGAATAAACTGTGAGTAATGATCCTTAACGGAACCTGGAGAAACAAAAAAATCCACATGTACAATTAATTCTATTTATTTTCTCTATTCAATTGTTGCATTATTTTAATATTAAAAAATAAATTATATAATAGTCGTAAGAGTAATATTTAATCGGTCAACATTGAGCTTTCAACAAAAACCATTTTTGACAACAACAAATAATTTACCCATCTGAATGAAGAAAAAAAAACAAAACAAACATACAATGATTGGATTTAAACATAACAACAAATAATTTATCTTCATTTACTTTATATTGTTTTCTCAAGTTTTAACTTTTTTTTGCATTATTAAAAAAATAAAACAAAAATGTTCGCTTTTCTTTTTATAATTTATAATTAACTTGCTTCGATATTTTAAAATTATATAATTATAAGTGTGTATATAAATTATTGTAGAAATTTAATGATATAGAGTTATTTCTGGGACCTAATTAATAACTGTTTTGAAGTGCTGAGTTGAAGAGATTGAGTGTTTATTAAATATTAATTATAAAACGAATGACATGTACGATCCAAATCCGTTTAAGCACCTAATTGGAGTGCTCCATTGTTATGAATTTTTATTTATCATAACAAAGAATATTAATTATTTTTTATGAGAAAATGTTAAAAATTTAATATGAGTCTTATAAACAATGAAATGATATTTTTTCTTCTCAAATGATGTTTTCTAAAATATAAACATTGACAAATAGCTCTTTATTTCATTTAATTTATCAATTTATGAACGAAGAGTACCGATACACCTTAATTTGTGAGGACCGTAAAAGTTCCCGTAAAATTAAAAAAAAAAAATTAAATGACAAGGAGGAGTCTCAAACTTTTTTTTACAGGGGTGTAATCCAAAACCCGCCCAAATGGCGGGGGTAAACATATATACCCAAAGATAGCTTCAACAACTAATTCCTAATTACCAAGAAATAAAAAATCAGAGTTATTTTAGAAAATCAATCTTATATATTGGGATATTTTAGTAGTTTATGTAATATATTAACAGACATGAATACCAACGGGTATGATACCATCAAATTAGTGTTTGTATCCATAAAATACCGAGTAGTTAAATATCCGTTTATTATACTTGTGATTACTATTAAACTACATGTCTCGTATTCACGGAGGATTTTATCAATGGGTACTGATTTTTCTTCCATCCCTACCCACAATTGCTACTAATGAAGATGATTTTCAAAATATCATGGTTTTGTTTTATTCATAGTTCTCTCAAGAATGTAGGTCAAGTAACCCATATTTTTTATTTTCAATTAAGATGTACTCTTGCATCTGGTATACTAATAGCATCATGTGCCAAAAAACATGGAGGGTTTAGAATAACCACCACACTCAATGGCGGAGCTAGAAAAATAGTTTGGGTGGGTCGCTAATGTAAACATAGTACTGAAGTAGTAAATAAGTTTTAAGCATGAAGTTGAAATTGCAAAATAAAAATTTCAGGTGAATGCTTTAAAAAAATAAATTACATAGTTTATTGATGCTATAAAATATAAATTATGAATATTTATTTTTATAATACAACTCTTAATTGGAGGAATTTCTATTTGACAAGACAATATCAAAGAGATTTGAAGTCTCAAAAAAATAAAAGGTATGCAAACCTCTGCTAACCAGCCAAGTATAAGCATGAAAAAAAATTACAAATGTCACTTTTGGAACCGCTGAAAACCTAAACTGTTGCAAATTGTTTAAAACTCGCAAAATAGAGATATGATTTTTAACTTTTTAATTTTTCAGGTGGGCCACTAAACCAATTAGTGTGAATTTGAATATGTCGAACACTAAAATTGTAGCAAAATTGTTTAAAATCTTGCAAAGTAGACATATAGTCGTTAATTTTTAAATTTTTCCGGGTGGGCCATGAAGAGCTTCGCCACTGACCACACTTGCTTACATTATTTGCGTCAAAACATATAAAAAAGAAGTTTCACAACCAACCAACAAAATGTCATGATCTTGTACACTAATGACAGTAAGACACATAATCTATTGTTGAACAAAATATTTTGGCATTCAAAAATAACAGTCCATCATTTCCAATACCAAATCACATACGGTTTAATTGCAGTGCCCCTAGCATTTTCATCATGTGCAACCCTGTAAGTAATGAAACTTGCTATGCATTATCATCCCTTGAATGCATTGTTGGAGCTGGAAGAAATGAAAACAACACTTGACCACTTTCACATGCACGACAATGATTTCATTCATTGTTTCAGGTGAACAAATTTTGTTAAAAGTTGCATGTTCATGAATCAACGATTTTGCACCAATGGCTGGTTTTGTGATTGGTCTTAACTATTGTGAAGGGTGGTCGTCATCATCAAGAACATCATCACCTGAATCACTCTTTTTAAAAGGATTTGTGATTGAATATTTTCTATGCTACATTCTTGTTTGAATATGTACATTCGAGTTTCCTTAAAAGTGAAATGGTGTGATAAAAAAATCTTATGTAACCTCTGCATGGTTCCATTCAATCTTTAAAAGTGTTTCATCCAATCCTACCCTGCCTTGTAGTTGCAAAAGAATTGGATAGCTCGATATAAGCATGATTAAATGCATCATCAAGATTGAAGTTATAGCCAACAGTGAATATATTGTACTACTGCCGTTCTTGTTATCCATCCATTGAGTAGTACAAAAGAGAGGAATGGAAGGGATCTTGTAACGAAACCATAAAGATATTGAGGATCCCCTGCTTTGGTTCTCAAACCACTCTGGAATCCTTGTAGTTTCTGGCAAACAAACTACGGTCCCTCCAACATCATGCAGTTCCTGTTAGTCATAAATAACTTGCAAGAAAATACAAGAAATATTATGAAGTTAATACAAGAAAATATAAAACTTGATTTTGTAGCATGTTTCTACATGACAAACTCAAAGATTCACGACTTAATGTAGACAATCATTTTAAATATGGTGGAATCGCTCTAATTTCTTGAAGACGATTACAGTCATCCAGATTGAGTCTCGTTAAACAACGTAGTTCTTTGATGCATTCCACCGATATGTCTAAGTATGTCATATTATCAAACCACTCGAGCGCTATTGGAAGAGATTCATCCATTAGGTTGCATTCTGTTAGCACAATAGATTGTACATTTGAGGACACCATGGTACTTGGTTTATCAGTCTGTTTTGGAAGTAGATGATAACCATCAATTAAAATGAAAGAAAATTTAGGCATCATACTTGGTAAGCCAAGCAACGTTCCATGTCCTTCTAGTAGTAAATAATGAAGTCCGGTGAGATGGTGAAATGAATCGAGCAATTCTTTAATGGATGTTTCACTTGAAGAAATGCTTCCAATGTTTTCCATCTTTCCTAATATTTCCGGAAAGTTCTCAAGACTATAACGAAATTGCAGTCGAAGTTGTTGAAGAGAAGTCAACTTAATTGGTGGAAAACTTCTAAGCCTGCTGCAACCTTTGGCGTTCATGATTTTAAGTTTATTCAAGAACCCAATAGAATCATGAATTGTGAGTAGATTCTTACACCTTCCAAATGAAAATTCTTCTAAATTTTGGAGACTAGATATGTCACTTATTTCTGTTAAATATGCAGACTTGTCTAAACGTAAAACTTTCATACCAAAGAACATCTGCAAAAAAGAAAAAGCAACAAAAAAAGAGCGAAAAATGAGTAGTCAGAAGGAAATGTTTTCGTATACATGACGAGGAAGATGAAATTGTTACCTTCGCCTTCAAAGAGTTAGCCAACTTAAATGAAGTAAGGCCACTGTTGGGTAACTTGCATATTGAAAGATTCTTTGGAAGAAAATAAGATGGTATTTCCTGTAAAGGAAATGCATGCCATTCTAATACTCTTAAACTATTAGGAAGATGGACATCAGGGTTGATAAAGAAACTAGTTTTAACAACAAGTGTTTTGAGGTTTTTCATCTTCTTGAATTCATCTCCTTTCCACTCTACTATTTCTTCAGGTAATGCAAAATCCAAATGTATAATTTCAATCTGACTTGTCCCCTGCAAAAAGCAAAAATCAACCATAACAAATATGTATGTGTTGCAAAGTTACAGAGACTTCCTTAGAGAGAAATTTTCATGTTATAAGGGAATAAATAGTTTAACATGAACATTAGTAGCACTGATTTAGAAAATGTCACATAAGCATTAGTTGCACCAATATTCAAATGAGCTTAATCAAAGTTAAAAAGAAAAAGAGGAAATAAATGTCTATGCTAGTCTTACAAAATGTCACATAAGCATTAGTATCACTAATATTCAAATGAGCTTAATCAAGGTTAAAAAGAAAAAGAGGAAATAAATATCTATGCTAGTCTTACTGAATTTCCTTCTATAACTTGAAATATATTTTCATGGAACCACAACCTGCTACGTTTTCCAGGCTCTTTTGGTGATTCTTGTCTCACAATTTCTTTACCCATGTCTTCTATTAAGTCATGTATTGTAACATTGTAATTCCACCTGCAGATCCTTAGAAGAGATTTTTTAACCGACACTCCAATATGATATTTCATGCACTGACCATAATGAGCACAAAGCATAGATTCCACCTCTTTCAATTTATACCTTTTGACACAACAAGCAATGTCGAGAAAAACAGTCTGCTCATCTTCCTCCAAAGCATCAAAACTCACTTTAAGTATCTTTTGAATATCTTTATTAGGAATCCTTTTATATCGATCCAACAAAGAATACCATTCTTCTATATTCTTTCCAAACAAGTTGGAACCTAATATTTCTAGCGCCTGTGGAAGACCGGAAGCATAATTTACTGCACGGTTTAAAATGTGCTCATAACTTGAATCAACTTGCTTACTTTTAAAAGCATTCCACCTAAGCAACTCAAGAGCTTCTCCCTTATTTAACTCATCTATTTGATATGTTACTTCAATCCCATGTTTTGCCAACAAGTGTTTGTCTCGAGTGGTAATGATCACTATACTACCAACACTAAACCAATCAATACCTCCAGACAAAGCATGTAGTTGCTTCATTTCGTCAACGTCGTTGAGAATCAATAGAATTGTCTTTCGGTGTAGCCTTTTCTTTTTGATTGGAATTCCCTCACTACTATCTTGTAGCTTAATGTCCAATCCAATAGTTTTGGAAAGAAAATCCTTTTGGAGATGCTCTAAACCATGTTTTTCTGAATTTTCTCCCACATTGTGAAGAAAACAAACACATTCAAATTGATCAACAATGAAAAATCGGACTCAAAATTCTTGTTTCAGAATCTGCCTAAATCGGGCCTTGATTTGGAGAAAGCGGGACCCGATTTGAGACCAGTTTTGAGACTTTTGTCTCGTAAAAAATCGGCCCCGATTTGCAAAATAATAACGTATTTTCAGCCTGAGATTTGTTTCTAATTTTGGAGGTTTTATTTCTTTATAAACACATATCATGTATCAAATGAAAAAAGGTGTAGAGAGTAGAAAAACAGAGTTTAGAAGCAAACAACAAACTAGGGTTTATAAAGATTTATCTAGGCAACAAACACTAGGGTTGAGATTGTTTTTGATTCACCTCGAACAAACACTATTAGGATAGATTGTCTTGGTCACGGAAAGAGATTCAGGACTTTGGGTAGAATTAGGTTTGAAGACTAATTCTTGTAACCTTTGATATCTCTTTTGTAAAGTTAACGGAGAGCTGCTCTCTCCCCATAGTAGGTTAATATTGGACCGAACTAGGTAAACAAATACTCGTAACTTTTGATTTAAATTCCTGAGAACATACTATAACATACCAATATCATATTACGTTCAGGAAAATCAGATTGATTCAGATGAATCAATTAATATCTGTTCTAATTTTTTCCTTTCGTTATGTGCAGATGCAGGGTAATGTTCACCTCTTTTTGCTCAGGGTGAGAATTTAAAGAAAGGTATGAAATTTTGTTTTGGAAGAAAACTTACACGTTTTGCAAATCATGCTTCAAATTTTATTTTCAGTTTTCACTAACCTATAGGCTATAGCATCATGATCATGAACTATTGTGAAAAGTGATCATTTACGTCGACAACTTTAAAGCATCCAGGAAAATATCATAACTATCATAGTTGAATTTCATTACCTATAAACAATTGTTAGAAGGAAAATTTCTTGATAAGATACTTTCACAAATAGAAATTTCATTTCGATAGTTGAATATCATTATCATATTACATTCAGGTTCAGGAAAATCAGAAGCATTAAAATGAATCAATTAATAATTGTTCTACTTTCACATTGACATTCATATCCAATGATGAACAAATTGGTTCTCAAATGAAATAAATTCAACGAGGGAGTGTTTGATATGCATCGATTTAGTAAGAAAGAAGACAACTACATAAAGGAGCTTGTTACGAAACCAAATAGCAATTAATCGTCCTGTGCTTTGGTGCTCAAACCACTCTGGAATCATTGTACTTCTTGCCATACCAAAGTTTGCGTTTCCAGCCTCATGCAGTTCCTAATAGTCATAATTAATTTATAAGTTTACAAACATAAATTACATTATTCTACGAAATATTAAGTCTGGTATGAATTTGGAAAGAAAATGGCAATCTTCTATGGTGCCCACCAGAACAAGTGACTATATATTTTTCATCTTTCCTAATATCTCTGAAAATAATGAAGTAAATATAAAATTTAACATAAAGAGAAGTTTATTCAGCAACTAAGGTAAAATAAGGAATTAAAATATTGTATTAAACATAAACAATGAATCAAATTCAAGATAATAAAAATTGAGATATGACTCATCACTTACTATTAAATGTGTAGTTTCTTGTTAAACTTCCTCATTCTTTCTTGTTAGTTTCATTAAAGTAAGGTCATCACTCATCATATAAAAGTGTAATTTAACAATTTAAGAGCACTGATTCAGTTCAAAATCCATTTTGCTACAAATTTAAGTGAATTGAAACATACACATAGTACAGATGAGAGGAGAAGTGGTTGATTACGCACAATGCTTTGCATCTCCGTCAAACATTGAATCAATTCTTTGATCCTAGGACAGTGGTGAGGAGAAGTGGTTGATTACGCACAATGCTTTGTATCTCCGTCAAACATTGAATTAATTCTTTGATCGTAGGAGGACAGTGGAGAGGGATAAGGGTCTAGGGATTACTTTAGTGTCTATTTTCTTTAGAAATCAGAGCAACTATATACTTATGTATAAGCTTTTTCTATAACAAATGATAAAATAAAGTAAGTTGCTTTTATATAAGTCGTTAGTTGTTTCTATAAGCAATCCTTGACAGCTGATGAAATGTGCTAAATGCAGCTTATGGACATGTCATAATTCGTTTCTATAAACTTTCTCAAACAAACACGCAAGTATTTATGTAATTAGATAAACCCAAATAAATCATTCTAAACAAATCTTATGTGAACTTATAAATACACACACCATGGGGGCTAACCATTGAGATGACAAGTAACACTAATACAACATTTTTTAACTCAATCGTCGAGGGATAGCAATGTATGTAATGAAAACTATAATTCAGAAGTATTGCATCATGCAACAGATCATAATTCAAAGTGGAGAGAGCAATCATTTGAAGAACATAAATAATAATGATAATGTCTTACATAACAAATAAGCACACAAAATTAAAATTACATATTTACATTATCTCTGATGACACCGTGGTCATTGAATTCATCATTCACAATATCATCCAATGAATGCATTGTTGACGTTGGAAGAAATGAAAATCACACATGACTGCTTTTGTACGAATGAGTGGTCTTGTGATTGGCTTGAACTATTGTGAATGGTGGTCGTCTTCATCATCAAGAACATCATCAACATCATAAAAAACATCATCACCATCATCATCATTATCATTTAATTTTATCTTTTCATAAGGATTGGTGAACTGAATATCATCCATGTTATTTTTTAGTTTGAAAAAATGGATTCCAATTTCTGTCAGTGGTTCCATCTTCTGATGTTCACAGATAACCTCTGCATGAATCCAGTCATTTTCTAAAATTAGTTTGTTCATGTTCTAGAGTGGCTCAGATTCCAGATCCATATCATACAAATATGTATGATAAGTCGACATTATACGAAACGTAAACCAGAAAGTATTAAGAAATTGGAATTCAATTCATCAGACAAGTTGCAATACCTCAGTGCCATATTCTTTGGGCTTTTAGTCACCATGGAATTCAATTTATCATCCAGTTTGGGCAATATGCAACCCTGAAAACTAACCTCTGACAGATTTGGCATACCATAAATGCTACTTGGCAACCTAAGCATTCCATTTCCTAGTATCCATAAGTCATTAAGCCCCGTGAGATTTTGAAATGAAACAGGCACTTTTTCAATGGAAGTGGCATGCAAATCAATACGTGTCATATTCTTCATCTCTCCTAATATTTCTGGAAAAGTCTTAAGACTTTCACAATATAAAAGCTGCAGGTATTGAAGAGAGGATAACTTGAGTGGTGGGAAACTCATAAGCTTGCTGCAACCTCTAGCATCCAACATTTTGAGTTTATTCAGGAACCCAACAGATTTGTGAATTTCAATTAATTTCTTACAATATGTAAATGAAAATATTTCTAAATTTGGGAGATTGGTGACGTCGTGTATCCGAGTTAAATATTGACAGTTGTCCAGATTTAACTCTCTCATATTCACAAATCCCTGCAAAATAGAAAGAAAAATAACAGAATTAGTGAAGGAATGTGTATAAGATGAGGGAAATAAAATCATTACATTTACACTTACCTTCATTGTGCCAGTCAACTTAAATGATGAAAGGTCACTTTGCTGTAGTTTGCATATATAAAGTTTCTTTGGGCAAAAATCAGATGGTATGACCTGTGAAGGATATTTATGCCATTCCAATACTCTAATACTATTAGGAAGATATTTAGGACCTTCGGAAAAGCTACCATTCTTAACAATAAGTGTTTTGAGGTTTTGCATCTGCTTGAATTCATCTCCCTTCCAATCTATCACCTCTTCCTTAGATGATGGGAATTCCAAATATATAATTTCAATTTGACTTGATCCCTTAAAGCGCAAAAAAAAAAAAAAAAAACCATATCAATACATGTGTATATGTTACGAATTGAAAGTTAGGACTTGTTAAAAAAAGGAGCGGAATGAAGATAAAAAGATAACAAATAAACCATTCAAGGATATTTGTATTATTCACCTTATATTCTTCTAAGACATAAATTATATCATTATGGAACAACAACCTACTACGTCTTCCAGGCTCTTTTGGAGACTCTTTGCGGACAATTTCTTTACCCATTTTCTCTATCAAGGCATGTAATGTTACAAAATAATCCCCCATGTACCAGTTGATCTTTATGAGACATTTTTCATGCAACACTCTAATTTGATGTTTCATGCAGTTACCATAATGAGCATGAAGTATATCTTCAAATTCTTTCAATTTATATCCTTTGAAACAGCAAGCAATGTTGAGAAAAACATTCTGCTCCTCTTCCTCCAAAGCATCAAAGCTTACTCTAAGTATCTCCTGGATCTTTTTAAATGGAATCCTTTCATACTGATTTAATGCAGATTTTCATTCTCCTATATTCTTTCCAAACAAGTTGGAACCCAGTACTTCTATAGCCAATGGAAGGCCAGAAGCATAAGTTACTGCACAGTGTAAAACACTGTCGAAATTTGAATCGACCTTGTTATTTTTGAAAGCATTCAACCTCAACAATTCAAGAGCTTCATTCTCATTTAACTTGGTATTTCATATGCTCTTTCAATCCCATGACTTTTTAGCAAATGTTTGTCTCGAGTGGTAACGGTCATTCTACGACCAGGACCGAACCAATCGAGTCCTCCAGCCAAAACTTGCAATTGCTTCAGTTCGTGAACATCATCTAGAATCAACAAAACCTTCTTCCGGTGAAGCCTTTGCTTTATGACTGGAATTCCCTCGTTGACATCTCCTAACTTAACGTCCAATTCAACTAATTTGGAAAGGATCTTTTCCTGTAGATTCTCTAAACCATATTTAGATGAATTTTCCCTTATGTCGTTAAGAAAACACAAACCATCAAATTGATCGGCTAGGGAATTGTAAACTGCTCTTGCAAGTGTTGTCTTCCCCATTCCACCAGTCCCATAGATCCTTAGCATCTGAACTTCACCATTAGATTCAACATCTATAAGTGAGTTTACTTTTAGGACCCTAGACTCGAGACCTGTTGTTTTCGGATTTCCAAACTGTTATATTTGGATTTCCAAATTATATTATCTACCGAAGCTGTTACTAGGTTGAGTCACAACCAGGTCGCTCTCTTTAAGACGTTTCGTGGCACTGCCCAAAATTGTGCAAGACAGACTATCAACCACGCCGCCTCCAGGATAAAACAAGCCCAGCTACAACTGTGCGGTTAACTACTGCACTATAGAAAACCGTTCGAGATATACACCTTCAAATATGATACTAAGACCACTCTTTAATACTGAAACCACTTTAATATGGTATTATTTACCATTCTATTATGGTGCTAAGACCACTCAAATATGGTGTTTCCACCATTCTAACCTTTAAGTTCTCCAACCTATCAATATGGTACTACGACCACTCAAATATGGTGTTACCACCATTTCTCCTCGAATAGAAAAATATTGATGTAATATTTATATACCGTTAAGATCATTCTTGATTCCGACGGGACATTGTTATTCCAAATAGGGACTATGATCTTAAAAGTACTCTTTATTCCGAAGGGACTATGTTTTTAAGACCATTCTTAATTCCGAAGGGACATTAAACCGAAAAGGGACTATGGTCTTAAGAACACTCTTAATTTCAAAGGGACTATGTTTTAAGACCATTCTTAATTCCGAAGGGACATTAAACCGAAAAGGGACTATGGTCTTAAGAACACTCTTAATTCCGAAGGGACAGAAAAAGGAGATGAAGAAAAGAAAGACTCGTCAACACAAGTCAAGAAAGGGAGAAGAGAGAAAGAGTTCCCGACAACTCAATGAAACTCTTTGGTGTGTTTTTTCAACTGAGTGGAGTTCTCTATTTATATAGAGATTCTGTAACTGTTTTAGCAAAAATTGCGACAACAATTACTCTAATGGATAAGGTTAAAATGAAGTTTATCCATTAATCAGTTCAACAACACTTGTGGATAGGATCAAAAGAAACAAATCCACAAAAGTGGTGGAAACAAACTATTGGATTTGAATGAAGGAAATATAAGAATTTAATCAAATTCTTATTCTTATCACAACCACCATAAGCTAAATTTATGGGAAGTGATATTTGCGAATAAAAATAATAATTACTATTATTTTTATCATTATCAAGTATTTAAAATTAAATACCGCAATTTAAACACTATAATGTGTGTGTTCTATTTTATGTGGGACCCCCACACTCTATTTTTTCAATTCACACAACATTAGTTCAAAGTATAATTACTTGGTGTTTAATCTTCCAATTTATTTTCCAACATCACACTAATGTTCCAACAATCCCCCACTTGATTTTAAAAAATGGTTTCAATAATAACGTTAGAACGTTTCTATAAGGTTGCTAATAAACAAAGGTGTCGCCTACAACTTGAACCTTTGCATAGCGGATAATATTCCGATTTACAAGAGTTGCTTACAGCATTGAACTCTATCACAGACATAGAACCAGCACACAAACCTTTTCTTAAGGTGTATTCTGAAAGCCCGTGCGTTTATGGTCATGCACGTCTATCCCAGTTTTAACGAACGCTCTAGGTATTCTGCCCCGAATCCCATAGGAACCGGCCTCAGTTCCACATTCGTATAGGTGAGTCTATCAAGAGTACTCCTGTAGCTATGTACCCCACTCAACATAGAGTATAGATCTCATTAAGAGTTTCTATTATCTCATCCTTCTATTACTGCAGGAATCATGCTTTCTTACTTTTGTCATAGCATGTTCTATCACTTGTGACTTGTTATTACCCATTGAACCTATTTCTTGGGATCTCCATTCATGTAGGTCGGGTTACCATCACTTGTGATCTTTGGGCATCAGTCCCATCCTATTGGATGTGTTTAGGACTTTCTTTCTAGTTATTCCTTTCGTCAAAGGATCAACTATTTTTTTCATCAGTACGTACATGGTCTACTTTAACCGTTCCTTTTGAGAGTAGCTAGCTCTCTAATCCTTTATGTGTTCGTGCCTGAATTATCGTCTCTTACCATTGTGGTAAAGATTCTCATTTTTGTAATAGCTGCAGACTATCACAATAAATTAACACTTCGGATAACAGTTTCACCCACTAAGGGTTCTCAGCTAGCAGGTATCTTATCAACTTGCTTCTTCACTAGTTTTCTCTAGTGTTCTCATCCTAGATACATTCCATAGTGGACTGAGTCAATATCATTTGTTTCAACAAACAACTCCTACAGTGATGCTCAATGAGCAGTCACTGGTTGCTATAAGACTCATCTGAAGGATCTTCTATTTTGTATCTTGTACCATTTAAGTACAATAGGTTACTCCTTATGAAGTAATCCTAGAGTCATAGTCTTCTTAAGGCACCTCATGACTCTTTCTATAGCATGGTGCTGCTTCTCATCCGTCTATTAGTAAACTTGCACAAAGGTTTCACGACATCAGCAATGTCGGGTTTAATACATTCAGTGGCATACCTAAGTACTGCCAATGATGCTCGCATATTTTGTTTTTCTAACTCCATCTCAACTGTTCTTACACTTGGATCATAATATATGTTTGCAAGTTTACAGTCAAATAATTACATTTCCTTAATATCATCTCAACTTTGTGAGATTTATCAAAAAAGTTCTCTTTTATGATCTAGTAATCTTGAAACCAAGAATTACTTCAACTTTGTCAAGGTCTTTCTTATCAATGTTGTTGATAACAATGATTTCGCATAATTCATAACATGAATCTTTAAATCAAATATGAGCAAGTCGTCTTCATAGAGACATATGATCGTGCAAATATTATTTTTCACTTTCATTCACTTTATACTCATTCGATAACATTAGAATGTCAAAATTTTCATGTCATTCCTTATGAGTTTATTTTAGACCTCATAAAAAAATTATCTAACTTACATACCTTGTTTTCTTGTCCATGAATCGCAAAAATTTTCAAGTTGTTCCATATAGATTTCTTCTTCTAGTTCACCATAAAAAAAGGCAACTTTCACATCCATTTGAAGTACCATCGAGTTATGAACGGCGGCTAAAGGGACTAGTACTCTTATGAATATGATTCTACTGACTGGTGAATGAGTATCGAAGAAGTCTATATTTTTTCTTTTTGTCTAAAACCTTTGACTACAAGGAGAGCCTTGTATTCATCAACCGTACCATCAGGTTTTAGTTTCTTTTTCCAAAATCCAAATACAACCAATTGGTTTTGCAACTATGAGACAAGTCAACCAAGTGTCATGTTTTGTTAGACTCTAGAAAATCCATTTCATCGTTTATTGCTTCTTGTCATAAGTCAACATCCAATGAGGATATAATTTCTTTAAGGCTTAATGGATATTCTTTCAATGTATAAACCAAGTTCATACTCTTTAGCAATTTTAGCTTTCTTACCTCCTCGAGGTTCTATAACATCTCGTACGATGTTTTCATAACTATTTCTGATTACTGGAATGTGATCAGATTTAGTGCCCCCACTAGTTCTTAATTTTTAAAAGGGAATTTATTTTGCCCCCACTAATTTCGTGATCTTACAAGCGCCCCCACTAGTGCCCCCATTCTTCTATATTTAAAGGGGTAAATATTTACATAGAAATCAACATCTTTTAATTCTATGATCACTTTAACATTTAGGTCATAAAACCTATATGCTTCGCTATTTATAACATACTCAATGAATACACATTCATAAGCTCTACTAGTGAGTTCAACTCTCTTGGGGTCCAGAATCTAAATATAGTCCAGACAATCCCAAGTTCAAAAAATAAGACAAGTTGATTGTCTTTTCTTCAAAAATTTCTTAATTAGAATTTTTGTTTTTAGACTTGGGTACTCTATAAATTTCAATTTTCGTTATAAAAATTGTACATATCAAGCATATCAATTTTATTTTTTCAAAATTCACAGTCATCAATAAATATGATAAAATATCATTTCTAGTTTATGTGTCATCAAGTTCACACATATCATAAATTATTATGTTTAGAGATTCATATTCTCTAAATTCTGATTTATATGAACTTTTGGTTCATATATCTTGACTGCAATAAATAAAATTGTCCAATCATATAACGTTAATTAAGTCCAAGTTATTCAAGTTTAAATCAACCGCTTCAAAGACACAATCTTTTTCCAACAAAATGCATGATACGCAAGTGTCTCTTTATGTCTGAGTCAACTCAGTCTTATTCAATAGAAATCTGAAATACAGATTCTTTCTTATCATTGGAGCATGCAACACGTCTAAACCTTAGCATTAGCATCAAGTGAAAACTAAATTCTTGCGGTTTAATACGCTGACTTGCGACTCTGTATACCCATTATGCCATAAAACCATCTAGATCATTTTTGTAAATCGTTGCATAAGTTTATGGCAATTCTTGTTATTGTTTGAAAACTACATCACGTAAGAGACAATAATGTTTTATCAAAAAAGAACATTATCTCTATCAATTCTTGTTACTGTTTAGTAACAAATAAAACCAATTTATGTTCTTGCTACTATTTTGTAACAAGAGTATGTGACAGCTCGCATTCCAAAATTCAAACAGATTTAGGGTATTTCAA
This sequence comes from Medicago lupulina, assembly GCA_958299785.1. Lineage (NCBI taxonomy): Eukaryota > Viridiplantae > Streptophyta > Magnoliopsida > Fabales > Fabaceae > Medicago > Medicago lupulina. The sequence goes on along the minus strand of OY283146.1, from coordinate 55,281,272 downwards.
TTTTTAGTGTTGTTGCTTGAAACAACAATCATCTCTCCGTTTCAGTTGAAAGATGTATTTTTATAACTTGTTTTATCCTTAATGTATTTAGGGACAACTTAACCTCAATAAGTAACTTCTTCGGTAGACATAAAGAAACGTCTTAAAATTGTTGTTTTCGGATTTCCAAACTGTTATATTTGGATTTCCAAATTATATTATCTACCGAAGCTGTTACTAGGTTGAGTCACGACCAGGTCGCTCTCTTTAAGACGTTTCGTGGCACTGCCCAAAATTGTGCAAGACAGACTATCAACCACGCCGCCTCCAGGATAAAACAAGCCCAGCTACAACTGTGCGGTTAACTACTGCACTGTAGAAAACCGTTCGAGATATACACCTTCAAATATGATACTAAGACCACTCTTTAATATTGAAACCACTTTAATATGGTATTATTTACCATTCTATTATGGTGCTAAGACCACTCAAATATGGTGTTTCCACCATTCTAACCTTTAAGTTCTCCAACCTATCAATATGGTACTATGACCACTCAAATATGGTGTTACCACCATTTCTCCTCGAATAGAAAAATATTGATGTAATATTTATATACCGTTAAGATCATTCTTGATTCCGACGGGACATTGTTATTCCAAATAGGGACTATGATATTAAAAGTACTCTTTATTCCGAAGGGACGTATATTACCGAAGGGACTATGTTTTTAAGACCATTCTTAATTCCGAAGGGACATTAAACCGAAAAGGGACTATGGTCTTAAGAACACTCTTAATTTCAAAGGGACTATGTTTTAAGACCATTCTTAATTCCGAAGGGACATTAAACCGAAAAGGGACTATGGTCTTAAGAACACTCTTAATTCTGAAGGGACATAAAAAGGAGATGAAGAAAAGAAAGACTCGTCAACACAAGTCAAGAAAGGGAGAAGAGAGAAAGAGTTCCCGACAACTCAATGAAACTCTTTGGTGTGTTTTTTCAACTGAGTGGAGTTCTCTATTTATATAGAGATTCTGTAACTGTTTTAGCAAAAATTGCGACAACAATTACTCTAATGGATAAGGTTAAAATGAAGTTTATCCATTAATCAGTTCAACAACACTTGTGGATAGGATCAAAAGAAACAAATCCACAAAAGTGGTGGAAACAAACTATTGGATTTGAATGAAGGAAATATAAGAATTTAATTAAATTCTTATTCTTATCACAACCACCATAAGCAAATTTATGGGAAGTGATATTTGCAAATAAAAATAATAATTACTATTATTTTTATCATTATCAAGTATTTAAAATTAAATACCGCAATTTAAACACTATAATGTGTGTGTTCTATTTTATGTGGGACCCCCACACTATTTTTTCAATTCACACAACATTAGTTCAAAGTATAATTACTTGGTGTTTAATCTTCCAATTTATTTTCCAACATCACACTAATGTTCCAACAAGACCAACAGGGTAATCGGCAACATATAAAGGAACACAATTGATCTTCCTGAAACGTATTTGACTATCTTCTCAATATTAAACTCGTATTCATAGCCATTCCTACCCAATCAAATAAGTTTGTGTAAATGCATCACAAATCACAACAACATCATTGTATTGATAATAGTTGTATAAATAAAATTCAAATACTGTTTTGACATACAAGTAACTTACACTTGTTAAGAATAAAATTAATATTTCCAATTTCAATTGTAAGATGAAACGGTTTGAAAATAGAAAATTAAAGAAATATGATATATGTATGAACGCAAAACATGAGTTAAGTAGGGTACCTAGGATTGAAAGGGTGGCCAGAGAAGTTAGCAGTTTGAGTAAGAGCACTCTTCTATTTCTGCAACCTCTCCATGCTATCCTTGTTATTATGGAACCTCTCTATATGATCATCTAGTGCTTTACCGTAAATACCCTTGTGATGTCGAACGTGAGAAGGTTCCACATCATAGAAAATCGGCAAAACTAGACGCCCACTTTCCTTGAAGCAGTGAATAATGTGGACAAGTTCATCCAAGCAAAATGAAGAAGAAGAATAATTGATAGACAAGACGGGAATGAAAATCCTAGACTCTTCAATGGCCTTGAAAAGCGATGGTGTTATTTCGTCACCTCCTTGAAGCTCCCTGTTATCAATGAAGGTGCGAATTCCCTTCTTACAAAGATCTTTGTGGAGATTTCCAGTAAAACCGTAGCGAGTGTCGCTACCTCTAAAACTAAGGAACACATCATAGGTGAATCCATAGGAGAAGGAAGAAGGGGAAGAAATGGATGATTGAAGCATATCCATGAGTAGAGAATGAAAAGGAAGTAAGAGGAGTATGACAAGATAGGAAGAATATGGATGAGTATGTGATATAAATAAAACAAGATTGCAACAGTTAAGATTATTTCAAAAAAATAAAAAAGAATAAAGGTCAGATTACATAATTATTAAAGTTATAGAAATTGAAATTTACTAATTACTGTATGCTTTTTGGGATCAAAGCACCAAGCGTGAAATTTCCTATCTACCGTGTGGGGCAGTCAAAAGTGAAGTTTGAGTCACAAACAAACATAATAGAGTTTTCTCCATTAAAGTAATCATTCTCTACCAAAATCATGATTACTTAAAGGATTTAATAGTAAGTGATATAATCTACTCATTGTAGTGAATCATTGTCCTTCCATGTAATTTGTTTCTTTAAAGTAGAAAAAGTAAAATATGAGTCACAAAACAATTTTTAGAGAACCAGACTCCTTTAGGACAAATTTTTCTTAGAGAACCAGAGTTCAATTCATATATGAAACAATTTTTTGCCAGATTCCTAGACCCCTCCCTCTCGAAACCGGTGGTAAGGAATAGCACAAGTGTAAAACCATACAATAATGTAATGACTATTTTTTTTCATACGATATTTATAGGAAAATGATTCATGAACACCCTTTTATTCATACACCCCATTATACATCTTATGTATTAGGGATATTTTGGTAAATTAATCTCACAACCACACTTTCTCTTTTATTGTGTAGGGTCCAGGTTGCCACGTGTCAGAATTCTGTGTGGGTGTAAAGGGTGTATTGCCACATGGGGTGTCTATGTATCCAAATATATTAATTTAATCTGCTTCATTACAAGTTTCAATTAAAAGTTCAGATTCTTTTCAATTGAAATTTACTATCTATACAATGCTTTTTGGGATCAAAGCACCGTGTGGGGCAGCCAATTCACAACGATAGTAGTCATCACTTCCCCATTGTCATTCCACGTAACTTTTTAAAAGGATATAATTCACAGTCTAATTTGATAGTAATTGTAAATAAAAGGATCAAGTTGCTCAACAAAATTCAAAATCAAAGTCTTTTATATCTATTTGCAAATTAGATCCATTTTTTCTTCATCTGTAACCTTTAATCATGTATGAGTGAGACAGATGTGAAAAATTAAGATTGAGATATGAAAATATAGAGTTTATGAAACTGAAATGGAATTAAGAACTTTTTTTTTTGAAGGAGAATTAACAACTATTTTAAAATTATGATAAAGTAATATTCATATTAAGCTATTGTCATATGTTATTCTTCTAGACAAATATTATTGTTGTGAATTTGGACTCAAAATCACACCAATAAATTTAAATGTGTCGAGTAAATGGGAAGTAAATAAGCAATTTCAAAATAAATAAGATTATATATAAAATTCAAGGTTTATCTCTTTTTAGATGACTGTGTTGGCCCTTTGACTCAAAAGAAATTTATACTTTAGGGGTTTTCACTCACCAAGGATCTGAATGTGTAGAGATCAAAGGTGGAAGAACTGCTTACATTAAAATTAATAAAATTGAGAATATCAAAATAGCCTATTGTACATATTAGTCCGACTATATATAAAGTAATATCTTATTGGATTATATCAACATACCATCACCACACCAGCCACATCATTCGTAACATACTCCATGTTTGCCCACTATAATTTCGGTTAGGTAGAGTTACTCTGATAGATGGAGCCTGCTCCTATGGAAAGGCCACCATTAGGACGAGAGGGTTATCAATAAGATGTAAACTTCTTAATTGAAAATGTTTTACGTTTTGTTTTGAGTCGAGAGAAAAGAGATATCTGTTGGATGGAGCTACCACTAAGGAAAATACCACTCTTAGTAGGAAAGAGCTATCAACGAGAGAAAGCTAGTTCTCGATACCCATTCTGATTATTATCACTAAAGTTGAATTTATATACTTTCTTTAAAGTTGATTATTTTGGTATCATTAAATTGAATCTGATTTTATATTCTATTTGTAGTTAATTATTTTGATTCCTTTTCATTATATCCGGTTTTTATATTCCATTTGAATTTGATTATTTTGATTCATTTCCATTATACCTGGTTTTTATATTTTCTTTAAAGTTGTTGATTTTGTTTCAACTCTTTACGACATTGGAATTTTGATATAGTCTTATTTGGTTTGATAGATTTACAAATTTTCTGAATTTTCATGTATACACTTGATTTTAGATTGATTATATTAGATTAATAGCTTCATAAATTGAAATTAGATTTGAGAAAAATAATTATTCGTGCCTTTGTATGTTTCTCTTCTAAATAGTGGTGCTTGTTGTCTCCTCACTAATTATTTGTGACTTGCTTATATTTTTTTTCAGATTCAAAGTCAAGAATAAAAGCTTCTAGTAGAGTGAAAGATATATCATTTTCACTCTTTTGGTAGGTCTCCTTTGTGTACAAACTGAACAGTTGGTGTATCTGCAGCTATTTAGAAGTCTAGCAATGTTGTATTTTGAGTTGTAAAAATATCTAATTGAGTCACTTTGAAATTTTGGTTGATGATAAAAGTTTATAGAGAAGATTCATATCTTGGAAAATGTTGAAAATATTGAGGATGTTTTAAATTGAAAGTCAAATTGAAAATAGTTTAAACTTTAGTTTGTCAAGTGTCTTCCATAAGCTTGTCCGACTAGGATGTTTTAGTACATGCGCCAGTCACGATTTTAAATTTTGGGTTGTGACAATAGCAGTGCCAAAATTTTGTTCAAACCACAGTAGGCCTCTGCCTCTAAAACAGAAGAAACTTACTATCAATTAACAGAGATTGAATGATTGAATTATTTAAACTCAAATAGTGATTTTTTTTTTTTCCTTTATCAAAACAATACTTGATTTCATACTGATTCTACTGAGAAACAATACAAAATGTTTTAATGTATTTTTCCTAGTGTTATGTCTTGACTTATCTCTTTGCAATGCTAAGGTAAAAATGATTGCCTAAACATGATTTTTAATTATGGAACATGGAAGGAAATATATAGCTCATGTAAAACCTTATAAAAATCTACCTGATTTCATTGAAAACATACCAAAGTCAAGTTAGTTACCTTTATCCACCTAATGCAGCTTGATTCATCAATTCCACAAGTCAAGTTATCAAACGTTTGCTGAATGCCTAACATCAAACACTCTTTAAAATCATACAAAATTAAAATTTAAGGCTTTCAAACATTTAAAGATTCTACATAACCAAAATAAAGGAGAGCATAATTACTTTATTATGGAGATAACATGAACTACCAATGAATTGAGTTAGTAAGCAAGCTTTGAAATTTACAAAACTTTAATAACAACTCAAATATGAAATAACCTCACTTTTCAAATCTCCATTAATTTAACATTCATCTACCGAATTAAATTCCTGATTCTAAATGAACCAATCTTCTTTGAAGCATCCAGAGAAATGTACTAACTATGATAGTTAAATTTCATTAACTTATGAGAACATACTATCACATACCACTATCATTCCCTCTCCTTTTTTTTTTTTTTTTTTCTGTGTATGCAAGGTACTTTTTATGGAGGGAGAGATTTTATAGCTTCATATGTCATTTTTGCTCACCTTTAGACCAAAAAGATACCAGCTTGAACATAAAACATGTCTCGATAGCATCATGTTCATGAACTACTGCAATCATCGTCTTCGCAGTCCAATACTTTTTTCGTTTTACAAGGATCGGTGAATTGAATATCCGTCATGCTACTTTACGGCTTTAATACATGGATTCCAAATTCTGTAAGAACTGATATCATTATCAAAGACACACACATGTAATCTCCACATTGATCCATTCATTTCTTTGAAGTGAATTGTGTGCTACAAAATTAAATCGCATGTCCTCCAGACTTCAGTTCAGTTGAAGATCATGAAGATCATGTCCTCCAGACTCCAGACCCCAGTATACATCAATTTAATAACATAGAAGACAACTATAAAAGGGAGCTTGTAACAAAGAAAACAATTGAATTGCATGTCTGATGTATAATTTAGGCAAGTGCACCAAATGGAACAAATAATAAATTAGTAAGGTAATCGTCATTGTCATTTCGGTAATTAGCGGAACTTATTTAGAAAAGCAAATAAAAGAAGAGATTGGAGTTGTTGCAGAGTTTGAATTGTCCTGCCCAATGCAAGATTATGTTTCGTTGATTCAGATGTTTAACGGTGATTAAGGAATCCTAAAATCCCTTTCCTCTTTGTTGGAAATTACATTAAGAAATCATTCGTTTATAACTTGCCTTATATTAGATTTAAGAAATTACATTAAGGTTTTGGGGACATAGCTTTCTCCGCAATTCACCCTTGCAAATTACGAGGGTCCCGAAAAATGAGTTACAACCCTAAATTCATATTTGGATTCAATTATATTAGAAACAAACCAACGGACTATTGTCTTGTTCGAATGGAGGCGAGGGTTGTCAGTCCTAATATTGCTTCATCTATGATTTTGATAAAAGCGGACAGATACGAATTAAATCAAACTTTCTATTATAAACTGAAAAAAAAACTTTATTAAATGAAATCCAACAAATAAGAAGGGGTTCATCGTGGAAACCTAATAAAAAAAAAGTATAGTTGCTAATGGCAACCGGCATTTTTGCAAAACAATAGAAAAAACATACCTAGAGAGAATAAGAGGAGGATGTAGATCTTTTGCCTTGAAGTTTCCGATTGTCTTGTACCGCTAGCTTTCTGAATGAATAAAATAGCCTGCTAGAGCCTATATTTATAGTGCATAGCTAATAGGGGTTAAGGAAGTGAAAATAGGGTTTTTCCAACAAAAACAACTTGATAGTTAAGAAAACAGCACTCCCTAGCTGTTTCCATGCACGGGGCGCATGGTACGGTGCACAGGGGCGCATGGTACAACATCTAAGTCCAGTGATGTTTTGAAATGAAAATGACAACTCTTCTATGGAAGTTCCCACCAGAACAACTGATGATATATTTTCCATCTCTCCTAACATTTCCGAAAAACTGTTGAGACAAACACATCATAAATGGCACAGTTTATAACAGAAGTTTATTCATCACTTACTATTAAATGCATAGTTTCATTAACGTACAAGATTTGAAATATAACAAATAAGAAAGGTAAGGTCATCACTCATCATATAAAAGTGTAATTTCAAAATTTTAAAGAAATTTAACAATATTAAAGCAATGATTCACTTCAAAATTCATTTTGCTACAAATTGAAGTGAATTGAAACATACACATACAGAGGAGAGGAAAGGTGATTGATTACGCACAATGCCTTGTACCTCCGTCAGACAATGAATCAATTCCTTGATCGTAGGACAGTGGAGAGGGGTCAGGGATTTCTTGAACAATTGTGTTGAAGAACATTGTTCAACCTTCTGATGTTCACATGTAACCTCTGCATCGATCCGTTCATTGTTTGAAGTTATTTGGTTCATGTTGTAGAGTGGCTCCAATTCTATCTTCATATCATACAAATATGTATGATGAGTTGACATTATACCAAACTTGGCCATCAGAGGTGGAAAACCATATTCATCGCCATTGATGATTAGAGTTTGTATTTCAATATCTAAATCAAAATCATTATTTGTTGTAGCTAGCAACTGATTTAGTAGAGAAAACGAGAGCCATAGAAGGGAGTTTGTTATGAATCCTTAGTGAAAACACTAAGGAAAGCGTAACATATAATAAAAACATTACGTGTATTGATCTTTTAACCAAACAACACAATTTCATTATTGGATGAATAGACATCCTTGCTTCTTTGTTTCCATTTGTGTCTTCAAAATCTTCCTTCAAACTCTATTGAAGCAGGCTCAAACTCTGCTAAAGAGGATAAAGAACAATGGATGATTAAATGCTTATAACACATGCTTACAGTCCTCAATAGACATGGAAGAAGCATGAATATTTTCATTGGCTATCTTACAATCATAAGCAAAATTTACAACATGAACATCGTCAATACATTTTCAAAATCAAGGTTAACAAGAATGGGAGGAAATCAAGGTAGAACACCAACATCGTCAGTTATATTTTCTTGAACTTTGACTTCTCTTTCGCTTTACAATGGTCTGAACAAGATCAACATGACCCAATACCGATTGCTTCCACCACATTGCATATCATGTGGTTATATCAAGCAATGCAAGGCCATATTCAGTGCTTTGAGACACATGGTAGAATTGTGAAATTCTAAAAAAGTATGATCAATAAACTGACACTTATCTTTACAAGTCAAAGCGTAAAAGAAGTCATTTCAGTGCAAGGCCATATAGGTCTATTCAGTATAGCCTTGTATTGACTATAGAGTGTAGGTAAGGGCATTATATTGTCCACCCTACCCCGAAACCCGGACATACATCTGTATAGGCATGAACATATAGTACCCTCTTCAAAGCATGGTGTGCTCATTCTCGTTCCTAAGTAAAATTAAAAATATGGCGAAAAAATATATTTAAGTCTATTCTTTAATAAAGAATTGTATCACTAATCTATACTTCTGTACTATTTACAAAGAGAATGCATAGTTTTAAGTTAACTTTTTCGCTTCCAATTATATACTCGTAAATAAATTTAACTATAAGAATGTTATTTAGTTGATGTCACTGCAAAAGATAAGAATTTATATTATATTTGTCATTGCATAAGATACTTCCTTATTATGTAATTTAGAATATTAAATGATTCATAGTCACAACAGTAATACATCGTAAAATACCAATTGCAAAAGCTGTAGATATGTGGCATTCATATATTGGTCAAAATTTGCCACTTACTTCTACGTAGAACAAAACCACGAAAATTCCAATGAATTATAGTAAAAAGGATCCGCTCCCAGTATAAGAAGGAACCGAAAAAAGAAAAGCTCAATCCCCACATCACAGAAATCAGCAACCTAGCTTAATTTATTGCAAAGGGAGATTGGTCACAACTTCCAAAGGATCTTTTCAATTTGATATCACAACGACTCGACAATGAACTCGATCTCATTCGTTTTCGATCTGTTTGTTCCAATTGGCACTCTTCTTCCATTCCAAATCATCAACATTTTACCCTTTAAATTTCCACTACTCAAATTCTCATACACCTATGAAAATTTGAGGCATGAAAATTTGAAGGATAAAATGTTATGATGATTTGGAAAAGAAGAAGAGTTCCAATTGAAACAAACACATCGAAAATGAATGAGATCGAGTTCATTGTGAAGTCGTTGTGATATCAGATTGAGAAGATCCTTTGGAAGTTGAGACCAATATGCCTCTGCCATGAATTAAGCTAGGTTGCTGATTTGTGTGATGTGGGGATTGATATTTTTTCGGTTCCTTTTATATAGCGAGTGGCTCCTTTTTACTCTAATTCCTTGGAAATTTTCGTGGTTTTGTTCTACGTGGATGTAAGGGGCAGATTTTGACCAATATATGAATGCCACATATCTATAGTTTTTGCAATTGGCATTTTATGATGTATTACTGTTGTGACTATGAATCATTTAATATTCTAAATTACTTAAGTAAGTATCTTGCGTAATAATAAATATAATATAAATTCTTATCTTTTGCGGTGACATTAACTAAATAACATTTTTATTGTCAAATTTATTTACGGGTTTATAATTGGATGCGAAAAAGTCAGCTTAAAACTATGAATTCAATAATATAGAATTATAAATTACTGATACAATTCTTTATTAAAGAGTAGACTTAAATTTATTTTATTTCTCAATATGTAGGAACGAGATTAAGCACAACATGCTTTGAAGAGGGTACTATATATATGTTCATCCCTATACAGATGTATGTCCGGGTTTCGGACTCGGGTGGGTGGACAATATAATGCCCTTACCTACACTCTATAGTCAATACAAGGCCATACTTTTGGTCTCTTTCAGATGTGGGTTTGGGAGTGGGGTGGACAATATCAAGCAATACAAGGCCATATAGGTCTATTCACTGTATTGGATCCTGTTGATCTTGTTCATAACATTGAAAAATTTAAATAGAAGTAGGCATGACAATGGGACGGGGTGGGGATGAGTTTTACCTTCCCCGTCCTCATACCCAATTCCCATATACTTACATGTTACTCTACACATACCCAACGGGGATGAGAATCTCATCCCCGTCCCCGACGGGTTCGGGTATCCCTGCCCCATCCTCGTCCCCGCATTGAATAAATTTTTTCAATAAAAAATAGAAGTTTTTTGGCATCCCTAAGAGCAATGTTGTAATACATTATCCAACAATAGACTCACTTTAACATTTGTTAGAAGGGATGATTTAGTTGCTCCTTTAAATATCAATGGTAGTTTTTATTAACATGACAATTATCAAACAAAATAACATGGTATATCAATATAAAGTAATTTTTTACATTTAGGACGGGTTTGAGTATGGGTACCTATATACCCGTTACCCGTCCCATACCCGTGTTTTGAAATCGGGGAAAACCCGTCAAATTGAGTTTGGTTCGGGCGGGTAACCGTGAATATGGGTTTTGTTGCCTTGCCTAAATAGAAGTCAATGTTCGAGCAAATATAGATGAAGATGTTGGTGTTCTACCTGGATTTCCTCCCATTCTTGTTGACCTTTATTTTGGAAAATTTTGTGAAAATTCTGCTCTTGGATGTGTGATAGCTGATGAAAATATTCATGCTTATTCCATGTCTATTGAGGATTGTAAGCCTGTGTGATAAGCATTTAATACAGGATGATAATTTTAAGCATGTTTTAAGCATAATACGAAAGTTCAAAATGAAATATGCAACAATTAAAAATAGAGTATAAAATTTTCTCTTCAAACGGGAAGCTTAAAATGCCATTTTCTACACCTTAACAAAAGTTCCTCTAATTCAAACCATGCCATACATATATTACACAATTCAAGACGCCATAAAAATACCCATCAAACGTACGCTTTTCTACACAAAGAATATAATGGAGATCTCACATGTACTAAGGAAAGTTACGAACCACCCCATATTGTTAAATCTATCACCTAAAAAAATAATATTTTCTAAAGTAAAGCTCGATGCTACTATTTGCATTACCTATTATTTAAGCGGATAAGATGATTATTTTCATTACATTAATAACATACTACAAAGAAGATATAAACAATATTTTGTAAATATTCATGCTTGGGTTTTAGCAGAAACGCACTTGTGAATGTTCTTTTTTCCATTATCTAAGCAATCACAAGATAAAACTAAAAAAATTGTTCGTCGTAAAATTGTCTACATACCTCATCAGTCCTAATTTTAATGCTTGTGTTTGTTCCTTAACATCCCAAATAGTCAATTTATTTATTTCATAGTGTTCTAAGACATCGTTATTTACTTGATGTTTTGGTATACAAACTTACAATCTAAACATCACTTTAGTTAATAAGGTATTAATATGATTCAAAAAAGGTGAAGTGGGTAAAGATTTAAGTTGAAAAAAATATAAGAAATTAAATATAAATTACCTTATTTTTCCAGAGTAATGATAACGACACCATCATAATTATATATAGGATCTTTATTATCACCGTCACCAACATCAATGTTGACATTATCTACACTTCTATCGCCTTCCTAAATTCACATATATAACATAAACAAGAATATAGTTTAACTTTTCAATGCATGTCTACCTGACTCGTTGTGTTACGTAGAAAATCTAATTTTTCATAGAATATTTATTTAACATAAACATTTATTCATCAGAGTAGGGATATTGATAGTAATAAAGAAAATATCGTCTAACTATGTGTGCAACCCTGACCTAAAAGCTATATATTTGCACACATCTATTAAAGGTTTAAAATGCTATAGTTCTAGAAACATGAATTAAAATCTAAATTATGAAATATAAATACTTCATTCATTTGTTATCCCACATGGTTTGGAGCATTTATATATTTAACTATGTTATTTGAAAAATAAGGAATGTAGAGAAAAACCAAAACCATTCTCATTGTTTGAAATTTATGGAAAATGAAAATAATATTATATGTATATTTGAGTGTTCATCATCATCAATTATTTTTTGAAATGAGGGTAAGGGTATATTTTTCCCAGCTATATGAGTTTGAAATAGCAAAGTCACCCTTACTTATAGGTATACACATACTACTAACCTTTGGTCTTTATAATTAAATCAAGAAAATATATTATGTGATCAATGTTAAGAATTGGAGATACAAACTCCAAGTCATGGGTTATTCGGAAGGAATGGAATGGAAAAAAAATTTAAACCAAACAAAACTCTTTTTCTTAGCTTTTGGAGAATATCAGGCTACTTTCTTTTTCATGGCATAAAACAAAATTTGCAACTATTTATTATAAGTTTCATGATTGGTTCCAGAACCCCGTTCTTAAGTTTGGGTATAGGCTAATCATTGTTCATTTTTGTTGAAACATTCCTATAAATATTTACTATCTCTTTTGGCACATCTTGTGCTAGAAGGATATCCCGTTGTTTTAATATATCCCATTTTGATTTCTTAAAAAAAATAATAATAATTGGAGATACATGGTATATATATCTAGAAAGGAACATTGAATATATTTTTATATTTTAAAGTTCAATCTTATTTATCATGCATAAAAGATCTAATAGGTTTTACATAACTATATAACACGATTGAGAAAAAAAGACATTTATAGTTGAGTTTCACCATTAAAAAGGAAATGACACATTAGAATACATTTCAGTCAAGTGCAAATGCTGAAAATGGAAAAATCAACCGAAAACTCAATATATGTTCAGAAGAGCAAATTATTGAAAAAAAATTATCAAACAACTAAACTATATTAGTTACCTTGTCTATACGAATAAAGCATTTGAATTTGGATATGATGCCATGGATGAGAGATCTACTTGAAATGGAGTTGATGTTGTTCGTAGCGCCATCCAGTGAAGTTAATTCTCAAGCCAATCCTTTGGTTCAAAAACAAAAGATAATGATGAAAATATGTTAAAATTCAAATTTGGTCCATCAACAGAGTTTTCAACAAGTTTGAGAAAAAGGATTGTTCTAAAAGTTGCTTCATTATCACCAACTGATAAAAGCAAGGGATATTCCCTCACCTTCATGGAATTGAAGCTAAACTTAGAAGGATGAATAACTTTATTTAAAAAATGATTGGTTTGAAAAGGATAAATTGTTGCACTCAAAATTGTATAATATATCATGTTTTGGACAACTTCATAAGAAGGGAGAATGGTGAATCAGTGAAAAGCCAAACTTATATTTTCGTACATATAATTTTAAATTTACCAAAAGTCTAACCAAACAAAGGGACCATTTTAATATGTTTAGTCCAAACATGTAGATAACAAAATGCATAAAAAATTGAATAAAACTTAATTTATATTGCACTGTGTATTTAAATTAGATATCAACACTGTGTATACTAATTTATTAAAGAAAAATTGTTTTTAAGCGAATGGAGCACAAAAGTATATGCGACACTTTAAATAGATTATATATTTATATTAAAACCAAAAAGTACAAGAATTAAATGTGTTCACATCTTTTTTTTACTAATTAAATGTGTTCACACTATTTTTACTAATTAAATGTGTTCACATCTTGTCACCAATACTATAATTAATTTTCTTTAAAAAAAAAAAAAAACGTGTTCACATCTATTTTGTACTAATTAGAAAGAAAAAAAAAATAGATGTGGTATTGCATCAACCTTTGATACAACTCCATGAACCTTAGTTGTATTGCAAATTCCACAACAATAGAAATCTTGCATTGTTACTTATCTTCAGACCACAATGGTTTCATGGATTGTTTGTTTAGTATGAAAAACCGAATCTTTGATGCTTCACCAGATTTGGATTTCGAAGTTCAATCTTACAAATTGTTCAAATTCACAATAATCATTTTGAAAGCAATTGATTGTATGACACAACCATAACAATACAACTCTTGTATAGTCAGGTACCCTAATACAGCAATCAAACATCAATAGTTTTAACAATTGTTTGCTCAGTATGGACAACCGGATCTTTGAAGCTTCACCAGAATCGGATATCGAAACTCAATCTCACGAATTGTCTACAAATTCACAATCAATGTATAAAATTTATTGAACGAATGACACCGTCAATATATCACATATAATGATGTTGTATTAGAATCGTATATCCCATATATGATATTGATCAGTCAATTTCAATTAATTCTTATTATTATTGTTTTATTACTGATTCAAAATAAAATTAAAATTGTAATAACATCAAAACGGATTCATGGTTTTGTTAGTGACTCTGATACCACTGAAGGGAAATTGCAAAACTTAAAACAAAATATGTAGCAGATAAAACAATAAAAATTTCCCTTAACAGTGGATCCTTACGAATGAACATGATCAGGGTTCAAGTATTACCTCTTGTAGTTCAGTCCTGTTATTATTGGATTTCTGAAATTGGTCAGAAGCACCACTCAAACGGCAGTACCTCTACTCGGTCCACACAAACAATTTCCTCCACTCACACTGCTAGTTGAATTGAGATGGAGGCTAAGAGAGAAGAGAGAGAGGGGCGATTAGGGTTAGAAGAAGAACAAGGGTTTTAGCAACTGGTTCTAGAAACTCTTGCTTCCACACACAATGCCTTTATTTATATAAACCATTGGGTGCTCTCCAAGCCATGTGTTATTGGGTTTGCACAAGGCCAATAACTCATTTGCTTGATCTGCTAACTAATTAGCTTTATTTACTAAATACACCTCCTTTTAATAAGTATTACTTACTTATTAGCTTTACATACTAAATGTACCCCCCCCCCAATAATAAGTATTACTTATTTCTCTCGTTTAACCGTTATTTTGTGTGTGACCCTGTAGATTCTTATAATCAAATGCTCCGGAACATGATGCAACACCTTCACCTCCAAGGTCCACCTTATGGACCTCAATAAAATTGTGAGCTTTCCTTTTCCTCTACTTTTCTCTTCTTTCTTCTTCTTTTTCTTCTTCTTGTTCTTCTTCTTCTTCTTCTTCTTCTTTGAGAACAATGCTTCTCCCAAGTGTGGGGGGGCCAAATAAAGTGTCTTGTGTCGTAGTGTTTCCAAACTCCCTTGAAATTTAATTCTTTTGTTTTGTTTTGTTGCGACAGGCATGATTAAGCAGCTTGTTTTTATTGTAAATTATGACATAAATTTTTTGTTGTCTCTTGAGAAACTTCCTACGTGAAGGTGAAGGTGATGTTATCTTGAGAAACTTAAGGGGGCATAACAAATACAAATATAAGGGGCACCATTGAATCTAGATTGGGGAAGGGGGTAGGCCCTCCGACTTCCTACGTGAAGATGTTGTCTCCATTAATGAATAAAAATTCTGCAAAAACCCCCAAGAATGTGCAAATGGCAAATATCCAATGATCACAAATACTCCCATCTCTCTTATATGAAATGAAGAAAGAATTTTTCTCGGTTGGTTTAGTCTTAAGGTTAGAACTTGTTTCCTCATAATATTTATCTTATACAGGAGCAAGAAAAGGGCTGAACTACACACACACTCACTTAAAACTTGTTCTTGGGTTGAATAGGTTCACATGGAATACTTGAAGTTGTAATTAGTGTACACTTGAAATGAAGCCTTAGAGAAGACATAAGTTTTTAATTGTATTGTCATATGTTAAATCTTGTTTATGTTGTTATGCTTATGCTTATGCCTTTTGCTTGAGGACAAGCAAAGATTCAAGTGTGGGGGAGTTTGATGAGTCAATAATTAGTGTTTTTAATATAATATTTGAGTCTGTTTCGTTTATATTTGATTTCGTTTTATTTAATATTATTTCCTTTTTAGAACTATTTAACTTCAATTGCAAGTTATTATATTTCAGGAACAAATATTTGAAAGATTAAGCCTTGGAGCAAAAGAAAGGATAACTTGAGCTGATTCGTGCCAAAAATATGAAGATCTCATTCAAAAATATATGGTGCAAGGATTCATGTCAAAAATATGAATATCTCATACAGAAATATTATGTGCAAAGAATTTAAAGATCTTGTACAATAATATGACAAGAGGCGCGCCCCCTTTGGTCCTTTTGCTGCTTTTGCTTCTCCGACAAGCTGCCTATTTTAGTATTTCTGACCTAGAGCCCATGGTTTCTTGTGCAACACTTTAGTGATTTATTCTTGGGGCTCAAGTCAATGTTAGACTATAAATAGAGCAGCCATCTAGTTTGTAAAACCATCTTTTGTTCTTGGAAATAATAAGTGACAATTGTTTTCTTTAATAAAATATCAACCTTTCTTTTATGTTCTTCTTCTTCTTCTTCTTCTCTATGTCTGCAATGAACGTGAGTGAGTAGACCCTTATTGTCTTGGGATTGTTGGATAAGTCTTAATGACATAATCTTAATCAAACCAAAACATAAACCCTAATTTTATATAACCTCACTTTCTAATCTAATTTCACAGATCTTATAATGAATTAATAAATACCAAACTCATGAAGCGAATGCGAAGGAGTTAATATTTGTTAATTCATCATCACAAATATCAAAGTAAAGGATCGAAAGAAGAAGTTTTGATATTGGAACAAGTGAAATTAGACAAGGGTTGCGAAACATGAGAATAGTCTAGCAAACCTTGAGACACATAAAGTTTCGTTCTTCAAGGATTCCAATAGCAATCAACCATGAGAATAGGCGTGGTTGCTAGAGGAACACACTCACTGAGACCGGAAGGAGATGTGATAGGCTTAAGAGAACCTTGTCTTTAGAAAGTGGGACCAATATAAAATTACCTGTTTAGGGTTTGTTTGTGAAGGACTTGTCATTAAGATGGACCAATAATCCCAAGGCGGCTTTTATTTTTATTATTTTCTTTTAATTAAAAATCACAACTTTATAATTTAACTTTCTTTTAATCCTTATTGAAAGTTAATTGAATTCATAACTCTCTGTCGGAACGATATCTTTTATTACTACATCGGTAGAATCGTGCACTTGCGGTTTTGCTCATCAGATTGCTTGCTCTTGTGTCAAGGTACCATGTATTTTCATGGATGTTTTCATTACTTACACGTGCTAGCAGCACTGTTTCAAATTTCTCATCCTTTTCTTCCACATAGTTGGTCTTATCCTCTACTCGATTCTTGGAGAATCTACACTCTAAAGCGTAGTGCCCAAACTTCTGACAATTGTAGCATTGAGTTTGAGATTTGTCATACATTGTGTTTGGGTATCCTCTCCCACATCCTCTTGTTGAAGTCTCTCCTTTCTCATAGCTGCTTCTGGTAAAATTTGAACTACGCGCACCGTAGCCACGTCCAAATTGTCCTCGACCGCGACTTTGTTGGCTTCTCTCATTTCTTTGACTTTCTTCTTTCTCTTTTAACTTCATCTTGAAGAGCTTCTCGGTGATCTCTTTCTTCTTCTTGAGCTTCTCCTCATAAGCTTGCAAAGAACCTTGAAGTTGCTCAATTGTCATAGTCTTTAAATCTTTGGTTTCCTCAATTGTCACAACAATATGCTCGAATTTTGGATCTAATGATCGGAGTATCTTCTCCATAATTCTCACATCTTCTAACTTTTCACAGTTTCTTTTTAATTGATTTGAAACAGTGATAACTCTAGAAAAATATTATGAAATAGACTTTGACTCATTCATATGCAAGGATTCAAACTCGCCTCTTAAAGTTTGGAGACATACCTTCTTTACTTTTTCTTCTGCTCAGTAAGAGGTTCGAAGCTTCTCCCATGCCTCCTTAGCGGATGTTGCATTTGAGATTTTCTCGAACTCATCTTCATCCAATGCTTGGTAATTGACAAAGAGAGCTTTTTTGTCTGAATCCTTCAAAGTGTCTCTTTGTGCTTTAGTTAAAGAATCATCATCTTGTGATTCCTTATAGCCTTTTTCAACAACCTTCCAAACATCATGTGCTCCAAGAAGAGCCATCATTTTGATGCACCAATTATCATTGGTACTCCCTTTGAGAAGTGGAACTTGGAAGGTTGTCGCTCCATTGACCGCCATAGCTATGGAATAATTTCTTCTCATAACCTAAGCTCCGATGCCACTTTGTTGGAAAAGGAGAAGGTTATAGTGAGAACTTTGTGAGGAATTTAGGAGAAGAGAATATTTGAGAGAAGAACTAATTTTATTACTTGGAGAGGATACTTTGATTCTAGTTTTCTTGCTTGATTTACAAATGACAAACTCTCTCCTTTTTATAGGCTCTAAGGGATAGTTCTAGACACATCCTAGGGAGAGTTCTAGACACATCCTAGGATAACTCTCTACACACTTCAAGAGAGAGTTCTACACAGTTCTCTCAACTACATACATGAGGGTTCTACACATTTCTCCCAATGATATTTCTACCAACCTAGTTCTACATGACTCTAGAACTTTTTATGGGCTATACCGTTTATTATCTAATTGGGCCGAACACTTGATTAGTCCAATGAACCAAATCAAGTTTATTATCCAACAGAACCTTCATCTTCAAGATACATTACAAAGAGGTTCTCTCTCTGTTGTCAAACGCGGCCGCTCCCGGCGCTATCGCGGCGCGGAGTGGCCAAAAATGAACTAGCGCCACGCAGCGCCACCGCGAAGCGCGATAGGGAAAAGCGGTAAAAGCGGCCGCTTTTACGTTAAACCGGATCAGGTCAATAGCGGTCAAAAAGCCCGCTTTTCTGGATTGGAGCGAAAATGCATAATTGCCCCTCACTTAAGCACCGTTTGGAGGGACAATTTTGTCATTTTTGAAACCCTATCTTCTCTCCACTAATTCCATCGTACGAGAAATAGAAACGACACTGTTCTCTCATTCTCTTCCATTGCAGGCTGCTCTTCTCTTCTCCTCTTCATTCATTCATTCCCAAACAACAAGTCATCAACAACAACACAGCTGCTCTCTGATCTTCACCATTATCAGGTTTGTTCTTTCTTTCTCCATTCAACTTAATTTTTAATTTTTTTATTTTCACTTTTGTTTTGTTTCATCTTTTCAATCTATTTTTTTTTCATCTACTTTTTTATTCAACTTCTCTTTTGTTTGTAAAATATTTTCAAACTTTTTTTTTGTGAAATCTTCATTCAACTTCTTTTATGTTTTTTTTTTTCGTTTTTTAAAAAAAAAAACTATATTCTAATTTCTAAATCAGTAACATAATTCAGTTTTTTTTTGAAAAGTTTTAAGTTTTTAACATAATTCAGTAATTTCTAAATCAGTCATTTCTAAAAGTAATTTCAGTAATTCAGTAATTCAGTTTTATGCATTTACTAAAAGTCAGTTTTTTTATATTTTAATAGTTATGGCAAGTAGTTCGGCTGCAGCACCATCATCTTCTAATGTCGATGATTTTGTTGCTTCCTCTGTTGAGCTGCTCAAACCAAACCTTCCTGACATAGGATGAAAGTACAACAGTTTAAACGACAAGAATAATACGAAAAAAGTCACGTGCGATTATTGTTTGTTGGAGTCTAATGGAGGAATTTCTAGGGCCAAACAACATCAAATGGGAGTGACAGGAAACGTTAAAGCTTGCTTAAAAACACCGGAGGATGTGAAATTGATTTTAAGAGCTAGTGAAGAAGCTAGAGTTGCAAAGGTGAAATCAGTTGCAAATGAGGCTCAAGATGATGAGGAGACAACACGACTTGAAGAGATTGGAAGGTTGGCAAGTGGGAAAAGGGCAAGGACTGAAATGGGGAGTGATTCGGTTGCTAAGAAGGGTAAAACAAAAGGTCCATTGGATTTAATGTTCTTTCAAAAACCTGAGGTAACGGTGGGAAAAGGAAAGCAAACAAATTTGAAACAATTTGATAAGGAAGCAAGAGAAAAGACTAACTAGTATATAGCTCGCTTTTTTTACCTTAATGGAATTGCTTTCAATGTTGCAAAATCAAAAAGTTTCAAATTGATGGTTCAAGCTATTGGTCAATATGGTCCTCACTTGGATCCTCCATCTTATCATGAGTTGAGAAACCCATGTCTTAACAGAGAGTTGGATAATACTATGCAAATGTTGGAGACTAACAAGGCGGAAGCGGAAAAATATGGTTGTTCAATAATGTCTGATGGTTGGACAGACACAAAGGGAAGGACATTGATTAATTTTTTAATCAACTCTCCGGCAGGTACTATGTTTATTAAGAGTATCGATGCTTCCTCACAAGTGAAAACCGGAAAAGCAATTTTTGATATGTTGGATGAATTTGTTGGGGAGATTGGCGAAAGCCGTGTTGTGCAGCTGATTACCGACAATGGGGCCAATTATGTTTTAGCCGGTGAGGTTTCTACTTCCTTAAATTACTTTACTAGTTTACTGTATTTTGTTCCCTGTTCTCATAAACATATTTTGTATAGGTAAATTTCTTCAAGCTTCAAGACCTAAAATATTTTGGACTCCATGTGCTGCACATTGTATTGATTTAATGCTAGAAGAGATTGGAAAGATTCCAAAAGTAAAGAAGGTTGTAGCACAAGGAATTAGTCTTGTCGGTTTCATCTATAACCATTCTTTAGTTTTGAATTTGTTGAAGGAGAAAGCTGAAATGGAGTTGATTAGACATGGAGTCACAAGGTTTGCAACAAACTTTCTTCAATTGCAAAGGTTGCATAACCTAAAACAAAAAATTAGAACCATGTTCACTTCTCAAGAGTGGTCGGACTTAAAGGTGAGTGACGAAGCCAAGGGTAGGAAGGCAACTTCTATTGTTCTTCAAGTCTCATTTTGGGATGATATTGTTTATGCTCTTAAAGCTATGGGGCCTCTTATAAAAGTACTTAGGCTGGCTGATAATGAAAAAATCCCTGCACTGGGTTTCATATATCAAGCAATGGTGGATGCAAGGAATCAAATTAAGAAGAACTTCGGTGACAATGAAAGCAAGTACAATCCAATACTTGATATTGTTGACAGAAGGTGGAGTAATCAGTTACATCATTTGTTGCATGCAGCTGGACATTTTCTGAATCCCAAGCACTTTTTTAACAATCCAGAAATAGCTAATGATGATTCTTTGTTGGATGGCCTTTATGAATGCATTAGAAGGTTTGGTTCTTCTATTGAAAATGTGGATGACATCAATGCTGATTTGGATAAGTATGGGGTTGGTTCGGGTAACTTTAAATTGGAAGAAGCAATAAGGCACAGAGAGGATAAGCGTACATCTCCTGGTAAGTGATTACTATTTTGTTAAAAATTAGTCACATGATAAATTTTATATGTTAAGGCAACTAATTTAATTGCATTTCAGCTGAGTGGTGGAAGAGGTGGGGATCAAAAGCACCAAATTTGAAGTTACTTGCTATTAAAATATTGAGTTTGACTGTTGGCTCGTCGGGGTGTGAGAGGAATTGGAGTACTTTTGAGCATGTACGTCCTTGATAATACTAAGTTTTTTATATTTAGAGTTTCGTAATCTTCTATCATTTAAATTTTAAACTAAGCTTCTATCATTTTTATAATTTGTAATAGATTCACTCCAAGAAAAGAAATAGACTTGAGCATGATATGTTGCAAAAATTGGTTTTTGTCAAGTACAACCAAACTTTGAAGGAAAACCGTGAAAGTGATGAATATATTGATCCAGTGCTCATGGATGATCCTGAAATTAATGCTGGTAGTTATTGGTTATTGGGAGATGAAGTTTGTGTTCGTGATGGTGATGTTGTTTATGATGATGATGATTTAGGTTGGCGAGATGTTGAAGAGGCGAGTGGTGCTGCCGAGCCCTTATTCAACACTAGGAGCCAAGTGGCTTTGTAGAAGGTAGTACCAGCTGCTAGTACAGCTGCTGCCCCATCAAAATCTAAGGGAAAATCTAAGGGAAAGGAAAAGGGAAAGCAAGGGGCAAGGGGAAAGCAAGGGGAAAAAGTTTCTAAGGGAAAAGGAAAGAAAGCGGTGGTAGTTGATGAATATGATCCAGAGTTTATTAATGATTGGGGGGATGAAGAAAAAGAGGATGAAGAGGAAGATATTGAAGAGAAAGAGGATGATATTGAAGAGAAAGAGAATGATGGTGGAAGTGGAAGTGATGATGAAGATTTTCATGATTATTGAATTTGAATTTGAACTTTTATTTCATGTTTAGTACTTTTGTTACTTTAAGCTTTAGAGGCTTAAAGTGTTGGCTACCTTAAAGTTTATTAGTATTTCTTGCAAGTATGTTCTTATGTTTTGCGTAAGACATGTTTTATTTCAAATTATGAATACATTATGAATTTTGAGTAATATTTAAGCTATTTTAGTATTTCTTTTTCAGCATATTATAGTATTTTAGTATTAAATTTATTAGTGTCTGCGTCATGAAATAGCCCCCGCTACGTGCCCGCATACCGCGCCGCGTCAATTTTTTGGGTGGCCGCGTCGCGCCGCTTTTCCGCTTTGACAACAGAGGGTTCTCTTGAATATCACTCACAGACCAAAACAAAACAAAATAATCACATGTATTATATAGAAGATGCGGGATTAACATGAAACGACGTAGGATCTAATTTTCTATTAATTGCATTACATACAAACAATAAACATATAATTCATTATCACTGCAATTTACATAAAGAGAAAATAAAACCATGTACTAGAGGAACTGTTTATTTTCTGAATCTGATCTGTATGAGTTTCTCAATAGAGTTGTGGCATATAGGGCATTTATTTGATCGGTCCTGCAAAGCTTTTACACACTCCATGCATATACACTGGAAAATACAAAAATGAAAATAATCAAAATAGTGAAATGGATAAAATGCAACATCATACACATTAGCTAGGAAGAAAGTTAGTCAACAAAAACATATTATTCTCCCATTTTATATGCTAGTGCATGCATATATAGTATTGCCTTTTGCGATTTGAAACAATACATGAACAATCAGATGTCAATTACAGAGATTAAAACTTTGAAACTGTACCCAAGGGGATTCAATGGTGTATTCTCATTAGACAAGAAATGGTACCATGTGAAGGCAAGGTAAGACAGCAGTATCCCTGGGTTCAATGAGGCATATTACACAGTCCTTCCCAGGATCATTTAGTTCCAAATCAGATGAGAATCCAGATCCATAGAAATCCATCAGCTCATAACGATGTGGATCAATCCATAGAATCTGCTTAACTACTTTAACCTGGAAAGCACCAGCGGTGCCATCGCTTTTGTACAAGACAGCTTGAGTTATTTGCATGCTAGGGGATGCATCTTCCACCAAACTGTCTGTTTCAGCACATACTACTAGGGGAAATACATCTAATCCAGGTGAGTAGTTTGAAAGATCATCCAACTCAAACAAACCTAAGTCAATGCCTGTTCCTGAAGGTTGACAAAATTTCTGGCGAAGTCCTATTTGGAAGGGGAATGCGATTGGTTCAGATGCTTGGGGAAATAAAGAAGTAAACCTGCAATTTTCTTCTTCTTTGGCTAAGTAGATTATTCTAATTCTGCAACTCATTACAAGTAAAATGAGTATTATTACATACAACATTAGACAATCAAGCACGAACGGTGCAAGAATTAATTTGTATACGGTAATAGTGTAAAACTTGTGTTGGGTATTTCAAATGGAGCCTTATTGATATTGGATCATCACATTGAGCTAAGAGCACAGACAAGTGAGATTGATCACCTCGTCTTTACCCAAAATTGTAAGGCATTGCGGTGCTCTAACTCAAATATTGCTCAACCTCACTCTTACCTACAATTTGAAACTTTAACTCAAATGCGCTAGTAAGGCTAACCATTTTCTTTGCGAAGGGGCCAAATATGTAAAAAAATATATATAAAAAACAAATAATAAAACATATTTGAGTTGTTTTGACAAGTTTTCATGTTAATAAAGTTATGTTTGTAGTTTCTTAATCGATCCAAAGTGTCGAAATAAGACGAAATACATGTGTTAAAGAAGGGAATATATTTTGACTTTCTTATATTCTATTAGTTTTTGACAAATAATCTCACCTGTAGTTGCTAAATATATATTATGGGGATAGTTAATCATAAAATATACTCCCTCCGTCTCTATATAATAGTCGTTTAAAGCTTGTCTATGATTTTTAAGAAAATGATTAATTATGTTGATTTCAATGGTAAAATTAGTATCATTGACTAAAATATCTTTAATAATTGTAGTCAGTAGAGTGGTTAAGTTGAATGAAATTCAATAAATAAGGGTATAATAGTGGAAAAAAAAACAATAAATATTGGATTGGTATTCGAAAATGACAATTATTATAAGACAGAGGGATTACTAACCTATTCAAATAAAAAAAATATATTATTACTTTGTTTGGTAATAATAGCAGATAGTTGATTAGATAACTTATAGCTGATGGCTAAAAACTTAGAGCTGATGATTCAAGACTAATTGGCTGATAAGTTAATTGAAATCTTTGGTAAAATACGACAATGAGGATTATCACTTTTGAATTATATAAAAAGGACACATGGTAAAAATACACCAGAGATAACATAACATAACATATAGAGCTAAAAAATGAAATCTATGGTGAAAATGTAGAAGTAGCAATAACCTACAGCTTAGTAAAAATAATAAACGGATAGGCTTATGAATCTGATATGAACCAGCAATATCCAAACTCATAAGTTGAGTATGGTCATGACTAACAATAATTGTAATGAAAATTAAACAAGAGGTACTGGACGGAGACCATAAGTTACAATCCTCCAAAAAAAAAAAAAAAGAACCATCAAATTTACTAAGTAACACACGATAAGGAAACAATGGAGGAATGACGGAGAAAATAAACTAAATGTGGAACGAAAAAACAATAAGCTAAAACATCAAAGGCTATTTGAAGAAAAACAAATGCTTCTTGTGAAAAGACCGTTAACCAGTTTGTTTTTATCATACTAAACTATAAGTCATAAACTTGTTTCCCGAACTTACCAAACAGAGTCTATATTTTAGGGTAGCCAAATAACTGCCCTTTGTTCACATGTGAAATATGACACCAACTTTTAAAACATGATCTAACCAAATCACGCCAACACGAAGTAGATATTTGTAGAAATATTTTATCAACTAACATAAGAAAGTGGAGTTAAGATGCGTTTTAAATGTTTAAGAAAAATCTAAGAATTCAATTCAATTCCAAAAAAGATATTCGGTGAACATAATGAGTGAAACAAATCATGAAAATTAAATATAAAAAGGATAAAAAGGCTACGAACCGCCCATCGCAGCTGGCATCAAAATTGAAAGAAATCAAGTGGTGACCGGGATTGTTGGGATCAAGGTTGAGTCGAATAGAGTGCCTATGCAAGTTCACATCGTTGTTTAGGCGGTGATTACTTGTTGATGGATAAGAAGGGTGGTGGCCATTGAGATCATGAATACGAGGAAAAGGAGAAGGAGGTGGTAATGGATGCAGTTCAAGGTAACCGTTTCTAATTCTTCTGCTTTTGCTCAACGAACCCCCCATCTCACACTCTCAATTGCAAGACACGCAGGAGGGAAGAGGGAGGAAGACGAGATGATGAGAGAGAGAGAGAAAGCTAGCTAAGCTAGCTCATTTTTGCAAGTGGATAGTTTTATCTTTTAATAAAATAAAGGTTAAAATAGTAAAAAAAAAAATTAAGCTATAAGCTCTCAAACATTTTTTTTAAAGGAAGCTCAAACATTTTTTCTAAATTGCCTTTAAAAATTAGTGGGTAATTTACCCAAACCAATAAAAAAAGCCTTCATTATGAAAATAAAATTTATTATTTTATTATTTGCATATTCATCTCATTTTAAATTATGCCATTTTATAATTTAAACCATCAAATTAATTAAAGTTTCCCTTCATCCATGAGAATCGAACCAAGGCGCACACACTCTTGATCAAATAACATTACCACTTGACCAATACATCTTTTATGAAATGGAATGGAATGCAAATTATATGTTATTACTTATTAGTGAGCAACTTATAATCCAAGCTTAGTAAAAAAAAATCAATTTATATGTGTATATTTTTTTGGTTAGAATATGTGCATATATATATATATAAAATAATAAATATTTCTAAAATAAAAAAATATGAATTCATTCATTTCATTTTTTTTATATTTTAAATTTTTTTTTTTTTTTATAAATTCATACTATTTATCTAGATTCAATGAACTACAACAATGTTTTATTTGTGATCAACCGAATTGTGATTTATTTTAGGTCCAATATTTCTTTTGAATCAAATAAACTATTTAAATGCATTAAATGAAAATTGTCAATATGAATGTAATGTTTTTATTAAATATTATTGCCTTTTAAAAAAATCTGTTAAATATTTGCATTGCGTTCGCTGAGGATTTTATTTGCTTATATCTGCCGATGTAAATTTTTATGTATTCATATGAGAAAGTTAATATGACAAAATTTTGAAATCTAATAACTATTTTTAAAATATCAATGTTAATGAAGTGTTTTTATTAAATATTTTTTTATTTTATTTGCAAAACATGGTTAAATAATTGCACTACACTCGTCGCAAAATTTATGTGCTTATATTGCGGAAGCAAATCTTCATGTATCGATAATAATTTTCCTTTCATTATTCCTTAAGGTCTAAGCTTCGTTTCTCCATAATGCCAATTTGGATGGGTATAATTTAGCTTCTTAAAAAAAATAAAACCTTTTATTATTGTTTATATTTATATATACTATATATAAAGGAAACTACCCCTTTGAGCACACTTTTGGGTTGGACTTTTCTTACCAAAAATACTCTTAAGATTAAATACAAGTAACACATGTAAAAAATAAATAAGAATAAATTTAATTTAATTTAAAAAGAAAAATTACACATAGTTCCTTATAAAATAACACGTGGATTACTAATTCATGTCACTAATCTTCCCCGTTCACCCTCTTTTACCTTCGTTAACCACCAATCAAACTCACAAAAATCTAGCACAAAACAAAAAGTCATGTTACTTTTTTATCAGCCGTTTTTATGTTGTACATCTATGTTTATAGTGACATGACATATACTTCATATAGTTTATTACACTTTGTTTAAGGATAAAAGGAAAAAAAACCGGATATATCGTGTCTGTTGCACGATATATTTTGTGTGGTAACCAAAAATAAAATAATGTGTTTGCTAAACTTTTTTTAATATTTAAATTTACTATCATCCGTTATCTTTTTTAAATGGTAAGGAAAAAAAATCGGACATATACAATTTGTTTTAATATTGAATTTACTTTTTTTAATATTTAAATTTACTCTCATTCGTTGTCTTTTTTAAATGATACGGAAAAAAAAATCATACATATACAATTTGTTACATTTTGTTTTAATATTGAATTTACTCTTATCTATTTTTTATATGTGTTATTTATATTGAAATTTGAGGGTAATTATGAAAGTAGAAAAAGCCAACTCAAAATAGGCTATGAGTCTTGTTAACGAGTGCTCACAGGGCACTCTTTAAGAAGTATAGATAACGAGTGCCCCCACCAGTTATGTCAATCGGATGTAAATGGGTTATATCGGCGAATCACATTCGGGATATGATAGAATCCTTGACGCGACTTGCACATTCACACCAAGCGTATCGGCAATGGTAGTTTACAAAATAAAGTTATGTCAATTTCCCTCGTGCACTAGTGAAAAGAAAGAATGATTATTATAATTTTCGGCAGAATTTAGACTCACAAGAATGTGATTTTCTATGTCTGTTTCTGACTTTTTTCACGCCTCCAAAGTGTCTCTATTTAAAGAGAAACTTATGTCATATGGTGAAGAGAAACAACTCTTTGGAAGAGTTTTGTTCATGAATGGTTACATTGCTTCAATAGTCAAGAATTACACATTTTATCTACAATGTCTCTATTTAACCACCGCAACTTTCCAAATATATTTTGGAAATTTCTCTCACAATCAATAAAAAAAAAAGGATTTTTTTTTTGAAGTAGCTAAATTATAGGTCACCCAAATTAGTATCAGGAAGAATCGAACCTAAGACCTTAAGGAATAATAAATGGAAAATTATCATTGATACATTGAGCTAAAATGTTTTCAAAGGAGCAATTATAGAGTAAAATAGTGACTCTTATCATATGTGAGTCCTCTTAACATATGTGAGATAAAATATTTATTCTTGGATCATTGATTATGAAATCGCGTTGCCAAAACACATTTTCGTTTATCTTTTCACTGATTCACGTTCTCACGATCACTGTAATCATAAAATCTAAAAAAAACAAAAATTTATTTTATTTTGGAAATTTTATGGAATCATTCATATTAATTTTATTTAGTTTATTTCACTATATATATATATATATATATATATATATATATATATATATATATATATATAATCTCTCGTCCATACTATTTGGGTCATTGAGATTTGTCCATTTTTTCTGCTCCAAATAGTGTGGAACAGAAAATAATCTCTTTTGGATCTTTTGAGCTGACTTTTTCTTATTCCAAAATTACTTTCAATGACCCAAAAATAGCGGACAGACGAGTCAGGTAATGCCTCGTCTTTCTGCTAGTGAAAATAATAAAGATATGAAACTAAATCAATTTTTTGCTACTTGTTCCGGAAGTGAAAAGAGTTTCATCTGCTCCTGAATAACATCTTTCAGAAGGATTCCCGTTTCCGCAGTGAATATCTTGGTAGAAGATATGATTTCATTGAATTCAAGTTTATTTGTTTTTAAATACGCTTGTATCTCAACAAGAAAATAATCATGAGTTTTTCCGTAAAAAAAAATCATGAGTTTTGAAAATTTTATCACATTAACTTTCTCATATCAGTACAAAAAAACTTGCTTCCGCAATATAAGCACATACATTTTGTGACGAGTGTAATGCAATTATTTAACAATGTTTTGCAAATAAAATAAAAAATATATAATAAAAACACTACATTAACGTTGATATTTTAAAAATAGTTAGTAGTTTTCAAAATTTTGTCATATTAACTTTCTCATATAAATACATAAAAATTTAAAACGGCATATATAAGCAAATAAAATCCTCAGCAAACGCAAAGCAAATATTTAACAGATTTTTTTACATATAAAAGGCAAAAATATTTATTAGAAACATTACATTTATCTTGACAATTTTCATTTAATACCTTTAAATAGCTCATCTGATTCAAAAGATATAAAGGATTTGATCATTCACAACAATACTTCTATCTTGCACACCCTTCATGAGGAAAATAATTGCGTTGATTTTCTAGCAAAGATGGGAGCTGCTTCTGCTTTAGACAGACTATGTGATGACTAATCATTCTTCTCCTTCTAAAGGACTATTACTGCTTAATAGGGATGATGCTTGGGGAACCTACTTTCCCATAGGCTAGCTAGCTTCGTCCTTCTCCTGTTCTTTTTACTTTCAATTTTTTTTCCTTGTAACAAAAAAAAGAAATAGTTTATTTGATTCAAAAGAAATGTTGGACCTAAAATAAATCACAATTCGGTTGATCACAAATAAAACATTGTTGTAGTTCATCAAATATAAATAAATAGTATAAATTTATATAAAAGAATAATATTTAAAATATAAAAAAATAAAAAATCAAATGAATGAATTCATATTTGTTTTTTATTTTAGAAAAATTTATTATTTCATATATATATATATATATATATATATATATATATATATATATAGGCTTAAATATGTAAAAGGTCCCTGTAAGTTCGCGCATTTTTTATTTTCGTCCCTGTAAGTTTTTTTTTTCTAAAATAAACCCTGTATCTTCTTAACCTTTTGAAAAGGGTCCTTGCCGTCAGCTTCTGTCAACAAAAACGCCATTGTGGCTAACGGAACACAAGTGGCAGGTCATGAGTTGGCACATTTGATGAGATGGGGTGAGAGATGATTAGTTGTGTAAAGACAGGGACTAAAATCAAAAACGTAAATTACCACATGGATGAAATTAAAAAACGAAAACATCAAAATTTGGAATTAAAACCAAACTTTCACTCTTCTTCTTCCTGCTGTCAAATATCAATTTTCTTCTTCCCCAATCCCTGCCATACTTGCGCCCTAGAATCAAAAACTATCTCTTTCAACAATGTCTTCTAATTCCATTACTCAATCATCATCAAATGGGTTACCTATGTGTGGTTGCAACAAAATCATGAGAATGTTCATATCCAATTCACGTGAAAACCCTAGAAGGAGATATTGGAAATGCCCAACCTATATGGTGAGTTTGTTGTTGTAATACTTTGTTGTATTTCTTATTTTCGCACATTTTAATTAGATGTATATGTTTGTTTTCATATCAGTCTGCTAGTAGTTGTAAGTTGTACATTTGGGATGATGAAATTGAAGGGCATCCTCCATATGTTCGTCCAGTAATCGCAGCTGAATCATCAACCTCATACATGAACAAGCTTCCATGTGATTGCAATTGTGAAGTGGCGATGAAGGATTTGATTGTGATATTGAAAGATTTGGGAATCAACAAAAATGAGAATTTGAAGAAGAAGCTACAACATTCAAGGAAGAAGACGAACTTGTTTATGGTTTTGTTGATTGTTTCTTGGGTATTTTTTGTTGGGTTTGTAATGAATTTAAATTGACTGGTGTAGTTGATACATGGTTTGTAACAACCCTGTTGAATTTGGTTATTTTGGTTGTAAAGGTTTAGTTCAACATTTGGGTGATTTGGTTGTAATGTTAAGTTGAAACATTGTATGCTACTTAAGTTTGATTAATTTAGTGATGTTTGTCGCAATTGATTGCATAGCCATTCATAAAGTATGTAGATAATAACCTGCCAAATTGCACAAAGTTTCTAGATTGCAAAATAACATTGTCACATGGCCAATTATAAAAGCCAGATTACATGAAAACATGTACTAACCAAAATGCATAACAGTTAGAAATCAAAATAACTTTGTCTTATGGCCAATTATAAAGGCCATATTACATCAAAATGGATAAAAGGTTCATAGGAAAACAATATTCATAAATCTGTTGCAAAAAAAGTAGAACATAGCATTCATCTACTCTGCAGGTCTTGCTTCATCTCCCTTCTTGAACGTGTCAACATTGTCTTTCCCCTTCACTAGTGCTGCAAGTAGCTCTCTGGTAACCTTCTCTTGCTCCTCTGGTGGCAAGCTTTTCAGTACAACCATCATTTGAGCTGGCAGAGTGTTGCTTGATTGAGTAGCATCCTCAACTTGAGCATTTGGTACTTCAGTAGAGATTGGCTCAGGGTTTTGTGAGTGATCAACTTCAGTAGTAACATCTTGAGTGTTGGTAGATTGAACCTGATTACATTGCAAATTGTGTTATAGCCAAAAATCAATTTTATATAAACCAACATTTAAAAGTTAAGGTAGTTTCACTTACATTAGTAACAGTCTTAGGCCTTTTGAATGGAAAATCAAAAATCAGTTTTACTTAGCCTAACTGGAAATTAAACCAAAGGTGGAAGAGACAAGGAATGTATATGCCTAACTATATGAATAATCATACTTCTGTTGAACTAAACCAAACCAATATTCGATTGTATTAAACTAAACCAAATAATTTTCACAGTTTGTCCTAGTCTACATTATAACTAAATTTAAATGAACATGAAACTAAGATTCTTCCATCTTTCAATTTGACAAGCAAGAATTTGATTTAATCATCTTAGTTGGTTATTACTCATTTCAATGACTATTTTATTTATACACCTTCAATTAATTAACACTGACGCAAAGATAGAACATGCAAGCAAGCAACTACATTGTGCTTTCCAATGGAAATAAAGTAGAGATATAGTTATTAAATCTGACTATAAATTTGTACCATCATTTTACAAGTTAAAAGTTAAGGTAGTTTCACTTACATTAGTAATAATCCTAGGCCTTTTGAATGGTACGTGAGCTGGTTGAACCTGAGCAGGAGGTTCTTGATCATCAATTACCAATGGTGTCTCATAATCTCTTCCAGGACCAGCAACATTGACAGACCTCAATTTCATCAACCTATTACTCCTCCTAACATTTTTCAGATTGTGAGTTATCTGCTTGGAAGACTGTGGTTGCTTGCTTGATTGTGTCTGCTTCCTTGATTGTGGCTGCATCCTTGACTGTTGCTTACTATTCTTCACCTAAGACATCACAATTGTATCAGTTAATAAATCCTAGATGCAACATATAAAGAGCTGGTCAATACTTAACTGGTTTAGTGGGGGGAATTGATGCAAAAGTCATGACTGATGACACATTTGGTTGAGATTGAGTAGCCTCAAAAGCAGCTGCAAGATTTGCAGCAAGGGCTTCAAATTCTGGGTCTTCACCTATTTGGTGTCCTGCATTAATTGCTGCTGCATGGTCTGGAGTTTGAGATGATTGAGTACCAGGAACATTAGTTGCTACAGGGTTAGGAATTTCAGCAGGTTGTGGAGCTTCAGTTTGTTTTCTTTTAGGCTTTCTCTATGATAAAAAAATTGTTAAGATAAATAAATAGGTAAATAATGCATATATGATAAATAAATACTAAGATTATTATAACCTTTCTCTTAGCAGCTTCAGGGTTAGTGACTTGACTGAGGCAACTTCTTGTATTATGTCCATTTTTTCCACATTTGGTGCACCTATAGCAAGTAGTTGTCCTTCCTTTGTTAGGATCCTCATCTGGTTCCCTTCTCCTTAATTTTTTAGGCCTACCAGGACCTCTTTTGTATGAAGGAGGTAATATTTCATCAACCTCAACTTCAGGCCACATATCCTCTCCATTGATTGGACTGACATTATTATCATAGCAGTCTATATATCTCTGTTTGGAATACCATTCATCAACAAATTCATCAGGTCTTTGCATCCTATACCTTAAAGCAGCCACTGCATGCCTACAAGGGATACCCACAAGCTCCCAGAAATTACATGTACACATTCTTCTGGCAATGTCAACTATGAAAGCTTGTTTTGTGTGAACATGCACAACCTGAAAAATCTCATCCTTACTCCATATTGGAGTCCAACTCCCACTCTTTGCAACCTCCATATCTAACCTATACCTAGGCTTAGGACATATATCTTGCTGCCATCTATCCACTTTTTGTCTAAGAGTGGAGTTCCTATTCATCAGATAACTCCTAATCCACTCACACATTGTTAACACTGGTTTGTCCCTTGCTACAAGTATTGTGCTATTGAAAGCTTCAGAAATGTTATTCATAAGCACATCACATTTAGGGTAAAAAGAAAAGGCATGCTTACACCATGATTTAGTTGGGAATTTCATGACCCATTCCCAGGCACCATGATTGATAGCTTTCAGTTCTTTCATCTTAGCCTCCCACTCTTGAATGTATGTAGCCTTAGCAGCTCCCATCATAAGGTCTCTAATAAGTGTACCTCCTCCAAATTTCTTTTTGAAATTGGCATATAAATGCCTCAAACACAGCCTATGCTCCACACTCTCAAACAACTCATCAAAAATAGCCATCAGACCCTGCCAAACAATAACAACAAGCCTTAACATAAAAGGGTAAAAAATGATAAATGACATAAAGAAATAAAATTAAACAGACATTATACCTTTTGTTGGTCAGAAATGAAAACCCATCTTTTGTCTTGACCAATGTCTTCTAATAGAAGGGTTAAAAACCACCTCTATGATTCTTTTGTTTCAGTTTCACAAACCCCAAAAGCTATTGGATAGTACTGATCATTTGGGTCCCTGCCAACTGCAATTAAAAGGGTTCCTCCATATTTGGTTTTGAGATGGCATCCATCAACTCCTATAAAAGGTCTACAAGCAGTTGTGAACCCCTTTTTTGTTCCATCAAAACAGAAATAAAAGGAAGAAAACTTGGGTTGTAATTGTAGACCAAGCCTTTCCACATTGATCTTGCAATTGTTTCCATTGTTCACCCTTTTCAACTCAGCTGAGTACCTCCATAACAGATTGTACTGTTTAGCAGCATCACCCTCAAGCTTCTCTTTTGCAATTTTTTTGGCCCTCCATGCTCTATTCATGGTTATGCCCACAGCGTGGTTGGTCCTCATGTCTGTCACAATGCTAGAACAACTCACAGCGCCATCATCACTTGTTGCCATCTTCTTCAACACAGCTTTTGAAACCCACTTAGCAGTTGCAGATCTATTATTAGTTTTTCTTGCACACGTGTGGTCACCCATCCACCTTTTCATTCTAAAAGTATGCTTATCTCCAACTTGACTTACAAAAGCTAAAAACCCACAAATACCCTTCTTATCCTTGCATATTGCCCTTACTCTTATTTTATCATTTTTTTCATATTTTATTTCAAACCCATTTAAAACATTCCACTCAATGATAGCTTCCTTAAATTCAGCCAGTGACTTAAACTCCAACCCCACTTTGAACTTGTAGCTTGCTGTTAACTCCTCCATTTTAAAGGTATCATAAGTAGGTGCTTGTTCATCATCTGAAGCATCAGGGTCACTGCTACCCAGTTGTTCACTAATATATCCAATCTCTAGATCATCTGAAGCAGTTGAAGGACCAGCATTCCCACCATAAGCATTCAAACTTGTACCAACAACAGTTGATGGACCTTTTGTCCCTGTAGCAGAAGGAGCATCCTTAGCATCACCCTCAAACCCATCATCCAAACCCAGTGCTCTTTCCTCCTCACTGTCATCAAGTCTAATACCAGCAGCTTCATCTTCACTACTTTCAAAACCATCATTAGAAACTTCATCATCACCAACTCCTACTGACACATTACTATGACCTCCTTCAACATAAGTGCTCCACCCATTACCTGCTTCAACTCCACTAGCATCAACACTCTCTACTGATCTAACTCCAACATTACCACCTATGGTCCCTATAACTGAATGTTCAACATATATGTGAGCCTCACATTTGTTATTCGCTACATACTCAGCAATGTTATCAGTGTCATTGTCATCTATAATCCTTACATACTTGTCATCCTCATTAATATACCACCATAACTTATACTTAAGGTGATCATCATATCCTAAATCTTTCAATATCCCAGTAGCTTCAAAGTAGCACCACTTGTCCTTATCAATCTCATTAAACCGGTTCTCTTTTCCCCCTTTGTAATACAATAGAAAATCACTGACAAACTCACCCCCGTGGTGAAAAACAACAGCTACAGACATCCCTGTTTAATTTTGTTTACACTTAAGTAGTTAATAACCTAAAAATTTCAACCCTAAAACAAACACAGACAACAACAACACAAAATTCACGAATACAAACAACATAACTCAACAACCATTCATCTATATCAGATTATAGGAACATTAGATGAGAACAAAATTTAAAACAGAGTATGAAAACGTTTCGTGTACCTTCAAAGTTAAGAACACAGCTGACACCGCTTTTCTACCGTTTAATCTCGTCGATCACCGTCGTATCACGTAAGCAACTGAAACGGTTGTGTTTCGCCGTCGTTTTCTCCGTTTATTACCCACCAGAACCGTTTCGTATGCCACCGGAAACTCTGTTTCTATTTTGGAGCAAACCCTAAAAGACAGGGACGAAAATGAAAATGGTTGTGATTTTTCCTTTATAAAGGGGGGAAACTTAACTTACTGCAATCTCATCAAATGTGCCAACTCATGACCTGCCACCTGTGTTCCGTTAGCCACAATGGCGTTTTTGTTGACAGAAGCTGACGGCAAGGACCCTTTTCAAAAGGTTAAGAAGATACAGGGTTTATTTTAGAAAAAAGAACTTACAGGGACGAAAATCAAAAATGCGCGAACTTACAGGGACCTTTTACATATTTAAGCCATATATATATATACACACACACACACATGCCCTAAAAAAAAAGATACACATATAAATTGATATTTTTTTACTAAAGCTTGAACTATAAGACGCTGTAAAAAAATATTGCTCATTAATAACATAAATTTCGCATTCCAAATCATTTCAAGAAAGATGCATTGGACAAGTGGTTAAGGTATGTGATCAAGATTGTGTGTCATAAATTTGAAATGGGGTGAATTTGCTAAAATTGTAAAGTAAAATAATAAATGTAATTTTTATAATGGAGGACACATGACTGTTTTTAATTGGTTTGGGTAAATTACCCACCAATTTTCCAAGGCAACCTAGGTCTCACCTTATTTTAATTATTATTATTATATAATATAATTTTAATTTCTATTATTATTTTTTTCTTGTTGACAAGATTAATTCAATTATTTAAAGGGTCATGTTGACCAATATCTCAGAACATTGGTTAAATATTTTAAAATGAAAATAAAATATAGATCTATTATCTATTCTATTATGTATATATATATATATATATATATATATATATATATATTAAAGTAATATTATTTTTATTAGAGTAATTTATAACATTACTATTTTATTTTGCATATGTATCTCAACAAACCAAATCTTTTTTTTTATATTTTATTTTAACAAACTCACCCAATTAACTATTCAAATCTTTTTCATATATGCATCCAATTATATGTATACACACACACTAACATTCAGACAATGTCAACTCTCTTTTTTGTTGACGTTAAAGACAATTTCATTAACGAAAGTCTAGCAATAAATCAAAAGTTAAGACTGTATAAATACAAGATGGAGTTATTCAATCCATATGCAATCTAAATTCTTGAGAGCATATTTAGCTAAATAATGAACAGCTTGGTTGGCTTCACGCCTAACATGCAAAAAAAATTAAATTACGAAAATACTGTTAAAACTAATACAATCTCGAATATTTTATAGAAATTTTGCGTGTAAATAATAAAATTTTGTGGGGTTTAGGGTGTTATAAGTTCGTACTAGAGCCATGTCAGTCTAGTCCATGCTATCACTTCTTTATTTTCCTTGTATGCAAGCGGTATGTGAATACCTTCGATACTGATTTGTTCTAATTAGGTGGTTTGTGTGTGTGAAGTATGGCTGGAAGGAATCATGTTGTGATTGTGAATGCTATGACTACGATGGCATAAGCTTTGGCTCAGGCAAATCCTGTTATGCAAGGACAGCAGCAACATCATGGTGGGGCAGATGAGCATCATTTGGATAGGCTCATGAGGAACAACCCACATACGTTCAAGGGGAGATATGTACCAGAAGGTGCGTAAGTTTGGCTCCAAGGTATTGAGAGGATCTTCAGAACTATGGCTACTACTGATGAGCAGAACGTCCGTTTGGTGGCTCACATGTTAGCGGAAGAGGTTGAGTATTGGTCGACGAACACTCGTTTGAGAATGGAAGATGGAGGTGTTGCTATCACTTGGGAAATCTTTAAGGAGGAATTTTTGGGAAAGTATTTTCTGGAGGATGTCAGAAGCAAGGGAGCATGTCTATTGCAGATTTACAGAAAATTCAAACTCACTTTTGCAGAAAATGGTCGTTACACAATGGCTCTTTCATTCCCAAATCTATAAAATTGGAACCCTAATTTTACAATTTGTCACCTAGAGTCCAAAATTCCCAAAATTTCTTCCATTAATTGATGACAACGTTCTTCCCCAATTCTAAAAGCTTCAAAACTTAGTTTTTTTTTTATTGAATTTGAAATCCAAAAATCCCCAAAATCTGTTCAATCTTTGGTGTTCAAAAATGATGGGTGATGGGCGTATGGAAAAAATAGTTATAATAGTCGATCTTCATCTTCAAGCTCTATGTTTAATGGTGATTTGAAAGTACTTTAATGTTATTGGAAGACTAAAGAAGAATAGGAGAAAGGATGGCAATCACGAACCTATTAGGGGGAGTAACATGAAGAAAACTTACAATGACACTCAATGTGGCAGATGCGGACTGATTGGTCATAACTCAAGAGGCTGTGTGAAGCAAGGTGTGGATAAGAGATCAAAAGATTGGATTGATATTGAGCCCGAAGAACCAGTAGAAGGAAATGTGGCAGGTGTGGAAAATGATGTGCAAGAGAATGTTGTTGCTATTGAGGTGCAACAAAAGAATGAAGGTGAGAAAAACACAAGAAGGAAGGTTGAATTGTGTTGGCTTTTTCTTCGTTTTCTCCTACTGAAGTCACTGATCAGAAGCAGTTAGAGTCTAAATGCAGCAGATAAACAGAGAGAGAGAGAGAGAGAGAGAGAGAAGAAAGACACAAAGCAATTATACAAGTTCCTTCCACAAACCGGAATTAGTCCTGTCCCCCTTGCACTTCCAAGGAGAGTTCACTAAAAATATACTATCTGATTACAAATGCTCACTGCTAAAACTAGCAAGAGACTTCAAATTACTCAAGCACAACTACAAGAGATTTCCTATGCTCCTAAACACAATCAAGAGACTTCTATGCTCAAGCACAACTGCAAGAGACTTCTAATCAAACAGAATTACAAAGAAAAATGTTTGAAGTTGAACACTTGATATACAATCAGTGGTGCTCACAATATAAATCAGATACAAACTCTTAAGACTCTAGAATTTCTAAGATATGAACTTTGATAAGAAATTCTAAGTGAACTTTTGATGCAGAACAATTTTGACAGAGTTTTGGCGCTTTCAAATTGTTGTTAAGTCTCTTACAATTCTTCAAGTCTTCACTCCTTTATATAGAGGTGTGAGAGAGACGTTGTGAATTGCCAGTGCATCAAAAAGAGTCGTTTGAAGCTTTGATCAATCAACAATGATCTTTTGCCTGATATGGTTATTGTCCTATGAAGGATCAATTTCAAATTCATTCCAAGTCTGAAGCAACATCATTGCAGGCGTAGCTGTTATTCTTGTTCTGTAGCAGAGACAAACTCTGTGTAGTGGAGGTAGTGGTTTTACACTTCGTACAATTGTACTTTTTCAACGCTCTTTAAAGGATAAGCATCCAATTCCTTAAAATCCATTTGAATTAGTCGTTGCTTCACTCTTCTGGTCTTCTGCAATGCTTAGACGAGATTAAATCCATTGAAAAACCTTTGAAGCTTTAAGTCTCTCATCTTCTGATGAACTTCAGCTTCTGGTGATCTTGCTTCTGATGAGTACTTCTGATGAGCTTGCTTCTGATGACGTCATCACTTCAGGAGCAGTTTGGCTTCAGGAGCACTTTTCTTCAGATGCAAAAAGCTTCCTTCTTGTTGATTCCATTGCTCTCATTTGTTCTTCCAGTACCTAAGCTTTAATTAAAAAATTTGTCTATGGTCCTGTACACTTGAACAAATATTAGCATATCCAATTGACAATTTTTAATACCTTGTTATCATCAAAATTCTAAAAAGGTAGTGTTAAACACATTTTGTTCCAACAATCTCCCCCTTTTTGATGATGACAAACATTGGTATTTAAAATGTTCAATTGTTGTTAATCTAATTAACAAGTTGACTTCTAAGGGTTTGAGGTTTGTAAGCTCCCCTTGAGTCCAATAGTACTATAAAGTGAGGTTTGTAAGCTCCCCCTGAGTTCTATTCTTGTTAATTAAATTCATCATTAAAAACGTAATAACTCTCAGAATAAACTCTCATTAATAGACTGAGATAAGAAGATGGTCCTATTAATTTAAATACTTGAAGTTGAATTAATGGGGCTCAGAGCCTTTAAATACTATACATCTACTCCCCCTTTTGTCATCAACAAAAAGTATGAACTAAAAGACAAAAAGAAGAGATGAGAAAAACGAATTGAGAAAATTCAATAAGTAAACATAAAGTTCAGAAGCACACAAATTGTTCAGAAGCACATAAATATTGATCAAAATAGTAATTCAGAAGCATAAACATATGAAGATATACAAACAACAGAAGTAAAACAAGCTAAGGGTGTGCAACTAAGGTTGGGCTTGTTTTTGGAACATCTCCATCATCTGTTTCATCAACCTGTTTGTCTCTTCAGATTGTTGCTTCATTTCCCTTTTGAATTCTTCGTTACTCTTAATCAGCTTCTCTTCTCTAACTCTGGCTTCTTCCAATTTTGCTTCAGTAGCATTCTTGTATTCCATTAACAGCAGCTTCTGCTCCAGAAGCTCTTTCCTGAGTTGTTTGTTCTCTTTTTCTAGAAGAGTTTTCTTTTGAATTAATTCCAGTTCAGTAGAGGCTGTCTTGAAATTAAGCTTATTTAACCAAGTTAGATCCAGCTCTATTGGGTGTATACTTGATGGAATGAAAACAGTAGCATTCCTTGCTCTTAAGCATAGAGGAGTTCGCACCCAAATTTTCAGAACTTTTACTTCTTGCAGATTACAAATAACTCCTTTCAGCCATTCTTGAAGCTTGGTCTGAGCAATGTCTTGAGCATCAAGGCATGTTCTCTAAAGTTCAGTCAAGACATAAACTACTCTATCTTGTAATCTCTTCCATTGCTTCTCATAGCTGTCTTCATGAGTCAGATTGTTCCTTGCTTGAACCAGATTGTTCAACTCCTGAAAGATATTCTCACACACATCTGCTAGAATAGTAGAATCTAGAAAAAAGGGTGGGTGGAGAAGGGACATTTGTCTTGGCAGGAGCACAAGATTGTATTGTTACGTTTGAAGATGAAGGTTGGTCATTTGTGGTTATTTCATGTTCAGGAGTGGTGTTGGTTGCTGGTAATTGGTTGTTTATGACTTGTTCAGGGACACTTAGTTCAAGAATAGGTTGTTCAGGAACAACTAGTCCAGGAACATTTTGTTCAGGAACAAAATCAGGGATAAGAACAAAATCTATGTTGGTTGTTGAGGCCATTTATTGGTTAGGTTCATGTTGTTGGGGGCTTTTTGTCATAACTTCATCAGAAGCTATGTCAGAG
This sequence comes from Medicago lupulina, assembly GCA_958299785.1. Classification (NCBI taxonomy): domain Eukaryota; kingdom Viridiplantae; phylum Streptophyta; class Magnoliopsida; order Fabales; family Fabaceae; genus Medicago; species Medicago lupulina. The sequence continues at coordinate 55,240,322 of OY283146.1, read as the reverse complement.
GCTTTATCTTGGTTGGTCTCATACTCAGGTAGTTCACCTGAATAATGGTTTCCTAGGTTCTGTATGATTGATGGTTCATGTGTTTCTGTTGTTTGGGTTGGAGATGATGAGTTGGGATGAGATAATGATACATCAATGTTTGCAATGTTTGTCCCATGTGATCATCAACACCCTCTGCATCAACAAGAACAGATTGAATAGGTTCAATAATGGTTGGTTGCAAAAGATGATCAGCAGATAGATTTTTTCAAGCATCAATTCTCCTTTGTTGCATGTCACGTAACCTTTATTCAACAGAAGGGTACATTGGCAAAATGTATCATAATCTGGCTTTTTGTGAGTTTTGGATGACGGTGATAGGGATAAAGCTTTATTGAGGGTGGTGTATATTCTATTTAGAGGTATATCATATGTATCAGATGATGTGGATGAGGAGGATGAGGTTGAGTTTGACCTAGTATCAGAAGATGTAACACCCCGTTATCCCAACAACTAATATTTAATATAAAATCAGAGTAAATCAACAAAACGGAGCATTACACTGCTTTTCAAAATTTCATAAATAGATTTAATATACTATTTATTCAACAATATAACAAATAATAATTTGCAGCGGAAGATTTGTTTTCAACATCAACAACTTCAATAAATTGGCACAAAAGCCACCAATAGTCATAAAACATTATTCGACACCATTAAACTTCAACAACAATAGAACTTCAACAACATGTTTCAAAAATTGATACATAAAGGAATAAAAATACAACAACTAATTCTCATCCCGTTACGTATCAGAGCCCTAGGACACAAGAGCCACCACTTCTACTAATCTTCATTACCTGCAAGTTACCCATACGAAGGGCAACATTTTCAAGCAGAAGGGGTGAGATTCACAAACAACAATAATAATATATAATTCATCAATTGAATCTAACACCCTAAAAGTCAACAAAATACTTAAATATTTATATATACTTCATGGATAACAACATATTTAAATTCATCCAACAACAACAACACAACAACAGCTCAACCGACGACATCGACTATGCAATGACACAACGACGACAACCAACAACAACGACTACGACAATGCACCAACGACAACAACTAATGCAATATGCATGTGGTACCATTTTACGCGTTTGAATGACAAGGCATTCCAGGGCATGAGCCCTCAACAGTTTTGGATGGTTAAAGCATCCCAGGGCATAAGCCCTCAACAGTTGAACGACAGGGCGTTCCAGGGCATAAGCCCTCAACGGTTGAATGATGAACATTCCAGGGCATGAGCCCTCAACAAGGTATGAGTATGAATGAACTCGATTTGTGTATATCTGCATACAACTCAACGACAACTACTAATATGCATAATCAACTATGACATACTCCCCAACTTGGTCAAATGTGACACAACGATTTATACGGCAAAATTCATCAACATAATGCAATTCTCATAATTCAATCCAATTCATATACCAAGAAGTGTTTATAAGGTTTAGTGCAAATACAGAGGTTATACAATATAAAATAAACATTTTAGAATACTCAGACGGGTCCCCTAATGCAGGAAACGAAAGTCAAAAAGTGGCTGACAAAAGCCCAGCACGCTTGAGCGAGGGCCTGCTCGCTTGAGCATCCAAATTCACGTAAGGTCAGGTTCTGCACGCTTACTGCTCGCTTGTGGTACGCTTGAGCGATCTAAATCACGTAGCTACAGGTTTTGCACGCTTGTGGCTCGCTTGAGCGTGCTGTCATTTGACATTTCTGGGTAACAAGCTTGAATGCTCGCTTAAGCGACGGGTTGCTCGCTTAAGCGACCATTCATCTTGGTAGGGAAAAGCTCTACGAGTTCTCTAACCCTATCTCATCAAAAACCCAATTTTTAACCCCTGATTACCCAAAACGTGTTCTAACAGATGTTTATAGGTTCAATATACAACAATGCACAACAAAGTACACAAAACAACAACACCAAACAGCAATTCAACTCATTTTCATCAATTTCACACAACATTCTTAACCCTAACACAAGAACAACATTCAATCCAATTTCAGAAATTATGTATTAAAATCATTGCTAGTTAGCCTCACCCTTACCTGGATTAAGATGATTCAAAACTCTACAGAAATCAGGTTCCCTTTTGGCTCTTCTCCCTTGTTCTTGGCTTCTCTCCCTTTTCTCCCAAAACTCTGTTTTTCTCTTTAACATGAAAAATGTTTTCTACCTTCCTTTTCCTATTCTCACCAATCTTTCCTTAACCCCCTTTTCATTCCTATAATTAAAATGTAACCCCCTCCTAACTCCAATAATTCCTATTAATTGTCATAAACCCTCAAAATTCCAAATAAATTCTATTTCTCTCCTATTTCTATTAATTAATAAAAATAACTATATAATAAAATATCAACACACCATATAATCACATAAATCAATTAAAATCATATAAAAGACTTAAAATCAACCAAAAATAATTAAATAAAAACTAGGGTGTTACAACTCTCCCCAACTTAAAGAATTTCGTCCTAGAAATATTACCTCAAGTAAACAACTCTGGATAAGACTCTTGCATCTTACTCTCCAGCTCCCAAGTTAGAGGTATCTCTTTGCCTCTCAACTTCTTCACCTTACGATCTTCGATTCTCAACGGTAAAGTCTCCACCGTAAGGTTGTCTCTAACTTGCACATCATCTCTTGGAATAACATGCGAAGGATCCGCTACATACTTCCGAAGTTGCGACACATGAAACACATCATGCAAATTCGAAAGATGTGGTGGCAAACCCACTCTATATGCCACTGTTCCAACCCTCTCAGATATCTGGTAAGGACCAATAAACTTCGGAGTTAACTTCTTAGACTTCAACGCGCGACCTACACCGGTCATATGAGTGACTCTCAGGAACACATGGTCTCCCTCTTGGAACTCAAGGTCCTTTCTACGCTTGTCATGGTAACTCTTCTGTCGACTCTGCGACGCTTTCATCTTTTCTCTTATCATCTTGACCTTCTCCGTAGTCTGCTGAACTAACTCTGGTCCCAACACTACACTTTTTCTCGACTCAAACCAACATAAGGGAGTTCTGCACCTCCGACCATACAAAGCTTCGAACGGTGCCATACCAATACTTGAATGGTAACTATTATTGTATGTGAACTCCATCAACGGTAGGTGACTATCCCAAGCTCCACCTTGCTCAAGTACACACACTCTCAGCAAATCCTCTAATGACTGAATCGTTCTCTCCGACTGACCATCTGTTTGCGGATGATAAGCCGAACTCAATCTCAACTTTGAACCCAAGGCCTCTTGCAAACTCTTCCAAAACCTTGAAGTGAACCTCGGATCTCTATCCGACACAATGCTTGATGGAACTCCATGCAATTTCACAATATCCCGAATATAAATTTTTGCCAACTGAGCTACAGGAAAAGTTATATTAATCGGAATGAAATGTGCCGACTTCGTCAATCTATCAACAACAACCCAAATGGCATCATGCCCTCTCAGAGTATTCGGTAAACTAGTCACAAAATCCATGGAGATGCTATCCCATTTCCATTCCGGCACATCTAACGGTGTCAACAACCCTGTAGGCTTTTGATGTTCAACCTTAGACTTCTGACAAGTCAAACATGCATAAACAAATTGTGCAATATCACGCTTCAGCCCGGACCACCAAAACAATTTCTTCAAGTCATGATACATCTTTGTAGCTCCCGGATGAATACTTAAGCTACTCCTGTGACTTTCTTCTAAAATCAACTTTTTCAATTCATCCTCATCAGGAATACCAATTCTTCCTCTGAATCTCAACACACCTTGGTCATCAACCTTAAAGTCACCATCTGTAACACCCCAATTTCCCGTCTTAAAAATCTCTTTTAATAAACACATAAATCAGAGTACATCTCAAAAAGGAGTGTCACATTTCATCTTGAAAACAAATTAGATAATAAATTATCCTTCGCAAAATAGTCATTTATAGCAGCGGAATTCAAAAGTCACATCTTCATAAATAGTCTTGGCTCAAAGCCATCAAAACGTCTCAAATATTTAAGTCTCGAAATTCATCTAGAACCTTAAGGTCAACAAATAGTTTTAAAACGTGATACATAAAGGAATAGACTCAAGGACCCCATCCCGTTACATATCAGAGCAATCCTACATCACACCAGACTCCTCGCATCATCGCATCTAAGACTGGTTACCTGCACTTGCCCACAAGGCGGCAATTCCAGCAGAAGGGGTGAGATTCACAACAATAATATTAATATATAAATCAAGCAGTTATGATTAACAACAATAAACCATCACATACAACAGGTTATTTAAAACACACAGTAACATCATGTTAATACATCTTTAAACAACTCATCAACGTCTCAAACATCATCTTATATTATGTCAACAATTCGACTCAACTAAATGCAACTCTTAACGTCTCAACATCATGCATGTGGTACCATATATTTATAGCATTAATATGCTTCACCGTCGCTTTGAGCAAATGCTCCACCGTCGCTTTGAGCATAAAGCTCCACCGTCTCATAATTATGCAAATGCATGGACTCGTCATTTAATAATTTAATTTCAACTTCTCAAAACATCATTCATAATGCAAAACTGAAACATGCAGTTACAATAGTTACATGGCAGAACATCATCTCATTAATCATATACATCGCAACACGTAACATCATCATAATCACATAACATCATATTCAAACATCACTTATTATCAACAATACATCAATTATCAACGACATAGTAGAACCATCAGTATCTTCCTTACAGAATGCATCTAAGGGTATAAAACCTCTCTAATACTACCCAAAGGTCTCCCCTCAAAGTCCCATGCGAAACAGATCGCAAAACGAAACAACAGCTCAAGAAGGTACTAACTCGCCACGGCGAGTGATCTGCTCGCCACAGGCGAGTACTCGCAAAAGCTGACTCGCCAAAGGCGAGTTGGGGGCGAGCTGCAGGCGAGTAATTCTGGGTGCTCTCGGCCTTTTTGACATTTTTCACCTAAAATCTTCGTTTTAAGGTTTTCTAAATCCAATTTGGCCAAACCAACTTCACAGGTCATCTCTATAAATAACAAGGCACTCAAAAACATCTAAAGTTTGGCAAAAGTCCTAACTTTAAGGGACAAGCTCGCCACGGCGAGCTATACTGCTCGCCTCGCGAGCAACCCAGGGTTACTCACCACGGCGAGTGATCACTCGCCACTGGCGAGCGATCTCAGAACCCACACGGGTTCAGACCAAACCTCACCAAAACATCTCCAATCTCTCCAATTAAACCTCTAATTCATCACCAATGTTGTCCTAGGGGATAGTCTAGGTTCTGTATCAGGTTTCTACTGCATTACAACTCAATCTCTCATTAATTCATCACAAATCATCACAACCCTAATTCACAAAACTCATCTCAATTCTTCCCAATCTCTAAGCTAATCAATAACAGATGATTTAACATTAAAATTACTGAAGCTAGGCTCACCCTTACCTGGAAAATTGTGCAGAAATGCAGCCTAGCTTCTTCTCCCCTCTTGAACCGTTTTCTCTTCTTTTCCAAAGTCTGTAACGCGTACTGCCTATTTCTCTTAACCTACTTCTCTTATATACTCTCTCTCAACTTAATTAATTCTATCTCAATCCTCACAACTCTTCTTATTTATAAATATAACCCCCATCTCTAAAAATTATCTATTTTTCCAACAAATCTATTTATTTATCAAATAAATATTCATATAAACATCACTTATATTATTTTATTAAACAATAAAATAATATCTCATCACACATCACAAATACGTCATACAATCATCAAAAATCATATAATATATAATAATATACTATATCATCTAATAAAATAATTAAATAATTAAAGAGGGCGTTACAACTCTCCCCCTCTTAAAGGATTTTCGTCCTCGAAAATTTACCTCGATCAAACAACTCTGGATAAGATTCCAGCATCTTACTCTCTAGCTCCCAAGTCAAGCTTTCACCCGTCGCTCCGCCCCAAACAACTCTAACGAGAGGTATCTCTTTGCCCCTTAGCGTCTTCGTCTTTCGATCATCAATCCTCACTGGTAAGGTCTCAACCGTAAGGTTGTCCTTAACTTGCACATCATCACTTTGGATCACATGAGACGGATCCGGAACATACTTCCTCAGCTGAGATACATGGAAAACATCATGCAAATTCGATAAATGTGGTGGTAATCTAACATGATATGCCACCGCTCCAATCCTCTCTGAAATCTGATACGGACCAATAAACCTCGGAGTCAACTTCTTTGACTTCAAAGCACGTCCAACACCCGTCATAGGAGTCACTCTCAGGAACACATGATCTCCCTCTTGGAATTCAAGGTCCTTCCTACGCTTGTCATGGTAACTCTTTTGTCGACTCTGCGACGCCTTCATCTTTTCTTGGATCATCCTCACCTTCTCAGTAGTCTGTTGAACAATCTCTGGCCCTAAGACCACTCTTTCACCTGACTCAAACCAACATAACGGAGTTCTGCATCTCCGACCATACAAAGCCTCAAAAGGTGCCATTCCAATACTCGAATGGTAACTGTTGTTGTACGTGAACTCTATCAATGGAAGATGACTATCCCAAGTCCCTCCCTGCTCAAGTACACAAACTCTCAACAAGTCTTCCAACGACTGAATCGTCCTCTCCGACTGACCATCTGTCTGCGGATGATAAGCCGAACTCAACCTCAACTGAGATCCTAAAGCTTCTTGCAAACTCTTCCAAAATCTAGAAGTAAATCTTGGATCTCTATCTGATACGATGCTCGAAGGAACACCGTGTAGCTTCACTATGTCTCGGATATAAATCTCTGCCAACTGAGCTACAGGAAAGGTAATGTTAATCGGTAGAAAATGAGCCGATTTCGTCAATCTATCAACAATGACCCAAATTGCATCATTCCCTCTAGGAATATTTGGCAAGCTCATCACAAAATCCATGGATATACTATCCCATTTCCACTCTGGCACATCTAAAGGTACCATCATACCAGTCGGTTTCTGATGCTCAATCTTCGACTTTTGACAAACCAAACAAGAATACACAAATTGTGCCACGTCACGTTTCAAGCCAGACCACCAAAACAACTTCTTTAAATCATGGTACATCTTCGTAGCTCCCGGATGAATACTCAAGCTACTTCTGTGACTCTCTTCAAGAATCATCTTCTTCATTTCCTCATCGTCAGGAATGCAAATCCTACCTCGGAATCTCAACACCCCTTGACCGTTGACCTTAAAGTCACCATCCTCAGTCTAATTACTAGCAACCAACAAGTCTACAATCTTGACATCTTCCCTTTGTGCCTCTTTGATACTTTTCAAGAAATCATTATCAATTCTCAACATTCCCAGTTTTATGCTCTGAGGTGTCCTTTCACAAACTAGGCTCAAGTCTCTAAACTGTTCCAACAACTCAAATTCTTTCACCATCAAAGCAGACATATGCATAGTCTTCCTACTCAAGGCATCTGCAACTACATTGGCTTTGCCCGGATGATAATTCAAACCAAAGTCATAATCCTTCAATAATTCGAGCCACCTTCGCTGTCTCATATTTAATTCCTTCTGATCAAACAAATACTTCAAGCTCTTGTGATCACTAAACACTTCAAACCTCGAACCATACAAGTAATGTCTCCATATTTTCAATACAAAGACCACAACCGCTAACTCTAAATCATGTGTCGGGTAATTCTTCTCATGAATTCTCAACTGTCTTGAAGCATAAGCCACCACTTTACCATCTTGCATAAGAACACCACCTAAACCCAGCTTGGACGCATCACAATATACCAAAAAAGGTTCGTCGGACTTCGGCAAAATCAAAACTGGAGCCGTCGTCAAACGCTTCTTCAGCTCATTAAAACTATTCTCACAATGCACATCCCATACAAAAGACTTACCCTTACACGTTAACTGCGTTAACGGAAGAGCCAACTTGGAAAACCCTTTTATAAACCTTCGGTAATAGCCCGCTAATCCCAAAAAGCTTCTAATTTCCGTAACCAACTTAGGAGTCTCCCATTGCGATACCGCTTCAACTTTTGACGGGTCGACCGCAATACCATCACCAGAAATAACATGGCCAAGAAAACTCACTTTCTTTAGCCAGAACTCACACTTAGACAACTTAGCATATAGTTTCTTTTCCTTCAACACTTGCAAAACAATCTTCAAATGTTCAACATGTTCTTCTTCCGTCTTGGAGTAAACCAGAATATCGTCAATAAACACAACCACGAACCGATCCAAAAATGCATGGAAGATGCGATTCATATACTCCATAAATACTCCAGGTGCATTGGTAACTCCAAAAGGCATAACTTTGTACTCGTAGTGACCATAACGGGTCCTGAAAGCTGTCTTCTGCATATCTTCATCTTTCACTTTGATCTGGTGGTAACCTGACCTCAAATCTATCTTGCTAAAAACACGTGCATCCACTAATTGATCCATCAAATCATCAATCCTCGGAAGTGGATACCTATTCTTGATAGTTACTTTGTTTAGCTGCCGGTAATCAATACATAGCCTCATACTACCATCTTTCTTCTTCACTAGCAACACTGGCGCTCCCCAGGGTGAAACACTCGGTCTAACAAATTTCTTTTCAAGCAAATCTTCCAACTATTTCTTCAACTCTGCTAACTCAGAAGCAGACATACGATAAGGTGCCATCGACACCGGCTTCGTTCCAGGAACGAGATCAATAGAAAACTCAACTTCTCTCTCTGGAGGCACATCAGGAATTTCATCTGGGAAAACTTCAGGAAAATCGCATACCACTTGTAGTTTATCAATTACCGCTTGATTCTCTAAAGATAAGGAAGCCATCAACGAAAACATCAACATTCCATCACGTTCCAGTTCTTCAGCTGCTTAGTGGATAGGAACTCTGCGCCACTCTCCTCTTCGACAGAAGAAAAATGTACCGTCTTGCTAAAACAATTGATAAGAACACGGTTGTACTCTAGCCAATTCATACCCAAAATTACATCCATACCGCTTAAAGGTAGACAAACTAAATCCATCACAAAATCACGGCCAAACATAGACAAAGGACAATTCAAACATACGAGAGAAGTAGTCACTGAACCCTTAGCTGGGGTTTCGACAACCATCTCCCCATTCATATCAGACATCTCAAGACCCAAAGCAGAAACACAGTCTAAGGCAACAAAACAATGCGTAGCACCAGTATCAATAATAGCAACTAAAGGAGTATTATTAATATAGCAAGTACCTCTGATCAAACGATCATCATTCTCAGTCTGTGTGCCGGTCAACGCGAACACCCTCCCAGTGGTCTTGGTCTTCTTTGGTTGCTTGCACTGCGAACCAATATGTCCTTGCTCATTGCAGTTGAAACACACAATATCATCAAACTTGCAGTCATTAGTAATATGCCCTTTTTGACCACAACGGTAACATCTCTTCACCTCGACAGTACATGCATTACTCTTGTGGCCTTTCTCGCCACAAGTGAAACAAGTAATCTAAGCAAGAGCGGTCTTCTTCTGAGGCCTTCTTTCATCATTCACTCTTTGCTTCCCTTTATCTCTAGGGGCATCATAAGGTTTAGGGCGACTCTGCTACCCCTTAGCTTTCCTATCATTCACTACCTTGTAGTGAGCCTTAGTATCCTCTTCATAAATTCTGCAGCTACTCACCAACTCAGAAAAGTTGCGGATCTTCTGATAACCGATAGCTCTCTTGATATCAGCGCGCAACCCGTTCTCAAACTTGATACATTTTGAAAACTCAGCAGTCTCGGGGGCGTAATGCGGATAAAACTTGGCCAGCTCCACAAATTTGGCTGCATATTCGGTTACCGACATGTTCCCTTGCTTAAGCTCCAGGAACTCTATCTCTTTCTTCCCACGGACATCTTCTGGAAAGTACCGATCAAGGAATTCTCTCTTGAAAATAGCCCACGTAACCACAGCTCCGTCTTGTTCCAAAATGGGCAGGAGACTGACCCACCAATCATCAGCCTCCTCAGCTAGCATGTGCGTACCAAAACACACTTTCTGAACATCGTCACATTGCATGACTCTGAAGATTCTCTCTACTTCCTTGAGCCACGTCTGCGCACCATCAGGATCATAACGCCCCTTGAAGGTAGGCGGGTGATTCCTCAGAAAAGTCTCTAGCATTCTCGTCCCCTCATTTCCTCAAGCATTGTTCTGATTACCCACAACATTTGCCATTGCTTCCAAAGCAGCAGCAAGGGTAACATCGTTTCTACCAGCCATCTTAATTCTCTGGAAAACAAACATAAGTTAGAATAATACAACTATAGTATTCTAACTCTAAGACAACGTCACTCGACTCTCTACTTGGCCGGACGGACCGACCTGCTCTGATACCAATTGTAACACCCCAATTTCCCGTCTTAAAAATCTCTTTTAATAAACACATAAATCAGAGTACATCTCAAAAAGGAGTGTCACATTTCATCTTGAAAACAAATTAGATAATAAATTATCCTTCGCAAAATAGTCATTTATAGCAGCGGAATTCAAAAGTCACATCTTCATAAATAGTCTTGGCTCAAAGCCATCAAAACGTCTCAAATATTTAAGTCTCGAAATTCATCTAGAACCTTAAGGTCAACAAATAGTTTTAAAACGTGATACATAAAGGAATAGACTCAAGGACCCCATCCCGTTACATATCAGAGCAATCCTACATCACACCAGACTCCTCGCATCATCGCATCTAAGACTGGTTACCTGCACTTGCCCACAAGGCGGCAATTCCAGCAGAAGGGGTGAGATTCACAACAATAATATTAATATATAAATCAAGCAGTTATGATTAACAACAATAAACCATCACATACAACAGGTTATTTAAAACACACAGTAACATCATGTTAATACATCTTTAAACAACTCATCAACGTCTCAAACATCATCTTATATTATGTCAACAATTCGACTCAACTAAATGCAACTCTTAACGTCTCAACATCATGCATGTGGTACCATATATTTATAGCATTAATATGCTTCACCGTCGCTTTGAGCAAATGCTCCACCGTCGCTTTGAGCATAAAGCTCCACCGTCTCATAATTATGCAAATGCATGGACTCGTCATTTAATAATTTAATTTCAACTTCTCAAAACATCATTCATAATGCAAAACTGAAACATGCAGTTACAATAGTTACATGGCAGAACATCATCTCATTAATCATATACATCGCAACACGTAACATCATCATAATCACATAACATCATATTCAAACATCACTTATTATCAACAATACATCAATTATCAACGACATAGTAGAACCATCAGTATCTTCCTTACAGAATGCATCTAAGGGTATAAAACCTCTCTAATACTACCCAAAGGTCTCCCCTCAAAGTCCCATGCGAAACAGATCGCAAAACGAAACAACAGCTCAAGAAGGTACTAACTCGCCACGGCGAGTGATCTGCTCGCCACAGGCGAGTACTCGCAAAAGCTGACTCGCCAAAGGCGAGTTGGGGGCGAGCTGCAGCCGAGTAATTCTGGGTGCTCTCGGCCTTTTTGACATTTTTCACCTAAAATCTTCGTTTTAAGGTTTTCTAAATCCAATTTGGCCAAACCAACTTCACAGGTCATCTCTATAAATAACAAGGCACTCAAAAACATCTAAAGTTTGGCAAAAGTCCTAACTTTAAGGGACAAGCTCGCCACGACGAGCTATACTGCTCGCCTCGCGAGCAACCCAGGGTTACTCGCCACGGCGAGTGATCACTCGCCACAGGCGAGCGATCTCAGAACCCACACGGGTTCAGACCAAACCTCACCAAAACATCTCCAATCTCTCCAATTAAACCTCTAATTCATCAGCAATGTTGTCCTAGGGGATAGTCTAGGTTCTGTATCAGGTTTCTACTGCATTACAACTCAATCTCTCATCAATTCACCACAAATCATCACAACCCTAATTCACAAAACTCATCTCAATTCTTCCCAATCTCTAAGCTAATCAATAACAGATGATTTAACATTAAAATTACTGAAGTTAGGCTCACCCTTACCTGGAAAATTGTGCAGAAATGCAGCCTAGCTTCTTCTCCCCTCTTGAACCGTTTTCTCTTCTTTTCCAAAGTCTGTAACGCGTACAGCCTATTTCTCTTAACCTACTTCTCTTATATACTCTCTCTCAACTTAATTAATTCTATCTCAATCCTCACAACTCTTCTTATTTATAAATATAACCCCCATCTCTAAAAATTATCTATTTTTCCAACAAATCTATTTATTTATCAAATAAATATTCATATAAACATCACTTATATTATTTTATTAAACAATAAAATAATATCTCATCACACATCACAAATACGTCATACAATCATCAAAAATCATATAATATATAATAATATACTATATCATCTAATAAAATAATTAAATAATTAAAGAGGGCGCTACACCATCTGCTGTTTGATTACTAGCAACTATTAAACCAACAAACTTAACATCAACTTTTTGCGCTTCCTTGATACGGTTCAAGAAATCACTATTGATCTTCAGCATACCCAACTACACACTCTGAAGTGACAACTCATAAACTAGGCTTAAGTCTCTAAACTACTCAAGCAACTCAAACTCTTTTACCATCAAATCATCAATTCTCGAAAGTGGATACCTATTCTTTATCGTCACTTTATTCAACTGACGGTAATCAATACACAATCGCCTGCTACCATCCTTCTTCTTGACCAACAATACCGACGCTCCCGAAGGTGAAACACTCGGTCTTACAAACTTCTTATCAAGCAAATCTTCCAACTGTTTCTTCAATTCAGCTAACTCGGATGCCGACATATGATAAGGTGCCATCGACACCGGCTTCATTCCTGGAACAAGGTCAATTGAAAATTCAACCTCCCTCTCTTGTGGCACATCAGGAATCTCATCGGGAAATACTTCTGGGAATTCATTTACAACCGGCAACCCATCAATCACAACTTGATTCTCCACCGACAAATACGCCATCAAAGAAAACATTGAGATCCCATCGCGTTCTAACTGCTTCAGCTGCTTAGTGGTTAGGAATTCTGCTCCACTCTCTTCTTCAGCAGAAGAAAAATGCACTGTCTTACTAAAACAGTTGATATGAACACGGTTATATTCTAACCAGTTCATCCCAAAGATCACATCCATACCCGTCAACGGCAATCATACAAGATCAACTTCGAAATCTCTACCAAACATAGACAACAGACAACTCAAACAAACAAGAGAAGTAGTTACTGAACCCTTAGCTGGAGTTTCAACAACCATTTGTCCATTCATATCAGACATAATCAAACCCAACTTACGTGCACAATCAACAACAATGAAATAATGAGTAGCTCCAGTATCAATAATAGCAATTAAAGGAATACTATTAAAGAATCAAGTACCTCTGATAAGTCGGTCTTCATTACTAGTTTGCGTACCAGTCAATGCAAACACCTTTCCACTAGTCTGAGTCTTCTTAGGCTTCGTACACTGAGAGTTAAGATGACCCTCCTCATTGCAGTTGAAACAAACAATGTCACCACGTTTGCACTCAGCTATCGTGTGACCCTTCTTTCCACACCGGAAACACTTCTTCACATCACGATCACAAACATTACTCTTGTGGCCTTTTTCACCACATTTGAAACAAACAATTTCCATAGGAGCATCTCTCCTCACAGGCCTCCTCTCATCATTCAGCCTCTGCTTACCCTTAACAGCTGGGGCACTATACGTCTTCGAACGACTCTGCTGTCCCTTACCTCTACGCTCACTTATCACCTTATAGTGAGCTTTCGTATCCTCTTCATAGATCCTACAGCTGCTCACCAACTCAGAGAAATTCCTTATCTTCTGATACCCAATGGCCCGCTTAATATCAGCTCGCAGACCATTCTCAAACTTAATACACTTCGAGAACTCAACAGTATCAGGAGTGTAATGTGGATAGAACTTAGCAAGCTCCACAAATTTCACAGCATATTCAGTCACGGACATGTCTCCCTGCTTCAATTCCAGGAATTAAATCTCCTCCTTACCTCGGACGTCCTCCAGAAAATACCTGTCCAGAAAATCTCTTCTAAACACAGCCCAAGTCACAGCAGTACCATCCTGCTCTAAAACAGGTAGAAGACTCACCCACCAGTCATCCGCCTCTTCAGCCAACATGTGCGTACCAAAACGCACCTTCTGCACTTCGCTGCATTGCATAACCCTGAAGATTCTTTCAACCTCTTTGAGCCACTTCTGAGCTCCATCTGGATCATACCTTCCTTTGAATGTTGGGGGATGGTTCCTCAGAAAAGTTTCCAGCATTCTAACTCCATCATTCCCAGCACCAACATTTGGTTGTTGTCCTACAGCTTGAGCAACAGCTTCGAGGGCAGCAGCAATAGCAACATCATTCCTTCCAGCCATATCGAAATTCTACATCGCAAACAACAATTAGAACAACAACACAGTGTAAGGTTATTACACGACACTATGTGGCTCGGCACGACTCTACTACTTGGTCGGACGGACCAACATCCTCTGTTACCAATTGTAACACCCCGTTATCCCAACAACTAATATTTAATATAAAATCAGAGTAAATCAACAAAACGGAGCATTACACTGCTTTTCAAAATTTCATTAATAGATTTAATATACTATTTATACAACAATATAACAAATAATAATTTGCAGCGGAAGATTTGTTTTCAACATCAACAACTTCAATAAATTGACACAAAGGCCACCAACAGTCATAAAACATTATTCGACACCATTAAACTTCAACAACAATAGAACTTCAACAACATGTTTCAAAAATTGATACATAAAGGAATGAAAATACAACAACAAATTCTCATCCCGTTACGTATCAGAGCCCTAGGACACAAGAGCCACCACTTCTACTAATCTTCATGACCTGCAAGTTACCCATACGAAGGGCAACATTTTCAAGCAGAAGGGGTGAGATTCACAAACAACAATAATAATATATAATTCATCAATTGAATCTAACACCCTAAAAGTCAACAAAATACTTCAATATTTATATATACTTCATGGATAACAACATATTTAAATTCATCCAACAACAACAACACAACAACAACAGCTCAACCGACGACATCGACTATGCAATGACACAACGACGACAACCAACAACAACGACTACGACAATGCACCAACGACAACAACTAATGCAATATGCATGTGGTACCATTTTAGGCGTTTGAATGACAAGGCATTCCAGGGCATGAGCCCTCAACAGTTTTGGATGGTTAAAGCATCCCAGGGCATAAGCTCTCAACAGTTGAACGAAAGGCGTTCCAGGGCATAAGCCCTCAACGGTTGAATGATGAACATTCCAGGGCATGAGCCCTCAACAAGGTATGAGTATGAATGAACTCGATTTGTGTATATCTGCATACAACTCAACGACAACTACTAATATGCATAATCAACTATGACATACTCCCCAACTTGGTCAAATGTGACACAACGATTTATACGGCAAAATTCATCAATATAATGCAATTCTCATAATTCAATCCAATTGATAAACTAAGAAGTGTTTATAATGTTTAGTGCAAATACAAAGGTTATACAATATAAAATAAACATTTTAGAATACTCAGACGGGTCCCCTAATGCACGAAACGAAAGTCAAAAAGTGGCTGACAAAAGCCCAGCACGCTTGAGCGAGGGCCTGCTCGCTTGAGCGTCCAAATTCACGTAAGGTCAGGTTATGCACGCTTATTTCTCGGTTGCGGTACACTTGAGCGATCTAAATCACGTAGCTACAGGTTTTACACGCTTGTGGCTCGCTTGAGCGTGCGGTCATTTGACATTTATGGGTAACAAGCTTGAATGCTCGCTTAAGCGACGGGTTGCTCGCTTAAGCGACCATTCATCTTGGTAGGGAAAAGCTCTACGGGTTCTCTAACCCTATCTCATCAAAAACCCAATTTTTAACCCCTGGTTACCCAAAACGTGTTCTAACAGATGTTTATAGGTTCAATATACAACAATGCACAACAAAGTACACAAAACAACAACACCAAACAGCAATTCAGCTCATTTTCATCAATTTCACACAACATTCTTAACCCTAACACAAGAACAACATTCAATCCAATTTCAGAAATTATGTATTAAAATCATTGCTAGTTAGCCTCACCCTTACCTGGATTAAGATGATTCAAAACTCTACAGAAATCAGGTTCCCTGTTGGCTCTTCTCCCTTGTTCTTGGCTTCTCTCCCTTTTCTCCCAAAACTCTGTTTTTCTCTTTAACGTGAAAAATGTTTTCTGCCTTCCTTTTCCTATTCTCACCAATCTTTCCTTAACCCCCTTTTCATTCCTATAATTAAAATGTAACCCCCTCCTAACTCCAATAATTCCTATTAATTCTCATAAACCCTCAAAATTCCAAATAAATTATATTTCTCTCTTATTTCTATTAATTAATAAAAATAACTATATAATAAAATATCAACACACCATATAATCACATAAATCAATTAAAATCATTTAAAAGACTTAAAATCAACCAAAAATAATTAAATAAAAACTAGGGCGTTACAGAAGAGGTACTAGATTCTATTGTAACTATTTCAGCAGTAGTGTGCAAGAAATCAGAATTACCTTCAGGAGCTTCTGAAGCAACAGGAGCTTCTGAGCAGCCAGCTTCCTTCTGAGCAACCTCAGTAGCTTCCACCATATCATCAGCCTCAGCTTCCACAATATCACCAGCCACTTCCATCTGCTGCAGGTTCTTCGTAAGCTCCAATCCAAGTTGAGCAGCTTCAACTGTAGATTCCTTTGCTAGGACCTCAGCAGGAATTTCAATCCCCTTTGCTAACTGAAGTGCTTTCTTTACAGCAGCATCAGTTTCCTTCCTTTTCTTTATTTCCCTTGTCACAAGTTCAGAAGCTTCTTCTACTTCTTCTTCTTTAGGGCTCATCTTCAGCTTGCAAAGGGACTTTATTTCCCTTGCAAAGGGATCCTCATTATTCATATGTTGACTACTAGTCGACACATTTCTTGGGTTGTTACGTGGGACTTTTTCACCGTGATCTGTCCAATACAAATAATTCGGTTGGAATCCATGTTTATACAAGTGAACTTTGATTTGATTCGGAGACGACACTCTGCCACACATGCACTTGTCGCAGGGACATCTAATTCCACCCTCATCCTTAACCTTACGTCGTTGTTTTCTTGCTATCTTTATGAACTCATTTACCCCTTCTATGAAGCTTGGTTTCAATCCCCTTCTACGAGGATTGTGTCTATCATATACTCAACTACGATCTAGAGGGTAACCATCCATTTTATGGAAGTTATCGAGAACGAAGGATCTAAAATAAAAAAATATCAGTAGTCTTATTCAAGACAATGACAAGTAATTTAACATATTATACATCAAAATTCAAAAGATATTTGGAGATGATATTAAATAAAGAGAGGTAATGCATCATGATAATTTTTTAACATTCTAAGGGAAGTAACAGAGAGGCAACTTTTATAAGTGAAAACAACTTTTATAATGCACTAAATGACCATACTAAAAAACAGGTAAAAACAATGTTAGAACATTATTCCATAACACACTATTTTCTTATCAAATTGCAAATTTATACACCCTTAAAAATATGAATATAGTCATTGCAAATCAAACCTACATACAAATTATATTATGAACATTCATCTTTAGTGCAAAATTAATCGGATCACACTACTATTAGATATGAAAAAAAATTGAATCATAATTATTTGCAAAATTAAACACTAAAATATTTGGATCACATAAATACAGATATACATTAGCACTAGATATACTAAAAAAATATTATTAAAAATACAAACTTTAGATCATCATTGACTAAAAAATGCAGCAAAACTTAAATTTCATAACAGGGTATAAAGTGAAATGTCATAACTCTGATTAGTGAATTACAACAACACAAGATTGCATCAAAGTTGATCAGATCATATTAGCATTAAAGTACTACCAAAAAAATGATCATATAATTATTTGCAAAATTAAACAATAAAACATCCCGGATCACATCATATACTGATTATACATTAGCATTAGATAAACTGAAAAAAAATATTAAAAATACAAACTTTAGATGAGCATTGACTAAAAAATATAGTAATACTCACAATTTCATATCAGGGTAGAGTAAAAAATATCAAATTTATGCTAGCATTTTTTTTTAACATCAAAATATTATTATAAAGCCATCCCACAAAGCAAGGTGGGAAGGACTATAGGAATAGAGAGGCCAATCAACATGAATCAGTTATGAATAAGTTAGCTTCAATCAACATGAACCTTTGTGTATTATAAAAAAATGACACTTTTGTTTCATATAAAATGGATGAGAGGAATTATTAGATAAAAAAAAATTAACATACATCATCTCTTTACTACTTCAAAAAGCATTTCAGTAAACAAAAACCATCAGAAGAAAGGTGGGCCATCAAAAGATCCTTGGAAGCAAAAAGTTATCATATATATCTAAGCAACTTTTTTTTATACCTTTGATGTCTCTTAAGATTGATGTGCAATTTATTTGTTTAATTACAAATTGATTCTTTTTTTGAGATTAATGATTTTCTGCATAACAAGATGATAATTGAATTGTTTTTCTTTAACAGCCAACAATTTATTAGGCCAACACAGCCATCTCAAGAAGAGAAAAATCG
Source organism: Medicago lupulina (assembly GCA_958299785.1). Taxonomy (NCBI): domain Eukaryota; kingdom Viridiplantae; phylum Streptophyta; class Magnoliopsida; order Fabales; family Fabaceae; genus Medicago; species Medicago lupulina. The sequence goes on along the minus strand of OY283146.1, from coordinate 55,221,550 downwards.
GGCGAAAACACAGAATAAAACACGCAGGCCCTCATCCTACAACACAGCAAGAAAAAAAAGACTGCAAAACACCAAAACAAGGCACTCGCAGCCGCAGCACAGGCTGCTGCCAACCCCTAACAGAAACAGCAGCCGGAAGCAAACAGAGAGTCCGACAGAACCCTGCTGTACTTCCAGCCAAAAACAGCATCCAAAACATAACCGACCCAACAGCCCCGCATCAAACTCGCAAACAAAAGTGAGGGTTCCAACACCACTCATTGAATTGTGAATTGGACCATTGTTACTTGTACTCACTAGTGTTCATCTATTTTTTGTACGGTTATCAATTGCTGTAGGAAAAAACCACGACTGATGAGCTTGTTTGATGTAACTTTTTCATTATATTATTACTCACTTCACCTTGATATCTTAACGACCTATGTACTGTGAGGCTGAGGCAAGAGCAAAATGATGGTTGATATTTTAGGATACTAAAACTAATTTCAGTGTACTAAACAAAAACAAATATTTTCATATAAGCTATAACTACCGATATGAAAACAGATCATAACTTATACAAAAAACAATTTAACCATATTTAATCTATTCATATAGAAACAGCTTATTGACTTATATACAAGAACAATTTGAATCAACCTAACATTTAACTAATAATATAAATCAGCCACAATCACATTTAACAATATGAATCAGGCACAAACACATTAAACAATTTGAACCACAATAAGCCACAATCACAGTTGATTGAAAAACACAATCAAATGAAAATTTAAACCCTAATAACCACAAATATACATGTATGGAATACATATCTGTAATTAACAATGAAGGTGAGAAAACTTACCAGAATCCAAAATAGAGAATCCCCTTCCTTACGAATACCCCTTTTTGATCTCACAAGAACCCTTTCTCACGAGCATGCCAAAATCAGAGAGAGAGAGAGAGAGAGAGAGAGAGAGAGGGAGGGAGTCGGTGGGCAATCAAAGTGGAGAATGAGATGATAGTGTGCAATCGAAGTGGAGAATGAGATGATAGTGTGCAACAAGGTTTCACGGAGAGTGGGGGAATCGTAACTGTTAAATGAATAAATTTATTATACTTTTTGTTTTGTTTCTAAGTCAATGTGTTTTGGCGAAAAAAAAATTGGAGCCAAATCATTGAAATTTTGGGATTGGGAAAAAAGTTTGGAGCCAAAATCATAAACAAATATATTTTTGCTATTATAAATATGAATTAATATAATAAAAAATAAATAAATAAATAAATGCATCATATAGAGGGTTATACCGTGGGTAACTATTGACGACAAAAAGCCGTCTATAATTATTGATGGCTAAGCCGTGGGTAGCAATTTCAAAAAATTCACATTGAGCTTTTAACCATAATGACGGTTTAGCCGTGGGTAATCCGTCACTACTCTAAAAAATTACCCACGGCCTCATGGCCGCGGGTAATTGTTCGTGGGTAATGGCAGGTTTTCTTGTAGTGAGAGTCTCAGTTAAGAGCTTCTGATGGACCATAGCTTCTGAACTGACTTTAGAACTAACTTCTAGTTCAGGAGTGTAACACCCCGTTCCCGAAATAACGTAATAGTAATAATCATAAAATAATAATCAGACTTATTCAACAAACAACGGAGTATTACACTACTGTTTCAAAATTATTTAAATAGAATATAAAAACTATTTAAAACCATCAACAATTTCATCATATTAAAATTCTGCAGCGGAAAATCTTTAATTGGAAATCATGTTCAATAACTACATCATATCCTTGGCACAAAGGCCATCAACGTAGTAAAATTATTCAACAAATAAATCTCGACAACATCTTCTTCAAAGAAATGATACACAAAGGAATACAAGAAAGATAACGTTTCCCCATCCCTACTATGTATCAGAGCCCTAGACGCAAGAGCCAACATCACTAGTCTTCGCTACCTGCACTTGCCCACGAGGCGGCAATTCCAGCTGAAGGGGTGAGTTCACAAATCAAAAGTAATATACAAATATATGAATCATCAAAGTAAATTGAAACAACAACAGTTCATAACAACTATCAGCAACAACATCATCAATATCATCTCAACTTTATAATCTAAATTCATCTTTGATTAATATCAACAACAACAACAACAACACTTGTGGCGACATCTCACCAACAACAATCCCAAAAGGACAACTCACACCTAAGACTAATGCAAGACTCTATCAACATCTAATGCATTATGCATGTGGTACCATACTACGCGCGTTTAATGCTAAGTATTCCAGGGCAATAAGCCCCCAACAGTTTGGATGGTTAAAGCATCCCAGGGCAATAAGCCCCCAACAGGTGAACGATAAAGCGTTCCAGGGCAATAAGCCCCCAACAGGTGAATGATAAACATTCCAGGGCAATAAGCCCCCAACAAATGCAAATGAGTATGAATGACTCTATGGTGTATATCTGCATACAACCCAACATCTTAATGGAGCATATCAGCATGCAACCAACAACAACAACAACTTAGGATACCCTCCCCAACTGGACAATACCAACCAACATCAACAAGGCAACTCAACTTAGCAAAGTATAATTATTTGCACATAAGCATACATAATTCCATCTTAATCATCTTCATAATATAGTTTTACCATTTAAACAATTCTTAATAAATCTAATAATCATCTTAGAAAGCTTAGGTTTGGGTTTGGAACACTTTGGAAAATTGCACAAAATGGTCGTTCAGGACCAATCTCGCTTAAGCGAAGCTAATCTCGCTTGAGCGAGTCAAATGACGAAAGTCAGGTTGTTCCTCGCTTGAGGCTCGCTTGGCGTTCGCTTGAGCGACGCTCACTTACTACAGGTTTTGGCAGACTTCGCTTGAGCGAAGCAAATGACGAAAGTTGGGATTTCGCTCGCTTGGAGTTCGCTTAGCTCTCGCTTGAGCGAACGGGCGCGAAACGATCTGGGTAGGGAAAAGTGCCGCTCGCTTGAGCGACGGCTATCTCGCTTAAGCGAGAATTCATCTGGGCAGACTAAAAACCTACGATTTCACAACCTCTAACTCATCCAAAAACCCCTTTTTGATCCCCCAAACACCCAAAATGATTTGCTACAATGGTTAAGGGTTCAATTCACAACTAAACAACAGAAACAAGTCATAACAATATCATCAACAACATAATTCAACAACAATGAGCAATTTATCATGTTTCTTAAACCTAGAACAACAATCACCAAATTCAATCTATTTTCATGAAAACACATACATATACATTAACAATTGAAGAGTAAACCCACCCTTACCTTAATTCAGCAAATTTCTACAGCAAAAGATCAGGTTCTCTCTTCCTAGCTCTTCCCTCTTGGTTCTTCTCTTTTCTCCCAAAACTCTTGTTTTGTACTTACTGTACGTACAAAATGTTTGTCTGACTTCTCCTATTTCCTTACCAACCAAAACATAACCTCTCTTTACTCTTTACTCCCTCACTAACTTTCTATTAATTTCTCATTAAACCTTCCTTAATTCTAATAATTCTAAATAAATCCCCTTTTTCTAAAATAACTACTATTTCTACTATTTTCACTTAAATAACAAAAGTCCTTACTAATTCTCATATAATAAAATACAACAAAATAACAACTACCAATAATTCACATAAATCAACATAATTAATTTTAAAGCACATAAAACACACAAAAATCAACTAAAATAAATAAATAACAACTAGGGCGTTACAACTCTCCCCAACTTAGAGAATTTCGTCCTCGAAATAGTACCTTAAGCAACAAACAACTCAGGATAGGACTCTTGCATCTTGCTTTCCAATTCCCAAGTCAAACTCTCACCGGTTACACCGCCCCAAACAACTCTCACCAAAGGTATCTCCTTGCCTCTCAGCTGCTTCACCTTACGATCATCAATCCTCAAAGGCGAAGTCTCAACAGTAAGATTATCCCTAACTTGCACATCATCCCTAGGAATAACATGCGAAGGATCCGCTACATACTTTCTCAACTGCGATACATGAAACACGTCATGCAAGTTCGATAGATGTGGTGGCAAACCAATCCGATATGCCACGGTTCCAACCTTCTCTGAAATCTGATAAGGACCAATGAACTTTGGAGTCAACTTCTTCGACTTCAATGCACGTCCTACACCCGTCATCGGAGTAACCCTCAAAAACACATGCTCACCCTCCTGAAACTCAAGGGCTTTTCTTCTTTTGTCATGGTAACTCTTCTGACGATCTTGCGATGCTTTCATCTTTTCTCTTATCATCTTGACCTTTTCCGTAGTCTGCTGCACTAACTCAGGTCCTAACACAATACTTTCACCCGACTCAAACCAACATAAAGGAGTTCTACACCTTCGACCATACAAAGCTTCGAACGGTGCCATACCAATACTCGAATGGTAACTATTGTTGTAAGTAAACTCTATCAACGGTAAGTGGCTGTCCCAAGCCCCACCTTGCTCGAGTACACACACCCTCAACAAATCCTCCAAGGATTGGATAGTCCTCTCCGACTGACCATCTGTCTGCGGATGATAAGCCGAACTCAATCTCAATTTCGAACCCAATGCATCTTGCAAACTCTTCCAAAACCTCGAAGTGAACCTCGGATCTCTATCCGACACAATACTTGATGGAACCCCATGCAACTTCACAATGTCACGGATATAAATCTCCGCCAACTGAGCTACCGGATAAGTCATATTAATCGGAATAAAGTGCGCCGACTTAGTCAATCTGTCGACCACGACCCAAATGGCATCATGCCCTCTTGGAGTATTCGGTAAACTCGTCACAAAATCCATGGAAATGCTATCCCACTTCCACTCAGGTACATCTAGCGGAGTCAACAGCCCTGCAGGCTTCTGATGCTCAACCTTGGACTTCTGGTAAGTCAAACATGCATACACAAACTGAGCAACATCTCTTTTCAAACCGGACCACCAAAACAATTTCTTCAAGTCGTGATACATTTTAGTAGCTCCCGGATGAATACTCAAACTACTCTTGTGACTTTCTTCTAAGATCAACTTCTTCAAACCCTCATCATCAGGAATACAAATCCTTCCTCTAAACCTCAACACACCTTGGTCATCAACCTTGAAATCACTATCCGCATTCTGATCACTAGCAGCCATCAAATCCACAAACTTAACATCAAGCTTCTGCGCCTCTTCGATATTGTTCAAGAAATCACTATTAATCTTCAACATTCCCAACTTCACGCTCTGAGGTGATCTTTCACAAACAAGACTCAAGTCTCTAAACTGTTCAAGCAACTCGAACTCTTTTACCATCATAGCCGACATATGCAATGTCTTTCTACTCAATGCATCCGCAACCACATTGGCTTTACCAGGGTGGTAATTCAAGCCAAAATCATAATCCTTAAGTAACTCAAGCCACCTCCTCTGCCTCATGTTCAACTCCTTCTGATCAAACAGGTACTTTAAACTTTTATGGTCACTAAACACCTCGAATCTGGAACCGTACAAATAGTGCCTCCAAATTTTCAACACAAACACCACGGCTGCTAACTCTAAATCGTGTGTAGGATAATTCTTCTCATGGATCCTCAACTGCCTAGAAGCATACGCTACCACCCTGCCATCTTGCATCAGAACACCACCTAAACCCAGCTTAGATGCATCACAATAAACAACAAAAGGCTCTTCTGGCTTCGGCAAAATCAGAATAGGAGCAGTCGTCAATCTTTGCTTTAACTCATTGAAACTACTCTCACATTGAGCATCCCACACAAATGCTTTACCTTTACAGGTCAGTTGCGTCAAAGGAAGTGCCAACTTCGAAAATCCTTCAATAAATCTGCGGTAATAACCAGCCAACCCAAGAAAACTTCTTACCTCAGTAACTGACTTTGGTGTCTCCCACTGCGACACAGCATCAACCTTCGAAGGATCTACAGCAATACCATTACCAGAAATGATGTGGCCAAGAAAACTTACTTCATTCAACCAGAATTCACATTTGGATAACTTGGCATACAACTTCTTTTCCTTCAGCACCTGCAAAACAATCTTCAAATGCTCTGCGTGCTCAGCCTCAGTCTTAGAATAAATCAAGATATCATCAATAAAGACCACTACAAACTGATCTAGGTACTCATGAAAAATTTTGTTCATGTACTCCATAAACACACCAGGCGCATTAGTAACACCGAAAGGCATCACCTTATATTCATAATGACCATATCGTGTCCTAAAGGCCGTCTTCTGCATATCTTCATCCTTCACCTTAATCTGATGGTAACCTGACCTCAAGTCAATTTTGCTAAACACACGGGCACCCACGAGTTGATCCATCAAATCATCAATCCTCGGTAATGGATACCTATTCTTAATCGTCACCTTATTCAACTGACGGTAATCAATACACAACCGCATGCTACCATCCTTCTTCTTTACCAACAACACCGGTGCTCCCCATGGCGAAACACTCGGTCTCACAAACTTCTTGTCAAGCAAGTCTTCTAACTGTTTCTTTAGCTCAGCTAACTCAGAAGCTGACATACGGTAAGGAGCCATCGACACAGGCTTCGTACCCGGCACAAGGTCAATCGAAAATTCCACTTCTCTCTCCGGTGGCACATCTGGAATCTCATCAGGGAAAACTTCAGGAAATTCTTTCACAACAGGCAGCCCATCAATTATAGCTTGGTTCTCCACCGACAAGTACGCCAACAAGGAAAACATCAACACGCCGTCTTGCTCTAACCGCTTCATCTGCTTAGTGGATAAAAATTCTGCTCCACTCTCTTCTTCAGCAGAAGAAAACCGCACCGTCTTGGTAAAACAATTAATCAGGACATGATTGTACTATAACCAATTCATTCCCAATATTACATCCATTCCCACCAACGGCAAACAAATGAGATCAACTTCAAAATCTCTACCAAAAACAGACAACGGACAACTTAAACAAACAAGGGAAGTAGTTACTGAACCCTTGGCTGGAGTTTCAACAACCATCTCCCCATTCATATCAGACATAATCAAACCCAATCTTTGTGCACAGTCAATAGCAATGAAACAATGCGTAGCACCAGTATCTATAATAGCAATTAAAGGAGTACCATTAAAGAAACAAGTACCTCTGATAAGTCGATCCTCGTTATCGGTCTGGGTACCGGTCAAGGCAAAAACTCTTCCACTGGTCTGCGCTTTCTTAGGCTTAGTGCACTGAGAACCAATGTGACCTTCTTCATTACAGTTGAAGCAAACAATATCTCCACGCTTGCATTCGGTGACAGTATGGCCCTTCTTACCACAACGGAAACATTTCTTTTCATCTCGGTTGCAGGCATTACTCTTGTGGCCTTTCACACCACACTTATAGCATACAATCTCAGCAGGAGCATCTCTACGTGCAGGTCTCCTCTCATCATGCATCCTCTATTTGCCCTTATCAGTTGGGGCACTATAAGGCTTTGGGCGACTCTGCTGCCCCTTACCTCTACGGTCATTCATCACCTTGTAGTGAGCTTTAGTGTCCTCTTCATATATCCTACAACTGCTCACCAACTCAGAAAAGTCTCTGATCTTCTGATAGCCAATGGCCCGCTTGATATCAGCTCGCAAACCATTTTCAAACTTAATACATTTGGAGAACTCAGCAGTCTCCGCGGCATAATGTGGATAGAACTTGGCAAGCTCCACGAAATTAGCAGCATATTCCGTAATGGACATGTCTCCTTGCTTCAGCTCAAGGAATTCTATCTCCTTCTTACCTCGAACATCCTCCGGAAAATACCTCCTCAAGAACTCTCTTCTGAACACAGCCCACGTAATCTCAGCTCCTTCAGCTTGGAGAATGGGTTGAGTGCTTACCCACCAGTCGTCAGCCTCCTCTGCTAACATATGCATGCCAAACCGCACCATCTGGACATCATTGCACTGCATTACCCGGAAGATCCTCTCGACCTCCTTCAGCCAGGTCTGTGCTCCATCGGGGTCGTACCTTCCCTTAAAGGTTGGTGGATGATTCCTCAAGAAGGTTTCAAGCATCCTTACACCTTCACCAGCCCCACCAGCACCTTGCTGTTGCCCAACAACTTGAGCCATTGCTTGCAAAGCAGCAGCTAGAGCAGCATCATTTCTTCCGGCCATCTCGATAGTTCTACATAACAACAAGAATTAGAACAACAAAGTTAGTTTAAACCTGTCACGCAACTCTACATGGCTCGACACGACTCTACTAATGGTCTGACGGACCGATTTGCTCTGATACCAATTGTAACACCCCGTTCCCGAAATAACGTAATAGTAATAATCATAAAATAATAATCAGACTTATTCAACAAACAACGGAGTATTACACTACTGTTTCAAAATTATTTAAATAGAATATAAAAACTATTTAAAACCATCAACAATTTCATCATATTAAAATTCTGCAGCGGAAAATCTTTAATTGGAAATCATGTTCAATAACTACATCATATCCTTGGCACAAAGGCCATCAACGTAGTAAAATTATTCAACAAATAAATCTCGACAACATCTTCTTCAAAGAAATGATACACAAAGGAATACAAGAAAGATAACGTTTCCCCATCCCTACTATGTATCAGAGCCCTAGACGCAAGAGCCAACATCACTAGTCTTCGCTACCTGCACTTGCCCACGAGGCGGCAATTCCAGCAGAAGGGGTGAGTTCACAAATCAAAAGTAATATACAAATATATGAATCATCAAAGTAAATTGAAACAACAACAGTTCATAACAACTATCAGCAACAACATCATCAATATCATCTCAACTTTATAATCTAAATTCATCTTTGATTAATATCAACAACAACAACAACAACACTTGTGGCGACATCTCACCAACAACAATCCCAAAAGGACAACTCACACCTAAGACTAATGCAAGACTCCATCAACATCTAATGCATTATGCATGTGGTACCATACTACGCGCGTTGAATGCTAAGCATTCCAGGGCAATAAGCCCCCAACAGTTTGGATGGTTAAAGCATCCCAGGGCAATAAGCCCCCAACAGGTGAACGATAAAGCGTTCCAGGGCAATAAGCCCCCAACAGGTGAATGATAAACATTCCAGGGCAATAAGCCCCCAACAAATGCAAATGAGTATGAATGACTCTATGGTGTATATCTGCATACAACCCAACATCTTAATGGAGCATATCAGCATGCAACCAACAACAACAACAACTTAGGATACCCTTGTAACACCCCGTTTTCCCAAAAACAACGTAATATTAAATAAAACATCAGAGTTCAACATACAACGGAGTATTACATCTACTATTCAAAATTCAGTTTAAATAGATTATAAAAACTATTTAATTCAACACCTCATTTTATAAAAATCTGCAGCGGAATATTTATTTGATAATCAATCAACAACTAAAATCAACATCCTTGGCACAAAGGCCTCAACATAGTAAAATTTATTTAATAATAGTTAAATCTCCAACAACAATAAAAGCTCTAACAACATGTTCTCAAAACCGATACATAAAAGAATGAAATCATAAACATCAAATCCCATCCCGTTACATATCAGAGCCTACGACACGAGAGCCAACTCCTATCTATCCTTCGCTACCTGCACTTGCCCACGAGGCAGCAATTCCAGCAGAAGGGGTGAGATTCACAACAATAATATTAATATATAAATCAAACGTCAAGATTAACAATCGTAAATCCAACACATCACGTATACATTATAGCACATCATAACAACATCATAAGCATCATCATAACAACATCATAAGCATCATCATAACAACATCATAAGCATCATCAGAACAACATCATAAGCATCATCATAACAACATCATAAGCATCATCAGAACAACATCATAAGCATCATCATAACAACATCACATCAAGCATCAACGTCTCAAAACATCATCTCATATATGTCGCAATTGACTCGACTAAATGCAACACCTAACGTCTCAACATCATGCATGTGGTACCAATATTTTTATAGCATTAATATGCTTCACCGTCGCTTTGAGCAAATGCTCCACCGTCGCTTTGAGCATAAAGCTCCACCGTCGCTTTGAGCATAAAGCTCCACCGTCTCATAAATATGCAAATGCATGGACTCGTCGTTTAACAACTTAATACATCGTCTCAAAACATCATTCATAATGCAAAACTGACACATGCAAGTATAATAGTTACATGGCAGAACATCATCTCATTAATCATATGCATCACAACACGTAACATCATCACAATCACATAACATCACATTTAAACACCACTTACTATCAACAATACATCAATTATTCACAACATAAAAGAAACATCAGCAATCATCTTTACGTAACTCATCTAAGGGTATAAAACATCACTAACACTACCCAAAGGGCTCCTCTCAAAGTCCCATGCGAAACAGATCGCAAAACAACAAGCAGTCCTGAACCAACTAACTCGCCACGGCGAGTGCATCTACTCGCCACAGGCGAGCACTCACATCAGCTCACTCGCCAAAGGCGAGTTGGGGGCGAGCTGGAGGCGAGAAATCCTGGGTGCTTCGGCCTTTTTGACATTTTTCACCAAACATCCTCATTTTTAAGCTCTCTAAATCCAATTTGACTAAACCAACTTCACAGGTCATCTCTATAAATATAAGGGCACTCAAAACCATCATCACTTGGGCCAAAGTCCTAAAATTGAGGGACAAGCTCGCCACGGCGAGCTATACTGCTCGCCTCGCGAGCAAACAAAGACTACTCGCCACGGCGAGTGATCACTCGCCACAGGCGAGCGATCTCAGAACCCACACGGGTTCAGACCTAAACTCACCAAAACATGCCAATTCTCTCAAATCAAACCCCTAAATCATCTGTAATGTCATCCTAGGGGATAATCTAGGTTCTGTAACAAGTCCTACATCCTTTCAACATCAAACCCTCATCAATTCATCACAAATTCATCTTTGGATTCAAGAATGACCGTCCAACAAGATTTTTTTTATTTTAAAAATAACATGTCTCTTGGCTTGGCTGTATTGTTAGCCATGTTTTAAAAACCGGATCGGAGGTTGAACCGGTATGACCTTTGATTCATGGTTTAATCGGTCTAACCGGTTGAACCGTTATAGAACCGGTAGCTATACATTTAGTGATAATCTTTATAAATTTATTTTAATACTTAAAATAAAAAAAAGAATTTTGCTCTCTCCCCTGCACTTTTCGCTCGCGTCCTGCAGCCATTCCCAAAATATCTCTGCGCTAGTTAACTAACGTAAGTGTAAAAAAAATTAGACTTAGTTTTTACACATGCGTGACTTAAGTCACGCATGTGTGAAAACTAAGTCTAATTTTTCATCATTTATTCAAACATTCATTCAATCAATCAAAAATAGCAGAATAAAACAACGGGAAAAATTAACGAATATTATCATAAAAGGGCAAATGTTATAAAAAATCAAATGTTATAAAAAATTAAAAGGATTACAATCAAATCCTTCAAAATGTCATAAAAAATCTAGAAAAAAACCTAAAAAAAACCTAGAAAAAAACCCTAGTCTCGTGGACTCCTACTCCTCCTCTGGGGCGGCGCCATCTGCTCCATCATGCTCCACTCCAACTGGATGCCCTGCATGATGCGAAGAACCTCCGGGTTACCAAACACATCAGGATGCCCCATTGCGCTGTCCACTCTGGCCCTGATGTTGTTAATGATCTGGTATGGGTCTGGAGGACGTCTGGCCCACTACTGCTCAACAATAACCTCCTCGTAAGGAGGGACAGGACGAGGAGGGCAGCAGATGCATAATCAGGAATAGCCGCAGGGGGGTTCACAATAGGATGTGACACTGCAACGAACCATCTCATGTAGCCTCTAGTATGAGCCCACGGCTGGTTATCTAGAACCTGCTCACCCCTCTGCTGATGGCTGAGGACATGTAGAGCAAACTCCGTGAAGGCATCGGCCACGTCATCCGCCGCAAGAACCTCGATGTCTGTAGGAGGCCTGGGAATCCTCTGGACATACCTGTACTGCCTAAGAACCCGCTCTGGCAAGTGACGGACCATCCTGTCGCGGCCGGCCATGATCCATCCGGAGTACCAGCATATGTCCTGGAAGGGCGTGATGTGTCGTCGCCTCTCGTACGGCCTCCAGGTGACATGTGAATGGTCCAAGGAATCAATGGCAGCTCGGTAGTGTCCAGGATTAGAAAATCCCCGGGGAGGTCTCCATTGAATCACAAGTGGGGCAACAGTAGGGTCGTAGGCATCATCATCAATCCTCGGAATGATGTTTGAGAAGTGCGCCAATGTCCATCCCTGCAAACACAAAGAAACAAATATTTATATCACCGCAAGAATTATACAAACAACTAAACATTTACGATCAAATAAGTAAAGAAGAAGAAAAACAAATATTACCACAAGCAATGTCATGTAACCACCGCAGGAGGCCACCGATGAGTCGGAGGTAAGTGAGAGCTGCTCATATAGGAAAGCAAGTCCCATCCCACCCCATGACCAGCTGTCCAACTCATCCATATCTTGCAGCGCAAGCAGCCAGAGAAGATTAATGTTTTTGCTGTTCTTGGCGGAAAAATGGTCCAACCAAGCAAGAGCAACAAAAACGCCTTAACGCAGGCCAACCTAACCAGAGCTCGCTCGTGTTCCTCCTCCTTGGTGTCAATCTGAAGCAGCTGATTACACCTGTGCAAGGGCTCCTCGTAGCGCCTCTTCAGGACACCAAAACTGACGTAACAACCACCCTGTCTTGTCAGCTCCTTAGCGGCATCCTCTAGTGTAAACAGTAGGTCCGCCTGCATCATCTCTAACCCCTCGTCACGAGCTAACTCCCTATCGGGAAGGAGCCTCCCAGTGATGGGGATGCCTAGGAGACACGCCACATCATCTAGTGTGATGGTCATCTCTCCAACAAGTAGGTGGAAGCTGTAACGCCCTAGTTTTATTTTAATTATCGTTGGTTGATTTTAAAATCTTTTATATGATTTTTTAATGATTTATGTGAATATGTGGGGTGTTACTATTTTATTATATAGTATTTATGTGATTATGTGAATATATGATTATTTTTATTGTTTAATAAAAATAAGTAAGATTATTATTTACTTGAAATTATGGGGTTTAATGAGAATTAATAGAAATTAAGGAGGGAGTTAAGTGAAATAAGTGGGAGGTTAAGGAAAAATAGAAAGAGAAAGGAGAGGTTTTAGTTTACAGAAAAACAAAAGTCTGTTTCATTTTTCACGTACAAAACTTTAGAAAAGAGAGTTTTTGGAGAGAAAGAAGAGAACCCTAGAAGAGGCTAAGAGAAGAGGGAATCAATTGCTGTAGAGTTTTTGCTTGCTGAATTAAGGTAAGGGTGGGATTCCTTCAATAATATGTATATATAATTTTGATTGTTGGTGAAATTGTGTTCTAGGTTTAGGGTTTAGAAAGTTTATGATAATTGATATGATGTGATGAATTGTGTTGTTTAATGCATGTTTCTGTGTTGTTTTAATTGTTATGTTGTATATAGAACCTGTAAACATTGTTCTCTATCAAATTTGGGATTTGGGTAGATGAAATTTGGGTTTTTGAGTGAAAAATAGAGTTTTCCCGAGAGCTACCTTTGACAGCATACCCTGTTTCATGTTGTTGCGTCTTTTGCATCAGTTTCTGTTTCGAACTAGCTTTCGGTGTAAACACGAAAGTTGTAGGTATGGATGTTAGCTTTCTAATACCGTTGGTCTGACGTCAAAATGATTTATAGAACTTGAGTTATGGTCAAATTACTGAACGTAGGTCACAGTGAATTTTTATGAATTTCATCACAACTTTGTCCGAATTTGAAATGAAAACTGGTATTGATTGGTACATAATTGGTCTTAGGTGTAAACATGAAAGTTGTAGATAATTGAGTTAGCTTTCTATTGGCACTGGTTTGACTCGAAAATGTTTTGTAAATCTCGAGTTATGATAAAAATAGTCCAAGTAGGTCTTCAGAAAATTTTAAGAAAACTTAGCTTAACTAATCCCAAGTTAGTCCAAAACTTATGGTTGGTTTCCCAACTTCAAACTTAAGTATTAGGGATTTAGTCGGAGTGTTTTATGAGTATTTGGCTTATGTTTTATTGATCAACTTGCTTTATTTTTGAAGAATGTTTTGGTTTGATATGGATGTAGTTGATTAATGTATATGTGTTTTCCAGAGATGTGTGATTTAAATATGTGTTATATCAAGATGTGTTGTTTGTAGATGTGTGACTTAAATATGTGCTATATAAAGATGTCATATTTAAATATGTGATATTTGACGATGATGCTATTTAAAGATGTGTATTTGTCGAGTCATCTAAAGATGTGCATTGTTGAGTCTTTACTCGTGTCGTTGCATTTGAGTCGTGTCGTTGCATAGCATAGTCAGCGATGGGGGCTTAATGCCTGACAGGTCCTCTATGACCTTAGCGATGGGGGCTTAATGCCTGACAGGTCCTATTTGACCTTAGCGATGGGGGCTTAATGCCCTGATGGTACCACATGCATGATGTCTAAGACGTAGAGTTGCATTTGTCGAGTCGTGTCTTATGAGATGTCGTGACGATGATTTGTGATGATGATGTGATGTTTGAGATGGTTGTTAAGACGATGATTTATGATGCATTTGTGATGATGATTGTTCTTTGATGTTCTTGATGGTATCTTCGTGATGAAGTTCCTTGATGCTCTTGATGATATTTCGTGATGATATTCTTGATTGACGTTTAACGTGTTTCGTGAATGGTGTGCTTGATGATGTATAAGGTGATTTAGGACGATAATTATGATGCTAGATGATGCCTATTTTGCTATGACTATCTGATGTTTTGTTGATTGATGATTCTGTTGTTGGTGTATTTATATATATATATATATATACATATATATATATATATATATATATATATGAACCTGATGATGCTTGTCATTGAATTGTTGTTGTTTTCATTAACTTGATTGATTATATATTATTATTATTGAATGTGTATCTCACCCCTTCTGTTGGAATTGTCGCCTTGTGGACAAGTGTAGATTTCCAAGGCTAGTAGGATGTTGGCTCAAGTGTCATAGGGCTCTGATACGTAACGGGATGGGGAAAATGTTGTTTTGTTTCTTTCATTCCTTTATGTATCGAATTTTGAACATGTTGTTGGATTTTAAGTTGAAGAATAATATTTTGTTGTTGAGGCCTTTGTGCCAAGAATTCTGTTGAAGTTGAATGATGATGATTTTAAAAGAAATATTTCCGCTGCAGATTTTTATAAGAATGAGATTTTGTTGGTATTTTAAATAGTTCTATTTTCTATTTAAATAATTTTGAAAAGTAGTGTGACATGCCCGTTATTGTTGAACTCTGATTGTTTTAATATTATTATGTTGTTTTGGGGAAACGGGGTGTCACAGAAGCTGCTGGTCTCCCCATGCCATCTCTCGGTCATCGCACAAACGAACCCGTGAGATATGTTCTCATATCCACTACTGAGGAGGGGATTAAGGCCGGACCCAATCACTACATCCCAAAACCAATCATTTCCTTCCCCGGGCGTAGGCAATGTCAAGTTTGTAATGCTCAGCTTCTTCCCGTGAGATATGCCTTTCACCCTATGTTTTCTTCGAAACTGAAATACAAAAACAAAACACAACAAACAGCACCGTTAAATAAGTAAAATAATAATTAGATTAAGTTGTATAAATAGTAAAAGAAAAGTAAAAAAAAACATTAAATTATACTTACATCGACATCGACCCATATCCTGCAGGCCACATGTCCACCAAAGTCAGGTAGAAGCCTGAGGTCAGAAGGCCCCCCTGTATAGCCGTCCAGGCCGGCCTCGTACACCACCTTTGGCACCCCCTGAAATCGAGCCGGAGGTTCGTCAACAACAGCCTCCTCATGCTGCTGAGGTTCCTCAACAGCAGGCTCCTCATGATGATACTGATGTTGCTGATAAGCATCAAACTGGTACTGGTGAGGCTGAGGGTCCTCAAACTGATACTCATGACCATGCGGGTGCTCATACACCTGATACTGCGTTGGGTCCACCGTCTGGGATGGACCAGTATGCGACGATGACCCTCCCGCAGCATCATCTTTAGCAATCCTCGTTCCCCCACCTCTCCCTCGACCAGCCATAGGAGGGCGTGATGCTTCTTTCTCCCTCCTTACACTACCAGTAGGGGCAATCCTCCCTGTCCTAAGTCTGTCGCTCCTATCCTGCTCGGACGGTATCTGAGAAGTATTCCTCCGAGACATATCTGCACAATATTTAACAAAACACATTAAATTATACAATTTCACATGAACATTGTTTCATTTCCAACAATTCAACAACAACACTAAAATTCCAACAATGACATTTCAATCCGTAAACTACCACATTGCAGTCAAACATATTATAATCAAAATTAACAAACCATATGCTAACTAATTTCATAAGTCACAATCCAAAAAAACAAAACAATTACCATTGAGACATTTTATCAAACACTTGGTGTGCAATTTTCAAACAACAAACAAATCTAACAATTTTTAAACACTAAACTACCACAATGTACTCTAAACAACTTCTAAACAACAATTCCTAAGTTAATTCATCACTAACAATCATCAAAACTAACATGCAAACAAAATTTATAAAACCCTAAAAAGTCACAATTTCTTAAAAAAAACAAAAATTTCTACAACTTAAATGTAATTAAGTAGGGTAATCATCACTTACTTGATAATATGGGATGAATTGGCTTTGAATGACGCAAGAATGATGAAAATCGCACTTGGAGAGCAAATTTTCGTGTTTGGAAAAGTTGGAGAAGTGAGGAAATGTGTTATGTCCCGTGTATATGACTTAAGTAACGCTGCGCTACTTAAGGTGCGCAGCGCTACTTAAGTGGCGCAACAAACAATACTTGCGCTAGTTAAGGTGCGCGACGCTACTTAACTAGCGCAAGGGTAAAATAGGCATGGCTGCAGGGCGCGAGCAAAAATTGCTGGGGGCAGAGCAGAATTCTAAAAAAAATATACACACTTAATTGGGTGGGCTTTTCTTAACATTTTTGTGATATTCTCTTGGCCCAACCCCACATACTTGTTACAACCCTAAACATGTCCTTATTCATTGTTGCATTAAAACATTTACAGCCGCCAAAACAATCTCCTCTGGTCTTCTTCTCTCATTATTCATCTTCTTCTTGCTTTGTTCTTCTCTTCATGTTTCCATTTTTCACCTATTTCCCTTCTCTTTCTTAGCGTCTTGTGATATGGCATTAAAACTACATCTATGCTAATTTTTAGTGTATAAAAAAATAATTTTTTTAAAGATGGGGTGGCGGTGGCTCCCCCTTGCCACCCCCCAGTTCCGCCACTGCCATAATTGCCGCCACTATTCTGCTCTTGTTTTATTTTAGAGATTCAACTGTTCAATCATACACACCTCCTCATATTCTTCTCGGTTCCATTTCTTCTCTATTCTCGTCATGGATCTGTTGCAATCGCCATCCTCTTCCTCTTTATCTTCCACTTCTTGTGGGTTCACCTATGATGTCTTCCTCAGCTTTAGAGGCATTGACACACGTTACTGTTTCACCGGCAATCTGCACAAAGCTCTATGTGACAGGGGAATTCGCACCTTCATTGATGACAAGGATCTTCAGCGAGGGGATGAAATCACACCATCACTTGTCAAGGTCATTGAAGAGTCCAGGATTTTCATTCCGGTATTGTCTATAAACTATGCTTCTTCTTCATTTTGTTTGGACGAACTTGTCCACATCATGCACTGCTTCACGTCAAAAGGTTGCCTGGTTCTGCCTGTTTTCCATGGTGTTGAGCCTTCTGAAGTGCGACATCAGACAGGGTTTTATGGTAAAGATATAGCTAATCATGAAAAGAGGTTCCAAAATAACAAGAAAAAGTATAAAGATAACATGGAGAGGTTGCTAAACTGGAAGGCTGCTCTTACTCAAACAGCTAACTTGGCTGGCTATCATTTCGATCTGGGGTACCTATTTCACTTTTTTATATACTGTTTCTTTAAATTTGAATTGCCTAATCAATTCATCTTAAAGCCTAAATAGGTAAAAATGTTTGTTTTTTTCTCGAACAAGTTACCTTGTGGGCCTGTGGCCAAGGGTTGACTTGGTGGTGTAAACTTGGGACTTAGGAGTGCGCTCATCTCTAGGTTTTGGGTTCGGATCCTCCGGGTCCTAACAATTTCTGTGTTGGATCAGTCTATATAGCGTCTTGCTCCAACTTCAATTGAGCCCCACTAGTGGACGGCGGGGATATTGATTTCCCGGATTAGTCAGTGGATCAGATATCACGTTTCCAAAATATATACAATTATTTGTATATCAAAACAACATGAATTTGAATTGTAATAATATTATTGTTATCAATACATGGATTTGATTTTTATACTGATACATTTTCTCAAACTTATTTGATCGAATAGGATGAAGGAATACGAATATGAGGTAATTGGAAAGATAGTAGATGAGGTCTCCAAAAAGATCAATCGTGCTTCTTTATATGTTGTAGATTACCCTGTTGGATTGAAGTCTCGATTGCTAAAAGTAAATTCACTTCTTGCTGTTGAATCTGATGTCGAAGTCCGCATGGTAGGGGTCCATGGAATTGGCGGTATGGGTAAATCAACACTTGCACGAGAAATTTATAATTTCATTGCCGATCAATTTGAATCCTTGTGTTTTCTTCATAATGTGAGAGAAAATTCAGCTAAACATGGATTAGAAAATCTCCAAGAGATGCTTCTTTTCAAAACAATTGGAGAGAATATTAAGTTAGGAGATACCAATGAGGGAATTCCGATAATAAAGCACAGGCTACAACAAAAGAAAGTTTTGTTGATTCTTGATGATGTACACGAATTGAAGCAATTGCAGGTTTTGGCTGGAGGACTTGATTGGTTCGGTCCTGGGAGTAGAGTGATCATCACCACTCGAAACAAACAATTGCTAACTAGTCATGGGATTGAAAGAGCGTATGAAATAGATAAGTTGAATGGGGAAGAATCTCTTGAATTGTTGAGATGGAAGGCTTTGAAACATAAAATGGTTGAACCATGTTATGAACATATTTTAAAATGTGCAGTAACTTATGCTTCTGGCCTTCCATTGGCTTTAGAAGTAGTGGGCTCCAACTTGTTTGGCCAGCGTGTAGAAGAATGGAAATATACATTAGATCAATATAAAAGGACCAATACCGAAATCCATAAGATACTTAAAGTTAGCTTTGATGGTTTGGAGGAAGAGGAAAAAAGTGTCTTTCTCGACATTTCTTGTTGTTTTAAAGGTTATCCGGTGGAAGAGGTTGAAGATATACTTTTTGCTCATCATGGCGAATGCATGAAATATGCCATGAGAGTGTTGGTTGAAAAATCTCTCATAAAGATCAGTCCGAGACATTATGTGACATTCCATGACTTGATAGAGAATATGGGTAAAGTAATTGTCCGGGAAGAATCGCCCAATAAGCCTGGAAAACGCAGTAGGTTGTGGTTCCATAAAGATGTAGTTGAAGTTTTGGTAGAAAATTTGGTGAGTAGGACTGATATATATATAGTTTTTTTAATCATTAACCTCTACTTATCTCTTTTGAATATTACTTCTATAACTCTATTGATGCTTATGATACAACTTTAACTCCCTTATAGTATGTAAATTTGTCTAAATGTGTGTTTATATAGAAACATATACATATTTATTTTGGTTGATTTGTGCTTTATTTGTGTGTTAAATAGGGAACATCTCAAATTGAGACTATGTATTTGGATATCCCATTATCTGAAGAAGTAGTAGAATGGAAAGGAGATGAATTCAAGAAGATGGAAAATCTCAAAACACTCATTATTAAAAATGGTCTCTTTTCCAAAGGTCCTAAACATCTTCCTAATAGTTTAAGAGTATTGGAATGGCCTAGGTATCCTTCACAACATATACCATCAGATTTTCGGCCAAGGAAACTTTCCATATGCCGGTTACCAGAGAGTGACCTTAAAATATTTGATTTGCACAGCTCATTGAAGGCAAGTGTAATGATTTAATGTCTATCATCTTGTATACCAATGCTAAAGTTTAGGATTATTCATTTTTTCTTTATGTTTTTTTGCAGACGTTCATGACTTTAAGAGAGTTAAATCTAAACAACAGTCAATGTTTGAGAAAGATACTGAATGTATCCGGCCTTCAAAATTTAGAAACAATTTCCTTTCAACATTGTAAAAATTTAATTCAAATTCATGATTCTATTGGGTTATTGAGTAAACTCAAAATCTTGGATGCTGAAGGCTGCAGCAAACTCAAGAGTTTTCCACCTTTGAAGTTGACCTCACTTGAACAACTACAGCTTTCATTTTGTGAAAGTCTCAAGTGGTTTCCGGAGATATTAGGACAAATGATGAATATAAAAGTAATTGTTTTGAAGGGAACTTCCATAAAAGAATTTCCATTTTCATTTCGATATCTCACCGGACTTCACACCTTAGGAATATGGGGAAGTGGAATGCTTAGATTACCGGGTAACATTTACATGATGCCAAATTTGTCAGAAGTTTATGTTCAGGGTTTCCAATTATTGCCAATACAGCATGATGAACTGAATTCCACGGTGTTTTCAAATGTTCAAAAACTTAGGCTCATAAAATGCAACCTACCGAATGAACTTCTTTCAACACTTCTCATGTGGTTTGCTAATGTGAAATATTTAAACCTATTGGGGAGTAATTTCACAATTCTTCCAGAATGCCTCAAAGATTGTCACTATTTAAGTAGCCTGAATATGAATTGTTGCAAGTATCTTCAAGAAATTCAAGGAATTCCAGCAAGTTTAAAACATGTGTCTGCATTACGTTGTGAATCATTGACTTCCTCAAGTAGAATCATGCTACTGAACCAGGTTTTTTTTATTGTATTTGTCTTCATACTTCATAGTATATAGTGTAATTTATCTTGCCGTACTTCATAATTATTTATTCTTACAGGAACTGCATGAAGCTAGAAGTACCGACTTTTGTATGGCAGGAACTTCAAGGACTCCCGAGTGGTTTGAGCACCAAAGCACGGGACCTTCAATTTCTTTATGGTTTCGTAACAAAATCCCTTCCGTATCTCTCTTTGTTGTTAGTAAATTGATGGATGACAAGTCTCTCCAGAGTCAATTTTACTCGCTAAGGGTCATTATGTTCTTCAATGGTAATCAACATTTTCTTGACGAGCATACTGGCGTCTATCGCATTATAGAACCGGATCATACATATCTATATGATTTGCATCTGCAAGATAGGAAGTTGGAAACATCACTTTTGAAAAATAAATGGAACCATGTAGAGGTTATATATGAGAATAGTATGATGATACCAATCATTACAGAAAGTGGAATCCACGTATTCAAACATGAAGGTTGCACAGAGGATGTTCAATTCACCAATCCTTCCTTATAAAAAGAGAAAAATTAGATGATGATGATGTTTGTGTTCATGCAGCAGCAGCAACTGGTTTTATTATTATGCATGCGAAAACCGGTCATATGGTGGTTTTTATTTCTTCATCAATCCATCCATGGGATGATAATGTAAATACTCTTGTTGTATGCACTGTCCTATTGCTTTTTTATCCTCAATGATATCAGATTATGAATTAATAAGGAAATACTATGGTAGATCATGATTTATGTAATATGTTTTTAACTTATCTTGACTTCATATTCAATAGTGTATTCAGCTTAAAAATAAAACTAGTAGATTTTGAAATTGTTTAAAGAATAACAAAAATGAGCATTAGTAATGCTGATATATAACTTAAGGGTTACAAGTCAAAATAGTTTTGAAGTTGAACATGTTGTGTTTCCATCTTGAGAGTTGGATTGATATGGATGTGGGAGCTTAAGCTAGAGGAGGGCATTGTTTGTTAGAGAAGCATGTCACAGAAGAGGATCCATTCTCTGTCTTATATGTTATCTCCTACTTCTATGTCATCTCATGAAGATATAGTGTTGGCAGGGTGGTGTGCAGTGACTTTTCTCGATATAGTTAACCTATTCACTAGTATCTTCTTCGTTTATTTTAGGTTTTAAGTTGGTCTCTTACCAACTTTTTTTTCATAAGAGTGAAAAATAAAATAGGTAGATATGGGAAGGAAGTTTCAGTCACAATGGTCTTTGGTCAATGGATCCTCTTCCATGCAACCGTGTTGCCAAATTTATCAGTTTCACTTGTTGACTTATCTTGAGACCCTAGACAGTAGGCACTCATCCATACTCTGATTTCTCAGACTCTCATGGTTTCTCTTTCTCTTCCTTCTCCTATGGATTCATTTATTACATATTCCTCGATTTTTGGATAAAGTCAAGAATGTTAAAACCAGTCTTGCAAAACATGTTAAAAGTGAGTTGATCCAAATTCTGAAAGAAAAAACAATTATACTCACTCCGTCCTTTTTTTTATAAAACTACACTCTTCAAAAAAGTTTAGTCCATATAAGACTATACAAAAAAAATTTAGATGCATTTATTACCCTTTTCTCAAATACACTCCTCATTAATATTATCAATATACTTAAAATAGGAGAAGTTAACATTAAACATTTATATAGACAAAGGATAATTTGGTAATAGTAACATGCATTTGTGACAAATTTCTTACTCCAACGCCTTTTCTTAATACTCGTGATTTTTGTAGAATAATCTTACAAAAAGAGGCGGTGTCTAGAATCACTTTTGTCTCTCATATTTGATCCAAATATACACTTAAGTAATTGTGGCACTGAGAGAGTAATGTGTAAATGGTTTGGGAGTCTAGTGTATGAGTTAGAGTTGATATGAATTATGTCATTGAAACTTGCAAACAGTCATTCTATTAATGAACTTGCTTCCTAGCATTTGCTTGTTGTCAAAGTATTTTATATTTTTAGTTTTAATGCCATTGTGTGAAAAATTATGTATATATAGACATTATACACCACTTAAAACATAACCAGAAATTATAGTCATTCACAAAAGCCAAATGGAAACAAGGCATATTATCAGAACTCTTACAAGGGTTTATCATCTTCAAAATCAGCAACCATAAAAACAAAATGTTTGATGCAAGTTCTTTTATGTTCTACTAAATAATTTTGCTTATCAATGGAAGACATTATTTGCTGTGAAAATGGATTTGCAAACAATTAGTAGCCAAGCATAAATTTTCTGACTCAACTAGTCAAATTATCATGATATGAACAAAAAGTATCCATGCATAATTAATTATGCAATAGTCACTCCCTCAATATTTCTAAATTTTTCTTTCTGTTAGAAGATAAGAAAGACCCTGTACTTTTTTGAATCAAAGAATTTAGTGTGAAATTTCCTTTTCATTTAGCTATTAATATAACAGTTGCTCATAATTCTTAAAATTGAAAATTACTTTCATTCCTTAAATCAAAATATTGGTGGCTATATTTATCATGGTGAATTTAAGGATTTACTTACGTATACAATAAATTCAATATATAGCACCTAGCTACTTTATAACTCCCTATAAGCTTATTCTATAAAAAAAAATAAAAAATATTCCCTATAAGCATACCACTCTTCTATTCCAAGGACATCGATGTAGTGAATCAAACATTAGAGTAGGGCCTATGGCATCAATTTTGATAATCATTTTGTGTGGTATTAGCTCGACTTAGACGTTTCTTCCTGTATCTCCATGCAACCCGAATTCTATTTGCTGCAAGTGATCTCCAGTAAGTTGATTCATACCTAACATAACACAAAACAACCAAATCATTATGTCAGAGACATGGTTTTGATAATAGACATTAGGCATGTAAATAACACACTTTAGGATTTGTATCAGATACGCAAATTGTGACGAGTCCCATGTTGGATGAGATAATATATGACAATGTGTATTCAAGTGGTAGGTAGTTCTTACTTCCCACCTATAAAGCCGGATTTTTAATGGTTGAGTTAGGCCTAACTCAAATTCTAAGATGGTATCAAAGACCCTATTGATTTGAACCACCCATCATTTATATTCACGTGCCGAGTACAACAGATTCGGGCGTATTGGGAAAAATCTATGTCCCAATAAAAAAGAGGTAAGGTCAATGTATTTATAAGTGATGGGTGTTCCTAACCTTATAAGACGGCTCTGTAGGGTTGAGTTAAGCCCAACACAAACACAACACTGAAATGCAGTTGAATCATAAAAGGGTGAAGACATATTGAAGTATTGACACAAAGACAGCAGGGAAATGGGATGGATGAATAAATAAATGACCTTATAACTCCTTGGACACGAGGGCTCCGCAAAAATCTTGCAAAAAGAGTTGTGACTTCTTCAATGTCTTTAGCGCGGAGTGAAAATGCCTCCACATTGGTTAAGCATCTTACTGTTCTGTCGCTAGTCAAACCCTGTCCATGAAGCTTTATTTTTTTACCTTCTGCATGAGAAACAACATCGGTTAAACTTGATTTGCGGCACGTTGCTGATTATAGAGACTTCTTTTGAGGCAGGTTATCATTTTATCAAGTATAGGGGTACCTTTGCTTTCAGAAGACTGTTCAAGATACCATCTTAGAAGTTCTTCACCACAAGCATCCCCTTCTGATAACGGAACCGGAATTCCATCCTCTCCGACGCTCTCCAATTTTCCACGCACAATAAACACCATCTTCTGTACAAGACCACCCTGACTGAGAATTTTACTTCCTTTAATGTATGTCGTCTGTATTAGTCTCTCACGAATGGCGTCTAAGATAGGTTCATCCTCAGCCAAGTGGGAAAAAATTCGAACCTGTAGAAATGTTAGATCATCATAGAAAATTAAATCATCATCATAAATTGCATTCAAACTTGTTTAATATAATTTTAGTTTCATTATGAATATGCATAAACCTTTGTCTTGAAGTTTTTTTTCTCATTCAACTTCTATTGGATTCCAACAAGTTACAGGCAGACGCGTAGCGGAAACTAATTTATTTTAAACATTATAGGTGAGATTTTAAAGTTCACATAACATCTGAACCAGATAAATAAAATCGACTTAAAAGTATATCATGAACTCTTTTTAAATGCATACTTTATTAACAAATTTGAAGAGATGGCGTCTTATGTCTGTCTGGAGATCTTCTGGCAAATTTTCCAGAACCATTTTCTCAGGAACACCCCTTGTTGCAGCCCAACTATACCGTTCAGCCTGTCGTACTCTCCTGCATGACAGATATAGTATCCATCATTTGTACATTATAAGTAATCCATTATTTGATAGATATGTTTTGGCAATGTTGATATGATTCATTAAAACAATTAGAACATTCCATACCTTTTAAGTTCTTCTGGTAAGCGACGATGGTTCATCCATTGCTCAACATCACGACCTCTAAGTTGCATTTCTACCCTCCTGTAAGTAGGATGGAACAAAATGTATCAAGATTTTAAAATACAAGGAACTTTAAACAGAAGTTAATTTAGAAGGAAACAGAATGACTTATGTGTTTGGTTTCACGATAGGGAGAGCCTAAAATGATTCATTCAAAATCAATTTTTGTTATCGTGAACGAAACACACACGACATAGCATTGATGTCACCAACAATTAACGTGAACATAAAATAAGAGAACCACATTCTACCTCCGTCCAAGAGCCTGAAGAAAGTTCTGTATGTTTCCAATGAGAAGCGCAAAAAGCAAGAGTCCCAATCCTATGATGGACATTGTAAAGAGAACTTCCCACACGAAATAGCTTGGTACTTGATTACCAGCCAGAGTACTGATTTGCTGTATTAAAGATCACATGGGTATAGTTGGTAAGTAATATCAAGCCATTCATGTGTCTTTTAGCATTTGTTCAAGTTAGCCCTTGACATGATATTAGACAACATTTGATCATGTTTTCCAAAGTTCAATCATTGTCTTCCTCTTTTTTCTAATATTAAATGTTAAAAATTAAAATGGTAGAAATGTGATTTGGTAAAACTGCATATGAAAATTAAAAGGAGGAAAACAATAAAGTTTTGTTAATTACCTCTTTACTTTTACATAATGATACAAATTTTAGAGCAATTTGATTGGCTAACGTAATTTGAATATGTGTAACTACGTTCAGTAGATGGTGAATGAATTTAACAAGGTATCACAACTCCCTGTCCACTAAACATTATTAACTACTATTTTGAACGTCATTAACCATGATTTTCAGATGTTCAAATATAAATGATATCTATCAACCACAGTTATTGTTGAAATATACTCCAGTCTCATATATAAGCAAAAAAACATTATTTTGCCCCCCTTAAGAAAAGTAGCTAACTTCATTTAATGTTCTCAAAATATGATAGAGTTAGTTGGGCTATGCTTATATTTGAGACCACAAAACAAGACCTTTTTGTTGCTTATATTCACGACCGGAGGAAGAACATTTGAAAATTGTGACATTAAAAAACATGCCTAATTGTATTATGTGGATGGTTAATGAGTTGCGACACCTTGTTATATCCATTAACCATCTACTAAAATAATTAACCATGTATTTGAACTACGTTAACTTACCAAATTATTTGAATTTTGTTGTTCCATTTTGTGTTAAAATAACACACCTCTTACTTTTAAAACCTTGTTTTTACTATCGTCAACCATAACTGGTTATGACTTATGAGACATCCATATCAACTTTTGCACGAGTTTTCATGCCAAATTACATTGTTTATCTTTAGAGCCCCCTTTTGTTATGTTGTTTCGTTAAAAAGATATGTCCAGCTGTTTATTTTCATTGGAGGCACAACATATTAAACAAATCCGATCTTCACAGTTAAATATTATAGGACTAAATTTGTATAATTACAACCGAGGAAGAAAATAAATTACAAAACGCATACCTGGAATCCCCAAAAGAGTGCATACACATATTTGTTGATCACCCTAGTTTCTATTGTAAGTTTTACAGCATTGGCATAGATTCCATAAGGAAAAACACCAGATGTGGAATTCAAACAATCATCAGCACCCTTATAATGGCTCCATGTATCTGATGAATTCGATGATTTAGAATTACAATCAATCAATTGCATGCATCCAAGTAGTTTAGCATCATGGCAGGCATCACGCAAGCATTGGTTAACCCTCTGGAAGAAGAGAGATAATATGAGAGAAGTTAGTAAACTGAAATTTACCCAACATTCATTTACGGAATTAAATTCTTCATTCTAATTGAATCATTCTTATTTAAAGCAATCAACAAAATATAATAAACTTTAATATTGATGGTAATTCCTGCAACATATTATCATTACTATGGCCGTGTTTGGATAAACAACTTGACAAGGGCTTATGAATAAGATACTATTTCTATGATAAAAGATAAAATAAATTCAAATTGTTTTTAGATAAGCTATAAGCTGTTTTCATAAGCTATCACAGAGAGCTCATGGAAATAAGATCAAAACAACTTATGGAAATGTATAAGTTGTTTCCATAGGCTCTCTGAAACAGTCTGACAAGTGGTTATATCAATACATAAGCTCAAATAAGTCTATCCAAACAGGCCCTATGTAACATTATAAGTCAGAAGCATTCAAGTGAATCAATTAATATTTCTTCTGTTTTTTCCTTTCATTATGTGAAGATGAAGGGTTCTTTTTGCCTTTTCAATGCAAGTTTAGAATTTAAAGCAAAATGTGAAATTTTAATTTGGAAGAAAATTTATATTTTCTAAAAAGCTTCAAATGTCATTTTTGCTCACCTGTAGACCAAAGAGGTACCAGCATGAACCAACAACATGACCGGATAGCATAAAAATGAGAAGATTTATAATGAAATTTGCCCAAGCTGACTCGAATATGAATCCGGTTGGAGATTGGCCAATTAGCAGAGGCAAAAATCTGAATAATCTGGGAATATATTGTACAAGGATCGCTAGACGTAGAAGATTCTTAACATAATTTGCTCCTGATGACCCCAAGGAATGTGGTAGGATAAACGATATCATTATCTGCATGTATTTCACAACATGTATCATAAACATGTAGTCTTTTTCACAGATGAAAATCCCTTTCCTTCCATGTCAAATACATGTTCTCAACCACTAGTTCGATTCCACATACTATTTATTAAGAAAACGACACAACACCGTGGTAATTTGCACAGAAATATTGAAATATAATCACATGTATGTGTCGACCAACAACATTGAAAGATAGGAAGAAATATACCTGAGGAAGAGGTGATACAACAAATAAGTCGAAGAGAAAGTAGCTTTTAAAGTAATTAGCAGCTATTTTCTTCGGATGGTCAACTAAATCACCAGCACCAACCACCCTTGACTCGGGAGAAACATAAGCTAACCTAAACTGCAAAGAAGCGGCTTTGTAGAGTTATTTATTCTCCAAACTATGAAAACACAATAAACTAGACTGAAAACTCAACAATCATGTTTAAAATTCTCTAAAAATACACTTTTTTCTTCCTATAAGTAAATAAAAACTAAGGAAAATATATTATATTACCAACCATTAGAAACATTTATATATAAATGGTCTATCGTTCTATGAATAGATGGATCAGCGAAAATTAAATCTGAAAATGTGAGTACTGGGAAATTACCTGGAGAAGAATGTTCAAGAGATACACAAGATCAGTTATGCTTCTAAGTATAACAAGTGGTCTTGCGATTGTCCAGTTGATTCGAATACATTTATTATCCTGCAGAAAACGAATGAGAAAAAGTTAAGTTTATATTATTTTTAAGTAAGGAAAAAAATAAAGTAAATAATGTTGGAAGATTTTAAACTTAAATAAAATGAAAAGAATCAAACCTTGTGCACATAGAGTAAGAAGAAAAATAACGGATCAATGAAAATTGCAACCAAGCAAAATATGGCCAAAACCTTGTTCCATTGTTGTACAACTTTTGCGTGAGGATTCATAACTCCAGGAATACATGAATAGCAGAAAGAAAAAAGTTTTCTTCCATAACCTTTGGCGTCGCCATAAAGAGAATTGTGGAACTGTAAACATTCAAAACATGAAAAATGTATGATTGGTTATGTGAAAGTAACAACAAACACGAACAAAACGTGCACAACTATATGACAAAAAAGGCGCATTCAGCATAGTGATTGCCATTGAAAACAAAAGTAAAGCTATCTATAAATATGAAAATCATCAGATCTATAAATTATATTTTTAAAAGGCAGAATCATCATCATGAAGTCAATTTCAAAACATAGAAGTCAGTCTTTTCTTAAATTTATGAAGAAATAAAAGTCTATTACTTTAGGAAGAAAGATACCTTGTGATCAAATATAGTGGAAGCTCTTGGTTTTCTTTGCTGAGCAACTTTGAAATAAGTAGGGCAAGTAGTACAATAAGGATCATTACACATTCCTAGTTGTCCAGACCTTAACAAGTGTTCATTTTGATCCGTGCCATCAAACGTAGAAAACTTCTCTGTCTTGTTCTCCCCTACTTTGTTTCCTGCCACCATTATATTATTCTGAAAAGGATTTGCAGTTGCAGGAGAAACATATAATGGACCACTCATTTGGCTAACAGGAGTTTTCCTCGCGGTACGAAGCGGACCAGTATGTCCGACAAGATTCGGTTGTCTCTCGTATGGATCCAGAGAAGCCATAGGAATAGAAATTGAAGCACTCCGTGTCCTCGATATGTTTCTTCGAAAGGTAGAGTCCTGAGGGTCATCAGATCGTTGTCCACGTGTTTCTGACAGAATCGGAATTTCATCTTTATCAAAATGATTCATGTTTCCTTCAAGATTCTGAAAACAGAAAAACATCAGTATACTTATATCGGTACCATCTCAGCAATTTTAAAATGAAAAAATCCAATTCAACTGAACTTCAAAAGGGGAAATACAAATCATAAAACAGTACATGACCAAGTGATTTGCTCAAGTAGTTAATGAGCTTCAATTAAGGATGAATCGCTTAGGAGAAACCGGGTTTGAGTCCTAACTTGAACAATCATTTGACAAACTTTACTTTTCTCCCGACCAAACCCGGATTTCTCCCGTAGGGTTAATACCAAAAAGGCTTAATTGCAGTTTTAACCCCCTAACTTTCACAAAGTTGCGATTTTGGCCCCCTAAGAAAAAAAACTACAAAAGGGCCCCCTAAGTTTTGCATCTATGGCAGTTTTTGCCCCCAATGTCAATTTTGACTCGGTCTACGCTGACGTGGCACCCTAAGTGAGGTGCCACGTGTTTTTTTTTTGGCCTTGGAGGGCCAAAACTGCTACAGATGCAAAACTTAGGGGGCTGTTTTGTAGTTTTTTTTCTTAGGGGGCCAAAATCGCAACTTTGTGAAAGTTTGGGGGTTAAAACTGCAATTAAGCCTACCAAAAAATATATGAAAAGTCAAAGACGCTAGTGACAAAGCCAGATGGAACTTAATGCATCACACGAAAGATCTTTGTTCTTATCTAGCCGGAAGTCAAATGTAGAATGATGTATTTGACTTTACATAGAAAAATTTCTGATAACATAAAAAGATATACAAGTGGAGCTTTTATTAAGATAGAAGTAATGAATACCCTTATCTTAAACCTTTTGAACCATGGAAGAAAACCAAACGTAGCAATTAGACTTTCATTGACCTAAACTAACCATACAATTTTTGAGATGCAAGTAACATTCAAGTATCCATCCTCTATAGTTTTTGAAGGAAAAGTTAGTTAGTTAACTTTAATACACACATCCTCTTCAAAAAAAACTTTAATACACACATCTGCCCTTTTTCATGCCACTGAATTTGAATCATCCTCTAAAAAGCATCACTACTTGTATTCAACTTCAAAGATAACACTCAACACATACTACTTCAGTCTTAAGTATAGGCAAAAAATCATGTTTGATACAATTTCTTCCGTAAAAAAAACATTATTCCTAAAACACCCTCACACGAATCTAGATTTGTTTTATAAGCATGTTATATGTATGAAATATCTACCGCAATGTGGTAGTGACTAATCTTCATTGGACAATTTTGTCAACAACGAAAAAATAAATAACTTTGTTGGATAATCGGTTAGACACATGAGGTGGATTATGGGTTCTCTCCTTACAATCAAGTTTTTCTCCATAACCAAGTGTCATTATTCGAACCTCTTACCACTTGCCTAAATATTCGAGTCCCTTACCATTAGGACTAACCACATGTTAGTAATTCAAATTTTTTTCTATATTAACACTCATGGTTTTTGGAAAAAGGGTCCTGATAATCCGAATTTCAATCAAAAGACAACTAAAGTTTTCTGGTCAGGATTCAAACTCGAGTTTTCCTGGGGATGATAGCTCAACTGGTATGAACTAAAGGATAAGGAGTTCGAGGTCATGGGTCAAACCCGGACAAAAGAAAAAGACTAATATACTAACAACTAATTACTATTAAAACAAAACTCCAAATTCAAATTTTAATCAATAAAAATTAACAAAATTAAAGTGGAAAAAACTGACATTAAATTGTCATCAGTTAGAACTTTTTCTTAATAAACAACAATATCACACAAAAAGACAAAACATTGTAAGTTTATAATAAATAACCTATGAGAATTGCAACTAAGTAAGGAACAAGTGAAAATTACAAAAAGCTAAAGAACAAGCAACAATAATGAATTCATCAATCAAAACAAACATCCAAACAACTTTGCCTTTAAATGAGCTCCACTGATCAACAGATTAGTCAGTCTTTGAGCCGGATACCAGCTCCAAAAAAATTATTAATAATAACTAATTCATCAATCAAAAACAAACAAAAAACACAAAGGAAAGAAAACCCAGAAAGAGTAAAGAATGAAACCTGATTAATGAGAAACTCAACGTGAAAACCCAGAAGCTATTTTGCAACAATTCACGTTAAAGTATGCATTTTTAGGAGATTGGTGATTATGGAGTAAACAAAATTGGACTCAAAAAATGGATAATGAAAATTGAAGTGTTGAGTCTTCTCTGTGTGAGAGAGTGTTTGTAAAGGGGAAGACTTTGAAGGAGTCAATTTGTAAGTAGATGAAGTCGTTGGCGCGTGAGTTTCACTGTAGACATGTGCGCGTTGTTATGGTTACACGAATGTGTCTGTTACTGGACAGACGTGTTTTTTTAGTTCACTAATATGTCTTTTTGGTACACTAATATGTGTATCTTGATTTACACGAATATTCCTTTAGATGTATGTTTTTTTTGGAAGGTAAATTATTGTTTTGATTCTTTGCATAATTGTAAAGACTAATGCTTGTACAAAAAAAAAAAGACTAATGCATGAGTCTATGGATATATAATTCTCAAAAGAAAAAATTATCTTTATTTTTTAGGGAAGAACTCATATTTATAAATTTGGGTAATGTTAACCAGTGTCTTGGGGCACGGTTAACATACAGATATAGTATGTATTGCATTGGAAGTTGTGTTGTCAATCCCTTAAAAGTCAATAAAGTATTATCTTTTTTAATTTAAAATTTTATTTTTATGGTTTTCTTAACTAGTGTCATAGGGGCACCGGTTAACATGACCCTTATAATTTTTATAGATGAGAGAAAACTATCAAAAGAAAAAGTTGTCTTTATTATTTTAGGGAAAAATAGATATTTAATAAATATTATTTTGATATGATAAAATAATTTAATTCTTTTATTAAAAATAATTAATGTTTTCATGTATTTCTATAAATATTTTTGATATATTTAGTATTTTTAAGGTTCATGAATTTACTTTTCTTTTTACTATTTGATTGAATATTCTATCTTTGCTTCTCGCAAAAGTTTTGTATAATAAGATTATAAAAAATTTAATTCATTATCTAAAACAATAAATTATATTTTAGAGGTGCGGTTAATCTTTTTTAAAAATTGAGAAAATGAGTTGTTATTAATTAAATTTGTATCCATAATCATTTTATGGATAATTTTATGAGATAATGAGGTTAATCTTTTTATGTTGATTTTATGAGATAATTTCGACTCTGAGAGATGGTCGTAAAATCTTTTCATGTTGATTTTATGAGATAATTTCGACTCTGAGAGATATTTTCATGTTAAAATTCACCTCACTATAAAATTCATGTTAATATTCGAAGTGTCTTGAGTTTGAATTCTAAAAGACTTTGAGATTTATCAATACGAAAACATAAATTCTAAGAGTCTAAATATATAGTCCAACTAAAAATTGTTTCATTTAAAAATTGAACACGACGTTAATACGTTACTGTCAAATTTATGATAATCGTATTTAATTTCATTGCAATATAAATAAATCTTTCATATAGAAATATGTTTAGGAGTGTGTCTTCAACCTATCAGCATTAGTCAATGCATGGTGAAGGTTTGGTTCCCACCCTCTTCACACTTGTACACGAAAACAATAATTAAGAATGGACAGTTCACACTTTTTTTTTTTTTGGTTACATATGAGTTCAACTTCATATAAGAATATATGAATGGAAAAAAATCACACAACAATAGTTTGTTTTGTTATAATAAGTTAATATATTACTCTACAACTACTAATAATTAACTAGTTTTCTTTGGACTCAACTTTTATCAAACCATTATAAAACAACCCACTCCAAAAACGAAAACCAAAAACCAATAGTAAACTATTGCATGTTACAAAGACAACAAAGAACTGTTCTAGCATTGGTCCAACCATACCCAAAATATTTGATATTCCCTTTAAACCACTGTCAAGATTGAACTTTAACTCATCAATCATTTGTTGCAAAGAACCATCTTAACTTCGAAAAGACAATTTTTTCTAATAGATATATCAAAACGGACTACTCTACAAAATTAGGACCGGTTTCTTCCTAAAAAAAAAAAATTAATTAGGACCGGTTTCAACATGTTTCATGATTTATCGAGTTGGTGTAAATAGTTCTGTTAAAATACGAGTTATACAAAAAAAAAAAAACTCTCCGAGCCGACCTATATGGGTTGTAGGCTAACCGGGCAAGTTCATATAAATAAAAGTATTTTTTATAAAAAAATAAAAATAAAAAAAAAATAACTACTATAAAATAGTTTTACATAAAATCTTATATGTAATTTTTTTTTTTTTTTAAAAAGTAAACAACTCCTAGCACCTAAAACACTCATAAACATTTTCTTTTAAACGTCGTATACAAAAACGGTCAATAAAGAGTTTAGATAAATTAAATATGCTATGGTTAGAAATATTTATATGTTTGGCCATTGAAATTATAATTAACAAACGAGTAAATACAATATTTTTGTTACTTTTTGTATTTGTGTGTGATTTATCGGATTTTTTTTTACTTTAATAATCAATTTTTAGAATTATTTTAAAATTTATAAAATTTTAAGTTAAGATTTTTTTTTATCAGAGATAAACAGGCTATCCATGCCCCATATGGGCTATCCCTAATAGATAGCGTGCTATTTAGGATCATAGTCGACTTAGTAATACTAAAACTTTTACCCGTGCTACCGCCCGAGTCATAAACAATGGAGAAGCTAATATATTGCAAAATGATCCATTACATAGATAAGAAAACAATTCAACGTAAACAATATTTTAAGCCACACAATAGTTGTTCACACATTTTGGCCGAGAATATATCTCCCCATCTTTGTGATTATTAGCCAAGTACCATTACACAAGCCTGCTGTAATGTCCAAATTTCTCAACAACATAACAGGAACTCCAACTTTTAAAGTAATCTTGTGATTAAGAAGACTTGAAGAATTAATAGTGTTCAAGAATTCTTGTGTGTATATCATCTGCCTATTGACCGAGGCGGTATCTAATATAGGAGAATCGCAACTTAAATATGCCATTACCACACAAATACACACACACACACACACACACACACACACATATATATATATATATATATATATATATATATATATATATATATATATATATATATATATATATATATATATATATATATCCGGCATCCAACTATTCGAAATAAATAGGTAAATATCTTGAAAAAATTGTGCAAAGCAATGTCAGTCATGAATCCCTCCAAGCCACTTTCAATCATATATACCCCTAAGATCAGACCACATCAAACACACAAATTGAATCGTTGAACTCAAAAAATAAAAACCACCTAATGAAAGCAATTGATAGAATAAAATTAAGAAATTGCTTCTTTTTTTTTTTTATTATTTTGGCAGAAAATTGCTTTTATTTATGTTAATCAAAATGTAAGATACTTTTTTGATATAATTTGAGTTCAACCACATTTGTTATGCCCAAATGATATGAACTAAATTACAAAGTACAAAAACAACGGCTTGAATCTTGAAGTTGTCAAAATAAATCTAAGAATTTTTTGATGTCCATATGCAATAAATTCACTGTCCACTACATAAGAAAATCCCATTGTAAAAAAATCAAATTCAGTTTAAGCTGATCATTAGCAAACAGGCCAACTATCAAATATCAGTTTGACCTTTGAATCTATTGTCAAAATATAAAATACTTGACGATTAAGTTAATGAAATTACAAAAGGGATATCAAATACTTTAATCAATAACTTTTATTAGAACCGAAGGAACTGATATAGATGATACATGTATACTAATATAGTGACTTGTACCACAACAGAAAGGCCAACTATCACAATTTAGTCTCAATAATTTAGATGCAGATATATGTCTATTATTAGGCATCAGTTTGAACACATTTTGCTCTATCCTAGAATTTGAACATCAAAAGTTACAACTTCAACAAATTTAATGAACACAAAGAACTTATTCTCAACATTAATACATGGGTGAGTTTGTTGTCTCAACTTGAACGGTCAACAAATTGATCCATTGCCTCTATATTTGAAGATGAGACATCCCATTTTTGAGGCTAAGAAATCATGTGACTTGTATTAACTACACAAATAGTCATCAATCAACTCACCTATAGTCAAATTCCAAGTAAAAATGAAATTTGCTACATCTAAATTAAAAAATAAAACCAAGGTGAGACTTTTTAAAAATCTTAGCCTGAAATAAATGTATTTTTTTTCTTATATTAGTAGTATGAACGCAAATAAGATAACAAATTAAAACTAATAACATTTGGAATTTAGCTATAGATATTTCAACACATTCAGCTATGCATTACCATTACTCAAACTCAAACAAAAAATCCAAACCAAAATAGTCCACCGTGGAACATGTTTAAATGTAAAAATATGGATTTACTCATCAAATCTCAACATTTGGAGTAAAAGATGATAGAGTCGCGGGAGTTGCACTATTAGATTTAAATGTGATTGAAATCTTAAAAGTAACATGGCATAATAAGATCCACCTAATGGTGAGATAAGAACAAAAAATGAACCATATCATCAGAGATGCTCAAATGTGGATTAAAGAAAAAGAATCCTACTGGATTACACTGCTTTTCCGGTTATAAAGTAATCTTACCTGACTCTTTGCCACTTTGAAGTCCTGCATATTCAAAGGCCTAAGGGTAATAACTCTTTCCTACTCAATTTCCTCTCCCACATCCTGAGCATCTTTGCTATTTTGTCCTTCACCATCTTTCTTCTTTTTCTGCTGCCGAAAACAAATATAGCAATCAGCATGATCATCATAGAATTATAGTAAATCATTAGAGATATTGCCAAGTTACCGAATCCTTTTGTATCTCTTGCTGAATTAGCTCTCTAATAGGCCTATAAGCAGCGGTTGTGCATAAGTTCTGCATTTAACAATTAATGAAAATGGAAAATGCACGAAGACATCAGAACATAAACTAAACATAAGAAAAGTATTTGTATATTGTAACACGATAGTTAAGTTACAGCCATGTGAAAACAATAATAGAGAAAAACCTTCAGTCATAGTTGCGAGTTCCTAAAAATCAAATCCCCCGTTCACCTTCTCTTTAGCCAAAAGGGTCCTCAATATATTTTCTCCGTTCTCTGCAGATGGTAGCCCAGCCGTAATCCTGGTAATCAAAGATGAATGATATAGTGATTAAACATGTTTAAAATACTATTGAATTTCAGTGTATTCTGATTGTTGTTGTGCACACAATAACAAGCCATCAAAGCAATATATTGCAAATTTTGAATGCAAATAAGAAAACAAATTAAAACTAATAACGTTTGGAATTTAGCTATAGATATTTCAACACATTCAGCTATGCATTACCATTACTCAAACTCAAACAAAAAATCCAAACCAAATTTTATATCACATATAAAACAAATCACACAGTAAGAGAAAGCCAAGAAAATAAGAACCATAAAAAATAGAACCATAAAAAAAATTGAAAAGAAGAATCAATTATTACTCTTTACTTTCCTCAGTCACATACCCAACACTCTTATTCTTGATCCGACCCGCAACAACCTCAGTCAGAAACTCAAAAAGACTCCATGTTCAAGTAACGCACTACAAGAAGAAACTCTTTCAACTCATCGTTATTCAGTTCTTCGACAGAGAATTCTTTCTCCTTGCCATCATCAGAGAGAGTTTGGTATTCGATGATCTTGTTGATGTGGTTGGAGGAAACGTTGAGGAGAGGAATGACGGAGACGTTAGCGTCGGCTTCATCGATGATGGTTTGAACAGTTTTCATGTCCTTGGCAAGGCTTCAAAAACGACGCCGATTGAGGTTTTGAGAGAGATCAAGTTTGATGACTCCATCGTATTGTTGGGGGTTAGGGTTTGGACTTCAGAGGAAAGGAGAAGTTATGAAAAGTTATTTGTCAAGCGTATAGAAACTTCGATCAAAACAAAAGAAGTGAGAAGAAAAGGGTAAAAATGGAGGAAAAAGAGGTGGGCATAGATAAGTGTAGAGTTCATATGGGAATTGGAGAAAAATGAGTTTCACATATGTCAATGAAGAAAATAAAGGATTGGAAAATGAGGCATAACTAAAAAAGGTGGAAAGCCATAAAATAAGAGCATTTAACGTATAGGCATGGGGAAATGAAAGTTTAAAGTGAAATTAGATCAAAGGATGATATGAATTATGAGTCATATGAAGAGATCCAACGGCCTCCCTTGTTTGGAGCCAAAACCATCTAGGTTTAGGGTTTGCAAGGTTATTAGCAACTAGATTGATGACCCGTGCGCCGCACGGGTCTTATGAACTGAGAGTGAAAGGAAGAAGAGTATAAGAGAAGATGGTGAAAGGGGGCAGGGACGTTTTGGTAAAATGAAATATATTTCATTAAGGATGTTTTTATAAAAGGATCAAAACACGTTTCTCTGCCCACTAAAGATAAAACCACGGGTCAACAATTTATTTGATCAGATGGTCCGATCGAAAAGGTGAATCGGATCGGAACACGTCCTATTAATTGATGAACAAATATTATAAATACCTTGTCGTCGACTAAGGGCAAATTCATGAAAAGTGTCTCATGAGGATGATCCTTGTCTGGTATACACCAAACATGAATGACACAACCCTAACTTTCAAATTCCTCTTGCCACCAAAAACATCAGATAATGAAGTGTAATCATTTGCCATATTGGAGCCAAGTTATGGTACGATGATAATTAATTTAGTTAACCAACCTTATACCACTAACATAATAGCTATATTTATACTTATATAACACTATAATATACCACTAATGAGTAGAAATGTTGAGTTTGAATTTTCAATAAAAATTGCACTTATCCACACTGTGGGAAGGTATCCAATAATCAAACAGGAGTGCTGCTGTGGGAAATCAAATAGTTTAATGTTTGTACCAATACTATGTTGAAGGTAGCATTAAAAGAAAACATATGTCTATTTAAAAGAAAACAATCGATGCTTATTTTAACATTGCAATTTTTTAATAATTAAAAGTTGCCTTTCTTTATATGTTATAGCATAAAGGTAACTTACAAATTCATTCCATAATCACAAAGAAGTCCAAAAAACTCGTTAGTACATATATTTGAATACACATTAGTTTTTGTATTGCCTTGCAATTTTATAGAACTTGAATTTTATACTAAAAAATTAGAACATATGTATTCATAGGTTTTGAGAAAGACATTGAAAAGCATCTAAACTTCAAAACTCACTATTAAGTAAGAAACTCATTATAAAACAATCCTTTAATTTAAAAGTTATTATTAGGCAAAGCTTATTAGAAAATAATCTCTTAACTTAAAAGAATTGTCACATATTGTCGACACTTGCACATACATTTCACAAATGATCCTAGTTACAATTGACCATAAAATACAATTTCATTATTGTCAGCCACTACAACACCTATCTTGATCTTTGCACCTTCAGGAATATTGCAGGACTCGATCACCCATTTCCAACAAAACCAACAAAATATGTTCTATGCAGTTGATTGACAATCTTGTCCAATTCGAAAGTAGGGTTCAGATCCAACAATGTTGTTAATGTCATTTCCTTTCTCGGGATCTAGCAACACCTTCACTGCTCTGCTGCCATAAACTGATTCATCTTCCATCTCGCGGCCATTACTGCTCACTGTTCCTCCCTCTTTAATGAACATGTTTGTCATGGTTTCTCGATTATCATGCCACAACCTCTTTCATCTGTTCTAACAAAATCATAGATGAAAATCAATGATTTCAATTTCAGCAAAATTAGAACAGATGAAGAAAAAAAATGAAACTAAAATATACATAACAAATGATTATACCAATAACAAAAATATTTATATTCGGCTCCTTCAGCTGTTGTTGCAGGTTTTGTACCGATGGTTCGGTAATTAGGGAGGGATTATGTATATCTTCATTTTTTTTTTTTTGTGTTTTGGCTTTATTTGCCCCTTCCCTGTTGATGTGCTTATATTTTTCTGCATAGTCCCTTGTTGCTGCTCGCTTTGTTACAGTATGCAGAGCTTTTTATTTGTTGTAACAACTTGCTAGTTTTTGCACTACTGGTGCTTGGCCTTTGAAATATATATATATATATATATATATATATATATATATATATATCCGATTAAAAAATAATTATATTCTACACTCACAACATTGAAATCTAATCTAATCATATTCAAATTAGGTCAAAACAATCAAAATTAAAAAATTTCAACCTCTTCATCATCAGGCTTGCAGATAGTTTCATCAGGCTTGGAAGAATTATCTTCACTGTCGGAATTGTTGTTGCGCTTCCTCTTCCCACCGAAAGCCATTCAGAAATTTTGGGAAGGTTACTGGCGGAATCGTTAATCAATCAGAAGGTTTGAAAGAGAGGGTGAAGTGGTGGCGGTCGGACCAGAGGAATTGGATGAGGCGATGGATTTTTTGGAGAAGTTGAGAGAATTGAATTGTTTGGGAATCTGAAGAAGAAAAAGAATTGTTCTAGCATAGTATTAGAATTTCTTGAGAAGTGTAACATGTGATATGAATGTGATTTTTTTTTGTTGCTATTAACTTTGCATAAAACAAAAGTGGAATTTGTGAGTAACTACCATATTGAGGAAGCAAGAAAATTCAATTGGATATTGGCATGGACATTCATTGGAAAAGGAGTATTATTTGGCACACTTTGTGGAGTATTTATAGGCATGAGATATGGTGGATAATTATAGTGGCACCGTTTAGTTTTCAATCTTGTATTCCAATAGATGCAATTTAATGCTTTACGTATATCAAGCAGGGAAAGTTTGAAAAAAAATATGCATAGAAACCATAAAGCCACAATGACTCGGTTAACAATACAAACTCCACTAAATACCATCCAAATTCAAATTTCAAATTAGATGGGAGGGAAAATATTAGGGTTGTTGTCATTAGCATTTAATGAATTAGAAATAGAGGGAACTAATTAGGGTTAAGATGTTGCAAACCTAATGACTTTAAGGAATAAGAGATGTTAAGTAGGATTAGATTAGATATAAGTATGATTTAAGACTCAAGCTCTAAAATTTACTAAGTTTGGCGGGTCTACCGGTATGAGATAGCCCATTTTAACAAATCTGACTATTATCTTTCTAAAAAGGCACGACATGATAATACACTATAAATATGTCCAACCACCATAAAATATGGCCAAGTGACAAATGTACTTGAATTTCATCTCCAAAGTTAGCTAAAAGGATGAAGGTATTGAAGTAGCAATAATTGTCGCAAAAAAGAGGGGTTTGAATTGTGACCCTTTTTTAAAATTTATTCTTGAAACTTTAAATCAAGTTTATATACTCAAGAATGTTCTTGGTTAAAATATTAGTTTAAAATAAATAAATGATTATATAAGCAGAATGGGAAAAAATTAAGTTTAAACTGATTTTAACTTCAGTTAAGTATTTATGTAATTGTTTTATCTTGGACCAGAATATTCTGGAGGTAGTTAAATTAATTAGCAAAATGGTATTAAGGATTAGCTTAGGACCAGAGCACTATGGATTATAATTTAAAATAAATGACAAGAGTAAGGAAGAGAGAATAACACAGGAGAGTTATCCTGGTTCACCAAATCCGGCTACTTCCAGTCCCCACACTTCGTGTGAGATTGTCCACTATAGTATTAAGCTAGTAGAAACTTCTGACTAGCACTATAAGATCTTGATCACACCAGATCAGTCTAGAACCATTGTATTTTCAACCTCAGCAGGCTTCTTACAAATCTTTGCACTAGCAAAAGAAAGGTTGAATTTTTCTATCTTAAATTATTAAGCCCGATAGACTTGAGAACTAATATCACACTTTGTATGGTGATTGGTTTTGTGTTGTTCTTGATATCTCAACACATGAAACTTTTACAAACATAAACTCAAGAAGATAATGATACAAAAATATAGTGAGAGATTATGGAGTTATGTTTGTTTGAAGAGCTTGATTGAGAGATTGATTGCTTTTGAGAGATAAGTGCTTTTGTATTTCAAACTCTTGCCTTAAACCTTCAATGACCTCTTCTATTTATAGATCACGAATAGTCTTTGAGGATAGGTCACAAAATAGCCGTTTGAATCCATTTCAAACTAAGAAATGTGCTCCAAAGGTTGCTTGGGGAACAAGTGTGCAAGCTGTCTTCAGAGAACGTTCTTAAGAACATTTTTCAGTGATCCAACCATAACTTGGGCATGAAGCAACACGTTTTTGCAAGATGTTTATGAGTTGTTTGCCTGACTTCAGAAACTTGGAGGTCACTTGAGATGATGTACTCTTGATGTCATTGTATAATGTCATATTATGATACCTTTGATGATGTCATTTGAAAAATCATTTGAAGAAACTTTCTTTAATGGACCTTTTTCCATTTATTCCTTAATGGGTCGAAAATCTCATGGGGCCTATTCAGATTTTATTCCTTTGTAGTCTTGTGGTCCATGTGCACATATTTGTCTTCAATTGCATTGATTTATTTTTGCCTTTAAAAGCCTTAAAGGAGTCTTTATCCTTAAGATCTTTTATTCCCATCTTTAGTGATACAAAGAGAATCATTTTCAATTTAGATCTTTCTGATGCAAATATTGAATGTGTACAAAAAGTTCCCATTTGTTTATTGCTTGCTTTTGTTATTTTGATGAAAGCACTTCGTGATCCTTTTGTGAGGCAAGAACGTTCTCAAGATTATTCTTATGAAACATGCTCACAAAATTTATTAGTAGATAACAAGATAAAATGTGTTTGTTATCTTTAAAATATTAAAAGAGGATTTTGCTTTCAACATTCTCCCCCTTTTTGATGATAACAAACATTTGAAAATTTAATCTTGAAAGAAATTAAAAATGACAGGAAATAATTTTATTAATTTCTCCCCCTCAATTTCAGCATTTAATAATCATATATATAAAAACAATTGAGACCGTATATACTTTTTATGAACCAACATGTCATTTTTCATTCATTGCAAAGGTTCAAACATGATACAGTAAAAAATAGACATAATATAAATATTGCAACAGAAATATAAAGACATAATACTGGATAATTATAGCAGCATAGCAAGCATGCAATAGACAACATCATAATAGTTTTGCAGCACTAAAAACATTAACAGCAAAATATATAGATGAATATGGAGATGAATCTTTCTTTTCCCCCTTAATTATCTCCCCATTTGTTTCATCAAAAAAGCAGTTGGTGCCATCACTTAGGAGTAGGAGAGGAGTCATCAGATGAGGAGTCTTCATCAGGAGCAGGAAAGAAATGTTGTGGTGGAGGATAAGGTAGTTCAGCAGGTGGAGGAACACTGTAACGAGTGCTCAAGGTGTTTGAAATCCAATTCCTTTGAGTTTGATTTTCCATCTTTTTATACACATGATGACTTAAACAAGCTTGTTGTCCTTTAAGAATCCTACGCAGATACTTCTTGATTTTGCTCAGATCCTTTTCAATTTTATACCGTTTAGAAGGTCTTTCATCAGTAGCAGCGTGGTGAGTTGAGCAGGATGGAGCAACCTTTGAAGGATTAGAGGGCAAGGTAGGACAATTTGATTGTAGAGTGGTGAAAGATTCCAATGGATTTGAACCATTCAAATTGAGGCAGAGAATTAAAGAACTTGCTGGTTGAAGAGGAATTGAATAATGGAGAGAAATAAGTTTGAGGTGGAGAGGTAAAGAGCTGACTGGTATTGAACACTTTTGTAGGTGGAGGAAGTTTTGATCTGAGACTTTGAAGAACCTGAGTAGCTTGAATATCATTGAAAATAGCAGTTTCATTTCCAAAATCTTCTAGGAGATCTTGGTGTTCCTCTAAAACAGGAGATCGTTGTTGAGAACGATCGGGAGAGCGTTCTTCAGAACGTACTTGAGGAGGATTTTGAGGAGAATCAATTTCAGAATCAGAGTTGCCATCCTCGTCTTGATCCTTTTTCTTTTCAGATTGTCCTGTTTCAGACTTCATATGGCTAACATTTTGGGCACGAAACTTAGAGATTATCCACTCAGATTCTTCATCTTCTAAATCAACCTGAAGTTCTCTAGAGAGCCTAGTGAGAATCATGCCATAGGGAAAACCATGTCGTGGGTTTTTGTCTTTGATGATGAACCATAGAGAGAGAGAGAGAGAGAGAGAGAGAGAGAGAGAGAGAGAGAGAGAAAGGGAAAAGTTTTTTATGATTAAACTAATGGTGGTTTTAGAGAAAAAGTGGTAGTTTTCATAAAAGTTATGATGGCTATTTCTTTAAATTTGATAGAGATGGTATCTAATGGGTTGTATAACATAACACATGAATAGAGATATTTTTGAATTTCAAAAACAATAAGAAATAATTATAACTAAATACACTTGAGGAGCAAGTTTTAAAGATAAGGGAGAAAATGTTCTTGAGAACGTTCTTTATCTTAATTTTTTGGATTTTGTATGATATGTAATTTTTCTTTGATAAAATTAAACCTGTCTTCTACTAATGGTTTTGTAAAAATATCAGCAAGTTGATTTTCTGTATTAACAAAAATTAATTCAACATCCTTTTTATTGACATGATCTCTAATAAAGTGATGTTTTATTTCAATATGTTTTGATCTTGAATGCTGAATGGGATTTTTTGATAAATTTATTGCACTTGTGTTATCACAGAATATGGGAATATTTGTGTCCCTTATTGAGAAATCTTCTAATTGATTTTTTATCCATAATACCTGAGAGCAACAATTTGCTGCTGACACGTATTCTGCTTCAGTGGTTGATATAGCAATAGTATTTTGTTTTCTACATGCCCAACTGATTAATGCATTTCCAAGAAACTGACTAGTACCACTTGTGCTTTTTCTTTCTAGTTTGTCTCCAGCATAGTCAGCATCACAGTAGGCTGTCAAATCAAAACATGATCCTTTTCTATACCAAAGACCAAGATCAGTAGTACCAACTAGATATCTGAAAATTCTTTTTACTGCAGTTAAGTGTGATTCTTTTGTAGAGGTTTGAAAATGTGCACATAAACCTACTGCAAAAATGATAT
Source organism: Medicago lupulina (assembly GCA_958299785.1). Lineage (NCBI taxonomy): Eukaryota > Viridiplantae > Streptophyta > Magnoliopsida > Fabales > Fabaceae > Medicago > Medicago lupulina. The sequence goes on along the minus strand of OY283146.1, from coordinate 55,176,702 downwards.
CTGGTCTACTGGCAGTTAAGTACAACAGTGATCTAATCATTCCCCTGTATTCCTTTTCAGAAACACTTTTTTCTTTTTCATCTTTATCAAGATTAAAAGATGGATGCATGGGAGTTACCATAATTTTTGCTTTATTCATTTTATATTTTTTTAGAAGATCTTTAATATATTTTTCTTGACAAATAAATATTCCATTAGTTTCTTGTTTAATTTGTAAACCAAGAAAGAATCTTAATTCCTCCATCATACTCATTTCAAATTCACTTTGCATTAGTCCAGAAAATTCTTCACACATTTTTTCATTTGTGGATCCAAAAATAATGTCATCAACATATATTTGAACAATGATATAGTTTGACTTATCATTTTTTCTAAATAGTGTCGTATCATATTTTCCTCTAGAGAAATTATTTTTGATTAGGAATGTATTTAACCTTTCATACCATGCTCGTGGAGCTTGTTTTAAACCATATAATGCTTTTGTTAATTTAAACACATGGTTAGGTTTATTAGTGTTTTCAAAACCAGGTGGTTGATGCACATAAACTTCTTCATTTAAGAATTCATTTAGAAATGCACTTTTAACATCCATTTGAAAGAGTTTAATACTTTTATGAGATGCATATGCAAGAAGAATTCGTATTACTTCTAACCTGGCTACCGGAGCAAATGTTTCATCATAGTCAATGCCTTCTTGTTGATTATAGCCTTGTGCGACTAATCTGGCTTTATTTATGATAACTCTTCCTTCTTCATCTAGTTTATTTCTAAATACCCATCTTGTTCCAATTATAGAATGTCCTTGTGGTTTAGAAACAAGATTCCATACCTCATTTTTCTCAAATTGAGAAAGTTCTTCTTTCATGGCTATTACCCACGATTCTTCACATATAGCTTCTTGTATATTTTTGAGTAAATTACACTCCCCTCCCCTCAAAGATGCTTGAATTACACTCCTGTCATCGCGATTTTCGGGTGTCAAATCATTAATTGGATTTGAACCTTTCAATCATTGATGTCTCTATTTTTTTTGGGGAAGGTAAAATCGAGAAAAAACCTTAGAAATCCTAAGTTCGGGGCTGATTTCATTACGGGAAGGTATTAGGCACCCGTAATGACTATAGTATCCTATAGGAACCGTTTTACTATGCTTTACGTTTCCTACACATACATCTAGCGGAAAGTCATACAACGTGTGTGCATGTGTCGGTGCATGTGTCGGTGTACATCATCATAGTCCATAGTCCTTTACATCGGGTCCTATTTTACATTCTATAGTCTTGCATGAAATTAAAGAAAAGGTACACTAAACCTAAAATATTACATGAATCAAATAGAAGATTGCATAAAGTGACTAAAAGGGAAGAAAGATGAAAATAATGCAATGCTAATGATGTGCACGAGACATAGAACAAAATGGTTAGTAATGAAATGAGAAATGATAGCATGAGTAGCAATGCATAGTAGATGAAATTTACTAACAAAGCACTAAACCAATTAAAAAGAGACGAAGTGAACGTAACTAAAAACATTAAGCAAATTGCAAAAGAACAAACACCAAAAATAATGCAAATGATACCAAACTAAAACCTAAAATCTAAACTAAGTCCCATGGCCTATAACCTTTACCCAAAACAGCACCCCCTTTTCAAAGAAAACATTTCAAGAATCAAAGAGAAATTGTAAGTCACACTTAAACCCTAAAATCAACACATTTCACAAACAAATTGCATCTCAAAATTAGCAACTAAACTTGACCAAAGAGAAGCTATTAACCTTGCAAAGGGAAATTAACAAACAAAATTGTAGCATCGTGGATTGTAAGCAACTTGTAAAGTTATTGAGCACTTGAACTAGAGGACTAGGAGTTAATTTGTAAAGCAAGAAAGGATCCATTGAGTTTGAAAACCAAAGAATTAACAATTAGGCATGCAAGAATGTAGAAATAGCATGAATTCAGAGATGAACACATCACGAAAGTCACATATCAAACATCAACACCATAGAGCAAAAATTGGATCCGTTATAGTGCAAGAAAGTTTATAAAAACACAAAATATCCCAATCAAATGAGAAATTAGCATTTGCCAAATTTTATCAATTTTCGCATGTAAAATATCACAAAACAGTCACAAATATATCAAGAACGCATAACAATTTTTTTGGGATTTTGTAAAGAAGTCAGAACACACAAGAGGTCCAAATAGCAAACTCAAGGGTGCACATAACAAGAAAAGCTCAAGAAATTGAAAGAAAACCAAAAGCCTGCGGGTAAAAAGCCCAAACCCACGGATCTGATGGGTCCGGATCAAGCTAACGCTCCAGGAGCGTTGGATTGATCCAGATCCATCAGGATCTTGATCAAACGGCCAGGAACAGAAGAGAGTGGGTCGGGTTTGGGTCAACCCGACCCAAGCACGCATATAAAAGGGATTTTTTACCCATTTCTCTCATTTTTTCAAAACCTTTCTCTTTCTTCCTCTCTTCTTCTCCGCCGTTCTCTCTTCTCTCCACAAACCCTAACCCTAATTTTGTTTACATGGCCCAGGAATCAAAGAAACACGGTTTTAACAAATCACGTGGCTGTTTTAAGCATGAATCAAACACCAGAAACTACATATGTTGGTTGAATCATCGTAGATCTTGAACTTCCACTCACGGATTTCGAACGGTTCTTGATGCATTCTTGGTTCAAATCTTTGTTTAATCCTTCGTCCTAATGGAACCTCTCACGGATTTGAAGGTTTACAACGATTGATTTGTGTTGTAAACCCTAAAATCTGTTACGGTTTTGAAAATCTATTAGGGTTTCGTTGTTTTGGGACTAAACCGTTCGAAATCCTACAGTACTACGTTGATTCAAACTCGTTGATGTGCATACACATAATGGAGGTAAGTATTGATTCAAACCTGGTTTTGTTCGGAGATTTGGACTTGAATCTTCGGAACTCTTGGCTTTGATTCTGTTTTTTCTTGCTGGTTCTTGCTTGAAATTCGAACGAAACCGTGAATCTTCTTCTTCTTCTTACTGATTCAGAACCGTGAAATTCTTTCCCTTTTTCTTCTCCTCTTCCTCCTCTGTGATCGCGTTCGAATTCGTAGCTTCCAGTGGCGGATTCACGCTCGAATTGCAGGGGAAATGGTTCGATGATGATGATTCAGTGATGAATCTCTGAGAACTGTGATGAATTTCGCTGCATTGTACTTGAATTTGATTCTGGAAAGTTAGGGTTTGTAGGAATTGTTCATTGTGTTCTTGAGGTTTTCTGGGTTTGTGATGATTTTGATCTAACTGACATGAGAGAGAAAGATGAATTCTGTTTTTGACTGTGGCGCGTGAAAATGGATCTCTGACACTGTGTACTATTTATAGCCTGCCATGTGTGATTCTGGCCAATGAGGTAGTGACACGTGGACTGGACTGAGCTGGCGTGGCACCTGTGGACTGAATCTGAAAAAGGACTAAACTGCAAATTTTAAAGAATTTGGGACTAAACTGCAAAATAAAAAAAAGAAGAAAAAATTGGACTGTTTTTTTTGAGAATGAAAAAGAAATTGAACTGTTTTTGTAATAAAGTATAAAATTTGGACTAAATTGCAATTTTTGAAAATATTAGGACTAAAATGTAAAAATAGTAAAATTGGTTAAAAAAATGTAATTTGAAATGCAACGTAAAGTGAAACAATTAAAACTGACAAAACGGACTAAAACGAACAAATTACAACAAATGAGGTATTTTAAAATACCTCTCTGTCCAAAATTTATTTGATGTGAAAAGACTGAAATGCCCCTGGGGCAAAAACGACTCAAACTGACTCAGATGCAAATTAAGATGATTTTTGTACAAAATTTGATTAATGATTCATGCAAACAAATTGAAAAGACTCAGGGACAAATTGTAGGGACTGAAAATGGGTTCCTTTATAGGAAATGACCAAAATACCCTTTTGTATGATTTTATGCAAAAATTCAAAAGACTGAAACAGTAATGTATGCAGTTGAAGTACAGTAGAAAACACAGTGAATTTGAAAGTATTAGAAAATAGCAGAGGAAATTGAAAGAGTATTTTTAGGTCCAAAATGAGGGTATGACAGCTGCCCCTATTTAAGTTTCTTTGTCTGGAGAGTCAAGAGACAGAGTCTTTGGCTTGACGCGACGAAGATACTTAAATATCGACATTAGTACTGATTTTGGGCGTAAAAATACGTTTGTTATGCATGCCATGCAACATTTGTGTTATGAATGCAAGACAAACTGAGAATCGAATTTAACGGAATATGTCGTATCCATTGCGGGACTGATTGACATTAACAGAATAACGGAAAGGAGTATGTCGCATCCATTGCGGGACTGATTGACATTAACAGAATAGCAAAAAGGAATATGTCGTATCCATTGCGGGATTGATTGACATTAACAGAATAGCAGATAACAAGACTCACTGGGGAGACTCGAAAGCAAATTGACAGGTACAAGCTGTTCTTGGATGCGAACTGGCCACTTGACCGGGACTGTCGACAACAAAGGGCGCAAGCTGCTCTTGTATTTGAGCTGGTTACTTGGCTGAAAGAAAATATAGAAAGCACAAGCTGTTCTTGGACATGAACTGGTTACTTGGCTAAAAAGAAGACAAAATAGAAAGCACAAGCCGTTCTTGTATTTGAACTAGTTACTTGGCTGACAGGGAACAAAAGAAGCACGAGCTGTTCTCGGATGCGAACTTGCCGCTCGGCGGACACCAAAAGGATAGGTACAAGCTGTTCTAGGGTGCGAACCTGCTGCTTGACCGATAACAAAAACAAATTGTATTTGAAAAAGACTTGAATTTGATTGGCATAACTGCAGGAGCTTGAATTTGACAGGAATGTTGACAAGACTGTTGAACTTTGAAATTGACATGACGGTAGACATTTGTTGTTAGCAGAAGAAATTTGAAGTTGACAAGATCGATTTTGATTGAGATTAACATAGGAATTGAGAATGCAGATGCGTATGAATAGCATGACAATCTTATCGAATGCATGAACACATAGGATGCATGATTATGCATGTATGAATGTTTTGGAATGCATGATGATTGGCAATTTGTAGACACAATTTCGCAGAGACAGACAAAACATTGGAATATTGGGCACGTAATGGCTCGTGCTCGGACATATACTTGCAAAAGTTCCTCTTCTGGGGATGCCGTCGTTTGAAGATACGTCGAGACCATCGTTGAAGGCAGGAAGCTGTAAAATTGTAGAGAAAAATAGTCTGAACGGTATTGCCGCTTGCTGGAACAGTCACGTAAGTACTTCGGACATCGCATCTGTGGTCAATGCTCTTGCATGTTTGTTTTTTCATTCCATTTTTCATTTTTCTTTCATCATCCCATTTTTGCCTGGATCGCCCTTTCGGGTTTTCGACCCACCGGGGAATAGTTTTTTTTTTGTGTCGCCCCTGTTTTTGCCTGAATTGCCTTTGAAGGTTGTCAATCCATCGGGGTGCTCATTTTTGCCTAAGCCGCCCTTTCGGGTTTTCGACTTAGCGAGCATATTCATTTTTTCATGCTTTTCATTCTGTTTTTTCATTCTTGCCATTGACCACAGACCGTCACTGGGAGGAAGGCTTGCTAGTAACTTGAATTGGAACTGATATCAATGTAGATTTGTTCATGCATGTTCATTTGAATGTACCTAGCTGTTCAGGCTTGTTTTCAAAATACTTAAAAAATTTCAATTTTCATAATGTTTATTCCAGACCTGTATCATCATCAACATAGAAGAAATCTTTTGTACAAAGCTTTGAAAATAGAACGGAAAATGAGTGCCAAACAAAAGCATAGGCTCAAATCGATGTATAAGGGTGGTAGTCGGCCAAAAGCGCGACCCCACAGATTTACAAGGCTTGGAAAATGGTAATTTTATTGGTTGGTGGTACATTGAACACAGTAGCTGCTATGGTATCTGAAACTCTTGAATCCACAGGCGTCGGAACCTCGGATGAGAACAGCCAATCATCAGTTGCAAAGATCCCAAGGGGAATGGTAATTTGCCAGATATAGTCAATTGTCTTTTATTTCAATCTCATTCTTGCATGAACCGCCCTTTCGGGTTTTCGGCTCATCGAGACGCTCATTTTTGCCTGAGTTACATGTAATCTCAGCGAGCTTTTACATTTTTGTTTCTTGTCCCTTATTTTGCCTGGACTGCCCTTTCGGGTTTTCGATCCACCGGGAAGCGCATTTTTGCCTAGGCCGCCTTTTCGGGTTTTCGACCTACCACGCTGTTCTTTTCATATCTAGACAAAGTATTTCTTGACTATATCGGCATTCACAGGATTCGGAAGTTCTACACCATCCATGTGTGTGAGAATCAAAGCACCGCCAGAGAAAGCCTTCTTGACAACATAAGGTCCATCATAGTTAGGCGTCCACTTGCCCCTTGGGTCGGGTTGCTGACTCATTCTTCTTTTCAACACGAGTTCACCCTCTTTGAATACCCGAGGACGAACTTTCTTGTCAAAAGCATTTTTCATCCTTGTTTGATACATCTGACCGTGAGCCAAAGCATCTAGGCGTCTTTCCTCAATCAAATTCAACTGGTCGTACCGACTCTGGCACCACTCGGCCTCGGACAACTTTGCTTCCATAATCACACGGAGAGACGGAATCTCTACTTCCAATGGGAGGACTGCTTCCATGCCGTATACAAGAGAAAAAGGCGTAGCCCCGGTTGAACTACGGACTGTAGTGCGGTAGCCATGTAGAGCATAGGGCAACATCTCATGCCAGTCTTTGTATGTTGTTACCATCTTCTGCACAATCTTCTTGATGTTCTTATTGGCGGCCTCGACTGCACCATTCATCTGAGGTCTGTAAGGAGAAGAATTGTGGTGTTCAATCTTGAATTTCTCGCATAAGGCTTGCACCATGTCATTGTTCAGGTTGGTACCATTGTCAGTGATGATCTTGCTAGGGACACCATATCGACAGATGATATTGTCCTTGATGAATCTGACTACCACTTGCTTAGTCACGTTGGCATAAGATGTAGCTTCGACCCATTTGGTGAAATAATCGATTGCTACCAGGATAAAACGATGACCGTTTGAAGCTTTCGGTTCAATTCTTCCGATCATATCGATGCCCCACATAGAGAAAGGCCATGGAGAAGACATAACATTGAGGGCGCGCGGAGGCACATGGATCTTATCAGCATATACTTGACATTTGTGGCACTTTCTGGCGTATTGATAGCAATCACGCTCCATGGTCATCCAGTAGTAACCAGCTCTCAACAGCTTTCTAGACATAGCATGCCCCGATGCGTGGGTCCCAAAGGTGCCGTCGTGCACATCGTGCATCAGCTGTTCTGCTTCACATTCATCAACACATCTTAACAACACCATATCGAAATTTCTTTTGTACAGGACATCACCATCCAGCAGGAACTTGCTAGCCAACCTGCGCAACGTCTTCTTGTCTTTGTTGGAAGCACCCGGTGGGTACTCACGGCTTTGCAGAAATTGCTTGATATCATGATACCAGGGTTTGACGTCGGCTCCGCCTGAACCCGTCTGTACAATTGCATCACTGACAGTAAACACATGGGCGGGCCGCTCTAAGCGTTGTACTTTGATCATCGGCACGTGATTCCAATGGTTTACTTGAAGCATGGAAGATAAGGTAGCAAGAGCATCGGCCATTTGGTTCTCCTCTCGGGGGATATGGTGCAACTCGACCTTTGTGAAATACGTCAACAGACGTCTTGCATAATCACGGTAAGGGATCAAATTGGCATGATGGGTCTCCCATTCTCCCTTTATCTGATTGATGACTAATGCAGAGTCTCCATAGATGTCGAGATGCTTGATCCTCATATCGATGGCTTCTTCAATTCCCAAGATGCACGCTTCGTACTCGGCCACATTGTTGGTGCATTCAAACACAATCCGGGCTGTGAAAGGAATGTGATGCCCCTGCGGAGCCACAATTACTGCGCCAATTCCTCGGCCATAGGCATTAACAGCACCATCAAAGACCAATCCCCACTTGCTATCGGGGTCTGGACCTTCACCGATCAGTGGTTCTTCGCAGTCTCTTGATTTTAAAAACATGACCTCTTCGTCAGGGAAATCGAACTTCAAAGGTTGATAATCATCAAGTGGTTGGCAAGCGAGATGGTCAACCAGGATACTCCCTCTAATGGCTTTCTGAGCTTTAAATATAATATCATATTCTGACAGCAACATTTGCCAACGTGCGATCTTTCCAGTGACAGCCGGTTTCTCAAAGATGTACTTGATTGGATCCATCCGAGATATCAACCAGGTGGTGTGATTTATCAGGTAGTGACGCAGGCGTTTGGCAGCCCAGGCCAAGGCACAACAGGTCTTCTCGAGCATTGTATACCGAGTCTCACAATCGGTAAATTTCTTGCTCAAATAGTAGATTGCATGCTCTTTCTTTCCAGTCTCATCTTGCTGACCGAGCACACATCCCATGGACTCATCCAACACTGACAGATACATGATCAATGGCCTTCCTTCCACCGGTGGAACGAGGATAGGAGGTTCTAGCAAGTAACTCTTGATGTTGTCGAAAGCTTCTTGGCATTCATCATTCCATACCATAGGTTGATTCTTCCTGAGTAACTTGAAAATCGGCCCGCAGGTCGCAGTCATGTGGGATATAAATCTGGAAATGTAGTTCAAACGCCCGAGGAATCCTCTGACTTGCTTCTCGGTTTGCGGGGCCGGCATCTCGCGGATAGCCCGGACTTTATCAGGATCTACTTCAATGCCCTTCTGGCTGACAATGAAGCCTAGCAACTTCCCTGATCTAACACCGAATGTACACTTGTTTGGGTTCAGCCGAAGCTTGTACTTCCTCAACCTTTCAAACATTTTAGCCAAGTATTCGACGTGTTGTTCTTCATCGCTCGACTTGACAATCATGTCATCTACATACACTTCAACCTCCTTGTGAATCATGTCATGGAACAAAGTGGTCATCCCCCTTTGGTAGGTAGCACCAGCATTTATTAGACCGAACGGCATTGCTTTGCAGCAGAAAGTTCCCCATGGAGTGATGAACGACGTCTTCTCCCTGTCCTTGGGTGACATTTTGATTTGGTTATAGCCAAAAAAACCGTCCATGAAGGAGAACACCTTGCACTGGGCAGTATTGTCAACGAGCACATCAATGTGAGGCAGTGGGAAATTGTTCTTCAAGCTTGCTTTGTTCAAATCTCTGTAGTCAACACACATCCGAACCTTACCATCTTTCTTCGGCACTGGCACGATGTTAGCAACCCACTCGGGATATTCAACCGTCATGAGAAAACCCGCATCGATTTGTTTCTGCACTTCCGCTTTGATCTTCAGAGCCATGTCCGGCCGAGTCCGTCTCAACTTTTGCCTGACAGGAGGACAGTCTGGCTTTGTCGGTATCCGATGTTCCACAATCTGAGGATCCAAACCTGGCATGTCTTCATACGACCATGCAAAAATGTCCGAGTACTCCCGGAGGAGCTGAAAGATCCTTTTCTTGACCCCTTCCTCCAATGCGGCACCGACTTTGATCTCTCTTTTGTTATCCTCAGTACCCAAGTTGATTAGCTCGATCTCCTCCTGATGAGGACGAATGGTTTTCTCTTCTTGCTCAAGCAATCGGGCAATCTCATCTGGTATGTCATCACTATCCTCATCTTCGGTCTCGAATACCGGGGATTCAACAGTTTGGAGAAGCATATGGTTACTGTGTTCAACGGGTTTGTTTTGGTTCGATCTGCGTGACATGATTGGATGATTTTTAGAAAATAATTTTCATGCAGATCTTTGGAATTAATAAGAAAATGCAGATGTTTTGGTTTTTTCTGGCATTACCATTATTTCCAAGGGAAAAACACTAAAGAAAAAAAAAGAGTCGTGAAAGAAACGACGTCTTTTATTGATAATGGTGATGTCGGAACAAACACGCCTTTTACAAAAGAGTCACTTCCGCCTCGGGCAAGGCGGAAGGATTGTTATTTTGAAAATAAAGCCTAAACAGCAAGACATATTACTTAGAATCATGCACAAACACAGGGAGATTGATAACGTTCCAGTTCTTTGCAATGCCTCCTGGTATCACAAATGCGGGTCTGACCCCTCTTTCAGCAGCACCATCAAGAATTGCATTGGTAAATCCAGCACTACGGAACATTCCAGTTGACATGCCTGACGTCGGGGAGAAACCGAGACCCTCTTTGTATTTGTTGTCCTGCAGCTGTATCAATTGGCCCCAACCAGCGGCCTGACCCTTCTGAACGGCTCTCTGCGCATCCTTTAATGAAGCCATGGTAGCACTAGCTCTCTTGGGCTCCGTACCCTCGATAGTCAAACCCTGGAATGCAGTTCCTTCGGCAGACTTAGCTTCGATACAAGAGAAGGATGATAACTGACTGACCAGATAAGCTTCTTCTCCATGCACTGTCACAAGTTTACCATTCCTTACGAACTTTAGCTTCTGATGGAGGGTAGAAGTGACTGCCCCAGCCTCGTGTATCCACGGTCTCCCGAGCAGGCAGCTGTAAGAGGCATCTATGTCCATAACCTGGAAAGTAATCATGAATGTTTCAGGACCAATAGTCATGGGGAGATCTACTTCTCCAAGCACAGTTTTACGAGAGCCATCGAAAGCCTTGACTAGAAAAGTACTCCTCCTCAAGGGGACTCCTCGGCAACTCAACTGATCCAAAGTCGATTTAGGCAACACATTCAACGACGACCCAGTGTCTACCAACACGTTGGACAGCATATCTGTTTTGCAGTTCATGGAAATATGCAGGGCCAAGTTGTGGTGCTTTCCTGCCTCTGGAAGTTCATCTTCACCAAACCAAAGGTTACTGCAAGCAGTGATGTTAGCCACTATTCCGCCAAATTGATCCTCTGTGACTTCGTGGTCAACATAGGCTTGTTCCAACACTTTCAATAACACATTCCTGTGAGCCTCCGAGCTGAGGAGTAGGGCCAAGATGGATATCTTCGAGGGAGTCTGTAGCAGCTGATCAACGATCTTATAATTGCTTTTCTTAATTATCTTCAAAATCTCATCCAGATTGGAATCATCAATGGAATGGCCTGGACGGCTGGTACTTTCAACAACAGGAGGGATTGTCAATGGAGCAGTCTCATCAGCAGGAATTGTAACTTGCACATCATCTTTCTTCTAAAACAAAAGGGGTCGGACCTTGCCGCTCCTCAAAGCCGTCACTTCAGCTATGCTGCCTACTGCGCTTAAGGACACCAAAGGTACCTCCTTCCCGTTTTCCAACATAGTCGCACTGTACTTGTACGGGATGGCTTTCGCAGAAGTATATGGCACCGGCCCAGGCAGCCGTATGACCAATGGTTCAACGTCCTTCCTGACGGGCGTGCTCTTGACTGGAGTATCGTGGAAAATCGGGACTATCATGCAAACATCACTGGTAGTCAGGTAGTTGTCATTCATCAATCTTTGGATATCAGTCTGGACTACGCTGCAACCCATAGGGTTCTGAAGACATTCACAGCAAGCAGCGTGGTCGTGGCTGAACAGAGCAGCTCGGCACAGCTTGATATGTAGCGGTATTAGGGGAGTAGCAACATTACGGACACTGAGACGAGGGATTTCTTCACAGACTTCAATCATATTTACAGCGGCATGGTTGGGGAGTGGATTGTCAAGTACGTGTGGGACATTGTTTTCAAAAGATAGCTTTCCCTGGTCAATCAACTTCTTTACAATGTATTTCAGAGCGTAGCAACCTTCTACGTCATGACCTAGGGCGCCTTGGTGGAAATCACATCTGAGATCGGAGCGGAATCTGGGAGGCAATGGGTTTGGCGGAGGCTTGCCAGGCCTAGTGGTGCAATACCCCTTATGTAACAGAGTTGGGAGTAGTTCGGCATACGCCATTGGTATCGGCGGGAAAGATGGTCTAGATTGAGGGCCTTGTTGTTGTTGTTGCGGTTGTTGTTGAGCTAATGGTTGTTGTTGCATCTGTTGGGCGATGGCATTAACAGGGACCTGAGGTTGGCCCGGTAGAGGAGGGTATTGATGGTAGAACGGTGGATAGAACGGGTGCTAGGCATACTGTAGGTACTGATACGGTTGAGGCAGTTGTATAGCATTGACAGGAGCGGCAGTGGCAGACTGATTGGTTCCGGCGAACACCATTCCAACCTCTGATTCCTTTTTCTTATGGTGACCATTGCCGTACTTCTTCGGTGCATTCGAGGACTCACCTTTCTCAAACACGATAATTCCCTCTCGGACGGCTTCCTCCAAGCGGGTTCCCATAGTGACCATCTCAGAGAAGTTGCTTGGGGCAGCAATAATCATTCTCTCAACATAATCTTTCTTCAGGGTCTTCAAGAATGTTTGAGTCATTTCTTCCTCGTCCAAGGCGGGGGTGATACGGGCAGCTGCCCCTCTCCACCTCTGTGCGTATTCGCGAAAGCTTTCGTCCTTTTTCTGAGAAAGAGACCGGAGGAATTCTCTATTCGGCTTGAGCCTGGTGTTAAACCCATAGTGGTTCTTGAAAGCAGTAGCTAGATCATCAAACGTGCGGATATCATCCTTGCTCAAACCGGTATACCACTCCGCGGCATCTTCCATTAGACTGTCCTGGAAGCAATGGATCATAAGTGAATCATTGTCTGCATGGTTAGCCATCTTCCGGACGTATTTGATGATATGGTTCTGGGGGCAAGCCAGCCCGTTGTAGCGGTCAAATTCCGGGACCTTGAATTTCTTGGGAATATCCACCCTTGGCACCAAACAAAGATCGTGGGTTCTGACGAGGTCACTGCTCCCACGGTTGGCCTTGATCTCGCGACGGAGTTCTCTGGCAAGTTCTTCCATTTTTTCTTCCATAGTTCCCAATACAGGAGTTTTTCCACGGTAATCATTAGCATTGGCGCCCTGAGGCATAGAGTGCACAATCGGAACTGTGAAGACCGTTGACTGAGGCAAGGTAGTGTGAAGAGATGTGGAATCTGGTGGGGGTATCTGACCAACATTAGCGGCACCTGAAGTCGCGGTTCCTGAAACACCGGCTGCAGTATTGGGAGCGTAATAAGGTGGGAGTCCATAGGGGTATCCCCTCGGCATAACAAGAGATGCGGCGGGAATCTCTTCGGTAGCTGCTTGAGTGGACACGACCGGCTGTTCTTGAGCGGCCATCAGAGCAGTCATGGCGTCGAGAGCTTTGGCTAACTCTTCTCTCACGGAAGCTAGTTCAGTGCAGAGCTGTGCATTCTCTTCTTCCATAGCTACTTGATTTCTCCTTCTGTACTGTCTGGTCTGATGTACTCTGGTAGGTTGATCAGTCCTTCGAGCACGAGCCACTTTTCACTCTGCGGCAGAAGAACCAGGAGGCAATGAGCACTTGGAAGTTCTTTTGTGACCGATGAATGATGCATATGATGCATGATATGCAAATGCGGATGCAAAAATGACTCTTTTATTACCAAAGGGTTTTTTAGACAAATTAGAATTCTTTGCAAACATTTTTGGACTAACAAATTATTCAAAGCAAATTGTTTTGATACACTGAGCCAAGGGAGTAGGCTTCTGAAACATAAACTGAACAAACAACATAATAGCAATCCTATCATCCAGAGCTAAGGGGTGACCGGGTAGTATTCGGAATCCGAGTCTGAAGCTGAACCACAATAACTGGCAAAGAAATCTTGACGACCTCTGACTCTCCTGGAGTCTCTCCTCAATAGATCATCCTTCTCCTCAAGCTCCTTTCTAACTCTGGCTAGTTCCTTCTTCAACATTCGGTTCTCATGATCCTTCTGTTCGTCTCTGCCATCCAAAGTCATGATCAAATTTTCAGCCTCACTGTAACGGGCTTTCCATGCTCTTTTCTCCTCACTCTCCATAGCTAGATGTTCCTGATACATATCCTGAGTCGCGGGGAGCAACGGTAACGGCCTAGACGGAGTAGATGCAGATACATGCCTCATAGCAGGGTAAGGCATGCCAATCTCTCCGGCTCGGTCTATTACCCACTGCGTATAGGCTTCATGAGCAATACCGGATCTCACACCCAAATGTTTCACATTTTTCCGACGAACCTTAGACCAAGCATTTGTGAAAGCTTTCCTTTGCCCGGTGGGAGCATTGGAATAGTAGAAGAACTCCTGTGATGTAGCAAGGTTGATGGGCTTCGCTCTCATAGGAAAACCAAACTGCCTCATGGCCAACTCGGGATTGTAGTTGATTCCCCCCCGGGTACCGAGAAGAGGTACGTTGAGGAAATCTCCACAACCAGTGATAATCTCCTTGACTCGAGCTGCTGGAGTAATCCAAACCACCTCATCGGGAGTAAGAGCCATAATCCGCTGTGAATAGGACCAATTCTCCGTGTTGGCATGGAAAGAGCTCGGGAGGTGAGAAATAAACCACCTATAAAGAAGAGGTATGCAGCAAAGAATAAACCCACGACCCTTGAGAGTCCGATCATGGATGGCATGGTATGTGTCAGCTAACAACGTAGGGACCGGATTCCCGGAATGGAGGATCTCAATGGCATTCATGTCCACAAAGTTGTCGAGATTCGGAAAGAGAACGAGCCCATAGATGAGTAGTGCAAGAATAGCCTCAAGAGTGTCCTGACAAGTAGATTCAAGATTAGCCTGCTCAAGTAAATACTTCGAAGTGAAACCCTGAATGTGAGACTTGGTAATGAGATTCTTAGACACCTCGGAAGTCTTGAGATAAAGATCCTTAGCAATAACCCGAGGAGTAAGAGAAGACCCTGGGCCCGTGAAAGGTACCCTCTCGGCTATAGGTAAACCCAATAAGCAAGAGTAAGCCTCGAGTGTAGGAACCAACTGAAAATCCGGGAAAGTGAAGCAACGGAAAACCGGATCGTAGAATTGCACCAGAGTGTGCACCAGCTTCTCTTCCACATTAGTCCGGAGAATACCAAGCAAACCACCATATCGAAGACGAAACCCAGTCGGATTCTTAACCTTAAGTGCCAACTCCCTTAGGCTGGCCAAATCAACTTCTTTGAACTTGTAAGACTTAGTCCTCTTCATGCCTGATCATATTTGCAAAGAATTTTAGTTTGTCTATACCCTTTGATAAATGCATGTAGAAAATTTATGCATGAATGCATGTATGCATGGTTTTAATAAGGAAAGCACGGTGGGCTAAGGTAACAAGTGGACACAGTGTCCGGTGAAACTAAGGCTTTTGATAATAGTGACCAAGGTTCTACAAAGTTCCCAAACCACAACCTCCCTTGCGTATATCATGGTAGTACAAAGCAACGCTCGTCCATGATTATCCGTAAGAAGGTTTAGTCTGGGTGTAGTATCGCGTGACGACTAAATTGCGAGACAACGCTCGGTTTAGCCACCGCACTACGTCCTAAGAAAGGCCAAGGATGGGTTTGGTAACTACGGTTCATAGCCTTCATCGGTCAATTGGAAGTAAAGTGTCTAAGCATGACAACACACGCCGACAACATCACCTCCAAAATGCCTCAGCTATGTGAGATTGATGGCGTAATCCAATGCACGAGGCAACCCTCGGAATGGATTGTCGATTATATCTCCCCTAATCTTAAGTTCACTCAGCCCGGGTATAGGGCTTTTGATATTCTCACCCCACACGTACACAAGAAAATTTTACATGTAGCAATAAAGCAAAGCATAAATATAAAGCATGAAAAACTAGGTGTAGCCCTAAAGTTTCCCCAGTGAAGTCGCCATTTCTGTCATCGCGATTTTCGGGTGTCAAATCATTAATTGGATTTGAACCTTTCAATCATTGATGTCTCTATTTTTTTTGGGGAAGGTAAAATCGAGAAAAAACCTTAGAAATCCTAAGTTCGGGGCTGATTTCATTACGGGAAGGTATTAGGCACCCGTAATGACTATAGTATCCTATAGGAACCGTTTTACTATGCTTTACGTTTCCTACACATACATCTAGCGGAAAGTCATACAACGTGTGTGCATGTGTCGGTGCATGTGTCGGTATACATCATCATAGTCCATAGTCCTTTACATCGGGTCCTATTTTACATTCTATAGTCTTGCATGAAATTAAAGAAAAGGTACACTAAACCTAAAATATTACATGAATCAAATAGAAGATTGCATAAAGTGACTAAAAGGGAAGAAAGATGAAAATAATGCAATGCTAATGATGTGCACGAGACATAGAACAAAATGGTTAGTAATGAAATGAGAAATGATAGCATGAGTAGCAATGCATAGTAGATGAAATTTACTAACAAAGCACTAAACCAATTAAAAAGAGACGAAGTGAACGTAACTAAAAACATTAAGCAAATTGCAAAAGAACAAACACCAAAAATAATGCAAATGATACCAAACTAAAACCTAAAATCTAAACTAAGTCCCATGGCCTATAACCTTTACCCAAAACAGCACCCCCTTTTCAAAGAAAACATTTCAAGAATCAAAGAGAAATTGTAAGTCACACTTAAACCCTAAAATCAACACATTTCACAAACAAATTGCATCTCAAAATTAGCAACTAAACTTGACCAAAGAGAAGCTATTAACCTTGCAAAGGGAAATTAACAAACAAAATTGTAGCATCGTGGATTGTAAGCAACTTGTAAAGTTATTGAGCACTTGAACTAGAGGACTAGGAGTTAATTTGTAAAGCAAGAAAGGATCCATTGAGTTTGAAAACCAAAGAATTAACAATTAGGCATGCAAGAATGTAGAAATAGCATGAATTCAGAGATGAACACATCACGAAAGTCACATATCAAACATCAA
Organism: Medicago lupulina; assembly: GCA_958299785.1. Taxonomy (NCBI): domain Eukaryota; kingdom Viridiplantae; phylum Streptophyta; class Magnoliopsida; order Fabales; family Fabaceae; genus Medicago; species Medicago lupulina. Next base: position 55,159,916 of record OY283146.1, on the reverse strand, counting down.
CACCATAGAGCAAAAATTGGATCCGTTATAGTGCAAGAAAGTTTATAAAAACACAAAATATCCCAATCAAATGAGAAATTAGCATTTGCCAAATTTTATCAATTTTCGCATGTAAAATATCACAAAACAGTCACAAATATATCAAGAACGCATAACAATTTTTTTGGGATTTTGTAAAGAAGTCAGAACACACAAGAGGTCCAAATAGCAAACTCAAGGGTGCACATAACAAGAAAAGCTCAAGAAATTGAAAGAAAACCAAAAGCCTGCGGGTAAAAAGCCCAAACCCACGGATCTGATGGGTCCGGATCAAGCTAACGCTCCAGGAGCGTTGGATTGATCCAGATCCATCAGGATCTTGATCAAACGGCCAGGAACAGAAGAGACTGGGTCGGGTTTGGGTCAACCCGACCCAAGCACGCATATAAAAGGGATTTTTTACCCATTTCTCTCATTTTTTCAAAACCTTTCTCTTTCTTCCTCTCTTCTTCTCCGCCGTTCTCTCTTCTCTCCACAAACCCTAACCCTAATTTTGTTTACATGGCCCAGGAATCAAAGAAACACGGTTTTAACAAATCACGTGGCTGTTTTAAGCATGAATCAAACACCAGAAACTACATATGTTGGTTGAATCATCGTAGATCTTGAACTTCCACTCACGGATTTCGAACGGTTCTTGATGCATTCTTGGTTCAAATCTTTGTTTAATCCTTCGTCCTAATGGAACCTCTCACGGATTTGAAGGTTTACAACGATTGATTTGTGTTGTAAACCCTAAAATCTGTTACGGTTTTGAAAATCTCTTAGGGTTTCGTTGTTTTGGGACTAAACCGTTCGAAATCCTACAGTACTACGTTGATTCAAACTCGTTGATGTGCATACACATAATGGAGGTAAGTATTGATTCAAACCTGGTTTTGTTCGGAGATTTGGACTTGAATCTTCGGAACTCTTGGCTTTGATTCTGTTTTTTCTTGCTGGTTCTTGCTTGAAATTCGAACGAAACCGTGAATCTTCTTCTTCTTCTTACTGATTCAGAACCGTGAAATTCTTTCCCTTTTTCTTCTCCTCTTCCTCCTCTGTGATCGCGTTCGAATTCGTAGCTTCCAGTGGCGGATTCACGCTCGAATTGCAGGGGAAATGGTTCGATGATGATGATTCAGTGATGAATCTCTGAGAACTGTGATGAATTTCGCTGCATTGTACTTGAATTTGATTCTGGAAAGTTAGGGTTTGTAGGAATTGTTCATTGTGTTCTTGAGGTTTTCTGGGTTTGTGATGATTTTGATCTAACTGACATGAGAGAGAAAGATGAATTCTGTTTTTGACTGTGGCGCGTGAAAATGGATCTCTGACACTGTGTACTATTTATAGCCTGCCATGTGTGATTCTGGCCAATGAGGTAGTGACACGTGGACTGGACTGAGCTGGCGTGGCACCTGTGGACTGAATCTGAAAAAGGACTAAACTGCAAATTTTAAAGAATTTGGGACTAAACTGCAAAATAAAAAAAAGAAGAAAAAATTGGACTGTTTTTTTTGAGAATGAAAAAGAAATTGAACTGTTTTTGTAATAAAGTATAAAATTTGGACTAAATTGCAATTTTTGAAAATATTAGGACTAAAATGTAAAAATAGTAAAATTGGTTAAAAAAATGTAATTTGAAATGCAACGTAAAGTGAAACAATTAAAACTGACAAAACGGACTAAAACGAACAAATTACCACAAATGAGGTATTTTAAAATACCTCTCTGTCCAAAATTTATTTGATGTGAAAAGACTGAAATGCCCCTGGGGCAAAAACGACTCAAACTGACTCAGATGCAAATTAAGATGATTTTTGTACAAAATTTGATTAATGATTCATGCAAACAAATTGAAAAGACTCAGGGACAAATTGTAGGGACTGAAAATGGGTTCCTTTGTAGGAAATGACCAAAATACCCTTTTGTATGATTTTATGCAAAAATTCAAAAGACTGAAACAGTAATGTATGCAGTTGAAGTACAGTAGAAAACACAGTGAATTTGAAAGTATTAGAAAATAGCAGAGGAAATTGAAAGAGTATTTTTAGGTCCAAAATGAGGGTATGACAACTCCCCTCCCCTCTTAAGTTGAAATATACACTTTACTCCCTCAATATTTTTTTTATGTTAAAATTTATGCTCCCCTCCCTTATAAGATGCTTGAATTACAAACCCCTCCCTTAATAATTAAATATGCACTACACTTTAATCTATTTGAACATAAATAAATATTCTTATAATATATATTAATTTTGAATCACCATTTAAGAAAAATTAATTCATTTCTTTATAGTTTAAATGTCAATGATAATTAATATTTAAATATATTGCTATTGATTTTATAAATTAGAGTATAAAATTAACTTTTAAATAATCATGCTTTAATGATTTTAGTAATTTTTCATATATTTTAATTTTGTTTTGGGTTGTTTCATATTTTATAATAGGGTTTAAAACTACATGTTAATAAATTTTGAATAAAAAATAGCAAAAAATATGTATTCAATTTTTTATTATATTAAAATAGACCCACAATACTATTTTTTTTAAGTGTGATAAATTATTATTCTTTGCTAGATTATTAGAAATAATAAAAAAGAATATTGAGGGAGTAAAGTGTAGATTTTAACATAAGAGGGGAGGGGGGTGTAATTCAAGCTTCTCTTAGGGGAGGGGAGTGAAATTTATTCTAATATGTTTTGAATAAGAGGGGAGGGGAGTGTATATTTTAACTTAAGAGGGGAGGGGAGTGTAATTCATGCATCTTTGAGGGGAGAGGAGTGTAATTTACTCTATATTTTTTGGTTCAATATGAGAGATCATAGCCATGTTGTTGTTATTATCTTTGAAGGATAGCCTTGTCCTGATTCCATCAAATGTGTTCCCAATAATTTGTTCGGGAGGATGATCACCATTAATTTTCCAACTCTTCGGAGGAGTTTGAGAAGTAGATGCTTGATCTATGTTACTTATAATTTCTAGAATTTTTAGAGTTTCCTCATCATCTTCCTTGTTAGTAACTAGATTATAAAACTCATCAAATAAAACATGCATGCTTATTTCCATAGTTTGATTTCTCAGATTATAAATTCTATATCCTTTAGAATTTGTTGCATATCCTAAGAAGATTCCTTTGTCTGATTTTGAATCAAATTTTCCTAAGTTTTCTTTATCATTTTAAATATAACAAAAAAACCAAAGATGTGAAAATAATAAATGTTCGGTTTTCTGTTTTTCCAGAGTTCATATGGGGCTTTGTTGACAATTTTTCTAATTGAAACTCTATTTATGATATAGCAAGATGTATTGATGGCTTCAACCCAAAAGTATTTTTCAACATTTGATTCATTAATCATTGTTCTTGCCATCTCTTGTAGAGTTCGATTTTTTCTTTCAACAACTCCATTTTGTTGAGGAGTTCTTGCACATGAAAAGTCATGTGAAATTCCCTTGTTATCAAAAAAGGTTTTATAAGATAAGTTCTCAAATTCTCCTCCATGATCACTTCTCACAGAGATGATGTTTGATTCTTTTTCATTTTGAACAAGGTTGCAAAAAATTTCAAATGCTTCAAAGGCTTCATCTTTGTGTTTTAAAAACAAGACCCATGTATATCTGGAGTAGTCATCGACTATAACAAAACCGTATTGTTTTCCAGCAAGACTTGCAGTTCTGACAGGTCCAAATAAATCTATGTGAAGAAGTTCAAGAGGTCTTTTTGTAGAAACGATGTTGTTTGATTTAAAACTGCTTTTGACTTGTTTTCCTCTACCACGTGCTTCACATATTTTATCTTTCTCAAAATTGATTTTTGGAAGACCTCTTACCAAGTCTAGTTGTGAAATTTTTGAAATTGTTTTCATACTTACATGTCCAGCTCTTTTATGCCAAATCTATTTATCTTTATCAATGGACATAAAGCATGAATCAACTGTAATGTCAACTAAAAATAAAACGTAAAGATTTTTCATTCGAGATCCAGTGAAGAAAATATTTCCTGTGGAAACTTGTTTGACTTCACATATGTTAGGTTTAAAAATAACTTCAAAGCCACTGTCACATAATTGACTTATGCTTAGTAGATTGTGTTTTAAACCTTCAACATATTGAACATCTTCTATTTTAGCAGATTTATTCTTATCGATAGTATATTTACCTTTGATTTGACCTTTATCGTTATTTCCAAAGGTTACCAATCCTCCTTCTCTTTTTATGGAAGAGATAAAACATTGTTTGTCACCGGTCATATGTCTAGATCAGCCACTGTCCAAAAACCATGGCTTTCACCTTGAGTTTCGATAGAATTCCTCTTCATTGTCTGAGTTAGCCATTAGACATATGTTTGCTTCTTCTTCTTCTTCTTCTTCTTCTTCTTCTTCTTCTTCTTCTTCTTCTTCTTCTTCTTCTTCTTCTTCTTCTTCTCCTTCTTCTTCTTCTGCTTCTCCTTCTTCTTCTTCTTCTTCTTCTTCTTCTTCTTCTCCTTCTTCTTCTTCTTCTTCTTCTGCTTGTGTTTCTTCAAGATTATCCCATGTAATCAGTGCAGACTTCTTGTAAGGAGACTTTTGAATCTTTTTGTTTAGTGGACATTCATTTTTATAGTGCCCTTTGTTGTTGCATCCATAACAGGTTACTTGACTTTTATCGACTTCCCTTTTTGAGTTGTCTCTTATGGTTGGGAAGTATCTTTTTATCTGATCTCTTCTTCTTATCATTCTTTGAACTTTCTTTGTGATAAGTGCTAACTCATCCTCTGCTTCTTCTTGGATTATTTGTTCTTCTTCTGTTTCTTTTTCCTCAACTTGTGAGGACGATTCATCTAGATTGCTTTCAGATGTTTTGAGGGTAATCATTTTTCCCTTTTTATTTGGTTTATCTTCTTGAAGTAGAACTTCATGAGCTATTAGTGTTCCAATGAGATCTTCTAAAGCTAAGACATTTAAGTCTTTGGCTTGAGTGATTGCTATAACCATGGGTCTCCATGGAATTGGAAGACATCTTAATATTTTTCTGATTCTGTCATGAGGAGAATATATTTTTCCCAATGACCTTAACTCATTCACTATAGAAGTGAATCTGGAATACATTTCGTCAATGTTTTCCTCTTCATTGATTTCGAAAATTTCAAATTTTCTTACACCAATATCTATTCTTGTTTCTTTTACATGGCTTGTTCCTTCATGATGAATTTTTAACGTATCCCAAATACTTTTTGTCATATTACATTCATATATTCTTTCGCTTTCTTCCATGGTTAGTGAACATTGTAAAAAGAGTTAAGCTTTAGAATTTAGGAGTACCCTCTTTTTATCTGTATCAGTCCATGATGTAACACCCCGTTTTCCCAACATAAAAATTTCATAATAAAAATCAGAGTATTCAACGTAAACGGAATGTCACACTTCTTTTCATAAAATCTTAAACGAAAATAAATAAACATTTATCCTTCTAAAATCAACAACATATTGTTTAATACTTCGCAGCGGAATTAATTCAAAATCTAAAGCATCCTTCGGCACGAGGGCCTCATCATAAAATCTCATAAAATCAACTTAACAACAATTCATGAAAATCATTAAAGAATACGTAAGAAATAGAAGTCACAACAAAATCCCCATCCCGTTACGTATCAGAGCACCTAAAGACACACGTGAGAAAATCCACTCACGACCGCGACTATCCTTGATTACCTGCAAGTTACCCATGTAAAAGGCAACATTTTCAAGCAGAAGGGGTGAGATTTCACAAACAATAATGTTAAGCATAGGAAATTTTTTTGGTAGATATAAGCTTAATGGAGATAAAAATTTCTTCAAATTAGAGCTTAGGAAAAGATTAACAAACTATCTGAAGTCTAACTAATTTCTATATTTCTAATAAGCCATTGATGAAACATGTTCCTCAGTTTCTATGAGGCTATGGTAGATGATTACTGCTACTTCTTTTGAGGCATGTTATCATCATATCAAGTATAGTTGTACCTTTGCTTTTAGAAGATTGTTCAAGATACCATATTAGAAGCTCTTCACCAGAAGCATCCCCTTCAGATAATAGAACTGGGATTCCATCTTTTCCATGAACAATAAAAACCATCTTATAGTGAGCATACATAGAAAGGTTACGAACCATTGAATCTCTTCTTCCCACTTTAGAGAAAGAATGCGTGCAAGCGTAGCAAGAAGATAACAAAAGAAGAAGAATAAGAAGTGGGTATATATAGTCATTTTGTTGTTCCGGTCGATGTTTTCAAAATGAAGAACTACTCATTGTCAGTTTTTGAAATGTACGTAAATGACAAATAGGAAAGGGAATGGATAGTAACATATATGGAAAATGCTATTTCTCTAGAAAAATAACATCAAGAATTTTTCAAGACACAGTTGACAAGTTTTAATTGCATGATTTATTTGTTCACTTCCTATTTTTCAGCCACACCTCCTTGAATTGTGGCAAATAGTGCATTGTGATTGGCTGCTCTTTATTCTTGAAAATATTTTGATGTTATTTTTCTAGAGATATAACATTGCTCAACATATATATACTCTTACGAGGTTATTTTAGTATGAGTTTGCTAAGCTAACTAGTTAGGTTAGTGGTCATTTAGAAGTTTGGTTAAAAGTCATTATATAATTGGCCAACTAATTAAATGCTACCAAATGTTAAAATAAAATAAAATGTTGCTAAAACAGTTAGTTCTCGATCGTTAGACAATTAGCAAAATAATTTGTTGGATTAAGTCCTATGTTTTATATGAGATTTTTTTTATCAAAGCAATGAAATAAAAAGACAGGAGAAGCCTAAACCAATACAAAGTCACATAGTGTAGAACCTATGAAAAGAAAAACAAGAACTATCCTAAGAAAGGAAAAGCCCTAAGGAAAGAGGTGTCAAAGACCACCATTGTACAAAAACAAACTATGACCATACTTGGTCAAACAACTGCTATAAGACTACCCTCTCTATGAAAATTTGAAAAAAAGTATTGATGTTTCTAGTCAGTTTTTACAAATGAACCAACTATTCTGTATCTGCCAAGGCACTTGTAGATTTACTCTTTTGGGCACGGGTCCTCATTTCGGCTGAGTTGAAACCATTAGGCTTCACTTTGTTCAACTGCTTCTTCTTCTTTCTCTCTGTCTTAGTGCTCTCAGATAGACTTGGGTAGTGCTGCTCAAAGACTGATGTGAAGGCTTCGTTATTGTCCTCTTCCGCAACTTCATCCCCCCCGAATTCGGAGAGAATCTGCACACTCTTACGGGTTGCAACAGAATGGTGGGAGGGTTTGGAGGCAGGACCCAAGATTTGGCTTGAAGGGAGCTTGTCACTTGTCAATCTAGTGTAACTGGTAGTTATAGGTTGTGGCATTAAATAACTGGAAACAGAACAGCTAGGCATAGCCAAATGGGTGAGAACTGGGGTATTAGCCCAATGCAAGAGAGTAACTGGATCCACAACCTTGTTAGAAGTCACAATAGAGACGCTGGGGGAAGACAACCTCCCAGCTAAGTTACCCTGCACCAGAGAGAGAGGGAGAGAAATTGAGTTGGGGAAAGACATCCTCCCAACCTTAGACTCCTCAAATTGTTCAGTGTCATGAGAAACAAAAGGACTACACATAGTCTCAGCTGGTGGGACAGAACCCTTCTTAGACGTGTCAGGCACAAGACCAATCACCTCAATAGGGTGATCACTTATGGTTTTCCTGGCATTAACCACCTCAATATTAGCCAAAGTGTCATCCAAGACTTTAAACCAGGCCTCCCCAGCCAACTCCTCTGAATCTGAAACCAACACGTCAAAGGAGTTCTGTAAATCAAGAGGTTCCTCAATATAACCATTTTGCGCAGTAGCATCAAATGAGAAAGTGACAACTTTTTGTGACTTAGCTGCCATAGCAGGAGAGGAGAACTCAAGAGAATTATCTACTAAAGGGGTTCCTTCCTTGTGCTTGCACGTGCCCACTACATATGGAATAGACTTCTACTGTGTCGAATTACGCACATTCCGAACAGAGGGACCTGAATCGAAGTTAGCAGCAGGTGCTGGTTGAGAAACAGATAAACCAATAACTGGTGCAGAAGAATGCGTGACTGGTCGAGCTTGAAGCTGTTTTCCTGATGTAGCTTCAGATTTGGCAGAGATTAAACAGTTACATTGTTGAATGTAGTGACCTATCATCTTGCAATGGGGGCCGAACACAGGTCACCTCTCATATTCAACCGATACCGGGAACTCATACGTTTCCCTTTCCACCAACACAGACTCAAACAGAGAGATTTAGTTGTATGCTTATTTTATTTATTAATTATTCGGTTAAACCATGTCTCAAAGATCTTGTTGGTTCGATCTTCAGCCTAATTATATCATATGTAAACTTGCACAGTATAAGAAGTCAAAAATAGTAAATTTATGTTGAAATTTGTGCACTTTATGTTAAATACATAATTTTATAATAAATAATGGTTGTTATTAAAAATTAAAAATTTATGATTTTTAGTTGTCTTAAAAAATATTATTTCATTCTTTATTATTAAAAAAAATTAGTGTCCAAACTCACAAAATAAACAAAGTGATGAGATGTAAAGAATTACTCCCTCCGTTCCTTTTTAAGTGTCACTTTGGAAGAAATTTTTTGTTCCTATTTAACTGTTACTTTCAAAGTTCAATGCAACAATAAATGTTGTTTTACCAACATTACCCTTAGTCATTTATTGCGGAGAGAGAAATATATGAAATAAAATATTAAATAATTAAGGCTATTATAGTAAAAGTATAAATTATTGTATAAGAAAAAGTACTCTCTCCGTTTCAAAATACATGTCCATTTTGGAGATTAATTTTGTTTCACAATACTTGTCCATTTCAAGTTTCAATGCAACATTAATTATTGTCTTGTCAATAATACCCTTATATATTTATTATAGAGAGAGAAAAAATAGAATGAAATAATAAATGGTTAAGGATATTATAGAAAACACACACATAATTTCATCAAAAGTAACAAAATTTATTTGGCTTTTTGATTACAACAATTTCTCCAAAATGGACATGTATTTTGAAACGGAGGAAGTAACATTTATTGAGTATCTTAGTTTATGTAAAAAAGTCAAAAAGTAATAATTTAAAAGGAATGGAGGTAGTACATGTTAGAATCAGTGACCCAACATATTAAATGTGTATTTAACCGTTTACTATTTTTTTTGGCGGTTAACCCTTTACTATATGAATTGTACTTATAGAACAATTTTATTTCTCTAAATTCAATATAGTAATTAATCTTCTTTTTCTTTTTTTCTCTCCGTTTCAAATTGAGTGTCGTTTTAGTTAATTGCACACAAATTAAGGAATAAAATGAAATAATTATTAGACATAACGTTTTTACTAAACTGCCCAAGAAAAAGAAAAATTTAATGTTGCATTGAAAATTGTGCGAGAGAAAAGTTGAAGTATTTATTGAAGGTAAAGTTGAGAGGGAAAAATTAAAGTTGTATTGAAAATGTAAAGTGACTTTTTGAAATATTTTTTTTTTGTCTAAATTGACACAAAACGAAGGGAGTGGATGCTGAATTATGAAAAAGACTTGTCATCAACTAAACAATTTAGCTACCCGTTTTTACCCAAAATATCACATTTCGTAGTTACTTAGAACTGCTTAATTAATTTTGAAATAGACTAGGTTGACATCAATTGTACAATTTGGTTTTCAGTTGGTTGAAAAATAATACAAATGTGTTTAAAATGACAACTATTACGAAAGCAACTTTAGTACTAGAAATACAATGCAAAAGCTTAAGTTGATACTATGCATAATTCAGCAGATCAAAAAGTTCAACATAAACATTTGTTGTGAGATCTTTCATTGGAGACTGCTGCAAATACTTGAACAAGAAGAAACTTAAGAACATTAGGATGGTTGCACAAATAAATTCCAAAGCTTATGTATACTGTATATACTAAGTTTATGCAAATTGAATGCAAATGGGTAACTCGCGAAACAATGCAGGTTCGGTATAATAATTAATAGTGCAGTTCATTGCTTTCGTCTCAATACCATTTGTTACATCCAGCGTTTGCCCTAACAGAAATGGAAGTGAAAACTATAATAATCTAACTGACTAACTAACTTGGTTAGGGCTAGGGTTAGCTTGATTCTACCCGCCCAGGTTAGGTATATGTGTAATAATCCCAACTTGGATGTGCTATTCTAAATTTGAAGCTTGCGAAGAACCATTGTAAGTGGGTTTTACAATAGAGAGCTTCTACAGTACACTCGTGAAACAATACCAATGATAATAAGGTAAAAACAAGCAAACCACTTCACATTAATTTGTAAATTATAAAGGAATTGGACTCAAGTCCATTTATGCGACGAAACTACCATATGAGAACAAAACACAACAAATTGATGAATTGAAACTCTGAAAGAGATTTGTTGAATCAAGAAGAGAATATTCTAATTTGTGTTTCCAAGCGAGGTTGGGGGATGAAGAAGTTTAATCCATTACGACCACTACCTAATGCATCATTCTATTACTTCTAATCTATTTCTCTCAATCTAAAACTGTTATCTTTCTCTCTCAATTACACAAACAATCATCAATTTGTTCACCAGCAAATTAATTATTGATATGGCTCGGTGGCTTCAAAATTATTGAGTTTGAGTTCAGAAGCTGAAAGGAGTTCGACTCGATATGGTGGCAAGATCTTTGTGCAGTTGGATGGGATGGTGAAGCTGAGTTAAATTGGCTAGCAAAATTTGTTAAAAGCTCAATTGACAATGAAGATAATATATACCCTCTTTTGGAAAGATGTATGGCTGGATGAACTATCGATTGCATCTTTAGGTATTGTGTTGATGTGACATTGTATAAAAGTTCTCTCCCCTCTCTTAAAACTCTCCACTATATCAATTAAATGTTTAACCTCTCTTAAAACTTTACAACTCTTCATATATAAATGTCTATCCAAATATCTCTTATAAAATTCGTACCAAAATAACTAATACATTTAATGTCTATTCATACTAATGGATTTAATATGTTACGAGCCATTGTCTTCTTTATGTAAAAAAAAAAAAAAAAAAGATAAAACATTGCCTTTGCAAGTTAAGTAGTAAATTAAAAGTGTTTTATTTTTTTTTAGAAAAATGAATAGTTGTTCGACTTTTGATATTCTCATATTCTCATATAGATTTATTTCTTTGAAAATTTGATTGAAATATTTGTTTAGATTGCAATGTCTTACCAGGAGAAAATTTGACTACCCACCATATATTATTGGATATGGATGAAAGAGTTAAGACGAGAGCAAAGATAATAAGCCACAATTCATATCCAAGGATCAAATTGTTGCATTAAAAGGGTGAAAGCCAAATTATTTTCTAACATAAAATTTTAAAGAGAGGTTCCTTAGAAGGTACATGAAAGAACAAATGATATGTGGGACATGATAGCACGTGTAGAAATGTATGAAAAGAGACATCCGGAGGATCAAAAGGTTTTTTCTACCATAATAAGCCACAATTCATCTCCAAGGATCAAATTGTTGCATTAAAAGGGTGAAAGCCAAATTATTTTCTAACATAAAATTTTAAAGGGAGGTTCCGTGAAGGTATATGAAAGAACAAATGATATGTGGGACATGATATCACGTGTAAAATGTCTGAAAAGAGACATCGGGAAGATCAAAAGGTTTTCTTACCTAGGGGAATAGAATCTTGTTGGTCGAAAAAAAGTTATAAAAGTAATGTGAGAATTAAAATGGAATATTTTAAAGAGTGGTCTATGTGCAAAATTGTCGAAATTTTGGTAAATTATAAGAGAGTTAAGAAAGAGACTAAGAAGACGTTGAACGAAGGAAGAACGCAAGATTTTGATGGGTTATACCAATCCTTAGACGCTAAGGAGGGATAAAAATCTATATATAGTCATACGATAAGAGACGGAATAAAAGACAAATCATTTGGATCAAGTTAAGTGTATTAAAAATGAAGAATGTATAATTATTGTTCAAGAAAGATATATGAATGATAGACGGAAAAAGTATTAATTTCCTTAATTTACTTAATGAAGGTTATGAAATTTAACATACTATTTGGTTTGTATCTAGGAGGTCGACCATTGAAGCGATCTGCTTAACACGACGTGTGATAGTGCGATATCAGATGTATATAAAAACAATTTATTTGTAATTTTCCCAAAATTGTGAAAAATATACAAATTTCTTACACGTGCTGAGCACGGTTGTCCAAATATATATAATTTGGTGATTTGGTGTTAATTAACTTTGTTTGAGTTTAATGAAAATCCGCTCCAATTATTAGTAATAGAATATACGATGTAAATAAAATAAGAGGTTCTCAGAGGTAAACAAAAGCCTCGGGGGCAGAGGAACTGAGTAAAGAACATACAAATACGTAAGGAGTACCAGAGGTACTGAATAAAGTACAACCAGACCGAATAGAAAATAAGTGAAACAACATGAACACTAACTTGCGAAGGCCATGAGACATCTCTCTTAAACAAGCAACAACTGAAAACTAGGATGAAATCTAAAGCAACAAAAAACCGGATGAACCAGAGGCACTCCACAATTGTGAACCAGAACAAGTGGCAAACTACCTCTAAAACTCAAACACAAAAACGACTTGTCCTTTTCAACCACACAAATGACTACTGCCTACAACAGAACATGGTCTACAAGCCACTCATAATAGGAACGAAGTCTACATGAGATCTTACCGAAATACCATTTCCATGTTGTGACCAGTAAATTTGACAATAGAAAACTTAAGTTTTTTTTTCTATCGTCAATATAAGATATTCCCAGTGCAAATATTATTAGGTTGGAGAAATTAAAAAAAAAATTATTGACAAATTATGGTAATTTATTATTAGATTAATATTTACTCATTCGTCCAAGTTTGAGTTCCTCAAACTACTTATTTATTAGCTCAAATCAGACACCACACATACACACTACTGTGCTTTATATTATTTGTAAAAGCAAACAAATTAATACAACCATAATATATATATATATATATATATATATATATATATATATATAGACACGCGTACATTTAACAAAAACTACACAATATTACTTATAAGTTTTACCACACGTCATAACCAATTTTGACACATCATAACCAATTTTGACCAGCATTAAAATATTTAATTTTTTATTTTGACCAGCATTTAAAGTACTGTGATAGCTCTTACTAGCCAATCCCCTTGGGCTATATATATATGTGTGTCTTAAGGTCATCACACACACATTTAACCAAGTGAAGGGAGTCATATAAATTTATAATTCATCACTAAACCATGGGGAAGAAATCAGTAGCAGACTTGTGTTTCCTCTTCCTCGTTTTCTTTGTTGCACGTATAAGGCATCATTCTTTAGACACGTTTTTTTAATGGTTATGTTTGCAAAAAAAATTGGATGCATAATGTTATGTAAATTCACCAACTTTAAGAGAGAGTTCTTGTAAATGAATCCCTCTATTTGTCATTCACCTATTTTACACCCCGCATTCTATATGGTGGTTGCACTACTAAAAAACGAAAGTTAGTGATGGAAAATATAAAATCTTTCACAAATTCTTTGGTCGCAAAATTTAGTAACGGAATTAGAGAGGGATTTCACGTTTTCCCTCTCTAAATTTCCCTCACAAATTTTTGTTTTTTTTAGTAGTGTTGGTAGTGCTCGGTCGGCGGTGGAGTCCTTCACCGCACAAAGGGAGGCGGCTGAACTTCGGCGATCCCACAACGGACGGTGGCCATACTTTGGGATAAACACATTTTATTTGACTTAAAATAAAATTTAGTCATTCTCGTATATTTATCGAAAAGTTAAATATGCATTCCAATTAATATTCTATTTGATACTTGTATGCAGAGAAAAATGTGGTGATTGAAACAAGGGCTTCTGAGGTTTTGTCTGATCGAGTATGTATGTCTTTGTCTGGTACATTCAAGGGACCATGCATCCCTCCCTTTATGAATAATCGTTGTGACAAGTCCTGCAAGAACAAAGAGAACAAATATAGTGGCAAGTGCTGGCAAGATTTACGTTGTTGGTGTTATGGAGAATGTTAAATGGATCTAAAGACGCATGCATGGACGAAATCTATGAATAAAGACTATAATATAATAAATAAATAAATAAATAACTGCAGTGTAGCTTGCATTTATATATGTATCTCTATTGTGTCATGAATCTTGAATATGTGTGTACTTCAATCAAAAAGAGAATTATGTATTTACTAGATTGTGCATGTGTTAGTTATTTACTTTATCATATGAAATTTACTATCTATTGCAGTTCTCCGTTTACCAAAAACTAGAATATACCATTAACTTTAACAACAAAATTAAATTAAAAGGTTATCAATTAGACATAAAAAGATAGAGAAAGTAATCTTGTCATTTATACACCCAAAAGCAATTTTAACTTAAAATATCTAAACAACATTTTTTGTACAAATCAGTTAAGTGAAGCTATCTAAACATAAAATTTCTTATCATTGGTCCACGTCTTATAGGAAACAATTACCCCAAATCTTTGTCCAAGTTTGGGGAGACAACCGAAAAATGACTTGTCAATGATGGTAAAAGCCGGCCTACCACGATAGAAGCTTGGTTCAACATGGACAACAATTGCACTAAAATTTCCTTCTCTAGTAGTCAAGGTTTGAGTGGTCTACACGATAGAAGAGTTTTAAGTTGTAGCAGAGCATTCAAATCAAGATGAAGAGGTTGATTTCAATTCTAAAAATACAACTGATTTATTCCACATGAGTGTGTACAGGGCCGGTGGATCTACATCATGTCCATGTGTGGCTATAGCTACACATGAATTTTTTTTAAAAAAAATATTACTTTTTAGCGACCGAATTTTCAGTCGCTAAAGCATAAAATCGGTCGCTAATTACTTTAGCGACATAAATAGTGACTGGAAATTTAGTCAGTAAGGTAAAAACCGGTCTCTAATTTGTTTAACAACAGAAATAGTGATCGAAAATTCAATCGCTAAAGTATAAAATATTAAAAATCGATCGTTATATCAGTTGCTACTTATTTAGCCACATTAGCACAAAATTCTTGCTAATGTTTTGTAATTCTTCGCAACACGAGTGGAATCAAATCTACAAGGATGAATGCAAGTACAATTTGGAACAGGTCTATCGAAATTCAATTCATCCCAAAGAGATCTAAGTTTAATGAAGTATTCCAACACTGATTTAGTACCTTGCTTGAGATTGTTGATAGCAGATCTCAAAGAGAAGATGCGAATATGATCAACCTTTGCAGAACGTTCCTTCAAATCTTCCCCAGCAGAAATAGATATCATGAAAGACTATAGTCTAAGAAATGGATTCAAAAACAGAGTTAGGAATCCATGAATAAAGAAGATGATTGTAGTGTTAGCGGCCAACTCTCGGATAGGATTTAGTCCCACATCGGATAGATAGGAATCTTGAGAAGAGTTTATAAAGAGGAGGCACTCCTCACTGTACAAGCCAATTTTGTATGGATGAGTTAGGTCTTGATATTCGTTACATGGTATCAGAGTCTATCGGGTCCATGTCGTTGGGCTTGCATCGTCCACGCTTCAGGCCCATTGGGCCGGGCTGAAGTGTGAGGGGGTGTGTTAGGGGCCAACTCTCGGGTGGGATTTAGTCCCACATCGGATAGATAGGAATCTTGAGAAGAGTTTATAAAGAGGAGGCACTCCTCACTGTACAAGCTGGTTTTGTATGGATGAGTTAGGTCTCAATATTCGTTACATGTAGTGTTCTAAAGCACTACAGTTAATTAAGATCAACAAGATCAGGGATAGGCATGGAACCATCAATGAAAGCAAGCTTATTCTTCGCCCCTAAGGCATTCTTGGTTTTAGAAGGGATATGAGAGAAAAAGTATTATGGAAATGATATTGGAAGACAGAAATGTGTTTATAACATTAAGCACACTATTACAAACACTCTAATGCTCTAAAAATAGAGCTGAAACATAACTTAAAACAAAAAGAAACTCCTAAGATTATTGTCTTTAAAACAAAACATAACTGAAGAGAACTCACTAATGTCTCATAAAAAACTTAATATAATATCATAACTGAAAATACTAAGGAATACTAAGGCAATTCCTACAAATCTCCTTCTTGCCTTAGTTGCTTCGAAGTCCCGACTTGTCTTTTAATATTTTAAATCTTGCTTTTGGTAAAGCCTTTGTTAACACATCAACCCCTTGATCATAAACTTTAAACTCTTTCACCAAGAGCTCATTGTTTCTTCTAATTGGAACATTCTCTATGTCATCAGAATACTCATAAGTTTCCGGCAATGACTTCTTTATTGGCTGATTTATAGCATAACTTTTAGCTCTCATTTTAATCTTAAATACATCTTCGCCTTTAACATCTTTGATCAAGCACACATTGTTTTCAAATATGACTTTGAAACCCTTTTCGACAAATTGTGTGACACCAAGCAAATTTTGATCAATGTTAGGCACAAATAAAACATCAGAAATATATTTCATACCGGATAAACTTTCAATATCAACCGCCCCTTTTCCTTTGACTGAGATGAAATCACCATTTCCAATTTTTACTTTGGAAACAACGGTTTTGTCAAGCTCTTTAAAGAGCTTATGATCATTGGTCATATGATTTGTGCAACCGATGTCGATTAACAACGAGTCACATGAACTATTGCTTGTAGCAAAACATTTTGCAACAAAAAGTAGTTCTTTTTCTTGTTGCTCCATGGATATATTTTCCTCATCTGATTTTGACCTGCATACTCTCTACATGTCCCATGTTTCCACATTTTCTGCACTTGACATCAGACCTCCACCAACATCTTATTTGAGGATGGTTTGTCGTTTTACAGTGTGCACATGGTTGAAAAATAACATCATTTTGCCTGTTGTTGCTGCCTCCTCCTGGACTTTTTGCTTTCACATACAAAGCACCTTTTATGGACGCTTCTCCTCTCATCATCCGCCTTTGTTCTTGTGCCTGCAATGCATTAACCAATTCTACCAAGGAAATACTCGACAAATCTTTTGTTTCTTCTAATGAAGAAATTTCTAATTCATATCTCTCAAGCACAGAAACCAAAATTTTTTGCACAATTCTTTCATCAGAAAAATCATTACCAAGTAATCTCACCTTGTTAACAACACCCAACAACTTATCTCCGTAGACTTTTATGGTTTCTGCCTCCTTCATTTTTAGCATCTCGAACTCCCGAATCAGATTGAGTATCTGCATGTGTTTTGTTCTTTCATTTCCCTCATATTCCTTTTTTATGTAATCTCAAATGTCTTTAGCCGATTTCAAGTTCATGATTCTTGTAAATATTGTACTTGACACCGCATGGAATAGACATGCTTTAGCTTTGGCCTTCCTTGTCTTCTTTCCTTTGTGAATCTTTATTTGAGCCACTGTTGGATTTTTTGGCAATGGCTCCACTTCATATTTTTCTTCTACCGCTTCCCAAAGGTCTAAGGCTTCAAGATATGTTGACATCTTAATAGCCCAAGCATGATAGTTTTCACCATCTAAAATGGGTGGAGCAAGGGAAAAGTTTCTTTCTGTTTCCATTTTTTTTGGGTGTTTTTTTTTATGTACTCAATTCACATAACCCTTAAGAAAATAAGCTCTGCTACCAATTTGTTGGTTTTAGAAGGGATATGAGAAAAAGTATTATGGAAATGATATTGGAAGACAGAAATATGTTTATAACAATAAGCACACCATTACAAACACTCTAATGCTCTATAAATGTAGTTGAAACATAACTTAAAACAAAAAACAACTCCTAAGATTATTGTCTTTAAAACAAAACATAACTAAAGACAACTCACTAATGTCTCATAAAAAACTTAATAATATCATAACTGAAAATACTAAGGAATACCAAAGCAATTCCTACAGGCACATTGTCCATGCAATATAATTGAACCCATTGGGCTTTGGAGTAATAGCCAAAGAACTAAGACCTTCACTTGGATGAATATAATACACAAAATCAGTGTCAGAATTGGAAGGAGATGTGTTTGACGAGGAGCCATGGAAATTGAGTAAAAACTGAGAAATTAGAGAAGAAATAGAGAGAATCGTGATGAACATGATGCAAGCAACAAAAAAAATGCAAGGAACTGCAAGAAAATGCAGGGAAAATTGCGAGAGAAGAAAAACAAACAAATTGCGAAAAGAACGAAGCACAATTTAAAGAAAGAAGAATGAAAGAATCAAGGAAACAGGGAAGGAAAAGAATGAAGACGAAGAATCTTCAACGAGGAACAAGAAGGAAGAAGCGTGAAGCTTGAAAAAGAAGCATCAATGGCGGAAGCATGTGTAACTGAATCGTAACTAACTTTCTCTCTCATAGAGAAAGCTACTGATACCATGTTATGATGGAAGAAATGAATGAAGCAAATTCTCATTAATTGAATGAAAGAAGCTTTACAACTTATATAGAGATCATAGATGAATAGAATAATTATGGTACATCAATTGTATGCAATCTAAATCCTAATACAGTTAGTTCAAACTAACTACCTAGATAACTTGCTTCAACTTGTGAAGCAAGTTATCTATACAACTAACTTTTAGTTTCCTTTATTTCTTCATTATGCAATATAAATTACTTGAGGATTTCAAAGTTTGGAAACAATATCTCATGAAGGTATTACCTAAACACCTAAATCATTGGAAAAATCCGTAGAAAAATAAGAAATTTCTAGTACTTTATTCCAAGGACTAGAGATTACAAACCATGGAGTTTATGGCAAAGTGTAATGAATCAAACATTAGAGTACAGTCTACGAGTTCAATGTTTGATAATCATTGTGTGGTGTTAGCTCGTCTTAGATGCTTCTTCCTACTTCTCCATGCAACCTGAATTCTGTTTGCTCTCTGTGATTTCCCATAAGGCGATTCATACCTAACATAACACAATATCGTCAAATCAATATGTCAGATCCATGGTTTTGATAAATGATAATGTATATTATATATGCATAAATGTCACACACCCTTGTAATATGTGCAGTATGTGTGAAAGCCATCTATGTCCTTTTATTCCCTAATTTTTTTGATAGAAAAATTACGGAATTGAATTCTAAGATTTTATCATACATGCAAATTGTTAAGAGTCTCATATTAGATGAGATAAGGTATGATAATGTCTATACAAGTGATATTGTAAGAAATGTGTTAGGTTCAACCCAAATTTCAAACTATTATAAAATCAACTAATTTGGACCACCTATCATTTATATTCATGCACCAAGCACAATAGAGTTGCATTTATTGAGAAAAATCGAAGTCCTGCATAAAAAAATAGATAAGTTGTGAAAAATGTGTTTATAAGTGATGGGTGGTCCTAACATTGAAAGACAGTTTTGCAAAGGTTGAGTTAGAACTAATCCAAATTTTAAAGTAAATATTATGAATGATTTTTATTGGAAATAACGCCTGGAATGCGATGTAGAAAATTTATAGAAAAAATTAAACAACATTCTTCATGAAATATAATGCAGTTAATCATAGGGTGAAGACATGCTGAATATCAACAGAATGACAACAAAGAAATGGAAGGAATGAATGACCTCAATATTTGATGATCATTTTGTGTGGTATTAGCTTGAATTAGAAAAATGACGGATTTCAAATTGTTAAGTGTTCCATATTAGTTGAGGACAATGTATATATAAGTGGTATAGGTAGTCCTCACACCTTACCTCTACCCCCGATTTTAAAAGGGTTAAGGCGCAAAACATATTCTAAGATGATATAAGAGCCTACTGATTTAGGTGACCTATCATTTATCATCATGCACCAAACACATTAGTGAAATAAAATTTGAAATTTGTGTTTATAAGTGGTAGGTGGTCCTAACCAACAAGTTTTGAAAGGGTTAAGTTAGACCTATTCCAAATTATAAGACAGATAACTATGAAGCATGGATATATATATATATATATATATATATATATATATATATATATATAAGTTATAGAAAAACTGAAATAACATTTTTTCTATTGATCGACAGAAACAAAACAAGGTAATGGAAGGAAGGAATGACCTTATGACTTGTTGAACGTGAGGATTTCGCAAGAGTCTTGCAAAATGAGTTGTGACTTCTTCAATAGCTTTAGCGTCGAGTGAAAATGCCTCCACATCGCTTAAGCATTTTACTGTTCTGTCACTAGTTAAGCCATCTCCTTGAATCTTTTCTTCTTTACCTTCTACAAAAGAAACCGAGCTACAAATCACAAGATGACATATGAAGATTTATCTCAAGTAAAAAAAGTTTGAGAGCTATTTTTTTTTTGGTAGATATATGCTTGATAGCTTGATGGAGAGAAAAAATTATTAAAATTCATATTGACTGACAAAAAGATAAAATGAAAATGATTGCAATTTGTTCTTTCTATAGAGCTTAGGAAAAGATCAACAACCTAATAACTAAAATTCTAACTAACTAACTAACTGAAGTTTCACTAATTTCTATAATTTCTAATAAACCATATTGATGAAACATGTTTCTCAGTTTCTTTCAGGCTATGCCAGATGATTATTGCTACTTTTTCGATGCAAGTTATCATTATAGTTGTACCTTTGCTTTCAGAAGACTGTTCAAGATACCATATTAGAAGCTCTTCACCAAAAGCATCCCCTTCGGATAACAAAACCGAAATTCCATCTTTTCCGATGCTCTCCAATTTTCCACGAACAATAAAACCCATCTTTTTTACGTGACCACCCTGACTCAAAATTCTACTTCCTTCAATGTATGTCGTTTTTACTAGTCGCTCACGAATGGCATCTAAGACAGGCTCATCCTCATCGAGCAGGGAAAAAATTCGAATCTATACAAAATATTAGATCATTGATACAAAGAGCATTTGGACTTGTTTAATATAAATGTCTTTTGATGTGTCATTGTTTTCGTTTCAAGATGAATATTCATAAGTTTTGTCTTCAAAATTATTTTTCTCATTCAACTTCTATTGGATTCTAGTGAGTTACATAAGAAAAAGATAATCATAATTAAAATGCATTTAAAGAGTAATCATGAACTTCTTTAAAATATTCAAATGCATACTTTTTTAACAAAATTGAAGATATAACTTCGTATGTCTATCTGGAGATTTTTTGGCAAATTCTCGAGAACCGTTCTTTCAGGAGCATTATGCCGACTATTCCATTCAGCCTGTAGTACTCTCCTGCATGACATACAAGATCGTATCCATCATTTGTACATTATGCATACTCCATTTGTTGAAATATGCATTTTGACAATGTCGAAAGGACTCGTTAAAAGAGTTAAAACATTTCATACATTCTGAGATCTTCTGGTAAGCGATGATGGTTCATCCATTGCTCAACATCACAACCTCTATCCATCATTTCTAGGCTCCTGTAAGCAGGATGGAACATGTTAGAATTTTACTAACGATGTTCCATTATTACTCAAAATTTGTAGCTTTAGATAAATTTTAACTGGCCAACAAGGACAGAAAAATGGCGTACAAAGAATTTACATGATAAAATGTTTAGAGAAGACATTTTCATAGTCAAGCATAAGTATTTGAATTTGAATTCATGGTAGATAGAGCCAAAACTGATTTCATTTAAAATTAATTTTTATCACCGCAAAACCAAACGCACATGAAAAATGAGAACCATTGTTACCGAGAATTAACTTGTGCAGAAAATAAAAGAAACATTCTACCTCTTGCTAAGAGTTCGAAGAAAGCTCTGTATGTTTCCGATGAGAAGAAACAGTCCCAATGCCATGATGGACATTGTAAAGAGGACTTCCCACAAATAATAGCTTGGAGTTTGATTACCAGCCAGAGTAATGATTTGCTGTAATAAAGCTCACATAGGTATAATTGGTAAGTAATATCAAACTATTCATGTTCTTTTAAGTGCTTATATGGTATTACAGCGGATTTTTCAAACTCACAGTGAGCCACAATGATTTTGCAATAGCTACAAGGTGTGGTTTTTGCAAAATCACATTGATTCACCGTGATTTCTGTCAACCCACCGTGATGTTTGTTAATTGTAAAAATAAGTGAGCTTTGGAAAGTTACTTGTATTACAAGTTACAGTTTAAATATGTAATTAATTAACTAGTTAGCAATTGTTGGTTATGCAGCTATTTAGTTAAGCTTGTAGATGAATATTTTACTCTAGTTACTTATATATATGTGTGTGTGTGTGTGTGTGTGTGTGTGTGTGTGTGTTGGTAGTGTATGTTGCGTCTTTCTCCGTTTTGACAAAGTAAACAAAAATCATGGACTTGACTGCGACGAAATGGCGTGACAAAAATTTGTTATGGTCGGAACATTTTTTTTTTTTGTAGATGGTCGCGACTTGAATTTATAAATGGTTAATTTGATTGTATAGAAGAAACAAATTAATGAAAAGTAAGTATGTCCAACGTTGATAAATGATTAAGGTGTGACTATAGGTTGTAAAGAGATAACCCCTCGTCATATAAGTCGGTTTTGTAAGGATAACTTAGGCCCAATATAAGAAACCTAATAGTCGTTTCCAAGATATTTGTTCACTCTATTAAAAACAGTACATGAGACTACCTATACCTTTTTGTCAATGCCGTTTTGATGGTAAGAAACAATTTTTTAGAACCTTGATTACAACCGAAGAAAGACCATACACGAACAAAATGCATACCTGGAATCCCCAAAAGAGTGAATACACATATTTTTTGATCCACCTAGATTCTATAGTAAGTGGTATAGCATTGGCATAGATTCCATAAGAAAAAGCACCAGATGTGGCATTCAAACAAGTTTCAGGACCCTTATCATTTCTCCATACTATGGCTGATATATTCCTCCTAGCTTTAGAATCACAATTAATCAACTCCATGCATCTATGTAGATTAGAATGATGGACGGCATCTAGCAAACAATGGTGAACCCTCTGCAAAGAAAAAAGAGAAAGGGAATAAATGAAAGAAATTGGTAAAATGAAAGTTACCTAACATTCATTAACTGAATAAAATTACTAGATAAACCTTTCATCCATAGTCAGATAATTCGCAATTCAATTCAATATATGTAGTACCGATACGGGTTCATGGTACAACACATGCAGATAATTTGGTACCTAGGAGATCATAAAGCTCGTAAAAAGTAAATTTTACTCACCTGTAGAGCAAAAAGATACCATCCTGAACCAACAACATGGCTAAAGAACATAAAACTGAGAAGATATGCAAGAAAATTTCCCAAGGTTGACTCTGATGATACCATTTGGGTTAGAGACTGGCCAATTATCCTAGGCAAAAATCTGAATAATTTTGCAATATACTGTCCTAAGATTATTATACTTAGAAAATTCTTAGCATAATATGCTCCTGAAGATGCTGAGGAATTTGGTTTGACAATCCATACCATTATCTGTCAAAATTTCACAAAGTATTAATATCTATACCTATTTATACGAAGGAAATATAAAAAATTTGCTTGATTTTTTCACTTTTAATTGTATCATTTATTTAAACTATGATATTTACAATTTTATCCTTTTTACTTTATTATTTATTAATTTAAATTATTAATTTAAAATATATTAAATCTCATTAAAACTGAAACAACATCGTTACAATAGGAATTTAGATTATTAATTAAAAAATTAGTTAAATCACATTAAAATTGGAACACCACTATAGTAGGAACAATACTTGCCCATACTTGTTGTGAGGGTTTTTACCATACGTACCGTGGGCATTATTTATGACTACCCTTTGGGTATCGGTTATAAGAGTTTTTTTTTTAAAAAAAATATAGATTTTATTATTCAAAACATCAAAGTTAATGAATGCGAAAATATATTTTTAACTTGTAACAAATAAGTTTAAAATAACTTCTAATACACAACAAAAAGATGATATAATGGGAGTACTGTTTTTGAATAAGTTGCCAAAAAAATCATTTTAAAAATATAAAGAAAATTCACTCTTTTATATTGAGCAAGAAATTTGCATTTTATAAAATGAAGCTTCAAATAGTGTTTGAGTGTCAGTTTATCCATTGGTTTCCATTTATATTTTTGTTAGTATCAGTTTATAGTGTTTTAGTAACTCTAAGGATATTATATTTCATATTACTTTTTCTTATTATGATATATTTTTTATTTGTGAATTGTGATTGAGTTTATACATCCTATAAATAGGAATTAGTATTTAATATTCTGTATCAAACTATTTTCCCTCTACCTTTTAACTAAAATCTTACAACTTCAACAAAAAGTATATTCATGGTCATACATCTAGCAGCTTAGGCTTTTGAAAACATTTGGGTTTTAACAACAACATGGAGTGATGGGAAGAAATGTACCTGAGGAAGAGGTAATGCAATAAAGAAGTCAATGATAAAGTCATTCTTGAGGTAGTTAAGAGCAATCATTTTGGGATGGTCAATTAAATCTCCAGCACCAACCCCCCTAGACCTAGGAGAAATATACGCCACCCTAAACTGCAAACAATCAACTTGGAGTCACGGTAGATATGTCAACCTCCCATGTCATCATTATATGTTTGGTGTCATGGTGGATATGTCAGAATCACATAGATCCATCGTGATTTTTCAAAAGCTAGGAAGTGTAGCTTTTAGAAAACCACCTTGGATGGTCGTAATTCTATGTAGCTTTTGAAAAATCACGATGAATCACCGTTGTTCCAACATATCCACTATAATACAAACTTATACTACTAGAATAGATGGATTAGCACAAATTAAATCAGAAAAGTGATTACTGAGAAATTACTTGGATAAGAATGTTCAAGAGATACAGGACATCAATTAGGGTTTTATAAATAAGAAGTGATATTGCCGTTTTCCAATTGGTAACAAGACATTTATCATCCTGCAGAAAATGAATGAGGAAAATTGAAGTTTTTTTTTAACCAAAAAAAAGTAAAATAAATGATATTAATTTGAAGATTTTACAAAGTAAATAAAAGGAAAAGAATCATACCATGTTCACATAGAATGAGAATAAAAATTACGGATCAACCAAAATTGCAACAAAGCAAATTATGGCCAAAACCTTGTTCCATATGTGTACATATTTAGATTTGGGGTTCATAACTTCAGGAATACATGAAGAGCAGGAAGAAAAAAGTTTTCTTCCAAAACCTTTGGCGTGTCCATACAGAGAATTTCGCAACTGTAATAATCATTCAAAACATGAAAAATGTATGATTTGTTATGACAAAAAAGTGCATTCATCATAATGTGTGGCATTGAAAACAATATAAAAGTTATGCCATACTTGCTCCATAAAATCATGAGTATTAAGAAAAGTTGTTGGAGTATCTATAAATTATAGTATTTTTTGAAAGAAGATAGAATCTTCGCCGTGAAGTCAATTTACAAACATAGGAAGTCAATGTTCTCTTAAATTTACAAAGAAAAATAAAAGTCTATGTTAGGAAGAAAGTCACCTTGGAATCAAATATAGTGGAAGACCCCAACAAGTGTTCATTTTTATTTGTAACAAGATTCGACTGTGTCTCATATGGATCAAGGGAATCCATATGAATATAAATTGAAGTACTTTGTGTCCTCGATATGTTCCTTTGGAAACTAGAATCATCGGATCGTTGTGGATGTGTTTCGGACAGAATCGGAATATCATCGTTTTCAAAATGATTCATGTTTCCTTGATGATTCTGAAAACATAAAAAACATCAATATATTTATCTATGTACCTTCTCAGAAAATTTACAAAGACAAACCAATTTAGCTCAAAACTTTCAAAAGGAAAATATAAATCATAAAACACTACATAACCAAGTGGTCGGGCTCAAGTGTACCTAAACTAGGTTTAACTAAACTAAGGTCTCTTTACCACCAAGAAGTCATTTTTCTTTCGTTATAAGGTTTTAAAATATATTTCTATAATAAAATCGTTTTTAAATTAAGATTGCAACAGGAAACCATGGCACCATCATCTCAAAATGTATGCTAACGAAATATAAGCAAAATTATATATATATATATATATATATATATATATATATATATATATATATATATATATAAAAGTTCAATTGCTAGCTTTAATCCAATTGCTACAACCTATTTTCCCATCATTTTGAAAGCAAAACCCTTTTTCACCAAATTTACTCACATTTGATTAGAACATGATTCTGTTTTGCGTTATGAATACATTTTTTATGTTATTTGCAATTTAAACTAGTGATAGTTCTTTCTGAATTTGTTTTTACATCTTTTTTATCATGTATTTAGGGGTGTTCGCGGTTCAGTTTAGATCGATTTTGAGGTGAAAATTCATCAAATCCAAAGATCAAATTATATGCGGTTTTATCGGTTCGGTTTTGAATGATTAATTTTAAAAAACCAATCCGAACCGATCCAAATTAATGCGGTTTAATTTGGATCGGTTTTTGGATATCCTAATTACAATATTTATCTTTTTTTATTAATAATAATCTTATAAAAATATGATATAATAATAGGTTCGATATAAAATATAACATATGATTTATAAAAAATTAATAGTACATAATAACAATGATTGACTTATCTTTGAAACATATGAAATAGAAACAAAATTGATTAAAGTAAACTCATATGTAGTATGAAAAGAATCAAAAAGAAAAAAAAATCATAGCTTAATATAATATATTATACTTAAAAAATGGAAATATGTATTAAAATATTTGTATACGGTTCGGTTCGGTTTAGAAAAATCAATCCAAAATCCGATCCAATCCGAGCGGTTTTCACAAAATGTCATCTAAACACATCCAATAATATTCGATTTTGTGCGGTTTTCGATTTTTTTATATCGGTTTAATTTGCTGTCTTAATTTAGATCGGTTTGGATTTGAACACCTAAATTTGGAAGGTTGTAACAATGCCTCCAAATTAACTGAACCAGTTTTATATGAAATAACAACCATTGTTTAGTAGTGAGTGACTAAATTTTTATATGAAATAACCACGGTTTTCATGAAATAACACAACTACACAAGGTAATTTATGGGTTATCTTGTTGATTTTTTTTTTTTTATCCTTTCTATCAGGATTTCTTCCTAACATCTTACCACCACATACACACAAAGGTGGTGACTTATATTTTATTTAATTATTAAGAAAACTAAATGGAAAAAATATAATTTTGATATTTTTTATGATCTTATTAATAATACTTTTAATGTCGTTTTTGTCAAAAAAAAAATACTTTTAATGTCGTCAGTTAGATTTTTTTTTTTTTTTCTTTCAATACACCAATAGTATAACACCGCAAGACAAACATTGTAAGTTGATCCAAAAAAGAGAAACATTGTAAGTTTGTGACCTATGAGGAATTGCAATTGGGTAATGAACAAGTGGAAATCACAAAAAGACCGAGAACATATCAGCAATAATA
Organism: Medicago lupulina; assembly: GCA_958299785.1. Classification (NCBI taxonomy): domain Eukaryota; kingdom Viridiplantae; phylum Streptophyta; class Magnoliopsida; order Fabales; family Fabaceae; genus Medicago; species Medicago lupulina. The sequence goes on along the minus strand of OY283146.1, from coordinate 55,132,424 downwards.
ATAAATAAAACACAAGAGAGAAGCAAACCAAGAAAGAGAGTGAAGAATAGGACCTGATTAAAGAGGAACTCAAAGTGAAAACCCTAAAAGCTATTTTGCACCAATTCAACTTAAACAATGCTTTTTTTTTAGGAGATTGGTAATTATTTGGTAGACAAAGTGGACTCATAGTCATACTATTATAAAGAGAATATGTAGCGTGAGTCAGTTTGTGTAGGAGAAGACTTTGACAAGTCAATCAATTTGTAAGAAAGCTGAAGTCGTTGGCACGTAAAAATAAGGATAATGTTGGACACACACATTGTACCACTTCTATGTGATAGTGTGTGAGAGACATAAAAGGTGAGTTTTGTGTGTGTGTGGGGACCACATGGACACATGTCATAATTGTATGTGGGTGTACAAGTGGTACATGCCACCTAAGGTGGTCTACGTATCACTACCCAAAAAATAAAGACAAATATATATATATATATATATATATATATATATATATATATATATATATGCATGCACGTACGTGTGTGTCTTTTTCTGAAAGCGAAACTTTGAACAAATGTGGTTTTTGGGGTGAGACCTAGGTTGCCTTGGAAAATTGGTGGGCAATTTACCCAAACCAATTAAAAACAGTCATGTGTCCTCCATTATAAAAATAACATTTATTATTTTATTTTACAATTTTAGCAAATTCACCCAATTTCAAATTTATGACATTTTACAATTTAAACCATCAAATTAATTAGATTTTTCCTTAATCCGATCACTCTCCAACCTAAAATCATTAAAAATAAAAAAATATCACCGTTGAGAATTTAACCGAGACACCCACACACAATCTTGATCACATACCTTAACCACTTGTCCAATGCATCTTTCTTGAAATGATTTGGAATGCGAAATTTATGTTATTAGTGAGCAATATTTTTTTTACAGCGTCTTATAGTTCAAGTTTTAGTAAAAAAATATCAATTTATATGTGTATCTTTTTTTTAGGGCATGTGTGTGTGTGTGTGTCTATATATATATATATATATGAAATAATAAATATTTCTAAAATAAAAAACAAATATGAATTCATTCATTTGATTTTTTTATATTTTAAATATTATTCTTTTATATAAATTTATACTATTTATTTATATTTGATTAACTACAACAATGTTTTATTTGTAATCAACCGAATTGTGATTTATTTTAGGTCCAACATTTTTTTTGAATCAAATGAACTATTTTGTTTTGTTACAAGGAAAAAAAATAGAAAGTAAAAAGAACAGGAAAAGGACGAAGCTAGCTAGCCTCTGGGAAAGTAGGTTCCCTAAGCATCATCCCTAATAAGCAGTAATAGTCCTTTAGAAGGAGAAGAATAATTAGTCATCACATAGTCTGTCTGAAGCAGAAGCAGCTCTCATCTTTGCTAGAAAATCAACGCAATTATTTTACTCATGAAGGGTGTGCAAGATAGAAGTATTGTTGTGAATGATCAAATCTTTTATATCTTTTGAATCAGATGAGCTATTTAAAGGTATTAAATGAAAATTGTCAAGATAAATGTAATGTTTCTAATAAATATTTTTGCCTTTTATATGTAAAAAAATCTGTTAAATATTTGTTTTGCGTTCGCTGAGGATTTTATTTGTTTATATATGCCGATTTAAATTTTTATGTATTTATATGAGAAAGTTAATATGACAAAATTTTGAAAACTACTAACTATTTTTAAAATATCAACATTAATGTAGTGTTTTTATTAAATATTTTTTATTTTATTTGCAAAACATTGTTAAATAATTGCACTACACTCGTCACAAAATGTATGTGTTTATATTGCGGAAGCAAGTTTTTTTGTACTTATATGAGAAAGTTAATGTGATAAAATTTTCAAAACTCATGTTTTTTTAAGGAAAAACTCATGATTATTTTCTTGTTGAGATACAGGCGTATTTAAAAACAAATAAACTTGAATTCAATGAAATCATATCTTCTACCTAGACATTCACTGCGGAAACGGGAATCCTTCTGAAAGATGTTATTCAAAAGCAAATGAAACTTTTTTCACTTCCGGAACAAGTAGCAAAAAATTGATTAAAAGTTTTATATCTTTATTATTTTCACTAGCAGAAAGACGGGGCATTACCTGACTCGTCTGTCCGCTATTTTTGGGTCATTGAAAGTAATTTTGGAATAAGAAAAAGTCAGCTCAAAAGATCCAAAAGAGATTATTTTCTGGTCCACACTATTTGGAGCAGAAAAAATGGACAAATCTCAATGACCCAAATAGTATGGACGAGAGATTATATATATATATATATATATATATATATATATATATATATATTGAAATAAACTAAATAAAACAAATATGAATGATTCCATAAAATTTCCAAAATAAAATAAATTTTTATTTTTTGAGATTTTATGATTACAGTAATCGTGAGAACGTGAATCAGTGAAAAGATAAACGGAAATGTGTTTTGGCAACGTGATTTCATAATCAATGATCCAAGAATAAATATTTTATCTCACATATGTTAAGAGGACTCACATATGATAAGAGTCACTATTTTACTCTATAATTGCTCCTTTGAAAATATTTTAGCTCAATGTATCAATGATAATTTTCCTTTTATTATTCCTTAAGGTCTCAGGTTCAATTCTTTCTGATACTAATTTGGGCGATCTATAATTTAGCTACTTCAAAAAAAAAATTCCTTTTTTTTATTGATCGTGAGAGAAATTTCCAAAATATATTTGAAAAGTTGCAGTGGTTAAATAGAGACATTGTAGATAAAAGGTGTAATTCTTGACTATTGAAGCAATGTAACCATTCATGAACAAAACTCTTCCAAAGAGTTGTTTCTCTTCACCATATGACATAAGTTTCTCTTTAAATAGAGACACTTTGGAGGCGTGAAAAAAAGTCAGAAACAGTCATAGAAAATCACATTCTTGTGAGTCTAAATTGTGCCGAAAATTATAATAATCATTCTTTCTTTTCACTAGTGCACGAGGGAAATTGACATAACTTTATTTTGTAAACTACCATTGCCGATACGCTTGGTGTGAATGTGAAAGTCGCGTCAAGGATTCTATCATATCCCGAATGTGATTCGCCGATATAACCCATTTACATCCGATTGACATAACTGGTGGGGGCACTCGTTATCTATACTTCTTAAAGAGTGCACCGTGAGCACTTGTTAACAAGACTCATAGCCTATTTTGAGTTGGCTTTTTCTACTTTCATAATTACCCTCAAATTTCAATATAAATAACACATATAAAAAATAGATAAGAGTAAATTCAATATTAAAACAAAATGTAACAAATTGTATATGTATGATTTTTTTTCCTTATCATTTAAAAAAGACAACGAATGAGAGTAAATTTAAATATTAAAAAAAGTAAATTCAATATTAAAACAAAATGTAACAAATTGTATATGTCCGATTTTTTTCCTTACCATTTAAAAAAGATAACGGATGATAGTAAATTTAAATATTTAAAAAAGTTTAACAAGCACATTATTTTATTTTTGGTTACCACACAAAATATATCGTGCAACAGACACGATATGTCCGGTTTTTTTTTTCCTTTTATCCTTAAACAAAGTGTAACAAACTATATGAAGTATATGTCATGTCACTATAAATACTAGCGAAAAGACGGGCACTCCGTGCCCGTCTTTCCGTTCTTTTTATTACGCTAACGTATTAAAATTATGAACGGTATTTCTTTTTATGAAATTTTGGTTTTGATTAAAAGTAAAAATGTAAATGTTGTTGTTTTTTTTAATGACACAAACAAGAATCTTTATTATAGAAAAAGTTGTTTAAGAGTATAATTGGAATAATTAAAAAGTAAGTATAAATGTACTCATCTAGTTTTTTCGACTTTTTAAATGATAAAGAAATAAAAACAGATATACATATATTCATATCGTGTTTGTTACATTTGTTTTAATATTTAAATTTATTCTTATCTATTTGTTACATGTGTTATTTGTATTGAAAATTAAAGGTATTTTTGGAAAGAAAAACCCAACCCAAAAGTGTTGAAAGGGGTAGTTTTCTTTATATATAGTATAAATTTGTTGCTCACGTTTGTTACTAATTTTTTTTTAGAGGATTTAAAGTTAAGTCTTTAACAATATTTTTTGCTCACATTTGTTACTAATTTTTTTTAGAGGATTTAAAGTCCAATCTTTAACCTTATTTTTTGCTCAAGTTTGTTACTATTTTTTATTTTTTTTTAGAATTTAAAGTCCAATCTTTAATGTCATACCCTCATTTTGGACCTAAAAATACTCTTTCAAATTTCCCTGCTATTTTCTAATCCTTTCAGATTCACTGTGTTTTCTACTGTGTTTCAGCTGCATACGTTACTGCCTCAGTCTTTTAAATTTTTGCATAAAATCATACAAAAGGGTATTTTAGTCTTTTCCTACAAAGGAACCCATTTTTTAGTCCCTGCAATTTGTCCCTGAGTCTGTTCAACTGGTTTGCGTAAATCTTTAATCAAATTTTGTACCAAAATCATCTTAGTTTTGCATCTGAGTCAGTTTGAGTCGTTTTTGCCCCAGGGGCATTTTAGTCTTTTCACATCAAATAAATTTTGGGCAGAGAGGTATTTTAAAATACCTCATTGTGTAATTTGTTCATTTTAGTCCGTTGTGTCAATTTTAATCGTTTCACTTTACGTTGCATTTCAAATTACATTTTTTAGCCAATTTTATTATTTTTACATTTTAGTCCAAATACTTTTAAAAATTGCAATTCAGTCCAAATATTCTGTTTTTTTTGCAAGTTTGTCCCAATTCTTTTGAAAACAGTCCAATTCTTTCATTTCTTTTAAAAAAACAGTCCATTTTTAATAAATTGCAGTTCAGTCCCATTTTTTTACAAAATTGCAAAACAGTCCAAATCTTTATACAATTGCAGATTGGTCCTCAAGAGCCACACGGGCAGTTCAATCCAGATGGCAGGTTCCCATTGGTCCAAATGCACATGTGGCAGCCTATAAAAGGCCACCACTGCACAGTGTCAGAGGGAGAGATCCACAGAAATTTCGCCACATCACAAACACAAATTCACATTCTCTTTCTATTCAGTTACGAATCAAAACAGAAAATCATCAAGAATCATGAACAAACCCTAGAACTTTCCAGAATCAGAATCAAACACAAATCAGCAGGGAAATTCATCAATCCTCAGAAATTCTTGACGAATATTCATCACCGGATCGTTTTTCTTCGCAATTCCAGTGCGAGTTCATCACCATTGGCGACGAACTCAAGCACGATCACGAAGGAGAAGAAGAGGGAAGGAAATTCACAGAATCCGAACCGGTCCAGGGGAAGAAGAAGAAAATCACCAGTTCTATTTCAGAATTCAAACCAAGGATCATTGAAAACAGCATCGAATCGAAGTATTCCAAAGATCCGAATCAAATCTCCGAACGAAAATCAGGTAATCATCAAAGAAACTTACCTCCTTTCATTCATACACAGTAATGAACACTAGACCGATGCGGATTAATAGGATTCGAAGCTTTCTCATTAAAAAATGGTGAAACCCTAACTTTTTTCCAAAACAACAGAGATTCTGAGATTCACAACGATTTTCAACCGTCGTAAATCAACGAATCCATAAGGATTTCATGCGAAAAAGCTTCGAATCAAGAAAACATGAAGTGGTTCAAAACTGTACCGGATTCAACAAACCCGCATAGGTTCGTTGTGTGTTTACAGATTTCAACGCCAGAATCATGCTTAGGGGAAAGATTTAGGACGATTAAGCCAAGTTTCTTTCATTTCTGGGTAGATTTGAGAGAGTTAGGGTTAGGGTTTGCAAACGGCGAAGAGAGGAGTTCAGAGAACGGAGAAGAAGATGGAACGAGAGAGGAAAGAATAAGGGTGGACCGGTTTTTCCCCTTTTGTATTAGCGCCTGAACCGGGTCGGGTTCGAACCGACCCATGCCTAGTGAGTTATCCACCTTTAGATCTAGGTTTGTGTTAATCCGGATCAATCCAACGCTTCTGAAGCATCAGGTTTGATCCGGATCCGTGTGAGATGGGTACCGTCCATTGAATGTGGGTTTGGGCCGTTTCTTGATTTTCTTTTTAATTTTATTGCTGTTTGCACCATAGTACTTGCTAATTGAACCTCCAGCATGCCAAAATTTTACTAGAAAATTCCAAGATTTTTACTGCATGTGTTTTACTATTTTTTTTGACATTTCGTGCTATTTCTCATGTGAAAATTGGATAAAAATATATGTTTGCCCTTTCCTTGCTAATTTGCGTCCGTTCCATTGTTTTCTCGGCGTTTCGCATGCGACGTTTGTTCCAATTTTGGTGCCATGTGTCTCTGATACTTAATGCGCGTTTTGTGTGGTATTTTGCAATTTTGTTCAGCTGGATTCTTGGTGCTAATTATGCGATATTTTACTATTTTGTTGCGTTTGATTTTGATTATTTTGTGATAATTCCATTTTTTTGATAAATTTGATTCGTGATTACTATTTTGCGACATTTCCATTTGTTTGTTAAAATTGAGTTTTGATTACTATTTTGTGATGATTCCATTTTTTGTTAAATTTGATTCTTGACACTAATTTGTGATATTTTGCAACTTTGTTAAATTTGATTCTTGACACTAATTTCGTGATATTTCACAATCTTGTTAAAATTTGATTCTTGATACTAATTGTGTGATATTTTGCAATCTCGTTTAGTTAGAATTTTGATGCCAATTTTGTGATGTTCTTGCGATTTTTGCTTAGTGTGATCTTATGCCAAATTTGTGATTAGTTACCATTTTACCTAGGATTAATATTTCATTGCCATTTTCATCATGTTTTACTAACCATTTTACTCCAGGTTTCATGCATATTAAGCTTCTCATCTCATTTGTTTTTCTTCCTTTAGTCACCCTTATGCAATTTACATTAATTCATGTAATATTCTAGGTTTAGTTTACTATTCTTTAATTTCATGCAAAGCTATAGAATGTAAAATAGGACCCGATGTAAAAGACTATGGACCATGATGATGTACACCGACACATGCACCGACACACGCACACACGTTGTATGTTCATCGCTAGGTGTATGTTTAGGATACGCGATACTTAGAAAAATCAATCTTTTGAAAAACAAATAACTTCCATCACTTCAAATCTTTTTCAAACAAACCTCGGAGTCAAAACTCCGAAGGATTTTCCCTTTATTTTCTTAATCAAATCAAAAAATGCAATTAATTTCCAACTTTAACCGCTTTCATTAACAATTGAACCAACCAAATGCATTCTTTTTCTTTTCAATTCTAATGCCCATACGGCCTCTTTTCTTTCTTCAAAAACCATTTTTTTAAACTAAAAAGAACGAAACTCACAAAGACATTTTTGAAGAGAACTACATGGAATTTTGATCCCTTAAAAGGGTATGTAGGCAAGAGACTCAAAATCTCTCCAAGTCCAATAAAATAAAATCCGATCTTCTCCCTCTCATTCTTAAAACCAATCCATTTTACAAATAGCAATAAAAGCAACGCATAAACGTAAAGCATAGAAAAACGGTTCCTATAGGATACTATAGTCACCGCGGGTGCCTAACACCTTCCCGCGATGAAATCAGCCCCGAACTTAGGATTTCTAAGGTTTTCTCGATTTTACCTTCCCAAAAAAAAAATAGAAACATCAATGATCGAAAGGTTCAGATCCAATTAATGGTTTGACACCCGAAAATCGCGATGACAGAAATGGCGACTTCACTGGGGAGTATAGGGCTACGCCTAGTTTTTCATGCTTTATATTTATGCTTTGCTGTTACATGAAAATTTCTCTTATGTACGTGTGGGGTGAGAACATCAAAAGCCCTATACCCGGGCTGAGTGAACTTAAGATTAGGAAGAGATATAATCGACAATCCATTCCGGGGGTTGCCTCGTGCATTGGATTACGCGATCAATCTCACGTAGCTGAGGCATTTTGGAGGTGATGTTGTCGGCGTGTGTTGTCATGCTTAGGCACTTTACTTCCAATTGACCGATGAAGGCTATGAACCGTAGTTACCAAGCCCATCCTTGGCCTTTCTTAGGACGTAGTGCGGTGACTAAACCGAGCGTTGTCTCGAAATTTAGTCGTCACGCGATACTACACCCAAACCAAACCTTCTTACGGATAATCATGGACAAGCGTCGCTTTGTACTACCATGATGTACGCAAGAGAGGTCGTGGTTTGGGAACTTTGTAGAACCTTGGTTACTATTATCAAAAGCCTTAGTTTCACCGGACACCGTGTCCACCTGTTACCTTAGCCCACCGTGCTCTCCCATTATTTAAATCATGCATACATGCATTCATGCATAAAATTTCTACATGCATTTATCAAAGGGTATGGACAAACTAAAATTCTTTGCAAATATAATCAGGCATGAAGAGGACTAAGTCTTACAAGTTCAAAGAAGTTGATTTGGCTAGCCTAAGGGAGTTGGCGCTCAAGGTTAAGAATCCTACTGGGTTTCGTCTCCGATACGGTGGTTTGCTTGGTATTCTCCGGACTAATGTAGAAGAGAAGCTGGTGCACACTCTAGTGCAATTCTATGACCTGGTTTTCCGTTGTTTCACTTTTCCGGACTTTCAGTTGGTTCCTACACTTGAGGCTTACTCTTGCTTATTGGGTTTACCTATAGCCGAGAAGACACCTTTCACAGGCCCAGGATCTTCTCTTACTCCTCTGGTTATTGCTAAGGATCTTTATCTCAAGACTTCCGAGGTATCTAAGAATCTTATCACGAAATCTCACATTCAGGGCTTCACTTCAAAGTACTTACTCGAGCAGGCTAATCTCGAATCTACTTGTCAGGACACCCTTGAGGCTATTCTTGCACTACTCATCTATGGGCTCGTTCTCTTTCCGAATCTCGACAACTTCGTGGACATGAATGCTATTGAGATCTTCCATTCCAGGAATCCGGTTCCTACCTTGTTAGCTGACACATACCATGCCATCCACGACCGGACTCTCAAGGGCCGTGGGTTTATTCTTTGCTGCATACCTCTTCTATATAGGTGGTTTATTTCTCACCTCCCGAGTTCTTTCCATGCCAACACAGAGAATTGGTCTTATTCGTAGCGGATTATGGCTCTTACTCCCGATGAGGTGGTTTGGATCACTCCAGCAGCTCGAGTCAAAGAGATTATCACTGGTTGTGGAGATTTCCTCAATGTACCTCTTCTCGGTACCCGGGGAGGAATCAACTACAACCCCGAGTTAGCCATGAGACAGTTTGGTTTTCCTATGAGAGCGAAGCCCATCAACCTTGCTACATCTCAGGAGTTCTTTTACTATTCCAATGCCCCCACCAGGCAAAGGAAAGCTTTTACAGATGCTTGGTCTAAGGTTCGTAGGAAAGATGTGAAGCATTTGGGTGTGAGATCCGGCATTGCACATGAGGCCTATACTCAGTGGGTGATAGATCGAGCCGAAGAGATCGGCATGCCTTACCCTGCCATGAGGCATGTATCTGCATTTACTCCATCTAGACCATTACCATTGCTTCCCGCGACTCAGGAGATGTATCAGGAGCATCTAGCTATGGAGAGTGAGGAGAAGCGAGCATGGAAAGCCCGTTACAGTGAGGCCGAGAACTTAATCATGACTTTGGATGGCAGAGACGAACAGAAGGATCATGAGAACCGAATGCTGAAGAAGGAACTAGCCAGAGTTAGAAAGGAGCTTGAGGAAAAGGATGATCTATTGAGGAGAGACTCCAGGAGAGTCAGAGGTCGTCGAGATTTCTTCGCCAGTTATTGTGGTTCAGCTTCAGATTCGGATTCCGAATACTACCCAGCCACTCCTTAGCTCTGGATGATATGATCGCTATTTTGTTGTTTGTTCAGTTTATGTTTCAGAAGCCTACTCCCTTGGCTCAGTGTATCAAAACAATTTGCTTTGAATGATTCGTTAGTCCAATAATGTTTGCAAAGAATTCTAATTTGTCTAAAAAACCCTTTGGTAATAAAAGAGTCATTTTTGCATCCGCATCTGCATATCATGCATCATATGCATCATTCATCGGTCACAAAAAAAAAAACTTCCAAGTACTCATTGCCTCCTGGTTCTTCTGCCGCAGAGTGAAAGGTGGCTCGTGCTCGAAGGACTGATCAACCTACCAGAGTACATCAAACCAGACAGTACAGAAGGAGAAATCAAGTAGCTATGGAAGAAGAGAATGCTCAGCTCCGCACTGAACTAGCCTCCGTGAGAGAAGAGTTAGCCAAAGCTCTCGACGCCATGACCGCTCTGGTAGCCGCCCAAGAGCAACCGACCTCGTCCGCTCCAGAGACCACCGAGGCAATTCCAACATCATCTCTCGATAGCCGCTTCGCCATGCCAAGGGGATACCCGTACGGGCGCCCGCTTTTCTTTGCTCCGGATCCCACAACAGTTGCTTCCAGTGCTGCCAACAGCAACCAGATCCCCGTCTCAGGGCAAGCATCTCTTCACACTACCTTACCTCAATCAACGGTCTTCACAGATCCGATTGTGCACTTTACTCCTCAGGGCGCTAATGCTGACGATTACCGTGGAAAGACTCCTATATTGGGAACTATGGAAGAAAGAATGGAAGAACTTGCCAGAGAACTCCGTCGCGAGATCAAGGCCAACCGTGGGAGCAGTGACCTCGTCAGAACCCACGACCTTTGTTTAGTGCCAAGGGTGGATGTTCCCAAGAAATTCAAGGTCCCGGAATTTGACCGCTACAACGGGCTGACTTGCCCCCAGAACCATATCATCAAATACGTCCGAAAGATGGCTAACCATGCAGACAATGATTCACTCATGATCCACTGCTTCCAGGACAGTCTAAAGGAAGATGCCGCGGAATGGTACACCGGTTTGAGCAAGGATGATATCCGTACCTTTGATGATCTAGCTACTGCTTTCAAGAGCCACTATGGGTTCAACACCAGGCTCAAGCCGAATAGAGAATTCCTCCGGTCTCTTTCTCAGAAAAAGGACGAAAGCTTTCGCGAATACGCACAGAGGTGGAGAGGGGCAGCTGCCCGTATCACTCCCGCCTTGGACGAGGAAGAAATGACTCAAACGTTCTTGAAGACCCTGAAGAAAGATTATGTTGAGAGAATGATTATTGCCGCCCCAAGCAATTTCTCTGAGATGGTCACTATGGGTACCCGCTTGGAGGAAGCCGTCCGAGAAGGGATCATCGTGTTTGAGAAAGGTGAGTCCTCGAATGCACCGAAGAAGTACGGTAATGGTCACCATAAGAAAAAGGAATCAGAAGTTGGAATGGTGTCCGCCGGAACTAATCAATCTGCCACTGCCGCTCCTGTCAATGCTACACAATTGCCTCAACCGTATCAGTACCTACAGTATGCCCAGAATCCATTCTATCCGCCGTTCTATCATCAGTACCCTCCTCTACCGGGCCAGCCACAGGTCCCTGTTAATGCCATCGCCCAACAGATGCAACAACAACCATTAGCTCAACAACTGCAACAACAACAACAAGGTCCTCAATCTAGACCATCTTTCCCGCCGATACCAATGGCGTATGCCGAACTACTCCCAACTCTGTTACATAAGGGGTATTGCACCACTAGGCCTGGCAAGCCTCCGCCAAACCCATTGCCTCCCAGGTTCCGCTCCGATCTCAGATGTGATTTCCACCAAGGCGCCCTAGGTCACGATGTCGAAGGCTGCTACGCTCTGAAATACATTGTGAAGAAGTTAATCGACCAGGGAAAGCTGTCCTTTGAAAACAATGTCCCACATGTGCTTGGCAATCCACTCCCCAACCATGCCGTTGTGAATATGATTGAAGTCTATGAAGAAATCCCTCGTCTCAGTGTCCGTAATGTTACTACACCCCTGGTGCCACTACATATCAAGCTATGCCGAGCTGCTCTGTTCAGCCACGACCACGCCGCCTGCTGTGAATGTCTTCAGAACCCTATGGGTTGCAGGGTAGTTCAGACTGATGTCCAAAGATTGATGAATGACAACTACTTGACTACCAGTGATGTTTGCATGATAGTGCCAATCTTCCACGATACTCCAGTCAGGAGCGCACCCGTCCAGAAGGATGTTGAGCCGTTGGTCATACGGTTACCTGGTCCGGTGCCATATACTTCTGCAAAAGCCATCCCGTACAAGTACAGTGCGACTATGTTGGAAAACGGGAAAGAAGTACCTTTGGTGTCCTCAAGCACAGTAGGCAGTATCGCTGAAGTGACAGCTTTGAGGAGCGGCAAGGTCCGACCACTTTTATTCCAGAAGAAAGATGATGTGCAAGTTACAATTCCTGCTGATAAGATTACTCCATTGACAATCCCTCCTGTTGTTGAAAGTACCAGCCGTCCAGGCCAATCCATTGAAGATTCCAATCTGGATGAGATTTTGAGGATAATCAAGAAAAGCGATTATAAGATTGTTGATCAGCTGTTACAAACTCCCTCGAAGATATCCATCTTGGCCCTACTCCTCAGTTCGGAGGCCCACAGGAATGTGTTATTGAAAGTGTTGGAACAAGCCTATGTTGACCACGAAGTTACAGAGGATCAATTTGGCGGGATAGTGGCTAACATCACTGCTTGCAGTAACCTCTGGTTTGGTGAAGATGAACTTCCAGAGACAGGGAAGCACCACAACTTGGCCCTGCACATTTCCATGAACTGCAAAACAGATATGCTGTCCAATGTGTTGGTAGACACTGGGTCGTCGTTGAATGTGATGCCTAAATCGACTTTGGATCAGTTGAGTTGCCGAGGAGTTCCCTTGAGGAGGAGTACTTTTCTAGTCAAGGCTTTCGATGGTTCCCGTAAAAATGTGCTCGGAGAAGTAGATCTCCCTATGACTATTGGTCCTGAAACATTCATGATTACTTTCCAGGTTATGGACATAGATGCCTCTTACAGCTGCCTGCTCGGGAGACCATGGATACACGAGGTTGGGGCAGTCACTTCTACCCTCCATCAGAAGCTGAAGTTCGTAAGGAATGGTAAACTTGTGACAGTGCATGGAGAAGAAGCTTATCTGGTCAGCCAGTTATCATCCTTCTCTTGTATCGAAGCTAAGTCTGCCGAAGGAACTGCGTTCCAGGGTTTAACTATCGAGGGTACGGAGCCCAAGAGAGCTAATGCTGCCATGGCTTCATTAAAAGATGCGCAAAGAGCCGTTCAGAAAGGTCAGGCCGCTGGTTGGGGCCAATTGATACAGCTGCAGGACAACAAACACAAAGAGGGTCTCGGTTTTTCTCCGATGTCAGGCGCGTCGACGGGAACGTTCCGTAGTGCTGGATTTACCAATGCAATTCTTGATGGTGCTGCTGAAAGAGGGGTTAGACCCACATTTGTGATACCAGGAGGCATTGCAAAGAACTGGAACGTTATCAATCTCCCTGTGTTTGTGCATGATTCTAAGTAATATGTCTTGCTGTTTAGGCTTTGTTTTCAAAATAACAATCCTTCCGTCTTGCCCGAGGCGGAAGTGACCTTTTTGTAAAGGGCATGTTTGTTCCGACATCACCATTATCAATAAACAAAAAAAAACGTCGTTTCTTTCACAACTCTTTTTCTTTCTTTAATGCTTTTCCCTTGGAAATAATGGTAATGCCAGAAAAAACCAAAACATCTGCATTTTCTTATTAATTTCAAAGATCTGCATGAAAACTATTTTCTAAAAAAAAATCATCCAATCATGTCACGCAGATCGAACCAAAATAAACCCGTTGAACACGGTAACTCTATGCTTCTCCAAACTGTTGAATCCCCGGTATTCGAGACCGAAGATGAGGATAGTGATGACATACCAGATGAGATTGCCCGATTGCTTGAGCAAGAAGAGAAAACCATTCGGCCTCATCAGGAGGAGATTGAGCTAATCAATTTGGGTACCGAGGATAACAAAAGAGAGATCAAAGTCGGTGCTGCATTGGAGGAAAGGGTCAAGAAAAGGATCTTCCAGCTTCTCCGGGAGTACTCGGACATTTTTGCATGGTCGTATGAAGACATGCCAGGCTTGGATCCTCAAATTGTGGAACATCGGATACCGACAAAGCCAGACTGTCCTCCTGTCAGGCAAAAGTTGAGACGGACTCGGCCGGACATGGCTCTGAAGATCAAAGCGGAAGTGCAGAAACAGATCGATGCGGGTTTTCTCATGACAGTTGAGTATCCCGAGTGGGTTGCTAACATCGTGCCAGTGCCGAAGAAAGATGGTAAGGTTCGGATGTGTGTTGACTACAGAGATTTGAACAGAGCAAGCTTGAAGGACAATTTCCCACTGCCTCACATTGATGTGCTTGTTGACAATACTGCCCAGTGCAAGGTGTTCTCCTTCATGGACGGTTTTTCTGGCTATAACCAAATCAAAATGTCACCCAAGGACAGGGAGAAGACGTCGTTCATCACTCCATGGGGAACTTTCTGCTGCAAAGCAATGCCGTTCGGTCTAATAAATGCTGGAGCTACCTACCAAAGGGGGATGACCACTTTGTTCCATGACATGATTCACAAGGAGGTTGAAGTGTATGTAGATGACATGATTGTCAAGTCAAGCGATGAGGAACAACACGTCGAATACTTGGCTAAGATGTTTGAAAGGTTGAGGAAGTACAAGCTTCGGCTGAATCCAAATAAATGTACGTTCGGCGTAAGGTCAGGGAAGTTGCTAGGCTTCATTGTCAGCCAGAAGGGCATTGAAGTAGATCCCGACAAAGTACGGGCTATCCGCGAGATGCCGGCTCCGCAAACCGAGAAGCAGGTCAGAGGATTCCTCGGGCGTTTGAACTACATTTCCAGATTTATATCCCACATGACTATGACCTGCGGGCCGATTTTCAAGTTGCTCAGGAAGAATCAGCCTGTGGTATGGAATGATGAATGCCAAGAAGCTTTCGACAATATCAAGAGTTATTTGCTAGAACCTCCTATCCTCGTTCCGCCGGTGGAAGGAAGGCCATTGATTATGTATCTGTCAGTGTTGGATGAGTCCATGGGATGTGTGCTCGGTCAGCGAGATGAAACTGGAAAGAAAGAGCATGCAATCTACTATTTGAGCAAGAAGTTCACCGATTGTGAGACTCGGTATACAATGCTCGAGAAAACCTGTTGTGCCTTGGCTTGGGCTGCCAAACGCCTGCGTCATTACTTGATAAATCATACGACTTGGTTGATATCCCGGATGGATCCAATCAAGTACATCTTTGAAAAACCGGCTGTCACTGGAAAAATCGCACGTTGGCAAATGTTACTGTCAGAATATGATATTGTGTTTAAAGCTCAGAAAGCCATTAGAGGGAGTATCCTGGCTGACCATCTCGCTTGCCAACCACTTGATGATTATCAACCGTTGAAGTTCGATTTCCCCGACGAAGAGGTCATGTTCTTGAAGTCGAGAGACTGTGAAGAACCACTGATCGGTGAAGGTCTAGACCCTGATAGCAAGTGGGGATTGGTCTTTGATGGTGCTGTTAATGCTTATGGCCGAGGAATTGGCGCAGTAATTGTGGCTCCGCAGGGGCATCACATCCCTTTCACAGCCCGGATTGTGTTTGAATGCACCAACAATGTGGCCGAGTACGAGGCGTGTATCCTGGGAATTGAAGAAGCCATCGATATGAGGATCAAGCATCTGGACATCTATGGAGACTCCGCACTAGTCATCAACCAGATAAAGGGAGAATGGGAGACCCATCATGCTAATTTGATCCCTTACCGTGACTATGCGAGGCGTCTGTTGACGTATTTTACAAAAGTCGAGTTGCACCATATCCCCCGAGAGGAGAACCAAATGGCCGATGCTCTTGCTACCTTATCTTCTATGCTTCAAGTGAACCATTGGAATCATGTGCCAATGATCAAAGTACAACGCTTAGATCGGCCCACCCATGTGTTTACTGTCAGTGATGCAATTGTACAGGCAGGTTCAGACGGAGTCAACGTCAAACCCTGGTACTATGATATCAAACAATTTTTGCAAAGCTGTGAGTACCCACCGGATGCTTCCAATAAAGACAAGAAGACGCTGCGTAGGCTGGCTAGCAAGTTCCTGCTAGATGGTGATGTCCTGTACAAAAGAAATTTCGATATGGTTTTGTTAAGATGTGTTGATGAATGTGAAGCAGAACAGCTAATGCACGATGTGCACGATGGCACCTTTGGGACCCACGCGTCAGGGCATGCTATGTCTAGAAAGCTGCTGAGAGCTGGTTATTACTGGATGACCATGGAGCGCGATTGCTATCAATACGCCAGAAAGTGCCACAAATGTCAAATATATGCGGATAAGATCCACGTGCCTCCGCACGCTCTCAATGTTATGTCTTCTCCGTGGCCTTTCTCTATGTGGGGCATTGATATGATCGGAAGAATTGAGCCGAAAGCTTCAAACGGTCATCGTTTCATTCTGGTAGCAATCGATTATTTCACCAAATGGGTCGAAGCTGCATCTTATGCCAACGTAACTAAGCAAGTGGTAGTCAGATTCATCAAGAACAATATCATCTGTCGGTATGGTGTCCCTAGCAAGATCATCACTGACAATGGTACCAACCTGAACAATGACATGGTGCAAGCCTTATGCGAGAAATTCAAGATTGAACACCACAATTCTTCTCCTTACAGACCTCAAATGAATGGTGCAGTCGAGGCCGCCAATAAGAACATCAAGAAGATTGTGCAGAAGATGGTAACAACATACAAAGACTGGCATGAGATGTTGCCCTATGCTCTACATGGCTACCGCACTACAGTTCGTAGTTCAACCGGAGCAACGCCTTTTTCTCTGGTGTACGGCATGGAAGCAGTCCTTCCATTGGAAGTGGAGATTCCGTCTCTCCGTGTGATTATGGAAGCAAAGTTGTCTGAGGCTGAATGGTGCCAGAGTCGGTACGACCAGTTGAATTTGATTGAGGAAAGACGCCTGGACGCTTTGGCTCGCGGCCAGATGTATCAAACAAGGATGAAAAATGCTTTTGACAAGAAGGTCCGTCCTCGGGAATTCAAGGAGGGTGAGCTCGTATTGAAAAGAAGAATGAATCAGCAACCCGACCCAAGGGGCAAGTGGACGCCTAACTATGAGGGACCTTATGTTGTCAAGAAGGCTTTCTCTGGCGGTGCTTTGATTCTCACTCACATGGATGGTGTAGAACTTCTGAATCCTGTGAATGCCGATATAGTCAAGAAATACTTCGTCTAGATATGAAAAGAACAGCGTGGTGGGTCAAAAACCCGAAAGGGCGGCCTAGGCAAAAATGCGCTTCCCGGTGGATCGAAAACCCGAAAGGGCGGTCCAAGCAAAATAAGGGACAAGAAACAAAAATGTAAAAGCTCGCTGAGATTACATGTAACTCAGGCAAAAATGAGCGTCTCGATGAGCCGAAAACCCGAAAGGGCGGTTCATGCAAAAATGAGATTGAAATAAAAGACAATTGACTATATCTGGCAAATTACCATTCTCCTTGGGATCTTTGCAATTGATGTTGGGTTGTTCTCATCCGAGGTTCCGACGCCTGTGGATTCAAGAGTTTCAGATACCATAGCAGTTACTGTGTTCAATGTACCACCAACCAATAAAATTACCATTTTCCAAGCTTTGTAAATCTGTGGAGTCGCGCTTCTGGCCGACTACCACCCTTATACATTGATTTGAGCCTATGCTTTTGTTTGGCACTCATTTTCCGTTCATTTTTCAAAGCTTTATACAAAAAGATTCTTTTTCTATGTTAATAATGATGTGTCTGGAATAAACATTCTGAAAACTGAAAACCTTTTTAAGTATTTTGAAAGCAAGTCTGAACAGCTAGATACATTCAAATGAACATGCATGAACAAATCTACATTGATATCAATTCCAATTCAAAGTAACTAGCAAGCCTTCCTCCCAGTGACGGTCTGTGGTCAATGGCAAGAATGAAAAAACAGAATGAAAAGCATGAAAATAAATATGCTCGCTAAGTTGAAAACCCGAAAGGGCGGCTTAGGCAAAAATGAGCACCCCGATGGATTGGCAACCTTTAAAGGTAATTCAGGCAAAAACAGGGGCATGTGAAAAAAAAACTATTCCCTGGTGGATCGAAAACCCGAAAGGGCGACCCAGGCAAAAATGGGATGATACAAAATGAAAAAATGAAATGAAAAAAACAAACATGCAAAAGCATTGACCACAGATGCGATGTCCGAAGCACTTACGAGACTGTTCCAACAAGCAGCAATACCACTCAACTGTTTTTCTCTATAATTTTGCAGCTTCCTACCTTCAAGTGTTGGTCTCGATGTATCTTCGAACGACTGCACCCCCAGAAGAGGAACTTTTTGCGAATATATGTCCGAGCGCGAGCCGTTACGTGCCCAATATTCCAATGTTTGGTCTGTCTCTGCGAAATTGTGTCTACAAATTGCCAACCATCATGCATTCCAAAGCATTCATACATGCATAATCATGCATCTTACATGTTCATGCATTTGATAAAATTGTTATGCTATTCATACGCATCTGCATTCTCAACTCCTATGTTAATCTCAACCAAAATCAATCATGTCAACTTCAAATTTCTTCTGCCAACAACAAATGTCTATTGTCATGTCAATTTCAAAGTTCAACAGTCTTGTCAACATTCCTGTCAAATTCAAGCTCCTGCAGTTATGTCAATCAAATTCGATTCCTTGTCAAATGCGATTTATTTCTGTTAACGGCCAAGCGGCTAGTTCGCACCCAAGAACAGCTTGTGCCTATCAATTTGCTTCTGTTATCGGTCAAGCGGCTAGTTCACATCCAAGAACAGCTTGTACCTATCCTTTTGATATCCGCCGAGCGACCAGTTCAGATCCAAGAACAGCTCGTGCTTTCTATTTCATTTTCTGTCAGCCAAGTAACTAGTTCGTGTCCAAGAACGGCTTGTGCTTTCTACCTTGTTTTCTTTCAGCCAAGTAACTAGTTCGTGTCCAAGAACGGCTTGTGCTTTCTATATTTTCTTTCAGCCAAGTAACCAGCTCAAATACAAGAGCAGCTTGCGCCCTTTGTTGTCAATATTCCCGGTCGAGTGGCCAGTTCGCATACAAGAACAGCTTGTACCTGTCAATTTGCTTTCGAGTCTCCCCAGTGAGTCTTGTTATCTGCTATTCTGTTAATGTCAATCAGTCCCGCAATGGATACGACATTTTCCTTTTTGCTATTCTGTTAATGTCAATCAGTCCCGCAATGGATGCGACATATTCCTTTTTATTATTCTGTTAATGTCAACCAGTCCCGCAATGGATACGACATACTCTGTTGTTTGCTATTCTGTCAATGTCTACCAATCCCGCAATGGATACGACATATTTTGTTAAACTCAATTCTCAGTTTGTCTTGCATTCATAACGCAAATGTTGCATGGCATACATAACATTTACAAATGTATTTTTACGCCCAAAATCAGTGCTAATGTCGATATTTAAGTATCTTCATCGTGTCAAGCCAAAGACTCCGTCTCTTGACTCTCCAGACGAAGAAACTTAAATAGGGGCAGCTGTCATACCCTCATTTTGGACCTAAAAATACTCTTTCAAATTTCCCTGCTATTTTCTAATCCTTTCAAATTCACTGTGTTTTCTACTGTGTTTCAGCTGCATACGTTACTGCCTCAGTCTTTTAAATTTTTGCATAAAATCATACAAAAGGGTATTTTAGTCTTTTCCTACAAAGGAACCCATTTTTTAGTCCCTGCAATTTGTCCCTGAGTCTGTTCAACTGGTTTGCGTAAATCTTTAATCAAATTTTGTACCAAAATCATCTTAGTTTTGCATCTGAGTCAGTTTGAGTCGTTTTTGCCCCAGGGGCATTTTAGTCTTTTCACATCAAATAAATTTTGGGCAGAGAGGTATTTTAAAATACCTCATTGTGTAATTTGTTCATTTTAGTCCGTTGTGTCAATTTTAATCGTTTCACTTTACGTTGCATTTCAAATTACATTTTTTAGCCAATTTTATTATTTTTACATTTTAGTCCAAATACTTTTAAAAATTGCAATTCAGTCCAAATATTCTGTTTTTTTTGCAAGTTTGTCCCAATTCTTTTGAAAACAGTCCAATTCTTTCATTTCTTTTAAAAAAACAGTCCATTTTTAATAAATTGCAGTTCAGTCCCATTTTTTTACAAAATTGCAAAACAGTCCAAATCTTTATACAATTGCAGATTGGTCCTCAAGAGCCACACGGGCAGTTCAATCCAGATGGCAGGTTCCCATTGGTCCAAATGCACATGTGGCAGCCTATAAAAGGCCACCACTGCACAGTGTCAGAGGGAGAGATCCACAGAAATTTCGCCACATCACAAACACAAATTCACATTCTCTTTCTATTCAGTTACGAATCAAAACAGAAAATCATCAAGAATCATGAACAAACCCTAGAACTTTCCAGAATCAGAATCAAACACAAATCAGCAGGGAAATTCATCAATCCTCAGAAATTCTTGACGAATATTCATCACCGGATCGTTTTTCTTCGCAATTCCAGTGCGAGTTCATCACCATTGGCGACGAACTCAAGCACGATCACGAAGGAGAAGAAGAGGGAAGGAAATTCACAGAATCCGAACCGGTCCAGGGGAAGAAGAAGAAAATCACCAGTTCTATTTCAGAATTCAAACCAAGGATCATTGAAAACAGCATCGAATCGAAGTATTCCAAAGATCCGAATCAAATCTCCGAACGAAAATCAGGTAATCATCAAAGAAACTTACCTCCTTTCATTCATACACAGTAATGAACACTAGACCGATGCGGATTAATAGGATTCGAAGCTTTCTCATTAAAAAATGGTGAAACCCTAACTTTTTTCCAAAACAACAGAGATTCTGAGATTCACAACGATTTTCAACCGTCGTAAATCAACGAATCCATAAGGATTTCATGCGAAAAAGCTTCGAATCAAGAAAACATGAAGTGGTTCAAAACTGTACCGGATTCAACAAACCCGCATAGGTTCGTTGTGTGTTTACAGATTTCAACGCCAGAATCATGCTTAGGGGAAAGATTTAGGACGATTAAGCCAAGTTTCTTTCATTTCTGGGTAGATTTGAGAGAGTTAGGGTTAGGGTTTGCAAACGGCGAAGAGAGGAGTTCAGAGAACGGAGAAGAAGATGGAACGAGAGAGGAAAGAATAAGGGTGGACCGGTTTTTCCCCTTTTGTATTAGCGCCTGAACCGGGTCGGGTTCGAACCGACCCATGCCTAGTGAGTTATCCACCTTTAGATCTAGGTTTGTGTTAATCCGGATCAATCCAACGCTTCTGAAGCATCAGGTTTGATCCGGATCCGTGTGAGATGGGTACCGTCCATTGAATGTGGGTTTGGGCCGTTTCTTGATTTTCTTTTTAATTTTATTGCTGTTTGCACCATAGTACTTGCTAATTGAACCTCCAGCATGCCAAAATTTTACTAGAAAATTCCAAGATTTTTACTGCATGTGTTTTACTATTTTTTTTGACATTTCGTGCTATTTCTCATGTGAAAATTGGATAAAAATATATGTTTGCCCTTTCCTTGCTAATTTGCGTCCGTTCCATTGTTTTCTCGGCGTTTCGCATGCGACGTTTGTTCCAATTTTGGTGCCATGTGTCTCTGATACTTAATGCGCGTTTTGTGTGGTATTTTGCAATTTTGTTCAGCTGGATTCTTGGTGCTAATTATGCGATATTTTACTATTTTGTTGCGTTTGATTTTGATTATTTTGTGATAATTCCATTTTTTTGATAAATTTGATTCGTGATTACTATTTTGCGACATTTCCATTTGTTTGTTAAAATTGAGTTTTGATTACTATTTTGTGATGATTCCATTTTTTGTTAAATTTGATTCTTGACACTAATTTGTGATATTTTGCAACTTTGTTAAATTTGATTCTTGACACTAATTTCGTGATATTTCACAATCTTGTTAAAATTTGATTCTTGATACTAATTGTGTGATATTTTGCAATCTCGTTTAGTTAGAATTTTGATGCCAATTTTGTGATGTTCTTGCGATTTTTGCTTAGTGTGATCTTATGCCAAATTTGTGATTAGTTACCATTTTACCTAGGATTAATATTTCATTGCCATTTTCATCATGTTTTACTAACCATTTTACTCCAGGTTTCATGCATATTAAGCTTCTCATCTCATTTGTTTTTCTTCCTTTAGTCACCCTTATGCAATTTACATTAATTCATGTAATATTCTAGGTTTAGTTTACTATTCTTTAATTTCATGCAAAGCTATAGAATGTAAAATAGGACCCGATGTAAAAGACTATGGACCATGATGATGTACACCGACACATGCACCGACACACGCACACACGTTGTATGTTCATCGCTAGGTGTATGTTTAGGATACGCGATACTTAGAAAAATCAATCTTTTGAAAAACAAATAACTTCCATCACTTCAAATCTTTTTCAAACAAACCTCGGAGTCAAAACTCCGAAGGATTTTCCCTTTATTTTCTTAATCAAATCAAAAAATGCAATTAATTTCCAACTTTAACCGCTTTCATTAACAATTGAACCAACCAAATGCATTCTTTTTCTTTTCAATTCTAATGCCCATACGGCCTCTTTTCTTTCTTCAAAAACCATTTTTTTAAACTAAAAAGAACGAAACTCACAAAGACATTTTTGAAGAGAACTACATGGAATTTTGATCCCTTAAAAGGGTATGTAGGCAAGAGACTCAAAATCTCTCCAAGTCCAATAAAATAAAATCCGATCTTCTCCCTCTCATTCTTAAAACCAATCCATTTTACAAATAGCAATAAAAGCAACGCATAAACGTAAAGCATAGAAAAACGGTTCCTATAGGATACTATAGTCACCGCGGGTGCCTAACACCTTCCCGCGATGAAATCAGCCCCGAACTTAGGATTTCTAAGGTTTTCTCGATTTTACCTTCCCCCAAAAAAAATAGAAACATCAATGATCGAAAGGTTCAGATCCAATTAATGGTTTGACACCCGAAAATCGCGATGACATTTAACATTATTTTTTGCTAACGTTTGTTACTAATCTTTTTTTAAATGATTTAAAGTCCAATGTTTAACATTACTTTTTGCCCACGTTTGTTACGATTGATCAAAGGCTAAGGAAGAGTAACTTATATTAATAAAATAAAATAATAAAATAATATGGAAATACTGTTTTTTGTGGAAGAGATATGAAAATACTTGACAATCTTTGTCTTTGAAATCGAGGGAAACAACACAGATGTACAACATAAAAACGGCTGATAAAAAAGTAACATGAGTTTTTGTTTTGTGCTAGATTTTTGTGAGTTTGATTGGTGGTTAACGAAGGTAAAAGAGGATAAACGGAGAAGATTAATGACATGAATTAGTAATCCACGTGTTATTTTATAAGGAACTATGTGTAATTTTTCTTTTTAAATTAAATTAAATTAAATTTATTCTTATTTATTTTTTACATGTGTTACTTGTATTTAATCTTAAGAGTATTTTTGGTAAGAAAAGTCCAACCCAAAAGTGTGTTGAAAGATGTAGTTTCTTTTATATATAATATAGATAAATATAACCAATAATAAAAGGTTTTATTTTTTTTAAGAAGCTAAATTATACCCCATCCAAATTGGCATTATGGAGAAACGAAGCTGAGACCTTAAGAAATAATGAAAGGAAAATTATTATCGATACATGAAGTTTGCTTCCGCAATATAAGCACATAAATTTTACGACGAGTGTAGTGCAATTATTTAACCATGTTTTGCAAATAAAATAAAAAAATATTTAATAAAAACACTTCATTAACATTGATATTTTAAAAATAGTTATTATTTTTCAAAATTTTGTCGTATTAACTTTCTCATATGAATACATAAAAATTTACATCGGTAGATATAAGCAAATAAAATCCTCAGCGAATGCAATGCAAATATTTAACAGATTTTTTTAAAAGGCAATAATATTTAATAAAAACATTACATCCATGTTGACAATTTTCATTTAATGCATTTAAATAGTTTATTTGATTCAAAAGAAATGTTGGACCTAAAATAAATCACAATTCGGTTGATCACAAATAAAACATTGTTGTAATTCATCGAATCTAGATAAATAGTATGAATTTATAAAAAAAGAATAATATTTAAAATATAAAAAAAATGAAATGGATGAATTCATTTTTTTTTATTTTAGAAATATTTATTATTTCATATATATATATATATATATATATATATATACACATGCACATATTCTAACAAAAAAAATATACACATATAAATTGATTTTTTTTTACTATAGCTTGGATTATAAGTTGCTCACTAATAAGTAATAACATATAATTTGCATTCAATTCCATTTCATAAAAGATGTATTGGTCAAGGGGTAATGTTATATGATCAAGTATGTGTGTGCCATGGTTTGATTCCCATGGGTGATGTTTTTTATTTTTGATGATTTTTTGTAAAGGATGAACCAGATTCGAAAAGAAAAAAAATTGGAGAGTGATTGGATTGAAGTGAAAATTTAATTAATTTGATGGTTTAAATTGTAAAATGGTATAATTTAAAATGAGATGAATATGCAAATAATAAAATACATGCTAAATTGTGGAATAAAATAATAAAATTTATATTTATAATGAAGGCTTTTTTTATTGGTTTGGGTCAATTGTCCACCAATTTTTAAAGGCAATTTAGAAAAAACTTTTTTATGGTCCCACAGAAAATTGTTGGCACTACCAGACATTTTGTAACTTACTATATTTCTTTGACTAGAATATTGTTATGGCCCCACACAAAATTGTTGTCACTACCAGACTTATATACATGCATGCATATGTTTGACGAGAAAATTATTTCCATGGATAACAAAGCACAAACTTAAGAGCGCAAAACAAAAGGGTATTTTTTTTTCTCTCAAAGAAATTTATTGACAAATATAAATACCAGCCGCCTTACATTCTTTCATAATAAGTATGGTTTATTGGTCATTTTTTACCACAAATATTTGCTTTTCTTTTCGTCGTCTTATGCAGTGTTGTGTTTGATTATCATATTAAGCGGAGTTTGTTGATATTTTAATCTTAGTACGATGTTTGTTGGTTCATATTCATGTATTCGCTTCAACTTATTACAAATCTGATGAAAACCTAGACATTAATGTTGCAGATTTGAAAGTATGAATATCTAGGTTATTTTTATTTTGTCATATTTGTAGCCATTATCATGTTGATGTTGTATATTACTCCCTTTGTGTTAGTGCAACAATTGTGTTTTTCTATATAGAACCATGTGGGTAAGCCTGTAGAACAAGGTGGATTAGGGTTTTTGTGTTTGTATCTTGAGAATGAAGAAAAAACTGTTGTGAGAGAGAGAGAGAGAGAGAGAGAGAGAGAGAGAGAGAGAGAGAGAGAGAGAGAGAGAGAGAGAGAGAGAGAGAGAGAGAGAGAGAGAGAGAGAGAGAGAGAGAGAGAGAGAGAGAGAGAGAGAGAGAGAGAGAGAGAGAGAGAGAGAGAGAGAGAGAGAGAGAGAGAGAGAGAGAGAGAGAGAGAGAGAGAGAGAGAGAGAGAGAGGGAAAATTGAATTGTGTAATTTCATTAGCTTTATTCATTGAGGAATCACTATATATAAACAAAGGTGTTCCTATAATACTTACACACCAAGTAACAAACAAGGTGTAACTAACTAGCTAGAAAATAGGAAAATGAGTTAGTTACTTAAGTAACAAGTAATTAACCCTAACTAACTAAACAAACATGATTGAGGCTTGAATTACAAACTAACATTCCTCCTTAATTCAAACTATCAAAGAAAACTACTCTCAATTTTCTTCTAAGTTTCAGAATATGGGCCATTTTGATAGGTTTAGTGAATATGTCAGCAACTTGATCCAATGTTCAACAGTATTCAACCTTGATCTTGCATTTGTTCACTTGCTCCCTCAAGGAGTGGAATCTAGTCTCAATATGTTTGCTTTTACCATGTGAAATAGGGTTCTTAGCTAGATTTATAGCAGACTTGTTATTTATTAGAAGCTCTATAGATTGCTCAAGCTTAATCATCAACTATTCTAGCACATTCTACAACCAGTTGGCTTGACAAGCTGCAGATGAGCCTGCAACATACTCAGCTTCACAACTTTAGAGAGCAACGATTGACTGCTTCTTGGATGACCAAGAAATAGGTGCTCCTTGCAGCATGAACACAAAACTTGTAGTGCTTCTCCAATCTATTTTATCCCTACACCAATCTGCATCTGAGTAGCCAATCATGCTGAGCTGCTCAGTTTCTTGTGCCTTAGGGAATAAAATATCCATGCTGCAATGTACAATTTATGTATCTTAGAATTTTCTTAGTTGCTAAGAAATGAGTTTTGAGAGGGTTACTCATGAACCTGCTAACAATTCCAACTGAGTAACTATAACACCCAAGGATGACGAGGGCAGGGAGTAGTCGCCGGTGAACAAGGCACGACAATGAGTGACTCCCGACAACATCTAGACGAATCGAATCACACCGAAATGAAACGGATTTCGAGGCCGTTCAGATGTGGGACTGCATGGTTAAAGGAAGACTTATAATAATTGTTTAGTACTACTTATATCAACAAGATGCATCTTCTTTTTGGTGGCCCATTCCATAAGAACTCCGGAGTTAAGCGTGCTTGACTTGGATGCACTACATTCAATACATGTTTTGATCTCATCTTCAATTCAGACTTGTAAGCTGACCTAGAATGCTTCCCTACTAAACATATGCTACATGATTTTTCAAGGATCTTCACATTTAACTCCCCAATCACCATATTCTTAGATTTCAGTAAACATAGGCTTCTATAGTTCAAGTGTCCATACCTTTTGTGCCAGAGTTCAGATTCATCATCTTTCACTGAAGTTTTATAACACATTTCCTCCTTAATCATTATGCTGGTTTTGAAAGTTCTATTCTTTGCAAGACTTGACTGCAGTATGAGCTTCTTCTCTAGATTGTACAGCTTCAAGGTATCATTCTTCATTATTACTGAATAACCTTTCTCTATGAGGTTACACTTCATTCCAGGAACATAAATCACCTTCTCTATCACTACTTTCTTTCCACCTTTTCCTTGTATGGTTACATTCCTCATACCTTGTGCTTTCATACTTCTGCTATCAGCCAATATCACACTGATTTTCTTGCTATCATCAAATTCACTGAACCATTCTTTCTTACCAGTCATATGATTTAAGCATCTAGTATCAAGATAACAAGTATATGATATTGCTTCTGATTCTTTATCACTTGTGTAACACCCCGTTCCCAAAAATACGTAATTTAAATAAAACAATCAGAGCTATACCACAAACGGAGCATTACACTGCTTACATAAAAAAATTCTTTAATAGAAAAATAAAACTATTAAACTTCCAACAACTCATTATATATACAACTGCAGCGGAATATTCATTTCATTTATAATTTAATCCTCATATAAAAATCTTGGCATGAAAGCCTCAACCCACAATCATTTATTCAACATATTAAGGTAGTTTCGGCATATAAGCCTCATCGAAATAATCCAACAAGAACAACATCATCAAGTCTCAAAATTCGTTACATAGTAATGAAAATAATATAAAAATCCCATCCCGTATGTAACAGAGCCCTAGACATTGAGCCACCACCTACTACTCAGGATCACCTGCAAGTTACCCATACGAAGGGCAACATTTTCAAGCAGAAGGGGTGAGATTCACAATCAAAATAATATATATAAATAATCCATCAATTGAAATGAAACAACAACAATTCACCTCAACAACATCAATCAAATCATGTATATGAATATAACATTATCCTTGATTATCAACAACCACTTATTTATAATTAATTTGCATCAACTTCATTTCATGATGACAATACACCGACATCAACCCAATACCACGACACGTCAACAACAACGACGACTCACCCAATGCAACGACTACGACGATGCAACAATGCACATGCATGTGGTACCAATATACAGGGCAGAAGCCCTCACCGGAAATCGAATGGTTAAAGCATTCATCAGGACCTAAGTCCTCACCGCTTTGAACAACAAGGTGTTCCAGGACATGAGTCCTCCCGCTTTGAACGACAAGGCGTCCCAGGGCAAAGCCCTCATCGCTTTTATGCATTATGCAATGGACTCCACTTGTGTATATCTGCATACAACATCAACACCTGTGCCTAAATAATTATGACACACTCCCCAACTGGACAACACGACCCAACAACATCAACGACAATCACCGACTCAACATAATTAATATTTTTATATGTAAACGTACATAAATTCACAGTATTCACCTTCATTCATAATTTCTTTCCACTTAAACAATGTTTAATAAATCCAATAAACATATTAAGATGCTCAGAAAAATGTCCTAGTGCACGTAGCAAAATCACAAAATTGGTCGTACAGGACCCAGTTCGCTTGAGCGATCAACTGCTCGCTTGAGCGAACAAAACGTCGAAAGTTCAGGTCTCGCACGCTTGTCGCTCGCTTATGGTTCGCTTGAGCGAACGACCATTTTCAAAATTCTAGGCAAAATTAGCGTCGCTCGCTTAAGCGACTGGTTCTTCACTTGAGCGACACAAATGTCGAAACTTCCAGTTTTGTACACTTAGCGTTCGCTTGGCTCACGCTTAAGCGAACGGTCAAATTTCAATTCTGGGCAGGAACTATGTCGCTCGCTTGAGCGACGGTTTGCTCGCTTGAGCGAACGCTCATCTGGGCAGTTTCAAAACTACGATTTTCAAACCCCATTTTCATCCAAAAATCCAATTTTGATCCCTGTCATACCCTCATTTTGGACCTAAAAATACACACTCAAATTCCTCTGCTATTTTCTAATACTTTCAAATCCACCGTGTTTTCTACTGTGCTTCAACTGCGTACGTTACTGTTTCAGTCTTTTGAATTTTTTTGCATAGAATCATACAAAAGGGTATTTTGGTCATTTCTTACAAAGGAACCCATTTTAGTCCCTGCAATTTGTCCCTGAGTCTTTTCTATTTGTTTGCATGAACCATTAATCAAGTTTTGTACGAAAAATCATCTAGTTTTGCATCTGAGTCAGTCTGAGTCGTTTTTGCCCCAGGGGCATTTTAGTCTTTTCACATCAAATAAATTTCGGGCAGAGAGGTATTTTGAAATACCTCATTTGTGGTAATTTGTTCGTTTTAGTCCGTTTTGTCAGTTTTAAATGTTTCACTTTACGTTGTTTTCAATTTATTTTTTTTACCAGTTTTAGTTATTATTTTTGCATTTTAGTCCAAATATTATGTAAATTGCAAATTAGTCCCAATTTCAACTTTTTTAAGCAGTCCATTTCTTTTCAAAATAGTCCAAATTTTAAATTGCAAAACAGTCCCATTTTTTATATTTGCGAAGTGGTCCCATATTTTACATATTTGCATATTGGTCCTCAAGGTCAAAAATAAGTCAATTCAGTCCAAAAAGCCACGCAAGCAGGTCCAAGTCCACATGGCAGTCCCCAATTGGTCAAGAGCACACATGGCAGCCTATAAAAGGCTGGCCACTGTTCAGGTGCCACACAACACAGAATCACGCGCCACATCAACAAACAGATTCAACTTTCTCTCTCTTGGCAGTTACAGATCAAAACAGAAACTCACCAAGAACAAATCAAAAAACCCTAAATTTCATTAGAGCCAAAAATCATCAACAGATTCATCAATTCTCAGAGATTCATTGAGGAATCTTCATCACTGAATTGAATCCTCTGCAATTCAAGGCACGAATTCCTCACCGGAGGCGAGGAACTCCAGCGCCGATCACAGAGTTAAGGGGAAGAGAAGAAGAGTGAAAGAAGTGAAGAAAATTGGACCGGTCAAGGAAATAGAGCAAACCAATGAAAGAATCACCAATTCATTCTCAGTTTCAAGCATCAAATCATCAAACAGAACGAGAATCGTGTGTCTCCGAAGATTCTTGCTCGAAATCTCCGATTAAAACCAGAGGTAACACATTCAAAATTTCCTTTTCTTCCTATTCTTTCAAGAACATGATAACACAGGCGAATCAACGTAGACCTTGAGGTTTCTAAGCAATTTCATTCGAAAAAAACGAAAACCTAAAATTTTCTTTGAAAACCGTAGGGTTTTTTGTAGATCTACGTTGATTCAAGCCTTGCATGCAAATTTCAGTGTTAGATTCACGCTCAGGGTTAGAAGGCGAGTGGATTGAAGTGGTTTTGGCCGAATTCTGGAAATTTTAGCGTCGGAATCTGCAGATCTCGCCGGAGAAGATGAAGATTCCGGCGGACCTTGAAGGTTCCGGCCAGACCTTCATCCTCTCCGGCCGTCTTTCTCAGAAACCAGCGGAGGAAGGAGAAGAGAGAAGTGAGAGCTTCTCTCACTAGAATCAGAGAAGAGAGAGAAAGGGAGGTGGAAAATGAATTGGACCGGTCCCTTTACGTACTTATAAGCTCCTGAACCGGACCGGTCCAATTCCGGTTCGTTATCCTTCATTCTTGACCGTTAGATCTAGGTTTTTGATCTCTTGGGTAGATCCTGTGGTTTCTGTGCGTCCGGACCTCTTAAGCTTGGGTTTGGGCCTTTTATTTTTGCTTTTTCTGCGTTTCCCCTTTGATTCACGCTATGCACACCTCTGATCTTGCTATCTGAACCCATATGCATGCCAATTTTCTTGCAAAAATTCCTAAAAAAATTACCATATGTTTCTTGATATATTTTTCTTTGTTTTGTGGTGTTTTCACACTTTAAAGTGGATAAAAAGCATGTGCGTTAAATTTTTATTGGATTTACATGTTTTAATGATTTTGGTGAACTTTCTCGCACTATTTTGGATCCAATTTTTGCTCTATGGAGTTGATATTTGATATATGATTTTTGCGATGTGTTCATCTCTGAATTCATGCCATTTCTACATTCTTGCATGCCTAATTGTTAATTCTTTGGTTTTCAAACTCAATGGATCATTTCTTGCTTTACAAATTAACTCCTAGTCCTCTAGTTCATATGCTCAATAATTTTACAAGTTGCTTACAACCCATAATGCTACAATTTTGTTTGTTGATTTCCCTTTGCAAGTTTAATTGAAAGCTTCTCTTTTGGTCAAGTTTAGTTGCTAATTTTGAGATGCAATTTGTTGTTAAAATGTGTTGGTTTTAGGGTTAAGTGTGATTCATGACTTCTCCTTGATTCTTGAAATGTTTTCTTTGAAAAGGGGGTGCTGTTTTGGTAAAGGTTATAGGTCATGGGACTTGGTTTAGATTTTAGGTTTTAGTTTGGTGTCGTTTGCATTATTTTTGGTGTTTGTTCTTTTGCAATTTGCTTAATGTTTTTAGTTATGTTCACTTCATCTTTTTTTTTCAATTGGTTTAGAGCTTTGTTAATAAATTTCATCTACTATGCATTGCTACTCATGCTATCATTTCTCATTTCATTACTAACCATTTTGTTCTATGTCTCATGCACATTATAAGCATTGCCTCACTCTCATTTGCTTTTCTTCCTTTAGCCACCCTTATGCAATTTTCTATTTGATTCATGTAATATTTTAGGTTTAGTTTATTTTCTTTAATTCCATGCAAGACTATAGAATGTAAACTAGGACCCGATGTAAAAGACTATGGACTATGATGATGTACACCGACACATGCACCAACACATGCACACACGTTGTATGACTTTCCGCTAGATGCATGCGTAGGAAGCGTAAAATCTAGGAAAACTTATAATTTCTTCATCAAAAAACCAACGCATAACTCAAACTATTTTGCAATAAAATGAGGTCAAAACCTCACCCTTTTCCTTTCATTTTCTTAAGATAAAATCAAAACTAGTGCTAATTCTCAACTTTAACATCCCTTTCGTAAATAATTGACCCACCTCACTTGTTTTCAATTCTAACGCCTATACGGCCTCGTTCTCTGCTTCAAAACTTTTTTTTTTCAAAACTAAAATTGAATCAAAACTTACAAAATATTTTGGAAGAGAACTACATGGAATTTTGATCCCTTAAAAGGGTATGTAGGCAAGAGACCCAAAATCTCTCCAAGTCCAATAAAATAAAATCCAATCTTCTCCCTCTCATTCTTAAAATCAATATTTTTTTTACAAATAGCAATAAAAGCAAAGCGTACACGTAAAGCATAGTAAAACGGTTCCTATAGGATACTATAGTCATTGCGGGTGCCTAACACCTTCCCGTAATGAAATCAGCCCCGAACTTAGAATTTCTAAGGTTTTTCTCGATTTTACCTTCCCCAAAAAATAGAGACATCAATGATTGAAAGGTTCAAATCTAATCAATGATTTGACACCCGAAAATCGCGATGACAATCCCCCAATCACCCAAAATGATTTACAAAAACGTTTACAGGTCTTATATACATCATATCACTCAAAACATCACAGAAACATGTAATCAACAACAGATTCATCAACATCTTCGCAATTTCACATACTTTTCAAAAACCTAACCAAACAACCATTCAATTCAATTTTCAGAATCATGTATATATATTATAATCGAATGCTAGCCTCACCCTTACCTGATTAGATGAACAACACAAGCTACAACAATAATCAAGCTCCTCTTGGCTAATTCCCCTTGTTCTTGATCTCTCTCCCTTTTTCTCCCAAAAGCTCTCTTTCTTTTTACTGAACGTGAAAAGTAATGTTTCTGACTTTTCCCTTCCTACTCTTTTCTTAACCCCCTATTCATTTTCTATTATTTCCCTTAACTCTCTCCTTAATACAATTAACTCACAATAACTCCCAACATTTTAAATAAATACTATTTTCTTACTTATTTTTATTAAATAGTAAAAACAACCATATATTCACATAATTAAATAAATACCATATAATAAAATACACCTCTCCACATAATCACATATTTCAACCAAAAATCATATAAAGCACTCAAAATTAATTAAAAATAAATAATTAAAACTAGAGTGTTACAACTTGTAGTAGCCATTAACATGATTGTATCAGCATCAGACTGTGAATCTTCCTAGGGAACATTTTCTTCTTTCTCTTTGTTCTTTCCATTTCTATCTTTGTTGAACTAGCATTCACAAGCATAATGTCCATACTTGTCACAATTAAAGTATTGTCCTTCTTCTTGTCAAATTTCTTCCCTTGATTCTTGGAAGATTCACTCCCACTCTTTGAAGATTCAGGCTTGTAACAATGCTTCTGATGATTCTTTCCCTTTTTCTTCTTCCAGAACTCTTTCTTGGATTCTTCTTGCTTGAATCTTGCAAGGTGTGCTTGTTCTTCATATTTCTCCTCTTTCCTACAAGTTATCTTCATCTCATGAGCTTCTAATGCTCCTTGAAGTTCTTCGATCTTTACTTCATTAAGATCCTTGGTTTCTTCAATGGTTATTGTTGAGGCAAAATCCCTAAATTAATTTTAAAGATAATAAACCATTATGATTAAAGAATTAATGGACTTTGATTAATTCCTTGGTATTTAACTTGTGCTCTTGAGTGTTTTACTAAGACAGGAACAAGGTTTAAATCATACCAAGATTCAAAGAATCAAAGTACATTTGAATTCATGATCTAACACTGAGGTCAGAAAGTTAGATCAGAATGTTGCTCAGAGATCAGAATGTTCGTACAAGAGATCAGAAGGTTGCTTCCATACAAGCCCAGAATCTCAAGAACATTAATCAAGGTCATGCAAGGCACATTTGACATAAGTATATGTCAAGGAAAGTACTTCTACATGGATCAATCAAGCAATAAAGGCATATACAAGGAGTATGTCAAAAAGGATACTTAAATGTTCATTTAAGACTATGAACATTGAAGTACTAGGAATATTCCAAAGGAGAATATCATCCTAGAAGTTATATTCACTGCTCTTCATTATTGTTTCACTATTAGGATTTGATTACATCAAATGGTAGTCTTAAAAATCATCCTAAGTGAAACAAAGGAACATTCTGAAGATCAGAATGTTCAGGCTCTGCACATGCTTACTTTATGAACAGTACAGTATGTGAAAAGCAAAAAGCAAAAGCAAAGCAAATCTATCTTGATCAATCAGAGATAGACATGCATGGGAGTTGGTACTGTACAAGGACAACACAATCTCTCAAAGCATGGGCATGAAGATGCAGAATCGACTAACTCAATCCTGCACCAAGTCCCAAGGCAGATCTGGGAATGAACTTTCTGAAGTATGATGAAAAGTCCATACTTTGGCTATTGCCCAGAAATTCATGCGAAAAGCATATGACAAGCCCAAAAGTTCATATGTTCATTCATATATGATGACCCCAGATGAATATCATCATGAACCCAGATGAAGATCATCATGAACACAACAACATTCAGATGTTCATCAGAGATCAGAATGTCCACCCAGATTTTCAAGTTAAAGCTTGTGGGACCCAGGACACATGGCATAACACCATTGGACACCCTACAACGGCTATATGAGTCCCATGGCTCTATAAATAGAGATCAAGGCATTAGCAAAACTTGCACCATTGCAAAGCATACGAGAAAACAACATTGATTTTGTTTGAAGCTCTTGCAATTGAAATTGATCAATCACTAAATGCTTTCTTAGTGCACATCAATACTCTTTGTTATCTCCCTCTCTTTTGAAGATAACTTCCTTCTCTTCTTTCTCCTCTGTTTGATTTTCAAACATTCAAATCTCATACAAATTGTAACAAAGTCTCATGTAGCTTTAGGGGTACTAAAGTATTAGTTTTGAGCAAAGGTGTAAAAGTTTAAGTAGGTAACTTAGCAAGAAGGTGCAAGCCTGCTGAGGCTTAGAGAATACATAATTGTAATTGTTCAGGTGAACAAAGATTGTAAGGTGCAGGACTTGGGAGGTTATCTCAACGCATCATAGTGGAAACTCTCACAAGATTGTGAGGAGAGGACTAGCCCACATTGGGTGAACCTCTATAAATCTCTGTGTGTTCTTTCTCTTTTCCCTATACTCTTTATTTTCAGTATACACAACACACACCAACACATTTACTTTGTTAATCAGTTTTTGTGTATGAACTTCAGAACGTTCTGAGTTCAGAAAGTTAACTTAATCATTCCAAGTAAACAACTTGAGAATCACCTTTAAGTTTCAGGATAAATTTTAAAGGGTCACAATTCAAACCCCCCCCTTCCTTGTGACTATTTTATCTACTTCAGTTATCACCAAGTGATCAGATTGAGATGGAAGGGTTCTCAGGATCTTATCCATCACTGATTTATCAGAAAGAGTCTCACCACAAATCTTCATTTGGTTTGTGATTGCTAGAACAGATGAGAAGTAATCTTCTAACTTCTCTTCTTTCTTCATCTGAAGTAATTAATATTGTCTTCTCAATGATTGTAGCCTAATCTTTTTCACTTTGTCATCTCCACTGAAATACTTCACAAGAGTATCTCATGCTTCCTTTGAAGTATCTAAATCAGTAATCTTCTCAAACACCTTGTTGTCCACGCACTGATGAATGTAAAAGAGAGCCTTGCAATCTTTCTTCTTGGCTTCTTTGTGTGCGTTTCTCTAAACATCAATGGGGTTTTCTGGAAGTGCTTCAATTTCATTGCTAATATTTTCAATATCTTGAAATCCAAATATGACCTTCATCTGTTTCACCCATCTGTCCCAATTCTTCTTTCCATCAAGGATTGGTAAGTGCGCAGCTATATTCCCATTGGAATTCATGATTGATCTTCTTCTTGGATCAAAGTAATGTATGGCTCTGGATACCAATTGTTAGTTCAGCAATGGTGTTGTTTTGTATAGAGCCAAGTGGGTAAGCCTATAAAACATGGTGGATTAGGGTTTATGTGTTTGTAACTTGAGAATGAAGAAAAAACTGTTATGAGAAAGAGAGAATGAGAGATTAAGGGAAAATTGAATTGTGTAATTTCATTAACTTTATTCATTGAGGAATCACTATATATACAAAGGTGTTCCTCTAATACTTGCACACCAAGTAACAAACAAGGTGTAACTAACTAGCTAGAAAATAGGAAAATTAAGTAACTAACCCTAACTAACTAAACAAACATGGTTAAGGTTTGAATTACAAACTAACACTTTGTTCCCTTTTTATATGAATAGTTTACAAAAATCGCACGTATTAAGAACAATGTTTGAAGTAATAAATTTGTAATAAATGTATGTTACTATTACTAGATTACCATTTGCCTTTAGAGATATTTAATGTTAAGTTTTCCTATGTCGAGGTATATTGATAAGATTAATACTCACGATAGTAATAATGTGGCAGATTTACAAGTAATTACTTTACTCAACACAAGCTTCTGTGTATTTTTAGCAGGTGTTATTTAATTGCTTATCTTGGTTTGTGATAGATTCGTGAGAATTTTTTTGTTATATATATCATAACCCTATTGATAATATTAAGGAAATGTGTATTTGGAAAAAGAGTAATAAATTCATCTAGAAATTTATAGATAGTTTTATAAAACGAGACAGAGGGTATTAACCAAGATGTTGTACGATTGTTTGTAGATTCATCTTTTACAATTTTTTGCAATCTTAATTTTATAATGATCTAGGTATTTGTCCGATTTGAATGAATAAATATCATTTTTAGTTATTAAAAAAATAACCCAAACTTAAGGGTCCGTTTGGCCCAAATTTTTTTTGGTGTAGAAGCTGCTTTGAGCTTAAAGTTAAAAGTAAGAGTTTTAAAAATAAAGTTAAAGTCTTTTGGTAAAAAAATTGAAAGAGAGTAGATAATGAAAGAGCGTAGAAGCTGCCTTTCTTATCAAGAGCTTTTAAAAAAACCTGTTTGGCCCAACTTATTTTTTAAGAAGCAGAGAAGTCTAAAATAAGCTAAGCCAAACAACATAGCCTAAGAATCTAAATGATAATTTTTTTTGGAAAGAGTTTTAATTTATTTTAACAAGAAGAGAGGGAGTTTGGATCTTGATGTATTTTTTTTTAGCAAATCAAAATATAACTTATATTAAACGACAAAAGATGCTCCTCTCAGCATAAGGTGTGCTAAAGAAGAGCAATAAAGTTCAAATACAACATTTCACCAAAAAGAAGAAGCAAAATAAAAACATCTAACCAGCGTCTAAGCAATCTAAAGGATGCTGCCACCACCCAAATAACCCAATAGAAAGATTTACAACATTTTTCTTCAGCCACCACATTGACAATACTTGACCTTATCCAACAAGTGAGGCATAGATTTTGCCTTATTATTAAAGATTATATCATTTCTTTCTCGCCAAATCACACAAGTTGTAGCAAGCCACAATAAGCACTTAAAAGATTGCTGCTTTTTTGAACCATCTGACAAATAAGCATAATAATGGAAATGATCCTTTATAGAATTTGGATCAATTTCCAAGACACACACCCAATTAATCATGAACAAAGTACCATAGAAAGAAAAAAATATTACAATTTGAAAACAAATCGTGAACCGATTCTACCCCACCACATCCAAAAACACACAGAGAACCGTCGTCAAGTAAGACATCACGCCTACCAAAATTATCTTTGGTAGGCAACATGTTTTGAAGGAGGTGTCAAGCAAAAACGAAAACCTTCAACGGGGCATCCTTATGTCATATCAACTCGGAAACCACTCCTGCTTAATGCATTTGCGAGCTAGTAAGATAATGATATACCCCTCTAACAAAGTACATTCCACTTCTATCTAGAAACCAATGCCATATTTCAGTCACATCAACCTTCAAATGAATGTTAGAAATAATCATCGAGCACTCCATTGCTAATTCCTCCTCCCAAGACAACAAACGACGCCGCCACTTCCAAGCCTCACAGCCCTCCCCCAACCTAGCGCCTCTGTAACGCCCAAATTTCTTATTTATTATTTTATTAATTTATTGTATTTTTAGTGTGTTATTATTTGATTGATAATATATATATATATATATATATATATTGATGAAATATATTATTATGTGCATTATTTGGTGTGTTAATATTCTAAGTGGGGGAGGAATATAATTATTATAAATAATAAGATAAAGGGGAAGAGTAATTTTGTGGTGATAAGAGTAAAAAGGTGTATTAGGTTAAGAGTCAGTAAGGAGAGATTAGAAAATCAGAACACGTACAATTTTTGGAGAAAAAGAGGAGAACTCAGAGAGAACCCTAGGAAAGAAGAACACTGCTGTTGATTTCAGAAGAACAATCTAAGGTAAGGGTGAGATTCATATTCTCTAATCTTAAGTATGTTTTTCTGAAATTGGGTTTGACAAAAGTTGTAGGTTGTGAGTTTTGGGGATTAGGGTTAATCTTATTTTGTTGTTCATAGCTTTGTTGTTTGAGAAATTAGGTCTTTGAATTGATGTTCAAGTCTTAGAATGATCTTAGGCAATGTTCCCTATCAAATTTTGGGTTTGGGTGATTGAAAATTGGGTTTTTTGAGTGAAAGCTGGTCTATTCCCGTAGAGTTATCCACATTCCATCGTAGTACGATGCTGGAAATCGTACTACGATATTTCCAGTAGCAAAAAGTTGTTTTTCAGCACATTCCATCGTAGTACGATACATTCCATCGTAGAACGATGCATAGTGACAGCATCCCCTGTTTTCGTGTTCTTGTGTCTTTTTCACCCATTTCTGTTCCGAACTGGCTTTTGGTGTAAACATGAAAGTTGTAGATAATTGAGTTAGTTTTCTAATGGCTTTGGTTTGGCTTGAGAATGATTTTTAGATCTTAAGATATGATGAAAATACTATAAGGAGGTCTTAGTGAAATTTTATGAAAACTAACCCAAAACTTATAGATTGTCTCCGAACTTCAGAGCTTAAGTACTATGAGTTTAGTTAAGGTGTTAATAAGTATTTAATCTATGTTGTGATGAATCTAACTTGGTTTGATATGTAAGTAATTGATTAATGTATATGTTTGTATTGTTGTTGATAGGTTGGAATATATTATGTGAGTATTGTATGTTGTATAATGTCATGTTGCTTATGCCATTTAAGTTGTTGGTTGTCTAAGTTGTTGGTTGTTAAGTTGTTGGTTGTCTAAGTTGTTGGTTGTTTAAGTTGTTGATTGTCCAAGTTGTTGGTTGTCTAAGTTGTTAGTCGTTGAGTTCATGCAATTAAAGTTGAGGGCTTATGCCCTAGAGCTTATGCTCAATTAAAGTTGAGGGCTTATGCCCTGGAGCTTATGCTCAATTAAAGTTGAGGGCTTATGCCCTGGAGCTTATGCTCAGTTAAAGTTGAGGGCTTATTCCCTAGAGCTTATGCTCAATTAAAGTTGAGGGCTTATGCCCTAATTAGTACCACATGCATAATGCATTTGTCAAGTTGCTAAGTTGATGTTGTTGCATATTCAAGTCGGTGTCGTTGTGTCGTGTTAGTTGTTGTTGTCAAGTTGGTTATTATTAATGAGATACTAATGAAGAATTATGCTAAGTAATAATATTGTTAAACATTGTAGCTTATGTTGTTGGATTCCAGTGATGAATTATATGCTTACTATTTTTGAATATGTATCTCACCCATTCTGCTTGGAAATGTTGCTCTTCGTATGAGTAACTTGCAGGTAATCGAGAATAAGTAGCTGTTGATTGCTGTCGTGAGTGGTTATCTCTCGTTGTGTCTTTAGGTGCTCTGATACGTAACGAGATGAGAGTTTGCTATGTTTGATTGCATTTCTTGTTATGTATCTCTTTTATTAAACAATGATGAACTATTTTTATGAGGATTCAAGATAATGTTGATGTTGTGGCCTTTTAGAGCCAAGTACTATTTAAGATGTTGAAAATAATTCCATTGCATTTTGTTGAATTTCTATTGAGGCAGATGTTTTAATAAATAGCATTTTTGTTCCATTTATATTTGTGGAAAATTTTGTAAGTTGAATGTGACACTCTGTTTTTAAGTTGAAAAACTCTGATTAATCTATGTTATTTAAAAGTTGGGAAAACGGCATGTTACAATTGGTATCAGAGCAGGTTAGTCCGTGTAACGCCCTAGTTGATATTTTACTATTTTTGGTTGATTTAATATGTTTTATGTATTTTATATAATTTATGTGATTTATGTGAATAATTTGATGTGTTGTTATTTACCATATAATTATTTGTGTGATTTTTATTATTAAAGTGAAATAGTAGAAATAATAGTTATTTAGATTAATTAGTAGAGTTAGGAGGGGGTTAATGGAATTAAAAGAAATTAAGTGAGGGAGTAAAGAAAGAAAAAGGAGTTATACTTTGTTAGAAAGAAAAGAGAAAAGTCAGTAAAAGGAAAGAAAACACTTTGTACGTACATCAGAACAGACAAGAGTTTTGGGAGAAAAGAGCCAAGAACAAGGGGAGAGCTAGGAAGAGGGAAATTCATCCATTTGCTGTAGAAATTTGCCAAATTAAGGTAAGGGTGGGTTTACTCTTCAATTGCTGATATATATATGTATGTTTTCATGAATTGGATTGAAAAATGGTAGTTTTGTTGGATTAGGGTTAAAGCTATGAAAATGCCATGAATAATGAATTATATGATGATGATGATGTATATGTAAGTTGTTTCTGTTGTTTTGTTGTGCCATGAACCTGTGAACAATGTTCCTAAACCATTTTGGGCAATTGGGGAATCAAAAATGGGATTTTTGGATGAAATAGGGTTAGAAATCGTAAGTAGAAATTCTGCCCAGATGAACACTCGCTTAAGCGAGATGCCCTTCGCTCAAGCGAGCAACATTTTGCCACGCCCAGTCTGAATTTTAGTCGCTCGCTTAAGCGAGCCACGAGCGAACCCCAAGCGAGCAAAATGCTAACCTTCGTCATTTGCGTCGCTTAAGCGAGATTCCCGTCGCTTAAGCGAGATACGCCCAGGATAGTGTATTTTACCTGTTCGCTTAAGCGAACTAGAAGCGAGCCAGAAGCGAACTAAAACCCAACCTTCGTCATTTGACTCGCTCAAGCGAGATTCTGCTCGCTTAAGCGAGATAGGTCCTGTGCGACCCAAAATGTGATTTTTCTAAAGTGTTCCAAACCCAAACCTAAGCTTTCTAAGATGTTTATTGGAATTTTTAAGAATTGTTTAGATGATAGAAACTTACATATGAAGATGATTATGATGGAATTATGTATGTTTACATGAAATAAAATATACTTGCTAAGTTTGAAGTTGTTCTTGATGTTGTTGAGTGGTTGTGTCCAGTTGGGGAGGGTATCCTAAGTTGTTGTTGTTGTTGGTTGCATGCTGATATGCTCCATTAAGATGTTGGGTTGTATGCTGATATACACCATAGAGTCATTTCATACTCATATGCATTTGTTGGGGGCTTATTGCCCTGGAATGTTTATCATTCACCTGTTGGGGGCTTATTGCCCTGGAACGCTTTATCGTTCACCTGTTGGGGGCTTATTGCCCTGGGATGCTTTAAC
Source organism: Medicago lupulina (assembly GCA_958299785.1). Taxonomy (NCBI): domain Eukaryota; kingdom Viridiplantae; phylum Streptophyta; class Magnoliopsida; order Fabales; family Fabaceae; genus Medicago; species Medicago lupulina. Next base: position 55,091,018 of record OY283146.1, on the reverse strand, counting down.
CATCCAAATTGTTGGGGGCTTATTGCCCTGGAATGCTTAGCATTCAACGCGCGTAGTTGGTACCACATGCATAATGCATTAGATGTTATGGAGTCTTGCATTAGTTGTAGGTGTGAGTTGTCCTTTTGGGATTGTTGTTGGTGAGATGTCGCCACAAGTGTTGTTGTTGTTTTATTGATTAACTCTGATTATGATTATTAGTAATATTATTATTACGTTATTTCGGAAACGGGGTGTTACAGTCCGTCCGACCAAGTAGTAGAGTCGTGTTGAGCCACATAGTGTTGTGTAATAACCTTACACTGTCTTTGTTGTTTTGATTGTTGCTTGCTATGAGAATTTCGAGATGGCTGAGAGAAACGATGCTGCTATTGCTGCTGCACTCGAAGCTGTTGCTCAAGCTGTAGGACAACAGCCAAATGTTGGTGCTGGTAACGATGGAGTGAGAATGATGGAAACCTTTCTAAGGAACCATCCACCAACATTCAAAGGAAGGTATGATCCGGATGGAGCTCAGAAGTGGCTCAAAGAGGTTGAGAGGATCTTCTGGGTCATGCAGTGCAGTGAGGTAAAGAAGGTGCGTTTTGGTACGCTCATGTTGGCTGAAGAGGCATATGACTGGTGGGTGAGTCTTCTACCTATCCTAGAGCAAGATGGTGTTGTTGTAACCTGGGCTGTGTTCATGAGAGAGTTTCTGGACAGGTATTTTCTGGAGGATGTCCGAGGTAAGAAAGAAATTGAATTTTTGGAGTTGAAGCAAGGTGATATGTCTGTGACAGAGTATGCTGCCAAGTTTGTAAAGTTGGCTAAGTTTTACCCACACTACACTGTTGAGACTGCTGAGTTCTCTAAGTGTATCAAGTTCGAGAATGGTTTGTGTGCTGAGATCAAGCGGGCAATTGGATACCATAAGATCCGTCAGTTCTCTGAGTTGGTTAGTAGTTGTAGAATTTAAGACGAGGATACGAAGGCTCATTATAAGGTTCAAAAGGAGAGGAAGGGTAAGCAACAGGATCGTGGAAAACCTTACAGTGCTCCGGCTGATAAGAGTAAGCAGAAGGTGAATGACGAGAGGAGGCCCAGGGAGAGTGATGCTCCTGCTGAAGTTGTTTGCTATACCTGTGGTGAGAAAGGCCACAAGAGTAATGCTTGTACTGGGGATGTGAAACGGTGTTTCCGATGTGGTAAGAATGGGCATACTATTACAGAATGCAAGCGTGGGGACATTGTGTGTTTCAACTACAATGAAGAAGGTCATATTGGCTCGTAGTGCAAGAAGCCTAAGAAGACTCAGACATGAGTGAGGACCATCTGATCGGAGGTACATTTTCTAGGACGAAAATATTCTAAGTGGGGAGAGTTGTAACGCCCAAATTTCTTATTTATTATTTTATTAATTTATTGTATTTTTAGTGTGTTATTATTTGATTGATAATATATATATATATATATATATATATATATATATATTGATGAAATATATTATTATGTGCATTATTTGGTGTGTTAATATTCTAAGTGGGGGAGGAATATAATTATTATAAATAATAAGATAAATGGGAAGAGTAATTTTGTGGTGATAAGAGTAAAAAGGTGTATTAGGTTAAGAGTCAGTAAGGAGAGATTAGAAAATTAGAACACATACAATTTTTGGAGAAAAAGAGGAGAACTCAGAGAGAACCCTAGGAAAGAAGAACACTGCTGTTGATTTCAGAAGAACAATCTAAGGTAAGGGTGAGATTCATATTCTCTAATCTTAAGTATGTTTTTCTGAAATTGGGTTTGACAAAAGTTGTAGGTTGTGAGTTTTGGGGATTAGGGTTAATCTTATTTTGTTGTTCATAGCTTTGTTGTTTGAGAAATTAGGTCTTTGAATTGATGTTCAAGTCTTAGAATGATCTTAGGCAATGTTCCCTATCAAATTTTGGGTTTGGGTGATTGAAAATTGGGTTTTTTGAGTGAAAGCTGGTCTATTCCCGTAGAGTTATCCACATTCCATCGTAGTACGATGCTGGAAATCGTACTACGATATTTCCAGTAGCAAAAAGTTGTTTTTCAGCACATTCCATCGTAGTACGATACATTCCATCGTAGAACGATGCATAGTGACAGCATCCCCTGTTTTCGTGTTCTTGTGTCTTTTTCACCCATTTCTGTTCCGAACTGGCTTTTGGTGTAAACATGAAAGTTGTAGATAATTGAGTTAGTTTTCTAATGGCTTTGGTTTGGCTTGAGAATGATTTTTAGATCTTAAGATATGATGAAAATACTATAAGGAGGTCTTAGTGAAATTTTATGAAAACTAACCCAAAACTTATAGATTGTCTCCGAACTTCAGAGCTTAAGTACTATGAGTTTAGTTAAGGTGTTAATAAGTATTTAATCTATGTTGTGATGAATCTAACTTGGTTTGATATGTAAGTAATTGATTAATGTATATGTTTGTATTGTTGTTGATAGGTTGGAATATATTATGTGAGTATTGTATGTTGTATAATGTCATGTTGCTTATGCCATTTAAGTTGTTGGTTGTCTAAGTTGTTGGTTTTTAAGTTGTTGGTTCTCTAAGTTGTTGGTTGTTTAAGTTGTTGGTTGTCCAAGTTGTTGGTTGTTAAGTTGTTGGTTGTTGAGTTCATGCAATTAAAGTTGAGGGCTTATGCCCTAGAGCTTATGCTCATTCAAGTTGAGGGCTTATGCCCTGGAGCTTATGCTCAGTTAAAGTTGAGGGCTTATACCTTGGAGCTTATGCTCAATTAAATTTGAGGGCTTATGGGCTTATGCCCTGATTGGTACCACATGCATAATGCATTTGTCAAGTTGCTAAGTTGATGTTGTTGCATAGTCAAGTCAGTGTCGTTGTGTCGTGTTAGTTGTTGTTGTCAAGTTGGTTATTATTAATGAGATACTAATGAAGAATTATGCTAAGTAATAATATTGTTAAACATTGTAGCTTATGTTGTTGGATTCCATTGATGAATTATATGCTTACTATTTTTGAATACGTATCTCACCCCTTCTGCTTGGAACTGTTGCTCTTCGTATGAGTACCTTGCACGTAATCGAGAATAAGTAGTTGTTGATTGCTGTCGTGAGTGGCTATCTCTCGTTGTGTCTTTAGGTGCTCTGATACGTAACGGGATGGGAGTTTGCTATGTTTGATTGCATTTCTTGTTACGTATCTCTTTTATTAAACAATGATGAACTATTTTTATGAGGATTCAAGATAATGTTGATGATGTGGCCTTTTAGTGCCAAGTACTATTTAAGATGTTAAAAATAATTCCGTTGCATTTTGTTGAATTTCTATTAAGGCAGATGTTTTAATAAATAGCATTTTTTTTCCATTTATATTTATGGAAAATTTTGTAAGTTGAATGTGACACTCTGTTTTTAAGTTGAAAAACTCTAATTAATCTATGTTATTTAAAAGTTGGGAAAACGGCATGTTACAGCCTCCATATCAGCCACCAACACCCATTTATCCACCGCCAAATCAAACAACCTGCTAAACCTCTCCCTCAATGGAACCCACCCTGTAACGCCCACTTTAGATTATTTTGAATTATTTGATTATTTGATTTATTTGAAGAGTCTAGAATATATTTATATATTTTATGAGATGTGGAGAATTAAGATTTATGTGATTTTTAGTGATGTTATATGATGTGGTGGCTTATTTTATTGTTTTATAAAATAAGATTTGAAAATAAAATAAATATTAAGATGTGGGGTTGTTTTGAGATTTTAAAGAGTTTTGGGTAATAAGATAGAATAATTAGAGGAGATATAAATAGGGAATATTAGGTTAAGAGTTATTCAGTACGTACAATCAGTTTTGGGAGAAGAAGGGAGAAAAGGCAAGAGATAGGAGGAGGACCAAGAGAGGCTGCAATCTTCGATTTCTTAAGATAAGGGTGAGCCTAGCATACAATTTTATTAAGCCTGTAATTCATATGATTATATCTAACAAGTGTAGGGATAGTTTTTGAGGATTTGAGAATTAGGTTAAAAGTGGTGAATTGATGATTAGATTTACAGAAACCGTGGAATTGACGTAGAAACTGTTTACAGATCATAGAATGACCTTAGTGCAAACGTTTCAGTCGAATTTGGGGTTAAACATGGTGAAAATTGGGGTTTTTGGTCAAAATGTTCGTAATCCCGTACTTTGTTCTGTCATTGCTTGCCAGGCGAGCAATGCAACTCGCCACGACGAGTATCCCTTCATCGCTCGCGAGGCGAGTAACTCAACCCGCCATAGCAAGAAACTCTGGACGCTCGCGAGGTGAGCAATCCAACTCGCCATAGCATACAATTTTATTAAGCCTGTAATTCATATGATTATATCTAACAAGTGTAGGGATAGTTTTTGAGGATTTGAGAATTAGGTTAAAAGTGGTGAATTGATGATTAGATTATGAGAAACCGTGGAATTGACGTAGAAACTATTTACAGATCATAGAATGACCTTAGTGCAAACGTTTCAGTCGAATTTGGGGTTAAACATGGTGAAAATTGGGGTTTTTGGTCAAAATGTTCGTAATCCCGTACTCTGTTCTGTCATCGCTTGCCAGGCGAGCAATGCAACTCGCCACGACGAGTATCCCTTCATCGCTCGCGAGGCGAGTAACTCAACCCGCCATAGCGAGGGACCTGTAATCACTCGCGAGGCGAGCAATAGAGCTCGCCATAGCGAGCTGAGCTGTGGCAGACTTTCACGTTCCATGTTTGCAATATGTTTCGCACGAGCTTTTGTGAGTTGACCCTTGGGTAGGAATGGAGGCTAATTACAATATTAATGATAATCTGTAAAGCTGTTATAAGATGATTAAATGTTGTTGCTAATTGATTTATATGTCGTGTATCCATTATGTGAAATAAATGTGATGTTTGGGATGATGATTGCATTTGAATATTGTTATATCCTGTGATTATTGATTGCTGCCATGTTGCTGTTTATATTTAATTAAAGTTGCATGTGTCAATCTATGATGTGAGATGTTGTTCCAAATTGTTGGAGTCATATAAGATGTGTCATGATGTCGAAGTTGTAAGAAATTGAGTCCATGCATACTCATTTAAAGATGAGGGCTCATGCCCTGGAGCTTTTGCTCAACAGAGACTAGGGCTTATGCCCTGGAATGGTACCACATGCATGATTAAGATGATAGAGTTGCATAGTCGAGTTAGAGTTGCATTGTCATGTTGTTAAGTCGAATTCATGCAGTTGATTATGATGTTGATTATGATGTTATATGTTTATTATTATGATATGATGATGATGTTATGTTGTTAAATATAATTGTTGAATTATATGCCTAATATTATTGTTTTGTGAATCTCACCCCTTTTGCTTGGAAATGTTGTTCTTCGTATTAGTAACTTGCAGGTGATAAAGATTAAGTTGCTGTTGATTTTGCTGTTGTGAGTGACTACCCCTCACTGTGTCCGTAGGTGCTCTAATACGTAACGGGATGGGGAACCATGTTAATGTTTTCTATTCTTTACGTATTTATTTATGAGATTTTATGAACATGACGTCGAGTATTTTGATGAGATTTTATGTTGAGGCCTTCGTGCGAAAGTTGTTTAAGCTTTTTGAATTAAATTCCGCTGCGAAGTGATTTAAGATTTTATATTGAGATTTTACGAAACTCCAGCTAAGGGTTTGGTAACTACTTCTCTTGTGTGTTTGAGATGTCCTGTGTCTATGTTTGGTCGTGATTTTGAAATTGATTTAGTTTGTTTACCGTTGATCGGAATGGATGTAATCTTGGGAACGAATTGGTTGGAATACAACCATGTCCATATCAATTGTTTTAGTAAGTCGGTGTATTTCTCTTCTGCTGAAGAAGAAAGTGGAGAAGAGTTCTTATCTACTAAGCAGCTGAAGCAATTAGAACGTGATGAGATTTTGATGTTTTCTTTGATGGCGTCTTTTGTAACGCCCTATTTTATTTATTTAATTATTTGATTGAGTTTAGAGTCTTTTTGAATAATTTATTTGATTTATGGTGATGTGTGTTATTTTTGTGTTATGTGTTGGTGTTTTAGTAGCATATTATATTATAATATATGTGTTATTTGGTGTAGAAATATTATGTTATTTGGTGTATAAATATATATGTTATTTGGTGTAGAAATATTATGTTATTTGTTATAGAAATATATTTGTTATGTGGTGTAGAGATATATTTGATATTTAGTGTGGAAATATATATATATATATATATATATATATATATATATATATATATATATAGAATATTGAGGTGTGAGGGACAGATTTAGAATATATTTAGTGGAGAAATATAATTATTTAGAATATTGAGACTTTGGAGGCAGATTTGGAAATAAGAGAAAATAAGTAGGTTAAGGATTTATATAAAAAGGGAGAGTTAGAATTAGAAAAGATGTTACGTGCAATTTTTGGAGAAAATAGGAGAAAAGAGGAGAACTCAGAGAGAGAACCCTAAGGACGAAGAACGCTGCTTTTGATTTCAGAAAACAATCTAAGGTAAGGGTGGGACTAACTCTCATTAATATCAAGTTATAATTCATAGAAATTAATCGTTGTTGTAGTTTTTAAGAAATTGGGAAAATAGGTCAAAAATCAATAAAAGTGGTAAAATCTGTAGGATTTCGTGTTGTTTGAGGTAGAAACGTGATTCTTATGTCTTTTTTACTTGTTTCTATTTTGATTTAGACTTTGATGTAAACATGAATGTTGTTGATAACTGAATTATCCTTCCAGTAGCTGTGAGTTGTGAAATAAATCCTTTATGGTTGATTTAATATTGAATTATGAAGTTGATGTTGCTGTATTAAGATGGTGTCGTTGCATTTGAGTCGTGTCGTTGCATTGAGTCGTGTTGTTGCATAGCATAGTCAGCGATGGGGGCTTAATGCCTGACCGGTCCTTTTATGATCTTTAGCGATGGGGGCTCAATGCCTGACAGGTCCTATTTAACCTTTAACGATGGGGGTTTATGCCCCGATGGTACCACATGCATATTGCATTGTCGAGTAGATGTGATGTTAAGATGAGTTGTTGTTGTCGTTGCATTGTAGAGTCGTCATTGCATAATATAATTGATGATCATTTGAGAAGTTGTTGTTGTTGTTGATTATGATGTTGTTGTTGTTGTTGATATGATGTTGTTGTTGTTGTTGTTGATGTTGTTGTTGTTGATGATGTTGTTGTCGTTGCTGATGATGTTGTTGTTGATGATGATGTTGTTGTTGTTGTTTTACCTTTATTAAATGATGTTATGTGATGTTTATTTTATGCTGGATATATGGTTGTTGGTTATCTTTTATAAATTGTTGCTTGCTATTAATGAATGTGAAATCTCACCCCTTCTGCTTGAAAATGTTGCTCTTCGTATGAGTAACTTGCAGGTAACGAAGAATAGTGCAGTTGTGAGTAATCTCCGCCGTGTCGTCTAGGATGCTCTGATACGTAATGGGATGGGGATTGTCTATTGCATGTTTTCCTTGTTACGTATTTCCTTTTGAACGTTTTGAACTATTTTAATAATAAATAAGTATGATGTGGATGTTATGGCCTTTAGAGCCAAAGACCATTTTATGATGTTGAAACTATTTCCGCTGCATGATTATTGGATTTTTATAAAGACAGATTATTTTAATAAATAGTACTTTTATTCTATTTATATAGTGGAATTTTTGTAAGTTGAAGGTAATGCTTCGTTTTTGATGAACAAAAACTCTGATATTCTTTATATTTAGTTATGTTGGGAAAACGGGGTGTTACAATTGGTATCAGAGCAGGTCGGTCCGTCTGGCCAAGTAGTTGAGTTGTTTGTGTCGTGTGATAGTTGAATACTGTCGTTGTATTTTTTTTAATTAATAGTTATGTTTTATTATGTGATCATGTTTAACTGACTAACTTTAATGTGGTTTTTGTGCATTATTTGAAATTTCTATTTGTTATATATAGTTTAAGATATTTAAGTAATAATTAAATTCATTTTCTCTTGTGCTTTGAATTTCGAGGACGAAATTCTTTTAAGGGGGGTAGAGTTGTAACGCCCTATTTTATTTATTTAATTATTTGATTGAGTTTAGAGTCTTTTTGAATAATTTATTTGATTTATGGTGATGTGTGTTATTTTTGTGTTATGTGTTGGTGTTTTAGTAGCATATTATATTATAATATATGTGTTATTTGGTATAGAAATATTATTTTATTTGGTGTAGAAATATATGTTATTTGGTGTAGAAATATTATGTTATTTGTTGTAGAAATATATTTGTTATGTGGTGTAGAAATATTATGTTATTTGTTATAGAAATATATTTGTTATGTGGTGTAGAGATATATTTCCCTTCATCACTCGCGAGGCGAGCAACTCAACTCGCCAAAGCGAGAAACCCTGGACGCTCGCGAGGCGAGCAATCCAACTCGCCATAGCGAGGGACCTGTAATCACTTGCGAGGCGAGCAATAGAGCTCGCCATAGCGAGCTGAGCTGTGACAGACTTTCACGCTCCATGTTTGCGATCTGTTTCGCACGAGCTTTTGTGAGTCGACCCTTGGGTAGGAATGGAGGCTAATTACAATATTAATGATAATCTGTAAAGCTACTATAAGATGATTAAATGTTGTTGCTAATTGATTTATATGTCGTGTATCCATTATGTGAAATAAATGTGATGTTTGGGATGATGATTGCATTTGAATATTGTTATATCCTGTGATTATTGATTGCTGCCATGTTGCTGTTTATATTTAATTAAAGTTGCATGTGTCGGTCTATGATGTGAGATATTGTTCCAAATTGTTGGAGTCATATAAGATGTGTCATGATGTCGAAGTTGTAAGAAATTGAGTCCATGCATACTCATTTAAAGATGAGGGCTCATACCCTGGAGCTTTAGCTCAATAGAGACGAGGGCTTATGCCCTGGAGCTTTTGCTCAATAGCGACGAGGGCTTATGCCCTAGGAGTATATTTATGCTCAAAGAGACGAGGGCTTATGCCCTGGAATGGTACCACATGCATGATTAAGATGATAGAGTTGCATAGTCGAGTTAGAGTTGCATTGTCATGTTGTTAAGTCGAATTCATGCAGTTGATTATGATGTTGATTATGACGCTATATGTTTATTATTATGATATGATGATGATGTTATGTTGTTAAATATAATTGTTGAATTATATGCCTAATATTATTGTTTTGTGAATCTCACCCCTTCTGCTTGGAAATGTTGCTCTTCGTATGAGTAACTTGCAGGTGATAAAGATTAAGTTGTTGTTGATTTTGCTGTTGTGAGTGACTACCCCTCACTGTGTCCGTAGGTGCTCTGATACGCCCCGTGATGGGGAACCATGTTAATGGTTTCTATTCTTTACATATTTATTTATGAGATTTTATGAACATGACGTCGAGTATTTTGATGAGATTTTATATTGAGGCCTTCGTGCCAAAGTTGTTTAAGATTTTTGAATTAAATTCCGCCGCGAAGTGATTTAGTAGCAAAGGTTCCAGCTATGTATTCTGCTTCACATGATGAAAGTGCAGTGACTGGTTGCTTCTTGGTGCACCATGAGATTGCAGCATCATTGAATTTGAACACATAGCCTGAAGTGCTTCTCCTATCAGTCAAATCTCCATACCAATCACTATCAGAGTATCCTATGAGCTCATTCACTTTGCTTTGAGCTCCATAAGGAAATAGCAGACCAAAATCTATGGTGCCCTTTATGTATCTAAGAATCCTCGTTGCAGCTATCAGATGAGGTTTCCTTGGATCATGCATGAATTTGCTAATTACACTCACTGAGTAACATATATCTGGCCTGCTGTTACATAGATACCTTAGAGATCCAACAATTTGTCTGAACATTGTGGAATCCACCTTTTCTTCTTTAATGCACTCATCCAGCTTTGAGTTTGTTTCTGATGGGTTTGAAACTGTGTTGCGACTCTTCATTTCAAATTTTTCAAGCAAGTCACCAATATATTTTTGTTGATACATCACTAGCCCAGCTTTCAATTTCACAAATTCCATCCCTAAGAAGAATGAAAGCCCACCAAGATCAGTCATTTCAAACTCCAGCTTCAGTTTCTCTTTAACCTTCTCAATCTCTGATGTTGAGCTACCAGTGATGAGTAAATCATCAACATATTGATAAATTATAACAGTTCCTCCATTACTAAGCTTCTGAACAATCAGTCAATCTGACAGGTGCCTGTCTGTTCCTTTGTGGTCTTACTGGTACTGTGATTTCTTCTTGATCATCTACAGTCTCTTCATGATCCTATTCACCTTCTGATTCATCACTTGAATCAGGATATATGTAGCTTTGCTTGGTTTCACTGCTGTACCCAGACTTTCTTTCCCATTTCCACTTCTCAGCTTCATTCACTATCACATCTCTACTTATGTGAACTTTCTGAGTCACAGGGTTATATAATTTGTATGCACCAACAGGATGATACCCTATGAGTATCATAATTTCACTTTTATCTTCTAGCTTGCTTCTTCTAGCATCTGGTACATGTTTATAGCACAAAGAGCCAAATACCTTTAAATTTTTCACACTAGGCTTCCTTCCACACCAAGCTTATTCTGGCACCTTCAATTTTAACTTCTTAGTAGGACATTTGTTTAGAATGTAAGCAGCAGAAGTAACTGCTTCACCCCAAAACTTGTGCGGCAAATTCTTTTGCTTAAGCATGCTCCTTGTCATATTTAGCAGGGTCATGTTTCTTCTTTCTGCAAGTCCATTATGTTGTGGTGTATATGGAGCAGTTACTTCATGAACAACTCTATGATTTGTGCAGAAAGCTTCAAATCCATTTGATGTATACTCTCCCCCACCATTTGTTCTCAAAATCTTAATGGAATTTTCACTTTCCTTCTCCACTAAGACCTTGAATTTTCTGAATATATCTAAAGCATCACTCTTAAGCTTAATAGTATACAACCAAATCATTCTTGTGAATGCATCAACAAAAGTAATGAAGTACTTACTACCACGAAGAGTAGGTACCTCAAAAGGGCCACAAATATCTGAATGAATAACCTGCACTGCTTCACTTGCTCTTTTAGGTACATCAGATGCAAATGGTAATCTGCTTTGCTTAAACTTCACACATATTTCACATATCGATTTCTTGACATTCAACTTTGGTAAACCATGCACTAAATCTTTGTCAGCCAATTTGATACTAGTTTTTTTGCTAGCATCAAAATTTGTTAACCATTCTCTATGAGATGTCATATGAATAGAACATCTAGAATCAAGATACCATTCTTCACCTTTCATCCTATCTTCACATGTAGCAGCCATTAACAATACAACATCGTGGTCACCTTCATGAGCAATATTGGCTTCCTCAGTATTCTGATCTTTCTTGAACCAACACTCATCAGCAAAGTGTCCAAACTTGTCACAATTATAGTACTGAACTTTACTTTTATCAAAACCTTTCTTCTTGTTCTGATTTTTTCAAAAACTTCCTCTTTCAGAATTTCACAATCAGAGGTTATTTCACAATCATTCACTGACAGGTTATTTCATCATTCACTGCATCATCAGAGGTTATTTCACAATCATTCACTAACAGGTTATTTCATCATTCACTGCATCATCAGAGGTTATTTCACAATCAGTCAATCTGACAGGTGCCTGTCTATTCCTTTGTGGTCTTACTGGTACTGTGATTTCTTTTTGATCATCTACAGTCTCTTCATGATCCTCTTCACCTTCTGATTCATCACTTGAATCAGGATATATGTAGCTTTGCTTGGTTTCACTGTTGTACCCAGACTTTCTTTCCCATTTCCACTTCTCAGCTTCATTCACTATCACATCTCTACTTATGTGAACTTTCTAACTCACAGGGTTATATAATTTTTATGCACCAATAGGATGATACCCTATGAGTATCATAATTTCACTATTATCTTCTAGCTTGCTTCTTCTAGCATCTGGTACATGTTTATAGCACAGAGAGCCAAATACCTTTAAATTTTTCACACTAGGCTTCCTTCCACACCAAGCTTATTCTGGCACCTTCAATTTTAACTTCTTAGTAGGACATTTGTTTAGAATGTAAGCAGCAGAAGTAACTGCTTCACCCCAAAACTTGTGCGGCAAATTCTTTTGCTTAAGCATGCTCCTTGTCATATTTAGCAGGGTCATGTTTCTTCTTTCTGCAAGTCCATTATGTTGTGGTGTATATGGAGCAGTTACTTCATGAACAACTCTATGATTTGTGCAGAAAGCTTCAAATCCCTTTGATGTATACTCTCCCCCACCATTTGTTCTCAAAATCTTAATGGAATTTTCACTTTCCTTCTCCACTAAGACCTTGAATTTTCTGAATATATCTAAAGCATCACTCTTAAGCTTAATAGTATACAACCAAATCATTCTTGTGAATGCATCAACAAAAGTAATGAAGTACTTACTACCACGAAGAGTAGGTACCTCAAAAGGGCCACAAATATCTGAATGAATAACCTGCACTGCTTCACTTGCTCTTTTAGGTACATCAGATGCAAATGGTAATCTGCTTTGCTTAAACTTCACACATATTTCACATATCGATTTCTTGACATTCAACTTTGGTAAACCATGCACTAAATCTTTGTCAGCCAATTTGATACTAGTTTTTTTGCTAGCATCAAAATTTGTTAACCATTCTCTATGAGATGTCATATGAATAGAACATCTAGAATCAAGATACCATTCTTCACCTTTCATCCTATCTTCACATGTAGCAGCCATTAACAATACAACATCGTGGTCACCTTCATGAGCAATATTGGCTTCCTCAGTATTCTGATCTTTCTTGAACCAACACTCATCAGCAAAGTGTCCAAACTTGTCACAATTATAGTACTGAACTTTACTTTTATCAAAACCTTTCTTCTTGTTCTGATTTTTTCCAAAACTTCCTCTTTCAGAATTTCACAATTAGAGGTTATTTCACAATCATTCACTGACAGGTTATTTCATCATTCACTGCATCATCAGAGGTTATTTCACAATCATTCACTAACAGGTTATTTCATCATTCACTGCATCATCAGAGGTTATTTCACAATCAGTCAATCTGACAGGTGCCTGTCTATTCCTTTGTGGTCTTACTGGTACTGTGATTTCTTTTTGATCATCTACAGTCTCTTCATGATCCTCTTCACCTTCTGATTCATCACTTGAATCAGGATATATGTAGCTTTGCTTGGTTTCACTGTTGTACCCAGACTTTCTTTCCCATTTCCACTTCTCAGCTTCATTCACTATCACATCTCTACTTATGTGAACTTTCTAACTCACAGGGTTATATAATTTTTATGCACCAATAGGATGATACCCTATGAGTATCATAATTTCACTATTATCTTCTAGCTTGCTTCTTCTAGCATCTGGTACATGTTTATAGCACAGAGAGCCAAATACCTTTAAATTTTTCACACTAGGCTTCCTTCCACACCAAGCTTATTCTGGCACCTTCAATTTTAACTTCTTAGTAGGACATTTGTTTAGAATGTAAGCAGCAGAAGTAACTGCTTCACCCCAAAACTTGTGCGGCAAATTCTTTTGCTTAAGCATGCTCCTTGTCATATTTAGCAGGGTCATGTTTCTTCTTTCTGCAAGTCCATTATGTTGTGGTGTATATGGAGCAGTTACTTCATGAACAACTCTATGATTTGTGCAGAAAGCTTCAAATCCCTTTGATGTATACTCTCCCCCACCATTTGTTCTCAAAATCTTAATGGAATTTTCACTTTCCTTCTCCACTAAGACCTTGAATTTTCTGAATATATCTAAAGCATCACTCTTAAGCTTAATAGTATACAACCAAATCATTCTTGTGAATGCATCAACAAAAGTAATGAAGTACTTACTACCACGAAGAGTAGGTACCTCAAAAGGGCCACAAATATCTGAATGAATAACCTGCACTGCTTCACTTGCTCTTTTAGGTACATCAGATGCAAATGGTAATCTGCTTTGCTTAAACTTCACACATATTTCACATATCGATTTCTTGACATTCAACTTTGGTAAACCATGCACTAAATCTTTGTCAGCCAATTTGATACTAGTTTTTTTGCTAGCATCAAAATTTGTTAACCATTCTCTATGAGATGTCATATGAATAGAACATCTAGAATCAAGATACCATTCTTCACCTTTCATCCTATCTTCACATGTAGCAGCCATTAACAATACAACATCGTGGTCACCTTCATGAGCAATATTGGCTTCCTCAGTATTCTGATCTTTCTTGAACCAACACTCATCAGCAAAGTGTCCAAACTTGTCACAATTATAGTACTGAACTTTACTTTTATCAAAACCTTTCTTCTTGTTCTGATTTTTTCCAAAACTTCCTCTTTCAGAATTTCACAATCAGAGGTTATTTCACAATCATTCACTGACAGGTTATTTCATCATTCACTGCATCATCAGAGGTTATTTCACAATCATTCACTAACAGGTTATTTCATCATTCACTGCATCATCAGAGGTTATTTCACAATCAGTCAATCTGACAGGTGCCTGTCTATTCCTTTGTGGTCTTACTGGTACTGTGATTTCTTTTTGATCATCTACAGTCTCTTCATGATCCTCTTCACCTTCTGATTCATCACTTGAATCAGGATATATGTAGCTTTGCTTGGTTTCACTGTTGTACCCAGACTTTCTTTCCCATTTCCACTTCTCAGCTTCATTCACTATCACATCTCTACTTATGTGAACTTTCTAACACACAGGGTTATATAATTTTTATGCACCAGTAGGATGATACCCTATGAGTATCATAATTTCACTATTATCTTCTAGCTTGCTTCTTCTAGCATCTGGTACATGTTTATAGCACAGAGAGCCAAATACCTTTAAATTTTTCACACTAGGCTTCCTTCCACACCAAGCTTATTCTGGCACCTTCAATTTTAACTTCTTAGTAGGACATTTGTTTAGAATGTAAGCAGCAGAAGTAACTGCTTCACCCCAAAACTTGTGCGGCAAATTTTTTTGCTTAAGCATGCTCCTGTTCATATTTAGCAGGGTCATGTTTCTTCTTTCTGCAAGTCCATTATGTTGTGGTGTATATGGAGCAGTTACTTCATGAACAACTCCATGATTTGTGCAGAAAGCTTCAAATCCCTTTGATGTATACTCTCCCCCACCATCTGTTCTCAAAATCTTAATGGATTTTTCACTTTCCTTCTCCACTAAGACCTTGAATTTTCTGAATATATCTAAAGCTTCACTCTTAAGCTTAATAGTATACAACCAAATCATTCTTGTGAATGCATCAACAAAAGTAATGAAGTACTTACTACCACGAAGAGTAGGTACCTCAAAAGGGCCACAAATATCTGAATGAACAACCTGCAGTGCTTCACTTGCTCTTTTAGGTGCATCAGATGCAAACGGTAATCTGCTTTTCTAACTCTTCATACATATTTCACATATGGATTTCTTGACATTCAACTTTGGTAAACCATGCACTAAATCTTTAGAATTCAATTCACTAAGACTTCTAAAGTTTAGGTGGCTATACCTCAAATGCCATAGTGCTTCAGCATCTTCACTGATAGTTGCAGACATACACATCATCTTATCACTTGATATGTTGCATCTATAGGTTCTATTTTTTGACAAAGCAGATTTTAGCACCAAATTTTTCTTTGAATCAAACAGTTTAAATGATTCACCCTCCATTGATACTGAGAATCCCTTCTCCACTAATTGACCTATGCTCATCAGATTACACTTCATTTCTGGAAGATAGAACACATCTTCAATTATTACCTTACCACCAAAATTGCTCCTCATCACTATATTTCGACTTCCTTCTAATGCAAGTTTTCTGTTGTCAGCCAATTTGATACTAGTTTTCTTGCTAGCATCAAAATTTGTTAACCATTCTCTATGAGATGTCATATGATTTGAACACCTAGAATCAAGATAACATTCTTCACCTTTCATCCTATCTTCACATGTAGCAGCCATTAACAATACAACATCGTGATCACCTTCATGAGCAATATTGGCTTCCTCAGTATTCTGATCTTTCTTGAACCAACACTCATCAGCAAAGTGTCCAACCTTGTCACAATTATAGTACTGAACTTTACTTTTATCAAAACCTTTCTTCTTGTTCTGATTTTTTCCAAAACTTCCTCTTTTAGAATTTCACAATCAGAGGTTATTTCACAATCATTCAGTGACAGGTTGTTTCATCGTTCACTGCATCATCAGAGGTTATTTCACAATCAGTCAATCTGATAGGTGCCTATCTGTTCCTATGTTGTCTTACTGGTACTTTGATTTCTTCTTGATCATCTACAGCCTCTTCATGATCCTCTTCACCTTCTGATTCATCACTTGAACCAGGATATATGTAGCTTTGCTTGGTTTCACTGTTGTACCCAGACTTTCTTTCCCATTTCCACTTCTCAACTTCATTCACTATCACATCTCTACTTATGTGAACTTAATGAGTCACAGGGTTATATAATTTGTATGCACCAGTAGGATGATACCCTATGAGTATCATAATTTCACTATTATCTTCTAGCTTGTTTCTTCTAGCATCTGGTACATGTTTATAGCACAGAGAGCCAAATACCTTTAAATTTTTCACACTAGGCTTCCTTCCACACCAAGCTTATTCTGGCACCTTCAATTTTAACTTCTTAGTAGGACATTTGTTTAGAATGTAAGCAGCAGAAGTAACTGCTTCACCCCAAAACTTGTGCGGCAAATTCTTTTGCTTAAGCCTGCTCCTTGTCATATTTAGCAGGGTCATGTTTCTTCTTTCTGCAAGTCCATTATGTTGTGGTGTATATGGAGCAGTTACTTCATGAACAACTCCATGATTTGTGCAGAAAGCTTCAAATCCCTTTGATGTATACTCTCCCCCCACCATCTGTTCTCAAAATCTTAATGGATTTTTCACTTTCCTTCTCCACTAATTGACCTATGCTCATCAGATTACACTTCATTTCTGGAAGATAGAACACATCTTCAATTATTACCTTACCACCAAAATTGCTCCTCATCTCTATATTTCGACTTCCTTCTGATGCAAGTTTTCTGTTGTCAGCCAATTTGATACTAGCTTTCTTGCTAGCATCAAAATTTGTTAACCATTCTCTATGAGATGTCATATGAATTGAACACCTAGAATCAAGATACCATTCTTCACCTTTCATCCTATCTTCACATGTAGCAGCCATTAACAATACAACATCGTGGTCACCTTCATGAGCAATATTGGCTTCCTCAGTATTCTGATCTTTCTTGAATCAACACTCATCAGGAAAGTGTCCAAACTTGAATCAAAATAGGAGCAGTCGTCAATCTTCGCTTCAACTCGTTGAAACTACTCTCACATTGAGCATCCCACACAAATGCTTTACCTTTGCAGGTCAACTGCGTCAAAGGAAGTGCCAACTTTGAAAATCCTTCAATAAATCTACGGTAATAACCAGCCAAACCAAGAAAACTTCTAACCTCGGTAACTGACTTCGGTGTCTCCCACTGCGATACAGCATCAACCTTCGAAGGATCTACAACAATACCATTACCAGAAATAATATGGCCAAGAAAACTTACTTCATTCAACCAGAACTCACACTTGGACAGCTTGGCATACAACTTCTTTTCCTTCAGCACTTGCAATACAATCTTCAAATGTTTCGCATGCTCTGCTTCAGTCTTAGAATAAATCAGTATATCATCAATAAAAACCACGACAAACTGATCCAGATACTCATGAAATTGCACTTTTGGACCCCTATCTTTTCAAAAATTACGGTTATGGACCCCTAACTAATTTAAATACAAAACAACCCCCTATGTTTTGATTCTTTGGCAGTTTTGGACCCCCAGTCCATTGTTGACTCGGCCAACGCTGACGTGGCACCCTATGTGAGGTGCCACGTGTCAATTTTTATTTTATTTTTTTGTCTTGGGGGTCCAAAACTGCTAAAGAATCAAAACATAGGGGGCTGTTTTGTATTTAAATTAGTTAGGGGTCCATAACCGCAACTTTTGGAAAGATAGGGGTCCAAAAGTGCAATTAAGCCAAAATTCTATTCATGTACTCCATAAACACACTGGGCGCATTAGTAACACCGAAAGGCATCACCTTATATTCATAATGACCATATCGTGTCCTAAAGGCCGTCTTTTGCATATCTTCATCCTTTACCTTAATCTGATGGTAACCTGTCCTCAAGTCAATCTTACTAAACACACGAGCACCCACTAACTGATCCATCAAATCATCAATCCTCGGAAGTGGATACCTGTTCTTGATCGTCACTTTGTTCAATTGACGGTAATCAATACACAACCGCATGCTACCATCCTTCTTCTTTACCAACAGCACCGGCGCTCCCCAAGGTGAAACACTCGGTCTTACAAACTTCTTATCAAGCAAGTCTTCCAACTGCTTCTTCAACTCAGCTAACTCAGAAGCTGACATACAGTAAGGAGCCATCGACATCGGCTTCGTTCCCGGAACAAGGTCAATTGCAAATTGAACCTCTCTCTCTGGCGGCACATCTGGAATCTCATCAGGGAAAACTTCAGGAATCTCCTTCACAACAGGCAATCTATCAATTACAGCTTGATTCTCCACCGACAGAAATGCCAACAAGGAAAACATCAAGACTCCGTCTCGCTCTAACTGCTTCATCTGCTTGGTGGTCAAGAACTCTGCTCCACTCTCTTCTTCAGTCGAAGAGAAACGTATCGTCTAACTAAAACAACTACTACGAACATGGTTATACTCTAACCAGTTCTCTACGCAACGAACAACAAAACAGGGCAGCAAAGACAGTTTAAGCTGTCACACAACTCTACTAGGCTCGACACGACTCTACTAATTGGCCGGACGGACCGACCTGCTCTGATACCAATTGTAACACCCCGTTTCCCAAAACGACGTAATAATAATAATATAAATAATAATCAGAGTTATTCAACATACAACGGAGTATTACACCACTTCCAAAATTATTTAAATAGAATATAAAACTATTCAAATATCAACAAATCATCTTTATAAAATTCTGCAGCGGAAAATATTTAATTTAAATCAACATCACTAATCATCTACAACAAAAATCCTTGGCTCAAAGGCCTCAACAATTTAAACATCATCCAGTAATTAAATATCCAACAACATGTTCTTCAAAAGAAATGATACATAAAGGAATACAAGAAAGATAACGTTTTCCCATCCCTACTATGTATCAGAGCCCTAGACGCAAGAGCCAACAACACTAGTCTTCATTACCTGCACTTGCCCACGAGGCGGCAATTCCAGCAGAAGGGGTGAGTTCACAAAACAAAAGTAATATATAAATATATGAATCATCAAATTGCATTGGAAAACAACAACAATAATCACAACCATCATCAGCATGATTCAACAACTTCATCAATATTATCTCAGCAATTAAATTCATCTTCAATTAACAACAACAACAACACTTGTGGCGACACCTCACCAACAACACCTCACAACTGTCAACTCACCCCTACGACAACTAATGCAAGACCTCAACAACGAATGCATTATGCAAATGTGGTACCAACTACGCGCGTTGAATGTTAAGCATTCCGGGGCATAAGCCCCCACCAACTTGGATGGTTAAAGCATCCCAGGGCATAAGCCCTCACCAGATGAATGACTAGCATTCCAGGGCATGAGTCCTCACCAATTGAATGTATAAACATTCCAGGGCATGAGTCCCCACCAATGAAAATGAGTGATGAAGACTCTGTGGTGTATATCTGCATACAACCCTACAACATCTCATGGAGCATATCAGCATGCAACCAATCAACAACTACTTAGGACATCAGCAACTGTGTCTAACAACTATGACACACTCCCCAACTGGATAACATGACTCAGCAACATCAACAACGGGAACAACGATACACCGTATATAATTGTACATATATACACATATATATTCCAACATATCAACAACAATAGCAACATATACATTAATCAATTACGTTCATATCAAAGTCTAAAACATCCTTCAAAGCAAATCAAGTTTGATCAATAAGACATAAACCAAATACTCATAAAACACCTCAACTAAATCCCTAATACTTAAGTTTGAAGTTGGGAAAACCAACCATAAGTTCTTGGACTAACTTGGGACTAGTTATGTTAAGTTTTCTTAAAGTTTCCTAGAGACCCACCTGGACTATTTTCATCATAACTCAAAATATACAAATCATTTTCAATCCCAACCAATGCCATTAGAAAGCTAACTTAATTATCTAAAACTTTCATGTTTACACCAAAAGCTAGTTCAAAGCAGAAATGGGTGAAAATAGTGAAATATGGATGATCTGATTTTTGAGAAAGCGTGTCACGTTTTTAGAAAACGTGTCACGTTTTTTATGTCCAGAACCACTATGCATTCTGTCAACAAAAACGTGGCGCGCTTGCCAAAACGTGGCACGTTTTTGCGGTATCGGATCCGGACTCAGCTTCACAAAAAAGTGCGATTTCAGCATGGTTCTACCCAAAAATCCCAACTTTGATCCCTCAATTACCCAAAATGATTTAGAACAATGTTTATGGGTTCAATACATAACAACACAACAGAAACATCTCATAGAAACATCATCAATCATGCATAATTCATCAACAATGGTATTTTTCATGCTCTTAACCCTAAATCAACATTCACAATTTTTCATCCAATTTCATGAAAACATACATACATATATATTAACAATTGAAATGTTAGCCCACCCTTACCTGATCAGATGAATAAAAAGCTACAGCAACAATCTTCTAAGCTATTCCCCTTGGTTCTTCTCCCTAGCCCTCTTCCTGGTTTTCTCCCAAAAGTTTCTTTTACTGATACGTACTATTTGTCTGACTCTTTCTTTCCTACTCTTACCAACCAAAGTATAACCTCTTTTTTACTCTTTTACTCTCCCACTAAATCCTATTAATTTTCTCCTTAATTCTATTAACTCTAATAAATCCCTTTTTCAACCACATAAATATTATTTCTCCTATTTTCATAAAATACTACAAATAATTATATAATAAAATATATATCAAATATCAACACCACAATTATTCACATAGATCAACATATATTATTTATAAATTCAAATAAAATATTCTAAGCACCTAAAAAATAGTAAAATATAAACTAGGGCGTTACAAGTTTTCTTGCCAGCATCAAAATTTGTTAACCATTCTCTATGAGATGTCATATTAATTGAACACCTAGAATCAAGATACCATTCTTCACCTTTCATCCTATCTTCACATGTAGCAGCTGTAACACCCCGTTTCCCAAAATGATATAATAATATCAAAATATCAGAGTTCACCAAGAACGGGCATGTCACACAACATTTAAAAATTTATTTAAATAGAAAGTAAAACCATTTAAATAAACATCAACAACATTAATCTTTTATAGAATTCTGCAGCGGAATAATCATTATAAAATCATCTCAAAAATTCTTATACATCAACATATCCGGCACAAAGGCCTCACCATAATAAAATATTCTCCAACATTATTCAAATAAATATTCAACAATTCTCCAAGTAAAAATGATACATAAAGGAATGAAATTGTAAAACATTAAATCCCATCCCGTTACGTATCAGAGCCTACGACACAAGAGCCACTCCTAACTATCCATCGCTACCTGCACTTGCCCACAAGGCGGCAATTCCAGCAGAAGGGGTGAGTTCACAAAGCAAAGATTATATATAATTATATGAGTCAATCAAATAAATTGAAAACAACATCAACAAATTCACCACCTTTAACATAAGCAACAAATATCAACCATAGTATATCAACATTATATTCAAGTTTATCTTTTTAAAAGAATAGCAACAACAACGACACCAACGACAACACCACTTGTGGTGACACCTCACCAACCACCACTCACACCTTAAACTGCTAATGCAAGACTCCATCACCTGATAATGTATTATGCATATGTGGTACCAACTACGCGCGTTGAATGCTAAGCATTCCGGGGCATAAGCCCCCACCAAATTGGATGGTTAAAGCATCCCAGGGCATAAGCCCTCACCAAGGTGAATGACTAGCATTCCAGGGCATGAGCCCTCACCAATTGAATGAATAAACATTCCGGGGCATGAGCCCCCACCAATGCAAATGAGTATGAGACTCAAGGGTGTATATCTACATACAACCATACGACAAAAATAGTGGTGCATATCACCATGCAACCAACAACAACACCAACTAAAACCACCTCCCCAACTAGACTCACCACTCGA
The DNA here is from genome assembly GCA_958299785.1 of Medicago lupulina. NCBI lineage: Eukaryota > Viridiplantae > Streptophyta > Magnoliopsida > Fabales > Fabaceae > Medicago > Medicago lupulina. The sequence goes on along the minus strand of OY283146.1, from coordinate 55,068,694 downwards.
CAACACCAAGAACATTTGCAACTTAGCATAATATATTTTAATTCATATAATAATACATTCATGCATCATAAACACCTTTATTCTATATTTTTATCACTCCAATAATTCTTTAAAAATCCAATAATCAACCTAGGAAGCTTAGGTTGAGGTTTGGAACACTTAGGAAAATTACACAAAATGGTCGCACAGGACCAATCTCGCTTAAGCGAGCAGCATCTCGCTTGAGCGAGTCAATTCACGTAAGTTCAGTTTTGGCTCGCTTGCAGGTCGCTTGGCGTTCGCTTGAGCGACGCTCACCAACAACAGGTTCTGGGCAAATTTCGCTTGAGCGACGGGAATTTCGCTTGAGCGACGCAAATGACAAAAGTTGGGATATCGCTCGCTCGGGGTTCGCTCGTGGCTCGCTTAAGCGAGCGGCCAAAGTTTCAGTCTGGGCGTTGCAAAGAGTCGCTCGCTTGAGCGAAAGGTATCTCGCTTGAGCGAGTGCTCAACTGGGCAGAATTTCAACTTACGATTTCTAACCCTTTTTCATCCAAAAACCCCATTTTTGATTCCCAAATCACCCAAAATGATTTTAGATTAAAGTTATGGGTTCAATACTTATTCAAGGCACCAAAACAACTCATATAAACATCATTAACAACATAATTCATCAACATTTAGCATTTTACATATTCAAGAAAACCTAAAACAATTCTCACCGATTCCAATCTATTATCATGAAATCATATATGAACATATACCATTTGATTCATAAACCCACCCTTACCTGATTAGATGAATTAAACAAAGCAATTCCTAGCAATTCTCCTCTTGGTTCTTCTCCCTAGCTCTCTTCCTGGTTTTCTCTCCAAAGGCTTGTTTTTCTTTTACTGGTACGTATTACTTGTCTGACTCTTTCTTTCCTACTCTTACCAACCAAAGTATAACTTCTTTTTACTCTTTACTCTCCCCCACTAAATTCTATTAATTTCCCTTAATTCTATTAACTCTAAAATAAATATTACTTCTCCTATTTTCATAAAATACTACAAATAATTATAATAAATAATAACACACCAAATATTTCATATATCATTTATAAATTCAAGTAAAATACACCAAGCACACCAAAATCAATTAAAAATCACCACAAATCATAAAATAGAATTTAGAGTGTTACAACTCTCCCCAACTTGGAAAATTTCGTCCTCGAAATATTACCTTAAGCAACAAACAACTCAGGATAGGACTCTTGCATTTTGCTTTCCAATTCCCAAGTCAAACTCTCACCGGTTACGCCGCCCCAAACAACTCTAACCAGAGGTATTTCCTTGCCTCTCAACTGCTTCACCTTGCGATCATCAATCCTCAAAGGCGAAGTCTCAACAGTAAGATCATCCCTGACTTGCACATCATCTCTAGGAATAACATGCGAAGGATCAGCTACATACTTCCTCAACTGCGACACATGAAACACATCATGCAAGTTTGATAGATGGGGTGGCAATCCAATCCGATACGCCACGGTTCCAATTCTCTCGGAGATCTGATAAGGACCAATGAACTTTGGAGTCAACTTCTTCGACTTCAATGCACGTCCTACACCCGTCATCGGAGTAACCCTCAAAAACACATGCTCACCCTCCTGAAACTCAAGGGCTTTTCTCCTTTTGTCATGATAACTCTTCTGACGATCTTGAGATGCTTTCATCCTTTCTCTTATCATCTTGACCTTTTCTGTAGTCTGCTGCACCAACTCAGGTCCTAACACAATGCTTTCACCCGACTCAAACCAACATAGAGGAGTTCTACACCTTCGACCATACAAAGCTTCGAACGGTGCCATACCAATACTCGAATGGTAACTATTGTTATAAGTGAACTCTATCAACGGTAAGTGGTTGTCCCAAGCCCCACCTTGCTCGAGTACACACACCCTCAACAAATCCTTCAAGGATTGGATAGTTCTCTCCGACTGACCATCTGTCTGCGGATGATAAGCCGAACTCAATCTCAATTTCGAACCCAATGCATCTTGCAAGCTCTTCCAAAACCTTGAAGTAAACCTCGGATCTCTATCCGACACAATACTAGATGGGACACCATGCAACTTCACAATATCACGAATGTAAATCTCCGCCAACTGAGCTACCGGATAAGTAATATTGATCGGAATAAAGTGCGCCGACTTAGTCAATCTATCAACAACGACCCAAATGGCATCATGCCCTCTTGGAGTATTCGGTAAACTCGTTACAAAGTCCATCGAAATGCTATCCCACTTCCACTCAGGCACATCTAACGGGGTCAACAGCCCTGCAGGCTTCTGGTGCTCCACCATAGACTTCTGGCAAGTCAAACACGCATACACAAACTGAGCAACATCTCCTTTCAAACCGGACCACCAAAACAATTTCTTCAAGTCATGATACATTTTAGTAGCTCCAGGATGAATACTCAAACTACTCTTATGACTTTCTTCTAAGATCAACTTTTTCAAACCTTCATCATCAGGAATACAAATTCTTCCCCTAAACCTCAACACACCTTGGTCATCGACCTTGAAGTCACCATCTACATTCTGATCATTAGCAGTCATCAAATCAACCAACTTAACATCAATCTTTTGGGCCTCTTTGATACTATTCAAGAAATTACTATTAATCTTTAACATGCCCAACTTCACACTCTGAAGCGACCTTTCACAAACAAGACTCAAGTCCCTAAATTGTTCAAGTAACTCGAACTCTTTCACCATCATAGCCGACATATGCAACGTCTTTCTACTCAATGCATCCGCAACCACATTGGCTTTACCAGGATGGTAATTCAAGCCAAAATCGTAATCCTTAAGTAACTCAAGCCACCTCCGCTGCCTCATGTTTAACTCCTTCTGATCAAACAGGTACTTTAAACTTTTATGATCACTAAACACTTCGAATCTGGAACCATACAAATAATGCCTCCAAATTTTCAACACAAATACCACGGCTGCCAATTCTAGATCATGCGTAGGATAATTCTTCTCATGCACTCTCAGCTGCCTAGAAGCATACGCTACCACCTTGCCATCTTGCATCAAAACACCACCTAAACCCAGCTTAGATGCATCACAATAAACAACAAAAGGTTCTTCCGGCTTCGGCAAAATTAAAATAGGAGCAGTCGTCAATCTTTGCTTCAACCCATTGAAACTACTCTCACATAGAGCATCCCACACAAATGCTTTACCTTTACAGGTCAGTTGCGTCAAAGGAAGTGCCAACTTTGAAAATCCTTCAATGAACCTGCGATAATAACCAGCCAAACCAAGAAAACTTCTCACCTCAGTAACTGACTTTGGTGTCTCCCACTGCGACACAGCATCAACCTTCGAAGGATCTACAGCAATACCTTTACCAGAAATAATGTGGCCAAGAAAACTTACTTCATTCAGCCAGAACTCGCACTTGGATAACTTGGCATACAATTTCTTCTCTTTCAGCACTTGCAATACAATCTTCAAATGCTCTGCATGCTCAGCTTCAGTCTTAGAATAAATCAATATATCATCAATAAAAACCACAACAAATTGATCCAGATACTCATGAAAAATCCTGTTCATGTATTCCATAAACACACCAGGTGCATTCGTCACACCGAAAGGCATCACCTTATATTCATAATGGCCATACCGCGTCCTAAACGCCGTCTTTTGCATATCCTCATCCTTCACCTTTATCTGATGGTAACCTGACCTCAAATCAATTTTGCTGAACACACGGGCACCCACTAGTTGATCCATCAAGTCATCAATCCTCGGTAGTGGATACCTATTCTTAATCGTCACTTTATTCAACTGACGGTAATCAATGCACAACCGCATGCTACCATCCTTCTTCTTTACCAACAACACCGGCGCTCCCCATGGTGAAACACTCGGTCTCACAAACTTCTTGTCAAGCAAGTCTTCCAACTGTTTCTTTAACTCAGCTAACTCCGAAGCTGACATACGGTAAGGAGCCATCGACACAGGCTTCGTACCCGGCACAAGGTCAATTGAAAATTCCACTTCTCTCTCCGGTGGCACATCTGGAATCTCATCAGGGAAAACTTCGGGAAACTCTTTCACAACAGGCAGCCCATCAATTACGGCTTGGTTCTCCACCGACAAGTACGCCAACAAGGAAAACATCAACACACCATCTTGTTCTAATCGCTTCATCTCTTTAGTGGATAAGAATTCTGTTCCACTCTCTTCTTCAGCAGAAGAAAACCGCACCATCTTCGTAAAACAATTGATCAGGACATGATTGTACTCTAACCAATTCATCCCTAATATTACATCCATTCCCACCAACGGTAAACAAACAAGGTCCACCTCAAAATCTCTACCAAATACAGACAACGGACAACTTAAACAGACAAGGGAAGTAGTCACTGAACCCTTAGCTGGAGTTTCAACAACCATTTTCCCGTTCATGTCAGACATAAACAGACCCAATCTTTTAGCACAATCAATAGCAATGAAACAATGTGTTGCACCAGTATCTATAATAGCAATTAAGGGAGTACTATTAAAGAAACAAGTACCTCTGATAAGTTGATCCTCATGATCAGTCTGGGTACCAGTCAATGCAAATACTCTCCCATTGGCCTGCGTCTTCTTAGGCTTAGTACACTGAGTGCTAAGATAACCCTCTTCACCACAATTATAACAAACGATATCTCCATGCTTGCATTCAGCAACAGTGTGACCTTTCTTACCACATCGGAAGCACTTTTTCTCATCACGGTTGCAGGCATTACTCTTGTGGCCTTTAACACCACACTTATAACAAACCACCTCAGCAGGAGCATCTCTACGTGCTGGCCTCCTCTCATCATGCATTCTTTGCTTACCTTTATCAGCTGGGGCACTATAAGGCTTTGGGCGACTCTGCTGCCCCTTACCCTTACGGTCATTCATCACTTTATAATGAGCTTTAGTATCTTCTTCGTAAATACGACAACTGCTCACCAACTCAGAGAAATCTCTGATCTTCTGATAGCCAATGGCCCGCTTGATATCAGCTCGCAGACCATTCTCGAATTTGATACACTTGGAGAATTCAGCAGTCTCCGCAGCATAGTGGGGATAAAACTTTTCAAGCTCCACGAACTTAGCAGCATACTCCGTAATGGACATGTCCCCTTGCTTCAGCTCAAGGAATTCTATTTCTTTTCTACCACGGACATCCTTCGGGAAATACCTCCTCAAGAACTCCCGCCTAAACACAGCCCATGTAATCACAGCACCTTCATTCTCTAACACCAGTTGAACACTCACCCACCAGTCATCAGCTTCCTCGGCCAACATATGGGTGCCAAACCGCACCATCTGAGCGTCCGTACACTGCATCACTCGGAAAATTCTCTCAACCTCTTTCAACCAGGTCTGTGCTCCATCAGGATTATACCTTCCCTTGAAGGTTGGTGGATGATTCCTTAGGAATGTCTCCAGCATCCTTACACCCTCACCAGCTCCACCAGCACCCTGCTGTTGTCCAACAACTTGAGCCATTGCTTGCAAAGCAGCAGCAAGAGCAGCATCATTCCTTCCAGACATCTTGATAGTTCTACATAACAACAAGAATTAGAACAACAAAGACAGTTTAAAACCTGTCACACTACACTATTGGCTCGACACGACTCTCCTAATGGCCGGACGGACCGACTTGCTCTGATACCAATTGTAACACCCCGTTTCCCAAAATGATATAATAATATCAAAATATCAGAGTTCACCAAGAACGGGCATGTCACACAACATTTAAAAATTTATTTAAATAGAAAGTAAAACCATTTAAATAAACATCAACAACATTAATCTTTTATAGAATTCTGCAGCGGAATAATCATTATAAAATCATCTCAAAAATTCTTATACATCAACATATGCGGCACAAAGGCCTCACCATAATAAAATATTCTCCAACATTATTCAAATAAATATTCAACAATTCTCCAAGTAAAAATGATACATAAAGGAATGAAATTGTAAAACATTAAATCCCATCCCGTTACGTATCAGAGCCTACGACACAAGAGCCACTCCTAACTATCCATCGCTACCTGCACTTGCCCACAAGGCGGCAATTCCAGCAGAAGGGGTGAGTTCACAAAGCAAAGATTATATATAATTATATGAGTCAATCAAATAAATTGAAAACAACATCAACAAATTCACCACCTTTAACATAAGCAACAAATATCAACCATAGTATATCAACATTATATTCAAGTTTATCTTTTTAAAAGAATAGCAACAACAACGACACCAACGACAACACCACTTGTGGTGACACCTCACCAACCACCACTCACACCTTAAACTGCTAATGCAAGACTCCATCACCTGATAATGTATTATGCATATGTGGTACCAACTACGCGCGTTGAATGCTAAGCATTCCGGGGCATAAGCCCCCACCAAATTGGATGGTTAAAGCATCCCAGGGCATAAGCCCTCACCAAGGTGAATGACTAGCATTCCAGGGCATGAGCCCTCACCAATTGAATGAATAAACATTCCGGGGCATGAGCCCCCACCAATGCAAATGAGTATGAGACTCAAGGGTGTATATCTACATACAACCATACGACAAAAATAGTGGTGCATATCACCATGCAACCAACAACAACACCAACTAAAACCACCTCCCCAACTAGACTCACCACTCGACAACACCAAGAACATTTGCAACTTAGCATAATATATTTTAATTCATATAATAATACATTCATGCATCATAAACACCTTTATTCTATATTTTTATCACTCCAATAATTCTTTAAAAATCCAATAATCAACCTAGGAAGCTTAGGTTGAGGTTTGGAACACTTAGGAAAATTACACAAAATGGTCGCACAGGACCAATCTCGCATAAGCGAGCAGCATCTCGCTTGAGCGAGTCAATTCACGTAAGTTCAGTTTTGGTTCGCTTGCAGCTCGCTTGGCGTTCGCTTGAGCGACGCTCACCAACAACAGGTTCTGGGCAAATTTCGCTTGAGCGACGGGAATTTCGCTTGAGCGACGCAAATGACGAAAGTTGGGATATCGCTCGCTCGGGGTTCGCTCGTGGCTCGCTTAAGCGAGCGGCCAAAGTTTCAGTCTGGGCGTTGCAAAGAGTCGCTCGCTTGAGCGAAAGGTATCTCGCTTGAGCGAGTGCTCAACTGGGCAGAATTTCAACTTACGATTTCTAACCCTTTTTCATCCAAAAACCCCATTTTTGATTCCCAAATCACCCAAAATGATTTTAGATTAAAGTTATGGGTTCAATACTTATTCAAGGCACCAAAACAACTCATATAAACATCATTAACAACATAATTCATCAACATTTAGCATTTTACATATTCAAGAAAACCTAAAACAATTCTCACCGATTCCAATCTATTATCATGAAATCATATATGAACATATACCATTTGATTCATAAACCCACCCTTACCTGATTAGATGAATTAAACAAAGCAATTCCTAGCAATTCTCCTCTTGGTTCTTCTCCCTAGCTCTCTTCCTGGTTTTCTCTCCAAAGGCTTGTTTTTCTTTTACTGGTACGTATTACTTGTCTGACTCTTTCTTTCCTACTCTTACCAACCAAAGTATAACTTCTTTTTACTCTTTACTCTCCCCCACTAAATTCTATTAATTTCCCTTAATTCTATTAACTCTAAAATAAATATTACTTCTCCTATTTTCATAAAATACTACAAATAATTATAATAAATAATAACACACCAAATATTTCATATATCATTTATAAATTCAAGTAAAATACACCAAGCACACCAAAATCAATTAAAAATCACCACAAATCATAAAATAGAATTTAGAGTGTTACAGCAGCCATTAACAATACAACATCGTGGTCACCTTCATGAGCAATATTGGCTTCCTCAGTATTCTTATCTTTCTTGAACCAACACTCATCAGCAAAGTGTCCAAACTTGTCACAATTATAGTACTGAACTTTACTTTTATCAAAACCTTTCTTCTTGTTCTGATTTTTTTCCAAAACTTCCTCTTTTAGAATTTCACAATCAGAGGTTATTTCACAATCATTCACTAACAGGTTATTTCATCATTCACTGCATCATCAGAGGTTATTTCACAATTAGTCAATCTAACAGGTGCCTGTCTGTTCCTTTGTTGGCTTACTGGTACTGTGATTTCTTCTTGATCATCTACAGTCTCTTCATGATCCTCTTCACCTTCTGATTCATCACTTGAATCTGGATATATGTAGCTTTGCTTGGTTTCACTGTTGTACCCAGACTCACTTTCCCATTTCCACTTCTCAGCTTCATTCTGAAGTAGATAAAATAGTCACAAGGAAGGGGGGGTTTGAATTGTGACCCTTTAAAAATTATCCTGAAACTTAAACGTGCTTCTCAAGTTGTTTACTTGGAATGGTTAAGTTAACTTTCTGAACTCAGAACGTTCTGAAGTTCATACACAGAAACTGATTAACAAAGTAAATGTGTTGGTGTGTGTTGTGTATACTGAAAATAAAGAGTATAGGGAAGAGAGAAGGAACACACAGAGATTTATAGAGGTTCACCCAATGTGGGCTAGTCCTCTCCTCACAATTTTGTGAGAGTTTCCACTATGATGCCTTGAGATAACCTCCCACGTCCTGCACCTTACAATCTTTGTTCACCTGAACAATTACACTTCTGTATTCTCTAAGCCTCAGCAGGCTTGCACCTTCTTGCTAAGTTACCTACTTAGACTTTTACACCTTTGCTCAAAACTAATACTTTAGTACCCCTAAAGCTAGATGAGACTTTGTTACAATTTGTAAGAGATGTGAATGTTTGAGAATCAAACAGAGGAGGGAGAAGAAGAAGAAGTTATCTGCGAAAGAGATAACAAAGAGTTATTGATTTGCACTAAGGAAACAAAAGCCTTAGAGATTGATCAATTTCACTTGCAAAAGCTTCAAACAAAATCAGAGTTGTTTTCTTGTATGCTTTGCAATGGTGCAAGTTTTGCTAAGGCCTTGATCTCTATTTATAGAGTCATGGGACTCATATAGCCGTTGTAGGGTGTCCAATGGTGTTATGCCATGTGTCCTTGGGTCCCACAAGCTTTAACTTGAAAATCTGGGTGAACATTCTGATCTCTGATGAACATCAGAATGTTGTTGCGTTCATGATGATCTTCATCTGGGTTCATCATGTTCTTCATCTGGGTTCATCATATATGAATGAACATATGAAGTTCTGGGCGTACCATGAATTTCTGGGCAATAGCCAAAGAATGAACTTTTCATCATACTTCAGAAAGTTCATTTCCCAGATCTGCCTTGGGACTTGGTGCAGGATTGAGTTAGTGGATTCTGCATCTTCATGCCCATGCTTTGAGAGATTGTGTTGTCCTTGTACAGTACCAACTCCCATGCGTGTCTATCTCTGATTGATCAAGATAGATTTGCTTTGCTTTTGCTTTTTGCTTTTCACCTACTGTACTGTTCATAAAGTAAGCATGTGCAGAGCCTGAACATTCTGATCTTCAGAATGTTCCTTTGTTTCACTTAGGATGATTTGTAAGACTACCATTTGATGTAATCAAATCCTAATAGTGAAACAATAATGAAGAGCAGTGAATATAACTTCTAGGATGATATTATCCTTTGGAATATTCCTGGTACTTCAATGTTCATAGTCTTAAATGAACATTGAGTATCCTTTTTGACATAATCCTTGTGTGTGCCTTTATTGCTTGATTGATCCATGCAGAAGTACTTTCCTGGACATTTATCTATGTCACGTTGTAGCTTGCACGTCTTCAATAACGTTCTTGAGATTCTGGGTTTGGTTCTTGATGTTCATCATGAACAAGGTTCTGAACTCTGTCCAGGCTTCTGAACTCTGTCCAGCTTCTGAACTCTGTTCAAGCTTCTGAACTCTGTCCAGCTTCTGAACTCTGTCCAGCTTCTGAACTCTGTCCAGCTTCTGAACTCTGTTCAAGCTTCTGAACTCTGTCCAGCTTCTGAACTATTGCGTCTGAAGTGTAGCTTCTGAAGTATAGCTTCTGAAGTGTAGCTTCTGAAGTGTTCAGAAGTTTGAGTCTTCTGATCTTTGCGCGAACATTCTGATCTAACTTTCTGACCTCAGTGTTAGATCATGAATTCAAATGTACTTTGATTCTTTGAATCTTGGTATGATTTAAACCTTGTTCCTGTCTTAGTAAAACACTCAAGAGCACAAGTTAAATACCAAGGAATTAATCAAAGTCCATTAATTCTTTAATCATAATGGTTTATTATCTTTAAAATTAATTAGGGATTTTGCCTCAACAATCTCCCCCTTTTTGAAGATGATAAACCTATGATTTAGGATTAAGGATTTTGATTATATAAACGAAGATAAACAGAGCTTAGAAAATTTCTTTTTAATGCTCCCCCTCATTTTTATAATCTATTATGTTGAGTCTTTAAGAACTTAAAAAGCTCCCCCTCAATCTCATAATACATTTGCATATATAAACATGAAGTACAATTACATGAATTATATGGTTCAAAAACAAAAAAGGAATTCAAAGCATGTGATCAAGCAAAAGGTGAAGTCACTAAACTCCAATAACTATTGATCACTTAGACCTACTTAGGGCCTAAAACTAAGAAAAACTTAAGACATAAATCCTAAAGCTTCTCCCCCTTTAGTCATCTGCAAAAAGGATAGGGAGGAATGTCATACCCTCATTTTGGGCCTAAAAATACTCGTTCAATTTCCTTTACTATTTTCTAAAACTTTCAAGTTCACCGTATTTTCTATTGTGCTTCAACTGCATACAGTACTGCTTCAGTCTTTTAAATTTTTGCATAAAATCATACAAAAGGGTATTTTGGTCATTTCCTACAAAGGAACCCATTTTCAGTCCCTACAATTTGACCCTGAGTCTTTTTTCAACTGGTCTGCATAAGTCTTTAATCAAATTTTGTACAAAATCATCTTAGTTCGCATCTGAGTCAGTCTGAGTCGTTTTTGCCCCAGGGGCATTTTAGTCTTTTCACATTATTTGAATTTTGGGCAGAGAGGTATTTTAAAAATACCTCATTTTGGCAGTCTGTTCGTTTTAGTCCATTTTGTCAGTTTTAAACGTTTCACTTTACGTTATTTTCAAATTACATTTTTAGCCAATTTTAACTTTTTGCATTTTAGTCCAAATCTTTTAAAAAATTGCATTTCAGTCCAAAATTTTTTGTTTTTTGCAAATTTGTCCCAGTTCTTTTAAGAAACAGTCAAGTTCTTTTCTCTTTTGAAAATAGTCCCATTTTTTATTATTTTGCGAAACAGTCCCATATTTTACATATTTGCAGATTGGTCCTCAAAGTCAAAATAAGCCAATTCAGTCCAAAAAGCCACGCAGGCAGTTCCCAGTACACATGGCAGAAGCTCATTGGCCCACAGTCCACATGTCAGCCTATATAAGGCACACAGTGTCAGAAGTTCAGGGTTCAGCGCCACATCACCAAAACAGAATCAACACTCTCTCTCCTGGCAGTTACAGATCAAACACTCACAAATTCACAAAAGCTTCAAGAACATACACAAACCCTAACTCAGAATCAGTACCAATCCAGAACAATTTCACAAAAAGCTTCAATTTCACCGTTGAATCCAACGCACAGAATTGAAACGGAAGCGAATTCATACGGATTTCAGGCAAGTTCTCAGAGATTCACAAGAATCTTCATCATCGAACCAAGAGCAACTGCAATTCGAACGCGAGCGCGCCACCGGAGGTAGCACGCTGCAAGCGCGATCACAGTGTGGGATCAGAGAAGAAGAAAGGGAAAGAAGCGAAGGATTTCACGGCGTTGGATCAGAGAAGAAGAAAGAAAGCTTACCAACGAAGATCCAAAGCCAAGAATCAAAGAAACGGTTCGAATCTCCGAATAGAAACCAAGGTAACACTCTAACCTCATCTCAATCTCTTCGCATGTCACTACGAAAGCCAGAACCACGTGAATCCGAAGCAGATTGAACCGTTCGATCCAAGGCGTAAACCCTAACACAAAAATCATTTTGAAAATCAAAGGTTTGCTCCAGAATTCACAACGAATGTGAATCGAAGCAAGTCCTCATACGTTTGCAACATTTTCAGCAAGAAAAACGCAAGAAAACGAACGGTTCAAACATACAGAGGTAAAACTCAAGATTCACGTTGATTCAACGGTTGAAATCAATTTCTTCCGATTGATTCTTGCTTAAAATAACAACACGAACAAATTAAGCCAAGGTTCTCGCGTTTCTGGGTAGATTTAAGGGAACTAGGGTTAGGGTTTCCAATGAATCCAAACGGCGGAGAAAAGAGAAAGAAAAAGAAAGAAGAAAATGAAAGGATCCGGGCTGTTTGCCCTTTTATATGCGTACCGGGTCGGGTTGACCCAAAACCCGGCCTACTTCCTCTTTTTGGCCGTTGGATTTAGATCCTGGTGGATCTGGATCAATCCAACGCTCCTGGAGCGCTAGCTTGATCCGGATCCATCAGATCCGTGGATTTTGGGCCTGTTACCCGTGGACTGAGGGTTTCTGTTAGGTTCTTTGAGTTTCCTTGCTATTTACACCTTTATTCTGGCTACTTGAACCCATGCGCATATTAATTTTCTTGCAAAAATCCTGAAAAATTACTATATGTTTCTTGATGAATTTTCAACTGTTTTGTGGTAATTTCATACTTTGAAGTGGATAAAAAGCATGCGCGCTAATTTTTGTTTGATTTACGTGCTTTTGATACTTTTTGCGAATTTTCTTGCACTATTTTTGGATCCAATTTTTGCTCTATGGAATTGATATTTGATATGTGATTTTGTGATGTATTCACCTCTGAATTCATGCTGTTTCTACATTCTTGCATGTCTAATTGTTAATTCTTTGGTTTTCAAATTCAATGGATCCTTTCTCATTTCGCAATTTAACTCCTAGTCCACTAGTTTGAATGCTCAATAATTCTACATGTTGCTTGCTATCTACAATGTCGCAATTTTGTTTGTTAATTTCTCCTTTGCAAAATTAATTGAAAGTTTCCCCTTGGCCAAATTTAGTTGTTAATTTTGTAATGTAATTAGTTGTTGAAATGTGTTGATTTTAGGGTTAAGTGTGACTCATAATTTCTCTTTGATTCTTGAAATGTTTTCTTTGAAAAGGGGTGCTGTTTTGGTAAAGGTTATAGGTCATGAGACTCAGTGTAGATTTTAGGTTTTAGTTTGGTGTCATTTGCATCATTTTTCTTTGGTGTTTGATCTCTTGCATTTTGCTTAATGTTTTAGTTATGTTCATTTCATTTTTTCAATTAGTTTGGTGCCTTGTTAATAAATTTTATCCCATGCATTGCTACTCATGCTACCATTTCTCATTTCATTACTAACCACTTTGTCCTATGTCTCATGCACATTGCAAGCATTGCCTCACTCTCATTTGTTTTTCTTCCTTTAATTACCCTTATGCAATTTTCCATTAATTCATGTAAATAGTTTAGGATTAGTTTACTTTTCTTTAGTTTCATGCAAGACTTTAGAATGTAAAATAGGACCCGATGTAAAGAAAAGACTATGGACTATAGTGATGTACACCGACACATGCACCGACACATGCACACACGTTGTATGACTTTTCGCTAGATGTATGCGTAGGAAGCGTAAAACCTAAGGAAACTTACAATTTGTTCATCAAAAACCAACACATAATTCAAACTATTTTTGCAACGAAATGAGGTCAAAACCTCACCTTTTTCCTTTCCTTTTTCTTAATCAAAAATCAAAATGAACACTAATTGCCAACTTTAAACCTTTTTGTAAATAATCAACCAACCTCATTCGTTTCCTAATCTCAAGCCTTTACGGCCCCTCACCTTCTTCTTCAAAACCATTTCCAAAACTAAAATCCAACCAAACTCACAAAAATATTTTGAAAGAGAACTACATGGAATTTTGATCCCTTAAAAGGGTATGTAGGCAAGAGATTCAAAAATCTCTCCAAGTCCAATAAAATAAAACCCCATCTTCTCCCCCTCATTTCTTAAAATCAATTGTTTTTACAAGTAGCAATAAAAGTAAAGTATAGACGTAAAGCGTAGAAAACGGTTCCTATAGGATACTATAGCCATTACGGATGCCTAACACCTTCCCGTAATGGAATCAGCCCCGAACTTAGGATTTCTAAGGTTTTCTCAATTTTACCTTCCCCAAAAAAAAAAATAGAGACATCAATGATCGAAAGGTTCAAATCCGACTAATGATTTGACACCCGAAAATCGCGATGACAGAAATGGCGACTTCACTGGGGAATAGTTAGGGCTACGCCTAGTTTTTTCACGCTTTTTATTTACACTTTGCTTTATTATTACATGTAAAAAACTTTCTTGTGTACGTGTGGGGTGAGAATATCAAAAGCCCTATACCCGGGCTGAGTGAACTTAAGATTAGGGGAGATATAATCGACAATCCATTCCGGGGGTTGCCTCGTGCATTGGATTACGCGATCAATCTCGCATAGCTGAGGCATTTTGGAGGTGATGTTGTCGGCGTGTGTCGTCATGCTTAGGCACTTTACTTCTAATTGACCGATGAAGGCTATGAACCGTAGTTACCAAACCCATCCTTGGCCTTTCTTAGGACGTAGTGCGGTGGCTAAACCGAGCGTTGTCTCGAAATTTAGTCGTCACGCGATACTACACCCACACTAAGCCTTCTTACGGATAATCATGGACAAGCGTCGCTTTGTACTACCATGATGTACGCAAGAGAGGTTGTGGTTTGGGAACTTTGTAGAACCTTGGTTACTATTATCAAAAGCCTTAGTTTCACCGGACACCGTGTCCACTTGCTACCTTAGCCCACCGTGCTTTCCTTGTTTAAATCATGCATACATGCATTCATGCATAAATTTTCTACATGCATTTATCAAAGGGTATAGACAAACTAAAAATTCTTTGCAAATATAACCAGGCATGAAGAGGACTAAGTCCTACAAGTTCAAGGAAGTCGATCCCACTTCCTTTTGCTTAACATTTCAAAACGATTTGTCTTGACAGCTTTCTAATTCCATCATCTTGCTAAGTGTTTGCAAAGTTTATAGTTTGTCTAAAACCCTTCGATAACAAAAAGAGTCATTTTTGCATCTGCATTTGTACATATCATGCATCATATGCATCATTCATCGGTCACAAAACTTCCAAGTGCTCATTGCCTCCTGGTTCTTCTGCCGCAGAGTAAAAAGTGGCTCGTGCTCGAAGGACTGATCAGCCTACCAGAGTACATCAAACCAGACAGTATAGAAGGAGAAATCAAGTAGCTATGGAAGAAGAGAATGCGCTGCTTCGGGCTGAACTAGCCTCCGTGAGAGAAGAGTTAGCCAAAACTCTCGATGCCATGACCGCTCTGTTAGCCGCTCAAGAACAGCCAGCCTCGTCTGCTCCAGAGGCCACTGAGGCAATCCCGATATCAACTCTCGATAACCGCTTCACCATGCCAAGAGGATTCCCGTATGGACTCCCGCCTTACTTTGCTCCCAATACTGCAGCCGGTGTTTCAGGAACCGCGACTTCAGCTGCCGCTAATGTTGGTCAGACACCACCACCAGATTTCACATCTCTTCATACTACCTTGCCTCAGTCAACAGTCTTCACAGTGCCGATTGTGCACCCTGCGCCTCAAGGCACCAATGCTGATGATTACCGTGGAAAAACCCCTGTGTTGGGGACTATGGAAGAAAAAATGGAAGAACTTGCCAGGGAACTCCGTCGCGAGATCAAGGCCAACCGTGGGAGCAGTGACCTCGTCCGAACCCACGATCTTTGTTTGGTGCCAAGGGTGGATGTTCCCAAGAAATTCAAGGTCCCGGATTTTGACCGCTACAACGGGCTGACTTGCCCCCAGAACCATATTATCAAATACGTCCGGAAGATGGCTAATCATGCAGACAATGATTCACTGATGATCCACTGCTTCCAGGACAGTCTAATGGAAGATGCCGCGGAGTGGTATACCGGTTTGAGCAAGGATGATATCCACACTTTTGATGATCTAGCTACTGCTTTCAAGAACCATTATGGGTTTAACACCAGGCTCAAGCCGAATAGAGAGTTCCTCCGATCTCTTTCTCAGAAGAAGGACGAAAGCTTTCGCGAATACGCACAAAGGTGGAGAGGGGCAGCCGCCCGTATCACACCCGCTTTGGACGAGGAAGAGATGACTCAAACATTCTTGAAGACCTTGAAGAAAGATTATGTTGAGAGAATGATCATTGCTGCCCCAAGCAACTTCTCCGAGATGGTCACTATGGGTACTCGCTTGGAGGAAGCCGTCCGAGAAGGGATTATCGTGTTTGAGAAGGGCGAATCTTCGAATGCACCGAAGAAGTACGGCAACGGTCACCATAAGAAAAAGGAATCAGAGGTTGGGATGGTGTCCGCCGGAACCAATCAATCTGCCACTGCCGCTCCTGTCAATGCTACACAATTGCCTCAGCCGTACCAGTATCTACAGTATGCCCAGCATCCATTCTATCCGCCGTTCTACCATCAATACCCTCCACTACCGGGCCAGCCTCAGGTCCCTGTTAATGCCATCGCCCAACAGATGCAACAACAACCATTAGCCCAGCAACAACAACAACAAGGTCCGCAATCTAGACCATCTTTCCCGCCGATCCCAATGGCGTATGCTGAACTACTCCCGACTCTGTTACACAAGGGGTATTGCACCACTAGGCCCGGCAAGCCTCCGCCGAACCCATTGCCTCCTAGGTTCCGCTCCGATCTCCGATGTGATTTCCACCAAGGCGCCCTAGGTCATGACGTGGAAGGTTGCTACGCTCTGAAATACATTGTAAAGAAGTTGATCGACCAGGGAAAGCTGTCCTTTGAAAACAATGTCCCGCACGTACTCGACAACCCACTCCCCAACCATGCCGCTGTGAATATGATCGAAGTCTGTGAAGAAATCCCTCGTCTCAGTGTCAGTAATGTTGCTACACCCTTGGTGCCACTACATATCAAGCTATGCCAAGCTTCATTGTTCAACCACGACCACGCTGCCTGCTGTGAATGTCTTCAGAACCCTATGGGTTGCAGCATAGTTCAGACTGATGTCCAAAGATTGATGAATGACAACTACTTGACTACCAGTGATGTTTGTATGATAGTGCCGATCTTTCATGATACCCCAGTCAGAAGCGCACCCGTCCAGAGGGATGTTGAGCCGTTGGTCATACGGTTACCGGGTCCAGTACCATATACTTCTACAAAGGCAGTCCCGTACAAGTACAGTGCAACTATGTTGGAAAACGGGAAAGAAGTACCTTTGGTGTCCTCAAGCACAGTAGGCAGTATCGCTGAAGTGACAACTTTGAGGAGCGGCAAGGTCCGACCACTCTTGTTTCAGAAGAAAGATGATGTGCAAGTTACAACTCCTGCTGATAAGACTACTCCGTTGACAATCCCTGCTGTTGTTGAAAGTACCAGCCGTCCAGGCCAACCCATTGATGATTCCAATCTGGATGAGATTTTGAGGATAATCAAGAAGAGCGATTATAAGATCGTTGATCAGCTGCTACAGACTCCCTCGAAGATATCCATCTTGGCCCTACTCCTCAGTTCAGAGGCTCACAGGAATGTGTTGTTGAAAGTATTGGAACAAGCCTATGTTGACCACGAAGTTACAGAGGAACAATTTGGTGGAATAGTGGCTAACATCACTGCTTGCAGTAACCTTTGGTTTGGTGAAGACGAACTTCCAGAGGCAGGAAAGCACCACAACTTGGCCCTGCACATTTCCATGAACTGCAAAACAGATATGTTGTCCAATGTGTTGGTGGACACTGGGTCGTCGTTGAATGTGATGCCTAAGTCGACTTTGGATCAGTTAAGCTGCCGAGGAGTTCCCTTGAGAAGGAGTACTTTCTTAGTCAAGGCTTTCGATGGTTCCCGTAAAACTGTGCTCGGAGAAGTAGATCTCCCCATGACTATTGGTCCTGAAACATTCATGATTACCTTCCAGGTTATGGACATAGATGCCTCTTACAGCTGCTTGCTCGGGAGGCCGTGGATACACGAGGCTGGGGCAGTCACTTCTACCCTCCATCAGAAGCTAAAGTTCGTAAAGAATGGTAAACTTGTGACAGTGCATGGAGAAGAAGCTTATCTGGTCAGTCAGTTATCATCCTTCTCTTGTATCGAAGCTAAGTCTGCCGAAGGAACCGCATTCCAGGGTTTGACCATCGAAGGTGAGGAGCCCAAAAGAGCTAGTGCTGCCATGGCTTCACTAAAGGATGCGCAGAGAGCCGTTCTGAAGGGTCAAGCCGCTGGTTGGGGCCAATTGATACAGCTGCAGGACAACAAACACAAAGAGGGTCTCGGTTTCTCTCCGATGTCAGGCATGTCAACTGGAACATTCCGTAGTGTTGGATTTACCAATGCAATCCTTAATGGTAATGAAAGAAGGGCTAGGCCCACATTTGTGATACCAGGAGGCATTGCAAAGAACTGGAATGTTATCAATCTCCCTGTGTTTGTGCATGATTCTAAGTAATATGTCTTGCTGTTTAGGCTTTGTTTTCAAAATAACAATCCTTCCGCCTTGCCCGAGGCGGAAGTGACTCTTTTGTAAAGGGCATGTTTGTTCCGACATCACCATTATCAATAAAAGACGTCGTTTCTTTCACGGCTCTTTTTCTTTCTTTAATGCTTTTCCCTTGGAAATAATGGTAATGCCAGAAAAAACCAAAACGTCTGCATTTTCTTATTAATTTTAAAGATCTGCATGAAAATCATTTTCTAAAAAAAAATCATCCAAATCATGTCACGCAGATCGAACCACAATGAACCCGTTGAACACAGTAACCCTATGTTTCTCCAAACTGTTGAATCCCCGGTATTCGAGACCGAAGATGAGGATAATGATGACATACCAGATGAAATTGCCCGATTGCTTGAGCAAGAAGAGAAAACCATTCGGCCTCACCAGGAAGAGATCGAGCTAATCAACTTGGGTACTGAGGATAACAAAAGAGATATCAAAGTCGGTGCAGCATTGGAGGAAGGGGTCAAGAAAAGGATCTTTCAGCTCCTCCGGGAGTACTCGGACATTTTCGCATGGTCGTATGAAGACATGCCAGGTTTGGATCCTCAGATTGTGGAACATCGGATACCGACAAAACCAGACTGTCCTCCTGTCAGGCAAAAGTTGAGACGGACTCGGCCGGACATGGCTCTGAAGATCAAATCAGAAGTGCAGAAACAGATCGATGCGGGTTTTCTCATGACAGTTGAGTATCCCGAGTGGGTTGCTAACGTCGTGCCAGTACCGAAGAAAGATGGTAAGGTTCGAATGTGTGTTGACTACAGAGATTTGAATAGGGCAAGCTTGAAAGACAATTTTCCACTGCCTCACATTGATGTGCTCGTTGACAATACTGCCCAGTGCAAGGTGTTCTCCTTCATGGACGGTTTCTCGGGCTATAACCAAATCAAAATGTCACCCAAGGACAGGGAGAAGACGTCGTTCATCACTCCGTGGGGGACTTTCTGTTGTAAAGCAATGCCGTTCGGTCTAATCAATGCTGGTGCTACCTACCAAAGGGGGATGACCACTTTGTTCCATGACATGATCCACAAGGAGGTTGAGGTGTATGTAGATGACATGATTGTCAAGTCGAGCGATGAAGAACAACACGTCGAATACTTGGCTAAAATGTTTGAAAGGTTGAGGAAGTACAAGCTCCGGCTGAACCCAAACAAGTGTACATTCGGTGTTAGGTCTGGGAAGTTGTTAGGCTTCATTGTCAGCCAAAAAGGCATTGAAGTAGATCCAGACAAGGTCCGTGCCATCCGCGAGATGCCGGCCCCGCAGACGGAGAAGCAAGTCAGAGGGTTCCTCGGGCGTTTGAACTATATTTCCAGATTTATATCCCACATGACTGCAACCTGCGGGCCGATTTTCAAATTGCTCAGGAAGGATCAACCGGTGGTATGGAATGATGAGTGCCAAGAAGCCTTCGACAACATCAAGAGTTATTTGCTAGAGCCTCCTATCCTCGTTCCGCCGGTGGAAGGAAGGCCATTGATCATGTATTTGTCAGTGTTGGATGAGTCTATGGGATGTGTGCTCGGTCAGCAAGATGAGACTGGAAAGAAAGAGCATGCAATCTATTATTTGAGCAAGAAATTCACCGATTGCGAGACTCGGTATACAATGCTCGAGAAAACCTGTTGTGCCTTGGCTTGGGCTGCCAAACGCTTGCGTCATTACTTGATGAATCATACGACTTGGTTGATATCCCGCATGGATCCAATCAAGTACATCTTTGAAAAACCAGCTGTTACTGGAAAAATTGCACGTTGGCAAATGTTGCTGTCAGAGTATGATATTGTGTTTAAAGCTCAGAAAGCCATTAGAGGGAGTATTCTGGCCGACCATCTGGCTTGCCAACCACTTGATGATTATCAACCGTTGAAGTTCGATTTCCCCGACGAAGAGGTCATGTTTCTGAAATCAAGAGACTGTGAAGAACCACCGATCGGTGAAGGTCCAGACCCTGATAGCAAGTGGGGATTGGTCTTTGATGGTGCTGTTAATGCCTATGGCCGAGGAATTGGCGCAGTAATTGTGGCTCCGCAGGGACACCACATCCCTTTCACAGCCCGGATTGTGTTTGAATGCACTAACAATGTGGCTGAGTATGAAGCATGCATCCTGGGAATTGAAGAAGCCATTGATATGAGAATTAAGCATCTGGACATCTATGGAGACTCTGCGTTGGTCATCAACCAGATAAAAGGAGAATGGGAAACCCATCATGCTAATTTGATCCCTTACCGGGATTATGCAAGGCGTCTGTTGACGTATTTCACGAAGGTCGAGTTGCACCATATCCCCCGAGAGGAGAACCAAATGGCCGATGCTCTTGCTACCTTATCTTCTATGCTTCAAGTGAACCATTGGAATCATGTGCCGATGATCAAAGTACAACGCCTAGACCGGCCCGCTCATGTGTTTACTGTCAGTGATGCGATTGTACAAACGGATTCAGGCGAGGTTGACAACAAACCCTGGTATTGTGATATCAAACAATTTCTGCAAAGCCGTGAGTATCCGCCAGGTGCTTCCAACAAAGACAAGAAGACGTTGCGCAGATTGGCTAGCAGGTTCCTGTTGGATGGAGATGTCCTGTACAAAAGGAATTTCGATATGGTGTTGTTAAGATGTGTTGATGAATGTGAAGCGGAGCAGCTAATGCGCGATGTGCACGATGGCACTTTTGGGACCCACGCGTCGGGGCATGCGATGTCTAGAAAGCTGCTGAGAGCTGGTTACTACTGGATTACCATGAAGCGCGATTGCTACCAATACGCCAGAAGGTGCCACAAATGTCAAGTATATGCTGATAAGATCCATGTACCTCCGCACGCCCTCAATGTTATGTCTTCTCCGTGGCCTTTCTCTATGTGGGGCATTGATATGATCGGAAGAATTGAACCGAAAGCTTCAAACGGTCACCGTTTTATCCTGGTAGCAATCGATTATTTCACCAAATGGGTCGAAGCTGCATCCTATGCCAACGTGACTAAGCAAGTAGTAGTCAAATTCATCAAAAACAATATCATCTGTCGGTATGGTGTCCCTAGCAAGATTATCACTGACAATGGTACCAACCTGAACAATGACATGGTGCAAGCCTTATGTGAGAAATTCAAGATTGAACACCACAATTCTTCTCCTTACAGACCTCAGATGAATGGTGCAGTTGAGGCGGCCAATAAGAACATCAAGAAGATTGTGCAGAAGATGGTAACAACATACAAAGACTGGCATGAGATGTTGCCCTATGCTTTACACGGCTACCGCACTACAGTCCGTAGTTCAACCGGGGCAACGCCTTTTTCTCTTGTATACGGTATGGAAGCAGTCCTCCCTTTGGAAGTGGAGATTCCGTCTCTCCGTGTGATTATGGAAGCCAAGTTGTCTGAGGCTGAATGGTGCCAGAGTCGGTACGACCAGCTGAATTTGATTGAGGAAAGACGACTGGACGCTTTGGCTCATGGTCGAATGTATCAGACAAGAATGAAAGCTGCTTTTGACAAGAAAGTCTGTCCTCGGATGTTCAAGGAAGGTGAACTCGTGTTGAAAAGAAAAATGAGTCAGCTACCCGACCCAAGGGGCAAGTGGGCGCCTAATTATGAGGGACCTTATGTTGTCAAGAAGGCGTTCTCTGGCGGTGCTTTGATTCTCACACACAGGGATGGCGTAGAACTTCCGAATCCTGTGAATGCCGATATAGTCAAGAAATACTTTGTCTAGATATGAAAAGAACAGCGTGGTAGGTCGAAAACCCGAAAGGGCGGCCTAGGCAAAAATGCGCTTCCCGGTGGATCGAAAACCCGAAAGGGCGGTCCAGGCAAAATAAGGGACAAGAAACAAAATGTAAAAAGCTCGCTGAGACTACATGTAACTCAGGCAAAAATGAGCGTCTCGATGAGCCGAAAACCCGAAAGGGCGGTTCATGCAAAAATGAGATTGAAATGAAAAGACAATTGACTATGTCTGGCAAGTTACTATTCCCCTTGGGATTTTTACAATTGATGTTTGACTGTTCTCATCCGAGGTTCCGACGCCTGTGGATTCAAGAGTTTCAGATACCATAGCAGTTACTGTGTTCAATGTACCACCAACCAATAAGATTACCATTTTCCAAGATTTGTAAATCCGTGGAGTCACGCTTTTGGCCGACTACCACCCTTATACATCGATTTGAGCCTATGCTTTTGTTTGGCACTCATTTTCCGTTCTATTTTCAAAACTTTGTACAAATGATTTCTTCTATGTTAGTAATGATGCATGTCTGGAATAAACATTCTGAAAACTGAAAACCTTTTTGAGTATTTTGAAAACAAGTCTGAACAGCTAGGTACATTCAAATGAACATGCATGAACAAGTCTACATTGATATCAGTTCCAATTCAAGTTACTAGCAGCCTTCCTCCCAGTGACGGTCTGTGGTCAATGGCAAGAATGAAAAAACAGAATGAAAAGCAAAAAAAATGAATATGTTCGCTAAGTCGAAAACCCGAAAGGGCGGCTTAGGCAAGAATGAGCACCCCGATGGATTGACAACCTTCAAAGGCAATCCAGGCAAAAACAGGGGCAACAAAAAAAAAGAAACCATTCCCCGGTGGGTCGAAAACCCGAAAGGGCGATCCAGGCAAAAATGGGATGATGAAAGAAACAATGAAAAATGAAAAGAAATAATAAAAAAAAAAAACAAAACAAACATGCAAAAGCATTGACCACAGATGCGATATCCAAAGCACTTACGTGACGGTTCCAACAAGCAGCAATACCATTCAAACCGTTTTACAACTTCCTGCCTTCAACGATGGTCTCGACGCATCTTCAAGCGACGGCATCCCCAGAAGAGGAACTTTTGCAAGTATATGTCCGAGTGCGAGCCATTACGTGCCCAATGTTCCAATGTTTTGTCTGTCTCTGCGAAATTGTGTCTACAAATTGCCAATCATCATGCATTCCAGAGCATCCATACATGCATAATCATGCATCTTACATGATCATGCATTTGGTAAAATTGTTATGCTATCCATACGCATCTGCATTCTCAATTCCTATGTTAATCGCAATCAAAATCAGTCATGTCAACTTCAAATTTCTTCTGCCAACAATAAATGCCTACCGTCATATCAATTTCAAAATTCAAACAGTCTTGTCAACACCCTTGTCAAATTCAAGCTCCTGCAGTTATGTCTATCAAATTCAATCCCTTTTCAAATACAATTTGTTTTTGTTAATGGCCAAGTGGCTAGTTCGCGTCCAAGAACAGCTTGTGCCTGTCAATTTGTTTCTGTTATCGGTCAAGCGGCCAGTTCACATTCAAGAACAGCTTGTACCTATCCTTTTGATATCCGTCGAGTGACCAGTTCAGACCCAAGAACAGCTCGTGCTTTCTATTTTGTTTTCTGTCAGCCAAGTAACCAGTTCGTGTCCAAGGACAGCTTGTGCTCCCTACATTTTCCTTTCAGCCAAGTAACCAGTTCGTGTCCAAGAACAGCTTGTGCTTTCTATATTTGCTTTCAGCCAAGTAACCAGCTCAAATACAAGAGCAACTTGCGCCCTTTGTTGTCAATATTCCCGGTCAAGTGGCTAGTTCGCATCCAAGAACAGCTTGTACCTGTCAATTTGCTTACGAGTCTCCCCAGTGAGTCTTGTGATCTCGTCATTCTGTTAATGTCAACCAGTCCCGCAATGGATACGACATATTCCTTTTACTATTCTGCCAATGTCAACCAGTCCCGCGATGGATACGACATACTCTGCTGTTTGCTATTATGTCAATGTCAACCAATCCCACAATGGATACGACATATTCTTTTTGATATTCTGTCAATGTCAACCAATCCCGCAATGGATACGACATATTCTTTTTGATATTCTGTCAATGTCAACCAATCCCGCAATGGATACGACATATTCCTTTTACTACTCTGTCAATGTCAATCAGTCCCGCAATGGATACGACATACTCTGCTGTTTGCTATTCTGTCAATGTCTACCAATCCCGCAATGGATACGACATATTTTGTTAAATCCAATTCTCAGTTTGTCTTGCATTCATAACACAAATGTTGCATGGCATGCATAACATTTACAAGCGTATTTTCACGCCCAAAATCAGTGCAAATGTCGGTATTTAAGTATCTTCGTCATGTCAAGCCAAAGACTCCGTCTCTTGACTCTCCAAACGAAGAAACTTAAATAGGGGCAGCTGTCATACCCTCATTTTGGGCCTAAAAATACTCGTTCAATTTCCTTTACTATTTTCTAAAACTTTCAAGTTCACCGTATTTTCTATTGTGCTTCAACTGCATACAGTACTGCTTCAGTCTTTTAAATTTTTGCATAAAATCATACAAAAGGGTATTTTGGTCATTTCCTACAAAGGAACCCATTTTCAGTCCCTACAATTTGACCCTGAGTCTTTTTTCAACTGGTCTGCATAAGTCTTTAATCAAATTTTGTACAAAATCATCTTAGTTCGCATCTGAGTCAGTCTGAGTCGTTTTTGCCCCAGGGGCATTTTAGTCTTTTCACATTATTTGAATTTTGGGCAGAGAGGTATTTTAAAAATACCTCATTTTGGCAGTCTGTTCGTTTTAGTCCATTTTGTCAGTTTTAAACGTTTCACTTTACGTTATTTTCAAATTACATTTTTAGCCAATTTTAACTTTTTGCATTTTAGTCCAAATCTTTTAAAAAATTGCATTTCAGTCCAAAATTTTTTGTTTTTTGCAAATTTGTCCCAGTTCTTTTAAGAAACAGTCAAGTTCTTTTCTCTTTTGAAAATAGTCCCATTTTTTATTATTTTGCGAAACAGTCCCATATTTTACATATTTGCAGATTGGTCCTCAAAGTCAAAATAAGCCAATTCAGTCCAAAAAGCCACGCAGGCAGTTCCCAGTACACATGGCAGAAGCTCATTGGCCCACAGTCCACATGTCAGCCTATATAAGGCACACAGTGTCAGAAGTTCAGGGTTCAGCGCCACATCACCAAAACAGAATCAACACTCTCTCTCCTGGCAGTTACAGATCAAACACTCACAAATTCACAAAAGCTTCAAGAACATACACAAACCCTAACTCAGAATCAGTACCAATCCAGAACAATTTCACAAAAAGCTTCAATTTCACCGTTGAATCCAACGCACAGAATTGAAACGGAAGCGAATTCATACGGATTTCAGGCAAGTTCTCAGAGATTCACAAGAATCTTCATCATCGAACCAAGAGCAACTGCAATTCGAACGCGAGCGCGCCACCGGAGGTAGCACGCTGCAAGCGCGATCACAGTGTGGGATCAGAGAAGAAGAAAGGGAAAGAAGCGAAGGATTTCACGGCGTTGGATCAGAGAAGAAGA
Organism: Medicago lupulina; assembly: GCA_958299785.1. Lineage (NCBI taxonomy): Eukaryota > Viridiplantae > Streptophyta > Magnoliopsida > Fabales > Fabaceae > Medicago > Medicago lupulina. The sequence continues at coordinate 55,042,757 of OY283146.1, read as the reverse complement.
AAGAAAGCTTACCAACGAAGATCCAAAGCCAAGAATCAAAGAAACGGTTCGAATCTCCGAATAGAAACCAAGGTAACACTCTAACCTCATCTCAATCTCTTCGCATGTCACTACGAAAGCCAGAACCACGTGAATCCGAAGCAGATTGAACCGTTCGATCCAAGGCGTAAACCCTAACACAAAAATCATTTTGAAAATCAAAGGTTTGCTCCAGAATTCACAACGAATGTGAATCGAAGCAAGTCCTCATACGTTTGCAACATTTTCAGCAAGAAAAACGCAAGAAAACGAACGGTTCAAACATACAGAGGTAAAACTCAAGATTCACGTTGATTCAACGGTTGAAATCAATTTCTTCCGATTGATTCTTGCTTAAAATAACAACACGAACAAATTAAGCCAAGGTTCTCGCGTTTCTGGGTAGATTTAAGGGAACTAGGGTTAGGGTTTCCAATGAATCCAAACGGCGGAGAAAAGAGAAAGAAAAAGAAAGAAGAAAATGAAAGGATCCGGGCTGTTTGCCCTTTTATATGCGTACCGGGTCGGGTTGACCCAAAACCCGGCCTACTTCCTCTTTTTGGCCGTTGGATTTAGATCCTGGTGGATCTGGATCAATCCAACGCTCCTGGAGCGCTAGCTTGATCCGGATCCATCAGATCCGTGGATTTTGGGCCTGTTACCCGTGGACTGAGGGTTTCTGTTAGGTTCTTTGAGTTTCCTTGCTATTTACACCTTTATTCTGGCTACTTGAACCCATGCGCATATTAATTTTCTTGCAAAAATCCTGAAAAATTACTATATGTTTCTTGATGAATTTTCAACTGTTTTGTGGTAATTTCATACTTTGAAGTGGATAAAAAGCATGCGCGCTAATTTTTGTTTGATTTACGTGCTTTTGATACTTTTTGCGAATTTTCTTGCACTATTTTTGGATCCAATTTTTGCTCTATGGAATTGATATTTGATATGTGATTTTGTGATGTATTCACCTCTGAATTCATGCTGTTTCTACATTCTTGCATGTCTAATTGTTAATTCTTTGGTTTTCAAATTCAATGGATCCTTTCTCATTTCGCAATTTAACTCCTAGTCCACTAGTTTGAATGCTCAATAATTCTACATGTTGCTTGCTATCTACAATGTCGCAATTTTGTTTGTTAATTTCTCCTTTGCAAAATTAATTGAAAGTTTCCCCTTGGCCAAATTTAGTTGTTAATTTTGTAATGTAATTAGTTGTTGAAATGTGTTGATTTTAGGGTTAAGTGTGACTCATAATTTCTCTTTGATTCTTGAAATGTTTTCTTTGAAAAGGGGTGCTGTTTTGGTAAAGGTTATAGGTCATGAGACTCAGTGTAGATTTTAGGTTTTAGTTTGGTGTCATTTGCATCATTTTTCTTTGGTGTTTGATCTCTTGCATTTTGCTTAATGTTTTAGTTATGTTCATTTCATTTTTTCAATTAGTTTGGTGCCTTGTTAATAAATTTTATCCCATGCATTGCTACTCATGCTACCATTTCTCATTTCATTACTAACCACTTTGTCCTATGTCTCATGCACATTGCAAGCATTGCCTCACTCTCATTTGTTTTTCTTCCTTTAATTACCCTTATGCAATTTTCCATTAATTCATGTAAATAGTTTAGGATTAGTTTACTTTTCTTTAGTTTCATGCAAGACTTTAGAATGTAAAATAGGACCCGATGTAAAGAAAAGACTATGGACTATAGTGATGTACACCGACACATGCACCGACACATGCACACACGTTGTATGACTTTTCGCTAGATGTATGCGTAGGAAGCGTAAAACCTAAGGAAACTTACAATTTCTTCATCAAAAACCAACACATAATTCAAACTATTTTTGCAACGAAATGAGGTCAAAACCTCACCTTTTTCCTTTCCTTTTTCTTAATCAAAAATCAAAATGAACACTAATTGCCAACTTTAAACCTTTTTGTAAATAATCAACCAACCTCATTCGTTTCCTAATCTCAAGCCTTTACGGCCCCTCACCTTCTTCTTCAAAACCATTTCCAAAACTAAAATCCAACCAAACTCACAAAAATATTTTGAAAGAGAACTACATGGAATTTTGATCCCTTAAAAGGGTATGTAGGCAAGAGATTCAAAAATCTCTCCAAGTCCAATAAAATAAAACCCCATCTTCTCCCCCTCATTTCTTAAAATCAATTGTTTTTACAAGTAGCAATAAAAGTAAAGTATAGACGTAAAGCGTAGAAAACGGTTCCTATAGGATACTATAGCCATTACGGATGCCTAACACCTTCCCGTAATGGAATCAGCCCCGAACTTAGGATTTCTAAGGTTTTCTCAATTTTACCTTCCCCAAAAAAAAAAATAGAGACATCAATGATCGAAAGGTTCAAATCCGACTAATGATTTGACACCCGAAAATCGCGATGACAAGGAATAACATAAAGATTCAGGGAGTAGAATCCCCAGAATCAGAAGATGGTTCATCTTCAAAGATGGAGGGGTCATCAAACAGTGGAGGTGAAATAGCCAATCCAGGGGCATGCACCTTGACAGTCCAGTCAGCCAATACACAAGCAATTTTGTGGGTTTTGGTGGAAACCCTTAGTGCTCTTGAAGCTATCTTTTCAGCCCTTGAAGGTTTAGCAGGTGCAGCAGCACCAGAAGCTTCAACTTTCTCTTTGTTGGCAGACACAAAGGTGTTGAGAGAGTCAAACAAAGCAGACATGTTTGGGAGTTTGTTTGTGGCTTTCATTGGCGGTGGAGGTGGAGTATGTGAGGGTATGGTTTGGGGAGTGGGAAGGTTAGAAACCAAGAAGTTGCTAGCACCAGCAACAGATCCCATTGTAGAGGAAGAGAGGTTAACATCCTGAACATTGTGAGCCATTCGTTGAACTTCTTCAGATGGTAAAGATCCAGAGGCCAAAGGCATTGGATCTGCTGACATAGCAGGCTCATTTGAAGCATTTTGATCAATATGTTGATCAGCAAAAAGTTGATTCTGCTCAGCATCTTGAGCATTCAGATCAACTGTTTGTGCAAGTGGAGCATTTTCCTCAATGGGAGCAGTTTCTTCAGCTTGAGTGGGTTCAGCAACTTGCACATTCTGAACTCCAAGTTCAGCAGCAGAAGCTTCAACCTTCTGAGCTTCTGGTTCAATAGTTTTCTGACTTTGTTGAGAGATTTCCTGACCATCTTGAAACACTTCATTGTTGAAGTCAGAATTGAAATCTTCAATGTTGAGGTCAAAGCCAGTTGAAAATTCCATATGCTCATCTTGAGCAGGTTCTTCCCTATTCATGTTGGAAGCTAAAATCTCAGCTACTTCCAGAGTTTCTTCATCAACATTCTGAGTTTTCTTCTCAGTATTTTCTTCAACTCTCTGATTTCCAGCAAGAGAGTTTTCCTTAGCCATCTCAGCAGCTTTTTCACTTTTCAAGTCTTCCTTTGGAGAGGATGCTTCTTTATCCTTCTGAGCATTCTCTTCAAACACTGATTGACCAATCATGGAGCAGAACTGTGAGTTTCCTTCTTCCACATTTCCTTTGCAAGCTCTGTGACTTTGGAGAGTATCTCTATAGCAGGTGGAGAGGGGGATCTGACTTCTTTGTCTTCAGGAGTCTTGTCTTTGATTTCTTCTAACTTTCTCTTCTTTGTTGTCTTCTGAACATTCTGACGAGAAGATCTCTTTGTTGAGCCAGATGTTTCAGAGGTTGTGAAGGAAGCCATATTTGTGGTGGTGATGCGTAGTTGACCTAGAGTTTTGGAAGTAAACTTCATGAAGTTAATCTTGCGTGGTTCACCGTCAAGTGGCACTTTTGCCTTCTGGAAGATAGGAGTAAGGTGCATTCCATAGGGTAATCCAGCAATCGTTTGCTTCATGGCCAAGCATGAGTCAATCATGTGTTGAATGATGATGAAACAGAGATTGAGTTTGGTCTTGCTTATAAGGTGGTGGAGGATGCAGAGATCCATATCAGAAACAACATCAAAAGATCCACATTTTGGTACTAGAGTGTGCCTAATCATGTTGTGAAGGATTTTGGGAACATCTACTAGATTTGTAGAGTTAAAGGGGAGAGTGTCTTTGGTATATTTGGCTATGAGTTGTTCTTTGTTGACATTGAGATTGTCAAACCATGAGCAAGAAGATAGTTTGTTACCTTCATTAGGGATTCTCAAAGCTTCAGAAAGAAACTCTTGAGTGACTGTGATTTGTACTCCTTTGACAGAAGAGATGAGAAAGTTCTCATTCTCCTTCTTCTTTTGCTTCACAATCAGATTGGTGTAGAACTCTCTGACCAATTCTTCATAAGTGTGTTCTTGTAGAGACACAAAGTCAGTCCATCCTTGTGGATCTGTGAACTTTTTCAGATTCCATCCCTTTGTCTCCAAGCTTTCAAACTCAAAGTACTTGGATCGGCTCATAGGTCTAAAGGCAATCTTGTCTGCTCTTTGAGCCTTGAGGACAGCAGCTACTTTAGTGATGTCTTTTCCTTTGCCATGCTTTCTTAGGGAAGATTCCTTCTTCACACCAGTCTCAACATTTTCTTCTTCATTCTGAGAAGTAGACTTTCCCTTTGTTGAAGAAGCAGACTTCTCTGTAGGCAGAGGCATAGCTTCTTTTGCAATCTCCTTTCTTCTCTTGTAGATTTTCCTGGCGGACTTAACAATCTCAGTGAGAGTTTGTTCAGAATCTTCATCCATTTCTTCAGAAACATCCTCTATTTGTTCCTCATAAGTCTCATCCATTTCCTCATCATCTGAAGCAGAGCTTTCTACTTCAGTGCTTGGTTCTTCCTCCTTTTCTTCTTCAACTATCTTCTCTTCTTCTTCTTTACCAGAATTTGTTTCTTTATCTTCATCAGAGAGAAGATCCACGTGAGAAACTGTTGGTTCCTTTGAAGATTTCTTCATCCTAGTAGAGCGTCTAGTAGGAACAGGTCTAGGTTTGATGATTGATTGTTTAGAAGATATTGATCTTGAGGATTTTGGTTCGTCGAAGGCAGGGTAGATGACGTCAGGAAGAACTGTATGAACAGGGGTTTCGTTCAAAGTTGGTTGATCAGAGGTTTGATCAGCAGCGGTGTTTTGTGGTGGTGATGGAGAATGTTGTACTTGAGGATTTTCACCATCAGCAAACTTTGAAGTGGTTTTGGTTCTTGCCATTTTTTCAGAAAATGTAAGAAACAGAGTGAGTTCTTAGATTTTGAAATTTTTGTGAAGAGTTTAGAAGAGAGAGGTTTGGATTGAGATAGAAGTGAAATAATCAGAAGTGGTTACTGATTATATAGACAAAGCGTGCAGAAAGAAGAAGGGAAATGATGGTAGTTACATTGGGAAAGAGGAAAATTGGAACGGACAGGAGAGAGAAAGGATAAAGTAGCCGTTTGTAAAAAGGAAGGGGATTGGTTGATTTGATGGTTAAGGCTTTACATGATGGTTAATCCTTAAATATAACTTCTTATAACCAAGCATTAAATGCTTAAGATTATAGAAGGATATTTGGAGAAGGGTAACACAAAATCTTACGCATGAGATTTCTGACCCAGATTTCAGATTTTTGAACGTTCTGACCTTTCTGAACATTCTGACCTGAGGAACATTCTGAACTCAGGAACATTCTGAGCTCAGGAACATTCTGAACTTAAGAACATTCTGATGAATGTTCTGATTGAGATAGATCTATCTGATTTGCATCAGATGATATCAAGGGGTTTAGTCTAAGGCCCTTAGTGATCTGTAATCAATCTTTATTGGGATTTTTCATGATTAACAATTTTTCTTTAAGAAAATTGAATCTATCCTCAATAAGGGGTTTTGTGAAAATGTCAGCTAGTTGATTTTCAGTGTCAACAAAGCTTAATGCAATATTCTTTTTCTGAACATGGTCTCTAATGAAATGATGCTTTATTTCAATATGCTTAGACCTAGAATGCTGAATAGGATTCTTAGACAGATTAATTGCACTTGTATTATCACAATAAATAGGAACATTTGTGTACCTTAGAGAGTAGTCTTCCAGCTGATTTCTTACCCACAAAATCTGAGAGCAACAGCTAGCTGCAGATACATACTCAGCTTCAGTTGTGGAGAGAGCAATAGTGTTTTGCTTTCTGCAAGACCATCCAATCAATGCTTGTCCTAAGAATTGGCAGGATCCACTTGTGCTATTCCTTCAACTTTGTCTCCAGCATAATCAGCATCACAATATGATACAAGATCAAAACTAGAACCTTTTCTATACCAAAGGCCAAGATCAGTAGTACCTACTAGATACCTAAGAATTCTTTTGACTGCAGTTAAGTGTGATTCTTTTGCACAAGTTTGAAACCTGGCACATAAACCAACTGCAAACACTATGTCTGGTCTGCTAGCAGTCAAGTATAATAATGATCCTATCATGCCTCTATATTCCTTTTCAGAAACAGACTTTCCACTTTCATCCTTATCTAAACTTGAAGATGGATGCATGGGGGTGACCATGATTTTTGCCTCATTCATTTTATATTTCTTAAGAATGTCTTTGACATATTTTTCTTGACTTATGAAAATTCCATTTGGATGTTGTTTAATTTGTAAACCAAGGAAAAAACTAAGTTCACCCATCATACTCATCTCAAATTCATTTTGCATAAGGTTGGAAAATTCTTCACACATTTTCTCTTTAGTTGTACCAAAGATGATGTCATCAACATACACTTGAACTATAAGTAAGTCAGAGTTATGTGTTTTTCTAAAGAGTGTGGTATCAATTTTTCCTCTTGAAAATCCATTTTCAATTAAAAATGTGCTAAGTCTATCATACCAAGCTCTTGGAGCTTGTTTAAGGCCATAAAGTGCTTTGGTAAGTTTAAAAACATGATTTGGTTTTTCTTTATTTATGTAACCAGGAGGTTGGCTAACATAAACTTCTTCATTTAGAAAACCATTTAAGAATGCACTTTTCACATCCATTTGAAAAAGTTTAATGCTTTTATGAGCAGCATAAGCAAGAAGAATTCTGATGGCTTCTAACCTTGCAACAGGTGCAAAGGTCTCATCATAGTCAATACCTTCTTGTTGATTATAGCCTTGAGCAACTAACCTTGCTTTGTTTCTGACAACCTTACCTTCTTCATCAAGCTTATTTCTGAACACCCATCTTGTACCAATGATGGTTTTGGCTTGATTATTTGGAACCAGGTTCCAAACTTTGTTTCTTTCGAACTGAGAAAGTTCCTCCTTCATGGCTTCAATCCATGAGTCATCAACAATAGCTTCATTGATTGATTTAGGTTCCATTTGAGAAATCATTGCCATGTTGTTATCTTGAAAGGACATTCTGGTTCTTACACCATCAGTTGTGCTTCCAATGATTTGATCTACAGGATGGTCTCCTACCATTCTCCAACTTCTGGGTGGACTTTGGAAGGTTTGATCCTGAACATTCTGATCATCTTCTTTCTCTACTGTGTTCACAGTATTTATACTGGGAACGTTCTGAAGTGTTGACATCTCAGTGTCTTCACTTTCTTTTGGTTGAGAATATTCATCATATTCATCAAATATGACATGCATACTGATTTCAACTGTCTGGGTTTTTAGATTGTACACTCTATAACCTTTAGAAGTTGTAGAGTATCCTAAAAAGATAGCTTTATCTGATTTAGGATCAAACTTACCCAATTTTTCTTTATTGTTCAGAATGTAGCAATAGCAGCCAAATATGTGAAAATAAGATATGCTAGGTTTAATGTTTTTCCAGAGTTCATATGGGGTTTTGTTAAGAACTTTTCTTATTGAAACTCTATTTAAAATGTAACAAGATGTATTAATGGCTTCTGCCCAAAAGTACTCTTCAACATTTGATTCATTTAACATTGTTCTAGCCATTTCTTGCAAAGTTCTGTTTTTTCTTTCAACAACTCCATTTTGTTGTTGAGTTCTTGCACAAGAGAAGTTATGTTCAATACCATTTTCATCAAAGAATGTTTTGAAGGATGCATTTTCAAATTCTCCTCCATGATCACTCCTTACTGTGATGATATTGGAACCTTTTTCATTTTGAACTCTTTTACAAAAGTTTTGAAAAGCTTCAAAAGATTCATCTTTGTGTTTTAAAAATAGAACCCATGTAAATCTGGAAAAGTCATCAACAATAACAAAGCCATATATTTTGCCATTTAGACTTGCAGTTTGAACTGGACCAAAGAGATCAATGTGAAGAAGCTCTAAAGGTTTTTGAGTTGAAATAAACTCAATAGTTTTAAAACTGCTTTTTACTTGTTTACCTTTGACACAAGCTTCACAGATCTTGTCCTTTTCAAAGCTAATCTTAGGCAACCCTCTAACTAGATCAAGTTGAGAAAGTTTAGCAATAGTTTTCATGCTTATATGACCAGCCCTCTTGTGCCAGATCCATTTGTCTTTTTCAAGAGACATAAAACAGGATTCAGCAGGCATATCATTTAGTTCTAAAACATATAAATTCTTTTTCCTTGATCCAGAGAAGAATAATTTGTTAGAGGAGGCTTGTCTTACTTCACATATGTTAGGTTTAAAGACAACTTCAAATCCACTATCACACAATTGACTTATGCTAAGTAGATTATGTTTTAAACCTTCTACATACTGAACATTTTCTATTTTAGCAGAGTTAGGTTTACCTATTGTGCCTTTTCCTCTGATCTTACCTTTATCATTGTTTCCAAATGTCACCAGTCCTCCATCCTTCTTTTCAAAGGTTAGAAAACAGTTCCTGTCACCTGTCATGTGCCTAGAACAACCACTATCCAGGTACCATGGTTTTGTTCTTGCACCCTGAAGCAGGACCTACATTTGACAAGATAAAAACTTTAGGTACCCATGTAATGTTGGGTCCTTGAGGGTTAGTTCTTCTAAGAGATCTTTCCTTATTGTAACATTCTGTTTTGTGAACTCAGATTTGTTACAGCAGGAACATATCTTCTTAGCCTTCTCAGCCTTTTGTGAACTTTCTGATCTATTAAGATGAGAACGTTCTGAGCTAAGATTAAACTTACTTTGTCTGATAAGTTTTTTCTTAACATAACATACTGATTCATTATGTCCTAATCTATCACAAAAAGAGCATTTCATTCTCATAATTGGTTTCTTAGGTACAAAGCTTTCAATGATTTTGCTTGGATCTTTAAATCCTAAACCAGATTTTTTAGCACTTTCATTTTGAGATCCTAAGATGTTTTGAAATGTTTCTGTGGATTTTATAAAACCTGTAAGATCATTCTTTAATGTTTCAACTTCCTTTTTCAAAAGTTTATTCTCCTTTTGTAATTCAGAAGGTAAAGAAAGAATGCCTTTTTGTTTTCTGTTTAATTCTTTTTGTTTTTCTGACATTTCAAAGTGAGAATCTTGCAAAACTTGTATGGTCTTTCTAGACTCATCATATCTGTTTTGAAGTATTTCTTTTTCTGCTTTTATCTCAGAGAGTTCCTTGATTAAAGAATGACATCTATTAGTTAAAAAATTTGAGTCATATAGGAGACTATCTATCTTACTTTCAAGATCTTTATAAAGAGAGTCAGTTTTATAGATGATTACCTCTTCCTCATCATCTGACTGAGCCATTAGTCCCATGTCTGCATCTGCATCTTCTTGGGGGTCTGATTCTTCTATGTCATCCCAAGTGATCATTGCTCTTTTCTTTGGAGGAGGTTTTCTTTGAACCTTTTTGATGTCAGGACATTCATTTTTATAGTGTCCAGTCTTGTTGCATCCAAAGCAAGTGACTTGGCTTTTGTCAGCTTCAGTTCTGGTGCTGTTGTTGGTGTTTGGAAACTTCTTTCTGATCTGATTTCTTCTTAACATCATTCTTTGAATTCTTTTAGAGATCAATGCAAGTTCATCTTCAGCTTCCTCTTCATGAATTTCTTCTAGTTCTTGTGGTTCTTGAACATCATCATCAGTTACTGATGGAGTTTGCTGAGATGCTTTTAAGGCAAGTGTTTTTACCTTCTTTACTGGTTTGTCTCCTTGAAGTACAACTTCATGAGCTCTTAGTGAACCAATAAGGTCTTCCAGGTTCATAGATTTTAAATCTTTGGCCTGAGTGATTGCAGTGACCATAGGTCTCCACATACTTGGAAGACATCTCAATATCTTTCTGATTCTCTCATGAGTAGAATATGCCTTACCAAGAGATCTCATTTCATTTACTATTGTAGTAAATCTAGCATACATCTCATCAATGGTTTCATTTTCACTCATTTCAAAGACTTCAAACTTTCTGACTCCAATGTCAATTCTAGTTTCTTTGACATGAGATGTACCTTCATGATGTATTCTCAAGGTATCCCATACCTCTTTAGCATTTTTACATTCATCAACTCTTTCACTTTCTTCCATGGTTAGTGCACATGATAAAAAGAGTCTAGCTTTAGAGTTTAACAATACCTGAGCTTTCTCATCTGTTGACCATGCACTTTTACTTTTGACAGCTCCTTCTTTGTTTGTTGGAACAAAATCTCCATCTGTGATAACTGCCCACATGTCATTGTCTTGAGATCTGAGAAAGAGTTCCATCTTTCCTTTCCAGAAGTAGTAGTTTGATCCATCAAAGAGTGGTGGTCTGTTTGATGATCCTCCTTCAGCTATGTACTTGACTTTAGACATACTTCCTGAATCTTTTCTCTAACACTTGTTTAAGTGTTCAAGCCCTTAGAGCCGGGCTCTGATGCCAATTGAAGTAGATAAAATAGTCACAAGGAAGGGGGGGTTTGAATTGTGACCCTTTAAAAATTATCCTGAAACTTAAACGTGCTTCTCAAGTTGTTTACTTGGAATGGTTAAGTTAACTTTCTGAACTCAGAACGTTCTGAAGTTCATACACAGAAACTGATTAACAAAGTAAATGTGTTGGTGTGTGTTGTGTATACTGAAAATAAAGAGTATAGGGAAGAGAGAAGGAACACACAGAGATTTATAGAGGTTCACCCAATGTGGGCTAGTCCTCTCCTCACAATTTTGTGAGAGTTTCCACTATGATGCCTTGAGATAACCTCCCACGTCCTGCACCTTACAATCTTTGTTCACCTGAACAATTACACTTCTGTATTCTCTAAGCCTCAGCAGGCTTGCACCTTCTTGCTAAGTTACCTACTTAGACTTTTACACCTTTGCTCAAAACTAATACTTTAGTACCCCTAAAGCTAGATGAGACTTTGTTACAATTTGTAAGAGATGTGAATGTTTGAGAATCAAACAGAGGAGGGAGAAGAAGAAGAAGTTATCTGCAAAAGAGATAACAAAGAGTTATTGATTTGCACTAAGGAAACAAAAGCCTTAGAGATTGATCAATTTCACTTGCAAAAGCTTCAAACAAAATCAGAGTTGTTTTCTTGTATGCTTTGCAATGGTGCAAGTTTTGCTAAGGCCTTGATCTCTATTTATAGAGTCATGGGACTCATATAGCCGTTGTAGGGTGTCCAATGGTGTTATGCCATGTGTCCTTGGGTCCCACAAGCTTTAACTTGAAAATCTGGGTGAACATTCTGATCTCTGATGAACATCAGAATGTTGTTGCGTTCATGATGATCTTCATCTGGGTTCATCATGTTCTTCATCTGGGTTCATCATATATGAATGAACATATGAAGTTCTGGGCGTACCATGAATTTCTGGGCAATAGCCAAAGAATGAACTTTTCATCATACTTCAAAAAGTTCATTTCCCAGATCTGCCTTGGGACTTGGTGCAAGATTGAGTTAGTGGATTCTGCATCTTCATGCCCATGCTTTGAGAGATTGTGTTGTCCTTGTACAGTACCAACTCCCATGCGTGTCTATCTCTGATTGATCAAGATAGATTTGCTTTGCTTTTGCTTTTTGCTTTTCACCTACTGTACTGTTCATAAAGTAAGCATGTGCAGAGCCTGAACATTCTGATCTTCAGAATGTTCCTTTGTTTCACTTAGGATGATTTGTAAGACTACCATTTGATGTAATCAAATCCTAATAGTGAAACAATAATGAAGAGCAGTGAATATAACTTCTAGGATGATATTATCCTTTGGAATATTCCTGGTACTTCAATGTTCATAGTCTTAAATGAACATTGAGTATCCTTTTTGACATAATCCTTGTGTATGCCTTTATTGCTTGATTGATCCATGCAGAAGTACTTTCCTGGACATTTATCTATGTCACGTTGTAGCTTGCACGTCTTCAATAACGTTCTTGAGATTCTGGGTTTGGTTCTTGATGTTCATCATGAACAAGGTTCTGAACTCTGTCCAGGCTTCTGAACTCTGTCCAGCTTCTGAACTCTGTCCAGCTTCTGAACTCTGTTCAAGCTTCTGAACTCTGTCCAGCTTCTGAACTCTGTCCAGCTTCTGAACTCTGTCCAGCTTCTGAACTCTGTTCAAGCTTCTGAACTCTGTCCAGCTTCTGAACTATTGCGTCTGAAGTGTAGCTTCTGAAGTATAGCTTCTGAAGTGTAGCTTCTGAAGTGTTCAGAAGTTTGAGTCTTCTGATCTTTGCGCGAACATTCTGATCTAACTTTCTGACCTCAGTGTTAGATCATGAATTCAAATGTACTTTGATTCTTTAAATCTTGGTATGATTTAAACCTTGTTCCTGTCTTAGTAAAACACTCAAGAGCACAAGTTAAATACCAAGGAATTAATCAAAGTCCATTAATTCTTTAATCATAATGGTTTATTATCTTTAAAATTAATTAGGGATTTTGCCTCAACACATTCACTATCACATCTCTACTTATGTGAACTTTCTGAGTCACAGGGTTATATAATTTGTATGCACCAGTAGGATGATACCCTATAAGTATCATAATTTCACTTTTATCTTCTAGCTTGCTTCTTCTAGCATCTGGTACATGTTTATAGCACAGAGAGCCAAATACCTTTAAATTTTTCACACTAGGCTTCCTTCCACACCAAGCTTATTCTGGCACCTTCAATTTTAACTTCTTAGTAGGACATTTGTTTAGAATGTAAGCAGCAGAAGTAACTGCTTCACCCCAAAACTTGTGCGGCAAATTCTTTTGCTTAAGCATGCTCCTTGTCATATTTAGCAGGGTCATGTTTCTTCTTTCTGCAAGTCCATTATGTTGTGGTGTATATGGAGCAGTTACTTCATGAACAACTCCATGATTTGTGCAGAAAGCTTCAAATCCCTTTGATGTATACTCTCCCCCACCATCTGTTCTCAAAATATTAATGGATTTTTCACTTTCCTTCTCAACTAAGACCTTGAATTTTCTGAATATATCTAACGCTTCACTCTTAAGCTTAATAGTATACAACCAAATCATTCTTGTGAATGCATCAACAAAAGTAATGAAGTACTTACTACCACGAAGAGTAGGTACCTCAAAAGGGCAACAAATATCTGAATGAACAACCTGCAGTGCTTCACTTGCTCTTTTAGGTGCATCAGATGCAAATGGTAATCTGCTTTTCTAACTCTTCATACATATTTCACATATGGATTTCTTGACATTCAACTTTGGTAAACCATGCACTAAATCTTTAAAATTCAATTCACTAAGACTTCTGAAGTTTAGGTGGCTATACCTCAAATGCCATAGTGCTTCAACATCTTCACTGATAGTTGGAGACATACACATCATCTTATCACTTGATATGTTGCATCTATAGGTTCTATTTTTTGACAAAGCAGATTTTAGCACCAAATTCTTGTTTGAATCAAACAGTTTAAATGATTCACCCTCCATTGATACTGAGAATCCCTTCTCCACTAATTGACCTATGCTCATCAGATTACACTTCATTTCTGGAAGATAGAACACATCTTCAATTATTACCTTACCACTAAAATTGCTCCTCATCACTATATTTCGACTTCCTTCTGATGCAAGTTTTCTGTTGTCAGCCAATTTGATAATAGTTTTCTTGCTAGCATCAAAATTTGTTAACCATTCTCTATGAGATGTCATATGATATGAACACCTAGAATCAAGATACCATTCTTCACCTTTCATCCTATCTTCACATGTAGCAGCCATTAACAATACAACATCTTGGTCACCTTCATGAGCAATATTGGCCTCCTCAGTATTCTGATCTTTCTTGAACCAACATTCATCAGCAAAGTGTCCAAACTTGTCACAATTATAGTACTGAACTTTACTTTTATCAAAACCTTTCTTCTTGTTCTGATTTTTTCCAAAACTTCCTCTTTTAGAATTTCACAATCAGAGGTTATTTCACAATCATTCACTGACAGGTTATTTCATCATTCACTGCATCATCAGAGGTTATTTCACAATCAGTCAATCTGATAGGTGCATGTTTGTTCCTTTGTGGTCTTACTGGTACTGTGATTTCTTCTTGATCATTTACAGTCTCTTCATGATCCTCTTCACCTTCTGACTCATCACTTGAATCAGGATATATGTAGTTGTGCTCGTGATTTTCGGGTATCAAGCCATTAATTGGTTTTGAACCTTCAATCTTTGAACTCTCAACTTTTATTCGTGGGAAGGGAAAAAGTGAGTAAAAACCCTTATGAGATCAAGGTTCGGGGGTTGATTTCGAATAGGGAAGGTGTTAAACACCCTAAACGACTTCGGGAGCCTCTTGCCTAAATTATCTTGTGCTAATAACTTGCTTATTTATTTGTAAAATTTTGCCTAAAGTCTAAGTGAAAGAATGCAGGGAGAAGAAGTATGTGTTTTTTTGTTGTTTTTGTTGATTTGGAAAGACATAAGTCTTTTGCCAACATACCCAAAAGTGTGATCAAAATCATGTTGTTCACCTCAAAAATTTATTTGGTAGGTTGGGTTGATTTTAAAGTTTTTTAGAAAAAAATAGTTTTTAGAAGGGATGAGAGACCTCAAAGTATAGAAGAATAAATTGGAGTGAAGTTGGTTGATTTTAATTACATGAAAGCAAGTCTAAATATAGATTAAAATTGATTAAAAGTTTGATTAAAAAAATAAATGAAAAAGATCACTTGGGTTAAAATCCAAGGTTTATTAAGAGAATATTTTTGGTGTTTTGATTATTTGATTTTTTTTTTGAAAAAAGATTTTTTAACTAACGGTAAAAACTATACGTAAAATGTAACGGAGAAGCGTAAAAATAAATACCGGGGATATTGGGTCCCATAGTAAAATCTCAAACCTAAAATTACTAGTTGTTCAATTTTAAGGCATTCATATTAGTCAAGTTTTTAATCCTAGTTTGTCCCTAATTCATTTTTCGTCTCCGATTGCGGTTATGACATAAACGGTAAACAAGTGTGTGATAGTGTCGGTGTATGTGTCGGTGCATATTCTTATTATTTGGGTATTTACATAGGTCCCTAAATACATGCTAATGTCTCAAGCAAAATGTAAATGACAAGAAAAATAAAATGTGGAAAATTAAATTACATCAAGTCCTAAATACACACTAAAAATAATGACAATTAAAATAAATGACAAGGAAATAAAATATGCATGAGATGATGAAAAGTAATAAAATGCAAATGTAAAATAAAAACAATAAAAAAAAACAGTAAATAACAATTAAACAAGAAAAATGCTAGCAACACACCTTCTAACACACACTTTTCAACACACTCTCTTTGATTGGTTAAAATTTACATGGGTCCCACCAAATCATGTGGGTCCCATATCAATTTGGTGGAACCCATGTGAATTTTAACCAATCTAAGAGGGTGTGTTGAAAAGTGTGTGTTAGAAGGTGTGTTGCTAGCATTTCTCATTAAACAAATCACAATATTTTTGTAAGTTTGTAGAGGAAAGATTTTAAGTAAAAAAGGTGCAGAAAGTAAAAAAAATGGTAAAAATAGTAAAACAGTAGAGAAAAATAATAAAGGAAAATGGGCTCAGGCTAGATGAATCTGGACCATCTGATGAATCAAGAGGTCCAGATTCAATCACCGTAAGATATCATCACAGCCAAAAGATTCAAATCAAAGAGTTAAAGAATGATGGAGCATAAGATGGTGGTGAGCAAGCGCGCATGGAATCAAGAGGTGGTATATATAGGTTTCAGTGAAAGAACAAACCATTTTAAACAAACTCTCTCTCTTAACTAAAAAAAACGGTCCCCTTTCTCTCTCTAAAAGCCAAAGAACTTCTGGAAAATGCTTTGAAGAAACCGGCGAAGTTTCATCTTCTCCGATGAGGCTTATCATTCCGGCATGGTGGCTGCCGGCCACAAGGCGGCGCCGCCGTGTCGGACGAATAAACTCTTTTTTTTTTTTAAAAAAAAAAAATCGATGAAACTACTCGGTTTCTTCTCCTCTATTCAGATCCGAACTCAGTTTTCAAAAACACACAACCAATAAACCTAGATCAAACTTTTAAAACATGAATCAAAAAGTCTCAAACATAGAAAAACTTCTACCTTCTTTGTTACGGATCCAAACTAAGCTTCATTTTTGTGCTATCACTACAAGAAACTTGTCATTTAGCAACGGCAGAAACCGTTGGTAAAGGTCTCAAAAGCCGTTGGTATAGGTCATAAAACTTATACCAACGGCAAGAATGTCGTCCCAATAGCTTATACCAACGAAAAATTAGCTTGATGTTATAGATTTTGGAGCTATAGCAACGGCATTTTACACCTATTAAATAGTTTTAGTCAACCTCCATAGTTGTGTTAGTGAGCATGTCAGTGATCTTATCAACCAGGTTAACTTTCATGTTGTAGTATCTCTGCTAGTTATTTGCTTTTTTTTTTTGTTGTCGTATCTTTCATGTTGGTTAAATAAATATTCCATCGCATATTTTCATCATTTGCAGTTGATTCTGAGTAATGTTCTGTTGCTTCAGACAATTGTTGGCAGACCAACGGTGCCGGATGCAGCTGTTTATGAGAAGTACCTAAGGAGATTACAAACAATAAAGTTCATGGCAAAGTGTAGTGAACCAAACATTATACAGTCAATGTGTTCAATGTTTGATAATCATTGTATGGTATTAGCTCGTTTAAGTCGCTTCTTCCTATTTGTCCATGCAACCTGAATTCTGTTTGCTCTATGTGATTTCCCATAAGGCGATTCATACCTAACATAACACGATCGTCAAATCAATATGTCATAGCCATGGTTTTGATAATGTATAGTATGCATAAAAGTCACACCCTTGTAATATGTGTATGTATGTGTGAAGGCCATCTATGTCCTTTTATTTACTAATTTTTTGGTGGAAAAATAACGGAATTGAAATCTAGGATTTTATCATACATGCAAATTGTTAAGAGTCTCGTATTAGATGAGATAAGGTTTGATATTGAGTTAGGTTCGACCCAAATTTAAAAATAGTACAAAGTCAACTAATTTGGACCACCCATAATTCATTTTCACGCACAAAGCACAATAGTGTTGCATGTATTGGAAAAACCCAAGTCCCACATAGAAAATAGATAAGTTGTGAAGATTGTGTTTATAAGTGATGATAAACAATGTATCAATGTTAAAGAAAATGCAGTTAATCATAAAAGGGTGAAGACATGCTGAATATCGACAGAAAGACAACAAGGAAATGGAAGGAGTGAATGACCTCAATGGTTGATAATCATTTTGTGTGGTATTAGCTTGACTTAGAAGCTTCTTCCTGTCTCTCCATGCAACCTGAATTGTCTTTGCTGCAAGGGATCTCCAATAAGGTGATTCATACCTAACATAACACAACAACCAAATCTTGATTTCAGAGACATGGTTTTGATAATAGATATCAGGCACGTAAAGAACACAAGTGTGTGTGTGTGTGTGTGTGGTCCTCACTCTTCACCTCTCAACCCGATTTCAGAAGGGTTGAGTTAGGCGCAAACCAGATTCTAAGATGGTGTAAGAGCCTACTGATCTAGGTGACCCATCATTTATATTCATGCACCAAACACAATAGTGAGGGCCATATTGTAAGTCCCGCGTAGAAAAGAGATAAGATTTGAAAATTGTGTTTATAAGTGATGGGTGGTCCTAACCTTACAAACAACTTTTTGTATGGGTTAAGTTAGACCTATTCCAAATTGTAAGGCAGATAGCTATGAATGGTTTTTATTGGAAATGAAACATGGAGATATATATGCAATGTAGAAAACTTATAGAAAAAAAATGAAACAAACATTTTTTCTATCGACAGAAACACAACATGGTAATTGAAAGAAAGAATGACCTTATAACTTGTTGAACGCGAGGGTTCCGCAAGAGTACTGAAAAACGAGTTGTGACTTCTTCAATATCTTTAGCATCGAGTGAAAATGCATCCATATTGGTTAAGCATTTTACTGTTCTGTCACTAATTAAGTCTTGTCCTTGAATCCTTACTTTTTTACCTTCTACAAGAGAAACCGAGTTACAAATCACCAGATGACAGAGATGAAGATTTATCCAAGGTAAAATAAGCTTGAGAGCTCTTTTTTTTGGCAGATATATGCTTGAGAACTTTGATGGAGAGAAAAATTTCTTAAAATTCATATTGATTGATATAAAGATAAAACGAAAATGATTACAATTTGCTCTTTATATAAAGCTTCGGAAAAGATTAACAAACTAAAATCCTTACCAACTGACTAAAGTCTAACTAATTTCTATATTTTCTAATAAACTATATGGATGAAACATGTTTCTCATTTTCTATCAAGGCCATACCAGATGATTATTGCTACTTCTTTTGAGGCATGTTATCATTATATCAAGTATAGTTGTACCTTTTCTTACAGAAGACTTCTCCAGAAGCCATATTAGAAGTTCTTCACCACAAGCATCCCCTTCGAATAATGGAACCGGAATTCCATCTTTTCCGACGCTCTCCAATTTTCCACGCACAATAAACAGTATCTTCTGAACACGACCACCCTGACTCAAAATTATACTTCCTTTCATGTACATCTTATGTATTAGTCGCTCACGAATGACATCAAAGATAGGCTCATCCTCATCCAGCAGGGAAAAAATTCGAACCTATAGAAATCTTAGATCATCATTACAAAGAGCATTTGGACTTGTTTAATATAAATGGCTTTTGATGTGTCATTGTTTTAGTTTCAAAATGAATATGCACAAGTTTTGTCTTCAAAATTATTTTCTCATTCAACTTCTATTGGATTCTAAAAGGTTACATGTAGACACATAGGGAAAACAGAATCATAATTAAAGTTCATTTAAAGAGCAACCATGCACTTCTATTAAATGTTCAAATGCATACTTTTTTAAGAAATTTGAAGATATGACGTCGTATGTCTATCTTCAGATCTTCTGGCCAATTCTCGAGAACCATTCTTTCAGGAGCATTATCCCGACTATACCGTTCAGCCTTTAGTACTCTCCTGCATGACAGACAAGATAGTATCCATCATTCGTACATTATGCATAATCCATTTTTTGATAGATGCATTTTGACAATGTCGATGGGACTCGTTAAAAGAGTTAAAACATTTCATACACTCTGAGATCTTCTGGTAAGCAATGATGGTTCATCCATTGCTGAACATCACGGCCTCTACGTATCATTTCTAGGCTCCTGTAAGCAGGATGGAACACGTCAAAATTTTACGAACGATGTTCCTTTATTAGTCAAAATTTGTAGTTTTAGATAAATTCAAACTGGCCAGCAAGGGAAAAAAAAATAGGCTACAATGAATTAACATGAGACAATATTTACAGAAGACTTTTTCCTAGTCTTACATAGGTATCTCATTCCAAAATAATGATAATATGAATCACATATTATCATTAATATGTGATTCATATTAAAAGAATGTAGGTCAGATAGAACTTAGGAGGCTTATTATTCATGTCATGAATTACACCATATAGTTTGATACAAATACACCTATGTGATGGCTATACAATCAGCCTTCTACATTCTTATACATTTTCAAATGAAAGGAACTTCAAAACAAAAGTTAATTTATAAGGAAACAGATGATTTGTTGGCTTCATGGTAGATAGAGCCAAAAGTGATTCTATTTAAAATTAATTTTTGTCACTAGAGAATCGAAATCACACGACAAATGAGAACCATTTTTACCAACAGATAACATGCACAGAAAATAAGAGAAACATTCTACCTCTTGCCATGAGACTGAATAAAGCTCTGCATGTTTCCAAGGAGAATCACTAGAAGTAAGAGTCCCAATGCCATGATGGACATCGTAAAGAGGACTTCCCACACAAAATAGCTTGGAGTTTGATTACCAGCCAGAGTGATGACTTGCTATATTAAAGCTCAGAGAGGTGTATTTGTAAGTAATATCAAACTATTCATGTTCTTTTAAGTGCTTCTTAGATAACACGGTGGATTTTTCAAAATCACAATGATTTTGCAATAGCTACAAGGTGTAATTTTTGCAAAATGAGCGACTCACCGTGATTTCTGCTAACCCACCATGATACTAAACATAAACTTAAGTTCATTTGCTTTAGCATTGGCTAATAAATTTTCGCATCCCTGTCTCTTATACGTGAATATTGAGAAGATACAATTTCTTGCTTCGAATGAACGTGCGGTGGGTAGGATATCCACCACAATTCCAAACATATGCCTTGTGTTGGCTCAATTAGCCCTTGAAATGATACAACTATCACAATTCCAAACATTTTGCAATATATTTTGACACACAAATTTGACTTGATATTGGAGTAACAAATTTAAAGTATATACACAATATCTATTAACCAAAACTTATGTTCAAATATACACCTGATAATCGTGGTGAATGACATTCAAAATTATGGTTAATTGCTTTATATCAATACTAATGAATTGTGACCCTTATTATAGTCATTAACCATCTACTTAACAAAAAAAAACTTCTACTTAACATAATTAACCATGTATTTAAACCGCACTATTCATCCAACTTGTTTTCAAATTTTGTTGTTTCTTCGTGTCAAAATAACACAACCTTTATTTTTAATTTTTTTTTCCCTATCATCAACCATAATTGGTTATGAGACATCCACATTAACTTTTACACAAGTTTCATATCAAATTACATTGTTTAGCTTCATAGCTCCCTTTCATTATGTTGTTTCATAAAGAAGATATGTTATTAAGTTGTTTATCATCAATGGAGGCACATTATAGGGTAAAATGTATATATAAGTTACAACTGAAGGAAGAAACTAAAAGAACAATGCATACCTGGAATCCCCAAAAGAATGCATACACATATTTAATGATCACGTCAGTTTCTATAGTAAGTGGTATAGCATCGGCATAGATTCCATAAGAAAAAGCACCAGATGTGGCATTTAAACAACTAACAGCATGCTTATTTTCACTCCATAATGTGGCTGATATATTCCCCACATTAGAATCACAATCAATCAAGGCCATGCATCCATGTAGATTAGAATGATGGCAGGCATCTCGAAAACAATGGTTAACCCTCTGGAAGAAGGGCAAGGGATAAGAGGAAGGAAATTGGTAAATTGAAAGCTACCTAACATTCATTTACTGAATTAAATTATTAGATGAAATCTTCATCTTGAATTAAAGCACTCGTAGAAACATAATTACTCGTATCAATTCATTTTTAATTTTGACTATAATTCTTGCAACATTTGGGCAACTGATTAATTTATTGCTTATGTATATAAGTTATTTCTAAAATAAAGCTAAACTGTTTTATAGGCTATAAGCTGCTTCTGTAAGATATACTGGAGAGCTTATGGAAATAAGCTGAAAACAACTTATGTACACGTAATATATTATATTTCCATTAGCTCATCCAAACAGTCTCACAAGTGTTTATGTCAATAGATTAGCTCAAATAAGTCAATTTAAAAAAATACATATTTTATGGAACATTATAAATCAGAAGTGAATAAATTAATATTTCTTATGCTTTTTCCTTTCATTCTGTACAGGTGCAGAGTTCTTTCTCCATTCAAGGTGAGAATTTAAACCAAAGTATCAAATTTTATTGAGTGAGACATTTTGTATTTTCTGAAAATGAAGCTTCAAATGTCATTTTTACGCACCTGTAGACCAAAGAAGTACCAGAATGAACCAACAACATGGACGATGAGAAAACCTATAATTAAATTTGCCCAGGCTGACACAAATACGATTTTGATTGGAGAAGTTCCAAATAGCCGAGGCAAAAATCTGAATAATCTCGGAATAAACTGTGCACAGATCACTATCCGTAGAAGACTCTTAGCATATCTTGTTCCTGAAGACCCCAAGGAATTTGCTAGAATATGCAATATCATTATCTGCAAGTATTTCACAACTTATTAATATACTAAATTAAATAGGAAAAAGGGAAACTCCTTAGTTGTATATATTTAGCTTTTCTTTTGTCAAAAAATAAATATATTTAGCTTTCCTAAATCAGGCAGTATAATATTTGTAATTAACAGTTGTAAATGGTTTCAAATGCTCATGTCATTATGTATTATAGTGGAAATACAATGGAGAAATACAAAAATATGTCGTAAGGTCTACCTCAACCGACAATAATGGTTTTAAAAATGTCAACGGGGCGGAGCGAGAGCAGGGAGTACTCCCAGCTCCCAATTCTCCGTCATCTAAGATGCTCCCCTTCTACATTCCCCACCTTAGAGAGTATTCTCTCCCTGTTGAGAATATGGATCAGAACCTATTATTAGAGTTTACTGCAATATTCCTATGGTTATGACTGTTACGATTTTAATTATAGGAATTATGGGAGGTTACAAATTTATGTTTGTCTGTTACAAATTTATAGGCAGTTTTTCTTTTGTGTATTTCTGATCATGAATTTCTTGTATTTAAATGTTGTTAGAAGGAATGAAATGTGTGTTTCAGTTTTCAGAACTCATAAGTCTTGTTTAATTTCTTTTCTAAATTCCGACAGTGGTATCAAGAGCATTCTTGTTCTTGAGGGACCTAGCGAGGTTGAGAGTTCCACTAAACACCCAAACACTTACCCAATAGTTGAAAATGCACTCTGATAACTCAGCCATAAAATTGCCAATTTTTGAGGGTGAGAATTATCACCTATGGGCAACCAGAATGGAGGCTTATCTTGATGCTCATGATCTTTGGGAGGCTGTTGAGGATGATTACGAGGTTGAGCCATTACCAGACAATCCAACACTAGCACAAATCAGAAATCATAAGGAAAGAAAGCAGCGAAAATCGAAGGCAAAGTCTTATCTATTTTCTGCTGTTTCTGAAGCAATCTTCACAAGAATCATGACTCTAAAGTCAGCAAAAGCAATTTGGGATTTTCTCAAACAAGAGTATGAAGGAAATGAGAAAGTCAAAGGGATGCAAGTGCTGAATTTGATCAGGGAGTTTGAGATGCAGCGGATGAAGGAGTCAGAAACAATCAAGGAGTATGCTGACAAACTTATAAGCATTGTCAACAATGTGAGGTTGCTAGGAGGTGAGTTTTCTGATATAAGGATTGTCCAAAAAATCCTTGTAACTGTTCCTGAAAGGTTTGAATCCACCATTTCCTCTTTGGAAAATTCCAAAGATATGTCAACAATTACTTTGTCAGAATTGGTGTATGCTTTACAAGCCCAAGAACAAAGGAGACTTATGAGGGAGGAAGGCACAATTGAAGGAGCTTTACAAGCTAAACTGAAGCTCAATCAAAGTCACAAAGGAAAGAAGAAAAAAGGCCAATGGAACAATTCAGATAAAGGAGAAAGTTCCAACAAATGGAGTAGTAAAGCTGATGACGAGAAGACAAATAATCCTGCCTGTCAGCATTGTGGAAAAAGAAATCATCCACATTTCAGATGCTGGAAGAGGCCTGACATACGCTGCAACAAATGCAACCAGCTTGGACACATTGCGAAAATTTGCAAGAACAAAAGGCAGGCTCAATCTGAAGCTCAGGTGGCTGATCAACAAGATGATGAGGAGCAGTTATTTGTAGCAACTTGTTTTTCCACTAACAACCATGATGAAAGTTGGCTAATTGATAGTGGATGCACACATCATATGACCTATGATGAGGAGTTGTTCAAGGAGTTGGATAAAACAACCATTTCCAAAGTCAAAATCGGCAATGGAGAGTTCATTTCAGTTAAAGGAAAGGGCACAATTGCAATTGAAAGCTGCTCAGGTACTAAAATCATTACTGATGTGCTTTATGTACCAGATATTAATCAAAATTTGTTGAGTGTTGGCCAATTACTTGAAAAAGGATACAAAGTATTGTTTGAAGATAAAATGTGTTTAATTCAAGATGCAAAAGGGCATGATCTGTTTAAGGTCAAAATGAAGGGAAAAAGCTTCTCTTTAGATCTTATGGAAGAGGTGCAGGCTGCTGTTTCAAGTCCAATCAGTGCTACCGAGCTTTGGCATAAACGACTGGGACACTTCAACCATGCTGCATTGTTGAATGTTAAAAAACATAATATTGTGGAAGGCTTGCCATCATTAGAAGATTATGTCAGTAGCTGCAGTGCATGCCGATACGGGAAGCAATTCAGGCTACCATTTCCTCAATCAAATTGGAGAGCATCACAAAAATTGCAGCTGATTCATACAGACCTTGGAGGACCACAACCTGAATTATCTTTAAAGGGAAGTCGATATTACATTGCCTTTATTGATGATTTTACTAGAATGTGCTGGATTTATTTCTTGAGATTTAAGTCCGAAGTTGCAGGAGTTTTTTGGAGGTTTAAGACTTGGATTGAAAATCAATGTGATTTTAAAATTCAAGTTATAAGGTCTGACAACGGGAAAGAGTATGTATCAAATCAATTTAATTCTTTTTGTGAAGAGGCTGGAATTGAACACCAACTTACTACTCCTTACACTCCACAGCAAAATGGAGTAGTCGAGAGGAAGAATAGAACAATAATGGAGATGGCTAGATGTATGATGCATGAAAAAGGCCTTCCAAAGAAATTCTGGGCTGAAGCTGCTAATACAGCCGTGTTTCTATTAAATAGGCTTCCTACAAAGGCTGTTCAAGGAAAAACTCCTTTTGAAGTATGGTATGGTCATAAACCTTTTGTTCAAAATCTTAAAGTTTTTGGATGTATTTGTTTTACCCATGTGCCAAAGGTGAAAAGAGACAAGTTAGATAAAAAGGCAGAGGTGGGAATCTTTATTGGCTATAGCACAACTTCAAAGGCTTATAGAGTCTTTCAACCACAAACTGGTAAGATTCTAATAAGTAGAGACGTTCATTTTGCTGAAGATGAACAATGGAGTTGGGAAAACGATAAACATAATCAATTTTCTGATTTATCTTTAATTAAAGACGAACACATAGATGATCCACCTGTTAGAGGAACTAGATTTCTTTCTGACATTTATGAAAAATGTAATGTTGCTTTGTTAGAGCTTGAAAATTTTGCAGAAGCGAAGAAGGATCCAAAGTGGATTGTTGCAATGCAGGAGGAGCTTAACATGATTGAGAAGAACAAAACATGGGAATTGGTTTGTAGACCCCAACACAAAAATGTTATTGGTGTAAAGTGGGTGTTTAGAACCAAGCTCAATGCAGATGGATCCATTAATAAGCACAAGGCCAGACTTGTAGTGAAGGGATAAGCTCAAGTATTTGGAGTTGATTTTTCAGAAACATTTGCTCCAGTGGCTCGGCTTGATACAATCAGATTGGCCCTTGCTTTGGCAGCACAAAAGGGTTGGAAGGTGTTTCAACTAGATGTGAAATCTGCTTTTCTCAATGGTTATCTACAAGAGGAGATATATGTTGACCAACCAGAAGGATTTGAAGTTAAAGGGCAAGAAGACAAGGTTTATTTGCTGAAAAAGGCCTTGTATGGTTTGAAGCAGGCTCCAAGGGCGTGGTATAGTAGGATTGATGAGTACTTGCTGAGTATTGGCTTTACAAAGAGTCTCAGTGAGTCAACTCTTTATGTGAAGTGCTTGAATTCTGATATTTTAATTGTTTCTCTGTATGTGGATGATCTTTTGGTTACAGGAAGCAATAATGTGTTTGTTGAAGAGTTTAAGCAAAATATGATGAAGGTCTTTGAAATGACTGATTGTGGAGAAATGGCTTTTTTTCTCGGAATGGAAGTCAAACAAAATGAAAAAGGAATCTTTATCAGTCAGAAGAAATATGCAAAAGAGATTTTGAAGAAGTTTCAGATGGAGAATTGTAAGCATGTCGATACTCCAATGGTTCTTAAATTGAAGCTAGGCAAGGAAGATGGTGCAGAAAAGGTTGATGAGACTGATTTTAGAAGTCTTATTGGCTGCCTCATGTACCTTACAGCAACAAGACCTGACATTATGCATGCTGTGAGCATTCTCTCAAGATTCATTCATTGTGCAAAAGAAGTGCATCTTCAAGCTGCTAAACGTGTGCTTAGATATATCAAAGGTACTCTTGATTATGGAGTATGGTTCAATTACAATCAAGAATTTAATTTCCATGGATTTTCCGACAGTGATTGGGGAGGATCATTGGATGATATGAAAAGCACATCAGATTATTGTTTTACACTTGGTTCTGGAATGTTTTCTTGGTCTTCAAAGAAACAAGATATTGTAGCACAGTCAACTGCAGAAGCAGAATTCATTGCTGCTGCTGCAGCTGTTAATCAAGCTTTGTGACTGAGAAAAATTCTAGTTGATCTACAGATGGCTCAAGCTGAACCAACTAAGGTGTTTGTAGATAATCAAGCAGCAATTGCAATCTCTAACAATTCTGTCTTTCATGGGAAGACTAAGCACTTCAATATTAAGCTCTACTTTCTTAGAGAAGTCCAAAAGAAAGGAGAAGTCTTGTTACAATATTGCAAGACTGATGACCAATTGGCAGACATCTTTACAAAGACTCTTTCAAAAGGAAGATTTGACAACTTGAGAGAGAAGCTTGGTGTCAATAGCTTCTGATCCAAGGAGGAGTGTTGAGAATATGGATCAGAACCTATTATTAGAGTTTACTGCAATATTCCTATGGTTATGACTGTTACGATTTTAATTATAGGAATTATGGGAGGTTACAAATTTATGTTTGTCTGTTACAAATTTATAGGCAGTTTTTCTTTTGTGTATTTCTGATCATGAATTTCTTGTATTTAAATGTTGTTAGAAGGAATGAAATGTGTGTTTCAGTTTTCAGAACTCATAAGTCTTGTTTAATTTCTTTTCTAAATTCCAACACTCCCCATCCCTGTCCTCATGGACCCTTACGGTCATTGTAGGAACTCATCAACATTAAAAAACATGTATCAAATTTTTATTATTTTCAATTACTTTAGAAGTAAAAAAAATGATTTTTACCAAAAAAAAAGGTAAGATAAATTAAAGTAATCATAAAAGAAAAAAAAAAAAAAACTAAGACATTTATGCACATACTGTGTGGAAAGAAAAAATATACAGGGCTTGAATACACACACAGACGAATTCAAGGAAGGAAAATTTTGGTGTTCTCTACACCGGCAAAACTATGCTAGCCGGGAATTCCAATTGAAGATGTACATCTAGGGTCATGTTGACAAGACCTCCACAACACCGGTAGAATAATTTGCCTTAGGCTTGGGATGTGAAAGATGCCAAAATTATATCATGGACTTTCAGCTCTATCGAGACTGAGATAATCCATAACTTGCATTCTATTAAAACAGCTACCGATATATGGGAATATTTCAAGTGAATATACAACCAGGGTAATACTGCCAAGAGTTTTCAGTTGGAGCTCGAGATAGCCAATTGGAAACAACGTAATCTATCGATTTAGGAGTATTAATCCGGTGTCTTGAATCTATGGACATAGCACTCAGTCATCTTATATGATGATGCTCTCAAAACCTCCCTCAGGTGATATATAACATTGGTAAGCGGGATTAATTTCTCATGAAACTTTGTCCAAAGTTTGATGTTGTCAGAGGAACGTTGCTGAAGCCGAACCACCTTCCTCCTTTGAACACATGTCTTGGCAAGCTTCTACGGGAAGAGAAAAATCTACTTACCAAGTGGACCATTGTATTTTACAATGAGCTGGGCCCACTTTATGAGATTAGCTCAGCCTACCGTGTGAGATGACCTCGTCCCACTTGATGAGAGGAACTCGGCCAACAAATGAGATCAACTAGGCCCGCATATGAGATCAACTCAGCACATCACCGACCATGATCCCATCATTCAACTTCCACACTATTTTGTAACCTCACCTAAACCTCTTTAATTAGAGAAGTTCAGGGAATTCCTAGGTATTCAACTTATTTCACTACACAAAACATCTCAGCCTCAGTCTTCGCATACCACCACGCAAGGCAACCAGGGACGGATGCAGGTAGAAGAGCCTTGTGTGGGCACCTGTCTGCACAAAATTTTGAGAAAAGAATAATTTTAATGGTATATTTCTCTGCTTCAATGTCTACCGGACATATCTCAACTGTTGGATTAACCAAGCGATGAAGTCTCGATTCTGATAAGGTTGAAATTTTAAATCTTTTGGGGCATTCTTGATGCTAAACCATTTGCAAGAAAGGGAGAGGAAAGATTCCCAAAAGAAGGGCCTCCTGATCACATCACCAGTGCTTGGCGGAGAGTAATGTTGTCGTAAACTGGATGTAGAGCACCAGAGAGAATGTTCTTTGAGGAACTGTGAATAGAGGAGGAAGATGCCATAGAAGAAAGATGAGGGTAAGATAAGATCAAGATTTCTATGGCAAGAAGCGAAAGTAGAATGGAGGTAGGAACTTAGTTGGAACATTTAAAGAGCAGTAACCTTATAATTAGGAAGATAACTCGCTTAATTGGTTGAAAAGATTGAGGTTACTGTTGAATTAAGTGGAGTCTGCAAGAAGAAATAACATCTCACCTATCGTGAGCATAATAAGGTTATGTTGAATATTAGCACAGAACCAATCAGATTCTGTCTTGTTTGACTTATTGTAAATACTAATTAATTATAATTAGCTGTATTAGAATTAGCATTTAAAGGGAGAATAAGTAGCATTTATAGACAGAATAATTTCTCCTATTTTCTGCCAAGACTAGCACACTGTCTATTCTATAAATACCTCCTATGTACTGTTTTATAGGTATATGAATATAGAGCATGTTTCGATATGGTATCAGTGGCAGCAAGAAATCCATAGGGTTTATTTTGCTTCCTTTTTTTTTTTTTTCCTTCTTTTCTTCCCATCCCACATAATGTCTGATAATGAGTCCCAGCATTCACCCAAACATTCTTCACCCAAACCTTTTATCATCCCAACTTGTTAGGATATAACATGAAAATCACCCTGTTCAGATCACAACAATTCATTGGTCACAATCTGTTCGGCTGTATCTCAGGGGGAGAGGAAAGATTGGCTAATCACTGGAAACAAGAAACAACCAGACAAGGCAGGCGCAGATTATGATACATGGGATGCTGAAAATTCCATGGTCATGACATGGTTAGTCAATTCTATGACTGAAGAGATAGGTGCGAACTATCTCTATGCATAAATTGGTTGTTTAAACAGAATGACAACATCTGACCCAGTCGCCGACACTAGTTTAAAAAACTTTGTGACTTGTTCTACACATAAGTTGGATGTTATGGGAATGCAACATCTAACCCAATCTTAGTACAGTTTCTTTAAGATGCGATTTGTGAAATTTTATTGCGGCTCTGATACTAGTAATTTTGGTTTGGTCTTCTCTTTTTTAATATTCTAAGACTTCCCCTCAAGCAATCTATGTAAGCTTTTATTTTTTGGTGGTGGCCGGGATTTGAACGCCGGACCTTGCATATATATTAATGCATTGTCCTTACCAACTGAGCTCACGAGGACAATCTATGTAAGCTTTAGCGTCAGGGGAAGTCTTGAGTTATTAAAAAAACATCTTATAATACTTTTTATATTATATTAGGGTTTCTTAAGTTATTTCCTAGTATCAGTTTATAATGTTAGTTAGTTAGAGTATCTCTAAGGATTATAATTTATATTACTTAATTTTTATTATAATTTGTTTTTTATATATGATTGAGTCTATGTATCTCTATAAATAGGAATTACTCCCTCGTTAATATGTAACAAAATAAAATAAAAAACTTGAATTAGCTCCCTATGTAACAAAATTTTCCTAGAATAAATATAGGGTTAATGATGTGTTTCGTCCTTGCAAATAGGGGGTCGTTTAAAAATTCGTCCCTGTATTCGTTAATCCTTGTTTTTTAGCCTTGCAAAGTTTAATCAGTTAAAATTTCGTCCCTTGACCCAGTTAATGACTGCCACGTCACTAATTTGATGACGTGGCAATCACTGCCACACATGAAATTCCAATTTTGCCCTTAAGAAGGGGAAGAAAGAATTGGAAACCCAGGGGTAGAATTGGAATTTCATGTGTGGTTTAGTGACATGGCAGTGATTAAGTGGGGAGAGGGATGAAATTTTAACTGATTAAACTTTGCAAGGCTAAAAAGCAAGGATTAACGAATACAGGGACGAATTTTTAAACGACCCCTATTTGCAAGAACGAAACACATCATTATTATAGTAACAACATTCTCTTTAAAAAAAATTGAATTTTCCAAATATATAACATTAGTTAATTTTATTGAAAAGGAGTAATTGAGAAAATGGTATAATTGAAAATTTATACCCTTAAACTGTGGCGGATCCAGGACCCTGGGTCGGGGTGCAGGTTATAAACTTCAAAGTGCATATATATAAATTGGTTGTATAAGTTTTTAGTGACTAAAAATTTATGAAGTTCACTTTTAGTTTCTCTTTTTTCTCCGATTTTTTAAAATTTGCCATTTTTTGGGTAAAGTGATGAATTGACAATTGTCGTTGGAATTACTCACACGAGTAGAAGAATTGAGGTTGTCCAAATTGCCATTTTTTGGGTAAAGTGATGTTGTCTAATCATTTACAACAGTTTGATCATATTGTTGGGATCTCCAAATCTCACCGTGTGTGGCTTGTAATGGTTTGGTGCGTTTGCATTTGGATTATCTCGAAGGACGTAAACAGCAAAAATTTTACAGATAAACCAGCTTCTACCCTGCAGCTTATTGATAGTGTTAGGCTCCTCTCGGTTTGGTGGTTAAAGACAAAGATCCTTGACTTGTCCTTTGATTATCATAGATGGTGGCTTAGCCCTTTATTGTGTATCGGCATTGGTTGATGTTGTTATTTTTTCCTTTGAACTCTGTTTCTATTGTAATACTTTTGTGACAGTTTTGGTTTCCCTTTAGTACATCTTGTGCTTGGGAAGTTTAATATATTCCATTTTAGTTTCTTAAAAAAAAAATGTAGGTTTTTGTTTAAATAGGAACACAAAATCCGTACTCAAACGATGCTTAAAATTAAATGGAGGGAATAATATTTAGTATTCTATATCAAGCTTGAGTCGGTATCAATAATATTCAAAGTACTTATTATTTTCTCTCTACCTTTTGTCTAAAATCACACAACTTCAACAAAAAGTATTTATGGTCATGCACCTAACAACTTAAGCTTTTGAAAACATTTGGCTTTAAACAACAACATGGAGAGATAAGAAGAAATGTACCTGAGGAAGAGGTGATGCAGCAAGTAAGTCGAAAAAAAAGTAATTCTTAAGGTAATTAAGAGCAATTTTCTTAGGATGGTCGACTAACTCTCCAGACATAGGAGAAATATAAGCCAACCTAAACTGCAAACAAACAACATAGTAGATTATTTCATTTTTAGATTATGAAAATACAATAAACTAGAATTAAACTCAACTGCTGTGTTTAAGATTCTAGACACACACATATTTTTCTTCCTACAGGTAAAAAGAGACTGAAAAATTATAAGAAAAACCATTAGAGATAATATAATTTAAATGGTCCTATCATTAGACTTGATTCCTGAAAGGACAAAGCAACCTCGCCATATCATTAGACTAGAATAGATGGATTAGCACAAATTAAATCAGAAAAGGTGATTACTGAGAAATTACTTGGATAAGAATGTTCAAGAAATACAGGATATCAATTACGCTTCTAATTACAACAAGTGTTGTTGCCATTGTCCAATCGATAACAATACATTTATCCTGCAGAAAATGAATGAGAAAAAGTGAAGTTTTTTTCAAGCAAGAAAAAAAAGTAAAATAAATTGTATTAGAAGATTTACAATTAAATAAAGGCTTAATTGCACTTTTAGACCCATATCTTTCCAAAAGTTGCGGTTATGGACCCCTAGCTAATTTAAATACAAAACAGTCTCCTATGTTTTGATTCTTTAGCAGTTTTGGACTCCCAAGACAAAAAAAAAAAAAAATTGACACGTGGCAGGGTGTCACGTCAGCGTTGACCGAGTCAACAATGGACTGGGGGTCCAAAACTGCCAAAGAATCAAAACATAGGGGGCTGTTTTGTATTTAAATTAGTTAGGGGTCCATAACCGCAACTTTTGGAAATATAGGGGTCCAAAAGTGCAATTAAGCCTTAAATAAAAGGAAAAGAATCGTACCTTGTTCACATAGAATAAAAAGAAAAATAAGGGATCAACAAAATTTGCCACCAAGCAAAATATGTCCAAGAACTTGTTCCATTGTTGTATAATTCTCGCGTGTGGGTTCATAACTCCAGGAATACATGAAGAGCAGAAAGAATACAGATTTCTTCCAAAACCTTTGGCGTCGCCATGAAGAGAATTCTCAAACTATAAACATTCAAAACATGAACAGACGTATACATTAGAACATCAACTATAGTAACAGAAGAATAAAGAAAATAAAATCGACAATGAACATGATAGTTTGTTTAAGCGGTTTGGTCAGTTATGCCTACCTATGCGCCTCTAGGACAGCTATAAGCTATAGTGTTGTATATTAGTTGAGTGAATTAGGGTTTACAGTGTTGCAAGTCATTTATATAGTACTACATTTCATCTTAAAACAATACTCCTGAATTGTACCGCGTAGCTATCGCCCCAGCACCCCAAGACGCCCACCACAACAAATAGATGGGCCTAACATATGTTTGGGTCAAACGCAAGAGCAGGGGCAAAGGGAGCTTCACCAGCTTATTTTGTGTCCATATATGAGTCATACTGAACAATATCCGCCTTGGCGAATATCAAACTTCTATGAAGATTTCTTGCTTGACACTCACATCATGGCAACACCTTCATCTCACGCAACACCTTCTGTAAACTTTGCTGAGTCAACAGATCATTAACCCTCCTATGTTGTAATCTAAAATTACCTATTTCGCGGAACTTTGTTACCTTGAATTTGGCACCAGGGTTAATCGCCATCTGATACCAAAATTAGAAAAACAACAAGTAACAAAAGATCAAGGAAATAAAAATTGATAAACATGATCGTTTGTTTAGGTAATTCGGTCAACTGTGTCTACCTATGCGACTATAGAGCAGCTATAATTTTGTATATTACTTGAGTGAATTAGGAATGTACAGTCTTACAAGTCAATAGTCATATATAGTATTATTGTCCAAATTACAAAAATACCCCCTGAATTGTACCATTGCCTCTAACACCCCCCCTCCAGACGCCCCCCCACAACAAAACGTTAGATCTAACACATGTTTGGGCCAATTGCAAGGGCAGGGGTGGGGGGAGCCTTACCAGCTCAGCTACTCACCCCTTGCTTCTCTTCTGTGTCTATATACAATTCATACTTAACAGTATATTTGGTTATATGAAATTAATAGAAAATATGAACAAATTGTGCACAATTATATGACGAAAATGGTGCATTCATCATAATGATTGGATCTCAATAAGGATCATTACACATTTCTAGTTGTCCAGACCTCTACAAGTGTTCATTTTTATATGTGCCATCAAATGTAGAAAACTTTTCTTTCTTGCTCTCTCTTACCTCGTTTCCAGTAGTAGGAGTAGCATTTAGTGGACCACCCCTTTGGCTAATCGAAGTTTTCCTCGCGTTACGAAGCAGACCAGTGTCTCCAACAATATTTGGTTGTCTCTCATATGGATCAAGTGAAGCCATAGGAATAGAAATGGAAGCACTTTGTGTCCTTAATATGTTCCTTCGGAAGTTAGAATTCTCAGGTTCATCGGATTGTTGTGGATGTGTTTCTAACAGATTCGCAATTTCATCTTTTTCAAAATGATTCATGTTTCCTTGATGATTCTGAAAACATAAAAAAAAAAAAAAAAAAAAAAAATCAATATATTTGTCTATGTACCATCTCTGCAAATTTATAAAAAAAACAAACCAATTTAGCTCAAAATTTCAAAACGAAAATATAAATCATAAAACTGTACTAACAAGTGGTTAGGCTCAAGTAAGGACGAATCATTTGAAAGAACCCGAGTTTAACTGAAAGAATCATTGTTCGGTCTCCACTTAATTCCTGACTGAAGTCCAAATTTACCCTAGAAGCTGGAGCGTTTAAGACAAAAAGAACAAAAATTCAACCAGTGACAAAGCCATATAGAACTCAATGTATCACATGAAAGACCTTTGTTCTTATATAAGGCCGGCAGTCAAATCTAGAATGATGTATTTGACATTATACAGCTAAGTTTCTGATGACATAAAAAAGATATACAAGCGGAACTTTTATTAAGAGAGAAGTAGTGAATACCCTTATTAAGGAAACCCTTATCCTTAACCTTGTGAAGCTTGGAAGAAACCAAGCATATCATTCTTTCATTGACCTAAGCTAACTATATAATTGTATCTTCCAAGTATCCAACGTCTATAGTTTTAAATGATTTTTTTTTAAACTCGGTATCCAGTCCAAGGACCGACTAAATCTTAGGGATTTAATTCTACAGTTCACTTGCGGAACCCTATTTAAAGTGAGAGCATAGCTCTATATGGACTTAGTAATGTATCACTTAGAATAAAAAGTTAGTTACATTTAACAAACACATGTATGCCCCTTTTTCATGCCATTGAATTTGAACCTACCTCTACAAAGCATTAGTACTTGTGCTCTAATTTCAACGCTAACACTTACACATACACTGACATACTTGTTCAGGGTAAAAAATAAACAATATGTTGGATTGTCCAAAATAGAACACAAGAAAGAAAACAACAATTTTTGCGAACAGTTTTTCACCTATGAGGAAAGCAATAAGGGTAAAGGGACCAGTGGCAGCACCAACAAAAAGACTAAGAGTCTGTTTGGTGAGGCCTATTTTTAAGCTTATAGTTTATAGCTTATGTCTAAACAAGACATGTTTGGTAACAGTCACACCGGATACGACATGAACACTGACACGCCGACACAACTAATAATTTGAAAAAATCACATAACTCAGTGTAATTAAGTGTCGGTGTCGGACACGACACGTGTCTGACATTGGGACATGCCTAATCCGAGGAGTGTTTGTGCTTCACAGGTGGTTTGTCATAAGCTAATTCAAGTAGCTTATATCTTATCAGTTTTTATCTCAATTTTACCTTTGCTAATTCAAGAATTACTTACACATGAATAAATAGAAGGCAAGCGGGACAATAAGTTGTGCCGCATCAATAAGCTAGTTTATCCACTATCAGCTAGAAACTAGCTTATAAGTCATCCGCTATAAACTATTTTATCAATTAGAAAGCAAACCAAGAAAGAGTAAAGAATAAGACCTGATTAAAGAGGAACTCAATGTGAAACCTCAAAAGCTGTTTAACACCAATTCAACTTAATGCATGCTTAGAAGATTGGAGATTATTGAGTAAACAGAATTGGACTCATAATATGTATAAACAGAATTTGGAAGTGTCTGTGTGTTTGGAAGTGTTAGTGATAGTGAAGGTGGAAGACTCACGAGTCAATCTATCTATCTATTATTATTATATACGAGTATATAACAAAGGTAAAACCCGGGTGTGTAATACAACCGGAAAATAAACCCAAAATAACGGTGAAAACTAGCGGTTTTAACTTTTTAAGAGGTTTTTCTCTTGAGGTTTGAACCCTGGACTTAAAATCTGTTTTATTTGTCTTTATTAAAAAAAATAGAAGAAATTTTATATATTTAAATATGACACTCGACTTTATTTTTTTTTAATTTATTTGTCACTCTTTCTATTTATTCACACATCTTACAACAATTTAGATTGTACAATTAGAATCAAAATGTCCTCATGAACAGTTAGCAAAAACATGTATTATTATATGTAAGGGTTGGAGTTTGAACAACGTACAGCTCATTTATTCACCTTAGAATCAAAATAATATAAAAATTTCTGTTTTATAATATTTTAGGTTTCATAATCCAAAAAGGTGAGAAAAGAAACTTTATTTTGTATTTTTGAGGGAATGACACCACTAGACTTGTGTTGTACAGTATACGGTGCTTTAAAATTGAGTGAGTACATTCATTTCGTGATTATTTGTCTGTTTATAGGTTTTTTATGGATGTTTATAACCTTTCTTTTTTGTCTCGTTTATAATCTTTCTTTACAATTGTTTTTTTTTACGGATTTACTATGGTTTATAAATCTTAAAATATGTAGAATTATTTATGTATAAAATAAATAAACTAAAACTATTAATTCATGTATAATTATTATAAAAAAATAGTTATATCGAAATTATAAACATGTGGGACTATTGAAGAATTGTAGCGTGGAGTTTAATAGTGTAAAATATAAATATTATAATATTTTTGTTTTTTTAATATAATGAAAAATAAATTCTTTTTGACAATATAATTAAAAATAAATAAAAAAACATATTTAATTTAAAATAATCCGACCCCAGTTGAAATTTATGCTCATTTCCCTCTTCTTTGAAAGAAAGACATGAGTAAGTATCATGAACAAAAAATAATAATTGAAGCAAGAAGTTTTTTTATATTTCCTATTAACAATAGATGATTTTTGATCTTTTATATTTTTTATAAAGAAAAATAAATAAGATACAATATGAAAAGATGACAAAACTAGTATGGTCCCCTCAAAAAAAAAAAAAAACTAATATTGTGGCCACAATTTTCGGGACAGTGGTCGTCAGGATAATTGTTCAAATCATGAATAATTTTATAGAAAAATATTTGTTTCCAGAAATACCAAAAAAAAAAGTCAAAAATACCAAAAAGATAATATTTTTTACAGACCAGCTAAAAAATCACAAAAATGTAAAATATAAAAAATTATGTGTATGGATCGACTCTCTTATATATCTATTTTATTCATTCGTAGACGATGTAGAACTTAAACACTCACACTTACTTATGTAGGAGTGGGAGTCATTAGCATAGGATAAACATAAATGCAGCTTAAAATTATGTGTATGAATTGACTCTCTTATATATCTATTATTATTATTTTTGCTCACTATTATTATTAATTTATAATCACAAAAATTAGCTTTGTATTTAAAAATCAAAGATGTTTTAGTAATTTTTAAGTGGGGTGAACCGGATCCCACTTGTGTAACATTGGAAGTTTTAATGTTATATAACATTGGCGAGAGAGGTTATTTTTTCAAAACATAACCTTAAAGACAAGCACAAGGTTTCTTAAAACACTTCCACTTGACTTTGACAGCACAAAGGCAGATTTGAAGCTGATAGAAGGCATAGTTGTAGAACATAACGAATTGAGATTCTTTTGATATAAGTTTGTAACTTTTTTAGAACATAATGAATTGAGATTCCTTTGTTTCATTATGATTAATCTTGGCCAATTAATCGAACCATTATCACCATTATCAACATACAAAATGAAAGCGGAAACACATTACTTTAATTGCCAAAACGGCGAGGTGGACGAGAAACTCATGATGATGGATTGGTGTCTGGTTTTGTTTTGAAGAGGAAGAGGAAGAAAAGCGTTGGAACTTTTGAGATTTCTCTCTCTTCCCCCTCTCTCACGTGTTGTTGCTTTTTCTTTTGTCTTTTTTTTTAAAAAAAAAAAGGGTGTGTCACGTGGCACATCCTTATTCGTCAATGTTATATAACATTAAAACCCCCAATGTTACACAAGTGGGATCCGGGGTGAACCATGGCACATCCGAGATCTAAAGGGCGTCACTCGCGACATAACCATATTTATATTTTTCATCTTCGACTTCATTTTTCTAATCAATAAAAATGTTTATTTTGTACAAAATTTGACTTACACTCTTGTCTCTCTAACCGACTAAGTAGGTGTTTGGTTGCACGGTGGAATTGAAAAAACGTACGTTACAAAGCATAAAAGTGAGTTTACATTGATAAACAAGTGTTTGGATTTTTATTTTTTTTTATAAATCAATTCTTGGGTCCAAACTCAATTCCAATTGAAGCTACAAATAGTAGCTTCTACATCAATGCAAATTGATTTTGATAGTTTAAGTTGCCCAGTTCCCCAACTGCCCTTCGTTTTTTTAATTATAGCCTTATATTATTAGTACTTTGTACTGGAAATGGGATTTTAATTATGCCACTTGATTATTATTTTTTATAAACAATAAAATAATAGCAAATGTGTTTGTGTAAATATGCTTAACAAACTGGTGTACTATGTAACGCCCTATTTCTATTTAAGCGATAAATCATGCAATTTCAATAAATAAATACGAAATAGTCGTCACGTCTACGAATAATCACCAAGTAATCATGCATGAATATGTCTCAACATAATAGTCACAGCGGAAAATCAAAATACATCTCAACATAAAAGCGACGTCATCAACATAAGATGAATCCAACGCATAAATAATCTCAACAAGATACAATTCGAGATAAAAGAAAATCCGAAACATAAAATAATAGGTAGGCGGTCCACCACAGACCACTGGGGTTAGTTTTACATCAATCATAATCAAAAGATAAACAGGATTAAGTATGCATCATTAATAATACCTTGCATAAATAAGCATGAACAAATCAATTTCATCATCGAATACACAAGCATAGTTTCCGATTCCAACAATCATCAAGCACACAAAACACACCAACACGTATTCACGTCAATTCATAAACAAACACGACTCTTCCTAGAACATGCAATGTGTCTAGACCAACTCTAATACGTGTGGTACCAACTTTCTTTCATCTCCGAGGCCGTCGCCCCTGATGCATATAAACACACCATAACAACCTGCATAATGAATACATAAGTATTCAACAACAACAATTGGAGATGAAAGCCAACGACAACAGTGTGTGTGAACTAGGACTCAACCACAACAAAACATACTTCATGCAAATTCCACAAGTCCACACCAACATATTCCAATTAATGCTTACACCAACATATTCATCACCAGTAGCATGAATGAAAATATATCAACAACATATATGTACATTACATATATCATCACCAACAACACTTATGCACACAACATATATAATCTCAACAACATATATGCACATAACATATATAATCACCAACAACAACATATATGCTCTCAACATATATAATCATAACAATTATTCATGAAAGAATTTCCAAATAAAATAATTCAATGAATATGTCCAACTAAGTTAGTATGATATGAATCGCAACTTTAACAATTTAAGTTAATGAACCAAAACAAAGCCAACAACTCAATTGCCTCCACTAAGTAAGTACACTAGTTGCATATGAATGAAGGTGTATTTACATGAGTGTTTCACCGGCCAATTACAATAAATTGTCAAAAATTGCAAAGTTCGTCTCAAAAGTCACTTTTCCAAATATAGTTCATTTCCAAAGCAAAACAATCTAGTTCTTGATGAAATAATTCAAGACCATGTCATTAATCATATACACAGCATACATATGTAATCCTACATCATTCACTTGAGAAAACAAGTTTTCGGAAAATTAATGTTCTTGGACGTTTTTTCCCAAACATTAGGAATGATTTATAAAACTAAGTCCAAATCCATACAAATGATGTTTCCTTAGGATTATATACTTAAGTAATGATCAAACAAGTCAAAAGAAACAATTTAGAAAGTTCGGATTGGTTCCCAAGTACACGAAACGAAAAATCAAGTGTGGCTGAACAGGGTGTTGTTCGCTTAAGCAAAGTCTGCTTCGCTTAAGCGACCAGGTCTCAGAAGCATCCTGGGCGTGTTCGCTTGGAGCTCACTTACGGTTCGCTCAAGCGAACTCAGTCCAGAAGCAACATTCTTGTTCGCTCACAGCTCGCTCGCAGCTCGCTCAAGCGAACTGTGTCAAGAAGCGACCTGGGCACGCTCGCTTGAGCTTCGCTTAGGGCTCGCTTAAGCGAACACTCATGTGTTCAGAAAAAAAAAACTTCGAATTTCAAAACCCTTTTTTCCAAAACACTCCAATTTTGATCCTTCCACACTCAAAACACGTCTCAAATAATGTTTATAGGTCATATGCATGAACACATACCAAATGATACTCAAAACTCAAGATCAAAACATCATTTTGTCAAAAACTCAATAATTCACCAAACTTCCATAATTATTCAACAACAACAACAACTTTCATCATTAATTCACTATAAGGCATAATCACTACATCAATCCATCAACATGATGTTTTCAACATCATCGACAACAATTAATCATGAATTCATTTCAAGTTCAACAAATCACAACTTCATCATTCATTAATTTTTCACAAAACACAACACATCCACATATATGATTTTTGACATATGAATTCATTATCAACAACAATTAATCATTCAAATCACATATACATTCATAACATCAACATCTAAACATGAATTCACCCTCTTAAATTCAAATAATCACTTATTCTCAAAATCACTTATTTAATTAATCACTTAAGAGAAATGGGTAGAAAAGAGATTATGATAGAAGACTAGCCCCTTACCTCTAATCTTCTACAATCAAGTCATAAGCTTCACTTTTGCTCCAAAATCTTCCCCTCTCCAAGTTTCTCCTCTTCACCCTTCTCTAGACTCTATGTGTGAATGAACAAAAATTTCTAACTCTAGTTTCTCTCTAAAGGTTGGATTATATAGTCATACTCATTGGGCCTAACCCACCAAATGTTAATTGGGCTCAATTCTAATTATTCCACTTACTAATTTTCTAACATTACCAAAGATAAAATAATTAGAAACTACCGACACTAATTCTAATTACTACAACAAACTAACAAATTACTAAACAAAAGGTTCTCACCTAAAACGCTATAACTAATCCTCGACCAAAATTACTATTTTACCCTTGCTCACCAAAAGACCAAAATACCCTTCTAATCACTAAACCTAAGAAAATACATCAAAGGATACATAGTCACATACAAGCACAAATAAATACACATAAAATAATTAAAAGCAAAAATAACAAAAATCAGGCTGTTACATACCAACGTCTCCACTAAAAAAAAAACGTTATGCTATATTTTGTTTTTTAAATTGACACTATGTTATTACCTTTTAATATTTATGTTTATCATCAATTTAATATTAACTTGTCTGTGCTAGTTTGCTAATTTAATATTTTTATCATCAATTTAATCAAAAATAAATAAAGGATAATATAAACAAATAAAGGAGAAAATGAAATTTAATATCTATATAAAACATGTTAAAACCCATTTTGGTAATTTACATATTCAAAAGCAATTTTGACACAAAATATCCAAACAACATCTTTCATATAAATCACTTCTATTATGAAGCATCCAAACATAAATCACTTTACACTTGACTCACTTTTGATCAAAATCAATTCTACAAAATCAATTCAATCAAAATAAATTTTTGCCACTGCACAATCAAACACACGCTAAAAAGAAAGACATGAGTAAAGTATCATGAACAAATAAAAATAATATTGAAGCAAGAAGTATTTTTTTTATATTTTCTATTAACAATAGATGACTTTTGATCTTTTATCATTTTTATTTTTTACAGAAAAATAAATAAGATACAATATGAGAAGATGACAAAAACTAGTATGGTCCCCTCAAAGAAAACAAAAACTTGTATGGTGGCCACAATTTTTGGGACAGTGGTCGTCAGCATAATTGTTCAAATCATGAATAATTTTATAGAAAAATATTTGTTTCCAGAAATAGCAACAAAAAAAAAGTCAAAATTACCAAAAAAATTAATATTTTCTTTACAGACCAACTAAAAAATCACAAAAATGTAAAATATAAAAAATTATGTGTATGGATTGACTCTCTTATATATCTATTTTATTCATTCATAAACGATGTAGAACTTAAACACTCTCATATTTAAAACCCAACACTTATGTGAAGTGGGAATCATTTGCATAGGATAAACATAAAGGCAGCTTAAAATTATGTGCATAGATAGATCGACTCTCTTATATATATCTACTATTTTTGCTCACTATTATTATTAATTTATAATCACAAAAATTTGCTTTGTATTGAGGCTACTTGTAATACCCTTAAAATTAGTTTCATATTCCTTGTTATAGCAACAGTTTTGTAATGTTTAGGTTAATATTGGCTTTTCCAACAGTGAAAAATGTGTACTTGGTAGATATAATATTCATTGCTATATATTGAAAGTTCCTTACAAATCAGTACATGTTAGATATAATATTTCATCAGTAACATTACATACATAATTCTAACATCAAAATACTAACATTGTATATGACACGGTATATGTTTGTTTCTACCTCTCTTACATTTTATCTTCTACAAGTTACACATATTTAAAAAATACACATAAAAATCAATACGCACCGTATTTGACATAAAAATTTAGATGTCAAAGAATCCTTTCGCTTACATACATGTAGCTAAATGTACAAC
This sequence comes from Medicago lupulina, assembly GCA_958299785.1. Classification (NCBI taxonomy): domain Eukaryota; kingdom Viridiplantae; phylum Streptophyta; class Magnoliopsida; order Fabales; family Fabaceae; genus Medicago; species Medicago lupulina. The sequence continues at coordinate 55,000,232 of OY283146.1, read as the reverse complement.
TTTTAAGATTGATTATTTGATTGTGAAGTGTCAGCGCGACAAAGACGTTTCTTTCTGTATCTCCATGCAACCTGGATTCGCGTAGCTGCGAGACATCTCCAGTAAGGTGATTCATACCTAAGATGAGTTATGTATTTCAAGTCAGTTATTAATAGTTTGAGAACAAAGAGTCATTAAAGTACACTTATACAAACCTTGATTATCTTAACAAAAGGTAAACAAGTTCTAAAATCTAATACTAAGTATTAATAATATACAAATCAGAATCACAATTTCATAAACAGGACAAAGAGAATACCTTATGGCTCCTTGAACACCAGGACTCCTCAAGAATCTTGCAAAAAGGCTTGTAACTTCTTCAAGGTCAGCTGCTCTAAGGGAAAATGCTTCCACATTTGTTAGGCACAATACTGTCCTATTGCTAACCAACCTTTGTCTTGGAATTCTTGTTTTAGCACAAACTGCAAGGGAAATTAAGTAAAAGTTGTTAACTTTAGAAATCAGAATTTAGAAATGAAACAGTTTTGTGGTGATAATCAGAAGCTATTTTGATTTTGATTAGCTTCTGAAAAAGTAAGAAGAGCTATGTCAGAAGCTGTTTTGATTACCTTCTTAGGATCTATTTGGACTGGTTATTTGAGCTTATCTACTAACATAAGCGCTTATGAAACTATTAGGGAAGGCTTGTGAAAACAAATTATAACTTGTCCCATAATATGTCAGGAGAGCTTATGAAAACAACTTATTGTTTAGCTCATATGTCAAACAGGAGAGATATCATGAGACTAAGGAATTATGAAAAAAGCAACTTATCTGTAAATAAGAAAATGCAGTGAAATGAAATCTAACCTTTGTTTCCTGAAGTATGCTCAAGACACCATGTAAGAAGTTCTTCACCACAAACATTTCCTTCAGATAGAGGAACTCGAATTCCATCTTCACCAATACTCTCTAATTTTCCACGCACGATAAAAACCACCTTCTCTACTAAGCCACCATCATACAAAATTTTGCTTCCTTTGATGTAAATTTTTTGTCTTAGTCTTTCACAAATGGCATCCAATATAGGATCATCCATCAAGGAAAATATTCGGACCTACAACATAAAAATGACAACTTTATGCAACATGAACTATGTTCCTTAAGATTGTAGGATTAAACTCTTATCACAGAGCAAACATCTCATCGTTTGAAATAATAATATACTCACCTTCTTAACAAATCTAAAGAGATGTCGTCTAATGTCCCTCTGAAGATCTTCTGGCAAATTCTCCATGAGTATTTCTTCATTCACTCCTCTCGTTGCAGCCCAGTTATAACGTTCAGCTTGTCGCACTCTCCTGCATCACAAATCAAACATTATAAGCCGACAGAAATCTCTAACACTATATCATCAACTCATTTTATGATTACAAATGATTGTATGGAGTGATAGGTTGTTTTTTTTTAGCATTTTCTCCTACAAACATGTTATATAAAAAAGGTATAATATGATACCTTCTCAGATCTTCTGCTAAGCGCCTATGACTCATCCATTGCTCAACATCGCGTTGTCTAAGTGACATTTCTAGCCTCCTTTAAGAAAATGAAATATAAGTCAAACATGTCATTACTTATTAAACACTAAAATACTGACATTAAAAAGTGGAAAATATATTAGTCATAAATAACTACAAACTTGATTATCAGAAATTAAATATCAACTAGCACTAGCAGCAATAGATAAATTTCATGAGGCATTGCATATATGAAGCAAATTAAAACATTCTACCTTCTTCCAAGAGCCTGAAGAAAGTTTTGTATGTTTCCAATGAGAAGAGCGAAAAGCAAGAGTCCTAATCCAATGATTCCCATGGTAAAAAGTACTTCCCATATAAAATAGCTTGGTGTCAAATTTCCAGCCAGAGTACTAATTTGCTGCATAAAATCACCCAGTTAGAATTTCATGTATTGACAGAAAAGATATTGAATTAAAAAAACATACCGTGGCAAAATTGAATATCTTATTCCGGGAAAAATGTCAATAATGTATTAAATATTACTATATAGAATTATTTTGGAATTCCAGGCTCTAAATGATTTCACTTAAGGTTCATGGAATTTCAGATTTTTTGAACTTATATTCATGTTGTTCTGGTCTGACCAAAAGAGTAGTCAAACCTACATCAAACTCGAGTGGGCCGTGCTGTTTGAGATCCACCTTGAGGTGAGAGCTTCGCTTACAATCTCCCACGACATGATCAAACACTCTCGGACCATAGGACACAAGCCAATCCTTTTTACTCAAAGGTTGCCATAGCTGTCCATGTTATACTTCTGACCAGACATCCAACACTCCATTGTTTCTCCCGGATGGAGGCATTACATATTACATAATTATACAATGGTATTATTTACTAGTACAATGTCAAGGACAACATTGAATTGAGCATCGGAGTGACTTGCAGTGCGCTCCAGGCTCTCTTCCATGCACAGGTAACTCCAAACTGACTTGCAATGAAATGAAATCTAACCTTTGTTTCCTAAATTTTATTGAATTATATTTGAAGGGAGTAGAAATGTTTGGGAGAAACAAGTATGGATCTTTCTTATTTGTTAAAAATACTTATACTATAAACACTATTTGCCTCAATTTTCATAGCTAGTAAAAGTTTATGTCATAAAGGCTTTAATAAAAACAAAACATAATAAGTTAAAAAATGTAAAGATATTTATACTGTAAAAAAAATTAAAGATATACCTGAAATCCCCAAAATGATGAATATACATATCTTGTAAGAAAATTAGGCTTTGTAGTAAGGTTGACTGCTTTAAGATAGATTCCATACTCAAAACCACCTTCTGTGAAACAAGCACTTGCTTTGTCATTTTCCATCCAAGGAGCCCAATTTGGTCCCTTTTGATATTCCTGAGTGCTTCCATGACCACAGTCAATGAGTTTTGAACATTCATTAACATAGGTTGTGTTCTTGCAGGCATTTCCTAAACATTGATTAACCCTCTGGGACAAGAAAGAAAAATCACGCTGAAGATGATTCCGGAAGTAATATAACAGTGATATCATGATCAGATGTAGTTGAATGCATGCGTAAAATTTCTTTAAACTATTGGTGTATTGTCATTAAACTCTAATTATAATCATTGAAAAAAGAACTTATAGAGAAGCCTAACATACCTGCAAACCAAAGAGGTACCACCATGACCCAACAACATGGCCAGATAGCATAAAGGTACAAAGATTTAGAAAGAAACTCGCCCACGCCGACTCAAATATGAATCCGGTTGGAGAAATTAGCACAGGAAGAAATCTACACAATCTTGGAATGTACTGAGCAAGGACGACAGCACGTAAAAGGTTCTTTGCATAGTTTGCTCCTGATGTTCCCAAGTGTTTTGGTATGACAAACAATATCATTATCTGCAAACATTTCATTGCATTATACCATGCTATAGTGTATTCTATCAAACTCTTATCACTAAACTAGTCCAATCTACATTACTTTGTATAGTATAATGTATATCAAGAAATTTACATTAGACTGTCTGTTTGGATTAGCACATTTGAGCTTATCTATGGACATAAGAACTTGATAGATTGTTTTAAAGAGCTTATGATATATCCATAAACTGTTTTCAGATTATTTCCATAAGCTCTTCAAGGTAGTTTATGAAAACAACTAGTTTATATTAAAACAGTGACTTTATTTTGTATTCTGTTATAGGAATAGTTTAAGTAGTAAAGAGTGACTTTCCATAAGCGCTTCATTAAGTTGTATATCCAAACAGACCCTTATGAGATACACAATAAGTATTGAAGGGATATGGAGAGAGAATTACCTGAGGAAGTGGAAGCACAACAAACAAGTCAAAAAAACAATATGTTTTAACATAGTGAAGAGCTATTTTCTTAGGATGATCAACTAATTCGCCGGCACCAACCACCCTAGACTCAGGGGCCACATAAGCCAACCTAAACTGCAAAGAATGAACTTGGAGTAATTAGTTGAGCCCTACTGCATAACAGAACAGATAAAAAAAAAATGCTATATGGCGAACGATTTAGAAATAAAAAATGTCAAATCGGTCACTAAATCTGTGATAACATTAGCGGCATGTTGTTTAGCAACTTTTAGCAAATCAGTCACAAATTTATTTAGCGGCCTCTTTTGAGACCAATTTAGCGCCAATTTAAAAAATCGGTGCTACAGTGCTCAAAATATTTCGGCAAAAAGAAATTTCTTCTAAGAGAAGATTAGTTATACAATTAAAAGGAATAAGCAAAAGCTACCTTAAGAAGAATATTTAGGAAATGTATGAAATCATTCATACTTCTAAGAGAAACAAGCACTGTTGTCATTGTTGAGTTAATAACAATACATTTTTGTTTCTGCATACAACAAGAAGGAAATATTAAGTAAAACTGCAAAAACATAGCAATATAAATTTACTTCCTTATTGACCAAAGTTAATATAAGTAATTAATTAGACACAGTATGCAATATTTGAATTTAAATAAGAGTGGAGAACCATACCTGATTCACATATAGCAAGAAGAAAAATAAAGGATCCACAGAAATTGCCACCAAGCAACAAATTGCAAAAAATTTATTCCATTGTTGTACAAGTTTATTATGTGGATTTATAACTCTAGGTACATGTGGAATCAAGAAAGCAAACATTCTTCTTGCCCAATCCTTTGCATCACCATAGAGAACATTCTGAAACTAAAAACATTCAAAGTTGAACAAAATAGTTTAGTGAAAGGACCTTATATTTTAAAAGTAGTTTATGATGAAAAATAAAATTAACATTAAAAGAATATGACCTAGATAATGATAATGAGAACAACATATATAAAAAATCATGTATAGTTATGGAAACTATTGACTGGTTGAGACATTTTCTTCAAATAATGTCTTAAATGCTGTTTTGGTCCCTTCATTTTGTGTCATTCATGATTTTGGTTCCCCTATTTCTAAATCACCAATTTCGGTCCCCCTATCGCGGGACACATTAGAAAAATAAGCCCTAAATGCATAGGCGGGGAAAATGCCAGGCATGAAGCAAGATATAAGGATCAAGACTTCATTTAAGCCTATACTAAAACAAAGAATAGTATATTTTAAGAAAGTACCTTAGCATTGAACAAACCCGAACTTTTCAAATCGCTTTGTTGAGTAGCCTTGAAGTAAGTTGGACAAGTGGTACAGTAAGGATCATTACACATTCCCAATTGACCAGACCTTAGTAAATGTTCATTTTTACCAGCATTGTTATTCTGCAAACCATGTTCATTCATGCCACATAAAGGAAACTTTTCAGTCTTACTTTCCACTGCTTTGCTCATTGGCACGGCCATACTCTGCCCGAAAAAATTTCCAGGTGTATGAGTAACATATAATGGACCACTCATTGGATTAAATGAAGCTTTTCTTTGAGTTCTTAGAGGACCTGTGTGTCCCTTGAAATTAGTATCCCTTTCATATGGTTCCATAGGAGTCATGGGAATAGAAATCGATACACTTCGTGTCCTAGGTACAAGATTCTGGAATTTAGAACTATCAGGTTCATTTGACTGTTTTGTATTAGCATCTGACAGAATCGGCACCTCGTCGTTATCAAAGTCAGCCATGTTGTGTTCACAATTCTGCAATACTATCAAAATTAATACCTTTCTACATCAAGACAATAAGTTTAAAGTCAACCACATATACTCAAAATATTGAATAAATTAAAGGGGATAAAATATAGAGAAACATGAAAAGAATCTGAAGATCATGTGTAAGTGAAAAGGCCACATGAAACTTAGGACAAGATATGATGCCAAGAAATAATTTCAACTCTACTTACAGTCCAAATATTTTAGAGAAAATGGTTTTTTAACGACCAAATTTAGACAACTTCGGTGACAATTTTTTAAGTGGTCAACACAAATCAAATAAATGGTTAATTATATACATCCAATCGATATACCAAGTGCCGGAACTCGTTAACCACCAATGTAACTTCATTAACTACCAATAATGGTTAATAAGTTTTAACATCTGGTATATCTATTAACCGTCTATCGAACTTAATAACATAAAAACTGAGTTAACCACTTAAAAAGTTGTGATGAAAAACATCTAAATTTGATTGTTCAAATAACACAACTAATGATTTTAAGACTCAAAGAGTGGAACTGCTTTAGAGTGATTGAATCTTTCAGGTCCACTAAACAAAGAGATAAGTATAACATATATTTGTGGCTCAATGATAAAAAAGAGCACTAAAGATTTTATAAGTGGTGTGCTGATAGTTCATTTTCTTCAGTTGAGTTTCTTTCCTTCTAACTTTTTTTTGGAGGGTCCCTTTCTCCACTATGTGTTATCTCTTTTCCTTAACTCTACACAAAGTTCCACACTTCATAAAAAAGCAAAAGAAATCCAATTGTTTTTGCTGTAGCAACAAAAGGTTTCTAAATAACACAGGTTCAAACTTCATAGATCTTACTACCACATGAGGAATGAAAAACAAAAGAAAATGTATGGACTATAACTACAATTAAGCATAAACCACCACAAGCTTATCCTTTCCACCAATTGAACAAAATCTGCAAGGTCTTAACTAAGTCAATTTTAAGGGGTCAACACTATTCATGAAGATTCATCTCAACATTATGCATTACTACAGAGAAACTACTAAAGCTAAATTTTGCATTATTACATGAAGAATCTAAGCGTAAGTGCTTATGTACAAGTTATTTCTATAACAGAAGTAAAATAAGTCAAACTATTTTCATACAAGTTATAAACTGTTTTCATAATCTCCCCTAGCCAGCTCAAAAGTGTTTATAACAGCATATAAGTTCAAATAAGTCAACTCAAACAACGCAAACGACGCCAAGTTAACACAAACAAGCAACTAAGAGGGTGCAGACCTGTTTGGAGCTGACAAAGTTCAAAACTCAAAACCTCCTAATAACTGGTAACTGATGACACTGCTACAACCATTCAACTATTTGAAGCCTGGTAATCATGGAAGAAAAGTATGAGGGTTTGTCACAGATATATAGAAAGAGAAGGATTCATAAGGGTGAGTGAGGTCAGAGTTTAAAATTCCTGAATGTGACTAAGGGTTAAGTAATGGTGAAAGAGACTTTGAAGAAGCAGGGGTGTGAACAAAGAAAGAATGACAAGAACCTTGGAAAACATATTGTATTGTATTGTATTGTATTTGTGTGTTTCTCAGAAAGTTTGTCTTCTTTGCTTTGCCTTGTTCAACATGGGACCTTTACATCTCACCTTGTCATTGTTTTGTTCAATAAATATTCTCACATGTTACTATAATAATTTTTTTTTTAAAATATTCTCACATGTTATTATATATGTTTTGTTGACCGCACAATTGCATAGATTAATCTTTATTATAATTTAAATTTTATTTAAGGGATAACAATTTTAGATTTTTTTATTCTTCAAAAGTATCGGCTAAAGGCCAAACACTGAGCAAATGTTAATGGAACTTAAGTATCTATCACTAGTATCATACAATATTGATATTATAGTATTGATATTTCTTGTGTATACTCTCTTTATATCTAATTATAAGATTCTCTTTTCGATATTTGTACTAGTAGTATCTTTTGCTATTTTCTCTTTCTTTATTAAAAGGTATTATTAACCAAGTTGTTTGGGCTCTAGTGGCAAGAAGCTTCTTCCAAGGACGTACCCAGGGAATACCGGGTTCGAATCTCAGGGGAAACAACACTTGGTCAGTGCGAATGCCTCTACGCATGAGTCAGACTAGTCGTCCATCATTAGTGGGTCGGAAACCGGTGCGAAAGCCAAAAAAAAAGGTATTCTTCAATACTTCCACTAAAGAAGTTTAAATTACAATCTCATCTCAACGTATATTAAAATTTACACCAACAATTACAGTCTACTAAAACAATAAATATGGAGTTTACTTATTTTTAATAGGCAAATATTAGTAATTAATTTGTTATATAAAATGAGAATTTGTTATGAGTAAAATCAACCTTGGAATTTCCTTCATATTCTTTTGACATCTCAACGGAATTGGATTTGGTGTTATAATTTCGTTAACACAATTACCGTTTATAGCTGTCTGATTCGTATCAATGATCGAGATTGATTAACTGCATTATAACTAATGTGTAATATGAACCGTTTGATTTAAAATAAATGACATAATTAATTACTGCGTAAAACTGCATGTATTTTTAAAGCAGTAAATCCAGTCTCATCTCAACCCATACTATTAGTTTACACCTTTGCAGATAAATTCTTAGTGTATTTAATATCATTTGTCTCCTTGCTAAAAATGAAAAGTAAGGGTGGCTTTTCTTTCTCCCATACTATTACTTTTCTTTCTCCCTACTTTTCATTTTTAGTATCATTGTCATATAGTTTTTGACTCTACTATCCAGTAAAAAAAACTCTACCAAACAAACATTGAACAAAAAAAAGATAACATACAAATTTTGAATAAATTTTAAAGAAAAAAAAAAATCTTCTTGGATTATGAAATCAACTATAATGTATTAAGAAGGGATTCTACCAAAAAAAATAAAAAATTAAGAAGGGAAGGGCTAAAGGACATGGCACTGAAGCAGTCAATGCAAGATGCATTGCATGCAACACATTAGAAGGGGATTCTTTCCAGTTTGTTTCCTCTTTGCCCCTTTGATTAAGTTGAAACCTTTTCATACGGTAATGTCACTTTCTTCAAATGCATTTCTTTTGCAGTAGGTCAATTAGAGTACTTTGTATTACACACACATACACATCAAATGAAAAATGGACCACATCTAAAACTAAAATTGGGTCAAGTTCTAACTATTCAAATGAATTCTGTAATGATAAGATCGGTTAACCTATATTTGAGGACTCTAAGAGCAACCATTCATAGCTATTTCGGAGAAATCCTTTATCTAAGGAAATATTTTAGTCACTTTCATATATGAAAAATAGTGATCCGGTGACATAACACAAGGTCTTTAAAAAGTGGAACAAATATTAAAAAAATGTTCGATTGATTTAATATTGATGAGAATACTTAATTGTGAGAGTTAAGAACATGAAAATGTAATCGTTGATTAATGAAATGATTAGGTTCAAGTAGTTAATAAACTAAATCAAAAGACAAATCATTCCGGATAATTTGAATTTGATTCTTAGGTTGAAATTTTTTTTATCAAACTTTTCTTATTTATTGTTGATCAAGATTAATTAAAATTAAAGTTTCATATTATGTCCTCATTAGAAAACACATGTGAACTCTGCCGTTCCCTTCGAACATAGTATATTTTATTTTATTTTGTGGTAATTCTTCGACAGAAGTTTGGTAAAGAGTATCAATTTAATTGCTAAAAAAGTGTATTAACCCTCTAATTTTTCTTGTTTGTTTTGGTTTTCTTAAGCATGCACATAAACAATTCGAACCTTTTTAATTTGACTCGTTGTCATTGGTTTGTTCTACGTTTCTTTGCCAAATGTTGAAGACCAAAATAGAAATTAATGCAAGCTTTGACTTTTGTGTTTACATTTGAGAAAAACTATGGTCATTAGGTCAATGACCATTTCTTAATTTTCTTCCTGGGACATAAAATCACAATTTTTCTGCTTATAACATTAAGTCAAAGTCATGGCGATTTTAATATGTAATGACATAGTACTATATCAAATAATTTTTTAATATATAAAAAATATGTTCTTATTATTCAAATATCATGACAAAAAAAAAATAGTCAAAATTTAGCATGGAAAATAAAGTCTAATTACTTTGTTTTTGAAGAAGTCTAATTACTGTTTTAAAAATTATTCAATTGTTGATGGCTCTCCGGCGTTATTTCGGTGATGTCTTTTCACCACCGATTCCTTTCAATCTGGTCTCGTTTGCATCAATTCAACACTGATTTACACTCTTCTCAACTCCTTTCACGAAAAAACCACATATCTAAACACCCAAACCCATCCCATTTTCTGTTCGTTATCCCTCTTCGATCTGCTTCCTCCGGTGGCAAAGGTTCATACTGCTTTGAGGTTTCATTCTCTGTTCTGCTTTGAGGTTCCTTCTCTGTTTTATGGCTCCGCTTATATGCTCCGGGTCGTGTCTCTCGTCATCGGAGACGGCACTGTCGGGACCCAAATCTTTCGCTCAAGCTGTATCCGCTGATGGGGATGATATTTTGCCTTCGCTCCCTCCTAAGGTCATCATGGGCGACACCGTCCGCATCCGAATCACGCAACGTGAATATGAAGCTGAACTTTCAGAGTGCTTTCGTAACCTTCATGGTCGTGTTACACTTCAGAAAGGTGATTCTCCTCTGTCATCGAAGTTCTTGAAGCAAAAACTGGAAGGTATGTGGCCGAATTTGAAACCCTGGTCCATTACTCCGCTTGGTAGAGGTTACTTAAAGTGTTCAATTTCCACTCCATTGAAGAGATGAAGAAGGTTTGGGCGTTGGGTGAGGTTCAGTTGAAGCCTGGGATACTGAGATTCTTTTGCTGGTCTAAGGATTTTGATCCTCAAAATCAGATTCAATCTCACGCTCAATTGTGGGTAAGGCTTATGAATCTCCCCAAAGAATATTGGAGGAAGACCACTTTATTTGAAATTGCATCAAGAATTGGTTACCCCCTCACTTTTGATGAAGCCACACAATCCCGTCTATTTGGTCACTATGCGCGTATTCTCGTTGATGTGGATATGTCCAGAAAGCTTTTTGATTCTGTGGTGGTTGAGGGGGAAGGTTATGCCTTCCCGGTAGCTGTCGAGTATGAACATAAACCGCCATTATGCTCTCATTGTAAGTTGTTAGGCCACTATATTCAACATTGCAACCATATCAACACTATCCAGTCTCATGTTGCTCCAAAAAACCACCCGAAGAAACCTATCCAGCAATCTGATCTGCCCAACAAAGATGCCCCAAACTTTTTCCCATTGTTTTATTCTGCTATTTTTCGTTGATTGAATGAATGTTTGAATAAATGATGAAAAATGTATGCTTGAATGAATGTATGAAAGAAGGATTGAAAAATTAGGAAAAATAGAGGTTTATGCCTCTTTTGTGTCGTATGCACATAATGTACGCTACTTAACTGACACATGTGCTAAAGGCTGCGCCAGTTAACGCACGCAGTGTTTTACACATGCGGCAATTAAGTAGCGCAGCGTGCGTTAACTAACGCATACATATACACTTGCGTTAGTTAACTAGCGCAAGGACATTTTCGGAATGGCTGCAGGGCGCGAGTGAAAAGTGCAGGGTGAATATAATATGAGTTTAGTTTGTATTCTTGACATCCACAACGTGACAAACTAAGATTTGAATCTCACATTTGAAAGAAGTGTTTACATTTAGTGTTCAACCTCGAATAGTATAATATTAAATGGAGTGAACTATGAAGAGCCAAATTATTTTTATGTATTTACAATATAAAAAAAATCACAAACTCTAATTAGATCTCACTATTTACCTATAGACATGCAACAATTTAAAGGTTCTCTCAATTCATACAAATTGAATATGATATTTTTTATACATGACCTTAAAATTATAAATTAGTATAACATCGTATAGTATAAATCAAGATGAATATACTATGATTTAAGAAGATATTTTTATTCTATACATATAAAAAATCATCAATATTTTAATAAAAAAATCATCAATATTTTTTATTCTATCTTTTTTTGGAACAATGTTTAATTGTTTATCCTATCTATTGTATACAGTATATTAGTAAATAGAAAATAATATTAGCGTAACTCATCTAATATTACATTACTTTTTTTGATCAAAACACTAAAATAAAAAAGACCGGAGATGCCTGAACCAATACAATAGAGTCAGAAAGCGTATAACTTGCAAAAAGAAAGACTAGATCTATCCCTGTAAAGAAAAGATCCTAAGGAAAGAGGTGGCTAAGTCCACCATAATACATAAAAGCTAAGCAGATTACAAGACTACCCTCTCTAAGAAATTTAGTACAAAATAGTGAGATTCCTATCTATGCTTTTGCAAATGAACCAACTATTTTATAGCTGCCAAGACAGCTTTGGAGTTACACTTTTGGGCACGGGTCCTCATTCCAACAGAGTTAAAGCTAGCATGCCTCGCTTTGTGCACATGCTTCTTCTTTTTTTTTCTCTGCCTTAGAGCTCTCCGATAGACTTGGATAATGTTTCTCAAAGTCAGATATGAGGGATTCAACCTTGTCCTCTTCCGCCTCAATTCTCTTGTCAGGGCTGATAGTGTCCTCCATCACCTCTTCTACTTCATCCCCCCAAAATTTGGAAAGAATTTGCACACTCTTTAGGGCTGCAGCAGAATGGAGAGGGGATTTGAAAGTCGAAATTTGGCTTGAAGGGAGCTTGTCACTTGTCAAACTAGCATAACTGGTAGTTACTGGTTGAGGCATATGAGCGGTTGCATACATAGATTGTGTGACAGGCTGATGATAGGTGTTTATGTCAAAAGTAACAGGCGCACAAATTGGTGACAACACAGGGGTGGCAGCCCAAGCAACAACCTTATCTAGGGTAACATTGGGAGAATTTCTAGGTGCATTCGGCAAACCAGTAGAAACCTCCAATGTACCCAAATCATCGGGCAAAACCTCCCCAAAAGGAACAACAACCTCTTCTGAAGAGAGTAAGTCAAAAGAATTATTTAGAATTAGAGGGGCATCCTCTCTTTCCGAGGAAACAAATGCAGCGTTAGCACTCAATCCTTGCTTAGTTACCGCTTCAACATGAACCTGATCCAAGTCAACAGTCAGAACAGGTCCATGAGGAGGGACTGCAGAGAACTTTTTAGATTGAAGGGACTCTAAATTAAAGTGAATTGGCTGTTGAAGGGCCAAAAAGCGCAAATGTTATTGGATTACAATCAAATCCTTCAAAATGTCATAAAAAACCTAGAAAATATCATAAAATCCTACTCCCGTGGACTCCTACTCCTCCTCCGGGGAGGCGGCATCTGCTCCATCATGCTCCACTCCGACTGGATGCCCTTCATTATGCGAAGAACCTCTAGATTACCAAACACATCAGGATGCCCCATTGCATTGTCCACTCTGGCTCTGATGTTGTTAATGATCTGGTATGGGTCTGTAAGATGTCTGGCCCACTGCTGCTCAACAATAACCTCCTCGTAAGGAGGGACAGGACGAGGAGGGGCAGCAGTTGCATAATCAGGAATGGCTGCAGGGGGGTTCACAATAGGATGTGACACTGCAACGAACCATCTCATGTAGCCTCTAGTATGAGCCCACGACTGGTTATCCGGAACCTGATCACCCCTCTACTGATGGCTGAGGACATGTAGAGCAAACTCCGTGAAGGCATGGGCCACGTCATCCGCCGCAATAACCTCAATGTCTGTAGGAGGCCTGGGAATCCTCTGGACATACCTGTACTGCCTAAGAACCCGCTCTGGCAAGTGACGGACCATCCTGTCGCGGTCAGCCATGATCCATCCGGAGTACCAGCATATGTCCTGGAAGGGCGTGATGTGTCGTCGTCTCTTGTACGGCCTCCAGGTGACATGTGAATGGTCCAAGGAATCAATGGCAGCTCGGTAGTGTCCAGGATTAGAAAAGCCCCTGGGAGGTCTCCATTGACTCACAAGCGGGGAAACAGTAGGGTCGTAGTCCTCATCATCAATCCTCGGAATGATGTTCGTGAAGTGCGCCAAAGTCCACCCGTGCAAACACAAAGAAACAAATATTTATATCACCGCAAGAATTATACAAACAACTAAACATTTACGATCAAATAAGTAAAGAAGAAGAAAAACAAATATTACCACAAGCAATGTCATGTAACCACCACAGGAGGCCACCGATGAGTCAGAGGTAAGTGATAGCTGCTCATATAGGAAAGCAAGTCTCATCCCACCCCATGACCAGCTGCCCAACTCGTCCATATCTTGTAGCGCAAGCAGCCAGAGAAGATTAATGTTTTTGCTGTTCTTGGCGGAAAAAATGGTCCAGCCAAGCAAGAGCAACAAAAACGCCTTAATGCAGGCCAACCTAACCAGAGCTCGCTCGTGTTGCTCCTCCTCGGTGTCAATCTCAACTAGCTGATTACACCAATTCAAGAGCTCCTCGTAGCGCCTCTTCAAGACACCAAAACTGACGTGAGAACCACCCTGTTTTGTCAGCTCTTTAGCGGCATCCTCTTCTGTAAACAGTAGGTCTGCCTGCATCATCTCTAGCCCCTCCTCACGGGTTAACTCTCTATCAGGAAGGAGCCTCTCAGTGATGGGGATGCCTAGGAGACACGCCACATCATCTAGTGTGATGGTCATCTCTTCAACAGGTAGGTGGAAGCTGTTGGTCTCCCCATGCCATCTCTCGGTCATCGCACAAACGAACCCGTGAGATATGTTCTCATATCCACTACTCAGGAGGGGAGTAAGACCGGACATATTCACTTCATCCCAAAACCAATCATTTTCTTCCCCGGGCATAGGCAATGTCGAGTTTTTAATGCTCAGCTTCTTCCCGTGCGATATACCTTTCACCCTATGTTTTCTTCGAAACTGAAATACAAAAACAAAACACAACAAACAACACCATTAAATAAATAATAAGTAAAACAAACATTAATTACATGCTAACATTAAATAAATAAGTAAAATAATAATTAGAATAAGTTGTATAAATAGTAAAAGAAGTAAAATAAACATTAAATTATACTTACATCAGGATCGACCCATATCCTGCATGCCACATGTCCACCAAAGTGAGGTAGAAGCCTGAGGTCAGAAGGCCCCCCTGCATAGCCGTTCGGGCTGGGCTCATACACCACCCTCGACACCCCCTGAAAATGAGCCGGAGGTTCCTCAACAACAGCCTCCTCATGTTGCTGAGGTTCCTCAACAACAGGCTCTTCATGATGATACTGATGCTGCTGATAAGCATCAAACTGATACTGGTGAGGCTGAGGGTCCTGAAACTGATACTCATGACCCTGCAGGTGCTCATACACCTGATAATGTGTTGGGTCCATCGTCTGGGATGGACCTGTATGCGACGATGACCCTCCCGCAGCATCAACTCTAGCAATCATCATTCCCCCACCTCTCCCTCAACCAACCATAGGAGGGTGTGATGCTTCTTTCTCCATCCTTGCACTACAAGTAGGGGCAATCCTCCCTGCCTTAAGTCTGTCGCTCCTATCCTGAGGCGGCTCAGGCTGCTCGGACGGTATCTGAGATGTATTCCTCCGAGACATATCTGCACAATATTTAACAAAACACAAATTAAATGATACAATTTCACACGAACATTATGTCATTTCCAACAATTCAACAACAACACTAAAATTCCAGCAATGACATTTCAATCCGTAAACTACCACATTGCAGACAAACATATTATAATCAAAATTAACAAACCATATGCTAACTAATTTCATAAGTCACAATCCAAAAAAACAAAACAATTACCATTGAGACATTTTACCAAACACATGGTGTGCAATTTTCAAACAACTACGTAATCTAACAATTTGTAAACCCTAAACTACCACATTGTTCTCTATACAACTTATAAACTGAAGGAAAATTAAATTCATACAGAATAAAGCAGCGGATAAAATTTCGATTTTCTTTCCTTTGATCATTACGAATTTCAAACATGAATCAGTGATTCGATTGTTACCTCGAAAATGTGGAGTCTGGAAACTGGTTACTGGAACTGGAATCACGATCACAGCAAAGCAAGCAGCAAGCAGCAAAGCCTCTAGCAAGTCCACACGAACAGTGCTCTTCCAAAACTCGGTGCTAGCCAAGGAATCAGAAGTGCAGAGAAGAAAGGTTGCTCCAAAAACGTAACCAAAAACTTCAGCACTAGGGTTCTATTTATAGAACTTCTAGTGTGCTCTGCAAGTCAGAAGTCACTATTGGGCTTCAGTAAGCCTAACAACGAGTTTAGTAATTTTGCTAACTAATTAGCGTTCTTTACTAAACGCACCCCTTATATAAGTCATACTTATATATTTCTCTTTTGACTGTTCTTTGTGTGTGACCCTATAGGTTCTAGTCACGTTGGCAATAATATTAAATATAATATTTAATACTATAAACAATGAGCGGTATCTAGCAACACATCATTGCTACCCAAGTGACAAGAATGTCAAGTGATCTGACGAAACCTTTCCATGATAATACTCATGTGTACACGTACTCCTTTGTCTCGATATCTTTATTGATCCCAAGGCATAGATATTGTCACCCTTGTATAGATCAATGTTTATATTTCTTGATTCCAAAATATACTGAATAACGAATAAGTGCAATATCTTATATTGACTTAGTTCGGCATGGCCATGCAGTTTTACAGTCATATTTTATCAAGAGACCTAAAGATATATCTCCTGTTTATGAGGAGGGACAAATCCCATCTAGGACACTCATGCCCCTCAGCATGATTCATCAAGTACCCATCAACCAACGTTATGGTTATCCTTTTACAGACAACGTTAGAATGGCAACAAAGCACTTGAGTCCACATCTAGGGAACATAGTGGTTTCAGGTCTAAGAGCGATATACACTATTATCATTGTGAGAATATCTTATGACAATTTCATAACTTACTATGTAGTATTCTCACGGTGGGTCAATCCAGTATAAATATTACTCCTAATATTTATACCTATGTATATACTTAATATCTCATATCTATGACCCATGAGATGCGGTCATCAGTCTACATACATAATAGTCTCGATGCTTTATTATTATCCTCTATTCATATTAAAGCTTTGACTATGGATACATTTAAGAATAGCGTTCTTTATGATAATGTAATCTCATGATTAAGTCACACTTAATATATTATTACACGAACAATCTATTCTAAGGACTTTATTAATGTTATCTAAATATAATAAAGAGTGCCATATATTATTCAATAATAAAAGTCATGATACATAAGATAAGTATAACATAAACAATTGGCCTCTAGGGCTTATACCAACATAAACAACAATTCCTAAGTTAATTCATCACTAACAATCATCAAAACTAACATGCAAGCAAAATTTATAAAACCCTAAAAAGGTTATATTTCTTCAAAAAAACAAAATTTTCTACAAGTTAAATGCAATTAAGTAGGGTAATCATCACTTACTTGATAATATGGGATAAATTGGCTTTGAATGGCGCAAGAATGGTGAAAATCGCACTTGGAGGGAAAAATTTCGTGTTTGGTAAAGTTGGAGAAATGAGGAAATTTGGTTCTGTCTAGCGCGTATATGACTTAAGTAACGCTGCGCTACTTAACGCGCGCGGCGCTACTTAAGTAACGCACAAAACACATCTTGCGCAAGTTAAGGTGAGTTGCGCTACTTAACATGCGCAAGGGCATTTTTGACATGGCTGCAGGGCGCGAGTGTTTTGTGCTGGGGGAAGAGCAGAATTCCATTATATTTGAAGATTAATTCAAAAAAAATTCAAAAAATTTGCATGCATGGGCCGTATAAATAAAGATGATACTTTTTTATCAAAAAAAAGAAATATGAAGATAATATTTTCATTCAAGCTAGTATGTCATGCGTGAAAAGCTAAAAACCAAAAAGCAAAAGTCACCATTCAAGTAAAAGTAGGGAATCTTTCTTTTTCTTTTCCTTTTTTTAACCAATTTGTATTTTATTTTGAATAGATATAAAGGGATGAAAAGAGCATGAAAAAACGCTTCAGCCTTCAAATCAGTTCTCAGTTTACACTTATGAAAAAGGTTGGAGCACATGTAAATAGGAATTGTAGCCCAAAAATTCAAAGCAATTAAGCAAGTGAAATGATTCAATAATAAATGATTCAATAATCACATTTCTGAAATTCACAAGACATCTCTGAACAGTGCCTTCATACGAATATAAAATGTTACAGTTAAAGAAGTAAACAATTTAAGATGTACAAATGTATAGCAATTGACACAAGCAATATCTGCAGAAGAAAAACAAAGTCTACTCCAGAGAGGAAAATACCGGAGAGCTTCGAGGCTATGAGAACTCGGATAATAAGAAGTATCTCAACTCAAATTGACGTTTTCAAATGTTCTTAAAATTTGGATTATGTTAACTAAACGCGACAAAATCGGATTAAACACATCCAATGTAAGACTCTCAACACACTCATCACATCGAAGACTGGACATCTGAAGCATGACCCAAGTGACCCAAGACTACTTAGCTGCCAGTCACGAAAAGATGAGAACACGTACATTTGTTCTCAAGATGATTAACTCACAGCATTAATTAAAGTATTATTAACATAACCATTCGTGAGTTGATTAATCAGTATGTTTTCTCATCTGCTGGAAGGAGTCATGATCAATTTACCAGAAATCTATGCAAGAGCAAACAATGTCTTTGAAATGGTGATTTGTGTCGCTTACAAATATTTCTCTACCTTCTAATCGACCTATAACTTTGATAACAGTATGACAGTCATCGCATATTCTCAGGGTGTTTCCTCAACCCCTTTCTCTTCATCATAAGCATAGATATTGAACAAAAGAATGTAGTTCCCAGGGTTGTCTGGTTCTAACACGAAAATCTTCTCAGCAGCAATCTCCCCCAAACTCAAATTTTAGTGAACTCTACGAGAGCTTAACAATGCTCCCTATACACAAGCATCTTGTTCAATATTCTTGTCCACCCCTGTCTCGCATTAGATGCAAAAATAGAGAACTAGGAGGACTAACTATCTCAATTACCACACTCCCGAGCAGAAAAATACAGGTGCTGACAAATCAAACACTGGTAACAAATAATTCTAATAGTAGAGAAGATAGCATGGCATGAAAAAGTAGATAACAAGTTTAGGTCTAGAACAACATATATTTAAGAAACAACAAAGCATAAAATTAATGCATCCAAAGGAACAACCCACACAGAACACTGATAAAAGAAACCCATGAAAACAAGAATCTGAAATAGACTCTACTAATAGTCGTCGATATCTTCTTCGCCACCCACTTCCTTGTAATCCGTCTCTGGCAAGATTCAGAAAATTCTCTTTCCATACCTCGCCTACCTACCAGTGGACAAATGCACGCTTGGCTTACATGTGATCAAACTTGTGGTTATTGCGACCGAACACCTCAGCA